>HG996504.1:5005000-10005000 GCA_905340225.1 Abrostola tripartita
TTCTTTATATTTCACTTTCTTTGATCTATAAATTTTCATGTAATAAATCAATCAAAATAAAAAACTACTATTACACTTTCTGAATAGCTTCCCAACTATTGACACTTATCTGTCAGACTTGGGAATACAAATTAATAGCTAAAGTAAAAAAAAATGCATAGTCAAGCGGTACAATGAAAACATAAGCTTAGTTTACCCGCTTATACAAAAAAAAAACTTAAACTAGAAGTTCTAAAAATTAATGTTATGTTTTAAGAACAAATAATATACATATAAAGATAACAAACAACATTATTTTTATTGAAGCACTCGTGACATTTGACATTTAACACGTATAATGTCTCCATAAATAAATATGTAAGTAATATCATTATCTATGACTCCACTAATTTCCTTCATGAACACGGAACAAACAACATTAACACGGAAAGTACATACAATTAACCGTACTTATAACCCATGAATATCTATGGTGTAGATAAATAATTGTCAGACAAGGAAGATCCTTGAGGTCACTAGGAAGTAAGGTTTCGACATAAAGACTCATTCTGCATCTCATGTCATCACCGACCTATAATAGGTTGTAGTACAATGTCAATAAAGACCATTTTTCTATAGCTACCAGTTATATGCACGGTGCGTACGATGATAAAACACCTATGTGGGTGCACGATACAGATGTGAGAAACGATCGTTTATATGCAAATTTTGTACACGGAACACTATTTATAAACAAGATTTTCAAAAGTACCTGGATGACAGAGCTTTATTCATTTCACAATTTTGAACGAAGTACAGTAGATTTAAGCGGTATCCAATATTTTCTTTATTGTAAATTCATAACTTGATAAAGTTGGAGGACTATTCTGTCTAAAGATAATTAAAACTACATAATAATGAGGACTAAAGATCTTCCCCACAAAATTCATAATTAATATGCATAGCATCTAACCTTAAGCATTTATAAATAGTAATTGAAACACGTTTGAACTCCCTGATACCTCACACGGCGTCTAATCTCGGGAGATGGCGCAACACTGCTCCACTCGAGTGTGCAGTTAAGCCCTCTACAAACCATTCAAATGTAGTACCAGAACATTTTGAAAGTCCATAAAACGCTTCCATATTAGGTCAAGCGCGTCTGAAGAGCTTTTCGTAAGTTTGACTGGTGACTTGTATATTTTCTTGGTATATTAATGTTTATTGGGTAATGTCTTTCCCACGAATAGAGCCTATTCGTTGGTTTTAATGTGGTGTCACGTTGTTTGGTGTAAATAAGGCTTAAAGTCTCGGTTTTTACTGCTACCACCTTTATAACGACATGGGTTTTATGTCACTCATGTGTACGACACCGGACTCTTAAAATTCTTGGACTTTTTAATCATCTGAGAGAGCAGTGTGGTTTACAGTTTTACGAATTGAAAATAAACATATATGCTGATTCGTTTCCCTCAAATATCATGCAAAACAGTTTGGCTACGACGTGGCCAAATAAAAGCCTTAAAAACAAACTTTCTTTAATAGGTTATGAGAAATTAATTATGTGAAGATCTAGATATCAAAAGGTATAGACTGGAGTTTGTATTTTCATCTATATAGAGGTAACGTTAGTTGTAACCTCTTTCTTACCCCTACCGACAAACATGTAATTAATATTTTTTAAAGACCATTCATTAAACCGAACTATAAGCTAATCACAACATGCATTAAATTTAATACGGATACACACCTTAAAAAATAAGAAGCAAAATGAGTTCTAATAACAAACGTTCTTAAACATCTACGTCTAGTCTACGGAGTAGAACCATTACCCCATCGGAGACCGGTTTGCTACTCTACACAAACCGACGCCATCTAGCGAACAAGATGTTCAAAACATTGTAGATGCAGAAACGGGTTTGGTATCTCTTACAAAAACAGGCATCCACTTACATATACTATGAACTATTCACGAATTTATTCTTAGTTTATAGACACGTTTCGGAATACGAATGTGTTACAAGATACGTTTCGTAGCGATACTTGGAAATTATTAGAGAATTTCCACTCTCTACATTTTAGCCTCGTTGGTCTAGTGGTCGCTAAGCGCGACTGCTGAGCAAGAGGTCCTGGGTTCAAATCCCGGGTCGGGCAAAGTGTTACTGAGTTTTCCATTAGGTAATTCTCAGTAGCAACACGGAGTCTGGATTTGTGCTCGGTTGATGGCAATAGGCTCGCCCCCTATTACATTGGGACTTACAACATAACTGGCGAAATGTGGGTTTACTATATGTTCACCTCTGCCTACCCCTTCGGGGAATACAGGCGTGATGTTATGTTATGTTTACATTTTAGTAATAACTTATTTTATTTGACATCAAACCTGTGCATCAAACAAATTGACATAATGTTATGTATTCCTTACTTAGTTTATGTACCGTCAATTGTGTCAATTTAATACCGAAATCAACCAATATTAAATAGTGCTATTTTTATCATCTAATCTATTTAGACCATCGGTATCGTTTTTATACACACCTATAATATTATTTCAGATATCTAATGGCTAAAACCCGGATTCAGGACAAACTAGTTTTGAGTTAGGCCATGCAGTAATATGTTGCCGGTCACGTAGGTGTTGGAAAAGGTCTACGACTGCTTGTGCTAAATCCTGTTTTAGACATTACCTATATTATTGAAAATGTATATTATGTCATTGTTAATGCTCTTGTATAAACATAATGGCCAAATGAATTTATCGTCGACATAATCATTTCAACATGAGTAATAAAATTAATCAATAATAGTTTATGCGAACTCAAACTGAAATTCTATAATAAAGCAGATGAGATAATGGTAATGAGACAAGATTAGACCCTGGATACAAAGTAGTAATTACCACAACAGGCAGACGAAACAAAAAGACAACACCATTATTCAATTATCTCTAAGACATTAACGTCTTAAATTAAAAT
This sequence comes from Abrostola tripartita, assembly GCA_905340225.1. Lineage (NCBI taxonomy): Eukaryota > Metazoa > Arthropoda > Insecta > Lepidoptera > Noctuidae > Abrostola > Abrostola tripartita. Next base: position 5,007,955 of record HG996504.1, read on the forward strand.
TGAACGTGCATATAATTGATTGCATTGAGTCGATTGCAATTAATGTAAATTACGCAATGATAAGCGTTCAATCGCATTTGATGTAACCATCACGCTATCGACAAGACTTATCGATGTTATTCCCATCCTTAATGTCTAACGTAAAGTAAACAATGTTATGGTTTCATTTAAGTATTGAAAACATAGTTGAAATGTGGAAATAAAAAAACTTATCGTTATCTTTGTACATTATCTTTAAGTATATCTTTGTTTATCTATATATCTTTTTCATTTGCTACAATGCTGACATGCCTATTGCCATTTCACCTTATTCACTCTCATTCACATCTACTTGTGATTGTTCGATAAAGACAAAGACTACAAGGTTTATTCGGAGTAAGGGAATAAATCAGTGGCGGAGTTGTGGCTAAGACAGGTTGCCTAAAGAATTAAAGGTCAGCACTCGTTCAGGAGTTAAAAGGTTCGTTCGGTAACAAGTACCTATGGCTTGTTTCAGATTGGTAAAGGATCAAAGTGGATGCAAAAACCGACCAAGTGCGAGTCAGACTCGCGCACGAAGGGTACCCTACCATTATCTATAAAAATGGCAAAAAATCGCTCTTGTTGTATGGGAGCCCCACTTAAATATTTATTTTATTTTAATTTCAGTATTTTTTGTTATAGCGGCAATAGCAATACATAATTTGTGAAAATTTCAACTGTCTAGCTGTCGCGGTTCTTGAGATACAGCCTGGTGACAGACTGACGGACGGACAGACCGCGAAGTCTTAGAAAGAGGATCCCGTTTTTACCCTTTGGATACGGAACCCTAAACAGAGGCATATAACCAAGCAGACGGGTGGGTAGCTATTCGCAAAAGCTAAATAAAATGTTCTGTGGATGATGATAATGTAAGAAAAGGTGTAAGGTCGTGAATAAATGCTCCAATATGCGTGCTCATGACCGCGTATGATACCATATCTTTAATGCCCTTGCTTGAAACACCATTAAAGTCCGGGGAAGATGAGAATCACGCGAACCCATACACCTTGACCGAATTTGACTTGTTTACTTTCACTGGGAATAACATTAATTATAATTAAATTAAGCCAGTGCGTGCGGAAGCAGCAGTTAAAATAAAAGGTGTGAATAACTTGAAAATAAATGTGTGCCGTTTACCCGTGCAGGCAGAGCTGGCACGTGATTTGGTGGTAATTAAATATTAAATAGAAGGCGTTTTTTTGTTAATTTGATTACAGCTATATAGCTTCGCCACGCTACTCAGCCGCGTCTAAAAAACACTTTCTAGGATAAAAATAGCCTAGGTCGTTTTTAGAGTTCAAGCTACATACATACATAAAGTCACGCCTATTTCCACGAGGGGTAGGCAGAGACCACGGATTTCCATTTGCTACGATCCTGACATACTTCAAGCTATCTGGATGGCAAATATGATAAGATCGATTCAGTGGTTTAGGCGTGATGTAACAAACAGACAAAATTACTTTCGCATTTATGATACAAAGAATTACCACTGGCAATAGTTCGTTATCGTTGCTCGATAGCTGATGCTATCATAGACTACGCTTTCCGCCATCATGCAGTCACTTTTAAGTCTAACCGTATACATCTATAATTTTAATGTCGCCCCGCTCTAACATTTTTGCGTATATTGGATGCGTTTTATAGTATTTAAAACGAGCGTGTCATCAAACGTCACTAAAAAACACAATATCCTTCATGGTGTACCATATTTCCCGGTGTATCGCAGACTTTCACGACAAGAATAGGAAATTCAAATATGGCGGCTAGACGTGCTCTTTGTGGGAAAGAGAGATCTTAACATAATTATCCCCGCAGCTGATACTTTCGAATTCCCATTAAACCACAAAGCTGATTACATTACATCAGAACTGTAGCACCAATTTAAATTAATTGGAACCCAACGTACCGCGAGGAAGGGCATAATTCGACCGCCAAAGGATATACTCGCCGAAATATTACGCATCCTTTTCGAAACTTTGAATTTCTAGCTACTTTACAGATAGGCGTGTCTAGTTTCAATAATGTACGTATTCGCACTGGTTCATCAAAAACAAGACTGGTGACGACGATAATCCAGTTATAACTAGAATAAGCCTAACAAGTTCTTTAAGCTTGTAAATGTTACAATACTGTTTTAAAAGTTAAAAGATACAAATTCTAGTGGTATTTTAGAATCTATATTTATTGCCTGTGACCTGGAAATAAGAACAGAAACAGTTGAGACGAATTTAGGTCGCTATAGTTATGATATTCTATATGTAGTTACAGAAGAGGCTGCTGCCCATCTTCTGGATTTTCCCTTAGTCGCCTCTTACGACACCCACGAGAGGAGAGGGGGTGGTCAATTCTAGGCCGAATACCACACGGCACCGTTCGACATTAGAAGGCACTAACTTATTTAATATGTCATGAATGTGTACACTAAACGGCCTTGATAAAATGACTAATAACTCATTACTACGTTACTTTGAACAAGGGGAATTATTTATTTCGGTTTTCGTACAGACTGCTGCCTGTTCGCGTGTTACGACACCTTCGGGAAAAGAAGGGCCGTCGACGTATACCCTACAAAATTCATTTAGTACAAGCCTGAAGATAAATACATCAACAACATCAAGAGAGATCATCAAGTGAGGCATTTGTATGCCATATGTAGGCTAATCATAGCGACCAATTTGTATAACTTAATATACTTTATGTACCCATGTTATAAATAAACAATTTGATTAGATTTGATCGTAATCATAACTGCAGTCCGGATATATACCAAAGGTCGCACCTCTTTGTTTAGTCGACCCCCGTGGAGGTTGAAACCTTTAACATTCCCTCATAACATGAGTTGAAGTCAATCCCTGTCAAGTTCAGAAACTAATAGAGTACGCGAGGTCGCACGAGGTCGATATTACAAAGGTGGACAGAATCACGTACTTTGATAACCACAAATATTGTGTAGGGTTGGCCAAAATTGGTAACAATTCCAAGACATTCAAGTTTGACTATCGAAGAGTAACTGATTTTTGTATTGGTGTATTGAATAATATTCAAAACTAATTTCTATCATATTTTCATCTTTTCTCTGTATGAAAGCAATACATTGAAACAATGAAAAATGACTAAATATAGGAATATTTAAAGACGAACGTAAATAATTGCACAATCATTGTCATAAATGCACTGTAATGTTATGTATGTATATTCAGAATGGAACCGCATAAATTTCGAGCTCGACATTTAACCACTCAATTAAACGCCTAGTTGAGCAATTGTCCGTACAACCCTACCAATGTTCAATGTTACGCAACATTACAGTGAAACACTAGGAAGTTACGTAACAACTGCGCGAACACGTAACATTGATAATTGATACATAATATCAGAATGTCACGAATGTTACTGTCACACTTAATACTTACAAGAATATCGAAAATAAAAATAAATCTGACTACTAAATCTGCAGGTCAAACACCCTGTACGCCGACATTCATCTCTGCGGTTATTTTTCACGTCACATGAGTGGTGTCTAATAAAAGCGTGAATTTATCGGTTGGTTTGCATAAACACTGTAATTACGGACGAATTAGGCCGCTTGTTAGGTTACATCAAAAGAGATTTTATTGGAGATAAAAAGAGTAAAAGAACCACTGTATGTTTGTGTGATAAGTATAAATTCCATGAAGATGAGTCCATTTTATTGTGAAATACGCCGCTCGTTTCCGGAGTGACGAATCATAAAGTAGAAAGAAAGACTCTGTTTCCCAACTTTTATCACTACTCAAATATATATGACTCATCTGTTGTTATCAGGAACTAAGATACGTGCCCCTTTGTACTTAGGCAGAATGTTTCATTAAGTTGGTAGAATTATCTGATCTTAACTGTTTACATAATACGCGATACGAATCCATAACGAATGCATCATTTATTTTAATTTTCCTTCAACATTAACATAGTGTATTCAAATGAGTATTTTCTTATTCTTCACAGTACGTGTATACAGATCAGTGAACAAAACTCACTGTAATAGTAGCCATTATTTCCTAATGATCCAATTTTCTTCTATGCAAATCCTACTATTCTTCATTGAACACCAATTTATTTTACATATAAATAGGCACATGGGAAACGTGATCAATTTGTTTAAATTTTTGTTATATTGGATTCTATTAATAAACGATCTGTAGGAGTTGCTTTGTTTAATTTAGTATTTACTAATTAACCCTGATAATATGTATGTAATTTGACAATGGCAATAGCTTTTGAAATGCATTTTAAACTGGAACTATGGCGACGACTCCTATTCATTCAATGCCATTACTTTGACCATCACACGTCTTGCCAAAGGTAACTAAACTAAATCAGTTGACATCATCAGTCAAATTCTTCAACTTTTGCTTACACAAAAACGAAGATCCAACTGGGTTATTGAGACAAGTCTCAATTTCCCGTTTGCATTGTTATGAAATATTCTGTTCCAATACTTATAAGTATACGCTCCATTGTTGCATTTTAATACGTGTGCTAAATTTACAAAATCGTTGGGTTACGGAAGAAACATTTGTTGTATTTATTGCAAGAGCGTGGGCTACGACCTAACAACAGTATAAATTATAAGTACTTGTTCTAAAGCAGCGTTGAAAGACAAGAACTATTGTATTAATACTTAAGAGGTAAACACTGAGAGTTGCCAGCAAACAAACAATTAAATTAATTGTGACACGAGTCCTTGAAAGAGGTTGGTTGCTCAGTGTTGCTAGATACTGAACAGGTATTTTTACTTTAACAAGCAATGGGTGTGACGTGTAGACAGTGGAATAATTGCTTTCGTGCGGAATGTCCGATCAATGCTCTATAGTTTGTTGGCCTGTGATCGGCATGGCCGCTCCCGACTGCATCGTGACGGGGAGGGACTTTTATAAACCGAGAGCCATCACTGCTTATTATCGTTATCCAGGAAGTCAGAGAATGGATTCTGTATTTCATAATAAATAACGTTAAGGATTATATAAATGTCTTCCTTTTTGGAGATGATTAAGGATATTGCGTGTGGTTGCTGAGAAGAAATTAACCTTATAAAAAGAGTAAAAGAGCCACTGTATGTTTGTGTGATAAGTAAAATATTATCAATCAGTATTTTAAAAAGCTCCCTATAGATACTCATGACTTGGACAGGAGCACAGCATCGATAAAACGACAACAATTTCATCTCAACGCCAATGCGGGGTAAGATGACTTGCATTAAACCACAAGTAGGTGGAACCAAAGTAGTGCCAAGAAAATTTATCTGCTGGTGCATGAGTGCAAAAAGCTTTCCAGAGATAAAATAAAACAGTTTTCGGAAGAATGGGCGTTTACTTGCACTTTAGATGAAGATAAATTTGCTGGTATATTATGCTCTTGCAGTGTAGTTTAGATCAGCAAGGTTAAGCAGCGGTTCTCGCGCTCGATAATAAGATGATGGGTGGCCACTGTGACCAGTGCTTTAGATACCTGGGGATACGAGAGGTACGATTTTTTTACGGCCTAGCAGATCATATTAACTAGAAATCTATATTACCGATATACTTTGGCAATATCGCCAATTCAATTGGGCAATTAGACATTATAACATCGTTTTGCACTTCACCACGTATCTGCATTGCACCTACATTGTGTTATCAGTCAGTTAAGCAAATATTCTGCGACGTGACTTGTGAAACATGTTTCTAATGCCGTCCAGTGTTAATTATTTTCGACATCGACCAATTTGAAAGAATGTTGAAAATATACAGCCAGTTTTTAGGGATCTCTAAGAATGAGTGCTACGAAATATTTCGTAAACCGAACAATCCTATTTTGTTTAATTCACTTCATTTCAACTTTAAGGAACCGATTCAAAAATAGAAAGCAAGCTCAGACTAACCTATTTAAAAGTAAAACTACATCGATAAATCTTGTGTCTACTCTAGTTGATCTAAGCATCTCAGTCTCGGCGCCGAACTCTTTGAAGTATTAAGACTCGTACTTGACCAGTCATTGTAATTTAATCGACCTAAATTCCAATAAAACGCAGCAAATACTATACCTAGGTATTTCTAATACTATTAAACGGTTTCAATGCAGCTACAAAAACCTACTATGAAATCTCACCTACGCAGTAACTACGAAGCAAGTAATCCGCAATGCACTCTCGGCATAAGCTTTTAATGTAGAGCATTGACCCACACACGAAAACAGACCTAACTTTAACCAGCTTTAGGTCTAAAATAGGACACAATCAGGAGATAAGATCGACCTAAAATAAACTAACGCAGTAGAATTGCATCACATGTCATGTAGCTATGTATCTGGTGTTTGTACATACATAGTACTTAATGATGTTAATTCAAGGATTTCGGTTGGAGTGGAACCCATTAGGTTATGAACCGAGCACTTGTGTGTCTAGTAGGTACATGTACCTAAGTCACGTATACACATTACCTACTTTGCTGGAGATTGAAACCTTAGAGGACAGAGCTTTAATTTTTTCTAAGTATTTTTTTTTTCGCAAAAACAACAAAAGGCCCATAATTGGCCTGGTCATTTAAAAATAATAGTATGTATAACGATCTAGAATGACATGAATTGCATTAATTTTTAAAGCTTGTACTCGCCACTGCATAAATAGCACCTGAAATAATCTGAAATAGACGCAGACGCCAATAATGAATATCTACTAACAGCATTGATAATATTTTTTGAAACTACAAGATTATTGTCTTGCTTTAATCCCTACAACACACCAAGAAACAGCTGTCCCGTTTTTTTATTATGTAATACATGTGTATCTTACGATATCCACTCGGCTTGACATTTAACTGATTGATTGCTACAATTCGTCTTTATCAATATTGGCAAACTTGTGCCCACACTCAGTATTTTGGGTTTCGTTGACAAACTATTAATTACCCTAAATGTCATGATATATCGTTAATGTATTGGTTTATTTAATGTAATACCTAACTTATTGAAAATAAGCTAAAATGTATTGAGTTCAATAAAATGTTATGTTATGACACATCTATTTAGCAGTAGCATGAACTTTCCAATATACTTTTACGCTCTTTTATATTAGGTACGTAGCAGCGCAGCCACATTACCACAAGACCAAACTACTAAAAATATTTGTACTGTACTTTATAAAACAATCTTGTACATATTACAATAATAAAAAAAATGTTAGGTAGGTACATCTTGCACTTAGCTAAGTGGGCTCTGACTTAAGGCCAGCAAAACACTTCGAATAATAAGACCAACACGTGTGCTGCCCTCCTAATAGAGAACGAGCGTGAAATTTAAATAATGAATCTCCTGTTAATAGTCTAAGAGCGAACACAACGTACGATTGTGTAATTCATTCGTTCTGACTGTCTGTCTATCCTTTAATCTTTGCTAATACAACCCAGAACGCTTGAAAGATACTAAAGATTTTCAAGATCTCTTCTAGTAAACATCAGGATTGTTAATGCTATTTGAACTAAGATTTGTCGAGGATAAACAGGCAGTTAAAGGCTACAATATCTGTGTTAAGACCAAGATAATTTCTTCGTTTTAAAAATATCAAGGCTTCGATTGACGATGTCTTGTCTCTGTTTTTTGTAAATGAAAGTAGTAATATTAGAAGGGTTAGAAGAACGTATTTCTTGGTTATAGATTATATATTATTATTATTATACCAACACTTATAGTATTATTGAAGATAAACTCTCAAGTACGTCGTAAGTTTGTTTTATATTAACATTCATCAGATATTTCCGTACCAAAATATGTTAGTCCCATTATAGTGTCATAATACCAGTAATCTGATATTATAAATCTGGTGACAGGCATTGTTTGGCACTTGAACGGACGCGTCAGTGCCTTGCCAACACAGAAGCGCCACTTAGCGACGGTCAAATAACTAGACATCAAAGCATTCATCAGATTTTATACAGATAAGCATGGCCTAATAAGACAAGGCCCTCTTTACTAGAAAAGCGGTGTGACTGTACTAATTGTGTCTTTAATGATACATAGATGCAGTTTAAAACAAAAAAACGTCGCCCACACTAGGAATTTCTCCTGCATCGTGCCAGCGTTTCACACATATGTTATATCACATACACAAACACTCAGACTCGGGACAAACATAACGCGGACCGCACAAATTCCAAATTACGACGGAAATCCAAACCGCAACCTTTAGCGCATCACTCGAATCGCTTATCCACTGCCACAATCGGTCGTGAAGTGTTTAACCGTCTGGCGAAATATGAGTTGACACGAGCTGTATTTTTTCTATTTAGCGATCTTCGTTTACTTTCTCTACAAAGTGATAATGAATTATGGAAAGCAGCTAAGTTTAACTGACATAAAACTTAGCATTTCACGTCGTCATCATACGGATCATAAACATTTATTGTATCCGCTCAAAGGAAAGAGATTATTTTTATTTGTACTCCTTATTGCTTTTTATAAGGATTATGAGGAGGGATTTAATTGTTTGTCTGTCCGACAATATGTAGAACAATGACAAGTGGAAGGACACAATAAAACAACAATACAGGTACCGTAAACGTATTACAGGCAAATAGTCTCTTCAATTACCAATTATTATCACCAAGTATCAAAGGATATAGGTATAAACGCTCGTGTCTAAACATGTGTCGTGAGATAAACTACCAAAAGCTTCTATTGTTAGTTACGATATTAAGCAAAACCGTGCCTTAATGTTGATTGTGCTTGATATTTAAATTCAAGAAAGCATCGATTTAAGCCATTTTGGCTGCATTGGCAATATTGGCATGCACCGAGCAAAACACACGAAGTCACTTATACCTATACTGTCGAAAATAATAATGGTTCTGTATCTGGGTGATTTGTGCCTACAACTGCACCAACTTTTAGAGAAATTGCACTTGAAAACAGACCCAAGATAAAACTGCACTAAAACTAGTAAGTACTTTACTCAGAATACAGAACAAACCAGAAGCCGTGAACGCACACAAAAATGACACCACACCAATTACGCCGAAGTAGGGTAATTGAACGATTTGACATTTAGTTCACAAAGATCGCGCGCATCGCTGGAACGTTTTACACGCTGCACATTTAATTCAATTATGCCGAGCTGCGTAATGCAAATGTGCAAAACTGCGGACGGAATTATACAAAAATATGTTAGGATTATATTTAATTTGTACATTTCACATAAATATGTCCTTTTATTTAAATATTGAATAATTTTAATTGTAGTGATTGTTAAATAAAACCAAGCGGCCATTTTGTCAGTGTTGCAAGTATTTGGTTGAGAGTTTACCCCACGATTTTTTATTAACTAATTTTTGCACAAATTTCTAAAAGGAGAACGAACTATGTTTTTGTGTGCGTTAGGTGTTGAGTTTGATTACCAGTTTGAGCACTGTCATTGGATAGCAATACGGAGTCTAGAATTGTATCTAGTCCATGCCAATAGGCTCGCCCCCTATTACGCGACTGCACTTCGTGTATGCATTAAGCTATTAATATTATTTAATGTATTGACCTCACCTACATTTATTTTTGTCCTATTGGTCCCAGAACCTATAACATAAATTACGAAATGCGGGTATACTATATACCTAATGCCTTTTAGAAATACAGTTTATAAGAATACCCATTTGAGAAAAATACAGGCGTAATGTCATATCATGTTTATTGGTAGAATTCCAAACTATTGCATTATAATATATCTTTTTTAAATTAAATATATATAATAACCTCTTATAGAAATCATAAAATAACAATACCCAAAACATCGTCATTTACCCCAGAAGTAGTAACAGTCATTCCTAACCTAGCAACATTAAGCGGGTGTAAAGTGGCGGCAGGGGGGAGCGTACGTATTGTTGATGGACACAGTGCACATAAAGGAAAAATGGCTGAACGCGGGGCCTGTGGTACTTTATATTCAAATCGGGAGTTCCCGGAATTTTATTTATTTTCAAACTGGTACTCAATTGCAAAACCAGAGGTAAAACGACTGCGAATTATAGCTAACTACTTTTCTTCTAGGGGTAAAATTTAAATTTAAAACCGTCACCAAATATATTATTAGCGACAATGAAGTCATGAATCTAATAAAAATTAGAGCCGGTCTTGATCTAAATGAGTCAAATACAAACGCTTGTGCCAAATATATGTTTAACTAGGGGACATTGATACCGTATAGTAAGTAAAAATGGATTGATGCCACCACAGTCCACACCCGGTGGCGGTTTATTGTGATGTGGCGGCGACAAACTCAAAAAATACCACATGCTGCGCTCCGAAATATCTCCCGTCTGTTTGTAATTATCACACTCTTTTGTTTATTATTATTATATATATTTTTAGGTCAACCTGAGGGGACTATCCTCAAAAATAATAGATTAGGTTCTAATTCAGGTCATAATCTAGCGGTGTGCTATTGCAGAATTGCAATTCCTTGGAGCCGGTAAGGCGTGACTGATTAACAACCAAATACAAACTTTCACACTAATAATATTAGCAGTAGTAAAACGAATTATAGAAGCGTTATTTGTATACTGAGAACAGACACAAATGAATCAGAATAGCTTATGATATTACGTGAAACAGATCAGGTGCTAGTGGAAGAGAACAATTTGCTCGGCCGAAAGTGAAACTTAACATAAAAAATTAAACAGCTGCATGCACCTTTCTTCTCAATAAAAAACCAAAACAAGTTACTAAACAAATAAGTACAATATGTAAAAAGATAATGACTAAATATAGAGATGGAGCGTATTAAATAACCCTCTTTATATTCTGAATTCAATACAAAGTACCTTATAAAAGGGGTGTAAACATTGGACGAGGCCAGTATGACCGGGTTTGAACGAACAAAATGAAGGATACATTTGCAAATCCATTACCTTATATAAAAGCATTGAAGCAAGTAATAGGACTTGCGTTCATCTTGGATGGCCTAACATCCTTTCACGTTAATTAAACAGTCATATTTGATCATATTAAAACACTTGCATTGTGGAAGTTTTGACGTTGAAACGAAGTGAGAAGCTAATTACTTTATGCCTGCATTCATGAAATTCAGATCGCAATTAGGCAATGCAGATCTTCATTTCAAATTTTAACTTCATGCTGTATGAGTAATTAGAAAGACTACTATTTATGTACTAAAATATATATTTGCCATGACATATGCGTAAATACTCGATAGTTCACACTTGGGTTGGCGACAAATCAGATACTGTTGACACTAAACAATCAATGTAACTGCTTGTCGATCGTCCATTACTCATTAAATGGTAACCCCAACATCTCAAAATGTTTTCATGTCTGAATGCAATCAGAAATGGTGTAGATGGACGAAAGCCACATGAGTGCTACTATGGCTACAAATTAAAATTGAGACTGAAAGCTGTGTAGCGTTGCACGTTGGCAGACGTCTGTCGTATGTAATGCCAAATGGTTCTGGACTCTTGAATCAAACCCTGAAAACGCAGCCATGCGGCGGGCACTCGGCTGTGTATTGACCTATATCTGAATTGCCCTAATTACGTCATAGAAGAGTACTTGGGCGATATTTTTCATCTTTACGATGATGCTTACCGTACTATCATCATTAGGCTGGATTATTCAGCTTATAATTTTATGATTATGGCTAGCTTATGATCGTACAAATGAAAAGCCGCGGTCTCAGTATGTATGGCTTATTCTAATTAATTATCTCTGAGTTATATAAATATTAGTAGAGTACAGATCGGTTTTAAAGTGTTTTGGTCTCATTTGCCTATTTTAGATAAATCATGTTTAAAATAATTAGGGCTAAGAATATCAAAGATTATCGACTTAAGTTTGTCAGTAGTTACTGTAGTTAGTCTCAGTAGAAGTATAGTATATTTCTTACAGTTTCAGTTTACATTGGTTAGCTTCAATTAATTTAATCCAAGTAATAAAATGACCGCCATTTTATATCGTATCTTTCGTAGGGTTCATATACTTTGAACAAATTATAATTATTTCGGGTTTCGAGGGCATTTCAGTGATTGTAATAATATGCAAGTCAATGATCGTCCTTTAAAGATCAAACACCTCGTTTAGTACATTCGGAGATTGCAATTTTACAAGTACAATGAATTACAAATAAAATTTCCTATCAAGTATCCGAATGTTTCTTAAAATTCTTTATTTGCGTTTATGGCTATGATTGCCACTAGCATCACAGCACTTAAGTGCCATATTTATTTCAGATAGCGGGCAACACTACTCAATATTCCTTTATATCATTATTCCATTTAAGTATTGTCACCGAGGCCATGATGCTTCCGCGCCGCCATATTAGTTTATTTATAGTCTTCGCAGGAAGTTCACTCGAAAACCGTTTCTTAATCTTATGCCATGCGCGACCGAACGGAACTCGACAACGCTTCCTATTGTCAAGCTGTGCTTCTAAACGACTCATTCGAATATTGAACAATACGTTCTTTATACAAATATTCTTTTTTTTTTGTATTTTCAAACAATAGATTGCTATTTAAGTTTGATATTGGCTGTCAAGCAGTTTTTTTTTTGAATTTTCGGCCGAGTTCACAATGTGCGTAACCTTTTTCGCCTTACTTCATACCGATACAGAGCACCTAATTTAATTGTAACTTAGGTACCTACTTGAAATTAAACCTAAATGAGCCTTATACCTACTTAATATATTTGCTTACTAAAATATATTACTAGGAGCCTCTTTCAACTACATTTAAACATACTCCAAAGAGTTTGTCAATAGTGCAAGTGCAACGGGCGACGTACTCACGACCTTCTTTCCATACCCTTGTAACTTATAGGTTATAGTCGGTTGGCAATATCCATCGTCTGGATATCTCCGTACAAATATAACAAAAAACAACTAGAATATGTATAAGCAATGAAAACAAAAGAAAATATGTACATGAAAAATTCAGATTCAATGATATTGTGTACGCGGCGTCGAATGGAAACCCAAGCGCTCTGTTTATACTTTTCTCGAAATGTTTACTTTTTGAACATTTTTGTTACGTCACACATTTGTAACTGAAATTAAACGTTGCATTTTTAAAGAGACACTTAAAAATACAGTGCCGTTGAGTGAGCGTGGAGCGTGAATCATTACTAGGTAAGTAACGCCGGATGTATACATTTATGAATTATAGATTTCTAGAAATGTAAATGGGTCAGACGTCTACACTTCGTATATGTTAATATTATATAAAATGTTCACATTCTGTTGATGTTTGTGATATCGAAATCCGTATACAAACACATTTCGGCCAAACCGATTTAGATCATTGCGGTGTCATTCAACTCGATTGGATACATTGAAACCATTGACCTGTATAAGATAAACCTTAAAACTGGGCTGAAGCCAGTTTATTGCGACATTATCTACTGGCTACGCGCAGCGTCCAGGCGGTAATCGACAATAAAACACCAGGAAATTGTATGGGCGTTTAAAATGGGTAACACGTAAGCACTATTAACAACGTTGCAAGGTAATTATGAAAGTAATGGTCAAGTAAAACTGATGTATATGCTATATCTACATCACTAGCTGCGCCACGCGGTGTTACCCGCTATATTTTTTCGAGATAAAACGTGGCCTATATTTTAATCCAGGGTGTCAGCTACCTCCATACCAAATTTTAGGAAAATCTGTCCAGCTGTTTGATCGTGAAGAGGTAACTAACACACAAACACACTCACAAACTTTCACCTTTATAATAGTAGTGTGATTATAGTGTAGTATAGGACTATAGGTCTATACAAGAATTATATAATCACGTCTAATTGGCAAATCTTTATAATTTTATTACATATATATAGATAGTTCTCTTTTAAGTCTAAAAGTTTCTCGTTAGTTGCTTTTTACCTGGCCAATAACAATAATTAAAAATGAAAATTCATTAGTAAAAAATTGTCGCTTATAAGACTCGTTATACTACCTACAAGAAATATTTTTTTTGGCATCAACCTTTATTCAAATAAGTAAGTAACTCATCAAGAAGAACCAAATCCCGCGCGTACTGAACCCACAAAGACGATCTTATTTTCTTCAAATTGAATGAGAATCCTTATAATTCCTCTTTTAATGTCTTTATATAAATTGATTTAATACCAACAGGTAAACAGTAAACAATTCTTATTTGATAATATCTTATCCGGTCCTTGTAGACAGGAAACGAGGAAATTCTCTTAAAGAATTTATTGCTTATCGAGGCTCGCTCGAGTATCCAAGGGTATTTCCTTTTAATTGATTAAAACGTCAACGTTATTAATAAAATACAAGACAAAGAAAGTAATAAAATAGTTTATACAATATAAATTATAAGCGATGATCAAACGTCGTAGCTTAAACCCCATTTAACACTATAGACATCTCTATCTCGTCTCTCATCTTTGACATACACACGATAGTGACAAGTATAATTTAAACTATAATTCAAAATTGTCATCAGGTCAGTGTCTGTAATTCACCGCAAATAGCAATAAGGTAAATATCATAAACATAATGCAATTTGAATTTTTAAGAGCAGCACAGAACATGCCTAATAATATCATGCGCCTTTAAATAAGACTGAAAAGTCGTTGAACGTGTTAATCATTGAATATGACAGACAGTCGACCGATATGTTAATGAGCCATTTTCGGGTTAATTAAATAGCCTATTTACCAGACTTAAAGGATACTTTGACCTAGAGGATTATTTAGAAACATCATTATCATCAGCCAGAAGACATCCACTGCTGAACAAAAGCCTCCCCCCTAAAGGGTGGGTGGGATGCCATAATCCCCACGCTTGGCAAGCGGCTTGGGGACTGCAGTATTGGTGGCGAAGTTTGAAAAGACTGCTGCTGCCCATCTTCTGGATTTTTTCCCTTAGACGAAATCCTACCATACCCAACGGGACGAGATGGGAAGGTGTATATTCTGGCCCGGCACCCCACGAGCAAGCAATTTTTATTTGGAAACATTTTGGGCTAATTCCATAAGTAATCTATTAAGTACAAATAAATGTTTGTGAAAAGAAAGCATATCCAACTTAGTTATTCCATTGATGATTCGCAAAGCATGCATCACGAACATGACATTAATCAAATCAGAGCACGAGGAATCCACAGCAGTGCTCACATGCCACACAATACATAAATCTCATTACGATATAAAACCTTTTCTTAGTAAGTACGCTATAGAATACTTTTTGATTTTCTCTAGTTTTACGGGCCCACGCCAAAATCATTAGCTGGCATAGGTACACCTAATGAGGCCTTTGTCCTGAAGCCTTCGATTTAATTAGATTCAATATTAAAAATATACAATACAGCACTAACTAGGCTAGGCAAGTGATACAATTTACACTTTTCAGTATACTTGATTTATGTGAGGCATTGTGAAAACCACGTCCTTGGTTTTTGTATTCTCCATTGTACATTGTAGACGTCTAAGAAAATAAAGAAACTTATCACAGAGACCTAATAAAACGCACACAACAATGTTGTTAAAACGGATGCAGTAATTACTCTATTCATATTTAACGACGAAACGCATTGTCCTCTGAGAGCATCCTTAGATAATAAAGAGTCCAGCGATCCGCGTCTGCGCATTGCCACAAATATGGCGATGCAACATGGCGGCCGGTAGCGGGGATTGCATTGGGATTGCATTATCCATATTCGATACGAGGTGTGCCGTATACGTGACCGGCAACAGGTTTGATTTTAATCACGATACGTTGATTGCTAATGGGTTTCTGTATCTTAGGAAAGTCTAACACGCAAGAATATTAATGACCTCTTAGAACTTCATCTTGGAAAGGCGAGGTCGTGGAGTTAGGTAGGTGGTTAGAGACCTGTACTATAAACCTATAATACTATAGCAATATTTGTTGCTGTAAGCCTATTTAGCTCTAAGCTTAGATTTATATTACCTGCATAGCACGGTAATCCAATTTAACAAAAACGTGTCCGTGTCAGTTTGCGAGGTGAACGTAGATATGGGTGTCGACCTGTCCAGTGTCCACGTCACCGCCTAAGTCTGGAGGTCTTATAAATAATTTCAGATAGCTATTTACTTAAAGAAGTATTCATAAATAATGCCAAATAGTTCTTCGTTGCCCAATATTTCGTCCGCTAATGAATAGCTAGGTCGTTTTTTGGCAATGCCAACCTCAGGTAGTTTTAGCAGCAAAACTGAGGACTAAAGAATTATATTAACGACGTGAAAACTAATTGCTTTTAAGGTCAACTGTATGTAATTTACGAGGCGAGTCTATGATTAAATGGTGTCGGAGATTACCTGAGAAAGTAAATGAGCCTTTTTAAATTATAACATGTATTATGTCCTTCTATTGCCTGGGTTTGAATCTATGATGACTGATAATAACACATGTGGACTACATAAATGATAATTCAGCAGTAAAATAAGAAAGTTATTGCAATATTGGCAATATTACCTCTTTACCTACCTGTGGTGTCTACAAGAATGTATTTTCGCACGGTATCTATTTGCAATAAACGCTTGCACCTCATGCTAGGAGCTCAATGAACTGCAATAAACACTCGATTTATTCACACATTTATCAGAGACACAGAAGTATTCAAATATATTATGTTCAAATAAACACCCACAACGATTTGCGTGTGGTTGGTTTATTTATAAATCGATAAAATATAGAAATATTTAGGCTGTAGGGCAACGCACTGGTGAAATAAAACACGTATACAATATTCCGATTATTATTTCGGAACACTAAGCATCGAATGTATAATCGTTTCTTTTTGTTCCCGCAAACGAATTTATTGAGACGGAAACAAAGAAATGACGTCCTATTTCTAGTTCACTGTATAGCATTTACATAATTTCCTCATGTTCTATTCCTTGAAAGATATGCAGTGCCAAAGGCATTGGAAGTAGTAAGGCCAGTTAGGTTGAGAATTCTCTAATAGCCTGCTAACACGTCGAACACTAGGTGTTTTACATTTTCAAATATATTACTTCCGCAGGAAAACAATATCTCTCACCGTTTAGCAAATTAACGAAGTAAAAGACATGTCAGTGTGCGTTAGCAAAATAATAACTCTAAGTTAAATACTGACTTTAACGGTTTAAGGAAAACATGAGCTCTAGCTAACAATAGTCTTCGATAAACTCTTTTCCCTTCTAACTAAAATACAACAATATACAACAGTCGAACAAACTGTACCACTGATATAGCGCTTCATTACTTGGTGATTCTGTTACAGCAATCAACTTTATCGGAACTAACATTTGATGGACCTAACCATCCGAGAGTTCTCATCGGTTCTACTAATTAATGGCCTTACACTAAAAGAACTTCAATTACTGCAGTTAGTGACAAAAAGTTAATTGAAAAGACCGAGAAAAAGTTGCGGAAGACTCGTGGAAACTACCGTTCGGCAGGTACTAACTAGATGCGAAGTAAACAATAATCGATCGATTTCGAAAAAATACAATCGATCATATTATCATTATGCGCATATTACTATGACCAAGGAGAAAAACAATTAATACCAAAGTAGTCGAGTCGAGGAAGTCGAGTGCTAAATAAATAAGTCTACACTATAATATAACCTAAAAAAATATTCTAAACAGTATTAATCACTCATGGAACTGTCACACTGTTCTCTAAATGAATTTAATCAATTAAAACTGGCGGCGCTCTGTTAACCTAATTTCTTCATCTGTAACTGACGATTCTTGAATTCTTTATCATGTGTTTATTATAAGTGTTGGTTTAATTGATTAGTAAATAAAATTAAGTAACTAGGTACATAATTATTATTAGTAAACAAAAAATTGTGTCATGATTGCTTGATAGCACGTCTCATTTGAGTTGACAATGGTGTAACTATTTTATCATAAGGTTTAGGGTTATTTTTTTTTTCATTAAATTGTAGATTTCTTGCTTTTCACTTGTTTGCTTCATATTTTACATATTTATTAGGTTATCCGACGGTAATTAGTCTAGTCGTTGGTATTAGACTATGTAGGTGACGGTAGAATTCCAATAAGAATGAATTCCTCATAAACCTATTTCAGAGGTTGCAGCAATACAACGGTAAATGGATTTTAAACTTATACTTGGTCATGCCTTGTTGGCAAGCGTGTTCACCTTATAAAGTCAGTCTTAAGCGATTATTTGGATAATCCACTTTAATCTACAACCCTTAGTAATCGTCTTTTGAAGCTTATACGCATAGCATAGCATAGCTTATAATGCACATGTGCATTCTTGGAAAACTTTATTTTGATTAACAATGTTTGCCTAGAGCCAAGAATCTTGTGTTAACCTCTTCCTTGGACCAGATTACTAAGCTATCTATCAATATACGTAGATCAACAAAAATCTGTGCTGTTTATTTTTATTTCTGTTCGTCGTTGTTATTCTTAATTACCTTTACACGGGAAAGCAGTTTACAAAATAAATCAACAGTTTTAATTATCGCGCTTACGGTATAATATTACGTTGCTATAATTATTTGTTTTGATAGTAATTTGATGTTACAGTAACAGTATGAATGTGGTAATTAAGCCATTAACTTAGATTTCAAAGCCAAGCATGTTCTCCATACCACAAAGAAACTGACATAATTTATTTATCATAAAAATATCACCAAGGTACAGTATATTCGTAAACCTTTGACATTAACAACGACAGTCAGATGACACGGTATTTTCAGGGTTATAAGGATGATTGATGATGCTTTCGTCTTAGCTTAGGACAGCACTGATGGGACAAACGAGAATATATCACGCCCCATTTGATAAAGCTGTAAACAGAGATAATGTTGCAATACTTTCTTATAATTCTACTGTAATAGGAGCGAGATATTTTCCATTTTTCGGACCCTGACAAGGTCACAATATCTTAATAGATTCGTATGAGAATATAGAAATATCGTGAATATGACTATGATATCGTTGTGTAACCGAAAGGCGTTTCATATTTATTCTATAATGGAGAATGGCGTCTATATTGGCGATGAGTATTCTATTAATAGTCGTAGGTATCGATTTTATATAGCCATCTCATGTAACGACGAAGTTGGTACTCAAAGTAAAATATTATCTGTATTGCGCGAATCTTTCACGAAAGGAAACCTTATATAATTTCGGTTGTCCGAACTGTACAGGTAAACAGAGAAAATGATAGTAATTTTAGGAGTATCTAATTAAATATTAATTAAAGTTCATGTTAGGTTGTACAACCTATGGTCCTTAGTCCTTACCTATATACTACCTACCTCCCTACAGAGACTACCGAGTGATCATTTTATGGTTATTAACGATAAAACGAGAAATAAGCGTGAGAAATACGAGTTTTTTACTGGACTTTATAGGTACCTAAGTATGCTGTGTGTATTTACGTAAGTCTAAGTATTATTTCAATAGAATGGTTCTTCAATCTAGGCATACATTCAAATTTTTCATGTAAATCGGGCCAACTGTTGCTTTTCCTGAGATCTTAAATGGACAGGTTAGTGATAATCTGGAATAATACAATTAAGTATACCTGTGGGTAAGATACTTTAGTCGTTGCTTTTTCTTTTCATCATCGCATGTATTTTTTTATAAGACGGTGTGAATGTATCATTATCGGTTATAAAAAATATGTACCATTACCACACTAACTAGATGGTAGATAGGTCCTTAGTTAGGTTTTCATTTGTTTTTATTTTCCTATGAATTGTAACTTTAATTAATTTTACGATTTATTTTTACTTCTATGGCCACTATTTAATTAATGTATATTTAGTATTTTTTTATTCCTGTATATGTACTTGTAGCTTTGTAGCTACATACCTACTTACATCGCTGAATGTACGCAAGTCCTACACGCATGTACCTATTTCAGAAATTACGGAATACCGTAAATTGTTACTACGCAAATAAGTATCTCGTTCAGAAAGGTATTTAAACTTAAGCATCGGTATGCAGATTCAATTTTATAACTTATACAATACTAACATAGTCCAATGTTTACTAATTTTGACTTCGACGGTTCAACAACAAAGAACTAAACATCACTGCGAGAGTGCGAATATTGGAAACTGTAAACCATTATGCTTGTCCCGGTCATACCGCTGCATTTACACGCATTCAATTAAAATATATTTCCTATATAATCAGAAAAGTATAACGTACTCACAATATGAAGCATACTATGCACCAGACAGCTGTTGAATTCCCTTCCCTCTGATCTGATATCGCCCCAACGCCGAACGAAAACACAGCACTGTTGTTTATTTAGTCAATTTCATACAAGCTTTAGCGCTTCTTGTAGTTACTTCATTACTTTAAACAACATTTCGACGCACAAATAGTAAAAAGGAATGAAAACAATTACATTCAGTTTAATTATTTATATTCGACGACTGTTAGAACTGCGAACGCACAGTTGTCACGACAAGAACGCGACACGTCTCGCTCGCTGATGTTCTCAGAACGAACTACTTGCTTAGCGATTACGAAGCTTGATACGTTCCGTTGCTTAACTTTGCTCGTTTGACATTTGTCTACCATAAACGACTAAAGACATCAGTGATTTTTCTTGTTATTATATTATATTGGCTTTGATACAATGGCAATCGAGTTATATTTTTTTCATTAATATTATTTTTTACCTTTTATGTCTAAGAACAGAAGCATTGTGGAGTGTGAAGTTATTATAGTGAGATATTATAATGCATTCCGTTCATTGCGTATGTAGGACCAGTTTAAGAACTTCTTCTTCTTATCGTATTGTTGATGAACAACCTGGTGTCAGTTTAAACCGCCTATAGGCCCCTGACATGGCTTTAAACACCGTTGAAAAATCTCTCAGGTGCCGGTTTCCTCATGATGTTCATGATCAGAAACCACTAACCAGTTATATGTTGTCTATGGTTTTAAATCGCTTTTTTCTACCTACTGCTGGCCCGTAGCATTAGCATCTTGTAGCAGACTAGGATATTAGAAAATAATGTATTTACTATTGTTGAGATTTTTAGAAATGGAAAGTATTAAGTAAACTTTGCTTTAAAAGTTATATAATCAACTAATTTTAAATTTTGAAGGATCTTTGCGTCCAGTTATGATGTGTTACTTTATTTGAAATGTGTTTTATACATTTCGTAATAAACGAACTGTTTTCTATCATATTATTTTACGTGGTTCATAATTCATACACTTCGTTCTGGCATAGGTTCTGGTTATCCCTCTATAAACCCCATTGAGGTATATCTTTGTCTAAGATAAACCCTAATATCACATTAAAACTAATTTTGACAGTTACGGTTTTTTTAACATTCAGAAAAAAAAATCATTTGTATGGCAATACTAATCTTCCGTCCATTTTCATTTCGCAAACTTAAAAAAACGACGACGAAAAAGAAAAAGGCATTTCTTTTTGTCGGTTAAAGTATTGCTTGTTACTGGATAATGTGAGCTAACTATCGTTTATATTGTTTAGTTTTAATATATTTAGTTATATCAAGCGGACACATTAAAAACTGCTTGATAACGGTAAGTTTCCTGACACTTGATTGGATTTGTTTGTAAAGTGAGAAAGTGACCGTTTGTCGGGCGTTCTCAGTCACCGTAGATGTGATCCAATTTCACATCTCGGTGTAAAACGGGCACGGCTATAAATGAACCGGCTTGTAATTAACTATTTGTTCCGCAATATTAGCCAGGTAGCCATTATTTTATTCGAAAGCAAGTGCAGTTGAATTACTGTTTCTTACGTACAACGTATTTGTGATTCGTTTAATTGATATAAGTGGTTTAAAATACACACCTACGCGTTAAGAAAGTTCGTACACAATAGATGTAAGTTATTCACTGATTAGTAACACATTGCATGTTGCATGAGTCAGATGATACATTGATTAAAATCACTAACATGAGGCATTGTTTACCATAGTTTTTGTTGATGTTCCACCATTATATTTACCTGGCATCTTTCTGCAACCCTTTTGAAGTAAGAAACATGTATCAATGACCTTGTAAGGGAACTGCAGTCATGTACTAAAAGGTCAAATGCAAATTGTTAAATTATGCACATGTAATTGTACTCAGGGCTAACATGAATCCTTTAAAGGAAGAACATAAAATGCCCACCTACCCACTTCTGGTCATGTTATTTTGACCCACAAATGATTAAAACCTTACAGTGTACCTTCAATTTTGTGTTTTAAGTAAGAACAGTGGTTGTTTAAATTGTAATGCAAAGAAACATTTTATTCATTGAATTCTTTATGATGGTTGTATACTTTGTATAATAGATGAAATAGACAATTTTGGACTTAAATCTCAATGTATTAAGCTGCTATCCAGTTAGTTATAGAATAAATCTGAAGTTATGTTGTTATGAATACACTATATTATATATTACCTTAAGCTATGAACAGAACAATTACTATTAAACAATGCCTTATTTACTTTCTTGAGCACTCATCTTCATTGAAATACAGTTATACTGAATAGAAAGACTAGTATTTACTTAATATTCAGAATTAAAGTAGTAGCCTAGTACAGGATTTTTACATGTAGGAACTGCATTGAGTCTTGAATGTAATCTCATTCACAAGGTTATTTACACATTACCTAAAACTATTTAATATTGTGACCCCGGTGTAATTCATAATGTTAAACATAATATATACGTATATTTTTACAAAACAATTATTTTATTTCTAATAGGACATCCAGGATAAAACCTCAGCTAGTCCACCATCAAGGTTTCATGTTACTAACATTTTTTTTTCTCTAGTTCGGATCCAAAATTTGACAAGACGCTAACACACAATGGAGGATGAGAATGAATTTAAAAAATTGCCGACAGAAGAGAAATGTGTTCACAAATTATGGAAGGCTCGAGTAGCAGGCTATGAGGAGGCTATCAAACTCTTCAACCAAATTGACGATGAGAAATCACCAGAGTGGAACAAATACTTGGGGCTGATCAAGAAGTTTGTCATTGACAGCAATGCTGTTGCTCAGGAGAAGGGTATGTCTTCATATTAACTACAATCATCATATTTACATTAGTATAAGGATTGCAGGGCAAACCTAGCTGAGATAGGCACAGAACCGCAGAGGATGGCGCAGTTTAAGGGAGGCCTGTATCAAGCAGTGTGATATTGAAGGCTGTGGATGATGATAATGAATTTTAAGTCTTGTGAAAGGCAGGCAGTAAATACTTTCCTTGAGTTAATCAAACTTTATTTTACTGTTTTCTGATGGTTATTATTGTAGATTGTGGCTGGCAGGAGTTATAGTATCAGGCTGATAGGATGTATTTCTCACTGCAACATGTGAAGAATGTAAACAAATATGTTTACAGTTATGCATGTTGTTTACACCCACTTTATTCACATTGCAAAAATGTTCAGGTGTAAATTAGCTTATTTTTTAACAAATAATTTATGTTTAAGTAATTGCTGAGAAGAGTTAAGTTATTATCTGTATTAAATAAATATGAAAAGAAGTCTTAAAAATTTTAGCAGAGTATTTCCCTTTTTGATATTTTATAAATACTTAGGTATATTAAAATCTTAATTATTAACATGGTTATAAACAAGGAAGAAACCCATAAAAAAACAATAGTCATGTTTACAAAATACCACATTAATAAACCTTTGTCATATTCCTTAGCAACTAACAGCTTAATATGGAGTGCACTATTTATTATTTATTAGTCTTTTAATGACTACTAGTAATAGTTATGAAGTTCTGTTCACCGACTTTAACTCGGCTTTAAGGGCCTGCTCCCGGTATCGAAATACATTATGTGTTTTGGTTGACGAATCCTGCCTCGAACACCAGAAATTCTATATACCTATCTATTTTGGTATATATTTCCTGATTAAAACTCGGTGTAACATCACATAGGCCAATTGCCGTGAAATTTGCCTATCACTAGGTATTCCCATATTACAGGAGCAAGAGCACTGTTTAACAACATAATCTATCTCGACAAATTTTATTACGATCGCTGTAGGGGTTTAAATGTGACGAAGTAACAAGCAAACAGATATTACTTTCGCACTTATAAAAGAAGAATATTTAACTGCATTAGTCGTTAGCAGGGTTAAACTAGGTTTGTTTCGCAATAAGCTAACGAACGCCTATTACATATCGGTCAAGTTTTCAAATGTACCGTTTCTTGTATTGGTTCCATTTTGAATTGTTCTCGTATTATGCACTGTGACGATATAATTTACATAACCGCCATAAAATGGTTACGATTGTGACACAACTGGTTACCTACTTAGCAGAGTTGGGCGTAATCAGATTACTTTTGTAATCAGATTAATAATCTGATTGAAAGTAATTATGATTACTTTTAATCAGATTGAAGTAATCATGATTAATTTTAATCAAGATTACACTTGTAATCTTTAATTTTGATTACAGTAGTCAGTAATCAAAATTACATGATTATTGTTAACTAAGTTTATATGAATTATGATTTAGGTTTTTTTTTTTTAATAGCCTATATTGTTTCCCACTGCTGGGCAAAGGCCTCTCCCCTGATTTTCTGATTTAGGAATTAATGAATATAATTATAATTCTATTGAGTTGCCATTAATTATTATCAAAATTTGTATTTATGTAACTAGAAATTGTTAGTTACTGCACAAGACGCACGGTAAGGGTGCGGAGGACGAGGTATCGTATGATCGCCGGCTAGCCAATCGTCGCGTTCACACTGTCGACAGTTGACACGCGTACACGCGCCATTTTGCGCAATGCGCGTCAGTCAAACGAATCGAGCGCAAGGAGATGAACGTAATTTCTGTATCGTGCGTACGTAACCGAGTTTTTATTTTTATTTCATAAATAACATTCCGATAGAGACAATCCAGTGGATTTTTTGCGTAAAATAATTATACTAAAAGTACAATTTATGAGACTGACAAAAAAATAAAGATGATTTATTGCTATATAATTTGTTTTTTTTTTTATTCTTTAACATTCTATCCCCCGATTTCTGAAAGGCTGATTAACTTAATCTGCTGTCAAATCAACTGATCACGACTGTGATTCGTTACCCAAAAGACTAACAACCAATCACAGCGCTTGACATCAGATTTGACAGTTGATTAACTAATTTTTGTGTTGATCAGCCTTTCAGAAACCGGGGGTAACTGTTTGTTTTAATCAATCAAAAAAGTAATCAAGATTACGATTACAGATTAATAATCATTAATCACCAATATGATTACATTTTTGATTAACTTCTGTAATCTGTAATCATGATTAAAGATTACACATTGTAATCGTAATCTGTAATCATTAGTCAGATTACATTTTGCCCAACTCTGCTACTTAGTACAGACCTTTATATTATCTCTATGAGAAGATCTTTAGATTAAATCTCAATTCAGATAAGGTAGTTGCTTATCTTTTTATTGCACATGTTATTTAATTTACCATTTGTAAATATCAATCGGTATATTAATTTCATCTTATTATACATATTTAAATCTTCTAAATCGATTCAAGATCAGTTGCAGGATTAAGAATAGAATCCCCTGCTATTGCCGAAATCCTAGGTTGTAAGAGACGAATTCGGTGTTAGTCTGATAAATGACGATAGGCTTGCCACATATTTGGCGGGAGAATGCTATTGCCATGAATATAATTTTGCTACCTGCCATTATAAGCGCAGGGCAAGGGCAGGCACTGTGAGGTTTTTAGCCGATTGGGCCCTGTCGATCTTGTTAGGTTCATGGAGAAGAGTCCTACATACCCCTGTCGTCTCCCAGTGGCGGGGGACAGGTAATGCATTTTCCTCACTCCATAAAAAAGGTTCTCCTATTGATTAGCACTCTGATGACCAGCGATATGTGGGTAGGTGACGGGTGTATTGACTTTTAATAACGGAGAACACTGATAGTATACATGTATTGATATAATTATGCTAGTTGTTCTAATATTATTCTTTTGAAAGTACTTTTGAACATTCAATCGTAAAACGCCGTAGTCAATCAATTTAATTTGCTAGACTGATAATAAAACGTCATGACTGCATTTAAATTGTGTCTAGTCTATGACTCATTAACTACTAAAGTTGTAATCCAATTCAGCTGTCTTAATGTTCGGAGTGTTTTAGTTCGATGTACAAGGTTTCTTTCGTCACATGTCGGATCACATGTGTAGTATCACCTCTTTATTGTATGGCATCAGCACGTGCCTAAATAACTAGTAATAAGTGTAAATGTTGTTTTGTAAGTTGATCCAGTTATGTATGAACTTGTTGACTCATTTGTTTTAGCTCGCCAAAGTTTATATCGCGGCGGAGACTTTAAAATGAGGATGAATGACCATTTCTGTTGGTAAAACAGTTATGAGTTATCTGGTCTTAAATCTGAATATCTAAATGCTAACGTAACTGTCTGTTTGTTGCCTTATTACAACTAAACTACTGCACTGAGTTCGATGAAACTTCGTAGTGTCTGGAATCCGACGAAAAGTGAAAGCTATTTATATCTCCAAGAGTTCCTGCGGGATACGCGATAAACGGGCGACCTTTAGTAACTGATAGGTATTAGGCGGTTGAATGACATTCAATATGGAAGTCATAAATCAAATTAATGTACATTGTTATTTGTTCTAGATTAATCCATATTCAATGTCCTTATATCCGTACTTTCTATAGAGAAATAAAGTAGGTACCTATTATTACTATTTATATCGCCGGCCAATCAAGTATGTATCACGCACATGGTCAATTAGAAGTACATAAACCCACGTAAGACTCACAAATATATCGGGGTTTTATTGTTTTAATTGTCGTGCACACTATGGAATGTCAACTGAAACTTGGTTGGGAGAATTTGCCTTTTAATAACTCAGAAGTGGCTCTTTAAGTCAGATGCTATGCACAAATCTATGGTAACTTAACGGTAAAACTATGATATGATTGTCATTGTATTACTTTATTTAATAAGCGCCGTATTTGTAGAGGATACATTTTCAGTATTTTAAGAAGCTTTTTGGTTTGGTGTTTTTCCAAACGGATACGTTTTTGTAGTTCCTATTTATTGTATTGATAGAAAGATACTTAGCAAAACGGAAAAGGTTATAATCTACTGTTTTGGAAAATTAACATGACAAATAAATGTTTTAGATACTCTCGCAACTGTTTCTTATTTTGTCATATTATAATGTACCTACGCATTTGGTGGACCTCTGGTCAACTGAAATCAATCGGAAATAGTTAAATCTGGTAAATAATGCATGGCAAGATTTCATTATAAACATAATTAACGCGACAATGAGCTTATTTACGTCCAAGAGTACTTGTCATCACGTAAATAAACACGACAGAACGTATTAAACCAGTGTATAATTTTATACTTATGTATGTATCTAAATTGATAAAGGAAATTTGAAAAATGATGGACACGAGCGGGATTCGAACCCGCGACCTTCGCCGATCCGTGGCGCTGCTCTAACCAACTGAGCCACCGTGTCGCTGCTCGCATCCATCGAATTTCAAGTTCCCTTTTTTTTTTTTTTTTGTATTTACGTCTTAAGGGTGACGTCAGGTATTATCTGTTGGAATCTATGATTACCAACTCAGTGTTATACCTTTACAGCTATAAATCACTGAAACGATAATACCAACCCAAATTTATATGACTTTTGGGGCCATTTTAGCATGTTGCCCATGCTAAGCTTGAATCTAAATTGATAAAGGAAATTTGAAAAATGATGGACACGAGCGGGATTCGAACCCGCGACCTTCGCCGATCCGTGGCGCTGCTCTAACCAACTGCTCAGTTGGTTAGAGCAGCGCCACGGATCGGCGAAGGTCGCGGGTTCGAATCCCGCTCGTGTCCATCATTTTTCAAATTTCCTTTATCAATTTAGATTCAAGCTTAGCATGGGCAACATGCTAAAATGGCCCCAAAAGTCATATAAATTTGGGTTGGTATTATCGTTTCAGTGATTTATAGCTGTAAAGGTATAACACTGAGTTGGTAATCATAGATTCCAACAGATAATACCTGACGTCACCCTTAAGACGTAAATACAAAAAAGGGAACTTGAAATTCGATGGATGCGAGCAGCGACACGGTTGCTCAGTTGGTTAGAGCAGCGCCACGGATCGGCGAAGGTCGCGGGTTCGAATCCCGCTCGTGTCCATCATTTTTCAAATTTCCTTTATCAATTTAGATTCAAGCTTAGCATGGGCAACATGCTAAAATGGCCGCAAAAGTCATATAAATTTGGGTTGGTATTATCGTTTCAGTGATTTATAGCTGTAAAGGTATAACACTGAGTTGGTAATCATAGATTCCAACAGATAATACCTGACGTCACCCTTAAGACGTAAATACAAAAAAGGGAACTTGAAATTCGATGGATGCGAGCAGCGACACGGTTGCTCAGTTGGTTAGAGCAGCGCCACGGATCGGCGAAGGTCGCGGGTTCGAATCCCGCTCGTGTCCATCATTTTTCAAATTTCCTTTATCAATTTAGATTCAAGCTTAGCATGGGCAACATGCTAAAATGGCCCCAAAAGTCATATAAATTTGGGTTGGTATTATCGTTTCAGTGATTTATAGCTGTAAAGGTATAACACTGAGTTGGTAATCATAGATTCCAACAGATAATACCTGACGTCACCCTTAAGACGTAAATACAAAAAAGGGAACTTGAAATTCGATGGATGCGAGCAGCGACACGGTGGCTCAGTTGGTTAGAGCAGCGCCACGGATCGGCGAAGGTCGCGGGTTCGAATCCCGCTCGTGTCCATCATTTTTCAAATTTCCTTTATCAATTTAGATTCAAGCTTAGCATGGGCAACATGCTAAAATGGCCCCAAAAGTCTTATGTATGTATGTTTCCTTAATAAGGAAAACCAAACTATTCAGTATTTATGTTACCAATCGTTCCCATTTAAAAAAATGCCGATCGATGTTTTTATGCTTTGTTTGTGTCGTATAACCACGTTACGGGCAATGACCGATAACTATTTTCACAGAACCCTTTTGTCACGCTATCGATGGTAAAAGTATTTCGTTGTTGCTGTAGGGTGGCAGAAGTTATTATAATGCGTAGTGTAATAAAATAAAATTTATACGTATTCCTATTGGACAAAATAAGAATCGAATTACAATAGGTCTGTGAAGACTATTTTGTTATAGTCATTGCTCTAATAATTCGTTTATATCGTTTTATGTTTAATAAAAACCATGCCGTGTATTTGTTATTATGCGAACAAGTTCAACGATTAACTGAACATCACAGTCTGAGAATGAATGAGACTAGTCACACAATCTTGGGAATTAGACCGTCAATGAGCTAGGAATTTATGTATTTATTATTATTATTGAATTTATGTACGTAGCTGTGTCGAACGCTCCCTTTTATTTCGCCATTTTTATACTAGCGTTGGGTATCCTTTGTTGACTAGCCATGTCCATAAATACAATGCGACCTAAGTATAGTCTGTCTGTTTCGAACTGTCACCTAAAGGTTAACTACCAGATTTCTACACGTGACTTATACAGGCGATTACCGTATTAGTAGCCAGTCTGCTGTGGGCTTTAATCCACTAAAATGTCCTTATATATGACAAAAGTAAAATATAATCTGTATGATTATACATAAAACACAATACGACCTTTTGAAAGAATGGACTTTGCCTTGTTTTTGACTTAAGTTTAGTTTGTCCTGTGCTTGATCTCCCGGTATGCCGTCCTATCGAACTATGAAGGTTAGGGAATAAGGGCACCAGACCTATGTTTGCGCGCATGTGCACTTTAATATCTCATGCGTAGTTGGCTGGTCTCAGCTCCGAATGGTTGCAGTAACCGAAATTCAGTCAGAAGTACATTATCCATCATCATCATCAGCCTATCTCAGCCTACTGCTGGGCATAGGCCTCTCCCATGTCACGCTACTGAGCTCGATCTTCGGCCATTTATTATTAATTCCCTTAATCAAGAAGTGGAAACAATCAGTATGCTTAAAGTTCTTACTAGTGTGATAAAATGGCGTCTTTTTATAGGACTGGAAGCGGCGCTGGTGTTCGTGGAGAACTGCGGACACGCCGGCAAGACGACCGGCGAGGTGATGTCGGGCATCGTCGCCAAGTGCATCGCCGCGCCCAGGACGAAGACCAAGGACCTTGCTCTACAGGTGAACTATCATAAGATCACGCTTGAATTCCTCGAAAGCCAATGCCATAGGGTAGTCACTGACAAATTCTAATTATGTTATAAGTCCCAATGGTAATAGAGGGCGAGAATATGCTATTTTAGACTCCATGCAGAAAGAATTACCTAATAAATAAATCCAGTAACACTTTGTCCAACCCGGGTATCAAGCCCAAGAAATCATGCTCATCATTGCGATAGGTGGGACTGTCAGTTGCTGCCGAAATCGAACATTTTGCGGCCACGAGTGCAAAACTGCATACGTAGTACTACTTGAATGATATGTAATTTTTTATTGAGGGCAAAGTTCAAATAACTGTTTTGCACCACATATACCTACTTCTCAATGCTCTCGTTCCAACTGCGCATATATGACTGTTTCTCTTTATTCTTGTCGATCTTTATATGTTTTAAATCTACTGCTCAATTGTATCTAACCACATTTTTATTTGAATTTCTAACTTATTTTATTAACGTTGCGGTTTACTTGGCCCGGTTCTGTTCAGAACAAGTTGTAACTGGGTCATTGTTTAGCTATTTATCTCAAGTCATTGAAGCCCCGCCACTATGTGAAGATGGCAACTTTCAGTGACGTTTATATGTTCAAGTGGCTATAATTATAAAAAAACTTGAATTAAATATCTAAGCAAATCCATATAAAAAAATAATGTTATTACACAGTAAAATTCTCGAAACATGTTGGGTTTCTAGATACGTTTTTTCCATGCTACTAGGTAAAATAATAAATGATAACACAGATTTATTCTTAAGACCAAAACTTTAAGAAACCATACAAATTGTTTCATATTTTACCGATATAATAGATAAGGGCTCATTGTTAAGGTGTCACCCTGTAAAATAGAGCTAAAAATCAATAACCATTTACAATGATCCACAGATAACTCTAATGTACGTAGAAATAGAAAAACACGACACTGTAGAAGAGGAATTAATCAAAGGCATGGAGCAGAAGAATCCCAAGGTGGTCGCCGCCTGTATATCCGCCTTGCACAGCGCGCTGAAGCAGTTCGGTAACAAAGTCATCGCCATCAAGCCTATGGTGAAGAAGATACCGATACTGCTGGCCGATAGGGACAAGACTGTCAGAGACGAAATGAAGGCACTCGTCATTGAAATGCACAGGTATGGGAATGTTCTGAAATAGATCACGTCACTACCCGATTGGTAGCTAAGGTTTTTTGGCCTGGCATAGAACTCAAGGAGAGTTATGAGTGCTAAATTAGACTTTAGACAGAGATTGATGACTATATTATACAATTTATGAACAAGAATAATTATATTAAGTTTGCTTCCCGTTTAGACGAAGAATAAGTGAAAAAATACGTAATTATTTGGTCCATATATTAGTTAAAAAAGATTGACCTTTCATGGATAATACAAACAAAACGATCAACAAATCATCTCCATTTGCAGATGGATTGGCGGTGCGATAGAACCTCACATAGCGTCCCTTCAAGCTGTCATACAGCAGGAGCTTAGAGAGTCCTTCAGTACGGGCGGCGGGGTCGCTCAACCGACGCGCTACCTCAGGTCACAACAGAACAGAGTGCGGGATACGCCGGCCGCTGACTGCGCTGATGGTAAGCGCTTTATAGACATACAAATCTAATGCTGGCTTCTCACGGCGCGTGGCTTGTCTCGCCGCTGTCGAGGCCCCCTTAAGAGGCGGCTTGGGATGATAAGATGAAATAAAGTTTTTGCTTGCTAGGTTTACGATTAATGATTGCTTTTCATGTAACCGGTCTTCTATTAACTTTCTTAATTATATACACAGTGTTTCTTTATTATCACTTTTTCACATAGGACATTTTTATTATCTATATCTTTTTTAGGTAATCCATTTCAAAAATCTTATCTTCGAAAACGATAATGTATGAATATTTTTAGGTGTAGCAGATGACGACGACGCAGAAACCGGTGGCGGTGACTCAGGGGACATGGATCCTTACGACCTGTTGGACCCAGTGGAGATCTTGTCCAAACTGCCAAAAGACTTTTACGACAAACTGGAAGCTAAAAAGTGGCAAGAAAGGAAGGAGGCGCTTGATGCCTTAGACAACTTGCTGAAGACTGCTCCCAAACTCGAACCAGGCGACTATGCTGATTTAGTCAGGGCATTGAAAAAGGTATTAGAAGATACAATATAAATAATCATAAAATGTACAACCACCTTTCAAAGTCGCACATTCTTGAGATACAGCCAATCTATTTTCTTTCTTTTTTTAATATTTTTATCTTAAATCATGAGGCATGCCTACTCCGAAATGTATGTTGACTTGTCATTAATTTATCGTCATAAAAAAGGCGTTCAAGCTCTATTTATTTTGAAACTAACATACAATTTTCTTAGCTTAAAAACCGTTTCAATATTAATTTTCCTTCATGTACCTACTTATTTCAAAACCTTATATTCCCATTCCAGGTGATATCTAAAGACACGAACGTGATGCTGGTGGCTCTAGGCGGTCGTCTACTGGGGATGGTAGCTAGTGGTCTTCGGAACAAGTTCTCTCCGTACGCCACCGCGTGCGTGCAAGCCATACTCGAGAAGTTCAAGGAGAAGAAAACTAATGTCGTCACTGCCTTGAGAGAAGCGATCGACGCTATATATCCTTGTGTATGTATACTTTTAGTGGTGGTAGGTTATGTATTTATGTAGGTCGAGAACAAAGGGTCAAGTGAGGAGTACCGACGAGCGTGTATGAGGCGTGACTTTATGTATGTATGTATGTATAAGAACAAAAGGAATCTCAAAAAGGGATATTGAAAATTAGGGCACGATATCGAAGCAGTGATGACTAATCGTGATCTTGATTTATTGTAACGAGACTGACATTGAAATGCTTAGATAGAAGGAAACTATATAAGTTGAGGGTAGAAAAGGGTTGTAACTCTTTTAGAGTAATGATGGAGTTCAACATGACTACAAAATGTATTTATATCTTGCTATTTAGACAAGTCAGTCAATGAGGCGTTAGTTGTCCTAATACTATTTGACATGAATTTTAATTATAATAAAAAAAATCCAACAGACAAACCTCGAAGCCATAATGGAGGATATGCTAGCAGCTTTTGACAACAAGAACCCTTCAATAAAAGCAGAGAGCTCCCTGTTTTTAGCTAGAGCGTTATGCCACACACAACCGGCCGCATTCAGCAAAAAGCTTATCAAAGCGTATGTGGGTGGCTTGCTCAAGCTAATAGAAAGTGCTGGTGAGTATTATTATTTAACCCAAAAAAAATATTTGACAACAGCTGTCTTATTTTGGTGTGAAAATATGGAACTGGACTAAGATTGTTGAGCACATATTGTTGACAATTAGAAATATCCTTACCAAAGTTTAATCAGTATAACTGAAGGGCTAAATCTTGCTCGATAAATCTGCGACAACACATAAGTTGCAACGAACTTTAAACCAATTATAACTTCATAACAGGAGAAGCGTGTTGTGCCCTGATTCTGATCCAACCATTTTGCTTTCAGACCCTACCGTACGTGACGCGGCCGCGGAAGCCCTAGGCACCGCCACTAAGTTGGTAGGAGAGAAGAACATCGCCCCACATGTCGGCAAGCTCGACAACTTGAAGGAACAGAAGATCAAAGAGTTTGCGGATAAGGTACGGACGCTGGTTAGTGTGCATGCAATGATGAGGTTGTAGAGAGGAGTGCTCACGTCATACACCTCACAGTAGGGTTGGTGGAAATAACTAGTATATCTAGTATTAGTATCACAGGTCAGGTTTGAAATATCTGTAGTTTTAGATTATATGTTTAATGTATATTGATCAACATATAGATAGTATATACTTACTTATGTAAACTTACGTTCAACATTGTAATCAATCAATTCCATTAATTAGCTTAGACCTTTTTCGTTCAAAAAACTCGAATGGTGGACATTTTTTATTACACACTTAACAATTTAAAATCTTCTGAGCAATGATATAATAAATTAAATCGCTCTGTGAAGAATGCGGGCCAAATCGGCGTCCATAATAAAATACAATTTTTTGTTACACACACAAAAATATAACTGGTGTATCTTAAGTTGATGTTGTTTTTAGGCTGTAATACTAGTGAAGGTTGCTGCCACGAAAAAGGAAATAAAACCCAAAGCAGCCGCGTCACCGTCGGGCAAAGGCGACGCTAAACCAACAGCCGGGTCCTCACATCCCAAACCTGTGCGGCGACCCGCTTCAGGTAAACAGTTCAATTCCAGCTCAGTGCAAATGTCAAGGTTACAGCTGTATAATACATCGGCTATTTGAGGTTAACCGGTATAAATGCCGTTCCGTAAGACTGACTTTATTTTTAGAGGCAATAACACTACATACTGTTGATGCAGTTAAATACTATTTTTATCTTTACCTTGATTCTCTGGTTTTGCAAATAATCGAGTCAACAGGTAATAATTCAAGTAGGTTATGGCGCCAATAAACTTCATGTCAAATCGACCGGTAAAAATGACAATATTAATAAAATTATTTCAGTAAAAGTAAAATAGCTAGACATTTTGTTACACACACAAAATTTTGCAAATCTTTTGATTACTTAAGAAATGTAACAGTCAATCTTGGTACATTACAGTGTTAATATGAATAGTCACTCATTGCTTACAGCTAAAGGCCCTGCTAAGAAGGCGCCGGCGGCTCGCAGCCAGCCGAGCCCGCCGCGCGAACAGGAACTGTCGCAGGAAGAAGTAGATGCTAAGGCCGAGTTGCTATTCCCTGGGGATGTTGTTGCAGGTAAATCAATCTAATATTTCGGCCAAATAGTATTTAGGCTAGTAAATTTCCTAGCGAAATAAATAAAACTTGTGGTCAACTGTAGGGATTTTGAACAGTTGTAAATTACACCTGAGGTTGTCGAGAGTAATATTAGACGTAAAACAATAGCCATGTCCTATGTACATTTTCCTAAATTGGAACGTAAGACTTTGGTTTATACAAGCATTCTATAGCATTTTAAAAGAATATATCAAGAGCTAAAGACAGCTTAGCCTCTACAAAACTTAATCCTTACATTTGAAAGGTCTGGGCGACGGCAACTGGAAGAACCGTCTGTCATCAGTGCAAAGCTTCTACTGCACCGTGCAAGGGTTAACATCAAGCGACGCGACCTCCCAAGTGTTGTACCGCACGCTGAACAAGAAGCCCGGGCTAAAGGACACGAACGTGCAAGTGTTGAAGTCCAGGCTTGAGGCTTGCAAGTATATCACGGAGAACTTCCCTGTGTCTACGTAAGTAATGGGGCTTTTCATATGTTTGTAAAAGGATAAAACTTTTATTCAAAAATGTAATTAAATCGATATTTTGTAAAACTTGAAGGGCCTTTGGTTGCGAAGTAATTAGGTTTATATAGATAAGCGTATTACATACAAGACGATATATTTTTAATTTCTGGCATAAGTAGATATCTATAATAACTTTACAAATGACCCCCTCAACAGAACATCAGCAGATTTCGTCCTCCAAGACATAGTGACGAAGCTAGGCGAGTCGTCTTGCTCGGCCATCTGTACTGACTGTCTGACGTCATTGGCTGAGGCCTGCGGTCTAGAACATGTGCTCAATGAAGCTCTCACATATGCCATGGACTCGCAGAAGAATCCCAAAGTACAGTCTGAAGTGTTCAACTGGATGGCCAATGCAATCAAGGAGTTTGGTTTCAAGTAAGTTCCAAAATAAATTAGGTATTGAATAATATTTGATAACATAAAGAAATGTGTACTTAGAATTTTACTTTAGACAAAATTTTGATATGTTAATTAAATGAACTTTTTAAATTGTGTTTAAGCATGAACGTGAAATCAATAATCGCCCACTGCAAGAAGGCCTTAACAGCAACAAACCCGAACGTCCGCACGTCAGCTGTGACGTTCCTGGGCATCCTGTCCCTGTACGTGGGCCCGTCGCTCATCTCCCACTTCGACAGCGAGAAGCCGGCCACGCGGCAGCTCATCAGCCTGGAGCTGGACAAGCACGCCAACAGCTCGCCGCCCACGCCCACCAGGCTCGTCGGGGCTGTTAGTAAGGTATATATGCATACACGGAAACGGAAAGCCCACTCGGCTACTATAATACTTTCAGTCTGTGCTTAAACTAACTTCCGCCCGCAATCTCATCTCATCGCAATCATAAATAGTATTGTGTAGTTAAATAAATACTGTTGTTTTTGTTTTTAAACATTATTATTTGTATTTATATTATTTAATTGATAACTATTTACAATAGTTATGTTTACATAATAGTAATTATGTTTTAGTTATAGGTATGGTTTTTAATGTGTACTTTGTTCTTGCATGTCGAAAAATGTAGACGAAATTTTTCGACACTATTATATTATCTCCATCTGAAAACACCATTGTTTCGACCAAATAAACTATTCCTATTCTTTTCTATGTGCAACACTAACCCTTCTTTTTCGGGTGAAAAGTGACTATCCTTTCAGAGGGTTTAAGCTTACTTCTTACCAAATTTCATATAATTCGGTTCAGTGGTTTGGCTGCAAAAGAAAGACGAACAGTGTTACTCCCGCATTTAAACTGGAATAGATTGCCAACACAATTTCATAGTTAATTATTAATAATAATAATAACGTGAATTAGAATCGTAACAAAAAGAAATCCGTGGTCTCTGCCTACCCCTCTAGGAAACAGGCTTGACTTTATGTACGTAATAATTATATGTATATTATTTTATTCCAGTCTGCTAGCAAGGCATCTGTAGGTGACGACATAGAAGAGGCATACGAAGATGCGGCCGAAGATGAACCAGTCGTTGTCGACGATAACCGCCCGCGGACTGACATCGCGCCGCTCATCACCGACGCGCTTATAGCTGAGATCAATGATAAGAATTGGAAGGTAAGTCACGTGGTCACATAACTCCTATTGAAATGGAGTTGAATAACAGAATTAAGTATTTTTATCTCACTTCTTCGAACTTTGCTGAAGTGCTAGCTTGAATTTCTTTATTTCCTGATAGTGGGGACTTCTTGGGGTAGAAAAGAATACGGTCGCGTCCTCGCTAAGAGGCGTCAAAGTAATTTTTAAAAATGTGTAATTAGAAATTTACGTTGTGCTTTAGTGAACTCTGGCATAACATTGCCCTGAAATCTAAATATTTTATATAAATTGTTATACCTTTAGGTTCTTTATTTGCGTTCAATGATTTAGTTTCGTCGTCAGCGCACACGATTCTAATTTTTACCTTATAAACCTTGCTATACAGGTCCGTAACGAAGGTCTAGACAAGGTGAAGGCGATCATTATAAACTCTTCACCTATCAAGCCGTCTCTGGGCGAGCTGCCAGCGGCGTTGTCTGCTAGGCTGCTGGACTCTAACTCCAAGTTAGCTCAGAGCGCACTTCAGATATGCGAGTGCTTAGCCACTGCGATGGGAACTAAGAGTAAATCACATGTAAGGACGTTCTTCCCGGCGTTCTTTCAAGGTGAGTGCATCTTAACTTACGAATGTTAAAAATCTGAATGTCCATGTGTTTGTGATATTTTTATATAGTTTTATTATAAACTAGTTTGTCGTGTGATACAGCAATAAGCTGTTATTAATTGCTATGTGCTGAATCGTCCGCGAGGAGCATAAACGTATTATATTTTATTTGTGGGCATAGAGATATGCACACAAAAAATTAAGATATTTTCTTGATATTTGATTGCAAGTTATAACCACCACAAATTGGCGTTGTAGCTTTCGGCGACAGCAAGCAATGGATCCGCGCGGCCGCCGTGTCGTGCGTGGAGACGTGGTGCCGCGAGGCTGGTGCGCATGCGCCGCTGGAGGGCGAGATGCTACTGGACGCGCTCAAGGCCGGCAGCCCGCTGCTGCGGGCCACGCTGCTGCAGTGGCTGGCCGAACACCTGCCTAATGGTATGATACAGTGTTCTTATCTTAATGTTGTTAATGTTAAATCTTGTTTACCAATACAAACACATAATATTATGTTTCCTTGTATAATTTATACGTTGAGATACTCTCTTAAAATCTTTTAGTTGTGTAATATTGCTTAAATTGTAATAACCTTATAAACATGGCACAACAGTCCCTCCGAAGTCGTTCTCGCGCGAGGAGCTGTCGGTGTGCGTGCCGCTGCTGTTCGCGAGCCTGGAGGACCGCGCGGCCGACGTGCGGAAGGTCACGGCGGACTGCGTGCTGCCCTTCATGCTGCACCTGGGGTACGAGGCCATGCACAAGCAGCTCGACAAGCTCAAGGTATGATGGGACCTGATGATTTATTGTGTCAATATTATTCAGTATATTTGGATTTTTTTAATAACCCAAATAAATATTCTAAAGAACATTGTCTATAGTTAGAAGACATTTCGTGTATTATTTTGTAGAAATATAAATCGAAATCATTTAAAATTAAAAAGATTAATCAGACTTTATGAACTTAAGACAGTATTGGAACAACAATTTGCTTATATTGTACAAAGATATAAACCTTAATTTGATAAAATTTTAAACATGTGTTAACTAAGCATAATAGAGTAAATAAAGGTAGCAAAAAATTAATAATTTAGAAAACTAAATCTATTAAGCCTTCGACCATTTACAGAATTTCTACAGAATGGTAGCAATTTTTTATTAACTCTGACGTGAAACGGTTGCTTATAATATTTCGTTTCGTGGTCAGCCGGGCTCCAAAACCGTGGTATTAGCAGCGTTAGACAAGGCTCGCCCCAGCTTACCCATACAGCCTCTACCGACGAAGACCAAGAAAGAAGAGCCGCGCGGTGTTAAGTCTGCCGGCGCGCTGAAGAAAGAGGGAGAGAAGAAGATCGTTGTCAAGGGCAAGGTGAGACAGACTATCTATAGTATAATTAGTTATGTAGTTTTTTTTTACATACTTTAGTCAATTTCTGAAATCTAAATCTAAAAGTTCTGTCAAAAGGGTAGTTAACATAGCGTTTTGACAGCTCATAAGAACTATGTCAATTGATTGGTGGTGTGAACTGCCCAATTAATATGGTTTGGCAAAAAAGATGAATAACTACTGATTATTATTTTCACAATGTTGTCATGCATATATTTTATATTAACCGCTATTTTAGGGTCCGGCTAAACCCACGTCAGCATCAAATCGCAACAAGAAAGATGATGAAGACTTCTCCCCTCTTCTACCTAACAACAACGCTAAGAACCAACGCATCATTGATGATCAGAAACTGAAAGGTTAACCTCCTTTTTATTATGTCAATAATGTTTTTTTTATAGTAGTTGTTGTCTGTACCTTTATTCTAATGCTGGTTAGATTCTGTCAGTGTTCTATATTTTAAAAACATACAGACATTTTTAATTTTTTTTTATTGGCAATCTTTAAATTGGTTGGAGAACACTTTGGAAGATATAAACAGAGTTCGAATTAGTTTTCAAATTGTTCGCGCGCTAATGTGTAAACAGGCAAAAAGAACTAGATTATTATTGTGGTTAGAATATGTAAGAATACCTTTTTTTATTCAAACATCAACATGTCAATAACATTTTCATATATTTGAGTTTATGTGAGATGAGATTTGTTCATACCAAATACATTTCTGGCTGCGAGGGACTAATGCACTTAGCATTGTTTGCACTGGGAAAGATGAATTAGTAAGACACAGTTTGAGGTATCAAGTAATTCAGTTATGTGTTGTTTTTGTGTGTATCTTGTAATTGTTATCCATGTCAAAATAAGTATTCATTGTAATATAAAAATCACTTGGTACCAGGCATAGTCCCGAACCTTCTCAGAAGCGCTTATTTAGTCAATATCGATAGTTTTCTTTATCAATTTACATACAAAATAAAAATCATTAAATTAATATGACGACTTGATTGGCGCAGTGGCTAAGCGATTGAACTGCTGCGCTAAGGGTCGCGGGTTCGATTTCCGCACAGGACAAAAATTTATGCGAACCGCTGATATGTGAAATATCATGTTTGTGAAACGCACCCACGATACAGGAGAAATTACTAGTGGGGCGACGTTTTAAATAAATAAATATGACACTTATTCTGACTAGGATACTAGTAGTTCAATGAACCAACAAAATAATTTAATAAATAATAAAAAAAAAATTGTATGACAGAGAATTGTGTTCTATACGACAAAGAATTAAAAAAGCATGCTTTGAAACAAGTTATATTACATTTAGTTGACCTGACTGAGGCAAAGGCTACAAAAATTTGTTGATCAGATATCTATAGATCTATCAGATTGTTTGTGCATGAAAGATGTGTCTGTAAGCGCAAAACCGAGTAAGAATGCCGTTCATTCTTTAGTTATTAACCGGTAGACATTTTAATGTATTTTATGTGTATGGCAGTATTGAAATGGAACTTCACAACTCCTCGCGAGGAGTTCTTTGAGCTCCTGAAGGAGCAGATGGCTAACGCCGGACTAAACAAACAACTCGTTGCCAATATGTTCCATAATGACTTCAGGTAAGAATAATGAGTATTATAACACATTGCCAATTAAGTAAGTGGTAGTTGTTGTAAAATAAGCTCAAAACTTTCGTAGTTATAATCCACAATATCGTAATTGTATGCTCTAATTTGATATAAGTTTTAGTACATACCAACCTCATCTATCATCAGCTTTAAGTCTACCCTAATCTCAACATATTAATGTTTAACAAACATATTAATATTTTCATCATCAGATACCACCTAAAAGCAATCGAGGCACTCTCAGAAGATCTACATGAAAATGGCCAAGCTTTAATGGCTAACTTAGATCTTGTGCTTAAATGGTTGACCCTTCGGTTCTTCGACACCAACCCCTCAGTGATCCTCAAGGGTCTGGAGTACCTGTCCATCGTGTTCACCCATCTCATGGACAGTGATTACACCATGCCGGAGTATGAGGCCAACTGCTTCATACCTTATCTTGTGCTCAAGGTAAATAGAATTGAATGATAAATAATAATATGTGCATAATTTACTTAGATTAAACTAATATCTGAGTAGATAAGAGTCCTAAATGTTATCTACATATGATTGGTATTCTATTGTAACAATATACTGACTAGTATTATCTGTTAAGTACGTAATAACGGCTGATGTAGCAAGCTCAGCTTCGATTGTGTTACTTATCGTTTATTTTTGTTCAAAAATACTATTTAGTTATATAATTTCCTGGTTGCTCATAGGTAGGAGATCCAAAGGACACAGTGCGTAACGGCGTGAAGGCTCTGTTTAAACAAATATGTGTGGTGTACTCTGTTACCAAGCTGTTTGGGTATTTGATGGAAGGACTCAAGTCCAAGAATGCAAGGCAGAGAGCTGGTAAGTCATTATTCAGTATTCAATATTGATATAATTGTCATATGCACTGTGTAACACTAGTAAAGCAACTATGATACTTTGGGTAAGTTCAGTTTACTTTTTCGCATTCTTAGGTATTAACTTCGGTTTTACACCTGATGGATTTCAACAATTTGACTCGCAACATCGCCGAGTATAGAATTAAAAAACAAGTTGAAGTCGTTTATTCTCTAAAGAAATCTATTAAAAGTTAAACTTATATATCTATAAACTAAAGTTTAAGTCACCCAAAAGCTTTAATTTAGGATCATAACTATAATTTTGCTTGTCGCTACAGAATGTCTAGAGTGCATCGGCCATCTTCTTGAAACGTACGGCTCAACGGTGATGGGCGGTGGTGGTGGCGGCGCTCTGAAGGAGTTGGCTCGACACATCGGGGACAGGGACAACGCCGTGCGCTCCGCCGCATTGAACTGCGTCGCGTCCGCTTATTTCCTCGAGGGAGAGAAGGTTTACAAGATGATTGGACAGGTAGGCCATTCCAATACATTAAAGAATAAGGGTCTTGTATATGTGTTCGAGTTCATAAAAATGACGTTGTGATTTTTGACTATTCATATTTTACTCTTATGTTGCAAGTATGTTATGAGATCATTTCAAAATTATCTAAAAATTATAATGTTATAACATTTATTTTCAAAAGGTATGTAGATTGAGAAATAAAGTTGCTGGGAAGTTAACTTGTTTCATCATTCGGGCATTAATACGTGTACGCTATAATGTCGACCAGTATTTAACATAGCTCTCATTGTTCTAGATATCGGACAAGGATTTATCGTTGTTGGAAGAGCGCATCAAACGTGCGAGCAAGTCTCGTAGCGTGGAAACAAGACGTTCGATGCTTGTGCCGCTCTCTGCTTCCGGCAGACCTGTGCTAATACCACAAGAGGTAAGTAACTTATATATTTCCCTCCCGCAGGTACTTATGGAACATTTACTGCCTTACTACAATCTGGGAATATACCCTCCAGCTAAAACACCTCATTTTAGCTTTTAATGGGAAGATATTGTGAAGATAATTCGCATTTTTTTAAAGTTTGCAACTATTCTGATTCGTAATTTATTTCTATATCTATTATATTATATTTTGAGGCGATATTTAATCTTCTAATTCCGCAATCGTAAGCTGTCAAATAAGTGTATGTTTCTGCAATCTATCATGTGTGACAATCTTTATGTATGTGTTGTAATGTTCTGTCACTAGGACCCGGAACCACCGAGGCGCGTAATATCGGTGGATACAATATCAGTTGAGTACGAAGAAGAGGAAGAGGAACAACCTCTGCCACCAGCGCCCATGCCGTGAGTCAAATAATACAAAATAACTACACTGGTATTGTAGAGTTAACAAGCTTATCAGTCATATGTAATTTACCTTGATTCTGATCAAGTGAAATAACTAATCGTATAAAGCAACAGACTACTCAGCCACTGCATAGTGTTTTGCCTTTACTTTTTGCTTTTTAAAATACAATAAAGTCAAGAGTGACGCTGTTTTAGAGTTGGGTAATAGAATTCTTAAATTCTTGCATTGGTTCCTCTTAATTCTCTCTAATAACATCCTTCCGAGACGGTTTAAGGTAATAGCACACATATCAACCCGGAAAGGGATCGGCATCCGTGCAGTATTCTTTATATGGGAATCCCTACTGCAACACAGACTAATCGGAATCGTAGCGTAATCGCCTCGACTCGGGTTTACGCCTGTTTGACGGCGAGGCAAAGGCGATATGGTGACGATTCCTGTCCGAGTTGCGTACCTTTAGCGTACTCCAAATCTGGCCAATATGCAGAATGTATCTGATATGACCAACATTTCAAACAAAACGACCTCAGTACATCGTTATACCCAAAAAGCTTTCAGAGGTACCGATACAGCTTTACTAGCCTATAATGTAGCCACATGTCCAGGCCCCCGCCGGAGCCGCGCGTCATCACCGGCCCGTTCGGGCTGGACCCCGAGCTCATCGCGCAGCT
Source organism: Abrostola tripartita (assembly GCA_905340225.1). NCBI lineage: Eukaryota > Metazoa > Arthropoda > Insecta > Lepidoptera > Noctuidae > Abrostola > Abrostola tripartita. Next base: position 5,051,508 of record HG996504.1, read on the forward strand.
GGACGCCGCCGTGCCCGTGCTGCGCCAGCCGGACGTGGCCGAGATCGACCTCAAGTTCCTGGACGAGCCCATTCCTACGGGGGGCGTGCGCTCGCAACTTACTCACTCGCAGCCGCCTATTAGGTCCAGGTAAAGATATACAGTCTAGTAAGTTAATAGAATATAATATTCTGTTAGTTGACTTTTTTAATTATATTTTTATTTATTAAATCAAATTTATTTATTTAGGGACTTTTAGTCTACCATGGGTACCAAGATAGACAATGTCAACCCCAATTGCGTGCTATCTTCATCTAGATATTGTTTACTGGTTACGGAAACATTTGAACCCGCGGGCGAGTGATTAGCACTAGCCTAGCAGGAAGCCGTGTTTATACCTCCGTCATGTACTGAGTAAAATTTTGTGTTGACAGCATGGTAGCCATGTCGCCGCCGCGCCACACGGCGCCGCTCCCCATGGTCCCGCAGCAGCCGCACTCGCTCGCTTCGCACGTCGACGACTCGCAGCTAGCTGACACTATACATTCTATAGCTAGTCCTGATCTCAACGTGAGTATTAATTATAATTATTAAGATTATCACGGTTATTTCTTACAACTTGTAGGAGTCTCGGAGGAGAAAAAATACTTTGCTGAGACTTAACAAAAGTCTTCCTGAGTCAGCTTTTACCATGCAGCACTTTAAGATGATACAGGCTTCGATGACCTTTTAAATTTCCGTTTCCTTTCAGGCGGCGATTCGAGCGTTGTCGCTGATCTCAGGCGCATTGGTGTCTGGTCGCGGTGGCGCGCTGGCCCCGCACGAGGCGCGCCTGGTGTCGGCCATCGCGGCGCAGGTGCGCAGGCTCCGCGCCGCGCCGCCGCAGGACGCGCTGCCCGCCTACAAGTACCTCGCCAGCGCACTCACTACTGTAAGTAGCAGGAGCGGCGGCGCGCTGGCCCCGCACGAGGCGCGCCTGGTGTCGGCCATCGCGGCGCAGGTGCGCAGGCTCCGCGCCGCGCCGCCGCAGGACGCGCTGCCCGCCTACAAGTACCTCGCCAGCGCACTCACTACTGTAAGTAGCAGGAGCGGCGGCGCGCTGGCCCCGCACGAGGCGCGCCTGGTGTCGGCCATCGCGGCGCAGGTGCGCAGGCTCCGCGCCGCGCCGCCGCAGGACGCGCTGCCCGCCTACAAGTACCTCGCCAGCGCACTCACTACTGTAAGTAGCAGGAGCGGCGGCGCGCTGGCCCCGCACGAGGCGCGCCTGGTGTCGGCCATCGCGGCGCAGGTGCGCAGGCTCCGCGCCGCGCCGCCGCAGGACGCGCTGCCCGCCTACAAGTACCTCGCCAGCGCACTCACTACTGTAAGTAGCAGGAGCGGCGGCGCGCTGGCCCCGCACGAGGCGCGCCTGGTGTCGGCCATCGCGGCGCAGGTGCGCAGGCTCCGCGCCACGCCGCCGCAGGACGCGCTGCCCGCCTACAAGTACCTCGCCAGCGCACTCACTACTGTAAGTAGCAGGAGCGGCGGCGCGCTGGCCCCGCACGAGGCGCGCCTGGTGTCGGCCATCGCGGCGCAGGTGCGCAGGCTCCGCGCCGCGCCGCCGCAGGACGCGCTGCCCGCCTACAAGTACCTCGCCAGCGCACTCACTACTGTAAGTAGCAGGAGCGGCGGCGCGCTGGCCCCGCACGAGGCGCGCCTGGTGTCGGCCATCGCGGCGCAGGTGCGCAGGCTCCGCGCCGCGCCGCCGCAGGACGCGCTGCCCGCCTACAAGTACCTCGCCAGCGCACTCACTACTGTAAGTAGCAGGAGCGGCGGCGCGCTGGCCCCGCACGAGGCGCGCCTGGTGTCGGCCATCGCGGCGCAGGTGCGCAGGCTCCGCGCCGCGCCGCCGCAGGACGCGCTGCCCGCCTACAAGTACCTCGCCAGCGCACTCACTACTGTAAGTAGCAGGAGCGGCGGCGCGCTGGCCCCGCACGAGGCGCGCCTGGTGTCGGCCATCGCGGCGCAGGTGCGCAGGCTCCGCGCCGCGCCGCCGCAGGACGCGCTGCCCGCCTACAAGTACCTCGCCAGCGCACTCACTACTGTAAGTAGCAGGAGCGGCGGCGCGCTGGCCCCGCACGAGGCGCGCCTGGTGTCGGCCATCGCGGCGCAGGTGCGCAGGCTCCGCGCCGCGCCGCCGCAGGACGCGCTGCCCGCCTACAAGTACCTCGCCAGCGCACTCACTACTGTAAGTAGCAGGAGCGGCGGCGCGCTGGCCCCGCACGAGGCGCGCCTGGTGTCGGCCATCGCGGCGCAGGTGCACAGGCTCCGCGTAACTGTAAGTAGCAGCTACAGTTGCACGACTGCTGCGGAGGAGACGAAATGAGCGGCGACGCACCAAGAAAGTCCTAACACCAGCTTTGATAAACCATTTGCAATCGACCTGCCTCGAAATGGTTCAAATTATATGTAATATTATTTGTTAAATAAAGTATTTACTTTTAATGCTATCAGTAAATTAACATTCTGCAATTAATTTGGGCCTGAAATAGTTGACTGACGACTCCGCGGATTCGACCTGCAGCAGCAGTAACTAGATTTACTTAATTGAAACTAATTTTATTTTTTCCCGCGGAACCCTAAATATTTTCCCAATTTAAAGTAGCCTTAGATACTCCTTATTACATCAGCTATTTGCCAGTGAAAGTCCCATCAAAATCCGTCAAGCCCACGCGGAGTACTTGTAACCCAAGAATTTCCCGCGTTTTTCTCGTTTTCCCGCGGAACCCTAAACATTTTCGAAATTCAAAGTAGCCTATATTAGACCCCGGACCATCAGCCATCTGCCAGTGAAAGTCCCATCAAAATCAGTCTAGCCGTTTCGGAGATTACCCGGAACAAACAGACAGACTAACATTTTTTGAGTTGCCTTTTTGTTATTTGTGTATTTTGATGTTACGAGCAGACACTCCAATTTTATTTATGTGTATTGATAAAATGATGATTGATCGTTTCCAGTTCTACGAGACGGCTGGCTGCGGGTCTCACGTGGGTGAGGCGGCGCTGTGTTCGCTGGTGGGCGAGCTGCTGCGTGTGCTGGGCGCAGGCGCAGGCGCGGCCGGCACCGGTGCAGACGCTGAGCGCCTCGTGCGCATACTCAACAACGTGTGCGTCCGAGTGCTGGAACACTCGCCGAGGACGCCACTACTATGGTATGTAGTGGTTTTTTTATTTGGTCTGCAGGAGTAACTTAAGCGTTCTTACTAATAATAATTAGTTGATATTTTATAAGGCCTAGTAACTCTGTTTATAATTAACTGATATACCCTCTCCTACAGCGCAATAGTCTCTCTCCTCCATGAATCCATCGGCGTATCAGACCCGGCCTACCCTCGATACCAGGACCTACTCCTCAAATGCTTCTGGAAGACGCTCAAGATGATCTCCACGTGGGACGTGAACTCTATCGACTATGACGCAGTGCTGTACAGAATACACCTGTTCTATAAGGCGTACCCCAACAGCTACTGGAAGAAGAACCCGGATATCAGTGATACGCCTTATAGGTGAGTTTGTGTATAGTGTTTTGTTATTTGTATTGTATTATATTATTATAGCGGGTTTACTTGGATAAAAAATAAATCATTATTGACTTTACCAACGTGTTTCCTCGCATAAACTGACAGATGAAAAGAGCCAGAAAATAATGCTGATATATATTTATTTTTGTGATATCTAAATGTAACCTCCTAAATATTTCTTTATCTTTTTGTTACAGAACAGTGAAAACATTAGTGCATACTCTAGTCAAAATGAAGGGTGGTTCTATCACAAACCATCTCACACAAATACCAGACGTGAACGAGTCCGATTTGTACCCATACCTTCTTAAAGTACTCAAGGTAATATAATTATATAATATTACCATCTGTGTAACTGTTTTTGCTGATAAATATGGTACTATTACCACTTTATTATTAGTTCGTTAATTATTTACTGAGAATGTGTCCGTCCTCTTTATATCAAAGTAAATCATTTTACAGATACAACAACTACTCAATAAGTAGGTTCAATAGATATACATTTTTGTTTACAGCAACTGAAACTAGACGAAAAGAAAGAGAACACGTCGGACGCGTTGAACGGCGGCTCAGTGTTAGCGTCAGTACCGCCGAACAACGCCGCGCTCGCCGCCGGCCGGCTGCCGCGGGCCGTGCACGAGGAGCTGGCGCTCATCCTCAAGAGGATCGGCACCAAGGAGCACAACAAGGACGCGCTGGCACAACTCTATGACTTGAGGGTACGTTGGGACGATTGTAAAGACCTGCCATTGCAGGACATTTTCCATTGTGAAAGCGAGCTGCGAGACGCCGCACTACACTGCACGTAGCGGTGTCTCGCTTCCACAACAGACAATAAAGTATGGTAGAAGTATGGTGAGCTACAAAAATGTGTTGTGTGGGGGCTTCGCACTTTATGATCGGCAAAATCTTCCATACCACCCAATAGTTAAGGTTTTTGTTTATTTAGACTCTGATAATGGAGAACATCTTTGCCTTCTGAGATTATAGACGTAATTATGTAACCAATAGGTAATCCGATCAATATTTGTATGTGTTCTTCAGGAGCGTCACCCCGAGGTGGACATTTGGACCTTCATGCAGGGCTCGTCATTCTACTTCCGTAACTACGTGGAGCGCGGCCTTCGAGAGGTGGCTGAACAGAGAAAGCTCGCCACCATGCCCATCTACAAACACGACTACAAGTCTGAAAACATCGGTATGTAACGAGTAGTATCATTTTCATTTGCTTGCTCAGTGCTGCCCTCTGTTGTCCCTGGTTGTATCAAAGTAGGAAGAGATATCACCATTACAAATATCGCTTTTTTATTAGGAGGAGACGCATATTATTTGTCAACGAGACGAGAGCTATAGCAACTATACGTATATTATACCAAGAAATTTAAAACAGAGGTAAGTGTGTGCGGCTTGCAACGGTGCTGCCCTCTGTCATACTGTATCGTGCGGCTTAAAATCATACAAAATTTCAAACGTCCAAGATACTTTTAACATTTTGTTTTTATGAATAATATTGTATTCAATTTCGTTCCAGATATAAGTAATGAAAACGACGAAAAATCCCACGTGATGTTCTTGGAAAGACTGCGAGCTTTGCAGGTAGTTTTAGCTTTTCTAACTACTTACTACTACTAATGTTTATTTACAATTTTATTGATAAGTTGTAGAAAACCAAGGGACGCGAACCCTCACCACTAAATGGGAATTATAGCTAGAAAGAGAGAAACTAACCCATTTATACGCATAATTATGATGTCTAATTATGTTATTTGTTTTATTTCTAGGCAAAAGCTGGTTTAAAAACAGAGTCTTCACCGTCATCACAACCGCGGACGCCGATTGGTGACAACCGAACACTCGCAGACTCCATCAACGAAAACACGTTGCCCCGAACACATAGCATCGACCCACAACTCGATGTAAGTACATTCAAACAAGTCTTATTTATGTGCCTAATATGAAGTTTCAAAGAGCCTTGTTAACTATCATTTTTAATCCCATGAAATATCTATGAGTTGTAATGTGCTGTAGTATACCTTAAACTGTACTAGCTTTTTGGGAAATTCAGCCACAAGAATTGTAAATTATATACAATCAACTGTATTTTTTCTAAAATTTACAGTTATTATGTGATTACTTGCCCCCTTATCATGAACTCTTAAAGCAGGACAGTTTACTTTGTGGAAGTGAGACGCCGCATTACACTGCACGTAGCGGCGTTTCGCTTCCACATCTTAAACTGTCCTGCTTTAACAATTCATGGTAAGGGGGCAGGCTACGTCTATTTCCCTAAATTAGAAATTCACTTTAAACTCATTTACAATAACTGCAATCTTGTTCCAGCTACACACAACACAGACTCTCTCACAAAGGAACGAAGCCGAGGTGGATGCGCTGCGGCTCAAGCTGCAACAAATCAAAAGCTCCTCCAAGAGATAAGATTGCCACCCGCACACAATCCACGGATTTGGTAGCTCTCTTTCATATACGTCATCGATTATACTGTAGCACTTTCGCGTTGCATCACAACACAACAGAGAGTGGAACGACAAATCTACTAAAACATAGTTGAATTTACCGTCGTTTTGTCCAAACATACTATTCGACTAAACTAAATCGACGTTGTACCTCTCGCCTTAAAGACGCGTCACATTCGATGCTTTTTTATTTTTTGACATTTTCGGCTTGCCTGATATAACTCGAAATTTTAAATCTCAATTGTTACCATTCTAGACAAGTCCATCTCATCTAGTTGTAAGTATGTTATGTATGTTGTTTGGCCTATGCGTGTTCCAATGTAGCGTCCATCGTTTTGAGCCCTTACTAAGAGTTGAACATGACAATATAACTAACAGTATCGCCTTGCACAGGGTATAACGCTTCATGTAAATCGAGAACTTGTGTCTTGGTAAGGGATTGTTATGTTGACTGTTAGGATATAACTTGTCTTTTTAAAACATTGTTACTATGTGCGGTCTTGTAATACAGACAGAAAATGTTTGACAATTTTAACGATTAATTTTCATTACATTGTGGCTGGATTTAATTCAATATTCAACGAACTCGCCTCCGCTAAATGCGTTATTACCTAGCATTGGTGGACGTATGCATGAGTTTTAGTCTAGAGCTCTCTACGTGAAGTATCTTCAAATTAAAAGTTGACCTGCTTCCTTGAAGCTGATATTTAAACTCACCTCTAGCCACACATCAAGACATGATTTGTATCCGTTTTAAATAAGGTAAATGGTCTGTGTATACATAGACATAGTAATGGTGTTATTGGATATAATCCAATGTCTGTCAGCAACAAATGTATTTGTGTAGCTTTTATCAATACTATTTAATTCATTTTAATGCAATACATTGAAATCGCTATTATTTTATTGTATCCATATTCAAGCAAAAATACATTTGTTGCTGCCTTTGCATGACCTTGCCATTGGATTAATCTATGTTAGTGAAACAGTGAGATATTGGATGTAAAAATTAGCGTTTACCATGTATAAATAGGATTATATGCACATCGCACAGTGTTAGTTACTTCCAGAATAACAAAAATGTGCCACTCTTGAGTTGAAATTAAACTTCAAATACTACGAAATTTCATATGAACGATGAAAAGAATATCGATTAATGTTACTACAAAAAAAAATGTGCTACTAATTTAAGTCTGGCCAACTGTAGGCATTGAGTATATTGCATCAAAAATATTAAACACATGTGTAAATTCCACGATATGTGTGTCACTTTGCACTCATCTCGCACAATCATAGAGTAGTTAACAAATGGAGTACTTATGACTTGGAAAGTATCTTATGACAGTTTCGTTAAATTTTATGATAATCTAAGCCATAGCAGAGGCGTGAACCACACTTCAGGGTGCTCCGAAATGTCTTCGAACAAAATTCTTTCAACTGAAGGGTAGAGCTGGAAAATCATTCTTCCTAATAGCAACTTCCATTTGCATACTATTCTGTGTCGCACTTTCGAACAAATAATGTATTTTGTACCGTACGCAGTCGTGCCCCACCCACGGTTTAGACATAGAAGTTAGACGCCTTTGTTAACTATTAAGTTATAACACTAATTATTATCCTGGATTGAATATTTTAAATAAACTGTGCAGACTAGGTAGATTTTATAATCAAATTTTATGGCTTTTAGAGATTAGATTATTTTATATATCCCGCATCCAGTTATTCAACATTACACTACTGCGGAATGAAGATAATTATAACTAAATTGTGAGGTAATAATAACATAATATGAGATAAAGTAAATAAACTTATGCCAGTTTAGACACCAAATTATTGAATTGTTAGCCAGTTTTTACGATAATACCATGTATTAGTAAACATATAAAACGTAATACTTATTATCTAGCTAATCAACACAATAATCAAAGTATAATAATGAATCATGAACTGTAATGCAGAAACGAACCTAGTTTTGTATCTATGATTGTTCAATGTAGTTTTCATTGAATTTGAAAACTATTATTGAAATATGTATCGTTGTTAAGCAGCGCCATCTTTCTCTAGCGGACGACACTACGTTGACTGGCAAATCGGGTACATTCCGATCATTGAGTGGTTGCAGTCGACAGCTGTCAACTTAATCTGTGTCATCGCCGTTAGATGGCACCACTTTTTGTTAAAATCAATAATTGCTATTCTAAAGATTTTTTATCTATGGTTTTTTATTATTGTCTATGTAATGTAAAATGCAATGTCATTACACCAATCCGTTACCGAAGAAAACGCTTTTTTACTTTCTCCGCCACTAAGACCTCAAACTACCCAAAGGTATCGCAATTAAGCAAAAGCTCAATTTGACATTGGTCCTACGAGCCATATCTAAAGCGATCACCAGCGACCAGCCGAGAAAACTGGAGAATTGCGACGTCTCGCGAAGCTTAGCATGAAGTCGACCAGAGCTGCCGGTCAAGAGGTGTAGCTTCACTCAGGGGCGTAAAACCTTTCCAAATCCTTACCCCACGTACCCTTTGGCCCTATTTGTACTAAAATCGCATTATTAATTATAGGAACAGCGGGTGTGGTGCGCATTATTCACCACAGTGGTTGCAGGATAACCGTGAGTACTCTTTCTTCCGATAAATCGTCAATATGAGTGAGGCGCTTAGGGAGTTAGTGAAAAAACGCGGTCCCATTAAGGGTAGCTTGACGCTGTTTGTAAAAAGTGTAGAATCCATTTCAAAATCTGCTGAGTTATTGGAGTTAACTGCCAAACAAGTAAACGAACTAAAGCTACGTCAGCAAGCGGCAGCTAACTCATTACAAAATTTCAATACTATTCAATATGCTATTGAGGAATTAGTAGATGAAAAGGAATATGACAAACAGTTGATAGAACGGGAAATGTTTGAAAATTTATACTTTAGTGCTATGGCCACTATTGAGTGTTTGTTAGAAAGACAAAAGGTTAGTGTTAGTACTGGTAGTGAAAATGCTCATAGTTGTAAGAACAAATTACTGGTTAAATTGCCCACCATATCGCTACCCTCATTTGATGGATCATACGATAACTGGCTGGAATTTAGAGATACATACTTGTCAATGATACACAACTCTGCAGAGCTAGATGATATACAGAAGTATCATTATTTAAGATCTGCTCTTACAGGTACTGCCCTTCAGGTAATTAAATCTTTGGAATTTTCTGCCAGTAATTACAAAATAGCTTGGGATCTGATCGAGGGTAGATTTGATAATACTAATTTGCTAGTACATAATCATGTTAAATCTCTTTTTTCTGTACAACCCCTAACAAAAGAATCTGCTGCTTATATTCGTAATATGGTTGATTCAACTTTTAAAAATTTACGCGCTTTAAAAACATTAGGGGAACCTATTGAGCATTGGGATACTTTGTTAATTTATATCATTGAGTCCAAGTTTGATGCCACCATGGACACAGATTGGAATCAGTACAAACTTAATCATGTTAAAATGATGAAAAAGCCTGTAACATTTGATACATTGATAACATTTTTAAATGAAAAGGCTGAAGTCTTAGAATTGGTTAAAGCAAATCGTTCGAATAGTTCAAATAGCAAAGTATCTCATGACAACAATAAAAGACAGACATCAAAGGTTCAAACCTTTGTGTCTACACAAACTAGTCAGTCTTCAAATAAAAGTAATAAGAAAAATAGATTTAAGCGTGTATGTGCTAAGTGTGAGGGTAATCATCCTGTCTATTCATGTAGTCAATTCTTGAGTTTATCCCCTCAAGATAAATTAAACCTAGTTGAGTGCAAAGGTCTGTGCTTAAATTGTTTACGTGTGGGTCATTCCAGTAAAGATTGTTTCTTCGGACCTTGTAGGCAGTGTGATGAGAAACACAACTCATTGTTTCATGAGGTTCTCAAGAAAGGAGACACAATGTCTGCTGTAGCCCATGCTGCCTCTGATCTTCAATTGCAACCTATAGGTCTTGAATCTTCAGTTAGTTTCCACTCTAGTACAACACATACTACATTAGAACCGGTTTTGCTATCGACCGCTGTAGTAGAAGTCGCTGCAGATGGTGATAACCGGTATATCAGAGCTCGTGCTTTACTGGACAGTGGTAGTCAGCACTGTCTAATATCAAATTCATTTTGTCAAAAAATTCGCGCTAAAACTTTACAGTCCACTTATAAAATCTGTGGTATAGGTCAATCAGTAACTAATACAAATGAAACTTGTTACATAAAATTACGTTCTTTAAAGAATGATCATACTATACGCATGCATTGTTTGGCCATACCGCAAATAACTTCCACATTACCAGCTTCAACATTAGCTAATAATTTAAATATACCTGAGAATATTGATCTCGCTGATCCTTTATTTTGCACCCCGTCTCAAATTGATATTTTAATTGGTGCAAACTATTTTTGGGATCTATTACTTGAAGGTAAAATTCGATTACCTAGTGGTCCGTATTTGAATAATACGAAGCTAGGTTGGATAGTTTCAGGTCCGGTACACACTGAGTGCTTGCGCATCAATCAGGTGCAGTGTAATTTCGGCCATACTACAGAATTAGACGTAAACGATCAGTTAAAGAGGTTTTGGGAAATTGAAGAAATTTCGCCACAGATAAAATCACTTTGTTCTGAAGATCGTATATGTGAAAAATTATATAATGATACTACTAAACGAGACGACAACGGTCGTTTCTGTGTTAGAATTCCGTTCAAAGAGTCGCCTAATTCTCTTGGTGATAGCTATAATGTAGCTAAAAATAGATTTATGTCCCTGGAAAATAAATTACAACGTCAACCTAATTATAAATCCATGTACGTTGAATTTTTGCGAGAATACGAGAGACTCGGACACATGACTCGCGTTGAGGATTACCCTATGCCGTGTTTCTTTCTGCCTCATCACGGAGTCTTCCGTCAGCACAGCACAACAACTAAATTAAGGGTGGTGTTCAATGCAAGCCAAAAAACGTCGTCCGGCAAATCGTTAAACGATATACAGTGGACAGGTCCTCCTCTTCAAACTGATTTGTTTGTGATTCTTTTGAGATTCAGACAATATCAATATGTTGCATGTGCCGACATTGAAAAAATGTTTCGGCAAATATTTATTCATGAGGATCAACGTAATTTGCAGTTAATCATATGGCGTGAAAATAAGTCTGATCCTCTCAGTGTGTTCCGCCTTAACACCGTTACTTATGGAACGGCCTCTGCGCCCTACCTAAGTATACGTTGTGTCCGTCAGCTGGCACTAGATTGCAATGACCCTGTAATCTCAAAAATAATATTAGAAAATATGTACGTCGACGATTTACTAATGGGCGACGACGATAAATCGTATTTATCCCACCTTTGTAAACAGGTTTCTGAGGTGTTCCAGTCTGGTTGTTTTCCGCTGCGTAAGTGGGTTTTTAATTCACCTGAAGTAGCTTCAGATTCCTTACATGGTGAAAATTCTAAAGAGTTAATGTTAGACGACAACCAATCTAATAAAACGTTAGGATTGGGCTGGTTAAATTATAGTGACCAACTACATTTTACTACGAAAATTAAATCTGACACATCTAAAATAACTAAACGCCTTATCTTATCAGTTGTGTCTCAAATATACGACCCATTAGGTTTGTTGAGCCCTATTATAATAGTAGCAAAGGTGTTATTGCAAAAACTGTGGCTTTGCAAAACAGGTTGGGATGAGTCATTACCACCAGATGTTTTGGTATGCTGGCATAAATTTGTTCATTCATTAATTGATTTACATAAACTGCGGATTCCTCGTCATGTGATAGGAATTTCCCCAGACAGTATTGAACTGCACGTATTTAGTGATGCTAGTCAAACGGCCTACGGTGCGTGTGCCTTTATTCGTTCCGTGAATAGTAATAGTGACGTCACAGTCAGTAGGCTTTTATGTTCCAAGACTCGCGTCGCGCCAATCAAACCGGTTACGATTCCTCGGTTGGAATTGTGCGGTGCGCTAATAGGTGCTAGATTACAATCTAAGATAACAAAATCTATGCACATCAACTTTAACAAGATCGTAATGTGGACTGATTCAACAATCGTTCTAGGCTGGCTACGCACGTCACCGCATTCCTTAAAGGTTTTTGTTCAAAACCGTATTGCTGAAATAAATGACCTGATGGCAGGCAAAGGAATTTGGTGTCATGTTGATGGCAAGTCCAATCCTGCGGATTTGTTATCGCGCGGCACATCTTTGTCTGAACTCAGTAGTTCAAATCTGTGGTGGCGCGGACCAGATTTTTTGTTAAATGCAGCTGCCAACTGGGATCAACAACGTGATGTCCCACGTTGTGATAACTTACCAGAACTTAAGTCGAATACAGTTTGTATGTTAAATAATAATCTAAACAATAACATAATTAATTTCAATAGATACTCATCATTTTTAAAATTACAACGAGTTTATAGTTATGTGTTTCGTTTCATAAACAATTTACGTACTAAAAATAAATCGCAGCGTAGCTTAGGCACGTTATCAGTTGCAGAATTAAATAGGTCACTAATGTTTTTAACTAGGGTTGCGCAACTAGAATCCTTTCCGAATGAATATTGTGCTTTAATAAATAAGCATAAAATTAAATCATCTAGTAAACTAAGTTCATTGAATATTTTTTTGGATGAAAATAGCGTAATGAGAGTGGGGGGCAGGTTATGCAATTCAGACTTACCCTTCGATCAAAAACATCCTATGCTATTGTGTGGTAAGCATCAATTCAGTACACTTCTAGTTAGGTATAATCATGATTTAATTCTCCATGCTGGTCCGCAACTTTTGTTATCTCACCTGAGGCAAATGTGGTGGATAACAGGTGGTAGAAATCTAGCTAAAAAGGTTGTGCATCAGTGTGTCAAGTGTTGTCGCATGAAGGCAAAGTCCATACAACCTATAATGGGTAATTTACCCAGTGAGCGTTTTCATTCAGGTTTTCCATTTATTAAATGTGGCGTCGACTACGCAGGGCCTATGTATGTTCTAAACAAAAAAGGCAGAGGTTCTAGGTTAGAGAAATGTTACCTATGTTTATTCGTTTGTCTGTCCACAAGAGCATTACATTTGGAACTTGTGACGTCACTCTCATCAGAAGGTTATATCTTAGCTCTAAAAAGATTTATTTCTCGAAGAGGGAAACCTTCCCTCATTTACTCAGATCATGGTAGAAATTTTGTAGGTGCAGCAAAGGAATTTTCAGATTTGTTACAAAACAGCTGTCAAGGTATTACCGATTACGCTTCTAATAATCAAATTGAATTTAAATTCATACCTCCTTATGCGCCTCACTTTGGCGGTTTGTGGGAAGCTGGAGTCAAATCCTGCAAGCACCATATAACGCGCGTCATAGGGAAAGCCCATCTAACCTTTGAAGAGTTTAGTACGGTTCTGGTACAAATAGAGGCCGTTCTGAACTCCCGTCCTATGCACCCTATGTCCGTAGACCCTGATGACCTTGCGCCCCTGACGCCAGGTCACTTCCTCATTGGCCGGCCTCTGACGGCTCCTGCCGGCGCTGACGTCACGGCAAAGCCTTCACATACCTTATCCCGCTACCAACGAGTCGAGCAGCTCAGGCAGCATTTCTGGAAGCGCTGGGCCACAGACTATATCTCCGAGCTTCAGAGACGCATCAAATGGAAGGAGAATCAGGGTGCACTCACTCCCGGTACCTTGGTGCTCATCAAAGAGGACAACTTACCGCCCCTCCAATGGCGATTAGGACGGATCCTGCAAACGTACCCGGGACGAGACAAGGTTTCCAGGGTTGCTTGTATCAAGACATCAACTGGAGTCGCCGAGAGAGCATTCTCGAAGATCTGTCCTCTCCCAGTTTCGTCATCATCAGAAGAGAAAGACCAGGCAGTCCAAGTTGAGAGTCATAGCTCTCAAGGGGGGCCAGGATGTTAAGCAGCGCCATCTTTCTCTAGCGGACGACACTACGTTGACTGGCAAATCGGGTACATTCCGATCATTGAGTGGTTGCAGTCGACAGCTGTCAACTTAATCTGTGTCATCGCCGTTAGATGGCACCACTTTTTGTTAAAATCAATAATTGCTATTCTAAAGATTTTTTATCTATGGTTTTTTATTATTGTCTATGTAATGTAAAATGCAATGTCATTACACCAATCCGTTACCGAAGAAAACGCTTTTTTACTTTCTCCGCCACTAAGACCTCAAACTACCCAAAGGTATCGCAATTAAGCAAAAGCTCAATTTGACAATCGTGTATAACTAATAACATGTTATTTAAGTTATTTTGTATGCGTTTTTATTGGATTAGTGTTGGTTTTTTGTTTGATGTTTTCTAAGACTGTTAGAGTTTGTGATTTGATATAGAACAAGCAATACTCATTTAAGTTGACGCAGTTTGTTGTTGAATTTTAACTATAATTACGCATTTAGAGCTTAATATTAGACCAATCGGCAGTGTTTCTTATCGTTAAGATTCTAACAACATCTGTTTCAAATTACTATTTGTTGTTTTACTCAATGATTGATGTGTAACGAGTTGTGTTTGGAGTGTTGAGTTACAGATGTCGCCACCAGTCGTCATCCAGTAGGTTTGTTAGAAAACTTTAGGAGCTGAGATGAGGCCATATAATAATATATTTTAGTATCCTACATTTCACGTAACCCTCTAAATGTAATCGAAACATTCCTCTCAGTATTGGATTTCTATTTAGGTACAAATTTTTGTCCATTCTCATCATACTATTTATCTTCCATTGTTTTCATTCATTGACATTTTAGGATCCAATTACAATGCAACGCTCATAATAATTTGTTCTAAGTTATAATAAAACTGTTTAGTGGCTTACAGTAGGGACGACAATATTTGTTAAAATTATACCTACTGTACTTCCGAGACTCGGTGCATACCTGTCTTTACATTTAAACGATGTTGAGTTCAAACCTTTGTTAAACCGATATATTAAATATTTTAACGTTATTTACGAAATAATCACGTTTTTATTTGTTGGTTATTTTATCTGTAGTATGAGTTTCTATAGTTTAAATTAAAAGTTTAATCGATATGTTAATTTGAATTGTGACTATCCTTTAGACTTTTTCTTCGTATTACGATTCTTATTAAACTTACGCTATAGAAACTAGTTACGAGCCTTAGATTTGTTAAATACCTTTTACATTTCATTTTATTTAATACGTATTCTTGATTTCAATATTGATTCGTTAAATTAGGTTAATTTCTATTATTGTCTTTAGTATAAACATTCGCTTTTTAAACATGACTTCATATTGATTATTGTGAGCATTTATTTATTGTATTATGTAAATTAATGTTTAAATCATGATGTAATATTAATGATAAATAAAGTTCATACAACACTGAAACACGATTTTTTGTTTGAAACCTAACGGTAGCAACGGGCGCAACAAATTTTCTGGCAACAAATTTTTATGTCTTGCCATTATAATGGTATAAGAACAACGTTTTCGTCACAGTTATAGATCAACTAAATAGACTTAATAGATCTGTGGTGCTCGCAGTTACTAAGATGCTGAGATGACGCTTAGGATACGGCCAGATTTTCTGTTTTCAACATGGTAGGTAAAACAACTAGTCATACGTCGTTTCAAGGCGCCTTTTTCAGCATGGATATCTATTACTAGCTTCCGCCCGTGACTTCGTCCGAGTGGATTTAGGATGTTTTAAAGCCTTCCTCGATAAATAGAATATTCAACACAAAAAAAAAAAAACTCGAAGTAGTTCCCGAGATTAGCGCGTTCTACCAAATAAACAAACTCTTCAGCTTTATATTATTAGTATCAATGATATTTAAAAAAAGTACATTTTGACATAATATATCATTGATTAGTAACAATCGACCATTTTGGTAATGTCTGATTAATGGCAATTAACTTGGAAATATGTAATAGTATATAGGGCCTCACTAATTTGAAATAAGCGCGAGCGGTCCAATTCACCTTTTTCGCGTTAAGCCTGATTCGCGGTTGATCTAACTCACGTTTAGTTCAATTGACGGTTACAAGTCATCTAAGGACCCCCGACAGGGTTTCTGGCCCAAAATTCATACTCATTATATCTATTTTTTTATCCTAATATCTACGTCGCAAGCATCAGTTGATTAAAGTCCCTATTAATCTGAGCCCTGACATAGGCCACGAGTGACTAGATCGATGACGTCGCCAATGGGTGGCAATGGCAACCAGTCTCTTTCTGAGACTAATTTACATACAAACTAGGTACATACAAAATTCAAGGCAAGTATTTCATTTTGAGGTCTGTGTATGTTTATAAAATTAAAAACTTTTATTTTTAAACCTTAAGGTTATATTATTGATTTGCCATGTGAATTTACTAGATTTACGCAATGGCAAGTGATACTGCGTTTCAACATGGTACAGCGCAGAAGAGATTTGAACTTAAGACGTTGCTGCGTAGTTAACTTGATTGCCTTGATTTTATTGTAAAGAATGTTTTGAAAAAATAGATAAGGTATTAAATGCATACTGGTATTTTTTAATAGTAGGTGTTTAAAAAAATAATGATTCTACGTTACTTTAGATCTAAGGGTGTGTGTCTCAACAAGTACGTTATTAAAATAAGGGTGCCATTGCACAGCCACATTTTAATTTCGGCCTTATTACCGAGCTCCAAAAATAATAGTTTTATGGTTAAAATGACTACCAGTGTATACCTATATATTACATGATATTATACTCGTAGATTCGTAACACATAACATATGGCCACATCATTATTTAGGACTATCGCATCAGTAATTTGTTTCATGTGAGAATGAGTAAATGAAAAAGGCAGTGACCATCTCTAAGTAGTGTTCGTGATTCTTTAATTCATATTATTTGATAAACCATAAAAATATTATCAAGACAAATATCAATCTTATTTTCTCAATTTTGGATGTATCATTTTGAAAACAAGATTGTGAAGATGTCGTTGGTATTCAAATGATTTTAATTTTATGTCTACGTAAAAATACCTGCGCCCATACCAATGTAATCTCGATTACCACGGAAAAGTAAAATATCACTCTATGGTACTAAATAGACAAGTGATCAACCAATCAAACGGTGGGGCGGACGAAACGAAATGAAAGTCCGCCACATGTCCGCCATATCTACTACATCTTCTTTCTAATAGTGACGTTCATATTATTTTGTGTTAGATAGCGTTATTGTGTAGATATTCGTTGTATAATTTAATTATTTTTTTAGTTTATCTAATACACGGTGAGTAAAGTGTGCAATCAGGATTTGACATATTGATAGTTTTTAATTTGGAACTTGTTTGTCCGCGCCGTGCTTTACGTATTGTCAAAATGGAAAAATCTTAGTATTATCGTAACTACAGCCTTATTGTATGTGTTATTTATAAATTGGATCCACTGAACTACACTCGTGACGTATTTTGTAGCGTTTAACGGTGCCAATTGAATAATACGATAAATTTTGGTGTCGGCATTATTAGACGGTGTACCCAATATTTCACAGAC
This sequence comes from Abrostola tripartita, assembly GCA_905340225.1. Classification (NCBI taxonomy): domain Eukaryota; kingdom Metazoa; phylum Arthropoda; class Insecta; order Lepidoptera; family Noctuidae; genus Abrostola; species Abrostola tripartita. The sequence goes on from HG996504.1 coordinate 5,069,054, forward strand.
CCTCGACGGCGGATAACACCATGGAGTCCCCACGAAAATTTAACGATTGCTATTTTTACTACTACTCCACATGCACGAAGGTAAGAAAATATTTATATTTTAAAACATAATGTAACTCCTAATGTCATATTGTTTATATTCTAAGTGTCTGATAAAAATCATGGAAGCTAACGTGTTATGCCTTGTTTCATTCATTATTTTATGGTTAGAATATTTTATGGTCAAGATAAAAATCTATCTTCATGCCTGTTCTAAAAATGATGAAATTCAATTTTATTTTAACTAAGAAACAACCATAAAAAATATAAATGTCCTTTTGTACATGTTGGTCAAATATTGACAGTATTAAGTTAAAATAACTCAGGCCTATTGAAGTGTAAAATGCCATAAGGTTTGAAGTATAAAGTGCCATCAAATTAAACAAATAGGTTCCAAGTGGGTATCAATAACATTTTGGTAATACTAATTTCTGTTTAAAGCACATTGAGTACAGTCAATAACTAAATCTTGCTAGTATGCTGTTATGCTAGTACATGATACATTAATACACACATAAGTTGTTGATCTAATATCTGAGCCTCTATCCTTTCTATTATTCCTATATTTGCAATAAATAATGTCTCAAGTGTACTGCACCTTATCATGTTCCTAAAATTCACTTAACAGCATTTAATTTATTTAGTATTAACAGATATTCATACACATTATAATTTAGCCACATTTGTTTGCAATCTGTTCATCCCATATGTTTCATTAAATGAATATTCCATAAATATACAAAATAACTTTATCTAGGGGGACAATTGCGTGTTTCGTCATGAACCGTCAGCGCTTGGCTGCGAGACAATGTGCACAGCCTGGCAGCAGGGCAAGTGCCTTGATAAACGCTGCAAACTACGTCACATGGAACTGAGGGTATGTATCTATTGATAATATTAACTCTATATGATGTGGTAACAATAATAGAGTATTATCATTCTATAAATTATGATCTAGATAGTATAAGTCATGTACCATTAATATTATATTAGGCATGTGGTCACAATCAAGTTTAAGGTTATAGTAACTTGTTAATATCTAAGATACCGCTCTGAGAAGCTGTACGTAGACACAATAATTTATGATCCTAGATTTACATTTTACCTTATACTAGGAAATTATACTAGGATTGGTTAAATAAAATAATTTTGTTGAAGTTTAATGTGATTGTAGTCACAGATTACAAAATGTAAGATGATGTATGTTTTTTATAATATTATTTTTAATTTGCTACATAGATAGGACCTACATATTTGGTGAATTATGGGTGTATTCACTTCCACTACTGCCAATTTTTTTTAGGATTGATGAAGATGAACTCATGAATTTCACCCACTAGGACAATTTCATACCTCTCAGGGTTGTAATTCTGTCATATGAAAGGCAAAGCTAGCCCTGGGTCCCCTATGGTACAATTGTGCAACTTTTTTTTATAGTTTAAAGATATTTTTTATTATCATCCTGACTTACCTTATGCAACCAACTTTAATGGTTAATTTTTTATTGAGCACCATAAAAGTATGTTTATCTGTATTTAATTAATATTTGTTCAAGTATGCATGTGAGAAATACTTTAGCAATCACTGTAAACCTATTTCTGTAATTCTAAACTAATTTTAAAACTAATAAGAATAGTAAAATGTAAATTAAATATTATGTACTAATGAACAATTTACATTGCTATGACTAAAAATGTATTTTATTTCTTGAAGTTCTTGGTAATAGTTATCTTCAGTATTTTAAAATTCAATATTCGATTTACATAATTATGTATTTGTTTTAAGAATGTATGCATATTTTTACAACAGTGTTTAAGTATGCAAAAACATGATAAATATATTGATTACTTTGTCCTATGCTTTTTCAATCAATCTTATTTAAATTATGACTTTCATAAAAATAATCAAGAGGCAGCAATACTTATTTACATGGTCTTAACCTTGAATAAGAACATCTTAGTTTAAAAGATGCTATAGTTTATAGTTATAAAAGGCAGCTAGGACAAACTTAGCAAAAAGGATTGCCAGCAATGATTATATTTTTAGATTCAAAGATATCAACGTGTGTGACGATTTTTATCGTAATTATGATATAATGTCAGCAATTCTTTATCTTAATCCTTTGGTATGAGCATGAAATTAGGTGAATAGTATAACTTTGATATGCAAGATTGGAATTCACATCAAAACTCTTTAGTATGTCAATATAATATTATTTTTCTATGTTACAAGAATTTTACATGTTTCAGTTGCCAATTATATGCAATATTATTGTATTATGTACATAAAATGTATGACTTATAATCTTGATAGTTTGTAACAATATGCCGGCGATAAAGTTTAACAGGCTGTTTGTAAGAGCTCTTTTATGGTGGCTTCTTACGGCGCATTATAAGACGGGCCGCGCCGCCCGGAGCCGATTTCTACGGGCCAGCAAGTACAGTGCATTGCTCAGTTTAAGCTGGCGCGGCCCGTGTTATCACGACTCATGAGAAGCCTCCATTACACGAGTCTTGGCATGCGCGTCTGATAAACAAACGACTAGTGCGGTGAGTTAGTGGGTAGGACAGGGAGCATAGATCCAAGCAAATCCTACACAGTAAGCATGATGAAATGTGTGACTGATGTTAGTTGTTCTTTTCCCCAATAAGCTTTTACGGCGAAGGTACTTTAATACTAGGGAAAATGTGCCTTCACATATTAATTTAAATTCTATTCTACCTTGGTTTGGACCTCAGGTTTTCATTTATTTATTTAAACTTCATGTTAATGCCAGATGCATTCTCTACTAGTCAACTTTTTTACTAGCTCGCCTTGAAATGCACCAGATAGATAAATGAAAGTCAATATGGTATTATAATCTTAGGTCAAAATCAGTTAAAGATTGGAGGTCGGAGGATGGACTCATAAATTCACTATGTTACGGTTAGTTTAATAAAGATATAAACTTTTTGTGTTCTAGAAAAACCGCAAGCAAATCCCCTGCTACTGGGAGAACCAGCCGGGCGGTTGTCGCAAGATCCACTGTCCGTTCATGCACAAGAACCCCGACGCGCGCACCGACGGCATCGCACCCAGCCAGCCCGCACCACCCACTTCCGTAAGACAACACACACTACTTTCATAGATTTTGGATTGGATTTGATGTTTATGTATTTACTAGCTTTTGACCGCGGTTTCGCCTGATTACTTCTCTTCTAAACTAAACTGAGACTGAATGAGTGTGTATTGTAATAATCTTAACTCGGGCCTACTGCGCCAAAAGTCTATAATGACTATTCCTGTTACAATAATCGAAAATTGCGCCAAAACTGTAAGAAAACCTTTTAGGAAAACATGGCCTATAATGGGATTTTCTTCTGTGACTTGATTGTTAATAAAGATTTGGTTGCGATAGCAACGTTTTTTAACAAGAAAGTAGAAGTGAACTGAGTGCTTCAGATTCTCAATAGACAATTATCAGTTCTTATCTTTAAGGCATTTAAGTATTTTCTATTTTAATAAATGTTGGTCAGTACTAGGAATTCAACGGACAAGAGGGTTTATTATGTCTGTAAAATTCTAATAAATTGTGATAGCGGTTTTTTTTTAATGTCACCATTTAAATCTATTGATATTGTATTCTTTGACAATGCAAACTAAAGAAAATAATGCCAGATATGATTCAGAACTGCTCATAAAGTCCCTGAGGTTAATGTAACTAGCCTTTGCCCCGGCCTTGCCTACATGCGTGCACGATGTCAGCAGCAGGTGCCCCCGTCGGTGGCGGTGCCGGAGCCCGTGCCGGAGCCCCCCCTGGGCGGCGTGCCCCCCGCCGTGCCCGCGCCCGCGCCCGTGCCCCTGCTGTGGCAGCAGCAGCGACAAGGTAAGCCGGCCTAGCTGTTCCACCACGCGTTCATTGGCTCCACATACTTGCATGTACACTGAACTTGATTAAATAATTGTCGTTGAATAATACAATAGCAAATAACGTATATATAAGTTTTGTTTCATGTTTTGAGTATTCTATGGCCTTTCGAATGTAGATAGAATATACAAGAAACTTCAGCTAGTACGGGCCCTTTTAAACCTGCTTTGTTTATAATAATGTTTGAAAAGAGCAGCTCACCCGACGGAGATTGTTTTGTGTGCACCGTAGTAAGAGCGCTCCCCCCCGCAGTGGTGCTGGACTCTGCCATCCTGGGCGTGCTGCCCGCGTCCAGCGAGCTGCTGTCGGCGCGGCGCGTGCTGCCCCCGCATGCGCACGAGCAGCCCGCCAACCCGTACGCGCCCATGCCCGTCGACCCCCTCGTCGTCAATTTCGAAGAAGGTATGCGCCTCTACTGAAACTACATGTACTAAGCCCCCGCCAGACGATTTGAGAGCTCGATCCCTCGCTACCTGTGTCACCACCCCGGCGGCTGAGCTCTAGGAGATTCCACTCGCGAGACAATTGTACGTCGGGACCGGCTCCGGCGAGCGAGCTATGGTTGTGTTCGGTGTTACTATTGAGGTTGTTAATGTTGTAGATCTTCTACACTTCGATTAGCGTCTCGATGCTATTTGGGACTGCGGAAATGTCCTCGTATTAAGCAATTTTTTGGTACTACCATCTTATAAGTTGGTATAGGAAACTAGTGTTTCATGTTTTGTTTGAGACTGTTTTGGACCGGTCCCTAAAGGTAAACTATGGCATAAGAAATTTGATGTGGAATGTCAATCTATACTACGATTGAATTTGCGACGGCCATGTTGCTTCAGCCAAAGATACGGCTGTGTGACATGGATTGCTTGGTTCTTGAGTAAGAAAATGTTTTACGGAAATAAACTATTTCTGTGAAATTAGTTAACGAAAAATGCTACGATTGTCTTGATGATAGAAACCACTAGATATGTGGTATATTTGAAATGGAATCTTCTAGAATCGCTTGTGGGCTCCTGTCATTGTTGGGGCTGTAGTGAACTTTGTAAACCAACAATGACATCGAGTTCCCGGCTGCGTTAGCACTAAGACTTCTCAAATTGTATGATTGGGGCTTAAGGCTCGATTTGCTGTACTCATTTGAAAAGCCATCAAAATAAGTTGAAGTTTGGACTAAATTTGGACCAGTGATGTACGATAAAGTAAGGAAAAAGTGGGTAAAGCTATTTAATGGTGAATTATTTCCTAGTATATGTAAAATATTCTCCATATGTGGCATTGTACTTTACAATTTTCTATTTAAGAGCACTGGATAAAGGATTGCAAGCAAGTTTTATGCGTCATGATTTTATGTGATATAAAAAGCAATCGTAATAAATGTATACTTTTGATATGCAAGTTGGAAAGTGAACGGCTAGGTATATGAACTATATACACAATGTGATGGACACTTTGGAGTTGTTTGACGATTATGTAATTTTGATGTCTTTCCAAATATTGTCAAAAGCGAATCTTGTAGCCAGACGTAAAATTAATATATTATGTACTAATGCACTTGAGTTTTCAATAGACATATTAGCGATATATGCTCGTAATATCGATATCACGGCTCGCTGACACTAGTCTAATGTTTGAGCCAACCGCTTGATAGCGATGTGATTGTAAGCTTAGGTTTCTTGTCCACTAAAGTGTTTGCTTTGCGCTCTTAAGGATTTCATGGATATTAACGTGTAAATGGCACGTTTAGTTTAGTCGTACAATGCACTGCCTATTTAACCTAATTTTATTCCCATGTAACTCGAAGACTTGATAAGTGTCGCTTGAGCGTTATTAACTTGTGCAATATCGGTTCGTTATACGTGCCCTTGTTCCAAGGTTTATTGAAGACACACTTCAGTGGACAGCTACCTAACACGCATTATTATAATAATTCGGTAGTTGAAAACTCAGCATTGTCATGTTGTGGGCGGTGTGCGTAGGGTTAAGCATTAACGATGTTATAAATTCAAACGCTCATTTATTGTTTTTGTTTTCTAAATATAACACTATGCTTTGTGTATACTAATGGCACTGCTGACCAGATCCTCTCGTTAAATTTACGGTCGTAGGTCGCATTGAAAGGGTAACAATATTATTTTTAGAGTTCAACCCTTTGTTGTGCCAATAAAAAAAATATTTGTCTAAAACGACCGAGAAAAAGTGTTAGATTTATTACTTTAAAAAAAATATATATTTACTTTATTCACATGTTATTGGTTAAGAATTTTTTCCTACGTTTATTGTCGCTAGCGGAGTGGGAATTTATTGTTTATATATTTTTACGCGGGCGAGTCTCCACTTGCCGCTTTATTAATTTTAACTTTTGTAGAAAGAAAATACATTTCTTTTGTTCTCCCAGTTCGCGACGCGACATATTAACACCTGTTTATGGAAGGTATTATTATTGTTTTATTTTGCCAATAGTCAATTAATATAGTATTTATTGTATAGATATAGTTGGATTCAGTTTCGCAATTTTTGTATACAATATTATTGTGGTGGGTGTGGATTTAAAGAGTTTGGGCGTTACATTTGAAACTGGATCCAAATTAATTTAACGAGATACAATATTGTTTTTTTATGTTGCCGGAAGAGGCGGCTTTTTGGTTGACTCTAACTTAGACAATGTTTAGCTGTTTTTTTATACCATAGACAATGATTAAACAAAGTGAGATTATATTTGACTCACGATGAATTTATGATGATAGCTCTCTTCTCACACGATTTATTGAAGAATATGGAGAAAAAGCGACGTTGGTATTTTTATATGTGCAATAAATTAGAGAATATAATCTATTTCATATCTTAGCTAATTAGATTCGTAAATATCTCTCGCTTTTTCATTTACTGTATCGTTATATAACAATTTATATCACATAGATAGACAGTTACAGTCATATTTTAAGAAAAAATACTTGCTTTTCTCTCAAAATATCACTGCAATACTTTTTTTAATAGATGTTGATATAATCTTTGTCTATGATAGAAAAGTACATAATAAATAGGTTTAATAACATATAAAATACAAATAAAAATATATATACACAATTATTGTAACTCATTAAAATAGGTGAAAAAAAAAAGAAAAAAAAAACAGCTTTATGCCTTTAAATTGTTTGTATGTTAGTATGTAGGATGTTTTAAGGGGCTTTGGCAGTTTATAAAGGTACCCACTGCTACCTGCCCCCTATACTTTATATATTCGCACCGTGAGATTTAGATAGAGCTAATAAAATGAAAAAAAAAAATGTATCTCTAGGTATACACAGCGGGAAACACAGTCCTATAATCCACGATAGTTATATCGCTGTGATTTCCGTAAAACAAAAAAAAATCGTGCTTAAGATACTATCAAGTTTAGAAACATTTAAAAAAAGAGATAAGCTAACAAAAAAAGAGCATTCGATTGCTTAGCGGTTTTTTGGTAAAGTCTGATAACGCTTCCGATTTTACCGTTTCTACGATAGCACTTCGGTATGTTTAGTGAACGCGATTATTTAAATTCATTATTAACAATCCGGCAAACAAGAAATTAATTTTTATAATTTTGCACTAAGAATAAAGTTCCTATATTTATTACAAAATCGCAATGAGTGAGCAGGACAAAAAAAGCAATCGGTTCGCGTTATGGTCCATGGTACGCCTAGTCATTATTTATGTATAAAACTATTTATCAATATTTAAAATAAAATAGTCTCGATTGGTGGGGATAGATTAAGTCGGAGGTTTCTTATATTATTTTAACATGCTCAGTTTTACACACTTCTTTTAAAATTTCTTGGTGTTCGCTTGAGGGAGGAAAAATATTTTAGGTTTTATATAAATTAGCGGAAAGTGTACTAAAAAGTTATTAGAAATATTATTTTAGCATGAATTAGTACAAACGGTGGTTGCTTTTGCAGGCAGCTGTTAAAAAAAAAATTGGTTTCACTTGGTAACTGTAGCAATACATTTTATATTTAGTATAATGTTGTAGTCTTGTCTCTTTTTATACTAATAAACTATTTATTTACCTTTAGAATAATTGTTGGAATGTTAATGTTTTATGTTAGACAGTTAAATTTCTGTCATACGGATAGCGCTTGGGTCTTTGTGAAATGTATTACGATTATAGGAACGAATCACGGACTGTGTGACTTGTGCTATGTAATTACTTCATACTGTGTCCCATGTGGCAGCTATTTTTCTAAAGTTAGTCGAAAAAGACTTGAATTGAAGACATTTTGTATTATGTGATTACTTGGGTCAGTCGTACGACATTTCATAACGGTGTAAGCATAGACTACTATGAGTTTTTATTAACCGATTTTGTTAAATGTGGAACTCTTGCCTTTTATATTTTTCGTGTAAACTAATTTTAATGAACTGCGGTCGGAGGGAGGGTATTCAAGAAGGATTTGAGCATTAGTTATGTGAGGTTAAAGTTGTAATCCACATTACCACAATCGGTTATAAATCCGAATGTTTTTTCTAAGATTTGTACATGTGTGCGAAAGTGAGGTAAATGTAATGAAATTAGAAATGCAGCACTTTTGATACTTACACGTTGTTCATGACATGTGTCGGTCGCCGGAGGACGAGTGTTGAGTCATTGAGTGCCGCAGAGCCGCTGTGGCCGGTGCCGAGTGTGAGTGGCCAACTGTCGCGAGTGCCTACTGATAGTTTCTTGTTTCAAATAATACGGGGTTGTTGTTATGTTAATCTTAGTCTTATTTTATAATAAGAATTTCAAAATATGTTTATTATTAGTAACGCGTGTCTAGTACCTTTCATTTAAGCTAATTAATATTCAAACTGATATAGGAACTCGTAACGGAACAGAATTATACTTTGGCTTTGTTTAATCAAATTGTGTTTAATATACCAACGAGTAAATAAAAATGTTTCGTAATATGATTTTTGTAATTATTTTTGACCGCCCACCCTTCGAGAGTCGCTTTCAGATAGACGTTACGAGAACACACCGCGAATGTTGCCGGACGGGTCGCATCAAAATTAATTACGAAAATCATTTTCAAAGTTTCGATAATCGCGTCCGACTAAGCGGTTCGTTCGTGTGTTCTTGCAGAGTCGGATAATGAAAGCGCACCCTCGTCCACGCCCACTAAAACCATTTCGCCCGACGACGCGCAGAAAATAGCGCGCACTAAGTCGCAGGAGCTCGTGCTCCTCGAGAGGATACAGGCTGAGGCCGCCGCCTTCTACAGCTACGACCCGCCGCCCGCGGAGCCCGCGCAGCCCGCCGAGCGCATGCGCGGCAAGTACGTGCTCGCCGAGCTGGACGCGCCGCGCGACTGCCGCGCCGCGCTCGACTTCAAGGTCATGTCGCTCGACGAGATCCGCGCCAAGAAGAAGAGCGACACCATCATCCACTCCAAGCCCATCACGCTCAACCTCAGCAGGAAGCGGAAGCTGTCCACGCACGAAACTATCACCACCTCCGGCAATAAGATAATTAAAGTCGTCAGAAGTAACTCGATCGTGTACAAGAAACTCGATCACAACGTCACGCCCACTACAAATACTAATAAAGTTGGACAAAAGCCGAGTGAAAACTTAAATGACAGAAAACGAACATTATCAGAACAGAGCGATATTTACGAAATACAAGAGGATGAGCTGGTGGACAACTGCTTCGAATTCAAGAGGATAAAACTAGCAGAACACACATCCAAGCCCAGGCTTATACGAAACAGACTATTGAGTTCAAACAAGAGCTTTGATGAACCCAAATACGAGGAAGTAGATGACAATAAAACAGACGACTCAGATTCAGAAGTACAAATTGTGAGTGTTGAGATGAATGGAATTAGTTCAGTAGATTTAGATAAAGAAGACTTTGATAGTGTCATTATAGATGTAGATTCGACTAGTACTAGATTCGGTGAACCGATAGATGTAGTTGATCTCAGCGAAGATCTGGAAGAAAGTGATATTACCGCGTCAGACCTTGACTTGGACTTGAGTAAGAACGTGCCAGACGTAGTTGCCAGCTGTCATAAACACACGAATAAATCTGACAGTTCCGACAAAAATATTCTAAGTGAAATAGACGGTTTATTGAATGACGAATTATGATTCCCACTGTTATTTAGGAAGTAGGTTTTAAGTAAAGATGTACAAGTTTCCTGTTCAATAAAATCTCAGTACCTATGTTAGATTTATCAAAGATCACTAGTAGAATATTTTCTATGTTTAAGTGACGTAAGCAATACGCAAGTGACTTATTTTAATTTAGAGTTAGGAGCGCTAAATCTTTAGTGTCAAGTTTACTAACTGTTGAGAGTTAAAGCTTTAATTGAATTAATTATATTATTTTTACTAGAGAGTGTTGTTTTATTCCTACATGAAATAAAGGTCTTTACAGTTCGGTACCTAGCAGACAGCAAATAAAAATGAAACTATCAAATGCTTTGATCCAAAAGTGTATTTATATAATGTTATTAAAACGTATCATCGACATCACACAATTATTCACATTTTTATTTATAATCAATACATATACACATTAAAACTAATTGTAAATTCGAAATTAACACCTCGAGGTTGAGATAAGCTAATGATAATCAAATTATTGAGGCTTTCAGGTAAAGACATTACAATAAATAAAATTTTTTACAAAAATTAGGTATAAATAAATTTACAAAGTGTGCTATCGATCCTATTTTTGTTTAAAACACAGGCTTTTAATGCAAACAATGACAATTTGTCTTGTTATTTGATCTGGATCCTGGTAAAATGGTTAATTAATTAAAAAACCAATGCCTTAAGCATCTCAGTTGCGCTCTTATTACACGGTAATTCACAATGAACAATAACACGAAAGTAACTATTTACATGTCCGCACTTATAACTACGAAGCCCTGTTTTTCATAAACAAATCTAATTTATTTGCTACGGTAAAGGCTGTGATACACCGCTCTGGCGCCACTTTGTTTCAGTGTGTAAGTTGCCTTATGTTATCTTTACTATAGGCAAATAAACGTTCTTATTGCAATGGAGACAAATAAGATACATTATAAATTGTAATTAGTCGAAGATTTTGAAAACTATTTTAATGAAATAATTTTTATAGATGTTGAACTAAACATTACTGATTGAAAATTAATTTACAGCTTGTCTTGTACGTATACAATTAATTTACAGCTTGTCTTGTACGTATACAGGATGGTAGCAATTTGTGGCCGCCATTTTGCAATGAGCCTCGGCAGTCTGCAAGTTGTCTCGGTGTAGCAGAGCCTTTAAAATTTGAATACCATTGACGTAGTAAATGAATAATAGTAATCCTTGCGTATTTAGCAGTAGTATTTAAAAAACACAATAGGTACAGTACCTAATATCGACAAATATTATGCTCACGTTGGCAAGAGTATTACAAATATTCAGCCAAGCCTGCCATGCTTAAAATTCAATGGAATTTAATTTCAGTTTAATTTTAACATTTACAACAAATATACACAATTAAATACTCATTTAACGCTAATCTTACCTAACTATTTGTTATTAAAATATTTTTTAACACTTACACCGAATTATTAAATTATTTCATTCAAAGATAAAAGCTACGGATACATCATTACATGTGCATCGATAACGTGAATGTAATAAAACCTATGAGAGATTTATAAATGGTTTGAATGAAATATTCTAATGTATATAAATACAATTTGAGCCTATGTTTTGTGCTCGGAGTCCTGTTTTGTGGCATCTAGTGGATATGTTAATTCTTTATACTATACGTGTTACATCATTGGTAAAGGTTATCTAATATCAGTATAAATGAATTTGTAAAATAAAATATCACCGTGAAGCACATGAAATTATAATTATAACTATCTATAAAAGAATAAGTACCTAATATATAAATTCAGACGAGTGTTCATTAGGCATACTAATAGTTACGTATACCAATTATTATTTAGGTACTAGCACGATTGCATTAATCTCCAATAAAAAGCTTTAAACGAACTTATAGCTACACAATTAGGTACCCATGACAACGAAACAGAAAATCGAATTCAAATAACTGGTTGAGTTGTACAAGTAAGTATACTTAAACAAGAGTAAACTTGGTTGGGTAACCTACCTGTTAGTAGCACATTTTAAACAAAAACTGATCGAAGGTGTGACATGGTTATAATTGTGTAGAACTACATTTTAAAACCTACCTTCATTTGATCACAAGTTATAACCTTTTTCAATTAAGGTACATATTGAAACATATTCGTTTTTTACATTTGTCTATGAGCAGTTTTCAGAGCTGTTGTATTCCCGCTAAACACTGACTGATTGCTGATTCACAGGAACATCGATTGTAGCAAAAACGTAGCCGGGTATTCCATACATTCTTTATGAACGAACAGTAGGCGAACTTTAACATTCTCAAAGTAAGCAGATACTGAAACTATCCATTTGCCACCATCCTGGCAAATATAGCTTTCGTGAAATCCACTCTCGTAGACACTGCTACGAATGCTACGCGTCTGCTACGCAAGATGTTAAAAGATGAGTCGAGCTTTTCAGCAGGAACGCTCACAAACAAAAAGTAACGTGTTTGTTCGTGGTATACGTGTAAAGTAAAGGTTTTGAGTGCGGTTGGTATGTTCTCGGCTAGTTCCACCAGGGTCACTGGAGACGCGACCAGTATTGCTGCGAGTCCTGCCCCGGTACGGCCAGGGGAACCGACACGCCGGTGCCCAGGAGGCCGCCTAACTCTGGAAATGAACATATACAGTTTGTAATAAGTTGAATGTAGCTCTGAGGGTTACAAAGGTACTATGTAAAAGGTGTGACTAAGTGTTACTGAGTTTTCCATTAGGTAATTCTCAGTAGCAGCAAGGAGTCTGGATCTGTGCCCGGTTGATGGCAATAGGCTCGCACCCTATTATATTGGAACTTACAACATAACTGGCGAAATGTGGGTGTACTACATGTACACCACTGCCTACCCCTTCGGGGAATACAGGCGTGATGTTATGTTATGTTATGTTAAAAGGTGTGAAAGTGAAGTGTATGAAATATTCATAATTTCTAGTAGGTATTGTTATTACGTTATTGTGAGTTTTGTAATACCCAGCTTAGTCTGTGGCAACTTATTATTTTCGTGGCGAGTAACGGAGTTGCGGGACAAGTGTCCCCTAGTCAAAACACGGCTTAAACGTTCTATTTCTATCTGAAACTAGCTAATGTTACCCCACTGATTTTCTGACGACGTGCGACTCGAGATCAGTCTAAACGATCTGCTCAAAGTTAGGAATTACATAGGTGGCGACTGGTGGTACTTACAAGTTAGTGAAACAAAATTCTTTTCATTTCGAAGGTCATGGGTTAGAGTACCGCTCTTGTCTATCGTTAATCAAATTTCCTTTTTTTATAGCCTAGATTGTTTCCCACTGCTGGGAAAAGGCTTTTCCATGGTTATTTTTAAATTTCCTTATAAATTAATAAAAAAATACCTGGTGGTGGGGACGCGGGCTCGTGCTGGTACCCGTGGTGGTTGACGTAGGGGTGCGGCGGCTGCCGGTAGCCCAGCTCGTAGCGCGGGTAGCCCAGGAACCCGCTCTTGCAGAGCTCGGCCTCCGTCGTGTCGCACACCGGCTCGGACACCATGCCGCCGCCGTAGCCCATGGGGGTCAGCGGACTGAAACGTGAGGGCTTGTTATAAGGCTGTAGGTAATTAAAAGGTATTAGGTACAGTTAATTATGTTATGATTATGCGGTCGATGAACTGTGCAGTGTAATTATTATTGTCAGGTTCATTTCTATAGGCCTTTCGTAACGTAACTTTCTAAGATGCGAAATTATTCTTTTGTTCTAGTACCTGCAGAGGACTAACATAACATAATCCAGAATATTTCATTTCTGTTGAAGTCATGTCTTCAAGAAAGATTCTAAAAAAGCTCAAAAATTTGAACATTTGTAAGCTTTTAATATAATTTTTCACTCACCTGTAAGTATCAACATTGAGAGGCGGCTGATACGGCTGGTGTGTCGGATGGGCAGGGTGCGCGGGATGCGCAGGTGGCGGGTGGTGCGCGGGATGCGCGGGCGCATGCGGCGCGGCGCCGCTGTACCCGCACTCGGGGCTCCGCCGCTGCGACCGGATCTTCTCCTCGCGCCGCCACTTCGCGCGTCGATTCGAGAACCACACCTTAACGTCGGGTTAAGTTAACACACAGCGCGAAGCCTTCGCGCTAATGGGGTGCAGGGGAAATTAGGATCGTTACAAGACTGACAGACTTGTTGGTGATACTAATTTATACAACTAGATTTTTAGGCAGTAAGTACCTACCTACATATGATATAATAATACTTATTTCATGAACCATTTCGATGCGCACGTCATACTTTATGCGTCATAATTATTTCAAATATACCTACTTGTGTTTAATTTTACTTTATTTGTAGCTTAATACGTATCGGGCTATCGCATTTCGAGCAGTAAAAAAGGAACGTTATAAATCTGAACATTAACCTTTCGTGATTCATAAAGACTTTTATCATATCATATTTTATAATATACGCAACATCTAAACGATTACTAACTCCTTTCTACGTCTGATAGCGGTACTAACAATATCTATAATAACCAGGGATCGATAACTTGGTACAATAGGTGCCAAGAAATCAGTCAATCGGATACATGCCACGCGTGTGTAATTATTACATATTGCGGTATGTATTTACAGTCTGAACTCGCGATCTACGACAAGAATGTGACGGTGTCTGTTTATAATGGTAGGATAACACATAACATCACGCCTGCCCCCTTAGGGGTAGACAGAAATGACTGTACCTCTATAGTACATCCACATTTCGCCAGTTATGTTATAGGTCCCAATCAAAACTAGAATCCTGGCTGTTACTGAGAATTACCTAATGGAAAATTATCACACAAATTTTTTAAAGGTAAAAGTTTGTGTGTGTGTTTGTATGTTTGTTACCTCTTCACGCTCAAAAGGCTGGACCGATTTTGCTAAAATTTGGTATGGAGGTAGCTGACACCCTGGATTATCATATAGGCTTATTTTTGTCCCGTGAAAATGTAGCTGGTAACACCGCTGGGCGCAGCTATTGATTATAATGTAATTAAATGGTAGGTAAAAAATATAGAGGTAGATAAATATAGATAGTATAACTATAAGATTATAGGGCTACAATATATTGTAAGCTCACCTGTATTCGAGCTTCAGGCAGTCCTATCTTGGCGGCGAGTCTCTCTCGAGCGAACACGTCTGGATAATGAGTTCTTTCAAATTCTGTAATGCAAAACATTGAGTTAAAGACAATACTTGATCATATTCTTAATATCTAGGTCGAGCTTGTTATATAAATGAAAAACAGATGTTTAAAACACGCAGCATTGGATTATAAATAAATAATATAGATATAGAATAACACCTACTTGAAATATATACTATACTATAATATTGATCGTGGTATTTAAAAACGATACAGTATGAAAATTACCGTTGAAATATAATAGTAGGTACCAATGCGATATAAAACCAAATTCTGCCAAAATACACACTAGACTCAGTAATGCAATGCTAACACAAAAAATACCTAAAATAAATGAATAAAATATTCACGTGTTAGCTTAGTAACGCACCTCTCTCCAAGCTGTCAATTTGCTCGTTCGTGAAGCTGGTCCTGTTCCGCTGCAGCTTGCGCTTGAGCCGAAGTCTCGCGGCGTCGTCGTCGGCGCCGCTGGAGCCCGCGTTGGAGTTGTCGCCGGACCCCGTCTCGTCTGAATGTAGACCCTCCAGACCTTCTAGCGGCTCATCGTCTGAGGACAACGAAAGATATAAAAAAATGCTTTTTACCTTCTTACGTAAGTTTCTATGGAAGCAAATCTAGACGTCCCTCACATACTTTGTTTTTACTAGGGAAATCCTTATGGACTTCTTTCGTCCTGTGGTGGACGGAGGTGTATGCCGGACTCTTACCAGCTAAAACCTTCGGTCGATGGACGCGGGATTTGCGTACCTACTACGACACTAGCTAGTCCTGAACCTTAGGTTAGTCTATTTATTGAAACAATTCTGTATTATCTATGTTTAATAATTTGCATGAAATCTGCGTACATTAAAAAGGATCATAATTCTTTTTTCTATCTTCTATGAACGTGAACAGTGAAATTGTTAATATGCAGAGTGTAAGCGTGCGTGGTAATATTCATTCCTTCTATGTATATTTAGTAGGTCTGGGCCCTACAGTAGCACAGTTATAGGCTGTTAATAAAATGCAGAATCTGGCCATTCAGGGTGATTTACACTTTTACTAGTTATTGAATATCATTCTACACGGAGAGCATATACTTCTGAAAGAAAGCTGAAGCAGAATGATAACTAGTACTTAGATTGCCTGCGAATGGACACAATATTTCAATCGATCGCCTTATAAATACTATACCTATATTTATAGCAAAAAAAGGTATGAAGTTAGTCTGTAGGTCACTGCGTAGTGGAAGAGTTAACTACACACTGAAAATCACTGTAAACTAGATATCTGGCACTCAGACCTTCAACACATTAATATTGTGATAACCGGGACTTATCACTTATCAGGCCCTATTGTCTGAAATCGACCGGTCATTGTCAAATCACACCCGGCAATCACGGCGAAAATTCTTCCTTAGAAACGATGTCGGTTCACTAGCGTAAGTAGATAAAAGTGTCGTTATAAGTTGTTGTATATCCATGATGTCATGAAATCCAGGTTAAATATATTGCGATCTAGATACTCTAAGGTGGGTTGTGCGAATGTAACGATGACTACTGAGATATTTTCCTAGACTAAACAAAACTTGCCACAGCCGTAGCCAAGAATAACATAGCCTGTACTTAGAGGTGGAGCTGATAAAGTAAACACCCTCTTCATATACATTCCGTATCTAAAGACAACGACAAAACCCTAAATCACACCAAACAGTTCCAAGTATCTTACGTTTACAGGAATTATAACTTCTAAGAGCTACTTCGGAGGCGGTTGGTAAAGTTCCGACCGCGAAGTGAACGCGCGCCACCGATTAATTCCTAAAACAAGCCCGATACCGCGGATTTATACGAGTTACGATTTTAATCTTGGTCTGCGGTGCTTAGTCGTAAATTTGCCTTATCCAAGATTTAGGTGTGAGGGATTCAATTATGAAATCCCGATTAAAAGTTTGTTTGAGATTGAGAAATAACTTGTAGGGTTTGTGAAGGGGGTCTTTGTTAACTGAATAGATGACGATGTTACGTTTGAGTATATTAAGTAACTAAAATAATGCCGCCATGAATCTTTGAAGCGGTGAAGAATGGGCATTATTGAGTGTGCCTCGAATGACATATAAGAAGTGCTTACAATTTCTAAAAGTCTAATTTGAATACTTTTTTTGTATTTTATCATGACTGAAGTTTCGTCTGGAACAGATATTACAAATACATAAATCTGGTGGCTTACTTATAAAACATATCGATCAAGAGACCTATAACATAACTGGCGAGATGCAGTGTGTATTATACAAGTATATAACTCTGCATAACACTTCGGAAAACAGACGCAATATTATGTTATTTTTAAATCCGTAGTTAGTCTTAAATCCCGCTAGTTTTTCATAATTCAATGACTTCATAGCAGACGTGTTAAAACTTACATACATATAATTTATCAATCAGATATCGAGGATATCTTATAATGTCCCCTTAGTAATCCGTTAGGAAGCGGCCGCGGCCCGTGGGACCTCCTCGGAGAGTGTACCAGGACTGAAACTTATTGAGGCTGGATATTTTATAGAAAATCGTGTTGCTATGCTGATTTTTAAATGCAGTAATTTTCTACGTAGAAATGGCCAAAGGATACTTTTGGTTTAACAATAAAAAAAGACTTATTAGTGGAAAAATCAGCCTTAGTATACTTGAATGAGGTAAGATAGAGAGTTGCGGACATTATGGTTTAATATTATATTGTGTTTCCCTTGGTCACGCCGTATACGCACGTGACTTGAGAACGGCTGGACCGACTTCGCTAATTTGGATTTGAAATAGTTATGAATGTCCGGGGAAGGTTTAAATTTAAAAGGTGAGAAGGCGGTACAAATTTGCCAGGACAACTGGTTTATAATAAAATCATGATCAGCAAAAATAGTATCTTCTAGCTTATACGGATTATTGAGCTATTTATAGTAAACTGTTAAAAATTATAACGTTGCGTAATTATAACTTTATACGTTATCTAAACTATAAATTTATGGCTTGTGTGAAAAAGCATCTCTGGCTTAAATGAGGTCATTGACTTCTATAGAATAGAAAAGGAAAATGGAGCGATGCGGATCCTAGTAAAAGGCAGTAGTACGAACAAAAAAGGATGTTATTCGTCTGTACCATGAGATAAAAACCTTAAAGCAACAGCTCGATATTCGAGATATCGTAACAGTTAGGGCAAAACGAAAAGTACGGAATTGCATCCGAATAAAAACTGCAAAGATTGGGTCACAGTCGACTAATTGATTATTCTACCTTCTTTATAATTATACATAATCAATTGTTACTTCTCTGTTGAAAAACAAAGATCACACTAATATTATAAAGGCGATAGTTTGTGATTGTGTGTGTATGTTTGTTGCCTCTTCACGCTCAAACGGCAGGAACAATTTTGATAAAATTTGGTATGGCGAAAGCTTACACCCTGGATTAAGACATAGGCTACTTTTAATCCCAAATAATGTAGCGGACAACACCGCGGGGCGCAGCTAGTATATTATAATTAATAACAAATCCATACATGCAAAACCTAACGCCCGTTTTCCATAGCGGAGGTAGAGGCTACCATTAATTTCTATACTATACCTACAATTGTTTCAGTATTGCAGTATGCATTACTAGCGAATCACATCTTCTAACTTAATAATTATATGGCACCCACAATAATGACAAACACTCACAAAGTTTACAGACACGTAAATCCCGGGATATCGCCGGTCTAGATAACATAAACTATTTCAGGATCGAATAAATTATGTTCAAGTGTCAAAATCTCGCCGTTGCCGTCTACCGGGACGGCTCGGGGGAGAACGGGATGGTAGGGGGAGCGGTGGGGCGGGGAGGGGGCGAGCCGTAACGGGCGCGTTCATGCAGAAACTGACGATAACGTGGGCCAGCCTACCACGTAACCCAGCCAGCGATAGTGATAACGAAGCTTAAAAATGTATGCCCAATAATGGAATGTCGGTTCTGACAAGGTGCACTTTAGTTTGGCATCCCAGAGTCGCACCTGGCTGATAACGAATGTACTCATAAATTTACGAATTAAACGATCTGAAGTTAAAGTCGGCTGAGTTTTCAATTCTTATCGCCGAAAGGCTTGTTCAGTTACGTCTACTTGAATGAGGTGATAATTATATTCTGGCGTTTAAAGGTCTAGAAGGTAACTTATCTGTTAGAACGGTTCAGACTCGTGTCAGACCTGTCTCCATTGAATTTATACAGAATTATTTTGAAAAGTTATGTAAATGGTAATTATATAATTTATCCCGTATTTCGTGAATTAAAATAATACTATTGGGGAAGCTGGCTTTATATGTGATTTACTAAGAGAATCGAATGATTAATATGAATCTTGTGAGCTTTCGGTAGCTTACGTAAAGGAGTACATAGTATTAGGTAACATTGTCAATCATCAAGAATCAGTAGGCGTATTTTAATGTTTTTACGGTTAGAACAGTTTTATACAGCAATGTAGCAGTTTTCGTAGACACTGCTACGGCGTAGTCAATTTTCATAGACGACTGTATACAGCACGATATTTTTTTTCCGTATTCGTTTATATTAGAATAATTTTGGTGAGTTCTTGTTTTATGAAGACATATTTTTGAGCTTTTACTGTATAATCGCACGTTTATCATAAATTGCAGTTGCTACGTGTTTATGAAACAAGCAAATACATATTAATATCGTCACTTTTAATAGCTAATGTCATAGTTCGAGATTTTGACGATATCAGATGAGTTCTCTTAGTAAGGGAGCTCGTAGCGGCTCGAGTGTTTTTACAGAGCTTCCCGTACACGAGTGTGTTTAGATCTGCATCCACATAACGATCGCTACCGAAAATATTATAATGTTTTTATAAAAAATATTTTTACGGAGAATCATTGTTTTAATAATTGTGTTAAATTTTTTATTAGACACGTCGTTGGTTTAGAAGTTGTTAGCGCGACTGATGAGCTCCTGGGTTCAAATCCCGTTCGGGAAAGGGTTACCGAGTTTTTCTATTCGGTAATTCTCAGTAGCAGCACGGAGTCCGCATTTGTGCCCGGTTTATGGCAATAGGCTTGCCCCCTATTACATTTGGACCTATAACTGGCGAAATATAAGTATACTACGCATCTTTACCCACCCCTACGCGGAATTCGTGATTTTATGTTATGTTAAGTTCTTTATTAGCTAGTAGGTATCATAGTCTCTGCTGTCCCACTGTTGGACAAATCCCTCTCTCCGTTTCGGTCACGTTATCTTGTCATGATAAAGAGGACAGTACGTGTCATGGTGTCAGTTAACTGCGTTGGGATTAAGAGTTGGATATGTGCGGCATTTTAAATTATAAACGTTGTGAAAAACTTCCAAATAATTGTAAGTGAGTAGTATGAACAGAAATCAACATCTGATGGCGTTGGAAGAAATACTGTTGTAAAGTAAATAAGTTAACATAACAAAATATAGGGTGCGTGGGGAAACCTATACTAATCAAAATAACTGATTGAAAAATTGTTACGTAATTCGTGTGGCACGAAATTACTGACTAGGTTTATAGCATACTAATATTGTTTTATAAAATACATGGAATGTCTATCAAAAAATAGCTATAGCCACATCCGTGGTCTTACATATATCTATGTGCCTCACATTTAAACATTTAAACTCGGTAGACCGCAACTAGTCACAGATGATGAATTTACGAATATTTTAAACGTGCGGTCTCTACCTTTGTTTGTTGAATTAAAATGAGGAAAAAATGGAACATTTACATAAAATAACGTTGAATAAATCATGGTTAGGTACGATTACTCGGGCATCCAGTCCAGTACAAGCTTATACATCTAGAAAGTAATATAAGATCATAAGTTCTATTAGTTTAAAAATAAAAGCTTGAATTAAAAAGTGATGCAAAAATATCTGTTTTCTTTTAACCGTATAATGAAACAAACATTCGCTGTGCCGCTCATTTCTCGACCGCAACGAATATGACACCTCGAAACACGCCAACAAAATTACCTTCTCACCCAAAACTACGCTTACGTCCCCACAGCTACGGTATAAGGTCGAAAATCGCTCAGCAAATGATGTTAGGAAACGCAAAATGAGTATCAGGAGCCCATCTGTCAGGATAGCAGGAACATTAATGTTTCATGAAGTCTGTATGTGTAGATCGGTATCAGATAATAGACGCGCTGTGTCTCTATTTACTGTCACTCACTGTCTGCCGGGAGAAATGTAGCGGGAATTAATGTCGCAGCGAGATTGGATGTTTTTCGGATGTGTTGAATTAGTTTACGTTGATATGAGAGGATTTTGTCTCGTTGTCGTGTTTGGAAGATGTGCTGTTGTTATGTGATAATGTTTCTAGCTGTGTAGGTTAGATAGGGTTATAAATACATACTAATCAAATTCTAGTAGGTGATACAATACCTACATTTGAACTCTACCAGTATAGAGTAAAAATGTGTGGTGTTTTAATGATAATCCATAATGGAAACTTACTTTTACGAGCTTTGGCTCAGGTCATTTATAAATCACTTTCTTTTATGACTCTTGTTGGGAGACTAGAAACTGATATAATTACTATACCTTTATGAGTTGAATTAAGGTTTCTTATAGTCTAGCTTTTGTAGAAAGGTATTTGATTATACTTAAATACCTAACATTCATTACTACAATTAAAGGTGTACGTCTTAACACTCATAACAGTACATAAGTTTTCAATGGATCATATCGACACAAACAGCACAGAGGTTGCGTATAAAAGTGTATAGAACTCAATAATAACAGATATTTCATACCCGACACTCCCCCACCTAAGAAATATCAAGAAAAAAAATATTTTCATTCAAAAATAAAGGGAACAATACATGGCTACCCTATTTCCCGGCGTGACGGGCAAGATGGCGGGCCTAGCCATAAACAAAACGAGCGCGGTGTTGCCTTATCGCAAAAATGTCGTCTATGACGTGTATTTCATTCGCGATTCCCCCGTAACTTCGGGGAGGCTGTTGTCTACTCGCGATATTTAGCTACTATTGTAGTTGCTTATTTGCCTGATGAGGTTTTGGTTTTTATTTGATTTGATTTATGCAATTTGGAATAGGAAATGTATAAATTAGATAGTACACTGAGGATTGACTGCGGAGAATTTACGGGTTTTTGTAAACAGTATTCATATGAAGCCATCACCCATTTACCTATATAGAAAACTCTAAATAGTTTTTGATTTAAAAATCAGCCTACGAAATTAAAATCAACAGCAAAACCCTCACAATTAAATTTAAAAGCACATAATATTTACGGTGCGCGGTTATGAATGAATAACGACGTATCATGTATTTGCGAGTCTAGTCACGCGTCGGCCATTTTGTCGGAAAACGGCGGGAAAAGTGCTCGCGACGCTCGAGCGAACACAGGTGGGCATGGCACGCTATCGATGGCTCTGCCGCTAGAATACTGAATTAAATAATAATTTAAATTATGCTATCATTCATATTTAATGATGTTATATCTTGTTATCATTAATTTTATTATATTTCATGTAATTTTTTAGGCTTGCAACTTTATACAAAATAGAATGGTGTGAGACGAGCCTTGCATTATGAGTGTTTGCAAACACGCAGTCATATTAATTTATACTATAATAACAGTAATTGCTAAGGTTAGATCTTTATGCTACTCGATAACGTTAGCTAAACAATTTTCCTATTACAATGTTCATTACAGCAAACTCTAGACGTAATTTTTGGTCCTGGACAAACTTAGGTATATATTCTCTGAAACACCATAACACCCTTATAAACTGTATGCTAAGAAAAGGTTTTCAGTTGCATTATGTTTTTTAAATAGGTACAAGTGGAGAGCTTACCTGAGCGACAGAACCTTTCGAACAGTCTGACCTGCTACGATCTTGCTGACTGGCTAACTATATATCTACACCACGGCAGGAGGCATTACTACGAGTAGGTAGATATATAGCTCATCGGCTGACACGCAAAGAAGAAGATCTTAAGTGGCTTGCAAAACTGATAAAAGTCTGAGCAAAGACTTTTGTAAAAGCACAGTTTAAACCCACTCAATATAATATTCCCACGATCTTTAAATTCTAGCCTTGACTAGAACCACTCACTACATATTTTCTGAATGATAACTACCTAATTATTTAGACATGGTATCGAATTATATTACTATTGCAGTGAAGGATAACAAGTTTGGTTATTACTGTTTTTGTTTGTTATGTAGTTTAGAATGTTGCAGCCGAAGGGTTAGCTAGAGGTGTTCTTCATTTTGTTAAGGTAGCATATGTCGAAAGGTCATTTTAAATATTGGTGAAAGAGTTTTGAAAATGAAAAAGATTGCTGTTTCGCTGTTTCTTCTACCCAGCTAGCACTAGAAAGCGGTGACGGGCGGGCGTTTAAGGGACTGCCTTTATATAATTGACATTCGAAAAGTACTTTTATTTAGTTCAATTTGAATAAATGTTTATCTTTTTCAATAGTATGAATAGCTTTGTGCATTACCACTCACGAACTTATTACCAATGTATAAACTAGGTATACCTTGGTACCTTTTCCAGTGTAATGACTCACATGGCTATTGTTTTGTTGATGTTAACTATTGTGTCTGCTTCGCGCACAGGCAAAGTGATATTATTACAATTATAATACCTCTGGTATCTATAGACTTCTTTACACTTATAGAAGAAGATCGAACACTTCATTTGTATGTTTTAAATTTGCCTGACCTCTCTGTGTCATGTTAGTTTACCGTCCCATTGACCTGCGAAGGGGTTAGGGTAGCAATAAAGAATGCACTAAACATGTGTTAGCGCACACACCTATACAGATGCACTATAATATTATTCCCCGCTTACTTGGCTAAAGATTAGTCTCAGTTGAGATCGTCAGCCGTGACCGAAATTTGCTCCGATAGACATTATGGTATCTACAAAATAACATCATGCCTGTATTCGTCTAAGGGTTAGGCAGAGGTGTATAGTACACCCAAATTTCACCAAAGTCCCAATGTAATAGAGGGCGAGCCTATTGCTACCAACCGGGCACAAATCCTGACTCCGTGCTGACTGAGAATCACCTAAGGAAATAACCGAACACTTAGCCCCGCTCGGAACCATCATACTCTGCAGTCACGCTTAGCGACCACTAGACCTACGCGGCAGTCTATAAATGGGAAAATCATAACAAAACCCCAAATCCTCGCATCCCACAATCTTGCGAATCACATACATACCTACATGTATGAATGTATGAGTATGTATGGCAGCGCCGCATCGCGTCACAGTGTTGTGTTCTCACAATAATTATATGTTGTTTGCGTGGGTGGAGCCACGCGGCGCGGGGTACGCCCCGCCCATACTTCTTTATTTATTATTATTTTTTGCCTCGCCATTGTTTTTACGGTAATGAGGTTTAGATATGAAAGCTGCGGTGAGTACCTACTTAGGTATATACTTGTGTGTTATATGAAGTTGCTATGGAATTTAAATTATATTTTTGGGAGCTGATTATGTTCAATTTTTTCAACGATATTCTACAAACTGGTCTTATTGTTAATATTATTCAGGATTTAGTATAAGTTACTATGTCATTATTGGCAAAACATAGCACGCTTTATATTAATAATCTAATAAGATCTTTGGGAAGATAGGGGCAATTGGAAAACTAGGGAAGAGGCCTTTGTCCAGCAGTGGAAAACAAAATAGGCTATTAAAAAAAAAGATCTTTGTATTCACCTATGTATAACAAATAAATGGTTTCTGATTTTTAGTAATAGAATTTTAAAAGTCATAGATTTGTTTGTGTATCAAAAATCGTCTTTTTTAGTTCGTCTTTAGTTAAATTCCTAGGTCAAAAGTGTTATTTACTTCACTATAGTTTAATATAACTCTGCAGTTTTGAAATGAGAATAATGAAAAAAGAAAAGTTGAGAAATATGAGTTTGCAACTGGACAGCTCTACCTACTCCTTCGGGTTATACAAGCGTGAGTACACAGCCACAATAATTCGATCGAATTTGACGACCCGATTGGTGTAGTGGCTAAGCAATAGTAGGATAATAATTTGTGCGATCCGCAGATTTTTGTCCCGAGTCTGGGTGTTAGTGTATGTGATATTTCATGTTTGTGAAACGCACCCACGATACAGGAGAAATTCCTAGTGTGGGGCGACGTTTTTTTTTAAAAAAAAATCATTTGAAAAGTAACGATATTTTCTCTTGTTATAAACAAAAAAAGCCTGTAAGTAATACATATTTATGTAGTGAAATCATTAAATCACTGTTCTCATATATACCTACACAATACCACGGAGTTGTAGTAGTAGGGTTGGTTGTAGCTACAACTTGTAGCAATTGTTGATATTCATCTAATTGTAACTAATTAACAACTATACAACTCACAAGTACCTAATAATCATAGAAGATCTGAGTTAAGTTAGGATTAGACTGCCAAAGTTGGTTCTACCGTCACAGTCGTATATTTTTCTAAAAATAAAGTCTTTACGCCGTAGATTATATTTTATTTGAGACTTTAATATGTAAAGTCTACGTACTACAGTAATAAGATAAGTACGGCCCGATTTTAGCCTATTAGTCGATTAAAAGATTCAGTCAAACAGACTTAAAGCAGCTATCCAGGCGTACGTATGCATCTGCTACCCCTTTATGTTTGAAGTGACACTCCAGCACGCTCACGTTTACCCAACTGCGAAGCCCTAAAAACGTTACCTATATCCACATGTACAGTATGTTCAAAGTATGTATTTGTGAATTAACATGTATAATTACACAGAAACGGTCGGCTCGCCCTTTCCCGTTTACATGTTTGATAATCCTGTTTCATGCGTTATTGGCACGGAACCCTTTGTGCAGTGCGTTCGCGGCGTTACGGTGCGTGCTTTGGTAATTAGTGGGGATTATTTTGTTTGAGGGAAGGCCGGTAGGTATACCTATAATTTATTTGGTTACATTTTAGCTTAGCTTTGATGGAGTTGTAATAAGTGTCTGAAAATATCTGAAGAAACGATAATTATAACAATGGTGTTTTACCTCCTCGCCTACTACTTTCTACGGTGAGAATGATACAAATACAATACGTTAAGATTTGACAGTTGTCAATACATAGACTTGAATTATATACACTCTTACATGTTCAGTCGATTAAAAAGTTGTTTTCAGCGTCTTATGTAGCATTATAAAAGAGTATAATTAAAGGTAGGTACTAACTAGTTTGGTTTTTTTATGTTGCCTTTAAAGTTTAGGTTGTATATTAGGATAAACTCAAATTCTTTAGCCTATCTGCTTATTGGAGAACCGCAATAAGAACAGATATAACGTTTCCCAGTTCCCACAAAAAAACGTTTGCATTTAAAACCCCGCACTGTAATCCCCCGCGCGTCCTTTACAAAGGGTTGTGTAATGAAGGCGAATTTAATTGGTATTTTGTCGGGTAGGTACCGACTTACCGAGGTACCGAGGTAGCCCGCCGAGGGTAGTCGGGGGTGTCCCCGTTGGCTGTCATGTGCGCTAATCGTTGTGGATTCGGTTTGAGTAGGACTGTTTTAAGTCACTTTGTGGTTGATTGTGAATTGCGGTGTGTGACTATTTTTTTGGTCGAACCATCTTTTTACCCGATTTCAAAAAGGTAATAAGTTCGGCTGTATGAATTATTTTGAGTATTTATTTAAGATGTAAACTATAGACGACTTTTTATCAGTTCTTGATCGTAGAGACAGAAGGTTACAGGTTTTTGTATTTGTTTCTCTTTTCGTCTAAGCTATTTGTCATGTTTCTAGTCATTTCAATCAGTATTCTTTGTAGGGGTCAACGGTCGATTCTCCTCCATACTGGACCGGCCTGTAACCCGTGCACAACCTACACAGGAACCATAACTAATACAAATTGTATCTTTAGAAATGTATGCCGATAAGAATAAGAATCGTTTATTTTCTCGAGATAATATAGTGTTTACAGAATATATAAGTAGTATAATATAAATAAGCGTTGTTTGATGTACGTAACCGAACCTAACACCTACATATGTAGTTAGGAGACAGCACAGGTTCCTAACAAAAGAGTATTAGGACATCAGTAACATACGGTAAATATTGCAGTCTTTTATCATTGCTAAAGTTCTACAGAGCAGCTATCTATATTTAATTTATTGCCGTGGTGTAAATTAGGGACTAGTTAAGTTATCATCTATCATTAATATTTGCATGTCATTAAATAATTTTAAAATATGTATGCATGTAGAACTAATTGTATTACCACCATCGACACACCAAATTTTGCAAATAAATTCTGTATTTGTAAATCATAGGTGTTGTAAAATGCGTAGCTATAAATCTACTTAATAAAATTTAATTACACAATAACAGCAAAACAGAATGATAAATTCATCGTTTAATAGAATATTTCCGCACCAATAACTAATTCAAAAACATTAATATCAAAATCAACGCAGAAATACCTAAATGGTATCAAAACAGAGCAGCTATATACATGGTACATAGGCACATAAACACGGCCGTGGTATGTCGGTGTCGGTGTGTTCAAAGCGCGGCGCGGCGCCCGAACCCTTTGATCTGCCGCTCATACAAGCTCACATACAGCCTAGTAGGTAGTACCTACTCTCCCTTCTATTTTGGTTCGCCGTCTTAGGGTTAAAATATCTTTTGAGATACTCGCATGGATCTGTTTCGGTATTTAGTGAATTCATTTGGGCAGACAAAATGGTGGCGTGGGTTGAGTCTGTTTTGCGTTGCTGCCGGGTTGTGTATAAACAAGTACATATACATATACTAGTATATAGTCATTCCGCTTCCTATATTTGAACTAGAGCTTATATGAGGAATTTCATGAATGATAGAGTTTGTTTTCTAAGGCTATGACCGTACTAATAGATCTTGTAATTGCACGAGGAGAGTAGGTAACAGAAGCGAACATAATTATGTCGTTTATTTAAAGAAGCTCCTTTCAGTTTAATGATATTTTTAACAGCCAAACTGAGAGACGGTAATAATTACTTAAACTGAAATTAAGTAAAAATTTCACGAAGGAAACCTTTACGTCACAGTTTAAGTAATAATTAAATTTCTCTGAGTTCAGCGGTAAGTTAGCTAGCTGTCCATGGCAATTAGCTCGCCTTTTTTACACAGATCTGGTAATGTCGCACTTTTTAGTACTGCTATAGTTCCTCTAATATATTAATCATGTTCTCCTGACTGAATTTCGGTCACGGCGGCCGTCTCAGCTGAGACTAGTTAACTACGCAGGAGATTTTACAGTGCACAAATATGCGCGCAGACAGGTGCACTCCCTATTTTCCTCACACACACCCGGAGAGAGATCAGGCGCAGGATTAACGGCTTAGTGTGCCTTCTAAAGCACGGTGGGGTCTCGACATGTAAAAACGGTCACCCATCACAAGACTGACCGCGGCGGGCACGGCTTAACCTCGCAGATCGATTGATCTGCGGAGTAGCCACATAGCTACTAGCCCCACTCAATACACTTAAGGACGTCAAGTCAACATTAGGACGGTGCAGAAATGATACCGTGGTAGACGCACAAAGAAAGATTTAACCATACAGGTACTTAATAAACCATACATCAAACAAAAAATGTAATAATTATAATATATATCTACTATACAATTAAACACGAACAAATACCTTAAAAGAGTAGAGTTATATGCATTAGCTTTTCTATGTTAAGTATCCTATAAATAATTTGGACTTTTCATAAATAAATACTGTCTTGAGCGAGTGATTATGAAAGTACATTTCTGCCTACCCTTTTCAGGAACAACATTTGATGATACATGATTATCTGATTCTTTATATACTTAGGTACATAAGAATGCAATTTTTTTATATCACAATGTAAAGTGTCCTACATTATTTAGCATAGGAAATAACGGGTTGAATATAGAAAAATTTTGCTACGACGCGGACACAAAAATAGGTTGTAAGTACTAGAAAGTGGAAGAACTCAACTTAAATATTATTATCGTGATAATATTCACAAAGAAGACGAAGAAACCGTCCGATTGTCTCGAAGCGATAATAGTTCGAGGGCATTGACCCGTTTCGCGATTATCTAACACAGTAGTTCCCAAACTTATTTTTCTCGTGCACCACTTTCAAAATTAAACTGGTGTCGGTGGACCCCCTGCTGCTACATTCCTACCACATTGTTAAAGTCGACAAAAAATAAAAATTGTGTCGCTTCTGAGTTCCGTCCCTATATTCTGATAGGTTAAAATTTTAAATTTTAAATAAAAACGAAAAATGGTACATTTTATAACATTTTATTAATTAAAAGAAAAGAATTACAAAAAAATAATAATAAGGTAATACTTATAGGTTGTGGACATAATTTTAATTAATGGGAAGGATGTATTTGATGGAGTGTCAGCAAACGATCAATGTTTGGCTTTATTTTTGTGAGCAATAACCGCAAATCCCCCCGCTCTGTGATGTTTAGTTTGCTCCTTTTTTTTGTTAAGAGGTTTGTAACGGCACTAAAACTTCTTTCGACAAGGTATGATGAGGGAAAAGCTATCAAAAATTTCCTTGCGATTTCCCACAGTCCAGGATATTTTTCGTGTATTTCTGCTTGCAGCCAAAATGTTTGGTAGCCTTTTCTAAATTTCACCTTCAGCTCCTCATTGGTGCTTAGCTCAAGCAGCTCCTCTTGTAATAATACATTGGCCACTTCAGTTTCATCAAATGGATTTACGATCCATGGTGGTATATCCATCGTCAGCATATCTTCAAACCTGGTTTTGAAGTCATCATGCAGGGCACTTAAATGTTGACTGTAGGTATGGATATCCTCATCAATAGTTTCTACCTGCGACAAGTTTGGAAATTGAGATAATTCGCGCCGACTAATGTTTTGCTTCATAAATTTCAATTTCCCAAGAAAAGCCGAAATTATCCCCTTTGTTTTTATTAAATTCAGGCTGTCCCCTTGTAACTGCAAGTTAATATCATTAAATTTTTTAAACAAATCTGTCAAATACGCAATGTCTCCTTTGAATTTGATCAAGTTTTCTTTTAAATCTGGATCTCTACTTTCTAAGAACTCTAATACGGAATCGAAAACAGAGTAAAATCTCGTTAAGCATGCACCTTTCGACAACCAGCGTACTTCAGTATGTAAGAGCAGTCGTTGGAAGTCTTCGTCATTTTCGTCGCACAATTGAGCAAATAAACGCGTATTCAATGCATTGCTTCTAATTTTGTTGACAGCGTTTATTATAAAATGAAGAGATTGGTTCAACCTGTCACTTAAATGTTTCGCCACAAGATGTTGTCGGTGGATTACGCAATGAATAGCTGTAAGTCCTGGTATAATTCTTTTGAGATGACTTATAAACCCACGATATCGCCCTACCATTGCAGGAGCTCCGTCTGTTGCCACTGAAATAATGTTTGTAAATGGAATCGATTTTTCCGTAAAAAAATTACTCAGGACATTAAATATTGATTCGCCTTTAGTGTCAGTCTCCAAAGTTCTGGCAAATAGCAATTCTTCGTGAATTTCTTCCTCCATGATAAATCGGACATATGCTAATAATAATGCTTCATTACCGGGTAACGTTGACTCGTCCAGTTGTATAGAAAAATGACTTTTTTGCAGATGATTGCACAAAAAACTTTCGATGTCAGAGCTCATTTCATCAATGCGTCTTTGTACAGTATTGTTACTTAATGGAATTCTTTTTAGTACGTCAAATGGAGATTTGTGCAAAACAGTTTTTAAAACCTCTTCAACAGCGGGTAAAATTAATTGTTCTCCGATAGTGTGCGGTTTTCCAGATTTTGCTATTAGTAATGAGATATTGTAAGATGCCCGCAAGCCATCATCGTTACTTTGAGATGTTGAAGCGAACATGCTGTGCATGGTGGGTCTCTTTTCATATTTTTCCTTCAATGTTTGAAAATATTTTAAATCTTTACCCATTTTATCAGTATGACACCTTTTTAGATGATCTTCGAGCTTTGATGGTTTCATAGAGTCATTGCTTAAAACTTTATTGCATATTAGGCACATGGGCAAGTGTTTATCTGCCTCTGATGGAACAAAACCATATTTCAAATAATCGACACTGTATTGTCGACATTTTTTCTTTGCTGTAGCCATGTTTTGTATCAGTTACCTTCCCTGTAAAAAAAAATGTTATAGTAACCAAGTTTTTATTTGAATATAGGTAGCACAACGCAGCCTTTGTCAGCTTTATATTATTATGATTATCATTATATTGAAAAAGTATTACGGCTTGTAAAGGGACCAACTAATAAACCGCTAAGACAAGTACAGACTTTTTCACGAAGCGATATCAATGTTAAATACCTAATTTACCACAATTTTTTAATAGTAGAAATAAAAATTAGTTTACTCAGTATCGAATATTGATCATATTTGTGTAGGAAAAAATAAAAGTCGAAATCCCAAATTGACCAAAAAAGTGACCATAAAAACAATAACTAAAATTTCATTAAATCAATGAGTTCACGCGCTAGTAGTTTTATAAAACAGTAATTGCTCTGCAATATTGATTTTTCGGCCTTTTTAGAGAGGCAGTCCTCTCGTGAAAAAACAATTGAATAAAACGTGCTGTGTTTGTCTTCAAATCGAAAGAGGACAATTAAAATATCTGTAAGTTACTAAGTTAGCTATATACAATGTGTCCGAGCGATAAGACCGCCCGGCGTTTTTTGAATATTTGTACGAAATCATTAATAATTATATTTACATTTGTGACTTAGCGGCCTTAGTGATTTTATATAAGTAATTTTTTTACTACATTTTAGTTTTGTCTAATGATTTTAATTGATAAATTATGATGTCGGCTAGTCAGTAAACAAAAATAATGGAAAAAGATGAACAAACTTAGGAAATATCGTAAAAAAACTGCAGCACGTCACGCGTCTTTACTTAATTTAATTTTGTACAAATATTCTAAATACGCCGGGCGGTCACTTATCCCTAGGACACATTGTATACAAGCATTTGTTATCAACCGACCAGTACACGAAACAAAATACTTAAGAACTAGGTACAACAAAAAAAAGGTACGTACTTACTTTTCTCCGGCACTAGGAACACTAATATAAATTTTCTCACACCTTCTTTTTCGAAATTCCGGAAACAAATAAATGAGCATGCCTTTGGCATCGAGTATTTATAGTCTTGATCAAGATCATGTCTAAACAAGCACTAAGCATTGTCGGACGGATTGCGCTTTGCAAGTCTGTACACGAAATTGTAATATCGAATACGCAAGTTTGGACAAGTAAGAGTCGCTTGCCAGATTAAAATGTTATCTGCTTAGTTAGGTACTTAAAACAATATAGGTAGGCCCTTATAAAAACTATATGCAGATAAATTTTCGTGGACCCCTATTAACATCTTATGGACCCCCATTTTTTATTGACGCCTACGTAGACCCCCAGCAAGGCTCCCGTGGACCCCTGGGGGTCCACCTGGACCACTTTGGGAATCACTGATCTAACATGAGACAGTGAAGCTTTTTCTAGAAGGGGCATGTAAATGACTGGCTCGTTGGTCTAGTGGTCGCTAAGCGCGACTGCTGAGCACGAGGTCACGGGATCGACTCCCGGGTTGGGCAAAGTTACTGGGTTTTTCCATTAGTAACTCTTAGTAGCAGCGTGGAGTCTGGATTTGTGCCCAGTTGAAGACAATAGGCTTGCCCTCTACTTCATTGGGACCTATAATATAACTGGCGAAATGTGGGTGTACTATACCTCAGCCTACACCTTTGGGGAATATAGGCGTGATGATATGTTATGGCATGTAACATGTACAGTCACGCTTGTTATCTTCAAATGTAAACACAAATCTAAGTTTACATTTTTAGATTTTTTATATTCTTAGTCTAAGATGGCTCGATAGGATAATGACGTCAATGTCCTGTAGTTTTATAGTCAATTTCGCATCGTCCCGTACATTAAGCGTTTTGCGCGAAGGATAGATAATGCCCTTGCGAAAAGCTGCATATCCTTCGTTTTTCCATGGATTTTGTAAAATTTTCCAGTTTTCTAATTCCTTTAAACCCTTCAGATTTAAATTAATTTCAACGTAATTGTTAAATTTGTTAAGATCCTTGTTGTTTATGGTACACAGTACCCTTGTGTTAACCCTCAAGAATTATACGAGCAAGTAAAACATAATAAAATAATAACAAAAGAATAAACCAATACTCAGCACAGCCTCGCCATTCCGTCACACCCAATCCCCGGCCGACACGAGACACGGAGAATAATTCGACAAATGTCCACACTAAATAACCCGCAATTTCCCCTGAAACCTCAGGCGACGATGGTTAGGACAATAACTTACGGCTCCAATAAATAAATATTCAACGCGAACGCCATACATCTCACTAATTTAGTACTACTGAACCCCATAATAACCATTTGTTCACGGTACCCCGCGAATAAATATCTTGCGACATTTTTCTTCGCCTTATCTCGAGAGTCCAGACTGTGCACTATCCTTGTCTACCTTCGTCTTACTCACATAAGTCTATCTCGTTCCCTCAGTATTTTATCATGGACCTTGCCTCCTCCCTTTATTCAGTACGTTTTATTTAGTTTTCGCCCCTTAATGGATTTATTCAGCGTCCAAGTCCTTTGACCTTGTCTGTTTGTCTGTTAGTTCGTGGAACCCTTGATCTTATTTGTTACGTGTAAAGTAGGTGGTATAGTGGAGTTTCTTAGAACTGGGATGACTTTATAAATGTTTTCTTGTACGCAAACTTCTGCAGGATAATGTGAGCACTGCGTAGTGCGTATATTTGTTTGTGACATTTGCCGACCATTTGATTTCTTGTTAGAGCTCGTAATAGCAAGAAAAAAGTTTAACGGGTCGCCTGGGACTGAATTATTTTATTGTATTAGGATTCGACTTTTGACCTTTTATACGTACCTGTGAGCTGTGTCGTTACATAAGTATTTTTAATTCCGTTGGCTACTATTTTTAACTTCAAAAAAATAGAAGGTTCTCAATTCGTCGGGATCTTCTTTTTATGCTCTAGTTTCAATAATACAAGTATATTATAGTTTAAATTGGATGGGCCCTTCCCTATCTAACCCATTTTACTTTACCCATTTTTTGGAGAAAATCTTAAAAGCCCCAGAAACAAATCCTTGAAAAATTTTGTCTATTCGTTGTTTGCACACTGGGTTAAAGGAGATCACCAAAAAACTCACTTTTCTAAGAAAAAATGTAAGTAATGTGTATCAAGAATGCATGTTCGCTTGCTGTGAAGGTGTTTAGATATTTTCATTGAATGCTATCGGAACTATGCGACGAATGTCCCGGTGTTACATAGACGCACGTACGTGGAAAATGTCTTTTGAAATCTAAAAGCTGAATAATTCTCTCGGTAACTTTGAAGAATGTCTGTATAGGTACTTAATTTTATGACTGTTTCTGGTCTGTTTTAGTTTGAGTTGGTCAACTACAGAGCTAGTGTGATTTTATATCAAACTACCACGCTTGAGTTTTTCGTTTGTTTAATGAAAAAAAAAAGCAAACGCTGAAGTTAGCTATAAACTGGCAGTAATGGCCACACAATGGGTAAGTAGAACTCCGGGGTATTTCGGTTTTCAACGAGTGCGACTAAAAATGACATCTTTTGAATTGACTTTAGTTTTGAATTTACTCAAAGAAGAAATAAGCATTGATCAGTTCATTACCTTGCTTGTTCTGAGATACCCATTTTCGGTAAACACTTTGTTAAGAGCTCTATCGCCAGTACTTTTCCTTCACAAACGGTTATGTTGCTTTTTCTTTAGCAGCGGTAAGACGAGAATAAAAGATTGAATGGCCAGAAATTTCAATTATCACCCAGTGCATCTTCATCTTATATAAATAGTAGGCACAGAACTAAAAATTCTTATCTCACCGTTACTGCCTTGAATTGTAAAAGCCATTTTTTGATGTCCCTTAGATTTGAATAGTACACATTTAGCTGAATTACTATCATGTTTTTAACCTTCAAACTGCCACCACTATCCACTAAAACGCCATAAACATAGACCCTAACTAGTCTACGCATCATAGGGTCATTATTGCGCCGCGCGTCATAAATAAGGGCCCCGTAAAAGGGGGCGAGCAAATAAAATTAGTTACACTGCTTATCATGACCATCGGGGTCCTAACTGTGATACTTAATAAATATAAATGTTTGTACTGTGATTTAATTATCTTCATGTTATGTATGTTATTAAGTGTTTGTTGTGTGTTTGGGAGGAATGGATTGTCTTTCTTTACTCCAAAAAGAAATGATTAACGGGTAAAGTGTTCTTTAAAGAATAATATTATTGTACCCCTAGGTAAATTATAATTGAATTTCAAACATAACATCACGCCTGTATTCTCCGAAGGGGTAGGCAGAGGTGTATAGTACACCCACATTTCGTTGGTTATGTTATCGGTCCCAATGCAGGGGGCGAGCCTATTGCCACCAACCGGGCACAATCCCAGACTCCGTGCTGCAACTGAGAATTACCTAATGGAAAAACTCAGTAACACTTTTATTGAATTTTAATTGGTAAATTAGGTGAGCTTGATAAATGTCTACTTTCATATCTTTTCTTCCAATCCATAGTTTTGTCTTCTAAAGCTGTATACCATATATGGTACATTTAGATAATAATTAATAGTGCTTTCGTAAAGGTCATCAAACACAAGTTTATTCCCGAATGGACAACATTATAACCTATTTTTGAACCAAAATTATAGTGCATTTTAATTCGAATATAATAATGATAAGCTAAATTGTCTAACGCCAGATAATTATAGTGAAACAAACAATTACAAAGGTGTCAGGGGTGATCCGTGGCAGTTTGGCAGGCCTTTGTTGGTCAATGCCACAAAGCCAGCTATGTGCCCCCCCCCCCCCCCCGCTAGAGGTCTGCCCCAGGCCACGCTTTGTGTGCGCCAATTACAAGCCTGTACCTAACGCTTGCAAGTTTACTGTTTAGATTCTTATAATTACTGTAATTTAATCTTAGGAGGTAACTCTATCGCTCTACTAGTCTGCCTCTTGGACTATCTGTTTCCTAGATACTAGACAGTAACGACTTTGATTGATGGATGGGGTTTTTTCAACCCTGAGGAAGGAAAAACCTTTGGGGTTTCTTGCCCGTTCTTCTCCATAAGAATTTACATTATCCATACGTAACGTTATAACATTTTATTTAGTAAAACACATTTTGAACTGAATTTCATTAAGCTTCTCTTATCATAATGGGATGTAAGTAGAGAGCCTCTACAAGTGATGATACAACGTGACATTAGTTTATGCCGATACGAAGAAGAGTCCTTCAAAAGTTCCGCTTCTATGTGTTAACTTTTGGGGAATACGTAAAAACAAAGGAAAGTAAGAAATATTTACTGAGATTTGAATATTTTTAATCTCTTAGCAACGATGTGTGCTAGACGATCTAATAAAGTGCTTCAATACCAAGTCAATATTTTCAAGATATTTTCTATTAAATTCTCTACATTAACATCCTACTTTGCAAATATACTATGTATGCATTGTACTACCTACCTCTAAACACAGTTTACTTAAAACCTATTTAGCCATTACTGATTGGGTACTAGGCATAGACACTCAGACGTAAACCTATCCAAACTTTAGAATTCATAACATAAGTGGGATGTAACACGTCCACGGTAGGCATCGGTTAAATCGGCCATGACATAGCCGATGACTGAGGCTATCGGCTTACGGATTTACGGTACTTTCACGCTCTGTAGCTGCCGCGGCTCGTGTGGCAGTGACACTTTCAAATGTCTAATGATACTGATTATTTCAGGTACGAAGGTGATGAATATCGATTTGTTGAAAACAGGTTTTAATGTTTAGATACGTAGGTTTTCTGGATTAAAAATTTGTTTTAGCTTTAAGAAGACTGGAGCTATTCTTAGTGTATTTAAGATTACTTTGACTCTTAAAATATTAACGCAAGTACTAAAAATCGCTTTTTATGTCTGGGTAACAAAATCTTTGTACATTACTTTAAAAAAAATTCAAAGTAAAATATTTATCTTTAAACAAAGCGTTTTTTTCTCCAAAGTAACATTTTTCGCTAAAGACAACGCACAAATCGTTTATAATTGGTTCTCAGGAACGAAATTAAAAATTCCATATCTCTAACCGTTGCAGCTATGTGGGTGTACCAGAAAAATTCTCAAAGCCACCTAATTGGATACAGAATACAGACCACTACAAAGGGGGATGTTTCAGATAAAAATGAAAATTAAATCTTCCAGGCGGATGGGCAGAGTAATGTTTTTGACGGTGCCGTAGGCGGGCCGGTCCCCCCACCCCCCTCGCTCCACACTGGGGGCCGCAAATCGACTATCAAAATGCTGGTGAAAAAGTTTTGTTGCGTTGTTGGCTGTGTGACCGCCGCCGCCGCACGCTTCTCTACGCTACGAATTCATTTTTTTGTTAATTCCCAGCTTTGTAGAGGTGCCGCCCGTGCTCGTATTATGCGTTTATGTTTATAGTTAACTGGGAATGTGCTTTTGTTTCAATGTGCACTTCATTTGCTGATATTTTATACAATGTTTGGTTCGTGTGGTTATATGACTATTGATGAAATATCTCTATAAAGTTGTACCATTTAGAATGTTTTAATGGAGCCATGACGAGTGCTATGGTATCTAGGGATTAAGCAAAACTTCCACAAAATACGAAAAGACCTTATAACTTTTTAGGCAAAATACATGAACTCAACACTTACTCTTCTTCATAGCCGTCATATCCCCTCCGTTGCAGCTGATAGCCTGCGGGCCGGGGCTGAGGCTGTGGAGCTGGTAGGGGGGAGTCCTGGCATCAATCTGCGTGGGCCAGGGAGCCCTAGGCCACGCCGGGGACGAGCCCGGAGCCCCCAGCAGGCGCAGACGCTCGTACACCGGCGTCGAACACTCGGGGGACGGTTGCTGGTTGCTAGCCTTCTCTTTCTGAGCAGCCAGGTTCCGAAGAACTCGGTTTATGGATGAGACCTGATGAAAAAGAATTTATGTTTAGTTTTATTTGGTTAGAACTTTTTTATTTTTAAATGTATCCAACGTTTAGAGGTCTACATTACAAATCACTCATTCGATGGGGTCTGGACTCAAGATAAGAGCTAAGGTACAAATTCATTTTAATCTTGTATTTCATGGCAGACAAACTTCAACGTAGGTATGACTATACCAAGCGCATCACCGTTGCAAAATTTAGGAAAGATAAGTGTCCTCCTCTCACCTCTCTGTTCATTCACTTGAGGATTCTAGTCATGAAAATAAACGTGAATCATAAGAAATATACATGAAACGTGACATCACACCTGTATTCCCCGAAGGGGCAGGCAGAGGTGTATGGTAACACCCAAATTTCGCCAGTTATGATATTACAGCACTGTTAGCCGAGTGGTATGACCGTTGGACTGCCAAGTCAAAGGTACGCAAAGGTGCGCAAGTTCAAACACCGGCACGCACCAATCTCTTTTTGGATTTCTTCTGTCATTTTAAATTAATTATACTATCAGTAGCTGAAACCGATGACGTAAAACATCGTTAGGAAACCAGCGCACGTAAGAAACATTTCAACGGTGTGTAAAGCCATGTCAGAGGCCTGCATGCGGTTTAAACTCTGACACAAGGTTATTTATCAACCAAGCGATAAAAAGAAGAAGAAGACAGATATGATGATGATTATGATGAGTCATACTAACTGAACTAATTAATCATTTAAATAAGCCCTTACAATCGTCCAATAACCAGACTAACAAACCACAACTAATTGACCTAATTCCATACAGGGATCGAATTCCCCGAAATCATAACGAATAATGAGAAAGGATGGGATATAATAACAAAATAAGGAAAAAACCTATTGGCTGTATGTTTGAGGGTCTGTGCCATGATACCCGATGTTATGATAACGGCCAGTGATGACACGCGATCCGAAGGGCGTGATGGAAATTGATTAATAAAATTATAGCAGGCTTTATTGATGTTTGGGAACGGTTTCGAAATATTATATTTGCTTATGATTTTAATTAAATTATTGAACTAATTGTAAATGTTTTGGGTATTTTGAGATTAGTGTAGAAAACTTTACGGTAAAAGTGCCTATAAAACTGTGGGTATTTACACTTGTCTTGCAATTTTGGTTGTTGATTTCTGTTCGTATATCTATATGACTTATGTTGAAGTGTTACAGTAGGTTAGAGAAACAAGACGACGAAGCTGATTGATAAAGAAGTAAGATAAATAATAGTCATTGTTAGTTTACAATGTCAATGAGAATCCAATCTTTAAGTGTATACTTGTGTTTAAGAGTTTAGGATTTCAAAATTGTTAGCGATCACAAATTAACAATATAAATAAAGTATCTATGTGTGTGTGGGGGTGCCAATTTTAACCACGGATGTGGTTTTTGAAAGTTATGGAACAGTGAATGGCAAGGATTGAAAGCGAGGTACCTAAGGTGATCGGTAACCTTATAGTAATTAATAGATTAGAAGAACTTAAACTGTTGCCATTTCTACAACATGTTTTTATCGACAAAGTATAGAAGTAAGCTGCCAATGCGATGTTCTTCAAGAATACTGGTTTAAGGTGACATCATTTTGTCGTTAACGTTGCGTAAGGTAACCCGCAAAAAGACCTTTCTTTTTTCGAACAGCCCACCCAAACTACCAAAAATATGAAACAACACCGAATGTCACCTCGCCAACTGTCACCGCGGCATATGACGCGGCGTAGTAACTTAGACG
The DNA here is from genome assembly GCA_905340225.1 of Abrostola tripartita. Lineage (NCBI taxonomy): Eukaryota > Metazoa > Arthropoda > Insecta > Lepidoptera > Noctuidae > Abrostola > Abrostola tripartita. Next base: position 5,109,108 of record HG996504.1, read on the forward strand.
TAGGGCAGGAAGGCAAGGTAAGACGATAGACGGTAACCCGAGACGCGGCCGCGGTGGTCCGCGCACCGCTGTGACTGGCACATGACGGAATGCCCGATGGACCGAGAAAGCGCGCCACGTTTGAAAAAGGAACGTGTGTTTTTTGTTTTAATATTTTTTTAGTCTATAATTGTTGTTGACAGTTCGAATGTTGTTTTTTATCGTTTAAAATTGATTTGTAATTTATAAAATTAAACAGCTACTTGTATTACCAAAGTGAAGCTCTATTTAAGTGTGTAGCGGATTGTACCCTCAACAGTTTCCGCAGATATTATTTATCAGATAGCCAAGTAGTTAATAGAAACTTAATATACTTAAGTATTTCCAATAATTTGTCTTAAATAATTTTGATTGAAATGTGAAAAATATCCGAGTTATCAGAAATAAAATTTAACTTCAAATGAAATACTAACTTGTTCAATCAGAAAATTATAACGAGACGCATAATTAAAAGTCAAACGACTGACGTCTGTGAAATTGAATAATAAATAAATAAAAAAAGGAAAAAGGGTTGAAGTTTTCTCACAAATGAAATGGAAACTTTTAACAAGACGCTTTTGAAAACAGCACGAAGTGAAGGAATCAATGAGTCGAGCCAATTAAATGTTTATTTGTTTGTGATTCTCTTTATTAATTGTTTTTACAATTAATATAGTTAATTGTTGCAAAACAACAATTAATGACGCGTTATGATGCTAAAATAACAGACTATGATTTTACATCAATTACTTCTGCTTTAAATTCATTTTGAACGAACTGCTACATTGTTTTACGTAATACTGCTGAGTCGACTTACATCATCGTATTTAGTCGAAGTTAAACGGAATAAATAAAGAAATACTCAAGAAATTGCAACGTTCACTGAACTAAATATAAAGATAGCGGGCAAGAGCAGTCACAAAAGACAAAACGAAAAGACAAAGTATGTATATGCTTATTGCACTCACAGGCAAGGAATGTGACCCAAACTTATATGGCTATAATAGTTTATCATTACTTTAATAATAAAAATTGTATTTCAATTACACCATATTTTTTTCAAAACGTGTGTTTGTCGGTTACTTTATGGTCATTCTCCTTTCAGAGATCAATTTTATAAAAAACGTGATTAAAAAATTAATAAAAGAATGCGTTTTCTCGATAGGCAAAAATAAAATTGAAATAAAATTTGGGCCACTTTCTGAGCCGGTGAGTGTATAACTGTGCAAGTGTACATGATACAGAAAAGTGCGAAACGACAATGTTTTCCAGCCAAAAACAATACGGCATAGCAAAATTTCATTACGCACACATATAAATAAGCGACCCGTTCGCAAAGTGAGGCCATGTGTGAAAACCGTCTGCGCTCTGTCCGTTTATAAAAAAATATACTCCACGCAAAGTACAAACGTGTAAACAGTCCCTTAATTCGAATTACACACACCGATTGACTTGTTTCCACGATTGTACTCGACTAATACACCAATTAGTAAATAACCCTTTCAGTAAATATGTTTATATGTGTACACGAATTAATTTTCTTTAGGAGCATGCACTTAGACAATGTCCTGCCGACAATGCGTGCTCATTTCATACGAATGGATCTTAATGCAATTTTTTGTGGTTTCTGAATTACGTGTACGCTGAATTAGTTTTATTTATTATTTAGTTCAGTTTCTGATATCCAGTAGCTGGGAATTTAAGGATTTGTGTCTACTTATGTGCTTAATCTTTTTTTGATGTTACGGAAGGGTTGGCAATGACGATCCCACACTTTGAATGGGATTTTTTACAAATAAATGTTCTATGAAGTTTTATGCACCTTACTAATAAAGATAGACTACGTAGCATGTCGTCGTCTGTAAGGGCATGTATTATTTCTACTACAAATTATCTCGTTTATCAGAAATAAGTAGGAAAAAAGTTGCGCATATGCGACCTCTGCATTTGACGCATTTTAGGAATTTTGGCACTTTTTCGCAGTATTAGGGTATAAGTGTAAACGAATACTTAATCAGTCGATAATAACAATTAATTCAATAGAACAAAACTTGCAATATTGGCTAATGCGTCTAAACCAAAAAGGAAAATTAAAATTACGGAAAAAGTAGAGAAAAAGTTGAAAAAGGAAATTCACACCACCAATCAAGGCGTTTCCCAAGTGATACAACGACGCATTTTGCATTTCGAATACAAAATAAATTACATTAGAACGTTCCGTGTCGCGTTAGGTACCTATCAAACGGCACAGTAAAAAGTATGAAAGGTGCCCCCTAAATACCGGGTGAGGTGAAGCGCGAAAATTATCTTATATTTGCTCAGACGCCGTGAACGTAGGGCGAGAATACTTTTCAATAAGCTTAGAGAGCGTTTTTTTTTATTTAGCGAGACCCATCTTGTAAAGCGCGGAGCGTTGTGTTAAACGGAACGCGCAAATAGAGGGTTACCTATCGATTCGATTTCTCTGATTGCTGCATAAGTTTTTATTAACGGCGATATGATTTTCATTTTTTTATTGCTTTATTACTGTTTAATATTTTTTGTAGATTTATTCAATATTAAAACTTGAGTATTTTATTGCATTTTAATTTATAGCGATGAATAATGAATTGCAATAGTTTTTAGATTCTAAATTCAATATGTTTTCCAGTTGTATATATTTTTAAGAGAAATTCCGAATAATTTCCTGCAACTGATTCAAAGCTCGTTTACTTCACTCACAATTTTAATGTGCAAAAAATAAAAAGCAGTGCATTACTCCGGTATTGTTAAGTACAGAAGGGTCCCCTACAAAAGGCAACCTGCTGTGTCTATTGTGAGCCAAAGTCGGCACTTTGCGAGTCAATATTTTGGGTGAGTCAGTGACTCCTCACTAGAGAACGACTTCTCAGCATCGCGCCCGTTTCGCGGAGTAAGCGAACAAATGCGCACCTCTATTCCTTGCATTGATTATGTTCTTTTGTTTTTTGCACTTTTTGTGCGTGGCAATCGAAATGTTTGAAATTGGAGTGCACGTTTGTTTGTTTGTTCTTTTATGACGTTTTCTATTCTTTATTTGAGGGAAAATATAAATTAGGTAATCGAGCCTGTCCGCTTTTTTACTATAGAATAGAATTCATATAAAACAAGTTAGGTCTCTACTTCTACGTGTTTATGTAGTCTGCAATTTTAATGGAATAATTCGATCACCACATATTGAGAAAAGAAAAGATTTTTCTAAGATAAAAGTAAAGGTCCAATGCTAGTCGTTGCGCCTTTGTCCTTTCCACAATGAAATGATCTAAGCTAGGACATAAAAATTCGGACAGTAGGTAAAGATGGAAGAAAAGTAATTTATAAATAACAGAAAACATCTTAGGTTAAAAGAATAATCTTATTATTGATTCCCATACATCAGAACTAAGTGCGTCATTAACACTACGAGAAAGAATTCATCAATTGTGATAAAAACAAATAAATAAGATCGCCCAGTACCGCCTACTTACTTCCAAGAGGCCTTTGTGTTACTAATAAAATAATTGCAAACAAAAGTGACCCATAAATAAATTAAACACGGAAGTGCAGCACAATAATAAATTCATCAGCCGACAAAAGAATGGCCGGACAAGAAAGCTCGTACAAATAAACGCAACACCGCCCCGAGGAAACCGCGACACACCCTGTGCTCACAGAAAAGAAACTTTCCCGCCTATATGAGATGACAGCTAAAGTCAAAACTGCAGTTAATTCGAATGATTCCCACGATTCGAAATTTAAATTTAATTGTCGTTCTATTGTGCCAAAGAAATAGGTCAATAACGTAAGGAGTTCATAAATGGCATTGTTTGATTGAGACTTATAGGCAGTTTGTCAATACGTCTGTGGGTCTGTGCTATGTGGCGCGCTAGGGGGCGTCCTGTTGGCACTCAATAATGCTCTGTATTAACTTAAGGCGATGTGTTCGACCTACAATAGTGTATTCAGAATCGTTTGAGGGTGAAATGATATGCAGAGATTTATTATTAGTTCTCATAGGTAGGGTGTTTCGTGTACATGCTCCGTAAGACGTATTGTTTGTCAATAAATCGAAATATCGACGTGATACCTGAATTAGGGATTTTTATTTTAATTGATTTTTAACACAATAGCGAAGGCAACACGAAACGGGAAGAAAGTCATACAGGCATTATCGAAATTGTTTAAATTACATTCCATTGATTAGACGCGAAATATTTTATTGTTTGTCCTGTTAAATGTACCCTGTATTTTCTCTGACTCCTTACCAAATTCCATAAAAAATTAGATCAGCTGTTTAATAGTGTCAACTAAACAAGATGGCATGTATTTCTTCTGCATTTAAAGAAATAATCACTTCGGAAACATCTAAACACATTTAGACTTGTTAAAAAATACCCACTAGAAATAAAAAGATCTCTTACCAACCCCAAAATGACACGTGAAATTCAGCTATTACTAAAGTCAATAAAAAGTGACATCAACAGCAGAAACATGTAAATCAAGTGACCAAACATCAAATTCATGCCCGGTAAGCATCATTCGGAGCATACAAACTCCTTGTTATATTTTTACATTTGTAAATAACAAATAAGTGTGATTTTCCCGCGTTTGCCCGTCATGGCGGCAGGACGCGATTTTCCACTAGATGTGTTGCCTGAATAATAAAATCCCGACAAAAATACTTCGGACCGCTCTCGCTGGCGTAAAATTGATTATTGATTTATGTGTATATTGTATTGCGGAGATCGGGTGTCGTCTTGTCATGTTAGGTCCCTGTAAAATAATAGGGATTGGCGTGCGACAACATAATTTATATGGTAATAAAATTATATGATATGTGCTAAGTTCTTAAGGCGAAAATCGGTAAAATATTTATATTAGCTAACATCTACGCTTCTTTTCAAAATGTTGTAGTTAATTAATAGATAATAAGTATCCATCATTTTTCAAATTTCCTTTATCAATTTAGATTCAACCTTATTAGCATGGGCAACATGCTAAAATGGCACCAAAAGACATTTAAACAATTTTTGTTAAAAACCTAATTAAAACATAGTTATCTAAAGGTAGCCTAACACGTTTGGTATTTTTATCTAGGAAAGCTTCGTATTACTCTTAACACAGATTTTTCTGCTCCGGAAAAAAGAAATAAAACTAAATAAAATAATAGGCTCAAAGGCACATCATATTGTAAAAGAATGAATAGTTTTAAGTGTGAAATATGGCAAAATAATGAAGAGAAAACATACAGGGGTCAATATAATTAAAAACCTACATCTTTGTGAACCAACCAAATGGCAAAAGTCAATTGTGTTTAGTTCGTGAACCGGTCTCGAGTCGATAATAATGATTTTAATGACAATAATAGTCAGAATTATTATTATTAAAATAATATAATAGTGTATTATTACAGTCGGCACGGGGATGAACGCTCCACTGATTCAGAATGACAACTTTTCAACGGTTTTTTATTCGGAAACAGTTTCTTTTTTTCCTTTTGATATTGTTAATATTGTAGTCGAGAAATAAAACACATTTACGCTATACTATATACCCTATTTACCCTACTAACTGCCTTAAATATTATTTAACAATTTTAGATTCAAGCTTAGCATGGGCAACATGCTAAAATGGCACCAAAAGTCATATAAATTTTAAGGTAATAATGAAAAGTAAAAGTTCTTTGTAAATAAAGATATTTAAATATTACCTTTACTCTAGTGTGTCTAGTAAATAAGTTAATGAGATTTATTAAGAAATCTAGGTAGCGTTTTTATATGTCAGAAAAATATTATAGTAAAGTGGTAGCTAAATAAATATTTTTTGTTTAATTTTACGTGTTGTTTGCATGCTTTGTTCATAGGAATTGAAGGTGACTCTGTGTTTATACTGCTTTATTCTAAGTCACCTTAAAACCCCTACGAGAAAGTTCTAAAAGATGAAAACATTTCTGTCTTTAAGAATCTTTTGAAATCGTAGGTTAACGAGCTGATTATACAGTAAGCATTAAAGTGTCGTAGGTTTCTGCAGTAAATAAACAGATTATAAACCCAAGTCTAACAATGATTTCTTTAGATCATTACGTTTTGATCTGTATCTAAACTGCATTTAGTTTAGACATCTGTTAAAGTTTTTGTAATATGACAGTCATAAGTTTATATAATTTGATTTCCCTAAGCCTTATGCAAATCACTCTGATCTCATCTGCGAAATAACATCCTATAATAAAACCAATCAGTTCAAACACCACAAACCCTATTGTAATCCGAGACCACATAAAATAAACTGTAATTACTGACAACTGACACTTAGCGATCGTATCATGCGATCTAAGTACAGTCAGCGGAAAAACTTCATTACTATTCACGAGAGAGCTCAATAGTTGTGTTATTACATTTAATACCCTCGAAACAACAAAAAGGCGACAAGGACATCGTTTAGCACACAAAGGGACGAAGAGCATGGACGCCGCATAAAATTATAATAAATATCGGTAGGGATGGGTGCGCGGGACTGGACAACCCTATGCAGCTGCGTGAAGGCCACGCGTCTAGGCTGCGCGGGGATTTGTCCTATTTTTATCTTGGTGAGCTAGTAGAATGTTTGTTTTTATATAAAAATAACTTTGTGGTGACGTGAAAATTATGTTAGCTTGCATCTATACCTGCCTTCAGCGGGCTTAACGAAGAAAGTCTATTATAGCTTTTAATGTATCAAGATTTTTTTATTTAACATAAGTAATTTGTTTTCTATAGAAACCGAAGGTTATTAGTTAGTCAAAAAGCATTTTTTTAATACCTGCATAAATTAATATAGAGGTAAAATTAATGGTAGACGTCACATTGACAGTCCAAGTCTTGTACAGTCTGAAACGATGGTAACTGTACAATCCAGTCACCACATTCGTAAAGGTGACAACACATCGACGTGTCATTTAGACATACAGGGGCTATTACAAGTGGGTCTCTTTTGGGGAACTCTGGGGTCCGTAATAAGTCATAACTCATGGCACTGGGGTGGTAATCACTATGAGTTTTGATTTACATCGAAACCTATTATTGTCGGATGGGTGACGATTTTGCGCTGTCAACTGTTTTTCTACGCTAAGGGGTGTTATTAACATCTGTGAAATTGTTGTAAAATGTTTAAACTTTGTTTGACTGTAGTACTTACAAGGTCTTTTTTGTTAGGGTAAATATTTGTTGAGATGTGGTCTTTATGGTTTTTCTTTTAACGCATTTAAGTACTACTAAGTATTTAATACCTCTCCTTAATATCAAAATACTTCGGACTGCAGATCTATATGATGCCTATATTTTATAATTTGCAACAATCAATTGAAAACATAATTCATTAAATATTTTGTTTGGTCGTAATACACAGGAACAAGATATTTATTACCCTAAAAACAACATAGTAAGCAATACTCTAAAATCCACAAAACAGTAATTGATTATCAAAACCATTGCTAACCGTTTATCTGTTGTTGACACGCACATTATCTTTTACAACAGTCGTAATTCTCGCGCACTAGAGCTATCATAGTAACCTAACACAATGGCTGTTTGGAATACTAATCTAGATTGGCTAATGAATGGCCAGCCTCGCGGCCCGCGGCACGCGAATGCCTCCGAATAGCGGCCGGCCGCAATTACCCGCAAACGGCCAATACAACGGCCATATTGAACGCTTTGCGGCCAACTAAATCAGCTTTTCGTGGTCATGATACATTACGATGTTTGCCTAAAGATTGTAATTGGTATTGGTAAGGAAATTACGCGGTGTTGCGGGTTTGTAATCATTTAGTGTTGAGTTTGGTTTGTTTCAGTGGCTGTATTGAGTATGATAGGTACTGAAGTACAACATACTGTTACTTAAATTTCTACCACATTTGGCTTTACACTAGTACATACGTACCCACACATAATAACTTAATCAGTTAAGCTCGTCGAGTGTGTTTCATGTATAAGTTGCCATCAACATCATACTATTTTATCATAAGATACATATCTGCTTACTAGCTACAAAAGAAAATGCGACATTAAGTAACGTAATGTAACGTAACGTAAGATGCGTTTGTAAAAGTAATATCTCTCCTAAAAGCTCGCACAGTATGAACAGACTCCTACAACCAATATCCACCTCTCTAAAAATGATTAATCAAAACCACTTAATATTCATACGCATCCTACATGCACTGTACCGGGATTAAAATTAAAACTGCGTAAAACTCCGAACATATGTGAGTACGACAGCCGGGGGGCGCACCCCACCGTGAACAAATAAGATTTTAGCTAAACGACTACACTTGTTTAGTTCGTGTTTGATAAACAAATCGCGTTGCCGTTGATTTGATAACGCAGGCTTTATTTGGTGCAGACTGTACTTACTGATTGGGGTATCCGATTGCATGGATTTTCAACGGATTTAAACTGTCGACTGATTTACATTCATATTTAATCAATCGTGGTAGCAATAATAGTGTTTTCAGCATAAAGATTAAATGGAAGTAAATACTGTTTAGATCAAATTCACTAAACGTTTGTACTCTTTGCACATATCCCTTAGACTGGTTCAATGACGTTAATTTGCCTAAACTTTCTAATATTTTAGCATTTATATAAGAGGAGGCACTAAAAAAGGGATCAGCTCTTTGGCAACTTTTGTCGTATTTTTTTAAATTATCTATGGTACAATTATGATCTTGTTTTGTGACTCGATATCCTCGTGATACTTACAACATAAAAAAAATCCTGAAAATGGTTTTGCAGTAACTATTTTTATAAAAATGGACGCTACTACAAGCACTATAATCACAAACAAGTAACCAGCATCTCTTGCTTTCTCCTCTTCCCATCGCTCAGCTCGCAACCTCCTCATCCGAACATCACAGGCAACTTGTGCGACAAGTGAAAACAAATTAAATTCCGCTAAGACGCTAATGTCGGTTATCAAAGAAAGCCTAAACATCTGATTATGACTGGCGCGATCCGTTTGATGTGCAACCAACCGAGAGCGCCCTAAGAATGCCTTGTGGAGAACACTCACTGTCTTAAACTTACAATTTGGATTTTATGTAAATTTATGTATACGTATTGTTTGTAGTATGCTTGTTAATTGTATTGCATTGTGCTATGTACTATATTATGTAGTTTGGAAAATATCTCATTTCATTCCTCAAACTGATATGAGATGTTTTCCAAACTGGTCGTGCGGCATAAAAGTTGCGTCTGAAAATAATTTCTTCAAATAATCTTTTGCTTTGACTAGGATGCCTAAACTACACTTAAAGCAAGAGACCCAGAACAAGCAATACCTACCCACGTACTTCATTATTCCATAATATACATTTTATTACAAAACCCAGACTATCAATAATTGGAGACTTTTCCACATGAACCTAATTCAATAAATAACACACATTAAACATATTATTGATTGTCCCGCTACTTAACATTCATTGGATCGAGCTCACAATAATCCTTACCGATGCCTCTCACAGTCACGACCATTTAATTCTACAAAATACCCCCAATATGTCTGAACAAGTTGTTGTAATGGTATCTTATCTAATATCTGTGATGCTATCGCTATTTAATATTGCTACAGATCAAGGGATACGGGTACAGATAGCAGAACAAACGTAGCTATGTTTTTATTAGTTTTTGATGGATTAATAATCCTATTGGTTGCAAAAAGGAGGTAGAAAACGATGGTTAAATTTTTGGTTTTAATAACGCACGTTTTTTTAATAACTATCATATATATATATCATAAACCTTTAGCGTATTACTTAGTAATTCCTGGATAGACGACGAAGGAATAACCGCTACTCATAGTCTTCCTCATGCGATTTTTTTACAAAATGTATATTTTTTGTTTTAATGGAAACTAGGCAATAAAACAAGGTAATTATTATTGATTTATTTTTTATTACTTCGGTTGCCATCGCGGTAGGTTTATAATTTTTCTTTTGGTTACAGTGAGCAGTCGGTCTTGCTATCGCTACTTTGGGATCAGCAATGGGGATCGGCGTCATTTCGGCCGGACCGGCCCACCGGTCGCGGCGCGGTGGGATTTTGTGCTAATATACGCAATCTGTTACTCACACATACATACATGCTTTTTGCACGTTACTATATTAAGTTTTTGGTGGTCTTGATTATTGTTATAGACAACACATGTACTGGTTTTTTCTCTCTTTTTGTAACTAAGTAGTAAGTAACGTAAAAATGTGTTAGAAAAATTTACGTGGCTCTCCGACTGGGTCAGGACGAGTATTATAAGGAAAAAAGAATTAGTAAGGAAATTTAAATGTAGCTAAGAAGCAAAAAATAATTATTTTTGAAATAATATAATGATCTTTTAAGTTTTAAAATCAATTAAGAAAAATGTTACACTAAGTGGAATTTATGTCTCACAAATTAAAAATTCTTAGAATTTATATAAACCACCAAAAAAAATACTATATCAGAACGATAAAAATATTCCCGCCAAATTCGTAACAAAGTACTTTATGACAGTAAAACGCACGGCAATAATAATATAAGAGGAGGATAATATAAAAATTGCATATCCCGGCTTACGGCGCACGTGGCCGGCGCCGGCGCGAGCGAAGCGATACTTATCTCGCTTCGGTTGACACCCTCGCGGGCCTAGGCTAACAACGACTATTTTTTGAGCGAACTGTACTTACTACGGAACATTTTTTTTTTGTTTGAGGCTGTTTGATCTAATTGTATCGAATTTATCGATTTTTGTATATGTTTGTTTTGTGTTTTATTCTAATTTATAAATCTAAAATTATTATTTTTATAATGGTTGTCAATTAGTAACGGTGACGGAAAACATCGTGAGGATGCCTGGATTGAATTTATCCGCAAATAAGCAGTGAGCTAGCGGTGTGGTCAATGCTCAATCCTTCTCTATGCGAGAAGAGGCCTTTGCCCTGCAGTGAGATAGTTATAGACTTTTTTTTCAATTAGTGTTATTTTTGTAGGTCAGATGATTTGAAAATTATTCATTGGAGGGACTTCTATAAAGTGTCGCCGGTAACATTTAGTCAATAATGTTTTGTTGTTTGAATAGATAGATTTTTTTGGGAAGTGAGCTAGAGAGCCTATCGCTTTTTAACGAACAGGGTATTTTAATTCAGCAACTGCATATATCAGGAACTTATTTTTTAAATTAAAATCTGCACATCGAGCAATATTTATTTCGTAGTTTTTACCAACTTTTGAATCAAAGCCTCTCCCAATAAAAACTAAACTCGACTCAAATCGCCGTAATAAGTAGGTACTTAATCTCAAATATTGGTATCGCACACGTGTTGCTCAACGGGGAGGCGCGGGTAGATAGCATGATGAGTATAAGTCCCGTAATTAACTCGTTCGGTGTGGGGGACGGGATCAATATGTAGGCGCCAACGTTTACGGCAGCAATATCAATACAAATTACGTCAACAATAGCTCTTACAGCACAAGTGTGTATGTAGATTATGAGTAGTCGAGGTGCGGTAGAGATGATGAGGTACGTGATAGATTAAAAACTATAAATGTTAACAGTTATCTATAATAAGGTTCTGTTACAGCAAATTTGATAGTAGAGCAAACTTTTATACGCCTATTGGCATATTATAGCCGACCTTTTAGCAATTACACATGTTTAAAAATTACTTACATATTTTGCATAGAAATGAGGTTTTTCAATTTTAATAGAAAATATTTTACGGGACGTAGTTAGTAGTGTAAAACACAGAGAGTGTTCACAGTGAAGGAAAACATCGTGAGGGAACCGGCACACGTGAGAGATTTTTCAACGGTGTGTAAAGCCATGTCATACGCCTATAGGCGGTTTAAACTCTGGCACCAGGTTGTTCATCAACCATACGATAAGAAGAGGAAGACAGTTTAAAAGATTTTCCTTTGACGCGAGACTAGCGATGCTATAAACTAAATAATCACTATGGTTACAAAAAAAAACTAAATATTTACAAAGGCTCTTGTGGTTTTATCAAGGCTATTACTTTTAAGTGACATTAATAAGGTTGTGTGACCTTCATAAATATGTATCCTATAGCCCATGCTACGAGACGTATGTAAACAATGTACCACATTTTTTGGTATATTTTTACAAAAACGTCTAATAACAATAAAAGTACCGGGACCACGTCTAAATTTTTAAATGTTGTTTTACCAGTGAGGGTAAAATTTTCGAAAGGAATTCCGAGACTAAAATTGTTTTGTACTTCAAGTGTTAAGTGTTTACGGCCCTTCTAATTATCTGGCGTTGCATCAGTTACGCTAGAACGAATGAAAACTACGGAGTTGTTATAATAAAAATAATAACAGACTTTAACTGTCCTATTCCAGGGCAAAGGCCTCTTCTCCTCTAGAGAAGGATTGACCATTGATCACCACGCTAGCTCACTGCGCTGCGGGTTGGCGATGCAGATGATTAAATCTAGATTTCCTACGACGTTTTCCGTCACCGTTAGTCAATGGTATCTGAGAATATCTAAAAAAGTATTTATGACAGTGAAAAAGTCACAGTGATACCTACTTGCCTGGATTTGATCCTGCAACCTTGTGCATACAAATACGGTGTGGCAACCACCAAGACATTGTTACATACGATTAATAAAACAAGAACTATGGGGTTTGTTTCTACCCTAAAGGTATCTCTGCAAGTGACAACAATATTAGCAGACCATGACATAAAGACAACCGCTATCTATATTTATTTGCTCTTCCGATTACACACTCAACATCAATGTAAGCCTTAAATCCTTTGAATTGTGGTATTCATTTCCCTCCAACACTTCTTACTTTTAAGTAACTTTTACAATACGGTTATCCACGCGAAAATCTACCGAAGAGTTTGCGAATAAGAACTGTTACCGCTCGTCAGTGACTATGACTTTACCGAAACGCGTACGACTGTTTATTTTCAACTTTATTTCCTTAAGATACGGTTGGTTTTCGAATGGCTTAAAGTGCGTAGGGTGGATGGCACTATCACCGGCCACATGCACGTCACGTGCGCGGCACGCGTCATCTTCGATAATCTTCTTTGCCGGACTCCTTTGTTACAATTTGTTGCCGCGCCGATATATTCCCGACCCCTATGAGATCCAAATCTCAGATATGATCCATAATGATATTTTAAATCAGTGTTTTGAACGAGCTATTTATTGGGTTCGTTATAGCGTGGAAATTATAATCTATATCTATATTAAAAGCTTATTTCGTATTTTGAGTTACGTTGCATTTATATTTTTCTACAAAACTTACTAATGATATCATATTGCACTATGTTTTAGTTTAGAACTAGTCTAACTGAATATTTTTCAATTTACATGGCAAAAGAGGAAGTGTAGCTAAATGATAGATGGTTTTTTAATTTTGCAAATAAGTTTACAGGAAACACTTTTACACGTAATCCTTTTTTAAAGACTAGATGGCGTCGGCTTCTGAGAAGAAATGCCGAAACAAACTCAGGGGTCAAGGTCTCTTTTGAAGTCAGACAAGTACGATAAATTTGTATGAGAACCGTGTAGGCTGATTAAAAACGTTGTTCTAGCATTTAGAATAAATTTAGACCTTTGCAGATACTTAATAAATTTGATAAGTACCGATAACATTAATGTATGAATTTGCTACGAAAACTGACATCGAATTTAAATACAACAAATGTTCCATGATCACCCGAATTACAAAAGTAGGTCATTTATTTGAAATATGATTCATTTAACCAAAAGTCGACATTAGCAGCAAAAAATCACAATGTCCCCGTCACTGATGTTAAAGTGACAAGAAAATATCGCGATACAATGAAATAAAGTTGTCATCCCCAGTTAAAGGGCCGGGGAGCGTGCTAAATGCATTAATTTGGCCTGGATTTAGTGGCCCGGAAGTGATTTGCTACGGGAACGCATGTTCCAACGCGATATGACCCTGCGACGACAATTGACCCTCTCACCACATATTTTATGTCAATAAATAAAAATGAACTTTAATATCTCATAAATAAAACTCAGTTTAAAACTGCAAACTAATAATAGTTGTATGAATAGTTAATAAGGTTTAGTATAGCTACGTTTTTTGTTGAGGGTTACTGTTCTTAACGATACTTATAAAGCTTTGTTTAAAGCTTCTATAATACGAACATATTTATCCATATTGATCGCGTACGCGACGTCAAGTGACGCTTAAAGATATTATAAACTAGAATATTATTAAAACAACGTTCACCTTTCTTGTCAAAGTTAATAAAACGCGACGCGCTCGCTACCGAATCGATCTCTTGACGTTAATATATTCAACGTTTAAGCACCTCTTAAATAATCCACGTAAACACAATATAACCAGATATTCGATAAATACGAAGATATCAGACGCCCCCGTACTCCGATATTTTGCCTACCTGTAGACGTATATATGTACCTATATATTTCACCGACGACGATCCTTAACGGTACCCTCTGATAACTTAAAGACTTTATCCCCTGTACTGGAATTTTTACGGCAACAAAAGCCTTCATATTTTCTTTATTCATGTCGTGTCAAAATCGCCCGTCTTCCCCCTTTTAGACAGTGGAAAAAAGAGATAGCCTGCCAACTCTTTCGCTCTCATTAAAATACGTATTTCTGTCTCACAATTTTCCCTCTGTTTCGGTTTTTATGTTTTTCTCGATATTCCTTGCTGAGAGTACTTAATGTGCTTTCATTTTTTCTTAAAACCGTCACCAACAGGATGATTGTGCGAATATCTTAATTAATTTATGTTAAGTACAGAGGGCGACATTTGTTGCTAAAGGGTGTTGTATAAATACTCAGCGGTATAGCTCGTAAAATAACAGAGTAATTTTTGCGAGATACTCGGTGTTATTACTGTATCTTTTGCGCTACGTTAACTTTTATATCTTTTTTATGTTTTTTGTAGCTTTTTTATAACTATGAAAGAGTTAGGTAAATAGCTGGTAAGCATTCATGACTCTTGACAGTATTTCGCTGTTATAAGCTTAAAAAGAGTATAAAGTACGAAGATGTTGGAAGTGATTTAAGTTGAGTGATTTACTTTAACTAAGTAAATCAACAAGTTATTCGGACTGAACATTAAATAAGAGTTTGTAAGGGTTGTCAGAAATACACGGCTTCATTAATGAAGATTAATTGTGGTGTAAAGTGTATTTGAAGATTGTGATTTATGCATAGCAATAGGCCTTTCATTTAAGGATTTGAAGAGAATCGTTCTATACGAAAAATTTACGATTCTTTCAAATGATCGTTATTGATGCAAACAGTACTTCTGTATACTTCTGTATAAACAGTCTTCAAATAAAACATTTTGGAATTTTAATTAAACAATTGAATACAAAAAATGTGAACTAAAAATATGAAAATAGATATTTTCATATTTTTAGTTCACATTTTTTATTTCCTAGTTTTATTTCCTAGATTTTCTGTTGTGCGTCCAGATACCAAATGAATCCACAATTTGAGTAATAGAAATATTCTCTGCTGCACAGAACAACCTCTATAACAGAAGACGTATCGACGTCTAAAGGATGTCCCAGTAGGGAGCGGCCCCGTATTCAAAAAAGGGAAAAAATGAAGAAAAAAAAGTTATAACGTCATATTGTTTTGCCGCCAAGTGGAGGGGCGGGGGGAGGTGGGGTCCTGTATAGTGCCAGGGAAAGATAAGGCGTTATAGCATCCTGTATATAGCTGGATGTTGGGGTGTGCAGTACCCCATTGTATTTTACGAGGCGCCCTTTCGTATTTTTCATACTTTCTAGAAGGCGTTTCGGTAAAGTGTAACTGTCTGATCGCGATATTTTTGGCGTGATTTGAATACAAAGATAACGGAGTGACATCTTGCATGTTACTAGTGATTTTCAGCAATTTTTTTATCTGTTGACGTCACTTACTTTACTATACGAGTTATCAATTTTTATATTGTGATTTAAACCTGTAAATTTCTAATCCTTTTAGGTTAGTAGGTATACTAGAATCAGCCGAAACGTCTTGCAAGAAGCAGCAAGCCACTGACCACACGAAACGATACTTACAGTCGTGTAATAATAATAAGTTATGACGGGACAAAAAAAGGATTGCTAACCATAAATAAAAAAAAAAACTACAAATTATATGGAACAAAACACTCACACTAGGTATATTATCCGAGGTGCAAACTCCTTCGCTAAGCAGGCGGTCCCTGATCTCCCACGCGAAGATCGAGGGGCACTCCCTCTTGTACTGGGCTATCTTGCTGACCACCTCGGCGGTCGCCACCCGGGGTTTTGAACCCCCGATAGCGCGGGGCCTGATAGACCCCGTCTCGTAATACCTGGTGATAAAATTAGAGATGATTAACAACAATAAAACATACATTTTATCTATGGTAGGATGAATCAGGAATATTGTGCACTATTCCGTTTGTCTTTCGGAAAGCGAGTCGTACCTATGGTGCAACGAACTCAGTGCAGACCTGCCCTCTTACCATGAACTCTTAAAGCAGGGCAGTTTACTATGTGAAAGCGAGACGCCGCTATGTGCAGTTTAATGCGGCGTCCCGCTTCCACAACGTAAATTAATATAAGATGAGAGGTAATAGAATCGCCAATCATTGAGCAGCCTTATGCAGATGTCCTGATAAATAGGAATAGCATCTTTGCCTGCCCTTTGAAAATTACTAATGTGATTGCTTTCAATTTATTATGTAAGTATTTCTCTTGGTACGGTAATACATACATAAAGTGTTGCCTGTTTCCTAAAATAAGATATCATGTTCCGAATAGACGATCCTGACAAACCTCTTCGCCTTATATGCGATCACTTTCCTGCAATCAACATACTGGACAAGCTTTAAATATTGATGATTTTTATGGAAGAGAATAGAGATTTTTATTTCATTCTAAGTTTGCAAAGTCAAATCTTGTACTTGAGAGCGTGACCAGCTTTAGTTGTAAGCAAAATCACTTTTCAGAATCAGTACACTTTGGGGCAATCAGGCGCAGTGAATATATGTACATATGTATATCTAAGGTAAGTACATACCTACATCTGAGGAAATTAACTGCTTCCGATATTATACTACTTAGTTAAAAGAGAAATGAAGTCTAACTATCCGGGAGTACCATCAGTTGCCTACGCTAGGGGGTGGCCTACCGGTGTCGGGTTGCGAGTGGACGGTGTCAGGTTCGATGCCAGGTAAATGCACTTTTTATTCGCCTTGCCCGCCAGCTGTCGCCGTGCGTTTTATATTGCGGTAGTAATTACTTTTAGTTTGTTTTTGGAAAGGAAGGTGGAAGTGCTATTTTATGGGTTATGAATTCAGTTTTTTAGCAAAAATATATACTTCTGTATGTGTTGTATGTCTTTGTGCAAGACGTCATTCTTTTAACCTTACGCTTGTAGCGTATTGGTTTCGTATTGGGTAGGTTTTGAATTCGCAAGTTGTTTCTTCCGAATCAAGTCTTTTGACATCTAGTTAGACCATCCATTTCAAAGATAGTTGAGGAGATAATGAGCGATAGCCATCTAGCATGCCATCAATTAAAAAATTGACTTTTAGAAATTGATGGCTTGCTTCAAGTAGGTTTCTATGTCTGCATACAAAGTTGAAACGATAATTGACCCAGCGGAACCAAATGACAACCAACCTCTAACCAACCAAATAAAACGCGTAACTAAAACTAAATGTCCAACCGCAGTCCAACGAAACTAGAAAACAACAAGGTATGCGAGGTATGCCGTAAGGTACACCTCTAGCAACTGGTCGTGACCGCAAGCTCATAGTCTGCCGCGCCTCATAGCGCCTGACCGCAACGACCGGCCCGGAAAGAACAGCGCTTGCGGCCGCCGTGCGTTAGATAGGTTAAACGAAGATTGATTCCAAATATAAAATTCATCCTACGGATAAGCAGCTGTATTGTTTTAAATTGTGTATGGATATATTCATTTGTTTTTCCTTTGTATTTGGCAATATGAAACAGTTTTTGAAATTTCGAACCCATTACTAATAGTTGTTCGAAATGATTCGAATTTGAAAAAAGTTTTACTTTTTCTGGAATATTAACAACTTACAAAGGTTGCATGTATCCTAGAAAAAAGAATATATTCAACTTTAGGAGACTGGCCGATATTATGACATCAGCAAAAATGGCGTCTCAGTATCGCCTTAGAATTTTATTATTCACTAGCTAGTTTTATTTATTCCATGGTTAATCCGTGGTCCAACCTTGCCTGGATGTCTGCAAGGTGACGAGCCTGTCAAGTGACAGATATGTAACATGAGTAGTATAACTTTTTATTTGTTAGTATTTTTTGTTTTGTGGCACAGACATGAAGTTGCGGTTACCAACTAGCCAGTACTATTGAGGTTTTAATGACATATTTAATGTTTTTATTTTTGTGATAATATGTATTTAATTTATATTTATAAAGTAGTTACCATGTATATTTTTATTCTACGTACTATTTCTGGCTAGAGATTGACAATTTGTCTGCTTTTTTAATGGTCTCTATACTTTTTATTTCATTTTATTTATTTATTTATAGCAAGGAAGAGCGGTGAAATAACAAGGGTCTGCTGCGAATTACTTCACTTTCTCTCTCTCCCACCTAGACAACAGTGAAAGAGAATGAGAGAAGGGGCCGCAAAATTACTTTGCTATTTATTTCTTATATCATTCCATTACAAATGAATACTGCACTCTTGCAATGCAATACATATATATGACTGTATTATTTACTGTCCACTCTGGTTGCACTCACATATTATTTCGGGCACACTGGACTAGTTATCTCAAACAGAAACTTTATTAACTGCGTGATGTGTGAGTACAATCGTAGTCAGCAGTAAATACGTATATCACTCACGAAGGTTTTATATACAGACCTGCCGAGTATCTTGGAGACGCAGCCGTTGGAGACCTGCAGGATGCGGCTGATGTCGCAGGGCCGCGCGCCCGAGTGCGCCAGCTCCACGATCTTCTGGCGCGTGGAGTCCGGCAGCGGCCGCCCTCCTACAAACACCCCGCCGAGCTGGTTAACACCGCTGTGACCTGCCGCACCATAGCACTGCTTACTCCAATTAATCACGCGTTCTGATTCACGTGATGCGACTTTTGAGACTGTTGCGAACTTGAAAGATCGCGAACGTATTTTTGGTATTCTGATTCTGAGTTGCATGAGGTGCTCTATTTTTAACCGACTTCAATAAAAGAGGAGGTTATGTATACGGCGCGTATTTTTTTTCGTAATAGGATAAAATTATTATTTGTAGCCTTTTGAAGGCGATATTATTGCTTATACGATTGTGTCAAGCCTTCTTTGAATTTTTTTTTTATGATTTGAACTAATATCATCGACCGTTGTAACAGCTTGAAGTTAGTTAAAATATAGTTTACTTAGATTCACAATAAACGATTCTTGATTTGTTAATACTATGCTACAGTTAGAAGGAGAGAATCAATTTGTAAGCATTTTGGAATCATTTATGGAACTCTACATTAGTATAATTTACTTCAAGCCTTCTCAAACTAACGACCATCTAGTTATCTACGTTCACGTTTTGTGAAGTGTTTCACATTGCAATTAATGAGACTGTCATTCTCTTAATTGTATCTATAAAACGGGACTTTTTGACTATATTTAAATCTAATTCCAGCTAAATACAGCAACCTACTTGATATAATTTTGTAACAATATTATCGGAAACTATAGTGGTGCCAGATCACAAGCAATATCTGTCCAAAACTCCTATAATAAACTTGTAACGACGTCTATGTACTTAGTAGACATGCAAATCAATAATTAAAAATATACTGAATTTTAATTTAATTTACTATTGTGGACATTCACCCTTTTGGGTAATTTGTCTAATGCCAACCGAATTTTGAATAGCAAAACGAAATCATCAGGGAAATATGGCATCTATAGTAGACATGATTTGATTGAGTAAGCTGCGGAAAAATATAACTTCTTCAAGTTTCTCGGCAAATTAGAAAAAGGCAAAATGTTTGGACCAGCATATCTTGTTCATAGCGTGACGGTCAAAGCTCGACCCTTTTATATATGAGAAGAGACCTTCGTTCTCCATTATCATAATCTTATATAACTACTACATAGTACATAGACGTCGTCGGTACCTTAATCTACAAGTATCAAGAAATGGTGGTCACCATTACCTTTACCTTTGTGTGCCAGGTCGTCCATTCTATCGAGCAGGTTCCCGTCGGGGGGCCACGGGCTGATCGGCGCCAGCTGCTGCGCCGGCAGCATCGTGTACACGCCGTATTCTTCTATGGTGACGACCTGGTGGAAGATTAGCAGGTCACGGGTAGACTCGACTGTTCCGGATATCAATAATAATAATAATCTGCACGGGCATCTGCGTGTTGGACCTGTGTCCGCACGTAAGCCTTTTAAAAGACGGGGTATCTTCTGCATGGTTGATAGCCCGAATAACATACAAAGAGATATATCTTTATTTCAGAACATGTCCATAATTATTACAAAATAAGTTACAAAAGAGCACGAATAAATGTTTTTAGGATGTTTGAGTCCTGTCTATCCACAACGACCTGAAGGATGCTGTTATATTGGTGAAGGTAGAAATTTTACGGAGAATATGAAATGTCTGCCTGTCCGTCTGAATGCGATTTTTTGAACAAATTCTTTTTCGAATACTATTTGGATTTTTAATATTTATGTCTTTTGTATTACTGTTGATCTTTAAATATATTTGAGCAGAAGATAAAAAATAAGATAGACAATTTGGATGTTTGGTATATAGTTTATAACCTGGATAAAAAATATTACCTATCACGGTAAATGACATGGTTTATCGAATGTTATCAATCTATTTTAACTTTCTGGACCCAGTTCTGAAGTCCACGTAGACATAGTCATGGATAGATAGGTGAGTACAGTTAGCAACATAAGTAACTGAAATTTTAAACATACCAACAACTTCTTACATAGTTAAATCTTAAATATTCTCAGATCATCATTTGGACGCTCCTATAATTTGAAACAATAACTTGAATTGATGTTTATTTCTTTCAATTATTTGACATAAGGATTCTTAAAATGTTAAGCTATTTATGTTGCCGACTGTACTAGTTACTTATAAACATACTTGTGTATTATCATTCGTGTCAACATAAACTTATTTAAACTACAGTGAAGAACAAAAGCTCATAGCTTAACGAGAGACCGTCTGACATACAAACCTACATTAAAGGATTAAAAAACATATTTAAATTATTAGGAACGTTTTAAAACATAGAGGGAAGTGAAGAGTCTGTATTTCGGCGACAGGCTTTAAAACAACCGCCCCTACACTTCCCATGTGTCGTAAGAGGCGATTAAAAGATTATTGCGAGGGTGGACCGCGGTATTCCAACTAATAACGTTATACCTACTGCGTCTACCAATCCGAAAGCTTTGGTGTGAGGTCTGTGGTGACATTGTGGACACAGTGCT
The DNA here is from genome assembly GCA_905340225.1 of Abrostola tripartita. Taxonomy (NCBI): domain Eukaryota; kingdom Metazoa; phylum Arthropoda; class Insecta; order Lepidoptera; family Noctuidae; genus Abrostola; species Abrostola tripartita. The sequence continues at coordinate 5,130,617 of HG996504.1, forward strand.
TAATATTTATGGCTATTTTTACATCTAAATAGTACGAAAAGAGCTAGTAAGCTAAGGGTTTCGGTGTACCTATAGCAATATATGGTATTTTCATTTCTAAACACAATGGAAGAGGCTAGTAACCATTCGGATCAGTGGAAACTGAAACGTATTAAATATTTCCTAAAATAAACAAACGGGGATTAATACTAACTAGACTTATTAACCAATGCGTTTCACAAACAAGCATTTTGCCTTTTAAACAAGGCGGGACACAAGTACCTATTTTCATATTAAAAGACCTAACGTAAACTGTAAAATTAATACATTTCTATTTCTAGCATACTTTTAGCTCTCGTATCACATCGACACACATTTCTTACTTCAATATACGATTCTAATAGATGCGTTATTTTTTGGGGATAATAAGTAGCCTATGTGGTAATCCCGTGTGACGGGTATCTCCATACCAAATTTCAGCAAAATCGGTCCAGCCGTTTGAGCGTGAAGAGGTAACAAACATACAAACACCCAAACACACATACAAACTCTCGCCTTTATAATATTAGAGTGATGGAACGCTATTAAAACAATTGCAAGATACTTATTTGTAATTTTACAGTATTTGTAAGTGTTCCACCTATTACTTTAGAACAAATGGTTGTGCAACTAACTTAGGTAACTAAACGTACTTAAGTAGGAATCTAGTGTCTATGCTCTACAATGTCTAAGTTTTCTGTTAAAGCAACATTCGAGAACTGTGTCATGTCTATGGTAAACGTTAGTATGTTGATCTAGTAAGTACCAAGTTTAATTGATTAAAAGATGAACGTTAAGGATAGTCAAAATTACAATATTTTCTTAATCACCAGTGACTACTAGTTAGACTGCCTCGTTGGTCTAGTGGTTGGTAAGCGCGACTGCTGAGCAAGAGGTCCTGGGTTCAAATCCCGGGTCGGGCAAAGTGTTACTGAGTTTTCCATTAGGTAATTCTCAGTAGCAGCACGGAGTCTGGATTTGTGCCCGGTTGATGGCAATAGGCTCGCCCCCTATTACATTGGGACTTACAACATAACTGGCGAAATGTGGGTGTACTATATGTTCACCTCTGCCTACCCCTTCGGGGAATACAGGCGTGATGTTATGTATGTTATGACTACTAGTTAGGCTAGTAGAATAAAGAACTGCCCACTTACCATGAACTCTTAAAGCAGGACAGTTTACGATGAGGAAGCGAGACGCCGCTATGTGTAGTGTAATGCGGCGTCTCGCTTCCACAACGTAAACTGTCCTGCTTTAAGTGTTCATGGTAACGGGGCTGGTTGCTCAAGACGCAGCTGCTCAAAGTGTGTGTAGCTCATTATACCCTCATAATTTTATGATTTATGATTATTCTTATTTATGGAGTATGGAGTTTCAATTACATTGGGATTTGCGACCTATGACATAACTGGCAAAAGGTGGGTGTACTATACTTCTCTGCGTGAGGTGGGTGTGTGAGTTTCTAGGCCCATTCTTTTCCATAGAAACGACACTGCAACTGCGCAACTAGATTCACGATTTGTAAATGCCATTCGGTAGCTTTTTTGAAATAAGTATACTTAATATTATAAAGCTGAACAGTTCGTTTGTTTGCTTGAATGCGCTTATCTCAGGAACTACTGGTTCGAATTGGAAAATACTTTTTGTGTGGGATAGGCCATGTAATGTGGAAGGTTATAGACTAAAAAACCTAGTAGTGTTGGAGAAAAACCTAGTAGCTTTAGCATGCGCAGCGATCAATGCCTAAATTGATATATTGGTCGTTGTTACATAATAGCTCGCCTGTATTCCCCGACTGGGTAGGCAGATGTGAAGTGCATATAAATAGTACCTACACCCACATTTTGCCAGTTATGTTGTAGGTCCCAATTTAATAGGAGGCGAGAGAAATTATAACATTAATTAATTTAAACTAGTCACAGAAGTACCTTTGTCCTAATTATTCATAACATATCACTTTTAATCCCTGAAAGGATTGGTAGAGGTGTCTCCTTTATCAGGATTCTATAAACTGACATTGTGTAACTATTTCGAAGGCCCGTGAATAGGTGGCAAGAATCGTGGAATGGGTGGCAAGCTGGCGAGTCTATTGCCATTATGTCACACCAGTTAATTATATAAACCTTTATTAAAGACTTTTAAACGTGCACGCCTTGTAAGCATTTTAGTTTCCAATCCGACGGCTAATATTTGGGGAACTTTCTTTGACTTATTATTTACAGTATATTATTATAATCGTATATTATTAACCCGTTATATATAAAGGGTGGATAAATGTTTACTGATACATATAAGGCCCAAAGAGACGCTAACAAGATAATGTCATGGAAGGCGAATTTATTGCTTTATATCAGATACTGATACAAACCCCATCCTAAATACTACCAATTCAAGACTTCATTCGGAAAGAAAGATCAGTATTCTATATATTATTATTAGGTATAGCGTGCTAGGACAAGTGTAAAAGTTTTATTTAATCAGATATACACTGACTTATAAAGGATTAATGTACATAATCAATTGAAAAATACGTTGTTCTTATTCTTGGAATGATATAAAAAGAGTTAGTTATTGTGAGTGAGGTACATAGGTTTAATTCATAAAGCAGGCTAAAAACCTCTTTTTGATATTGCTCCTATCCAAATACCTATAGCATTTTGTCACTTCTTTATTTATAAAGCATGATAGCGACAAAATTCAATTTAATTTTATACTATTTTAAATTACCAGTGCCCGGTTAATGGCAATAGGCTCGCCCCCTATTAAATTCGGCCCTATAACATAACTAGCGAAATGTGGGTGTACTATACACCTCTGTCTATGTCTTCGGGTACAATGCGTGATGTTGTTTGTTTTTTTCTAAATTGGCCTGTTCTCCATTAACGGTACAATTAGTCCGAAATCCATTTTCAGAAATTACGATATTCAAAACTCCGCTGCTTCCTAATTTCTAACCGACTCCAAAAAGGAGGAGGATGGTTTTTCATCGTATGTATTTAAACAAACAACTGTCGATCATATTAAACACTTTTAATGTAGCATAGGTTCTTTAAATTCTTTATCAAGAATTAATTTTCATCGAAGCGTTCAGGTGACGCTCGTAAATGTTACACTCTCAGTTACATACCGAAATATGTGCAAGAAACAATAATGAAATATTTGTATTGTTTAATTTGCGCCATTATAGTAATAACAGTATATTTTGTTAGTGTTTGCGGTCAAGATATATTGAGTTTGGATAATGATGGTAAGTATTTTAGGTGATTTTTATTTATTTTTTGGTTAATACATAACATCATGCCTTGTTTTCCGTAGGGGTAGAGGTAGGTGCATAGCAGGTACACCCAGATTCTGCAGATTATGTTTTAAATGTTATATAATAGGGGTAAAGCCTATTGCCATTAATCGAGCTCAAATCTAGACTGAATGTGTTCATGTAGATGTTTTTTTTTTATCAAAATTGGCTAAGTAGCGAATATTAAAAAATGTAGCCTTTCGATTGATGCGAATAATGTTTTTGGCGAAGAAATGTTGGATTTACGTACCTACCTACTTACAAAGTAATCGGTATTTGTTGACATCAGTAATAAAAATGGTTTGTTTCCTTTGTTATAGAGGATAATCTTGATAAGCGCAAAATATTCAAAAGCGACAAGCTGTATACGTTGCATGTGCAGAAATTAAGAGAAGTGAACGGTTTGAAAACACATAATTTGAAGGATGCAGAGCCAAGCAGGCTGCGGAAACCATTGTTATACATCAATAACCCCGTCGAATCCAAAATGCCGAATGCATATCTAACCATAGATCAGTTTAAGAACTCTATGGTCGAACGAGTCCAAAAACAAAAAAGGGATTTCCAAAAGTTCACTAAAAATAAACTTCTTATCAACACAAATAAAAAGTTCAAACCATTTAAACATGACATCATTATAATAAATCGAGGTAACACCAAATATGAAAAGAGATATACGAATCCTACTCTGAAAACTAGACCACCTTATGAAGTACTATTTGGAGATAACGATATGTACGAAATGCCAATTGATAGTTTTACAAATGAAATAATACCTAGTATAGACAATACGTTAAGCCAAAGTCATGATAAGAGTTTTGATGTTAGTGATGAAACTGATTTTAGTCAAACTACTGCTGACGTCACTACAACAACACAAACTATGACGACTACATTAAATGAAACAACTACTACAATTGAAAACAGGCTTTCAGACGTTGAAGGCAGTAGCACTGAAGGCTACAAGAATACAGATATCGCCGAAGCAACTGTTACCGATGAACCTTCTACAGATACGATTGATGACGAAACCACAACTGATATGATTTTGAATGAAACTACAACTGAATTAGTTATAGATTTAAATAAAACAACAATAGGAACCGAAACTGAATCAATTAATGAAAATTCTACTGAAACCACCATGGACGACAATACAACTCCCACAATATTTTATGAAACCTCCACAGAAACAGTAGTGGATGAGATGAAGGAAACCACTGATACAGTTGAAGATGAAACTACGACTGAAAGTAATAAGGATGAAGAAGTTACTGAAACAATTGAGGATGAAGAAACTACTGAAGCGATTGTAGATAAAACTACTACCTCCCCTGAAATTGTGACCACGACAAAGGGTCCGCCTGAACGGACTAAAAGACCAGTAAGTATAATATAGATAATTAGATTTCTGCTTGGTTTTGCGAATTTAGGCCATAAATAATATAATTTATTTATGAACCTTTCTGTATTAAAATGTTCTTTTTTTCTGTTTCAGAGGCCGTTTGTATTTATGGGAGACTCGTAGTGGCGTATACTTATTTCATTGATTATATTATTCTAGGTCATAGTCGCAATTTTTCACACGCTAAATATATTTTATAAATAAAGAGGTTTGATACAATTTTTATTGAGTTTTTGTAGCGTGGCGCAGCTACCATACCTACCTACTTTTATTGTTTCTTAATTTAATTATTTTCGGCTTTACAATAAACACTGAGGTTAGGTTAAACAAAATCCTTTGTATAACATTTTTTTCTTTTTCACGTTAGATTAAGTTACTATTTTATTATTTTAATAATAGTTGTTAATAAGTACTATACAATAATATTAATTATAATGATCTTACCTTAACTTACTTCCTACAAAAAATCCAAGTTATTGCACAGGCAATAACTGAAACAGTCTTCAACTGGCCGCTTCTAACATCACTAATTCGGTAATTTCAAAAAGTTCACAGTATTATCTTAAGCCGAATCGTGTAGTACCTTTGCACCTCCCCGTGCCTGTCAACACACAAAAATGTTTCCCGCCAAACGAAACGTCAAACTGTCAAACGCACGGACATTGCGCCTCTACTTGTGAAAGGCGCCAATTCACTGATTACAAAATCTCACGTGGACCTCCACTGCTTGTCTATACCTTTATAACTATGAAGGGCCATTGAAACGACTCTATTGCTATAAGCTCAGGTCAAAAAGAGACGGCAGTATCAGAGAGTGTCAACACCCATTGTAAGCCGCTTACTGCTATTAGGATTGCTCATTTGTGCGAGAGAGACGCATAGATTTATATTGTGTAGCTTTAATTCGTGCTCCGCCCATTCCTCATTTAACCCCCTAGTGGTGGGGTGAACTTGGGCAGTTTTAAATTATCTATTATAATAAAATTATTTCACAAAATAAGGGGTTGGATATGTTAATGATGTGTTTAATTTATGTCGATATCTTTATCTTTGAGTGGTATAGTCGCGGGTGATGTGTTACTCGACTATTTGATTTAGATAATGTTTGTAGTACAAAATAAAATATAGATACCTGCGTAGACACTTAGATCAATTATTTTTATGCCGTATAACAAAATTGTAGACATAAACATCATTTATTTGTAAGCATAGGTTGTGAAATTGTTCTAATCAAGTTGTCGCAAATATGGTTTTACGCCTACTTACATAAAAGTGGCTTATTTAAAATTGAAGTATAATATGTAGATGTAGATACTTTGATTATGCACAATTAACACGACTAAAGAGTAACTTTACTTTTTACGAATTAAAGGTGAAACTCCACTCCACGAATATGCACGAAAAATGGTATTTTGTATGGATCCAAATTAAAATAAATTAGTATTGTTACTAATTTATTTTCTTGTTATAAACATTATTCCGCAATTACAAAATTTTATTAATTACATATTATCAAGGCGAAATATTCATAAAATATCTTCAGTGATGAACTCTACTAAAGTCTAATTGTTGTGTATAATCAACTGGATTGAATTAACTTCAGACATTACTGATTGCATTTTTTTTCTTTTCTTTTATTTTATGAACATGTAATGGAACCCTTTAATAAATAACCGATCTCCCTCCTGCAACCGACAAAAAGGCTTTCGCGTACAATTTTCCGTCTCTTTTTATCCCACACTCGTCATTTCTGGAACAACTATAAAAGAAAAATTGGACAATAGTAAACTTAAACGTGAAAGGGTAGAGTCTATTTTGCTTTGTGTCACAGTTTGTAAGCTTCTGTCAACATTTGCGGTCGGGTTTCGGTTTATCTCCCCCGCACAAAATTGTTAGTCACACAAACATTATCTTTGACCAATGGCACGTAACCACGGGCCATTTTCAGCCAATAGATGCGCTCAAAATTTTCGTTTTCGCGCGCTTCCCAATTTGAATATTGTTTTGTACGATTTTTGAAATTGAAACGTAACCTTTTTGTTGCGCGGCGGGAAGTTTTCTTTTTTTTCTGTTTAATGAGTTTTAGTGTCGATATTTATTCCTTTGTTTGCTTGATGAAGCTTTGAGGATTTTTACACGCTCTATAAAACAACCGTGTGTTTAACTATGTGAATAATATCGATAAGTGCTACAATATTGATAGGGCAAGTATAGAAATGGGGTGCAAGAGTAGAAATCCTTTACGAATAACGAAATTAAATATGACCGTTGCACCCCGGGTGGTCAACCTTGCCATCTCTTGACAGGCCAATTTTACCACCTTTGTTTCCACCACCTACGATTGCGTCTCGAAATTACCGGTTTTCAAGAGACAAGTAGCTCATCATACAGAAGAACTAAACAAAGATTTTTTCTTCACTCAATATTGCTTAGGTTTTGTAAGTACTGTAATCATCCTCATTAGCTATTAGGCGACCCACTGCTGGGCATAAGTCTCCTCCATTGAAAGCCACTGGGTCTTGTTGTGGGCTTTTTGCATCCAGGTCTTTCCTTGTAATATAAAATCTTAATTCACCAAAATCATTGCGTCATTCTAACCAGTACTTAAATAAAGTTTGTTTTGGTGATCACAGTCGATTTAGTCAGAAGCGTCCGAGATGTTAAGATTGTTTTCACCTAAGTGGGTGCCTACACGTCCTCTTTAATGCTCAATTTGGCGTGGTAGTACCTACAATAAGGCAAGTAACTGCTAACTTAGTGTGGATAACGCTTTTCATGGATTTGGTTGAAATTTTTCGTACTTTTGTGTTATGAAGAATCATGACTAGTATGAAATTCTTATTGCTTTTCTTTTGTACTTACTTCTTTTTTTTTTTGTATTCATGTAAATGTGTTATTTCATTCTGACATTTTGCTATTATTACATTTCTGTTATTGTATATTATTATATATTGTAATTATACTGTTATTTTAATACAATTCTTTTTTTTTCTTTTTTTTAAAAAAACGTCGCCCCACACTAGGAATTTCTCCTGTATCGTGGGTGCGTTTCACAAACATGTAATATCACATACACAAACACCCAGACTCGGGACAAATATCTGTGGATCGCACAAATTTTTGTCCCGTGCGGGAATCGAACCCGCAACCCTTAGCGCGGCAGTCCAATCGCTTAGCCACTGCGCCAATCGGGTCGTCAACAATTCGAACGTCGACAATTGTAACTTACAATTTGTAACCCTACGGTAATGTCTTACTTTGGATTATGACTCTAGTAACAATGTTCAAGCGTGGTACTTTGGCCTCATTTTTCTTATTACTTTACGTTCTTGAACTGAGAGTGACAATTTCTAGTGTGAGTTTGTTCATAGCTGACTTATCTACCGTGTTCGTGTTTTTTCCAGTTATATGACAGATAAACTTAACAAACGCAAATGCGGTGATTAAGCTGTTTCTCGACCATCTCATCGGTTTTTGCATTTCTCCAGAACTCCAATTAAGTAAGAACGGAGTCTGTATCCATACATTGGGAGGCGGCGCGCAACCCAGCGTGTACGCAATTGCCCACCAATTTCGAGTGGGAGCAAGGCGTCGCGGTTGCGACTGCGACCCGCACGCGATCGCAGTTGCAATTGTAACATAAGGAATGCAAACAGATTTAATTTTATAAAAACATCTTAACTTCAGAAGTACTTCTAGGAATCCGGCAAAATAATTTACTAAACTAAGTATAGATTTTTGATAGAGTCTCAAATCATAAAAAAAGACAGAGTTCGATTATTGAGTCAGTACTTCATAAAACCTAACCGTTTTTTTTTCAAATTTATTACTTTTATAAACGTCCTCTTTAGTTTTGGAGGTAATATGCTGTCTTACTGGAAGAAAGAAGTAGATACACATTAAGAAAAGGGTAGGACCTCAGGGGCCTTACACAATAAAATGGGAAAACGCTGAAAAAATGCATAGAGACGACATAATGTTTCGACTATGATTGTGAAATTCGATTTCGTTGTAAGATGATGTTCGTTGATTCCTTGTAAGTTTCGACTATGTAATTACATTGGAATAGTTTTCAGGATGTGCTATTTTCTTGCACAGTATATAATTAAGAAAAGTGATGTAACTATGAAGTTGACATAATGTTTTGACTAAATATGTACTTTTTTTTAAGTATGTACTCTAACTAACTAGCGTTTTGCTACTTCCACAACATCGAATATTACGGAGTACGGTAGTGACTCGTACGTGTGTCCTAACCTTAGATCTCAATCAAATGTATGTTCCCAGCCTATTGCCAAGTCCCTCTGAGCTCGGCCGGGCGTTGCTAACGACCTCATTAGTCCGGTACGAGTCTGCACTAAGCCTTAAAAATATTAGTTTTATCTTAATTATGGGCCGATTACTGTGAAGGGAAAGGTTTTCTTAGAGTTATTGGTAATGGGTTCAAACAGTTATAGCTATAGTTTAAGTAAGGAGAAGTTAAACCAGAAGGAACATAAATCTTTATTCGTCTTCTCTTAATAATGGTACCATAGTGCATGAAGTTAATTCTATAGGAATTACAACGATTTATAACCAATGAAAACAACGTAAAAATATTTTATTTTTAGGTTTGGTTACGCAAGCGAAATACTTAGCACGGTTTGTGAAGAGACATGAACACTTATCCATTGTTGCCAGATCACGTGATTACACCGATACATCTATAGAACCTATACTGGAATGATGAGCAAATACATACCAATCATACCTTGTGATTACTCCAATATTACTTATAGGTAATTGGGTACTGTCCAGCAGAAATTTAAATAAAAACTACTTGTATAGATTACTTAAATCCTTGAATAATCTCAGCAAATTCGATTCATAGGTTATTAATAGTAGGTAAATGAAACGTCCCTCATATTTGTATCCCTCAGTTGGATGTCCTCTCAAACAGAGAGGGCCCGGGATTCCCGTCGCCCGCAGCGGCGTCAGCTGAGCGGTGTAATAGGATTACACTCGTTGCGGTGACGTTGTCTCCCAAACTGGTCATTTGCGGCGCCTGTTATAGAGACAGTTGTTTGATGTCCATTGCGTTCAATTGTTTACTACGTTTGTTTGTTACGTTTCTGAGATGAGAAGAGAAGATATATACTTACCTATATGATAATTCAACGTGTCGTCTTCAGGGTAAATGGTAGCTTATTATTAAAGTTCTACCATACTTCTTAATTCTAAAAATGTCATAATAATACAGTATACACCCTATAACTGTCCCGCCGCAGGGAGTAGGCCTCTTCTCCTCTAGAGAAGGATTGAGTATTGATCACCACACTAGCTCACTGCGAGTTGGCGATATCAGATAATTAAATTCAACCAGGTTTCCTCACGATGTTTTCCGTCACCGTAAGTCAGTGGTGTCTTAGAATATATAAGAAAGTATTACGTATATGACATTGGAAAAAGTCACATTGATACTTGCCTGGGTTTGAACCTGCAACCTGTAACCATACAAATCCGGTAGGTACCTATATCAGCTACTACTCAACCAAAAATGAACTTACAAAGAAATTATCAAAATCATTTCGGTGGTCCAGCTGAAGGAGAAAATACACTATAATTGCATTTATATGATTAAAAATGTGTAGTCGTAGTTTCTATGAAATTATATCAGTAATACAAAGTTTAAAAGAAGTTGGCACTATGTAATAATGTCCTCCTGACCGAGTTACAGGCGCATCGCCTAATCTCTTCCGAGACTAACCAACTACTCGAGCGATAGTAAAGTGCTTTGTCATTTCCATCGCAGTCAATGCCCAATTCAAAACCTTGTAAAACTCATTCACAAGGTTTTGAATTGGTCGGAACTGACAAAATAAATTATGATCTCTCTACTTTACAAAGCAAATAACAAAGGATTTTTCAGTCGCATCTTCTTATCATATTGTTGATTGGTCTTAGAACAACCCGGTGCCAGAGCTTAAACCGCCTGTTATAGGCCCCTGACATAGCTTTACACACCGTTGAAAAATCTCTCAGGTGTGCGGGTTTCCTCACGATGTTAGTTTCAGTCCCATGTATGAATCTTTATTTAATTTTTTCTCACACGTATCTAAACAGCTTTATTACCAGTACTAAGGTCTAACAATAGAGGGTACATCTACGTATTTACCAAGTAAAACAATGGCTACACATACCCACGAATACCTTTATATAAATACACCGCTGCCATCGGAGCCATCTGCCGAACTTCCTGTACACGACGCTTGCAATTATTATGCAAATACGAGGACGCACGATGATGCACGATGACACACGAGGTGATTTTTTTATATGGTTTAAAGAAAATCTGAATGAGTCAAAACTTCCTGACACTCAGGATATGCTAACGAAGTTCTTGCAATATCATTAAAAATAACAGGATGGCAAGTTTTAAGTCGATCAGATTTTTAAAAGTTGCTCATTTCTACTAGACATGAGCTGATAATCTCCAAATGGCTAAATAGATTTCTTAAATCGTAGCTTTAACACACGATATAGTGAACTTTCAAATAAACAAAATCAAAATTAGTTCATCCGTTTGGGAGCTTCGATGCCACATATACACACACGTTAAGCTGAAACCACCCCTTTTTCATCGAGCGTCAAAAGGAGTAAAATTGATATGTATAGGGAAACTTATGCAACGTCCTAACTTTGGGAATCTATACGTCTATCTGTCACTATAAAATCGGTATGAGGAGACGAAATATGTGTGGGCCTAAATCGGCCTGATGAGTGGCATGGGCTCGTCATAAAATTATTTATCTTAGTAGCTAAAAGACTCCTTAATAAGGAAAATACCACAGCCTACTACTTTGGAGAATACAGATGCAACGTTATGTAGTTTCACCCAATTTATTGGCATCTATGAGATACAACTTAACTTGCCTACTTTGGGCCCAGTTTCAGCCAGTGTTTAAAAATTAATTTGTGTAATGTGCTGTGGTCTTTAAAACTGCACGGAGGTTGTGTAGTTACGAGCCTCTAAAACGCTCCAATCAAAGAGTAATATACAGAAAGCTTTAACACTATCTAAGTCACCATAAACGGCCGATAGATGTCCACTGTTGAACAAAGGCCCTCCCCCTTTTAGAAGAGGGTTGCCTTAATCCCCACGCTTGGCAAGTTACAGAAGACGCTGCTGCCCATCTTCAGGATTTTCCCTTAGTCGCCTCTTACGACACCCACTGGAGGAAAGGGGGTGGTCAATTCTAGCCCGGATACCACACGACGGACTATCTAAGTAAGTAACTGATTAAAATAAAAAATCTCAAAGAAAAATGGGGTAATGTGGATTGATCTGCTGCATTGTATCTGCGTAGTGATTATTTTATCTCTGTGCATCTCTATTAGACGCAGGTATACTATTTTATAGCATGCACGAACGGCAATGAAGTACCTACTGTAATACACGTACTTAATGTTTATTGTATGGTCATGTAGTACCCCATGATTTCTTCAAACGTGAGACCTTATTCGGCGAAACCTCCTACAGTATATAAGACTCTCGTCTCCAGTGCCAAGATATACTATACTACTCTTCTTCTTCTATAAATGCTAGCGTAAAAAGTACAGAAATAAGGAAATGTTATTTTGCAGTCATTATAAAAAATACACGGCATGTTCTCTAATGTTCTTGATGATAAAGATTAGGCCTATGCTAAGGGAAATGGGATTGATGGGTTTGGCATATTAATAAAAGTTTGGGCGTTAATGCATGTATTCGTGCTTGTCAAAACTAAATAATGAGACAGGAAAATTTCGTAGATCGTTATATTTTTAAGTGACGTCACTTTGCAGTTGTGAATGCATGTAAATTTGGTAGGGTAGCGCCATCTATCGGTATGACTTAAATAATTTTGTATACTTGGCTGACATGCTCCACAAGCTGAAGCCTAAACTTCGAGATGAGTAGCTCCTGCGTGCATGTCCTGCCATCTACATCAAATACATGTGAACTATCATTTTTGAAACCCCTCACTAGATGGCGTTACTGCCTATGCTAGGTGGTGAAATTTAACGAAGTTGTATTTTATACTCTTTGCGATGAACTAAGACCTTTGTTGTTGTATAGATGGCGGTGTTTTACGAGAGGGATAGAAGTGAAACTTTTGATAAGCTTGCGCATATAGCTTTTTGGCTACCCTTCAATAGATGGCGTGGTGGTTAAGATATTTCTTTTTATTCATAAACGAGGATGATACCTGTATTAGCTTAAACCCGTATTAAGTCTATTGACAACACTGTTCTTTGACATGCAAACAAAAGAGACAGGTATAATTTAGTCCATGGTTTAAAATGGTCATTTTTATGAATAAGGGTATTTGAATAATTATGTTTTAATAAGTTACGTCACGCCTATATTTCCCGATAGACAATAGAAAGCGGTCTACTCTACCACGCACTTACTTTAGGCAATATGTCACAGAGTCTCCGCAACCGGGTTATTCAAAGATATTTTGCAATTTCTTAACCATTTCCAATGAATTAACAAGAGCTATCATAATTAGCGACATTTTTCCTAATCTTAATTCAGAGAGTTGTATAAACTTGTGCTTGGAATAAAAATGGCATCTACGCAGGTAATGTTATAATAGACAAGCCTCACAGATTTTCCGATAGCGTGGCGAACCAAGGTAATCAGAGAGAGATCAAGAGCAAGGCTACGTGTGGAGAACGGTCACCCATCCAATTCCCTACCGCAGCGATTGCTGTTTAACCTTGATTATCGATTCGGGCCCGTCAAGAGATAGACGTAATTAAGTAGTTTATATAGGAAGCGAAACAACTATGGCGCCTTTAAGTAAAATGATTGTACGGAGAAAGTATTTAAATAGAATCCTTAATTAATTGTTTTAATTAATTTGTCCCCAGCTGAGAAACAAGCGTATTAACATATTAGATTAAACTGATCGTACATATACGTATTTACATATTCAGAACATAATATTGTAGGATAAGAAATCTCTTTTCCTGAGTTAAAATTAATTATCAATTTTCAGACTAAGTAATTATCCTCAACGCGACAAAAAAATCTTAATGAATCTAAGAAGAAAGAAAGAAAGAAATAATGTATTTGTCAGAATATAGTACAATTTAGGTGTATATAATTTGTATAGTTTCATATATTCTACCATTTCTGGTGTACAAATATTTAAATCTAATAGTTAGGCACTCTTATAAATTCTTATCGCTAAGGTAATCATTTGCAGAATAGTAACATTTGCTTAATAGTATGTCAAATAATCTACGTTTGAACATGTACATTTACGTAAGAAACTGTGCTAGGGTTTTCACCCGAGACCCCAGATGTAAACAAACAGTGATATTACAAATCAAATTTGTGAAAGTAGTTTAATATCAAACCTGAATCCATTTATCCAACGCTAAAACCAAAAATTATTCTGTGTTCAAGATTTAATAAAAAAGTTCTTATTATAGTGTGTTAATGGAATTGCGGTAAAGATCTGACTCTATGAAACCAGCTTAATCTAACTTTTATTTAACCCTTCCAATTTCAGTTTCTAGGTGAACTCTAAAAATAAGCGGGTCAGCGTCGTAACTAAATTAATGGTCATTTCCATGAGCTTCTAGCGCATCCTGTATTTCCTTTATACATCAGCTAGACGTATCTACCTGTAAATTGGTACTGCCTGCCTGTATTCTGAGCCTGCGTAGCTTATAACAGAATTTAGCTTGCACTAAACGGTTTATGTAGTCCTTTGTAAGGGGGAGGCAGGAACAAGTGATTAATGGTTTACATGCGGCTTTTAATTCAATTCGATTAGATTCTGGGTATGCTACTTAGTCGTGTATAGCATTTGTGTATTTAAATATATTATCATCACACCTAGTTTCTTTGAAAGTCTATGGAGTTTAGTGATGACACTCTCAATTTCGTCAATGATGGTAGAAGGTAGAGTTTTATAAATTTCGCTTTGACAATGATTATGCTGTACAGTCAGTATCATAAGTAGCTCAACATGTTAGGAAACCTTGTGTCAAATAATTCAAAGAAACAAAATCAATTCAAGTTATTGTTTTAAATTATAGAAACGCCCAAATGATGGTCTGAGCATTTAAGACATTTTACTATATAAGCAGTTGTTCTTTATATAATGGTATGTTAAAAAAAATTTAAATGTTTAGCTACTTATGATGCTGACTGTACCAGACTACTTCAATATTTTTTAGTACAAGGCTCATGTCACGAGCCGAGCTTATCATTCCCTCACTTTTCCACACCGGACTGTAATAGGACGTTTGACTGATCTGGAATCAAGCCCAAAAGCTGGTGGTGAAATTGCCTGCTATGCTGACAGATACATACCACGTTTCTCATGAGGAATCTCAATAACCTTTGTCTGTCGACCCTAATTCTAAATTAGTCAGTGGTATTTCAGAATACCGTCAAAAATACATTTTATACTGTTTTCTTGTCAGATATTAAATCAGTTAGATTATAATAAGGAAGTAGGACTATATAAACATGAAACCCACAACACTTATTAGTAAAATACATTCAAAAATCCTTCCTCGAAAGTCAATCAGTCTGCAGAAGTAAGTTGAAATCATTTACTTTTTAAAGCATTCAATATGAAGATTTTACAATGGGATTCTGATCACGGCTTGCAAAGTTTAAAAGGTGGATAAGTTATCGAGCAGAATTTAAAGTAAGCATAATGTAATTATGACAATTACTACAGTATCGTCCGTTGAATTTCGATGTACTTCCATAGTTTAAAGCTTTGGTTCCTTCGTCGTGGAACTGCTTCCAAACCTTATAACGTAAGCTTTTGTTTTGTGAGTAAGTTGTAGTGTGTGCTCTGTCTAGTTAATCCTTATGTAGCTAGACAGTTGACACTACAATTAACAAACATATACAATAAACACATATAAAAAAAAAAGTTTTTTTTTAATATGCGTTTTTTAGTATGTGCCAAGCACACACACAAATATTTTAGTTCGTAAATTATTTTACTTAATCTACATTATTACTTTCCGTCTACACTTTTGGCCATATATGGGCTTCAAGGGTGTACTGATTTACATTTTAGACGTCCATTAGTAACACATACTCCTAAGTCCCACATACTCCCATGTCTATTTACTGAAATTAATCTGGCAACCGATAATTTTCAAACAGACATTGACGACCTTATAGCGCAGTGGCTAAGCGATTGGACTGCTGTCGCGGGTTCGATTCCCGCATGGGACATAAAGTGTGATCCGAAGATGTTTGTCCCGAGTCTGGGTGGTTGTGTATGTGATATTTTATGACGTACCCACGGTTCAGGAGAAATTCCTAGTGTGGGCGACGTTTTTTTTTAAACCATACCATTTCGAACCTATGACCTTACGTTAAACAGTACAAACAGCCAGCTCTAGACTAAGAAATCTGTCAAATATTTAACTGCTAAGATGACAAATAAATTATCTTCCAAACCTAGATATTACTAATCTATGTTAATGAAAATCAAGAATCACTTTCGTTCAAATGTTACTGCGGTGACAGTACTGTTTTCGTTCAGTATCACGATACTATGAATTATTTAGAAAGGCGCTTAGCACGCGCCGTGCAAATGGAGACTGAGTGCCGGATGCTATACGTGATCATATTAACTTCGGATATGTTGCGCTTACAAACAGTCTTGATCCGTGGAAAATAAAAAAATCTTTTGACCAATAGGAAACAACTTTATGTGTGGTTTTTCAGGGTATCCTATTTATTTTATTGACAAAACTTAGTATCAAAACTCCCTTGGTTATTTCAAAATCGAATTGTGTATTGATATTTAAGGGTTGTAGATTGTAGAATGCATAATGGCCGCTGTACCTTACCTTTATCATCCTCGTTGTGACAGCTGGCTACGCGTATACGTGGTTACACTCAGTTAATTGGTTATCAGCTAAATAATTAATAATAATGAATATTAAGGTAGATTATTACCTTATATGGATTCCAAGCTTTGTATGATCATTTGAATTCCGTATTTTGAATCATAGGTCTTATACTCACGATACCAAATTCGGTTTGATAACGGCTTAAATTATTGAAATTGAATAGTAATGTGACTGGCTATTATAAAAAAATAACAAGATATTATTTTCAATTCTATTTTAGAATGTGGAATTTCAATGATAGTATCAAAACCGTTACATCCAACTACAAAGTCTTCGACAGACATTTTGTTTATCGCAGTTTTGAATTATAAATAAAGATTCATTATGAAGGCTTCGTGTAAGTAGGCTCCTTTCTTACTACGCCCTGTGACTTATAAGATTCGCCACCTACAATGCTCTCAAAAGTAATGGGAAAGCTTTTCTTTGGGTGAAAATAACACTAAATAAACGAATGTTTCTATTCCATATGTTAAATTATAAAAGTTGATACTCTAGACAATAATCTATTATGGCGTTAGGTTTGCTCACTAATTCAACGGGTTTTATGATGAGCGAAATATGTATGATATGTTCTATAATGTTCTCCTGACTCAATTCGGTCACGGCGGCCTATCTCATCTGAGAGTAGCCAACTACGCAGGAGATATTATAGTGCACAAGGACGCGCGCAAACACTGGGGCACTTTCTATTCCGTCACTGTCATAGTCCGATGGGTTGGTATGGATGGGACGGCCTGAGAGAGATCAGGCGCAGGACCAACGGCTTAGCGTGCCTTTCGAAGCAAAAAGGGATGTCGGCATGTGAAAACGGTCACCCGGCACAAGACTGACCGCGATGAGCACGGCTTAACCTCGCAGATCGACAGATCTGCGCGGTAGCCACGTAGCTACGAGTCCCTCAACGTGTTACGTCCTAATTTGTATTTTGTAACCACGAATGTATTGTGACCGTGAGAAGAACATCAATGATCTAAATGTTGTGTACAATAAAGATTATACCATCCATCGAAGTTTTTCAAAATATTTGTAGTATGGTGACCTTCATTTAGTTGAACTGGCCTACTCACATTTCTATATCAAAAGGGGACCCTACGTGTTTGTCTGTCCTGCTAGGCCGACGATGCGTAAATGTATTAATTAGTTTGGGTGTAATTAAATCAGCTACGTTATTAATAGGGTTGGCCCTTCATTAAATATTGCTAATAAACAAATTCAGCAACATTTCATGGTCAGATAACCCGAGTTTTCGCAAACTTTTAATATCTTTAATGATCACTTGGATTAGCATGAGTCTGTGTCTAGGCCTCTCTTTATAGAATCAGCTTAATGTTTAAGTTAACATTTTATTATGAACATAGTACCTATTTACAGCTTAGTTCTTACAAAGTTCATCAATTTTAGTCAAACGCAGTGAAAAGGTTCGGTCCGTGATAAAGTTTTTTAAAGCAAAAATTTAAATCTAGTCTACAATTCAAATAGCTAAGTAAATGTCAGCATTTTATGCAGAACTTTGATAAATGTAAGTATTTTGAGTTCAATTTTTACCCAATACATGTCCCTTTGAGAGGCAACCCTATTCTATTTCGCCAAACCCTCTCTTTCAACGTTGCTTATACCGAAATCAAGACTGTTTACATACCTAGAGGAACAATACGCGTGGGTCTAACACTAGAATTATTTCTTTTAACTAATATTGTGGTGTAAAACACCATTCCCTATCGTTTTAGGGCTTCTATTAAATGTACTAACATTTGAGGCAATGCTGCAACGGTTAACATTCGTTTAAAACGTTACTGACGTGGTTATGGACATGCTTGGCTGTGTTTTTTTTGTTTCATGGCGCTTCACACTGTGTGTTTTAAAGCATAATGGATGTTGACACCACCAATCAATTCTCTGTAGATTTTGTATGGCAATAGGAACAAGTGACGTCACTAGTTCGCAAATTCAATTGACATATTGTTTTTTTAGAGAAGGAATCATTGGTTAATGGTGACAACATCCCAATTATGAACTTTTAACCATATTAGCATTTGTTTGTATTGGTTCGGATTTGGGCCATGCTAACTCCCTTTTTTACGAGTGCAACTCTGTTTAACCCTTCGAGTAATGCATGGGCGTAAAAAACATACCATTTTTGCAAATTTTATCGCGTTTTTTCTTATTTACCTACTCTAGACGGCTGTGTAAATATTCGAGAAACTGCCTGCGGGGTTACTATGAGCTTGCATTGCAGGTAATTTGGATTCAGAATTTCAGGAAAATGACCTGCTATGCTAGGTTGGTCAGGCACCTTGGTTGGAAGATTTGTAGCTAGTTTCCTGACAGCTGTAGTGAACATACTTTCAAACAAGATACGATTATTTTTACAAAATTTGGATTTTATTGTAGTTTCGCCCACACATTCAACTTACAATATGTATGAGCCTACGTCATATGTTAAAGAGTATTAACCTATTGCTTCAGGCGCATTACTTGCCATTCTGCGTGACGTCATTGATCGGCACCACACGTTTGGCATAATGAACAGGTAAAGCAAAACTGTCGGCAGTTCCGCCACAGTTAAAAATGACTAATCCTTAGTAAAATATACCGTATAACTTATATTAACACAGTATAAGAGACATCCTGAAGGTATATTTTTATATATAAAATTCTGGTGTATGTTCGTTTTTTTCTAAAGATACCCCTAACGAGGAATTTCTCCTGTATCGTGGTTGCGTTTCACGAATATAAAACACCACACCCAGACTCGGGACAATTATCTGCGCATCACACAAATACTTATTTATCTCGTGCGGGAATCGAACCCGCAATCCCAAGCGCAGCAATCCAATCACGTATCCAATGCGCCAGTCAGGCGGTCTTAATTCGTCTATTAACGGCGATTAAGAATTTCAATAAGGAATCTCCATATTCTAGAATTTAGTAGAAGAACGAAATACTTAAGTACCTACCTACGTAATAATTTCGACTATGACGTCAACTGGCGAACGGTAATACCTGCCTACTGAAATCTGATAATTTTGCTTTAGCTACTTATATTTATGTCTAAGTATGTAGCTCCATATGATGGGAAGGTGTTATATAAGTTTTAGTCATATTGTGGCAATCAAACAAATTTAATAAACGCCTAATGCCTAAATAGTTAACAAATAAATATCCTGTTTTGGATAAAGGACATTCCGAGTTAATTCATCATCATTTCAGCCCGGTATTACCCACTGCTGGGTATTACCCTCCCCCATTCTCAGTAGGAATAGAGTCGTGAGGGATATCTGACATCACCTTCGTCTTGGACATGTTCATTTTCAACCCAACTTTCAAGGGAGCATCATAAAGTTCTTTTAATTACGAAGTTAATTACGAAGGAAATAAATATCAAAATACAGGGTTGAAGAACGTCTTGGATTCGATGTCCAGGACGAGCTCAATTTCTTCTGTGATAAAATTCTGACTAACAGTGACAAATTTTGCTCAATGAACGACAAAACTTGCTATTAAATTAGATTTTCACTACAAGGGCACAATAAAAACCGAACTTGTTCCCAATTCAATATGACCACTGAATAATTGCTTACTTCGAAATAACGTCAAATCCTTGTCTTATTACGACGTCTATCTACTTATTAAAAGCGCACAGGCGAAATAATAATCTATATAAACATAGTTACTAAGTATAACGTTTAATTTCGCCGCTTCATCCCCTTTTCATACTGACATTTAGGCTCCCCACTTTATCGAATAATAACGACATAGAGTTCAGGTTAACCGACTGCGAATAAAAGTAGTTTGTGTAAACGCGCGGGCGTCTACGGTGAGCAGCGGGGCCAAACGTAAATGAATTATCTTTAAACTCGGCGGACGTGATTTCGCTACCATCACGGTCAGCGGCGCTCAAAGTTTGTGTCGGGATAAATTAAGGGTGCTCGGAACTCTGCCTGTGATATTTTAAAGGGTCTTCTTATCGTATGGTTGATGAACAACCTGGTGAAAATCTGACATGGCTTTACACACCGTTGAAAAAATCTCTCAGGTATCCGGTTTCCTCACGATGTTTTCCTTCACCGTTTTTAGCAACTGATAACTAATTTTTTGTACGCACATGAATTCGAAAAGACATTGGTGCGTGCCGGGATTTGTACTTGCGACCTTTGACTTGGCAGTCCAACGGTCATACCACTCGGTTATCAGCGCTGTTATTTTAAAGGGTGAGAAGTATGAATACTGTGAAACTCCTTCATTATAAGTGTATTAAATATCACATCAATCAATGTTACAGTTGTGAATTTAAAATGAATAATAATAATAAGTTTATTTCGGGTGGAATAGAAACCTTAACTTTGAATAAACGAGCAACGTCGTAGTCGTAACTTAAACGTACTTAAGTATATTAAATTTAATATTATGCAACTTCAGAAGATTCTAAAAGTGTATGCGTGTAAAAACTTGTGTTCGCGTTAATTCTCGTGTTGTAATTTTATTTTATTATCATCTTGCGACGCGATAGTTTAAAAGTTAGTAATATTAAATACAAACTTATCTAACCCAACTTAGCTTAGAAATACTAATCCAACAAAAATAATTAAAAATCACAAATCCACATAAATAATTAAACTAAATCTAAACGCAAGCGGTAGCGCTGTGCATAAATGCACACTCAGCATTTAGTCGGCTTGTCGCAAAATTATCACACAAGTAGTCGAAATTGCATCATTTGTGTACAACTCTTATTGACACAGAAGTCGCATAACAGCTGTAAGACAAACATGCTCATGTTTGTCTTACAGCTGTTATGCTGGCTCAGCAGAAACAGCGTTTCAATAAGCATTGAACTAGTTTTAATCGTACAGTAGTGAGCTCAAACGTATTTGTACTACTCTGTATTAATTATCCGTAATAATTTTTTAATAAAATAGGTAGTTAAATATACTTTTTATTATTCAAGTATTGCGTGAGCGTGATTTCTTTTCGATTGACTAAGTGCTCGAGTGAAACGAAAATATATCGAAATCTATAATTACTTTAATTTTGTTAAGAACAATACAGGCTACCACAAAACAGATAAAATGCCATTAGTAAAATCAGAATATAAAAAACCACAACTACTATTTTTAAATTTAAATACAGAATTTACACGTTAAAGTTTGAGCATCCCCTGCGTCCCTCCGGTGTCGGGGCCTATATAAACTGAGGATACGGATCACGGCACAGCATTCGACGTGCAACAGGTGGACGAGGTAAGTGAATACATGTGCCTCACTGAAAAAAACTTGTTCTTTTTTTGAAAGTGATTAAAATATTTTATTTAAAAAAAGGGTTCAAAAAAATAGATTACTGTAAGCAGCATATTTAATTTAAAAATTGGTTGGGCCGGAATATTATTTAAACAAAAGTTTTCTAAATTATTCTACAAGTGTATTATTTTAAAAATATATATTAAAATAAATAATTGCGTCGTTCACTAAATATCGAATATTGAATATTTTTTATCAGCAATTAACTATGTATATACGTTGCGGGCAACCGGTGGATGCAAACGGCAAGTTGTCGTTCATTATGGCGTTCTAAGGGGGAGGCCTTTGTCCAGCAGTGGACGTCTTCCGGCTGATGATGATGATGATACGCATAAATTTTACTTGATTAAAAATCCAAAATTCACGTAAATTATTTTAACAAGTTTATTATTAAATATAATTTATACCAAAATCTTACCTATTCAGAGTTACATAAGGTATTACGACTCTTTAGATCTTCATACAAGACTTGAATAATATTTGAACTAAGAATTCTCTCTCGTGTTTGATAGACAACTTGACGTTTGTTTGAGATTTTAATTTAAGGTACGCTTTGATTTCTAAACCTTAAGAAATGAACTGTGATTTTTGTATTTACTAAAAATTTTAAAAACAATGTATCAGATAACCTAAAATGTTGCAACAAAAACTAAAAATCGTTAAAACAATGTTTTAGCACAAAAATCTCTATCAATGAAGTAACTATTTAATAATTATTTTTTACATATTCTGTGCATAAACAATAATTTATAATAAAATATCCCTGTGTTGCACCCCAAAAAAAAACATACCGAAAAACTAATCAGGCATTCCCGAATATTCACGTGAGTAAAACATAAAAAATAATACCGAGAAAAACTTCAAACTAATATTGTACACTGGACTATCCACTAGATAATTAAGTTAGTTCTAAATATAGTAACGTAGCGATACATGGCCAGGAAAGCCTGAGATACTAGATTTCTATCACTTATTGACCAACTCGATTTTAATATTTCTTAGCATGTTGTCAAAATCCATGTTAGGCATAGATTCACTACTCACTTTACCGTCCGTACTCACGTTTGCGTTACTTTATTGATGTAACTAATAAACAAAAATAAATGCGTACGCTTCATAATGTCGAAAACAATTGATAATATCAGACTTGTGGTACTGATAAATAATACCAGGATTTAAATCCTGATTGCTCTCATTCTACAAATAACCGGCTTACTATAGCCCTTCTATTTTAAAGGACCATAAACCTTCCATAGCCAATAATAAAAGGTAGCGCGCCGTACCTACTTACCTTTTTTAAATTTTCGCATTTTCCGAACTTTTGCAGAGTTGCAAACTGACGGTCAACTATTTGCACCCCACTTCAAAAGTTATTCTGAATAGTAAAACTCTGTTATTTATTATTTAAATCCCGTTCGCTTTCTTCCGTCGCAATTTTTGTTTGGTAATCGTTTCACTTGAATATTAAATAGAAATACATACATGAGTTTATAATAGAATGATTCCAGTCATAAGTAACTTGTAATTACGTTAGTTGGGTATTATAGACATGTTTTTTAAAAGCTACCATTCAAAATGTAACTTTCAAATTTTCAATGACACAACTTTGATTGGCGTGTCGAAAATCATCTTGTAAGACCCATGATTGCCAAATGTATTCTTACAAATTTTCATAGCAACTAAAATCTATTATCACGATGTTTCTAGTCCTAAACATGTTTTCCTACGAGCTGTAGCATATCATGCCACATGATATTTATTATACTCCTTACATCTATAGATTGTCACTAAAAGTAGTTTATCGATTGCGATAAACGAAATAAATAGTAAAGATAAATAACAACTAAACTTTATAAACAAATGCTAAACTAAAATGTTGAATTAAATCGCGAAATAAATCGCTTCAATAAATCGTTTAAATCTGTTACAAAAGCGTGACGTCACACTCATGTCACTTACAAAGAGTGACGTCATGTGGGTGTATCCTCTTCGACATCCGTGGCGTGCACAAATATACATATTTACTAGCCTAGAAGCAACTTGTGAACTATTAGGATATAGTGGTGAATGGTTTAGAACATTTTGTAATAGAAATTTTGAAAAAATGTTGTTTCAGCTTCAGTAAGGAATAGGAAAATCAGCGGCCTAAATGCACTTATTCTATGTATAAACGTCTATTAACAATTTGTAGGTGAAAGACCTTTATGACTGTGCAATCAACGTCATTTTAAAACGAATCATTTTGGTAGCCCGAGCAATGTTGATCACTACTTTCAATTAACCTGAAAAGGTTTTTTACATAAATATTGAAGTGTTTATTTGGGAGTGATACCAGTAAACCAATATCTGCAATGAAAACTATTGGAACATTATAGCTTACTAAGCTTTCTTTAGAAATCGAAATTGTTCATGCCTAGAAGAAAATGACCTGAAACTCTTCTGCTGTGCCCGAAAAAACCGTTTAAAGTACGCATCATAGTACAAAAAAATACTCGTTTTGTAATTTGTAAACTATATATTTCGTATCTCTAAACCAAAATCTTAACTCAACTTATAACTTAACACGCTCTTAACCTACCTTTAAGTTATTTAACATCATTTCCTTTATCTGCACAACATAACTTAAGATGTGAAGATTAAAGATAAGCCCGAGCCGCAAGTAATAACCTTCTGAAAGTTTAAACATGTTAGATTGAGATCAAATAGAGATTACCTGGAGTTCGCGGGAAGTTTGTGAATTAAATGGCCGCCGGGCCTCTGTTAGACCAGAAGATTTTTAACAAAGACTGAAAATATATCTATTTGATTGTCTTTTTGGAAATGTTTTGTATGTGACGAGTTCACCCCCCTTGCCTTACCAAAATATCACACTCCTTAGATTTTTTAACTGTGTGTAAAAGTACGTCAGAGGCCTACAGGCGGTTTAGACTCTGACACCAGGTTGTTCATCAACGATACGATAAGAAGAAAGCTCCCATACCATGAATCCTTTAACGTTATGCAAGCGAGACGCTGCTACGTCCAGTGTAAAGTGGTATCTCGCTTACTAAAAGGAAAACGACTTAGGGTATAAGAGATCATGGTACGGGTGCTTCACTTGCGTCGAATATCACGGCGTCATTTCGGGGTTAAAAGTAGCCCATGTCTGCCCTGACGGTTTATTAGGTAACAGTGTATACTTAGTACCTATAGATTTATTGTATAATAGAGGACAAGTCGTTGGAGTACCTTTTAAAATAACTGAAAGTTGTTGGTATGATTATTATTAAGCCTATATTGAGTGTTCCTAAAACAGGTGTAGTACGATTACACTCTTAGTTTTCGCCATACAGTGTAAGTTTTATATTACGGTTGCAATTGGAAGAACACTGATAAACACGTCGCGGTGTCTACAGTAATGGTGGACAGATTTTCTTAAATGATTGTCATTTTGTCCAGGAATCATAATGCAGACTACAATGAAGATCGTCGTGTCTATGGTCCTGCTGGCATCTGCCCTCGCCAGTGCTTACCGTAAGTGCATCACAATTCATAAATTTGATAATCCTTATAGCTTTCGTGAGTTTTCGGTATTATTTACTGTATACTACTAGCTGCGGCTCGCGGTGTTATCCGCTACATTTTATCGGGATTAAAAGTATCCTATGTGTCAATCCACGGTGTCAGCTGCCTCTATACCAAATTTTAGCAAAATTAGTCCAGTTGTTGCAGCGCGAAGATGTAACAAACATACAAAGACACAAACAAACACACTCACAAACTTTCGCCTATATAATATTAGTGTGATAAGGTGTGATGTGATATATGCCCGATAGTTTCAAACTCGAGCGAAGCCCTTATTTAGGACCTGGGTACGCGGTAGAGTAGCTCTGAATTCTCTTCTTTACAACGCGATGCATGAAAATTTCCTTATTACGTAATACTGTCTGCATCTTGCAAGAAATACACAATTTGTTATCACGTACCTACTAAATAATAGAGATAGCGGCTGTCTACTGTCCCTTTGTTTAAAATTATACGGCGTAAGGTTTGTTTGAGTAGAACTAATTCATCTAGACATAATTCTGAGAAACCTGTTGGGAGCTTACCTTGTTGAAAATGAATTGATGTTAGCATTTTTACTTTAGGATGTATGTTTAGTATTTTACAACAGTAATTGTAATTCGCGTAAGTTCAGACCACAGTTTTGGTATTATTTTTAAGCAAACAAATGCAGTTTTTGGCAATAAATCATTGATAATATTCGGAAACTGCGTAGAAGAATAAGCCTTTGATCAATGTTTTGTAGGATGTTAATGAACAAGAGACTTTTCACATAGCACTCATTTAACTGCCTCGTCGTCTAGTGGCCGCTAAAAGTGATCGGGAAAAGTGTTTCTTGATTTTTCCATTAGGTAATTCTCAGTAGCAGCACGAAGTCTGAATTTGTGCCCGGTTGATGGCAATAGGCTAGTCCTTTTTACATTGGGACCTATAACATAACTGCTGAAATGTGGGTGTACTGCACACTTTGGCTACAAAAAACCGGGTAATTTATTCGCCTTTGGTGGGTAGACATTGTTGATTGCCACTAGCACTGCTATCATTTTAATTGCAATTGTTTCAATCCCGTCGGTTGGTAGCTGACATTTTCTAGAAATAATATCCTTATTTCTCACAGCAGGGCAAAAGCCTCTTCTTATATATTTTACCTAATTCGCGCAGTGGCTAAGTGATTGGACTGCTGCGCTTAATGTTGCGGGATCAATTCCTTCACGGTCCAAACATTTAGGTGATCTGCAGATGTTTGTGCCGGCCCTGTGTGTTTGTGTATGTGATGTATCATTTTTGTGAAACGTGCCTAAAACCTAGAGAAGGGCGACGTTCTTTAAAAACAAACTAAAAGTTCTTCTAATAAGTTATCCATACACTAAAGAATATAAATATTATTCAGAGTTGGAAGAAAATAGACATCTAGTACAAGGTCTTACTGCTATTTTCAGTGGCTATAATTGCCGCTGTAACAAGATTTATCTCAAGGAAATAGGTGTCCTGATACTAACGAGAAAGTGAATGACTTTTAATTCGCTATTTCTAAAGACTTAGCTTATAGTTATTCGTAGTTGAGGACTAAAAGACGAACTTTATGACAGTTAGCGCTTTAAAAGCCTGTCCTTTGCCTTTAAAATATTACCAATCTATATGAAAGATTTTCTAAACTACCTATCAACTTCGTCTGTGGCCGTTTTTACAGTGATTACCCTGGAATAAAATCAGAGTAGAATCGTTCCAAGAGTTTAAGTTATCCATATAAAATGGTTGCAAAAACGGTCCAATTACATACATGTAGAAAAAGAAAGATAATTTCGCAAGGAGATACCTATTTGTTTCGTAGTGAAGTGTTAACCTTTTAAAATGGTATCCATGTTTAAATAGACTATACAATCGGTATTTGCATAAAAATCAAGACGAGATCTTAAACGCGTGCTACATAAGCAAATGATAGCAAATCGGTTTATGGGATTATTACTGGAACATTTATTCCCAACGCGTGTTGAATACGTAATAGCAACATTGTGATGAAGATTTGATTCTGTGAGGGTATTATGGACCTCTATTTGTATAGTTTTTGATAGAGGTGAAGCAATTAGGGTTAATATAAAAGGTAAGGTTAACTCCTATTGTTTTCGACTCGTCAAATATCTCGTATTTTATTTGATGTTCCAACTAATTATTGTGAGGATGTTCTGTTTGTGCAAGAACCATTGCTCATGTCAATAGAGAACGTAGCAACGTTACACTTTAACGTTAAGGTTAAGCTAATCGCGACTGCTGAGTCGAAGGTCCTGGGATCAAACCCCGCGTCGGGCAAAGTGTTACTCGGTTTTTCCATTAGGTGATAATCAGTAGCAGCACGGAGTCTGTATTTGTGCCCGGATGATGGCAATAGGCTCGCCCCCTATTACATTGGGACGCACGAGTTATGTTATAGAATAACTGGCGAAATGTGGATGTACTATGTGCTATGGTGCACCTCTTCCTACCCTTCCGGAATACAGGCGTGATGTTATGTTATGTATAAATTAAAATTTTCTACATTTGCCGGGTAACTGCCAAAAATCATAAAAAAGGAAAAAAAAAGTAATTGATAAAATAAAAAACCCGACAGCTAAAAAAACAGAGGCGTGGTGTTATGTAATAATTATAATTAACTAATCATCCTTAGTAACCTTATAACGTTATTTAATTCTGTATTTGTAAATTTAATCTTCAGTATCGAATAGTTTGATCTCATAACATTATTCGAAGTTATACTAATAACATTATTAGATACATGTTACAATCTGCCCTTATTATATCACAACCAATTTAATATACCTCTATAAACTTAGCACGCGCAATGTTTTAATATCGCTACAACTATTTTCGGTTAATTAGTTAAGACATTAAACTTTGCTCATATATTTAGTTGTTGATAATTGGATTTTGACAGTCTCCTTATTATTAAAATGTTTTATTAATAATGAAGTTTAGTTTATTAATAATGAGTACCGACAAGCGTGTATGAGGAATGTGTCAGGATCGTAGCAAATAGAAATCCGTGGTCTCTGCCTACCCCTCGTGGAAATAGGCGTGACTTTATGTATTATTATGAAGATTAAGTTGCAGTCGCTGCGGTCATGACTTTGATGGTTACACTTCAGATTTGATTTAGAGAGCTGGTCATCATCTTCTTGTCGTGTGGTTGGTAAACAACGTGGTGTCAGAGTTTAAACCGTCTGTAGGTCTCTGACATGGCTTTACGCACCATTGAAATATCTCTCAGATGTGCCGGTTTCCTTACAATGTTTATTGCTTAGAGCTGGTTAGACGTAGTTATTTTCCATAATCATTGTAACTTAGGTTAACATCCACCAGAAAAGACTACAATTTTTACGAAAAAGGAATTGTATAGATGACACCAAAAATTCAATCTTTTATTTGTTTATATTCGATCTTTATTTGTTTTGAGTTTGTGAATTAGTGACGTCACAGGTTCCTATTGCTGTACAAAATCTTTGGACGAATAGCGTTTTGACAACTCATATTCGCCCATAGTACCAACATGACAAATAAAAAAAAAAACAAAACATTGTTTGTAAACAAGCTTTCAAAACTTACTACTGGCAACTAATAGACAAGAGTTTTATTTTTTCTACGTACGATTTATATACGAATTCGAAAAAAGAATGATCGTGTTTTTCAGTCCCTTGCTATTTGTGGATCCGCTGAAGTACAGTCTATCCATCACTCAATTTGCAATATCGTACCGTGGATTTAATAGTGCGCTGTTCAATCTATTTTGGTTGTTCATGTCACATTTTATCGGAGGATTTTTATTTTACGTAGATGAAAAAAGTCCTGGATAATGGGAGCAATATTTGTTTTTATACATAATAGGTTCGCGGGATATATTGGGAATACAATTCCTTTTGCGCCAGGAAAGCTTCGAGAGTCCAAACCTGATTTAGGCCTTATGAATGGCAGAAGGCAAAACTCGTCAAGCTTAGCATGATCGATCGGTGAAAGGTTGTACAGTAAGTACAGTGGAGTGTATTAACACAACATGACAAAAATTCATAGACATGATATAGAAAGTTATGCAGAAAAAAACATAAATCGAGACAATGATGTATCAATAATCGAGAATTTTTTTTATCGATAATCGAAACATTGGATGTAAATTAATATTGCCTCGCTATGTAACTGAAGTTTGTATTTCATTGCTGTGACGAGCGCGTAATAAAAACAAAAGTGACGCGACATTTTAACTTCATGCATCTCATCTACATAACAAACAATGTGAAAAAAGGTTGTAGGCCTTTTCATTTTGTTTATAAAGGTGTTACGATGTTCTGTTTACTTACAAATAAATTAACTAAAGAAATTTTTCCCTCATTTATAATTTTATATCATGCTCTTTCGTGATAATTCTATTTTGGATGTCATAAAATAATTTTCAAGTTTCCAGGTTTTAACGCAGCAGTCACACATCTTTAACTTACCCAGGTTTTCCTGTTCATAAAAATCTAGACTATAAAATCTCCCTGAGACGGTCCAGCCGGCAACCGCACAGCCGAACTAAATCTAAGTAATTCTGCTCACCCCACAGACAGCGGCGTGAAGCTCCGGCGGGACGGCGTGCTCAACTTGTACCCGTTCCCAAGGGTGGGCCGAGCCTCGCGAAATACCTGGCAACTGCCCCTTAACGATATGTATCTTGGTACGTTTGATTTTATAGCTGTTTTTATTGGGATAGTACTGCCTCTTAAATAAATTACGTCACTCTTGTAGGAACATGAATACCCTCAGCGGTATTCAAATGATTTGATTTGAATTTCTCTTTAGTTTTGATTTTTTCCTGATGTTTCAAATTAAACCTTTAATTATAGACCGTTTTATTCTAAATCATTGTGGCGTTCTAAGTAGTCCTTTGTCCAGCAGTAGACGTCTTCCGGCTGATGATGATGATTTTTAAATCGAAATATATCTGTAATATCTGATTAATGGCAATAGTCACGGCACCAATAGGTGGATTAAAGTTTTGATAAGCGACAAAATATGATAACGATACCTCAATTCGTAGCTAAAGTCTCATAGTCCGAAATAAATTCCTACACAAGTTTATGAAGATTTTTACTTGGTAATTTTTCTCCTAGAATACGAACCAGCTGCTGAGAAACGTCAACTGTACGCGTTCCCGCGGGTTGGTCGCCGTGACTTATCGCTGTCTCGCTCTGAATCGCATGAGTTCCAACCGTTGGCGGTGCGACGGACGGAGAACCCGGGCATGTGGTTCGGACCCCGGCTTGGTAGGTCCTTCAGGAGTGATGACGATGGTAAGGACAGGACAACGATGGCTTATCTATATGTATATTTAATAGCTTGCAAAATTTTATTCCCGATATACAGACACCGGGACAGGTGAAACTAAACAAAAGCTTGTAAAAAATGAATTCCTGTTTCCCTTACTCATGCCATTACTTGAAAACGGCTGCACGGATTTGGCTGATTTTAGTTTAGAAGTATATGTGGAAGTTGAAGGAAGGTTTAAATGGTAAAAAGGCGGTAATAAGGTCGCCGGGTCAGCTAGATTTTATTGAAACTAACTAAAGTTAGTCTTATAATATTAATTATTATTGTTATTTATACTATGTTAAAACGTGTGATATACGTATGTAAATTTAATATCTATAAAAGAAATCCAGATTAGAAGGTCACACAGCTGCACATACCAATCAATCTACGTTTTTCTTTATTTCTGAAAATATAATCATGTTTTATAGTAAAAAAAATATTGTAAATTAACATTTCTTTAAAACATAGACCACTAAAAAGGCATGAATGTGAGAATGCGATTGAATTGAGAAAAGTGTCTCACCGGTCAATTTAAATAAACGTCAAAATTTGACGTAAGCTTTCAAGCTTCTATCACGCTCTTTCATCCCCAGAAATCCAGATGCAGAGCGAGACAAACGATCGCAGCGAGCCCGAACAAACGGAACCCGTGCATGACGAACGAAGGAAGAGGCAGACGGTACGAAACTAAACACCACGCAACCCGACAAATGTTCTAAGACAGCGCATATTGTACGGACTGTCTTAAGACTTTATCTATTTATTTATTTAACAGAACTAAGGGTCGCCCACAGGCTTTTTGCACTTCTTCTCTATATAAACTTTATCCATCATTATCATGCACATCCTTAAATATTTCACTGCTGGGTATAGGCCTCTCTTAAACCATGCCAAATTCCACTCATTTGTTCGCGTTCTACTCCTAAAGAGGGGTCTGAAGTTTTAGCTTCACGTGTTCACGTAGGTACTAATATATAGATATCGATTCTACAATATAAGTAGTGTCCCTACAGTCGTCTGGAGAACTGTCCTTTTGGCTAAGAATTTAAAAAGTAATCTTTTGCTAAAGAACTGGCTACCTAAGTACAGTCGCGATTTTAAAGGTTACGTGCAAAGGTACAGTCAGCCACAAAAGTTGCTGAACGTTCTTTCTCATCTATTTTATTTATCTTTTTTTCAGTAGTTTCCTCACTTCTCTAATCTCTATACGTCTCAGCTTCTTACCTTATTAATTTAAGCTGTGGAAGTCATTTGCTCTAGTTTTCATGTAACTTAGCAACAAAATAAAAATATTGTTTCTTGAATTACTGTAAAACTGCATTAATATTATCAAATGACTATATACAATATGGCCGCTTCTTCCTACTAACTTAACGTTGACGTACGGACTTAACGATGTCAGACGATTGGTGCAACCCACCCTTAGGCAGTCTACAATATGCGCTGACTTTTAACCATAAATAAATGTTAATAATATGAGTAGATATGACACTCCGTAGTTAACTCCCAGGTCTGCCAACACTCACATTATTATTGTATTATCGCATCAATTATTAATTATATTTACGTGTAAATCGAACGACCGTCGACACTATTGTAAGTACTTATAGGTTGTAAGTATAAATGTATTAAGGTATATTAAAGTGTTTATCAAAATAAGTACCTATTGCCAAATTTATTTCTCAGGCTGGGCGGGTTTTGTAATTCCGCTAATACATAAATCCGTGAAATAATTTTGGCAATTTATTAATTGTTTTTAATTGTTTATAATGTTCTAATTTATTAAAATAAAGAGTCAGTCCATTATTTGGTGTTTTATTTGTTATACGACGTTGTCAAAAAACCGATATAATTTACATCCGAAATTTTCTAACAATAAAAAAAATTTCAATTACATTACGGGTCTAACTGTTTTGTTTTCACTGTGTGTCCAACAATATTAGGCGTGTTACTTTGACTCCATACAGAATAAAACTAATACTTCACTGTCAAAAAAGATAGCTGGCTTTATTAAGTACAGTAAAAAGATGCACCATTCTCAACCTAAAGAACCTACATTGATTATCTCAACAAGACACACAGTATAAAATGACAGCCATCCTTAAATACATTCCATTTCTTTCTTTAATAAATATTGTATTATTTAAACAATAAACCAAATGAACTGGGATTATCCCGCCGCGGGCGCAGGGCAGTAAATTAAAAGTATAACAGTCCCACTGAATGATTGTCTGGGATTAAAAGTGGACCGAATTGTATGTGATGTTATGAATGAACAGCGATTATATTTAGAAGAACGTAACCTGACGCAGTATGTTTATTTATGTTGCAATATTACAAGGATTTTTTATTTAAAAACGTATCTGTTAGTAAGGCCTTACCAAAATTAGTTTCTGTGTTGTTTTAAGACAACTCTGATATGAAATAGCTATCATCATCATCAGCCGATAGTCGTCCACTGTTGAACAAAGGTCTCCCTCTTTTAGAAGGGGGGGGGGGGGGGGGTTGCCATTATCCCCACGCTCGGTGCTCAAGTAACAGAAGACGCTGCTGCCCATCTTCTGGGTTTTCCCTTAGTCGCCTCTTACGACACCCACGGGAGGAAAGGGGGTGGTCAATTCTTATTGTCATGAGTTATTAATTACGAGGAATATTTTATAAAAACTGAATACCATACAAAATGCACTAAAACCGACTTTAAATGAACTTTATCATTCACATCTGCTATATAAATAGCTACGGGTAAAACCAAGGATTTAGCTTGAGCTAAAGGTTCGTACCCGCTACGCTGCTACGTGCTACGATTGTAGCATGCTACGTCATCGGGTAGGATTTAGTCACACGGTGGGCTTAACTATTATTTACATAGTTACAATGCAGCGTGCCGTTTATACCGCTATAGAGTTTAGTTAGTTGGTATTTGGGACGCTAGTACACATGTCATAATTTCTCGAAATATTGATAAGACGTCTTATCAATGTCTGGAGATTTAAAACAACATTAGTATTGGTGGTGCGTTAACTGATTTTAAAAAATGTTTATGATATTTTATAAAAAAAAATACATTAAATTATACCTTTTACTGTCGTTTGCACGGCAAAGAATAGAGATGTATTAATTAAACAATTAATAAGAAGGTTTGAGTTTATAGGTAATATCTTATGTTTTGGAATCAGATAAGTTTTTGGTATTTCAGAATAATATGGTATTATAATAAAGTTTGGGCGATGTCAATGTATAACACGACGACGGTTAATTACTTAAAAAATCCGATTCAACATTTCTTTGATACATAGTTTTGTAAAGCAACAGATTTACAAACGTGTGAAAATCGATATCAATGTTCCATTAAATTGTATAATACCCACCTCGATATACATATACATACCTACGTCAATAGTATTGTGTATTTGTTTAATCCATAACATTCCTACATAACTGTCAATTGTGTCGTATTTGGAGCACCGATGACAGCGGCGAGTTTCATTACATTGCTACTTGGTATTTTAAATGTATGCATTGAACATTGTTTCTTTACGCTGAGTAAAAGCAATTTTAACACTTCACTAAAGACTTCTTCTGCGACCACCTACACTGTTCTCACATACATTATTGAACTTGTCTGGAGTTTAAAAGTGACCTTGACCCCTGAGTTTGTTTTGGTATTTCTTCTCAGAGGTAGTCAGTTAGGAAATGCCGTCACCATCATTCTTACTAGTTTACAAAATTACGACGAAATTACGTGTAGGTAAAAGTGTTTTATTAAAACCTATTTGCAGAAATAAAATCATTTATCATTTACTTATGTTAACCACTGCGGAGCGTTGTGTCGTCTCCATTTACCCAATAATCATTGTAATGTATAATTATGACAGCATACGACTGCCTCGTAGGTCTAATAGTCGCAAAGTGTGACTGGTTATCTAGCGAAATGCGGTTGTACTATACAACTGTACCTACCCCTTTGAAGAATACAGGCGTGATATTATGTAATGTAAAAATATTCTCAGAATCAGAATGCTTATTTGTAAACATAGCATAGGTCAAATTACAACAGTGTGTAAAATGTTACAGATACTCAATACTCAATACTTTTATTGCATTCCACAATGTGAACTTAGGTGTTAGGTACATAAGGATATACATACAATAGTTTTGGAGCATTGTGGGCCCTGTCGGGCATAACAAAAATAAAAAAATTAGGAGGAGGGCTATTATAAATATTGCTTTACAACTTCAATATTAATTTACTTTTTCGTTTTGTGTACTTGGGCTTACAACTAATTTTATCATATAATTTTTACTACATACTTATATATTAGATTTATATATTCATATTTATTTAAATTATATATGTATTATTATTATTGCGTTTTTTTTGGTATTATTGTTTATTTATTAAATTTATCATTTAAATATTCATGTACAGTATAATAACATTTACGGATTAGAAATTGTTTTAATTTATTTATAAAGATATTAATTTTTTGTTCATTTTTAATTTCATCTGGTAATTTATTTTATATTTTAACTGACATTACTAAAGTGCTTGTGGAGTGTAATTTTAGCTTAGAACCTGGCTGGTTTAGTCTATTTTTGTGTCGTAGTGTGTAGTGAGTCTGTAGATCCTTATGTTATGTTATGTCCTGATAGTAGATCCTTATGTTATGCCAAGGGGCGTACAAATATATTAAAATAAAATTTTCGAATTACTGTCGAAAATACCAACTCTATGACGTCAACACAATCCGCTAACACTGGCACCGCACACCGAGTTTTACTAAATAAGTAATGTTCAAACACAGGGTCGTGTGCGCGGCGCAAAACGGGGGCTTTTGCCACCTGTCCGGATTACGAACCGCGGCCGTGGTTGCAGCCTATTTCTGTTTTGTGGTCGCTGGCGGCCGTCTCACTGTTTGGATTTAGTTCAATGGACGACGTAACCGGAGTTATGGTCAAAAGTATGCTTACAGACGGTAATGATACAACGATGTTTGATTTTGATGTTATATTTTCAATCATTTAATTACATTACAATTGAGCTTCAATTGGTTATACCTAGAAAATGATGGCTTTGATAACCATAGGTCTATAGCTTCTTTTAAAGAGGAATAGTAATGGTACTGTGACAGACATTGTCACGATCGCACATCAACATCAAAACCAATGACGATCTGATTGGCGCAATGGCGATTGGACACGGGACAAAAATTTGTGTCATCCGCAGATATTTGTCTTTAGTCTGGGTGATTGTGTCTGTGATATTTCATGTTTGTGAAACGCAACCACGATACAGGAGGAGTACCTAGAGTGGGGTGATGTTAAAAAAAATGAAAAAATTGTGAGGAAACCGGCATACCTGAGAGATTTTTCAACGATGCGTAAAGCCATGTCACCAGGTTGTTCATCAACCATACGATAAGAAGAAGAAAAAAAAATCACACTAAGAATACTAAGATGAGCTATATTAACAACCAAACAGTGTTCCCAAAAATAAGTATTATTGAGGTTCCTGAATGCTTAACTTTTAATGGTAGTAATAGAGGAACGTGGCAAGGGCAATGAACAAGGCAGTAACAGTTGGTTTGTTGACGCCTGCGCCGTTGCAGTGGTCGGTGAAGCACTGGCAGACAGTCTCGAGGTGGTCGCGGTTATCTGCGCGGTAGCAGCTCTTCTCGTGGCGCACCCAGCCGCAGCCCCGGGTCACGCGCACCTCCGAGTCCTTGTGCGGATGATATACTGAAAACAGGGAAGTTAATATTGTCATACTTGGTTCTTTATTTGTTTTAAGGCTTCGTCCGACACTAGGACTTTTTTTGAAGAGGGTGCATTTTACTAACATTACTATGTCACATGCACGAACACAGAATCGGAACAGACATCAAATTGATTTATTAGCTGAAATGTAGGTACAACTTGCTGAAATGTGTGTGTTGAACAATCGATTTACCAACATCAGCGAGTTACGCAAATATTTGTCCAATGTGGGATCGAATCCGGGACATCATGTCCAACAGTCGTATTTTGCGACCACTAGACTTACGAAGCAGTCTAACTAAAAAGATTAATAAATGACTGGGTTAATTGTTATAAGAATGATACATACTAGTCTGCATTATCTTCCTGCAGAAGAATTCATACTCATCTACTCTGGGCACAGCTGTGTCGCAGTTGATGATAGGTATGATGCGCCCGCGCAGCTCTTCGTCAATCTGTGATGGATCTAAGCACGCCGAGTTGTTCGCGCTGTTGCAGTAGAAACAGTAGATACTGGTAGCTGGAATATGTTAAATGTTTGGTTTAAGTTCTTTTTTTGACATCATTTTTTTTTAGAAGCTCCAGATATTAGATTTGGGTAACCCTCTTAAAACTAACAACAGCTTGTATGTATGTAGGTTTTAGCAGATAATAAGTATTATTGTGTTTTTAATACTACTTAAATGAACCTAATCGAACTTAACTTGACTAAAACTTATGAATCGTTATTTAAATATTGTCTCAGAAATAATATTACTTACATTCATACACCATCGACAATAATAAGGTAATAGACAAAAGTATTCCATTTGAAGACATGGTTCTGAAAACAAAACTCTTTATTAAATGGTTGGTTATTTATTTATTCAGTATAAATAGAACTGCTTAAACCAATTACACTATTTACACAAAAATCAAAACACAATAAGAGAAAGAGAAAAAAAAACATAATAAAATAAGAAACCATATGTTTACAATATTAACACAACATAAGTTTCATACATTCTCATAAAAGTTCAAATATTCTGACAACAATAACTTCCATTCATCCGCAAATAAATCCAAATCCGGAATGAAAGCATGATAAATTAAAAAAAGGTATAATTAACTTTTTTATTTAGAGTATAGAATGTATAGTCTGACGCTTTGTGATAGATTTATTGAGTACTCTAGGCCATACTAAACGAACAAAGTGGTTTATAAATATCGCAACTTAAATAACATCGCGTAATTTTAATCGCAATTCACGGACAACTAGTACAACGCGTAAACAAACAATAATACTACGTAGGTAGTCAGTAAAAAGAGTGGATTATTTCAGGAAAACAGATTTTTCTCGCAAACAAACCGCGAGCAGGATTTGTTGGATAAAAGGAATAAATTAAAAACGGAATAAAATGGCAACAATTCTATTTAAAACTATTCTAGCACTCAAAGCAGTTATGAGAATATGTCGTCTTTGATTGCCATTCTTAAAAATAGATATAATGCTTTGAAATAAACGCTGAACCCTTTTAGCATTTTTATTACTGTAAAAGATCGGAAATTATTAGGGCATTGTGATAATGGCTTGGCTTATTGTAATAGGTGTTTTTTGTTGTCCATTCTTTGTTATTTACTGTGATTTATAAGTATAGATAATACTTCTAAGGTCACGAGCTTTTAAAAAGAATTTTATCTGAAGGTATTGAAAAAGTATACCTTATTGAAAATGTATATAGATATGTATATATATAGATACACCTCGAGTACGCAACTGAATACCTAATCATTTCTTATGACTTTAATTTTACAAACACACAAACATACACATCTCATACAATTGACTTAAACTGGAGAGAGATGAAACAAGCCTATTCTCACCGTCACAGGAAGCTTAATTCTCTCAGACATGACAGCTTTTCACTTTTTATTCTGAGAATGATAATCACATTATGTTAAGTACCTTTAATACTTAAATAGTCATTAGGAAAGGGTGAATTTTGCTCGATATTTTAAGATAACGTTCATTGATAGAGCATTTAAAAGTATAACTAAGTTATGATTTATCATTAACTTTATATTTAATTATAAGTAAGTATGAAAACCACGTAAAATGCGAGACACTTATTCACTGCACATAATAGCGAAATCAAGTATGCAATTACTTTAAATTAAAAAAAAACTATTAACGATAAAAACTTACCCTATTTATAAGTAAACTCAAATGTTTCTTTACTATTTTAATTCAATATAAAATCCCTTATCAGGTCTCTAAAATAGCCACTAAATCGACCACACTTCAATTGCTGCTGATAATAACTAAACAGACAGACCACACATACATACGTTACACACTTATGTGTGTACGGATGTCTTGCTGTCCGTGTAGTCCGATCTCACAGTCTTGATCCTTACACTATTAATAGGTGTTATTGTTAAAATGACGCAAGCTCTTTATTTTTAGTTGGTCAATTAAAAGTTGGTAAATTTAAACAAGAGTATAAACAAGCGGTGGTAAAATCAACACATACAGAATAATATTTACTTTCATATACCTAACTGTAAATCCATTGGTTCCTCTGGATTATAAAAAAAATAGCAATCTGGTGAAATGAGGGTTTATAACAGCATCTCTGCTTCTCCGCTTATACCTTTGAACAACACCAACACGATGGTTTACCCATAAATAGCCAGCGTTCTATAACAAAATGTATTCGATAACTGGCAATGGGCTTGCCATTCGGCATTCACATGGGACTCACACACTAGGACAAAATGGGGGTTCAGCATTTCTACCAAACCCCTCTAAAAATAGTCACACTATAGGTACCTACATACAATATACATACATATATTGTTATTAAACTAGTAGCAGTTTTAAGTATGTCAACTGCGTCAACATATTTCGATTGTCAGTATCGATATTCTGTTGAATGAACTTATCGTTTGACCTATGGCTTACGGTATCAGAGGAAAGTGAATTATATCGTACCTAGACTCAGCGAACTGTTGCGTGCGCAGTATCACAGTGTCCACAAATTAATAAAGTAAAATACAACTTGATTTTTTGTGTTGACAGCTACGCAATAAGATAGCTCGTAGTAACTATTGACGACCAGCGCAGTGGCTAAGCGATTAGACTGCTGCGCTAAGGGTTGTGTGTTCGATTCCCGCATGGTGCAAAAGATTGTGTGAACTGCAGACGTTTGTCCAGAGTCTGGGTGTTTGTGTATGTGATATTTCATGTTTGTGAAACGCATCCACGACACAAGAGAAATTCCTAGTGTGGGGCAACTTTATATTAAAAAGAAAAAATTTGAGACAGGAGAGAATGCGCGAAAGCAATGAGTGAATTGAGAATGGTGGTATTCTATTTGCCTCTCAATAGGGATATTGTTTTGTTTTCAAGTTTTTTTTTATGAATTTTTATAATAATATTAATATAATATTTCCTATAATATATTTATATGAAAACAGAGAGGATGAAAAAAGGTACACTGTAACAACACAAACTAAATACGGCAAACATTTACAAAGTTATAAGCATTTCAGTTTTTATTTTTTGACTGAGATGTCACTATAGGATGGTGACGTCAATGCCCTGTAATTGCATAAAAAAACGCTGCTTATTCATAGTTTATTTTATGAATAACAGCGGTGTTTTTCTTAGCCATAAGCCTATCATGTTAAATGCAATATTTATACAGTTATGGTTATTTCTTCATTATAATAGGCAGTATATTGCTGTTATAGGTAGGCACTCCTCTACTGTGCAAGGTGTCATTACTGTAAGTACATATACAATCCTTTAGTTTTGAAACGCGATCCTTGACTTTGCAAGGTTTCAGGAATTATACTCGCGTTTCTGACAACAGTCTTGATACTTGGAGATTTTTTATACGATGATAATGAATAAATGAATATATTTATTTATCACAAAAAGTACATTATAGTTTATATAAATTACAATTTAAATAGCTTGAACTTAACTTTTTGAGAGCCGGAGTCCGTACTAGGTTCGAGACCTGTAAGACGGATCTTCAGAAGGTAATCACTATATAGTATAAAACAAAGTCGCTTTCTCTGTCCCTATATCCCTATGAGAATGTGTTTAAATCATTAAAACTACGCAACGGATTTTGATGCGGTTTTTTTAAAGATAAAGTGATTGAAGAGGAAGGTTTATATGTATAATAACATCCATTATATAGTGGGGAAATAGTTATAATATATATTTTTTACCCGTGCGAAGCCGGAGCGGGCCGCTAGTACATTATATTTTACACACACAGTTAAGTATTTTTATTTGTTAAAACTTTAAATGTGTCTGCTTACCACATAGCTAACTGCCTCGTTGGTCTAGTGGTGGCCAAGCGCGACTGCAGAGCATGAGATCCTGGGTTCGAACCCCGGGTCGGGCAAAGTGTTATTGGATTTATCCATTAGGTAATTCTTAGTAGCAGCACGGAGTCTGGATTTGTGCCCGGTTGATGGCAATAGGCTCACCCCCTATTACATTTGGACTTAAAACATAACTGGCGAAATGCGAGTGCACTACTAGAGGTACACCTCTGCCTATCCCTTCAGGGAATATAGGCGTGATGTTATGTTAATGTTAAATGTGTCTGTCGATCACGCCTCTATTCGCTACCAGGGTAGGCTAATCATTTTAAAGCTCGAGTCTATCGCCATGTATTGGATACAGTTCACTATCTTCTCCATTCCTTTTTACAATTTTCTAACAGTAACGGAAGCAACGTTTTTGCGTAGGATTTGATTCTAAGACGTCACGCTTGGCAGTAAACTTTGCGGACACGACACCAAAGGATAAAAAAAAATCTACTACCAACTGTAAAATAAAAATATAACTCAAATCCACGAAACCAACTTTTTTTAAACGCGACAGGCTCATCAAACGCCATAATTGAATCAAGTTTGGTATTCAATATCCTTGTCTTTGACGTCCGAGTTTTAACAGACAGGTTAATTAAACAGCCCAGTTAAATACTGCCACATTTTTTTTCTCCCTTCCGCTGTTTTGACCTTAAGAAATTAGGGTTTTACCTTTTGACTTTTCGCATATTTTGTGAGCAACATGAAAGGATAGTACGGATTAATAATTTTGTATATTTAGTGTAGATTTTTAGTGACCTCTGGGGTGTTCGTCCTAGAACGTGGGAAAAGTGTTTTTAGATAACTTTATTTTGTTTAATAAAACGTCGCCCCACACTAGGTCTTTCTCCTGAATCGTGGGAGCGTTTCACAAACGTGAAACATCTCATACGCAAACACCCAGACTCGGGACAAACATCTGCAGATCGCACAATTTTTTGTCCCTTGCGGGATTCAACCCGCAACCCTTAGAGCAGCCCAATCGCTAAGCCTACAAATATCTTAGCCTCATAAGACGTTGCCAGTATAAGCTGTTTTAAAAGAACGACGAATCTCCATGAGTGACGATACTGAATCGTTCGTCTGCCTTGGTCTGCCTTTACAACTGACTGGAATCATCTTTTTACGGTATGAGTTCTTTTGATGAACACATACCTACAACTACCTACATTATCCCTGGCACATAATATCTTAATGGTTATAAGAAAGTATAGAAGAAGAAGGTTATAAGAAAAATAATGTTTATAAGTGCCTACCTTTATTTTTATTGTAAATCAGAATATACATTGTGGGCACTACATGTCCAACCCACGCACTTCTTATAACCCGTTTAGGGAGTACTGCTTAAATTCGTATACTTCAAACCTTTCACCTTCGAGGCTTTCTTAGGTACTACTATAATCAAAAGCGTAGGCGACGTAATCGATGCGACTATATTTCACTGCTCATCAACGCGAGTTTGGATCCTGTTGCCAAACTACATATACCATACATACAATAAAAAAAAAACTTTGCCATACACTAGAAATTTTTCTGTGTCGTGGGTGCGTTTCACAAACATGAAATATCAAATACACAATATGAACCCAATCTGCGTAAAAACAATCTAAAAAATCCAAATCAATACGAAACATGAAAGTTAGACAAAATAAATATGTAAAGCCAAGCCTACGGTGTTATTCTTCGAATTGCCACAGGCATCAGGCGTATTCCCATTCCAAGTTATAACAACTAAAGAAAATATCGAGATGGTTTTCTTTTCGACTTTTCCATAACGCCATATAAGAACAATCTACGTCCCTCACGATATATTCTGGAATAAGTTAATGTATGTGTTTGTAGGGTTTGGTAGAATCGAAAGAAACTTACAGCATAAAAATATTTTTACTCTTAGAAATGTCGCAAGAAATTAAACTCTACGGAATGTGTAGGTTTTATTTTAATTCCTGAAGTATAGAAACCTTATTAGGATTCATAGTCGAGAAATCAGATTGCCTCATAATCTTACATTTTTGCAGTTAAAGCAGACACTTGCTAATAATACCATTTCCTTCGTAGTCTCAGTTGCATTGGCCACCGTAACCTTAGGGTTAGGTATTAAAGTCCCTCAGTCAGTTTAATACCTAAATAAACATCTTTTAATGTACTTTTTATTAACAAGATTTAGGTGCTACAATTCACACGATTTTTACTCGATCTAATGTATGTATTTAATAGCAAAAGGTTACAGAAAATAGGACTTTAACGTAGCCAGACATAAGCACGTATCTGGTTTAAAATAACAGCTATTTAACGTCGACAATATAATCCTTAACCTTGAGTACATACACGATAGGTTGAGACCATTTAAGACATGTTCTCACTGACTTTTAAAGTACGTCAGTATAATAGGGTTAAGAAGATTAGTGTATATTAAATTATATATTATATATATTATCTGCTTAATTACACGTGTGATGACGTCATAGATTTTAAAGTAAAATGAAGATACCCTGTAGTTATATTTACTACTAACTGCGCCCTGTGGTATTACCTACTGCATTTTTTGGGATAAAAAGTAGCCTATGTGTTAATCCAGGGTGTCAGCTACCTCCATACAACATTTTATCAAAATCAGTCCAGCCGTTCGAGCGTGTAAAAGTACATACAAACACACACTCACATTACTTTCGTCTTTATATTATTAGTGTAACTTTTGTGAGTGTTATCCATACTACTTATTAGCCCGGCTTTACT
Source organism: Abrostola tripartita (assembly GCA_905340225.1). Classification (NCBI taxonomy): domain Eukaryota; kingdom Metazoa; phylum Arthropoda; class Insecta; order Lepidoptera; family Noctuidae; genus Abrostola; species Abrostola tripartita. Next base: position 5,174,307 of record HG996504.1, read on the forward strand.
CACGTGAATATTCGGAAATGCTCGACTAATTTCGGACTAAATCGGAGCCCCTGATCATGAGTTTGTGACGCGGCGGAGTCGCGAGCCAAACCGAGCTTCGTTTCCGTCCGAAACGATAACGAAATATAGGGTAGATAGGAGTCAGATGTAAAGATTGTAGAGATATCTGACAACATTCTTTTGTCCCTGATAATACATTGACTTCCTCGTTGATCTAGTGGTCGCTAAGCGCGACTGCTGAGCATGAGGTCCTGGGTTCGAATCCCAGGTCAGGCAAAGTGTTATTGGGTTTCTCCATTAGGTAATTCTTGACATCATTGACTTACTCGTTGACCTGGTGGTCGCTAAGCGCGACTGCTGAGCCTGAGGTCCTGGGTTGGAATCCCAGGTCAGGCAAAGTGTTATTGGGTTTTTCCATTAGGTAATTCTCAGTAGCAGCACATTTCATCGTACATGCGTTATAATTACGTATACAAAACTTTTTTAATTAAGACATTACTTGCTTGCTAATAAAGTGCATAATTAAACAAAGTACCTACCTACAAAGTTGTAATTAATCGTAACTGCAGTCAATAGATAACCTGCACGTTCGTTAAATATCAGCAATACGCTTAAGAGCTAACTACAGTAATGTCGCTAGATATTGATGGTTGGCCATATGTAACATACTCGTTTATTCTATGACTTTGTCTGTATTGTACCTAGCAGCAGCAAAAGGTCCATAATATGCCATGTTTTATACCAGACTATCTATCAAACATGGCCATTTAGTCGTGCCCATTATAGTATTGTTATAACTTCAGTCATATTTTGTTTCAGCTTCCTTTATTCAAGTATGATTTAAACATACAATTGTACGCCTTTGGTATCTACTATCTAGTGTAGAAACTTTGAGCAACTTTTCAGTCAATATTCCTCTAGGGTGCTCCCGAATTGTTTTATTTAATGACAAAGCCGCCAATCTAATGACATTTATTACTGAAGTGTTGCAAAACTGTTAAAATAAACAAAGAGAAATAAGGTTGTAACTAGAAACCTGTGGGAGTCTATGTATTTTGCCACACATAATAATAATGGTCTCCTGACCGAATTTCGATCACGGCCTCCGATCTCATCTGAGACTCTCTCATCTGAGGCTCTGATCATCTAGCCAACCATGCAGGAGACATTATAGTGCACACGTATGCGCGCAAACACCGGAGCACTAGCTATTATCTCACTATCATAGTCCGATGGGACGGTAGACCGACACGACTGAAGAGAGATCAGGCGCAGGACCAACGGCTTAACGTGCTTTCCGAAAGACGGAGGGGTCTCGACATGTTAAAACGGTCACCCATTACAAGACTGACCGCAGCAAGCACGGCTTAAATTCGCAAAACGACTGATCTGCGCAGTAGCCACGTAGCTACAAGCCCCACATAATATAGATACAAAACATACAAGCGTATAGCAAAGTAATGTATGTCAACTTCGTTGGCTCCAAAAAGCACAACGTACAAACATACAAGCAAACAATGTTATTTATCTAGCGTGCACTAATAGCATTTACTTAAATTAATTCAAGTAGCGTAATACCATTAGCTTTCGATTGACTTTCAGCAATATCCTGCATTTGTTGCTTACATTTACTAGTACCGACATCTTTAGTTCCTAACAGATAAAACCCAAAATGTTTGAGTACCACAAAAACAAGATTAACGAAATTAACAGTATCCCTAACAATTTGTCCGTCGAAGAAAATCTTTATTACCGAGATTATTATTTAAAGGACTTCAAATATATAAGCCCCGATGTGATCAACTTGAATAAGAATAAGATTATAAACAAAGATATCGAGAAGCCTGTTATCAGTGAAGACTTGGAAGACAAGTCTTTGCTGGAGAAATGGGTGAGCGAGGTCATGAAAGGACTGAAGCAGTTCTTCTACCAAGGATCTCTACATGGAGTCAAGTTAGTATTACGACTTAATAGTCAATATCAAGGTGAAGCAAACTCATCCTTGTGCCTTAATTGAAGACAGTTATTATATTATAATTTTTCCTTATAATATTATTGCCAGAAGACATTACACACAAGAGGCTAAAATATTGTATATACATATAGGCGAGCGGTAAAAACCAAACGATTGTAATCGCTTTCCCTGTAAGTCCCTAAACAAACAAATAAATATCGATACCTGACCTGACATATCTTTAAAATTTATAGGCTGGTGATAATGTTAACCCTGTGTTTAACATAACATCACGCCGTATTCGTCGTAGGGGTAGGCCTCTGCCTACAGCTGTGTATTTCACCCACAATCCCAAAGAAATAGCTTGTGTTACTAGTTTACGATATCTGTGTTCTATACCCTACTAGATACATCTTCGAGCCCTCCTTCGGTACCAAGGAGAAGGCGACATGGGTGGTGATCATGTTCATCAGCATCTTCATCTGTGCGGTGGTCATCATCCAGTTGGTCTGCAAGTGGACCTCGACGCCGTTCGTCAACGTGATCGACTCTGTTCCTACTCCGATATGGGCAGTTCCGTTCCCAACTGTAGTTATTTGCCCCCATTTGCACGTGAAGATGTCGTATGCTAATGTTACGGAACTACAAGGGTAAGGATATCACAATACCTATTTAAAAAATATAGAAGGTGGCAACGATTTAAAAAAAAAAGTTGTAAGCCTAAATTCCGTCCGTTCAACTGATTTTGATTTGTAGGTATTGCATCGGTCACATCATGAACAAGTAACCGATTTTAAATTATATGTTCTGCAGCATAGAACTTAAAATCGGTTTAGCCAATTTGATAACTAAAAATTAAAAGAAAATTCACTCTCGATTTATTTCTGTGAAAACTTACGTATTTCAAAGCTTTTACTGGTTTGAGTGATTGAAATACATGCTTTCGGCCACGACTACGGGGTTTATTTTGTTACGACTTTTCCAGAACGATTCTGTACAAAATTATAATGCGTAAGTAAAACATTTGTATAATATCAATACCAGTATGTACCTATCTATCATAGGGCGCACTTCTTTCTAGAACTCTATTCAATCTAAAAAGCAAGTGCTCTACACAAAGCGTTGCAAAATGTTTCATAAATCACAACAAATTATATCAGGCAAGTTACAAATTTCCTGGAACTCGTAGATTGCCTTAGAATTTTCTGGAACAAGATTCTATTATGAAAGGAAGCTATTATGTGCAGTTTACAGGAATTTTTCGCGTCGCTGGTATGCCCGAGGATGAAGAACGACAACAAGTTTATTGAGAACAGGCTTGATAAAATTCAGTTTAATTTGCTTCAGGAATTCGTTGTAAAGGTAAGTGTAAATATTACTAACCCACTCTACTATTCTGCTATTTCATTTTATTGTAATCAAAATATTATTTTACATTATTTGACTGAAGTTTTTACAAAGAATTATATACCCAAATTATTTATATACCCACTACATAAAATTATATACCCAACAAAAATTAATTTATTATGATTGATTTTTAGACAAAACTACTTATAACAATATATTCAAGGATCACACTTAAGAAATTGCCATTCCACTATCTTGAAAACCACCATTATTTCCTCTCAGAAGTAGAACGATTGATCTTATTGACTGTTGAAACTGCCAAAAGTATTACTTATAGAGGCAGTTTCAGCCAAAACTATTTCTATATTTATTCAGGGTGCGCCGACCTGTCCGGAGATAGTCAAGGCCTGCAACTGGCCAGCCAAACACGACACTCGGTGGGAGATGGACAAGTGCTGCGAGCTCTTTCATCCTATTTTCACCAATTATGGACTTTGCTTTGCTTTCAACAGTCTACCACTTAATGCTATGTAAGTAAAATAGAATAAAAAAGGTAGTTTTGGGAACGAATTTTAGAGCTAAAAAGTCTTGGCAAGTGCCGAAAAATCTGGTAAGATTGTAATGCTTCTACATGAGCTTTATGTTAAAACATTTCTATTTGTTTTGACTGCTAATTAGGCACATGTTTTAAGCAGACTCTTGATCTTATCCAAAAAACTATGATCCTGTAAAATACATTAGATGTCGAGCTTTTAAGTCACAGGTCCAACAGTTTAAAGGTTTTATCATGTCTCTAACACAGGACCAACGAAACCCTAGCCTGGCACAAAGCTTTCAACGAGGAGGTGAAGCCAGAGGCCCTAGAGTGGGGGCTGGATATCGGGTACCCGAAGGTCTTCCCCCCTGACCTGACGATGCAGCCCTTCAGAGTAATGGCTTCTGGGGAGTCCAATGGCTTGGGCGTGGAACTGTTCCTGAATAATACCGAACACCAGCACGGCTGTGAAGGGAATAGCTTGGGATTTACAGTAAGTTACTGCGTCGTTTCTTTCTTGTAGTTTACGTCATACATAGGTATGTATATATCCCGCGTCTTCCGTATCTTTCCTAACATGCTTAAGAACAAGCATTTTCGCTTCAAACTCTTTATTTTTCGATAGCTACTACTTCATATGGATATATTAATTATGTCTAATTTGATTATTCGTTAGCTCCACTGAATTCCCTAACTGTAATAAATATACCTACAGCCTAGGCTAAATCTTTGACTATTGTATTTCTACTTCATTTGCCGATTGCCAGCATTCCACCGCATTACTCTAACACCATAGATTACCTATATATGAGGATCTTTACCTAAGATCAACCTGTAAACTGTAAGTAGAGATCCTCCACGAGTGTTGACACCTTCTTGTTGACTGACCAATCTCTATATCACGGCATGACTTGTTCATACCAATACGAACAATAATCTACTTATATGTAACACCAACCTGAACGTAATAGTAAAGAAGCAGGAAAAGTAGCCTGAACTAAACGTACGATTCCTTTCCTCAGATCCTAATCAGCTCCCCAACAGACCACGTGTACACCAGCACAGTTCTCCGTCTGCCAATGGATAGGATGACGACGATTGAAGTCACTCCTCTCACATACAAGACTGACACCTCGCTCCGCTCCCTCTCACCGTACAAGAGGCAGTGCTTCTTTCAGAATGAGAAGAGATTGCAGTACTATGAGTTCTATACTGACAGTAACTGTAAACATGATCTGTTAGTACGGGAAGCGAGGAAGATGTGTAACTGTGTGCTCTTCAATTGGCCGCGTAAGTTTTTTTTTTAAAACGTCGCCCCTCACTTGGAATTTCTCCTGTATCGTGGGTGCGTTTCACAAACATGAAATATCACATACACAAACACCCAGACTCGGGACAAACATCTGCGGATAGCACGGGAAACAAATCCGCAACTCTTAGCGCAGCAGTACAATCGCTTGGCCACTGCGCCAGATCAGGTCGTCAAGTTTTCCATAGGTTTTGTTCAAAATCCATATATTATACTCATCAGTCTTCTTAAATAACTGCTTAAAACTTTGAGAGGTAAAAGAATAATCGTTTGCTAAAAAACACTAGTAGTAGTAGTAGTAGCTTTACAACATACCAACCAACAAATCGGTAACTCACAAGATCAGTTTTTTAAATGATTGTTTCATTTGATCGAGCTATGTACCAATTAATTTAAATAAACTAATCTAGTAAAGATATCATACATAATTATGTTACATAAATAGAAAATGTAGATGAAATCCCGTGTTGCAATAGAGACTTCCAATTAGTAACAGAGAATAAAATAAATTCTTCATTTTTCAGGACAATTCATCTGGGAGCCGGTCTGCACAACGAAGAATGATTTTAAATGCATTAGCAGCGTGGAAGGTTTATTTTTGTAACATTTACTTACCTTTGAATATATATTTTCTTAAATTTCTTAGGGAGCCAAGTAATTCGTAAAATTGAGTTAATTACTTTAAAAGTCAATTTATTTAATCCATAAGATGTAATGATGACTGAATGACTGCATTGTTGGTCTAGTCGTCGTTAAGCGCGACTGGTGAGCATGAAGTCCTGGGTTCGAATCCCGGGTCGGGCGAGTGTCATTGAGTTTTCGATTAGGTTATTCTCAGTAACAGCACGGACTTTGGATTTGTGCCCGGTTGATGGCAATAGGCTCGCCCCCTATAACATTGGGACATAAATAACTGGTGAAATGTGGGTGTTCTACAGGTACACCGCTGCCTACCGCTTCAGGAATACAGGCGATGTTATGTTTTGTAAGATACTAGCTTTTTCCCGCGGCTTTCCGCGTTAACCCCTATTTGAACCTCTTACAGGGTTGAATTAAAAAAAACAGTACCCTATGTCCTTTTTCGGGTCTTAAAACTTTATTCATGCCAAATTCTATCAAAATTCGTCCAGCGGTTTAGTAGTGAAGGTGTGACAAACAGACAGACAGAGATACTTTCACATTTATAATATTAGTATGGATGAATAAAGATGGCATCTTTAGAAATTAAATTAAAACCATTCTTCCACAGCAAAGGTAGAAGAGCAGCTTATTTACGCGTATTACGCAGAAAGCGAAGATGAGAGAGGAACTCAGCAGGAGTCTAAGTCCTGCCACCCGTCCTGCAATGACGTCATCTACGCCAGCCAAGTGTTCTACTCCGATCTTACCAGGGACATGGAGAATAGTTCGCACAAATGGGGGACATTCAGACTGTGAGTAACCTTTTTTCTTTTCTTTCCTTCTTTTTCTTTTTAAAAAAAAAACTCGCCCCACACTAGGAACTTCTCCTGTATCGTGGGTGCGTTTTACAAACATGTAATATCACATACACAAACACCCAGACTCGGGACAAATATATGTGGATCGCACAAATTTTTGTCCCGTGCGGGAATCGAACCCGCAACCCTTAGCGCAGCAGTCCAATCGCTTAGCCACTGCGCCAATCGGGTCGTCTGTTCTATTGGTTGTAAAAATCGATACTGAATTCATAAAATTGTTAAGAGAGACTTAATTTTTCAGACTATATTCGTGCATTGGCTAAAAAGAATATCATAGGATTATAGGAAAAGCTAGTCATACCCGTGATTGAAACGACACAAGCATGATACATAATAGGTACCTATAGATAATGTATCTTGCATGGTTTGCTGATACATAACATCATGCGTGTATTCCTGGAACGGGTAGGCATACTTCAATATAGATAAATCTAGTGCCATTAACTGAGCACAAACTCAGACTCCGTGCTCCGTAAATTACCTAAAAAGAAAACTCTTTGTCTGACCCGGGAATAGAACCCAGGTCATTACATTCCACGTCCAGCGGTCGCGCTTTTCGATAACTAGACACATACCTACAGTGGCGGGCAAGAGTTAAATTTGATGTGGGCAAACTATATTTTGCGAGGCCCTTTAGTGTAATTCTTATATATAGGTAGTTCATGTATGTAGGGCAGGGGGAGAGGTCTCCTTAATAGGCGCCCACAAATTTTTCATAACTTTAAAAATGGGGTGCAACATAGGACTCTTGGCAAAATATTTTTTTTTCCGTTATATTCTTCGAGGCGCGAGGCCCTTCAGACCGCAAGGCCCGGCCGTGGGCGATGGCCCACCTCACCCACGCCTTACGCCACCTCTGCATACCTACTGTAAACACGGCTTTCTGATAGTTTTGTATTTTTCATTGACAGGGGCGAGGTGACACAAATCAACGTGCACTTTTACGACGATATGTTTCTTGGGCAGCATCGGCATGCGCAGTATGATGATTACTACTTCATTGGTGAGTATTAGCCTTCTTCTTCTTATCGTATGGTCGATGATCAACCTGGTGTCAGAGTTTAACCCGCCTGTAGGCCTCTGACATGGCTTTACACACCGTTAAAAAATCTCTCATGTGTGCCGGTGTTCCTCACGGTGTTTTTCTTCACCGTTCTTAGCAACTGATAACTAATTTATAGTAGGTAATTAGAGGAATTCGAAAAGACTTTGTTGCGTGCCAGGGTGCGTGGGTTTGAACTCGCGAGCTTTGACTTGGCACACCAACGGTCATACGGCTATCACTGCTTTTAGTTTATTAACCAATATTACAATAGAAATATCAAATAGCTTGTTAAATGTTCTGAGCGTAGGTAGGTATATTATAAAAAAAAGTTTTTTTTTATAATAAAGGTACCTATCAAAGCTACCTCGAGGCCCGAATAAAAAAAAATCTAATATCAAACGTCTGAACAGAAGTTCATAAATTATAGCTAAGAACTATTTGGATCAAGTCTGCTTTTAAACAAAAAAACGCATCATAATCGATCCATTGGTTTAGGAGCTACGATGCCACAGACAGATACACAGACAGACACGTCAAACTCATAAAAGCCCTCATTTTGCGTCGTGGGTTCAAAACAGCACCCAAAAGCCACTCGTGTCTTCCTCTCTCTCACTCTAGCTAGTGTTAATGGGCTTGTGAGCCATGCGTTTGTTTTTATAACTTGCAACCCACTCTAATACTCCCGTGAGACGTTTTTCTGGCTCTCACAATCACAAGATCGATGAAGTGAGTAACGGGTTAGTCTTTTTCGTACGATGAATAAAAATAACGCTAACATCGTACAAACAAAACACACTAAAGGATCTGTTTCTCTACTAGTAGGTAATAGAAATACCGTAACATAATAATACTGTATCAGAGATGTTTTAATAAGGGTAAGTATAACGAAAATAGTTTGCAACCGTGCACCAGCTGTCAAGGGAGTGAGGATTAAATCTGTAACTAAGTACCTAGTCATGCATTTTTAGGTACTTGATATAACAATGTTAGTGATCTTAATATACATTAAGTGTACTTAATTTAATACGAACATAATCTATTGTCTATCAAATATCGATACCTGGTCCATAAAAATTAAAACGAAAATTTCCTATCGATTCTATGTAAATGATAGCTCCCTTTACTTTTCATATAATTTTTACTACCTAATTGGTATTAATACAACTGGTCGATTCTATTCAAAATCACACAACAGATTTTGAATAGAATCGACCCGTAAATATTCTAAATATAAAGGGTGTGGATAAAAATTTGACTTGCTAAAATAAGGTAGTTTAAATTTTGCTATATGGCGACATGGTGTGCAGCTACATCACACACAATAACTATTTGATAAAGAGCAATAAATAAGATTTTAACCAATTTACAAAAAGAGATAGAGTTAAATTGCAGTTGCTAGTAGGAATTATGTTATACCGTTCACTTACTTACGCTCTTCTTTAGGTGCAATCGGTGGTCTTCTGAGCTTGTTCCTCGGCTTCAGCATCATCAGCGTTGCGGAGCTTATCTACTTCGTGCTCCTTAAGCCTGCTTACGTCATCATGAGGGAAATCAGTCGCACGCAGTAGAAAGGCCATACAACACGGTCCTCAAAAGTTTTTTTGTCTTATTAACTACATTGGGTGGGATTTGTAAAGGAACAATGGGGAGCATTTGCCCAGCAGTGGTAGACTGAACACTGAAAAGGCTATTTAAAAAGAAATTAGCTACTATCCTAACGTACCCACGGCGATTGTTTTAGTAGGGACCATGTAAGAGCTTATTGTATCACATTTGTTGTGTGTTTTTCAGTTGTTTTATCAATTTTTGAATAGCAGTCAGCATACTGCAGTTTAGTGCAGATGTTGATAATACACATTTAACGTTGTCTAGAATTGCAATAAAATAATTTGTTGTCTATTGTATGTTGTATTTTATTTAAATAACGTCAAACTATTGTTGGTCATTCAACCTGGCCAGTAACAGCGATTTATGCTTGGGCAATTGTGGCGATTTATAATACAACTAAACGCAGCAGTCAGACCCAGATTAGCTTAATTTTTAGGGGAAATATAACATAATATTACACCTGTATTCCCTGAAGGGGTAGACAGAGGTGCACATATAATACACCCACATTTCGCCAGTTATGTTGTAGATCCCAATGTAATAGGGGGCGAGCCTATTGCCAACAACTGGGCATAAATCAAGACTCCGTGCTGTTACGGAGAATTACCAAATGCAAAAACCCAATAACACTTTTACCCGACCCGGGATTCGAACCCAAAACATCATGCTCATCAGTCACGCTTAGCGCACTACACCAACGAGGCAGTTTAAATATCCTATAACATAATTTTGAATTAAGTATTTATCTTAACAAATACTATTTAACATTATGTATCTACTCAAAATAAATATCTACCTACGAATAAATTTGAAGGTACAATACATTATTACCGGCGCAGCTTATAAATCCGATATAATCGCTAGGGAACGCTTGCAATGCTTCACATGTTTCGTAATTGTGGCATTATAAATTCATAATATCCTATTGCAATCCACTTTAGTTGAAGCTTTTGCTCATATGTATATATCTACACATGCTTACTAAGTAGGTACAGGTAGAATGTGAATCTTTTATAATCTGTTCTAGATTAAATTTGAAAATAACCTAAATAATTGTTGTTTAAAATGTACCTAAAACCATCTAAAACACAAACAAATGCTCTACTTTGAAATATACACACAGACCCTTGCATGTAACGTCTTTAATAAACGTAATTTATAGAAAGGAAACAGGTAGGTACTTAGCATACATCTACATGGTATTCCTGTTAGGTAGTCTTAGGTACTTGAACCCTCTATAGATATACATAAATTTCTTTATTGATGAAGAAGATCCAGTTACTGAAAAGGATCGAATAGATTCTACTTAATTATCTATGGTACCTACCTGCAACTATTTTATACATCCATGCTACAACCTCATTTAACCAAGGAGGTGCGATAATAAACACAACCAAACTATTTCACTTACAAGAAATTGACAGTTCAAAAATAATCCACAGAAACTTCACGTCCAGACACTGAAACTTAAACATAACCAAAACAAACTTTTAATGTTTTTATTAATCAAACTTTACTAAAATTGAAACAATGTTGGCCGATAACTGTTACCTGGGTTGCCCGTTCGGGCTTGAAGAGCTTAGGCTCCTGAACGATAGGCTGAACGCTAGGGTCGTGGAACAAGTGAACGATACCCAGGAACTGGTCATGTTGAATAACTTCGCACATGAGAGCAACGAGTATCAGTTTAAGAAATGCTTGCAAGACAGGTAAGTGAGAAAATATACTTTATACATAGCTATCTTTAAGAACCTTCTCTTAAGTACTTACAATTTACAAAAAAAATTGTACACATCTATGTCCCCGTTTGTAATATGGGGTTAAAACAGGTTTTTAGTCTCTATAAAAGGCATCGAATACCGCCGATAATTCTTCTTCTTCTATCAATGATCTAAATACCTTGCGACCAAAAATTATCAAATATGTACGTAGGTTCCAAAGGTAAGCTAAAATAACTTAGTGTTTGGAAACAAACGGATATTTATGGAGACCAGAGCATTTATGAAATAACATGCGTCTCACCGCAGGGTGATAGCTTGTTCTGCTTTCCTCGGTTACAGACTGATTAGGGTCCAGTCCTAACAATCACAAAGTTAAAATAGTCTTATTTTTAAAGCATACTATAACAATACACATAAAGGTAGTTTTAAGTTGAGAAAAAAAAAAAAAAAAAAGTCGTTACATCTCTAACTGACCCCACTTGATAATTATCTTTTACTTCCCAGAATGTCTGACATAGCTTCCTGGCGCTGGGTGCTAGAAGACCTGACAAAGCGTCTGACTGATGCCATAGACACCCTCAAGTACGAGCACAATGCCCTCCGCGTGGTCATCACAAGGGTCCAAGACGAGATAGACGGGCATTCTCGGGAGGCGACCCAACCTGGCGCGTTGAGTCCACAGACTGACAGCGTCGAGGAAGTCATCTTGCAGGTCCGCACCAAGCCAATGAGTATGGTAGTATTTGCCCGGACACTGGGCAAGTAATTGGACTGCTAAGAGGTTGATGTGATTCTCACACCGTGATCCTCTCATATTAGTCCTAAATCTGATTAAGTACCTACCTATTGTCCGTAGAGTAAACAACATACAAAGAATCATAAAAACAATTAAAAGGAAGCTATCTTTTTAACCGACTAAGTTACTTTGCAAAGTCTATTAGTGTGTTCTAGAACTAAGTAGTAGGCTTTTTTCTAGAAGGTTTCATAGTTAATCATAATATATGCGACACATTTTAGTCTCAGCCTCTAACTCGTGCCTGACACCACATTTCAGGAGTACGAATTTTTACGCGATGAAAAGAAGAAATTCGAGAATCTCATACTGGCAGTAGAACAGCAAACAGCTGCCATGGAGAAGACTAAGAAGAAGATAGAAACCGATATCCTACACAAAGAACAGGCTCTGACCATTGAAGAGGCGTGTGCTAAAATTACCTCTGGATCGACATCAAGAAGCGATCATGCAAGAAGGAAAAAGAAGAGAAAGTGGGTACCCTTCACAATAGCTAAGATTTTTTGTCGGTGTTGTGAACATAACTGATTTCAGCTACGGTTTTCTATGCAACATAGTCTTGTTAAAAACCTACAGACAAAGTAAAACGTCCATGTGTCATCTTAAGGATTTTATGGTCCTGCTAGAAAACATTTCTTTTTTATCTAGAGCATCACCAGTCACGCGCTGGGAAAACCGGTGTGTAGCATTGAAGAGAGCTGGTCTTCGTGCACTTAGCAACGCGATTGTCACCAGACAACAGGTAAAAAATTAAAAATACCGCTTTGATCTAGTAGGTATTGTGATATTTGAAGTTAGTCTTTATAATCAGGGCCGGATCATCCATTAGACAGAATAGGCAATTGCCTAGGGTCCCCGCTTCGGCAGGGGTTCCGTAACACTAGATTTTTTTTTTCTTAATGTAGTAAACCTAATTTTAAGATTGGTATGTAATAGACCATTAACAATGACTGCCTAGTTTTCACATAAGTAGGTACTACAACTAACTTTCGGCTTCGTGAAGGCCTGAAAAGGGTAATGGGGCCCTGGCCCCTGATAAATGCATTGCCTAGGGGCCCCCACATGGTTAATCCAGCCCTGCTCATAATCTACTTGTTTAAAAATTATCAAATAAGCTTCAATTCTTTATGCTGCAATTTAGGTCATAATACCTACCTACCAAAAGTAAGAAGTGGGTTGGAGCTTTACTAAGGCAGAACATCAGAATAGATATAACATTTATATGAAAGTCCTCACTAGGTACGGGGAGCCAGGGTCCATCTGTCAATAACGGCACAAGCTCATGCTGCAAGAGTGGATTCAACTCTCAGAAGGCGACTCAACACCAACAAAGTCAAGCTTCAGGATCTATACTGGCAAAAGGAAGAGGTCAGTAAAGTAATCGAAACTTATTTAAGAATAGGTAGACAGACTACCTCGTTGGTCTAGTGGTCGCTAAGCGCGACTGCTGAGCATGAGGTCCTGGGTTCGAATCCCAGGTTTGGCAAAGTGTTACTGGGTTTTTCCATAAGGTAATTGATAATTCTCAGTAGCAGCACCGAGTCTGGATTTGTGCCCGGTTGATGGCAACAGGCTCGCCCCATTGGGACCTATAACATAACTGGCGAGATGTGGATATACTATATATACACCTCTGTCTACCCCGTCGGGGAATACCGGCGTGAGGTTATGTTCATGTTATGTTAGGTAGACATAAACACGAAAGTAAAAAAAAATGTGTAAAGTACCTATAATAATGCAGGCTATGCGAGACTTCAAAGCATTATCAGAAGAAATGACAGCGACAGAAGACAATCTCCTTGAAACAATGGAACAAGAGCGTGTCGTAGAAACCAGGCTAGCGGACCGAACCTTGAGGCCTGTTGGTGAACTCACCAGGGATGATGTGGATAGGAAACTAAGGGATGAACTCGCAAGACTGAGGAGCTTTAGCAAACAGTTGAGATGCAGTTACGAAAGGATTAAGTAAGTCTTTGCTTAAACTTCGTCTAGTTTTTCTCTGAAGCTATCAATGTGTCATAGAGCACTTCAAAATCCCGTTGTTCTTGCGACTAGTTTTTTCATAGTTCGTGTGACAGTCGTTTTCCGTGACACACGTTTGCGCACCAAAATATCTACTGCGTAGTTAGCTAGCCTCTTATTTACCTTCCCCAAAAAACTGCCATATCAATTTGCTCATTTTTATTGAGGCTTCAGAGTTCAGTCTTTATTTTCTCCACAGGACGCTACAACGTCACTTAACGAACAGCATGGATCGCGTCGACAGCTGTGCCGCAGATATTCTGCAAGTCGTGCGCTTAGACGAAGAGCGAATCAGGTTAAGACTTGGTGAGGTAGCTACTGAGGTCCCTAACCCGCCTCCCATACCAGAAATGTTTTGCCAGAGCCAACCACAGGAGTGTAGCAGACCATCTTTACAGTCCATTCAAGAGGAAGATGAAGATGATGATTATCCCATAGATTATTAACAATACTAAAGAAAATAAAATTATCCTTGTATACCTACAAGTTACTTAAGTTTCAGTGGCAAGGGTTTGACATTATTATTATTTATCACTTGGCAACAATTTAACGGAAAAATTACAACATGGAGGTGTGCAAGGTGCGATAGATTACACGTCTATCGTCCCCTTCTGATGATACAGGCGTGCTGTTAACATTTATAACGTGGCAGCAGCGAATGCCACAACTAATCAATTTATTTAACGTCGCTAATTGTGGTTTGTGGAAATACTGCAGAAATATTGCGTGAGCAAACAGTGCACGACCAATATCAAAAATAGTTCGGTACGTGCAAAATTAAGTATATATACACCTACACAAAACTTAAGGCAGACCATTTTGTCATTTGCCCTCGCGTTACAATCTTCGACTTTATTTTTGATATTTTCTTGAAAATCTATTTTAATATTATTGATTGGTACTTATCTATTTTATAAGGATGTATTGTTACACGGAAAAACAATTTCTTTGTTTTTGATAATGTTTATTTTGGAAACGAAACTAATAACTATTTTAACAATATCACAAACTGTTTAACTTAATCGTCCCAAGAATAAAAAATGAATCTAACCAAAAATATCTACAGACTTGTGTTGATACTACATATTTTTAGTTAGTAACAAAAATCAGGAGAATACTATTTTTATTGTTTAGTTAGAACTAAAAAGTTGGGACGTCGATGATTATTTTAATTGGCAAAACATACTTAGTTACATTTTTACAAGCATAAAAATACAATTAAAAAAGAAATAATAAATATATTTCGATTATATTACTATTACAATGAATTGAATAAATGTTTAGTTCTATTTTTATAGTACAGATCTTTATTTCCATATTTGTAATTGAATTATTATTTATGAATAAAGTATAATTATTACACTGATAAAATGTTTTATTGAATTATTTCCTACAAGAGGTTTAGGTGTCGGGTGTGCTACACAGAAAAATACTGAACACAAAATGGTGTAAAATATTAGGAATGACACAAAAATAACTAAGGTATATTAATTTAAATTTGTAGTTCTCGCAAATAAATATTATATCTAAAGCGATGGACATGTCATTACATAAAATACATCAAATACTTATGTGTAAACATCGAATACTAACAACACCAACTTATTTATAACAGATCTCTAAGATGTTTCCCTTTTTCACCTGAACAACTTTTAATTGTCCCACACCCTTATGTAAAATTGCCAAAAAAATATATAGTAGTAGACTAGAAGGGCTTGAAAAAGAAGAAATTTCCATTTTTTCGCATTCATATCTGTTATACATAAGTAAGTGTTGATATACATCTATTAAACATTCTTATTACAATTATTTTAGTTTTGTGATATTAAACATTGACCCTTTCACAAAAGAATGTTGGGAAGCAGATGTATACACAATTTTTTATCTTCTTCTTTGAACATCATGATGACAAATGGCAGAAAGAGACAAAATGGTGTGTGTACAATTCACCTGCTTAACTATTTTATGTGAACAATCAGCTATCAGTCATAACCACTGGATTGCTAACAAAGCCTGTTTGCAACAATCCACTTGTCTAGCAAGTAATTAGCAGATTACCTAAACAATTGTATACATATTATGTTTATGCCTCATAGGCACAGAAATTATAAAATCTTAATATATACAGACTATATATCACTGTTCGTGTAAAAGCTTAGACCTGCATTATCAGAGTATTCCACACTATTTTAGAGAGGAGCATGACCTTTTACTGGTCCTTATGGGTTACATGAGTATGTATACATGTTTTTCATTACAGATGTTCTCTTACGAAGTCGGTTTGGCTCTCCTTGTAGATGTAATGTTTACTGATAAGCAGAACTGTGTTGCAACCGTGACCAAGCACTCTTTAAGTAACACACACTAGGACAATGTGCTTCAGCACACCTGACAATATTCATACTCAAACGGACTGAGTGAGATAGAACATCTATACATAAAATATCCAATTCTACACAGCAAAGTTAAAGCAATGTCTTCTTATAATGTTCAATAGTGTAAATACTGTGATAATACATTATTTTTAAATAATGTGATTATTATGGGATTATTGATATCACTAGGACAGTTGGAGATCACAAATATACATTTGATGACTATAATTAATAAGTAAATACGTATAATTATATTATTGATAGTGTTTCCGGTGTTGTTTCATAGCAACACTTTTAGAAAAAAAAAATGGTACCATTCTTTTATTGGTGTAGAATCATTTGAAGGCTACTTTAACACATTAACTGCCACGCAGCAGACACAATTAAAAAACTATTGTTTAACCGTTTGAGCACCACAGCCATAGGTAGAAAACAAAGCTTTGTGCCCTCCACGCTATGACTTTATTAAAAGACAATATCTAATCGAAACATTTATTACGATTATTGTTTGTTATTACATTACACAAGACTGATTGACAAGATATTGACTAATAATAAAGTTATGGCGAGGAGAGTTCGGTAATGTTTGTCTTCTATACAAATTGTGGCGCTCAAAAGGTTAAAGGTGGCATTCAAAGTGTTAATCAACGTCTGTACCATATTCATAATTCATATAGACTTGAATAAAAAGAAATCATATAAGTCAATTTATGAAAATGTGATGTAATGCATCAACTACAATTGTTTTCACATTCCACTCCAATTATTTTTCAAAGTAGGTAACCTAATGCAACATACTTTCATTTGAAGAATACAAATGTACATTGTAACAATTAAATAAGTTACTATAATAAAATAGCTTCAATTTAGTGTGTAATGATATAATATTCAGTTTGTACAATCTAATAAAAGCAACTAAACAATGCTTATTGAGATTCAAAAGTATAAAATAAAACTTTTAATAGAACAGAACTGAGTGATAATACTCAAGAAATCAAACTAGCCACAACGGTCACATCGGAGGGTGTTTACCTACAAACCAAACTGGTTTAAATGTGCCTCACTAAGCACGTGGCTCTCAATATTCTGAGCGTTGCAAGCTACTTCCACATGGCATTTGTTGCAATACGCAAAATTCTCATGTTCATTGGCCAGGTAAGCCTCAATGGAAACCTCCTGGCTCTCAATCAATTCTTCGATCTCCACAAACCACTCCATGTGTTGCTCATCATCATCAATGTGACTTAGAATGCTCTGAACTGTGTTGTCTATGTATGCATCACACACTTTACACCAGACCTCATCATCATTCAGTACCGGGAATATGCCGTTCAGAGGCTTGAGGCGCTCCGTGATGTTAGCACGATGGTTGATGTGGTTCACGTGTTCCTCAATGCTCTGCAGGGAGCAGTCGACACTGCTGTTGCACACCTCACAGAAAACTTCGTCTTTCTCGCACGACAGGTATGCGTCTAAAGTTATGAACTCACCGTCTATGAGGTCGTCCATCGCTGCCATCCAGTTTGCATGATCTTCGCCTTCAATATGCTTTGTAACGGACTCCTCGTCGGGCAGGTTTCTCTTGCATGGCTTGCAGTGAAGTATGTCATTGCTAAAACTTATGCCGTTCTCGTTCATCAACTCGATGTTTTCCTTATGTTTTGCACCATTAGTATGCTGTTCAATACATCTGCTCGCCTTTGGAATAAACACCCCGCAAAATACGCAACGGACTCGCGTCTTTGAACTAGCGACTATACCATACAAAACACCAGTTTTCATTTTAACTTATTACAATTGTTGGGTTATTTTATACCAATTATTATTCGTATTAGCTATGGATTACGGTTTTAATCTGAGTAACTTGAAATTTCGCGAATTTTTTGGATTAAGTTGACAGTTTGACAGGTGTTATTTTTAAGTTTCTTTGCACTGTTATTTGTACATACAGAAGATCGATGATTGAAAGAAAAAATTACAGGTATTTCTAATAGGGCAACATTATTTGCAAATACAACACACGACCAGCTTTCTCCAATCGAAGATAATCTTAATAATATTTATATTACTCTTTAAACCTATTTGTTATATTATACTTATAATCCTTCAACATTTTGTGTTATAACAGTCATATCCCTTCCTTCACCATCTTCATCATCCAAACCGTCGTTAATCCATTACATTTTAGTATGATTTTAGTGTCTTGTTAAATTTTATTCGCAATGAAATGCAAACTTAATTACTAATTTTTTAAAGATACATGATTGCATGCCTAAAGCTAAAGTTAGATCAGAAGCGTAGATATGTAAAGCAGTAAGAATTTAAATAAAACAGTTTTCATTAGTGCAACATTTGAATGCGATTTGGGGAATCCCCTTTCTTTCTTATCTTATGACGTCAAAGTTACCGAAGTCATTTTTGGAGTTCAATAATAAACTCTAAAAACCTATAATGCATGTCGAATTTTAGATCAACAGTTTTTCAGCGGTTTCTCTTAAGTTATTTGGGACTTATGGCATTTCTAGATTAGTAAGTAGCTAATATTGGTGGTTTGTAAGCGGTAAATATAATTGTAATTACATCCGGTTTTATGAGTGAATATAATTTAAATGGTAGGAGATATGAGGGTACAAACTTACAAAAAATAAAAAAGATTCCTACGAATTGAGAAACTCCGCCTTTTTTGAAGTCGGTTAAAAATGTATGCGAATTCTGCTCAAGATCTTTTTTTTTTTCTCAGCCTGTATTGTCCCACTGCAGGGCAAAGGCCTCCCTTTCACACTTCCACTTTACTCGGATCTTCAAAGATCTTTCAAGATCTTAAGTAAATTTTTTTATTCGGTAATAAGTGGTGAACCTACATTTTAAATAAAACAGTAGGTATCAAATACGACATTATGATAGGATACAAACACATCTTACAAATAAAAATCCATTTTATTTCATTTCTATAAAATTAATAATAATAGGTGACTGCTTATTTATGTTTGTGTATAATTGTGATTATATTTAAAAAACATATATTATTATTATCAACAGCAAAAACAACCTATGTGGTATGTTTCTTGCCCTTAATATGTCTCTCCAAGTTATCAACATTACATGGGACCTCTATCCCACATTTTTTACAGTAAGCTTTATCTTCTTTGGGATCATACAAGAATTTCTCCATGCTTATATTTTGATCTTTTATTAACAATAACAACTTGCTTAGTTTTTTATGTGCACTGGATCTTCATCGACATGTTCAAATAGCACTTCTATGTAATTTTCAAAATAGACTTGACAGATTTTACACCAAAGGTCATCATTACTACCCTCGACGGAAAATATAGCATTTATTGGCTGTACCGCAATGGCTCGCGCTCTTCTATGTTTAGCAGATTCAATATGGGTTTCAATAGCTGCATACTTAAAATCAACACAGCAGTCACAGGCCAAACAATTAACTGCAGAACCAATATTACTTATGTTTTCAGGCAGCAAAAGTAGCCCTCCATCCTTCGCAACTAATCCTTTTATACAGCTCTTCATATCTTGATGACGACTGCTATCAATGTGATGTAAAATATTAGATTCGTAAATTATTTGATTACATAAATAACAATGTATTTGTTTACTGTTGACTGCAATGTTATTCTGAATCATTAGTCGTTGCTTAAATAATTGTGTATGCTCTATATCATTTAGGTGATCCTCTATGTGAATATTACTATCACGTATAAATACTTTACACAATTCACACTTTGTTTTTCCACTGTGGTCCACTATTACGTCGGTATAATAAGCCATTGTCTTGATGTAAAGTAACAAATTCTTTAATAAGTTTAACAAAAATATAATGCACGTCTAACTAGCTTTAACTTTCAAGTTCAACTAACGATTACACCGAGTTACAATTTTATTACTGTCCAGTTTGTTTTCCAACATCCAATGTCTGTGTTTTTGACGATTAACATAAATCTTATTGGTCGCGTATTATGGATCCAACTATAGACTATGGCCCCAATCAAAGAGATTTTGAATGATTTGTAAAAAAGAGCGATAATTTATGGTGTTGCCATATGTGTAACAAACAAAACCTTGTATTCGCCTTATAATAACGTGGATTTAATCCATTACAGTTTATTATTAGGTATTTTAATGACAAAATCTCTTTGCTAGCCCTTACAATCAACATAATATCAAACTGAAACTAGTAGAGATTGTCCAAACAAAAATCAATACAAACTATAGACACTTCAACGTCGCGTTTCATGTATCCGACATTCCGACAGTATTTTGATCATTAAAATGTCGTCCATTTCATCTCCTCATACTAGATAATGTATTGTTGCTCTTTTCTTTCATACGAATGGTAAAAAATAAATTTTGTTTGTGTTGATTTGATTGTTCAGTCAGATTCAGTAACTTCAGAATCAGAAGTTTGACTTGATTATGAAAGGAGCTTGGATTGATTTGCTAAGCTAGTTCCTCACTAAAGAACTGAATTTGAGTGCAAATTATTAATTAAAAATGTCTCAGCACTCTGATGAAGCTGAAGCAGAACTCCAAGAAGATATTAAAGATGTTATCGACGGATTATTTGTAAGTGATAAAATTGGATGTACTTTAGTATTTTCCTTTTTTCTCTCCATTACTTAATATCTGTATTGGTGTAAACGGAAATTTCGCATTAAATTATGTGAAATTTGAACCCTGTTTAAATTTTCCATTGAAACGGAATAATCAATTGTATTTTTTTTTACAGAAAGAGCTTCGAGAGTTGTATTCTTTTAGGGACTTGTTTTTTGAAAACCATCCTATTGAGATGGCCACAGAAAAAAATAAGTGTGTAGATGAAAAGAAAAATGCATTGGTTGAGAAATTTGAGTCTATTGACGGTAAGAAAACAATTCTTAAAAAATCTTTTTATTTCACAATTTAATGATTTACAATTGTGTATAAGCATTTCAACTAAATGAAGGCTAAAATGTAGGTTTCTATCTATAGAGTTTTTAGGCAGTAGGCAACATTCAACAAGAGGACTATCATACAATTTTTGTTTATTTATCCTATTCAAGGGGCATTTTAAAGGCTATTTGATACTTCATAGCACCTGTACTTAAGACCTGTTGCTATCATTATGTATTTAAAACCAAATACATGCATAGCTTGTTTGTAGAGATGGAAAAAACGGCTTAAATTTTGTTAACTTTGCACTTTTTTAATAAGCATGCTTAAAAAAGCGCATTTTTGCTTTTTGTTTGTTACATTTAGAAATTGTGGAAGTGGAAAGCTTGCAGCATTGTGTTTCCAATATCAAAGAACTAGGCGGAGAGCTAATATAGTATCAAAATTTTGAATGAAATCCAACAACTTTTTATTAATTAATTAATTTATAATTCAATGAACTTTCCTTCGTACTTTTACAGACATAGGACTGTCTGAAATCAATGACTTTTTACAAAAAGTAGAAAACATACTATTGCACTTATTAAAATAAGCATGCTTAATTAAGCACTTTTTGTTTAAATGTCCACCTCTACTTGTTTGTCATGCTCATGCCGTACTGTAGAGATTGGCCAGTCAACAAAGATGGTAGTGAAATTAACCAACCAGGGTGCTCCAGACGTCCTTAGGTACTGGCACATGGCTTGTGCTCCTCATGCACTTATTGTACTAGCTAGGGTTACTTGTAAGTAGGGCTATTTCCATCATTCAATTTTTTTATTTATATGATGTGCAGTCTGAGACTACCTTTTTTAAATGTCTTTATATTCATATAGGTTTGTACTCTTAACTTCACCTTAAAAAATATTTAGGACAGTCATCCATCTAATAACTGGCTGGTTTCAAACAACTCTTCAATGTGCAGAATGCAGATGAACTGATCCATAGCTCATATATATGCTACTTCGTCTTTTTTCTCTTCAACTCATGTTCAAAGTTCCTATTTCTTACATATCAAGTCTGACACATACCATTTTTCAGTGGAAACTCAAATCCCATTTGCTCAGCGTGCCAAGTTCCTCTATATGAAGGGACGTTGCTACAACATCAGTCCCACATATGATCCCAGAGCTAGTCAGTGCCTCAGTAAGGCTGTGAAACTAAACCCACATCTAGTAGACGCTTGGAACGAGCTGGGGGAGTGCTATTGGAAGAACATGAATGTTAAGGAGGCGAAGGCTAGCTTTGAAGGTGCCTTAAAACATGTAAGTTTTGTTAACATTTTTTGTTGGTGGTTATTCCCGCTTGCGCTTAAATTGATGATAAATAATTTATGGAAACTGTATCTTATAACACCTAAATTTATCATACACAATCACCACAGCACTGAGGGATAATTAGTCCAAATTACATAAATCTCTTCTTTTACTTTTTATGTACAAGTTTACAACTGTTCATGATATTTATTGGGTTAACATTGGTGCGATATCAGTATTATAAACACTGTTTACATATCTCAAGAACTTATTTACAGACAAGGTTGAACTGAACAGTAAAACATGTTTCTTTAGGAACGCAACCGTCTGTCCCTTCGTTGCCTCTCCATCATACTTCGCCAGGAAAGCGGCGACAAGAAGCGCGCGGAGGCTACTCCCGCCATTATGAAAAGCGTGGAGTTAGCCAAGGAGGCTGTAGGCCAGGATATAAAAGATGGCGTGTCGTGGTCTGTGTTAGGCAACGCGTACTTGTGCCAGTTCTTCATGGTCGTCCAAGATCCGGCCACACTGAAGCTCTGTATGAGCGCTTATAAGCAAGCCTCGCTAGATCCTATCGCTAAGGGACAACCGGACCTGTACTACAACAAGGGGATTGTGAGTATTGTTTGTTGATATTTGTATTTATATGTTTGTATTGTATTTTATGTGATTTACCGCTGTGCGAAAGCGCAATGCCACTTAAAATATTCAGAGCTTTTAGTATTATTATTATTTTATTATTTAGTAGTAATATTTTAAGCCAGGACTTATTTGAGTTTCTTGACGGTTCTTCTGCATAGCAATGTGAGTTAATCTTGGGAACGTGTAACTTGGGTCTTGTGACATATTCATAAGCGCCGGCAATTAAATTAAATAATTTTAAATTGCATTCGCCGTAAAACTTCTTAGTTAGATTTTTCCTAGTATTTGGCTGGTAAATAAATTCAAATTGGCGCAGTGGCTAAGTGATTGGACAGCTGCGCTTGGGGTTGCGGGTTCGACTCCCGCATGGGACAAAAATTTGTATGATCCACAGATGTTTGTCCTGAGTCTGGGTGTTTGTGTATGTGATATTTCATGTTTGTGAAACGCACCCACGATACAGGAGAGTGGAAAGCGGAAGTGAATATTAAGAATCACAATCATTTTGATTCTCTATGTGGTTGCAAAAACTTCATAGAAGGCGTACTTATAGATAGCGTGTTAGGCCCTTTCAAGGCTACGGACATTAATATTGCAACTGTGTCTAGTCGGAGCTATCGATCAATGGGAGTGTAATACGTGTCGTCCCATGATTGCCTAAAAGATTATAGATTATGCCTAAAGATGTAAGTATGTGACTTCCTATCGATATTGATCTTCGTTATTATCATCAATTTCAGGATGTTTAATTAAAGTTTTGACAATTTTTTTAACCAATCGCGACCAACACTTGCCAAAATATAATTATGGTTCCTCTATAATAAGCTCGCGTTAAATTAGCATTAGCTTTAGACGAGGATTTTCTTAACTTTGTCATGTCACCACTTAAAAATGTACTTTTATGTAGAATAAAGACCATCTCTGGTGCGCTAAGAATCAAGCTCGCGTTAATCTACTAGTTAAGATTTTGAAAATCAATTTCCACTATTTACGACACAAAATCTCTCACGTTACTCAGGCATTGAAGTACTCGGAGTACTACGACGAAGCACTTCAGAACTTTGAGTATGCCTGCCGACTGGACCCGCCGTGGCAGCCACCGCGTCAAGAGCGCACGCGCCTTATCAACTTCACGCAAGCTGCGAACACGCTGGTACGCACGCGTGGGAAACTGAAGGCTAAGCGATTGGCCAACATGGTGCAGGTGAGACAATGGTTTTACTAGGACTTACTTTTTAACACGACAAGTATGTTTTATTGTGGGTATTATTTCTTACTTTTGTGATTTATTTTAGGTAATCATATCTTGTTCATAATGCTGGCACGATTTATACAGAAATAACGGGTATAATTTATATAAATATGTAAAAGGTTTTACCATTTATTGATCAATTAGATGTGATTAAAAAAACATTGTATGTAGTAATATTTAAACTAAGTCGTTATCAAAATGTCTATTAAATCCATCAAATAATTTGTTGTAAAAAGATTTCCAGGCATTGATTTACTTACTAGTCTTGCATTTCCCCTAGTCTATCGACAAGAAGATGCTGGGCATATACGCCAAGGATACTCTTCACAATTTCGAAGGACGCCGTGAGGTGGCGCTTGAACTCGTCCGTCTAGATGCCTTGCAAGAAGGTACCAACGAGGGCAAAGTGGTGCTGGGAAAAGTCGTTGGATCCATACATAACGATAATGCTGTACCATTGTAAGTTGAAGTTCTGTTGCTTGATTTCCACCAGGTCCTGTGGTTGATAGCTATTTTGCCCAAAGATAAGATTATTTAAAAGGTATCGAAGTAAATCTTGATGTCATTTTTTGGGGAACCATTAAACTACGTACACAAATAAATGGAGGTAATGAAATATCACTCGCTCCATTCGACATTTGTTTGGAAAATCATAATGCTGTATTTTAAAGCTTGTATTACATATTCGTTCACAATAATATATTATAAATTATTTGACAAGCTATTTTGTAACCATGCAATAAACAGTAAAAATCGCTTTATGCTGGGAGGGGAAACAGCTAGCGACAACTAAGTGCTAGTTATTAGATTTGCTAGAGTTTTAAAACAGGAATTTATTAATTAATACGGCAACCATAATTTCAAGTATCTTTATGTATAAATATATAGTACACGATGAAATCTACAGATGTAGATCGTGATGCATTTAATACATTATTTTAGTTTCTTGTAAAAAAAAACTTAAAAATCGTGCCTTTCTTCTTATGCTCTGCTGGAAATATCAGGTTATCGACTCGCTGTCTACCTTTCTTTCCATATTTAACGAAAAAAACGATTCTAATTATCTCAATGAAAAAAACAATCTTGTAAAATCCATTAAAACCCGCTGGGTCTTATAGACAAATCGTATAGTACATATTTTATTAGATAGAATTAAGCATAGCCTTGGATTCAGTTGATGATGAATATTATGTTCGAAGTCCTGTTTTTTATATTATAGATTTCTATTGCGATTGCATATTTAAAGTCAATATGGATAAAGTTATTCAAAGACGGTCAGATCTAATGGAATATTATCTAAAACATATGATATAAATACGGGTGTTCCTCAGGGCAATGTTTTGTCTCACGATCTATTACTGTCTTTATAAACACGTCAAAGAGACACCACTGTATGTTAAATCGAAAACATTTGCCATAACTAACACAAGCCTTTAAATTGTTTAGAGTCGCCCCAAAAGGTTTTGCCGTATGTGAATAAGTTTCTGTTTTAAAAACGCACGATTTTTTTCTTGTTTGAATGCTTCCTACTTCAAATGGACACTTAGTATTGATGCTTGGAGCTCTGCTCGCCCTGAAACTGCGAGCGACTCTGAAGATGACGACACACGACGACTTGTAGTGTGGTATGTGTGCCCGTCCATTACGGCTTACGTACACGATACACCTTATATAACACCCATCAAACAGCACTTGGATTTGGCATTATCTTTTATGTTATAATTTTGCATTTTCGGTATTTATACAGTCAACAAAAAAGCACGATAAGGTATGCAGGTATAGTTCATATTAATGAGTATTAATTTTGATTTCCCATATTTTTGTCTGTGATTGCGCATGCGTAGAGCAGTACAGTAAAATAGCAACAAGTTATTTTTAGGTTGCCAAATTAAAGCGTATTCACACATGTCACCAAATAATTCAATCGTCATCTTGTAGATCTCATAAATATTATCTTAACTATTAGATCAGATGTCAATAAATCAGAACAAATACCTTTGTTTAATGATAAAACGAGTGATGACTTAAATAAGTCTTAACTCTTGTCCTACGTTCATACAAAATAGACAATTTCATTATACTAACTGTAAATCTGACAAAACTTTTGCCTCATTGATTTTTTTGATAAATTAGGAGAGTCTAAGAGAGCAAATCGTGTGCGTAAGCCCATAGTATATATCAATGGATTTATGTGATGCATGAACAACGAATGGGATAATTAGTAAACCTTTTATCCAGTACCCACACACGTGACTGTTAGAGTCCTTTCCCACCCTGTAGAAATTAATACAAAACCTGTATTAGGATATTGGATTATCCTTAAATTTACTAGCCCTTGATATGAATGACATTAATTATTATTCTAATTAACATACGTTTTTCCCTAGTTCTTTAGGCCCCTATAGATACCCTTAGTATTTCACCGTTGATATGATATTTACTCACTCCTTAGTTTCAACCAATTCGCCTATGTATGAGAAAATAAATGTTAAAGTCTTATTATTAGTATTTCTCTCGGGTTCTTTGAATAATTATTTGATATCAGGAATAGAGTAGTATAAGGATCATGTAAATGGAAACTTATAAAAAGGTTTAAATAATAAGAGTTACTGAGACTGTTTGGTTACTTCAAATATCTAGAGTAATTAAGTTTTTTAGTTGACCGTAATCTTATAAGGGACCTTGAACATTCAGCTAAGACTTCGTTTTTCAGTTAAGGCGCTTTACAAGACAGATCCATCTAGGGAAGGGCTTATAAGTCTTAAATTATCCTACGATCATTTTTATCCAAGTAAAGACGCCTGTGTATACGATGTCGCTTGCGCAAGCTATACGAGTACCTATATAACTAGTACCAATACATAATCGTGAGTGCCCAACTTCCAGCACATTCGCCATGGTGGACGAGAGCATGGAGTGCGTGTTAGTGACGGTGTACAACTGGGCGGACGGCCGCGGTGCCATCATCGGTGACTGTGTCGCCATACCCGAGCCGCAGCTGCGGACACACAAGCATGACGCTGAAGACGCGGTAAGTTTCATTAAACACATAACATAACATCAAGCCTAGGGGTCGCAAAAATACCGAAAATCCCGGTATTTGTCCGGTATTTTGGTGATTTTGACCCGATAATCCGGTATTCGGGATTCCGGTTAGCGACCCCTAATCACGCCTGTATACCCTGAAGAGGCGAGGTGTACCTATAGTTCACCCACATTTCGCCAGTTGATGTTATTGGTCCTAATGTAATGGGAGGCGAGCATATTGCCATCAACCGGGCCTTAATCCAGACTCCGTGCTGCTACTGAGAATGACCTACTGAGGAAACCCAATAACACTGCCTGACCTGGGATTTAAACGCAGGTGTGCGCTAACTGGTTGCACTCTCTACTCCCTCTAATACAATGTCCGAGTGTGGAAATATTCGATCGTTAAACGGCTGGTCGAACGCGTTATTTTATGAATAGACAGTTATTTTTAAGTTTTGTATGTAATAGCCTCAGAATCAGTGAACGTGACAGTTCATTCAACAGCTCTAATCAGTTATTCTTCGTTTCTTTCCAGACGTACGACTTCAAGTCGATCCGCGTGAACAACCCGCTACTGCTGCAAGTCAACGGGCGCCGGGTCAGTAGCAACCAGTTCGCATACACGCGCGTCACGAGCACCTACGAAATTAACTGAGGGCAGAAATGGACACGTGCCCAAATGAGAAGGAGACGGAGGAAAGCAAGTATAGTGGTGATTGATTTTTAAAACCTATTCATTTAGCCGAGGTGCCAAATATTTTTTGAGATCTACAATTTCGTACCTGGTTTCTGGCTGAGGCAGAGAACAGATTTGACAGCTCGATTGAATTGTCAATTCCGTTAAATGTAAGTTGAGTAGCAGATTTGTTTTTTTTACTTGTGGCAATTAAGTTGTGTTACCCATCATTCTGCCAGTGTTAAAATGGCAATGTTTGTCGTTGAGCATTTAAATATAGTTATTTCCGCTATCTACTTTAATTTGATATTTTGTGTAGCAGAGAATTACTACTTATTATAATTTTATTAAAAACCTATATTGATTAACGTAACGTAAGTGGGTTTATATTTGCCCAGCCATTCAGAAACCAGGCGTTATATTGTTGTAAATTGTTTATATACCGTATATATCTTCTTCCTCTCTAATGCCAAGCTCATGTCGGCAAAACAATTTCCTATAACTCTAATATAAAATAACAAAAATATTTTTATATAAAAATTGAACCATTGGTTACCTCTGCCTATCTTTAGAAATATATTTCTACCGTGTCCGGCCTAACATGAGTTATTTTAGTATGTATTTAAAATGTGCCAGCGGGCCAATTCTTTTAGTTAAAAATATAGATTCGATCTACGTAGGTACTTCATGTCTAAACCTGCGAACATTAATTGTTGTCAGTGTGACATTTAGGGCGGGTTGCTTCAAACAGTATGTGTACGTTACATACGTACGTCAAAAAATAACGATTACAGAACATGTTTAACGTACGTAAAACATAAGCGTTGTTTAGTTGTTTGGGCTGCTATTAGAAAACAAAACTTTTTTGCTAGGAAGCTGAAGCTGAAGCAACCCGCCCTTAGAACGAGACAAGATTCCAATTATGGTGTTAACTAGTAGAATTGTCTTATGCTGGCTACCCTTATATGATACTACAAATACTATAAAATATTATACCTAATTTGAAAGGATTGTGGAGTGTTTACTATTGGAAAGTGTCAGAAAGTCCCAACTTGACAAGCGTGGGTACGTGTGTCTACAAAAACAATATCGAGCTTGAATACTAGATATCTTTAAAATAAAAATATTGATGTGACTGATGATTCATTTGTATATAATTTGCGAACGAATACATAAGTGTAAGCTTGTTAATATATTTTCGAAACACCGGTTTAACACGGTAATCAGTCGTAGTCGTTTAGTATCAAGTCAAATGTTTTATCATTACAATTTACAGTAGATAACACGTGTAAAATCTTTTTTTTTTATGTACAATTTTCTGAACCTATTACTATATATTTTTAAGGCGACGACGCTTACTGTTGGACCAATTGGCGATTATAAATTGTCTAGGTGTAATTTAACTTAGACACTGTTGTAAGCAGCTTTAAATAATGATGTTTTGACAATTGACTTGTATTTTCAATATTTATATGATTGCGTTTGACGTTTCTACATGGTATGCAAGTATTTAAATTAAATAAATATATTAAAATTACTAAACTTAATTTATCGACTTCAATAAATCAAATAGCTAAATTTGATTTATTGAAGTCGATAAATTAATTATTTCCTGTTTTAGCCTTTGTACTTAAAACTGATTCAAAAATGATTTCATTTCATTAATTTGATTATATAAAATTGTGCATTAAAAAGAAAGGTTTTATACGATAAAATAAATCGTTGTGTATTAACTATTATAATTATAATCTCATAATCAATATAATAATACAATAATAATGTTTAATTAATAATATATTGCAAGTTTTTACGTCTAATGGCGGCACATTGTTGTATTATGTAACTTTTATGCTGTTTTCTGTTGAGTTGAAATAAGTTTTTATGTGGGGACCATGTAGTCGATTGGCGGTTACTTTAAAATGGATCCAAATCAATGCAATGTTATTAATTATAGAGATATGTACTTATATTTATTTAAATTCATGCAAATCGCTATTTTACCTTACTGTAACAAAAAACTAAATGGCCTAAAGAAATTCGAATATTTCGTCTAAATTGCGAGCTAGGTTAGGACATATGTCGCTAATTAGCACTATAATTATTTCCATCATAATTATAGTTGAAATATAATTTAACATTTAATCAATAAAATTGATACTAACCACAAAAAAATATAAAAGCTTCGCTCTCCACTTAGGCCAAAATAAAAGATTGGGCCTTATACTTATACAGCAAGTAATAAGTTAACCTGTCAATCGTCTATGAGGGATCGAAGTAGAAATAAATATTGATTATGTATTGTATTGTCTATTTATAACTTAAGGAAAAGATCTCTGTTCCCCCCTAAGGGTGACATGTTGATATTTTAGTTTCTTTTTAATATAAAGATTAGATCAATCAATTTTATAGAAATTCTAGGGTTTGCCTTGCCATGAAAGATCGAAAAGATAGTATATGTATTGAAATATATTTTTTATGGATTTATGTAGAATGTAGGGCTAACATTTAGCCAGCATGGCAAAGGTATCCTTACGACTGAGATATGGGATCGATTTTAAGTAAAACGACATTTCGATCTATAATATTACTATATATAAATATATAATTATATCTAAACTACGCACATTGACACTGTTTATAGAATTCGATCGTTTTTGTGAGCTCTTGTGAGTTCTTATAAATATGATTGCATAATGTATTAATAAAGGTATTTAATTTTTCAAATTATCTGTATTGTCAGTGAACTAACTAATTTTAAAATATCACGCTAAGTTTTCACTGTGCTTTGTAGAATTTGAAGTAACGCTTATAATTAATAAATACATGTGACAATTTGTTGTGTACACTAGGTATTAAAAATGTTAAAAAGACTAAATAAAACAAGATTTAGAAATAACTTTGTTTAATTTTTATTGAAATACTGGTAATGGGGTGTTCAGGTAGTATTAGTTCAGGTAGTATTAGTTGTGCAGAACAATCGTTTACAATACGATGTTGCGTAAAAGTCCTAGTAGGTAGTCTATAGTACAACCCAGTCGTAGTCATGTATTTATCCCACAAACGGCTACAAAATAGTCGAACCCATCGATGCAATCCTGACTCGAACATTATACACATACCTATGTGCCGTGTGTGCACACCCTTAAATTAAATATTATTGAGACCTACTTAAGTATTATTTCTTTTTATGAACAAATAAGGTGCAGAAGACAAATTAACGTGCTGCCGTCTTCGTGAGATAGAACATAAAATTAAAAAAATATTTAAAAAGTATTTACTTTGGCCATCAGCTTCCACCTTAAGTATGACGGAAAGAGAAATCTTGTAACGAGTAGTAGGTACTTGTACAAATAAAAACAATGTCTTGTGTACCTTGGTTTGTTAACATCTTGGCAGTTCGACTCAAACTTAAAGCTTAACTTAAACTAAGTATTCACTAAGCATTGACCTCCCATAACAGTAGATCGTTCTCCACTACTTCTGCAAACTTTTTGGCTTTATTTTTGTCTTTGAAGAGTGGCCTTAGGGTCTTAAGATTAAGCCCTATTAGGGCTCCGTTGTCCATTTGATTGTGTAGCGAGTTGACTAGCGTAGGGTTGTAGTGGAGACGTAGAAGACTCGGCCGGGAGTATAAGTATTGGATGTCTCGGAGGTTGTTCCGGGCCCATGTTTCTGTGGTTTTGTTGCCGCTGGCTATCTGTGGGTGTACATTTTGAGGTTATGACTGGTGTTGGAGTTCCGAAAATCCGATAGGGGGTATAGCTAAATAGCTGTAGCCCCCTAAGAGTAGATATTCATAGATACAAGAGGGGCTTATAGCTATTTCGTAACAACGCGGTGACCTCTCATAATTACAAATCTCTGTAGAAAGATTTTTCACACATGGAGACCCTCTGTGCCTTGACAAGCACGTGCATCAGAGGGAGGACAGTTTATCCTGCGGCTGCTCGTCCCGTCTATGAGTGTGATGTGAACTAGAAATTATCTACCTGTTTGCGCACACATAATATGCGGACTATAAAAGCTAACTATAAAAGTATCTAAATAAATAGTTAGGTTCTAAATTGATAAAGGAAATTTGAAAAATGATGGACTCGAGCAGGCCTTGAACCTGCGACCTTCGCCGTACCGTGGCGCTGCTCTAACCAACTGAGCCATCATTTTTCAATACCTGACGTCACCCAAGACGTAAATACTAAAAGGGAACTTGAAATTCGATAAGTTCGAGCAGTGACACGATGGCTCAGTTGGTTAGAGCAGCGCCACGGTACGGCGAAGGTCGCAGGTTCAAGTCCTGCTCGTGTCCATCATTTTTCAAATTTCCTTTAACAATTTAGATTCAAGCTTAGCATGGGCAACATGCAAAAATGACACCAAAAGTCATACAAATAGTTGGGTTTAAAAAAAATCCTACCTTGATATCACCAACTTGCTTGAGGAAATAGGAAGAGAAGTAGAAGCGGAGGTTTGTAGGAGCAACTCGCCTGCTGTTGGTCAGATTGATAAATGATTTCAACAGGTCGAAGCCGCGCCTCTTGTATTTAAACACCTGGAAATAAAACATAATTTCGTTAGAATCCAGGACCACACTTTAAAATAGCCGTAATAGTATTCAAATTTTGCCTTACTACTAAGTTGTATGGTTGGTTGTGTATGGTTTTCGGTAATACACCTTGTTTTGTCTTGTCACATAGCTAGATCCATTTCGCTGGGTCGTGACTTGATATCCGTAGGTATATATTTAGCACGTAGGTACTTCCTACGAAATTTAAACTCCTTATTCTAGATAAAAAATTCTTCAACATCATCAGCCGGAAGACGTCTATTGTTCAACAAAGGCCTCCCTCAGAACACCACAATGAATGGATATTTGCCACTAGTATCCACCGGTTGCCCGCAACTGACAATATCGACGGTCCAGAGAGGAATGCCAACGCTGCGTCTTCCGGTTCGTGGTCACACATTAGAGAACCAAACAAAATCTATCTACTAACCTGATAAATAAAATTGCCAGTGACATACGAATCAATGTAGTGAGTCCCGTAGCTCTTCATGAACTTCCTTATATCGGCTGTATCACTGACGTTTAGGTTTTCTATGGCCCTCATCACATAGTCCTTGATAACAACCCCGTTTAGGTCGCCCAACTGTGCAGATTTGTGGGTCTTCGTCAGTTTCACCATTACGAAGCAGCAGTCGGGCTTAGCGACGTAGTCTATACCGAATGTACGCATTATCTCGTCTGGGATCCAGTCTCCCATGAATGCTTTCCAGGGTCGGTCAGTTCTGTGGTGTTGAAGTCATAAGAAATTAAGTAGATATCGTGGGATCTTCTTAAATACACGAAAAATAAAAAAATGATTATTATATTTTACGCCTATTTAGGCAGGCTTACAAGAATTTAATGTAGAAAGATTTAACTACTTAATAATTCGAATGACGAAATGTGCGCATGTTCCACCTGTTTGATAAAAAATATAGCGTGATGGTATACAATTCAAAATTATAGTGCACATATATAGGCTACGATAGAACTGGTTTCTTGATAGGAGAGTGTTGTAAAGTACTGAAGGAACTCAGTAAAAAAATTGCAGACCCCATTTCTACGTCGTCCTGTGGATGAAAAAGTCATCCAAATCTTACCACATAACATAACATAACATAACATCACGCCTGTATTCCCCGAAGGGGTAGGCAGAGGTGAACATATAGTACACCCACATTTCGCCAGTTATGTTGTTAGTCCCAATGTAATAGGGGGCGAGCCTATTGCCATCAACCGGGCACAAATCCAGACTCCGTGCTGCTACTGAGAATTACCTATGGAAAACTCAGTAACACTTTGCCCGACCCGGGATTTGAACCCAGGACCTCTTGCTCAGCAGTCGCGCTTAGCGACCACTAGACCAACGAGGACCACTAGATCTTACCCTTCAATTTTAAAATTCTTGAAGTACGCGGTAAGCAGATTTTCAAACGATTCACATAGCACTAAGTCCATGTTAGTGATGCTATCGGTATCTCCATTCGATTCCTTGCTGGTGAAATTGACGAACACTCGTATATTTTTCTCACTGAAGGGAAGAATCTGCTCCACACTTTCCTCATTCTCATAGTCCGCTGAAATGACTTGTGTGACCTGTGAGAGGTCGCCATAGCTGGGGAACAAAGATTATGTCTCAATATTAACTTAGAGATTTTCTGGCGTAAGACGGTTTGGGAAAACCCTATATCTACGAGCTATGAATA
This sequence comes from Abrostola tripartita, assembly GCA_905340225.1. Classification (NCBI taxonomy): domain Eukaryota; kingdom Metazoa; phylum Arthropoda; class Insecta; order Lepidoptera; family Noctuidae; genus Abrostola; species Abrostola tripartita. The sequence continues at coordinate 5,208,555 of HG996504.1, forward strand.
ATAATAAGGTTCTCTTGATCAAAGTTTACACGGTGGCCTGTCTTAGCTTGGACTAGCCAACTACACAGGGGATATTATAGTGCACAAGTATGCGCGTAAACATATATTTAGAATACAGTACTACCTACTACATCATAGTCTAAAGGGATGGTAGACCGACACGAACGGAGTGTTAAGATACTTTATTATGAAGAATACCTACGGTGTGATTATCGGAGCGGCAGTTATAATGCAGTTGATGAAAATCCGTGGAATACAGGCTGAATTTTATATGCCCACATCATTTTAAGACAGATGCCAGATGCCTACTCAATATTTCGAACAGCTTTTCCATTATCAAAATTGGTCTAGTAGATACAATTGACCTCAAAAAGGTTCTGAACTGCGTGTAGGTACTAGGTGTTTTTCAAATATTACACTATATGCATGGTACATCGTGAATCAAAAGAAATAGCTGTCCAGCACCCAGTAGGTTCGTTTTGGTTTAGCATTGTCACGAATACGCAGGTTGGTCTTAAGTGAAACTTCATGATGAAGAGTCAACTCACTATAATTTCACAATATTAGCTATCTGTTCGGAGCATTTAATCAAGTATAATTAAAGAGTTCATATTAAAAAGTTTTAAAGCTTAATTCAAACGAGAAGTTTGTACAGGCAGCATCATAAGTAGCTGAACATTTAATTTTATAAACATACCATTAATTGAAGAACAACTAATTACACACTAAAAAGTCTTAAATATTTTAAGATCATCCATTGGACGCTCCTATAATTTGAAACAAAAACTTGAATTGGTTTTTGTTTCTTTCCATTATTTGACATAAGGTTTCGTAATATGTTAATCTACTTATATATGATGCTGACCGTACCTACCTAACTGTACGAATCTGAATACTTTAATATGTTAACTAAATACTCTATGAACCTATATCTCTATGTACCTATGTATTTGAGCAGTCAACAGTTTATAGTGAGTGTTTTTCCCGATTATTAACTAAGGAAAGTCCATAATTCAAAAATGTTACCTACACTCATTTCGTTTTAAAACAATATCAAGCGCTAACAAATAAGGTTGGCTTGTATCTTCAAACTAAGTAGATGGGTACCTATAGTAAAACAAGAAGACCAGTTGACTATGTAATGGTGTCATTGTCTTTTGAGATGGATAATTTATATTTATTTATTATGGCGGATATAGAAGTAATGTTATGTTCAGTAGATTCATGGTTATTCCTAAACACACCATTGTCATACGTAAGTACTGCCGTTATTTGTCACTACTTTTGCACTTTTTATTTTCTATTTACCTATGTTTCTCTCTCCTCTATTATTATTAAAATTAAAGACTAATGTTGCACCAACAACTTATAAATAACTTAAATATTATTAGTTCAACATTATGCCCGAGTTCTAATTCGTAGGGCGCTTCACATATTATCGCGCGAACACAATTTATTCACACCAATTATTTTCCTCAGATACTAACAATTCTAATTACACTAAACAATAAATGAATTGAACTCACTTAGCGAACACATCGATAGCATTTCCAATATTCAAACTGTAACCAAGATCTTGCTCACTATAGCACAGCACAGAACAGAATAAACCGACGACACAAAAGAGAATCATGTTACAACACATATTAAAGTAATTAACCGCGCCGCCGCGGCTAATAAACTGAGATTTTTTTACATTTTGCTAATAACGCGACAAAGTAAACATCGTGTGAACTTGACCTAACAGATTAGTTCGTTGCTACTTATCAGTGGGACAGGGATGACAAACCTTTTACGGTCGCGTGTCTCAACAAAAAGTAATTATAACACAACGTGACCCAACGCTGTAACCGTTACAATTGAAATGGAAATGAAAATAATACTCAACTATATTAATAGTGTTTTAATACCATAATATTATCTACTTTATCCTTGTTGGTCCTGACGAATGTGTATTAGATAATAATCTGATGTGTCCGTTTATGGCGCGTGCCATAGGTTAACAAACCCGACGTGTGAGACAACTCGCGAGTTCGCTTGCTGCAAGAGATTGGCACGCATTTCCTGTTTGCTGGGCTTTGTAGAGTGCCAGTTACTCTTGATAGTTTGGGACTAAGAGATTTCTACGTAACTTATCTAGTATATTATTCGGAAGCTTGGTGCGCAGTTTCTGCTTTTCCTAAGGAGCAGCGAATTAGGGAAACTTTGATGCTGTCAATGAATTAAGTTACAAAAAAAATACTTTTGTGTGATGGTAGCTTGCTAAGTAGTTTAGGTGCCTCTTACAAATAGTAAGAAAAAGTTTAGTGTGTTCCGGAACTCAAAACTCCAAAGGAAAGTACTTTTATAGAAATTTTGAAGGATCTAGGGATTACAGTAATTATCTACCGTCTATTGATGTACCTACCTATTACTTCAAAATCAAAATCTTTATTTGTATAAACATAGGTAGGGTACAGATCTTATTTTTTAAAACATTTTAAGAACACTACGTCTCACCGTTTACGGTATACAAATATGGTATTTACATCAGGACATAATAAAATTGTAAGAATAAAACTATCAAAAAGTTAAATGTAAAATTGGTAAATATTTTATATATGTATAATTGTATATGTATATTTTATGTAATAATTCATCAATGTGCTAAGGCTATAGACGGCCGAATGTCAGGTCCCTAGTGGGTATTGGGTATTTTCTCGACCCTTAGTCTATCACCGCGTTGGGGTACTGTTATTGAATACTTTCGGATAACCCAACATAACTTAAATAATAATGTTTATTGCTATTCTCCTTCAAGAAGGTAGTGGTGTCGTATAAGTGGATATCTTTGCTTAGTGTTGTGTTGATATCTTACATAGGTAAAGAAGTAATACAAAGACAAACTGTCGTCTAAGGAAAATTCCGAACAAGACTGTGAAACAGTGCAGATGATGTCTTGTCATCATAATAATGATGAAACAATTCGCGTGACAAGAAGGATGGCCTCGTTAGCCCGTTTTTTCTCGTCCCAAGACCTGCTCTGTACACAAAGGATTTGTTTGCTATTTGCCTAGCAAGGGCCTGCCTTTACCTGCATTTTTACGATCACTGTATTAGATATTGTACTTAATTATCTTTAGATAGGTAGGTACAATATTGTAGAGTTAGTCGATACTATTTCGGAGTCGTCAAGAGTCAATGTGACTCATATACCTAACTGTAAAGTACTTACTTTGTGAATTAAATTAAGACACAACTAATTTTAGGGCGGAGTAAACGACTGGATGACTGCTAAATTGGTCGATCTGAGTCGTTAATTAAATCCGTAAGCCCAATGTTACAATGATAACTATTTTCCTAGACATGAGTAGGATGAACCTTCTGTAAGTTCTAAATACCTTACCCCTGTGTAAAAAGAAAATAGGTAGGTAAATTGCCTATATAAGATTATGGGATTACAGGCTGATACGATGATATTAATAAAGAATATATAAAAAATACTATTCTCATTGTACACGTATCTGTCCTCATCTTAATATGTTGATGTAAGAAAAAATTAGTCTAATAGGTCATGGGTATATTTGTTATCGGAATCTAATTGGTTTTAATTAAACTGTCGTTACTGTGCCATTTACACCATCTATTAATGTTACTAATGTCAGAATTTCTTTGATTGTTTAATCTTATTATCCAATTATATTTTGGTAAAAGCTATTTGTCTTTCACTTCAATTATAAGTCCATTTTCCTAGCCATCATACTCTTTCCTTCGATGTTAAGTGACGAATAGATATGATTCGATTTTTTCTCTATTAGTTAACGAAGTTTTATTCTATTGATGTAGAACTATGATTTTCGGATACACAAATATTGTAAGTAACCGTGGCCAACTTTTTGGCTGCAGCATACGCCATACCTACGATAAAAATAGCTTAGCTTTATAGAAAAAGATTTAGTATTTCTTTTACAGTGATGTTGATCGTACAGACATAAGTGCAAAAGTTTTACGAATAAAATAAATCCTTACTCATTTCTTTCTAATATTGCGGGCGCGAGTAAAGTTGTGCTAATTAAATCGATTACTTCTTTAGTTGTGTTCTAAATAGAATTGGTCAATTCCGAACAAAAATCAAGGTTTGAAGAGACGTGACTCCGGCTCCATTCACGCCGCACCGATAACCCCGCCTCACCCTTTGTGTGAATTAACCCTTATCTGCAGAACACTTGTGAATTCGACAGTTGTGTTAATAATAGTAGATATTTCACAAACAATTTGCGTTTGTTTTGTTATTGCAAGTTTTTAGATTCTTTTCTTTATGTTCATTGTATGGCAAGGTGTTTGTAACTAATTTATCTGTTTCTGTTTGTTTCTGTTTTCTGTTTTTTAAAAAACGTCGCCCCACACTAGGAATTTCTCCTGTATCGTGGGTGCGTTTCACAAACATGTAATATCACATACACAAACACCCAGACTCGGGACAAATATCTGCGGATCGCACAAATTTTTGTCCCGTGTGGGAATCGAACCCGCAACCCTTTGCGCAGCAGTCTAATCGCTTAGCCACTGCGCCAATCGGGTCGTCATTTATGGCTAGATATCGATGTTTGCGGCCTTGCTGACTGAATTCTACCACGGGGAACGGTGTGAACTAGATATAATTTTATTTGTGCCAGTATAAGTTACAAAGAAAAATGTGATATCATAGATTAGGATCGGTCGACTATTTTAACCCGCAATCTAGGTCGGACTATAAATTAGGTTAAGAGTTTATAATGTAATTACATGGAAATATAATTTTTTGGTTACTATCCGTGTTGTATCCTATATTTTATTGTGTTGTCGCTGAAGAAGTAGGCAAATAAACGTTTCATCATGACCAGAACGAAGCAGACAAGGATTGACAATACAATTGACTCTATTTTTGCAAAATAAACGAAATGGTTAAGCAATAAAGATAAATAATACGCTTATACGCTAAATACTTAAATAAGGATTACAGGGCAATTGAGAAAGGCAAGCGCGAGTCTAGGTAACCCGATCTACTACTGCAAGTTATTTATAACTTTTCAGTAGGTAGAAGGTCTCACTGTGATTAATCAGATTTAATGATTTGTATATACTTATATTAGGACGTCATTACAACATCGTCAGAGTTGCGGGCAACCGGAGGATGCAAGTGCCAAGTTGCCGTTCATTGTGGCGATCTAAGGGCCTCCCCCTTAGAACGCCACGCCTCTGTTCAGCAGTGGACGGCTTCCAGCTGATGATGATGATGATGTACTTATAATCGGATTTTTTAATTGTTGTTTTTTGAATAATAATATTCCATTTATTTCAGGCATCAAGGCCCATATCAATAAATATATCCCTACGTAGGTACCTAGAGGAGGGAAGGACAGACTTTTACATGATGTGCTTGGCTTTAAATTAAAATATAACCTCAGTCGCAAAATATCTTTATTTTATCAAAATACGAATATTTACACCACCTTACTTTTACTTATAATTTATTTACTTATTTTAACTAAATGCATATCATATTTTGATCCCGCTTGGCGCGCGCGAAATCGCTAATATTGCACATTACAACTACTTATATTTTATTGTCATTTAAAATAGTCAAAGGTATGTTTAGACAGAAATGAATTACCTAGTATTAGGAAAATAATCTTTATTTAGTCTGATTCCAATGTGGGTTGTGAATTCATCTGTATTTATGTAGGTATATTTAAATTAGTAGTAATGAGATCTACACTAGCGCCTCAGTCGGTCATTTATGGAACGAGCGACGAGTCTATCTAAATAGTTTTTTCAGGTAATAGGAATAGATAAAATAATCATTTTGTAATGATAAGATCTTTGATTTGTCTTGACGCTGACTGCAAGCGCTGGTCACATTATAGATTAATTTGTGTTGAATCTCGAAGTACCTAGATATATCTTTCATATTAAATTACGTACCTAGGCATACGTATACGCGTATGTAGGTATTAGGGTGTTACCACACCAATCGATCGATAGTCGATCGATGCTATCGATCGACATCGGTCGACGTTGATCGATTGGTGTGGTAGCTTTAATTGATCGACGGATACCGGTTGACTAACCAATCGATCGATTGCCGGTCGATGGCATCGGTCGACGGACACCGGTAGACTAACCAATCGATCGATTGCCGGTCGATGTCATCGGTCGACGGATACCGGTCAACTAACTTATCGATCGACAATCGATCGATTGGTCTAGTAGAAACTATTGATCGACGTCGACTAATCCATTCTACCATCGATCGATGGCATCGATCGACGATCGCTCGATTGGTGTAGTAACACCCTTAGGAATGAATGGACTCTATTTTAAATATCATAACCTACTTTGGAATCATGTAAATCATTTTATTTTTTATTTTTGTACCCAGTCCTAAGTAACCTAAATTTATTGATGAAAATAAGGCACTTTGTGAAAAATATATTATGTACAAAAATATAGGGTCAGGCTAATTCATCATATTATAGGTACTATTGATCATTTTACAATTCAATAATAGTTCTGAGCATAAGCTAATACTATTATTTAGTCACATTTCTTATTGAATTCATTTCCATATTATTGTACTTAAAACTATATATTTTATTCAAAATTCACAATAAAATAAATATGTTCGTTGTCTAAAAGTGGCTCAGTTATGTAGCCAACTTCATGCATTGTTTCATTTGTTTCTTTCCAGTTTGTCCGCTACACATTTTACAGAATGACCGGTCAATGTTGCGTGGACTTGATAAATTGAATCACAAACTACTTAATCTATGGATTAAATTAGGTACGTCACATGTTGCTCTCCCATAGTTTTAAATAATTGTCTATGACTTCTTCGAACCATTTCTTTTTCTTCGTGTCTTTGAACGCGGGAGACAGGGTTTTAAGTTCTAGCTGTAGTAATGCTTCATTGCCTAGTAATGAGTCTAAACTTCTAAGCAGGGATGGCTCTCCGTGTAGTTTTAATAGGCTAGGGTATGAGAATATGTAGTAATGGACTCGTAGCCGTTTCGTCGCCCAAGTCTCTACGGTTTTGTTGCCACTGGCCACCTGTAAATGTAGAGTTACTGAGTAAAATATAAAAATGAGCATATGATTTAAAAAATGATGACGGTGACTTATGAAAATGGACATGCAATGGATATGCATTTGATAAAATAGTTATAAATGTAAAATGCGTGACATAAACATTGGATTTCAGTGTGACAAATCCTGTAGCCAATAAAAAGATATGCATCTAAACACAAAAATAATGTTAGGTATGATGACTTTCAATGACATGAATAAAAAGATGATGAATTCTAATTTTCTTTTAAGTTCGTAATATTCTGGATAAACAGACTTATTACGGCAAAAAATGAAATAGTTATGTATAGACATTTAAAATGTATTGCGAGACAGAGATAGCAGCTGAGAAATAACGTCACGCTTTAAGTAATTGCAATATTCGTTCTTTTCGTCATCTATTTACTATTTACCTTGATTTGGCCTATATGTTTAGCATGCCACGGTGAGAAGTATCCTTCAAGCTCCTTAGCAGTAATGTCAGCTACTCCTTTACTCTTTAGCCTCTCTTTGATCATAGAGTATGCTGTTCTAGAGAACACAAACACCTGGAGTGAGAGCATAGACAAGATTCACTTTTATGTTTTTATTTTTATATTGTTTTGTGGCGTGTGCTCCAGGTTTTGTAAGGAATGGACTGTGACGACTTCTTTTCATTTTTTTCTGTTCTTTTTTTTAATATTTTGCATTTTTTCTCTCTCTCTCTCCATTTGTAGTAATTGCCAGGCGTACTGTAGGTTTGTAAACCATTTCGTTAGCTGTTTCTTTTGTTGATGCAATATTCGAGAATATATCTAACTTTTTGAAAAAGCAAGGTGTTTCCGTATCTTAAAACTGATCCTCACGTCTTTCAGATTTAATGATGTATTTATGCGAATTGAGGTTTATCAGGACTACTCACAAAGGTAAACACAATGTTTACCCTGAATACTATTTTCAAGGGTGTTTATTTTTTTGCAATTTTGAAAGCTTGGCAGCGTTAGTTTATTAGTGACAGGCTTATTAATTTATATGGCAATGAAACAATGATCAGAAATGATAGAAAGAGAGAAAATGCGTGTAATAGAATCTATGATTTTGTATGCTCTTGCGCATGCTGGAAGCAATGATGCGATGGTTTGGTATGATATGAATGAATGAAAAGAAGTTTGGTCGCTTGTGAAGCAATGCATTATGACACCCATGTCTTTGATTGATAGTGGATGTTTCGTGCATTATGAGGCCTGATTCTATATATAGAGGTAACAGATTATATTACATTTCTTTTTTCTTTATTAATGTAAGAAAACGTGTGTTTTCTTTAGGTAATAATAAGGAAAAAAGATCTAAGAATTCATCCAAGGTGTATTATACGGTTGAAAAATTAAAAATACCCAAACTTGGGACTATTCGAGACTCACGATCTGTGTGATCTGAAGATATTTGTCCCGAGTTCGAGTATGTATTCCTAGCCACACAATTCCTAGCGCAGCATCATTTACCCATTTACCCTCTGCACTATTAGTGCCGTCAAATTTCTAGTTTATATCATAGAGAATATAGAATCAGGCCTTTAGTGACACACAGTCCAAACCTTAACAGCGCCGACGTGCTCGGCGAAGAGCGGTGAGAAGAAGTTGTTCATCTCAGCGATCGGTATGTCAGACACACCGCGGGACTTGACGCGCTCCTTGATCCGGGAGTACACGCCACGGGAGAACACAAATACCTGGGATTCAGTAAGTATAGACATGTATGGTAAACAATCCTTTTTTATGTGTATAAAAGCATACACGAGTATTCAACTTAGTGTATTGAAGATCATGCACAAGTGGACTGCCTTGTTTGTCTTCTGGTCGCAAAGTGTAACTTATAAGAGTTATAAGCATGAAATAGCAGTCAGGCAAAGTGTTATCAGGTTGTTTTATTTGGTTATCATTTATTAGCAGCACGGAGTCTGTATTTGTGCTCGGTTAATGAACTATTCTCGCTCGTCCCCTATTACATAGGATCCATAACATGACTGTCAAAATCTGGGTGTACGTAACTCCTCTGCCTACATCTTCAGAGAAATACTGTAACGAATCACAACGCTGATCGTTGCAAACACTGCTTAACCTTAAAGATCAATTGCGCAGTCTGCTATATCTAGCAACGAGCTATCGCCTTGTTTCACTTTAGACACCGGGCATAAGACAAGTTATAAAAACTGGTGAGATTAAATCAATGACCAAGTTTAGTATTAAAGGGATTTAGTCTGACCTGATAGAGCGAGTTCCCAGTAATATATGACGCGATGTAATGCGAGCCATATTTCCTGATGAAGTCGGCTATCGATGCGGTATCACCGATAGTCGAGTCCTGGATGGCATCGTACACTACATCTTCTACAGCTATGTTCCCTGGCAGGTCACTCAGCTTGGCTGTCTCGCGAAACCTGGAAAGAATAATGTGAAAAAAAAATGTACTTCAAGTAAATTTTCTGGTAGGAACTGAGTATCAGAGTGAGAAGATTTATCAGTTTGTGTGATTAAAAGTTCGTCCCATTTATGTGAGAACAAGCTGCGCCCCTCGGTAACCCGGTGTAACCCGCTACATTTTTTCGGAATAAAACGTAGCCTAGGTGTATGCTAATCCAGGGTGTCTCAATTTTACCGCATTATAAATACTGCTTAGCGATTGGTTGCCCTGACCGTAAGACAATATATATGGCGATATTACCTGGAGACTCGCACGAGCACGTAGCAGTGGTCTCCGTTGATGAAGGAGGAGTTGATGCCGAGGTTTCGCGCCATGATGTCCGTCGGCCAGCCGGCGGTGAACGCCCGCCAGGGACGCTCCAGTCTGAAAGGATGAGAAAATTAGTTAGTTGGGTTTTTAGAGATATAAACATAAGTTTTATAGCTCATAAAATTTTGTATATACACATAGAATTACATATAATAACTTAATTTGTACAATAGTTTATACCGTTGCTGTTACAATAACATTAGCCAAAAGTTTGGTTGCGGAGTGAACTGTCCAGTGTCCAGTGCCCAAAGTGACTGTATAGCAGTTACTTGCTTTCCCGTAAAATATTAGTATTTATGTATGTATTATAGTTTTATTTTATTTTTTTAGTATTTATTTTATTTTCTTGCACTCATATTCCTACTATTTTTCCTACACACTATCGTCTTAATATCTAATGTATTTCTCCTTTCGCAGGTCTGCTGGAAGAGATTTCTTAATGAAATAAGCAGTACCTTTGTAATATATTACTTTAATGTTCTTTCTTTTTGTATGTTTCTTTCTTGTGTGTACATAAATTATAAATAAATAAATTAGCAATGAGTAAGTGTTCTATCTTTCCATTTAGCACATACCTTTCAAAACTAAAATCCCTAAAGTAAGCCTGCAGCAGTTGCTTCAAGTTATCGCAGAACTCCATATGGAAGTCTCCGTCGAAGAGCGTCTTCGCGTGCCTTGGGGTGGGCGCGACAGAGTACTGCTCCACCTCCCGGAACACCGACACGGTTGGCTCGCGGAACACCCAGCCTTCCGTGTCGTTGCGGGGCACCACGCGCATGCAGATGCTGAGGTAGCCATACCTGGAACAGCGGTAGAAGAGGCTAAGATATGGTCTTTTAAGAAAATAGAGGAGGAAAATATATTTTTTTTAATTATAAAAAGTCGCCCACACTAGGACCGTCTCCTGTGTGTTTTACAAACATGAAATATCACAAACACAAACACTCAGACTTTGCGGGATTCGAACTTGAAATCCTTAACGCAGTAGTGCAATCGCTTAGTTATCATCGCATTTTCATAGCAGTCGGAAACCTGTTAGTTAAGAAACTGTTCCACACTGTTGACGTGGTGAATGCACCATTGTGTTCTATTTTTATTCTAGCGTTTTGTCGCTTGATCAGAGGGGCTGTATAGCGTATATACCTGGGAATGGCTTTTGAAAGCGGAGTTATAAATTGTGGATCACACGAATACCATCTACGTATTAATCGGGTTACAGATTTTTTTTTAATAATGTTTTTATTCCGTGTCGTATGTAAATAATTATGAAGTAATGACCAACGTTGTGATGGCCCGATAAATAGTCATAGGCTCGCACACGTCGTCACAGTATAAACCACTTTTGATAAAGAGGCGAAATGTAGATGTACCTAGGTATAAATACCTATGTACTTAAAACTGAGGAATAAAATCTCTATTTACGGGAGAAACGTCAGCCAACAAACTGTTTTAAAGTTTGGCAGAAGCAAAAATGTGTTAATGTTCTGTATATTTTACAAATACTAAAACATATTTTTTTCTACTCATTATAAAAGATATATAGATATAGCAGTGATAACCAAGTAGTATGTCCGTTGGACTGCCAAGTCAAAGATCGCAAGTTCAAACCCACGCACGAATGTCTTTCCGAATTAATGTGCGTTCTATAAATTAGTTATCAGTTGCTAGCCGAATGGATACCGGCACACCTGAGAGATTTTTCAACGATGTGTAATGCCATGTCAGCGGCCTACAGGCGGTTTAAACTCTGATACTAGCTCCCTTACCATGAGCTGTTTAAACAGGACAGTTTACGATGTGAAAGCGAGACGCCGCATTACACTGCACATAGCCGCATCTCGCTTCCACATCGTAAACTGTCCTGTTCTTCAACAACCATAAGATAAAAAGAAGAAGAAGTATACCTGCCTGTATAATTTCATGGACTTAAAAATCAGTGTCAGTGAGAAGCAGTGCCTTATTTCTGTGCATACCTCATGAATATGTTGATCGCCTTGCCGAGCCCGAGCTCCGAGTCGAGTGTGGTGGCGGCGCCGCACAGTGCTACCGCCAGCAGCAGCACCATGTGCGTCCGCACCATCACACACGCACTGCGAACCTGGAAACATGACAGTGACACGTTAGGAAGATCATCATCATACATCATTTCTGCCAAAAAATGCTGTGGTTATTGTAAATAATAGTGGTAATATCGTAAAAAGATTATGCAATATAGAACAGTCAAATCAAAATTAGTTCGAGTTTTGCAAGTCCCTTTGTAGAATATCATTGACCCTTGGGGCCATAGAAATGAAAATCACGTAATAGTTATTTAACTAAACCGGAATTCAAATCAGCGGTCAAATTGAATTACATAATCGACACTGATGTAACATTTAGTTTAGATAAAAAATAAAATAAAACGCAAAAAGTTTTGTCAGAAGTGGGATTCGAACCCACGCCCTCAGAGAGGACCAGAACAACTCGAACCTGTTTCACAGGCAAGGGGAACCTTGAGTCTGGCGCCTTAGACCGCTCGGCCATCCTGACAGATATGTGCAGTGTTGAAATTGACGTTTGCGTTCACGAGTGAAATGATACGTGGCGTTAGTAAGAGATGGCGCTGCAGTATGTAATTGAACAAGCTAATTAATTATGAATGTTCATGTTGAAATTCGTCAGTGTTTATTTATGTTATAGAATAGTGAAATAAAACATTTTGTGTTTATAATAGTTATATTTGTTTTGTAAATTGTGATTATGGTGAGTTGTGTCTTGGATGATTAGTGCTTATTATGATGATTACGTCTTTGACGCATGGGGAATAGGGTTTTTCATGAACTGATAACGCGCCCAATTTTTTTTTTGGAAAGTGTAAAAATGCCTAAATATTTCGCATAATTTATTTAGCTCCTAAATTCGTATATTTTACATAATATATAGATTTTTACTCTACCTACGAGGACCATAAAAATGATATATTTTATTGCTGTGTGACATATCAGTTACAAAATTCTGTCAACATCGTCTGTTTGGTGTGTTTCTATTAAGGTTAAGGTATCCTTGGCTGTTTGGGAAAAGGCTGAGACATGATATTGAAATGGCAGTTGGCTGTAACATAAGTTGTTTATTAATACTTATTATATACACAATAATAAATAATGTTCTCCTGACGGAATTTCGGTCACGGCGGCATGTCTCATCTGAGACGAGCCAACTACGCAGGAGATATTATAGTGCACAAGTATGCACGTACACAGAGGTGCACCCTATTCCCTCACTCTCATAGTCCGATGGGACGGTAGACCGACACGACCGGGAGAGAGATAAGGCGCAGGACCAACGGCTTAACGTGCCTTCCGAAGCACGGTGGGGTCTCGACATGTGAAAACGGTCACCCATCACAAGACTGACCGCGGCAAGCACGGTTTAACGATCTGCAGGGTAGCCACGTAGCTACTAGTACCTATTATGTTTTTAACATTATAAAATATAATATATGTACCACTGTGCTAAGATTTCTTGAGCTAGTTTATAATTTAGAAGTTTATATGATTACAATTATAGCAAAATTCTATTTCGAAAATCACGTGACCCTTGGCATATTCTGATTACTGTAGCCATGAGGTTTTAGCTCGTGCCTATCCCCCACATGACACTGTTTAAATCGTCTGTAATAGACACTAGGCCAAAGATGAAGCTCCTAGTTGTTTTATAGAAACTAATTTATTGATATAGCCTAAACTAGCATATACTCTATAAACTTTTGTTTAAATCGTCTGTAATAGACACAAGGCTAAAGATGAAGCTCCTAGTTTTTTTATAGAAACTAATTTATTGATATAGCCTAAACTAGCATAGATCTACTCTATAAACTTTCTTGTAAAAATCATCCAGGGATAACACAATTGGTTATCCGCATTTGGTAATCAAAGCCGCGACCTTTACAGCCTAAACCTAAGCACTTACCCACTTTGCTAATATAATGATCGATTATTCACATTCTAGGTCATTAGTAGCTTGTTGTTTGATTGTTGCCTTAATAAGTATAGAGTCAGTAATTGTTGAACGAATTATTGTAGGAAATAGACTTTGAAAAATATGCCGCGGGGTATCTGATATCTTCATTTTAGTTACCAACCGAACTAAATAACAAGCAAGTGTGTGTTCAGTTTAGGACGGACACTAGACATAAGAATAATGAAATTAAAATGAACAAAATATACTAAATAACCAATCCACGAAACATCCTAACACAATAGACCAAATCATTCTAGTATCCATATTTCACAAGAGTCCTGTACCTTCTGGGGGCTTTACATGGCTGTTTCTTAATAGTGTAGCTGTGTGATGTCCCTACCTAGTGCCTCATTCCCTATAAGATTAAAGTTTTCAACGGGCCACTGCGTGTTAGACCTATGTCCCCACGTAAGCGTTTTAAATGACAGGATATCTTCCGCATGGTTGATAGCCCGAGTAAACAAAATGACAACATAACATCACGCCTGTATTCCCCGAAGGGGTAGGCAGAGGTGAACATATAGTCCACCCACATTTCGCCAGTTATGTTGTAAGTCCCAATGTAATAGGGGGCGAGCCTATTGCCATCAAACGGGCACAATCCAGACTCCGTGCTGCTACTGAGAATTACCTAATGGAAAACTCAGTAACACTTTGCCCGACCCGGGATTTGAACTCAGGACCTCTTGCTCAGCAGTCGCGCTTAGCGACCACTAGACCAACGAGGCAGAACAAAATGAAATTGTAATTATTTTATATATTAACAAACATTTACTACATTTCGGTATTTCACGATACCATTCGGGACATTAACCCTTTTAATGAGAGAATAAACCCTATAAAATATACAGATTGTGCAGCTGGGTAGTTTATCGGCGTGGCGAAGTGTCTAAAATGTCAAGATCCTTAACACCCCTTTGAACTTGGCAATTTGAGTGTCAGAGATCAGCTATGTTGAAAACTCCTACAAGAAGACCTATTAGCAGTAGAACGAAAGTACCTCTGTTTGTCTGTCGAGTTTGAACGAAAAAATAGCTTAACCGATTTTCATACTATATTGAATCCTCGAATCTGCATGAAACCGGATATTCCGAAAAATCAAAGACTGCATAGTTATTTCGGAAACAATATCCATTGAAACAAAATAAACAGAAACCATTCGAAATAGAAGAATATAATTGGTTTTTACTTCCAGTGATAATTAATTCAATCCGTTCCGTCTTCGCGTGCGGAACAAACTAGAAAATAAGACGTGCTTAACGCGATGGCTGAACCTTTTAAATTCTAGTGACGTCATAATCACCTTAGCTTATAGACCAAGGTAAGGGTGCCAAAGAGATTATTAAACTCTTCATTTAGTAAATCTTCTTTTGTTTTTACAATTTGAATTTCGATCGTACTTTAAATTGCTCTATGGTCTCATTTACTCTTTGATATCTAAATTTATATTCGAAGTTTAGATTTTCCTAGTCTAATTTTTAAATACATTTTTTTATTTCGATCTGCTTTGATATCCCCTGGCTTAAAATATCTTCGGCGCTAGAATATCTTCTTCATATCAGTGTTAAAAGTTACGGTATTTAGTAGACTTCTATTTTTTTCACAAGTTTAAACTTTGAACAACTTCTTTATGGTCATAAGGTAAGTCTAATATTTCTTCCTAAAATGTTAACAGTTTTCTATGATTATCTAACATAACTTTTTAGCTTGCTTTTCTTATGTTTTATATTTCGTAAAATGTTGAAAGTTGTGTATCATGTTTGCTTAACGCCTAAGTTGTCAACACTTCCAAAAAGACAGTGACGAAAAGATAACAAACGATAACAGAACACAAACAATGGTAGACACGTTGGGACCTCAATCTTCATAGCAGTGGGAAACAGTACCAATTGTGGTTACAAAAGCGGACCAAGAATAAACGGATTTGTTGCGGTTTAGTTTGGAAATAAGGTGAGAAAGTTATACTATGGTGCTAAGACCTTGCAACTAGTTTTAGACCTTCAATTACGAATATAACTTCGATTAAAATTACTATAAAAAATGTCGTAGGGGAATAGACTTGGAATAGATAGACGCTCTGATTGGCGCAGTAGCTAAGCGATTAGAGACAAACATCTGCGGATCACACGAAATTTTGTCCCGTGCGGGATAGAACCGCTAAGCTACTGCGCCAGGTAACACATGTCACAGGAATCACATGTCTAGATAGTTTTGTATTTTATTATTTCTATAAGAGGTCTTCGTGATAAACTTTAATTTATTTCTAACTAGCCATCCAATTAACACGGTTATAAATTATTCAGAGACTATTCCATTAACTATGCTAATGATATTATTTTATTTAACTTCATAAATTTTAATTACAATACATCACGCCTGTCGTTTCTGTTTGGGTAGACAACTATCAGATTTTCTGAAAATGTGCGTATAATAAATTAAATTAAATTGATAGAATATTTGTTATGATAGTTATATTACAGAAGTTTAAAAAAAAATATCTTTGTGACTGCTACACATAGTAATAGAAACTAGATTTTTTTACTGAAAAAAAAACCAGATAAGTCATCGATTCTAGGACCCGCTACAGCCGTGCTGACCACAACGGTAAAGAAATGTCAATCAATAAACCGCAAATTGCAAGCAATTTTTAGTGACGATATTATAAGAACACTAACTCGTCACTTCCATTGGTCCATTAGTGAGCCTTGACCCATGCTTAGCCCAGTATATTAGTGTCAATGAAAATCAAATTAGAACAGCGACGTGCGATCTCAGCATTCAATGCATAGATCTAAAAATGAAGTTAATGTCCAGTATAATTTAGGCTAAATGGCACCAGATTTTTTAATCCCGGATTAGTTTTAATCCTGAAAATAGCTAAGATTCCTTCAATACTTCTTATTACTTTTTCTTTTGAAACTTTGTCCCACTGTAGGAGTGCCTATGTTATTAAGTTATCGTCGAGCCGTTGCTCAGACATGAAATTTTACATGCACAATCACCCTAACTAGACAAATGTCTGCGGATTATACAATTTTTTTTGTCTAACTTTTACTGCTGTCAACCCAATCTATTATCCACAGGACTAAACAAATAAATAGTAAAGTATCCATTTAAAAGTTTAAAAAAGGTTCCTACGAATTGAGAACCTCCTAATTTTTTTGAAGTCGGTTGAAACACGCTGCAGCGCTGTCCTTGAACTTGATTTGACCAACTAAACCTTAATCGGAATTATAACGTAATTTATCACTCGGGGAATCAAATGGGTCACAGTATCCTTCTTTGTGCTAATATGCAATCATTACATTAATGCGGTGACTAAGCACTTGGCTTTAAGAACTATAAATTAGCTCTCGTTAAAACAAAAATCAGAGCTATTGGTTATGTTGTCTTAAATTACGATTAGCTTAATCTTAGATTTGACGTATTGGTGCTACGAAATCATGAGTTCCGATAAGTTGGGCACATGTTACAAATATCAGCTCTGCAAATTCCCTTTCTCCTTCTGAAAATACAAGCTTATAGGTTCTTCTTCTTCTTATCGTATGGTTGATGAACAACCTGCCTCCTTACCATGAACTCTTAAAGCAGGACAGTTTAACACGTGGAAGCGGGACGCCGCTACGTGCAGTGTAATGCAGCGTCTCGCTTCCACATCGTAAACTGTCCTGCTTTAAGAGTTCATGGTAAGAAGGCAGGTGTTAGAGTTTAAACCGCCAGTAGGCGTCTGACATGGCTTTACACACCGTTGTAAAGTCTCTCAGGTGTGCCGGTTTCCTCACGATGTTTTCCTTCACCGTTTTTAGAAACTGATAACTATTTTATAGAACGCACAGTTGCACATAAACTTGTAAATATATTGGTGCGTGCTGGGGTTTGAACTTGCGACCTTTGACGTGGCAGTCTAACGATTATACCATTCGGCTATCACTGATAGCTAATAGGTATGCACGATAATATCTTAAAGCTTTAAACACAAACTTGCATTGATGATGATGCAACGATCTGAATCATAATACACTAATTAACCTATTTAGTGAATATCAAGAACACTTGAGTTTGAAATGCACTTGAAAATGTTGCAATTCAAATAAGATGGATGTATTAAGATTAATATTAATACTCAACGTGTAATTGCTTGTAATTAAGATGTAAATGTAGATTTGGCTCAGCTGCAGAATAGCTGTAAATGTAGAAATAGTCGTAATAGATATTTCGAGTTCGATTGGTGCAACGGATTAGTGATTGGGCACAAGATAAATACTTGTGTGGTCTGTATAATTAGGTAAGGTTCGGTGTTCTGTATCAAAGGGGCTTATAGCTACGTGGCTACCGCGCAGATCAGTCAATCTGCGAAGTTAAGCTATGCTCACTGCGGTCGGTCATGTGATGGGTTACTGTTTTCACATGGCAAGACCCGTCGGTGCTTCGGAAGGCACGTTAACCCGTCGGTGCTTCGGAAGGCACGTTAACCCGTTGGTGCTGCGGCTGATCTCTCGCCGGTCTTGTCGGTCTACCGTCCCATCGGACTAAGAGAGTGAGGGGAATAGGGAGTGCACCAGTGTTCGCGCATACTTTTGCACTATAATATAAAGAAATAATAGGTATTTATAGTATGCAGAAAACCCGACATTCTACGAAAGTTTTCTTGGTACATATCAGCTGTTTACGTTTTCTAAAGCTACCCGTTAATTACTTCTTTTAGTCATATGTCCTGTTATTTATTAATAATTGGTAAGTATAAATGTTTTAGTTGGTAATTTATGTCGTTTTTTTACTATACTTAGTATAACCTTAATACTTACTACCCCAAGTGTAAACACGGGTAAACTTAGCATTCCTGCAGCGCTCTGCTTATTTATAGCCGGGATACGACAACAAACGCAACTCATGCGCATCTGTCTACCGTTAGCAACACAGTTACATAATTAAGATGATTTTTTATTGTAACCACAAAGTTAATCAATACTTTCCTGTATACGAACAGGCAAACTTTGCATGCCTGTTTAATATATTTAGAACTAGGATACGATAACAAATGTGACTTGTGCGCATCTTAATACAGATAGCAAAACAGTGTTTAATTAATTTGTTATTAAATTATTTGTTATTAAATTATTCGTAATTTGCTAATAATAATGGCCATGTCAATTTGCAAAAGAATATGATTAATTATTGTAATTGTTTAGTATATTTAAGAACAATTAAAAAAATCATCATTACTACATTCAAGTACAAAGCATTCGTACTTGCCTAGGTTAGAACCGATTACCTTGTGGATTAACTAATAATCTAGGTCGTGTTAACACATATTATTTAAAAATAAAATGGACTTCAAAATAATGACAAAATACAAACAAAAGACAAGCTTTGTGTCATTGTTTTTTTTTAGGTAATAGTGGTTTATATAAGGTAAATACTTATTAAATAAAGCAGGAAGTGTTTGGTATAGCAACCGTAAATTTAATTAACTGGGCTTGTTGCTTGTTGCTACTATAGCAACATAATAGATTGCAAACACTTTCTATGCGTTTAGACTGTATTAAAATAAAAAGTTACGTAGTATATTGTTTCAGATATCGTAACTTTGATTGTTGGTGGTCACATGTTAAAATCTAATATTGATATTTCGATAGACAGTAAGTTCTAAGGACCAGTAATTTTTCTTTTTCTTTACTGGTGTATTTTCAGTTACAAATAATAAAACAAAATTATGCGGGTTTTCTCTAAAAATTTGCGAAAATATTTATTTTCTTTTCAACAAACAAACGACTATTCATCTAAGAGAATATTGCGACAAGGGCGGCTAAACATCATGCCTTCCTACAAAATCATATTTATAATTAACAATATTTTGAGTATTATTCTGCTGACCTTACCTCTAAGCACGGCCGGATTTAACGCGTTAGCATTAGAATCCTAATTGCATCTCACGTAAACATGACTATCTTTGA
This sequence comes from Abrostola tripartita, assembly GCA_905340225.1. Classification (NCBI taxonomy): domain Eukaryota; kingdom Metazoa; phylum Arthropoda; class Insecta; order Lepidoptera; family Noctuidae; genus Abrostola; species Abrostola tripartita. The sequence goes on from HG996504.1 coordinate 5,228,360, forward strand.
AACGACAGATTTTAACCCGGTGCATAATGACAGGAAATGCCAAAAAAAACATGGAGATGAATAAAATTAAAAATATTAAAAAATGCGTTTGTCTGATGTACCAGTCCTGCGAAAATTGGGCAAATTCTGTAATTAGACGCAGTAATGGTAAGACGGAGGGGGTGTTGCCATATTTTTAATTATCTATACTAATATTATAAAGCTGAAGAGTTTGTTTGTTTGTTTTCTTGAACGCGCTAATCTTAGAAACTACTGGTCCGATTTGAAAAATTATTTCAGTGTTAGATAGCCCATTTTTTGTGGAAGGCTATAGGCTATAAAACATTCGAAATCCACATCGGGCGAAGTCTCGGGTGGATCTAGTTATTAATATTATAAAAGTGAAGAGTTTGTTTTCTTGAACGCGCTTATCTCAGGAACTACTGGAAAGCTAGTATCTAAATAATAATAGTTTGTTGTTATATTGTTAACCTTATGGCTAAAAGCTGGTCCTTACTTGAGTAGACCTTCTGTATCTTTTTATGGAGGTGTTAAATGAATTGTTTTTGAAAATATACGTGTAGTTCAATTTATACCTCTTGGATAATAAAGTTCGAGTATAAACTGACGATGCAATACTTGGTCACAAACTTGGATTGGTATTACATCGTTACACCACGCCAGTCCAAAGTCGGCAGAGCGCATTTTGCCAAAAAGTCCTATGTTGCAAAATCGGCAATCCTTTTGCCACTTATCGGACAAAATTTCAAAGAATCTTAACGTATTGAAAATCGACGCTCTTTTGGTACTCATGCCTGGGCTTAAACTTGCTACCCATAGATTAATTTCCAAAAACAACCTTACGTTGCGTCCACACTTGTAACATTTTGGCGTAACAGTTCGCCGAGCATTTGCCCGTAACTCAGTTTCTTCGATGGTATAGTATGGGTCAGGAAACAGACACGCCGTATGTTGCGGTTACGGAGGAATGTTCGTTGAAATGTTACACGTAGAGAGGCCTTTACAATTTTAGCTCTTAATTTAGCTTCCCGTCTTCTTTCCAGTGTAGTCTTGCGCTTAACCGTTGCACTGCAAAGGTCTTGTAAGAACGCTTTGATCCACACGCTTGCTCACTGCAGGTGACGATTTCAGTGTAGTACCTAATGACGTGTACCCGACCGTTGTAACGTGTGCTCTGATTCGTTATGCTCTGCCTCTATGATTAGTCTTGCGTCCGACTATGAAGGTAATTGCATAATACATGTTTTATTATGTTCGTTCGCGCCCATTTGGTGGGTTAAGTTCGATAAGTATTACGTTTGCAATGTAGAGTAATGTTGATTACTTTTAAATATCTTTGTATTTGAATTTGCATTTATAGTTAGGTGATATTATTACATTTTGGTTTAGGAAGTTATTTGTTGAGATATTATTAGTTCGTTTTCAATCCGCTCCTTACGATAGGTCCTACCTAGGTATATTTATGATTTTAAACCAGCCCACTTACCATGAAATCTTAAGGCAGGACATTTTCCATCGTGAAAGCCGGAGACGAGACGAGACGAGACGCCGCTGCATTTAATAGTCAAATCGGAAAATAACAGGGCTACATACATAAAGTCACGCCTGCTTCCCAGAGAGGTAGGCAGAGACCACGGATTTCCATTTGCTACGATCCTGGCATACTTCTTTCGCCTCATTCACTCGCATCACATTCCTCATACACGCCCGTCAGTTAAGGGTACTCCTCACTCCTCCTTATTCTATTCTATTTTAAAACTACACCTAAAATGCTGGAGTGTAAAGATGGAACATTTACAGTAAAATTATATTCAAGAGTGAATCCATATTTGATTTCTATATAAACTACTTACACTTACATCTGCTAGTCAAGTTAAATTCCAAAAAGTCAAATCTTATCTTACATGTCTATGTTTATTGTCTATATACTAACCTCCATTAATATTGAATTCCACGTCCATCTAAAGATATAATCGTAAATTAAACTGACACTTATTAAAGGAAAATTACTACGACATTGAAGAAGAGGCAGACATCGCAACATTTCCACTTGTCATCTATTAATAGAGTCAAATAAAATTCACAACAACTTAGTGGTTTTTCCCATTAATGGTAATACAAATGTCAGATACATTCACACTGCGATTATACGATTTAAATTCTCAATTAAATCGCACGAATGAAGAGAATTATTTTACAGACTTGCTTTTGCAATTGCCTATTCATGGAGATGATTGTCTTCGATTAAAGAGTGGAGGAAATTGAGATTCTGTAATTGAATAATAATGGCAGCCTTGCCTTGGCATTATCGTAAATTATTTTGTATTGTAGTCCACCTTTTATTAATTAAATATGGTGGATAACCTATGAAAAACTTAGTTTGATGATTATTAATTTGTAATTCTGTCGTAATAGGGACATTTAATATAATCTATTTCAAGTAATTTTATAATACCAGTCGATATTTTTGGTGATTCCTACGCAATTGTGAGCTGTGAGTGTGCAATATCGTCAGTTCTGTAATGAATTAAGTACAAAAAAATGTTGCGATACCTAGGTTTATGTATTGTAAAATACGTCCACGATACAGAATAAATTCCTTGTGTAGGGCGGTGTTTTATTTGCGAAAATAGGACTTATAGTCAACTAGCTGACCCGGCCAATACGGTCCAACCGTTTTCGAGTTGTAGCGAGACTAACGAACAGCATTTTTATATTATAGATTAAGAAATTCTCGGTGATTAATCCTTCAAATTCCAATTCCGCTATACACCGCCACCAAGCCACATAAAGGCTTGCTAATTCGCATACATACGACAACTTCCTCATAAGCCATTATAATCCAAGTTAATGTCAGATATATAAGGATTGAGTATAATTCGGAGTCTCGACTCCAGTGACTCACGGCTTCCTGTAAAACCACAGAGTAGTAAGCAAATGGAGTGCAGAACTGATCAAACGTCATTTGTACAAAGTATAATGTATTTTGTTACAGTATAAACACGTGCCATGTTAATCAATACTGCTGATCAGTTGGTCCGTTTTGTAAACGAATTCTCATTTGAATTTAAACTGAACTGATCTGCAGCCATAATTCTGAAACAGTATGATAAGAATCCATCAATTAATTAACATGCGTATGTTTCTCATGAAACGTGATTGAGTGAAAGGATAAATGTTTGCTGGCTGCTAGCACTCCATTTTGTTACTATTCTGTGTTTTCAACAAACCGGGCGCGGGTCAATGTAACGGTCCTGTTTACATAATGGCCATCTTATAAACTTTGTATTAAATCCGCAGTTTATGGTTCGGTATGAATTGTTTGTTGCTGTTTCAGTGTATGGCTTAATCCGCGATACGCTTTTGGCATGATATTCTTGTGACTAATGTATGCAGTTGTTAATGTAAACTCAGTATGGTTTATAAAAGTACGTTTCATCACCCTGGTTTTCCGAAAGGAGTAGCTGAATTCGTGTTGCGTCCATAACTCCTAGTTTTATTAGATTTTTAACATTATATTAATTTCATAACAATTTAGCAACCTGGCACTGCTTAAATTGTCTGTAAAAGACGCAAAAGCCAAAGACGAGAGGATTTAGCAAAATTGCAAAATTCGTGCCTGCCTCAGTCCATTAGGAGTTTTCAGGGAATACCCGCCTGATGAAAGGTGCTAAAGGAAAGTGTGAATGTTTAAACCATCAGAAAGGGAATACATGAGGAACAGGCGTCTGTCTGCCCGTCTTCCTAAAACATTCAGCTTTCACCGCGGGCTTATAATTAAACAGGAGGTGCTCAACGTAGGCGTTGAGAATTAACTAACCAAAATTGCCTCACTGGGTTTACGTAGCCTAATCTCTACGTAATTATCTGACACTGTGGCATACTGCCTTCTTGTGTTATGAAATCCTGGTACTTTATATGTATGAAGTTAATTTAATAAAACATTGCTTTTCGTGTCAAATGTATTTCATTCAGTTCCGTTCTTCAACTTCAGTGGTTTACTTTTATGATGTCATGGTACAAAAGTAACCTCATTTTAATTTTGGCCCTAAAATGGATCGAAAAAGTGCTCATGCGTCCCGCTTGTTTGGGCATGTTAAGAAAGTACAGTCACGTTAAAACATTCCCATCAATCTTAATCGTATTGTCCTGACTGTACTTTCGAACGACAGAACTAATAGTGTACTGAGTACTTTCACAAAACTAGTTCCATTCAGTTTTACACAATAAAGCTTGATGAAACCGTCTACACGTGGAAATTGATCATGAAATAAATCTTATGACACATTATTTCGCAACGTAAACTTGGCTTTATTGAACCATGTTTATTATCTTAATTTATAACTGAGATACGCCAATTAAAGATAAGTTCGTAATTGCTTTATAATTTAACACGCGATTTTACATTATATTGTGGAAAATTACATCCTCAAAACTCTGTAGGTACCATACACTAAATAAGATAGTACATACCCTAACCTATATTGTATTGTCTAAAGCAAAGTTCACATTGTCTTCTGTTTTTATGATAATTATGAGTGATATTAAGAGCCAATACCAATATTTGACTGCCTCATTGGTCTAGAGGTCGCTAAACGTTACTGCTGAGCATTAGGTCCTGGGTTCCCGGTCGGGCAAAGTGTTATTGGGATTTTCCATTAGGCAATTCTTTATAGCAGCACGGAAGCTGGACTTGTGCCCGGTTGATGGCAACAGGCTCGTCCCCTTTTCCATTGGTGAATAATACATATGCATAATAACTGGCGAAACGTGGGTGTACTATAGGTACATCTTTGCCTACCCCTTCGGGGAATACAGGCGTGATGTTATTTTATAAATCACAAATAAAAGAAAAAGAAGAGGATTCTAGCGACACTGTAAAAGATTTTTGAGGCAATACTATGAGTTCTAAGGGGGAGGCCTTTGTCCAGCAGTGGACGTCTTCCGGCTGATGATGATGATGACTATGATGGGCCTAAATACCTAATAGTGTCTGGAGAACGGGGCGTGGAACTTCACCATCTTAGTCTGAGCTTGCTGCGACACTCTTCATCTAACAGAAACTTATTCCAAAACACGTTCAGATTCAATAACACTCTTAATTCTGATTTACATTAGAAGTAATATCATTAGATCGCTTTTTAAAGTCAATGTCAGATTTCCAAATCGACATTAACCTTTGATTTCTATCTATATATAACGAGTTATGACGCATCTAGTTATTTCATGTTACTCAATGTCTTGCACCTTGTTACTCTGATAGAGGTTAAGATCATACTTAATTATGATGGTTTGCAAAGACATGTCAAAAAGTATAGATACGTCATATTATGCTAACAAAATGAACGAAAAAAGTGTTCCGAACTGCACTAGTCTTATGTTAAATCGGACAACAATTGTTCTACCCAAGACTACAATGCTCCCCTTTTTGAGTTTGAAAAATGAGCGCGCTAGTAACATATCTATACTTTTTTGTAATATCATTGATGGCTTTTAACTATGTAATGTGTATATAGGTATATCATGACGCCTGTCTTTCCTGAGGACCTACCTACGCAATCTTATTGCAAACTCTCATGTCGCCTTTCAATATTTTGTAAGTGAAGGAAACAAATTTTCGCAATAGGCTATTGCCAAAATTTGTAAAAAATGTTGGAACCGGCCTTTCGCAATGTGCTTAATTTGGATCCGGTCTGAGGTCCTGAAAGTCCCTATGACCCTGAACATCAGACGTTATGACATAATTGTTCTGTATTCAACTTACCGAGGAAAGAAAAATCTAATAGTTCCCTTCAACCAGCCTCATAGTCCACCTCGCAAATCTTGTGGCGAAAATGAATTTAGCGCCTTTTTTAAAAGGATATCTTAGAATTTACTCGCGCCCTATACCTCCAGAAAAAATCATATGTCACACATAAGACAACTGAAAAACTGAAGAAGAAACGGCACAACGAACTTCCATCACTATAACATGGAACTAACTAAGTTATATTATGTACAAACATGTATTTTTTCCCGCTTCTGATTCGTACATTTGTTGTTTGTCAAATATAAAGAATATTTTTCCGTGAAAAATTTTAGTTACCTGTAAATTTATTTGCGGTATTTTAAAGAGATTTGTTATTGAGAATTCGTTTCTATTAGTTCTGTTTGTTTACATGTTATAGTGACGAATATTACCAATATAAAGGTGAATGACGATAGATTTATTTCATTCACTCACGCTTTTATTTTGTGATTATATTTGCCGAAACCCTTAGGCTATTGTTTGTGATATGGAGACAATTTTATGGAAGACCTCCGAAAATTAACAAGTTTAAGAATTTACTATTATTAAATTGTTTCAGAGAATACGTCAAAGATCAGTGAGAAGCAAAGCTAAAGGAAAAATTTCATTAGAACAAAATATGGTATGCAGCAATAGCGTGGTGATCAATGCTTAATCCTTCTCTATAAGAGAAGAGGCCTTTGCCCTGCAGTGGGTAAATTATAGGCTGTTACTACTACATGCAGTAATAGTAGATGAGACAACGTATCGTAAAGTTAAAAGAATTTATCACAATTTGGACAACATCCTTCTTCAATAATTTTTATTCTTAAAGTTTTCCCATTTCAACCCAATTCCCTTATCCACAGGACCCAATTCCCATGGGAAAGCAACCCGACACGCTGCCCAATGTTTACAAAGCTTCTAAGATAGCTAGAGTTAAGGAAAGTGCTATGATAACAATCTATGCGCATGCGCAAGGTGATATGTTATGATTTAGATTCGTCACTCGAGCTGTGTGTTAGTTCAATGATTCTTTACAAAACATACAACGTTTGAAGAATTTTGCTTTTCCATTGTAATATGTAACATACAATGTTATAAACTATCATAGTGTATACCTAGTAGGTTACAATAGACTTGATGCTTGTTCTTTTCTATTTTTTTTTCTAGTGCTCATTCAAATTTGTTGTCTATGGTTTAAACAATTGCAGGTTGTTTTTTAATTGGCTATGACTATTTCTATTTCATCGGAACAGAAATATTTATACTTATAATTATATGAATGGCATGACGGGGTAGGACGTATATTGTTTTTTAAATTAAAATTTCATAGAAATTCCTTAGATACCACTCATTGACTTTATTTAGTAAGCACTTGTGTAGTATAGAGTATAAGCAAATGGAGAGCTACCTTACACGACACCAAAGAATCTAAATTGTTTTTTAGCACACCTAGGGCAGTTTTCTTTCTAGCTTCTTTTAAGCACAAAAAAGAAGAAATCGAAGAGTGTTTTATCAAAAAGGTTATCGAAGAAAAAAGGTCAAATCAAGAACATAAAGAACGAATAAGGATAAGATTAATTAGTTGGTCGTTTAATCCAATTTTTCTGAAGTTCCCTAAATCAATTTACCATAACAATTCTACTGCAACAAAAAGATTATAATATCATAATTTAGCAGTTGAACGGGCGTCCTCGTGGGGTCAATGGCCGGAACAATGCGCCTGATCACCGATATCCTGTACTTTACATTATTATTCCCTACCCGTTCCTAATGTTGAACGACGAAATGACTGAAGCCTTGGGTTGAATAATTCTCCACGCGTTTGAATTGTGAATCTATGATGTAACATCTTGTGTCATGTTTTCGGACCTTTGGAGTTGTTTTCTTTTGTCATTGTACTTTTTTCGTCGTACCTCCGTTCTTTATTTTTGGAGGATCTTATATTTTACGTGTTTGAAGTAATAATTTAAATGTATCTGTTAGTAAATTAGTCGCATTTCTATATTTAAATTTCCTCATTCCATAAGTAGGTGACACTAATTTTTTTACAATTCGTATTCAATTGTATCTACCAATTGTTAGTACTAGAGTTATTTATATGGCTTGTGATGGTTATATAAGACATTTTGACAAATATTATACTACCTGATTGCGTAAGTAGTGCTTGGTTTTCAGCCCAAAGGGTTGTGCGTTTGACTTATCTACAGTATAAACATATTTTTGTTTGTTAACTAAAATTTTGACATAGTAATTATAGAATTTAAATTGAACTCAGTATCAATTGAAATTGTCGTGACATCTCGAAAAGGAACCAATATTGTGTTTTGTTACACTTCAGGCTGCAGTGCGAATACTTTATTTTAATTGCATCGGGAAAGGATAACTAGCTTTAACGACAGGAAAAGAAGATACAGGCAGATACAAGACGTGAGCAGGACAATAAAAGGCCAGATGGAATACCAAAACTCAGAAGGCTGTTTGTGGCGAAAAAAGGCCTCATTTGCGTATAACCTACCTGCATTATACATTAGTGCCCAAACAACCGCATTACAAGGCAGTAGGATAGTGCTTAATTCATCGACCTTTCAAAATGTGACCCCAGAATATTTTCTCTCGGCCGTACGGTGTCGCAAGCACGCATAAAGATGCGCATTTCGTCTGCATATGCACTGACAAGGTTGGTAGGGTGACATGAACATTGGATTTAAGGAAGACATTTATCGTCAAATATATTCGGAGGTCTGTTTATTTTTTTTTGTTATTATCTACATTTTTGGTTAAATTTTGACTATACAATCAGTTGATTGAATGATCTGCAAGATTTGTTTTATTTCTTGAAATAAGGAACATTTAAAAGATCTCTTCTGTGTCCATCTGTCACAGATATTTTGTTTTGACTAAGATGTGGTGTTGCAGGGATTTGGATGTTTAAGTTTCTGTTAAATCATGAGAACGAAAGGTTTTTAGAACCCCTTAAATAATAATAATGATAATTTAAAGTATCTATAGATGTGTCGATGAAAATCTTCATTTACCTTTAAATTAGGACTAACCGTGGTAACACTGAATCATGGCCACAACATTAATACTACAAGTAATGATGTTCATTAATCTTGCTGCGGCTCATTTTAAATGTTTCGTCATTATAAATGATGTAGAATCAATATTTATTGTTACTAACGCAATAAATAACAACAAACTAAATTTGATAGTACATCGGATTTAATATCACCTGTAAGGTGAAGTCGTGTTATTAAGTTAGAGCAACTTGAATATTTTATCTTCTTTTAATTTATATGACTTTTGGTGCCATTTTAGCATGTTGCCCATGCTAAGCTTGAATCTAAATTGATAAAGGAAATTTGAAAAATGATGGACACGAGCGCGATTCGAACCCGCGACCTTCGCCGATCCGTGGCGCTGCTCTAACCAACTGAGCCACCGTGTCGCTGCTCGCATCCATCGAATTTCAAGTTCCCTTTTTTTTTTTTTTTCTTTTAATTTATCAGAATCATCAATAAAATGCTCTAAATTGAATTGCTATGTTAAATGAACTCTATTGACGTCTCTTCTAGAATATTTTTTTCATTACCTGATTCCAATGGGCTTGGCATATTTGGTTGGCTGATTTGATTACTCCAATCGTACAAAACTTGTTATACGAAACTACCTACTATGTTTAGTATAGGAACACAACTTCTATGCGATTTGAAGCGGCATTTGTACGGAACAATGCCATGTCAAATGGCAAAGAGTTATAAACAGCATCAGTAACCATGGCTACCTGCTAAACTTGTTCATAGAACAAAAACATAAGTCCATACACGCACGCATAATTTCACACTCCTGCCGTTACATTCGTTCCACTAGGCATTGTTACGTCGTGTTGCGTGAGTCAGGGGTAAAGAAACGATGTTATTTGAATTTCGTATGATATTAGCCGAAGGTTGCCCATCTATGTCAAGATTATGTTGTTGATCTTTTCCCTAAAATTGAAGGTCGATGCGCCATTGAATTCGCGGTGTATAGTTCGCTGGTGTATTGAATTTGTTATTGTGTTGATTTGTTTCTGTGTCAATGCATCGGTATTGTTTATGCGTTCATTTAGTTTAAGGCCTTGAACGTTTGATGCGACGTGACGGGAACAGGAACTCTGAATTTTTCACGCCACATTAGTTCGCTATATTAAAGTGAGTAAATATCTAGTGAGTTTGTGTTGTGGGTATTTTCATAAAGTACACAGTTTTCCGTAATACCGTTCCTGTTCCTAAGGCTCACTACAAAAGCATGGACCATTAATGCACCAGCACCATTTAAAACCATGAACTATAACAGAACCAGCACCATTACTTGGTACTTATATACTACAAGCTATTTCGATTTGTCCTTTGTTCAGATGACACGGATCTTACTTACATATACCTATTTATGTAGGTACATAACAAACCATTCGACTGTCTTGTAGAACAGTCTAAACAATCGAGTTTGGGTATTAGCGCACAAAATTGTTTGCGACGGATTATAATAATTATATTTTCATAATTTTAGTGTTTCAGCATATATTCTTTTATGGAGCCAATCTAGGCAAAAGGAGAAATGTCCCTAAATAAATAAAAATTGATTTTATCCGTTCTATAGAAACTACTCGTATACTGAAGGTGCTTATTTAGCTAACTTAATTTTATAAATTGCATGGACACATTGTAAATAACATAACATCACGCCTGTATTCCCCGAAGGGGTAGGCAGGGGTGAACATATAGTACACCCACATTTCGCCAGTTATGTTGTAAGTCCCAATGTAATAGGGGGCACAAATCCAGACGGCGTGCTGCTACTGAGAATTACCTAATGGAAAACTCAGTAACACTTTGCCCGACCCGGGATTTGAACCCAGGACCTCTTGCTCAGCAGTCGCGCTTAGCGACCACTAGACCAACGAGGCAGTCATACATTGTAAATATATTAAAAAACAAATTACCTAAATCATTTTTAATGGAAAAAAGTACCTAATCATATTTTTTTGGTCATAAAATGGATAAGTAATTAGATTGCGAGACAGCTGAGATTATTTATGAGCAGAGCTATAGTTTTTGCAGAGTGTTTTGTGACTAAATCGAGAAGGTCAGATAGTAGCACTTATCTCGACGATCTATTGGGGTCTATCTAGGCCCGACCATGACATGTGATTGGTAGCGAGAGGACAGTTCACTCAGTAATTCAATACGCAAAATACTAGATACTGATAGTAGCTGACAAAACGAGGGTGTAGGTCGCCTACCCTTTCTGGAATTCGGGCGTGTTGTATGATATTTATGAAGTATATTGAAAAATAAACTAATCACATAATTGCAATAAAACAAGGTTTAAGACTTTAAGAATTCTCAGCCTTGCTACCACTTAAGCTTGTATAACGATCTATTTAACTTTCATTTGCAAACCATTTTTTCCATCCATTTGCACACCATTTTATTGCAATCTAATTTCGACCTCAACGGTAATCACTCTACGATCAAGTAGCCAAATCTCCATCGCTAAATATCGACGAACAAAGATGACCTTTGCGTCGTGTGCGCGTCTGTACCAGCGCGTGCGCAGCGCGTCACGTGGTCTTGACATTTGCATTTGAACGCCGCTGTCGCTGCGCCGGTAATGCACGAAAATGCTATTTGCTTGAATTCCGTATGTTTTGATGTTGTTTTGTTTAGAAAATGATTCATAAATAAAGACTTTACACGAAAAGGTTGGAGTTTAATGAATGTGATGAATTTTGATGAGGGGCGACCGATCAACATACCGCATACTGCAAAGTTGAAGGTGGAGAAGGCAGTGTGGCATAAAGAACTAGCATTATAGTTAAATTATTAGATGTCCGCACAAAAAACATTCAAGCTAAGAGACTAATGTTATTAGTAAGTTGAATGCGTAAGTCCTTTAGAACATTGTAAGAACGATTAATTAGTGTCTAGATATTTTTTCACATTCATTTGTTTAAGTGAATAGGTGTCTTAACGCTTATCTGTATAACTAACCTATTGCTGTCCAACTTTTTCACTACACTAGCAGAGATGACTGACAACCTTCGTTAGTCGATGCGGCCATATAAGAAGAAGAAAAATACCTGTAAATAAGAAGATGAAGCAAATTGTTGATCCCCTCTCATAAATAAAATTCGCAGCCTATGAACCGTTATAAGCTGTTTATTTATAAAGCCCTGCAGTGAGACAGCCCACTGCCGGACAAACACCTCTTCTCGTATAAAGAAGTATTGAGCATTTGATCGGAGCGTCACGCTAGCTCACTGCAGGTTGGTGATGTTGAGGAAGAAGATAGGTATCTATCTCACTGACCTGATTTTTAAGCAGTATTATGCAAACGTGAAGTTTTTTATTTAGTCTTTATTCCTTTACGTCACGTTCACACTTCATTAGCAAATATTTTTGTTACCTTGAAGTAAGAACAAATAATAGGAAGTCTCGTATGGCTATTGGCTATTGGATGTAGACTTGGACTATGGTTTGTCACGTTTTCTGTACAATCGTGGTCGCACTCTGAATTATTATGTAAATAAAACAATATCACAAATGTGAACCAAGGTTGTTTTTTCCTGGTTGCGGATCTAAAATCGTTTGGGGGAAGTTTGGGTATTAGTGAAACGAAAAATGAAAATGAAAATTGTTTATTAGTCATACAAGTTGGCTTAACTGCTAGTGTATGACGTCTCCTTTTAACCTAATAAAGCCTGTGTTAGGAGACTCCGCTCATTCAAGATAAATTACAATTAACTTGTGTCTAATGTTTATTTAAATAAGTTACTTTAAAGTTTAATTTAAAAATAAAAAAGTGAGAATGCATGCGTGTATATGAGTGTGCGTGTGTGTGTGTGAGAGTGTATATAAATTCGTGTTTATGTGAGTATAGATGATAATAATTCTTAATAAAGCTGTAAATAGCAGGTCTTTAAAGAGTGACAGAGGTAGAGAACATTTATTGGTTTTATAGTAAGGATCAACAAACAAAAGGGTAACTTATCAGGTGTGCTGTGAATGTGAGAGCACGTTCTTTTCCCTGGCCATGGCTACAGATTAGATTATTTTTTTTGTTTCAGAATATTTTATTGCCAACGCCTCCCACCTGTTAGACCAATGACATCGTCAGTCAGGGTTGCAGGCAACCGGTGGATGCAAGTAGTAAGTTGCCGTTCATTGTGGCGTTCTAAAAGGGAGGCCTTTTTTCAACAGTGGACGTCTTTCGGCTGATGATGATGGACCCAGGAGGGGTCTTAATGGGCGTCACCTGACAAAAAAGGTATGAAGGAACACCGTGACAGTTTTAGTAAACGTTTATAATACTCCTTTGTCCTCTAGGTAGGTAATAAGAAGGTTTTCATGATTCCATCAATCAAGCAGATCCTAATGAAAATATTTTTGTTCTGAACGTACTATAGATTGTGTGACTTAGAAAATAATAAGTTATCCGGTAATCACTAAAATTTGGCTAGTACCATACAAAATGGCCAATACGTAGCATCATGTCACGTTTCGACGGCATCGACCGGAAAAGGCTAGTCCAATGATTACCTCTATTATAACGTAGTCAAGGACGATAAATTAAGTTTAAATTAAAAGTAACTATGCTTTGAATTAATTAGAAACACATCTGAACTATTTCTTTATTTTTAAAAGATACACCAACAGCATCTACATCACACTGTAATTATAAATATGAATTGAAAACCAACTAATGTATATGCCAATTATAGGTATACACAACATTTAAAATAACATAGTTAACAACTAAACTTAATTAAACATTAAAACTTAAAAAACTATGTTTGTTAAACTATATTGCAGGTAAGTCTAGATTTAGGCAGTAACGTAAAAGACCTCACGCGCTCAGTAGTCGCGCCTAGCAATCACTAGACCAAAAGGCAGACCTTTTAGAGTTAATAAGCATGATTTATCAATAGACAACTATCACTAGAGAATCAAGAAGTTCAAATAACCTTGTACTCGCAAGATAATTAGAAAGAGCAAGACAGTGTTAATTGCGCGATCGTCTGCATTTGATACGGTCGTTGGACAGGTACGGCCAGCAACGGAGTCGCTTAACAAGATAAGACCTTAATCCTACTTTCTACTGCTACACGCGAAAGTTTGTGAGGTTGGATGGATGTTTGTTACTCGTTCACGCAAAAACGACTGGACGGATTTTGATGAAACTTTAGAGTAATATAGTTTCTACATCAGATTAAGACATATGCTATAGGTAATTTATTACGATACTAGCTATGCTTCGCGATTTCTAAATTGAACACGGCTGAAACCGCGGGACAACTCTAGTGTCAAATAATTTGAAAGAAATATACCTACATCAATTCATAGTAGGTACAGTCTCGCCAAATGCTGAATAAAAAGACTTTACTATATAACAAATTGTTCTTTAGTTAATTGTATAATTCAATATTCTGCTTTTGTTGTTGACTGTATCTACCTACTTAATAACAAGACTTGAACTGCAAACATTGCATTGTACGTGTCGATTTTAACAGGTTACGTTCATCTGCATTAACCCATTGCTTTTGTGGGCTTACATCATCATAGTCATTCAATCGTCGCTGTATTGACATGAGCTAATTGTCATCAGATACAGGTCATGCCGTAGTGTTGAGATTAGCCAGCGATAGATGGTAGCGAGGTTGACAACCCAGAAAACTGAACGTAGTTTAGTGTTAGAGGTGCTGGATCTGGAAGCTCTACTTCTGTTTCTATGTACTAATAACTGGTAGCTGGAATGTGTGACAACCAGTAATCAACCTAAGGTGATCAAGGCATATCGTATTACCCAGTAAATGGGTGTGAAATGAGTTCAGAAAGCCAGTTACTTCATGTAGAACACTGGTATCCAATTGCATCAGGTGAGACTGGAAGACAATCACAACAAAGATGAAATAATGCTTAGGCAAATGTTGATCTATTGCACCGTTCTATTGACTATAACACACCTGGTTATAACAGAATACCGTTACTATCTGATTGTAAACGCCCTGTTGTATAGCACATACCCATTTCTAATAGTAGAAAAATGTCGCACAGATGTGAGCCGATAAAAAAGTCACTGGCAGAACAATGGTTCACACGCAGTTCCCACTATTGTTTGAGCGTGTATACACCTCGCAATTCTGATAATATATCAGCCTGTTTATTGCACCTGTTCTGATCATGCTTGTTACCTATGTGGGTCAATTTGGTACCAGTGACCTCTAGAAGAATGATGATTTATTTGGATTTCAGAGAAGTTTGCTAAGTATTATTTATGGAATGGTAGACTGTCAATTTTGAAATAAAGAAACATCATAACTTCATAAGAATGGTTGGGTCAAAGTTGGGTCTCACCTGCTTAGAACCCTACCATAAATTAAATGTAAATCTTTTTCTAAATGTACCATAATAAGACTTTATGACATACTTTTTATTACGCAAATCGGATCATCAATAATAACTCAAAAAAGTTGTTAATAATTGTCAAATAAAAACAATTATGTCTGTAGTGACATGATTATGAATGGTATTCGAAACTTCCAGTCATAATAATTGTTGTTTTGATCGATACATTGTGATAGCTGACAGTAAGTACACTTTTAATATGGCCATTGAAGATGAGATTTTTCTTTAAGTGTCTTTCCGACTAGTGAAGTTTGGCAGCCAGCTCTGCATAGTTCCAAAATATATTATAATTTATCATCATCACACAACAGCTTATTGCAGTCCACTTCTTGACATAGGCCTCCCCCAGGGTATACGACAAGGCCCGCTCTTCCGTTTGCGCCACCCAGTTACTACCAGTTACCTGGAATAGTAAGGCGCGCGGAAACTGGAATCCGTTTTTCCGTGGGGGGTTTTGCCATAGTCGCCACACTGGGCAAGCGGATTGGCAACAAACCATTGTGAAGCGAAAAAATTGGCAACATTCGCGATTACTGGTTGGTACGTAAAAAAGGTTGTTATTTAGACACATTTCTTCACCCTGGGCTACTACTGTACGGGCTGGAGGCCTTATATGGGATCTCATAAAAAGACCGGTCAAGGAACTAAAACTCTCCTCAGAGTTACCTAAGAGAGACAGTTTCGAAAACATACCTGGGCTACCACTGTACATTTCCAAAATAGCCTTTACCAGACCTGTGACACAAAACCAGATAAACGGGGCTACAAACATAAAATTTCAAAATAATTTTCGTCACTTCTCAAGGAATCGTTGGAGCATTGAGAACAATCAAGTTTGCATCTGTAAACAGAAATATGAACACCGGTTCTACGAGTTACGCTACGGCGAACGGCGTGAGCATTGCGATGTGTTGCATGACATCTAAGGTAGGCAGAGGTGTTTGTTGAACGCCTGCTTGCTGTAAGCTGTAACCGTTGTTTTGTTTGTCCCAAATATTTTTTCTAGAAAGAGGCCTTTGTTCAACAGTGGACGTTTTCCGGCTGATGATCACATTTTCTAAGCTTCGAGAACAATCAGGTAGGTACTGGTCATCCTAATTTTCTTTTGAGCCTGAAGTCCAATGGTCATAGAAAATGCAACTACTTATTTTATACTATCTAGGAAACAAACAAAAGTCTCCTTCGAAAATATTTAAAATCGACCATTTGTTCCGCTTTTGGAAGGCACTCGCGGCCTAATACTTTGATTGATCATGTTATCGAGATACTCTAATTTATAACATATATTACGTACATAATGCTAGTGATAACAAAACAAACTCATTTATATAATGCCTAAGTCGCGAAAAAAATGTGATTGTACTGATATTGCCCTCGACGCTAATATTGTGCAAGTCACCGAATGATAGTGAAAGGACAGTATGAAATCGATCTCGTTCGCAGCTGGCCTAAGGTACAGACAACAGCGGTACAAACAGAGAAGCTTATTATATTAAAGAATAAGAATAAGATTTGGACACCTGTATTTTAGTCAGGGCGTGCAATCTCCACTGAAATTAGGCAAATAATTCACTTCACTAAGATTAGAAATGTCGGGAGGTATGTAAACATAATTGTTGACTTTATGCAAACACTGGTGCACTCTCTATTTCGCACCTTCATAGTGCGATGGGAAGGTAAACCTTCACGACGGGAGTGGGATCAGGCTTATTGGCTGGCTATTTGTTAGCGTGGTGATACGTTTATACTGAAAAATGTATGCTACAGCACATGCCTAAACCTAACCTACGTATTTCTCAACTAAATTAAATTACGTAGCCAGTCCTCTCTTTCTTTTATATTAATTATATATTAATAGATCCTTTTTAAACATTTATTTAGGTCAAGAAATCTTCATTTGATAAGAAACAACATATTTATATGTATTAAAAATAGCATTGTAATTAACATACCTCCCTATAATTATTCCAGTATTCAAATTAATTCAAATCGTCTTAAAGTTAAAAAAATATGTTTTAGTGCGTCAATTCAAATATATAAAATAAATAATAAAATCTGATACAATTAACATTTAATATCTAGACAAACAGGAAATCCATAAAGTAGAAATACGTAACAAAATTCTTGCAAACATTATCGCGTCATAGACAACGTGCGAATTTATTTAGACCTCGTTTGTGAAGCAATATTCATTGCAATACGACCGAATCGTGGGTAAACAGTAGTTGTGTGTCTATGGTAATTACGAAAGCTGTATTATAGTTTTTTTAAGTCATTGCCGATTAAGATATGTTCTGACTGACAGGGATTAATTCACTTTAATTTATAATTTGAGCGCGAATACTACATTTTTGACTTAAAGATAGCAAAATTTGTAGACAAAAAAATTATATTTTTACTTTACTACTGTTGACGAACAAAACCAACGATAAGAGGCACATCAGTACATTCAAAGGTAAAAACTCAACTCAACTTTAAAATTAATAATATAATATGTTAACGTACACTGCACTCATTTCATAAAACATTGGTATAATAATAATGCTTTTATTCAAACATAAAACAAAACACGGTGCAGTGACGTGTGATGCGCTGGTCTGGCGCGTGACCTTGTCAGTTAGGTAATTTATATTTTATAGGTAAGCACGTTTTATTATAAGGAAATTGAAGATAACCTTTGATGCTTCATAATACAAACGCGAAGGTCAGGCAACAATAAGGTCAATGTTAGAGGCGAGAAAATGCTGCTTAAACTGCTTTTTCCGAATATTAAGTTGCATCGGACTGTTGGATTTTGACGTGTGTGCTAGCACACGCGTTGCTGTTACTTAAACACTTTCAAAATAACTTTTTAAACAAACTACTCTACGGAAATCGAACGCAACTCATTCCACTGAATATTACCTGAGATTTCAGACTAACCAACTAGCTAATCATGTGCGCCAACATAAATACGCTCTCAATTTTTATTCTTTTTAAGATCGACTGATCTGCGACTTATGGTTAGGTACCTATCTGTGTGTTTGTGTAGCTACGAATCCCTTAACAATATCTTTTTTGTGCAACTGCAATGTGTGAACATCACAGCAGATATTTACAGATTACAAAAGTTTGTAACGAGTCTACACACGGTTGCTAACTTTCGTACGCAAGAATTGTTTCACCGACAACACTGTTACAGCGCCTTCGGGTCATCTTTATCACAATCGTCTTATAATTGAAACTAATTGCGACATCACTAAAGCCAGGATTATTGAACAAGCGTTTGCCAAACGTGACGAAATGGTCTTCATTGTACCTCACCAACAATAATGACTTCAAATCACGTAGTAATTATAATGAAATAATTGTTCATGATTCTGTTTAGTGTCTATTACAGGCACGATGCATACTATTTTGATTTAATCGCTGAATTCGTTTGAAATGCGTTTTTGTTGCAGTTACAGTCACGTTCATACTGTACGGTAATAATTCTATAACGTTTTTGGTTTGTCTCGTTTTACAGTATCGTATGATGCCATTCATTCCATACATCACATGCCATATTTTATTAAGGCTGGACCGAAATTATTTTTAGTCATATGTCATCATGCCTGAATATTCTAATAGGTTAGGCGGAGGTATGCACTGTCATTTCACACACTGTACCTATATATTGTTAGTCCTATAATAGGGGTGATCGAAATGTTATTAATTGTGCTAAGTCAAAAGTTCTACAATGCGCCTATTTGGTACCTACACCTAGGATTCACGTTAAGCAATCATGTTTGTGATTTCTAGACTAAATAGCTGAAGAAACTAATTTTAATCCTACAAAAAGAAATGAAGTAAAACAAATGATTTACAAAACCTTTGATTAATACCCAAAATCAATTGGTTTCAAGTCAGAATACGTTACGGTGGTTTCAATTTCAGTTATAAATGGACTGAAAACGGATCGAATGAGCGGTGAGGCAACAGTTTTACTTATTATAGCCGACGTAAATAGAATTAAAAAGTTTACCCGACTGTTAACTAATTATTATTTATTGGTTGAGCGCCAACGGCTAGAGATTACCTTTTACTGCCCTCATTAGTACACAGCTGTACGTCTTTCTAGTGCCTACTCAAACACTTACTACTTACCACCAAAATCTCTCCTTATACAAATACAGTTGCACAGGAAATCAGAGCACCATACACAAATAAATCTTTAAAATATGACACCCACGGAAACATTAGGGTGATCTATTTGCAGACGGGAGCGCATAGCTTCAAAAGTGGGATACCATACTGCTATTAATTTTCTGCTTGCCGTACTCCTAACTATTTTAAATAAGATGTGGTGCAATACAGTAAATTTGCAAAGTGTGCGAAGTTACTTATGCGACGTAAACTAATGTGAGATTGGAAAAAGAAAGCAATTTAATTCACATTAATGATGTATAAAATAAAAAAATAAGTAGATTAATAAGATCTTCCGTCTTTAGTCTGCCCGTGACCATGAAGGCTGTAAAGGATTCGAAACGTCGGAACCAAAAAGCAAATTAAGACCGCGATATAATACGTAAGAATAGTTTTATTTCAAGATCTTCCGGTCCCTAACCACCAATTGTATGACGCCACTGTCCCAACTATAACATGTCATTGTCTTCCAAACAGTTCTTAGAATACAGGCGACCCCGAAAATAAGAGCAAACGTGTCGTCACCCTGATAAAGAATGGACCAAATCTGTCACAAAGTTGCATTGTTTGATGTTGTGTTAAGTTTTATACAAATTACAAACAATAGCACCTTGAATGCTGCCTAAGCCTGCCTCTTTGGTCTAGAGGTCGCTACGCGCGACTGATGTGCACGAGTTCTTGGGTTCGATTCCTAGGTCGGGCAAAGTGTTATTGGGTTTTAAGTTTTAACATTAGGTAATCTGTGGCAGCACGGAGTCTGGATTTGTGCCTGCTTGATGTCAATAGAAAGGGTGTACTATATGTGTACTTCTGCCTACCCCTTAGGGGTAGTCCCAGGCGTGATGTTATGTTATGTTACACCATAAATAAGTTATTTTCGTCGAATTCGAAAAAGCGTTGAAAATATTGTTGAAGTCTTTAGTACCTACTACTAGCCACAATTTACCATCCCGCCTAACTTTAAAAATGTTACTTATGCTTTCTAAATGTATTAATTAATTCTTGCGACGCTTTCTACGTACTAACGTTATTATTATCATAAATAGTAATTAATTAAATATGTAAATCCCGTGAAAGGGGTTAAATAAACATTATGTTTTATTTATTAAAATAAGTATATAATTATGTTTATAATTATTATAAACATGATTACCATTTTATAATCCTACTTAATTATGTCTTTTATATAAACAATTCTTGGAAATTAACGATACGTAGATGACATTATTATTGTAAACTAACTATAATAGATAAAGAAACACGTTCATTAATAAAAATAAAAAAACGAATTTTTTATTATCAAAATTTTCGTGCGTATAAAATTAGTTTAATAAAATACTTGTATTAAAATGAATTACCTAGTTTATTAACATCAAATTATAATTTCAAATATCAGCCGAGAAGTTACACAGTAATCAAAATAACAGCAAAAAGTGCTGACATAAGTCAAAATACGCACGAACGTAGACAAAAAGTGAAGAAACGTGACCCGCACTGCACAGTGTTTGAACACCCGGAACTACTGGACACAAATAAACGTGATACAGTCAAAGTTTAATTATAGTGATATTTTGTGGTGTCATTAATAATTTTATGAATGACTCGCGTTTGTATGAAGTTTAAGTATTTTATTAACACGAGTTAAAGTTAAATAAATAGCCCAGTGTTTGGAATTCCGTGATACAATTTAGTTACAATTTGTTAATAATAGTTTTCCTTTTCCATAAAACTTAAACTATGGCAAATATTGCAATGCTCTGTCATGCGCCTAAAAATTGGCATCAAGAATTCTTTTCACAGTTTAATCATTGGAATTCGACTGATATATAAGAAATATTCGTTTCCAGCCCTTTTTCTCCATATTATAAACAACTGCACTGACTCACACCTCCGTGCGCGCAGTGCAGTGTGCTTAAAGTGTGAAGTTTTCTTCTCAATAAACATATATCTACTTATATTTATAGATCTTGTGGTTTGATCTTCATGTAAGCTTGGGCTAGAAGGCTACAAGTCTATAATTTATATGAAAAGGTCATCGGGCAGTTATCCTTGGAGTGGACACTCGTAGATACTTTCATTCTTATTGTTAACCAACTGGTACTTCGCTCCTTTCTTTATGGTATAAAATAAGCATAGTTTATTTATTCAAGTTTGTAACACAATTTTTAATTTTTTTGTTCTCTAAAATTGGACGAAAAAGTAAGAAATACTAACGATAAAAAACGGGACGTCGTGTCAATTCTGTAAGTGCAAGGGGCTTTGTAGAATATAAGCCGGATATGGATTAGAGTGACGTCCAAATTAATAATGCCTGAACCTAAACGTAACTATATGCAAATATACATAAATATATACGGAGGGAAGCCGAGTATCATACTACGGTAGTAGCCAATAATGTTTTGAAGTTTGTTTGTTAAATTAGCCGAAAACAGACTTGCCCTGAGACCTTAAGGCAGCATACTTGATCGTGACCTTACAACAGGTTTAATATAATTAATTCACGGAAACACGCAGCACGAACAAACTTTTATTCCCATTTAGAAAGACAATACTCATTTTTGATTTATGATCATGTTGATCGCCTCTTGTGCATCTTTCAATTAAACTTGACAGCAGTACGTAATAGATAACTGTGTTATAGTGACAAGGACGTTACCTTTCACTGGCAGACGGATGGGCATCTAGACGACCGCACCAATTCCGAAGGCAAGGTCGAAGCAGGTGTCCGTTATTCTTGTTGGCGGTAGAATGCTATTGCGATCCCGCCTCCTTGCCATCATGAGTGTAGAGCGGGCATTGTGAGGTTTTAAGTGGGTAGCCCCTTGTGGATCATAAAAGGTTCATGGGGGAGAATCCTACATACCCCCGTTGCGTCGTCTCCTAACGGCGCGCGGCGGGGGATGCGTAACGCATTTTCCTCACATTGAAAGAAAGTATCTGTTATTCTTGTTGTCGGTAGAATGCTATTGCGACCCCGCCCCCTCACCATCATAAGCGCAGAGCAGGCATTGTGAGGTTTTAAGTGAGTAGGCCCTTGCGGATCATATTAGGTTCACGGGGAAGAGTCCCACATACCCCTGTCGCGTCGTCTTTCAACCGCTCGTTAAAGAAAAGGTGTCTGAGATTCATAAATGAGGATTAACTGAAGCAGCATGACTCAATAAATAAATAAAACATAGACATAGAGGCTCTCGCATCCTTGTGTTTGGATAAAAACAAAACAATGTTTTGAAGAACTTACCGGTGCTTAATAACGTTAACCTGTAAGAGATCGTTATCAGTGATAAGACCACCTATTATACAAATTATAACTTAAGTTTGGTGGTTAAAAACAATTTTTGGTGTGCAATGTAATAACTATTTTTAAGTTAAACGCTAATGCAAAAAAGGAGTCTCCATGAATGTCTTTATTCAAAAGATCGGTCTACGCAGTATCGTAGGCAAGCCCGCTACGGATCTGCTAGCAAGCTGTTTTTTTTTTGGTTTGAGCAAGAATTGTTTATTACTAGTTACCAGTTTCAAGATAAAATAAGAAGCTGTTTTATTTCTATTTTTCCATAAGATGAATTTTCATGTAGCATCCAATCAGACTTCTTTATAATGCCACTTATTTCTCAATGTCACTTTTGGTCACGTTCATAAAATGAGTTGACTTTTCATCACCTTTTTATTTAAAGATATAACAGTCTTCCTTGTCTAATTACTTATCAAACGTAACTCATAAGCAATTAATTATATTTCTAAGTAAATTCCGATGTAGAACGTGGCTGAGAACCAAGGTTTTTTTAATATAAATTAAGCCTAGTTTATACACGTGTCGATTGAGTCACACACGTAACAATAGTAGGTACTTGGGTTTAATATTGCAATAATACCGTATTGTAACTTGTGAGTCTATCGCCTAGAGCGTGCCGTCATTATTTAATTTGTCGGCTACTACTTAGGTACTATAGTGTGGATTTACGTATGAACGAAAACGAAACGATGAACTTTTGTTAGTTGTCATCCAGAGGTGAAAGGACCAGATTTAGATAGACGGTTACAGGTTGAAATACAGAAATAATGCTTTATTGTCAACTGCGTGCTTAAGCATCACTAATTTGTTTTCTATTTAAGTTGATGTTATTGAATTTAATTGTAATATTCCATTACATGAGGCTTGCATTATAACTGTCACCTAGATTACTATGCTGGTCGAAATAAAAGCACTTCGATTTGTTACGACAAAATATAGTAAGGTAAAAGGATTTATAATTTATAATTGGTCCTTAAGTCCTCATCTGTTGCTACTTTACGTAATGAAAAAAAAAAGAAGCGAAGCATTACATATATCTAAAAACATTGACAGCTGCTTGTAAATCAAGTTTCTTGCTTAGGAATCTTCTTAATTTGGTTACCTAGTAATGATGCCTACCTTGAGATAGTTTTGTGCTAGTTTTTTTAGAGTAAAATGCGAACTTTACTTGCCAGTGTCCTAGATAGTTGTACCAGTTGTAGGTACAAGACGAAGTGTATTAGCTTATTACGTAAGCTACATCTAGTTAAATAACTGCTCTTATATTGTAATTGTCGATTATGACAGAAAAATCAGTGGTCTTTTTGGCAAGATAGTGTAAAAAGTTGTAAAAGTGTTATTTTTTACTTTATTACGTAGAATAATACTGTTTCTGTTGTAACTATCCTATATTTTGAGACATTTATATTTTATACTAATGGGTAATTAGTTTCGTCAACCAGAGATCTGAGAAAAAGTCAAACATGAAGCAACATTCGGAGAAACTGTTGTCCTTCGGTGGTGTACGTTACACAAAAATTATATCTTAATAAGTACATAATTTAATACAATATTTATTTTTAACATTATTTCGGAATCAAAATTATTTCAATAGCAACAGCGAGCGACATAACCCAACAAATTCATTGCCGGTTGCGTAAAAGCACGTGGGTGATTTGCATTTATGGCTTATGGGTAAAAAGAATGGCACTAACCGACATTATAACTGGTTTGAGTCAAGTTTATTCAAACGAGCAGTGATTTGGAACGATTTTATACAACGCTGCAAAGATTTAATTGTTATTTTTTTGCACGTGCGCCTTGATTCTTTATTAAGTAGTTTGGTTTGACGTTGAATTTTTTGCCGTCCGTAAACACATTATTGGCGTGAACTGTACTTATGTAACTAGACATCATAAAATAAAATAACAAAGATTGACGAAATAATAAAGAAGATAATATTTAATTCAATATTCACCACCATACGTTGAATAAAAAAGAAAATAAAATAAAATGTCAGATAAAATCCCAATTTGCATATAAAACCCATTACTTGTTTTAGTAAAAAACAAGTGTAAAAGTCATAACCCTATTATATTCAAATGTCAGATTAGTATTCGGAAGGCAATCTCAAACATGATGGCTTGTCAGACAACTGTATAGCTTGTTAAATGCTTATTTGGCTCCATAATAAGACATTTAATATTCACACTACTTGGAAACTGCTAAATTGACGCAACCTTAACTAAATCCGTGACCTTTTTGTTTTGCGAAATTTTAGGCACGTCGTTTTGTTTTCCTATAGATAATATCAAATGAAATTGTGAATGGAACTACATATTATAACAATTTAATACGGCTGCCGCAGAGCCTATCTTGTTAAACAATTGGTTTTAATAAGTAAATATTTTTCGTTTAAACAGTTTGACTGGTGACTCTGTAGGCCCTTCAGTCTTTTTGACTGGTTCTTCTCCTTTTTATTCAGAACTCAACTTATGCTGACTCTGTTCTCCGTCTTTTGCATTTTTGCCTTCCGACTTCTTAATATTACGTGACTTAAACTTTGTCTGTTTTACGATTTGTTCCAGAATGGTCTTGAAGTATTTGTCTAGTCGTATCGTGTGTCAACTATTATTTATATCTTATGCTCATCACTGTCTTTCCTCGGCCACCATTGAAACATCCACATTGGTTTTCTGTCTTCCTAATCTCTCACATCTTTTACAGGTTCTCCAATCAGTGTTAAAATTAATAGATACCTATACACTCATTCATTGCAATGTTTTATCAACATATTATGAATTAAGTGTTTTATCCTTCATACTTACGAACATTAGTCTAACATTTGTATCTAAATGTCTAGTATCAACTCTGTAAGCCATTGCAAAACACGTCGCGCGATCTTTAAGTTTTAATATAACCTAACAGATAATTGTTACTACATGACTCACGTTATCTAGCCTAAGTTTAATTTAATTGACATGGAATTAGGATAACGACTTCTAATATAATGACTAGATACGAATTGAGTTCAAAATGATAGATAGATTGTTTTTCAACTATCTTACAGTTGTTGGGTTAGTTGTTAGTTACTGAATCAAAACATGTGCGTCACTGGTCGTAGCTCGTCAGATGGTTTGACATAGAAGTAATAGAGGAATATAGCTACCAGTCAGCAGTGACTTGTATTTTATAAAAAATGCATAGGTAAGTACATATAAGGGTTCAGAACTACGAATAAACTTTTTGGCCCTGTGGTGAATTTTGATAAAAGCGATATCTGGCATAAAAACAAAAACTCATGATAAAGGTGATCAACCTCTGCCTCTCTTTAGGCATTATCGGTGTGATTGTAAATATTATAAGAGACATAATTTAATTGTGAGATAGAGAGTCCTTGTCTTTTGTGTCCTTGCTCTTTCCAAGCTTGTATCAAGGGAGCCTTTCACAACCACATAGAACAAGAATAGAAGAGGGTATCGAACTCGTAACCGTTAGCGCAAAAGCCTATTAGTTACTAAGGTTCTATGGTTGGACTACTATCTAATGTCATATTTGTTTCTGTTGTCGCTTTTTTATACACCTGTATAAAGACAAGGTAGGTCAAATTCGAACCTGTAATACGAAATTACTTATAATAAGCAAGAACTCAGTCATTTGTCACAAGAACCTATTGTTGAATTGACAGTAAGATTATCATTAATACGAATAACACAACTGGAAACACCCAAAGCGATTCTGACAAATAAGAGGTTATCTGCGCCACACAATGGTAACCTCATAACTTATCCATTTAGCCACCGCAGTCGGTCAATATAGGACTGTCACCAACTAACAATCAATCATCACTGATTCCATTTCTGTGGGGCAACGACAGACCAATTGACCTAATATGGTCCTCCTCTCCTAAATTGGTCCTTCCGTTTGTCTGCAAGCACGAAGCCATTGGCAGTTGATCTTTTAACCCACATTGTTCGCCTGCATTTTTATGGTTAGAAATAATGCTGTTAGCACGTGACGCGACTTGGAGACAAGGTTCGAGCAGATGTTATCGTGTGTGGAAAGCTGTACAATGGTAATGATGTGGGCTGTTTAAAAAGTTTACCGTTTGTATAATATTGTTTGAATAAATACCCGCATGAACGAATCAACATTTTAATTCAGAAGATATTGAACAAAAGCTACAATTTATAGAGGACCAAAAATCGTTCCTTGCGGCACACCATATAAAAATTTTGTCAGTGCAATTTTTTTTTCCTCAGTTTATTCCGTTCACTGTGAATACAAGCACTAGTGTTTGTTCCATCTACAAGTACTCGACGTATGTGTCAGTAGTGCAGCCTAGATTTAAGTATTTCAATAGCGCAGTAGCAGTAGGTAACTGGACCATTGTCCAACATCGCAATTGCATCACCCGTGCCAGTTGTAATGGCAGATAAGCGGTAATTACTTCGCCTTTCTTAAAACAGAGAAAATCTAGATTAGAACCAAGAAAATATAGTATATTTATAATATAATCCAAAAGTTTAGTAACATTAATTGTGGATCATTCAAAAATTTGTTCTGGTTCCGCAATCGAATTCAAATTAGCACAAAAAGTGGACGCTAAACTACACTATTCACAGTTACGTAGTTGCTATTCTTTTACGCCTTATAAATGCCAAAATGACAATAAAACCTCGATCTTTCACAATTGATCAATCAATAACCAACAAAAACAAAAGTAAGATCGTAGCATGAATAAATGGATGTTTCCCAAGCTGAAAATGCTCGTTTGGTGAATATTTCACGACTATATTGATCGTGACTGCGTTTGTCAAGAAATGTCGTGGGTCGGGGACACGATACCTTTCGGTTTTACTCTACTCCTTTCAAATATCATTATAGATCATGTTTTTGTTGATGGCTTTTGTTCTACGGCAAAAGAAGAAGCTTGTTCCTCGATTATACAATTATCAGTGACTTACCATCACTTGGCCACCAACTAAAGGTTTTTACCGATAAAAATGAGTTGAGGTTCCTTTACTGGATCGTAACAAAACACTAGCTTATTCTTTCGATTTTAGGTCATGGATCAATGAGGTCCCAATCCGAATTCTAATAAAAGTCAATAGTACCTTCACAACTTATAGGTTTTTAAAATTGAACGTTTGAACTGAATTTACAAATAGATTAGTCGATACGTAAGGTCGTGCAACAGTATTATGTTTGATAGCGCTAACAATTGTATTATCATTAATAGATACCATATTTAAAATACTACCTACTACTACGTTTTGAATACTATATGTCTATTCATAATAATATACACGGGCTTCTTCCATTGCTTCGATGTGAACTACACAGGTATAGCTCATGCCATGGATAGGACCATTCAACAGGATAAAAATGGAATGTTACCTACCTATCTGTTGTATCTAATAGCTATAACTGAATAAGCAGAACTTGTTTTGATGAAATCCTAACAAAAAAACTTGTAAGGAAGATTTGGTAAAACAAAAATCAAAAGAAATTTAATAATAGGTCGAATATGCTGATCAAGAAGCCTAACAGAACGCCAGCTGTGAAACTGGATTTAAAATAAAATAAAACATCAATGTGTGCATTTATTGAAGTCAAGCCGGTTAGGGCCCTCTATGAAAGGTTACTAGATACAGTTCTTACTCTTACACAGAGCAAGCTACAAGACAACAAGTTGCTTCTCGACGCATATCAAATTGATGGAAACCAGTATTTCCTTGAAATATCTGAATTGTGTGACCTAAGCCTTTGTTATTCTTCACATGTATGATTGTAGGAAATTTCCTCAAGACCGCCAATTTGAGGATAAAACGCGAGTCATTCACAATTTGGCCAAATAATGTACATATGTGTTCGTGATTCATGCTAAAGGTAGTTAACAAAAGCAAATCAAATGAAACAATGAACTTGTTACTTTTAGAACCATTTCCTTTCCTCTTTAATAGCTTTAGGTTTTTTAAAACAAGTGATATTTCTGTTATGTAGACTCACGTGTAGGTTACGACTAGTTTTGGGGCGAAACCGGTGCCATTATTAATGATTACTTAAACACGTGACTTAACCTGTGTTCTCATAAACGTGAATGTCATTCACGTTACAGTCTAGACTCATAATAGTGCTTGTGTATTGTTGATCTGCTGAAGAAACTGACGGAAGAATTTATGGTAGGTTTAGTATTCGTAATTCTGCATTACCTGTATTTTTTGGATTATACTGGTTATCATTATGATGTGTTACTATAGGATTAGTTGCAGTTTTAATTGAAGTACGTTGGTACATTTTTCTTAAAATGTTATCTTAGTTAGATCAACGAATTGTCTACAAGTACCTTTTTACGTTTATTATATAACATTCAATGACCTAAAACATGCTCGTGTGCTAAGAAATAACTGCAATTTTCTGTCATTATCTATACCGACGTCATCTGGTGACCTATAGTGCTACGATGGGCGCATAATTATCTTCAAAACTAGTCCATTCAAGTATTTATCATAACCAAAAGTAAACTTTATTAGGTTAATGTTACGGTTTATTTTATTAGGTTGTTTACGCGTTAGGCTATCAGCAGATATGCAACTACCTCACGATATCGCAGTGTTGTAGGTATACGCAATACATTCTCTCAATTAGGGCTTATCATTAAGAAGACAAATTGACGGGAATAGTGAAGTTTGATTGTTAAGTGCTCGTTAAAGTCCATAAAGATGTTCTTCCAATGCTATTTTTAGGACGTTTTACCAGAAAAGCTACAGACAAAGTTTTGTGACCAAATTGTTTCTAAAAGTAAACAGCAAACATTCGTGATAGGAACATGGAATATCCAAAATCATCTAAGATATAGAAATTGCAGAATATATATATAATATAGTTTAAGTTTATGACACGTCACTAAAAATAAAGATGAAATAATATTTTTAACCTTAAACTCAAGTAACATGTTTTCTGATTTGACATTTCAAAAAGAAGTTGTCTATGACCTGACACAACACTATTTAGATATTTATTGAATATGAATCTGGAAATTCAAGCTTCTGAAGCTAATCAGCATTTGAGTCAAGATTAAGCCGAAATAACAAATATTACCTAATTAATAAACATTTTATTTATGTACTGCATAATTTGAAATGCGGAAAAGTAAAATGTAAATGGGCTCATATCATCTTCAGAGTATTTTCAATCTGCTGTTAAGGTTCTAGGGTAGGGCTACTACAGGATAGAAGGTTTCCCTCCTTATTATATTCTGCCGCGCTCAGGTAACTAAATCCTAAAATCCCCGCTTGGGCTCCCCTTCTGTATAGCTTTTAAGTGTATTATAAATTGGTAAACAGGTATATGAAATAAAATCTAATTGATCATATCATTATAATTTTAGCACTGACAGCTGAGTGGTATGACCGTTGGACTGTCAAGTCAAAGGTCCCATGTTCGTACTCCAATTGTCTTTTCGAATTCATGTGCGTATTATAAATTAGTTATCAATTTAGATTTAAGCTTAGCATGGGCAAAATGTCACCAAAAGTCATATAAATTAGTTATCAGTTGCTAAAACGGTGAAGGAAAACATCATGAGGAAACCAGCACACCTGAGAGATTTTTCAACGATGTGTAAAGCCATGTCAGCGTCCTACAGGCGGTTTAAACTCTGACACCAAGTTGATCATCAACCATACGATAAGAAGAAGATTATAATTACGGTTACCAACACAATTGTCAAGTGACAAGTCTCAGATTTAATTCCCACGTCAGACAAAGTGTTATTGAGTTCATCAGTAACAGGTGACTGAGGTTTGAAACTATGCCCTATGAATTCATGGCTTTAGTGTCTATTATGAACAGATTCAGGAAACGCATGCGCGAATGAACAAACACCTACTTATTTACATGGTTGAGTTTTATTTCAGTACTTCTAGTCAATGATTTTAATTAGTTGCCTAGTTACAGCTGACACGTGTCCAGCCATGCAGTTTTAATTAGTAATAAGTACTAATTGTGTGTACTAGTCAGTTAGTCCGTTATTGATTTGAGTACGTAATTAAAGTTGAGTTTTGTGTGCGTGTTGAAATAATATTACTACTTATTAGTTTCATTTTTAATTTGGATTTAAGTGGAGCATAACTACACGCTTTTATCGTGTTTACTTATTTGAGGCTTAATTCTTAGGAAATAAGTTAGTAAGTGCAAGTGTCGCGGACTGAAACGGCGTCTATTACTATACTTAATGACTTTAAAACCTTAAAGACTACAATCGCAAGTGTTCCGATGCTTTTTCTTCTTGCCAGACACCGATAAAAATATACTCAGCAACTATGCAGCTACGCCTACCATCGCTAGATCAAAGATAATGTTACTAAGGCCTTTTGAAGTACCTAAACTAGTCATAGCCAACGATCGGTACCTTAAAAAAGCTTAAAATGTAGTCTTAACTTGGAACTCTTTCAAGTTAGCAAAACAGGAAATCGGCACTAAGCACACCGGGTTGAAGTATCTGTGACTGGGATCCCTATCCTAGAATAACACCTTCATAACATTATTGGTATAGAAGAGCCTTATTAGGTACCTACCCAAAAATTATACCGTCACTGGAAGCCTATGAATTTTATCAAGAGAATTTGTAATCCAATCACGTGTCACGCATACTAGTGTGATGAAATTTAATACCTTTTATAGAAGTGTTCTTGTAATGTTTGATACAGACTTAGTAAGTACTAGCACAGTTTAGATACTCATACAGTTGGTCAAGGGAAGCGTCTAGACAGGGCAATCGTGCGGAGCGGTGCGGGGTGCGAGGGGAGCATGTATTTCCCAAATCACTACGTTAGTTACTAGGAAGCTATCCCGCAGGGCCTACGCGCTCAATTTATTTTCTACATATTTTATTCTTTAATAACTTCGTGTTGCAATACCTTCTTTGACCGCGTGACCACCCTTGCGTCGCTACAACTGTTTAACTGTTTAGATTTTGTCGGCATTTTTCCCAAGATCAAACGCGATGACATACTGTATGATTATCTATACTGTGGTACTAGTATACCTAAGTATGTGTGCAAAGGAATTTGAAATGTGAGAGGACTTAAGCTATTCCGCTAAATAACTGAAGTATTTTAATTGAGTAAGATTGCGGCATTTTATATAAGAAATTAACACATTTTGTGAAGAATTAAACAGTGTTGTAATGCCTTTCGTATGTACAGCTAGCAATAAAAGTAATGAGATATTTATATTTCACTTTTTATCACTAATTATACTTCTTGACATAGCGGTACAGGATAGGTGGACTGGCGGTTTGAGTCATTTTTTACGGCCTACTCAAATATCCTACAGATGGTACGAGACGGGGCGTCTGTCAGGACAGGTCGACTCAATCCGGCTTTGGTTATTTCATCAAAAGACCATCTCAGGCTACCTACATTGTACATATTGACATGTTATATTGACAATTATATTTAATGTTATAACTTTACTTGTAAGTGTGAGAATAATGTAGGATTATTTTTTATTTATTTTTTTACTTTTTCTCTATGTTATATGTCTGACGGTTTGAGTATCTCACACGGCCTACCCAAATGTCCTGCAGATGGTACGAGACGGGGCGTCTGTCAGGACAGGTCGACTCAAGCCGGCTTTGGATTTTTTTTTCTTAAAAAAAAAACCATCTCGGACGACCTACATTGTTCTCACACAAACTTACGTTTGTCTGGACTTTAAAAGAGACATTGACCCCTGAGTTTGTTTCGGCATTTCTTCTCAGAGGTAGTCAGTTAGGAAATGCCGGCACCATCATCCAAACTAGTTTATAAATAATGACGTGTAAAAGTGTTTTTTAAAACCTATTTGCAGAAATAAAATCATTTATCATTTAGCGCTTTCCCGACATTTTAGAGGTGTTTTTGGTGTGTTTTTTATTTAATTTCATTCTTTTTAAATTACTCGCGGACCGTAATTCTAATAGATAATTACTTAAAATGAATTTTCCTAAATATAGCTGGTGATACCTTTTAAGAAACGCCTGAACAGACCTCCATAAATTATACCTAAAAACCATCTCGATCACGTCAGCTTTCAAACAAAAAAAAACCCCATCATTTTCGGTCCATTTGTTTAGGAGCTACGTTGCAACAGACATACACGTCAAACTTTAACACCCCCTATTTGCACTGGGGGTTAAAAACAAAAGGTAACATATTCTCAGAACGCCTTATTTAAACTGAAACGCTCCAATATTATATCAAGTGATGTCATATTTCTTGTAATTATTTCAATTGTTAAGCTACTGTTGACTGTGCCACAAGGACAGATTTGAACTTAAGTAACAGATGACAGTAATCAGACAGCTGTGCAAATCATTGACATTATATAATATTATGAAGTAGGAGTTGTATTTACTGTGTGAGAATGTATTTACTGTATGTTAAAAATAATTAGGCCCGGATAACGCAAAGAGGTATGCAGAAGTACCTACTGGGATCCTCTTAAACATCACGCCTATCTTCCCTGAT
Organism: Abrostola tripartita; assembly: GCA_905340225.1. Classification (NCBI taxonomy): domain Eukaryota; kingdom Metazoa; phylum Arthropoda; class Insecta; order Lepidoptera; family Noctuidae; genus Abrostola; species Abrostola tripartita. The sequence goes on from HG996504.1 coordinate 5,261,534, forward strand.
GGGGTAGGCAGTAGCAGTGGCAGGCACAAATCCAGAAACCGTGCTGCAACTGAGAATTACCTAATGGAAAAACCCAGGAACACTTTGCCAGACCCAGGATTGGAACCCAACTCATGCACAGCAGTCGCGTTTAGCAATCACCACACCAACGAGGCAGTCGATCCTCATAAAAGTGACCTATTAACGCAAAGAAGTAGGTTTGCAGAAGCTTTATCCTCTTAAGAGTTAGGCACCTATTAGGTAATTTGGGAATCTAACACGTGTTAAACAATTTCGATTTTGATTCTTACATTTATAATTGTTAAGTCTAGGACAGGCAGTCAGACATTTATTTTGTTGTTGCCAAAGGTATGTTCGAAAAATAAATGGCAAAATATACCTATTTTTTTTTGTTATAATTATAATTTTAAACTTAACTTAATTTCAAGAGCACAGTCACGGAAGCGTTACGTTTTTATAAAATAGATTTCAAGTTTTTAATGGCTTCTTGTTTCTGCATTTTTTGCAACTTAACTTAAGAGACTTATTTCGTTTCAAGTGCTCTCCAAGGATGCCAGAAAAGGTTGAGATGATTTTGTGTATTGCCAATTCTTGAACACCAAAATTTTAACATTCGATTTGTACTAGACATTTTTCGAACTAGTAAATCTTCTTATAGGTAAAAATAGCATTTTGCTACTTATTTTCAAACGATTTTATTAAAAAGAATACATGTCTAGAAACAGGTAGCGACTACGTGAGCGTAGAAGAAGTTCGTATCTTTTACGGGATTAAAGTTGTCTTCCACCGTGAAGGCCCATTCTAAATATTGATGCAAGAATTTTTTTAAATCGGATGAATGGTTCTGGATACCCCCTAAATACAAACCTACAAAAGACGCTTATTCATTAAGTTAGGAGGTTAACTCTACTATCTCACTTGCCTTAAAGTAATATAGTACACTGCCCAGCCATGATCCTACATTATTTTAATCCAAAATCATTGGCACTGGCACTGACCATACATGAAGTTTAATCGACCTTCGCTATACCTGTCCGTAAATAACTGCGTGCAAGTTGTAATCAAGCAAAAAGGTTTGATTCGCAGTCTCGTTATAAAGAAGTTTTTTTCTGCAGTTTTATTTTTAAGGCCTTGATTTAACAACCCAACGTGGGTTTTCATCTGACATTCTGATGAAGACCTCATGTTTTTCTCGGCTCGTCTCATCTTTACTTAAGTGTTTTGTTATCATTAATATTTCAAGTCGCCAATGCAGCATTGGCGTGCTAAGCAATAACGCTTGCAAAGTCAAAAAATATTCACAGTAGCATCAACCCTAGTAAACCTATTTAAGTCATTGCTAAATTGACAGTGGAAGAACTGATTTAAACTATGACAAGAAAAAAAATCTAGTCACGATGTCACTTCTTCCACTGTTTCAAAATGTTAGCTAGGTACAGAGACGATATAAAACACGCTGTATAAATAGTCCACGAGTCCAGTAGCCCACGTAGTAGGACACGAGTTAATAAATATAGGTACTTGATTGTTGAATGAATGTTGAAGTATTAGCGACGTTAGTCATTGTGCCGCTATTAGGTAATCTAGGTGCTTTTGTGGAGTGTACTGTAGTAGTTTATCAATGGACTCGCTTAAACCACGGCCTTATAATAGAGAGGGAAGCTAGATGAACCTAGAAGTCATTAGATGGGCAGTTAGCTGTCAATATTAAGAAAGTAAACTATGGTTGAAGATGGAGTTATAAGTTTGATGACACGACTACCGCAGTAGCCAAGAGATTGGTATTTTATGTTGCTTGCTGCATGATCCAATTTCCGTGGAACATAGTAATTTGTGAGTATTTGTTTATGTGGTTTTCCAGTATAGGCAGATAACTAATTTATGTATAAATAAATGACCAATATAATTTTCCCGACACAACGCGAATGTACGAAAGGAAATTCCAATAACTTACTTTACAATACACTTAAAAAAGTACCTTCAAGCTATAACCTTAAATAGTAGAGGCCAGCAACTAAATAAATAATGACAAAGACACCTAATTTAAAACCAATCGATAATATCTATGGAAATCTAATTTAAAACGACTTGGATTGGTTACATTGACCGAAATGTTTGTAGACTTTGTAGGAGACGAGATTACGTTGCAAAACCATAGTCAACGTACAATGACAGTTTTGCAAGGGTGTCGGGCAGATCGGACAAGGTCTGACGGCAATGGATGACGCCCAATGCCATCAAGCTGTCTTTTAAAGCATAAATTGTGAAACTCAACTGTTTACTGGCTGGTGCCGATTGGCAACGGATTTTTCTCAATCTTTTATTGTTTTATGGAATAATAATTTCGTACTCTTGGTACCTGTTTTTGGCAATTGGATTTGTTTTTAACTTTTCAAGCCAGTTTCGCGTTTAGCGAAAGGACCTACATACATACAAACAATAAACTGTTGAAATAATTATGCTTATTTGTATTGGTTGTAGCGTATAATATTATTTAATTGTATTTAGGTAATTGTAGACTTTTTATTATTATTATTATTTACTTTTACTTCTTCTTCTATTTCTACTATTATATTGTTGTAGGTACTAATACATATATTTGACCACTTAACAATTGGAAGCTTTATGTAAGTAGATAGGACTTGGAAAGTATATGATTTAAATTATTCTAACAAGATCAGTTAAACTCTCAAATCGGCAGATAGGTATTTAAATGTAATAGCTAATCTCTCTCACGCATTAAATGCGAGTTTTGCACGTTTTAACACGCATAAATTATTGTCGAGTCTTAAAAGCTTTGAGCTGCTACATAACGTTATAGCTACCTAGGGTATGCTACTAGGTAAACACTAGATATGCTTGACTAAAATGTAAACAGTATCCTATGCAACAGACTATTACCTATATAGTACATTCTACACACATTGCTTAAGTTGTGTTCCTAAGTAACTTAAATGAGATAAGTTTTGGCGATAAAGCTTGTATTAACTGTGAGCTAACTTACGGATTGCCTAAATCTCATGTGCAAGTAACTATGACTTAAATTGATACAAATATGTGAAGGCAAAACATTTTTGCACAGGAGTGGGCTGTGTATACTACTATACTGACCCGTAAGTCGTAACGCTAAAGCCAAACTGTTATACTATATATAACTGTTATAACAATTGGGTCCTTCGAGATATACTAATTGTTTTTTAGAAAATCTATTTTAGGTTTAGCTTCGTAAATTCATAATCATGAAGGTAGGTAAGAATAAAAATAATAAGTATGACAGGAGTTCAATCATCTAGGCGCTAACTTAACTCTAACACTTAAAGCTCAAAATACAAACTCACCAGCTTTTAAATCCCATGAAATTCAAAAAACACAGTTTCCTAGTACCATGAGCGGTAATGATAACATCCTCTCACATGAACAACATTGATTATCCATTCACAAACAATAGAACACAGCAAGAATACCGCGAATTCACTACAATATCAACTTTATTACAGAAAAACAATGTTTTATAACAAACTGTGTCTGTACGATCAATCAAAGACAACTGTTCACTTTTAAAGCTGTTTCATACTCATTGTCATTGAGAATCCAAGTTATTTCTTCGTTTTAACATGCCGAATCGCGTAACGATATTTTTAGAGCGAGCCGACGATGCTTGTGCAGCAATCTGAGCACGACTAGCAGCCACTGGCGGCTCGGTTTGCCGCTATAGTGGCTTGACTTGAATGCCAACTTGACAGACGGGTTCGACGCCGCTTGCGGGGGAGTGTAAACAAGCCGATAGCCCATACTATACGTTCATACAGACAGAAACAGTGTTGAGATAATGTTATACATAACTTGAATAAAACGTAAATTGTTCAATTTCAAAGTAATTTACTGCAAGCAGAGCGTAATTTCTTTTAAATACTATTCTTCACTAAAACACGATGTGCTGACATCTGGCGTGTACATTGCAAACTAAATATACAACGCCACCTGCTATCGGATAGAAGAACTATGTTATATGTTAGTTTATTCTTTTCTTTGTAGATGTCGCTGATTAGTTGAGTTTAGAGACATCTAGTAACAATGTACTGAACTGTTATATAAGGGTCGTAGCTATAACGTGGTCGAGTTTCAGAATCCTATCAAAGATGGCAGAGAAATCAGTAATGTAAATATGTGGAAAAAATAATTAAAATCGACATTGTGATGCTACCCAAACCCATTTATTTTACAAACTATATATAAACGTTTTTCCAGTTTTAAGCCAAGTCAAAGTTATTTCCGCACATTGTATTAAATTATCATTTTTTATGCTATCATTACCTACTATACTCCATATTTCCACTTCTTCCTTTATTGCTTAGAGGTGTCCCGCTTCCAGTAGCAGCATTGCCACCGATGATTCTAAAGTCCGGACCTCCCCCATCCTTAGGGTTTTCAGACTCGTTAAGTATATTGACATCCCCCGTGGCGTTTGCACCACTATCTCTCCGGGACTCACCCAGAAGATACAACAGTGTTTTCATAACACCTTTGAGTGACGACAACGGGAATCGTCTTCCCGATTCAGTAGAATTAAGATTTTCAAGAGATTCAGTCGTAGCATCTGCGTTTGTATCTTCGTTCTTTTCTGTTGTAAGCTTTTTATTCTTTAGTTTTAGAGGTTCATAGTGATGTTCAATTTTAATGTCAGACAATTTTCTTCTTTCGTTAGCATCTGCATAAAATTCGTTTGAACCACTAGAGTACGGGATACTTAATTCGTTTACCACGGGACTGCCTAAATACTGATCACCTTCAGCGCTCAACTGGGGTTCCTGGTGCACATTTGAGTATGAATACGAAGAAGATGGTTCACTGTAAGTATTCAGATTTACATATGAAGAACTTGGCCCACTACTGATTGTATAAGTCTTCTTATAGGAATATGCGTACGGGCCTCTGGTTTCTGTCGAATACGCGGAGTGAGCATTTATATTCTGGTTACAGGAATTTTCACTCGAATTGCAACCCAGCTGGTACGGGTATGAAATCTGCGTCAAATAAGTCTTTCCTAACGGTATAATACCCAACACTTGGGGTGGCTGCAGAAGAGTTACCAATATTCCTTCTAAGTATGGCAAATGTTTTGGTAGAGTGATCTTGCCTGATGAAATATGCAAATCATTATACTGAAATGATTCGCCAATAAACAAAGGCCTAAGTTCCAAATTAGCCATGTCTAAGGCATCGCCATTGGAATATCTTAACCGACCTTCAGAATCCACAACAAAATTGCTTTCGTACAAAGTTTTTTGCACCAGAATCTTAAGGACATTTTTGTCCATGAATTTTATGTCATCGGGCAGTTTGTAATCATGGAACCGCATTAGTTGGTCAGTGAACCATATGTTGAAGTTCACGTATTGGTGTTGCGATACAGGATTGTTTACATCATGTTCATTAACACCAGAAGTTTGATAGGATCCATCATTATTCTTGAAACTGAAAACAATCTGGTGTGGTCCATCGTTGTTCGGGATTAGTCCTCCGGTACTATGGCCATTATTGTATGGATAATAATTATTGTTATGTTGAGTCCACCATTGTTCAGTAATTCCAGAATTTTCTATATCATATCCTTCTTGGTATTCATTAATATTTCCATTTTCTACAGTAGGTGCTATATCGATATTGTATTCATATTGATTATTATCATAATTATTTGGAGCATAATGTGGAATATTCTCATTTTCATTTGGATAAATATGTTCTATCGCACCAACATGCAGTCCAATTGGCGAGTATTCCGGTCCACCGGGTTTTAACTTTTCGAAATGATTATTGAAAATTTTTATTTTGTTCGGATTACTGTGGAATAATGTGCCGATATTTTCCGTTGTGACTATTACCAATCCGTCTCCAGCATCGTAGGGTAAGTCAGGGATAAGCAGCTGTTTATCGGAGTTAGGGGTGTACATTTTGATTTCGTTGGTACCGCTAGTTTTATAGAGGTAGACCACAATGCGCTCTTGGCCGGTGTTTTGGGGGTCTAATAAGTCATGGACTGAAGGCAACTGACCTTGTGGGTAACAGAAACAGTTAGCGTGGTCATCAGGTAAGTTGTTTACTTTCCTTGTGTTGTATTGCAAGGGTTTCGGAATGCTTTTTGTGTTCCTGAAAACATTAAAAATGTAAGTTATAATTTGTAATGGTGCTACAATTGCCATTTTGACTAAACCTTATCTATGTATTATTACTAAGAATGAAAACAATTGATATAGTAATAGATACCTTGTATGTGCATAAGAAACGATGGAAAACAGAAGAATTGATATCTGAAATACAAAAGAATACGGTAAAATAAAATATTATTGTGAAAAATTAATTTCTGTATTTTAAGGGTTAACAAATATCATATATGGACGTATTAAAAAAAAAAAAGATCCCGACGAATTGGGAACCTCCTCCTTTTTTTTGAAGTCGGTTAAAAATAGCTTCTTAGACATCGTTCAGTATTAAAGAAGGTTGCCAGCAATAATAAAATTCTCCACCTACCTTTAATAAATACGCCATATTGATAATTGAAAACAATTCAACACGAAAGGTTACATAATTTCGTTGAGATCTCACTGTGCACCACGTACTAATTATTTTAAAATGTCGACCTCCCTTATATTAGAAAAAAGTGTCTAATTAGTGTAAATTAAGGTGATTTGACACAAACTTACAATTTACTGAAACAAATTGTTTTAACGTCGGAGTTAGAAGGACTACTAATTAAAATATCTAGCTTTTATGTACTAATTAAAAACCTACAACGTATCGATGTTAAAATTAAATGAGAATGTTGTTCAATTAACCTCAAATTCTCTTCATACTTGATTTTAAGATGCAACGCCTGTAAATTTAATAATAATCTGCGATTTGTTAATCACAAACATAATTTAATGAGGCGTTTGTGTATTTAAATTATTAAATGACTTGTTAAAACATACATAAAATCGCACTTGCATTCAAGAGGCAAAGGCTGTAATATAGGTAGGTAAAAGGTATAGAAAAGGCGAATATGTAATTTCCATCATTCTGGTACACCTCTTTTACAAACCACCTTAAAAAACTTCGTAAAACTTCGATGAAAAATTTGACACGAATAAAACTTTTTTCATAAACCGCAAAAACACATTAATACTGGCACGCAAAATTTACGTCACAAAATACGCAAACGTCAATTTCAAACGTCTAATAATAAGTCACATAAAAATCAGTTGAAAAAACAACAAAAAAAAATGGTTCTCCTTAAAGTGATCATGATGTTCCATTCTGTCAATATAAAACAGGCTATTGTACTGTTAAGGCAGTTTCAATCATCATTTCTGAGTAGCCAGAGGCATTCCGACAGATCCAATAGTATTTGGGACATCCAATCCAGGGGATACACTTCCCCATCTGGCGTTCCTGGTTCTGGCGCTGGCAGAGGAGGTGGGGCCGGCGGCTCAGTCCGGGAGTCAGGAGGAGGACTAGGCAAGTATGGCGCAGCACAAGAAGAAGGATACTTCCACCACAAGCAAAGGGAACAACTAGAGAAGATAAAGAAGCAGCTGAAAGAAGGAAATCCTGAAATAGCTCAGAAGAAAGATAAATAGTTTAAATTTAGTATGAAGTGGTTTTTAAGTTGTGTCAAGGGAATTTTTACAGTAACAGTTAAATAATGTTAATTTTTTATATTAAATATTTTGGACTTTATGTAGGTTATTTCATTATAATTAAATACATTTTCAATAATCCTGTATATTTATTAGGCTTCGGCGTATTCTTATTCTCATTTAAAATATTCCTTTTGCATTACTTTTATTATGTTCACACCAGGGTCTCTATGCAAGTACCAATTTAATTTAAAATCTTGTCTCGCGAAATGTGCGTGTTAACCATTACACAATACCTGTGGTAAATTTTACACATATGACTTTTGGGTACCATTAGAGCAATGATATAACCATATATAACTAATACATGGTAAATAGATCTTGGGTCAACTCACACACGGTCATCTGATTTCAAACGAGGCAGAGCCTGTACTACATAGATTACTACATAACCAGACAACTGATAAACATACTAAATATATCATAAACGCAGCCTGTTCATCTTACAATGGTAAATGGTTCTTTTTAGGGGAAGATTCACCTTCCTCAGGGTTTACCAAAGGAATTACAACGATTGTCCTGTCCATGGTATAATTATATAACTCGCGTCCTGTCCTTTAGACCTGTACCATGGAGACAAACCTTTTCAATCTATCCTTCAATACAGTATTTCTGTAATCTATGTTTTGACTTCTGTCACAATTTGTTTGCTAAAATTATTATCACTAACACATCTGTTTTATAATGTCTTGTCTTTGTGTATTTATGTGTTAAGATGTTTTCACAAATCCATATAATATCCAAACTATCAAGATTCACTGTTTAAAACTCTTCGACGCTTGACGCCTTCAACATCACTATGATGAGGTTCTTTACACAGATTCATCCGAGAATAATGCCTATGGGCTCGAATAATAAGAACCACACGGGATGCTTGACTTTTGTGAAGGGGAATCTTGTGCCTTACGGGGATCCAGTGAGGAATTTTGCAGAGAAAGGCGACAAGCATCACCATAAAGGACATAAAGCTAGGGAAGAGAAGGAGCGCGTGCAAATGCCTGGCTTCGTACACCCCGATACCATGAATGAAGAAGGTTACTTCACGCAAAAGGCCAAGCAACAGATCGAGGAGTTAAAGAAAAAAAAGGACAAGCCCTCCCTACGAAACCCGGAGTCCAAAGAATGATAATCCTTGTGCAAAACCAGTTGCTCAGCTTTACTTTTGTAGCTTTATTTATTTAGAATTACATTAATAGACAGAGTAATAAGAATCTAGAATAGGAAATTAAAAGATTTATGTGAAATGTTTACTCTCATTCAATGGTCTCCTGACCGAATTTCGGTCACAGCAGCTTGTCTTATTTGAGACTAGCCAACTACGCAGGCGATATTATAGTGCACAAGTAAGCGCGTACACACAGGTGCACTGCCTATTCCCTTACTCTCATAGACCGATGAGACGGCAGACCGACACGACCGGACAGAGATCAGGCGAAGGACTAACGGCTTAACGTGCCTTCCGAAGCACGGAGGGGTCTCGATATGTGAAAACGGTCACCCATAATAAAAATGACCGCAGCGAGCACAGGTTAACCTCGCCGATCGACTGACCTGTGCGGGCCACGCAGCTACGAGCCCCTCTTCCCCTTCTGAACTTTAATTTATTATAATAATAAAATTAGTTCTAATGTTATGTAGAGTTTAACACTGCAGTAGGATTAAAGGCTTTTTAGGGAAACAGAAAGTTTTCTTAAAGTCTTAATCTCAGTACCGTTTTATTCTCAACTTAGCTATCATAAATTGTTTTACTCTATGTGAAACCATGTGAAACTTAAAAATAAGACTTTATACAAACACTGAATCCAAATTTTCTACTACGAATTAATTAGTACGCAGTTTGCAATAACTTATGTCCGTTATACTGTTATAGGTAGGCCTGCAACCGTTATATGGGAATTGTAGTTGTGTTTTAGTTGCAGAAGGTAATTCTCAGTAGCAGCACAGTCTGGCCCGGTTGATAGTAATTATTACCGCCCCCTTATTACATTGGGACCTATTACTTAACTGGCAAAATGTAATTCTACTATAATTATGTGCACCCCTGCCTTCCCTTTCGCGGAATACAGGCGTGATGTTATTTTTTGTTTATTTGGTTCGCCAACAATTGATTACACTTAGAATGACACGAGGTACAAGTAGTAAAAATAATAATAACAGTAACAATTACTTAGAGGTAAACTCCGCATTTATATGTTATGTTATGTTTTTAAGTAACGTGGCATTACCAATACAGTTGTGAATTAGCTGAAATAGCTTGTTGTTCGATTTAAGAAACTCAACAAACTTCGTAGTTGATTTCAGGACCTTACGTTCTGTAGCTGTTTGTGCAAATAAAGTGAAAATCATTTATATTATTATAATTAAGTAACAAAGAGTTCTTAACAAAATTACTTAAACCCGACCTCATTCTTTTCTTTGTCTTTCCAAATGACAGAAAACAGTGTTAAGATGTTTTAAATAAAAAAAACCTGTCAGTGTTTCATTTTCAATTACAAGGAAAAGTAATAAAACAGAAGCTAAATTCTAAGTGGTCATAACAAAACATGGTATTAGTTGTTACAACAATATCATTGTTATTATTCAGACAGATATTGGTTCCTAAATATAGACTCTTGAGATACTTCAACCAGGCGTCGTTTAAGGACCGACAGATCTGTATTACCAGGTTTAAGCCTCCAGTTTTAACAAAAGAGCAACGAGTAACTCGGTATTGTAAACCAAGCCGCGCCAGAGCCATGCGTCGATCCACGTCCCTCATTAAAGAAGCCATCGTGCCCGTCAGGTTTTATCCAGAGGCTTCCATGCACCATCCGGCGTGCACAGACTTTTGTAAAACAAGACTTCATTCTCTACCTCTCACCAAGAGTCCTGAACACCCGGGAACGTGTGTTTCACCCTGGAGACCATTTCTGGGCAGTTTCCGATGGTACTCGGACAAACACTCCAGTATATCCAAGGGTAAAGATGATCCTGTATCTAAACTGGCTGCATCACCTGAAATCTCTTCCTTTCGAAAAGAATCTCGTCTGAGTGATTTGAGAAAAATGCTGAAAGAAAGAGCCAGGAGACAACCCGAACCAAGTCAAAAGAAATAATATAAAGCAAAATCATGAAATCCAACACAAATGAATATTAGTTTATTTCACTCAAATATGTAGTCGGGTATAAACATAGTAACAACCTGAATAAATGTCTACGTGAAAATTAAACTTCATTCCATGTTTTACTGCAGCCTATTAGATGAAATAAAAGCCACATTACTACTACCTACGTATTGGTATTTATTTATAAGACAATGTACATACTTATAAGACTATGGGAAGGCTTCGGCCAACACCTTCATAGAAATACTTTAGTAAGCCGTCAGTAACTGTCATTTATATGGCAGTGCATTGGCAGTAAATGATCTCATCATCTTACCAATTTAAGTCCCTTGAAGGTTGATCCACATATAATAGTTTCAGACAAGTAAGATACACAAGACAAGCATCAGTTTAATAAGAAGCTAGTATTAGCAATAATGCCTAAGGTCAGCACCTTACCTTAGATTACATTTCATAAAACCTAGACATAAAACAAGCCACTTGATTAAACCTTCATAATTAATAAGTGATCACACGTCCACATTCCTGCGAGGGCTCGCAGCCTGGCGGGTACCAGGTGAACTGGTGTGCTTTTGACAGCTTGAAGACCTCACCACTGTCACTGAGAACAACAAGTAGTGGCAGCAAAAAAAAAATGTTGTTCTTAAATAAATAATTTTAGTAGATCTAAATTGATGAAGGAAATTTGAAAAATGATGGACACGAGTAGGACCTAAACCTGCAACCTTCCCCATATCTGAGCATGGACAACATGCAAAAATGGCACCAAAAGTCATATGAATTTTAGTAGATTTCAAATTCAATATCTAAGAGCGATGTGAAAAACATTTGAGTGACTGTAGTGTCGATTTGAACAGTTCGAAGAATAATCTAGCTTGGAATAGTTATACACTTCCTAATGCTGCTACTGCACTGTCCTAAAACCGGTGAAGGAAAACATCGGGAGAAAAGCGGCAAACCTTAGAGATTTTTCAACGGTATGTAAAGCTATGTCAGAGGCCTACAGCCCCCTTACCATGAACTCTTAAAGCAGGACAGTTTACGATGAGGAAGCGAGACGCCGCTACGAGCAGTCTAATGTGGCGTCTCGCTTTCTCTCGCAAAACTCTGACACCAGATTGTTGATCCACCATACTATAAGAAGAATAAGATTTATTAAATTATCCAAGAAAATACTATAACTAAACTAATGGCGTCCATTATTTTGTTCTTCACTTATTTGCCTACGTTACCTGCGCACACGCACAGTCACGGGAGCCTGACGAGCACAGCGAGGGGCCAATCTCTGTTTGTGGAGATAATCTCACTACCGCGCACAATACTTCGCGTCGGCCGGTCCGAGCCTACCTACATCATCATAAACTACCATTTACTATACTTCACTTCATTTATTTTTACCCTACATCGAACGTTGAACTAAAGTCGTAAGTTGAATTCAAAACCTCTCCGGTTTGAATTCAAATTACGACTTTTGACGTTAGTAATGTCAGTCTAGAATTTCCGTCGAAACTAGTATAAACCGACGACCTGATTAGCGCAGTGGCTAAGCGATTGGACTGCTGCGCTAAGGGTTGCGGGTTCGATTCCCGGGGCAAACAATTGTGCAATCCACAGATGTTTGTCCCGGGTGGGTGTTTGCGTACGTGATAATTATTTAATGTTTGTAAAACGCACCCATGATACTGGAAAAATTCCTAGTGTGGGGCGACGTTTATTTAAAAAGAAATATGTCCTTCTGACGAAATTTTCAAAACTAGCTAATTACGCAGGGGATAATATAGTCTTCAAGTGTGTGCGCAAGCACAGGGGCCTTCTCTTATCTTAAACTCATATTCCAATGAGACGCTAAATGACACGACTGGGTAGAGAGCATGTAGGTAAATGTTCATGTAGGAAATGATCAGAGGGATCTCGATATTTGAAGAACGGTCATCGATTTGAGCACATCACAGAAAGTGCAAATCGACTGATCTCACTTACGTTTCCTATGACTAATTTTATTTCCGAGTAATAATGTCCTCCTGACCGAATTTCGGTCAAGGCGGCCTGTCTCAGCTGAGACTAGCCATCTGCGCAGGAGATATTATAGTGCACAAGTATGCGCAGACACAGGTGCACTCCCTATTCCTTCACTCTCATAATCCGATGGGACGGTAGACCGACAAGACCGGAGAGAAATCAGGCGCAGGACCAACGGCTTAACGTGCCTTCCGAAGCACGGTGGTTCGACGTGTGAAAACGGTCACCCATCACAAGACTGACCGCGGCGAGCACGGCTTAACCTCGCATAGTTTCCGAGTATACTGTTCTCTAACGTAGCACAGATTGCAGTTACTTTATGCCACAAGGAAAAAAATTCTGAAGCCAAGCACAGTGCACACAGTATCCATTACTTACTAAACATTAACAACAAGTACTTTATCTGGCCTCACAAAACTGGGAAACGGCAAATCAAAAGGCGATATTGAAAAGAGAGCGGTCAGCGGCGGTGCGCACACGCATCAAACAAGCCGCCATCTTTGATTCGCCGCATTGTGCGCTACCGAACGAGATGCGTGGTTAGGGTTGGTGCTGTAGCCAAAGAAAATAATAGGTGCCAAAATATGTCTTCATGCTAAAAGCGTAGTATTAACATGTAAATCTGTTCCGTTAAAGTTTCCTGTATAGTCTTCGAAGTCATCAATCTCGAAATGTATTCCTTTTTGTAATTTCTCCTTGAATCTTTACGTCTAAGTTACCCAGAAAAACCAATGTAACTATATTATTAACGCAACATGAGGCTTTTTAAAACATTATTCGATCGGTTTTTCAATATTCATTTAAAGAGCGTTAAACAATTTATTTATCATCAGCCTGTGACAATCCACAATCTACATACCTAGGTAGGCATCTAATTCCCAATTTTCTCAGGACTTCCTGCCTATGCTTATTGATTTTTCCTAATAAAAAGCTTATGGATATAAACCAAAATGTTATGCCCAAACTGATCTCTGCCAGCCCTATGGATTCAGGAGCACTACACAAGCATTCATTACGAGATTTTCAATTGATAATTAAGCTTATGTTACATTGATACTTTCTACTTGTGATCTGTGCGCATCAAAGAATTTCTTTTGCCGGTAAAAAACTTAGACGGATCCTTTGTTGGTCCATACACATTTGGTATTGATTTCGGCGTTAATATTGATATTAGCGAGTTTTTCATACTAGCTATTATATTTGCTTTAACTATTATATTGATTAGGTATATTATGTTTAATTTGTGTTCGGCAATTATAGGCTATTGTATTTGATCGACCATAAAAAACGTCTCGTCTTTGATTGATTTCAATTCAATGGTTTTTCGTACTTCTATATACGTTAGCTAGAGCTACTGCTGCCATTACCTGTGTTATGCTGGTGTAGAGCTTCACTGTCACTAAGGATATTGTAAGATTAATAGATCTACGTACCTTAAACATAAGAACCACTCAGAGTAGCTCTCTTGCACCTCACGCTTACAGTTCCAATTTTGAATGGTATTCATCATCATCATCAGCCGAAAGACGTCCACTATTGAACAAAGGCCTCCTCTTTAAAAGGGGGTGAAAGAAAACAAAATTCGTAATTTCATTTTTGACATTACCGTGAGCGCCAAGTGAAACAACCCGCCCTAAATGAAACAACGTACTGTGCTTTGATATAAATCCATTGACTGATATACATTCCTTATTATTTCAAGGATGGGTTATTTGGCCAGGTTTCAGTGTAAATTAAAACTTTAAGCTAAGCCCGCGATTGCTGATTCATCATCATCGTCAGCCGGAAGACTGTTGAACAAAGGCCTCCCCTAGGGGACGAGGCATAATCTCCAAGGTTGGCAAGCGGCTTAGAGGTCGCAGTATTGATGGTGAAGTTACAGAAGACGCTGCTGCCCATCATCTGGAATTTCCATTAGTCGTCTGCTTCAACACCCACGGGACGAAATGGGGAGGTGCTATTCTGGCCCGGGACTCCACGGAGTAATGGTAGTAGAAAAGTACAATCTTCTAAAAATAAATGAGGATATAGTGGAACTGCTGGACCAATACGTTGTTACAAACAATATAGTCATTTTAGAGAGAAGTAGATGGTTTGCTATTGTTTCACTTCTCCTAAAGTCCTCAAATTAGATAAAACAAACAAACGAAACTACAAATCATTTTGAGCGATGAACTCTGTTATTTTTTCGTGAAAAAGTGGTCAAAACATTCTAAATGAAAATACATTCTAAGCTTATTGTAACAATCCTGTAAAACACTCTTAATTCGACTCGATCACGCCTCCCATGGTGTTGGTTCTAAAGTTACGTGTCGGTTACATCACTGACTCTAAAACGATATCTATGCACGCGTAATGGATAGTAGTCACTCAATAGGTCATTCTTTAGATTTTCCGCAGTAATGCTTTTTATAGAAACACTTTTTAAATATGTTATTTATTATTACATTTTTGGGTGCCTCTGTATACCTTCTATCGTTTCAGACTTACATTTTCTCGTGATATAGATGTTTATTCATCTCGATTCATAAAAACCTTCATGAACTTCATGAAACTTCATTTTTCGTCATCAAAGGCGGTGTCGGCAGCAACACTCCTTAATAGAAAGAACCCAATCTATATCCTTATTATTTGCCAACAAGTGTGTCTAGCCGACAGTCGTTTGTGGCGGGCTTTCTGCCGCTCCTACAATGCGCGGATTGCAGATACGCTGGGGATAATCCCACAAAGCACCGAAACCTCCCAGGTCGCGTGATACATAAAAACTAACCACTATACATTACTAAAGTAACAATATTCTGTGATGTACTCGATGTTCTGATATTCTTGGCAATTATTGTCTGCTTACTTATGTAATTTGTCGGCTGTATGTGTTTTGAACTCTTCAATTCTTTGGTCTAGTAGGTTGTGATTTCTTGAAGAGGCAGGCGGAGTATTTCTTGATGTTTCTGTGTAGATTTTAGTTTTAGTAATTGTTAGTTTTGGAGTCGAAGGAATAGTAGAATTATTCTCAAGTGGCAGTAATTTCAATCTTTTTACAAATGAATTAGTTACAACATTTGATTCGACTACCGAACTTTAAAATAGGTATCACTCACATTGATTTAGTGTAATAACTAGTCAGCACTGTTTTGAACATATATTTAATGGCATTCCATTGATCCCGAACGTAATTTAAACGAGTGACAATTTAAACCCACTTCACCAAAAATCTCTACAAGACCCATCATTATGTTTATTAAGAGGCATCACTCCAGAAAATCTCGATAGCCATTGTGTACATACATATGCACAATGGCTCTTAGGATTAGATACAGCTGGCCAGCATTACGCCTCCGAAGGCAAATCGATTGAAAACCAGTGAACGTGACGATTACACGGAATCATGGAGCCAACACTGTCGATTACATGGAAATAATGTGTTCTGAAGTGTAACGGAATTATTATTAAAGAGGGTTACAGAACGTTCTTTTATAGAAGTACAGAACGTCTCGAAATTTTCAGGGAACTCTTCTTGTGCTAATGAGTGTACATATGGGTGACGGGTACCTAAGTATGAAAAGGCAGACAATCAGTCAGCAATGCTGTCAGGAGGAACCTATACGATCTACCTAAGTCAGTAGTTATTTATCTTAATTTTAATCTGCAGTTATCAATTCGCTAAAATCTTTACCTACCAGTGTCCAACATCCACAGAAAACTTATAAATAGAACGTTACATTTTGTATTCCAATAACTCCTACGCATTGTATCAATAACTAGACAATGAGCCTAATACGCCTTCCAAATTCAAACGCACCAATGGTCACTTAGAATTCGGCGCCGAAACTTTTTTTAATTTGCGGCGATGCAAAGGCGTTGTCGTATCGGCAGCCTAGTGAGCTCTTACCGAGGATTTAAATACAATTGTTGCGTGTAATGGATATGCACTAGAGCATAAATGGTTTGTTTGTATGTAAAGCCGACACCTCAAAAGCATATTGTTGTAATTTTGTAAAAGTACTTTGTAAGAGTGACCGCTGGATATAGCCCATGTGGTCGCTGAGAAGAAATATAGGATTATTGTAATCCGTGGCTCAATGACCGGTTGTTAAAACTTAATTTTTCTTGGCGGTAACTCGCTTTTCGCAGTGTAAAGAAGTGAAGTGGTTAAGAATTGTGTGTACTTTCCTAGTTGATCTAAATAACAGTTGTTACATAACGCCTGTATTGCTTAAAGAGGTAGGAAGAGGTGCACAAATAGTACACCCACATCCTACCAGTTATGTTATAGGTCCCAATGTAATAGAGGTCGAGGCTATTGCCATCAACCGGGCACAAATCCAGACTCCGTGCTGCTACTGAGAATTACCGAATGGAAAAACTCAGTAAACTTTGCCCGACCCACAGACTTCATGCTCGGTAGCCGCACTTAGCGACCGCTAGCCCAACGAGGCAGTGTTATTTTTTATGTCCTCGTTGATCTAAGTATGGCGATGTTGTGATAAAATAATATTTTGCTCGCTAAAAGGCTTGTTATTTATTTAAATGAGCTACGATTACCAAAAATGCACAATTGCACACTTTTACCTTATACTTTTACTTTATAAAAAATACACTAGGTATACCAATACGCACAATCAATGCCCACGTCCTCAGCAGTAGTATCAGTAAACAAATCAGAAATAAAAACAAGATTCCATGTAGGTATCTTGAGTTCAGACGTATCGTGGAAGCTTTCATTTTACGCCCCAACGGTTCTTGACAGCTTTGAGATCTAACTTGAATGCAAAAATACATTAACATTGTAATGCATCATCATCATCAACCATTGACCTTAAAATCTGGGTGTTAAGGTTGAGAATTGCTTGAGAAGTTATTAGATTAAGTGTAAATTAAAATTGGTTTTATTAAGGGTCAATGCCGCTAGTTAACATCGGTATTTTGATAACTGAATGTTTTGCTACTGTTTGGTTAGTATTATATGGATGATTTGTTTCTATTGGAAATTATTGTCAATAGTGTAAGACTTGATTATTCTACAGTTAAAAACATGGTCAAGACACAACATAAATATATATTTTTAAAATAAATAAATTGGTTCATCACTTAATGAGTAATGATGCCACAAACAGATTTACAAGTAGAAAGAAGTAAAGAAAGGAGACAGAAACTTCACTTAAACATACGCCCATAATATGAAAAGTTAGTGTACAGTTTTATTATTAGGTACTTTATCTTATACTATAATTATTAATACTTATTATAAAGCTGAAAATCTTATTTATTTGTTTAGATGAACGCGCTAATCTCAGAAACTACTAGACCGAATTGAAAACTTAATTTGTGAATTGTGTTGGATAGTCCATTTATCGAGGAATGCTACAAGCTATAAGATATTCGAAATCCACGTTAATGAAGTCGTGGGCGGAAGCTAGTCCTACATAGGATAAAAAATAAGGGTTTCTCTCTCTTCACGGTTACAAGATCAGCTTTGATTATTCTTCAATTTTCTCTTTTCTTCTTAAAGATAATGTTCCCAATATATTTCCCATGCCGTTTTTATTTCTCGTTGCGCAATAAAGTAAATATTTTGATTAATACAATTTTGTGTACGGATGCGCACGACCCGTGATCTAGCTAGTAATTGCTAATATATAAAATGCTATGACCACCATTAATCATTATCGATGGGTATCAATGGAAGCTGTGAGAAGGTTAGCAGTGCACTGAGATTTGATTGCTTTTTCCTTTTTAAGTATAAGATGTTGTTCTGTTATGAATGCAATTATTACTTATAGATACCTACTTACTGCATGTTTTTAAAAATATTTGGGGTAACTTTTACTTCATAACAGAACTTATAAAAAGTTTAATCAGTAACAGTAATTTTTATACATGTACCGCGTCTGACGTAAAGACATAATTATATTATAAAAAGGATGATGATGATGAGTGAGGATGTGGTAAGCCTCTCCCGGCTCACCACATCCTCACTCATCATCATCACTTAGTTACATGGTTCTCTAGTTCAGGTAGTTCTAAAATCTTCTTAATTTCTAGAATAAAGAAATCACATCGTAATTGGAGTAACTTTTTCTAACAGCCCTACCATGAACTCTTAAAGCAGGGCAGTTTACCATGTGAAAGCGTGACGCTGCATTACACTGCACGTAGCGGTGTCTCGCTCTCACATGGTAAACTGCCCTGCTTTAAGAGTTCATGGTAGGGGGGCAGAACATAAAAGTAGAAAGTCGCATGAATCGCTACAATTACCAATTTTTCTATCATCATATACGTCACATACGCCACTCAAATTCAGCTAATGACTTGACTAACTGTTCTCAGACCACAGCCTATCAAATATCCATTAGAAATCGATAAAAATACAATTATTATATTTTACTTACTGACTCACAAAAACTGGATATTTTTGCACTGTGACTTAGTTCTTGTTTTTGCTGAATCAGCTGTTCTTATGTTAATTTAATTACTGCTTACTGACCAGCAAAAGTGATGTAGTTTTTTGCGAATTTAGTTTTTGTTGTTGGTAAGTTGCTGTCAAACCACACACGTCGAGAATGTAAGTACTGTTTTTAACAAACAGATTTACCGTATGAGTGACTGTGAAATGAACAAAGAAAGACATAAGTAAGGTAGGTGGTTTTTTCTATTGTTCGTAATATTTTTACAGAACGCATACAATTAAAGACAAAATAGTAAAGCTGGGGTGTGCCTGTGTTGTAAATTTACTGCTGAAGCGATAGTGTTTACAGCTGGACCGCTTTAGCAAGTGAGTGCCATTCTGAGACGATTCTATGCGTAAGTAGCGTTGCCGCAAAAGTACATTCGACGTACCTTCACATCCAAAAACGTACCAACATACAATTAGTTGTAACTCAGAAAAATGTACTGCAGTAGCCATAAGTGAAATTGTTCAATTAAATAGTACCGAGAAAGGTGTATGGTGGGTAGAATTAATTAAACTACAATTTGACCTCTGCTACAAGCCGCGGGGACTCCTGGGGTATTGTTGTGTGGTCTCACATGTAGCAGGTATGAAGTGAAGCGGGCTGAAGGAGTTTAATTGAAACGGCAATCTCGTGGAGAGTCGGGCAGAATAGCACTTTCCCATCTTGTCCCGTTGGGTGTCGTAGGAAGCGACTTAGGGTAAATCCAGAAGATGGGCAGCAGCGTCTTCTATAACTTCACCACCAATACTGCGACCTCCAAGCCGCTTGCCAAGCTTGGAGATTATGCCTCCTTCCCTAGGGGAGGCCTTGGTTCAACAGTCTTCCGGCTGATGATGATGATGAATCGGCAATCTGCGGTCTTAGCTTAAAGTTTTAATTTACACTGAAACCTGGCCAAATCACCTATCTTTGGAATAATAAGGCATGTATATCAGTCAATGGTCAGTTAAAAAAAAAAAACTTCCCGTGAACTCCGATTTATACCAGCAGCGTGCAGTGGTACCGTACAATCAGCTGTCAATCTCGAGGTGTCAATGCATCACACTGACGCTGACGTACGCTCGCTGACCCTAACCTAAGATACATTTATATGCTTTTTAATGTAGCGAGGCTGAAAATAGAATACTTCGTTTACAAAATGGTGTAAAATGCATAATCTGTGTTCCCCGTGTTCTTGAGAGTATTGTAGAATCTGTCTAAAAGTGTTTAGGCTTAACTTGAATAAGTTAACGATCAAAATTACCACGGCCAACTATCGAATTGGTCATCATCATCAACATCATCAGCTGGAAGACGTCCACTGTTAAACAGAGGCCAACTCTTAAGGCGAGGGGGCGGGGTGCCAAAATCCCCACGCTTGGCTAGCGACTTGGGGATCGCAGTATTGGTGGTGAATTTTTACTTGAGCCAAATTAATGAAAGTTCTAAGTACTAGTTTCTTAGAAAGAGGGATTAGCTACCAAATACGGGAAAATACCACATACATCATTTTTAGGTGAATCTAACAACCGCTGTTTGGTTTTTTGGCAGGCTACTCTATACAGCGTTTGCGCTCTTCTTTTTTACCAGAAGAAGATTACCAGGTGAACAGAGGAATAACTGCCTGCAATAAATAGCTACAGTTTCGTAAGCTATCAACAAGACTTACAGAGACTTTGAATTACAAGTAAATATTAAGTAAGGAAACCTGGACTTCATAGTTAGTTCATAATATTATATGGATGAAGGATTATATCGAGTATTCGGATTTTTATCGAAACAATCGATCCGACTCATACCTGCGCTGTTTTTTAGTCATCAATATACCGTTATAATCTTGATTATCGGGTCTATTTAAAACCTCCTGCTTAAAAGAAGCTTGTTGTCAACCTTTTAACCGCACCCTTAAAAAAGAATTAAAATCTAAATTATTTATCCGTTAAAAATACTTAAAAACTTACAAATCACTTAAGTAAGGAGTTTAAAATTAATATCTAAGTATTCGTAGAACATACTTTAACATTTTACAAACAACACAGAGATTTATAAACAACAAACAACTAACTTAGAACCCGAAAACGGATTATCATAATGACATTTCTTTGTTAGTACCTCTTCAAACCACCCCAACATGAAATATTCAAAATTAACCCTTAATCAAACGTGATACAGTCGTCGCGAAGTGCATGTTAATTGTATTATTTAAAAGAGACTTTTTCAAAATGTGGTGAATGCAAAAATTAACTTTTGGCCAATAAATTTTGACAAAGGCAAGTTAATATAGCATGGTCTAAGCTACTGGGCGGTCTGATGCAAAAAATGTTATGATGTTATATTGACAATGAACAGAAAAATAGAAGACTTCTGTCAAGTGATTTGACAATAGATAAAAATAAAAGTTTTGAAAAAGATGACGCATTGTATATTGATCGAGGTGAAAGAGACAGTGATTTTTGTTAGGGCGTGATTAGGGTAAAAACGTCTGAAAAACCAAACTCAGCAGATACGATCTACGTTCTTCATATCGTATGGCTGATGAACAACCTAGTGTCAGAGGTTAAACCGCCTGTAGGCCTCTAAGTTAATGACCATAACAATTAAAAAAGGATTTTTACTTAAATAACACTCGCTAAAACTTTCTTTTTCACACTTAGCCCCACTATGACTTTCCTAGTCTATCATTATCAGCTCTTAATAATAATCTAATCTAAATCTAATTCACTGCTGGGTATACGTCTCCTTCTTCAATGCCTTTCTTTTGTTTCGGGCATATCAATTCTTCTCCACCAAAAAAATATATGTCTATCGACTGTCCTTACTGCAAGAAAAGAAAAACAATTCATGAAATACAGTTTTACATTCATAATATTTGTAGAATTTATTTAAAAAGTAATTAATATATTATCAGTTCTTAGAGTTCTAAGTATTTTGCTATAAGTGCTATAAGTTACCAGCACAAGGTATAGTGTTTATAATATGACAACTTAACCGCTGTCAGCCGAGCGATTGGTTAAGTGGGTCGGACACGCTCGGGTGACGTCGCGTCATCGTCGCCTGCGCAGCCCGCCCTAAAGATACGACGTCTCTATCTTCTGAGTATCTTAAAGTTGTTAGATTTTAACTACTAATTAAATGGTTATTTGGAGTAAGATTGAAATTAACTGTAAGAATACAACGTAAAGTATTTAGGTATATTGAAGTCTCAGTTCTTGTAATTAAGAATGAAGATTAGTCCATCATCCAGTAGAATTTGTTAATATGGGTCTATCAAAAGACAACATTGAATGCGACACTGACAGTAATACATCTAAGCTCCCTACCTCTACAGTCTACCTATTGACCATTGATCTGTACATAACAGCCATGGCACTAATTGGGTGGGTTAAAAAGAAAAAAGAGCCGGTAAGAATTGGACTTGTAGGGCAAATTATGTTTCAACGTCAAATAACTATTTACATTTTGTGATTTTGGTCATATGTTTAACTCAAACTTCAGTGTGCCCTTGTGAATCCCTTAGACCAGAAGTACGCAAAGGGAAGCCTAGAGGGTTTCCTGTGTTGGACTCTTCCTGGCTAGAACCATTACGATGCTTCCCTGTCTAAAACCCCGCTCGGAACCTACTTACTCTCACCTTTTCGAAGAATTGCATGGCAGTTGTGCGAACGCCATTAAAAATAAACATATACCTTCAAAAAGTATTTGTTCTTTTCATTTTGAAATCGTTATTTTTGTTCCAATAAAAAGAAAGTTAAATAGTGACGACCTATGAATCGCCGAAACATTTGGGTTGAGTGAATCGATTGTGCGATAACGATTAATATTATGTTTCAGAGGTCCCGCGCCGCTCCGACACCTCGGCGGTTCGGCCGATCCATCATGTTTATAGTCGGTGCTCAAAGTTTATGGTAACTATGGTTTTCAAATAAGAAAAATGTCGTGTATTATCATGTGCGTCTTTTTCAATTAGAAAAGAAGGCTTCTTAGGTTATTCTTGTTGAATATGTAAGGATGATCCTCATCCAACTTTGCCTTGTTGTGATCGAACGGCACCTCATGTTCGAGACTGTCAATCCTGCACTGACTACGAGTCTAATTTTATTCCGCTTAAATAATAAAGGTAGCTAATAACAAATCTTTATTGATTTGTCAGTTAGAATGTTGGTAGCGGGGTTGACTACCTAGGAGACACCGGTTTTTCAATTAAGTATCATCACACGTGGATGCTGTTATACCAATTAATTATTTCCCTTCAATGATTACCAATTTTGGTTTTTAGGTATCATCTGCTGCAGCTACCCTAGGGAGGCTGTATCTATGTTACCAGCCAATTTACCAACAGCAGGGAGGTTTTACCTGCGATACCGGGCAATCTGGCGAGACCAAGGTAGCTTCCAGCCAAATAACAAATATAATAATATACCAGCAATATAATTTATTTGTTAATCTAAATACCGCGTAATGTTTGAGAGCCACTGTGTTAGCGGGCGGTCCTGCGACGGAGTCGTCGCGACTAATATTATCGATACACGACGATTATTCCGAATAATTAGGTCTCTCACACATGCGCATGCGCAGTGCGCACACCTCCACACGTATGGTTACACACTATTGATATTAATTAAATGTTATCGATCACTAATTGCGCCCGCGACTGTTAAAGTAATAACTTCTAAGAATTTTATTTTGAACACCGTCTTTATGTTGTTTTGAAAAGATGTATTCTATGTTGATCAACTTAATTAAGGATAAACTTGATAACTACATTATAATAACCATAATACCAAAATCAATAAAGGCAGCTCATCTAGTAATATTGACACAATTAGTTATACTTCGGGTGAGAGGAAACCACTATTGTGAAAATTCTAAATAAGTTGTAAAGATTTTGAATATTTGCTTACCGAGTCAATGCAAAATTAAATACCTGAAATATATAAAATATTTTTGCGCAAATTCATAGTGGATCAGTAAATAGTAATATTGTTAAAACACTCATTAATTGACGGAGACTAATGAGCTAGCCAAGACTTTATAAAAATAAGTGCACATTATAGTACTTTTATAGTTCGCTTTGCAGCTAAGCGCGACTGCTAAGCATGAGGTCCTGGGTTCGAATCCCGGGTCCGGCAAAGTGTTTCCGTGTTTTTTTCTGTTAGATAATTGTCAGTAGCAGCACGGAGTCTGGAATATTACATTAGGACCTAAACTTAACTGGCGTAATATGGTTGTAAGTACTAGGTATATGTGTGCACCTCTGCCTACCCCTTCGGGGAATACAGCTGTGATGTTATGTATTTAGAATATATTCTACATATTATCAAATTATCGTACAAATCTTTTAACGATATCTCAACACGAAAAGGTTGTGAGACGATTCGATAGCGTCCCACGCCTTATCTCTATCATCTTACACTTTTTGTCGTTACATCCAGAAACTACCCTTAGCGAACAGTCCCTGAAACAAAACCTCTACTTCAAACTCAACCTTAACAACGAGCAATAGAGTTCAAATTAAGTTTGTCAACATTTTCAGTGGATGGAATTTTAAAGTTGGTCATAATCTGTGATTGGTCGACATTTTGACAATTTGGTGCCGTAAGAAAGTGTCAGCTGTTTTTGAGGACCACCAGGATTGACCTCGCGCCAAAACTGATGGGTAGACAGATAGCGATAGTTTAAATTACAATTAGTGAGAAATATTTTGAACGTTTCTTTGATAATTGGGTGAAAAAAAAAATGTCATTTGAATTTGTTCTTTGTATAATAAGATAAGCCTGTAGTTACTAGATGATGAATAAAAATAATGGAAGGTGTCTCTTAATAAGTTTTAGGCAATAATATTAAGTTTAAGATAGAGAATTAGTGTATGAGGAATGTGATGCGAGTGAATGAAGCGAAAGAAATATATCAGGCTCGTAGAAAATGGAAATCTGTGGTCTTTGCCTATCCCTCTGGGAAACAGGCGTGACTTTATGTATGTGAGTATGTAATTAGACAGTTTTAGGTGAATTAATGTTTCTTATATTAACTACCTACAATACCGAGGTCACACCTGTTGTTGTGACGGGTAGGCAAAGAGTACTATTTACCATTCTCATTACATTAATTTATATATTCCCTATGATATAGGGTACGTCCAGATGAATATTGTTATTTTTCCTTACCTAATTAACTTAGTTCAATGATCTTGTTACAAATGTCGCGAGTTCCAAGTCCCGCTTGTGTCATTTTTTTTTAAAGTCTCCCCACACGAGGAATTTCTCCAGTATCGTGGCCCAGACTTGGGGCAAACATCTGTGGATCGCACAAATTTTTATCCCGTGCGGGAATCGTACCCGCAACCCCTAGCGCAGCAGTCCAATCGCTTAGCCACTGTGCCAATCAGGTCGTCATTTCTTTACAAATGTCCTGTAAACATTGGAATCCTGTATCTTCTCTGGTTGATATAATTTATTGTAACAGTAGTTGAAGGTTAACTTTAAAACATCATAGATTATTTTTAAAGGTGGTATAAAAACTTTACATTTTGTTTTTTTTTTACGCGTAGGTAGGCACGTCTTGCGCAAAGCGATTATAATTCGGCGGTATCATTACAAAAACATTCAACACAATATTGTAACCAGCTGATCAATGAACATAAATACCTAAATAATTTCAGTACAAACAACTCTAACATCATAAAAACTTGTCTAACAAAGAGGCAAAGGCGCGCCGCGTAAGGCCAGTAAAAAAATAATCCGCCCCGAGTATCAAATAATAAACTTGGTAGCAAGTGAATTTTAGGGATCGAGTTGCGTTCCTTAGCGCGGTAAAAAAAGAAAACTTATTTTTTTAAGGTTCGTGTGTTCGAAATTCAAACATGACGTGTACGTCAGCGGCCGACGAAAGAGGTCGGACGTTTTTACTTTCATCTAAATTTCGGTTATTTTTTTATGCGTTCCGATAAATTATTTATGAGTTTATAATGTTACATTTTTATGTTGTTAATTAGGTTGATTGTTATGCAATAGTAGGTAACGTAAATAGAGTAAATTTATACATTTTATTTACCTGGAGAAAACAAAATACGCAGTTCCGTCAGAAAGGCGAGGAACGAGGTCCAGCCCTGATGTTTATTGTTACTCAACTTTCAAAACTAGTCGGTTATACCCTTGATATTATGCACGGAGCTAGGTAAAACTATGTTCATCCGAAAACAGGAACTTAACCTATCTAAAAATACGCTAGGGGTATGTTAGGAAGTTGTGTTGCAACAAGGCTGGGCCGCTGGGCATACCAGTTCAATACCATATTGTGTGGTCAATGTTATTTTTGTATATTATATTATTTGAGATTAAATTTATATTAATACTATTCCGCATCATCTTCATCATTGCAGCAAGTTTACTATTTGCTCTAGATAATGATGGCTACAAAAAATTGTCAGCACCATTTCAGGAAAGCCATTCCCTAAAGAAGGTATAAACCATTAAATTATAACAAATCATAAAAATGCTTCCACTTAATTATGCATTCATCGCGTCCGATGCACGAAACGGAATACCCCACAACAGGTTATCGAGATAACAGGCGATTAAAAATTATATCCAAAATGTTCGAACGGTACTTACACGATATACGACCTTTGCGCTTTGATATTAAAAATGAAAATGTAACATTACTGGCTATTAGATTGAGATGAAGATAAAGAAACAAAAATAAAAGGCGGGCTGTTTGAATATGGAACGTCACGTCAAGGGAAACGTCAAATTGTGACAGTTTCCGCGCGGGCGAGCGTCGGTGCGGTTCTCCGTTCGGTGCTCGACGCAGTACGTTGCTCCCATCTTCTTGGAAGTATCATCAGTACTTTTGTTGCCGAATTAAATGTTGTTTCTACAGTTAATTAAAGACAATTACTTGCGTTTCTTAGTATTAGGGTTTGAATGTCAACAATCATTCGATTGAGTACCTAAAAGCTGATTAGTTGTAATTGGTACCTGCAATTTTTTGACAGTCATGTTCTAATACTCAAAATAGAAACCAATAGATGTAGCACCCTAATAGTTTCTACTAGAAACCATAATAAATATCTAATTTGATAACAAATACACGACATCTACACCTAATTGTATTAGCCTAGGTTTACTGAGCAAACCCCTTCATTTAAGCAAGAAAAGTAAATTTTTCCTAGCCACCGTTGAACCCTGCAACCGCAATCCGATCTAAACTTTTGGGCTACAATGACAAATTGAACATAAGGTGCATTCAGAGTGTTTTTTGCTACATATTTACTCTGTGGTTTTTTGCCTACCACGACATAATTGAAATATACTACCATTTGCTGTACCCAGGTACCATACGTTCCACTTACATTCGAAGCCTGTCAATATAACGTCAAACCACCATGGTTTTCTTATAATGCTCGTCAAAAATCCATTTGTCCGTGAATAATTATTTTGATAACATAATTCGTGTTTTCCGCCATTTGGCACGTTGTCCCTGCGATGCCTGTCTCGTGTCCTCGTCTAATCGAGCGTTCGACCGATTATTAATCGATAATAATCGTCGGTATAACAACTCGATTGTAGGGTTAAGGAATTTACTGTGTGTCGTCATGATTTTGAACGCAACTGTTGGGCCCATTTATGTAAGGTTGTTGTTAAATAGTGCAGACGTATTGAAGGTATTTATAAATAAAAAAGTAGCTAGGTAGTGCCTAAAGTGGTAGAACGAGTTTAGAATTTAATCAGGATTTCAGATTTTGCGAAATTCCATACTGAGCAGGCGCGAAGTGATTTAGTACATTGAACTATGATTCAATTTAATCTTTCGATGACAGTCGAGAAATTATAAAGTTATAATGTTTTGTAAAACACGTCGTTTATACGCGTATTGATGATAGACAGCCTATGCTAAGTAATAATAGGCAAAAGGTACCTAGTCAAAGTAATACATGCGCGAGAATCGAAGCAGCTGCTATACTCTACATTTTCTTCTACCGTCAAATCTCTACGATAATCGCAGAAGGGTTGAAGGTACACAACAATAATACCAACATAAACACAATATAATCTAGCGGCTTGGAGTTTGTTGTAAGTCAGAACAGAAACAGTCCGCCTTCCCACACCGCCTTGTCGGTTTAAATTGAAAATATGGAATAACTTTGTAAACATCTAAGACGTTTATAGTATGACCAAGTGGAGTTGATACTTGCAACTTTAGGATTTCGGTTTAAAGATATAAAAACTGTTTTCCTTGAATTTGAATGAAATGTGTTGATTGCCAAATGGCAAGTTGCCGTTCATTGTGGCATTCTAAGGGGGAGGCCTTTGTTCAATAGTGGATGTCTTCCGAGTAATGATGATGTGTTCAAGCAACACATCATCATTACTGCTACTACTGCTAGCTTGTACCTATAATTATTTATTACAATTTAATTTTAAGAACTTTCTGTCTTTTTTCTCTCTGTACCTACACGTGATAACGCACTATGTATTTGTAGAGAAATTTCGCAGCATACGCATAGCAAGCAAGCACAAGCTGTATTAATAATTTTTGACACGTTTGGCGACATGGGAAAGAGTATACACTCAAGTATATTGTCACCAATGTTTATTGACAGTTAGTACAAAACTTTTGTATCGTCTTCATGTATACATTAGTTTAATTCTTGCAATTCAAATGGTATGAACAGAATACGAACCTACTTGGCCGTTATATATGTAAGTCTGCCAACGATATATTACCAATTATAAATCCTCCAAGTATCAAGATTTATATATCGTTTCCTTTCCACAGGAGCCCAATGCGGTGATGCGTGCTAACAAAATTACGGCGGTTGGTTAAGTGAACTATGAAAATAGGATTTCTTTAGCTCACCACCGCCCCCGCACCCCTCGCACCCCAGGTGGCGGGGTGGGATTGAGAGATTATCAACAATTGATGTACCAGACAAGGTAGACTCCATAATTATATTTTTTGGAGTAAAACTAATTGACATATGGTAGTAATTACTTAATTATTCTTTTTTGTGGCACAGTGTAAACTGTTCGCTACTTGAACAGCTGTTGGTGTGTATTATCTCTTTCATCCATAATATTATTATCGCGTTTTTTATGACAATCCTAAACGAGGTGCAGCACTTGAGAACCTACTCCAGCCCTTCCAAGAAGTTCCAGTTTAATATCTTAGCGGTTTTTGCTTCAAAAAGCTTAATTCCCATGTATGGCACAAAGTCACACCTATTTCACAGCATGGCAGAGATCACTTTACGCTTACGATTGCTATGATCTTGGCATACCCTTGTATTTTTAATTATCTTACCTAAATTATTATAGACATTTCATCAAAAATAATTCATCCGTGATTAAGAAAGAAACCAAACCTTTATTTACTATACGAATTTATTCCCAGGTCACGTCGGCGCAGTATACTCATCACACGAAGAACGATCTAAAAACAACATTTTTTTATCAAAATTTAACAAAACCTAAAAATGTTGTTTACAAACCAAACACTTGTTTGTTCGCCGGACAATGGCGGGAAGATTAGCAAAATCGATCAGTTTTGTTGCGCAAGCGCATCTAATCGCTGCAAAGACGCCGCTAAACGCGCCGCCCGACATAAAGTAACGCCGACGTATGTTTTAGCATTATTTTGCTATTGATAGTAATATCAATAGTTGCGCCGGAGTCTCTTGTAGATGGTGTTTATAAGTCGACTGGGATTAACCTGATGTAAGGGTTGGTATTGTGTAACTACGTAGCTATGTAGCCTACCTACTTATATTATAACGCCTCTACGTCACAATGAGGACTGTAGAAGTGTGGTATCTAAAGAGTAGCCACACTTCATCAAGGATTTGGAATGTTCTATGTACCTAATAGGAATTGAGTCTAGTGCAAATACTTAAGCTAAAGCCTAAACTTCGCCCTGCTTCTTAGATTTTAAAGTGAAATTTCTATATTGCTCACCATACCGAGTTACTACAATAAGAAATAAATTAAGAACAACTGAACGTCATTATAGACGTTCTGATTGCAATACATAAGTGTTAACCTATTTTGGATAAGGCGTGATTACATAGATTCAACAAAATCGCAATTGAGATTCCTGCGTGCTTCGAAAGGCACGTTAAGCCGTTGGTCCAGCGCCTGAACACTCTCCGGTCGTGTCGGTCTGCTATCTCATCGGACTATGAGAGTAAGAGAGCAGAGAGTGCATCTGTGTTTACGCGCATTTTTGTGCTCTATAATGTCTCCTGCGTAGTTAGCTAGTCTTAGATGAGATAAGCCATCGTGACCGAAATTCGGTCAGGAGAACATTATTATTACTTTAATAAAGCGCCATCTCTCGGGCGGTAGTAAACTCAAGAGGGCTACCATGTCTTTCATCCTCCCATTGTGAGTTTATCCCTCTGTGTATTTGCAATGAGGGAGCTATGAACGTCTGAAACCTGAACTAACCGATGAAATACTATAGATGTCGTTAATAGTCTCGTTTTGTCCACAACCGCTTTGTTTTTCAGGGTGCACAGAAACGTCATTTACTACAAGTATGACGCTATGATTGAATGAGTTATCTTATCTACCAATAAGCTTAGGTACTTTTCGAATATTTAAAAATGTAGACGGAGGGTGTAACAGTTCTTTTCCATGTAAGTAATAGAGGATGATCCTATATCTGCTATTATCAGCCAAGTTTTTAAATGTTTATCGACCTAGGCTGGGATCACCCAGTCATATTATTTTTTAAGGTAAAAGACTTAAAGATACTCCTCCATATTTTCATATCTAGACAAAACTTGTTTCTATGACCTACTTACAAAGCTTATTACCTAATAATTATGTACATTCATATGTAGCTATAACATAACACTATAATTCTCCGAACAGGCCGGCAGCAAAAGTAACCTTTTTGTCCTTAAATAACTAAACAAATCATGTTTGTGAACAAAGAAGATAAATATGTTTTATTTCCTTGATCTACAAGCTAGTAACATCTCCAGTTGTCCAATAAAACAGTATCCGATCATTAAGCATCAATTATAACAAGGGGACAAATAAAAATAAAGCTACACACAGCGATAAATAGCTACCCCTCCTTGGCTTACCGCGGGGACGAACCCCACTGGCTATACTTACATAATTGTATATCTTACTTAATCTAGTTACCTGTTATATACCCACAGTAATTGTTGTGTGTGTAGAGGATCTTAGAAGTGAAATGTGAAATGAAATAATAAACTTTTACAAAAGCTTCAAACTCTAGGTACTGTTGGTTGGAAGTAAATTATGCATGATAGATATTCAGTGAAACCTTCTTAAAAATTTCTTCTTCTTGATTCTTCCCGTTAAGTCTTGCATTGATTTTAAAAATATTTGATTAATCGAAAGTTTCACTGATACCTAGGTATTTATTTTGCGTTTGAGCATCACTCAACAAACAAAATACTTTTATCTGACATGGCGTTACTTACTTACCAATTATAAAGGTACAGTTATACAACGTTCAATACGGCCTGGGTGTTTATGCATATCCATAAACAAGTACAACCCCGGTCTATACTAAAATCTGTGCTTGTTTCGCCAATGCTGAACATAATATTTTACAGGTCTATAAGTGGTACCTATTACACCCGGTATTACCTAGCTACTTCTATAGTATTTTTTAAAATTAACAATTCAAATAAATAGAATCTTTGATTTATTTGATTTAACTCGATGAATAACAAATATATTTTAAATGCATTAATTGTTTTTTAATTTAAAAAAGACTAAACAATCTAACAAGTTTTTTAAATTTTCTCGACTATTTCACTGACACCATGAAACCTTATTCAACATTCACAGATAAAGAAAAATTCCTGTACACGGCCACAAATATTCGATTTTCGAACGCGTTGCGTCGGGAAAACGCCGTCGGGAGGTTGCCGTCGGGCGCCGAAACTCTCTCCCCTCTACCAATCGCAGAGCAGAGCACGCCCCACGCCGAACGAGCCAGACATATGCGGAAAAACCACGCGCTAGACAAAGACAAAACACGTGCGTGTGTTTATGCCGCGGCGGGGGAAATATGATGCATCGTGTTGTTTTAGTATCGGTTACTGTTCGATTTATTTATATATTTCGTTTTTTGCAAAAAGTAAGGAGTGGATTAACTTGAAATTATGTATTCAACGTGTAATAAATACATATCCATCCCTAATAATATGCATTTGTTAGTTAGTTATTTCCCATATTCAGTTCAAAATTATGAAAAATATGACTTCAAAATAAAGCAATGTTTACATTAAGTATAAATAAGTAAGAACATTTTATGAATAGAAGCTACAATATGGTTTACAATAACTTTACAACAACCTTCGGACTGTCGTGCCTGTGTGAGTGAGGAAATGTGTTCTCTCTGTGTGCGTTTTCCACAGAAGGGGAAAGCGCGCCATACGCACATTTATGAAGTCACATTTTGAAAATGGAATGCCCTTTTTACTTTTTCAATGTGTAGATGATGTTTTATAAAAGGAATATTAATATTTAACAAAAACTTTATAAACTTTTTATTTCATCTGAAAACTTTCAGAATCTTGTTGTTTATTTATCTACCTGAATATTTTTGGAATTATTTTTACTTAACTAGGTACTAAATTAGGTACCGTTTAGAATGGTAAAAAAATGTTTAAAATAAAACAGTTTGTTTAGCACGTGTTAAGCATACAAGATGTTAAATGAAAGCCTAAAATTGTAGACTTGAGAATCAAACCCGTGTGAAGTAACTCATCTAAGTATCGTACAAAAAACCGTTAAACGTAGTATTCAAATGTATATTCATAAATTATTAAAGCGATTTAAATTATGTTCCCCTAATAATTATCACAGATGCAATGTTATGAATTCAGAGCCTTATTTATAAATTCAGTTGAGGGTACATCTCATTAACTTGAATACTAAATGCTATTGTTTCTCGTTTATGTATCCCTGGTACATTAGGGTGAGTTTTATTAGTTATAATTAGGTTAAAAAAAAATAGTTGGTAGTTACGTGCTTTATTTTATACTTAATTCCCTACTATGAAGCAGCTCGTCATACATACGAGAATCATTTCTGCAGTTTCCCCTTTAAGGAAAGTCTGTAATAGGTACATACCTATATACTTACATAGTGCATCTCCATTTCACCGTTTATCTTAAGTCCTCATGTTAGTGACGAACCTTATAAATCTTTATCCATAGTTTCTAATGTGTGTGTGGGCGAGTCCCATGCTTCATCATCCTCATTATCATCACCCGGAAGTCGTCCACTGTTGGACCAAGGCCTCCCCCTTAGAACGCCACAATGAACGACATTAAAACATTAGCAACTCTAACAATATATCTTACCTTTGTCATCATCTACTTAGGTATAAAGATTTGCAAGGTGTTTAACAAGATGAGCTAGACAGAAGCGAAGCTTTTGTAAAACATGAAATAATTTCGATCAGTAGGTATACTTAGATAGAGTCTATAATACTTAGTTCCTTGTATCTTCACTACAAGCATACCTTTATTAGGTAACACGTGCTAATAAAAAATTTAAAAAAGACATTTTATTTATTTGGGCAAAAATTATTTTGTGTGTTCTTAATTTCGCCAAATTATCTGAAAAAGTAGTGAAAGTACATATCCTGGATATGTACTTTTTCAGACTGTGTTTCCTTTGTATCAGATAAGTTATTAGCAGATAATTAATAAAGGTATGCTTGTAGTGAAGATACAAGGAACTAAGTATTATAGACTGTATATAAACACAAAGTGTGTATAAACACAAAGTAAGTAGCTGCCATCATCCTTTAGAACTAATGACTTTACGAAGCGTAAAGGTCGCTTTATTAATAGAGACAATTTGCTCATCCATATAAGAGGTTCGTACACTCTGGCCACGTTGAACAATGTTATGTTCTTCGTGAAATGTCAAGATAAAAGGCCACATGCCTTGTCCAAGCCTATAAAGTGATCTACATTACACTGCTACGTCCTGTCTATCGCAGAACATTTGTTCAGAGCCTCTAAAGTACTGTATTCATAACTTGACAATAGCATTTGCGTTGTTCATTTGTTTATCTGTCATTAAACAAAAGAAAAATGCATATTACATCCGATGCTCGTGTTTGTAGAAGCAACACAAGTCACAAGTTTCCCATAGTAAACGACTCAACTCGTTTTTAATTGCGAAAACTAGCATAAACTGGTACCGATACTATCGATAGAGGCAATAGATATGATAACACAATAACCCTTTGTCGTCTCGCTACAAAAGCGGCATAAGTAAAGAACCACAAAACACCGCGACGCGGCGCGCGGCGGTTTGCGGAAGATACCGCGTGTCAAATTGACTGCATCCCCGTCTAATCTGTAACCTATCGCTGAAAAGGATTCCCGTCCTTTTTTTAATACGATGCGGAGGTGCAAGTTATAAGCGTCGAGGGGTTGGAAGGTTACCTAATAAACTTTGCGTGAAAGAAAGGGGAGCCCTTTGTTGAGGTGTGGAATTCAACTGATACTTTTAACTCATTTGTTTTTTATTCTGAAAATTGTAGGTGAATCTTTTTCGACTAGCATTCTCTGAAATAGAAACAATTAGAAACAGTTCTTACCTCATCTTGTTAATGCAGAGTTTTATATAAGGTAGTCGGTTTATGCAACAAAGCAAATTTCATCTTAGATATTAACTTTTCGCCAACGAGATCAATGTTTCCAGCAGTTTCAATATTTTGAAACATCCTAGAAATTAAAAGCTTTAGTGACATAAATGTATCAAACAAGTAACACGCTGTATCTTTGTACTTAGGGCTGCCACCAAATCTATCGGCATGCACAAAGCATTCGTTACTTAAGCCGTGCACGGGATGTTGTGAGTCGCCACTGATGCGTGTAAGGTGAAGCAGCTGCGACGGACGAGCCAGCCCTAGCTGACGATGTACGCTGATTTATGAGTTTTTGCCAATTGCAGATCATTTAGGATTGGAGATATTAGTTTTAGGGGCTTGTTTTGTAAATAAGGATGGGAGGCGCAGAGTTTTTGCTACATTTGGGGCAGTAAGCAAACGATGTGCGGGATGCCTCTGTATTTCAACGTGCAGCAACGGAAAATAGCCAAATTTAAATTATATGCATAATTGAAGATGGTTGATCGATATCCTATAATAAGTGTTTATATTGTATATAAACAGCAATAATATCATACTTGAGTGCCTTTATGAATCTGTCGTTATTTTGCACAATAGTTCGATTGCTTGCCTCACAAACGCAATGTTACAAAACGCTCGCGAAGAACAATCCCTTACAAATGCGAAACTACAAAATAAGTCTATCGATGCGTAAATTAAGGATCCGACTCTATTCACCCAAGGTATGAGTGCAAATAAAAAAATGTAAAGAAAATGTTTTAGCCCCGCGTATCTAGATGTCCCGCTGCGGTGCCCCACATTGTTCTTAGACAAACACTTTCTTTATACGAGAAAAAGTACCATTATTTATTTTTTATGAAATCGGCCGCGACTTCTATTGTCCGAGCACAAAGATTTAAATGGTTGAATTAATTTGAGTCGAACAAATTTTTAAATCAAGCACCCAACTGAAGTATTGTATCGACGATTAGCAAACAAACTGGGCCAAAAGTTCCAAAAGGTGTGCGTATGTGGTGTAAAACCTCGGATCTGACCATAAACACGCGTGGGTTATAAAAAATGACGACTCAATCAGTAACCAGCCGTGTCGAATACCGTGACATGGTATCGCAAAATCTCACAATAAGTAAGAGCAGGCGTGAAATTAGGCTGATATAAATTAGGGCTAAGTCATTCTTGTGCTGAGCGGCGTGACGGTTGCCGCGTGTCCGCCATTGTTGGGCGGCGGCGTGCGAAACCGTTTTGTTGATTTTGTGAGGTACCGCGTTCTGCGATATGACTGTATCGTTGTCAACTAATTGTGTGTGACTGTACTTGCGTCGCGACATGTTTTTGTTTTGGTGGGAAATCGGTAGTTCTACTCAATGTCGCGTTAGATCTATACTCAGTGCAATGAACCCATGAATGGCATGTTCGATTGTGATGGACAGTTTGACTCTACGCGTAAGATTATGAGTTGTAATATTTCAGGTTCAATGCACCGGTGACGAAATTTTTTGTTGTTTCTCATATCATGTAAAACTTTAATAAATCCCTGGCTTTTCTCTTAGATCATATGTCCCTATTTTTTTCATTTGTTTTTAATGAATGTCACCCCGCTCTAAGAATTTCTAGGTTGCGTTTCACAAACATGAAATTTCTTATACACAAACACCCAGACTCGGGATAAACATCTGCGGATCGCACAAATTTCTGACCCGTGCGAAAATCGAACTCCCAACCCTTAGCACAGCAGTCCAATCGCTTATCCACTGCAACAATCAGGTCGTTAATCATTTCTTCTCTTATTATGTAAAAGTTTAATAAGCTTTTCCCGTACATTTAGAGCTTCATGATTTGACTTCTCTTTCAAATTCTGTTTTAAATAATAACAATATTAACCATATCGATTACCCTTAACTAACTGTTAACCCTTTCAGCTTGTACTAAGTAGTATAACCACAATAGCGCTACGGGTGGGGTCCGAACTCCCGATATCTAGAGCAACGGACAGGCAAGCGAACTATTGTGCTATTGTCGCTTGAGAACTTAAACAATTCGTACGATACTTACCGTTTATACGAAATTACTATCTTAAATATTAGCTCTAGGTATTTATTGTAAGTTACTTGGACGCTGCTAAAGAGAGGTCGATGAAGAAGATTTGGTATAGCGAATTTTGTATGTAATCAGAGTATAGCGGAATCCTCATCATCATCAGCCGGAAAAGTCCACTGTTGGACAAAGGGGTTTCCCTTAGTAGGGAGGGGGGGGGGGCGCCTAATCCCCACAAATCAAATCAGCGTTCAGCGGAGTCTTAAATCGAGTTAATTGTAATTATAATCGGTGTTTCTGTTCTAATCTGGTTTTTATTATTAGTTTCGTCGTATACCGTATTGTCTGCGTTCATTCAGATTTTTCGTTTCTACCTCAGTTTAGGGCTACTCCTATCTAGTTTTGGGTAAGTATACTATTTGCCTGTCCATGTATAGGTTTATTTAATTTAATTTTTAGGACTGGAAGCCATCGCTACAGTATTATGCTTCAAATATTTTTACAGAAATATATGATTGCATGTTGCATTGAGAGTGGTAGAGAGCTTCTTAAATTTATTGTGATTTTGTTTTAATTGCTGGCAATCGAATTGCTTTCTGGTGTTAATGTGTACATGCGTGGGCACGATAAATGGGGTCCGGGGTATAGTGAGCGTAGAAGAATAAGTGTATGGTTTCTTAATTGTTGTGTTAGATGTTGGAAGCTCTAGCTATTATCCTGCTTAGGATACCTCTGCCTACCCCTACTGAAAGTACGAGCGTGACTGAATGTATGTGTCTTAAAATGTTAAGGACTTTGAAATTTAGTGCATTATTAAATGAAGCGTGGATTAACCTCAGTTGGAAACTAGGTTTTATTTTAATACCCCTTCGAGCTTAGTCTGCAAACTTTTTACACCGAACATAACATAGGGTCGTGAACATAAACCTGCGGGTGCTAGCAGGAGGGTAGTAAAATATTTTATCGCACTTTACGACCCTAACGCCTCAGTTACAGAGTATAGGCAGGATGTGTGGTGCCAAGGGCTAGTCGTCAACAAGTTCATTTTGTTACTTCTGTCTAGACTTTTGAACAGCTTCAATCCTTTAGTTTTTGACCCTGTGACACATTTTATTACGTAAAGTACCTTGGCCTTAATTTATAATTTACAGGCAGTATTTTTAGCGACGACATCCCTAAAACTTTCTTCAATAACAAACTGAAATTCACAAAAAAACTGCATCCATCCATCAGTCGCAAATTGAAGAAACGCTTTCCACGTAACCACTTAGATCTTCACACTTGAATATTATTGCAACTATACCAAAACAATCGGGAAAGCTAAGGACGGTGTTATACAGCATGCTCGAAGCGACTGCCGCGGCGCGCGTAAATGTGGGCGTTGGTACAGACAGGCGCGCGCCTGTGTGAGTGTGCGTCTGTGGCTGTGTGCGTCACCCACCCTAGGGTGAGCGCGAACAAGTCGGCACAACTCGTCCCCTCTAGGCCCCGCCCCCAGTGATGCTCACACGGCTGACTTGGAATCAGATGGCTTGGCCAGTCGCAAGCGAGCCGTGACATCGTGAACGGTTCGCAGCCTCCGAGCGTGCTCTCACTCAATACTTAGGGTATTCGATGATTACGCGCTACACTGACCATCGGGTGCGTTTAGAAACTTGTCAAATTAAAGAATTCCGGTTTGCAAGATCACGGGTTGTCGCATCCGTATCAAGGACTGTGTAGTTTTTTAAAGTTTTTAGTGATTTTGTGTTGCGGACTTTTTAGTGAGTTTATTGATGCTACTGTGACGCTGATTTCCTGTTTAGGTAGGTGTCCATTTATTTATAAGAGTAAGGCAAAGGAAGCTTTTCTATCTAACTGATCAAGTGTCATATCCATAACATTGGATTTCCATTATTTTTGTAAGACGACACTGCTACGAAGCTCTACCTAATAAAAATCTTCATGAAAATGATATTCAGGATCTACACTCTAATGAATTATATATTTTAGGATATATTAAAGGATGTTTAATGGCTAGGAGATAAAGAAAGTAACAGACTATTTGGTGAAGTATTTACTGGGATATCAACGTTACAAGTTGTCAAAGAGACAGAGATTATAATTTAAATTAAATACCTTACTCTATAGGTTTATAAATATTTTAAAAATAATTTAAAGGAATAAACCTTGCTTATTATTATTAGTTTTGTAACATTTATATATTTTGTTTATTACACCAGTTTACATCATCTTCTTATCATTAAATTTTTAATATTCACATAGATACTCTTGATCATATATTTTTATGCGACGTTATTAATTTATAATTACATAAGTCAAGCTTAAAAATATTATTGTATTGTGCCTAAACGACACCTTCCAAAGCAACAACTTTTTTTAAATCTTTTTAAAATAAATATTTTTTTAATTATAGACAAATTTTAATAAAAAAAATGTAACCTACCTGCATCCAATGAACAAAGTTACCCTATGTGCGTGTAACTTGATATTTTTGTTTGGCCTATCTCACCAACTTTTTCTGATGCAATCGAATCATTAGATTTATCCTCTATTGTAAGGGATAATTTGCAATAGTAAACATTTGGTCGTATTGTTCGTTTTTGCTGTAACTTAATACATTTCACAGAATTCTTCAATATTGATAACCAATTGCTGTCTGACTGGTACAATGTGTTGCAATTTAAATGCACCAAAATCGGTTTTTATTCTGGTAAAGTTATAAGCATTTTAATGTAGAGAATCTGAAAAATATGAAATTGTAATTTTAATAGATATGTATGTGTATGAGGCTCTCTTCTATTTTTCCGGCTATAACAGAATATCCGACTTAAAACTTATCATACTGAAATATTTTCCTAACTTAATTCAAACAAATAAGGTTTATTACGAAAAAAATCCAAAGCACACGCACAGAATCAAACAATGATAAAAAAAGAAAACAGAATGTCAAATTCTAAAATCAAAATTGAAAACCTTTTTGAAGTTGCCGAGTTAGATAAATGTATTCATTCACAATAGTGCGTCCGAGTCC
The DNA here is from genome assembly GCA_905340225.1 of Abrostola tripartita. Lineage (NCBI taxonomy): Eukaryota > Metazoa > Arthropoda > Insecta > Lepidoptera > Noctuidae > Abrostola > Abrostola tripartita. The sequence goes on from HG996504.1 coordinate 5,301,471, forward strand.
GTAATTTCGTTAAATAGAGATGGCAGCATTGTGAGAGCAAATAATTTTTGCGGTAACCGATACTTGACATACAATAGTTGACAGTGACGTGGGACCGGCTAATTTTGCTAAAGATTCCCCTTTTGTGTAAGATAGTTCAAGTTTGTTGGTTTTGGAACTTACAGTCGAGGAAATTGTGCTACTTTACAGTTTAAAAAAATAGGGCGATTTCATAAGAGAAGTTAAAAGTTACTATTGATTATAATTCGTTACTACTCGTTATTTTTCTGTATATTTTTAGTAGGCCCATTATTTGCCTTTATGAAAACGTAGGATTTTACTATAAGAGAAAAGGGCGTTTATATATCTATGATATAAAACACGTCAGTAACGAAAAAATATTTTACGATCACACTAAAAAAATGTCCGCCTACCAATAACAACAGAAAAATCAATAAATCGCAACTTGTAAATCAATTCAAGTGCGCCGACAAAGTAAGTATAGTAAGAGTAGCACTATTCAAATGCTACATCAACTATTATTTATACTTGAAAAGCTATCGGACTCGAGTGTTGACATCCCTATTATGTAACAACTCCCAGGGGTGCCGCGCAAGCACTTTGACAATTTTTTTCCCTGTATTAATGACATATTTTTGACAAAGAGAGACATAACCATTGATAGTTTCGCAAAGAATTCTCACATGCTGTCATTACACGGTGTTAAATGCAATTTTGCTACTCCGGTTAGTGTGCCTTTGACATCTTACGTTCAATAATCGATACAAGGGTTTTTTTCTTATAAAATTCGTTACGACATTAGCGTCAAATTGTAGTTTTTTGACGACTTACGACTTTATAAGATAGTGTTATCTTGTTAACATTTCTAAACGTATAAAAAAGAGACAAGTAATTTGCAATTAAAAATGTAGTTAAATTCATGTAGGTGGCTTTACAAAAAGTCCACTATCTCTACTCTATCATTAGAAGAACTCTTCCTTATGACACAAAAGTAAGATTTGTGACCGATACATATTCTAATATCCTTAGGACTAACATTTAAAATAATTAGGTACCCAAAATGCATTAAATTCATAATTAAGTCCTGAACCTAAAAACCTAACTCAAAAATAAATTACCACAAAAAGTTCCGATATTAATATTAATAAACGTACCAAGTCGAAATGTTTAAATAATCTCTTTAATACACCCGACTCCCAGTGTTACGATTTCTAATTCTTATTAGTCCAAAAAATAAAATAAATATAATCTGTGATCGGCTCAAAATAACACCTCCTTGGTCTCAATAGCATCACCCCTTCCATGATGAGGCTTAATAAGGATTAAGATAGAGCCTTTTTTAAAGTAAAAAGCTTTTGATGTATCTCTCTTATATCTTTTTTCTTTGTTTTTAAGCGGCATAATGTCCGTTCGAATACGTCAATGACATTTTAAAATGTGATTCATCAATAAAATGATTATTAAATGCGTTTTAACTTTGCATTAAACATGAAACATAAATTGGCTGTACATTTATTTTTTATTCCTTCTTGTGTCCGTATCCTGTCAGAAAAAGCGTCGTAAAGATAGTTTATAATTAAAATCAATTGTGTCAAATACGGGCTTAGTGCAAATTGAGAAAATATTAGTCCAATGTCGAGACGAAATAATTAAGCTCTTAACCCGTTTTAGCTAAGTAAACATTAACTTAGATTAATTGGTTAGCCAGACATTTCACTCACTTAAACTTAGGTCATAACGTAGGCAAATAATAATTATGATATTACGCCAACAAAACAGTGTTATCGTTAAATAATTTCTTAAGCTATTTTTTAATATCGGCAAAATATTTTATTACATTATATATTGACTATAGTTACATTTCAAAAAAATATCCCAATTGAATTGTTCAAAATTAATATTTTTTCTCTTAGCAATGACAACTTTGTGATCTCAATACAAAAATTACAACTAAGACAGAGTGACATCAAAACTAAAATTATTTATTTAATTGTCTCCATAAATAATTTTGATAAAAAATTTATTACCATCATGTAGAGTCAAGTATAAAGCATTAGTTTTGTTCTAATGCCAACTCATCTTGAAGTACATCTTCGAATCAAATTCCTCTATTATTAAAAGAAACTTACACTTATGAAGAGTTATAAAAATTAGCTCACAAATCACTTTCGAATGCCACAGAGTATACACTATAGTTTTGTACTCTACTTTTTGCCTACTTGGTTCGTTTTTTTTCAACGCTGTGTAGGTGAGGATACCTTATTCTGTACGTCACAATGGCAGGATTGATTTATCGAGCCGACGTTACGTGGTAACCTACTGTTGTGTGCGGTTGTCGAATCAAGCCGTAGTACGGATAGCAGACAAATTGTTGGGTAAATTGTCTAGGAATTAAACTAGAGCTAAATGAGAAACGGTTGGGTTTTAAATATAATGTTTAGAGTGTCGAATAAGAAGCCCAAATGTGACCCGAAAGACAAGACGTAGGTACTGATAAGCTGCGCCATGTACGCAACAATGCTCAATCTAAGACCATAGTTTCGAAATCATAGCATAAGCTGAGCATGACGTTCACATCATAATTTTATGCCGTGCAAAATATAAAATTAGACTAAAATTTATAACACGGAAATGCGACTCAATTGTAAAATATACTTTAAAAGGTGAGTTACATTAATTAAGTAGATGCTAATAGTAACTTAACCAAAAATATGTCACTCTGTAAGTTAAATGGTAACATATCCAAAAATATGTCAATCCAATAAATTAAGGTTTAAATCAGATAAAAACTTAAGCCCCTAAAACCTAGTAAACGTTAACACAAACATTATTAACTTAAACGAAAGTACAACTTAAACTTACCATTTTCAAGCTACTTAATTCTAACTTAACACTAAATTGCCGACTCTACATGTCAGTTAGAAATCAATGTAACAAATCGGCGGGAGTGCTCCGCTGACCGTACAAACGGCCGCAATGCACTGAGAGATTCTAATTTATTTCTATTCTGAGCCTGGCATAAGCCTGACGGCACCTTTAGTATTCGGTAGCTTGTATAATAAACGTCCAGTTACTATTGTTCTTATTGAGAACAACTTGATTTGGTATTCAGAGGTTACTATAGATTTGATAGTAACTATTATAGGACATGTAGGTACTATTTTGTTGTAAACATATTTGAAATATTTTGGTAAAGAATGTGCAAATGTTAATGAGCCTACTTTTTTGGTCTGGTTTGTATGTAGAGTATTATAAAGAGAGAATACGCAACTGGATTTAAAGTTACAACCAGAGTTAGTACCAGAGTATTTCAATAAAAAATGTAAGTATTACACTCCTTGCATAGATTGAGAAAATACCTATATTTTGAGCACCGAGCAGTATGTTAAGTAAGTTAAAAATACATACAACAGTTTTGGAAAATCTTACGGAAATAAAAAAGTTTTATAATTTTAAGTATCACTTAGAGTCAGAAAAAATATAACCCATAATAATATATTTCTGCATAAAGCCTCATACTTAATATATAAACTTCAGATATACAATATCACAGACTGTAATTACAAGCCTTGGCTTCAAAATTAGGTAAAAAAATACCGCAATGCGAGTACGATGACACTCAAAAACTCAAAGAACGCATTAAGCATCGCGTTCGTTTACTCTAAAAACTTTACAGAGCCACATCACTGTTAATTATGTACGTATACAGAAAGCCCCGACTGTTTTATTTTAAAAACGTAGTGAAAAGGAAGAGGCTGGGCTTTGACGTTGCAACTTAAAGCCGTAAGAGCACTCGGCGAAATGGTATATGTTTTGTATGTGAATTTGTTAGGATCAACGCACGTGCGTCTATGAGAGCCGGCCGCTTTGATACATCACTAGTTTGTTTTATCTATTTTTCTTTTGATACAAGTTGTCATTGAAATAAAAAGGAACGAATTTTAAAATAGGAAACACTTTTTACGAAAATGGAATCTTTTCTTCATTTGTCTTTTCTTACTTCTATCCTTTCTAACACATAATTTAAAAAGCGAATACAAAACCGGATTCGATTGCATTAGAAGTTAAATGTTACAAACAAATAGTTATCGATAGAACTCGATAAAAGAAGAGAATTCGATTAGAAATGTATTCGTTTGAGTAAAGAGTAGGGCATTAGCCGCACCTGCAAGTAACGACGCTGAATCAAAGCGGTCTAATGAGGTGTGCGGGAACCTAGACATGGGATCCTTAAGAGATGTATGGAATACGTTAGTGCTGCGTTTAGTGGGAATTCGTTGAGGTTTTTAACGTGAATATGTACTGGATTTTGCGTTTATTGTGGCAGGAAATAACATTTTTATAACGATAGAGCAACGCTATCTTTTTGATATCTCAACCATGAGCATATTGTTGCTATTTTGTAAACGATATAATGGAAATGTATATTATTGAAATAATGTTAAATAGCAGTTTGATAATTTTCAATGCAAAGCAATGTAAGTAACACGTAGACACGGAGCAATCCAATAAACTAAAAGACGATAATCTAAGGGGCGTAAAATTCATATGTTAAAAAATCACGTATTTTGCTGAAGCTCTGCACTTAATGACAATGACGATGTCTGAAAGCGAAGCTATTGCCATTTCTAGGATACGAGGATACTTCATCAAAGTATGAACTTCTTCCATGTGACCATCAGCTAATGCCGATTCGAAGGACACGTTAAACGCACTCACGAACATGAGAATACAGAGCAACGTTAAATTCAAATTCAAATTCAAATTAGTTTATTTGCAAGAATATAGGTATACAAGTAGTAGGTAAACAAGTATGGTCTTAAATATAGAATTATCGTCCCAATATATTCTATAAATTTAATATTTGCATTTATAAATTTAACATTTGCACACCATATGTTATGGTGTGCAAATGTTAAATTTATAAATGCAAATATTAAATTTATAAATGCAAATATTAAATTTATAATAAAAACATAAACCTCCCATCTCAATTACCATAAAAGCAAATTTCTATTACTGTTCGCCACAGAGTAACAGAACTTATCGGCATGCCAACATTATCTGCGGGCGAGCTAAGCTAGAATTTAAAATCGTTGCCGACGACTTTATCCCGTTTAGAGTGCTTTGCATGCAGTCTCCGCCAACCGCCTTTGACGTACCCAGACGGCCACTTACGACGAAAAACTGTGTTTTTTTAACATCTCCTAACGTTTATGTACCTTTTTTCTACTGATATTTTTTACACTGCGTCTGAAAAGTTGCGAATGAGTGCACCTGGTATTGTTAAAGAAAATAAGATTCTATGTAAACTTGAGTTTGAGTAAATACACCAAGTTGAAAGTTCATTGGTTATTTTTGTGTTTGAAAGTATTTACAATGTGCAAAAGTTGTTTGAGTTGAAAAGTTGTTTGTATAGATCTTTTGAAAATCATAAACGAGAAAATTACTTTTTGAACGGTCGAGATACCAAGACTACATAAAATGAAAGTTATGATAATCATATTTTACTTACACAACTATTGTTTTTACTTGTTAATATAACTTTATTTTGCGCTGTTAAAGTAAGTCGAAAATCAACTATTTAATGTCCTATTCAACTCCTAAACTTTACTTCTATACTTTTGTTAACTTTCTGGATTCGCCAACGTAGTAAAAAAGGAAAAATAAACATGTTGTTCTAAAAATAAAATTACACCAAAAAGTGCCAAGAAATAAGTCAAATAAGCCTCCAAATATCTTATAGTTTTTAGTATTCACATAAGTACCGACAGCCTCGTAAAATCACCTCCGCAAAGCCTTACGAACCCTTTATCACTCGACGGCCTTATTATACTAATTAGAAACAGTTTCCGAGTTGCCAGTAACTGGACACCGTCAGTGTGGCTCAGATAAAAGATTGAGTATAAAGAGGCCGCTGATCGCGCCGCCAGATAACGCCTTCGATTGGTCGTGGCGTATCATATTTGTTATTATTCATCTGCCCGTCGATTGGTTTTGTGTTAAGTGGTAGAAATTTGAAGGAAAATGTATTGTAACAGTTTGTACCTATGATGATATATTTCTTAATAGGCTGTCTAGAGATAGGATACCTCCTAAGTTAAATCGACAAACACGTAAGAAGTATGAAAAAAAAACACAAAAATAATGGACAGATCAAAAATACGTCAAGATCGTAGGAAATTAAAATCCGTAGCACCTAACCGCTCTACGAAGCTGACTACACTACATTTACCTCCTAAATAGTATTAAAGATAATTGTATGTGTGTTGGTAATTCATTTGTTTTCAAGCAAGTTGGTAAAAGATAATTGTATTCATTCGTCTTCAAATCACAAATCATTCTATCCCAGTAACGAGTGCAATACCACAAATCATTACAGCCCTGCTCAAATATTCCTGTGAGCGCTCAAGGAGGTCGCGCCATAGTGTCCAAACACACGCCGATACTCGGTGACTTTATATTAGTCGTGCCACTTTAGACCCTTGCTTTGACTAGGCTCAAAGTGAGTGTTCAATTTAGGCGACCCCCAGCCTCCTTTGGCCCATTGTAGGTAGCTCCGAAGGGGAAAATATATCAAAGTAAAATCATTCGATCGGCAGCTTGAAAAGATCAAATACATATCCCAATGCTTATACCTGTGATTTATACACCAATAGTAGATTTGCCTATAAACGTATCGAGTATTCTCTCGAGATATTTTTTATCGAATACCTATTTTATCATGTCTTACGTACTTAGCGATTTTTTCTTGAACAAAGAATCAAATGTAGTTTCTGTGCTCCCAAATAAATCATATTAATAAGGTAGGCAATTCTTTTTGGATATTTAGGTACAAAGAGCCTTTATATGTTTTACAGAAAAATATAAATGTAACACTGTAATCATGTTATTTCTAGGTCAACAAATATGGTAATAGTTGTAGAGCTTTAACGGAAATTGTTACTGTAACGTAATCTATAAAGCAAAAACAGGTAGGAACTTAAACACAAAGAAAGCAACTACAACATTTCAGTCTAAATCCATAAATTATTGAGTCAAACTTTTTATCATTCAATCAATTTATCAATGTTACAAGTACGAACAAATGGCATCGCAATTCTGAATACAAATCATGTTGTACATTATATAAGCACGTCTCACATGGTCTAATCACACCGACATCTCAGTCAAACAATGAAATGAAACAAAAACGTACGGGACCGACTACCGTTCGTAACGCGATGGGTGGCATACACACAATATCGCCGCATCTAACTTCATTACTACCATCTCACATCGATCACTATCGGCACTCACGAACCGACCGACTATTTGTACTATGCAACAATAGATGGCGCTTTCCAACTAACACACAATTCAGCAGCATCATCTACCAATTAGTATCTGCCCACTCTCTCATTCGTATATAAAAAGTTGGAAGTTAAAAAGAGACGGCAAGCGAAGGCTTCAAAGGAGCGTAATGACGAGCCTTGATTGTAATTGATGATGCGATTGTCTAATGTTGGATTGGGGTCAATAAATTTCTTTAAACGTGAATTTCTTTGTTCGCAGGTCACGAAGCAATGCCGCATAAGTTTTAAAGTTAGGTGCGCGTGCGCATTTTAGGTTTTTGGGGTCAAACCGAAGTGGGGGTTGTTCGGTGGGTGTTCAAGGGAATAGAGGGTGGTGTGGGGTCAAGTTTGCGGGGTGGCTCTTCACGGGGGCTGGGGGCGGCCGGCGCCGGCGCCCGCGCACGCCGCCACCACGCTGGTCGGCGGGCTGGTCGCGCCGCCGCGGGAACCCACCACGGCGGCAGAAGCTTTCTGGAAGATGCCGCATAAGGGTACGTTCACTTTGTGTGCTACTTTAATTCATAAGTTCATGTAATACTTCGAGACAATGACTTTTGACGAATAACTTTCATGTTTTTCACAAACCTCGACGGAATTTTACATAACTCTAATATTAAAATCATCCAAAAGAATAAGCATTAAATAAGTCATCTATACTTATAATAAAACTGTAAGAGGTCAATTCTGTACATTGAATATATATTCAAAATTATTATTGAAGGATGACTGGTGATCGATACTGATGCCAAAAATGCAATCAGTAAATTTTTTGTCTGTCTGTCTGTCTGTCTGTCCGTCTGTCTGTCTGTCTGTCTGTATGTGCACGCATGGGTCAAAAACTACTGAAGGGATTTTAACCAAACTTGGTACGATTGTAGTCCATACTCCTGGGCAGGTTATAGGCTATATAACATAACGCTAAAACACATAGGAGCTAAGCAGTAATGATAAATTTGAAGCAAGTCGGATGAAAATGCGCTTTCGAGCTCTTATCCTCGCATTCGTTGATCATACACCAAAAGTATGTATTACAAAGATGATGGTCTCCAAAAGATCTACAAATAAGTCTTTAATAGTATATATCTATCTTTTATAAATTAGCCACAATAACGTGTTTGATCGTTAGGCATTTCTTCAAAGTGTCTCAACACACGACAACCCGGAGCGTGCATGGAGGGTAGTTTGACAAGATTTCTATAAGCAGCATTGGTTGCACCCGCTATATGTAATATTATAGTAAGCACATGACTTCGAAAAGACATTAGTGTGTGCCGGGATTTGAACTTGCGACATCTGACTTAACAGTCTAACGGTCCTACCACTCGGCTATCAGTGCATTAAGTTCCTTGGAATAAGCGCACTTTAGATTTTAAAAATACAGATACGTAGTTTTTAGATATAAGTTTAAAGTAGGTTTTATTAAATAATAATAATAATTAGTTTGTTTAGTTTTTTTTGGACCAACATCTACGGATCACACTTTTTTTGCGGGAATCGAACCCACAACCAATCGCTCGCGCTCAAAAAAAATGCCAAGGAGCTACACTGCGCCAATCAGGTCGTCACGGTTGTCTTTTATCCTTGGCATTTTTTTTTTCTACAGCAGTTTCAATGTACAGAAACTCAGAAACGCACAAAACGGATTTATTTATGTTCTCTTCTTCAGTTGTATATTATTTTCAATAGACTTTCTGTAACTTCCGTAATTACCGTTCAATTTTTGCGGTGTCTTTTTTAAATACCGGAAAGTATTCTTAGTTAAATAAGTGGTTTAAAGATTTTTAACCTACTTAAAAAAGCCTGCCTGGTAGGTATTTTTTTCTGTTAAAAGTTCAATTTACTACTGGTCTTTTATCCGAAATACACGCGGACGAAGTCGCGGGCAACAGCTATACATGTAATAAAATATTACGGCATGGCGTAAAAACTACTAAATCGAATTCGCTCAAACTTAGCTAATATATTAAAAACAATTTAAAAATACTTTTGCTGTTTCCGAATTTCCACGCGGACGGAGTCGCGGGCACATCTAGTCATTACATAAATTAATTACAAACACGATCTAATCGCTCTCCATTTTCTTTCAAATTTTCTCCTGACACTTCACAACGGTATCAACACTTAGGTACACAAACATTTTCACTACTATCTCCCATCATTATACAACCTTAGGTCACACCTAAAACATCAAACTCCGGAATAAACAGAAACGCGGCATTGTATGGGACCAGGTAAAGTTATCCGATACAACAAGGAGTCGACGCTAAGTTTCGTCAAGTCAACGTTAAGTATCAATAGGTGATAACTAGGTGCCTGTTTACAAGTTCCAGTTACTACTATAAGTTTCAATACTATGTAGGAGCTGAGTTCTCGACTTCCTACCAAACAACCTTTGGGATAGGATTGTTCTTACTGCTGGAACTCGATCGAAATTCGCAAGTAATTATGATTCGCGGAAGCTGGGGCGGTTAAGTTAAGATGTTTATGATGTAATATAAAGTTCTCTTCCTTAAAAATACCATACAATAATAAAGTATTCAAATATTTTTGATTAACGGCAAACTAAGTCGATAATTGTATATGATAAGTTTTGATGACTAATGTAAAGTTGACTATTCATGCCTATTAGAAGTTCTCTTCGTCTCAATATCAATAGTTTTTAGAAAAATACCTTACAGTTATAAAGTATTTAGGTAAATATTTTTGATTAGCGGGAAAACTAAGTCGATAATATAAGTTTTGATGACTAATGTAAAGTTGACTATTCATGCCCATTAGAAGTTCTCTTCGTCTCAATATCAATAGTTTTGAGAAAAATACCTTACAGTAATAAAGTATTTAGGTAAATATTTTTGATTAGCGGGAAAACTAAGTCGATAATTGAAGTTTTGATGAATTATGTAAAGTTGACTATTCATGCCCATTAGCTTATCAAACTTTAACTAAATCTTAACCATTTCACTGTAGATAATGTAGGATGGGTTAATTTGACTACAACTTTATTAGTGTTTTTTTTTGTTTTTGATACTTAAATAGTAATAATACGTTTTGATGTCTGATAAAATTATAAGTACTACTTACACCGCTTGCGGACCAACTTAGGATAATTATATACCTGTATTATCATAGCTGTGTAAATTTAACTACATTACTCTATTGCAAATTCTGATTTCTTCTATCTTATTCGTTTTTATAAATCTCTTAAAATCAACAGCCAGAAATTTCTACCTTTAAAAAACAGAATCAAACCTCAAATCAAATAAAAAATTGCAACACGCAATTAAAAAACCAATTAATACAATTACCGGTATTTCTGAGACCTTTAGTTGCACCCCACAATGGTATTAAGTTGGTACTTGAAGCGACCGCTTCACTCACCGGACAGTTTAACTTTGCCCTTATGTAGACTTAATCAAGTGCACCTAGTATTTCAACTTAGTGCCTACGCAGACGGTTTTAGGTCCTCACTTAAGACTCGAGTGGATTCTGTTTTATTTGGTCTGTGTTGTCGATGTGGGTTGTAAATTGAGTGACATTCATCTTCTTATCGTACCTATGGTTGATGAACAACCTGGTGTCAGAGTTTAAACCGCCTGTAGGCCTCTGACATGGCTTTACACACCGTTGAAAAATCTCTCAGGTGTGCCGGTTTCCTTACGATGTTTTCCTTCACCGTTTTTAGCAACTGATAACTAATTTATAGTACGCACATGAATTCGAAAAGACATTGGTGCGTGCCGGGATTTGAACTTGCGACCTTTGACTTGGCAGTCCAACGGTCATACCACTCGGCTATCAGTGCATGTGTGACATTATGTAACGAATTTTGTTAATGTATGCTGCCATGCACGTTCACATGCACACTCACCAAGAGAATTTCTACAGTGAGGTTATGAATAGAGTCGTAGAAAGACACTAAAGTGAAAGAAATATTGAGAGTATAAGATGGTAGAAATTAAGTTGGTAGGATTACGATGTTTTTTGGAAATTAATGTACATAATATTATGTACAATCTTTTAGTTTTTCATTTTACAATGTAGAGACTTTAAATTTTACACATTAAAAAAGTCAATTTAATTTAAATCAAAGTAGGACTTGAAGCTATTAAATATTTAGAAGAAGTAGTAGGTAGTGTGTAGGATAATTCGTAAAGTATTGAGATCTGTATCATAAAATTTTATTTACTACAGACCAAAATACCAGTCGAAGACAAACAGAGCAATGACCTCTCATACTGACATCACTGAAATTTACAATCCAATCGTTCTTAATTACAAAATCATAACGAACAAACACTAAAGCCTCACTTTTACAAATCAAGAAACGTTTGCTGAGTTTCGAACGCGTTCACCAGTGAAGTTAACTGCGGTCGGAATTAGTAACTTCGCAAGCAGTAAAGTTAGCTGACCTAGGATACGGTGAGCGGTTTGTTAAGTCGAAAATGTTATGAACCAATTCTACATTTAACAAGGATTCTTATTTATGTATCTGTGGAATTCAGTTTAAAAGATGTTTACTTTTGTACTTAGTTTTTGTTAGAGCGTTCAGTTTGCGGTTAGTATGAGTTAGGAAAAATATATCTATAAGTGGTTTGCTATTGGATATTACATAATTAATGTTTTATCGAATACTTATCCACACAACTATCATATGATCATCAATATTAACCCACAAACTTTTACATAGTACGATAAATAGTATCTAACGTTTAATAAGCACCCAGAGAACGGAGAACACTTTTGACCATCCTGCAGGATTTACTAGCGAGATATTATGTTACAGTTTTATCAAACTAAATACACACAAACAATGAGAGACGAAAAGTTAAAACAAATAAATGCTATATTTCTGTAAATGTATTTTTACAAACATTTTACACGTCAGGTGTCAATAAAAACAAGAAACTAGATGGTGTCGCCATTTCCTGTTAACTCTCTGAGAATAAATGCGGACATAAATAATAAACCAAAAGAAAATCAAATCAAGTAACAGACAATAAAAACAGATAGGCATTAATCCGCTTCTTATAATACCTACGTAAGAAACTCTTCTAAGAGGACCCACAATTCACAAGCGTCTCCGGCTAAAGTCTATCGACGTGGCCGGGCAAGTTTACAAGTCGTTAAAGTTAATTAACCTTCCGCAGCAAATACGCTCCTGCATCGGTTACACTACCCCTTTGTGTGTATCATCAAGTTCTCGCTTTATGAGGTAAACAGAACTCTAAATTAACTACAGGTCTGAGTGATGTTACTTGAGATCTAAATAGGAATTCATTGCTGAAGCTAAATGTGTGATAATTAGACTGGGAACAACGTCATTTTGATCACAAAAAAATACTTGGATCTTATCATAACTTTGACGACCTGATTGGCGCAGTGGCTAAGCGATAGGACTGCTGAGCTAAGGGGTTCGACTCCCGAACGGGACAAAAATTGTGTGATCCACCGATATTTGTCCTGAGGACGGGTGTTTGAGTATGTGATGGTGGTGAAACGTACTCACGATACAGGAAGAGTTCTTAATGCTTGACAAAAGCTTCTAAACTGCCGTAGAACAAAAACTTTATTGAATAATCGTATTGATAGTTTACGTACCGATATTAAGCTATCAATGTTCTTAAACAAGAAAGGTTAATGCCCTTACATTAATGGCATATATATCTTCCTTATTTAGGATACTACTATATCTAAGACCTCCTTAACAAAGTTGTTTAATTGCTTAGACAATCGGGTCGTTAATTTGGCGACCGTTGGAGAAATAATCTTGGCAATATACTACATACAAATCGTTAGGCCATGCGTTGCGATTGAGTTTCTTGAACCATTTGTCTAAATAAGATCTTGTCGTAAGATCGGTCCAAATAAAACCACAGAAGTGAAAAATCTTACACCGCCCAATTTACGATTCTACGACTTAAAACATTACTGCATGTAGTTGACACCTTTTCTTAGTATGATTAGCAGTTTCCCTACTAAAACTAAACTGACTTCAAGACACATCATTCAAAGTGGAAGTTATGTGTCATTATAATGTGGTTCTTATTTTAAATATTGTTGTCAGCCTGTAGATTAGTCTTTTGAGCCAAATACTATAACCTAAGTACCTACTACCGAAGAGGCTGGTATAGCTACTTAGAGAAAAGCCCCGATTTTTTTTTCTAACCCAATACGTTCAGTAAACCGCGTTTAGTATGTAGTACATGGATGTTGTACTTCACCATTGTTTTTTCTTCGTTCTCAGATCAGCAGGGAATCATAGAGACTGTCCATCTACGTATGTATATCTAAAATCTAAAACAACCCTGTTATCCCAAGGTCAGAACGTCAGAACTGACAGACTACCTAGCTTCTGTTTTGCCGGCTGTCATACCGCTTGATACAATCGCTTCGCGGCTTGGAGAGACGTCAATGAGCGAACAGAGGTCACCCATCCAAGATTTGACCGCGAGAAAGTTGTGCTTAACCTTAATAAGCCAATTTAGTCACAAGTTAGACTTGTTTCCTAGTCCCTCTACCTCTAAGGATATTCTCCACTTAAGCTTCATTTACATAGCCCAGTAAAGGTAGCGTGGCCGGCTAAGTTAGCAAGTTTGCAAGTCGTTAAAGTTGACTGACCTTTTGACAAATACGCGTTTAGTCCGTGGTTTAGTGTTTGTTGGACTGGCTTTAAACCTGCGTCAATTTTATATGTTATGTTTATGTACTAACATAGACCAATTATACTATTTTTCTCTATGGTACTAACTTCTTTAGATGTGCATAGAATTAAGAATGTTAACTTTGCTAATTGAAACTGACCTGACTCTGAAAAGAAGTGAATGGCAATGTTTATTGTTTTGATACTTTATCTACTATAATACGGGATCATTAACGTTGCATAATATGTTGGATGCCTTTGGATTAAGAAACCATAACCTGAACTTAATTTTGTACCAGTTAACTGTCCACTTGGTATAGGGTCTTACAGGGTAGGAACGCGCATTGTTCACCACGTTTGCTCACATAGGGTTAGTGATTAATTTTTGATCTATAAGTCAGGTATTTTTTGCCACTAGACGATGGTGTTTACTAATAAGGGTAAAGATTTCTACTCAATTCATCCCTAATCACAGATAATACATGATAGATGAAGATAAATTCAGATAGAGCCTAAAAATACTAAACATAATAAAATACAAGGTAAAATAAATTTATTCCAACGAATCGGTTTCACCAGTAGCTTAAAGTTGACGACCCGTTGAACATCCAAACAAGTTACTCTTGCAAAGAATTTAGACACTTAATCGCGAATTGAACCTCACAATACACCCAAATCCATTAAAACCGGTGACTTGGCTCAAAGCATAACAGAAATATAATTATGTTTCGCCATAGCCAAGCCAAGCAAACGGAGCATGCGACAATTGTGTCACATTAAGCGCCAGATAAAGACAAATAGACCGGAAAAACAGTTGTTGGAGAGGGATAAATAGACTTTTCTTTGTTGCTGCACTGTGGGAATTTTAATGATTGAGTACCCCGCTTCGGGCTGACTGTGTCCGATGGAACGCTTTGAATATTCAAATTTTGAATTTAGAATAGCTAGAATATTTCCTGGCCGTATTCGTGTCGGCTGATTTTAGTTTTAATCATACTTTTTAATGGGGTCTTACTTTATTACTCATTCTAAGGTTAACCTCATATACAGCTGTATTTTGTATACAGCTCATGTATAATTTTATATGCATGTTCTTTAATTCTTTATTGTACACACAAAATATACAGTAAAACATTATACAGTCTAACAACATGAAATATGATGAACAGAGGCGAGCTTAACTCAAAAATGAGTTCTCTAACAGCAAACCTTATTCGAAGCATGACTTATCGATATACGTTATATACATATAATTTGGATCATCGTCGCATTGTAAAACAAGTTAAGTAAGACTTAGCTTCTTTTACGAGTTGTAATCGACAAGAGTCTCGTAAACTAAACTATCTCACCCTTGAATTTAAAAAGTAAATAATTATAAGCAAATAAAAATGAGACGTCTGAGCCGTGTTCATCATTAGTTATATTTTTTAATAACTGTAAAAAAACAATAACGTTACTCTATTAACTCGCAGACTATTTAAGCCCTTAAACAAAAGCTAAGATTACAAAGTACTTAGTAGTTGAAATAGTTTATCTTTTCTTAACTGTATTCTCGATGACAATTTGCAAAGAACAATGTTTCAGTCTTTTGTAAAAGATATTATTAACCTTTGTGTTATTGTTTTATTTTAAAGATGTTTTTTAAGTATTGTTTTTAAACAATGTTAGACTTGCATATTAACTATCATTTTTTTGGAAGTTTTTTAAGTCTTTTTAAATATTCCGTTATAGAGATTTGTTTAAAATATTATTTTAACCATCCAATTTATAAATTATTAGTAGGAAAGTATAATTATATTGTTGATAAATCACTGTTCTTAATTGTTTACTACAAAATTGAATTTCGTAAAATACGCACAAAACCTATGACAAAACACACCTTTTTTACTATCAAACTTATTTTTGTCCATCCATAGCCACTCATCACTCCAAAAAGAACCGTTTATCAATAATAGTTTTTCTCCGCATTCACTAAAGGGGCGTGGTTGTCACTATCGGCCATAAATTATGTCATGGCTGAATGAAATGTCATTCTACGAAATAAAAAACGCGGGCCACTTTCAAATACAACGTTTTAAAAGCATAATAATTGTGACTAAAGTTAACTAAGTTTATAACAGTGTAACTTTTATCTACGAGTCGTGCTAAAAATGAAAAGTACGAAAGTACTGACTTATCTCGCATTGGGCAATGGGCATTTTATCATCAATTAACACAACTTACAATTCATCAAATTTAAAATAGACATATTAAACTCACACACAACACATTTACGCACAAGAGTAATTTTAGGAAAACATCTGATATAATATTTAAAAGTTTATCTGTACCAAACAGGTTTAACTTTAAGTAAATACTCTATGGTGAAACAAATTAATGCGATCCGTTCCAAATTCAAATCATTCGAAACGAGATTCAGCGCATCCAATATGGCGGCGATAGCGTTTAGCGTACAATTAAATCTCCCCCATAGATTTAAGCAATTCAAAAACAGATACAAAATAATAATAAGAAGAGCATTAAAGTGGGGGATGCCACCAGGTGTGCTGTCTGAAACAGGGTTGCAACCCTTATGTGCTGTACAATATGTACATAAAGTTTGATTAATGTTTAATATGGCGCTTTTATCTTTTTGACGACAGTTTTTGTGCTACGTTAAGTTGGTATTGCGGGTATTATTGGCTCTTTATTTTTTTTGTGAAATACTGTTTCGTTCAGTTAGCTTATTTTAAGGATATTGTAAACAATATTCTATTCATATTGATTTCTTAATCAGTGGGCAGTGAAGGCGAGTATGAGAATGAGTAAAAGTGACGCCTGTTTCCCCGAAAGAAAGGGCCCATAGATTGACATTGACTAAGATGCTGGCATAATTATTTCGCTAATTTGTTTCCATCTTATTCTAAGTGATAGACTTTGCCGTAATTTATATAATTTAACTGTAATAATCCAAAAAAGCTACATTTCTTTCCACAAAGATAAACAGCCTACATAAATTCGTGGCTATATCCCGAACGCAGCACCACATAGCAAGACTAAATGTCACAGCGAGAATTATCCGCAATAAAACTACACGCACACACATGCACGTAAATAAAACTAAAAAAATAACAACAACTATAAATGAAATTTATAGCGTCGCACCCATAAAAACGGGGATTAAAAATAAATCGCTCGAATAAATTGCACCTCTGAAATTAAAACACTCCCTCACGACATGCGTACTTGCGCCAACAGTGGGTGTGACAACGGACCTTTATATAAGCTGAGGCGAGAGCGATTTTTGATTTCTAAACCTATTCTACGATTCATAATTTTATTGTTGGTTCACAGCTGGACTTTGACCTCTTCCGGTTATGTTGACTCGCTGTTTAAGGGTTGATACCTACATACTTAGGATACAATCTTCCATGTCAAATCTACCCCTTTTATACCGCTGAACTGTAGAACTAATCGATAATCCGTATAGACGTTATGGTTACATAAGAATGTCTTCTAACGTGTAGCGAGCAGGTGAGCCTATAAGTCTGATAACTTTAACCTAATAAAAGTTTAACAAGCACATCGTAAAACAGAGCTGTAAGTTTCCCAAAAGTTGCTTAAATTATACGCCACAAGGGACACATCATTACTTTTTGAAGAACAACTAATTTTCTTACTAAAAGTCTCGCTCCCTAACCTTCCGCTGCCGCTGCCTCCCATCCCACACGCCCACGAGGGCGTAGGGTGGGCGTACGATTGTCCATTGTTCTTTTAACGCGCGCTTGTTAGCACGGCCGCTGCAAGGTGAGCGCCGGGCACGATTAACAACGACGACGCGACAACTTGCCACTCGAAACGCACACTTAATTGGCGAACGACTTGTGGTTATTAATTTGTTCGTGGGCCTTATGGTTAGTGACGAAAGGTCCCCTAGGTGTTGTGTTAGGCAATATTTTTGATGGGGTCTGGTTTTATGTATAGGCTGAGTTAAGATTAATATAGTCAGTATTCAACTGGAAATAAAATAAATTACTTTAAATCATACCGTTTTTGACAATTAATCTTAAACAAGAAATCGACAAATAAAAAGACAGACAGACATTCCCAATGCATTTTATTTACCAACTTATTTACTACGTCTACAAATGCGATGAACCAATACGAAGCTATCAATCTATAAAAAGATAGACAAAAGAAAGCAGATTTAGATTCGACGCACGAACTTCGAAAATTATACGCGAGGCGACCGCAAAAAACGGCGGGTCAAAACAATGAACTTAGCCCCTACCCTTTAAGGCCTTAATCAAGGGCTTGGCCCAAATTCGCCCACAAATTGCATCCAATTGTTCACTTTTTACTGCGTGTTTGTGAGGGGTTGGAAAAAAGAATAGTCAGACAGGCGGTTGAGCCCATCCGATCTAATGCACTCCTATTGAAGACTATTGGCTTGTAAACAGTCGGCGTGGTTATAATTGTGACCAGACCAACCGTCTAATTTCGTGTGTGATTAAAGGATTCCAGTGAATATGGAGTAATTTGCTTAGCTGTGTCCGAACAGTTGAGTTTTATGATTTAATTGTAACGACCTCAACAGTTTGCCTAGTTTCCCAAAATTGAATACAGTCTATACATCGTCAGCGAAAAGGCTTTCCACTGATATTATCATTGCATATAGCACAAACAATACCGAATCTATAAGAATGTAATTTAAAGAATACAAAAAACATGTCTTAAAACCCACATCAAAAAGGACGTATTAACGGTCCTTACAAACAATGAAACTCAAAATATCTTCGTATCTGCGCAGATTAGATAAAATTTGTGGTTTTCTATCTTGCACCGCGAACCCCTTTTTTATTGAAGATACTTTTCGCAAAGCGGATTATTTTTTTAAACGGGTTAAGTTTTTTACTCTATTTTTTGTGGAAGATGGCCGTGGTATAGTTGAAGCAGATATTATCTAGGAGATCATTTCAAAGGCCGTTTCTATAGTTTTTTGAATTCTGCATAGGTGCCACTCGAGTAAAAAGTGCGGAAGCTTGCGCTGAAGAGGTGCAGATGTGAATTTAATTGTTAAAATAAATATGAAGATTTCCTTGTAGTATGAGTATCTCTTATTTAATAAGGTTTTTTTCAAAAAAACCTTCTTCATAAAAGTCTGTGTCACCATAAATGTGATTGAGTGACTACCTGGAAGTCTCTTGGGCTTCATCATTATTTTCGGATATCTTAAAACTTACTCATAAATTGAAAATTAACATTTTATTCATTTACTGCAAATCTTTACATAATATTCCCACCACTTTAGTACCTAATTAAGAGTTACTTGAAATCAATCTCACCCCCTACCAGTTCCGCTAACACCTGCATCCATTACAGATGAGCTGATGCACAGCGCGGCGATGGGGGGCGGAGCCCTATTCGGGTGCTCGTCTGCCGGACACAGCGGGATCAACCAGCTTGGCGGGGTGTATGTCAACGGCAGGCCGCTGCCGGACTCCACGCGCCAAAAGATCGTGGAGCTGGCGCACTCGGGCGCGCGGCCCTGCGACATCAGCCGCATCCTGCAGGTCTCCAACGGCTGCGTCTCCAAGATACTCGGCAGGTCTGTTGGTTTTAAGTGTCTTGTGTGCTTGGCTTTTTGCTTTCAGTATTAGTTATATTCCTTGTAGTTAGATTTAGTTGAGCTCTTAACTTAACTTGCTCTTAACTTGTTGTTAATTTATTTTATGCATATTTTAATACTCTTTACCATTTATTAGGTAGATTATAAATTTCCAAAAAAACCTTTACTTAAAATCTTAAACCACGTAATCGCTCATCGGCAGCATTTATAATACGGCTTTCATATAAATTTCAAGGTCTATAAAGTTTATCCCGAGATAGAAAATTGCCGCTACACAAAGACCATCATCTATCATGAAGCTTGACACTACAGAATTACTTACAACCTCACAAATTACATTTTTCATTTAGAAATGTCTTTTATGATAAAACATATTACTTGAAGAACTCCTTTCCGTCCTACCGTCATTTCAAAAGACCTACCTAATTGTTTGCCAAGTCAATTGAGTCATCGTGTTACTAGGTACACGCACCCATAACAATTAAAACGAATAATATTACACGAATAAATGAATTATTTAGCACAAAACCTTTTGTGAAGCAACAAAAGTCAAAGAATCGATTATGCCTAAGTGCGATGGGGTCAAATTCTTACGACACGCGTTAGCAAATTGATGGAATTCCCATAATACCGCCCAAGGAACCGCACAATGCTCCCGACAAAGCCGTCGTGGACAAAATTAAGGAATATTTCACTGACTTAATCAATACAATAGTTGAAGTTTGCATTCCCATAGTGTATTGTTTTTGTTGAATGGTTGACGTGTGCGCGGCGGGGAAGCTAGGTGGGAATCGTCATCGGGTGCCGATGCCGTGCCGTTGGGGTGCCGGCTCTAATTTCGACAGCAATTTTATTGTTTGATTGCGATTTTATCTAAAGCTCACGGAGGATTTTGGCCCTCACTGGATAGAGTGCTCATTGAAATGCCAGCAGTAAACATTGGTCGTGTTAATCGTAATTGAAATGTTTTGTTATGATTTATCCTAATAAATTATACATAATATATTTGTATAACTAATAAGTAAGATATAGGCACTATCGAGAATAAGCTTTATTTGTGAAGGTTAGATGTTAAAGAAGATCTAAAATTCGTTTCAAGTAAATAAAATTATTTTAACTTAATAATAATTTTATAAAGACTTCGTTTAATGGGAACAAAAAGTCAAAAGTCAATCACACAATAAAAAAATGTAAAGACGTCAATCAAAGAACTAGACTCATTTTAATATAGGGTGTGCCTTTCAGGGCTGTCCCACGACCGCCCCTAAATAAAAATCAAAATAAACCATTATTTTCTAGTAATTGGCACCCCTACTGAGGGAGACCGCTTGACGCCACTTCAAGAGATCTTATAGGAAAAATAAATTTGGCTCAGCGAACCCTATAATATTGCCCTCTGGGCACATGCTATTATTTTGTAATGTTTTGCTTGTTAAGATATTGGCGAAACAAGTTGTTTTTGTAAGGAAAATATTTGATATTATTTGGCTCCTGCACTGCAGTTTTTTGAGCATGGTTTTGTTGCAATTCTAAGTAAGTTGTTTATATTATGAATTTCATGCAAGGTAATGTTACTTATGCTACTATACATTTGATCAGTAGGATACATTTAATCCGTTCTTATCTATATTATTGCGATAGGTGTCAATCACGACATCACGATCGTGTTGTCTTTACAATTCATAGTTTCATGGCCGTACAATCCCTTAACAAACAATCTGTCAACATCTGAATAGAATTTATACCCGGTTACCATGTCGAAAGATGGAAATGGCAAATTCGTTATTCACTCCTTTTGACTCTCGACGGCTGCAAGTGCCTGTGTAGTTCTCACACACCCCTGGACATTCTTATCGTGCCAATTACTGTAGGAAAGGGGTTGAAAAGAGTTCCTTAGGGCCCACACAGAAGGGCAAGCGTAGCAGGACTCCTAATTAAGAAGAGTTCCCGCTGTTAACTCACGTTTGATAGCGATTTCCAATGTTTGGGGAAACTTCGACTGTCGAGTTGTAAAGTCGAGGGATGTCTTTTGAAATAGTTGTAGATTTTGATGATACCGAGTTGTTGTTTAGAAAATGTTTCTGATCAAGATTGTGGGACAAAAGGGGTTTTATTTTTATTCGTGGAACCATGTTATTCATTCAACTTTGGCTTGATAAATATGTTGCAAAAATATCAACATTTATCGAACCCAGTGTGACATATTTTCAATGGGGCGGACGTAACTCGGTTACGTTTAAATAACCACTTCAAAAACAATCTCTGATAAGTGCTCATTCGTTGCCCCCGATGTTCTATCTGCATCTAATCTTCGACCCCCTGACGTCACGGTAGTTGGCCGCACTTACGCGTCCACCGAATTGTGACAACAGGTTTTACGAATTGAATTGTTTGTATCGCTGTGAGAAGCGAGCAATGGAGTTGAAACGATGAATTAACGTTGGTCGAGTTGCCGCAGCGTTGTGGCCCGAACGGCAGTGATTTCGATCAATTTATTATTGTTTGATGCAATAATTGCTCGGTTGGGCGACAATTTGTTTGCGATTTCTGTTGCGTTTGTGGCCAGCTATTTAGTTACTTGATCAAAGTTTGGTTTACGGAAAACTGTTTATTATATAATTGTAGGTATGTAGTTATCATCCCAATCTACGTTAAACACATTGAAAGTAGAAATCAATTCTCTGTACCATTTTTGCGGTTTGTTGGTAGCAATGTATACTACATAGGAAAGATGAGGGATAGGGAATGGAAACCTCAGACGAGGTTCTAAATAGAGAAGTTTAATAATTGAAGAAAAATAATCTTCGATTACAAGTATACTACTTGGTACTTCTATCCCAAAATATTGTCAAGCGCGGCTACATGCTTTGCTGCTTAGTTATTCATTGTTAGTCTATGTGTATCAACAGAGGAAGTTTATGTTTGTTGATATTTTTGGTTTTAGTAGCAATTTGTTTACTTTATGATAGATATTGTAGATACTAATTATAATCTTCTTACAGTTTTTACTTAGTCTTACGTCGTCGCAACTGTTTGTATCACCATTCTCATCATCTTCATTGGCCATTCTTGCTCCCAATGCACAAACACCAAAAGTACCATTTTCTCTAACCTTTTCAACATCCCTTCACTATTTAACCTAAATGCACAACATATAATCAAAATTCGTTGAACTTAAAGTCCTCAATTAAAAAGCAGTCAGCGCCCTTCATGAACCGCCCTTTTCGAAAATCCGCCCAAGGCGAAAGCGATTACGATCCGACGATGGCTCCTAATAACCCTGCAAATGTTTATTGTCGATGCCTAAGCAAACTTTATCGATGACAATATCGATAAGACCATATTTGTTATTACTGTATAATTACTTGTAACGCTTTCCTTCGTATTCAATATGGGTTGTTGTATTAGTTACTTATTTACTTTTGCGGGATTTAGATCGAATAGATTTTAATCGATTCCTATTTTTAGGATTTGCTCTGATGATAAAAAGAAAAAAATTGGTTTATGGAGAAACTGTCAAACCTCACGCAAATAGGTACGAAAAACATGAAATCTTTTTTCTCGTCGTACATTAGGAGGTATTAACTATCTATCTATGTATTATTTACAGCCTGCCAACTAACGATGATCGCAGGTTTTTAACACTAAACTATCAAGACATGTCACACTACATTTGACATTCAAACATTAAGTACAGTAACATAATAGTATCAAGATCGCATCGGCTGTTCGAAATATCGACACAAGTCTGTCTCACAACAATGCATTGCTTCAAGTACATCCGCCATCCCTACACATCCTTACCACTCAAAACAATTAACAGCCTTATTTCCACGCAGTAAAGTTTAATTTCCCTTGGAGAAATCTAGACAATCAAACGGAATTTGGCAACGTTTTGTATAGGTACTTGAAGTTAAGGGGATGGGAGAGATTATGTTTGTAATTGTGTTTTAATAGTATTTAGTTGAATGGGGATGTTCTGATAAGTTGGAGAGAAAAATTCAGTTTTGGTAGAAATTGTATGTACAAATGTATTCATATCAAGAAATAAATATTTAATAATAAATACGAAATTACACATGGTTAACATGACTTGAAAGGTATAACACCCATTGGAAGCAAAATTGTATCCTTCTAACTCTTTAACGAAATATTTTTCTAGACATCGTTCATTTTTATCACAAATTAAAATAAGATTCCTACAAAACTAAACCCATAGTTAAAACATTGTGTTTGGTTAGCAGAGAATAAAAAGAAATAATCTAAAAGTAAGATACTAATCCAACATATAATATGTTTAGCTCCTAATATGATAAAATTAATTTAAGATTGATCACTCGTAATTAGTATGATATTAATCTCATTTGACAATAACTTGTTTTAAATTGTATGTGAACTGACAAAATGTATTCATTATCTAATAGATCATAGTATTACCTAACAAGTTGACGAGTCATTTCTAAAAGTACCGACAGAAGTCTAGCCAATATCGTCCCCGTAGTTGGAAAACTAAATAACTCAGATTTTGCGGTTCTGAGATAAACGCGATTTAGTGTTTTTTTTTCAGTTAATGTACATTTGTTAAGAAACGTGAGACAATTTTACCGTCGGTACTTTTAAATTTTATGGACCTGATTACCTTTTATATTAATCTTCAAAAAACTGAACTCTATCTTTAAGTATAATAAAAAAACAAATAAAAAATCAAGTTATTTAATTTTGCTACAACTGATATTTATAACGTTACTACAATTAGCTTCTTATTTCGGCTACTTATTTAGTTTTCCTACAAGCTAAATACATTTGGTAGTGTAAAATTTTGTGAAATAAATGCAGTTATTGAATTTATCTAAGTCGTAATATTTTTAAATGTAAAATTTTGTGGGTTTATACGTTATTATTACTTTCATTTTTTTGTAACTATTATTGTCTCATATAAAATAAAAGCTTTATTATGTTATTTATAAAGTTATATTAAGGAAGATATAAAAAAAAAACATGAAATTTAGAAAAAGTGTATTGTAATCAGATACTTGTTCTACCACAAACTTAAAGAAAAACAAAATAACACCAGTTATAATAAGTTAACCAAACAAATTAACTTAAAGTATTATTTCAAATCAAAACAGACACATAATTATAAAAGACTTACTTATATAGTAAGCAAAACAATGAAAAACTTAAAATAGGTATCATTTAGAAATAAAAAATATAAGTTTGTATCAAACCAAAATATAATCAAAACGCAAAAAAAAACCAGATTGTTTGCAACTAAGCCGTAGGTCATTACTCAACTAAAAATGAACTGTAAAACAAAGGTACACAATCATTATAAAACTTAAAAAAAGGACTTAATTCAACTAAATATATTTCGTTATTAGGTAAGTAAAACAGAACTTAAATAAAACTCACAATTCAAAAACTTATATGACACTAATCAGTTACATTGAGCACACCAATCAACAACTTCACTACATAGTATAAAACAAAGTCGCTTTCTCTGTCCCTATATCCCTATGTATGCTTAAATCTTTAAAACTACGCAACGGATTTTGATGCGGTTTTTTTTAATAGATAGAGTGATTGAAGAGGAAGGTGTATATGTATAATAACATCCATTAAATAGTGGAGAAATACTTATAATATATATTTTATACCCGCGCGAAGCCGGAGCGGGCCGCTAGTCTAATATAATTATCAATTTACTTAGAACTAAAAATACCTTCATAACAAAATAAAACATAATTTAAATTCAAAACAATTTAAATGATTGTACCTAATCAATACTGAAATGTAAACTTTAAAGAAGATATAAACATAGGAACCCATTAATTCAAACACAGCGTAAGTAATCCCTTCAAAGTTAGAGTGAACAGGCTCCATTTGTGTAAGCTCGCTCTATCGTATACTTTATCTCTGTCATCTCTGACCAAGACTAGAGTTAAGAGCAAACCCAACACAAATAAAAAAAGTGTAATTTAAAATTAAATATCAAAACAAGACTCTAAAGATAAACATCATGTTAATTTAACAATGAAAAACCCCTATTGTAATCTAAATTGTTAATTTTCTGCAGTATGTAGTAGAGCAGGGGCCCAACATAAGCTTACTCATCGACTTCAGATGATCCAGTGGAGTGTGGTGGACCCTGGTCTTCGTTCAAACACGGTAAACTTTCATACCAGCCGTGAAGCTCTTTAGGAATTATAATAAATAAATAATAGGAATTATAATAATTATAAAAAATATATAAATAGATAGCATCAAGTATTTATAAATTAGGTACGCTAAAGTAGAATTCTAAATAACAGAATTCGATAAATAGAGTTATTTAGTTTTCCTAGAACATAGTTAGTTGTGTGAAAGAATTTATAAGTTGAGGAAAAAATCAACAACTCATGTTATTTAATTTATTTTATTTTTAACTTATCATTGACCACAGTTATTGATTTATTTACAGAGTTATTTATTTTTCCTTGAAAAAAATAGTGTTTGTTTGAAGATATTTATTATTCCATCTGTACGACAAAAATGGCTACCATTTTGAAACGGAATAAGATACGAAAATGTCTAATAGGCTAAAATATGCGGCATGTTTTAGGTGTTTTGAAAATAGGGAAATGTCAAAATCGCCAAAATCGGAGTTATTTAGTTTTCCAACTACGGGGACGATATAGCCTATCATACATAACAAGATGCAAAGTATTAAAAATAGCAGTAGTATTAAACATTACATTAACCGTTGAAAAAAACCTCGTCTTAGCGACAGCATCAAAACCGTTTGACGAAACAACTGTTGCTAACCTTGCAAAAAAGATTATAGGTAGGTACTAATTTTGGTTGTAATAAAATCTAAATTATTTTCATCTTTTTTATTTTAAGAGGTCAGCACTCCTCTTTTTTCTTTTCGCTTCCCCGTGATTTTACACAACTTCCATTTTCTCCTAAACTCAGATGAATTGATTTTACGTTATGTTTTACTCAGCTGATGATTATATGGTACGTATTTCAATAACCAAAATGTTCAACAATAACAACCATTACCCACACCCACACTACCTAACCACCTGCCCTTGAGCAAAAAAGAACTAGCTCATTCGTACTCTTCATCTTCCAAACTAAATTCAGCTTTGCACGCAGATATTACGAGACGGGGTCGATAAAGCCTCGGGCGATTGGCGGATCTAAGCCACGGGTGGCCACCACGCCGGTTGTTCAGAAGATAGCCGACTACAAGAGGGAGTGCCCTTCAATCTTCGCGTGGGAGATCAGGGATCGTCTGCTCAGCGAAAACGTGTGCAATAACGATAACATACCTAGTGTGAGTATTTTATTCTTCTTTAAGTGGGCCTACCATCGCCTTTTGACTTGCGATGCTTTTCTAATGCGATTTAGTTTGGAATTAATCACGACAAAATACCCCGTTCAGTTTATATCGCTAAAATATATCGCAATAAGAAGTGATGGTAAGCCAATGTATCCCACGAATGTATTATTTTAGTTAGATGACATAATGTAATGCTAAACAAAATTCTTAAAAAAAAATCCGACGAGAGATATACATATTTACACTGTACAGATACAAATAATTTCGAAATGTTTTCATACCAAAAAACCAATCAGGTCACTAATATCCATATAACTAACTTTATCTACCTATATTTAGGACTGATTCATAGATATGAAATGTGCACACAGCTATCTATAGCAGATTCCATTAGACACGTCTGCCTTGACGTGTCAATCAAGCTGCGCGTAAACCTCCTCACGTCTATTACATCGATATCGAAAACGTCAAAATATTATTAGAAATACGATATATCTAATTAAAATTCACAAAACATATGCTCAAGGGCCCATTGTGACGCCCATCAAAATAATCTGGACAAAGTTCGGTGACAATAATTCTCTTTTAATCCAATTTCGCAATTTTACATTTTAGGACCATATGTTTCGGACGGACGCGGGCCCATTGTCCGAAATCTTTTCAAGATGGACCGTGTTCACTACAAATGGTCTATTCTGTTATTGATGATGGCTTATAAAATTTTAGTTCGGGATGTTTGATGCCGTTTTATTAGGTTTTTGTATGGATCCATACAAATACGCACCTATTATTGTACGAGTTCATAAATTTGCTATCCCATTCTGCTATTAAAAGCTCTGACAACTTTTGTGTCAATAACAAATTGAATGCAGAATTGTACTCCGATAATATTGAGTGCGAATATCATAAATAAGTGAATGATGAACTAGAAATCCTTGTACTTATTTATCAGTTTTAAGTAGTTATGACTTTTATATCATTAAAATCTTGACATAACAAACGCTAATTGAAATAGGTACTATAATAAACAAATAATCAGACAAATAATTCTCACATAACCCAACCAAGTTATTCCCATAACCTTAGTCAGTTAGAAACAAATCTAGGCCATGGCAAAAGCGAATAAAAATAAAACTACACGGAGTTGCAATTACACCAACATCATAAAATCCATGTAAAGTAACGAGAGACGCCAACATTCTATCCCACTATTAATGAGAAGAGTAAAACATGATAAAAACCACGGTTCTCTGCGAAAAATATCACGACAAGATATAAAGCCATTGCCGATGTGACGCGGCCGGTAATCGAACCAGACGGCTCCGACATCTGCCCGGCCAATCACGGTAAAAAATAACAAAGTGAAAAATTGGTAATTTTTAGGGATCTGCTGCAGTGTCAAGTATAGTCGAAAATTTTACGAGATTAATTTTTTAATCTAAAACAAAGAAATTTTGATATTACTATGTCAATTAACAATACTTAAGAAGTTGAAAGCTTTATTGTAGTCAGAAAATAATTAAACTGTAAAGTCAAGTTTATTTGATTTCAGGAGTTCTTTTATTTTGTAACGTGCGTTCGTTCTTTTAGCCTATGACATAGTAAAAAGATAAACCTGTCACCAAATTGGTGCCTAACTTGCAGACGCCTAATTTCTTAACGAACCTTTTACTTATAGATTTTATTTAATTCATAAAATGTAAGGAACCATCAATACTTTCTATACATTCGTTCTTGTCCTTTTTTTCTATACCTCAGATCAATTTTTCTGTTAATATTGTCACAATTCTAAAATATCATGTTTTGTGATCACGATACGTGGCACAATGTAAACACTTGGTGACACAGTGAATGGCACACGACAAAAGATATTTTAGTCGTCGGCTGTTGAGAATCAAAATTGTTGGTTTTGTGGATTTGTTACATAATCTAGAGAGGATTTGTCGTTCACATTACAGTGTAGGAATACAGTTAATGAACGGATTTTATTTTAATATGAAAGTATAAACTCATTATACGAACATTTATCTCTGTTTGTAGCTCAATACTCCGAAAAAATATCTATTTCTATTTACTGACTACACAAATAGTTATTTGTGTTTGCTGTCTTAAATAACAAAACAATTCACAATAAAACCTACGCAGTAACTTCAGAAACAGACTTGTTGTCCATACGCCTAAGAAATTAAGTTCGGAATCCTATATCAAGCCGTCTGCCACATAAAATCTTACCTATAACTAATCATAAAAATACCTACATTATCCACCCTACGTAACAAGAGGACACAAAATCGAAATACCGAAAACCCCTAGAAGATTCGGCGCCAAAGGGGCTATTTTTATGACTGTCGTACCTACGCACTCGGCCCACTGGGCAAATAGGTGAAAGGGACAGGGTGATAGGTCCACACACGTATTAGAGTGGGACAGATATATGTCGTGCGTTCCGCTGCCTAGTCATAACGGTCGAATGGGCGTGATGTTTCTTACCAACTAAAAGCGGACAAAAATACGTGGAACAATCGATTACGGCTCGGCGGTAGAACGGTGTATGTGTAAAAGTGTCAGAGTGGCTTATGGGTTGTAGGCACCGCTTACTGGGAATATCTATGTTGAATATGAAATGTATGCAAATGTAAAACTAGATTGTAACACTTTTATTTTAGTCAATGTCACAAACGTTGCTTTTAAACCAATTCAGTTGAACTATTCTCGTTGGATCCACTAAATTCAAGATTCCTCGAATATTTTACTTAAAAGTCACATGAGATTCTCATAACTATAAATAAGTAATAACTGAAAAATATTTTACCTATATCGAAGATTTGATCCAACGCAAAGCTCTCCGTTACTCGCAAACCATTCAATTGCAGAAAACAATTTCTCAAAAGACCGCCACATACTTACGCCGCTTTTCTCCCGGGGCGCTATACAATAATTCCACGTTTACGCGTGAATGCACAGAATATTCGATATCTCTTTCACACTTGTGGTTATACTGTAAGGATCTGCATCGAGTTGTATCGCTGCCCTTGTCACGCGGATTAACGTCAACTGCTTATGATGGCATAGGAATTGACGGTTTTAAGTCCACTGATATTTATGGTAATGTAAAGGAATTTTATGCTAGGCGAAGGGAAACGATATGTTTGTGTATACTAAAATGTTTACCAGGTTTTCGTTTATGTATTTCTTCGTATTATGTGTTTGCCTTTTCCATCATAAAACAAGTTTAGTCCTCCGACCGAAAATTGTCTTTCAGCATTTAAGTATATTCTTCAGGTCCTCGCAAAAAATAAAAATACGAGTACTTACCTACATGCAGTGACATATTTATCAATGATCTATTAAAGAAGTCGAAATACAAATAGTAAGGTAATGGTGCTAAGCGCAGAACACGAGAGCGGCAAACATCGCCAATCAACAGTTGCGCCCAAGGACCGTTAAATACGATTTGGAGACATCTAATTTAAATTTAGAATTCATGAGTTCGATCGAGCAAGGCGCGTCGAGGCGCTGATTCTGCTATTTTATTGAAACTAGATCGAACGTCGCATGTTTGAATTTAAATCTTTGATACTGAAGACTTTATTACTTATCTTTGGTTGTTTTGTTTTATCTTTGTCAATGTTTCAGATTGACGTTGAGTTTTTGGACAAGATTTATCTTTGTACTGTGTTTACTGACAGACACACACACAGTAATATTAAATTCAAGTTTTGGAAAACCGATTGCATTCTCTACTGACAACTCTTCCACCTTACCTAAGAGCTAAACAAAGATTCCTGGATAAAATAATAATCATAGATAGTGTTAATGCTACACCAAAAAAATCCTAACATTTCCAATTTCATCAATATCATGCCGCACCAAAGCAACAATCTCTTGTTAACTTAAAAACAATTAATAAACTACCAAACTTGTAGCTGCCAGAATTAGTCTCCGGAAACTTGACACCGCCGAAACGCTACTGTGAGGCATTTCGGAGGCTTCGTGCGTATTATGTGGCGTATGAACGTTCTCATTTTCGTTTACACGCAATACTGTTGTAATTGGAGACACGTTTAGGTTCAGTTTGGGTTATAGTGTCGCAAGGACGACGTGTTTACTTTTTTTAATCGGATATTTTTCTGGCGTATCAGCTCTGTATGAAGGGGAATAGCTGTAGTTGCCCCGTATAAATAACTGTTGCTAACAAATATAATCAGAAACATTCGATTTTATCATAGTCATTTATGACACACTAATGATAAAAACGGGTGTATACATGACAGGTTCTAATGTAGATCATTAACAACACTGTAGAGTTGTAAACTTTGCTCCATATTTATGTAATTCACTAATGATTAATTTACAAAACCTCACAATGATAGCTATTGAGTTAAGCAAATAAATTCATTCTAGCTCTAACTTTAATACGGATTCAGACTCAGGCAAAACCTTTATCCATGCGGCTGAATTAAAATTGCTAACACCTTTTATATTAAAACACTGTTTAAACGCTATAACAGAAACTGAATCAATAATACGAAATACATTTCTAAAAGTAGATACTGTAATTATTGTCCACAATACGGTATTTAAAACAGGGGCAGAGTTCCCCACATCCCTATGTCACACACTGTTGCTCTCACTTACACCACGCTATGTGACATATTTCGTGCTTTAGCGGGTGTCCCTCAAGGGACTGCTTTTGGTCCTTTAATGACGATCAAAGTAATTTGTTTCTTTTTTGTTTGTAATCAATTCAATAATAACTAAGTCACGCCTGTCTATTTGCTAAATATTATATTTATTTATTTATTTAAACTTCATGTATACATCAGTCTACATAGGCGGACTTAATGCCTGAGGCATTCTCTACCAGTCAACCTTAGGGTGGTGCAGAGATTATATGGTAGGTGCAACGATAAAGTTGATTAAATTAAGATAATATATATATAGATTTATAATGAACTGAATCGTTGTATAAGCATAATTAAAAGACGTCGATTATGTAATAATCTTCATTATTCGAGTACTCAATAGAGCCATCGCATAATTATACCTAGATGCAGATGTTAGCTTTAGAAATTATAGGTACTTATGTACATATAAATGAAGAAATACGAACAGGACACATTATAAAAGCTATCAATATTTTCAACAACGAAAAATCCACTTCAAACCAAATCACCGACAACAACTTAACATCCATAATGAACTGAGACAGACCGCCCCAATCTGTGCGCCCTAAGAGAATTGCAAAAAAACACCCCTCCAACCGCACCCCACAATCGCTTTTCACCGGGGAATCGAACTCGGGTCTCCGCGGGTTAACCGTGTACGTTAAAATGTTTATAGATAATACTAATAGTAATTCTAGGGGATGAAGACCCCTTCCTGTATGGGTATTTGTATTCATAGTAATGGTTTTTGTGAAGATACCTTTGGTATCGGTTTGATGGTGAATGGACATGGAAAAGTGGATGGATTAATGGTACAAGGATTTCCATTCAATGAGGATGTTTCTTTTGTACGTATTTGGGGCCAGATCGTTTAGGTGATTAAGTGCTTACTACTGGCTTTATTTGTAGTTCTGGTTTTCGAAAATCGTAAGTAGACATAGAAAAATACACTATTTATATTCTATAGAGTATTACAGAAAGAGCATTTACGAGATTTCTGCGTAGGCCATAGGTTAACCTACATTATGACCCGCTCACGAATTGATATACTTACCTACCTACATTATAAGCCTAGAAATTTAATATAATTATCTAGATGCACGTCTCGAAATGACCTTATTATCAGTTCATTTTAACTAGAAACGTAATCTGGAATTATTACAATTGTAATTTATTATTATCGATCTTATCAATCCGTGAATTTTGATTAAATTCAAACACAAGTTGTTGATTTATTGACTTTGTTAAAGATAATTTTATCCGTTGGTCTTATTTTTTCTTGTTTATGGGCTAAAACAAATCAGTATAATGATTTGTCACCAGATAACCATGATTCAGTTCCAAACTAAACCGTCATAACCGCTGATCGATCGTAACGCCCCACAAATTCGATTAACCGCGTAAATGTCGATTTTCAAACATGTTTTTTTGTATCGCGGCCCTGAGACCACCGGCGCGGGAGGATCTTAGCACTATCGATCGCTGGATGATCTATCACTATGTCCATAGTCAGGGTAATGAGGTGCACTGACGCATCACGACTGAGGGCTGCCAAGATCATTCTAATTACAGATATACTAA
The DNA here is from genome assembly GCA_905340225.1 of Abrostola tripartita. NCBI lineage: Eukaryota > Metazoa > Arthropoda > Insecta > Lepidoptera > Noctuidae > Abrostola > Abrostola tripartita. The sequence continues at coordinate 5,334,628 of HG996504.1, forward strand.
TTAGTTTATTTATTTTCATTAGATGTAGTTTTGTGTTTTTTCTGGATATGATACTGGATTACTGGAGTAGACTTTAAAGTGTATCTTAGTGAGAATTTAAAATAGTTGTTTTCTGAAAAGCTTATTCTCTTCGTCGATTAAATACGCCGAGCGCTGTAATTCATTTTTGCATTGTGTCTTCTGTATTTAAATATACATACTTTACAAAACGGCCGAAATTTTTGCCAATACGTACTTTAATTTAAACCATTATTTTTCCTAGGAAATTGATTATCATCCCCATCCTTAGGTATATCCAATGTCCATTCCATAAAATGACATGACAGTACAAATGATGAACGATTCTCACGTGAAATAAAATAATACAACATTTTAATGTTGGCGGCCCTGCCCGTGACACCTGTCAACTGTCACAGTGACGGGAGATCGCCCGCGTTCAGAAACGATCGCTAGACGCTATCGCTCGTCGCGAAACTTGATATAATATGCTCGCTTTTAATTAGATGTTACAAGTTAGATGTTTATCTTAGTAATTATGGTTTCGATTTGTTTGTTTTGTTGTTTGTTTGTCGAAGTGCTAAACTGTATCTAAAAATATTATATCTTTGTTGGCTAAATGAAACAGTATTTAAATCACAAAACATACTTTAAATAATATATACGATTACATAAAATTATTCATCTAATTATATTAGAGCATGACACTCACATCTTTTGTGTGGTAATAAAACAGTGTATTTAATTTAGAAAACTTTAATAATCCATAAATCAAATTCAACATCTAAAACGTTACATCTTACATCTCTTCTCAACATTAAATAAAAGGTCCAATATTTCAACATAACAATAAGTCTGCGCAGGGTGTTGTCGTGGTGCGCACGCGCATAGCCGCCTGTCACGAAGTTGAGCGGTGTCAGACGTATCGGGTTTCATGCCATGTACGGTAGTGCCGGGTTTATGGGCCCGCAGTTCAAGTATTTATGCAAGTTGTATTATTGTTATTTTATTAAAGTTATATTTTGTAACGTGTAGACGAGTTTTGGATTAATGTCTATTAACAATATAATCAGTCAAGTATTTTTGTAATGATTTTATACAAAATTAGCATAGTATTTAATTAACCTAGAAATCTTTTGGGTAACAACATCATCCCTACTCACACCTAAACTAACAAACGCTCAAAATGAGTAAGACCCTCTCCTCTCAATGATGCCTGATGTTCCAAAATGTGTTCGGTATTTGCCATTAATTTTACACATAATTTACTGCAATCCAGCGAATCATCGTTCACTAACATTTTATCATTACAGTGTAAAAGCTGTACATATTTAAAAAAAACTCGTTTTTAACCCCTGTGTACACGAGCGGTGCACACATTGCCGCTTGTCTAAAACTGCCGAAAGTTTTAGACCCTTTACACACATCGCTGGACAGTAATTCGGGTGGCTCAACACGAAAAGGGCGTAAGTCGAAATCATGTAAAAATTAAAAATATACTGAGGTAAGACCAAAATAGACGTTTTTTCTTGTTTTCTTGCCAAATTATTTCCTCTATTCTTATAATAAATATTTTGAATTAAGATAGATTTGACGTCCAGTTATATAGTAATTATATACACCTACGTAAATTCCGTTTTTACTATTTAGATTATGGACTGATAACTAAAATGTTTTATATTTTTTGATTCCACACTATTGGCTCTCATTACTTGAAATACTATAACTATTTTCCGAATAACCACAAAATAATGAATAAACAAAAGTAGTATACTGGGGAGCCTACAGATTTCCCACAAAAAACCACTTTCAGCCAATTAGCGAAACAAATTTTAAACATAATAGATATTAAAAAACACAGCAGCTGCGTTCAGTCTTGCGTTATAATGTAAAAGAACACACGATTAGCCGGCCGATTCCTCAAATAATGACAACTGAACAAATACTCCGATTAAATAATACACTAACCGAGTTTTAGTGAAGACGCGTGCTCGTTTTTTAGAAGTTTTATTTAAAAAAGCAGTTTATTCGTTTGTTATTCTTTGCGTATGTCATTGGAGACTCTTGTGTTGCTCATTGTTTGCGGCACCCGTAAAAATGGAGGCTATTAAAACTGGTTTTACTTGCAAAAGTCCTCTCTCGACAATACATTTTGTTTTAGCTGTCATCCAGTGATCATGTTAAAAACAAACGCTTCATGGATACTTACGTAAATGAGATTTTCTGCTGGACTTAGGTATTATTGCATAGCAATAGCTAATAAAGGGCAAACTTCATTTCTAAAATTAAAACAAGTCTTCATATTTGAAAATTAAATCTTATTACTTCGATATTTTTGATTCGATTATTTCTATAAAAATTATATTGCAAAAAATATCATTACATTTCAATTCAGCCGTCAGTTCCTGACCACTTCAAACAGAATATTTGCGAGGAAGAATAAATAGAATAAAAAAATCCTTTAAAATTCTAATAGGAACGTACGCTCTTTAATCTTCCCGTGTACCCATCTGATTGGCCGCACGGCTGTCACGAGCAGAATTCGCGTTTAACTGCACCGCTCCTATTGGTGAGCTTGGTGCTCGAAATTCAAAATGTTGGTTATAATAGAGCCACTTTTTATGCTATCTTATTGGTTGCATTTAATTTTTGTAATTGGTTTTCAATCAGTCATCGGATGAGTGTTGGAATAATTTCTAATTTGACCTTTAGAATTATAAACTGGTTTCATTTTCTACGTTTCTTGCAAGGAATTTGTTATGACCTATAAGTCTGGTATTTGAATTATTAGTTGCACATTTAATATCAAACACATGTGACGGTTGTATTTGCATAGTGATATTTTCGAAAACATCACCATAATTTTGTATGCGTTCTCTATCATAAGCTTTAGGCAAATCTACATCGAAATTGGGCAGTGGTCGTCAACAGAATTTGCTTCAAACAGTAGATACTACAAATACACTTCCATGTCGTAACTGTACAATATGATGCCGTACACATATGTAGGTACTTATATCTGCAGCTGTATTCTGTTCAGCATTATCTTCCATTAGCGGTACAAGGGATTAAATCAAACGTGTTACAGCGACGCGCGCTCCGCTGAATTTTGTACTTATATTTTGTGATAGTTCATCCTATAGTGTGTATGTTTATACGTTATAAGTCAGGGTGGATTTAAATGATTAAAGCTTTAGTAGTTTTACTTTGATTAGATTCTGGAAAACAGAAGTTTTGATAACAAAATTCTTGTTTTAGAAAAAAGTGTTAGAATTGATATTGTTAATTAGATGTATTTGGAAGTTTAAGCATCGTGTTTCTTTGCTTATAAATAATTGTAAATGAATTTGGATATGGTTTTTCAATATTAATCTATCAACATTATTATTTACCTACGTGTATATCTTTCAATAATACCTAATCATTCACCTACCTACTTGTAATTACAATCACGCCGATCTCTTTCCACAAAATCTTTAAACAGATTTCAGAGCGAGCGTACTCCTACTCAACACAAAGCCATTCATCTTTCCATTCCAAATTTCGATTCGATTACGAACAAAATACCTTGCTGCGAAGAACACTTGGTACATTGTGATCGCGCCCCGCCGACCGATTTTCCGGCCGTAGGGAAAAATACATTTCCCCGTTGCCAATGGCAACAAGAAAACAGATATTATACTCGGGGACGCCCCAACCGACTACATAACTATAAATAGTACGTAGGTACGGCGTGCTAAAATGGGCATACATAGAATTTTATACTTGTGTGAGTTAGGTTTTTACGCATGCGTAGTTTTCGGTGAAAGTAGATAGATATTGGGGTTTTTAGGGCCTCCGGGGGTGGGGTGCGGTCAGAGGGGGAGGGATGCCCTAATCTGTGTCCCTTTGAGGCTCCCGATTGGAATTTAGTAATCATATTAGATTTTAAATTACACGTGTTAGCAAGTTAAAAGGGTGGGGTGAGCGGCGCAATTTATTTCCTATTAGATAGTTGTTTGGGTGATAGGGATTCGGAGCCTATCACATTATGTATAAATACGTTATGGACGCTGTCTATATGCATACCAAAATTTGATTAAATTTGTTAAATATATTTTAGAATAGTCATCAGTGTTATTACAAATAATATGAGATCTCCAATAAGCATGAGGTCTATTTATTTTCATAGAAGATAGTTCTCCGATGAGAATGAGGTACATAATAGACTTCATATATATTTTTTTAAGAGAACGCTAACGGGTAAACAAAATCATGATTATTATAAATTAGGATTATGTTAGGTACCACAAATAACAATATTATTATGTAACTTCACCAAAGTCCTAGCCGCTTCAACTTAAGTTACGTACTATAACTTCACATGCTGTATACATAAAGTTATTCACTAGTTCTCTATGAATAAAGAAACTTGTTTCAACTGAAAATGTTACAACGTGCCTACAAATGTTTCAATTTAGATGTTAAAGAATGTGTGTTATATACTATTTTACTTATTTATTATTCAGGGTTTCCCAAACAATTTTACGTAGTAGGCTTAAAGTCTCACCATTTTATTGGTTGATTATTGATAAAGCTTAAAAAAAATTCAAAGTTAAAGTTTCTCCGATTAATGTAAACTTTTAAGCTTTGTATTATTTTAAGCTATTAAGAATAGTTCAGACTACTACCAGGCAAGCCCATCCAAATATATAAAAAGGTACTACTAAGGTTCACTGACCGCAAAGTTCACCCCTGTACTTCGAACGGTCACAAAGTATTTAAAGGAAACAAGTGCTAAGCAGATGCAGCGATTAATGTACGTCTAACTTTATCATTCTTGCTAATCTCCAGCATTCATCACTGCGAACTGGTCCAGTGAGATATCTCACGTTCTATACTATCTCAAATGTCAGAACATCGAAGATAGCGATTACATTAATGTAACGTGGTGCTATAGCTAAAGAGTTGAGGGTTCGAGTAGAATTAAAAAAAAATCTGTGATACGCAATCGTAATATTTGTCTTGTCTTAACGTTTTTACAATCTTTTGTTTTGTTTCACCTATCCCATTGTCTGTATGTTGGTAATAAAATCTTTCAAGCTTAATTAAACCTACTTCCCGTTGTTCGATTAAGCTAAAGTACTTATATAAGTTGGGTGACAATGCAATATTATAGTACCAATGACCTGAACTCATGATGAAGCCGGAAGGTGGACACAAAATGGCAGTGCTAAGAACAGCACTGTTGCAGTACTTTTGTAGCTTGTTATACATGTAATCGGAATATATCGACCGTTTCTCTATCACAGACGTCATATCGCTGTCACAGCTTTCGCAAAATTTCTTACCTATATTTTAATCCGCACTTATCTTTAATACGCCAGGCATAATTAGATGCTTAACCAGAGAAATCTTATCAGAGACTCCGAAGTTTATAGGTACTTATTTATGAAATGTAATAACTGAAATGAATAAATAGAATCAAATAACATTTACTCATTAAGAAAAGTGTAGGTATATTCCATTGATACTAACTTGAGAATTCCATGAATGAATAATGTGTACTAGTAAATATGGTGAAGGTATAGCAGGGAGACTTGCCACAAATAGAAATATCCTTTTGTAACACAACAACAACACCGTCACACAAATACCCCCGTTACAATCTAATAATTTTATAAGCCATGAATTAAAGTAAGCTTACATAAAAATATACATATAATTAAGAATTTTACCAAAATTTTATAAAAATACAAACTTTACACAAATCGATTTTTCTATCAACAAAAAAAGACTAACGGAAATCTCCTCACAGGTATCATCAATAAACCGCGTCCTCCGGAACCTCGCGTCTCAAAAAGAGCAAGCGGCGTCTGCGCAGAACGATAGTGTGTACGAGAAGTTAAGGATGTTCAATGGGCAGGCGGCGACGGGCTGGTGGTACCCTGGGCTACCAGCTGCGCCTGCAGCCCCGGCGATACCCGCCCCCCTCCCGCCGCAGCTGAACAGGACGACCGCTGAGGAGCATAAAAGAGGTTAGTGACTGGAAAGGGTCTTTGTAAAACTGTTATTTCCTCAAATGGGTAGAGGTATGTTGCACTACCTGTTTTCGCCTGTGTGATAAGATTGAATGGCTAGGATTGCTAAAAGCTACAGGCGTAACTTTATGTAAGTGATTTCGCCTTCGAGTATTAGAAAGAAGGTGGTGGGGAACACCTATAAAACCTCTTGCTACTGGTAGGAATACAGTAACTGTAGTACTTCCTCCTTCACTGTTTTTTTTGTACAAGTTCGATCAGCTCATCTACCTCGTACAAATAAAACAAAAGTTCCAAGTTTAGTATCTATTCATTTAACACATGTAAAACATTTTGATTCACTTACATAATTGCATCGAACTTCAAAAAAAACTTGCCACAAATCTACATTTAATCCTACTACAGACGTTTTATCCCTTCCGCAGCGATGCAACTTCAAAACGTCAAACACAAGTTAGAAAATATGAATAGGTAACTCGCTTTCGGCATCAAACGCTTGTACATAGCTGATAGCACTTTGCTACTCGAGCGGAAGACGTATCGACCTGCACATCTATCTGTCGATATGACGTGACGTTCTGCAACATTGGTAGATGTTCTTTTCCTATTTCGCTTTGACGCCGTGTCGCGACTCATGCCTTTGGGGACACAGCCGTGTAGGGTTGACTCCGGAGGGTTAAGATGCTTTGTACCGGTGGCTGATAAAGTTTCAGATTTTATGGGTCGTTGCGTTTCGGCTATTTACAATTTAATGGAAGTATTACTCATTCTTCTTCTATATGTAAGACCTTCGTCCTACAGTTATAGGCCGGTATTATAATTGTGAATTAAATTATAGATTAACGTATGATTTAAATAATCAAATTTATGAAAAAAAAAACAAAATTGGAAAACCTTTTTTGGAAAAATCATTGAACATTTTCGGTGATCATTTGTATATAACCAACAATATCAACATTTTAATGGAAGCGTTCATTCACAAGCGAACTTTATTCTAATTTTGCTAAGTCAACATGTTTTTACGTACCGTAGTACCACTCAACAGAATTCACCACATTTCATATCAGTAAGAGAGCACGGGGTAGCCCTGTAACCCCCATGTCTTGGGGGGGAGGGGGCGGGCGCGTTGTTACAGAGTTTCTTCCCAAACACCTCGCCACTGGGTCGTTGCGGCCCGCCAGATTATATGCCTCTTTTGTGTATTATTTGTACTTACGTATTCTATGTACGTGGTACGTATTAGTGTAATCTCGTTTGTGGTTGTAACTTGCAGTCGTGTACTCGTGTACTTCATTATTTCGAACGACGCTTCTTTTTTGATATTCGGTCTTGATAGTTCATTGTGCTGTTTAATTGGGACAATAGTGTCTTCAAGATACACCAGTCCATTTTTTTTATCAGACCTTTTAGTAGGTCTATATTTAACAGGCAGGTTTAATTCAAGACCATTATCTACATTATTTACTAAAATACAAGCCTAAGCTTTTATTTTGTCTACTCGAAAATATATCTAAATTTTTAGCTGCGCCAGAGGTCCCTAATTTACGTATAAAACTAAAACTACCCGCAAACTGTGTTCAGTCATCTTGTCCACTCGGATGCTAATAAACCCACTCAAGTGAGGGGTCTCCTTTCAAAAATGACCCCAAGATCACAGGTCAGCTGTGCGGATTAACCCCTTGACTCCACACTCCTTCAAAGTGATGCGACGGACCCTGTATTCTGGCAATGTGTGGGTGAATGGCAGAAGTTTCAGTTGGAACAGATCTATACTACAGCTGAACAAGACCAAAAAAAATTCTAAGCATATTTTTACGAGGTTTACTAAGTAGACCAAAATGAGAATAATGGTGGGCAAACGTCAACTTGCAGTGAGTAAAAATTGATTTCTTGATTACCATTTCCAGACTTAGTTACCAATCGACTTTTGATTATCAACTTACAGCACATTTTGCTCTAAAGACATTGCACTGTACTTCTGTCGTCGACTCGCTAGTTACAGCAAACTTTTCTTCATACTTTCCACGTGTGGGCGTTGTTTAGCCTCCCGACACGTGACCCGAATACTAGCCCAGTTTGCACCGACGAACCGTCGCTAAAAAGAACCTCTTCCTCTAAGTATGTAACACTCTACATTTTTGTTTTGTGTCGGCCATTCGACAACCATCGCCAGGATTCGTGAACTCGACTCGAATCGGCCAAACTTTTCATTGGGTTAGCAATGTGGATTGACGAGTTTTGAACGTTCGTAAGACATTTTGAAATTTGAAAACATTCGAACGTCTATTTTCTTATTGCATCTGTATTTAGGCAATAAAACTACAGATAATTTTAAAATATTGTCTACTATGAAGTCTAAAATTATTACTCAATTAAAATATTTTCACCACGTATCTAGCAAATACAAGTCATTAATACGACCAAACAAAGCGAAATAACAAAATTTTAATGACTGCCTCCAAATGTCAGACAGTTTGCTGCACTGAATAAAATGGCGAATGCTTTTTACACTTCAAATATTACTGTGTTGTGTATATTTGTGGAGGGTGGGCACCGGCTTAATTAACTTCAGCGTCGGCATTCAGTTTTAAATTCGATTCTCTAAAGGTGCCTGCCTGCTGTAGGAGATATTTTACAGAGTAAAGCAGTTTAGAGTCTTTTGATGCAAAATATTAGGTATTGCTTTTGAATTGACTTCTATACAAACGAACTAGAATTTGTAAAATAATATTTTTCAATAATGGACGTAATTAGACTTATCATTGTGTTAGATTACTTTCAGATCTCTTTGTACCTAATCTTAATTACACGATACCTAACCTAATTTACCAAGTTTGACTAACCCGCCCCATAATGCAATTTGCAAATGTAGACCAACTTGCTGTAAGAACGAAAAAATCTCATATCACATAATATTCTCCAAAATCCACCAAACCACTAAAACACATAGTAGCTTTATCCATATATATTTTAACGGCGTATGTAAAGTCCGGACCAATAGCCGGCCATACGATATATACGAAGGGGCAGTTTTTATTGCCCACGGCCCGCCAAACACGGCACAAATATGTTTTTTACCGAAATTACGCATAGCCCTTTACGGAATAGAATTATCGTTATATTTTAGTTTGAATATATTTTATCTTACGGTCCATGTCGTTCTCATTTTAATATTGTTCCTTAAGGTTTGGAATTGGATAGAGTATTATGCGTCTAGTTGAATTTTAGGAATTTTATGGTATCACTTTCAAAAGAACCAATGATAAAATAAACTTAATTAAATTGTGACAAATTGACCAGTTTCCAGTCAGCAGATTTCAATAACCGTTGAAACGGTATAACCACTTAGAATGAATCAAGTTTCAATCGTTTATGAAACAGAACACATGCCACTGTTCGTAGCCAGAGGCCGCAACACATTTTTAATATTCGACGTACTGTTTTGCTCATGGTTCGATGGCTTCGCCCAATGTTTCGGAAGTATACAAAATGGAAAAAAATATAAAATGGCCGATGTATTTTCGCACAAAAAGCTCTCTCGCGAGTGTGATTGACGCTCGTTGTAACAGGCTACATATCTACGCGAGTGTGCGACGTGTTTTGACGTGTTACGCATTTTTTTGCAATTTCGTAGCTATGCTCTACACGTTTTCCACGTTGATTTGGAAGGCAAATAGTATGTTAGTTGCTAATATGTCTCTTTCAATTGATCTTTGTGGGTTGTATCTTCTTTTGAACTTCAAACTTCGTTACTAAGCTACTACTCAATTGAATAGGGACTATTCACAACTTACTGTTACAACTATAAAGATTAATGGAATCTATAGTGATCTGAAACCTTCTCTTTCCAAACTTCAAAGAAAACTGATAATATAATATTAAAAAATAAACTCGTTACAAAACTGTTTGGCAATAGACATTGTGTATCTAATCCAACGAACCACACAAAATTGCTCAATATTTGTCCAGTGGAACATAGCACAAATAATTGGACAAATTGTTTGTGTGCCGCTCTCTGATATACGTGTATACAATGGAATTAGCACAGTGGTACGGAGCCAAACACGCCGGCCACAATGGTTAGCGCTAATCAATCGCTAATATACTTGACGGTGTTGTAACGATCATTGATACGGGATAGATTAAATTTAACAATATCGGAGTAGACATGATTACATTATACACAATAATAGTAGATGACGTATATAGGATATAGCTAAGGAAGTGTGAAGTAAAGATTCAGAAGACAGAGTGAAGAAAGAACAACTAACTAAGCTGCATCAAAATATTACTAAAGATAATCTTAGGCTTAAGACAATGCAACGTTCTTGATCCTGACTTTTAAATAGCATTACAAGTAGGACTGGAATTAAATTATTTTTTTGAGCTATAGGTAAGAGGTAACAAAGTTTCTCGTAAAGTTTAATAAATTAATAAAGACCTATCACAAACCCCATCAAGTTTACCTTCACATTAGCACATACATCCATATAAAAGTTATGATCGTAACTACCGCTATTTTAGATAAGTTAACCGCGTCCAAACTTAATATTAATTTTCCTTTGTCAAACATTTCAATTTTAACAAAACAAAACCCGTCCGTGAAATATCAGTAGCTATAAAATTTGAACAATTTCTAAACGTACACAACAGATCCAGTTAGGTATGAACTGGGAACAAATATTTGTAAGCGGCGAGCCAGTGACGCGGTGCGACCGCTGGCAAATCATTCGTGTTTATATTAGTTATACACGCAGTTTTACTCCATTCAATTTGGTCCGATCGCATTTTAAATTGTGCCTCTCTCAAAAAATGCGGCGTTTTCAATAACAGCAATGAAAGCGATCTCAAATTCACTTCGATCCGTATTGAGTCTCCAACAATTTCAAAAATATCTCAATTGAGAACTATTAAATGGTAATAGAAGCGGGAAACTTTCGGGATTTAAAGTTAAATACAGTTGTCTGAATCTGATACGATAACAGTGAGCTTATATACACATGCACACTACTCCATTACATTCTTTTTTAAACAAAAAGCTACCCAGGTGTCACCGCCTGGCTCAATAAAACAAAAACTATCAGTATCGACTCCCAATCTCTCCAACTCAAGCACTCTTGGAAACAGTTAGTGCGAAACAATGCCTTTTTATACAGTTCCCAAAGTGGTTTCGTATCAAGCGCAGTTGTGTAATTGACTTTAACATGTAAAGTGTACTCGTTAGGCGTAACACGTGTTACAGATTGTGTTACATCGCAATTATGCGTTTAGTATCGTTGAATCGCTCATTCAGTATTAAACGATGATTGTAATTGATCGTTTTGTATATTAAAAGGGGATTTTTAAATGATTTTGCCCTGATTTTTTTGCTAAGGGTGCCCCTTAGGCTCTTGATTTCTGGAAATATAGTTACAATATTCCGTTATAAGCTTGCGAAAGAAGTTGTTTCGATCTTGCATCTAATACATTTTCTAATATATTTTGTTCAACCCAAAAACTAAATAGCCAGCCAATCGTTTTGAAAAAACAAATTCGTGAGAGTGCACAAACAGAACTGCAGACTGCCAGACTTTCTTTATTCTAAACCCCTATACTAATTCCGGAGAATTACTCAAATGGCCCCACTTGTACCAACAATAATAAAAACAGGACCTTATCAGCCCCACGCTAAGTAATTCGGATGGCCACGTCGAGGACATTTAGTGACCGGTTGATTACAAACAAGCAAATTTATCTTGACCCCAGTTCTCTCTAGACGGTCGTATAATGTATTAGATGCACGATACATTTGGCCGCACATGGGGCCATACTTAATTGGTTATGATCATCTCTATTAGGGCGTGGATGTTGAAATGTTTGGGATCAATTTGGTGATTTATTTCTGCTAATAAATGATGATTCGTTTGAGGACTATTTGTGAGTAATGTAGATTAGCAGTAATGGTTATATTAAGTTCATCAGATCTCAAGAATTTACTTTGTTATTTACATTTTTATAACCTCCATAGACTCTTTAGAGAGCCTTAAAACAAGTCATTATGTATATTTCCACGTGGCGAAGTACCAGAGAAATGTACCCAGCGAACATTTATTCGCGGGAGCGTGGCGAATTAGGCGGATCGCGCCTTGTCCGGCCGCAGTGGGCTTGTTCTTGAGGACGCGCTCCAAAGGATGAGAGGTCGCGGATTACCATTCTATAGCCAATATTAGGATACTAATAGGTACATATTTATATTGAAGTTAATACAAATTGAGAAATAGTTGAACGAACAATTTAGGATTTAGTATAACCCTTTTTCTGCTGCTGTGCTAAATGGACATGGAAAAATTATAGCCAAGCAACTAAGCCAAATACCTAATGAAAATCCACGTAGAATGTCTGCGTGGATTTTTATTAGGCTTAGTTGCTTGGCTATAATTTTTGCTTACTTTGTTTGATCAGTCAGAACACACACTGACACATTTTCTTTCTATTGCAAACTTTTGAGTGACCAAAGACAGCTGTAATTGCCGCCATATTCTGCCACAAACCACCGCCACCAGGTGTGGTCGCCGGTCGCTCGTGACGTGGCCCTGCTCAGTTGAGTGACAGTATCGATCTCACATAATCGCGCGCCGGCAATCGGCCCCCCACCTACGACCGTCGTGTTTCGCCCCGATAACTTCAATTCCGCTTTATCTCCCCGACTGCCGACTTTCTTCACTCCCCTTTGTGCTTATTTTCTCCAATTTTTTTCCACCGCCCCCACTTTTATTTCGTTCCTTTTCTTATTTTCTTACTACTATTATTTTCTCTTATGTATTTTTCGTGTTTCATCCCGCCCTTCGAGGCCTTTCTCTTGGATAGAGGAAGTTTTTTTTCGGTCATTTGTAAGTCGTTATTGGTGGAATTGTGGTTAAGTACCGCCGTCTACAGAATTGATTTTTTTAATGAATTCCTCCTTTATATTCTCGGGGAACCGGTAATAAATACCTAATGAAAATATTGATTGTTTGGACAGAAATAATATTTTGGTTTTATAGCGTCGGAATGTTAAGTCTGATTGGAGGACAGATAATCTAATTTGTTTGCTTTTTCTTCCATAATTTTATTTCATTTGAGACTTTAACTTCTACGTTACTGTTTACAGACTGTACGGAAAACCTACTTTTCCATTTATGCTACACATTAAACAAGCATTAAATGATTTAATTAACAAATATTTACTTACATTCCAAAAATAGCGTGATAATAAAACAAATCGCCCGTTTATAAATACAGGCTCATTAAAGGTGTCGCGCTAAGGGCGGGCACACACTGGCGACAAGCGATCAATCAAAATTGTCAACCGATTGGAAAGGCCGCCATGTTTCGCTGAGCGAATGTCGTGCATCAATCATGTTTCAAGAGCAGCATTTACAGCGAGAGTGTTACAATTCTGTCGTTTTTTGTTACCTTTGTGCCTGATCGAACAAGCTTAGTTGATACCAAAATGATTTACACTGTTACTGGTCGAAGACATTGAGAGTTGTCGAAGCAATTTTTGAGTTGAGTTGAGTTGTGTTTCCTTAATGAAAAAAAGGGTTTGATTTGATGTTATTGCTTGATACTTCAAGTATATTACCTATTAACATTACTTACGTTGATTACATATTTTTACTTCTTTGCCAACTCCCGCTTACCTACAAGAAAATAGTACTCGACTGTGAAATCTCAAGCCCATTTGTAGCTGAATTTTTTAACACAAAGTCACGCAAAGTTAACTTCCATTACTTATATTGGCTACACGCCCACATAACATCGGCGTATCAGAAAATGTGACAGATTGCGTAACAGTCCTTCCATTGAACGGAGTCAGTAACCCGTGCGCACATTACCGAGCCGGGAATCGAACCCCGGACTCAAGTGCTCCGACCATAAAGCAAATTAATCAATTAGCTGGAGGCATGTCGACAACATTACGAGTAACGTTTAATTTCGCTATCACCCTTACTTTGGGGGTTGTAAACAACCAGGGTAACTTGAGCCGTGTGTTCTACAATGCTTTAGATAGTGAAGGGTCACGATGACTGGTTTTGATGTAATTTTTCTGTGTAACTCTGAGGGGTAATTTTGTGCAATACTGCTGACGCATTTGCTTGATAGTCGTTGAGAGAGACGTTTTGTTCGAGTACTTTTTTGATAGTTTATGATGAAGAGACGGCTTCGCTTTGTATGTTAAACATTTTACGAATACCCTCTTTGCTTTGAAAGTTTAAAGGATTTGACTCATTGACTAATTGCGATGAACATTATAAAAACATGCAAAAATAAAGGACTATTTGTATTCTAGAGATTAATGAGGTAATTACTGTTAATGATAAAAAGTTCATCTCTTAGAATAAGCCTCTTCACTATGGCTTGGCTCTGCGCCCGGTTGGTAGCAACAGGCTCGCCCTTTTTAACATGGAACCTAAACATAGCTGGTGAAATTTAGGTGCTACACACTTCTGCCTACCACTGTGTTCCCTATACAAGCGTGCAAGATTCAAATTCACCAGAGTTATATATACAAAAATTCATGATATTAACCATATAAATTCTTCAGCAGATCCACTGCAGTCGGAGGCTGGATCAGATGGGAATAGCGAGCACGCATCATCGGGAGACGAGGACTCGCAGATGAGGCTACGGCTTAAAAGGAAGCTGCAGAGGAACCGGACCTCCTTCACTAACGACCAGATAGATAGCCTTGAGAAAGGTAAGGAACCCGTTCTACTAACCTACTCATAATACCAAAACCTCTTGTTTTTGAAAGTCCATACTGGTATTTTAAAAGCACCTTAAGAAAAAAAGATATAAAATTGTTTGGAGTGAAAAGCTTTGATCTTAGGAAGCTTAGGAGCAGCATAACTACTTCTATCAAGGACCGTGACTCATGAGAGAAGTTCTTGGTGAGAAAAGTTTCTGGCGAAAGCTTTTAATTAAATATATTCTTCTTGTTCGCTTTCGCATGAGCTATGTCTAAAAAAATAGGTCATGCTCATGCCGTAGGGATTAGCCAGTTAACTAAGATAGTAGCGAGGTTGACCGCCCATGGTGCGCCGGACGTACTTAGGTACTATTACACGTAGAGGCACTCTACTTGCACCCTATTAAATATAATTAAAAACCATAAAAAATCGTAGCGGAAATATGTGCAAATACCAAATCTCAGAATTTAGACGCGTTTTCGGAATTAGGGAAACATTCGAATCTCATACCGCTGTATAAATCCACTGTTCCCTTCAACAGTCAATAGTCCCTGGAGTCTTCATAAACCTATTTCCCAATGTCCTTTTCATCTTATTTATTGTTTGCAATAACACGGTTATTAGTAAGTAAATAAATATCGTCCCCCGATGTTTGCACTGCTCTCGGACGGTGGCAGTGGGCCCAATTATTGATGTCACCCTGTGTTAATCTTACTTATACGTTGTTTGTTTGTTTATTCTCATATCGCATTGGTTTATTGCCTTAGTGATTGAGAACTTTTTGTTGGGACGTTTGTTTGTCCTGAAGAAATGTTGTTGACAGAATTTGTGCTATCAAAATTCTGTGTTCCATATGTTTTAAATAAACCATCTGTATTTTTAGTATGTTTGATTCTAAATGAGTTCAAGCTTTTGAAATTATTAAAAACGGACATGTTTTGAAGCCAAGTACGCAAAAATGAAGTTGACACAATTCACAAATTATTTGAATTGTCTCTTTTTCATAACTTATCTTTAACAACTGCTTTATAGAAGGATCCTAACCCATTTATTTGTCCCACAGAATTCGAGCGGACGCACTACCCTGACGTGTTCGCGCGGGAGAGACTTGCCGAAAAGATCGGATTGCCTGAGGCACGTATCCAGGTAAAATAAAATCCAGTTTACACCGCGGTAAGGTGGCTGTATCGGACGTCTCCGTTGCTACCAGTACTTTAATAACAGACTAACATTACGATTGGTAAGGTCGGCACTCTTCAGGGAAATCTAAATAGAGCGTGAGTTGGACTTTGGTGGAAACTGTCTGTGTGGGCTAGGGTATAGTGACTGGATTGGACCCGAGCAGTTTATATCAGTGGCATGTTGACAGATGTACTACAAAAGAATCGGGTTCGATACTTAGAAGTGTTATCGCCAAGTTATTATAGGTATTGAAGGCGCTTTTCTTCGGGATACGAGTATTCACAAGGTTTATGGATGTGTCTTAATTTTAATGGTAAAACCTAGACAATACTTAATTAGCAAAGTATAAAAAGTATGTTTACACGCAAAAAACTTTGGAAGCATAGCGGAAATTATTTGTCAAAACAAAACACATTTTGAGCACGTAAAGTAGAGTTTAGACAATCGTACTCACAATGCTCTCTGCCACCACCATTTGTTCCGTGTGAACATATTTCCAACAACATTTAATTCATCTACAACGTTGGCACAGATTTAAATAAAATCCCACTAAAATCGGACAAGGGCTTTATTGAGAGTGGGATGCGTTCATAAGGGCCTGTTTACACTGTCTGTTTGCGTAGGCACCCGGTATGTAGATGCGTCTTCAGTAAACATGTTAAAAAAACAAGGGTGGTAATATTATAGCACAGGGAATGTACTTATTACATAGCGTAAGTAAATATTTTGCGAAAACTACGCCCGTAATATAACCGACATTGTTTTTAATGTTTGAATTTTTCGACGGACAGTGTTTGTCTTACCCGGTCTGTGTGCTTATCATTAATGTGGAGTAATTAATAAGAGTAATATTACGTTAGTTTGTGGATATGTGTGTGATTTTTGGTAATGTATTCCACTTTGGGGAATGTAAATATTTTTTTTGGTTTAAATGAATTGCGGACTGTTTAATTAAACAGGAGGAAATGAATTATTTATCGAAAATTATATTCTTCATATTTTTTATACATCTGGGAGTTAATTTTGGGTAGGTTGCGCAACTGTAAATACGACACAGCATAGACTAAGCCTGTTAAATGACCACACTTTTGCTACTTGGTCAGTTATACTCACTTATTTACATGAAACCTAGCTCATCGAGTATAAAATGATATTTGTCAAACTACTTACATTGCGCATGCCATTTGATATTTAAATGATGTCAGATTCATCATTTAGTATTTACATAACGTACACCAGCATAATAAAATACCAGCCATAGTTTTCCATTTAGGTACTTTGCTACGAAAAACAAACTACGCGCTAATATTTTAAATTAATAAATCTATACCTAAGTCGTGGTGGCCTAGTGGTTGACATATCGGATTTCTATGCACGAGGTTGCAGATTCAAACCCAGGCAAGTATCAATGTGACTTTTTCAATGTCATAAATACCTTTTTAGATATTCTAAGACACCACTGACTGACGGTGACGGAAAACATCGTAAGGAAACCTGGATTTAATTATCTGAAATCGCCAACCCGCAGTGAGCTAGCGTGGTGATCAATGCTCAATCCTTCTATTTACGAGAAGAGGCCTTTGGCCTGCAGTGGGACAGTTATAGGCTGTTATTATTATTATTAAATCTATTCTAATTTCAACCAGTATTGATCCCTTAAACTTTAAAAGAAAAATAGACGGGTAAAAGGTTTACCCCTTAGAACAATGTACGGTAAACAACGTTCTATTCCACTTAGCGTGACACACTTAGTGTTGCCAACAGTTTAAAAAGTCATTTATCAAAGTGTAAAAGTTGGCACAAGTTTTATAATGGCCTAATGTGATTTTGACTGCAAACCTTTTAAGTTTGCAACCTCTTTACACTTTTACTGCTATAAATCGAATTACATTTAAGTGCAGCTTTTAGATCGTCATGCTGAGACGTATTTATTTAGTTTTCCGTTCATCAATTTGTTTTAATAAAATTATTATGGTGTTAAGTATAATTTTGTTGTATCTATGTATATCTATCAAGGAAAAAGTTTATGTAAAAGCTTGTATATAAACGAGCAAAATTAGGGAGGTTCATGGCTTTATTTAAAATCGCCGATGACATTTTCGTAGGATACAATTGACGAAATTTCAATTATGATCTTAAGGCCTAAGTATTAACCTATTTACTTGCTAGCTTTTAGAAGATAATTAGTTATAAATACCTAATATAAACAGACATTAGTTAGATAAAACCTTACACAAAAAGCATCTATAAAACATTGAATAAAATAATGTTTATTTATAGGTCTAACTGTGTTTCTATAAAAAAAACTTATTCTGGTTATTAATCTTATATTACCATACACAAAGCTTATAACAATACATACAAAAAGAGTGCGAAAGTAAAACAATATTCATTCAAACACAAACAACTTGGAACACGAGTGAAACACGAAACAGGAAAGTTTCAACGCCGGAGTTTTCTTGTCTGAGAAAAAGTAAAAAAAGACAAGATGGCCGCTGACATTGTTTTCAGCGGGAGTCGGCGGGCTAAGCTGTTACATTAACCTCTTGTCTCGGCCTTAGTTAACATTCGTGGGGCGACGTCACGTACCACGTAGTCCACGTAGTCTACGTAGTACGGTCAACAAGTAAGCACGGTTTGTGACGTTTGAGGATGTACGTAACGTTAAAAATGGTTTTAAAGCTAAAGTTTTTAATTAATATGTCGACTGTAGCAAGTATAAAGTCTAAAAGGATTTTTTATTTGATAGTGTATATATTTTATCAATAATTAAGGTTGCTTAACCGAAATAGTTTTCTAAATATATCTAACAGTTTCATAACTAAAAATAAAACCTTAGACACTGAATAGGTTGGTTTATAGTACAGAGGCTTACGCAATTACGCATATCCTGTCCTACTTTAAGCAGTATTATTATGATTAAAAATATACGAAACACTTATCTTAAAATACATTGTACAAACGTCGAAATAAATACTCAGGGAAGGCAATATCAAAAGCAAAACACATCGCTGTACGTTCATCCCTGAACGCTAGCCACCAAGCTCTATTGAACTCTAATATCGTTACACAAAGTTCAATTCCCCGTACATAGTCCGGGAGCTAGGCTTTCAAGGAGTAGCGTGAACATAATTTGGTATTCGTCGGGATCCCACGTGTTGCAGGGTTCAAGGCTGGGTCAAAATGGTGGGCTTTACACTGCGCTCATCGCATCTCTGAAATAGCTGAAATTACACCTCCTTCATTTTTGTTACTACCTATCTCGTAGGTATACCACGCTAGGAGAAGCCTGGCTCTTCAGAGCGTTAAAATATTCAGTATTTATGATATGCAAGTAGGTGCTTACTATTTAAATTGAAGAGCCATAATTAAATACCTATTTCACATTTATTAAAGCGTGCGCTATCAAGCAACAATGAAAAAGAAATCGTATTCTCGTAGTAATTAATAATTGTGCTCTCATTGAATTTAATATAAATAGATATTATACGAATGCTTATATTACTTATCCCAGTAAAATATGATCAGTAATATCCCGAGTATTTTCCACGTGGCCACAGTTACAATAGCCGCCGGGTGGGGTATCGATCCCGGGGCCTACAGGAAGCGGGGGTGCGTTTCCGGCCGCGGGGAGGGGGCGGTGTTTTGAAAAATTGGCACCCACTGCCGCACACAAACATTTTTACTATTAAAACAAGCCAAACTCAATCCTATTTTGATGGGAATAAGGTAGCATTAGAAATGACGTAAACAACTCTTGAATAAGTGTAGAGTTTTCGAGGTGTTAGAAATGTGTTCTGATTTATCTTGTCCATACGTTGTTTGGCTTATTCCATTTTTTGTGGGTTAACTTCTAATTATTTTTTTTATTGAATATGTAAAAATCATTACTAGCTCCTGAACTATAGCATTGGTACTATTTGTCAACAGACAGATTTTGTTTTGATAACTTCAGTTAAACTAATTAGTTCGCACGTTAATCACATAAAATCAAAACCGTGTGTTAGCTAACTAAAAACGAAATATATTTATCACATTTCAATACCTATACATTAAAATAACAACCTACTGGAAGTGAGCTTTCCACAATATCAGCCCACTTACAGCTAGTCACTAATTAACTAACTTTATAACGAAAAATAGCAAAACAACTGTAGCTGCAATTAAAACAGTAACAACACGAAACTAATAAATTAAAATACATCATTCCGTATTAATACGGGCGCAATTTACAAGCGAAAACAATTACGGGGCCGCAACTCGTTGGTTGTGTAACCAAATTATGGGAAATCCCATTTGGTAAGGAACCCTCTGTAACTTTATTTTCATCTCAACTATGAGGGTAGGAGAACAATTTGTAAAAGGCCACGGGAAATAGCTGAGAGGCGGGAAAAAGGCCTGTCATCGCTGTCATGGCGGAATATCTATAGGCGGCGGGAAAAAATGAGACACGTCACTATATTTTAGCGTGACGTAAGGCAAAGGACACATGGTCGAGTAAGATTAGCAGTTAAGTTTTTATTTGTTAGAGTTAAATTACGTAATCTGTTTTAGTTTCGCGACTATAACATAGTAGGTAGTAGGTCATACTAAACGATTAAAATAATAAGATTATACATTACTTGTCTGTTAAAGCTGATAATTTTTGTAGCATTTAAACCATAGGTATTATATAATACCTACTATGAACGTAAAACTAAATTCATATTTAAATAATACAGGGTGATCAACCAAATCAAAACCCTGCCAAAAACATATCAAATAAGTAGGTATAAAACATCTCTACAATCCGTAAAAAAGTGCGTGACCTTTGAACAACAGTCGCTAGTGTACACGCAGCTTTACGCGACCCTCAGCCTGCGGACCTACCCGGTCCGCGAGGGCCCCAATAAAATATTGTCGGCAACATTCAGGCGATTCTGTCGGAGACCGGAGCAATAATATTATAATAATAATAATAATAATTAAAACATTTATTAAATTTAACACGTTACACAAAATAAATAAATAAATAAATATGACATATTGCCTCCACAACCAACCTCTTTGAACGGCTTTTCCTCTGAAATAACGCGCTTACTTACCTACTAACGTTTATTTAGCTAGAATGGAATATTGTTAGCTTTGATACTAGGCTAGGCTGATTTATTTGAAGTATTCGAAGCATAGGTACACATCCCGTTCATTCATGATGAAATATTAAATCTATCGTGAAATCTACAGTCTAAATAGTATTACACAAAAGTTTGATAGGTAACTAATACTCAGTTCTATCCACAATGCAACTATCATTACTACAGTTCCAGTAACAACTGCAAACTAGGTTCCAGCTTACTCCCATGTACTTGAAAACTACATAGGTGTTACATTATGCACAACAGTGGCAAGTCCGCCCGCCTTCACAAAGCGCGGGAAGGCTTCGGGCGCCATATTGTCGTCGCCATGGCTGCCGGCGGAAGTGACGCGCACGTGAGGGCTACTTCCGGGGCCGCGTTCCGTTTCACGCAGTTCAATGTCACAATACACTACATTATGTCCAAGCTCTATTTGGTTTAATTGTTTTAGAAGTTTGGGGACTTTCAAGTGATTTAACTTCTTATTTTAGGCTAACTAATCAAACTATAAGTACTTGCTTAAACAATATTTATACCATTATAATAATAATTATATTCCCTGTTGCTAATAAAAAATCCAAGCAATATAATTTTAAACGTCTATAACCGAAACAAAACTTATGTGTCTAACAAGAAACTATACCCGAACTCCACTTACAAAACTAACCTACCCAATAAGATGTATAATCTTATTTGACAATTATTTTAATCCTTACAGCTTCCCAATTCTCATTCCAATTACCTCCAACAGGTCTGGTTTTCAAACCGGCGCGCGAAGTGGCGGCGTGAGGAGAAGCTCCGAAGTCAGCGGCGGGACGCACCAGCGGCGTCGCCCCCCGCACCCCCCACACCCCGCCTGCCCCTCAACGGAGGCTTCAACTCTATGTACAGCCCCATACCGCAACCCATCGCCACCATGGGCGAGACTTATAGGTAAGTGGAGATGGAAGACATGATGGTACTTCTGGAGATTACGATGTTTTTTAAAACATTTTTAGGGGTCAGGTTACTGATTGTAGGCAGTTAGATAGATATTGTTTTCAGTCTATATTAGGATTAATGTTAAGGCTGAAAATAGCCATTAAAATGTTTGTAAAAATTCAATGCCAATGAAAAACGATCTAGGTACATTTCAGGTGGCCAAAACATTATCTACTACTTACATTTTTTAGGAAAACTTTATTCATCCAACATAGGCAGAAGACAACAAGATTCCAACAAATATTTAAAAATAAAATCTTCCGACAAGAAGAACTCGGACACGTGATCTTAAGCGCACGGTATCGCCATCTATCATCGAGCAGCGACACTAATTAAATTGCGCGCGAAATCGAGCGGCAAAGGTCGCGCCTCCTTGCGTTTCCCGCCACGCCAGTGCACCGAGACGCTCCGAAGGTCGACCGACTTTCCACACCGATTGATTTTTAATAGTGAACTGAAAGCTTCAGCTTTTCTCCCAGAACAAATTAACTTAGTGGAATTAGAATTGTAGTTTAAAATGTGTGTTATTCATTTTATATTTTCCTTAATTATTTGAGTGTTTATGACGTAATTTTAAAATGTTTGTTGTTTGTAATGTTAATGGTATTGAATTCAGCAGCCAATATCAATTTTAAGATCAAGGACTGAGAGTGTGGTCTTTGCCCTGTAGCCATTTCGCCTGAAAATAAATACCCTGTGTATACTCTATGAATACAATTTACAATAAACCCAATACACTAGAAGTGATCTAGCTATGTAATGTTAGCATAATAATGAAGTATCTGTACTTTTTGACATATCATTGGATCTACCATTTTTTTTCTGCCGATTTCTCCGGAGCGTCATTAACATTGTCGTTGTTTACAGCTCGATGTCCGGTGGCTTGTCATCGTCGTGCCTGCAGCAGCGGGACGGCGGGTACCCTTACATGTTCGGTGACGTGTTGGGCAGCGGGGGCTACTCAAGAGCGCCGGCAGCTCACCAGCAACATGCTGCTTATTCCCAGCCGCAGACGGCCGCTGGCACTGGTGAGTTTCAAACCTAAAATAGTTATAAGGATTGCAGGGAATAGATGCGACTGAAAGTAGAAGAGCAAGTGAAGCGAGTAGAAGTGAAGAAAGGCCATTTATTCCCAGCAAGCTTTTTATGTTCAAGGGAGGAGGTTTATGCCCAGCAGTAGGTCACATAGAAGCTGATGATGATGAGGCTTTTCACGGCTGATAATGATGAACTTTCTCGGATACTTATGTTTCTTGCCCTCTTGTTTCCTTACCAAGTACCACGACATTTAAATCCTAAAACCACTTTTTATTCCTGATACGTCAAGCTTGTTAACATCGGTTGTTTATTGTTCGGTTTTCATTGTACTTACTTATATCATGTCTTAATTAAATTACTTGCAATAGTACATTAGTTAGAGAGATCTGAATTAACTTGAAGATTCTCACAGAAAGTACCATAAATAAGAACCTTAACGGCGTCTAAAATATAAGAAACTAAAATATATATTTAAAATACATTTAGAAACAAAGCCAACGAAATCAGCACGAGAAGCTTTAAAAAATATTTACCAACTTCGTAATAAAATGTAAAAAAAAATGCTGAGTCAAGAGCGAAGGGCGTCTGGCCCACAAGACCGCGACATGATGGGGGAAACAAAAAACAGAGAAAGGAAAAATAGGTATTCATGCTCCGATTGTAATGGCCGTTGTCTGCCTTACAAATAGCCTTGAAATTGATTTTGCTAATACACAGTAGAAATGTAAAACCATGGAATATTCTCTTAAAAGATTTTAAATTAAATGTACAAACCTCAAACACGTGTATCTAAACAGCAAGTGAGAATTTATTATTCAGAAAAGACTAAGCCGTGAGGCGCTGGCATTGCCATTGTTTTAAAAAGCCGTAACTTTTCCATTTGATATTATATATCACGCGGCGGACATTTTTAGCCGTAGGTGGCGGAAAGCGGTATGAATTATTGTTGTTTGGGGCGTTTCGCGGCATTGTTCGTCTGCCGAGTTTCCAGCATCAACCGCGAACAAAAGAGTTTTTCACAATTCAAAATGCACGCTCTCGTTTCATTTACTCTTTTGCGCTCTTTCGACGGGTGCATTTCCAGCTTCGTGCGGTATTAAATAATGCGGATTTGTTCTACTTTTCGCTTTTTGGCTCCAGTTCTTTTACGAATTCAGCGGGTATGAGGTATTTTTCATTTCGGTATGAATCCGAGATTAAATATTTTTCTCAAAAATACTGTGAATGGTTCTTTGTCATAACATATAATTAAATCAAATTTAATGTTATAGGTATACAAAACAATAACAAATTCAAACATTCTCGATGCGTATTAGCATATAAATCATCAATAAAACGTACCCAAGTTTGTAAGCGTCATAAACAAGAGGGTTTAGGCACAAACCATAGACTAAACGAGTCTCGCAGGAGCTGTTTAGAGGCGATAATAACGTGTAATGAATGTAAACGGTGTTAACCCTTTGGTGTCGCCGGCGGAACGGAAAACTGTTATCGGCCAGCCACACGCGCAGGGGCGCTAGCCGATCGAAATAAGGGCCACATAAATCTAGACGTGCAGCATATTCGGGGCCACAACACAATAGAAGAGTTATCTTAATAACGTACGTACATCACACCCTATTGTTGAGAGGTGAAGCTCAAATTAGCGAGCGAGGTTTATAAAAACAATGAGGAACCCTTTAATGCTTATACAAATACAACATTTTAACGATTTATCAGACGAAAGACTGCAAGCTTTAAGCCTGGAATAACTGAATATCCGATAGGTATTAGATCAAATACTCAAAACATACAACTTACAATGCTATAGGTATAGGTACGTAGATACCTACACCATACTCCGAGACTCAGAGAACGTAATATTTGATGTACAATATCTGCGTCACAGACGGATACGGATAGCTTTATGACGGCGCGACGTCACATAATCGAGCCAGTCCTACCGTGCACAGATAACGCGATTGTGTGTAATAAACGGAATGCAATCGGAATCCTATTAGACATATGGCCCGACCGATACTGATACATGACGTTAATAGGTTTCACGTTTGATTGTGTTAACATGCGTTCGTGATACGTACTAGATTGGTTGCAGAATTGTCTCGTGGAAGGAATTTTCGATTACGATACATACGTAGCTGTTAGACTGATTGGTAGATTTGTGTAGATTGTAATTATGTACATGTTTACCTGTTAGACCATAGACTTTAATTTTGTCTATAGTTTTAATAATCAGAGAATATTAATCAATATTTTAAGGAAGGCTTTATAATTAATACTATCGCTACTTTTATTAATTACATTAACAATGAAAATTCTTATATCCATCTATGTTGTCTACATGTTTATTGGTATTGACATCTCCCTTCTTTGTTTGGTAGGTGTAATATCGGCGGGCGTGAGCGTGCCTGTGCAAATACCGTCGCAGGGGCCAGACCTCGCGTCCAACTACTGGGGGCGGCTTCAGTGATCTCAGCTATTCGGGTTCCCGCATCGACTTCTGTCGATGCCTGAGAACCCGACCAACATACCGGAGTCCCCATCTAGTGGCGAAATCGCGCACAACTACGCCGACTCGCACTTGTCTTTGAACGCAGCTATCAACATGACGGCCGGTCACGATGCTAATGTTTTAGCCGCAGATTTGCAAGAACAGAACAATTCAGTATCGTAAGTGTTTACAAGTTACAAGACTGTTGTTATGTCCCGTTCGTTTCACAACCCACTTATTTTCACGTTAGTGAGATTTAAATTCTAAATGGTGCAAGTTATTTTCCTTTACCAGTGTACAATATTTTCGAATTACCAACACGATAATCTTAAGAGGCAACTGATGATGTTCAAACTTAGAGGTAAGCGAACGACCGTACACGATGACGTGTGCTGCGCACTACCGACGTGTTATATACTTTTTTATGATTTGCTTAAACATAACACATGTATATGTATAATATACTACATAGTTAAGGCATGTTTCATTGCGTACGGTCAATAAAATAGTAAGCTAGTAAAACAATAGCACGCAATTGTAAATATAGAAAAGCGCCATCTATTGTCAAGTAGAGAAAGTTTCCTTAATGGTAGCCGAGATGTTTTCGGCGGGAAAATATGTAAATGTAAATTGTTTGTGCCAACGTTTGTAATAATCGAGTGTTATGCGCCCTTTGCGAGCACAACCCTTTTTTCTTTGATGTATGCAATAGGGGTGCGAAATATTAATGCTATAGAGAAAAAATGCGGCAATGAGCTTCGTTATAGCGATTGTTTCACACCCCTGCCTTCGCCAGTAAATTGTCATACAAACTAATCATGTTTGTTCTATTGTGATGATTCTTGTATAATATTGTTACTAAATAGATGTTGTACGTAATGTGTCAACTCAATTTCATTATTACACTTCGAAGCGAATTAATTTATTATTTATTGATTGTAAAAATTAAGGTCAATATTGCTGTGATTAAAATATAGATTTATTAGATTATTTTACCACAAAAAATGAACGATTTGAGAAATTATTAAATTTTGCAGCACTGAAATTATTTTGTACAAAAATGTATACTTAAAGATTCTATAAATTCATAAAATATTGTGTGTCATTTTTTTTATAATGGTGCTGGTAAACAGCACAAATTATCATTTAATTAAAAACTTGATAAATATGTACATTTATAATATATATTTTCAATAAAAATGCAATATGGACGTGGTAAGGCGTTATGGTAACGTTGTATGTAAGTAATGTAATTTAGTTAATATTAAGTGTAAAATAAATTATTACTCGATATAAGTGCATATAGATTGAGGAGATTACAGTGAAATTTATTAATAAATATTGCATTAACCATTAGCATTTGTTTCCTTTGACTGCCCTAACATCGTTTAGGATGACGAATGCTACACTTGAGTGTGTCTAATAGTACAACAAAGGTCGAATAAAGATGTATCAAATAATATTAATAACCGTTGTGCAGATGACGCGACTTGCAACCTTATTGCGTAAACTACAGTTGGCAGTATTGCCACCCTAAAAATAGTGCAAAGAAATTATTCCGTTAAGTATATTTGGGCGGTATATATTAATTTTGTGTCGGTTAACTTTGTATAGAGCCCCACATTGAATGGGGGACCACTACAATGGGATGGGATTAAACGTGTTGTATTGGAGGTATTATAGTGATCTAAACGAAGAGGGATCGTAATACAGTGTGATGCTAAATTATTTTAAATTGCTGTTGAACAAAAATACTTACAAATGTCATCAACATATGCCTAAACACATCTAGCACGTATGTGTACATCTAGCTAAACAAATTTAAAACAGAATAATTTAAATGTGTATTTTATACATTTCAGGTAGAGATTAATTTGAAAGACACTGCATCTAGAAAGGTTGCCTTAAAATAACATCATGGTGCCTGGCTGAGGCATTTTTAGGTCTTACATCAATATCACATCACAAAAAGCATCGTTTTTTTTTCTACAGGCCTTTTGACCTTATTCTGATGTACATACCTACATACATGTAAGTACAATATACACAACATCCATCACTATCTAGGACCTCAATCAGATAAAAGCACCCCGTACAATCACAATGGTACGTATTCTATCAAAAACATGCAAGCGCCCTCTGTGCTCAAAGCAAGCAACTGCGCAGATTATCAACGCTTATAATTGGTTTACATTTTGTCTGTCCCCTATCTATCGATGGGGACGAATGCGTTTGATTTGAATGGCTAATCTTGTGGAGACTGGCGGAATTCTGAGGGTCCTGTGATTATTTGAATTTTTGTCTTGTTTAATGTTTGTAGTGTTACTTAATTCATATCATTGATGAGTTCCGTAATCCTTTTTTTAATGTAGCATCTCATACAGCGCACAGTTGAGTATTTCTTTATAATTCAAAAATTTAAGGCTTATTTTTAAACTAGGTTTATCTAATATCTAGATCCAACTATAAATAGATATAGAGATAAAGAACGTAAATAAATTAACAGCAATTTTATAATATTTTTACCTTTCATTTCTGTCCTTATAATAAAAGTTAACATATTAATAAACTAAGTGAACAGATATTGCTTAATTATTTTAATGAAACCAGTTTACTAATTTTTTTATAATATTTATTAGATTAAAATGGAAATGTTTACACTTCAAGTACTTATCTACATAATAAAATCACATTAAACAGTCTTGCATGACAATTGATATGATTATGTATTGTCCATTCAATATTATATATTATAATGTAGAAGAAAATCATACCTAACATATCTACCGACAGTAAAGTAATTACAAAATATAATACAATTATATATATATATATTTATATAATAATCATAAAACTGGAAAATACAAAACACAACATAATATTATATATATTTTATATGTAACAATTTTATAATTTATATGAATATATTGTCATGAATCGTACATACATACCCAGATTCGTCACATATAATTTTTTAATATAATATAAGCTATATTTTGTGTACGAAAGTCGAAACCTACACACCGTACACCTTATTATATCACTAAGTAACTAGCAAAAAGAGGCATCCGCATGGATTTTTGTAAAATACTTTGATCTACGATTATTTTTATAGTAACGATTTATATAAAAATTAGTTTGAGATTAAACAAAACATGAAAATAATGTTTAAATACTACCAACTAAAACGTTTAGACTAAAATAACAAGAAATCCTTAAGTTTAACTTTACACAAATATAAAAATATAAAAGTTTATATATAATTTTAGAAATTTTACTAAATAAATATATTATATATATATTCTATTAAATTTTTCTAGAGGTAGCAAGCAAGCCTCTCAGAGAAAAAACATAAAAGGACTAACAGGTACTTTAATTAGCATAATATATTTGGTTTTTTATTAAACTTTATATTAAAAATATTGTTATTATAAAAAGATATGAAGGGGATATGCAATATGTTCCCAAAGCATATTTAAAGTACTCGAGTAAACGAAGCCTAACTAAAATATGCGAAGGCGCAGAAACGACTATTTCTTATGAAAACTTAACGTCAAACCTAACAGTAATAATATATAACATATTTATTAAAATTAAAAATATAAAAGATAAAGCCTGTTTATCGGTGTTATCAGGCGAAACTAGTACATTTTTCATGTGCAAAGGTCTAATAAAACACAATAAAGGTCTATAAGTAACCCTTTTAATTTCGAATGAACCAACTATTTAGAATTATATTGATCAATTTAGAGACTAACATTACAAGGGAAATCGTTTATAATCTCACCTTCTGAACGTATCCCTTTAGTTACAAACCATCGAAATTATGTAAAAAAGTACAGTCTTATTGATCATGTTATGATAAATTTAGTTGTTTGACGAACTTTTGTGGTTTGAATAACTTCTACGAAAATATTTATGAAATTAAAAATCTCTTATCAGCAGTACCGATTTTGATCTCTATTCCGTAGGCATAAGAATAACATGAGTGAAAGTGAAAATTGAGATCTTGTGTGGTAAGTATACCTAAGTGAACGCGTGTTAGTGTTGCTATGTGTTTGATATACATTTTACTGTTATAACATTCATGAGTTTTTTATTTATTATATATCGGTTTTACTTACGAGTTTTTTTGGGGATGCCCACTAGTTTTGGACTCAAGCGGAGCCCGTATATGAGCATGTGACGCGGCGGAGTTTGAGTCCGAAACTAGTCGGGCATCCCCAAAAACGACCGGTACCGGTAACCGGTAGGTATATACGAAATTTTCACCTGCGTAGTTAGTATTCTGCCAAGTATTTAGGCTAGCAGTCTAGTTCTCTCGTTGACCCTTGAAGGTATAGGACTTGAGTTGACACCATCTTGCCTGAAAAAAACAATAGTCTTACTATTACAAATATGTCACACATTGCTAATAACAGTAATGAATGAGAAGACCAAGGAAAAAAAAATTGTATGCGTCTGCGCACGAATAATTTTGCTATTGGAATTTTGTAAATCTAATAAGTCTATTTCACTTTCGCAAAAATTGGCGAGCAAGGAAATGCTAAAACATTAAATAGGGCTTGCCTAAATTGAAAAGTATTGGACAGGGGACTGACCACACAAGTGAAATTGTGGTTAGAAAATTATGTACCAAAATATTATTTGACTCTCACTTCTATAATTAAAACTCATAACAATTAGTAGGATGGAAAAAAAACCGTTATATCGTTGAACAGAAGAGGGTAACTTACCGTCCCCAATAGTCTCGTACGGAGCCATACATGACCGGTTCTGGCATGCTCAGCCTGACGCTCCTGGGCGGCGGCGGGAAGGGCGGGCGGCCGCGGTTGTGCCAGTGTTGGAACAAGAACCCAAGTGTGGCCAGCACCACCCATATAACTGTCAATGTTATGTCTGCAATAGATGAGAATGAAAGTTTATTATAAGGTAGGTAAGTTCTACTGCCTTCAAATAATATAGACGCGAACTTTTGTGAGTATTGATGCATGTTTGTTACTCCTTCGCGCAAAAAACACTGAATGGATTTTAACGAAACTTTAGATTAATATAGCTTATACTTTACAATAACATAATATGCTTTAATTTATAACGATACTAACTATGATTCGAGGTTTCAACTGCATTAATGCAAATTTAGCGTACAGCTAGTATTTTATTATGTCAGGGGCCGGCTAAAATCAGTGTTGTGTTCTACTTAGTATACCTAAGATTAACTTAACTGTTCCCTCCAGTTGTATTCAGGTATTTTTTCGGGAATGATCGACTAGTTCCGGACTCTGAGGAGACTCGACACGACTCACGCGTCATCAGAATATAATGAATAAGGACTCAGTTCGAGTCCCGATACTGGTTGAGCCTTGCCAAAGAAAACGTGAAAAATACTGAGTTAAAAAGAGACTAGTTTTTGTGGTCAGTAATTTATTCTTGCTACAAACTCATTTCATACTGCCTTAGCGTGATCATAATAAATAATTATAATTCATATACTTATTGTTTCTAAAGCGCTCATGTGTAGTTTAAACCCAATAACGGGATAATCAAAATGTGTAAAAGGAAAAAAACAATTTAATCACATGTACCAACGAGATTAATTATTCCAGTAGGATAACCAGGAACTATCGGTACCTAAACACAGCATATTTGTAACTGTTGACAGTTATTAAAATAAGTCTACGCTTTAATTTGAAGTAAATTGGAAAAATGGTCCCAACAAGAGGCCATTAATATGACAGACAATGTCAACTGAGACTCTACGCAGGACACATCATAGTGCACAAGTGTATGCATTAATGCCCAAACGCAGGCGCACTGTGTATTTTTTCCCACTCCTTTCCAGGGCCGAATTAACCATGTTGGGGCCCCTAGGCAATTCACGTCTCGGGGCCCCTTTATCGTTAGAGGTCTTCTCTAATCTCAAAAATATTTCCCAAGGCGCACCGCGGGGCCCCTAGCCAGTTGCCTACTCTGCCTATTGGATAATCGGGCCTTGCTCCTTTCACACTTTTGGGCGAAGACAGATCAGCTTGACGCGCTTTCTGAGACTCGGAGAGGTCTCGATAATAGAAATACAGTCACCTATTCAAGGACTGACTCCAACAAGGCCTGCTTAACCTCGTAAATCGACTTATATCGCAGTTGCTATGTAGCAACGAGACCCTATTATCCTTAATATGCAATATTTTAAAACAAATATTATAAAATAGTCTCGTTTAGAGGCCATTTAGGTCTGATCAAGACCCTGTCAACTAACAACGACTTGATTAAGGTTCAATATTCGATTACACAAAATAAATTAAATAGCATTGAAGGTTACATACATAACATTACATTTCATACGCAAATAAAATACCTATTGTTCTACTTTGAACTTATTACGTACTAATTACTAGAGGGCAACTATCGTGATTGTTTTGAAAACATTTTTTTATTGCTATGATGTGATTGACATAATAATTTCACTGCTAAGATAAGTTTTGGTTTATTAAGGGTTACGTCCTATTTTTTATATAACGTAATTTTATATTTCATAAGCATAGTATAATAAATAGTGTTTTCAACGCATGATTTCAACAAACAAGTTCGTGTGTGTGGGTGACCTATATAGGTCTATAGGTCACCCACACGCACGAACACAATTTAATAATTATTATGATAAAAAATGAGCAAAAATAAATATTGAAAATCAACTTACCCTTCCACTGAAGAGGCGGAAACAACGTAGCCTTATTAAAATTAGGCACAACAGCTCTTCTTATAGTATTAATTAGGATATACTTCAAGTTAGATCCCAAGTAATAGTCCATAGACAGTACAGTTGCGTACGCGCCGAGAATTGCGCAACACAGAATGTTTGCTGCATACGTTACGGAGACGACGGCTAATGCTGTCAGCAGCATCACCAAAATGAATGGACTCCAGAAGTTGAAATCAACTTCCAAGTACACAAGGTTACCTAAAAATTTACATTATTTTTAAACGAGAGTATTTCGACGTTTTAAGGCCCATCGTTTATTGGGATAGGTCTCTAGAGAAGCGGCATTCTAGCGTCCATGTCGCTTGTCTAGGAGTCCAGGTAAAGGTCTGATGATTGGCTGATTTACCACGTTTTACATGGGACTTGCTTGATGAGTCTACAGACTTCTAATAATGAAGAAAAACACCTTCGAGGTGACTGAAAGCGTCATCAATATTCATATTATAAAGAGGTATCGTATATTCCTTGTTTGTAGGGGGTAATCTCTGAACCTATTCATCAGATTTCTAAACTTCTTTTAGCAATATTTAGCATGGACCTTTTGGGTGGACATAGGCTTGAAACCCGGAAAAGACACGATTTTTTTTCACGCAGATGAAATCGCGGGCATAAGCTCGCTGTTTATAAAAAAGTAACTTATACGCCTGAAAATTGTTAGATATAAATACGCTAGTCTTACCAGGCAATTTGTAGTAAAATATTGCAGCTAACAGAAAGCCGAGGTTCAAAGAAGGTAGGAGTACTGCTATCACGGGAATTCCGTACAGCCACCAGAATAACAACCATATGGCACCGAAGAACACTCCAGATAACGTTGATGCGGCGAGCAAAGCTAAAAATAGAATACACAGCTTCATCAACTACGCACTATCACTTTTGTTCAATATTGTGACAAAAAAAGGAAATAATGCATCCAGGCGTAAGTACGTATGTATAAAAGTAATCAGTCATTAAGAGCCATTTCACAAAATTGTGACGTTCGAATTCTGTCAAAATTGTCATGTGTGCGTAGCGCACCCACACAAAAACAATGCAAACAGTGTAGCGAGAGTTTTGAGACGGACATAAAAATTTTGATCGTTATGACAATGTTTCTTATTCGAGATTTATAAAAATATTTTTATTTTTTTAGTAATTTATTTAGACAAATTGTAATTTCTACAATAAAAATTTATTCACCAATTATAAATAGATCATGTTTTGTAAAATTTATTTTAATAATAAATGTAAGCGATTGTATTTTTGGAGGATTATTACTCAATTACGCAAAAACGGTTAAAAGGACATATAAAAAAAATGCACATAGATAGTTTATAACCTGGATTAACATATTAAAGGCTACAAGCTACTTTTCATGCGTAAAAAAAACCAAGTGGACCAAGTTGCGGACAAAATATATAGTACAGTCAAGATTAAAGTAGCTGAATATTATTAATTTAATAAAATATCATAAACTAATAAAATAATATATTTTACTTGATAATAAACAAAACCGAATGAAAATAATACATAGAAAATGAAAACGTTGTGGTCGTAGTATAAACACGCGTTTGCAATACGAATTTTCGTAATTTGAAATAAGAAAAAAGTGACACAGATCCTACCTCTTTGGGCGCTCGGGCCCGACTGATCATTCTAGGTTTGTGCATCGTAATTTATTGTGATTTGGAGTGATATTGAAAATGATGTGATTTCTAATTAAATAAAGGAATTTTGAAAATCACTGTGTTATTAGATTTCTTAAAGAGCATAGTTTATTATGACATGATTTTAAAATTAAAATGTACCTTTATTTAAACCAAAAAGTCGCGATAAAATTACAGTATAAACCGTGAAAATAGGTTTCAGTTTTATTTTTTTTATCAATTAAAAGTGTAATTAATCGAAAATATTGCACCGTAAGTTTCAATAAAAATATATGCCTAATGCTTACTGTATTTTTATCGTTTAAATTTGTGAATGTAATTGATAGAATTTGGAGCCCGAAATTGACTCAGCGAAGATTTTTCAGAAAACGTGTTGCGGGAGATTGATCACCATATAGCAATTAAGTTATTTTTTGTAAATCTATTAGCTTATGTGTCAATGCGAAAGATTGGTCTACATTTTACATTTATATACCAATTCATAAATACTACCTAAGATGGTAAATTAGGCGTCCGAAATCTTAGAAAACTGCGTAAAAATGTAAAATGGCTCTTAATTCACAGAAGTATTTTTTTTATATAAAAGTAAACCAAAGTTGCTTTGACATATACTTCTCACAGTTCTCATTTATACTTACCTAAAAGACTTGATTCAAAAGCATGCGTGAATACACGACCTAAATATTTAAGACACTTATTAAACTTACCAGGCTTATCAACAACAGTTATCAAAGCTATAAGTATATAGCTTATTATAGTCCCACTGAAGAAACCAGCTAGGAACATTTCAGTCTTGAAAAAGCGGTGTCCTAAGAAACACACAAAGGCTCCCACAAACAGTAGAACTGCGCACAGAACTTGAGAGAGCAAATCAGCTGAAAGAAAATGGTCACTACAATGCTGACATAGGATTTAGAGAATCATACTAATATTATAAAGGCGAAAGTTTGTGAGTTGGGTGTTTGTATGTTTGTTACTTCTTCACGCTCAAACGGCTGGACCAATTTTGATAAAATTTGGAACGAAGCTGACACCCTGGATTAACACATAGACTACTTTTTATCCCGAAAAAATGTAGCGGCTAACACCGCGAGGCGCAGCTAGTATAGTAGTAAAGATATAGGAAGACTTAATTTTTATACTGTAATAAAAAGTTAAGAGTTTCACAAGAGGAAAAATTTAATTCAGGTACTTCCAGTCATTAAGTGTTACTTACTAGCCTAACGGAAATTGAATAGGTACTATAATTTCGGAAGCTTAACGATACTGTGCGTTATTTTTAACGTAAATGGCATACTGATATCCCATACACCTGCTGAGCTGATTTTAAAAGAAGGAATTAAAATAAGGCCTTCTGTTCGTTTCAAGATCGTTTCAACTGCTGGACGTCCACTGCTGGACATAGGTCTCCTGAATTATTCGCCAGGTGCCACGGTATTCTCACTGTACTAATAGCTAAATTAACTCTTGCACTTAACCAAAAAGGGCAGAGGAAAAGGGAGGCCTTTTTATCTACAGTGGGATAACATGAGCTGAAAATACTAGTGTTAATAAACTCACCCATAATCTCGCAGCCTCCTTCGTCTACAGAAGGACAACCGTAGCTGTGGCTTGGCACGTACACAGAATACGCCTTCGTGGCATTGAGATCACGTGACGCTATCACTGTGACTATCACGCCTGTGCCAGGATATGCGCTCAGAATGCGACGGTTTACCGGCCATGAGCTCTTCGGAATCTATGAGGAGTTTAAAAAATACTGGTATTTAAGTAGCTACAAACTATAACAGTAGAGTTGTCGATGAATGTTTAAGAATTATCTAAACAGGCTAACCACTTACGTTAAACTACTCAGGAGGCAAACGATGCAAGAGGGCATGAGGAATTACGGTTACCTCAAAATAATAGCCAAGGGCAAGTATTTATCTAAACTTAAAATAAGAAGTTTAGAGTAGAAGAAATCATATTATTTACTATATATACCGGTTTTTACTCACGTCAATATTCGGGAATGCCCGACTAGTTAATATGGATAGCACTCACGAAAGTTATTATAGTGATGAAGAAATCCTTTGATAAGAAAGTCAAAACCTTTGTGTTTTGACTTTCTTATCAAAGGATTTCTTCATCACTAATCTAGCATACGAAACTTCGACTTTTGTTTTGGGGGCAAATTTTATACCTATCTAACCTGACTCACAGAATTGAGAACGTCTTCCTGTTTTTAAAGTCGGTTGAAAAAAGTAAAATATAGTACCCCTGACTGAAGCTTGGCCGTGTGGTATCCGGCCTAGAATTGACCACCCCCTTTCCTCCCGTGGGTGTCGTAAGAGGCGACTAAGGGAAAACCCAGAAGATGGGCAGCAGCGTCTTCTGTAACTTGACCACCAACACTGCGATCCCCAAGCCGCTTGCCAAGCGTGGGGATTATGGCAACACCCCCCTTCTAAAAGGAGGAGGCTTTCGTTCAACAGTGGACGCCTTGCGGCTGATGGTGGTGACTGAAGCTTTAGCTCTGCCATCAGCCCCCCTAGACAAGTGGCAAAACGCTTGACGAATAAAAATAGAATAGAATGATAAATGTATGGGGATGACATAATGTTTCGACTATTTTATCGATGATATATGTCAAACCCATATATTTTTCATTCTAATCGATTTCTATTCGTGAAGCGTTTTGGCACTTGTCTAAGGGGGCAAGTATAAGTAGGTATCCTCGTAATATAAGCCACGCCAATAACGTTGGCGTCATTAAACTAGTTTCTTCTAAATGATATCAATACCATCTAATTACTGACCCGTTGAAATCTAGCGAGTTTTAAAAACAAGAAACTGGTTTCCTCCAAGAATAGGTTTGACTTATTAAATAATTATAATCAAAGATAAAAAGTCACATACAAGAAAACAGGAAATACTTGAACGCAGTTTACGATAGCATGATAATGTGCTATCATG
The DNA here is from genome assembly GCA_905340225.1 of Abrostola tripartita. Taxonomy (NCBI): domain Eukaryota; kingdom Metazoa; phylum Arthropoda; class Insecta; order Lepidoptera; family Noctuidae; genus Abrostola; species Abrostola tripartita. The sequence continues at coordinate 5,371,523 of HG996504.1, forward strand.
CTGCGTTAATGCCGTCCTGCGTTCTATAAACCTTTATTAGAAAAATACTGATGACTCATCCAGCCTTACTATAAGCTTGAGCACACTGCATGTAGGCGTCTCGCTTCCAAAGCGAAAAATGACCTGCAATGCAAGCTCATAGTAACCCCGAAGTAACCTGCTATGAAGGAATGCCGTCCAAAATTAAAAAAATAATACAATTACTTACTGCATGTCCATATTTCATGATATTCTCCAAAGACATCATCTTCCTAATACCATCAAAATAAGCATCAGCATAAAAGTTCATTTCTTCCAAGTACATTATGTAAAACGTCATGTCTGTATCTTCATGTGTATTGTTGCAGACAGTATCTAAGGATGCAGGTGCAGCGTCTATTGATATGTAATCACTGTTTGTTTTCGTCCGAAGAGACGGAAATATTGGTACAGGGAACTCCATGTTACATCCACCTGGTATGGGATCTGGAAACATAGTTTTTTGAAGATATCGCATTTCGATAATGCCTGGCATTTTTGCTGAAGTGAAGCTATTTTGTGCAGCCGTTAGACGCAAAAATTATGTTGGTGTGCATAAAACTGCCTGTTTGCCCAGTAAAGTATAAAAGAGATATGGATTTGCTGACAGTAAAAAAACCCGGGCTGCATCGCTAAGTTATAGATGTAATGGGAAAATATTACTGTTTAAAACAATGCCCCAAAATAAGAAATCTTTCTGGTATCATGTTAGCACATTTTAACTAGGATCACACAGATATTTATCTCGTGCGGCGTTCGATCTACTAAGCACAGGAGTTCGACCCCCAGCTGAGCTGAGGTAGCTCAGCACTCCAATCCAAAAACCAATTATAGTCAACTATTTGATATTGCTTGAACTCAACAAGTGTTCTAGAATGTACCTACATTAAACCATAACAGGAAAAAGTAATTAAAATTAACATTAGTCATATTTAACATAACATCACACCCATTCCGTTTGGGATCAGATGTGCTGTGTGAGTTGTCCCAAGATATTATTATTATTAAGGGATAGGCTAGTGTTATAGTAATTAGTACACACACATTATTCTGCAGTCACTTTGTAATACATAGGATAATATTGTAAAAAGATCATCATACCCAAGGTAACATATCCATGGACGGAGATATACACATACAGAGTGGCATTCACATTAGGATTGAGTATGTGAAACGTGTCCAATGCAGGCTGCGTGAAACTCACAAGACCAACATTGGTTCCTGTCACCTGCGACTCAGGCTTTAGGACTTTTCTATAAAGTGTTACATTCAACATATGACTATGCACTTGAAACACTATGAAGGATAGGTTTTTATTAATATTATTAAAGTCTACATTGACCATTGATGATCCATTGATTGTTATAAAGTCTCCGTAGATTTCTCGATTTTGATATTTTAATGTGTTATTTAACGGTATTGTTATGTTCCGTTCCATTCCATCTGAAACAAATAAATTTATAAACTTACATATTATTAGGTATATGTATGTCATGTAATAATCATATCAGGAAAAATTAGAGGAAAGGTAATGCTAGCTCGGCTAGTAGAGTAACTTACACACTTAACACCCACTTTAATTTGAAAAATAATTATTGTTATGCTATCTATTTGTTAATTACAATAAACTGAACTTAATAGATTAAACATATCAACAATCGAAATCTGATATAAAGTAGGCTGCTGATTGATTGATCTTTGACTCATCGTTAGACTTAATGTAGCATTTAGGCCTGATAATTATAATTAGTGTATAATATTACTCTTTTGGTAAGTAATAAATGGTTTAAATGTAACTTCGGCACAGGCCATGGTTTTGGAAAAAAAAACACAATAGTTTAAAGCTTCATCTTCCTTAAATTGGCTATTTAAAGCTCATGATAAATTTACAAAAGAAAAAAAGTATTACCTTGTGCGACCACTGACGCAGCAAAATAAACTAAAAATACTAAAATTAAATTTAAGTTACTATGTACTGTAGAAAACATTTTCACATTTCAAGTTCTATTTATCACAATTATCACTGATTAGGTCAACATTAAATCGGTACGAAGGTCCATCACAGTAATTCCGACTCAAGTTAAAAACAGCTGACTTTGACACTGACAAATATTGCTTGAGAAAAGGAAAACTCTTTGATAATGTTTTAGGTACGATGAAAATGAACTAGAATATCCGATAATATAATTATGCCAAAACAACATAAATATCCAGGTTTGTCCCCTATGCACTATGATATCACAGACATATTAGCTAACAAAAAGAACAAGTTGACCGGCTAACAGACAACAACATTAATGTCTGACAATGACATTTGACTTGACACTGACAGTAGCAACAAGACAGTATCGTATGATTTTTTGTTGTGGCTTTGGCTTTAGTATAATGTCTTTTAATACTCCATATAATTTAATTATTATGTACTTGTAGCCCACTGTTGTAGCCTTGATTTTCTGGTTCGTGCTTGTAGCTATTAAAATTAGGAAAAAAATAACATATTTTAATAAAAAAATGAACATGCAGAATGGCGGATAAAAAACGAATATATACTCTGTTTACGTACATATACTTTAACTTTAGATTAAATCATAAATTAATTCACTAGCGATAAGCTTCATCAAGTATAGCTCAAGAGTTGAACATACAAATTAGTTGTTTAACTTGATTTTAATGACTCCCAAGATAATGCCATGAATAATTATTGTCTTGCATCAATAATTTTACTTGCTATCGAATGATAAAATTACGAAATAAATAGGTAAGTAAATATTATAAAATTAAGGCCTTAAATTTTCATGAATAGGTTCCTGATTAAAGAAATAAAAAGTATGTAGGTAATCGTTTTATTATTACGTACAGAAAAAACCCTTTATATGCCTCGGCCACTAAAAATCGGGAGTTAAAATGGGATTTAGGTAATGAGGCTGAGCATAAACACTTGCAGAAATAATACGTACATATTTTAAGAATAAAGATAAATGAGTTTGGACTTATTCGTTCGTTCTCGATATCGATTCTTTCGCTGGCCGCTAGAGCGCACTCACGTCAAAATTCTCAAATATGGCGGCGCGATCAATGAAGTTGTAATGTGTAGCGAGTGAAGTCTAGTGTAAAAATTGAAATGATTGATTTTGGTGTTGTTTTTGTGTGTGGCTGTTAACATTAATGGGCCATGGGAAGAGGCCAGGAGCTATTAAACGCCGCCCGCGAAGGCGACAAGCGTAATGTTGAAAGAATACTTGGTCAAATAACTAATATAAGTGGACCATTTACAAGGTGGGTCTTGATTCATGTTTTATTATTTAACTAGTGCATTTATGGGTTGTACTCTATTTTAGATACACGAGGTCGTAGAATGATTCTAGTGCTACGGGCCAGTAGTGTTAGAATTGGTCTAAAAATGTTATCTTTGTATCAACAATGGTGTATTGTTATCACGTACTTTTTTATAATGTTTACGTGCTTATCGACGTTTTATGACAGACGACGTTTTCTAGGACGATTATTTATATTTATTAAGTCATTTTTAACGTCTAATGAGTTAATGGTGCAGGTCAACAGTTAATCTCTTACTTAACTAGTACTATTAAATAAAAGTTCTTTTTTAAACTTACACCAGTTAAACCATGAATGGAATCATGGGACCCAGTATCTTTAAGGTGTATATTTGATTGTCAGGCAGCTTATTCTAGATTTTGGATTTGTTAAATTATCTTTTAAGATAAAACTAATCTTTTGAGATAATGGTTAGTGATTATAAGTAAATAACTCCAACATGTATTTTTTTGGGATATTTTTGACTCTTAAAGTTAAATTTGTATTAGGTAGGCATGTATGTGTATGCACCTTGTTAAAACAAGGTACAACATTCATTCAATAAAAGTACCTAGTTTATTTACAATGTTAGTGAACAATACCATTACATCAATTACTATTATTTTGCTCCCAAAGACAAACAATAAAACCTCTAAATGAAATCATACTACAGTATTAATTATGTTGATTGTTTGTTGTATGACTTCTATATTATAGGTAATTATTGTTTTCCATAATACTACTTGTACTAGTAATCAAAGAGTGTTGTGAGCTGACAAAAAGAAATAAAATGTCTTAGCATGTTGTTGATTTGTTTGTATGAAACCTTGTTCAAGTAGGTAGGTACTTTAGTCCTAGATATTACTCGTTCTGACCACAAGCACTGACATTTATGTAAATTATTTGAACTTATTGATCTTTGTTCACTCCATGTTTATGTAGTAAGTACATATTTTTCTACAACTAGTGATATTTCTTACATTTGTCCTGATTTGAATTTGCTGAATTGGCTTATCAGCAATATTTGCAGGGTTGGATACACAACACTTTTATGTTATATGTATACATGTACATTAATGTTTTCATATTAAGTTCTGTAGGTATAGGAATTATCTTTGTTTTGAGATCTAAAAACTAGATTCTTGGAACTCAACTCAATAAAGATTTCGATATTTTCTAATTTAAATTAGTTTTCAATGTTGCAATAAATAACTTCTTTACTATACCTATAAGTACCAGAAAGCCATCTTTCCATAGTCATAAATTTGCTTTTCATTCACAGCATCACCATATTTCTTTTAAAAATCTCATGTGTTGTTGTATTATTTTATTAAATACACTGTAGTTTGTTGAGGTTTTAATAATATTATTTAATCTTTTGTTTTTGTGTCTAATAAAAACAAGTTTTAAAACTAGTTGAACATGATTTCAAAACAAGGTATGTAAGATTTTAATCTTATTATTGTTCTGTGTGTGGAATGTTTATTTTTTGTATATTTTATGTACCTACAGTCATTACATGTCCTGGCTGGAGGTCTTGTATTAGGTCTCGCCAATCGTCCGGTTAAGCAGTAACAGCTCCCTCAGAGCTAACTGCGAGAGACATATTCGAAAAAAATACATTACATGTAGAGAAAATATTAGTATTACTGAGTGCAGGCTTGTGTTATTATCTTTTTTGATAACTGTTGTTTCATGCAAACTGAATTATTATAATGATCTAATAGTCTTTTATTGTAAACTGGATTTATTATGGAGAGAACTAATCACCAATTAATAACACCAGATATAGTTGCTTCACTGGTATTTGAAATTTATTTACCTGCTCTGTTATAAGTGTAGTTCTGATAACAATTGAAATACTATAGCACTTCATTCCAATGTTTTTTTAACGTATTTTGTTGTTTTCCAACATTTACCTAATCTTTCGTAAATTGAAGAAACAACTAATTATTTGCTATAAAGTTAGTTCGTATCCTTCCGTGTTTATTTGGAAATACTTTACCTTTAACTTAGAGCAATATCAATGATTTTAATTGTATTAAAAAGTGATTTCTTGATTACATATAACACATCTGCTATAGAAAAAAGTATTTAGGTATGATCCGAACTCATCTGCACAGTACCTACTTATCTTAGGAAGTAGGATAACTCAAGCCATTAATGTGAAGTGTTTGGAGGTTGGCACGGCGCCAATCGATGTTTGAGAAACGTACGTTGAACTTTTGTCTTACTGTCTATCTATATCCAAAGATGTGCAGTTAGGGTTGGCACTTGGATTTGGAGTGCAAGAATATACGCGTTGCTGTGTGATATGCTTACGTCTCTTCGGTATGAAATTAGAAAAATATAACGTTATTATGTGTATCGTTAAGCATGTCAGCCTCATGAAGCGTAATGTTATTATTTTTAGATACTAACGTAACTTAAAGTATACACGTGGTTTTGTACTCCAATTAAACTAGTCCCCCTCTTCATGCGAACAGGTGTCTGTTTAGACTGGTTGAAAAACAAACTTGACAACCCTGTGTAAACCCTGTTTGCATGCAAATCACTTAAGCCGGACACTGCCAGTTTGGTAGACAATAAAAATGCAAGCGAAAACTGCACTTTTGAACATGTGCGAAATTTTAACAGCTGTTTATTATAAATCTGCTTTGTAACTATGTCTTTTCAGACTTCCTGTAGTAGTAGTACTGTTGGACAACCTAGAAATAGTGTCGGTATGAAATTGCAATAGGTTTATTAACGGAATTGAAATTTTAACATTTGTAGTCTATGCCGCAACGTCACATCATTCCTTTTTGTCTCGCCGTTGTTATTTCATGTGGCCAAAAGTAAAAGAAACAACCGAATATTAAAATTGTATTACCATTTCTGTCTATGGTTGCTTAAAGTTTTTTTTGACTAAACTGATTATGGAAATGTCTCTCAAGAGGCAAGACGTACGAAATGATAAATCTGGGGCAACCCTATATAAATATGTAGCCAATAGCAGCATCTTAAAAAAAGCTTGCGGTCCTTTCTTTTTGAATGCAGTTTCATCGTTATATAAATTCGTACTACTAAATTAAAATTTTAAATGCGAGCGTAACTTTTTATCCTTACGTAATACCTACATACGTAGTCACGGCTCAACCGATTTAATGACAGGTGTGAGAAAAATACATAAACTCAGTGCATAGTATGCAACATAATAATATAATGTTAAGAACTTACATGCGGATGAATCCGCAAGACGTGAAAAATAAAAAAAACCTTTGCCTTGGCAGTCCAATAGTCATACCACCATTAGACTGCTAAGTCAAAGGTCGCAAGTTCAAAAGCCGGCACTCACCGATGTCTTTTCGAATTCATGTGCGTATTATAAATTAATTATCGGTTGTTAAAAACGGTGAAGGAAAACATCGTGATAAAACCGGCATACCTGAGAGATTTTTCAACGGTGTGTAAAACCATGTCAGAGGCCAACAGGCGGTTTAAACTCTGACACCAGGTTGTTCATCAACCATACGATAAGAAGATCACTTCACTTTACATAAGCGAAGTGGAAGTCGGTGCCAAATCCCAACATCCATTAAGTGATTCAGAAAAAAAGTAATTATGACAATGCTTTATTCATAGCTTCAAAGCAACTATTAATTCTTATAATAATACAACTGGCCGTGTATTAAGGCTATATGTAGTACAAATACATTACGATATTATCACTTTTAGTGTGGAAGCTGCTTATGTAGATATCTTAAATATCGCACCCGGTCTAGACGATTTTGTTTTTTTATTCATTTCATCATCAGGTTTGACCACCGTCGAATTGTGGCACTTAGTTAATTCACTCACTGGGCCAGTAAGGCTGGTTGTTGATATGCCGATGAGCTGACGAGTAAAAATACTTGAATTTTGTCCTTATTTTAACCATACCCGTAGAACTTCTCGCGCGAGTCAAGAGGTCCGAACCAACTAGTGGAATCGGGGTCACCTGCATGGCTAGTAGTACCACGTAGGCGACTTACTAGCCAATATGGTGATTTTAGAAATACGTTTGCGACTACACACTATCTATACCATACGCATGAGCGAAATTATACTGCTGACTCATCTATGACTGATAAAAGGTTAATTTAGGTGCAATAATTACTAATCAGGTGCAAACATTTTAGTGCTCAGGTCCAAAATATCTAAATTTCACTTAAAGCTTTATCTCAAAAGCTATCTTCGTCAGGGAATTCCCCCAGTGATTATAATCACACAAACTCGGAGGAAAAACCAAATGCCAATTTGAGCAGTTGGAATTCCGTAAAAAATTAACATACACAAATCTGGCATGAGACCATTATTAATTAATAAATAAAAATAGACTGATATGAATGTAGGCGTAAACTACGATAGTTACGATGACGAACGTTCGCGTGCGACCAGCAATTTAGATACTTAGCCTACATAATGTTGAGCATCAACAAAGCTTCAAGGCACCTTTTAATCAGATAATGGACTTATCACTTCGACCCAATTTCATTTCGTTTCCATAAATCTTCGGAGGTTATAAATTGCAGCGAATGCCTTTTGAAGCTCGTAACCGTAACGCAACATTGACCATCATCCTTATTGGCTATGCAATATTCATCTTTAGCAGTGACATTTTAAAGTGATATTTCCTAAATACTACTTAGCATGAATTTTTTTAGTTTTAAGATTTTTATTTATTGTTACAATGAATATAGTAGCAGCTGTTTTGAATAGCTATAATAATAATAAAATAATAACAGCCTATAACTGTCCCACTGCAAAGCAAAGGCCTCTTCTCGTATAGAGAAGGATTGAGCACTGACCGGTTTTGAATAGCTAACTATGTGATAAAAAGTTATGATAGATATTGTTTTGAGCTATGTTATGCAAGATCCAGTCTACCAATTTATTGTTTAAAAACTGAAAATACAACAGTACAGTTTACTCATTCTGCCCGCTTCCATGAACTCTTAAAGCAGGACAGTTTACGTTGTGGAAGCGAGACGCCGCATAACACTGCACGTAGCGGTGTCTCGCTTCCACATCGTAAACTGTCCTGCTTTAAGAGTTCATGGTAAGGGGGCTGATCTACAGTTTTCGCATATCATGGCTTCTATCTCTAGCATATCTTTATGTACAACAAGAAAAACGTTGTCATGTAACAATTCCGGAATATTAAGCCATCTTAGTACGGATTCTTTCGAGAAATTAATTATACATGTTATTTAAGTTTTTACATTACAGGAAGGTATAAAAAGGTAAAACGAAGTCCTGAAAAACTTCAGATTGTATCTACAAAAAAATTGATGCCTTTGCTGCCTGTATTCTTATTCGTACTGGCTAGAGCTTAATTGTCTCAATATAGTAATAGGCCATGTCGTTGTGCAAATATAATGAGTACGATGGTAGCTCAGGATGAGCCAGACATACTTAGTTACTCGTGAAGGCTTCTGAAGCCACCCATCTTCATCAAATTGAGTACAATTATAGGTAGTATCAAAGTTTGAGAAACAAGCTAACCGCATAATTTTACATAGTGAGGATTGCAGTAAGTTGCCGTTAGTTACGGTCAATTATTTTTGCGTTATCGGAGAGCATGTATTGTGCTTATTATGAATTCGATGATTCAGACCAGATAGGCCAATTATGTCTGAAAACGTGGTCTCTATTGATATAGTTTACTTAAATTGGTAATATTATAATTATGATTCCCTGAACAGTGACAAACTACTGATAAGGTGGGGTATTTTGTACTTTAATTTTTGTTACTGGAAATTATGGATGTCATGTACAGTGTTAGGAAAGAGAGAAAATAATTTATTTTTGTCTTTTAATGAAGAAGGTAAATTAATTTATGTTTGTCTGTATTGATGTTTCATACGTCTGAATGAAATTCCCTTATTGTCAGTCTTCTTCAGTTTTGGAATCCTTCGTACTCATCGTCGAGTTGAATCTTGCACTTGCTTGGTGGCGATGTTTAAATGATTTATGGCACCCCCCCCCTTTAAGGGGGAAGCCTTTGTTCAACAGTGGACGTCTTAGGGCTGATGATAATGATGATGAAATCGTTCCCTTTAATACCCAAGTATGATATGATTTTAGGTAAAGCTTGTTCTTACACATAATTGTTACTCTATATACATTCTTGTGCCAGAATTCAAACAGTGAAACAACGAATAACATTGGCTTCGGAAATGAATATTCATGAGGTATTACGTAGCGGACATGGACATCATCATTAAGGAAACGTATAAGATTTTTCGTTTCAAGGGAATATTTTGACGGTTTTAATTTGTTATGTAATTTATTATTGTAATGCATTGCTGCCTTTACCCTTGCAAATTTATGAGAACATTTAACGGTAAGCCTGGAAACGATTAAATGTTAAAATGACTTAATTACATCGATCAATATCAATAAACTAAATTGGGTAAAATACGTTTTTACATACTTGTGTATGCATAATAAATCCTATACCTTCGTAAAAACATATAGGCCAAGACTAAGCTTAAAGTAGATGGTAGTACGTATAAATACTAATTGGTTTTGTATAGGATAGAGATCTTAGCGCAAAGAGCTTTGGCGCCGCGCTATTAGTACGGATAATTACCTCGCTCTTGAGTAGTTCCGTTCGACCTTGTGATAATGCTGTTTGCATTGATGTAGAACCAAACCCCGTGAAAGATCAACATATTCGTACTTCATTTATAGAAAGAATAAGAATTTTTGATATACTGAATATTGAATATTGATAAAATAAATATTTTAAACGATGAGATAATTAGAGGAACATGATGCCTTTGACGCCATATGATGTAAATATGAGTCCCGTCAGTATCCTGTTAGTCAACCTGTGGTAATTGAGGGTGGACGGTTGTCCTCTTTACCATCAGTTTATTGTTCGTAATATAATTTAAAATAATAATATTTTTTACAAATATATTTAATACAAATAATTCGGGCACTTACAGCTTTATTAATTAAGGAATCATAGTTTCCTTAGATGAACTTTTACGGACACTTGATCTACTTATACAGTTCCCAACGCCAAAGAACAGTTAGTAAACAAAAATACCGCAATAAAAAAACGTTAAAAGTGAAGCAACCTGTTAGTGGGTCCTATGATTCATTCACCGGTCTTTCGTTAGTCACTATGGAGTCGCGCGGCTAACACGCCTGTTGAGCTTTCTTGTCAATATTTTAAAATCAATATTTGACATGAGATCTAGGTACATCCGTACGTCATAACAATATTTTGAGTGCTACAAGAGTGAATATTTGTGAATGAAATGGGCCTGTTACCGGAGGGTGTGAATGTGAAGTTTAACATATTAAAACGTTATAGCTCCGAAAACAATGTGGTTTTTAGGGGGTTCGCGAGGAGAATTGGGTTTGTCTTTTTTTTTCTTAAAGTGTTGTTGTTAGAACGGAGTATATACCTACGTATTTGCAGCTTGTTCAAAATGTTATTTTGCAATTTACATAATATACCTATATTTTCCTTGTTGCTATAGGTATTTGTTAAATATTATAAATAACTCGCAAATGCGCAAAGGCTAAATGATCAAAGTATATAATATTGTACCTACTTAATCGTTAATGATGCTAGATAGTTGAGTAGGTTTATGTTATAGTAGTTAAGGCCTTATGAAACTAATGTTTTACTTTCATAAGGCTTTAACTAAGTAATATATATTACTTGGTTAGGCAAGACTTCGTTAATTTTAGTTATAAGAACGACAGAGTCAGCAAAGTTTTGCCCATTTAGAAAATACCTTATGATAGATTGTAATACTGTACTGTACTGTACAATTTCAATATAATTCGTAAAGTTTGCACATATTTTAGTTTTATTTATCATTATATGATAAGGAAAACAGCTAAAATAGATTCTATACATGGCGAGGAAAAGTGGCTTATCCACGTAACGCTATAGACTAATGACCTAATATCTAGAAGGGTTTCTGTTACCATGACTCTTTGTGTTATATATAGCTGTTTTTGTGGTTACTTTGTATGGCGAGATCTCTTCATATATGCGAACATCGTACTTACATATATTGACAGACTTAATAATCGCGTGTTTAATATTGATAACCTGACTCTATTTCTAGGTGTAATGTGCAATATAATCAACGATAGATATCTTTTGTTAACAGCTCTTTTAGCAAGATTTTTTCACTGCAGAACATCTGCTTTTAATACACATTGCTAACTTCTAACTAATACGCCTATTTTGAAGGTCGGGTACTGCTAATACATTCTGGCCAAATGGTCATACCTTAGGGTAGATACAAGACCCTAAATTACACTGAGTGAGTTCTGTAATGTGTGGGGATAAAAACTTTTATTATTATGTTCAAAATGCAAGAAGAGATTGCCGCGAAAAAAGGAGCAATTTGCAGAACCAGTTATGTTTGCCATTACGCCTGGGCCTTTGAATTACTATGTAGGCATTTAAGTACTAACGTGGATAATCTCCTTAACAAATGATTAATTAACTTATTTAACTAAGTACATTTAACGTTTCAAGGAAGCCGGATTATTCACGAGTTTCTTCTTTCAAGGTTTCCTTAAAACATAGTTCCTCATTTGATAAATATTTAAGTTATATCATAAGGTCGGTATGTTAGTAATTACGTTGCTTATTAATTACAATTGTTACAGTTTTTTATTCGTTAACAGTACGTGTGTGTTGTGATGTTTGATTGCAAGTGTTCTTATTCTTATTTATCACTTTGATCAAGTGTTATTTGCTCTGTAAGGTTTATTGTTTGAGCTGTCTTAAATAAATGATAGAGACGTTATTAGTGGTTGATACATGTTGTTATCAGTACGCAGTACCTACGTAGTATCGGGTATAACTAGTGGCATCGGTTGAATAGAATTGCTTTTAAATATACAATGTGAATTTTGTTTAATGACATCAGTCTGCCAAATCTTGAACAAATACAAGAAGACAGTCTATAACTCACTGACTACCTACGCTTGTTACGCGCATACCTATAAAGTAAAGCGCTGACACAAAGGCACGAGGCACGCCGCGTGCGCATCATCGACCCAGTTGCTACGAGTGGAAAGTGCTGACACAGGACACGAGGCCCGAAGACACCGTCTACGTGACCGAGCCCGCTCACTTCGTATCCACCATCGATCGAGTCAATTTCATTTACTTATAATTGTAATTTCTTTTAAAATAAATTAGTTTAAATTAATTCGGTTTTTTTTGAGTCCTCCGGCAGTAGCCTACGTAATTGGCGCAGTCGGTAGGATTCCCGGGTCGTTATTGCGATAACCGGTATATCGCACCGCGTTCGCTACGATAGGCTTTCAACGCCGCGCCGGGAGATCCTGAACAACGAGACTACGCCGGAGATCCAGAAATCGATACAGCTCAACGAAGACCAGAATGTTCATGTAAGTCCGCTGAATTTTCTTAGTGGTTGCTTGCTTCCTTTTGTGTGTAGGTTCCATTTACCGTATCCAATATTTTCCATCCACGTAGATCAAGTACACCTAGGTTAGTTAGTAGTAGAAATAGTAGTGTAGATTCTAGACGTAATATTAATCTTGTAATTGAACCCGAGATGGCTGACTTAGACGGTATTTTTAAAGCCCTCCGCTTAGTTCCCGACTTCGATGGGAATCCAAATATACTTACCAGGTTTATCAAGTTGTGTGATCAGTTAGTACGCGAGTTCATTCAAGAGGGGCAACCGGATATATATAAATTGGCGCTTTTAAACGGTATATTGAACAAGGTTACAGGGCCTGCCGCCCGTCTTATAAATGCTAATGGTATACCCAATGATTGGGCAGGCATACGTAGTGCTCTTATTAATAACTTCGCCGACCAGCGAGATGAGACCGCTCTCTACAACGATTTGGCCTTACTTACACAAGGTTCCGGCACGCCGCAAGAGTTCTATGAGCGTTGCCAGAGTCTTTTTAGCACCGTAATGACATACGTTTCATTGCACGAATCCCTCGAATCAACCATTGCAGCAAAACGCGATTTATATCGTAAACTGACCTTGCAGGCCTATCTCCGTGGTTTGAAAGATCCCTTAGGATCACGTATTAGGTGCATGAGACCAGAGACTATTGAGAAGGCTCTAGAGTTCGTGCACGAGGAGACTAACACTATATATTTGCAGAGTAGAAATTATAACTTTATAGATAAAAGATCTTCATCTCGCGTGCCACCCAATCAAAACGAAAACAACCATAAAATGCCACTCCCTGCAAATAATATGATGGTTCCGTTTAGACCTAATCCTTTTAACATGCCCGGTCCGTTTAGACAGCAGGGACCGCAATTTATGTTACGGCCTTTGCCATCTCAAAACCAGTTTAAAATGCCATTTAATCCATATAACATGCAATCGCGCGGCCCTACCCGTACGCAACAAGTATTCGGTGCACCACCGCCTAACAACAATCAAGGTGGTGCTGGATTCAGAACGCCTCCAAGGAACCCTTATCCGCCGAATAATGGTCCCAGACCAATGAGCGGCGTCAGCCACTTTGCATCTAGGCCACTGCCTGCCAATAACAGCTGGAATTGGGCAGCACAGGGCAATCCACCACCTTCCAACTATTTTAAAACCCGTGATGTTAATGTGAACGAGTGTTTGAATTATGGGGAAGACTACTGTTACCCCGACCTAGCTGACTACTTTTACTTTGACCCCTTTAACTATGGCGACTACAATAACGACTACTTTTATTTAAATGATTTTTCTCATGAACATATCGTACCGCAACAGACTGACGGGACTACCGACAAGGACAAGGACGAGTCAGGTACTGCTGACCAACAGCAACCTTCCACCAGTCAGGATTTTCGGAAAGCTCCGAAGTCAAACAAATCAGGATAGAATTAAATTTGCAAACCCAAAGGCAACTACCGTATATTCGCATCCATAGCCCCCCACTTAATTTTCTAATAGATACCGGTGCAAACCAATCGTTTATTAGTCCAGAAGCAGTTCAGAATTATTTCTCACACATACCCCTTAACTACGATCCATTCGAGGTTACTAACGTTCACGCTACGAGCAGAAATGACTACTCTATCAACTTACCCTGTTTTCCCGAACTCGGTGATACAGAGCCAATTAAATTATTCGTGTACAGATTCCATGATCGTTTCGATGGTTTAATAGGAATGGATTTACTTACCAAATGGGAGGCTAAATTAGATTTAAAAGATCTTACATTAATAACTAAGTTTGCAATTAATCCCATCCAAATTTATAACTCTCGAAATTTAAATCTCTACGAAGAAATCATACCAGCGGGAAGTTCTAAATTAATACGGTTACCTGTTAATGCACCAGATGGTGAGGTTTTTGTAGAAGAACAGATCATTTGCAATTGCATTATATCCGAATGCCTGACCACCGTTTCAAATAGCCGCGGCATGGTTGAGATAATTAACCCAACTAATAACGATATAATATTTTCATTAGACCACGCAACTCAGGCAACGATATTCAATGTCGAGTGCACTGAACAAGTGTCACCTCGCGCTAAAGACGTTACATCCCGGTTACGTACCGATCACTTAAACGAGGAGGAAAAAGCAAACTTATTGGCACTATGCTCGAAATACGCCGACGTCTTCTACATTGAAGGCGAGGCATTAACTTTCACCAACAAAGTAAAGCACAGTATCAAAACTACAGACGAAATTCCGATTTATACCAAAAGTTATAGGTACCCGTTCATACACCGGCAAGAAGTTAGTGATCAAATAGCGAAGATGTTAGATCAGGGAATCATTAGGCCGTCCGAATCTGCTTGGAGTTCACCGATTTGGGTCGTCCCAAAGAAGGGTGACGCCTCTGGGAAACAGAAATGGCGTATAGTCGTTGACTTTCGGAAGCTTAATGAAAAAACGATCGATGACAAATACCCTATCCCGAATATTACAGACGTTTTGGACAAACTAGGCAAGTGCCAATATTTCACCACCCTTGACCTAGCATCAGGATTTTACCAAGTTGAGATGAGCCCCAGTGACATTCCTAAGACCGCTTTTAATGTCGAACATGGGCACTTTGAATTTTTGAGGATGCCCATGGGACTTAAGAATTCTCCTTCCACATTCCAACGAGTGATGGACAACGTACTCAGGGGACTCCAGAACGTTATATGTCTGGTCTACCTAGACGATATAATTGTATTCAGTACTTCTCTCCAGGAACACATGATCAACCTAGAGAAGGTGTTCCAAAGGTTAAGAGAATCTAACTTCAAAATCCAGTTGGATAAATCAGAGTTCTTAAAACTTGAGACCGCATACCTAGGTCACATCATAACTACCGAAGGCATAAAGCCTAACCCAAATAAAATCACTGCCATTCAAAATTATCCCATACCTAAAACTACAAAAGAAATAAAACAGTTTCTCGGACTTCTCGGATACTACCGAAAATTCATTCCAGACTTTTCCCGTATTACCAAACCACTGACAAGTTGTTTAAAGAAAGGAAAGAAGGTAACTTTAGACTCAGATTACATTAGTTGTTTTGAGAAATGTAAGACTTTACTGACCAACGACCCTGTCCTTAAATATCCAGACTTTGAGAAAGAGTTCGTCTTGACTACAGACGCTTCCAATTTCGCAATCGGTGCGGTACTTTCGCAAGGTTCCATTGGCTCGGACAAACCCATAGCATACGCTTCACGGACGCTTAACGAAAGTGAAGTCAATTACAGCACAATAGAAAAAGAATTACTAGCGATTGTATGGGCAACAAAATACTTCCGGCCTTACCTCTTTGGTCGCAAGTTTAAAATAGTAACGGACCACAAACCTTTGCAATGGGTCATGAGTCTCAAGGAACCAAATTTAAGACTTACCAGGTGGCGGTTAAGATTAAGTGAATATGATTTCACCGTCATTTACAAAAAAGGCAAACATAACACCAATGCCGATGCCCTCTCTCGCGTCGAAATTCATAATGAGGAAGTTAGTTCGATGATTGCAAACGCAACTGACAGACCACCATCCCTAGCTGACTCCAACACCTTGACAGCACATACCTCTGAAGAGAACCCTATACTCGAAATACCTATTACCGACGAACCATTAAACAAGTTTCACCGACAGTTGTGTTTGACCGTTGTAGGTGACTTTAAAAAACGACCTACGGCGACTAAGCCATTTGACACCCATACTCGAACATCCGTTCAATTATCTGAATCCAACCTAGAGGAGGATTTGATAAACGTTATTAAGGAATACGTCAACCCTAAGATCAAAACTGCCCTGTTTATAAATCCACCCCTTGCAATGTACAAGATAATTCCCCTGTTACAAAAACATTTTAAAAGTTCTTGTATGAAATTGGTATTGGCAAAGAAAGAACTTGAAAACGTGAAAGAATATCTGAGGCAACAGGAAATTATACGTCACTACCACGAAGGCAAGACCAACCATCGTGGCATTAATGAGTGCTTCCTAGCCTTATCTGTAAAATATTACTGGCCAAAGATGCGAGACCACATTACAAAATTCATAAATGATTGCACAGTATGTGGGCAAGCAAAGTACGATAGGAGCCCCATCAAACAAAAGTTTAATATAGCACCCCCTGCTACTAGGCCGTTCGAAATAATACATATGGATAGCTTCTCTGCACAGAATGAAAAATACCTAACATTCGTAGACGCCTTCTCAAAATACGCTCAAGCCTACCTACTTCGAGATGGGACTGCAGTCAGTGTCATACAAGCCTTATTAACCTTCAGCACGCATCATGGCCTACCACTAACCATTATTACAGATCAAGGGACCGAATTCGCCAACCAGATGTTCTCCGAGTTCTGCAAGGTACATAAAATAATTCATCACCAAACACTAGCATACTCACCAAACGCTAATGGTACCATAGAACGCTTTCATTCCACTATATTGGAACATCTTCGTATTTTAAAACTAAAGTACAAAGATGAGCCAGTTGTACACCTGATGCCATACGCTATTATAGCCTACAATAGTTCGATCCATTCTTTCACACGATGTAAGCCATATGACCTTATATTAGGACACACTGACCCACGAGACCCGACTGACATAGATCTGACCGGACACATACTACAACAATACACCGAAACCCATAGGGAACGTATGCAAAAAGTATACGAACTAATTAATGAAACGTCTCTCGCTAATAGAACAGCGCTCATAGAGAGTCGTAATAAAACCCGCGAGGACGAAGCCGACTATGAGCCTGACCAACAAATATTCATTAGTAATCCCTCCGCGAGTAGATCTAAGCTTGCACCTAGATACACCCAGGATACCGTTCTAGCTAACTTACCCATCCACATTTATACTTCCAAGAAAAAGGGACCTATAGCCAAATCTAGATTAAAGCGTGTCCCTAAATCCGCGAAATTGTTGCAGGATACCCCTGATGCTGACGTTTAGCCTAACACGGGCTCAGGAGATTAATCTAGAACGACTCGAGAATGGACCTGGACTATTGCCTTTCAAATTAGGAACCATGAAACTCATCACTCATTATCATACATTCCTTCAAAATATAGAACTAACCGATATAGATAACAATATTAACGAGATCCGATTTCAACTTACTAAAGCGACAGACAGACTAGACAACTACACCCACACATTATATGAGCTTCAAATAGATAACTTAAACGCGAAATTAAATAAAGCCTCATCTCACCTCCAAAGCTTAAAGCCCAATCGATTCAAGAGAGGTTTGGTAGATGGTCTCGGTTCCGTAATTAAGAGCATTACGGGAAATTTGGATCACTCGGATGCCATTAAGTACGATAACGCCCTTAAAGCCCTCAATGATAACCAGCAACAAATAGTTATTGAGCAAAATCATCATATAAGTCTGAGCAAAGCCTTGATGAACGAGCATACAAAAATTATTACGAAACTAGTAGAGAATCAATTACAATTAAATGACAGTCTGCATATTTTACTCGACGCCGATAAGTATAAACAACACAATCTCATCAAGTTTGCAAAGTTCTCACAAATACTGCAAATAATTATTAATAATGTAGATAGTTTATTATGCGAATTAAGTAGGTTAGAGAATGCGATCGCTCTTTCCGGTCAATTGCATACTCATCATTCCCTGTTAGGTACAGAAATACTACGCGATATGTTACGCAAACTAAGCGCGCTTTATAATAAAGACCAATTACTAGAATTAGAAATCAGAGAATATTATGACGTCATTAAGCCATCAGCTTACTACCGTGGGAATCAAATAGTTTTCGCGTTCAAATTTCCCATAATATCTCCGCTACAATTCTTATTGTACAAGTTAGTAATCGTACCAAATAAAAATAGACAGGCTATCATCCCGTCCTACCCCTTCCTAGCAATCACTGGAAACATTCACGCGTACATAGAGGCAGAATGCCCGAAGGTAACTTCAGAATATCTCTGCGAAGAAAAGCTCAACCACCAAATGAGAACCCATCCAGACTGCATTTGTGACATCATCGGAGGTCAAACACCACATAAAATATGCAACACGGTTACTATCAGCCTGACGAAGCCCGCAATGGAAAAGTTAGACGACCGCCGCTACGCCGTCGTGTTCCCGAAACCAACACAAGTCCAGTTAATCTGCGAACAAGAAGAATCCATAACCCTAACCGGAAGTTTCCTAGCTACTATTCCACATAATTGCAAGCTACGAACAGACGAATTTACCATCGTCAACATCAACGATCATATCAGAGGACAACCCATGAAGATAAGCAACGTGCCAGAAGACATCGAGAGATTAACTATGCCACCCCTTGAAATTAATGCTGTTAACCTGAAGAAGCTGCACCACATTCAAGACAGAATAGACTCACAGAAGCCAATCCACATTGAACCGAGCTCAGCCATTTACCACACGACAATCCCATTTTATGGTACACTACTTGCCATAGTCATACTGGGAGCAACACTATTCTACCGGACCCACATCCGCCTGGCACAGAAGAAACAGATGACAACCCCAGATGCAGCCACGGACACCAAGTCTACATCATCTGAAGCCCACCAGAACCAGCCAGCATCTCAAGATCAAACCAAACTCTCGACGATATTTCATCTCAAAATCTGAAATAGTCGTCGATCTGAGGGGGGAGGTGTTACGCGCATACCTATAAAGTAAAGCGCTGACACAAAGGCACGAGGCACGCCGCGTGCGCATCATCGACCCAGTTGCTACGAGTGGAAAGTGCTGACACAGGACACGAGGCCCGAAGACACCGTCTACGTGACCGAGCCCGCTCACTTCGTATCCACCATCGATCGAGTCAATTTCATTTACTTATAATTGTAATTTCTTTTAAAATAAATTAGTTTAAATTAATTCGGTTTTTTTTGAGTCCTCCGGCAGTAGCCTACGTAATTCGCTTTAAATTTTCACTTGTTTTGAGTATTTTCACAACAAGGAATGTTATTGATTTTACCTTGTAGATTCAAATTTGTAATTGTTAAGGTTTGATTACAATTAACTCTCAAAACTCCATTGTCGGCATTGTCGCTCGTGTACAATGAAACCTGCGTAATTTCACTTAAACGAAAAAGCTTTTGTATACAGGCCGTGTAGTTATTTTATAAATAGACTTCGAGGAGTAAAGTGAAGATATAATCGATAGCCAGCACTCCTCAATACGTGTCTTGTTAACTTTGTTAGCGCGTCTAAATATAAACAAACGGCTATCTTCACCATTTTGCATTTCCTTGCTCTAATTCGCGTATCTTATCGCATATTATCTTATCGTTCCTCGCCGTGGACAATTACACTAACTCTTCCTGACTTAGTGTCAAGTTGTACTTATTCTGGTAATAACATATCCTGTGTTCACAAACCTTTTAGGTACTCGTTAAATATTGTCGTATGAGTCACGGTACCATTAAGGTGTCATTGGGATTACTTCGTCAGTTCAGTTTTGTGGTTGACATGGGTGATAGTGAAAGAACAGTGAAGTGCTGCGAATATAAACACGGTTTTGATTTGAATTTGAGCGATGTTAGATACAGTTTTCATCGGAGTTGGGAAAATACCAAGAAGTTTCGGAACAAGCTTCTTGGCTCTAATAGGTGAGTCAACACAACATCTGAGTGTATTAAAAAGGGACAATTTAGGACAAAAATCATGTTAATACATGATGTGGTTTGATATGATTATTTAACGGTTATTTATGGTTGCCAAGAAGTGGAAACAGTCGTTTATTTTCCGTTGTGTTAGTATCAACTAGTTCAAGTAAATACTTAAGAGTTTGCAATGATTATTTGCTTAGCACAATCTTCACCTTTATGTGAATATGAGTGTAATATTTAATGTTACACACGGTCCTATATATTACGGTACTGTATATTTTGACTACCTCTTTCCTTTTCTTCTACCTAAGTATTTTAAAATATGACACAGCTCCAACTTAAGTTCTCCTTTGGATTTCCCCTTGAACGTTGCTTTAAAACACTATATTAAAATTATACTTATTCATAATGTTCACCTTACCATACATATACAAAAGATATTCAGTGTAGAAAGATTCACTTATAGTTTCGACTTTGCAATAGTCTGGTAAAAAGTAAAGTTTAGAACCTCGATACAAAAAGAAGTAAATAGGTAGTTGATATCATAATAAATATTGCGCATATCATGTATTAAATAAACAAATATTTATTAGATGACTTCAAGCCAATATTTAACAAGTTTTATTAATGTGAACGAAACAAGAGGAAAACGTGCATCTTGCACGTATGTGCTACTCAAATACCTAGGTACTGTTTACATTTTATTCCCAATTGTATGATTCATGCAGGTTCAAAATCATCTTGCGGTAATTTGTAGGTTGTCTCGAATTCCATAGTATACAGTGATGAATTTAGTGATTGGTTTTCAATCAAGTTATTACACAGTTGACTGTATTAGGTTAAGAGAAAGTAGTCCTTTGTTACTCTGTCCAAAGCTATCTGTATACGTTCACTTGGCTCATATAATTTAGAAAGGCAATTGTTTTTTTTGTATTCATTTTTTATTTGAATAATTTAAAGATTGAAACTGCATCCTTCGTTTAACTATACACGTTTAATAGCGTATGAAGGCCAGGGTTTATCAGAAAGTGCACAAAAAACAGTTTATAATGGTTTTATAGCGAACCTGAAATTGTATCCCTATCGTTTATCGCAGAGGTCTATAACAGACATTAGACAGCATGAGGATAATTAACGATTATTCTAATAGTTTCTATAGGAATGCTTTTAACGCTTGAACATAGCTTTGTAAGTAACAATTTAATCAGAATCACTATGGGTTTTCATGAAAGACAGGTTCCTCATTTTTGCAACAGCATCAACATTCATTATGACATGTATGAATATAAAGCATTAGTTAACTATGTAGTAATTAATTATATAATTTATTTATTAGAAACTCATTGCAACTAATAAGGTTTTAAGTAGGTTCTTATAACTTTGCTTAATCGTTATCTATAGCCCGAATCTGAACGAGATCGCTGGATCCCCCTTTCTTCACTTAAGAAAAGAGCCCTTAAATTATATTATCAAGCGCTTTTCGTTAAAGCTTTTTTATTATTCAGTTCTGCTTGATTACATAGTAAAATCTCTGCGGTGTATGCATTATATTAGATTGTCCCTACTTAATACATGTATATATATATAAACCTTCCGGAAGAGATTTATCATACGTTTCTGAAGACCGCATCATAATCTGTAGCGTATTTTAGAAGAACTAAGTGGACAAACGGATAGACACAGAAACAACATCTCTTTTTAATGTGCTAAAGGTTGCTCTAGGTTACAATAGATAGATATAGATAGCCTAGTTAGTATAGATAAGAGGTTATAGAATATAATTATAGTGATAACTATTACTAAACTTACTACTGAATTTCAATGTACTTAGATATCCATATTGTCTAATCAAGACGGCATTCTACCTCAAAAACTTGAAGTAAGCTGGTAGTCTCATTAAGTAGATTTATAATGTATGAAAAAACCCCGCATAATATTATCTGACAATTGCTGTAATAAAATTATATAGATTCTAGAGGTATTATTGTAGTGGTCGAATCGAGTTGAATACTGGTTTCAACTGTCCGGTGAATCAAGGAGGCTTTATTTCTTGGAAAGACCCGACGCCTTTGCCTTTGGCGGCAACTCTTCAACACGTAACTTCCGGTTCTCGGAATATCCAGACACTGCCCATTTTGCATAATATCGTCATTGACTATTACATGTCAATATGAACCTTATAGTAAAGTTATAGAATTGGTTTTAGAGTGTAGATTTGACGTAAGATATTTTCTCATATATGTAAAGTAATGGGTTTTTACGTTGACCTTGACTTTGTTTTATTAATTTATGTTGTGTGTGCGTTTTTATGTGATGTTCTTTTTTATAAGTGTTGAATTTATTTAAGAGTCAGTGGTGGTTTCAAAAGTTTTGTCATGTGATTATAAAGATCCCCAGTACTGTGATATTAAATTATAATATCGTGGAACACTTCTGCCAATATATTTAATTCAGAGGCGTCATAAGTATAAAAGTATAATAATTTTGTGAAATTATTACTTTAGTTGTACCGGTATTTATTACAATAGAACATTCTCTCATTAACTTGATGCAATAATGGCCAGCCTCCTTTGGTTCACACGATACAAAAACAACTAAATGTTTGCACACTTACGTAACGTTATACCGTTTCACCATTCTCATAATTGTTTATTTTGGCACTCTAACGGTTGACCCGTAAACATACATGTAGTTATGTTAGTAGACGTATGACGTATTACTTTGGCCCAACATTCGAGGTACCTAATTAGCGTCAAGAAAATACGACTATCTTGCCATTTAAGTTTTGATGGAAGAAACTAGAGCAAATAATTTGTAGGCATTGAGCAGAAATGTCAACGAAGTACTGCAAGTTTAATTATTTACCTTTATATATAATCAAAGTTATTTACTTAAAAAAATGAATATGGTAATTATTTTTAATCTTGAGGCAGTTATTGTAGTGTAGGTAAGGTCTATGTTAACAATTAATAACTGGTAGTTTTTACACGTGGCTAAGCTATGCACAATTTCTTAATTTGTCTGAAAAGATGGATTAGAAAATGTAATTTATCAATCACGTGGATCCTACAAGAATGTAATTTAATTATTTGCACGGATTAGGAACTACGCAAGTGTTTTTAAAATATTCATTTTAGCAGGACCTAAGTTATTTGATTCTCTATAACCATTTCATCAGACATTAACAGTCCATGCTTCATTAGAATGGCAAGTGACAGACAGGGTCGACACATCTAACGCTATTTATTATTAGATATGAAGTAAAATGAGCCTTTTGTACCAATTTATACAGTCGTTTATTGTTTGTAGCTACAATTAACTTCCATGTACTTAAGTGCATAGTTCGTCGACCGCACCTCGTGGTGTCAAGGTCGGATTAACTGCGATCTTTTGTTGACACTTGAATCGATAAAGGCTGCTATACTGGGATATTTTATGTTCTCGGTAGTGTACATACAAACATCGATAAAGCAATCTAATCAAGTTCTGACACTGTTCTGTTTTTAAATGATTACCGATTACCTACATGTTGTAATTTGTTTTTTTTTTGTGATCAACACTTTAATCCAGTCATGTATTTAGATTAGGAATTTAAATCGATGTCAACTTTCCTTTTAGACAATGGTCTTGGTAAAGTTATTTTAAAATAGTTCTGTTGTTAGTGTATAAGATTAAACAAGGAACACTCTGATATAAAAAATCTATATCTATTACTTTAACAGCGATTACTTGACATGAATTCGGAACTTAGGAAAACAATGTTTATTAAACAACTTTGTCCCTAGTTTTACGGCCTTCGCATGTAGTAGACGACAATTTTAGAACAGCCATTATATTAGGTGTATAATGTATAATTATGTTTACTATAAGCTGCCAAGTCGTATGATGATTGTATACGGTGTCTTTCATTTAGCGATCGGTAATTTCACCTCCTTTCGTGCGGCAGTCGTGGCCGAGCGGTTAAGGCGTCTGACTAGAAATCAGATTCCCTCTGGGAGCGTAGGTTCGAATCCTACCGACTGCGAATTCTTTTTGTAAGTTTTATTTTTTCGTTTGTTACAGTTTACGAAGAGGGGCTGGCGTAAATGTGCAGGATGACAATGGTTATACCCCGCTGCACCAAGCATGTTTAAATGGTCACAAGTAAGTTTATTTATTGTTGTTAATTTATACAAATACATTTATTTTTTATTTAATAATATAAAGGATTAACAAAGAATTATGAATTTTATTTAATTTAAATTCAAATATATTTTTAAATCATTCGTATAATAACTCATTTGAGAAATTTTGTCTCGCATGAAAACTTCTGTTTTACGCACTATATAAAACTTTGATTACCAATCCTTTCGTTAGCCTAATAAGTACCAAATTATTTTTTCTGTACGACTTGATTGCTACTATGTTTGTGGATTCCTAGAAGGCACAATATTACGGGACGATAAGATAATTGAGTTGTTGATAAAACTTCGAGTTCGTTGATTTGGACAGGAAAACAATACGTTAAATACTAAGCGAGTATATTTTTGCTCAAAATAATTATATAACCAATTAACAGGTACACAACTAAAGTTTTGATGCTCGTTTGGCATGTTGGAAATTGGAATACCAGACCCTGATACGATTTTACTATACTTATCTATGTTATCTATAGGTCTAGGTCCTATCTATGCCAACGGATCTACTAAATATATAATAAATCATAGATTAAAACATTTTTTTGCTTTAGTGATATTTAAATAGAAGACGTGAATCATCTATATGTTATATAAAATTAATCCCTTTTTCCCTTGGTCACACCATAACTTAAGAACGGCTGGACCGATTTGGCTAATTTTCGGTCTAAATATTTGTGGAAGTCCAGGAAAGGTTTAAATGGTAAGAAGGCGGTACAAAGTTCGTTGTAATTAAATAATTATTTAAATAACGCGTTATTTCAAAATCATAACTTCTTTCATATAAAAAAATGATATAAAAGGGCCAAATTCCGTGCCAGTTTGTAAATAGGTAACCATCGAATCGTATACTGTCATTATCCATATTGCAAATAGTCACTTTCCTTAACCGCTGTATTGTTAGTTGATGACGTCAAAGGCCAGTGCAGACCGCAGCCAATAACGCAATACTCATCAACGGGAAATTAACGGGAATTTTATCGTTATATTTGTACCTATTTTATAGACTATAATTATGACACAATGCCTGAAAATAATGTTAACTCTTTCACTATTGGTATGTTATTTTCTTTTTAAGTTTTTGTATTAGGTTGGAACATTATAAACACCAAACTTTAACACTTACTGCCCTCTTACCATGAACTCTTAAAACAGGACAGTTTACGTTGAGGAAGCAAGACGCCGCAATACACTGCACGTAGCGGCGTCTCGCTTCCACAACGTAAACTGCCCTGTTTTAAGAGTTCATGGTACGGGGGCTGGTCTATTGTTTGTTTGAACAAATGGGTACTACTTACTATAATATACTATAGGTATTACTTTCGTTTCTATTTATGACACAACTCCATTCTTATCGACTATGATGCACCTACTTATCTTGATCTGAAAGTTTCTACATGATCATCCAGTCAGCAAGCTAGTAGCGAAGATGCACAGTGCGCAAAAAGATAAATTAGTTAAAGATTTATTAGCAACTAGCTGACAGGGCGAACTTCGTACCGCCTTCTCACCACTTAAACTTTCCCTGCACTTCCACGAAAATTTCAAGACCAAAATTGGCCGTTCTCGAGTTTTCGTGACCAACGAACAGCAATTTATTATTATTAATATTTTATTAAATCATATTGATTCACTAAAACGGTGTGTCCATGTCAATACGAAAATTAAACCAACCCTTCTTTTCTAGAGATATAGTCCGCACGCTCCTATCAGTTGGTGCTTCGCCATGCATGGTGGACAAGAAGGGTGCTACGCCCCTCCACCTGGCCGCATTCAACGGTGACACCGACGTATGCTGGATGCTTCTGGACCACAGCAATCCTCCCGTCAATATCGACCAACTGGTAAGTTCAAGAACATTCGAGAATATTCCAGGAATGTGTATTACGTCACAAGCTTAGCCTATTACCAAGAGTTCGTAGCGCCCACAAGGGTGTATGCATAGTTTAAGACATTCCAGTTCGTGTGTAAAGGGATTCCGCGCTTGTAGCTTCAATAATGAACTTACCTTACCCTTGAAATGATACAAAACAACCACAAATCTAATGTTAATATGGTGTGGAATGTATTATGTTGAAAGAAACTTGGGTAGTGATTTATTAGAGAAGTTTTGCCAAGTAACTAAATAATTTGAATAGAAAGTAATATTGTATTACTTTAGAAAGATTTTTTTGGACATTCAATAGTTTCGACCTCTCCTCTTTTCCGCAAGGCATACGCTCAACACCTCCCTAGTTATGTAGGTATTATAGCACATTATTAACCTTGATGTATCTAAGTCTTAACACTAACAAGTTTATTGTTTCGCATTTTAATGTTTTTCGTCATTTCCTTAACACACTGTCAAAGCCAAATTTCGTAACATCCTGTATTGTCCAAAACGCTTAGCATTTCCAGAATTCATGAATTGAGTAACATGTTAACCAGATTTAATTATTTGCTAGAAAAACCTAACACTGGTACGATCATTGATAGTTGTTTCAATAGAACCGGCCTGGGAAACTGAAGTAAACTAGAACCGGTCAGTATTTGCTAGGGCGTCGACATTTGAATACGGATAAGATATAACTTAGTTTGGCTGAGCATTATCCGCACTTAGCCGCTTGAATGGGCCATTGTGCGTAACTTGTTATAGGGTGTGTTAAACAGGATTTGCTATAGTTTTATGCTCAGATAGTTATTTGTTAAGATAATAGATATGTAAAACTAGACTACCTATATAAAGGCCTGTCAGTCATATCGCTAACACTATTGTTTCAGATTTGGACTAAAAATTGGTGGCGACCATTACATGAAATATGAAATTGCACTCATGCCAGTTTGGCCTATTTAATTAGGTCTAAACTTGTGACCTTTATGTTTCCGACTGTACTAAATATTTTTCAGTTCCTAATATAAAGGATGATCATCAGGCAATTAACATGTGTCAATTGTCTCGCAGACATCGGACCACGAAACAGCATTGTTGATAGCGGCTCAGTTCGGTTTCGTGAATGTGGTGGCTCAGCTGATATCGCGCGGCGCCGACGTCACTATCAAGAACAATAACGACGAAAGCGCCTTGGACCTTGCCGCGCAGTATGGCAGGTAAGAAAACCACCACTGGCTCCACCTCCAAGTCCTGCAGCCCTTTACATAGGGGGCATGAAGCATCCGTCTGATTTTTGCAGGGCGGATAACGCTGGCGAAGTTGAGTTGGTAGAATGCTCATGTAATACCGGCTCTTCGATATCAAAAGCGAAGCGCAAGCATTGTGAGATATTTGTGGGTAGGCCCCTGTGGAGCTTATTGGGATAATGGGAAAAGTCCTACATTCCCCCGTCGTCTTCCAGCGGCGAGGGAAGCGTAATGCATCTTACTCACTACAACAAAAACAATAAGGCAGACCCGAACTAATAACAGCAACCTAGTATACTGTTAGCCGGTGACAAAGTCCATGATTCTTACCGGCTTCCCTTCCGAACATGGCAATTAACCCTCTTACTTAACGATTATTAAACATCTCTTAGGTCTGTTCACATCTCTATTCACATGCCAAAGACATTGACCTATAATTTAACCAACGATTACAAATTGACAATTCTTATATGTACAGCTAGCTGATCATCTTTTCTCAGGGTCCTAATTGTCACATTTGAAGTTTGGGCATACTGATAAAATTATTTTTTGACATCTACGATTTGAGACTAGGCGATTCTTTAGTTTAGTTAAAATAATTAATATTTCTGGCCGGTTTATTAGCCCAATCAGTCCCTACTGATATTTTATGATAAAACTATTATATTTATCAACTTAACAATATTTGGTTCTTAGGCTGGCAACAGTACAACATCTACTGCAAGTGAGGCCACAGCTTGTCGACCAGTACAGACATCAAAACTGCCGGGGAGTGGTGTTCACATCCACACCACTACATCGAGCCAGCAAGAATGGGAGAAAGTAAGTCGGCTGTTCTACGTGTCATATTATTATGTATCTTCAGGCAGTCTCCGAAAAACAAAAGGTTTTATGTTCTCAATTCAAGTCACTCTAAATTAGAAAAAAGAAAACATTTATTTTAAAAATTTATAGGGATAATTTTACTGATGCATTTGCGCCATACCTGCCTGTATTTTTAAAATTTTAAGTCAATCTTTGAAGATTTTGCGTCTTATTTGTTGTAGATATGCGTCTACGTACTAGGTATTCTTATTCACAACTACACACACAGGTTTAAAACTATGGCAGATATACTAATATTCTCTCCGATCAGCTTCAACCTTAAAGCACTGAGACTGAGACATTGCACCAATAGGTTTGGTAGAACGCATTATTTAAGTACTTAAAACCAGTTGACTATTACAAAATCACATTCCTGTGAATAGAATAGGCTTTATATTTTCTGTACTTTAGCAATATACACGTAAATATTTTCACTAACAAGCAGTTTATTAAGCCGTCTTAGCTACATATGTACAAATAATTTATTAAAATATGTTAATACGAAGGCGTGCGCGCGGCAATTGCTTCATATTCATATTCATTCGTTCGTTATAACGCATCGATAACTCTCCTGCCTGTTTACGTCGCGTTCGGTGACTGGGATGTACAAACTGTGATGGATGCGGGGTTTTTTGCACACAAAAATATAAACCTGTCTTTTGTGTAATGTATGTTTTCAGTAATTTATGGAACACAAAACTGATAGTGCATTACGTGCAATGAGTATCAGGATGTGACAGCCTTAAAAAAAATATTTGTATAAAAATCACGTCTCGATATAGTGTGAACTTTATAAATCATTACTTTATCCAACCTACGACCCAGCCAGTTCTCAGAAATATACGTGATTACCTTATGATCATTAGGAATGCCTTATCCAACGACTAACAAACTCGAATCAATTCATGTACCTCAGTGTGTCAATTTTCCGCGCGCACTGTCGAAGGGTTAAATTGGCAACGCGTGGCATGCGGTCCCCGCCTTGTGACTGTTGATTTTAAGGGCCTTTGGGATAAGAGAACGCGATTTTTTATTTAGTAATTATTGCTATAGAGCAAAACGGCCTGTCGCTACACACCTGCATACGCTGTGTGACGACGACACTGTCGCTCCAGAACTGGGTTATTTAGTCACCGAAAAGAGTGCCTACCCCCATATAACACTGCTTAAATCGTCTGTAATAGACGCAAAGATCAAAGATATATCATTATAATTATAATTAAATGGTAATGTAACATTAAGTACTGATAAGGCATCGATTTTGGTAGTGTTTGCTTGTAAACATCAAACAGACATCCTCCTGTATTGCCAAACAAAATATAACAAGGCAGGACTTTAAAAGATGCCTTGACTTAATTAGTAAGTATTGGTATTTCTTCTTAGAGGTAAAAGGGGATAAGGTGTAAGTATTCTTAGAAGCTCATCAGATAAGTAATGCCTAAGCCACAAATTAATCGATTGGCACTACATCATTATCTAATCATAAACATTACCGACTATTAAGATCATTCTGTGTAAAATCTAAATTGTAGATGTTAAGAATATGTTTTAAGACCATGTCAGTTATATTTTTGGGTAGTGTGAAAGTAGTGTGTTATCCTTGTAAATATGGAGCGTACAACAGATAGACACCTTAATATCCTGTATCACACGCATCAATTAGACACTTAACAGTTATGCATGCGTGAATAACAACACAATCTGACGGCACTTGTTGTGTTACCGATGGCAGGCATGCAAAACAATAGCACAATGGATCTGGGTTGGACTATATCTAGTTGCATCGTGTTGTGTTAGCATTTGGTATTGTTTATAATGTGTAATATAGGTCCACGTTGTTTTAGCCGTACTAAATTATCTTTTATTCGTTGTGTAATACTTGTTCTTAGGTTTCGTCTACTGATAGTTTCTCTCCTAAAATAGTAAAGACAAATTGGTAGTCAGCATTGAAAAGTTTATAGGTGATAGAAAAAAATGGCGATTGTTGTATCGAAAAGATCTTTAATTAAATAAATAGTATAAATATAACTCTAAATAACTTTAAAATGTCTTAGCTCAAGAAACAGTGTGTTATTTTCGCTTGGTCGTCTGCTATCATATAGAGGTAGGTAGTTATTACTCCTGAATTTAATCAAGTATTTCTCTCGTTCCTATTTTTTTACAAGCCGAGAATGACACCTGTCAAATCTCAAGCTATTCGGTACCTCATCATCATCAGCTGGAAGACGTCCACTGCCGACAAAGGCCTCCCCCTTAGAACGCCACAATGCACAACAACTCGGTGCTTGGTAATTCCAGAATTTAGAAAATTGGTTACACGTAGTAAATCGCTCCCGGCTATAACACAATACCTTTGGACGTAGTCATGCATGGTTGTCACTGTGTTAAGCAAAATTAAGCGTATTAGAACACCAGATTTGCTTATTTTCTTCTTATTAGTATTAATTTACTTATGAAATAAAAATAATGATCGACATGCCATAATGTCACTTTCAGATCCGTACTGTCTACAACATTGTCTAATTTTATTAGCTGGTATTTTTATAAGATGAATGAATGTTAATTAGGATAGGCTTATTCATAAGTAGAAACTACTTGTAGTGTTAAAGTTCCTTTAAGTGTTACGGTCACTTCATCTTCATTCGCTGACCAATAAAATTACGAAGACAAATAGTTTGTTTTTGTAAATCCAATAAACTGACAGCCTACATTTTTATTTACCAACAAAAGCGAAACGACTCATATATTTTACTAAATAAATGACATATAGTAACGTGAATAGCGTTCAATCGCTCGTTCATATATAAAAATCAGGCGCTTTACATAAAAACTTTATGCGTCCACTCTGGGATTCGTTAGTCACATGAATATGAATGATTCAATTGGTTTTATGAATGTCGATGTGTATGTACGACGTGGAACTAGTGAAGTCCGTGCTTTTTCCATTTGCTCCTAACTTTGTGGAATTAGAGCAGACATTTTTACATTATTTTCTTCCGAGGTGGGTAACTTTTGGCATATATTATGTATGTTTTGAATTTTAGAAAAAGGCAACGTTGAATATGTAATACTTTATAACTGAATTACACTTACTTCATTATCATCTGCCTACCCGTTTCCCAATTATCTTGGTGACAGATGCAACTGGATACCAGTAGGTATTCTATAAAGTGCGTCTACCTATTACATTTCCACAACCTAGTTGATGAGTAATTTGATTTCATGGTTAGACTGGTTGTCAGACTTCTGTGCTTCTGATTACCCGGTTATGACTGACACAGATAAAATAAATTATAGATTATTTATATGAATAGTAGGTAAATAATATACGTATAAGTTAAATACGTATAAATTATTACGTCTGTAAATACTATACAGACGCAAATAACTAAGTAATAGTTAGTCAGTACGTAAGTAGCTACGTTGGTAACTAATTACCATCTCGCGTCAGAGCGTTGCTACGCAACAATTATAATTCATCGTCAACATATCTGATGTCATTTATTGGCCAGCGTTACACCGTCTTAGTTAGTAAACTACACAAAAATGTTTTGCGTGTACATTTCTTTATCTCGTAAACAATAAGATTATGTTTTGCACGTAAGATTGTTGACATTAGGGTAATATTCTGATAACAAGAATAAGAGACAAACGTATGTCATACCTTTAGTGTTGCCAGTCTACCAGAATTCATTTTCCTATATATAATGTATAGGTATGTGTAAATGAAAGATCCATTTCAATAACATAATACAAGTATGTAGTCTTGATTCGATTCTTAGCAAAGAACTTAACACTTTGTTCCTCTAATTAATAAACGAGGATAATACCTGCATTAACTTAAACCAGTCCTAAGTCTATCGACGTCTTAATTTTTTGACATGCAAACGACAGTGACAGCTATAATTTAAACCTTGGTTTTAAACCAAGGTTTTTAAACGGGAGTTTTTAAAAAAAGGGGAAGTTTAAAAAATTACATGAAACTAATTATTCACCAAACAATTTTTCTATTTATGCTTTAATGTTTATTGAGTTAGTGGTATTGTAATGAAAATGTCACAGAATATTTTCTGGTAAAAACCGTTCTTTGAGTAGAAAACATTCATTGTGACATTCATAATGAATGCCATATTGTTTCCTTAATCTAATTGTCTATAGTCTCGAAACTGTGTAGGGAGTAAGCGAGACGAATATACGTTTACTTGTAATGTTAACTATGTTATTATGTATCATCGCAATCAAAAAGTAATTACATTTTTACTGCGCGTGATGTGAGAGATTAGTCACTTAATTTAGTGTGACTTTATAAGACGTAGACCATTTATTCTTTCTCTTACCCAAAATCAATTGTTCGTACTAGGGACGTGGTTACTGCCCTTATCGACGCTGGAATGGACCCTAACGTAAGGACAGACAGCGGTACCCCTCTCCACGAAGCTGCTCGGTTCGGAAAACCCTCTGTGGTCCGCATACTCCTCAACAAGGGCGCTGACCTCCATGCCCGCGATTCTAACGGAAGAACAGTCTACAAACTCTTTGAAGAATACCCTGAGGAAGCTACCAGGAAAGTCAGGAAAGTCATACGAGGTATGTTCGAATCAGGTATGTTGTCTCCTTATTTTACTGGTGTTGACATATTAAACACAAAATTACGAGGATTCTTTGATGATGCAACACCAGGCAAGACTACTCATCTAACGATTCTGTTGTTTCAAGTCAATGATACTTACTTCTTTTCCAATTTGCATTAGCTCTTATCGAAGCTTCAATGTCACTGTGGTCTATTATGACGACCCTTTCAGTATTACCAAACCTTTTTACAAGTTTCTGCTTTGCAAAATTGACTTTAGTAGATGAGGCAGATTTAATCTGATCTAGGTTATATCGTTCTCAAATGATACTGGTTGATGCATAGTAACGAAGAAATTGTACTAAAGTTAATTGGTTTAATTAATATTCAAGTAATACCTTTCCGCATTAATCGATAAACGGTTTCGTAGAGGAAAAGCCTGCCAGTAGGTGATTGTAGATCTAAATTGTTTCTTAATTAGTTTTTTTTTATAAATGAAACACTTGTTGAAGCGAAATATGTTTTGTGGTTAATTTATTAACATCAGGATCTATGAAAATGTTTTAAGAGATTAAAATGTTTGGTGATTAACTTAGTCTAGAGAAGAGGCCTTTTCTCCGTACTAAGTAGGTATTTAAAAGCTAGCATTTTAATTCATAAATATAAATATAATAATTGTTTATGATCATCGAGTTTTTCAAGAGTTATATGCTGAAAAATAAATTAATTAAAAAAACTTTCTTACTGTTGATTAAGAACACTTATTTAACGTTATTAAGTTTCAAATTGTGATTTGATCTTAGTTGTGAATGTTGTTTTGTAAAACACTAGTGCAAGCAAGAGTCACTAGTCTAACGCTAAATGTACAGTCAACAACAAATGTAGCTGGACATTTAATTTTTTTAACATAACACAAGAAAAATTTGTTCCATAGTAAAAAGTTTTTATTATTCTCAGATCATCATTTGGACTCTTATAATTCGAGACTATAACTTGATTGATGCATTAAGTTTCTTAACTAGTTAACCTATTTCTGTCGCTGACCGTACCTGCACGAACGACAACGCAGTGTGCACATCAACAAACTTGCCTTAATGCAAGACGTTTAACAAACACCCCATTTGACAGAGTATGATAACATCATGGGGGCCTTCGACAGTGATAAAGAATTGCCTCCGTTCCCCGTCCCGGATTACAGTCCCGACGCCGTCATGTAAGTTATAGCTCTTATTGTTGAAATTAGAATTAGGGTAGTTACAAAACAAAGAAAAAAGAGTGCCAATATTGTATTAGCTGTAGCTTTTGAGCAAGGTTTTCTGGAACCATTTTAAACCTTAACACTATTGAAATGTACTTTTGAATGTGAATACTGTTCTTGTAATATTTGCACTTAAATATAAGCACTCTTTTTAAAACACTGCAAACTGAAATCTTTTTAGTAAAGTTTGTTATTTATTAAAGTAATTGTAAACAAAACAACGTCCTTTTTCAATTATTTGAAATATTAATTAAGAAGGAGGTACTCTGTAATATTAGTATTTCATGGTTATTTTAAATAATGTACTTTGTTTACATTTAGTTTAGTACTTGAAAATGTATCGTCAATTTGGGACTAGAGATGAAAATTGTTAGATGTCTATATCAAAAACCTTCTCACTAAGTCTCGTGTTGACGGATTCCCTGATTCTAGAAGCCATTTGCAGAAAATATTTTCTTAATTCACTATTTCTTGTACGTACACTTGTAACAGTCCAAATGATTATTAAATATGTCTAGTATTCAATATTTCTGCATCTGACTGCTAAACCAAAATATTTCTCAAAGGCACCATTCATATAACATCAATCATCATTACGCAAAAACTATTAACACGGTGAGGGGTATCTTATCTTCTTTTCCCTTTCTTTTATATACTAATACGCACGATTTCTTTTATTTGATTCTGTCCGTTGATTCGTTAAGGATCCGCGTTTACAAAGCCGGCCTGGAAAGGTATTTCAGCAATTACTCACAGAACGCGCCGGCTCAAAACTTTAAATTTTAATTGGATTGGCGTATCTCAATTATGACACACGACGTATCTCCTTTGAACTATGATTGCCATCTTAAAGCCGCTTATTTTGTGTTCAATTTTAACGATAATAATAAACGGCTCAGATTAAACGCTTTTATTCTCATACATTCCGCGACCTAATACAAAACTTAATAATCGTACTTTCTATTTATAAATGAAATAAATATATTAAATAAAATAGCGTAGGTATGTTCAACGCGCTTCTATTTTTAGAACAAAGTTAAAAACTCGACGGAATTCCATATTTTCTTTTAGTATTCGGTAGTAAACAAGATGCTCACGTCTTTAAAAAAAAAACATCACGCGTTTACAAAAGAATGGACGTTAAACAAAAACTTTGAATGCGGGTTGCCTCATTAAAATCTTCCGTGTCTTTGATTTTGTCTGCAAACAGCTAGGTGAGGCGTTTGGGTGACACGAGAGAAATATCTCCCCGTCGTCGACATCCTTTGATGGCGAGCTAAATACTTAAGGATAAGCACTTTCTGCTTTAGAGAAAACGTGGACGTTACCAAAGGGATGAAATTTTAATCCAATGAAAATTCAAAAGAACGTCTTCTTAACAAAGTGCCAGTACAAAATCGCAAAATGTAACATTTTTGCAAAGTACTTCTAATTAAATTTATATAAACAGTTACATTTTATGCCCCAACATACAAAAACACATACACCAAATAACTTATTTTAATTTACAGGTCATATAGCAATATGCCGTCTGCTATAAAGCTTAGCCCTAAACCTAACGCTTTAAATAAATACGATAATAAAGACAGTGTGATTAATGCAATTAATTTACCACCACCGGAAAACAATCAGCTTAAACAAATGACTAATAGTTTACTTAATCTAGATATCAGAGAAAGGAGTGAAAGCTTTGTACTTAAGGCTAAAAATAATAAACAGCTTAAGATTTTAGGTAACGCCATAAAATCTGACACCACATGTTCAGAGTTATTAGAAAATCAAAATCAACTTATTTCTGAATTCAAATCACGAAACAAATCCAAGGCGGGACCTGAGTCAGAAAAAGAAGTATATGCACTTCATACCGAGTTAACAAATCCAAAATTTACATTACCCAATAAAGATCTGGACGAAAAAGTAAGGCGAAACACCATGGATAAGTTCACTAAGACCATTATGAACGATGTGACGGATTCAATTTCACTTAAGAAAAAACCACAGCCGGCTTGGAGACCAATAACCAATGTGCCTAAGTTTTTACCAATACCAGTTGAGGATAACGTTGATCCATTGTACGTCAACAAATTTGTAACTAAAATAAATAATTGCAATAATATATATGAAAACGTTAGCCAAAATTTACCAGATGACGAAAAGGCTAAGTCTGGCAGTGTTCAACATAGTGGCGAAGCATTGGCAAATGACTACATTTCTATGAATGGCAATCCACTATTTCAACCTACCGTTCCAACAATAGATATAACTTGTGACGAACAGGGAACTTATGCTGTAGCTTCGGAAAATAGTGTTAAGATTTGTAAAAATAGCAATACTAATAATACACTCGATTACGTGCCCATGACAAGTAAACAGCATCTTAAAAGAATGTCTAATCCAGATTATGTCTCATGTGGACTTAACAAAACTGAACTTGTTCATCTTAGAGGTGACTTTAATTGTCTTTATGGGTCTCTCGACTATTTATATATTTATGAAATAAATCCAAATACAATACGTGGTAATGGCCACCCTTTCACAAGAAAAAAACACAAAGCTAACCCTATGCCTTGTTATTGTCATGAGGATCCTGACAGGCAGAAAAAAATTCAAAGAAAGATTAACGGAAGAGGATTGGGCGGTAGTCAACTTGTCTACTATAGCTGTGAGGATATTTATGAACCTATTAAAAATCACGAGGATATTTATGAACGTATGAAAAACCACGATGATATTTATACATCGTTGGGTGATCTGTCGAGTCAACGATTTAATAAAGGTCTTAACAAAGATAAACATCACATTCAAGATTACGTAGAGGAACTTGATGCAAACCATGAGTTTCAAAAGTTTGATGACGAATCTAATGAGTTAAATGTTGATAAGTCGTCGACATTAGACACAAAAATGAGCATATTGTTAAAAAAAAAGTTTTCCCATGTTAAACAACTTTTAGCTGAATGGTAGGATAGATTAGTTAGTTCTCTTGTATTTTTATGTTGTATTAAGTTTAACCAATTTATCTTCTAATTTACTATTTCCTCATATATATTATCCCGCTTTTGGTGGTGGCAAATATAAATTTTAATGATAAGAATTAACACAAAATCATTATACCATTTAAGTTTTAATTTATTTTATGATTTATTTTATTTCTTGTTGCTTTATGTGTTTTACAGGGCAACGACAGAGACCCAGAAAAATACTAACAATAATGATAGCTTTTTATCTCCATCTTCATCGTCTCTAACAAAGAATCATTCTCAAAGTTTTGTTAAAAAGCTTGCTACCAAGTGCTTGGGCCTAAAAGCAAAATTCAATTCAGCTCCTAACATTTCGAATAGTGCAGCAACAGAAGTCGGTGTCAAATCGAAGCAATCAGATCATAAAATGCATACAAATACAATACTTATAGGTAATAGTAAATTCTTTAAAATGCTGTCGAAAAAGGAGGAATCTGGTGAAATACTTTGTAATGACGAATTCGACACTATATCCCTAGATCGTCTAAACACGTTAAACAGAGATTCTGTTGTCAACAGAAGCAACAGAAGCTGCCCTGGATTCAAAACATCATTACCTAATATATCTGAAAATAATGAGTTAAGCGATTCTCAAGAGTCAATCGCCGAATCTGTTGTAATTACCGAGTTAAACTGTGATAAGAGTGATTTTGTTAAAATAAATGAAGCTGTCAATTGCAACATGAATCTGAACATATTCGAACCTAGAGAGGTAACTGATAGACAATCAGTCAACTCTGTTATATCTGCAGAATCCACTAACTTAGTGAACGAATGTTATGAGTCATATGAATTTTCTAAAAAAGAAACAGTAAGTACAAAACCTCCATTAATTCCGACACCTCCTCCGAGGCCTACAATGGCAGTTGATAAAAAGAGTAACGAAAATATTTATGAGAATGTTGTGCTGGAAATTAAAACCATACCAAAACCTGCTGCACGAATACACATTCCCGTTAAACCTCTTGACGAAGAACAAAAAAAGACATTGTATGAAAACATCTCTGTAGTTCAAGAAAAGAAGCCAGAACCTCTTAAACGATCACTACTTACTAAAAAACTAAGTTCTGAGAGTTATGATGAAAAGTCAATCCACAGTACTTCGTCCACTCTTTCATCAGATTCTATGATAGATGAAACTAATTTAGAAGATATTTTACTTTCTCAAAAATCTAAATCCTTCCGTCATGGTAAAACACCGTCTTATTCTAAACTGAAAGGTTCTAGTACTCAATCAATCGCCTCGGACTATTCAGAGACGACAGAGGCAAGTGCTTTAGAAAATGTTGATTGTAGTTGTGATATAGTTGAAAAACCTATGTACCTGTCAATGACTGGCACCTTACCCCATAAAAAGCCGGAAAGTTACAGTAAAAAGAAAGTGCTTTTTAGGCATAAAACATTTACAAATATGGAAGCCGATAGGCTTTCACTTCGCGTGAAAGATCTACCCCAGTGGAACAATTCATTTCTGAAAGAAACGTTAGCTCATTATCACATAAGAGGTACAGGGCATTGCATCTATAATGCACCAACAGTACAAGAATTTATTTACATCTTTAACAGAGACACACTATACAGTGATGTGCCACCCTTCACTAAAGTCCCCAATAACAAAAGAGACAGTTATTTTGAAACTGCTATATGCTTCTGTAGGCCTAGACCTCCAAAGTTCCACAGCAGTGCTGAAGATCTTATAGATAAAACTACACAAGCAGATAATGAAAAAGTTATTATAGATATGGACGTACTCAAAAACAGATCTGAAATGCTTTCCTCATCATTTCAGTGTTACTGTGATTCCGGCACCTGCTCTTTACACTCAACGAAACGCAAATCTCCTGTCGACTTGATCGTTAAGTTTTCGGCTATCAAAAGAAGTATTTCTACGCCAGATATTACTTTAGAGTCATCTCCTTATTCGACAGCGTCAAAACTATATTTGCCAAAGAATAAGTCGGTGCCAAGTAATTTAGAAGAACCGTACGCGGTGATTAGTGTCGAAGATATTATCGCGCGAAATTCTAATCAAATCGAAAACATTAAGGATCCGGAAAGTCCTATTTACACACAAATGTCACAATTCTCTACTCTTTCATCTTCTGCATCTGCACGTCCTTACTCAATCAAGGATATTGCAGAAGTAATATCATTGAATGATAACTCAACCTCCTCTACTCTATCTCATGCTTCTGGTGTGCATTTGCCTCTAAGAAAATCGAGCTCCTCGGAATATTCAGGTCATATGTCTTTATATTCATGTAAGTCAGACGTCACTATTAAATCCGACGCGTCTTTTAAATCGTGTCTCGAAGAATCCTCAGAAGACTCAGACAACACCTTGCACTCGGACGGAGAAGACTCGGACGCTGAAACGGTCAAGTCAGAAAGTAGCACAACAAAAAGGCCTTGGGTTCACAGCAACTCTTTCAGATTTGGAAGTCATTCCAAACCTGAAATCGATGTTATCGTGGAGGAGAATAGTAGTGAAGATAAATCCGAGTTTTCTTCGTCGAAATACGAGAGCGGTATTTGCTTAGAAGGTTCTGAGAGTTCGTCGTCTGAGGATGAAGACGATAGTGGTATTCCGAGGGCCGATGCGGATGTCTCGCTTGATTGTGCTTCGCTTGAGCGGGTTTCGGGTTTGGTCGGGGGTGTTCGCAGCGGGTCGGCGCGGCGGCGTTGGGATGAGGCGGAGGGAACCAGCGAAGGCGATGCACTGAGCGTGTCCAGTGCTGCCTCTAGCTGTGCGCCACTGCTTCTGGCGCACCATCACGAATACAGTAAAGTTTCGGTGAGTTGCAATATGTGAATATTTATAATTTTTATTAGCTGCGTGTTTCATTAGTTTTTGCAACATATGTTTTTGATTAAAACCACTAAAGATTCTTCATGAGAGTTGATGATATTTCATTGTAGGGATTCTTCAATTGCGATGTGAAAATTGTACCAACCATTTGTACATAACCAATATGTAAATAGTGAAGTATTTGTATATTGGTTACGTTACTGGCGGTTGACCTACCGCGAAATCTCCTAAACATTAAAAAAAAAAAACAACTTAACTACCTAATTTGTCTCGTCAAAATTGACATAACATCAATCACCTCAATTGTTATACATTGTTCCTAATAATCGGAATGAATAATTTGGAGAAATCGAATTATTGATCGATCGGTCATAAGTATTGAATAAGGAAATTCAAAAGCTTGATTCAGTTAATGGAAAGAAAGAAACATGAAATAAAGGCATAAGAATTGTTATTCGTCGTTAGTAAAGACAGGGCCAAGTGATTTATTTATTGCGTGTCTGTCATATAAACGGGGTTCTAATTGGCTGTGGGAAAAATACTTGTAATTAAACACAATCAAGGGATTAACATTCAGTCCCGATGCTATGTGCATTGCGGTCATAAAAAGTTTGCGAGTACCAGTAGGATCGTGCAGAAAAGATCTAATTACGATTTGATGTGGTAGAGCAATCAGGCTCGCTTAATTTGCCTAAGATTGACCAACGTATTGTAAGTTTTTATCTAAAATAAATATTGTTCTCTGATGCTTGATTCAGAATCCGTCATTCCTACTTATATGATAACAGATATTCACTTGCCTACATAGCTACTTCAGAAATAGAATTAACTTATTTGAATAATGAATCCACAACTTGTTTTTTTTTTTGTTTGTCGCTTAACGAAAACAACAGCAGTGTAATTAATTCATGTTTTGTCCACGCCCGCTGACCTGTTGCACGATCGTAGCGAGACACGCGATCTAGAGGATATAAAAAAAAATTAACCATTGTGGTCACGTAATGCCGTCACGATATGACGCTGTTGATATAGATGCACGCAAATCAGCATACATCACGCTTTCAGTCTTTTTAGTGGCAGAAGCAGAGTTACATATATGTAAGATAAAAGATTTGTTTCCTTTAAAAAGGTTGTAATTTGTAACGAATGCGGTGTAATGCAATGCAGTGGTTAACACAGAAAAAGATTTAAGGAATTAGTGTATGAAATATTTTTGATGATTGACGATAT
This sequence comes from Abrostola tripartita, assembly GCA_905340225.1. Classification (NCBI taxonomy): domain Eukaryota; kingdom Metazoa; phylum Arthropoda; class Insecta; order Lepidoptera; family Noctuidae; genus Abrostola; species Abrostola tripartita. Next base: position 5,413,012 of record HG996504.1, read on the forward strand.
TTGGGACATAAGGGCGTTTAATAGTGTTCATAAAAATACAATTAAGCTCGTCAATAAGATATATAATTAACCCTGTCGATGTTAGGTACTAAGTGCCAGGATTAAAAATTGAAAAATACGCAAACAGTAAATGTTTAGTCTGTTATTATTATACTTTTAAACAAACTTCCTCTGACGCATATAGCAACGATGATAGTAATGACGCCTGAGTTAGAAAAATAAGAAACGAAACGATGACGTCTATGTTTTAATTAAAAACTAAATAAAAAGCTCGTGAGAAAAACGATTACTGTTTCTTGTAATGGGACCATGTGTAACATGTATTCTGGGGTTCGTTTGTACGTTATAATTTATTTATTTATATCTTACTGAAATATGTTTGACTTCAGTATATTTCTCGCACCTAACATTGATTTTGATTCTGCTTTTAAAACTTCTTAAATAGGTCACTATAACTATAATTATTGTGTTAAGAAATTATTAACGTCATACAATTTTTTTGTCGATCAAAAAGTTGATAATATTTTTTCATTTACAATTTTTTTTTAATCGCTAAAAAATGGGTTAAAACCGTTTATTTTTTATCGTATATCATAATCTTGTCTGCAATGTCCCTTGTAGCCCGCCACTTATCTATATTTAGTTCCACATATGCTGCATTGTTCATAACTGGTACATCTCTTGACGGCCACATGGTACGACTACGCGATAAGTTGACGCAAAGAAATTGGGCGGTCAGTCGCGCCGTCGCGTATCAAACCGACGCGACGCCTGCGTTCGTACGCTCCAAGGCACTCGATTATCGAGAATCGAGTTATTCGCGGTGTATCGATAAGGATCGGTAATTGATCGATGTTTTGTGTTGTTGATGTGTAGTTTAGACAGTGATTATGTGTATCAGTAATTATTGTTTTAGCTGTGTGTGAGTGTGTGTATGTGAGTGAAGCTCTGTCTGTGTAAAGTTTAATGTAAGTCTATCAATATTGTCATATTTAGGCTTAGTATATTTAGTATTAGTAACTTCTTAATTTGATATTTTAATCGAGGATATACAAATACCTGAAAATATTCGCATACGACTTTTATAATACCTATGATACAATAATACACATATTGAAGGAAGCCGAAACAATATATAGGTACGTTTTTCCGTGTGACATCAAGACAATATACGAAGTACGTAATAGATGTCTACTATAACAAATTATAATGACATTCCACTACAATGTGTCAAGGGCCCAATAACCCAGTTCTAATGTTTTATTGTAAAATTCGGACAAAATATCATCATAGAGTACGAAGTAGATACTGCGTCATTGTATAAAAGCTTCTCATAGTTTTTTTTGTAGAGAGTTAAGACATTATCAATATAACCTACATGCATTGAGCTAGCTGCAATAATGAGAAATATAAAATAGGTTATGCATTCTATAGATTCTGTTGGCCATCCTTCAGCTACCAGACAAAACGGAGCTTACAACCGACTATTAACAAGTTTATTACGACAAAAGTCCTTAGGCAATAAAATAGTAAAATTAAGCATCTACCACAGCTCGTAAACGTGCTTTTTAGGTCTTAGAAGAACCATATATTAATATAATACCGGTGTAAAACTGTCAGCAACATTGTGTTGTTACGCGCGTTGAGTAACAATTATTAAAGCTGAACTTAGATCCGGGACAAACAACCAATAAGGGTCGGGGATTCTTAAATATGGTAACGGTATCCAGGCTGCTTAATATTCATCAGGGCGCAAACGTCTGCTATGTATCAGCAATTGTACTGCACCTGTGTATAAACAGTATGCGCGACCCACATGATAGCAACTCTAGGAAGGTATTCTCAAAAATAGCGTAGTGATGTAATTGCAGATTATTTTGTGATCATTGATGCTGAATGTTCAACGGGCACGGAAATATCTCGCGTTTGGCCACCGGCCAGTTGTTACCATGTTTACGCGGAACTCGTATTGACAGTCAACCAGGGACATTCCAGCAGGTGTTTATTGAAAACTGAATGTTGTTTGTTTGATTTGTTATGATTTTTGTTAGGTGTATCCTTAGTTTTTTCGAGTTACCTTGAGGCTTTTCTGCTTTTGGAATTCTATCAATTTTGTAGAATATATATTCTGGCGTTACTTCTTCTTTATTGTTGGTGGTACTTCTATAAATCCTGTATTATATTATCATCATACACAGCTTATTTACAATTCATTTCTGGCTTTTAGATACTGCAATCCTGTCCAAGATTCATTGATTAGGCGAGGCGATTGTCCCAACTTTGCATCTATGTAATCATATTCCCCAGTGACGCTCTCACGTCGTCAATAATAATTGTTGATGATTCGGTTACTGACAAACAAATCATATTATTCAAGAATTTTATAGTCATATCTAATCTGAATCAGTAGATGGCGTATGTAATAATATAAATTTTATTTACCTTGACGCATCATCTATCAGAGTTGCGGGCAACCGGTGGATGCAAACGGCAAGTTGTCGTTCATTATGGCGTTCTAAGGGGGAGGCCTTTGTCCAGCAGTGGACGTCTTCCGGCTGATGATGATGATGATGATCATCTATGCAGTTTTCTAAGAACCGACTCAATTTCAGATCCTAATTAATGAACAATGAATGGACCATTAATAAAACTATTTATATCTATTATATGGTCGTTAGTTAATGATTGCAACATACACATGTGGCCCATCGGACGGCTATACGCCCATTGTATATGTACGAATGTTTGTGTTGCGTACAGTACAGACAGATAGATGATTTCATCGTTAATATGTAGGTTACCGGGACCCGTTAAAGCTTTTACTAAAAATAATAAATAATTTGTGCATCAGCGTCTTTATACGCTTCCAATATCGGCTCGTTGCGTAAACAACCAAAATATCCTTCCTCTGAACTAAGAAATATGAAAAGTAGGGACTTTAAGCCAAATAAAACGTTAATGTTAGAGAGGACCAGATGGGCACTTTACCTACCCTTTGACGGATATGATGCTGACGTGGGCCCGTAATTTTGCTCATCTTTTTAAGTGAGCAACAATCGTCTGCGTTCTTGCAATTGTAAACACGTTTATTCTTGTTACGTTATCTAGATCTTAATGATTTTAGATGTTTTGGTTAAAGTTTATGGATTTTATTGTTAAGTGTGTTAAGATCGTTGTACCTATTCTAAACCCTGAGAAATTCTCTCTTATATATCAACCTGATCAATGTCTAATATTTTTCGTCAATACAAACCATATTCGGCTCAAACAGCCATAATGTGTTTTGAATTATCCAAGGATGAATATAACAAAACAAGTGATAGCTTTAACAATGTTCAGATTTATTAATAAAAGACCCTTCGTTGAGCTATGGTCCACTCTTCGATCATGTGCAACTAGCCTAATCGGTCACAGTCAATATCCAGCGAACAAATCAATGGCGTGTTCCGGCGCCATATTAATCGCTGTCGCACGCATCAGCGTTGCGCTTGCGCCGCCAATTTATATCTACCCGCCCTTTGATGTACTTTGTACTCGAGAACAGTTTTCGTAGAAATGAGCTTGTAAGCTTTTTTATTGTTTTGTTCGGAAGTGTGTTATTTTTGAACGAAATCTTATCCTGAATATACTTTTTTAATGAAAATGATTATCGATGGGTTAAAGTCAAGGATTTAAAGTAATTATCGTGCCCACAGATTATATGTCTTATAAAGAGCTTCTATAGCACATATTCATGCTCATTATACATATTCTTAATCATCTTACATCATATTTAAATACTAAATGTCTCAGTATCAACCAGGTCACAGGTGACCTGACCTGTCATATAATAAGGTTTCACAAATACATCAACCAAATTCATTAATTCCACGTAAATTACTTCACACCCTAATTGGTGTAAACGGCACAGTTAGTCACACAATGACCTCTAATAGCATTGGTCTCTAAGGAAAATAATATGGGGAAGTACGAACTATTTGCGGCGTGTTCCATGGAAATTAGGTTGGTATGGTGCGCCGTTAATTACAGGGGCGTTAACTGCGTTGAAAGTAGCTCGTGAAATTGTTACAACGTAATTGGTGAACATGTTTCTGATAATTATGAATGGTAGAGTTATATTTGACGATCAATCAAACAATTGTTTTTTTTTCAGCTTTGGACATTAGGGATCCTGAATCATAGGTACTCTTTGGGACTGTATATTGCTTTAGCATGTGACACGGAACTAATTATTTTGCGATATTAAACACTAGGTACACATTTGTTTTTGTACCATAACTCAACAGGGACAGATAAGATGGTAAATGCCTAGTACTCAATTAGGGTATTTGATCAATGAATCAAAAAGAGTGCATAATTTTGTGATCATGTATGCAAAGGCTTTATCTACCCGAAAGTAACATTAACATTATACATGTATGTTATAATTTTTTTTTGTATAAATAAACAATCTTGATACTCCTTCATCCACACTTAGTAACTGAGAGAATATGAGTTTTTCTAAAAGCTTCACTCTTTACGTAGAATAAAAATCTCGTGAATATAGGTCATCAGAAACAGGCGTGTTACGTAAACATTATCGCTTTATATACTGTTTACAGAAACGTCAGCAGTTTACTATTGCAATTAGTAAAACTGTAAACCAAACTGCATCATACAGGCTAATGATACTGGACTCAAAATGGTTTCATTGGTAATTTTATGTCAGTTTAAACCAGTGATTCCCAAAGTGGTCCAGGTGGACCCCCAGGGGTCCACGGGAGCCTTGCTGGGGGTCTACGTAGGCGTCAATAAAAAATGGGGGTCCATAAGATGTTAATAGGGGTCCACGAAAATTTATCTGCATATAGTTTTTATAAGGGCCTACCTATATTGTTTTAAGTACCTAACTAAGCAGATAACATTTTAATCTGGCAAGCGACTCTTACTTGTCCAAACTTGCGTATTCGATATTACAATTTCGTGTACAGACTTGCAAAGCGCAATCCGTCCGACAATGCTTAGTGCTTGTTTAGACATGATCTTGATCAAGACTATAAATACTCGATGCCAAAGGCATGCTCATTTATTTGTTTCCGGAATTTCGAAAAAGAAGGTGTGAGAAAATTTATATTAGTGTTCCTAGTGCCGGAGAAAAGTAAGTACGTACCTTTTTTTTGTTGTACCTAGTTCTTAAGTATTTTGTTTCGTGTACTGGTCGGTTGATAACAAATGCTTGTATACAATGTGTCCTAGGGATAAGTGACCGCCCGGCGTATTTAGAATATTTGTACAAAATTAAATTAAGTAAAGACGCGTGACGTGCTGCAGTTTTTTTACGATATTTCCTAAGTTTGTTCATCTTTTTCCATTATTTTTGTTTACTGACTAGCCGACATCATAATTTATCAATTAAAATCATTAGACAAAACTAAAATGTAGTAAAAAAATTACTTATATAAAATCACTAAGGCCGCTAAGTCACAAATGTAAATATAATTATTAATGATTTCGTACAAATATTCAAAAAACGCCGGGCGGTCTTATCGCTCGGACACATTGTATATAGCTAACTTAGTAACTTACAGATATTTTAATTGTCCTCTTTCGATTTGAAGACAAACACAGCACGTTTTATTCAATTGTTTTTTCACGAGAGGACTGCCTCTCTAAAAAGGCCGAAAAATCAATATTGCAGAGCAATTACTGTTTTATAAAACTACTAGCGCGTGAACTCATTGATTTAATGAAATTTTAGTTATTGTTTTTATGGTCACTTTTTTGGTCAATTTGGGATTTCGACTTTTATTTTTTCCTACACAAATATGATCAATATTCGATACTGAGTAAACTAATTTTTATTTCTACTATTAAAAAATTGTGGTAAATTAGGTATTTAACATTGATATCGCTTCGTGAAAAAGTCTGTACTTGTCTTAGCGGTTTATTAGTTGGTCCCTTTACAAGCCGTAATACTTTTTCAATATAATGATAATCATAATAATATAAAGCTGACAAAGGCTGCGTTGTGCTACCTATATTCAAATAAAAACTTGGTTACTATAACATTTTTTTTTACAGGGAAGGTAACTGATACAAAACATGGCTACAGCAAAGAAAAAATGTCGACAATACAGTGTCGATTATTTGAAATATGGTTTTGTTCCATCAGAGGCAGATAAACACTTGCCCATGTGCCTAATATGCAATAAAGTTTTAAGCAATGACTCTATGAAACCATCAAAGCTCGAAGATCATCTAAAAAGGTGTCATACTGATAAAATGGGTAAAGATTTAAAATATTTTCAAACATTGAAGGAAAAATATGAAAAGAGACCCACCATGCACAGCATGTTCGCTTCAACATCTCAAAGTAACGATGATGGCTTGCGGGCATCTTACAATATCTCATTACTAATAGCAAAATCTGGAAAACCGCACACTATCGGAGAACAATTAATTTTACCCGCTGTTGAAGAGGTTTTAAAAACTGTTTTGCACAAATCTCCATTTGACGTACTAAAAAGAATTCCATTAAGTAACAATACTGTACAAAGACGCATTGATGAAATGAGCTCTGACATCGAAAGTTTTTTGTGCAATCATCTGCAAAAAAGTCATTTTTCTATACAACTGGACGAGTCAACGTTACCCGGTAATGAAGCATTATTATTAGCATATGTCCGATTTATCATGGAGGAAGAAATTCACGAAGAATTGCTATTTGCCAGAACTTTGGAGACTGACACTAAAGGCGAATCAATATTTAATGTCCTGAGTAATTTTTTTACGGAAAAATCGATTCCATTTACAAACATTATTTCAGTGGCAACAGACGGAGCTCCTGCAATGGTAGGGCGATATCGTGGGTTTATAAGTCATCTCAAAAGAATTATACCAGGACTTACAGCTATTCATTGCGTAATCCACCGACAACATCTTGTGGCGAAACATTTAAGTGACAGGTTGAACCAATCTCTTCATTTTATAATAAACGCTGTCAACAAAATTAGAAGCAATGCATTGAATACGCGTTTATTTGCTCAATTGTGCGACGAAAATGACGAAGACTTCCAACGACTGCTCTTACATACTGAAGTACGCTGGTTGTCGAAAGGTGCATGCTTAACGAGATTTTACTCTGTTTTCGATTCCGTATTAGAGTTCTTAGAAAGTAGAGATCCAGATTTAAAAGAAAACTTGATCAAATTCAAAGGAGACATTGCGTATTTGACAGATTTGTTAAAAATTTAATGATATTAACTTGCAGTTACAAGGGGACAGCCTGAATTTAATAAAAACAAAGGGGATAATTTCGGCTTTTCTTGGGAAATTGAAATTTATGAAGCAAAACATTAGTCGGCGCGAATTATCTCAATTTCCAAACTTGTCGCAGGTAGAAACTATTGATGAGGATATCCATACCTACAGTCAACATTTAAGTGCCCTGCATGATGACTTCAAAACCAGGTTTGAAGATATGCTGACGATGGATATACCACCATGGATCGTAAATCCATTTGATGAAACTGAAGTGGCCAATGTATTATTACAAGAGGAGCTGCTTGAGCTAAGCACCAATGAGGAGCTGAAGGTGAAATTTAGAAAAGGCTACCAAACATTTTGGCTGCAAGCAGAAATACACGAAAAATATCCTGGACTGTGGGAAATCGCAAGGAAATTTTTGATAGCTTTTCCCTCATCATACCTTGTCGAAAGAAGTTTTAGTGCCGTTACAAACCTCTTAACAAAAAAAAGGAGCAAACTAAACATCACAGAGCGGGGGGATTTGCGGTTATTGCTCACAAAAATAAAGCCAAACATTGATCGTTTGCTGACACTCCATCAAATACATCCTTCCCATTAATTAAAATTATGTCCACAACCTATAAGTATTACCTTATTATTATTTTTTTGTAATTCTTTTCTTTTAATTAATAAAATGTTATAAAATGTACCATTTTTCGTTTTTATTTAAAATTTAAAATTTTAACCTATCAGAATATAGGGACGGAACTCAGAAGCGACACAATTTTTATTTTTTGTCGACTTTAACAATGTGGTAGGAATGTAGCAGCAGGGGGTCCACCGACACCAGTTTAATTTTGAAAGTGGTGCACGAGAAAAATAAGTTTGGGAACTACTGGTTTAAACTTTAAATGCATTATCGCGTTTGTGGACTAGATTGACCTGATGTTAATTCATTATTAGCCAGCCGACTATAAACGCTCAATTTACTCTGTTGGTTCATTTTAGACGTTTATGTTGGTTGGTTCAGTTTTCATTGCTGAAACTACCATTGCTAGCTTTAAGCGATTTATCGTTTAATACGTCCAATAATAAACTTATTGTTTTTCTTGTAGTACTTAAAAAGTATTCATGGCTCCTATCCTTGCTAAAGTTCACCATTGAAACTCGATTAATGTTTTCGATAGACTCGAAGGAGTAGACCAGGTTTAGTTTGTGGCATCTCCCCAAGTCCGTCCCTCTGAGTACGGCCCTGTTCACCTCTGAACATCAACTAGAGTTTATGAGACTTCATAAAGAGAGGTTTTCTAAACAGTAGGTAGCAAGGTTACTAGTTATGCTGCGGCTACACCTGTTATAATCGTTATGATTATTCGCGCTATATGACAATGGACAATAAATTCAAGGCGGCAATCGTGGCTTACAAATCTTTGCCGCGCTAAAACTTAACCTGCATGATATGATACGCATACTTATTTGTTATTTTGGGATAAATCATCGGTGACCAGGGGGCTTAAAAGCCAGGAGTTTTAGATTACTGAGCCTATAAGAGACAGGGTATTGTTTTAATGTCAATCAGATTTCGTTTTACTATTTGACTTGTCGATCTAATCATTATATAACGATATACGCCAATTTATTAGCATTAAACTAACTTCACACATATTAAAAGTTTCTCAGAATCATGCTGATAAAGACATGATTTTGAACCGACACCAATAAACTACACGGAAGACTCAAAATATATTAAAACAAACCTTCAGAGTAATAAGACGTTAGCATTAATATGTACGATTAGTATACTGGAGCGTTCATATTAATATCTACTGTACTGAACAATATCTAGCAGAATGCTACAATCACCGTATTGCTGGCATCTGTAGGCTAATAGGCTTTTATGTAGAAAATTGTCCATTGAATGACCGGCTGCAACCAATTTACCCCTCATCCGCGGCCCAGGATTGAATTACTTGGACCACTTGGGCCACAAAGTGCTGTCTAAGTCAAGAAGGATAGGCGATATTTTAGGAACACGAGATTGAAAAATATATTTTTACTTTTCCAGGCTTAAAGTGCAATATACACACACAGCCTTCCAGACAGCTTACATAATATATTGTTAGCTGCATACAATTTTCCTATTGCGATCAGATGAAAAAAGAAAATATAATTAGTTGGCCTACTCTATAACGTAAAGCATGTTTGTAGAATTCCATGTCTGCGAATGAAGTAAAAGCAATGTGTCAGAATTATAAAAGGTGGTGATTATAAAAATAATTATGTTTCTTTGATGATAAGTTTCGTGTTTCGACCGTTAGTCAAGGAGTGCGACTATTTTCAACTGTCGTGCCTAAGTTTACGAATCTATATGTTGGTAATATTATTTATTTATAGAATATGATCAAAACAAACCTGTTTGTCAAAACTAAACTAGACTAAGTAACTCTGATCTAATTCAAGGAAAATATTTCCTCTTTCCTTAATGTCATCGATTTTAAAGTCTCCTTAATATATTCAAATGACCAAGTCTTTGGTATATACAATTATTATGTTATACGCTAACGCTCCAACTACTTGTACCATCATACGATGTTATCCTCATCGCTATTCAAATTCCCTATTACTCAATTGCGGACACTTATCTCGCTTCTGCGATGACAACGAGATGTAACAGAAATAGACGCCTATTTGATAGCTATTCTCGTAGATAGGCATGCTTGTAAATTGCTTATTAAGGTTCATTAGTATCGTCAATTTAGATCAGGAATTTGTATATAGTATTGGCTGTGTAAGTACGAGTGGGTAGTATGTGGGTAAAGAGAAAATAAAAAGAGTATAGGAAATAAGATAAGCTAATGGTAGACGGGAGAAAATAGAAAATTGCGGCAATGGTTCGATCTTCCGGCTAATAAGCCGTTAAACGTCATTCTCTTTTACATACGTACTTATACCTATTCCTATAAGATTACGCGAATCGTTACTATGTAAAGGTAAACAACATTTGTTAAAAAGAAAAAACAACCTTCCCACACTGCAATAGGTAGAACGAAAATATCTTTAGCCGTGAACTATATTCAACACGTGAAGCTTTACGCCTCAATTGTTTATATTCTGTGCTAGTTTGTTTCACATCAATAACCTGCACACTTTTGATTATATATTCAACAGCTATCAAATGTTTTCTATTTGTAAGAATACACGACAACAGTGGCAATCCTAATTATTATTATTTTATTTATCTTCCTTAGTCGATTGTACCTGTTGGTATATCTATCTATCGATGTTGGTATAATAAACTGAGAAAACTTATCCATTATTAGGTACATTTTTACATCGCATTCACTTGCTATCGATCCAAGAGGTTTCCCTTATCCCAGTAGCCTTATTTCATATCCCATATACGAGCATAACATGAGTCTATGTATTGCAGCCCACCCCTCCTAAGAAACCTCCACGGAGGAACTTGTCAGTGTCCCCAACCCACGCAAACTCCCCCTCTTCGGGCTACAGCTATGAGCTGAGGCCTCACGCAAGGAGTCAGGACGATTTGGATGACATTCAGGTAATTGTAGCAAAGATAATATAGATTTAGTCTTTTGTAGTTTAGTCATTAGCTGACTAAGGATAAAAAGGTAATGGGAACTTTATGCGTTATAGTAATAAGACCTCTTATTGGTTGGCTCAGATAAGGAGTTTGAAACCTTTCGAAAGTTACCTGCGATCACATCAGGGTTTACCCCGAATGAAGTGTAACGGTATAGCAAAAACACCATTTTATTTTACTGTCCCTTCGGTACTGCTGCGTCATTATTTATCAAAAGGTACAATTGGCATTATTTATATTGGTTGCTTATTTAATTATATAACATTTTTAATGTCTTTTTTTCTTGTCGTTATGGTTTACAAATATATTTTTATGTGCCATGAATCCAAAAAACCAAAATCGAACTCTAAGTAACCGAATCATAATCAACGTACCTATATATTTAACAAGTAAATGCAAGTCAAGGTAATATTTTTACGAACTAAAACTAAATATGAAGCCATGCGCAACATTAAAGAATTTTTATGTGGAACGCACAATGTTAATGAGATTTAAGCAATAATATTATGAGTCACGTTTTCGTACATTTATAGTAAAATAAATGCTTATAAACGTGACTTTGACTAATGAAATATTACGCTAGAATATGATCTTTAGGTCCTTAATGCATACTAGCCCATATAGTTCTAATAGTTTAGATATCCTTGAAGTCCCTCTAATAGTTAAAATGTTTGTTGCAGGGTGCTAAACACTACCTCAAACACGGTCGTTCGGTGGACCAATACGTAGACGGCAAGCTATCCTACTCAGAATATGAAGAGAACCACATCTCGCCCAGAGTAGCTCCGGTACCTAACCCCCGGCCCAGTCTCAAGCAACAATCACAACCAGTCGCCATCACGGCTATGTACGAAAACATCGTCATTAAGGAACAAAACCCCAGAAGAAAACTCAGAAGAAACAATTTTGTACCGACACACGAAAACTATGAACAGAGAATGAACGATAACAGAGTAAGAAAGTACTCTAACCAAGAAAAGTCTTCCTTAGAAAGTTTATTGGACGATCAGTCGATGAATAGTCCGAGCGATTGTGAACGTTATTATGATGGGCGGAGGGTTGATTTGCCTTTGTCGCCGACGCATTACGAGCAGCCACCGACGCCTGACCATCCTCCACCATCGGCTAAGCAGGCCGAGAACTGCATTCATGAGAGGATTAGGCCTTTGAGCCAGGTTAGTCCGAAGTAGAAATGTTTGTAATGTAGTAGAACTCATGTCTAAGATTGAAGGTTATAGAAATGATGAAGATTAGGTACTTTTTCAAATATTCTGAATGCCTGAAGAAATAAAATGTATACGTATCCAAATTTATCCATATCCTTCGTATTCATGAGGGTGCCCACTAATTTCATCTTTCTGATTTTGTTCTAGAACGAATATTATATTTTATGCTTGTAAATATTATTTAGGTTTTCGACAAACTTATAGCTTATGTCTTATTGTTAAGTTTATTAGATACTATGTTATGTAGATGCTTTCTTTCTAGAACAAAGTCTATATTATAAAATGGAATACTATGTATGTCACTTTGTGTCTACCCTTACTTATATGTTAATACGGAAGCCCTTATGAGTACGCTAATCATTATCTGTAACCTGAACTCAGTCTTGACGTACTAAACTCCTGTTTTCTCCTAGACCTACACTATGTTAAACCCCTAAATTAGCACAGTATGTATTTAACAAGCACAAAACACTCGCCTTGCATGAGCATGTTGATAATTATTATTTATTTTATGATCAATTAAATTATTTTCAACCATTTCAGCTTATTATGGAGGTTGTAGAAGAGATAAGAATTAGAAAAATGTCGCAGGGTAACAAAGCGAATAGCTGATAAAATTATTACGTTTCAATGTTACTGTTTAGCGCCCTAGTCTAAAACCCTATACACGTTTAAGGCCATATCATTTTATTGTATTGAAAGTGACCAATGGCTATAAATAAACGTTCGTATGTCAATATTGTTATATAAAGGGTTAATCATTTCACTTATGGTGCTCTAAAGTTATTAATAAAGAGTATATTAGTGTTGTCTGTATATAGAATAGTTTATTTTTTATTCGCAAAAGTATTCCGTAAGGTGCTAATGTTAGATGTAAGCTGAAGTTTAAAATCGTTTTGTAAAATGAGTTTAGAAAAAAAAAAACAGTTGTGGGGTATATCTGTATAGAACGTCGTTACTGATTCTTGTATTTTTTTTACTAAAATAAATACAAGAAGGTAGAAAATCATAGTATGTTTATATCCTTAGTCCATGTTAGCCATTTAAAATTATTCTTAAACTCATATTTTTTTGTTGCCTCACTAGCTATAGCATTTTAAAATGGCCGTTACAGACTTTATATTTGTAATGCTTTAATCAGATATCAGTATTTAGTGGGTTTACGAATTATTATTTTGTTGGTTTATTAAAATGTTGGCAATAATTCTATTAGTGGTTTATGGTAAAAAAAAAATATTGTCAAGTTTATGTGGTTCATGCATTTATAATGTTACTATAATACCGAATTTATACAGCATTTACGTTCAATGCATTTTATAAAACGATTTTATCATCTCTTTGTTTTAGTAAGTGTTTCATTTACCATCATGACAGTATAATCAGTATGTAGTTGTTATTTCCTTAGTTTTATTGTGATTTGTACGAAATTTACCTTATTTTGCAATCGGAAAGACAATTAGACTGATATTATTTAAAATCTAAAATGAATCGGACGAAACTGTGAAATTATTTTAGTTTTAACGAATTTATTTAAGGCGTAGTGTATTATTTTTGATTTTATTTAGTTTCGCAATAAAATTTTATTTTATGTGATATGTTTTTTTTATTTCACTTTGTTTATTAGTACAGTTGTTTAATTGGCTTTTTCATCATTTTCTATTACACATAACTGCTCAGTACATTGGGTGTAGTCATGTAGTTGTTTCTTGGCTTGTCACGTTGCGAGCGCCTGAGCTAAATTGTACCGCAACGCGTAGTCGAAGTAAACGTTGCCTGATATCTGCCATAGCCTTACTGAAAAATATGCTACTAATATCCCAGTTAACATTCATTTCGACAGGAATATTTTTTGTTAAATAAAATATAAAACAGGTTTCCCTATTAATCCAGTATATATTTCTTTAATTAACCCTAAAGTTTATTCGGAAATGTTTGTTGCACGCCTGTGAAGTTACGTATAGCTAGCCGTAGATTAAAAGGCTGCGATACTATCTTGATCAGGCACTCGATGTCTTGACAACTCAATTGGCACAGTGGATAAGTCATTTACTACCTACTGTGCTGTGGGTTCGATACCCGCACGTGATATACCTACTACTTTTTTGTAGATTTTCACCTATTTCTGAATCTTTGTTAACTATTGAGTTTCGTATAATTAATTTTAATACTCAGATTAGTTTGTGTTGAGAAAATCAGATTCTAGCTTTCATAATAAAGGTGGGTTAGGCACCTAATACTATTTAACACTTCCTGCAAAATATAAACAAAGTTAGAGAACGTGTGGAACTCGTTCCAAGTTGTCAAGCTAATTGTGTGGCGTGGTGACAACCGTATTGAGGCCACTCCGCTTTTACGGGGCTGGCTAAATTACAGGAAACAATGTTACGTCGAGGTGGTTTGGAAAGATCGATTCTATGTTTCCAATTAGGCACAGACATTAAGTATCGATGAGATCTTCGTATAAGATCTAAGTATACTCAGTCAACTGTATCTAATTTTTTTTTTGTATATTTATATTTGAAGTACTATTTAGAATGTTAATATAGGTACCTACTAAAAATAAAAAAAATATTAACATTCGAAATAAGATTTATAATATTAAAATAGAAATTAAAAAATGTTAAATTATTACTTAGTACTTAAGAGCCATCGGTACCTATATCTAGTACTACAATAAGTAGGGAATAAAATAATGTCAGTGAGGGTGTAATTATTATTTTATTTATTTGAAAAAAATTTAAACAATGATGCGGCTAGTAGGTAACAAAAGTAAAAGAAGAAGGTAGGTATGTACTTAGGTATTAGGAGGACAACACAAGGGTATCTATAGGGAACTGCATTATCTTCCTACCCTGCAACCACACGTCCTCAGCTTATTTTAGAACAGATCCTAAGTATTTTCTAAAACTGGAGGTAATTTTGCTATAAGCGATTATTTAACATTGTAGCTACATTGTAGAGTGTAGCTACTTACATACTTCGCAACATACTTCATCGAATATACCAATGTATAGACAAGATTGATTGACCGCAACAATAGATACTTCATTAAGTTTTATATTGAATTACGATTGACTACAACAATCATGTGGATCATCTGAATAAAAGGTAAGTACCTAAAGGTAATGCATGATTCGTTTAAAAGATAAAGCTTGTATCGATTACCTTTGTTTATCGTTATCAGCCCCCTTACCATGAACTTAAGCTTAAAGTAGGACAGTTTACGTTGTGCAAGCGAGACGCCGCGTTACACTGCACGTAGCGGCGTCTCGCTTCCACATCGTAAACTGTCCTGCTTTAAGAGTTCATGGTAAAGGGGCTGGTCGATATTTTAGCTACTGCCTACACTATTAGTTCTGTAATGCAGTGCACATTATTGCATACTTTGTGGCCTTAATCTTTACCTATCGATACGTATCCGATTATTGAGGCTATCGCCTGATTCACTGCTCGTTCTTGCCTGGCTAAATTCATAACTAGCGACTGTTTAGGGATATGTAGGTATTTATAGTTTTTAGCGTGCCTGTTAGGTAAGTTCTGTTAAGTCTTGCAGGACGAAATATAGGTATTCTTATGTAAATTATTTATCCAGACATTCGTTAATTAGGGAGTTTGCAGGCTTCTACACAATAATGTATTTTGTACCTACTTCAATGATACTTTTGTATTTAACTATAAACTTTAAAGATATAGTCTAATATTTTTTTGTTTTAATAACGTCGCCCTACACTAGGAATTTCTTCGTATCGTGGGTGCGTTTCACAAACATAAAATATCACATACACAAACATCCAGACTCGGGAAAACATCTGCGGTTCGCACAAATTTTTGTCCCGAGTGGGAATCGAACCCGCAACCCTTAACGCAGTAGTCCAATCGCTTAGCCGCTGCGCCAATCAGGTCGTCGAGTATTTAGGTACCTATAACAATGTAAGTCACCTACTTATCTAAGAAGATTGTAATTCTACAACACCTATATCTGCGACCACAGAAGGGTTTTTTAGGGACTTCGCCCGGGCCCTGAATCGGTAGGTCCTGAATCTGCATTCGAATTAATGGATAAAATTAGGTTTTCTCTAGGTAATCAGAATCCTAGTCAAAGATTAACAAGTTAAGCGTTTCAAAAACTCAAAGCCTAATTCTTTTATTTCTTGCCAGGAGTACAAGCGGAGGTCGGGCCAACGCGACAGTCAGACGGAGACGGATATGATCCTTCTGCGGGCAGCATCAGCGGCGTCTGTTGCCAGCGGGGCGACCGACAGGAGCGGGAACACCGACAACTGCGTTGAAGAGTATGTGTGCGACATGCCTTTTGCTGGTAAGTCCTTTAATATACTCTATAGCCCTGATTTAAAGCCTTGGAGGCCAAAACGTTTTCTATGTGTTATTTGACGTGTTTTGGAGAAGTTTCTGTAACATCCTTACGGATTTTTCAAACTTAATATTATATGTCTTGTCTGTTATGTAGGCAGGTAGGCAGCTGTGTTTCATTGGTGAATTTTAATGTTTGGTTATTTTAATAGTGACTTACTGGATTCTAGTTACTTGTATGAAACACTCAAACCCATAAGTATCTTGGAAAATTTGTAGTTGACCCCCTTTAGAGTTTGTATCCCTTGGTACAGCCCTTGGCGAACAGCCAGCATATGTACAGAATGCGTTTAATCACACGTTTTACTTTAAACAATGTTTTATTGTTCCATGAAAGCGGCATGCGTGATCTTTCATTGAGTCATGGTCGATATTACATTTGTTCTGACCAACATCTCGAAATATCCTGGAAGCGCCAGTTACTGTGAATTTACGATACATTGTTCTGTAACGAAAAAGGTCTTTGGATAGATATTTTTAATACGAAATCTTGGCAGGTAATTTAGTCTTGAATAGGTGGTACCTAGGTACTTATATAGAGATGTTAAATGGTTTAGTTTTAACGTTTTTATAATCCAAAAATATCCCGCAAAAAAAGTCACTACGCAAATAAATATGAATGTATAACAAATCAGCAACTGATAACTTGAATTTTTACGTCGATTCGTCAAAGTCCAATGCTGCGTTTTTCCGATTTTTCGTTGTTTGTGGTGCAAACACGTCAGTGGCTCGCACCACCAGCCTGGCAGACTGTAAACAGCCGCATTGTTCCCCACACACCGAACACTCAAACATTTCACCAGTGTTTGCACATCCGACTCCGTTTTTGTCATTTTTCACTATAAACTTTCAGCGTGTTTGGAATTGTTAGGACTGTGACGGGCTGACGGGTGACATTTTGTGGGAGAAAATAAAAATGGAAATGTTAATGTACTAAAAGGTAGGGCTGTATATATGCAACCATTTCTATGTTATGAAATAAACTCACGTTTACTATGACTATTTCTTTCATTCATTGAAGCGATGTCTCATGTTATGATGTGCAAGAGAATAGTGATTCGATGTCAACAATAAGAATAGTTAACAAAATATACGGCAAGAAAACAGCAGCATTATGCATACACCTCAAACATTAAACAATTTCTAATTCTCAACGACAAGGTATCTTATATCCATAAAGTATCACACGTCTCGTGTCTTTCGAAACCCCGCTACCTATGCGTTCAATGATTAGCATCGCCTCATTCCCAGAGGTATGCATTAATAAATCGGCCTCTATGCCACGAAGGCAATTACTTTTTTACTTACCAATCAATCTCTATCAAGACAGGCCGCTAATGGCAATAAACATGCGTAATAAGTTTCGTTATTGAGTAACCGGCAACTTAGTTTGTATACGATACTAAGGTTAGATGAGCATCGTAATAGCTGCTGCTATGAATGTCTAAGGAGGATTATTGAATAGCCCCGAGTCTCGGCAATCTCGGTGATTGTTGTCTTTTTATAACATAACATACTTCTTCATCTTAACCATTATCGACAACAACAAAAAAACAGGGCATTGTCTTAACTGAAGACTGCCTTTTTAGTAGAAGAATGCAACTTTCCATTCAATTTTTCAGAACAATAGACTCGTTTATATTTTAACACCAGCTACAAAAATGTTGTCATGTATTTACCTACCTACCTTTATGATTTCTCTAATATTTTGTAGTCGATAAACTAAGTACCTTCGTACGTTTGAAATTCTGGTCACGTACCACCTAATGACAATCACGATTCTGTTGTTCCCATAATCACAGGGCCCAAGGTATTTTTATTATCTGACCTTTAAAGGTAATAACTTTCAGTATTGGTGTAATATGAAAGGTAATTGATTTAATTTGCGTTCGTAGTCGTACGCCTCTCTGTGTTAGCTTGAACACGCGATAACTGCGCTGTAATTGGTCTTAAAGTTGAGGGTATATATTATGTATAATGATGGCTTCTCACGGCGCGTAATATCACTAGGCGGGCTGCGCCGAACCGAGCCTGTGATACCTTCTGGCTCGAAATCAGTTCGATGCAATCGTCATCATCCTCAGCCTGTTGCAGTCCACTATTAGACATAGGCCTCTGCCAATGTACGCCACAAAGCCCGGTGCAATATATGTACATCAAATATTACTTATTTTTTAGTATTAATAATATTTATTATATATTATCAATACTGTAATTATTAACAATTTACAAGTAGGTATACTTAAATATGTCTTAGCATTTCCTACCTACTGAATTATGGAGTATGTGAAAAATTTAATTAATTTTCTTAATTCTTAATTATTTATTGAAATTTTATTCAGATCGTTCATGATTGATTGAAATAATTTGGTTTTTATAAAGCTATTTTATAAGATGTAAAATGTACCTTACTGTCGTAGCTCTCGTTATTTGATAAATGATTGTTATTTTGCAAATAGGTTTACAGGAAACACTTTTACACGTCATTCTTTTTCAAAGACGTCGTAGTTCGTAGATGGCGTCGGCATTTCCTAATTGACTACCTCTGAGAAGAAATTTCGAAACAAACTCAGGGGTCAAGGACTCTTTTTTAAGTCCAGGTGTAAAATGTTAAGTTACGTATAGAAAAAAATTGTATATTTTATTCCAAAGAATCTGGCATTACTAATTAAATTATCCGAAATACATACGTATTTTATTTCCTAAACATTTATATAGCTATAGAAACAATCATAATTAACAACAGCTTAATTTAACCATTAATTTGCTGGCTTGTAACTTTATTGCTGACTCTCGTGCTGTCCTCCATTAGACAGGCGTCATTCATTTGCCGAGTGTAGCCGCGTGCGCCGCTACGGTAATATTACAAGGCCTGTGTAATTCTTGCGCCGGAGTGTATTACAGCTATAGAGAGATTGTTACAAGGTTTGAGTCTGTTGATTTGTATGTTGGAATGTCTTGTAAAAAAATACTTTGTGCTTATCACGCATGTAGTTTATTTCGTAATACAAGTTACTTATGTTCAAAATATCTGCTAATTTCGTTGCAGATACTAACATAATTCAGAGAAAAATAATAATTAACATTTGTGTAACCTGGTACATACCTACGTTGTATATGAAGAAATTGGTTGCTGCGCTTAAGGGTCGCGTTTTCGGTTTCGATTCCCTCAGGGTATAAAATTATCTGTGATCCGCAGATGTTTGTCCAGAGTCTAGGTGTTTGTGTATGTGATATTTCATGTTTGTGAAACGCGCCCACAATATAGGAGAAATTTCAAGTGTGGGCCGACGTCTTTACAATTAGACTATACCAGATAAAAGTATTATTATCAGCTCATAAGACTGTTAATAAACAAACCTTTAAAGGACTGTACGTACAACATTTTGATAGAGTTCACAAACACTTTTCTAAATTGATCAATTTAATAGCCTTTTACAAGATAAATTTAAATATGCAATATTACAACATCTACAAGTTTATAGCTAAAGATTAATGCAACAGTTAGCCGGAACACCGCAAACCATCTAACCAACAGACAGACTTCCTCATACTCCTAATAAAACCTGATTAGTTCGACCATCGGCTGCCAACCGCAAATACCTTGCGTATATAGTTACAAACCGTCGATGTCTGAAGAAACCGTCGATTAGAATAATACGAAATCGTATAAAATAACGTTACCATTGAATTGTTAGTTGTCAGCCTTGAGACCTCAAGACTGCCTCGTTGGTGCCGTGGTCGATAAGCGCGGCTGCTGAGCAAAGTCTTACTGGGTTTTTCTGTTAGGTAATTCTCGGTAGCAGCACGGATTCTCGATTTGTGTCGGGTTGATGGCAATAGGCTCGCCCCCTATTACATCGGGATCTTAAAACATAACTGACGTAATGTGGGTATACACACAGCAGATTGGTGGAGACTCTGCCCAGGGTGTGTGGTAGGTTGATTGGGTATTGTTGCCCGTGGATGCTTGTTAGATACTGTTCTGCTCGATTGCTCAAGATGAAGATACACAATAGGATTTGTATATATTTTGAGACTGGGCATTTAAGTATGTCTATAAAACGCAATAACTCTGGCAATAAAATCTGTCTCCAATGATGTCCAAATCCCCAGACTCAACCGAGCCACAAAAAACAATCTTTCAAGTTTAACTGCTATGATTCTGAATTGCAACTAATTAATGTGTTAGCCTTAGCTCCCATTATGTTTCGCGATAATTTCGTTCTACCTACATTTGTCATAAGTATTGAATGTTGTTGACAAGAAGATATAAACAACAACCCTAAGGCATTAAGTCCGCCTTTGTACTTTTGTTTTTATGTGCATTAAGAATAAATAAATAAACCCTAAAAATATGTTACACAGCTGATAAGCAAAGTTTATTACAAATTAATAGCATATTCGAGGAAATTACAATACGGTTATTACAGTTATATGCAAATTATTATTATCAGAGAAACAGGTAGTTGCATTAAGTCACGAAAGTCGGCCTTACAGGAACGTGTGCATTACAAACACATGCAATATCCTTGTAACGGCGTCATAAATATATCATGTAAAATATACAGAAGACTAACTTGAAACAACATATGAAATAGTCAAAGTTTATGGAAGCAGATTAGAAATTGTGATATGTAAATATTTTTTATTAACACGTAGACAATAATTCAAGGGCTATTTTAATCCTGAAGAATTTAGAACGGTGTATAAGGACAGCGACTCTACATTTAGACAGGCTGAAGTACACTTTTATCGTTGTTCATTGGTCTAACAGTCGTATACGTTTCTGATGCCCTGTGCGGGGACGCTATGCCAATATAACTTTCGGGAACCTTTCTGTTGTAACTTCCTCTTCCTTTGTATAATATTTTTAAGGAGCTCATTAGGTCCATCTTAAGATATGCTGAATTTCGCTAATGTTATAATATTAATCAATAAAATAGTAATTATTATCGTTTCATATTGTGTTGGTCACTTCAAACTGACTCAATAACAGATCATGCATGCGTTTAGTGGTAAGCATGCGTTTAGTGGTATTTTTTTTTTACCTTCTCAATCTTTCTATTGCGCGACAAATATCGACCATGCGCAGGCGCCGACGCGACACCGCGCGGCGCCATCTGTTATCCTTTTTTAATTCCATCCTTTTCATTCGTCTTTCGTTCAACATTTATGTGCAAAACGATATATTGTTATGTCTCTTTTTAACAGACTGCACAAAAAAGGAGGAGGTTCTCAATTCGGTTGTATTTTTTTTAAAAGTTAAACGTAACTGATCGTTGAAAGTTTATACCGCGTTATATTTATTTCAGTTGAAAGTAGGTGAATTGTTCTATACGAGCTGTTGCATTACTTATTTATTGTTATAGTTGTTTGAAAAAGGTTATAAAGTAAAATATAGCGTTGCCAGTTGAAACTAGACCTTTTTGTGGCTGCCTTTAGGTCTTTCTTGTTTCTTTTTATATTTAAACGTAACGGTATAAAAGGTTATCCAAGTATCGAGCTGTGTCGTGTTGTTCTACTTCATTACGTATATTGTGTGTGATCTTAGAGTTCACACTTTTATAATTACAAACATGCTCATTAATCTCAAATGTAATTTCGCGCATTGAACCAGATGACATTTTGACGACAGCTACTAAAGCTTCATACTAAAGAAACTGTAGAATCTCTCTGATGATATTTATCCCACGCAATCGGAATTAACTGTGGGAAGTGGGTCACATGATAAGCTCGCTTTTAGGTTGTTAATTAAACAACATTTTAATTAATACTGATAATTTAGAAGCTCAGTTATGCATTTATTAGTTATAAAACTTCTTAACTTGTAACTGCCGAAATGTGGGTGAACTGTACACCTCTGCCTACTGTTTCGGGAATACAGGCGTGATGTTACATTAGTTAATAGGTACAGCGTTTAAGCAAGTTTGTTGTCAGTGGCATGGATAAGAATTCTTCTCTTCCGTCGCCAGTAAGGTAGTCGGAAGAAATGAAAAACCTGGTAAAGGCCCTCTAAATGACTGAATGCTTCATGAGACTTGTGAGTAATTGAGAATGCTGAAGTTACTTTGGCTGGATTTGAATCTTGTAAATGCGCACGAATGAACGAATGCCTCGTTGGTAAAGTGTTATTGGGGTTTTCCATTAGGTGGTTTTCAGTAGCAGCGGGGAGTCTGGATTTGAGCTCGGTTGATGGTGATAGGCTTGCCCAACGTACGACATAACCTACCCTTTCGAAGAATACAGGCGAGATGTTTTATTTTATGTTATGAGAACGAATTCAGGGTGCAAAGTTCTAGGCAACCACGACGCAAGCAGCATAAACATACCAGTCGTAGGTACCTCAATACTTAGTAACACGGTTTCTCCACAAGTGTAGCGGTTACGAGTTACGACAGTTATTTAGTAAGAGGCGTGACCGAGCCCTTTCTATTGTTGACATACCTGCGCATGCGGCTTGCGGTAGGCTGCTGATGGGACTGCGTGAAAGTACCATTTGTTGTTGAGCCTAATCGTGTGATGTTAGGTTCCGTGATTTGCGGGTGATTTTATGACTAAGTCGTGTGACTTTAGGTCTAAATGTGGGTAACTTTAAGAAGATTCTGTTTTATAAGTTACGAATTATAGTATTAATTATATAAGGATTTCGTTTTACCGTAGGTTTATTAACACGTGTCTTAGGTAAGAGCCCAATGGATGGCAATAGACTCGTCGCATAAGGCCTTATATAGAATTATTGTTGATCGTGTATAGCACTCCTGATAACAAAGATCACATCTAGCTATCTCTTCTGAGATTACAGTTACAAGTGCTATTTTATCACGTAAGTGTTCATATAGGTATAAATACGTTGTTTATATTTGGAGAATCGACCGGACGGAAAATAGGTAGAGTCAAATTTTGTTGTTTGTGTTTTTAAGCAACTTGTAAAACAGTACAATCTTTACAAATCACAAGTACATTAGTATATGATGGCCTTATTTTCAAGCTATAATACTGGTCTTTGGCTATCATCACCTGTTATTACCTCGTGCAATTTACGCCTGATTAACTATTGCGACTTAGGCAGTCTAATAAGCACTTGTTAAGGTTGATTCACTCTCGTAAAACCTTACAAAACCGGAGATATATATGAAATTGCTGAATGGCGCAATAACTGTGTAGTTTCGCTGACAAGCGGGACAAATATTTGTTTTGCGTTTGTGCGTACGAGATTTATATCTGGTAAACGAATTTACATACAGTTACAGACGCCTTGGACTGGAAAATATATTGTGTATGATTGTCTTCTTTGCGAAATAACATCATTCCGAGGTGTAGGGATGATCTGCGCTACGCTACGTACAAGTAGGTACCTTCGATGTTCGCAGGCCTTCCTGCATCTGATTTTTTTAAGAAATACACATCCATACGTTTTACAATACACTGTCACGTGTTGAACTGCATTTAAACTTTAATTTCGGAACACACGAAGAAATGTTAACCCAGAAAATCAGATAAAACATTTTTATGTTTCCCAATGTGGGTTAAGGTTTGGTACCGCGAGAAAACAGACAATAAAAGCGTATTTAAATTGAAATAACTCAGAAATATCCACAGGTCATAGGTTAATTCGGATCAAACCGGTCTCAGATGTAGATGTAAGCTGCGCTTGCGCTGCAGTAGGTTATGCGTGAACGTGCTCATGTCTTGTAACCAGACGTTTGTGTTAATTAAAACCGTACATCACACCTTTGTTTTTTCTTTAAAGTATTTCTCATGAAGGTATTTTTTTTAATAGTTTACTACACTATAATTATAGTGTGTATCAAGATTGGCAGAATGCTGCAAAATACCAGTGCAGTTAAATAATTTTAGGCACTAATGAATTAAAGGTTATTTTGAAAGAAGGCTGGTCTAGGGAATTAAATGTAATGTAAGGCAAGTAGAATGAATGAAATCGCTGTTCCAAAGTTACAATCTCCCAATCCGCAATCCAGAAAATTACAAACTTTTACTTTAGATATAGATGCAAAATATTTCGAAATTGGACAATCCAATAAAATCGCAACGCTTGGTTATATTAATATCCACTTATTTTATTACAATATTGTAACTACTGTGAAGGTCAAAGTCGTACAATTCGATAAGGTTTTACGATAAACTTTATAACCAGTTGCAATTCGATCGAATATTAAATTAGGTGAAAAAATAAAAATAAAAAAAAACTCGAGAGACAGACAGACATACCTTGTACTGGTTTTTAATCTGTTACGTATTATTTAATTAACTTATCGTTTTTTGCTATAGTTACGCACGTTGTATAGATGATTGGTCGTTATGTTCTTTTGAGTTGTTTGTGAGTTGTATATTCATGATGAAAAGGTTCGATAACTTATTACTTGCTTATTTTTTTGTTTATTTGCCACACATGATATTGCCTGTAATTAGGGTACGCAGAGGAATTCTATTTTAACGTGTGTTGTATTCAACCACATTTTGATGTCTCATCATTGCTCGTTCATTTTCTCGCGATTCGCTTTCTAGCTTCGGAAAGGATTTGGAACGGAATGATGAGTGTACCTACCTTTGTTTACGACTAGAAAAGAATAACTAGGTACTTAAATATTTTCAATAGAAAGGCCTAGACAAGTGTGGTGACCAATTGAATCCCCTTTTTATATCAAAAGAACTGATTAAATCTGCATTGAACAAGTGAGATTTCTTGCCTTTAAAAAGGTTTGCAAGTTTGTAATAAGACACTGTCCTGAGAGCTCTAGAATGGACGATTGTAGGTCAATCGGGAAAGCGAATTTCTTGCCCCCTGTTTTAACAATAACCTTCGAACAGCAGCAACAGCGGCTGATAAGAAAGTTTTAGTAGTGGTGGTAGGACACATATAGGTATTAGTATATTATATCTATCTATATTTGATACTGCATGGCGCCGGCGCCGATTAACTTTAGTCGTACGATAAAGATAAGAACCGAGTCAATACTATTACAAAATGATATGTGAGGACTTGTTGATCCAGTAATAATAATAGTCCTACACAATGGTCTTCTTTGCGTGTCAGTATGGACGGTGTAACATAGAATAGAAACAGCTAATGTCGTGGTGTAGAGATGAGTTACTGGTCAAAACCATGGCGACCGCAACTGAGTTCCCAGAGCGCCCCGGACTAATAGGTAGGTACCTTGGGACAGTTTCTCAGGCAAATACAGATAAATAGTACTGGAAACGACAAATATTCAAAATTTACCCCGAACAAAAATTGACGATGCTGATAATAAAAGTCAATTGTTATCAAACAATTAAAACATAAATCATTAAAATGACAAAAGTAAACACATTAACAACTGTAATGGCCGTATCGACAGACCGACATTTGTTCAACAATAAACACACATGAGTGTCAAACTGTCAAAACGGTTGGAAATAAACTGTCGCGGGCCGCGGCGCGACCTAGCGCAACGACTCACTGTTGTCGCCTGCGTGGCGCGACGAGTGGCGCGCGACGTCACTAGGGTTACCACTGGTTTCAAAGTATTATTTGAAATTACAAACTGTGTTGGTTCGATGAATGGCAAAAGTGAATATGAGTATAAGAAATGTGAAATATATACCTACTTCTCACACACCAACACCTCAGCTGGGTGAGGCTTCAGGGACTACAAGAATATAAATCTGGAGAAATGCCATAAAAATCAAGGCATACTTAGGGTTTGTCTTGACCGAACTAAAGTTTGATGTGAATGTATGGAATCTGTCGCGCTTATTGTAACAAAAGGTACCTAAATGACTGGACAATTTAGTTTACTACATAAATATTTACCAAGAATCTTTCTACGTGCAAATGTATCAAATATCAAAATTCTCCATTTGTTTTAACTTATTGTTGCTACAAACTGACCACTCGCTAAAATGGCAAAAAAAATATATGGCTAAAATATCACGTAGGGCTTGATGGTAGCCCTAATCTCAATCCAAACAAAGACGATTTCGGCGAATATGCAAGCACTTAAACATGAACCTTATTTGAGGCAATAGAAAGTTCAATTTCGTGTTCACACAAACACAATAGTATCTGTTTGTCCATCTGGTCGACTACCATACAAGTAGGAAACAGTATTGGTGGACATATAAATATTTATGATAAAATTGTGTCCTATGCAATGTCAAGTCTTGAGTGCATGCTACTTAACTTTAGTAGATGTCAAGGTACCATGAAGGTTACTGATCTGCTCTACTTTTTCTGTAACTAATCAGCGTAGATATGGTTTAGGTAGGGTCATTCTTAAGACAAAAAACAACGCAGGGATAATAAAATAATACTGTTATATCCACGTTAATAATATAGCTTTTGGTAAAGGAATTATTTAAGGAAATAGATCCAAAATATCTCTTGAATCTTAAAGGATGAATGCTTTTCATATAGAGACAAAACACACAGCGTTTTGGCAATAACTGACCTAATCTTAGTTAGATACCTTACCGTTAATATATCTATTATGGCATTTTCAAACAGCGCCTAAATATACATATTAGTCCTTGCAAGTACCTGCCTATTACAAATGCAACCTCGTGCTAAGGAAGTTGGTAGGAAACAGATTGGAAGCTGTAAAACTCTAGGCCAATACGAGTTGACATTATTTAAATTATCCAATAAATATAAAATACTTTTTTTATTTTCAGTATTTGGATCACGACGTATGTCTGCACTATCCACAAGTACCAACCAGGGTACTTGTTGAATGTCCTTGCCTTGCCATCGGAAAGCTTACCTCATTAGAACTTTTACTACTTTATATGAAGAATCGTTTTTGAAAAAGTATTAAGTTATAAAATGTTTTTGTAAAGTTTCGTTTCTACTTACATATTGGTTACACCTGGTGTTTTATCAACTTTGACCTACAACCGTTCAATCCAAGGATTTTCCTTAATTGTGAATAAAATTCCTTGTAATCCTAGGCGATTCGTTGTAAATATAGTACTTCTATAGTTGGCCCAAAACGTCAGTAGCATTAGTCTGCATCCTCTGTATGACGCAGCGTTGGCGTCTCGTCTCGTCGACGTCACGTCGCCAGTCGTCAGTGGGCCGCTTCCTACAAAACTTGCAGATTTGCCCCTTGCCCCGCTAATGACTCATTGTCTTCAATTACCACTAATTTTACTAGTTCGTTGTGTTTGAGAGATGTGTGTGATTTCGGTCTTTGTACTGCTTTGAGTTTTCTGTGACCTGATTATGGCAGGTCCATCATTTGTAAACTGTTTGTGTGACCTGTATGTATGACTGTCCAATTTTTGTCACTTCCTGGCTGGAGGCCCTGAGTGTAACGTTGCCAAATTTTTGTTTACTTAGTTCTTAGCCTACTTGGGTCAGCAGCGACACAACATAATAAAATAATTGTGGATATTGAGCTTTTAGGTTTAAATGTATTGACGTAGGTACAGATATATTTTGTTGCATTTGGATCACCTTACATTTGCTTCAAAACGAATGTTACGTGTATTTTATTATTGCCTGTCTTCAATAATCTATTTTTCTGAATCTGATTCTAAACATAAGTTTCTGAACATTTCCGCAAAATTACAGTTTATGCATAAATAACAAACGTGACAGAAGTTCAATGACCACAGACTTCAACCCTGTCTTTGCCCAGCTTACAGTCTCCTGCTCTAGACGCTTCATCATAAATAGAAGTCAGCCCCCAGGAGATTCTATTTCATTACCTGCGCCAGACGCCTAACCTGTGAATTATGCATCGTGAAGTGAGCAGTCTATACCTGATATTAATGCTCTAAGCAATAATGTGTCAATATAAATATGTTAGCGCTTTCCAAAAGAGAGTTCTCTTTACTCAACTGAATCATGATATTAAATTATCGTTACGTGACTATAGGTTGTATTTTATGCTGCGATACGATACCTGAGGCCTTCTCGGGTACTTACGGAATTTGAATTTCTAATGTTTTTATTTCTTTTACATGTAAATATAAGGAGGAGGTAGGAGTTTGGTAAATTTATTACGCTATATAGTTATATGCCTATTTACAGTAGGTTTAGATACCTTGGTATTGTTTCAATGCTTTTTGCTTTCGCTTTGAGAACGAATTTGAATCTCGTTGTACTGTTGTGCAAGCGTAAGCATATTTAGTTGGAAAGAGTTATTTTAAAATCGTAGAGATTATAGTGTGTGAAATCTACATTGATGATGATTATAATATTATGAATACAATAAAACTGTATATTTGTTTGTTGCGTTGGCAGGTTTGTTAATTGTGTCATAAAACAAAATATATTATGCATGGAATGCTATCCACCTCATAAGTATGATAGATATCAGCTTATCGCCGACGGAAGCTTAATAACACTTCTTTGAACTTAACAGCTTATGTAGGAAGATAAATTGATCGTCGAGTCCGTCAGCAGGTTAGCGATAAGAAACACAACATTTAAAATTTACATTTGGTTTTACACATTTCGGTTAACTTAGGTGTTACTAAAGAAGGCAGATAATAGCTGTCATTAAAAATAAACATAAAAGGCAACGCTTAAAATAACCCAGCATTAACTTTAAAAAACATAATTATATCACCGGCCTAATAAATGTCAGTCCACTTGACGTATTGGTAATTGGTTGCGTCGCCGTATCCAGCTGCTGCGCGAGTGCGTTGACACCGCCTCTGTTCCGTGTTATTGATCCAAATCGATCCGACCCGAACGATCCACGAAACTGCCGAATATAGAACACTCGAATGTATTGTGATGGATCGAGATCCTATGACCGTTTTGTTATGATTGGCTTTAAAACATTTGCTTACTGAAATACCACAAAACCTTTTTAAACAGATATTTTAGCTACAAACTTTGACAGGTATTGATCGTTGGGAAATATTGTTAGACACATTTCAAAAACCGTTTATTTTTTGTACCTAGATTACTCTTTTCTTGGCCTTGTATGGATCTTCCTAGTATACATAAACAGCTGAGTATGATAATGTTTCTACATACATATACAAGATCATAAATAACCGATTTTCTTACTTGATTTTCGAATCGTATTTTGATATAAGTTCCGTAGTAATATGAATGCTAAGTTGTAGATTTTAGAGATCTTAGAAATGTGTAAATTGATATTGATGACTAAGAATGCAATAACATCGACTAAGATGTCGACGATCAAATGGCACAAGTAATATCATCCGTCTATAAATGCGAAAGCTACGGTGCTTGTTTATTTCAATATTCATGTTATTTACACTAAAATGCGTTTGCCATTGCAAGAAGGTGCTGTCCATCTAGGATCCACGTTTAGTGCTCATAAGTTAACTTCATTGCTTTATATATTTTATAAAGTACGATCTTAATAATGGTCATTCTTATGCTTTTTAGATCTCCAGTAACTTTGTCTGTTGAATATAGATAATAGAGGATAACTGATGTGCCTTCAAGGACGTTCATAAAACTGGCGAACATGAGGTTTCGGGTACTATACCCCGACAACAATTAAGTAAAAATCATTTTCAGTAGCGCTCAATTTTTAATACTTATTGCCAAATTAATAGCAATTTTAACGATCCTTATTTCATGAGATATAAATAAACAATTAAGCCAATTGAGATTGCAACATTACCTCTGCCTATCTCTTCGGGGAATACAGTCGTCAAACATTCAGGTTAAAGTAATAAATACATAGATTCGATCACAATAAAGTGTACTTTCCATATCTTAACACTTTTTGATTAATATATGCGTGACACCTCAATTGGATTCTCAACGGCTTGAACATCAAAATTTCTAATTCTAAATATTAATTATATTCATAACGTTTTAAACCCATTGCGTTTTCAACAGTTCGGTAACTAATCCCGTAACGGAAAACGTAATAAGTATTAAAATCTAATCGAGATCTGTAAGAGGGGAACCTGTTTTGTGAGATTACTATAATTCCGTAGCATATTAAGTAAGAAGGTTATTATACAAAATTGTATACTCAAGTTGAAATGGTCTCCTTACCTGTGAGTACAATGTTGCCTTTTCATATTTCCTTTTTTACTTTAGTATTTTTCCTCAAAGTTTATAACAATATAATGTTCTTTCGTTTTCGAGACTATACCAGAATGTTGTTGATTGTAAATACGTTTTGTAACCACTCCAACCTTAATTGTTTTTTCGAAGTTCTAAGCTGCGTAGTATAAAAACGCAAGACTTTTACAATCGAAGCCTTGGCCCTACGGTAGTCGTTACCTGCCCTACGTATTTACTAAAAATACATTAGTTTCACGGTGAATAAACACGGTTAAACCCGACCGGTTAACAAAAAGCAGTTCCAACGTCTTCGCTTGAACTAACACCGGTCTTTTAAACTCGGCCGGTTAATCCTGCGCCGGCGCATGGGTCGGCGATTCCTCTTGTCAGTTGCTCTGGCGCATCGATCGAAGCCGCTTCACGTTCATTTTTCTCGTTTATTGATCGTTCAAATAGATCCTTTTTGAGATTTAGTGTATCTAGTTTGAACAAGTGCTAGTTTATAGTGCAGTTTTGTTTAAAGTGACCATCATTAAGTTGATTCTAGGTTTGTATTCGATCTTAATATTAACTTAACATTATAAAAGCATTATCATCATAGATAAACGTGATAGTGGTTTGGTTCACTTATTAATATGGTGTATTTTATTAATAATATTAATTTCAACCTTGGACATTTCTTTGAGTTGTTACAACGTAAGATTTCTGAATCATGTTGACTTAAAAATAAACAAATTTGAGTCATCGTCATGAATGAGTTTGTTAATAAACGTAATATTTTGCTTCAGTGTTATGTACAAAGTGATACTGTTGTAAACAATGCTATCTCCTATGTTATGTTCTAATGTATCTTTAATTTACATTGGATTTAATGTACATATTTTGATAATGACATTTATGAACTTGTTATCGGGGTTCAAAGTAACAACGTGACTTTTGTTTATTAATTTATCAATTAGTTTTATATGAGTGGGTTAGAGGCTAGATATTAATTAGGATACGTTTGATGGATTTTTTTACTATTTATACTTTATACCTACAGTGGTATGGTTCTTAGATAACGTAGGTATTATAATAGAAACTTTATATTACCCAATACTTAATAGATTTTAGGTGTCATTTATAAATTTATTTTTAATTAAGGAAGTGAAAATGATCGTTTCCATACTAATGAGATCCAGTTTCATATTGGTCTCTTCATTAATGATGTGCTTCAAAACATGTTACATAATGTCTCACGATAATATCTTCTAGTATTCCAATTGTTCTGCAGCGAGTACATTTGTTTAAACAATTGCGTTGTTCATTTTTAATCGATAACTGTTTATCAAATTAGGGTCATCTCAAATACCTACAAGTGAATGTTTCGTAACAGATACGGCCTTCACCTTATTTTTAATAGCAACAGAATTATTTCTGTTATTGTAGCAAATGATGCTTGTACATTCCATGCAAGAGGTCTCAATATTTTGTGGGTTTAATATTTATCCTATCCTTCTTCTGCCAAAATTTGTTTTTTATTGTTTTCCTTATTCATATTTCAGATATTTTTGTTTCGTCCTTAACCTTGACTTGGATCTTTTGTTTAAATCCAGACATTTCTTTTCTGAAACTCAAATTCGTTTATTTTTTAGTTTGGAGATGTTTGAAGTTTGAACTCTACTTAAACTATTATCTATAAACGTCTTAACTCTCCTGATTAATTGATAAGTGTTCAGCTTTCGGACGTTTACCCCAAATACCTGTTGTCGATGTGAAAAACCTGAAAATTTTTACTCAGTCTGAACTAATCTGTATAGAGATCGTTTATCTATTATATTGGTTATTACAATACGTGTTACTCAGTCTATTCCATATAAGGATGTTTACATCATGCTATCACTGTATTTTCCGTTTGAGGCTAAACCCAAGACGCATCAATGAATATCTATCAATAAGAAATTATATTGGTATAGATGACTAGCTAAACCGTCGAGTATCGTCTTATTAAACATGGAGTAAACATCACAAGATGATTTAAAAAAGGAATAAAAACTACAACTATACCTTAAAACTCAAAATCTTCTAAGTCCAAACGCATAGTTAGCTTTCAAGTTCCGCTAGATTGCGATTAGCGATTTTAAAAGAACTAAGTCACAAAAATCAAAAATGGAAATGCACAAGCGTTCACCAATATAATAAATAGAAGTCAATTCCAAAACTGTAGCGTCAACGGGACATTTGGTAGCGGAACACATTTTTGCCAAACTTATGCAATTTGATCATCTGGAAGCTATACTAAGCAGCCGATGACTCAGTATTGGTTTTAGTGAATGTTTTGCTAAGCGAGCTCTGTGCAAACATTAGCTTAACCCGCGATAGGCACATGGTCTCTGTCGTGAGGTCACGTGACTTGTATCAATGTTGAATCTAATTGAAATTCTTCGGAATATTTCTTGATTTCAAAGATACAATTTATATTAGTTTTCCTTGAAAATTTAGATGGATTTGAAAGATTCTCAAATACTAAACCAATTTTGTTTACCTGGATTGGGCATTGTTTTCTTTGTTGTATTGTTTTATGAGAATATAGCTTACATTAATTGAAAATCTAGTGTTTAAACAGTAATAGGGCTACTAAAGATCCTTATTGTTATGTAGGAACAGTGTGTCGTGCTGTTGTATGTTTGTCATCGTTTGTTAATCCCTTTACACTTGCTAGAAGTACCGAAGTGCGCCCACATTTCGTCGATGACGGCATTCGTTCATGTAATGAGGGCGATTATTATATATCAAGTACAATGTAATAATGAGCTTGTACGAGTATTCGTACTTAGCAACAAGTAATACTTCTTGATCTCCACTTAGCGTATGGGTATTCATAGGTGAAATCTCTCCCAAACTACATAATAACATCCGGTGCTTTTGCATCCAATCTTTGTCACCTTGATCGCATATTGTTCCGGTTTCAGGGGTAAACATTCAGAATAAATCTATGAGTCCACACACAATCGGATCGAATATCTAAGAAACACAGGCAGGTTCATTTTTGAAATATTTTATAAGATCCACTCGCGGATCTGCTATCTTCTTCTTATCGTATGGTTGATGAACAACCTAGTGTCAGAGTTTAAACCATCTGCCATTAAAGCCATCATCATCGACAGCCTATCTTCGTCCACTGTTGGACATAGGCCTCTCCTATGGCACGGCATATTAAAGTCTTGCTCATCAAAATTTAGATACATTTCCACAGCTTTCAGGGTGCAGAAACGTAGTTGGTATTCATTGATGGTCTGCACGAATACAAACCCAAAACTAACCTCGATTCACAACTGCGTATAACCAACAGGTCTTTATAAGTAGTTAGTGATACGCTAATGTACGTTAAAGTG
Source organism: Abrostola tripartita (assembly GCA_905340225.1). Lineage (NCBI taxonomy): Eukaryota > Metazoa > Arthropoda > Insecta > Lepidoptera > Noctuidae > Abrostola > Abrostola tripartita. Next base: position 5,446,828 of record HG996504.1, read on the forward strand.
TGGCCGGCTTCGGCCATTGTGTTCGACCATAAAGTTTAGGAAGCATAAAGAAGGAAAGTAGTAAAAAGTATAATGTTTTGTGTATTTACAATGCGTGGTATAAACGTAATGCCCATTGATCTGTCTTTATGTTGGCGTTAATGGTTTTTGAAACCATTAGACCTTAATAGCAATTTTTACTACTACACAGAATTTTAAACTTCGGAGTATTTTACCCTTGTGTAAGCTTTAAGTTTGCAAACATTAGTAGATTGACGCTTCGACCGATTTTGATTGGGTTTTGCCTCTACGTAGTAAGGTGTATAAAATTAAATTTTACAAGTAATGTCTAAGACAAGTAAAGACTACATAATTACCTACCTATATTTCTTTAGAGGTATTGTATGTTAGACAAGTCTAAACCCACTATGCAGAAGAAAGATACGAGGCATCATTATTCTAAAACAGAAACTTCCTCATTATAACAAAACAATAGACTATCTCTTCGCTTTTTATGATCAACGCTGCAAATTCAATCCCCCACAAACCAAAAAGGCTTTACGCAGAGCTTCTTATACGTAAACTGCTACTTAACATGTCACGATTCATAAAAGTGGTTAAACGCAAACACTATAATTTTACGTAGTCACTTTTATTCTAGCGGGTTAACCACAGTACTTGATGTCAACGTACTTTAAAACACGTTTGGACCAAAGATTGCAGGAGCGAGCCCACAAATAAAGAATAATAAATAAAATATACCTCGCAAGTAAAGTGAACCAGACTGTGTCAGCTGTTTTTACTTTAGCTGAAGAAACAATGTATGTAGGTAAAGGAATACGTATTGCTAACTTGTGTATGTGTGCATTCGGTAAAATGAGGATGTAATTGCAATGAAGGATCAGCTTGAAGCATCTTCAATGCAGCTTTTTCATATTATACCTCTATCATCGTCATTAATAATTGCTTATGCCATGGTAATATGGTCAGCCAGTCAGAAAGTTGGGCGCTTGTCCCCTGGCGGATAGTCAATTGTTTGTAGTCGTGGAGACTCTTTAAATGCACCACACTGCAGCACCGTTTTTTGTATTGTGCCTTCTTTTTTCGACATGTTAGGTTTGGATTTCATTCTGTAATTGAATATTAATATTTACTTCCAAAAGAAGCCTTTGGATTGAAAATGTTTTTAAACTTCTGGCGCCTTTTGATATTTAACTACAAAATATATGATATTTGCTAGCCACTGTAAAACTGAGTGCAAATTAGTGATTTATATAGTTAGCAAACGCACAACAAGTTTCTACCATCACGATACTGTCTTTCTGGTTCGTGTTACATAATATCCTTCACACCCACGATACATGGACTAGGGTTATTTATACTTAGTACGGAACATAGCAGAATAGTATGTGGAAAAGGGCGAAAAATATGCCTAAATATATAATGCAGTTTATACTCACGGTATGCAAACCAAGAAGCGCTTTAGGTTTAGTCTTGTACGGAAATTAATTCAAAACTACATAGCCTATGTAACATAACTGATGAAGTTCCAATAGAGAGACTGCACGAGTGATAATACCTGAGTAAGTCTGGCTCACTCTACAAACCTCGCTATTATCCCTGTTGTCTAGTTAATCCGTCATGAAGTCCTGTTTCCATAAACCAATTGGCAAAAGAAGATGAACACTGCAGATTAGACTGGTCGTAGCCACAAAAGAGTAAAACCATACTTCTATTTTAATATACACATTTATATATACTTACAATGATATAAGATAATTTGGATGTTTTGAGATTATTTTAGTATCCACGTGCTATTAGTCAATAGATAAGACATTTCAAACATCTTCCTGTACCTTTATAACGTCATAGCTGTCAAATGAGCCATCTGGAGTAGCTTACAAACTTTCTATCCCCCATGAAGGCACCCTTGTTAGCTGTTTTTATCGATTTATAACTGTTTCCGGCACTCGAGAGCGTTCCCGGATGGCAACGATAAGTTTCAAGAGGTTCCGCATAGCAAAAAATAATCTTAAGCTGTACAGAACATTATTTGATTTATGATAGGATGAGATCCTGCGGATGAAGGAAAAAAAAAGGCTAACTGTTTATTTTGTGTTCGGATTCGGAAACTAATTTATTCTATATAAGATATAGGTTAGTTCTCGTAACTAAGAGCATTTAATTGCTGTATTAATTTTAATTTAAGCGTATTTATTAATTATATACGATCCCCTATCCCTGGCCAAGCCTGTCCGCTTGGCCAGGGATAGGGGAAATCGGAAGCTCAAAGAAGAGCATAAAAATAATGTGGATAGCTATCCTACTAGAACCTCATATCTATTTAAGTAACCAAAAAACTTTTAATAATCCCTTTTTGCTTTGTCACAGTCGGGTAATAAGAGAATCGGTCATTCCATCTTAACATTTTTTGTACGATTGCTTAGCTACGAGTAAACAAAGGCATGTTAATTTGGCAAGTTACCTGCTACCAATATAACCTAGTATTATTAACGTCTTAACTTGAGCAGGTAGACACACGAAAGTATAACATTACAATGTTTTTATAAGGTGTATCGGTTCTTCTTCATGATTGGCAGATGTCAGAATGATATTATTTACAACGTGAAATATAATACTTCTGAGCATATTTGAGATCCCCCGTGAGGAGTTTATATACATATGGACATTGTAGCAGGTCTTAGGTACTTAAATTATTTCCTCAGAGTTACCTGCAAGAAATCTCCTAAAATCAAAAGTTTTCTTTTTACTAGGTACCTACACAAAGTTAACTTTACACCTTATAAATGCGTAATATTTAGAATTGTGTTCAACGTATTTGTAATAATATCTACATGATAAAAACTTTTGTAATGAAATTAAAGACTCAAAGTAAGATTACCGTTATCTAGGTTAATCCAAAAGTTCAGATTGACCCGGTTATTGGTAAGTTTTTTTGCATTTGCTAATTGCATTTCGTAATTAATCAATTTGTATGCAGATTTCTGGTTTTTTAATGGACGTGTAGGTCTCTATCAGTGAAATATTTCTCAGTTGTTCAGGATAAGACGCAACTGTCAATTGTATGTTATTCAAGATTTGGTCAGTGTCTGGACCAAGGTCTATAAGAATTCTTCAAGCCATAAAGTAGTAAGACTTGGCTACCCTATCTGTAGCTGTACATACATACATACATATATAGTTAAACACTAAGTACCTACTTCTTCTTCTTCTTATCGTATGGTTGATGAACGACCTGGTGTCAGAGTTTAAACCGCCTGTAGGCCTCTGACATGGCTATACACACCGTTGAAAAATCTCTCAGCTGTGCCGGTTTCCTCACGATGTTTTCCCTCACCGTTTTTAGAAACGGATAACTAATTTATAATACGCACATGAATTCGAAAAGACGTTGGTGCGTGCCGGGGTTTGAACTTGCGACCTTTGACTTGGCAGTCCTACGGTCATACCACTCAGCTATCAGTACTTATAAGTGGCAAACGGGTCCATGTAACACAGCCCTTCACGGCTTGTCTTAGGACCATGGCTACTTAGATCCGAATCTACGAATTCCCATTTGAAAATTCACTCACTACTGGCACTCATATTATCGAACTCTACTTTCGTATCACTAACCAACCTATAGTCACAATATGTCTCAAATGTTGCAATAGCGACATTTATCTTACTGTCATTAAATAATTTATAGCATCCTTAGAGCTACAATATAATATAATGCACGTATGTAACCCAGATGTCATAAGAATTTTATAGAGTTATTTTACTATGACGTAAATCAATGTTGTGATTATTATGAGGATTGCATTAGGGCCCTTTATACAAGCGATGGATCGTTTCGATCGATCGGAAGAAAATCTTAGCGATCAATCGCAAAGAGCACTACTCTAACTATCTATTATTACGATATTTAAGATTGCGTAGGTTTTTGTTGCGCTCTCCGATATCATCCAATAACTAAGTTCTCATACACTATCGGTCTGAAGCGACAGATCGTAGCGACGGATCGCACCGTAAATAGGTACCCTTAATGACACAATTATTTGTCACGTGGCTGTAAGTAATGTTGATGTTTATGGGGCCGTTTACGATGATCGTGTAGTGAAGAGGTGCAAATCCAATTAAATAAACAGTTGAAGACACATTCGATTACATTATGCACAGTTTTAGCACATTTAGTTTGTAACGAGTACATACATAGATTTTATCGAGTGTCTAGAGAGGTAGTGTGCAACGTGTGCAATACCCGTAATTTATTTAATTGTTGCTAGCAGAAATATCTGCTAAAAAAAGTTTTGAATGTTTATTACTCGTTTCGGATACCAGAATGAGACATTTCATTTAGTAGAATGTTAATTAATGTGTAGTGGCATGCTTTTTATGCGGTATTTAAGAGGTATATTTAGGTAAGTTCTGAGGCATCGATCTCTCTATTACGGCTTGTATGGGTGGCACAATGTTCAAGTATAGTATATTAGTATCCTATACACATCTCACGACATAAGACGAGGTGTGTTGCTCTGATTCGTGCTAAAATTTCGAAATACCAGCCTCATGTGTCTGTTGACATGACGCTACACTGATTTCGTAGTATTCTCTACAATTGTGAAATCTACAAACTGTGCATTCATCCGCGACACATCTGATTTGTACCATTCAGTAAATTAGATCATTGTATATTTGATGCGATCTATTTCATTCTTGTCATGTCTAGATTGTTTCAAAATGACATCATACACTTTCTTAAATCAGCAAAATAGAAGAAATAGTTTATGAAAAATAAGTTGGTACGTGAATCCAGACAAAGAGTATCGAGCAGGATTATTGTAAAGTATTTTTGGATAAGAGTAAGAGCCAAATAAGGGTATCAAAAATGATTGATTGATTCCTATTTCTATTAGGCCAATATAAATATTTTGATATTTATATGCATTAAGAAGGACATCCTAATATGGTTCAACACTTTGCCAAAGACGTATATGTGTCTGTTTAAACGACTCTCGTTAGCCTATACTATCAGATGATGTGTTATTCGGAAAAAGTGTAGTAGTATAGTATAGGACCACATTTTTCTTTCTGAATGCATATACATAAATATCAAAATATTTACATTTGCCTTGTGGCTTGCTCCTAATTGGTTTAAGCTAACATAAGCAGTGCGTTGACAGTGAACTTTCGTCTGAACGATAGTTAATGACCCTAGCGTGTTCGACTGCCAGATAAGGACCATATAAATGACCACGTGTCACGGTGCGGGCGGAGCTAACGACCAGAAATGACTTTATTAATAAATAACACCATAAACATTTAAATAACGATTTCTCGATGTTTACCTTTTGAAAGTAGAGTAGATAACATTAGTGCTAGTCTGTGTCAGATAACTTTAAACGTTTTACAGTACTTCGAGGGCGATAGGGTATAGTTAGGAAAGAAATTTTGATGATGGATGTAATTGTGACATGTTTAAAAAACTTTTAGCATTAAGTAACTGGAACGTGAACAGTGACAAGACTGCACGCGTGTAGCCGCTTGTGGAAGATAGATAGCTGTCTCTCTTGTTTCGTAAAATCGCTTTAGTAAGTTGTAGCAAAGGTTTATAAAAATGTTACCATATTACCTCTATCACCGAAATATCGCCCCAAACTTTAGCTATATAATTTTTGAAATTAGTTGAAAAGGTATAATTTATAATTTTTTTTCACAACCTAAGTCTCAAGTCACAAGCCTTGTCTATCTTAAATGTGGTGGTTTCACGGCTTGTCCTTATTTGGGCTTACTACAACCATAGTATGTTTACTGGTTCTTTATCTTGAAGATTACAGTAATAATTTACTTATTTAAATATAAAAAAGAGACGCAACTTTAATATTCTGAAAGCAGCAAAAATTAATTATTTATATTATTCAGATCAAAGAAGATAATAAACAAATATCAAAGCCCACAAGACGCAGAAATATTAACTTTTAAAACTTCCAAGATATTATTAATTCTTCAAATGTTATGGCTAAAACAAACTCCAGTCGCTCGGAATTCTTTGAAACTGGATAAATGCATTTGAAAATCTCGAAATGGCGGCTATAAATTTCAACCTAGATTTTGGTAGTCTATAAACAATTCAGGTAGAACTATCTGGGATAACAGTTCGATTTTGTTTTCAGACTATAACTGACCTACTTTTGCATCAAGATTTATATGACACGGAAGCTTCCGAAAATGATTTTGATGCGAAACTTTCGCCGCAACTTGTCCTAAGCAGCTTATACAAAATGTTTACCCATCTGCTTAACAAACTTCATAAGGTTAGGTTTGATAAAGGAAACAATTCAAAGCATTTCAAATGTATTTATTTGGTTTAAACAAGATCAAATACAACAAGTAACAACTTTGAAAATAAAAAATGCATTCGTTTTGTACATCAACGTATAATGAGAAACTTACTGACATACCACACTTATCTTAATTATCTCTCCGCTTAAGATAAGGACAAGACTTCAGAGTTCAAATCTTTAATATTTCTCAAGCACAGATATGAGAAGTTAGCATATATAATGACGCAAGCTAGAGGAAGCCGTATCTTCTAGTCGTTATTACGGTAGCCATACTGAGGAGGGAACCAACGGCTATGTAATTGCGTCTATAATTTTCTAACAAAGTATGTTATTAACACAACGCATCAAGCTCCGTGAGAATCCCAACTAAATGGTTGACTTCTAAATTACTTCATCTTGACTTAAATGTAATAATAATGCTCGGAATTAAGCCTTTAATTAATAAAGCAGCACGCATAGGCATTGCACTCGTAAAAATGTCTTAAATATGTAATGGGCGTATTAAAAGTATATTATTAAATTATAACGACTGTAAGATTTAAAGAAGTATCACAGGAAAGGCGTGTTGTTCCTCAGACATATTTCGCTGAAGAATATAGAAATAGGCGCATAGGGTATAATTCCAAACCTCGATATATTATAAATTTTCTAACTGAAATTTCTAATTAATCATCGAATCCAAGCCATTGGTGTTCGACGCTCGACTCATTCCAAGTCAATCTCCTCAACAAAGGTTCTATAAAAGCAGTTCATAATGAAGTGCCGAACGAAAAGCATTGGTCAACGAGCGATGGCCAAGTAAGAATAAAACTAACATTACTCACAGACTTCCAATTTATCTTTTCAATAAGTATCATTAGCATCGTTTAATGCGTTTCTTTCGCAACGTCTTTCCATTGCACCACGGTTTATTGTACCTACGTGTACAGAATGGGCCAATGCTGGCTTTATCAGTTGCACCAACGGATGCCAGTCAGGTGCCTAACGGGAGGAAGTACGCATCAATTGTTGAAAAAGTGGTACAAATGGCAGTGGGAACTGTTTTTTGTATGACGACATGGGCTGTGCGGAAGTGGTTTTTGTTACTGACTTGGAAATAGAAGATGAGCAATTTCGAAAGCTATACATGTGATGTATAATATTGTAGACTTCCTAAGTAATTGAATACTTTGATGAAGTAGGATGATATTAATTTTGGCGACATGAAGAATTTCATAGTAGACATCAAGGTCTTTCAAAATTAGTATAATTAATGATTGACGCCTTAAATATCACAAACATTACGTGTTTGCTCGAAATAAAACTCATACTATAATTTTCCCTTTAATTTTGTCAGCGCATTACAGAAAAGTCAACTGTCCCTGATCCACTTAACACCACGGATCATGATTCGTAGAACACAATATATAACAATGAACAGTTAGTCAGTACATTTAAACCTCATTTTATTGTTATCGTTGATGATTCAACTCCTATCCTGCAGAACCAGGTTTTGCAGACCTCCCACGTTCCCCCATTTGTGGGAAAATCAGAAGTTCGGGACGTAATTGTTAAGTGAAACGTGGGTCTGTTTATGTTGGTTTGATGACCTCCAACGTATGTCCAGTGATATCATCTATGCAGGTCGTGACCTCCAATGTAATCTGGATCTATTATGGTATGGTGGGAGTGAATCTTGGAAACATTTGATACGGTTTGTTAGGTGGGATTAAGATTGATACTGACCTTGTAAAGGTTACAATGATTTAGATGTTATTAACTATCAAATGATCCTTTCCTACGATAAACTTGAATTTTTAAATGAAGTCGAGTGTGTGTGAAGCACCTATTGTTTTTTGTACCGTTAGATAATATACATTCTTCATAATTCCCATCGCTGTACCTACTAGTAAAGAAAGTTCTCGTGACTTTCATAATTGTTAACCTTTTATAGTAATTATGACTACTTTCCCTATCATATTAAACCACAATAAAATTGCCTATAAATAATAAATTATAATTCCTTTCTAATAGTTAACTTTCAACCTTTCAACGCAGTACAAAACAGTTTATCTCCTTGTAATGTGCTATCCTTTCAAGTTTTTTATCCACATAAATTACTTTATAAGCGCCATTAAATTTTAAATGACTGTCATTTGTCTCCCTTCGTTAACTAGCCGAGTATTTACTTTATTCTCCTATACTTACTACATTTCTCTAACGTTTACAATTTCAACCTTATCTGTAACATCTTTAGGTTCATTTTCTGTTGTTTTCGAGTCTTTTCTATTATGATTGTTAATTTCAGCAATGTAATCCTCTTGACAATTGCTTGATTACAACAATTAATCACAATTGAAGGGAATTTTCAACTTCCTGCTATAGTATATAAAAATTTGTTATTATTTATTGCGTCATACGTATTACTTGTATTTGAGTGCTGAGAGAATAGCCGTACAATTTAATAAGTAAATGTTAATTGGTACTTTCATATGATAATAGTAGGTTTTGAATAACCATAATTATTATTATACTAGTAATTGATTATTACGTCTTCCTTCCTTCATATATTACTGAAAATGGTTCTGTCAACATTATGATATTTTATTTATTTATTTATTTAAATCACTTACAACTACCTTTACAGGAATCCCATCCCATCCCAATAAACAAACACTTAACAATCTTGCAACACATCGTCATGTAGGTTTCCATCAACATTAAATATTTTTGAGGTCACAAGAGCGGGTCCTGTTCTCACGTGAGTTTTCCTTGTAGCTCGATATCTACTATGAATTCAATAGAGTTAAAATGCGTGTGTTTCTGCGAAACGACAGGAAGCGTAAGGAAGGATTCGACATCAACTTTAGTTCCAACAGTAACTCATTTGCGTGTCGAGTTTGCTCTAAATATAGAGCGGTATGCTGTCGCTAAAATATTTGATGGTAGGAAGATATGGAGATGATATTTAAGTGAAAAAATAATGTGAACAAAAACATTCATCGTATTAAACTTATCAAATGATCTTGTAGGCCATCTTTTAGCATGCAATTCTTTTCAGCTACAATCCAGTTAAGGTTCCTATACTTGATCGCAACAAAACAATTGCACCTTTTGGTTTGTTTTTATGGTGTCATGGTATGAAATTGCAAGTCAGTTACGTTTTGTTCCTAAAATGGATGTTTGTTCCCATTATACCTACTTAGATACATCCTTTCTGAGAGATCACGACATGAACGCTGTAAATTAACCAAAGACTAATAAAACCAATTGTCCTGTCTTCACCTTTTTGTATAGAAAGCAAACACGTCCTCTATTCATAATAACAGCACAATCATGGTCCTAAATGACGTGCCAGGAAACTGCCACTATTTATAAATTGATGCGATCTTTAAACCCGAGTCGTCACAATCGTGCGTAACATCAAACGGTAGCGAATATGTTTGTTTCTTTAGCTTAGCACGCTGTTCCGTCCCAAGACTTGCGTGTACGCTGTACGGTCGCCTAAATATACAAGGTCGTAGTTTTGATTCCCGTTTTAGATATGACTATGGACTAGTTTTCTACCTACGTGTGAGAGAAATCTATGTGAGTTTTAGACATTCTATGAAAGTAAAAAATCAAAAATTCTTAATAAAATCGAGAGTGCATGTTTAATTATTTTAAAGTAAGTCTTTAATAGTGACCTCTCTCATGTATTCGTTTATGAGTTTCAATACCAAAAAAATATAATATTTTCCTTAAAGTAAGTAAGAAATCGTAACCAAACATTCCGTGCTGGATCGAAAAACATCGAGAATGTGAATCGGTTACTATGCAAATTGTGGATCAATGTAGCCACTCTGACGCAACGTCGGACGTGACGGCGTGCGCGGAACGTGCGCACGCAGTCTACTAGGGAAGTTCGCTAATCATCGAGTATTTATCAATTAGTTACCGTACAGAGGCCTCTTCTATTAGACACGTGGGCTTGTATTAGGAACTGAACGTAATATTTATTCACCGTCATATTGGAATTATGTCAAGAGTGAATTTGAAGTTCAAATTATCGTTAGATTTTTTCAATGACTGAAACGTTAATTTTGTGTAGTGTATCAAAATTTAATTAGTTAGTAGTAGTAGTATAACAATAGCATTTCTTATCAAGATTGTAAACAATTGACATTGGAAAATAATAGTACTCACATCGTAAGCAGACCGCCTATGTAAGAAAATGTTTTTAAATCCAGAAAGATTGCCAAAAGCATGTTTACCATTTTCAAAGCTGTCATTTGTAATTAAATGTCAATTAGCCATTGTATAGAATTCACACACGTGGTCGACTTGTAAAACAAACACATGATGTCATTTTGAAAATCATGGAGTGAGCATGATCACACATTCTGTATTACTTGGTTTCAACCTTGGTGTCCTTACGTGGTGGGCATTAAAACCTTTTTTATTGAATAGATGTCAGTCTGTAATGATCCTTTGTGTAGACCTAAATCAGGAAACCTACTAGACATGTGGTTTCCTGCCTTATTCCTAATGAATCGGTTATATTTTGTTAAAATGGAATTTATTTTTACGACATGAATTTTGTAACTAAAACTTTTTAAGAAAATTGCTGTGTCCTTACAGGGTTTCATGTAGGAACTATCGCTAACTTATAATCTCATTGTACAGCTAAAACATCTCATTGTACATATGAACGCAATAAAAACTAAATTTCTATCTTACGACGAGGAGCGAAAATACAAGTGCTCCAGTTAAGGCCATCGTTGTGTCTGCTCGAATCAAATCTAGATTTTGCACATAAGATCCTTTAACATGGTAACGCAAAAGAAAACTCATAATTTAAGTTCAAACAAATGTATTCGACTGTTACGATATTATTGTAGAATTCAAACCATTTATAAAAGCAAGTAGTATTTAACAGTTCTCTCATCTCTCACACCCGGCTGTATGCATTTGTAATATGCCAGTAATCATAATCATACATTTATAAGGTCAGCATGCAGTCCATACACCAATCGTCCAGCTCCTTTCATCATGAGATACGACCCTAATACAAATTAAATGTTCGAAGACAATAAAATAAATCCTACCAAGATCGTGAACACGCGATTTCGTTTCCGTGACCGTGATACCACGTTTCTCCAAAGAACCAGTTTCAATAAAATTAAAACAGACGATTGGACATTTAGGGGTCAAGTCCCGTTAGAGATCCTGCCCAATTAAAAGGACTAAGCCGTGTTTACACAACGCTACTAAAGTGTTGCTCGTTTAATGGTGATGCTGATGAAAAGTTTTGTGAGCAATATGGCGTTCTTTTGTCTAGAAATATTGAATATTTTTCCTCGACTAAGTATAAATTGGTGACTTTCTCTTGTATTTTGACATATTACTTTTCTGCTTTATAGAAACTTTAACAATTGTTTCCTTAGCATTTAAATGTGGAAGTAAATCTATCTGTTTGTTACTTTACTACAATACCACCAAGTCTTTCATGATGAATTGAAATCGAGACAGTTCGACTCCTAGGGATGGATATCTATCGCCTACTTTTTATTTCACCTGGATGTGTTGCCGTCAAAATCTAATCCTAGTGCCACAATATTAATATACTATCTAATAAATAACGCTGTTTTTAATCTCAGCTTCGAATAGAACTGAGAAATTACTGGAGTGGTCAGATTTTGGCATTGAACAACATAATTAACCAGTTGTCCACCCTTGTTTCCCAGTGTAAACACGACTTTACAACGTAGGGACGTTACCGTTGCCTTTATCACCTATCGGTTGGTTTATTGCCCTTTTAAACTGAATTTAAATGTCGTGTTAATATCGTTTGCATGTGTCTCATGGCTTACTTATTTTAATTTTGGTATTGCGAACAGCTGTGGCTCATGTCGGTCGTATTGTCGTTATGAAAATAACACGTGTTTCGAAATTAAAATATTGTAACAAAGACTGAGAAGTTTATGTACTTCTAATTCGATTCAGTGCCTATCGGTCGTATTGCGAAAATTTAAAACAAGAAAAGCGCCCGATAAAAAATAGACGGATATCAAATAGAACTAACTTTTTTTTTAAAATAAAACGTCGTCCCACACTGGTCATTTCTCCTATATCGTAGGTGCGTTTCACAAACGTGTATCTAATATCACATACACAAACACCCAGACTCGGGACAAATATCTGCGGATCGCACAAATTTTTGTCCCGTACGGGAATCGAAACCGCAACCCTTGGTGCAGCAGTCAAATTGCTTAGCCACTGCTTACTTTAAAATGACACCTTCGAAGAGAACCGGAGTCAAATGGCTGAAAGTACTTCTCGAGGCAAGTAAAGATCATCTCCAAACATTGACCGCGGCAACCGCAGCTTAACTGTATAGTTATGTAGCTACAAACCCTTCAAATTGTATAAAACAGCAGTCCTCAAAAATTATACCTGCCGTGTGTCCATTTGAATATATTTGTACCTTTGGGACTTAAGTTGACATTAAGTGCCGTTTCAGACACAAGTGGCGACACCCACCGGTGTGTGGTAAAGTGTCTGTAACACCGTTATTTATTATAAAAGTTTGTTTTTGTGTGTATAGCATACTTTTTATGATGGCAGGGACAATGCTTAAAGCAGTCAGATCCCCCACTAAGAAATAATTTCAATTTGAACTGGTTTTGTTAGACACTTGTATTTATGAGATTATGGAGATTATTTTCATTGTTGTGTCTGTTTGAGCTTCAATCGTCTATTCTCTTGAGTTCAGCGCTCATGAATTATACTAAGATATGAGAAGATAGCTCATAATCTCGATAAAGGAAAAGAAAGTAGGTACTTAAATCACACTCCACACGATGATTTGCACCTGTATCGTGGGTGCGTTTCACAAACATGAAATATCACATACCCACAAACACCCAGACTCGGGACAAACATCTGCGGATCGCACAATTTTTGCCCCGTGCGGGAATCGAACCCGCAACCCCTGGCGCAGCAGGCCAATCACTTAGCCACTGCGCCAATAAGGTCGTCTACCTGCATACGTTTTCATAATTTGATAACAAACGTTAGGTAATTTTCATTGCAAATGTATTTCATTCAAAATTACTTCATTATTTATGGCTGTAGTAGTTTAATTTCAGGTTATTACAGCCCTTATACATACAAAAGAAGTTTTATGTGTAAAAAGCTAAAAAATCAAATTGAGACATAAAAGCTATTGTCAAATGATTTATATCAGTAAACAAGTTTCGGTAGTTTTTGTGACCAGAAAAAATGGTCTCATCACGTGTCCCATGTCCCATTTTAATGTCCCGCGTCCCATGTTTTGTTTACACCCGAAAATGCGTGTCAAAAAATGGTTGTTTTACTGTCATTTTGGACCATAGACAACAGTTCTATGTGGTAGTCGTAGTGTTGGTCGATTTGATTGTGGAACATAACAAACGTATCTGTATCGGAAAAAAAGTTTTAATAAAATCGTAAACATCTTGTTTTGTGTGGTGTTTACAGTTTATAGTTCCCAGTATTGATTAGGGTTAGTAAAATCTCGATGCCTTAAAACTTAATGTCCTCTGTAGTCCGTGTTTTGCCATTTCACCTTTACACTAACCAGTTGTATCTCTTTTGAAGTTTTAAAAACCGCTTGGGCTTTGCACTTCAAGATGAAATAGTTGAATTACTTCAAGCTACTATTCTCCTATGTAGACTTTGCAAAAGTCTAGTAGGAGAGTTTGTCAGGGTAGCAAAACCTTTGGCAATTAATAAATCATTTTTCAATGGAAATTATATACGTCATAACGATTATAAGAAGCTTGACGCCTGACGCCTGCGTAAACAGTGAACTGCTTACCAACTTAACCAGCTTGTTGCCAGACAAAACAAATATCCTACGACCAAAGACTAAGTATTGTAAAGGAAACTACAAAAAGTTTCATTTCCAGTCTAAATATACTTGTAACAGACACCCGACAATTTCACAAACCATAAGGGGATCATTTCTAAACCAAATTTAGATAAACAAGGCCAGTTTACTTAAATCTCTGTTCTCATCCTATCTAGTTTTATGAGGGCTCATTTTATGCTGGGTGTCTGAAACAGTGGTAGGATTTAGAAAGCCAATTTGTCTGTCTGTCAACAGGATAAGGGATATTTAGTGTTTGGTACTTGAGGGCAAGATTCGTCTTTTCTAAATTTAAATTTTTTTAACGAGCAAGAAAGAATGGTCTATGGAAATAAAGCTTTTATTTTCTATTAAAAAGTTATAAGTTCAAAATATAAGCCCGGGATTTAAACAGAGAATGTGGAGAACCCTGTTCTGTTACATATTTTATTTGATCGTTTTATAATGAAGCAAGTGCGATGTAAGTTTATCCGACAAGATAAAGTTGTAAATATTATGAGCAGCACTATACATACATTTACTCGCTTTTGTTTGATTTCTCGCAAACAAACCTATTTGTTCTGCATTCACACACCTACACTATAATAACCGACATCGTTTTGGCTAGTAAGTACAACTTCAATGGTTGAGAAAATCGAAAGTTATGTATTTTAATAGAAATTTAATTTGCGCTCCTCTGTTTTCTATTTAATAGCAGCAAGTTAATAGAAAACAGAGGAGCGCAAATTGCTATCTATTGACATCTAAATAAATTGCCCATTCAGTATGGAATCCATTTAATAAAAACGCCCACCCGATCCTTGATTGCTTACCAAGGCTAAGACAGATATGTGAGACTATAAATCTAATTAAACTCCGGTTCCAGTTTGTTTACATAACTATTACAATGGGAGCCATTTTGAATCACATCGTCTGTTAAAATATTTTTGCTTGATAATTTATGTGTGCCAGATGTTTAAAAATATATTGTTTTATTTTTCTTTCTTCGGGAAACGGCCTTGAACGTGACAAAACGACAGGATTGAAATTTAAAAACCGCTTTAAATTTAGAACGTATGTTCCCGCGGCGCTTCACTAACGGCCAGTTTATATTTAGAACATGTTCTATTCTCGAACAGTGAACTCTCGGCCGATGGCTTCTTATTGTTTTTGCTTGCAGCTTAGGGGCTGCTCAGATGCAACCAACGCGATAATGGCGATTTAAAAGTTGCCATTCCCTAGGAAGATTCTATTGTTTCTTTCATTGTTCTGACATAAACAATGGGTATTTAAAAGTACTTGGCAATACCAGATGCTGCAGCTTGTGAAGTAATTTTGATCGTAACTAACATAATTTTTTTCTATATATAGTCTGAAAGTGCCTTATAGTACTGAATATTTACAGTTCTCACTGAGCTGTTAATTTACGTTTAGTTGAAACAAAATGACTGCTCCAGTCGCTAATTTCCCCAATTTATGCTTCCATAGACAATTGTGGAATAGATGCAAATGATGTTCTAAATTTAAAACTTATTTTAGTTGAAGTTTTAGTGTTTTCTTTGGCCAGTTATATCTTAATACTTCCTTTTCTTGTAATATTGTGAATAGTTTGGTGAAATGAGTTCCGAATGTTTAGACGTGTCTATTTTAAGTAGTGTAGCCGTCAGTTGTTTGTCGGTGATTTGAAGTGCTAAAGAAAACAGGAGAGCTTGTTATGGTGCTCCAGTAGTGTTATGATAATAGTCTTAGGTTTTGTTATGAGATAGTTATTATGAGACGCTGTTTAACACTTGCAACTTATAAACTGCTTAATGGTTATCAGCCTAATTAACGGGAGAGATTTTTGGAATCTAAACAATTTGTGATATTCGTTTTCAATGTGTTTATTGATGTGACAGTCTGCCAGCAACTGTCATTCTGCAGGGAACAATGCTCTTCTCATACAGAGAAAGAACAAGTACTATCACTGTAAATAAGTTAACCAAACCACACTTTTTTTTTTTTTTTTTTTTTTTTTATTATGCTTTATTTTAATTTTTTTATTTTTTTATTTCAAGGTTGACTCTACGCAGTGACAATAAAAATGAGTGCGAATGAAATGTGGCAAGTGATCATGTAATGGATGTTAAAGTGATTCTTTGTGATAAGTTGTGTGTAAGAGGCCCAACCATTCCGGACTACGTACCTACCGAGGGGCAAATGGGTATGTTACAATATTGCAATCAGTATATCTTCTTATCGTATGGTTGATGAACAACCTGGTGTCAGAGTTTAAACCGCACATAGGCCTCTGATGGCTTTACACACCATTGAGAAATCTCTCAGGTGTGCCGGTTTCCTCACGATGTTTTCCTTCACCGTTTTTAGCAACTGATAACTCATAATATAAAGTACGCACACACGAATCAAATGTCAAATAACGAATCGAATTTGAAATTAGTATCTATTAAAGTGTGTCCCATACACGGTACGATTCGTCGTTTCAGACTATTGAAGCGGCAGATCGCTAGAATGTAAACATCGTTATGGAAAATACCAAAAATCGCAACAAATACCTATGCAAGCTTGAGTATCGTAATGGTAAATCGACAGTGCATGGTTCTTTGCGGTCAATTGCCGCGCTTTTCTGCGAGAAAACCGTTACAGTTGAACTTAATTCAACTTTTCGGAACTCACCATAAATATCTTTTACAAACAATGCTGGGAAGATTCTTTTAATAAATATGAGATCCTATTCTTTAAGATAAGCTCTTCGGCCATTATGAAGAAAATTAAAACCCATACAAAATCGAGAGCATTTCAGAATTATTAAATCCATTTGTGTCAAGCTACATCGTGTCCAAACGTGTAAAATTGTATGGGCATTGTTCATGTCGCCAAAATTATCCCAACCAAAAACAGTCTTTAATCCTTTCTGATGAAGCTCAAATTACAAAAACGCAAACAGTTTCCTGTTCGAAAACTTAAAAAAAATGTGTCACACAAAATTACACTGTATGAACATCATTTCAAAGTTTATATTAGAGGTATTTATAAGGGCCAGACAGTTTAACGTTCGTTTAGATTTACGAAAACGCCATTGAATTTGAAACTGTAAATTAGAGCCTTAAGATTTATATTTCTCTGTACTGTGTGCAACAGAAGCCCATTATATCTCCCATTGTGATCTGAGAGTACGTGAGGTGAATGTTTACTTTTTTCCCATAAATTGCGTTAAGTAAAGGTGTTTTTATGGCTACACGGCATTAATGGAACAATAAGATTTTAATCAACCACATAATGCGGGCTGTGTCGTTCTTACTATCCTTTTGAATTTATGACGTGTCGTGGTGCACTAAATTATAAAGACAAGCATACTGGATAGTTTATTTCGTATTTTATTTAAAATATCCACAACATTTCGTTATTTTTAGGGGATTTCGAAATAAGTAGGAGAGTTTAGTGATAACTTTGCGAATAGTGAATATTTTTACTTTTTTAAATGATTATTCTTTTTTGTTTGAAAGGATATTTTTCCAAGGTGATCTGCCGTATATGATAATATGAGACTTTTAAATATAGAGCACATTGTTCGACTATAAATAAGGTATCATATAGGGCTTTGACCCATAATTGATTTTTACGCAAAGATAGTATTCTACAGCTCAGCTCTCCCTATTATGGGTTTACTTTAAAAAAAGACACACCTAGAAGAGTGCAATCACAGTTGGGTAAACAAAATACGGTACCACAACAATCATTGCATTTGGGTTATAGAGAACTGTCTGTGTGGTTATCGTAGTTACCAATCAAAATGTACGTGTACAATATAGTATCTGCTTTATCAATCAGTTCAAGGACTGGCATGGTACTCTGTGACTAGCCCACGATAAACACAGAAAATAAAAAAAGAAGTTAAATAATTTCGTAAATAACAGTTCTCATTTGTAGAAATTGTAGAAATCTCTTTTGTCTCTCTCTTGTTAAAGTGATGATTTAAATAATTGGCCATATGGGGGTGTATTAAGCTTATATACCTGTTATGTTACGTAGATTTCAGAAAATATTGTGATATTAAGGCTGGTTTCACAGCTGTCCGGGAGACAGGTACGGGCCGTCCGTACACGGGATAACCGTACGGGTAGCGCCTGCAGTGCACTGAAACGTGGGTTCAGTACGATACAGTTGCTCTACCCTGAGCGGGTCGCGTACTGACCAATCCGCGTCGCTGTGAAACAGTGTTCTAGCGCCTTACGTGCCTGGAAGACGTCCACTGATAATATCATAGTTAAATTATGTGATGAGAACCAGTTATAAAAATGCTTGTTTTATTACTTTTTATATCATTTTAGATCAGTACAAAATACGAGAAATGACACTTATTAAGATAAATGTTGCCACCATAGAATTTTATCCTGTACCCGTTGTGTGCGTTTTAAAGATAAATTGTCACACCACACACCTGCAGGAGATCTTACCAATACATTAATAACTTGTATATTTTTCTCACTATTTAATATATTGGTCTGTGATAATAATAAAAATGATCGATGAATAACTTACACGAATACTAGACACTGAAATAAAACTATTTTTTCGGATTTCATCGCTGTTTTAATACCATTTTTGATACCCGACGTTTCCAATCCCTTACAGCTTCGCCCGTGGCCATAATAATATAATGCTGTAAAGGATTCGAAACGTCAGTTTTAAGAAACTTATTAAAATCGACAAAATAGTTTTATTTTAAAGTAATAATAATATTATGTACAGACTAACATTATATCAGGTACGAATATCTATAAAATAAGTAAAGAATTATCATTTCATAAGGAAGAATCTACCATCTAGATATTTCCTTATCGGCAATTTGCCAGGTACCTTGGACGTGTTCATTTTTTTTTATAGATAATTTATGATCACATAATATGTGCAATATCAATCTCGACTAATCTTGCAGAAAAGCGGTAATTTTAAATTCCTTACAATGTCTGTTGAACATTGTGTATGGAAATCGTTCGTAGTTAATTAGGAGTGAAAATATCCCGATTCTAGAACCTACTGTGTTCTAGAATAAGATCGGAGGAACCCTGTTACATTGTTCTGCACTTTCTCCACACCCTATAAATAGGTAATACTATCTCCATTTGAATGCACACGACTCGTATATGCAATCTGTGAACATTGTTCATAGATTGCATATACGATTCGAGTGCATTTAAAATGTATGACTCACAATTACATACGTGAACGTAACTAATATACCAATAAAATGGTTATCTACCATCGCGTTCGAGATTTGAATGCGTCAAAACCGGAAGCTCTACCTGCGACTTCCGGCCCTTCCTGTCCGTCAATGGCGGACTGTTTGGCCCTTTCAAAAGGGCTATTGTGACCAACGGATTTATTGGCGTTTTTATTGCATCCATTATTTATTATTATGGTCATAAAGGGCGTTGACCTTGGAACCCGCTAATGTGTTGTTAACCTATTGTTTATTGTTGTTCAAATTTTATTTATTCACTGTATTGCGCGTGCGCACAATAGTGAGGGTGCGACTTGCTGCTATTTATCGTGTCGTTTAGATTGTGGTCAATCAATTCCTTGTAGAGTAAATACTTGGTATGAATTTATAATTAAGTTTGTACTAATTCACCTGTAATTCGCGATGGCCTGGAAGCAGTGTTTATTTATTTATTATTTTTAAAGTACAGCCTCGTCATTATAAATTTAAAATCATCCTTACATTTTTTATTTACTAAAATTCTACTTAATCTTCTTCTTAAAAGTGTTTTTCCTTATAAGGATTATAAACATCCACATTATTGCATTAGATGCACAAATTGGATCTCCTTAAATATGTAGAACTCCGGAAAAACACAAAAATTAAATACAATAACACTTAAAAAAAAAGTGTCAATTGCACATTTTATCCGACTGACAAGGAAAGGTTATGTTGTTATGTATATAAGACACTTTCGTCTTTTCTTCATATATAACATGAGACTTTGCGGCAAAATCTTTACATAACCTGAGATTACACTGAGCAAGTACAAGTACCACATAACACTACAACAAATAGTACCTTGTGGACACATTATGATGTCCTACAAACACGTATAACATGCTAACTATGGTTTTCTATAGCTCAGGCATACGTGCGTCGCTAACCGTGCAACAAACATGCGCGCACGCAGAGTATACAGTATGATCGCTGAGTACTTTTAGATAAGAAATCGAGCCTACAGTAAGATTTAAAAGTATTATTGTAACAAGGTAAATATACAGAATATTTATTCTAAGCTATTGGTAAATAAAAATTACCTAATAGTAATTTTTTATATTTAAATGACGTAAGACAACTTTCAAAAAGCCCAACCTTGTATATTCCAGTTATAGGTTAATTATTTTCACACGTTTTACAATTATTTAGGTACTACTTAAATCTAACACAAATTAAAAACAGTATACATATACAAAATAGGTTGTAAACAAATATATTTAACACACACTTCCATAGAAGGAAAGAGCTTTTGTAATTCATGCAGGCAATTATATTCGAGATTTTAATTTGTTTTTTGGTAGTCGACGAGTAGTTCGACTGCCCCGTTGGTCTAGTAGTCGCTAAACGCGACTGCTAATCAAGAGGTCCTGGGTTCAAATCCCAGGTCGGGCAAAGTGTTTCTGAGTTTTCCATCAGGTAATTCTCAGTAGCAGCACGGAGTCTGGATTTGTGCCCGGTTGATGGCAATAGGCTCGCCCCCTATTACATTGGGACTTCAACATAACTGGCGAAATGTGGGTGTACTATATGTTCACCTGTGCCTACCCCTTCGGGGAATACAGGCGTGATGTTATCTATTATGTATGTATTTTTGGTAGTCTTAAAAACACCAGAACACCGAATAAATAATATAAACTATCTTCATAAGATCAATCAAGTTATTTTTAGACGATTAATTTGATTAAGTAAGCAGTTTAACACATAAGGATCCACTTGTTAGTTCAAGGTGAAAGATATTTTATGCAATCAAATCAGAAAGGTCAAGACTAATCGCATGTTGCATAAATAAATACTTTTTAAGTTTTTTTCCTCAATTAATTATAATCATTAGAACATTAAAAATAACTATAAAATAGGTGCTTATGTTGAAAAGTGACGTGTTATTAATGATTCGATCTTTCTATTTGTGTAAGCTTGTATAACATGATCGTGCTTCTAAGAAATGAAGTGACCATGACATGTGATGTCACACCAAGTCACCAGTACTTCGGTAATGTGTCATCTGTATTCTTTGCGTAAATTATGGAAATTAGGACCAGCGGATTTTTATAGTTACAGCGCAATCGTTTTGTAAAGCTGTTAAGAAAATACCGAAAATATCACAGCATAAAATATTGACTATTGACAAACTTTTTAATAAAGTTTTAAATATAAATTAAAGTTGGAGGAACAAATTGTATTGGCTTTAACTTAACTTGTCGCACACATAAATATTAAGAATGGTAATATTAATTTTGGTTTTCTTCTAGCAGCCCTAATAACGAAAAAGATTTGTTTTTTATTAGCAGCCCTAATAATAAAAACGTTCGTTAAACATCTTCTGTAATCTTTATGTTTCGACGTATGTAACGTTAACGGACTGTTTGACACAGCCCGCCCTTAGACTAGTTTTTGCCGCGTTGTTTTACGCGTATCCTGAGGGAATCTCTCAATTTATTTGTTTACATATTCCACAAGTTCCATATGTTCTAGATCTTCGTGTACTCGGTACTTTGTTTATATAGTTCAGGCCAAATATCATCCAAATCCATTCAGCCGTTTAGTAGTAAATGAGTAACATATGACAAACATCCCAATTCCTAAACTAACTTTTAGGTAAGTACTTCATAATATCTATTAGTAGGATAGAAGCTGCGAATCAAAGCATCCAATAATAGAGCCTAGAAACAAGTTGTGTAACATAAACAAATGTAAGCGGCGAGTTGCAAGGTCAGCAGGTGCAGGGGTCAGTGCATCGACTGGGGGCGCGGCTCCGTTGTGGAGCACGATACGATGTAATACAGTTATTATTTACAGTATAAACAATATTTGATGCCTTGTTGTGACTGCAGAGGAGATATTATGAACTTGCATTGCAGGTCGTTTTCCGATGTGGAAGCGAGACGCCCCATTACACTGCACAAGTCACATAGCAGCATCTCGCTTCCACAGCGAAAAAGGAACTGCAATTTAAGCTAGTAAGGCACCTGAACAAAACTTGGGTTCAACTCTCGGGTCTGGCATTGTTATTGGGTTTTTTAAATTTGGTAATTGTCAGTAATAGGAGTTTGGATTTGTACTCCATTACATAAGATCTATAATATAACTGATGATATGACGGTGTGCACAACACATGATACATCTGCACAAGTGCATACTCTTCGGGGCTTGCATTGTTTATGAGCTTATAAGTAAAAAACCATTAATACGTACCCATTTTAAGTTCGTACACTGTATCAACTGTACTGTGTTGTAAAAATAAATCTGAACTTAACATAAATATTCTAAGGCAAATTTCCTTGAGGAAACCATTTAGAGATGATTTTCGAGTGATGTAGCAGGCTAGAACCTTGATAATTTATGAATTCTTAAGTCTAATCAAAAAGAAACCCCAATATAGGTATACTTGAGAACTTGAGATAACGTTTAAGATAAAGACGTAGGTATCACCTAAAATTTCTTCTTTCTTTTCTCTTCTTTATTATACCGTCTTAACACCTCAACACAATACAATGCGAACCCACACAGCCCGAGTCATCGACCTCCCTTTGTCCACCCTTTATGGCCAACATAATATTTATTGCAAGGGTCTTTTGTATCACCTATTAATAACTCCTATGTACTGCAGTAAATACAGAACGCGCATTAAATGATGGCCGGACTGAATATGGCTTACAAACGATCTCAAAAGCTAAAGTGGAAATAAAACTTGACTGAAATGTGTATTTATTTAGGTTGATTAATGGAAAATATTGTGAAAGTGGTCATATAAGCAGTTAATTTGTAAATGACGCTGCTTGTAACTAACTTCAATCCGGTCAACTTTACGGTTCGGTGGGTCTCTCCGATAAATCGGGGCGACCGATCGCAAGGATCAACATGTCGATATATCGTTATGACATTTTAGATTATTGTTACGATCTCGGATAGTCCCATAATGATATTTACTAATACATTATTTACATTATCGAATCGTCGCGTCGTCTTATCTATCGGTCTAAAACGACGAATCGTTAAGACAAATTGTACTTTATATGGAGCCCTTAAGAGTACGGGCTCTATCCGTACCTTTTTATCTTTAACTAACCTTATTCTTATGTTAAAACCGTCAAAGAGCAAGTGTCTGGCATTTGTTTGTGTTTATTAGTGGTCATAACATTTTTATGACCCTTTAGGAGAAAATATCGCAGGTACTTTTATGTTTGTTTTATTCAAAACTTATGAAGGTAACTCACTTTTATTTTATAATCAATGTTTTGTCTACAACATGCTTGGAAATGCGTTTCTATTTTATCGATTATCAATAAGGACTTAAGTTTTATTTTTGTTAGACAATAAAGCCTACAGTTACTTTACCGACTTGGAGAACTTTCATGGACGAATTTTTTTGCTTATTGTAGCCTTAGCCGCGAGTTTCAGATGTCGGTCAATTTTTGGTATCTAGTAATGGTTTATGGTGAAATGCGTGTATCGAAATGCTTTAGACGGGATACATGCAACCATGTCACAATAACAAGTACAAAAAAACAGAATTTAAACACGATAATCCAAACTTACATTGAAATACATTTGGGATGCGATAGTTCTAATCGCTTATAACATTCAGTATAAAATCCGCCGCATTTTTTATCACACAGTGGCACACGTCCGTTATCAAGGCTGCTCTTAAAACGAGAGTTATCAAATACACACTTTTTACCGCGTATGACTAAGATCTGAGTCACTAGAATAGCCCGTTCAACGAATGATTCATAACAATGATTTTCATTGACTCTTACTGCGTTTCCACTATTTTGTGACGTATTTTCTTAATCAAAGAAGATCATGGTTTATATTACCTACAGCTTGCCATTATAGCCACGTGAGTGAGAATTGCGATGTGCGAATTAATAGTAGATTACCTTGTTTACTGTTGGTTTTTAAAGTTCTATAACATATGTTACATTTCGAAATCATTGTAGTTCTAGATGTTATTTCAGTCTGCGGTCACTATTTTTTTCCGTGTGGGAATCTAACCCGTAACCCTTAGTGCAGTAATCCAACGCTTAGCCACTGCACCAATCAGGTCGTCAGAGAGATGAATCACTTTGCTGGTTTTTCGTGTCTTTATACATATAAATTAGTGTAGGGTAATATTATTTTGATATATAATATAAAAGTAGGTACTGGTATGTGTTTTGGCTAAAAAAGCATTTTATTATTATTATTATACATTGAACATATAACTCTATTGGACACAATAAACAAACATAATTTACACATGACAAAATCGGCTACTTCCCATTTGGTAAACTTCCCATTTCGTAAACCTCAAACTGTACCTACTAAAAAGTTGCGTTTGGTAAACATTATACATTTCATACATTTAGTCCCATTTCGAAAACATTTCAATAATTTTTTGTGTTATATCCCATTTGGTAAACTTTCAGATGAAATGGGTACAGTCAAGTAAAAAAAGAAAAACGAAACTAATGATAACATTGTCATTTATTTTGTTAAATATTTTTAATCACAGGTACAATAGTCGGATTATGTGTACGTATGCCATTTACACATATTGATATTTAAAAACAGAAATAAAAAGTGGGGTGTACAAATAACTTTCAAAAAATTTAAGAAAAATCACAGTTCGATTTGACTATTTCGATGACAAGTTTTATTTTTTTAATAACATAAGTCAATCTAGATGCGAAATCAACTTATATAAAAAAACAATAATCACAGATTTGGTACTATCTTTTTATGTTAATGTACATTAACATAAAAAAATACATACGAAATCAACTACTTATAAAATATAAAAATAAACAGTCACTGATTTGGTACGTTAACGTAAAAAAATACATACTAAATCAACTATAAAATATAAAAACAATAATAATCACAGATTTGGTACAATAACATAAAAAATACATGCAAAATCAACTTTTAAATATAAAAACAAATAATAATCACAGATTTGGTACAATAACATAAAAAATACATGCAAAATCAACTTTTAAATATAAAAACAAATAATAATCACAGATTTGGTACATTAACATTAAAAATTACACACAAAATCAACTATAAAATATAATCACAGATTTGGAATATTAACATAAAAAATTTACTACCTACACTACAAAGTTAAAAATCAATAAATAAATTATAAAGTGATACAAGCAATTCTTGATAATTCGTTCAAACAATTTTCCAATGATATTTTTCCACTTTTGTAATCGCCGAGAATATTGTTAATTCGTATATCATTTTGGATAGATTTTTTCTTCGTTTTGATATACTTTCTCCATTATTATAAAAGCTGTAAAAAATTGTTATGATTAATTAAAGTAATAATGTATAATTTTTATCATATGTGTCGCCTAAAAATACAGGTCATTGAAACAAAAATATGTACCTTTTCAGAAGATTTTCATAATGTTTAATATTGCCTGATATCGTTTCGAAAAATAAAAGAATTGATGGCCTTTTTCCAATTTCACTATTGAAACTCCAATTCCAAGATTCCATGAGGTTTGTAGTGCGGTGTCTTTGTGCGTAGCAGCACCAAATATTCATCATATCTTCATTTTCCAACCACTGATCCACAAAGTAATCATTGAATTCAGTTATAGCTTTTTCTTCAAAACTGTAACAGAATTAATTCGTTGAAGATTAGATACGAAAAACCATATATTACCTAGTTTCTAACGCATAAAAATGGCTGTAGAAAATGGCGGTAGAAGAAATATCCAGAACTAAACGCGTTCATTTCAATACTGCAAAATTAATTTACCTTTGACTCATAACGTATAGCCATCCATCGTTTATGTCTTCTTTTGGTAAATGTGCCAGAGCCATACATAGTTTGACGTGATAGTGAGATTCTTCATGTTGTAATAAGCCAAGAGATTTTGCCTTTCTTAATAGCGCTCTGCCAAAGTGAACAAAACACCCCTTAACAATTATGTTTGGAAATGTCTTTTTAATTGCATTTATTGGAGCTTTTTCGAAATCCAAGGTAATAATATCGGCTGTCCACTCTGGTAAATGAAATTTTAGTTTGTAAAACAGTCTTTCATATGTAGTTTCTTCTTTGTTTGTCAACACTGCATAAAAAAATGGTACAATATTTGTCCCAGTTTCTGTACTTCCTATGTCTCCGTGTACAACGTATAGTTGAAGAAACGGCTTTGCACAACATTTGAACGTTCCGTCCGCAAAGTAGTGACGGACGTCATTTAAATGTGCAATTGCACTCTTTGAACCAAACACAATCATTCTATTTTCACCGTCAATCTCATCAAACAATAAATTGTCTTTAAAACGGTCAGGAATCACGATTTCTGTAGAGTTAGAGTGCTGAGATTTTGTGATTCCTAGTTGTCTATTTCTGTGTATACAATCTGCTTTTAACTTTGTCAAAATTTGGTAATTCTTTAATAATTTCATAACCATTATCTTTCAGCTTTTTAGTACATTTCCTGTATGTAGCTGGAATCGGCTTCAGATCTTCACATATAGTTTGTTTACATTTTTCGATGGCTACTTTCACTTCATTTTTTTCAAAATTCGGAATACAAGAACTGCAGTGAGCATTTTCTCTTAATACATGGCTTCGATTTGAATTCAAAGTTACACTTGCTGAACATCCATCTTTTCTATTAACACAGCGCCACCAACTTGAGTCCTTATTATTTTTCTGTTTATAATATTGATGCCCAGCGCGTAATAAAATTTCACCGCCTCGTGTACTATTAATAATTTTTAAATTCACTGCACCACTAGAAGATCCCTCACCCGACATTGCAACGACCTTGCACTATGCATAAAACGAGTGAACTGATAAGTTAAACCCGGTAATAGATATAATTTACGTATACTTACTTATGTCTATCTCATTCACACCTTTTGTTTAAAACGATGGTAAGGACAATAAATCCCTACCTGAGAACCCGCTCGGTGCTTCTTTTGCGGGAAAAGCACGTGGTATTTTTAGTAGCATCGTGGTATTTTTACAGACTTTAATACGTTTTTTTTACTTCTTCTTGATCAGCCATTCTTTTTGATGGTCGAGATACTATCTCAAGACTGAAGCATTTAAAAATATATACATCTCTAATTTAATACTAATTTGACACTGACTGTACCGTACAAAAATAACAATACTAACAAAGTTTACCAAATGGGATTAAATGTATGAAGTAACGAAATGTTTACCAAACGCAACTTTTTAGTAGGTACAGTTTGAGGTTTACGAAATGGGAAGTTTACCAAATGGGAAGTAGCCACAAAATCTTACTTCGGTATTAGTGAAATAGAAGATATACCTACTAAATTATAATGATTGGAAATCGTCCCTATCTTCGGCCTATCTGTGAAGTAATGTATAATTCGACAGCGTCATAAACGCAAGACATTTTTGTGAAAACGATATGGGTCATGCAACACTTTTGGGAAATGCATTTTCCTTAAAAAATGTTTGCGTATTTGTCGTTATATTTGAGTTCTACCACAGTTTACTCAGATAACTCAGATTATGATTATCAGAACTATATCAGAGGCATCGTGCGTAAGCCAGTGATACTTATGATTGCACTGTTAGTGTTAATGATGACCTGATTGGCGCAGTGGCTAAGCGATTAGACTGCTGCGCTAAGGGCTGCGGGTTCAATTCCTGCAAGGAGCAACAATTTGTGCGATTCATTCATTTGATTGTCCCGAGTCTGGGTGTTTGTGAAACGCACCTAAGATACAGAAGACATTCCTAGAGTGGGGCGACGTTTTTTTTAATAATAATAATTAGTTATTATTTGTTGTCCGTGGGGCACCATTTTATTAAATAAGGCATTAACACTCGGATTTAAAATAAGAGAACAAAATGAAAACATGTGTCGTCTTATAAAAGTAAAAGAAAAAAGTTTACACCGACACGAATTAACGGGTTTCACTATTAAAAAAATGGTTCCTTCATTTTTATACGTTTGTCAAGGTAATTTGAACTTTATGTATCCTGGAAATAAGAGCTACCGTTTTAGTTGTAATGTCATATTTGTTTTTAACAAAAGTTACGTTTTGAAAGACGTGGATAAGGCGGGATAATGTTACTCGTTGTTGTCAGAACGGTATCTTTATTTTTTTTCTGTAAAAAGCGTGGTGTTTCCTTTCGGGTTATTTTACACGTATACTTATCATCACTTTTTTGTTTATGGTTCAATGTGTTTTGAATTAAGAAGATAAATTACATGTACATTAATGACGTGATTTTTTTACTTCAATATGGTAAGAAGGAGCGTAATGTGTTTATATTTTACAGGAATGCTTTAAATATAAATATATTCTTCACATATTTGTAGTGTATTTTCCGTCATACTCAATAGAATAATGAATTAATTCATAATATAAATGGTAAGGTACAAACAACAAAGGTAGTTTTTTAAGTATCTGCCTCTTAAAGCAGTAAGATATTATGACTGAAATATTTAAAAATTGGTTTTTGGGTTAGCTAAAGAATTTTGATGTATCAAGCTTATCATTAGGTATATCATGCATAAAATGTCGAGTAAACACGCCAATGAAGCTACCATTGGCTTGAAGATTTACCCACCCCACAGATTCACAGGCGTGAAGATAAACTGTGTTAACTTAGAACTTACACATCCCGTTGTTGTTATCTCCGCTTTCTAGGGCTGTCAAACCAAAACTATGTCTAAATGGGGGCTACCGTTTTTATGCTCACCAGTTGGCGCCACTGTCGATTATATTTAGATACTGCTTTCGTGTTTTACTATTTTGGGGACTTATCCTTTATAAAAAAGCTAATTATTTTGTGTAAACGTCAGTAGAGCCACTAAATATTCATTCATCATCATATCCAGTCAAACCTTGGGTAGTACGGAGACAGAACACTGTAGATGCACATTGCACATGCAGAAATAGCTGTATGCGAAATAAAACATGGATAATTATCGGATGGAAGAAGATTTTAAAAAGCAAAGCACACACTATATACACTTACATAATATTAAGTATCCCGTGAATCCGTTGTAACATTGTGTTTAGTTCTTTATTTACTTTTTAAAATAAACTTTGATACATAATAATGTCCCATGGAACCATTGCAGTTTGTATGGCATAGATTACCTCCTGTATGTGTACCAGTGAGTCATAATAATCACTGTTATTATTTACGAGTACAGAGAATAATTGCAAATAGATACAGTATTTGATAAGTTATAATAGTGTATTTTAAAATGTACACGTGTAGTCACGCCAGTTTCTCAGGGTTTCGGCTAAGACTAAAAAGCTGTGATATAGGTCTGTGGGAATTAAAATTCAATCATATACAGCGATATCTATATAATAAGATGGTTACTTTTCAAAATAATGAAGCTACACTATAATTGATTAACAATTTACCTGTTATACTCACGTTATTTTATCAGAAATGCCCGACACACCTCAAATTTTAGGCCTTGCACGGAAGGAGCGAATTCGCCGCGATTATCTCCAGAATTTGTGCGATGCTTGTGGACGCTTATTGGCGCCCAGCCTCCTTACCATGAACTCATAAAGCAGGGCAGTTTACGTTGTGGAAGCGGGACGCCGCATTACACTGCACATACCGGCGTCTTGCTTTCACATAGTAAACTGTCCTGTTTTAAGAGTTCATGGTAAGGGGACGGTACCTTGTCAACGCGCGTATGAACTTAACACCAATGTACCCTATATGCCAATAACAATTACAAAAGTAGTCCTGTTATCTACATCGGTTACATCCAACAACTAGTAAATAATATTAAACTAAATAAAACTACATAAATATCTATCGTATCGGGCACAACCCTTACCCCGAAATATATTTAACCTTGGCAATAAGCACATGGCGTTCGGTAACTGGAACTTAATCTACAACATGTGCGTATGCGCAGTTGTGTGGTTTGAGTTAACTGAACGGTTTTGGTGACAGAGTTATGTCAGATTATGTACATCATACGCCTGTATTATGAAGCAGTAAACATGAGACACCCATAGTTATGTTTATCATATTTGACTGCTAGCTGTTTCCCGCGGCTTCTCTCGCATTTTGCAAGAACTACTTACGTTGTATCTTTATAAATTATAGCTATTGTGTTATTCTGATGTGTAAGCTATATTACTGAAAAGTTCCATCAGAATCCGTTCAGTAGTTTTTAGAAACCATGTATCGCGAACCATGTGATTCCAATAACTAATTGAAACCGTTGGTCTAACCTAAAGTTGACCGGTAGCAAATGTCCAATGGCATTAAGTCCGCCTTTGTGCATTCCCATCTGGGAAACAACCGTGACTTTTTACCCGACTGCGCCAGAAAGAGGGTTATTATATTATCAAATGGCTATCAAGACTGCCCCCTTGGTCTAGTGGTCGCACATCCCGACTGCTGAGCATGAGGTCCTGGGTTGGAATTCTGCCTGCGCCTTCGAGAAAAACAGCCGTAATGTTATGTTATGTTATCAAGTATTTTTAGACTATAACAAAATAAGTCAGGTCTAGGAATCAAATCAATGCCTTTCCGTTCAGCAGCTGCACTTGATACAATGAACCAGTAAGACAGATTACTCCATTCAGATTGCCTTCAAAAGTCAGTGACCATATTAATGTTGTAACAAGCTAACCACTTTCTAATCCAATTAAGATACGATCTAGAACTAATGTTTATCGGAGCTGATTATGAGATAGTAATAAAAATGATTTATGATTTAATCAAATGACATTTGAAATTTATTCGATGTTAAAGCGATAGTCTTGGTTGGAGTTGTTTAGTGCTTAGATAAACAGTGTTCAGTTCTTTTTTATAACGAGCGTCGTCCCTAACCACGTAGGTTTCGAAAGTGAGTTTTTTGCATAGACAGTACAGACACTCAGTTTTGAGACAAATATTAAATTTGTCAGTACTTAGATAAGTATATTTAATTCGTTCGGGCATCAAACTCGCAACCCCTAGAAAACAGTCCAATCAATCACTTCGGGATATCCGGGAATTAGAACAAAGTTGATTAGTGTTTATAGTGAATATTTTTGTATAGTGCCTATATGTAGGATTAGGTATTAACAGGTCTTATAGGATTTCATTAATGCCTTACTTACGTATGAGGTAAACAGAATTATTACTCTTCGCGAATCAATATCAATTATTGTCAAATATTTGATGCCCTTTGGCTCGTCTACAGCGGTGTCACGTAGTCATACGAACCAAACATTATGTATGGTGTAGGTAAGCGATACGTAGATATGATTCAGCAAATCCTATGCTTCTAGGAGTACATAGGTGTAGATAGGATATTTATTGTGGATGTTGTAGTTGGATGAAGTAAACTTCATGAAGAACTGGACTTTGATAGCCCTTGAAGGAAAGGATGAGGATTTCTTATGTTGAAAAATAAAGGTTTGTATTTTTTATGGACAATCTAAGAATTTTCCACGGAGGGTATCGCTACCATGTGAATTAACACTAAGTAAACAGAAATGGAGGTGTACCTATTGTATAAAATACGTTGCATAGACTTAATGACGTGTGCACTATGCATAATATGACATGTTATACAAACGTTTTTTAAACTAAAACAAGGTTGACTCATTCGTTCATTGTAATGAAAGTATTTACTGGATTCAATGCAGGCAGTTCACAAGGTTCCCGATACATTGAAGCTAATAGAATATTAAACAGATCAGTAAGTTACGAGATTACGTTTATAAACATAGGTAAAAGCCAAAAGGACATCAATTCATGATCAAGAGTGTGTCAATGTCAAGACATAGGCAGATGTACTAACCGGTATAAATAGCATCAATTTATGTATGATTTTGAAACTAAACATTAAGATATATTCGATTTCGACTGGCTAAACTAACTTGTATAAACGATTGAAAGATTAGTTAAGATAGCAAAATATTTGTTTACATTCCCATATCAAGTTTTACACTAAAATATAAACGAAAGTCAGGAACGATGTCTGTATTAATCTGCAAATCTACAAACACGGCACTCCTATCGAACGATGAGCCATGATTCGCTTGAACATTCCTACACCGATAACAAGACTTCCCTGGGTCGTCCAAATGACGAACTCTAGATAAGGAACCCTTACCGGGATTTTTGGAACACTTTAATCCTTGCAACATGTTTTTTAAGCTCCAAAAATCAATCCGGACATTCGTTCGTGCGAAACTGTCCTCTGAGTTTCAGTCACAATTTTTTGAATAATTTTGAGTGAATTTTCATGCTGTTGGTAACGAACTAGTAACAGGTACTAAAAATAACAGGTCGGACACTCGCGTATTAGCAGGTAACTACAGATATGAAATACTTGTGTCGTGTATGACGTAATTCTAATGTAACTCAAGTTTTATCGCGAACAGAGCGATAGAGACGGCAATACATCTATCAATGAATGCCACACTCGGTATACCCCTCGTCTCCTACGAAATTGTTCTCCAATTGTCTCCTCGAACAAATTGATGCAGATTAATAAAGTGGTGAGCGATAAGTGACGTCGGTCTGTTATCAATATTGTTTCACTTGGACGCTCCGACAGTTGGTCGGGCACCGGCTGGCAGTGCGACCGCGGACACCATACTGCATCATCAGGTACCGAGAAACGAACTCCGATGACTCGGTATTAAAAACGGGAATTTGTGGTGACATATTTCATCGTTGAAGTGATTTTTTGTGTTGGAATTGTGATGAATAGTGTTGTGTGGATAGAAAACTAGAAGTAATAGGTGTTGCTTTAAATAAATCTGACTAATGAAGAGATGACGACGGTACAATTGTATGGAGTGTTAAATGATTGCCACACTAATGGGAAATTGTAAGTCTATAGTTCTTTTTTTGCAATTCTATTCAAGTTTTTATATTGCATTCAAGTGAAATTGGTTTTCTTAGACATTTGTAGTGCATTAGTCATTGCTAATAAGTATGTATTATTAGAGGATTAGCAAATCACTGTGACTAAGAATCAAATGCGATTTTAAACGATAATACTGACATGATGCAGTTTTTAAATGATGCTTAATGCGGTGCAACTCAACATAATATGTCTTAAGCTTAATTAAACTTCGGTCATAGACAGAAGTTTGATTACATTTACATAGTTTGGTGTTTTTATGTTTTGAAGGCTTTCATTTTATGAATATTTAATCCATAGTCCACGTTATTATAAAACGTTTTATTATTTGATTATAGTGAACCTTAAAGTAAGTTTCGATTCAGAGGTCAGGTAAATACTAACTGGTGATTTATGAAAAAAATCTCTGCACCGGATCGAAGTTAAGAATCAACACCGATAGCTTTAGTCGTGAAATATGGGTTCCTAACCTTACCTTCGCCCATCCCTTCGAGGAATATCTATTATTGTATAGCGTGACTGCATGACATTATTTATGCTACCAATCAATGATAACAATATTAATAGGACAATAAATTGGATGGACAGGCGTCGCACCGCGACGTTATGCCTGTTCAATAAGTAACACTATGTGATTTACGGTGACCGTAATGTGATTAATAAATATTTTAGTATCATTAACCTACAACCTTAATTGCTTCTATTTTGTCATGCACCTCCAGGGAGGCAATGGTCCTTTATTAATGAAACTAGTAGTCATTAGTAAAGGATCTTTTGGTTCTGTTTATTCGTATTATAGTACCGATACTAGGAAGTAATTAAGAGTTCATCTTCTTCTTAAAATGCTTTCCTATTCCTAGTGATTGGTATCCTGTTTTGCGTGTGTGCCTTTATTATCAAGTTGTGACATATGGATCATCAGATGGATGGTGTTCAGAAGGTGCTGAAGTTTCTGGTACAATGCTTTTAGCTATGGAGCTACAAGGAGTAATGCTTATGGAGGCATTACTTGTTTCATGGTCTATCTCATGTGGTGTCGCATTAACATGTTATAAAGTAAATTATGTCTTCAGTATAGTCACGTTCTTATATTCTTTAAAAGAGTAGGTACTCTACAATTGTATTTTAAAAGTTTATATATTTGTTCAATACAAGGATTCAAATGATGTCATTCTTTGTAAATTCCTTTTGTTTATCTTTTGTTTTATGCCTTTGCTTCCAACATTAAAACAACCTGATTCAAAATGTGTCATTGCATGCTTTGTCAAACAAAAATGATTAATATGTGTAAGTTTGTCGTATCACATTGAATTCACCTTTATATTGACACTATCAGTTAGACTGATGCGGTATCTACGTTTTAATTAATATCATAATCACAAAGGCATACAAGCAATAGATTTGTAAAGTATGTTATTCTTAATGTTTTTTTTGTTTTGATATTTGTAGTCGTTTCATTATTAATAAAGATAAAGAAGAGAATGATAGTCAATTTTTAAAACAAATATTTACATAGTTGTCTTCGTGGTTTTGATGGTCCATATACAAAACATTTGCAGGTTTTAATTATTATTTGCAAGCACACGGGAATCCCGTCTATAAAAGCACTCGTGGATCAAGAAATCCTAGGAGATCGTAAAATATAACGCGTTATGTATTGCACAAAACACTATGTACCTAATAGGTTTTCACATATTGTATTGTTAGTTTGCATATAAATGAACACAAAAACTTTAGTTAAAGCTTAATCTAGATTAGTATGTATTAATTGCAATATCTACTACATTTAAGATGCAATGGAATGTACGTAACTCAACAGTAAAAACCATGTTTTAAATGAAATTTTAACGCAGACCTTATAAATCGTAA
The DNA here is from genome assembly GCA_905340225.1 of Abrostola tripartita. Classification (NCBI taxonomy): domain Eukaryota; kingdom Metazoa; phylum Arthropoda; class Insecta; order Lepidoptera; family Noctuidae; genus Abrostola; species Abrostola tripartita. Next base: position 5,481,985 of record HG996504.1, read on the forward strand.
TATTTATGTTAATATTCATAACAAACACGTTAGCAGGTACAATATCTACGTGCGTGGGACTCAAAGCAGCTTATAAGTACATCATTTACATTCCTGTTCCCATGAATGTCATAAAACACTACAATCACATAACCGTACCATAATCCCTGCTCATCAAACTAAGCGTAGTTCACACTGATGGCTGGAAGGGCCACAATAGCTTATTGTTTCCGAACCCATTGTCTGTTGAAGCTACTGCCACTTTCATAGGCTACCTTTTAGTTTGTAGACAGATGTGAGTACTGAGTGGAGACCTACATACTAGCTATGCTAAGTACGCTGGAACACACGTAGTTTAAAAATACAAGGTACTGTAGTAAAATACAAGGTTTTAGTTCACTCTTTCACAGTAAATTTTACTTAAACATGTTCAAACAACAAGTAATGTCATATTAAGTAATGTTGTAATTTATCAATATTGTTATATTATTTATCATTGTATTCTTTTGAATTTTACGATCTTGTAAGTTTAAGGATGTAGGTACTAATATACTTAAACTCTGTCGACAACAGTTGCATTTAGTTGTTATTAAAAATATGGAGATATATGTACAATTAGGTAAATGTATGTGCATTATTTTATTTAATTTACTCCTAATTCATGATGTTTCTTTAATTAATATTGTGTGAATACACACTACTGTGTAGGTTCCTAATTAGTTTGGACAACTTACCTTACTCGCAGATTACCGGATCTGTTACTAAGTTGCATCAAGGTCAAATCTGGATGGGTGGCCGTTCCTTCTCGAGTTCTTGTTGATCTCTAATTTAATCTGCTAGTTAAGTTGTCATACTGATACCTTATACAGTTGTTACGAGTTGTCGGAAGCCCGAAACTGTATCATCCAGTAATGATTGTAGAGATCTAGTGGCGATAACAAATGGTAAAAAACAATCCTAATGAGAAGTTAAAATTCTTCAAAATTATTCTTATGTATGACGTAAAGAAACTCATGCAGTTATACGAAATTTAAAACATAGTATTACTATAATTAATATTCTCTGCAACATACAAGATTCCGTAAATATTATTAAACATTTTCAATGTCAGACACCTGTTTACATATTTATCGGTTATTTATATTAAATTGCTATAGACATAATTATACAAACGTTGACCTCTAGCTCCCGTCATTATGGAAATTATTACTATCTATAGTTCAGAGTCTAAATGGTTTTCAACTTGTCTGTTGATCAATTAATCAAAGTTACTGGGTATTTTGGTATGTTGGTAAGAATTTACGCTTTGAAAATAAGCTACGTGATGTCAGATATTTATGACAATTTTTTTCTCGACATCTCTTACTCTATTTTCGTCATTTTATTTTTTATTAGATAAATAGGCCTAAATACCAATAACTGTTAACAAAAATTCGTGACTCAACATAATCATAGCAACATAAAAATTATTTTAATTTAGGAAAAAGTTAAATTTGGAATCTAACAATATCCTCATAACGTGTGTCAAGTTCACAGCTAGCGTTAACGAGCATAAAGATACGTGGCATTAAAAAAAAATTAAACAAGGCGAAAGCTTCCATCTTAACCAATTCTTGTTAATGTTTTCTTGTTAACTGCATTACTGTCACACAAGTCTCAGCAAGGAGACTTTAAATACTGCTTCCCCACATGAAAGAGCGTTAAAATAAATCATAGCAACCAAGCTCTATAGTAATGAGCTTAAAATCGTTTTCACGCGTCCGTACTCAGAATAAATTGGCCTGAATTGTATGGCATGCGCACACGCAACGGTACGTAAATATTGTGTGTCTGGATTATTTTACATTGTTCAATTAGTATTATATGTTTGATGGTCTTTGTTTTCAGTTGGTTCTAATTTATCTGTGATTTCCTGTAATTCTATTATGCCCGCAACTTCGTCTGCAATGAAATTTTTCGTGTCTTTTCCGGGATTAAAATCGCCTATGTCCATCTTGAAGGTCCATTCTAAACATTGGTAAAAGAATTTTGGAAATCGGAAGGATAGTTTCGAAAACTACCCATAACATACAAACATACTTTACTTCTTTCTGTTCTTCTATTTTCCTGTATTCCTGTTTTCATAAAAAAGCTCCTAAATTAAACCTGTAAAAATCAAAAAGACTAAAACAAACTTAGGTTGAAGTTGTTAACCAATTACTGAGTAATAATTAACTACGAACTAATTTCAAAACTATTTAATGTGCTACTCAATTATCGTATGTCAATTATAATAATGGTCAAATACAAAACAAAAAACAGTGTGTACAAAAAGTGAAAATATGTTCGCTGCCTATCGGTGCCAAGGCTCCACGAGTTATCAAAACAACCGGTCTGTACGCAAGGCCGATTGATAGCGTCTATGTGCCATCGGAGAATTTAGAATACCTTGCTCGGTAGAAGTTGAAGGGATAAAGACAGGCAGACATTGACCTTTACATAATGTACCTGCACAACGTAAAAACGGTTGTTTTTTAAATCTGAAGTGACGGGTCACTTATCTCAATCTAATTAAATATTTTAAAAGTAAGGGCCAAACTACAATTATTCATCTCTGTTCAGCGTTTTCATAAATAAAGACCAGTTTTGTATAGAGTGGAGAGAGAGAAAATCGCTCTTTTCTATGGATAAGCTGAATTGAGTTGAATAAGTGTACTTACACACTGCAAAATTCGGCCAGTGATCTTCTATATTATTTGAGTAATTTTAAGAGAATAACGTTTAAAATATGGCATGAAATTATTATGGTTAGACCATACTTATACTTAGTAGTAGACAGTATCTAGTAGTTGACAGTAATGTTCTTGTCTCGACTATGGATAGGTAATATTGCAGTGTCATTTTGAGATATATTTGGGCAGACGGAAATTATTGTCTGATCATCGATTAACCGATAGGTAAGAATACTCTTGTTAATGGCAGTCTCTTAGTTCCCAGGCATAGATTTAGGTAACTCGGTACATATCGGCTGTGTTAATAGAACTGTCAAGCTACGATAATAAAATTGCATGCCTGTCTTAACTTGTTGGTTTAACTGTTTAGCAGGCTTTACATATTTTCGCGTTAAACTGTCTATATAGAAATTGTGCTACATGCACGTAAAACTTCTCCATAAATAATAACATCTAGCCGCAGTGTGGCCTTAACAAATAAAATCCTAGTAGGTCATTTTTGCCAAGGCATTGACGCAGACAAGTTGGTAATTTCTAGGTAATCTTTACTTGCCTATAGTTGTAAAACTAAATATTAATATCACAGTTGTCATATTCACTATAACTGTACATTTGTAGCTCGGGGACAGTGAAGCAGATAAGCGTTTCATCGGTTACGTATGTTATGCTCTTCGATCTCATAAATCTTGACTTCTGGGTCAGAAGGAAATATGTGAGCAATTGGTTTTATGTACTTGTTCCTTTGATCTGATAGGAAAATCATCGGTGTCTTTGTGTTTTGGATCTACCAGTTTTTTGTCAGCATAAGCTATCATATTTTATCTTTGGCAAAACCCTATCAGTTAGCTTGTTTGCAATTTTGTTGATTGGCCAATTATCTCAGATTTTTTGTTTAATCACTAGTCCAATTATTGCTTTTTACTATTGAAGGCTTTTGGTCTGTTGCCTTTTAAATATATACATAGTATTGGTATTATATTTAACTTACCCAAACCGACCCACAATTTTTTTGATTAGTGCTGTTACAAGATTCAAGTGCTGTTTTAACGATATGAGAATATATTACTAAACTTTATCTCCTTGTTCACAGGCCTCTTCAAAGGCTCAACGACAACGCTAGACGGGATCGGGCTGCGGCCGATGCCAGCCGAACGGCCGAAGACGTTGAGAAAGCTAAAGTCAGTGTACGACGCGTCCCCAACAGAGCCACCGCCGCCGCCGCCTGTGAACATCACCAGAAATGGACAAGCCACGGAGAGGAACCTCAATGGTGTGGAGGACGAGGTCCGAAGACGTAGCAACACCACCAGCTCGACGCAGAGCGGGGAGAAGTCACTCTCTATACTCAGTCCGTTTGATGAGCAGGTAATATATGTACCTATATTTTCTTATATTGCATACTGCCCCCTTACCATGAACTCTTAAAACAGGACAGTTTACGGTGTGGAAGTGAGTCGCCGCTATGTGCAGTGTAACGCGGCGTCTCGCTTACACAACGTAAACTGTTCTGTTTTAAGACTTCATAGGAAGGGGGCTGTAGGACCTTTTTTTTGTTTTCTGTTGTCTTTTATAAAAGAGAAATGTCATGAAATTTCCCAATCTCGGATATTGGAATTTTGTCTCGGAAATTTTCAGCCGCCTTCATTGGCCAGAACTATTGCTGTTATTACTACTAGTCTGAAGGTTTATCAAACAGCTGTCTACTCATCACAGTGCGTTCAAGACTTGCCCGCTACCTGGGTAATTTTTAATGGCACGTGTACAGTAAACTAATCGGTTTAAAGAATTTATTTTCTTATAAAAACTGTACAGTTCTTTTAAAATAAGATTTGCATAACTATTAACAATTTATAATATTCTAGCGCTTATTGACATGCATACAAAAATATATAATATAAATTATCATAAACTACCACTAACTAAGTACATGAATTCACCGAGCAAGCTGGAAGATCAATGTTTGCACTCACTCTTTATAATGAGCGTACAGGAAAAGGCTTTATCGCTCTAATATGACTTGAAGATAGTATATCTACTATCACCATAAATAAAAACATACTTCTATCTAATTACAGAGATAAGATACCTATGTTTTATCATTATGAATACGTGCATTCAATAATAACAGTTTAAGTATCTATTAATTGATCATATGACATCACATCAGCCTATTGCAGTCCACTGCTGGACGTAGGCCTCCCCCAGGGTACGCCACAAGGTTCGTTCTCCCGTTTTTGCCATCCAGTCACTACCAGCTACCCTCCTCAAGTCTTCGGTCCATCTAACCGGAGTGCGTCCAACACTATATTTGCCTAGCCGTTGCTACCATTATAGAATGAAATGCGTATTTTCTGATATTATATTTTCGATTATTAAAAGGTTGCATGCTGGCATGGCTGTTTTAATCAGAACATTCTAGAGTTAATAACAAAAATAGAATTAAGTACCGCAGAGGTCAGACCTACGCAGCGGGTCAAATTAAATTATTATGTAATCACGACTGTTAGCATGTCTATGAGAAAGAGCCGTACCGTGACTATGCATACGTACCTACTAAATGTGTGTTACAATTGTATATATCATGAACATACATGAAGGTAGTATGTAATAACATTAAGTTAGAGTAGGCATCTGCAAACGGTCATAAATATTTCTGTCAGCTGGGAGAATGTAAATTAAAATAAAAAGATAACTTTTTATTCATCATCATCACCCGGAAGACGTCCACTGTTAAGCAAAGGCCTCCCCCTTAGAACGCCACAATGAACGACAACTTGCCATTTGCATCCACCGGTTGCCCGCAACACTGACGATGTCGTCGATCCACCTGGTATTTTCATTGATTTAGGCAATATTATCCTCGAACTGAGTTTTATTACATTTGTTCCTTTTGTTTCATTCTAATCTCCTGAAGTAGAAGTATACATTTTTATTAAAAAAAAAACTAAAGCAGTTAAGAATAAATACAAAATTTACAAAATTTTCAATAGTACAAAATTTTCCCATGATGACAAAATGCATTCATTCTTTGACATTGTTATATTCGTAACAGTGCAATGTGATATAGTTAAATTGCAGGACGTTAGTACTACTTCAGTCCCCTAGTCACCTTCAAAGAACAAAAGTGAAGGAAATGTCAATTTTTATTATTAGCGTGCAACGAAGTGCATCAATATACGTTGAAATTCTGCGAACCAATTATAGTATAAAGCTAAATGCTACACTTAATATGGGGGTATGTAAAACAGGTGCTGACGTCAAAAGATAATTCCCATACTTCCTGCCTTTGTTAGCGTCACGTGTTACAAAAATTCTATTGTTGTGCCAAATTGTATGTCTGTCTGTCGTGGTTCGCAGATCTCACTAATTTTGTCTTACCCTGATGCAGTAGGTATGATAAAGTAATAGGCACTTCTTATGCGTTCTACCGTTTTTACACTCTATTTATTTGCTGTGGAAAGAAACGGTTCTGCTCCAGAAAGTTTTGTTTCCATTATTAAAGCTTTGATTGCATGTCCATCAGCATAGATACTCTTTATAGATAGAAACTTTCACTTTCTTATAATGTAAACATCAAGGGTTTATCAGGACAGGTCCACTAATTAAAAAAATCCTGTTATAGTTCTCAGAGATATACAGAACACTTTCAACATAATTTAGTTGGTCCGTGCAAAATATTCGCACATCTTAAAATGACACTCTTGCATTTTTGGAACTCAACAAACTATTCCATTTCGAGGTCTCTTCTATCCTTTCTCTATCTCAAGGCATTACTAACACCAAAATCGCTAACGTTGCAAGGTTGCAAACAGCTGAAACAAATGGAAAAGATAAAATAACCGTGACATCTTCGTAAATACGGTAATTTACAATGCTAATACGGTGATAACGTTTTGTCCCATACATTAAAATACACTTAAATGCATGTCGCATTTTAAATAAGTATTTGTATCCTTCAATTGTTGTCTTATCTGCAGCAAAGTAGGTTTTTTGTAAAAAAAAGGTCGCAAAACAATTTGAATGTTAAGAATTTGAATAAGTGTGGAGAATAGAATGCCAATTAATGCTTAGACTTGGAGGATCCAGATGACTGGATTGTTCATCATCATCATCTTTATCAGCCTATCTTAGTCCACTGCTGGACATTAGCCTCTCCTATGGCACGCCACTGAGCCCGATCTTCGGCCTTTACTTCCAACCGCTGCCAGCCATTTTGCGTATATCGTCGCCCCACATAGCTGGAGGACGTCCTACACTACGCACTTGATTATTAGATGATTTTTTTTCTCTGCGATTAAAGGCCAGTTAGAAGTACGTTTTAAAGTCTTGATCATTAAAGTTGGTTTTCCTGTCAGTTAAACCTTAGTAGCAGCACGAAGTCCGGAGTTGTTCCTGGTTTAAGGCAATAAGATCACCCCTTATCACATTTGAACTTGACGAAATGTAGGTGTACTATAATCCTCTGCCTACCCCTTTAGGGAATACAGGCGTGTTTTTTTTGGTTAGGATGCATAAATGTGGATGCAAAGGTGGTACAAAAGGTTAAAGAACTCTGCTTTCTGCTTAACTCCACTTATAATATTATTATGGACCCGATAACACCATTAAGCCATAAAATGTTGTCTATAGTAAGCCATAATTTGCATGTAAAATGCAGACAAAGAAGTAGTGACGTCACACAAACAATATCGCATCAGCTGCTCATGCCGCGAATCAAGTATCAATTGAAGACAATATGCCATTTAATAGCCCATGTATTAATAGCCCGTAGCCTGTTCTTGGCCAGGTGTTCGGACAGGTGAGCGTCGCGGCTTGTGTTACCGGAGTGTAGTGACAAGGTATTACAGTGTCGAGTAGGCATTTGGTGTCATGTCTGGCTGGTCGAGCCCTGTAAGTGTGATGGAGATTAATCAGGAATCACCTTAAGTTCTGCATTTTTTAATTTATGTGTGCGTTTATGCGTGTCAGGTTGATTATTCCTGTTTTGTTTTTGGCCAAGTTATCGAAAATTAGGTTAGATAAGAGGGTATTAATATCTTCACTTAAATGATAATATTTAACGAAAATATTCCAAATACATTACACGTTTTTATTTTATCATTATTATGTAAAACTATTTTGTCTTGGAAGTTCCAAACTTTAATGGTCAGTATTTCCTTTTGCTCCAAACTTATTAAATAAAATTTTGGATTTTTGTGTAACCATGTGTTTTATCCTTATGTATTTCTGATAATCATAATATCGTGTCATAAATAAAAAATTATGTACTTCCACTAAATTTAATTGACTATAAAATGTGTATCTCAATCCAACTTTCAAACTCACTGACACAAAAAAACTTTGTTGAGCAGCAAAAAACTACATACAGTTAATAAAAACTGACACATTGATGCGGGCACTACCCACATTAGAGCTCGTTACGTGCTGATCCTGATAACATAAACGTCGTGCAGGTAGGCAGGTGTGAAGCAGATGTTTTGATGTCGCGAGAAAAAGCGTTTCGCTCGGTTTATGACTGTTGATAAAAGTAATTAGGATTTGCTGTATACGTTTTTCTGTTTTAAAAGGTTATATTTTGTGTTTATATTTTTTCTGTAAACAAACCTTCTTGCACCTTTATTTAAATTTGCATTCATTATCAATCGGAACTCTTCTCGAAGACTCGTTTGCTCTATGATTCTATTTTTAAAATATCTTATATTGTGCAGGCTAACTGGCCTAAACATTTAATGGTTTAATTAAAAAAGCCAAAAAGAAGAATTTATAACCGGTAAATCTGCCTGGCAAAATAGAAGTAGGGTTGTTTTTTTTTAATACGTCGTCCCACACTTCGTATTTCTCCTGTATCGTGTGTGTGTGCGTTTCACAAACATGAAATAACACACACATACGGAAAACACTGAGACATGGAGCTGTCACAATAACGTTGATGATCATAGTCATAATACATGAGGTTAATACATGCTTTATTCTTCTTATTTAAACAAAACTATAGGCTTAAAAAAAATTATCGGAGAAATCTATAGAGCTTCAAGTGACGGCATCCATAACGTATGTTCTGATAGCTATTGTGCACTATTTCTCACGTAAAACATAACATTTTCTTAACCCTGTACGATTAAAAACAAAGAATGTACGAATACCTATGTGTTTATTTTTTAAACAAACTGTATCTGTTCCGTAAATACAATTACATACTATTAGCAAAGATTATCGCAGGATTCCACATAAAAACAATTTAGGCTTATAGACTTACCTATACGCCGCCTTACAAATCGAATGTTTGTAATAATTTGTGTAATACTAAGAGAGTTAAGAGAATGAGTGAGACCTGAATATGTTTGTATAGCTTTCTTTGAGTCGTTTTTAAGTGCAAATTTCATTTACAGTGTTCATTTTTTCAACAGGAGGAATGGGCGAAGATCTCAGAAATAATGGCGTCCTTTGGCAGTAAGCTCGTCAGGGAATCCGTTTTCGTGTCTGAGCTTGAGCAAGAGTTCACTTCAAGACTCGGGTTGAGCTGCTCAGAGTCCAGTTTGAGCCCATCTGTGGCCTCAAACCTGGGACTCTGGTTGTCTAGCATGGGCCTGCATGACTATGAAACCCTGTTCTTAGAAAGTGGATTCGATGATATCGATTTTGTTGTGAGTATATCTTTAAATGTACCTATTCAAGTTTAAGGCAAAAAGTTAAGATAATTTTCTAAAAAAGTATTATTCTGCATTGTTATATTAAATATGATTTTAGTGACCACTTTAAGGTTACACAATATTAAAGTGTTTGCAATAAAATGTGTACCTATGTAAAGGTATAGCAATAAAACCAAACCAAGTGAACGTAATCAGGAAATAAGTTCACTTTACTAACCATAACATTTGTTTCAGAACGGTATACTAGATGAAAACGACCTCCGAGAGATGGGAATAGAAGAAAATGATAGACAAAAAATACTAGAATCAGCAAAACAATTACCTCTTAAAATAACTGAAATAAGCAATAATCATAACAATAACAATATAAGTAAAAACCAAAACGAATCAGTAGAAGAATGGCTAAAGAATATAAACCTAGTACAATATAGTGATACTTTTAGGAAACATTTATATGTAGATATGGATAGAGTGAAAAGAATTTGGGAAGTAGAATTGACCGCAGTTTTGGAGATACAGAAGGCTGGACATAGGAAAAGGATCTTAGCTTCGGTTTCTGGACAACACAACGGACCCGCGAATCATATGGAAGATATTAATGCAGATCTCAATACTTTGGTAAGTGATATTTATATCAGACTTCACACCCCATGGTGTTACCCGCTACATTTTTTCGGGATAAAAATTGTGCGTGTGTCTATGTGTTAATCCAGCGTATCAGATACCTCCATTCCAAATTTTAGCGAAATCTGTCCAGCCATTTGAGCGTGAAGAAGTAACAAACATACACACTCGTAAACATTTGCTTTTTTAATATTAGTATGATGAATGTTACTCCTAAGAACTGCTAAACAACATGTACGATGAACAATAGAGTGAATATCATATAATTATTGCTTGGTAGGTTTTGATTGTAGGCACAGTAAATGTTAAATGGCAGATGAAATCCTAATAAAGTAATGATTTTAATTTCGCCTTTTTGAAAGAGGTATGGGTACCTAATAAATAAGTTTTGAGAAGTTGCTCGCGTCGTAACATAGTATTACTGATACACGATGATTATTTACTTGTATACCTAGCCTAATATAAAATCACCATCACAGAAAGAACCATCCACAATGCTAGCCTGTTTAGATAAAAATGGGTGACATTTCTCAAATATTTAGGAAGTATTCTATCAGCATAGTGAGTGAGTATTCTATTCATTTTGTTTAATTGATCAAAACGTCTAAATATTAACACTGTATTTTCACGCTTTGTCCACCATCACGTGCGAATTACATCCATTCAAACTGTACTTACAGTGCACACAGATCCATAATAATCAGTATGTCCGAACATGTCTTAATTAACACAATTAATCAGTCATTAAGGTCACCAAATCCGTCCTAGAATTGAGTTATACTATCAAGGCAGCATACAGTCTCAAATATTATGGTAATCAAATGTTTAACATTAGAGCCTTCGCTCACGAATGCCGGTGTCAACAGCATGCATACTAATGCATGGTTTCCCATACACTATGGTTGATCAATCGCAAGAGAAAGCGGTTATGACACCGTGGAGTAAGCCCTATAAAACATCACGTAACGAATTTTGGAGACGCGTCGCAAAACGATGTTGAATTCTAAATTGATTGATTGGCCTCCAAGACGAAATCAGGGCAACGATTTTAAGGCGTGATTTATTTTAATTGTGTTGCGAGAAAGTGAACTGATTTTGATGGATGAGACGGTTTGAGAAAGTAAAAGTGACAGGTTAAATTATAAGCGTGCACATATTTCTAGTAATGGAGTTCTGTTATTAATTTGTAAAATAAATTAAGATGCAATTTTTTTGCTAAAACTCCTGTCTGATTGATAAATGGTAAAAGTGTAATTAAAATTGCAATTTTATCTAATGTGTATGAAACAGTTTTAAATCACATCTATAATTATATTATTTTTGATTGAAACAACAGTGTATTGGCATAATTGAAAATACTTGCCATACTTTTCTATTGAACTCAAACAATACATTTTCAAACCTTTATTTATTAATACGATAATTATGTATTATGAAGATGGTCTTCGAGTTCCAAATTAAGTATTTATTGCCTTTGAGATTGAGCTTCTCGTTTGTCAAATAAAAATAGGAATACAACTTCACAATACACTCTAAATGTAAGACATCCGATTAGGCCGCAAAGAAATAGTACCTACCTATACTAACGATACCAGGATGATTCAATCTAAGCAATGAAGTGAGCAATTCGCTCAATCAAAAAGCTTTTAAAAAGGATATCCTTGCAGTAAAGTGACAATTGTCACCGGCAGAAGGGTGTTGCTATGTGATCAGACAGTTGAATGAGATCGGCCAAGCGATTGATGACCGTTGAAGGGGTGAGTGGTGACATATACACTGATTTGCGTGTAATTGGATAACTTGTCGGTTTTCATTTGTTTTTAATGGAGCTACATACACTCATCTTTTATGCAAATAATCCTAAACTCTAATTCAACGTCTGAGTCATACAATATTTTTTTGGTAACTGGTCGATATGCAACTGATCAGGCCTTTTCATCTTTCCAAATAAATGTATTTTTTAAACAGCTATGAAATTGTAAATGGGCTTTTTTCAGCTTTATTTAACTTAAAATGATTATGAAGCTCATTGTATAGTTAGTTTACAGCCGGTAATATGGCAACCAGCTGCGCCCGTAGTGTGCGGCGATTGGCAATTTATTTGAAGAGGATATCCTTACCTTAACTGGTTTGATATTATATTATAAGGTATTATTTATACCGTGGACGTTGCTAACCACCTGCCGGCTTGCAATCATTCCTGTCTCAAGTGTTTTGGATATATTGCAACTCATTTTTTACTTATTATCAAAAGCTGCAATAATAAAAAAGGGCATCACGTGTGTGGATACAATTTTGGTTGTACATCACACCTTGACAATCCGTTACTACCAGTCTATGGACTGATCGATGTTTTTAGATGAATAAAAAGGGAATTATCTATTTACCGCACCGTTGCACATTGGTCACTTCATCGAGTTCGAGTTTTTAGTGATTTAGTTTAATTTCCTGATCTAGAATATTCGGTTTGACTGTTGGAATAATCTTAGTACATAGTATAATGTGGGATATGTAATATTAGCCTCTTTTTTGGATCAGAATTGTATAGTAGATGTACTAAGTATACGGATACTAGAAATGAATCTGCAAGTGTAAGTAGCACCAGCTGCGGCCTTGCCTTAGATGGGTACCTAACCGTTGTTTACATAAATGTATAGACATGATGGGCTTAACATCGAAGAGACAAGCTGTCGGCTTTGTCAGATAATTATAATCAAAATGAGATAAATAGTTATATAATTATGAAGGAGCGATCCTAGTCGCAGTGTAATTGTAGGACCCTTGCTTATTGTGCATTGTAATTTTTTTAACTTGGAACTTTGAAACGTACGAATATTAATAAATATGTTCCTCCATGTTATTTGTGTCCATATGTTGTCTTAGAAAATATATATATCTATGGGTAGTGGTGAAAATTATCAAATAGGTAATTTTTTCTTCGAAAAATTCTGACTTCAATTGAACCTAACATTCAAATAGTTGGGAAATATTCGAAATGAATGAATTTGTAATAACCAAAAAAAACAAGAATGGCGAAATTAACCCACACGAAAATAAAAAAAGCTTTAAATATTAAGGAATGAAAAGTAACCTGACGTCTATATATAATCGCAAAATAACGAACATCCAAAAGGCAGCCTACAAAACATTTAACAGAGCGAAACACGTCAATAAAATTCCAAAATCGTTCAAAGAATTCCTCTTATTCTTCACCGTCTGATGTACACCTGTGTGGGGTGTTGCCTGGCTACCCGCCTGTCGCACGTGCGTGATTATAATTAACAGCCAGATGAGCAATTTAACAGGGATTAGCCGTTTTAATCTCGTAACATGTAAGTAAGATGTCTTGATGAGGTGACGAGATGAGATTAAAATATGTAAGAACTTTCAGTTAATTCGTTACTTGTTAGGTATACGTAAGATTAGCTTATGTACTGGAATTATTGAGTGTAAGATTTAGGGTGTTTGTTGATACCGTGTGACGTGAGCACATTAAATAAGGTTCCCAATTAAAACAAATTAATATGTTAAAGGTATATTTATTTATTCTTTTATACAAAAAGTGGACAAGCAGACTTTATGCTTTGGCATTTTCTACCAGTCGAAACTTTGGGTAGTGCAGAGACAGATCACGGTAGATGCACAAACAGTTGTGTGAGAAGAAAACATTTTATTATATACCTACTTACATAGTACAGATAATATATACGCAATATTATATATATGTATATATAAACACTAAACAAATACACACATACATGCACGATAAATCAAAATGCAGGTGAGACTGACAACGTTTTCTTGATGACGACTGTTGTAAATATGTATCCAGTGTCTAAAATAACTTCAGTTAGTTGAATGGTTCTTCACTTGTGTATCAACGTCCTTAAGTATAAATAAGATTGTATTATACAGAGTACCATCTAATCTAGACGTATAACGCAGTGCTAAGCAATTAACATAAGTATTTGGCACACAGGTACTAAATCGCATAATATTAGCTTCATGTCTAACTTCGAAGTTTCGTTCACATCGGACATGACTTTACATATTTCTATATAGTGAATTCTCTTCAACGTTTGATAGCTTAGTTCGACCTAAATTATTTTTTATTGAATTAAATTTTAAAAACTACGAGCGGTTTTATTTGACCAAAGCCGCCACCATATTTCATTTACACAAGCAACGCTAATTCCAGACTGCAAGCACAGATATTCACATTCGTATATTTGCTGCCTTTTTTTTAAATTTCACACGTCGGCAACTCTGTATAGGTAATTAGTGCTCAATTCGTCGTCTATTCAACTGCTCGCATTGACTGCGAGTGGGGCACTCTGCGAGTTGCGAAGGGAAATACGCGCGTAAAACACACACTGCCCTAACTATGGTTCTATTTTAGTTTTTTTTTTTAAGATTAATATTTTAGATTTCGTTTTATTTTTTATGTAAATAAATCGCGTTTTGTTTTTCGCCAGTTGTAGAGTAAAATCAATTACCTACCGAATTATTCAGTTGATGGTTTTTTTACAGATTTTCTTTTATTCTGTAAAAGCTCCTGTCACAATTGGGAAACCTGGTGTTTTTTTTATGAACAATCTAAAAAGTATAAATTAAGCAATATCTGTATAACCTTCATTTATCATGCCATTAAATAATCTTAGAAAAACTACGGTTTCAATAACAACAAAAACAGTAATTTGTCAGTTGTAACAGTTTCTGTATCTAATCTGGTTTTTATTTATATAAATGTCGTTCGATACGGTCCGCGTTATCTTGTAATGATTGATAAATATAATCTGTTGAGATTATGTTAAAATAGCTACCTACTAAGTCATAAGAATAGGTATGTACCGTAGAAGCAGCTCTTCTGGTCAACGTAAGTAGCGTTAACCTTGCAACTAGGATTCCTAAAATTGTTCAAAGTGACTCTTTATAACCCAGCTAATAGTAATTAAATCTATTTTGTATGTAACTTAGGCTCTCGGTTTGTTCTGCGCTTACGACTGCTAGATGTTCAGGTGCTATAGCAAAGTTGTGTATACACGCATCGACGGTACATATTTTCACTAGGCAGGAATATCTGTTTTTTTAAATCTGTAATACATTTATTATTAAATAATATTGTTATTTATTCTCATATCTATTGTTATGAGTATTTACGGCCAAACTATTTCCTTTGAACAAATATTCCTTTGTATACCCAAATTGTGTAGGTTATTACTGGTTGGTGGTCCGCATTGAATATCAATAAAGTAGTTACAATATTTTACTATCTTACAAACGAGAGCAAATATCACCATAAACCTTATAGAGCAACTTCTCAAACGTAACCGGTCCTTAGCTTCGAAAACATACAGTTGGTAACTACAGCACCATATCATGCCTTTCTATTCAAGTTTATTCTGACGGAACACTGGTCCTTCTGTACGCGTTCGTAGTTTTTCACCAATGACACCATCAAATTAGATGATTCAATTATTTACTTGTGTGCCTTTCATTTAGTGCCTTAATTAAAATTTTACGCTTACTGGCTTTGTTTTTAATTTTCCCCATTGCGTTTTGTTTTGCACCTCTGAAGTGTGAATCTCTATGTGAGTGTCACTTTACGTTTTGTTGCGTATTGTGCTTTGTTACTATTTCTGATTTAATTAGTGTTTTTATAGGTTTCTGCATTCAGGTGCATTTTTGTGTCTGTGTATTTTTTTCTTGTTTTTATTTGACTATAGAAATATTTAGTGATCATTTTATTCAGTTAAAATCTACAAATCAAACCTTAATTAAGTAAATGTTTAGGTATAAGTTAGATATTAATGTTTCATAGATTCTCTTTATGTATATAACACAATTTCCTTCTAGAAGAACAACATACAGCAGCTAAAAGAAGAAATCAAAGAGAAGCTACCACCATCAGAAAACCTGAAGCCGGTCCCACCTCCAGTTGTACCGTCGCTAGCGCCACCTGGTGGGGAGACCTTGAAGCGCAGCAAAAAGAACAGGCCTGCTCCTCAGCCGCCCAGACCCTCGGATCTGGAGATCAGGGCGCCTTCAGAACTGCTAGTTGGAGTGCCAGGAGCTCTGAAGACACAGTGGAAGCATCAGCCTTTTGTACTGGTTACAGGGGCTGTGACTTATGTAGCTAATGTGAGTTTTATACATACTCGTATTTCTCCTTGAAAGTTTTATTTCGTAATTATTCTGGGTCTTGCAGCTACCTTCAGAAGACTTCTGACTGCTTGATTTGACTTTTCTCTGGACTGTAAATGCACTTTAAAAAATTAAAGAACTTTTTGAATTACAATATTTGTAGACCTGGTGCCGATGTCAAGATCATAAAAGCAACCTTATTATACGAAACCAAAAATTAATTAATTGATGTATTAATATTATTTGACCAAAATGGTTTCGATAAATATTAATATATTTCAACTTTTGAATACAGTACCTAGGATCGACAGTGGTTAAAGAACTCCGGGGTACAGAGTCGACGAAGAAATCGATACAGAAGCTGAAAAAATCTACCAAAGAACCGAGGGACTCGCCCGACATCATCCTCTCCATCAGCTATAGAGGTGTCAAGTTCCTAAACACTATTACTAGGGTAAGTTCACTTATAAACATTCAATCCTTAGAGGAGAAGTTGAAAATATTTGGTTTTTTCTAAATCTATGTCATTCATTTGTGTATTGCATTCAGCTCGTAGAAAGTAAAATAAAATAGTTTTTACTAAATAAGTTTTATTCTTTGTACATATTTTTCATGCCCAAAGGACCAAAAAGATAAAAAAACAAAACATGATTTTTAAAACACGTTGCTTGTTACCAAGTTTGTAGTTTCAATCCTTTTCGAAGCAAACTTTAGAGACTGTTTAGTCTTTGAAGATCATCCGAGTGTAAGACGGCAAACATCCCGGGGTCCGTAACAAAGGACCAAACGGGACCCTGACTAGCTGATTTTTAATTACGGGCCATTCCTCACACTTGATCGGAACGATGACCAATCCCTTCTTTGTATTTCTTGAAAAAAAGGATTGTTTATTCTCGTCCCTTTTTGTACAATGAATTTTTATGTTAGAACTCTTCACGGTTAGTTAGGTGGGATAATTAGTGTTTTTTCAATGTTATGCTTGCGAAGCACGGCTGAAATTTAATTTGGCCTGGTTTTTTGTGCGTTAAAAATGAGTAAAATATTGTTTTGGTACAGAATTGGTGAAAATAATTTCAGGCCTTTATATTTTTTACAGATATGAAATGTTGTATGTAGCCTGGTTAAATAGTTTACTTTTAGATTTTTTACATAAATGGAATATCAGTTTTTACTGCTAATTGGTGAAACTGGCATGTCTTGTCCAAACAGCTGTGACACTTTTTTTTTAATATAACTTCTTATATTTACGTACAATTTTATACGTTGGAGCGTTTGTTATTTATTGCCAAATATTTTTTACTTACTGAGGTGCTTTTATTTCTATGAGGCGCAAAACATGTATAGTTAAGACAGAAAAGTTAACTAGGATAGAGAGATTTTGCCATCGATTCGTAATTATTCAATCTAATGTTTCCATCTCAGGAGTTGGTGTGCGAGCACGAGATCCGCAACATTCACTGCGCATGTCAAGATGCGGATGACCTGACTCACTTCGCGTACATCACGAAGGACCACGCAAGCAAGAGCCACTACTGCCACGTGTTCAGAGTCGCTACGATGGTAAGATACCCTTGTATTCTCTACAACTTCATGAATCAGTATACTGTATTTTTTAATAATGTCCAATTAATTGATGTAATTTTCAGTTTTCTTACCATGGCATTATTTCTGTTTCAGGATCAAGCGACTGAAGTTATTCTCACATTAGGAGAAGCATTCGAAGTGGCCTACCAAATGGCACTAAGGGAACAATCAAACAGGACAAGAGTGACCCAATCATTAGCCAAAACCCCGACCCATGACCCAATGACCACGTCAAACAAGGAAAAACCCAACGTCAACCACGGGAGATCACATTCCATTACTGAGATCAAGTTGAATGGCCACCAACTGAAGATTGCTCCGTTACCAGCATCGCTATCCAACGAAGATTTTCAAGCGAACTCCAGAAGTACCGATGGCTCCAAAAGTCCTAGAACACCCCTCCTAAAAGCTCCCATAGCCTCCACAGAAGAATTGTGAAAGCAAAGGTAATGTTAACTAAACGGTTGTAGATCGCTGAAATCGATTTCTAGAAATCGATCAGAGGATTAAAGTAATACTAATAGTTAAAGTAAATTTTGATGTTTTTGATATCGATTAATTTGGCTAAAATGTTCATGGAATTGTCTTCCCGGAAGATAAGCTTCCTATTATAATGAAAATATGAAATAAAATAAACGAAAATAAATAAGTCTTAATGTCTCGTCTGTAATTTAATATATTGGAAATTGAGTCAGACATTTTGAATTTGTGAAACCAAAAAGTATTGTAAGTGTCTGTTAATCCTTAGCAAGTTTTATACTAACATTTTCTTTGGAGAGAAAATTAAATAGTCGATTAATTAGTGGAAGAAAGTTACAAAATCTAGTTGGAACTAAAATGATGCAATGTTTTTATGATATTACTCGAATTTTTAATCGATATTTTTAATTAGTCTTAATTTAAGGTTGTCACACATTAGGCATACGTGAGGTAGGGTGTAATTCCAAAAGCAATAAAACAATGTGTTCATTTGGAATTGCACGAAAGTAATAATTTTGTTAACATTTTCAAGTACTTACGAATTCCAAGTAAATTAAATATTTGCTCGTCATTTTTTAAATCAATTAAAATAAAATGAAATCTCTTTCATCACAAACTGCTTCGGAAGTTTTTGTGTGACATCCTTCATTAGACCAGTATCAAAATTACTATGAAAAGCTGGTCTATCACTATTAAATGAATATTGTATTTCAATTTCGACACTGCTTTTACGTACCATAACCTTATTTATATGACATTAAATAGTTAAATGAACAATTTTACTATTGAATAGTAAAATTTTAGGGGCTGTTATATTTATAAATAGTAGGTTTTTATTGATTGTATATTTTTGGTTCTGTGAGTATTATGTGAATGTTAAGATAGTGCAGCTCTTTAAATGTTTTGTCCAAAAAGGCGTAATTATATAGTTTTTGAAATAAAGTATTTTTATTTCTTAGAAATATTTGATGAAAATATCGTTAGCTTTGTATTATTTTACGCGTTTTGGAAAATCATATTTGGATATTTGGGTAGGCCTAACTATATAATCTCGATTAGTATAGTGTTACGTTACCATATTCGGTGTCGTATATATTATAAATGTAAATATTTGCATGTAAGAGTTTCCATATATTATGAAGATGGGTTGTTGATATTAACACAATCTTATGATGAGAATAAAGCGAATACGCCTAAAATAACATATAGTACATAAAACATATCAAACTGATGTTACATGTTATTTAAAAGCCAGTTTAACTAGATCTCTACTATTTTGATTTGCGAAGCTTGGTTTTGTGATTCACGTAAATGTAGAGGCTTATTTAAAATGGTCGGCAGTTTGAAATTTAAAAATTGAGCTTCCGATGTTAATTTTGCACGTAGATTTATCGAGTTAAAGTACATACAATAATCGTGTCTTGAAATGACAAAAAAAAGATTTTTGAAAAAATGTTTTTCATGTTTTCTTCAATTATGGCAAACTGTTTGCTCAAGCCACTGGCGTTTAGCAAATGCTTTAAAATGTTCGCTAATTTTAAATTTTTGAAATTGTATTGCCTTATGTTCATGTATGACGTTGTACCCGTCGAATTTCTGACGCCTTGTGTTATGATATAACATTGTCAGAATACTACAACGATCTGACAACGTCAAACTGTCACAATGTTATTCAACAATTTGACGTTTAGAAATCGACGCTTTAAAGTCTGATTATTTGATTTGAGATTTGTGTAATCCATGTGATAAAAAGTAAAAAATATACAAATTATTTTTGTTTCTTTTATTTATTACCTTTCTGCTTTTTTAATATTTTTATGTATGTATATGTGACACGGCTTTTATAAATGTTAGAGTTGAAGTTATATTGTCATATAGCTAGATATATCTATTGATGTTCGGTTTAATAATGTAGATTATATCAATATTTATATAATAACATATAGTATATAATATAGCGATATAAATTGTGCCAAAATGCAATATTACAGGTAACAATGCCAATATACAAACCCCATGATATCGAAATTGCTCATTATAAACACCAATTTTGTAAGGAATTTGATTTTTTTACATTTTTATTAAGTGTAACCGTCCTTTTTTATTCAAGGTGTTCATTAAAAATGTAGTTTATGTAGTTTCATACATTTTTTATGGAAATAAATATTTGATTCGCGATAATAAGTTAATTTTACATTTAAATACGTAATTATAATTACTTTAAATGAAAGAATGTTACCATAATTGAAAAGCAATAAATTTTGGGCATGACGAATTATGTGGGAATATGATATAACACATTGATTGACTCATTTGATATCAATAAAACCACACGACAAACCTTAGCTATAGTTTATTATATATCACTGGATGTATACCAAAGAAATATAGAAAATATATAATTCTTAGTGAAATAGATGACAACTCAACAATTTATATATAAAGGTACCTACATAATATAATACGTACCTGTATCGTTAAATCATTGAGAATATATTAAATAATCACTGCCGCAGAAACGAAGATTTTTCATATAACTTAGAGCTTCTACTTTTATAAATTTATATGTTCTTTTATGTACATACGAATCAGTTTACATTTAAAACCTGTTTCATTTAATCATCACAATGGTTCATTCAATTTTGAGCTTTTTAAATGAAAGAAATCGCTTCCTAAAATACCTAACTGTGTTTGGTAGAAAGTTATTGGTTGTGTAACTATTATTTATTTTTATGTAGAAATACAAAATATATTGTAGTTCAGAACATTCGAATATTATTGTAAATACCTATCTATAATGATATTATATTCAAAAATTCAATAAACAGTGAAATAATATATGGCTTGTTATTTTATACCAATTTACTTATTTATTGCAATTTATATAAAATGCTACTAATGTATAAACAATCAAACTTATAATAGCTGTATTTGGACTATCTACGCCAACAAAGGATTAGTGTATTTACGGATATAAATCAATAAGAGAAAGAGAATAGAATACCTTGAGAATAATCCTGATATATAGCCAAGGCAGGCAAATTAATTCTTTTGAGCACGTCACGCTTCATTATTTGGTAGATTTTTGTCCTAGCTTTATTTAAAGTATGCCTACTTTACAATCAGGCCTGTGATTCCCCTAGCAGGTGCGCTTTATCAGAAGTCTAGATGCACCCACATCGCTCATACTTATAATTCGAGTGTATTTTAGGCTTCCGGAGAGGGAATGGAGTTATAATCTTGATCTGTTTCCCCCACGAATCAATGATAGGATAAAAATAGGTATAGCAAAAACGCATCTCCGATAGGTAGAAGAAATAAGAAATTACCTAAACTTAAAATGGAAATACAAGGATAAAAAAGCTCAAATACAAATAATGAGGTTTTAAATTTCATTTAATTTCCCATCGTTTACATTATATTTCCAAAGTAAATAAGAAAAGTAATACAATCTGAAAAAAAACCTCCACAATTTCACAAAACAAAATAAATCGTACCCACATAAAATCCGAAACAAACAACAAAATCATAACTCATTCGCACCGTTAAAATAAAAAAAACACCGAGAAAATCCAATAATAAATTTTCTCCCGTTAGAATTGGCTATAAAAAACGGCTAATTATTTTTGCGCCATTAGCTTAGCCGAAAAAAGGTTGAATTTTAAGCATCATTTATTAATCTTGGTTTGGCACGGTTCGCCACGGTCGATTAGTCGTGAGGGATGGATCGGCCCGGCCCGCGCTGGTGGTGGCCGGACACTTTAGATCGAAGATAAATAGCGCTAGGTTGTATAGGATAGTGCTTTGTCATTATGTAAAGGCTTTGTCAAATGAACAGGCTAAAGATGTACTACGAGGATGTCGGTTACGTGGAAAATTGGACTTCGGTTCTTTATTGCAGAAGTCTCATGTTTGTGGTACGATTCAAAGGAGTTGAAAAGGTTTCACCATATACGCTATTTTTTGATTTTATCGACATTTAGGTACTTTTTTTCTATTTTGCTTACCTACATTACCCACGATTGGCTTAAAAGGGGCTAAGCTTTCTACAACTTTCTACAACTACATTTTCCCCATCACGTTGTCTAGATTAATATTTTAATCCTTTTTCTATTTTCTGCCCTGAGTGCAAGCCTTTACAGTGATTAGTACATAACCTAATGAGGTGGAACATCGATGTTCTCCATCTCGACCCCACCAAGTTAATTTGGAGATTATTAAAGGATTCTTAGTCGTTTGCTGAACATTTTTAACCCAAGATTTAAGTAACCTTTGATTTATCAATATAAAACAGTAGGTATAGTTAGGTAATATAGTGTAGTTTTTTTATGATAAAAAAACGTCGCCCACCCTAAGAATTCCTCCTGTATCGTGGGGGCATTTCACAAACATGTATCACATACACGAACACAGACTCGGGACAAATGTCTGTGGATCGCACAAATTTTTATCCCGTGCGGGAATCGAACCCGCAACCTTTAGCGCAGCATTCCAATCGCTTAGCCACAACGCGAATCGAGTTGTCGATTTTTCAATTAGCCGATATCCAAACAAATATTAATTAATAAATTCCCCTAACTTTTAGCCGGCGCACAAATCAGATCCTCATTTTAAAAAATTACGGGTTCGTTTACACTCATCCGCATAATTTCTAATCGAAATATAATACAACAATAAAGAGTGCTTAACTGAGTAGTTGTTACAATAATGGTTCCGACCCTGTGTTCAAGTGGGGTGTAACGGAGATGCCTTCTACTGAGTGGCCGATTGTTACACGTGCTATTCAGTTACATGTGTAGTACACATGTTATTAAGTCATTGTGCACATCTGCCCTATTGGTGTATTTTTGATGCAGACGAGAACCTAGATGAGTAAGTGAAAATTACAGTTACAGTGTAGTAGAGTAACGTTTCAATCAATATGTTACGAGTAAGGTACGTTTAAATTAATTAACTTAATCTTCTTATGTAACGAGAGTAGGTATAAAAGCAAAGATATAAAAGAGACAAATTTTGCTGTCGCGTTACCTCATCGTCAGCGGAAATCGTCTACAACAAAATTAACTTATCTAAAAATCAAGTAGATATTTACAAAAATCATTGAAAAGTACTGGAACCATAAAATTTTAATAAAACAAAAAGTTTCAAATGTAGATATAAAATATCAAAGGAAATACCGCCAAACAATTTAAAATTTCATACTACCGTCAGAATATTCACCTTAATCTTGCGAATTTAACGTCAATTTTATGCCGACTAACATTTCCGGTGGTCGGGCGGCAAATTTCTCATCAGCCTGCCGTGATCGCTGGCTCGCATGATCAGCCGATAGCTCGTCACCGATATTGCAATGCAACGTAATTGCGGCGCAAATGGGTTGCCGAGGCAGCGGTGCAACGGTTAGGGGGTTGAGATTACATTGCATCGTGTGTGCACGTTACAACAACGTTACGATATCAACGTAATTTGGACTGGAAAAATTTTGGTGTTGCGTTTAGAGGGTTGACAATACGGCTATAGGTGCTTAATTTGGGTTCGAAAAATTTGGTGTGGCATTTAAAGGGTTAAGTTTGCTGGTGTAACTGTTTTGGTCAGTGCTTAACGTTATCTTATTGTATTGAGATGGTGTGCCAATTGTTTGTAAATAGGTTAACCTACGCTTAGAGTAATAATTATATTGTATAAAATGTGTGGTTGATGTCTTACTGCTTGTACGGTGTGTCCTAGGTTTCATAAGCATACCTACCGTCAAGCACTTTAGATGGATACATACATAATAGGTAACCTACACAATCATAATTCATCAATCACTAGTTCACGCTGCGACTTCGGTCACGTGGAAACCACTACATCTGCGACTTTTTCAATGTCTTTTTTTATGGTTCAAGCTACAATTAGAATTCGATTGGCTTTTACATTTAGGCACACGCTTGCACGTAAGACAATAAGCGTCCTTAAATAATTAAACACTACAAAGAACAAATAAAGATTTGATTCAGTCAGTACGTAGCCATATTTGTGTGAAGCGAGTCGTGGGCCTCATATCTCGTCGTGTCGCGTTCTCGCTAATTGCGCACGCTGGCTGCGTCACGTAATTAGCACGTAATTACTCTACGACGCTACTGTCGACATGCTGACGCTTAGGGTACAGGAACATTTTGCCTTTTTAAGTGTGTGAATCGATTAAATTCTGAAAAACTGTAATAAAATTGATTTGGATTTGATTGAGACGGTCCACACGAGTGGATAGTTTGATCTGCTGCGCTAAAAGTTGTGGTTGAGATGGCAAAAGAGGCAGTTTTTTTTGAAGCGCAATCCTGGCCCTAGAATCTTGGAGTTTGAATGTTAACCCCTTGTCTGTGGACTAACCGTCTCCCGGTATGAGCTGTCAGACGCCGTGTCTGTGGGCATACCGGGAATCGGTTACAAAACAAATTGCACGTATTTCGCTTATATTCGCTTAAATCTTATTAGAAATGATATTCTAACACATTATTTATGTTTATGGATATATAAACTAGCATAATATGCCTACTTTTTGTTAAAATATACTAAATTACGTTAGTAAACAACTCGTAAACATTGACCTTGAATGACGTCATCGCCGGCGAGCATTGTTACGTAAAATAAATGTTTATTTTGTGTTTATTTTATCATTTTGTGGTTGTAATAACATTTTTAAATAAGTATTGTTCAATATTTTATACTAATAACACAATATTGTTGCGTAGGTAGTTATAAAATTGATAAAATCGGTGTCGGTGTCGGGTTTCAAAGACGTCGTAAATATACCTACATTTTAACAATGTTGCAGTTATAAATAAAGGAAAATATTACTTATAACTCGTAACTATGTTATCTCTCGTCTTATTTGAATCATTAAAGTCCTATAAGACTTATTAGAATCGCAGATGTTCCAATTGGAATGAAAATTGGGCGGAAAATTTGGCGGAAAAATGGCCGCCGCGGGCTAGTGAAATATGACACTCACAGATAACCCCTTAGCCTACATTTTGAAAGCCCACAGTCAAAAGGATTTGTGATATTTATGTCTGCAAAAACACAGCTATGGTACAGAAGAAACTTTGTGTGGATCAGCTTAGGTATTACTATAACTTAACCCTCAAGTAACGTCTCATCCCAAAAACTCTCGGATCAAGTAACATCGTGCATATTTACCTATATGAAACATAATAATTTTAACTAACCTTACGTCACCCTACGGCATAAGCGTCACGTATTGAGGTCGTATTAACGTAATTAAGTTTATTGCGACACCGTAGCGGTTGAGGGTTGAGGGGGTGAGACGGGTTGAGACGGGGAGGGGTTGAGTGCTCTTTGACTTTATATCTTGAAAATTGTATTACCTACTTAGGGTGTCGTGAATTATATTTGTGTTGTATGTGGGATCTTTTTAATGATACGGTGTTTCTTGTGTTTAGAATATTTGGTGTCGTCTGTCTTTAGTCTTTGGAATCTTTTCTGTAACCGTGGTTGTTGAGAGGCAGGTTAAGAATACAAATTCCCTTACATCGCCGAAAAAGCAATAGGTACCTAAGTTAAAATGTACGAACCTGGTATAGGCTGATTGGCGATAGGCTCGCCATCTATAAGCATCGGACTAATAATAGGACACATATTCCTACCTCTTATGGGATAACAGACGTAACACTTTGGTTACAGGAAAAATAATAAAGCTTCCGTGCGCAATTAAATTCACATTAAATGTATTCTCGCGCATTTTTAACGTTATAGGTACTTATACATTTACCCCTACTACCTATACACAATAACCTTCACAATATTAAGACGTAGATAGTAGAATACGATAGTATACAATGTTACTATAACGGATTCAATATAATTAACCAAATCGTATGTACATTTGCAGAAGTCAGTGAATCAGAACACATAATACAATATGAACCTAAGTTGTCCTAAACCTTATTGTATTGCCACAATAGAGTCGGATCATAATGGTAACAATAGGCTCCGTTATATAATACACAGTGTATGCCGTAATACATAGTGTGTTATGTAATACATGGAGCAACAGTGCAAAGCCTCACGATTCGTGACCAATACTGCGTGATAACCTCACATCCCTATTTTCTTTCGACTTTTACTAAGATTAAGTAAACATGGATAAGTAAGTTGACTTAAGTGGAATTTTACTTTCAATCATATAATATAATTGGCTGGTAGTAAAACCAACTTCTGTGCGGAGTAACTTCAACTTAAATTTCAGATAGCAGTAGCAGTCCAAAGGTAAAAAATTTGCTGTGTTCTATGTCACTACATTGTTTGCATATAAGTAGAATGTGAACTTCTAGGTACCCTTTCCGATAATAATACGTACTGACATAGTAAAAAACAATAAGCAAATACAAGGGAGGACTTAACACTAAAAGTATGGTAAATTATTATCAACATCATTTTTTTTTTAAATGTCGCCTTATTCTAGGAATTTCTCCTGTAACGTAGGTGCGTTTCACCAACATAAAATATCACATACACTAACACCCAGACTCGGGACAAACAAATGTGGACCGCACAAATTTTTGCCCCATGGGGGAATCAAACTCGCAACCCTAATTCCAAGTGTGGGGCGACGTTTAATTTAAAAAAAAAACCCTTCGCAGCAGTCTAATCAGGTCTATCGTCAATTTTCTTTTTTATTCCTTGAGGTTGGTTTCTTTTCCACTATTGACATAATCCAGTGAGGCCTGCCTACCCCGCTGAATTCAAACCGTGTTGATCTCAAATCTTATTGCGGAGAACGGTCGCGCGTCGCCGACTGAATTTTTACTACTCCCGGTACGTTCCCAAATCGGCAAGATTTCATTAGAGTTTTTTTGGTATTTATTAATAACAGAGATACAATAATGCTATTTATATCTTTGGCTCACGATGTAAGTGTGGACTTAATAAAAAAACAACTGTATAAGTTTCTGTGTATTGTGGATTGACCCTCTGATTCCATAAACCGCTTTAAAATTATCAGCCTAAACTTTCTGACGTCAAAAATAATGAATTAATGTTAAGAAATAAGAATACATATAATGCAAATTGTTTTTGTTAAATAAACTTTGTGATTAGGCGTATCATAAAATAATGTTTAGTGGATTCGAAAGGGATAATTTAGAATACATTCATAAAAAAATGTGGGTGTCCTATACGTGCACCTCTGACAACCCCTTCGGGGAATTCAGGCGTGATGTTATGTTTTAATATTAAGAGTTTTATGACTTATGTTTCTTGCTACAACTTACTATTTATAAATAGCAATGAATGAGGACAATACCATGCCCCCATATATTTTCTCTTTATGTAAGTAAAAAAGCCAGGTCGCGCGGTCTCACAATGTGACTATTGTGCGCGGATTAAATTATATTTCTAAGCGAATATATCCAGATATTGTCAACGAGGAAATTGTTTATGAAGCTACGATGACCGTAGACTTGGGTAAGTTAATATTTTATGTTTTACCGATGTAAGATGTAAGGTAAATATACCAGCAATAGATGTAGAATAACCTTAAATTATTTACGTACATATGTCGGCTACGGAAAATATTTTATTCAATTATTCAAATGAATGAGACTACCTAGCCTTAATTTAATAAGTCAGTCAACTGTTTTTTCGAAATTAATATACCTTGTATCATTTTTCCTAGTTACACCGAAAGCAGACCTTTAATAAATACGATAACCGACACTTTAAAGTTGCTAGTTTCCTAAACGTGTTTTATTATAGAGGAGTGCGTAATCATAAAACTCGTGTTGAAACAAAACATGCAGCGTTAAAATTTTTGTTAGATAGATCCTTTTATTTTTACTTATTTAGAACACAGACGTAAAAGAAAATATTATAAAATTGTAAGTTCACAGTATACGTATACGCCAAGGAGGGAGGGGTTTAAGGAGAAATGAGGTTCTGATTACGTGTGGACGGTTGATTTGTTCACAATCGCTTCACGCTACGGTACACGGTATTTCTTTCACGTATTCTTCTCAAATAGATAAAATATAAGCCAATTTTGGGGACATAATATGATATTCAAAACATTTTTTATCCCAGTTATATAAATAAACAAATTCTTGTAATATATATAATACATGCAGGAAATAAATGGAAAAAATAAACGTAGAGTTAGTTATTAGGCGAATAGAAAGTTTCTATGCACTAACTTTCAACAAAAGAACATCCTCCATCACATTAGAGCACATGATACAAGAAAACAGTCTTAATACCTCTTGGATAATAAAAAAATAGTGCCATTTATTATTATCACTAAAGCCTATAAAAAACCCAGCATTTGTACAGACCTTATCGAACCAATACGCTGATGATGATAGCCATCATCGTAGGCATCTTACTGAACTATCTTACATCTTAACAAGATATCTAACAGTGTATCCAGTCGTAAGTAAATATAAAGGTAAATGAAATGGCAAACGCGCGATATCGGGGCCTCGTCGCGTCGCCGGCGCACTGGAAGCCGGTCTTACACGCCACAACGCACCCGCGATCCGAGTCTCTGCACAAGTCTCTAGAGATGATAATATTGTAGATACGATTCTATTTTACATACCTGGCTTACCCAACGATTTCGTCCTCGCGTGAAAATGCGTCATACGCGTCATACTGGGACAAAATGTAGCGTACATTTTAATCTAGTTTAAAAACTATTAGCTCACAGACAGAACCTGACACATTTAATATTGGTAGGTTATATAATACGCGCTATTTACCTGAGTTTGTTAACTCTGGTAAATAGCGCGTATTATTTCGATCGATGAGGTTAAGCAACGCCAGCAACGATCAGTCCAATAATGGGTAACATCGTGATATTAATGAATACGTTACTAGGTTTGGTGAAACATATTATCGTCATACGAACTTGATAAAAGAAAAGTAATCAGATATCCAAAATTTCCACTTGATTGAAGTAATCGATCTAGAATCAAAATGATATCTTACAGATAACTAGTGCCTAAATAAATTGCATATTAAACAATCTGTTTCTTAAAAATGTATTTATGTCTATTATCAGCTCTATATGGCTCGTACAGCAGTAGATAGTGGTGATATCAGTGGTGCGATACTTCGGATCAGTTGATCTGTTCAGTGAGATATGCTTTGGGAATCTCAAGATCTTTGCTAGAAGGTGCGGTGCGCTCTAGCGCTGTATTTTATGGGGTGTTAACATAAGAAAGTCAAGACTCAAGGTTATATTGACAACTAAGCAATAATCAGTTTCCAGTAGCCAATGTTTACCAATATTTGGGTTTGCAAAATGTAAATTTAGTTAGCCAAGTAACAAAATTTCTTTTGAAAATTAATCAGATTTTAATAAATTATTTTAATTAAATACCAACACAATTAAAACAATAACAGACAATATTCCAATCCTAACTCAATTGTTTAATAACCAACAGAAATTATGACAGACGGCCAAAAGATCTCATTGTCAAGAAAATCCACGCAATCCTTTAACAAATCTTATAATACGATCTATGGCGGCGGTGCGCGTACGCATTGGGGCGTGAAGAGTCGACGACTCGCGAAGACTGTGACGTCGACCGAGAAATACCGAATACGTAAGTCAGGGGGCGTAGCTCGTAGCGTGGCGTAGACGCGTAGCGCGTAGCTTCACTCAACAATAATGATTAATATTGTTTGTGGTTTGACTTTACTATTGCTTTTTCTAATAAATAAATGTCTGTTTTAAGGTTTTTATTATTGATTCTCGCTCTTATTTAACGTAACCTTGACTACTAGACGTAAAGAGAAATGGATTATTGTCCTGTATTTTTTAAGGATAAGTTTTAAAATAATTGACTTTTTAGTATGTGTGGCGATTAACAAGACTTCTCTTAAATATATCATAAAAACAAGTAAACAACATAATACAAAAACCTATTTTATAAACTTATTCTTTAACCTAAACGGTATCGAACACCAAACAACGCCTCACTCTAACCGCTAAGCAACACGGTCCTTGAAACTGGAAATCGGAATAAATCGCATTTTGTTCGCTGTACAGAGTTCCTAATTATTAATAGCGAAATATGCAAAGTTAGTTGTCTTCAGCTGCGGAATCCGAATCCATTCCGTACAATTATAAAGTCAGATTGGAGTTTTCCATATTCGTTGTGTGTTCATGAAATGCTTGAGATTCGTTAAACATAAATAAATAAATGTAGATTTTATTATGTATATTAAATACTTGCTGATTTTATACTGACTTTAAAACGATCACCTTAACATAAGTAATGAAGTTTTCCATGACCTCATTGAAAGGATTTAAGCATTTGGAAATATGAATCTGAAAAATAAACCTTTTTTATTAGTTTCGTTTATTTAACTCGGAGCTAAAAAAAACACTATTCGTAAAGTTGAGTAGTATTTAGTTTACCGAGTATGGATTATAGTAAATTATCTAGCAGTGTGCCGCGTGGTATCCGGCGTAGAATTGACCACCCCCTTTCCTCCCGTGGGTGTCGTAAGAGGCGATAAAGGGAAAATCTAGAAGATGCGATTATGGCAACTCCCCCCCCCCCCTTCTAAAAGGGGGAGGCCTTTGTTCAACAGTGGACGTCTTACGGCTGATGATGATCTAGCAGTGTAGTATTTTTCCTTGTTATTATAATGCAAGAACTAAATTATTCTACTTTTTTAGTCATGGCAGCCTTTTCATTATGTTTTCTCTTAATCCTAAGATTAAAATACGTATCCCTAACACGGCGTTTTACTGCTATTTAATGTATTCTCAAACCCTAATATACAGTAATGCCAATTAGATCTTGATCCAGCTGATGTTTATGTGAATGGCTGTGCAGCAGCATTTTTAAGTATAAATATGGCAGTATGTTGCAGAGAGTAATATTGTACATGCACAGATTAATACATTTTTACAACCCTTTTACAGGTAAAATTGGGGATGAATTGTTTTGTATTTACATTCAAAAACACCAATGCGAATAAGCAAAAAATAATTGGTTCGTACATTATCCCAAAAAATCGAAAAACCATAAATCTTTTTACCACAAACCGAAATTAATTAATACACGGGTACACCAATAAACAAAAATCTAATCAGCGGTAGTATTTAATATCTCCAGATCAAAACGGGACAAAGACAAAAGGTCCGATACACCATAAAAACCATCGGGCTCCCAATTTGTTCCTGAAGTTGTGCCTGCGAGTGATCGACGTTGATTAATGTCTGTCTGTCTGTCTGTCCATTAAAAAAACTTTGTGTTTCAGTGGTAGGCCTAAACAGGGAAAACTGTGGAGATGTGTTGGTACCTTGTTTTTGAAAAAATTTGATAGTGTTGTAGTGTGTTTTAGACAAGTTGTTTCGTGTGGGTAGATTTATTTCATTACGCCTCTTGAAGGGGTATACAGAAGTGTGATTGTACCTGTAGGTATGGTTCGTAAAATAATATTAGTTCCATGTTTAGGTAACGCTGTCACCATTTATGTTATTTACTGACTTATTCTGATGAATTAAACCTTATTGTTTATGTTATTCAGCAAAACAATTAAGAAATTAGGTACAAATTACCTTGATAATATTTATCAATGGATTTTTCTTTAATTAACATTAATTACCAAATTAATACTATCTACTTACAACCAATTTAACAAGCCAAATCCATACGTCTTAATATATAAGATTCAGGTAAGGAAAAAATAGTGTTTTAAACGAGGCAAGCTAACATGCAGCCCGCGGCTCCGTCCCACTCGTGCGCCAGCGACATTTGATTTCGGTGACATCTGGCGGAAGTAATGGATTTTTTCAGTTAGCTGAAGGTGAAAATTTAATCTATGATGATAAGTGACGACCAAAAAAAGATTAAACGGATATTCGCGGATTTTACACGATTTTTTGTGATACAATGTCTGTCTTAAAATGTACGGCTTTTACGAAAAAAAATTGCTAACAATAAAATGACTGTTAAAATTGATTTATTTCCTACTCTACGATGTCATGTAGTATGTTGGAATTAGTTTTGTTTATCTATATAGATTTTTTTCGCAGTCATGTGGGTTGTGGTTGGTCCAAGAAAAACCTAATAAGGGTAAATAAATAGTGTCTGATTTGGGAATCAATCCGTACCTCCTTAATCACCTTATGGTCTTTTTGTGTTGTTGTTTTTCTTGTCTAGACCTTCGGGTGTTAGGTTTGCTTAATAGCAATCCTCTCAAATACACTCCACTCAATTACCACACCACACATAAACTCAACACAACCATCTTGATAATATCTGTCTATCATAACATAATAATTTAATACGCACAAAACAGAAATCCGTCACAACAGTTCAAATCAAGAGCAGAGTATATCAAGGGTTGGAAGTCGGGAGTCGGGACCCTGCAGTAAGAAACAAAGTTATAGTTCAATTTGCGTACTATTTTGAGTGCACGCGTCATTGTTACATAGCCCCGAGCAGACAGGCGACGGTAACCCGACGGTATACACTAATCCATTCGATAATACATTGACATGTTATCGAACACTTTTTGTATTAGGAAACCATATTTAAAGGTTGTTCTTTGTACCCCTAACAAATAAGATACCTTCCTTTTATCTTCTAGACTACTAACCTGTAAGAGATAATACAGGTTGTTAAAATTAAAGCTTTTTGAAACAACTGTATTCTTACTTGATAATTGGCAAGAGGCTTGCATCTCACATACGATTTATGAAGAGTCAAAAGACTGTTTAAATTCTTGATAAAAGAGAACAAATATTCTTGTTATGCCTACCATACAGTGGAGGTTACAGGTGTGATAGTATGTATGTAGATGCAAGTACCTAAACCTTACGAGTGTTGATTTCTTACAAGCTTTTATTTAACTTGCAATGTTTGTATGTATGTAGGCATGTTTGTTTGTTTGTTTAGGTCAAATCTTGCAATCTAAATTAGAACAACTTCTTGAAATCCGATTGAAATGAAATATTGCTAACTTACATAAGTTTGATGACAATATAATATTATGGTACTTTTGAGCAGGTTTGATGATGAAGTCAGAAGGTGGTGGCGGAAATGACAAGATTTCCGGTGGGCAGTGTCCACAGCTCTTTAATAATATATCGCCTCCAGCACTATCCTCTCGAACTATAATCAGAATAGCCCCCTAACTCACAAGAGGCAAACTTGTCTACCGGCTCGTAATGCGCCCTAACTGCTCAAGTATTTGCTAACTGCTCTTTGATGACTTGTTGGGCACAACTTGCGTACCATGCCTTTCAATCTGTATATAGACATTTTTAAGCTAGAAGATGTTTCCTGGAACATCTGCACTTCTTAATCGTGACTTTTTAATTTGACTTTGTTACGTATTAATAATAAGTATACCTATTTTACTATCAACCGCTATTGTTATTATCCTGAATCCTACTAGCAAGGTGTGACTGCGATGCCGTCTTGAAAATGTTCTTTAATTATTATAAACTAATGATATACTTAAAAATATTGTCTAAAAGAGTGCATCGCAGCCTACTGAATACAGATACCTAATTCTATGAACACCAAAATGAGGTGTAATTAAAATAAAAATCCAGACGATGGGCAGCAGCGCCTTGTGTAACATGACCCCCAATACTGCGATACCAGTGGATGTCTTCCGGCTGATGATGATGATGTGGCGTAATTTGAGTAATATGATTATACTCATTTAGAACTTCTTATTCACTGTAAACCCAAAAAAGGACTATAATAGTATGAGCCTCGTATGTCTAGTGGTCGCTAAGCGCGACTGCTGAGCAAGAGGTCCTGGGTTCAAATCCCGGGTCGGGCAAAGCGTTACTGAGTTTTCCATTAGGTAATTCTCAGTAGCAGCACGGAGTCTGGATCTGTGCCCGGTTGATGGCAATAAGCTCGCCCCCTATTACATTGGGACTTACAACATAACTGGCGAAATGTGGGTGTACTACATGTACACCTCTGCCTACCCCTTCGGGGAATACAGGCGTGATGTTATGTTAATAACATGAAAATTTCTAGATTTCAAACATCTTTAACCAATTGCCTAAACACATACCGAAGATATCCGCTCCTAATTCTCAAGAGTCTCATACACAACTCATGCGCATTACACTAGGGTAGGTTTCAGCCCCACTGCAAGTTTCAGCTCCGTCGAAGATTAGGTTCGTATAAAAGGGACGGCTGGAGGAAACTTAAATCAGTTCGTTTGTCTGAGCGATATTCGGTGTTTGATCTTCATAAAAACAAGTGAAAATTGTGTGTCAAATTGTGTATTATTCGAGTTTGGGATAAAATGTGTTTTTGTTTATTGTGTTGTTTACCTAAAACTATTGGTGCAGTGGCTAAACGATTGAATTGCTTCGCTAAAGGTTGCGGGTTCGATTCCCGCACGGGATAAATATTTGTGCGATGCGCAGATATTTGTCCCGAATCTGGATGTTTGTTTATGTGATATTACATGTTTGTGAAACGCACCCACGATACAGGAGAAATTCTTAGTGTGGGGCGACGTTTAAAAACCTGTATTTTATTTTATATAAATAATTTGTTTAATAGACCCGGTATTGAAGGGAGTTGAGTGTGATGAAAAATATTTGGACCGCATTTTGTTAAGATTCTGGATGTTGCCAGAAAGATTGTTGAACCAATTTTTTTATGCACCATCCAAGGAGATATCTAAAGAAATATCAAGTACTCTGCAAGCTTTTCTGAGCTTAAAATAATTATTAACAGAGTGCGGTCTTCATATTTAGCATACCGAAGTACCTTTAGTGCCTGCACCATAAGTTGGTGTTTTAGGATTACGTTCTATTCATATAGATATGGAACAATTAGACAGTCTACAAAAATATTTTCTAAATCGGATCAAACGGATCTTTTTACCTAGCATACTAATGTATAACACCTACGACTCAGAACGTTATTATTGGTATCATTCAATGAACTATTTAATAAAAGTCGTGTAATAAACATTAGCGCAACGATAAGGCAAGAAACCCATAAGTGTGACGTCACGGCCAAAATCCGGTTATTTTAAACCATAACACCTGTCTAAAAAACTCACAATAATTTAATTTCATCCAATTGTGTATTCAACCATCTCAAATTACTATACGTACAGAGTACAAGTCCAAACAAAATCAATAACCAGCCCATTATATCATAAAACTCATTCCATCATAGCTGCGTACTACCTATATACGTAAGTATACCTCTATATACATAAGTATATCTCTATATACATTGGGATCGACATGGACGGGACAGAGGTACGTCCATTCATTGCGGGAGTCACGTAGGGTAATGTATATTCTAATATATTTGAGCTGGGAACGACTTTTCGTGCCAACCGGCCCGTGCGGTCTGCGGTCGCTAAAGGGATGGGAAGCGCTCACGTTTGTGGTTACGTAATTTTAGTTTTGATGGTTTTGATATTTGTTCTGTGGTTTCAGTATTTCAATATTGTTAGATTACAAAGTTATTTTTTATTTGAATTTATCAGTGGTAAAATTCACCACTATTCCCTGAAAAGGATTTGCACAGGTATTTTGTGCACCCACATTTCGCGAGTTGTTTTAGGTCCCAATTTAATAGGGGGCGAGCCTATTGCTATCAACCGGGTACTAATCGAGACTCCGTGCTGCTACTGAGAATTACCTAGTTGAAAAACCCAGTAATACTTTGTCTGAACCGGGTTTCGAACCCAGGACCTTGTGCTCAGCAGTCATGCTTAGTAGCGACCATTAGACCAACAAGTCCTGATTCCTGAAATAGACCAATATTTTTATACTCATATTATATACGACAAAACAAACATCGATATATAAAAACTCATATTTTCCCATCCTTACGTTCCCCGTATTTACTCTGCACCTCGCCAGTTCATCTTCATTTTTTATCTCTTTCACCGGAAAAAGGGCAAAAAAGCAGGAAACCGCTCTAGTAATGAGTGTAAAAAAAACTAAACGAAAGATATTCCTCCCTGTTTTGTATCGCGGGTTTATAACCCCTCTGGCCTACAGAATAAGGGATTTATGTGTTTCACGTTATGTTTTGATACAGATTAAAATGTATGCTTTTTGTGATGCTCGTGGTTAGAGTTATTAAATCGGAGTGAAGCTAGCTTTTACTGGTGTTTTTGCGTTTGGAAATACACATGTTACCTTGTTTAAAACCTGTGAATTACCTATGTAGGCAACGTTTGTAATGGTCTTTGTTCATTTGCGAAAACATCCATAAAGTAAAACATTATAAGGAACTTGGGCCTCACTATTTGGTACTTATTGATAAATTTCTAGGATACAAGTAGAAGTCTTCACGAGTGATGCTCTACCATCCTTTTGACTTAATCGCCGATCTCTAAGCGACTGTTTGACCTGTTTTTGTGTGACATAACTCATGCCAATACGAAGACGAATTTTGATATAACACCAATACAAAACAAATAATAACCCAAACAATTTAGTTTAACGAGCAAAACAATACACAATTGCGTCAATGCCGAGCGTCAAACACACATAATTGAATGGAGCCTCTGAAATCCTCAATATAAGACAATTTGGAGGCGTCCTTAACGCAAATTGATGTTCCCTTTTAATAGAATATCTTGTAAATTGGTAGGCAGGGGATGGCAGCCCCTAATTCGATATTATAGATAGGTAGAGGATAGTTTATAATGTATCAGCTGGTTGTGCGGAAAATGTATGGTTTTGTAAATGGCCATTGTTAGGTTGACAAAGAGTTACGCGTGTAATCTTTGAAGGTGAAGACAGAGGTATGGTTAAACTGTGTAAGATACTGCCCTTTTGTAAAAACTTCACATTTGGATGTACCGATAAATTAAAGTAGAGACTGAAGATTCTGAACTTGCGAACATACGAACATTATTATTTGTATTGTTTGGGTATAAGCAGAAACCTAGACAGAACTACTATATGAAGAAGAAATCCAAAAAGGAATAATTATACACAACATAAAAAAAGCCAATGATTTGCATACCTGTTGAAATTAAAATGTGTTCTAATTTCAAGAGTTCGAATGTATAGACAAATCATTATGAAACAATCGTAGCATGAAGTAAACGTACCATTTAGAAATTCCAATACGAATTATATATTAATTAATTCTAATTAGTCAAATAAAACTCATCAACCGAATTACAATATTCCGAATCAAACCATTACAATGTTCAATCAAAACACATTAACATCACATCACACGGCAGTCAATTAAAGTGCATACATTTGTACTATAATCTAATAATAACAGCTAACACAACATGTTTTAAAAACCTTGTTCGATTGATTGCTGTTTTTAACCGACTTCAAAAAAAGGAGGAAGTTGTTAATTAGGTTGTATTTTTTTTAATTAAACATATGCCATGACAGAGAGTTATTGGATATTTTGATTTTTACCAACAGTCATTTTTCCACTGACCGACTTTAGTTTTTTCTAAGTTTCGGAAAATCCGATCCCAATTTTCCACTACAAATCTTTTCCATTTATTTATTATATACAAAAAATATACAGTTAAATGGTTACTTTCATTTACTTATTTATGGTATCGACAGTCAAAACTCATCACTCATTAATCGGACCACGGACGGAGTTTCCAAACATCCTATACATCAAATCACCATAAATTAGACGTACATTTCGTAGCAAAATAATAATTATTTGCAACACAGGTCACAAAACACAGCGAGTCACTTATTTGAGATTTAATTAAACGGTGTAACAGGGCATGACGATTTACGGGTCGAGAGTCAGACATACCTGCCCGCGTGACGTCACACGACCTAACATATTACGTTATTTAGACGCGAAACAGATTGCGAAGGCATTCTGGAACGTTCTCTCATAAGTTTTCTTAGAGTAACTATCTTTGATCATTTGTTTTCTGAATTTTCTGTAGGTGCCGAGGTGTTTTATTTGTTTTTTCTTTTAGACTGATAGGTAGTTGTCGTAAGTGGTCATATTTCATTAACGTCTTGTCATCTTACTTAAAATGTGACTATTAAATGTTGTCTGATCTTTTATACTTTCAGTCGGGTGTGTCAGTAGTTTCATACATACATAATTGACATGGCTTATTTTAGTAGTAGATAACGTATACCTATCTATACTTAGAAACAAACTTCGATATACGCTTTTTAGTCTTTCTTAGATCCTACTAAAATTTGAGAGGACTGAAATAGGAAACTTGTGTAAACTGTTAACTTATTACCCAAATTATTGACAAAAAGCACAGAAAGACAAATAACACTTTTGAAATACTATTCCAATTCTTACAATGCTGATTGACCTTCTGAAAAGCACATTGAGCCAATATAAGGCATATAGAAACCCACTTCAGAATCACGACCCTCAACCGGCTTCAACCACAGACAATTAATTCACACATTCTCGATAGGTACCTACCTACTTACGAGTACTCCTCAATCAATCACTAAGCTAATCAGTAACATATTACAACTATAACTGGCGTTTTCCAATGTTCCCGACACGCGTTTAGGCGGGGCAGGCAAATCGGCGGCTGCAGCCAACGACAAGACATTTGTAGGCAATGATTTATAGACGCCTGTTATCGACACGCACCAGCCTACCCTTCTCTGAGACGGAGTCGATGGAATAGTGTCATGTGGAAAATAGCTTGCGGTGAGACGGTGTTTGACAATATGTTTGTAGTATGTACGTACTGTGTGACTTTGTCTTGAATATGATTTGTGTATGACATAGACTTGTATGAGTCTTTGAAGATATTGGCTTTAAATTAAAATAAACTGTTTTGGTAAAAGTGTAACTTATAAAACATAAAATTAATGAAAATAAACTACTAATTATTTTAGTTATTTCAACTAGCTGCTAAATAACGATTTGAAAAAGAAAAACTTTACCTACATTATTACTGCAAAACATCGTAATCATATTAAAGGTACCAACTGTTATAAAAAAAAATAGATTCAAGTATAATGTCGTCCACAAACTATCGACTCCATAGCATCAATTTCCCGCGACTAAATCGCAATGTCCGTCAGTGCGTGAAGCCCCCACCACCCGCGCTCGCCGCCCGCGATTTTTTGTAAGATTTTCCGCGCGACTGCGCATACGCTGCGCGCTGCGACTGATTAATCGGATATTGATTGGAACTGATGGATACAGGGGTTGTTCCCGCTAAATTTGATTTGGCATTCTTCGAAACTAGGTTGGGCGAAGTTATTGGGAAGTTTAAGTAACGGTTTTGAGTAGTTTCTGAGAATATTTAATGCTAATTATATTTTGCTACTGTCATGTTTTTATAGATAACACCATACTTGTATCCTATCAAATCTCATTTAACTGTTGCGGATGCAAACTGCAGACGGAGAAGAGTCATAAAATATAAACACCTAGCTCGCATAGAAGTAACTTTAGAATAGCTTTAATATAATTCATGAATGCATGTAAACCGGAAGCTTGCAGCAACTTGAAAAGGCTGCTCGCTTTCTGGGACGAGCTGGGATGGCTGGAGTAGAAGAAAGAAACCCATCACGCACAATGGCCCATTCAAGCGGCTAAGTGCGGATAATGCCCAGCTAAACTATGCATGTAAACATAATTCTCTTATAATACCTATTTTTTGCTACCAAACGCACATACATTCTACCGTACCATGCATAATCTTTGATACACATCAATTTCGGAAAGTAAATTACAAACTACAAAACAAATAACATTCAGATTCAGAAATACCAATCAGTGTTACGGCAATATAAATTCAAATGTTTCACACCAATGACTTTCATTCAAACTGGACAAAATCGAAACAGAACACATCTAAATATTTTAGTAAAATTTCATTTAGCCGGAATGCGACGTTGTTGACGCGTAAACGCGTCGGCGACACGCGCAGCCGCGTCAAACGCAACGGTCGCGTCGCGCGGCCGACGGACACGTGTGCAGGGGAACTTATAGCTCTGATACAGATATATGTGATGCGGTAGGGTAGCATTCGCTGTAGGGTAATTTATTTTCATGTAATTCGGTGGAGTTGTCTAAATGTGTAATGGCTTTTATGAATGGTCATCGAAGTTGTAGTTTTATAATTCAAAATTTTACGGGACCTACTCAGTATTCGAAACTCTGCATAGAAGATTATTTTCAAAGTACTTCAGACGTAATGCAAGAATAGGATAATAAAATTAAATACAGGGCAACGTCTTCGGCCAACTTTAACGTTGTTTAAAATAATACAAAACAATCAATATATGCCTATGATAAAAGTAAAAGCCAAACAGCGGCGGCGCTGCGGAAACAAAAATAATATCACCAAATTAGCATATATAAAATGTTTATGATCTTTTCTTACAAAGGTTTACCACGAACTATATAATTAAACTCAGTGGCATTCACAGGTTAAAATCAAACTTTAATATTGACTTGAGATCAAACACTCTCTACATAACCCTACCTCCGCTGCGATAACTAATGTAATATAGTTTCTCCACGTCTTCTTCTCCATCCATGTGCGAAGTGACGTCACATGCCGCAAACCGCCAATTTGACTCGCGAACGTGGTCAAAGATGGCGGCACGTCACAATTTGCTCTAAGCCTGACGATATTTGATGACGGGTTGGACAGATTGCACCGTTTAGCTAGCTGATTTTGGAAATAGTATAAGTTACATTATTCATAAGTTATATTTTATGTGTTGCATGCATATTAGTTAGGTATATGGGTCCTTTTATATCTAATTAATTATCAACAGTTACAAACAACCTTTATAATAAACTATTAATACGGGATTTTGGTTACAATGTCTGTTTGTAGTATGATTAGAAGGTTTCACTTAAAAATAATAGTATTTATTTAATTTCGTTAAAATTTAATAATTGATTAGTATGAGGTTTTATTAATTTGTGTAAATATTGCAATTCAATTTAAATTTTCCATTTTTCTTAGGTACCTAGCTACCTATACGTATTACTTCTTCGTTTAATCGTCACTTTTAGGAGCACAATTTCATCGCCTAAACCTACGTTAGTAAAGCTTAACGTGCGATTTAACGTTTATAAATAACTAGACTTTAACGATTAACTGTGGCACCCGTCGGCAAATCTTTCCGGGACGTGACTTGGCAAAACTATGTAGATATTAACACAAACTTACACTTTAATAAACTCGGTGAGGCACAAGTAAGCACCACATACAGCCAGGATCACGTTTGATGTCATATTACTGTTAAAATGTTAACGTTGGTTAACTTAGATGAGAACTTTATATAAACGGCTTGAAATATATTAATAATAATAATATACGTCATTACAAAATATTATTCGAATTTACATTTTGACAAACTAGTGCTTGGTAGATAATAATTTATAAGGTGGGCCACGGGACATAATCATGGGTATGACCTATGTAGATATTTGAGTAGTATCGCATAGAAAACCATATCCTTTTTTAATTTTTCGTTAAGCTATTAATAGAAATTTACATACACAAAAGAACTGTAACGTAACATACCCTGGTATTAACTGATAGAATTGTAACGCAACCAAATTATTTTATTGTACCTATTGTCACCTCCCTAGTGGAGTCACTGTTCTTACATTATATGTACTGCGGTTTTTGCTATTGTAATAAAACTATTAATTACTGTTAAAATATATCTTATTTGTTAAACATTATGGAAGTATCAAAGGCACAGACACTTAAAAAGATACCTGCCTGTCTTACTACAACCTGATTCACGCTTCTTCTTATTGTATGGTTGATGAATAACCTGGTGTCAGAGTTTAAAGTTTAAACAACGGCTTTAAACACCGTTGAAAAATCTCTTAAGTGTGCCGGTTTCCTCACGATGTTTTACTTTACCGAACTGCAACTAATAACTAATTACGCACATGAATTCGAAAAGATATTGGTGCGTGCCGGGGTTTTAATTTGCAACCTTTGAATTGGCTGTCCAACGGTCACACCACACACACTGCTGCGTTTAATTAGGTATATGATACAAGTATCAAAGGTTGACTATACAACCATCTGTACAAATATCTCTTCACTCATATGATATGAACGTATTACTCACGTCTGTTGGTCACGTACGCTAGTTGGCGCGATCCCAGCCGACTCCAATCACGACTGTTCGCCCACCGTTCTCGAACCATTTTCGATAACTATACCATGTAATATAGTTATTAAACCCTATAATGGAAAGCTCAGGCTGATGGTTTCAATTAAAAATAAATGCATTTGTTCATAAATGCCTGACAGAGATTGTTTTTGACTAATTGTATATTTACCGATTGTAAAGATATCCTTTAAGAATGGTTTAGTAAGCTAGTAAATTGTAATTGAAAATCCAATCCACTAGACTAAAGACGTCTTAATATTTTGGTAGTTACTTGTTAATAAATAATTTACACTTATATATATTTCTTTGTATTTTTAAAACTGTTATTAAATAAACATCACACTCCACATAAAAATCTGTTTTAATAGTAACGGCGAAAGTCGTAGGGTTTAGGATAGATTAAGAAGAAATCCGGGCTATTTTGGGCACTATAACTCTACTTTACAACATGTTGTAAATTAATCCTAACCATTTAAAAACGAATCCAATTACCAACCAAAAAAAGCAAAATTAGTATAGGTACAAAAACATTTTACAGTCAAAACTAAAATTAGGTAGACAGACGAAACGTAGCAATAATACAGAACAGTTTTAAAAATATTTCTCATGTTAGAAAAAATGTTTTCAAATATAAACCGGGTATAAAAATCCGGTGCCAGTGAAATCACGCTCGCGTGAAAATCATGCCCACCCGGGTATGTTGCCTACCTACCCCACTGCCGAGAGGGTAACGTGGGGTTATTTTTAAAGGGTTCAGAAGGAGCAATGTGTTCGCCAGTGTATTTCAGAATACGTGTATCCGTTTTGAGGAAATTAAGTTAGTCATGATTAGGTGGAGTTTTGGTAATATTTATTAACTTATAGTTTTCGGGTAATCACAGTGTCATCTTTTTTTTATTTAAGTAATAACGTCGCTCCACTCTAGGAATTTCTCCTGTATCGTGGTTGCGTTTCACAAACATGAAATATCACATATACATACACCTAGACTCGGGAAAAACATCTACGGATCACATAATTTTTTGTCCCGTGCGGGAACTGAACCAACTGGCCACTGCGTCAACCAGGTCGTCAATTATGTTTGCTATGTATTTATTCCCATGCTTCATGCATGTAATGATGACCGTTGCCTATCCATCATTATCATCTTCAGCTTGCCTTCACCCTAACATTTTTTCTCCCAATTCTCCCCAAAATTAGCAAACAAAATCTTACAAAATGAAAAATCTAGTTGCAAGAGGAAAGCGAACTTAAGACTATTCATTTTTTTACTACACTTGGAATAAAACACTAACAATAAAATTTCTCTATCAAAACATACCACCAAAATCGACTCCCAACCCTTGAAATGCTACCGAAAACACATTACTACACTTCCCTCAAAATCCGATAGAAGCAATTCCCGTATAATAGGTATTTCTCAGCATTTCCATAGTGAGCGGCGAGTGGCGTCGGGTGCATTGTATAGCTAGTTGGGACGTGCATCGGCTGCCGAATGAATCACTGCATCTGTGGTGTAGACGAACGAAGCAGGAGAGGGGTTAGGATTTTGTTTTGGTGATGTTAAGGTGTTGGGTGCTAAAAACTGTTTGGCTTAGTGTATGGGGGCTTTCGTGAAAGACGTTTTTGTTACAGGTTACAGGTAAGGGTGAAAAATATATGGTAGGTCTTTTTTGGCTTTCAGTAATTCTTGGTACGACTCTTGTAAAGAAGGTTTTGGTGTGTTGGGTCCAAAAAACTTTTTGGTTTTCTGTAAGAGGCTTTTCTGACTGGATTTTTTTGGTGGCAAAAGTGAAATATTTTACGTTTTGTTTTGGCTATCAGTAGGTATTACATCCTATAACTCTTGGGCG
Organism: Abrostola tripartita; assembly: GCA_905340225.1. Lineage (NCBI taxonomy): Eukaryota > Metazoa > Arthropoda > Insecta > Lepidoptera > Noctuidae > Abrostola > Abrostola tripartita. Next base: position 5,526,125 of record HG996504.1, read on the forward strand.
GATTAAGGTTTTGGATGGTAGAACTGTTTGGATATAAGAGAGCTTTTATGAACGACATGTTTAAACCGCAAAAGTGAAATATTTTAACTAATTTTGCATCAATTCTGTTTTTTTGTGCTTTGTCACAATTAATCGAATGGTAAGTAGTTTATTTGTTAAAAATTATAAAGTAGTGCGCGATTTTGGACTTTTTTTTTTAAAGTCTACAATGAATATTAGTCTATGAATGGTAATTTATTTACTGAAAACGTAGATGAATAGGTATTTGATTGCTCCTAAAATTTAAGAAAGTTTATTATATTCCTATCACATTTTACAAAAGACTCGTCCACTCGAAGATTATCAGTTTCAGTACGATTTACAGTATAATATAAGTAACATTTTCCGTATCTACGAGATACATAAGTCCAAAAGCGATCGTTTGACCACAGGACATGTGTTTTGTGGTGCCGTGCGTTCAAGGGCCTCCATTGTGCCGTCCAGCTAGGCTTTTGTGCAGCCCCGCACAGACATAACATGTCGAGACTATAGCTGTCAGTATGTATGTGAGTGTGTGTGTGAGAGGAAGGAATAGGGATGTTGACTACATTGACGTTGGAATTAATTGAAATCTTAAAAAGGGTGTAAAATTATGACTATCTAAAAGATGGGCAGCAGCGTCTTCTGTAACTTGACCACCAGAAGTGCGATCCCCAAGCCGCTTGCCAAGCGTGGGGATTATGGCATCCCTCCCTACTAAGGGGGAGGGCTTTTTTCAACAGTGGACTTCTTGAGGCTGATGATGATGATGACAATCCTGGAAAAATAAATAAAATCCAGGAAGTAACGGAGGATTTATAACGTTTTTACGATTCTCTACCCTTCTCGCGCAAAACGGGGCCATGTTCAAATTACTATTCAAATACAGACCATTACGTCACCATACAATAGTCCCATCTCTGTCTCACAATAAATATTCAAATGCTTATAATTTAACGAAAGTTTTAACCGTGTTAATTTTGTGTTTACAGACTTAATATTATTTTTAACACTTTTTCAAAATGTATTAAATAAAATTGCAAACTCCCTATTGAATCGTGCTTGTACTTTCACCAGTTTACATGCAAAAAGATGATCTATATGATGAGAATCAGATTATATTATGACTTTCCATGCTTGATTAACACGTTACACGCAGCAAGTAATATTTGAAAATGGAACGACACACTGGCTGTTAATATAAAAGAAAAAGATAGAAAGAAATCAAAAGAACAGCTATATCAAAGGATTTGTCCAGCCATTCTGGATACGTCTCTATTGGCTTTCTACATTTCCTAGTAAATCCGCCTAGACTATCTAAGTCGTAACGCCGAGGAGAATATTGCTGAGAATATTCACGTGTCTGGGTATTAAGACGCAAGCAATGCGTTGTTCGTTTGTTTTGAAGACTGAAGTGGTATAACAAACGTGTTAGATGAGATGCATGAATTATCTATAGTCCAGGCATTGATTTCAGCGCCAAACTCAGAGACATTTAATGATTTACTAAACTGTCACTAAGTAAAGGTTTAATTTTGCGAAATCTCAGTCAGATTAAGTAATCAATAACGTCTCTGAGTGCGGCGGTTAGTCATTCAGAGGCTACAAGATGTTTTCTCAATAACTTCTTAACTAGACTTCTCTTCTTTGCTAAACTGAGAGTCTTATTAAATTATGTTAGATGGATAAAAAGGGCTCAATCTTGGTATTCCTATTTTACGACGCTATGTTTATAAGCAGAATCTTTAAAGAACCGAAATATAAATCAAGAACATACTAAATGGATGACCGATATAATTATATTCACTCGATAAATATCAATGTATTTGTGTTCTGTACAAGCAAAAAACATCCAAATATTCACGTAAATTCGTGTACTAAATTCAATTTAAATAACCAAATATTAACATAGTCATAAGTTCGATATTACCTAATCAAAACGCATACAAAATACATTAACCTCTTTAATTGACTATTCTCCAGTCCGGCACGAGTCAAATTATACATTCACGCCCCGAGCGGACCGCGGTGGACATAACTAGTATAGCTTGATACAAAGCAAACATTAGCCCAGCCATGCATTATTGTCAAGCACAGGAGCAAACGCCGCAGTGACGGCCGCGCCTTATAAATGAAACTCTACATTTAATTTTGACCCTTAAACTATCCCAATAAAGTCTAAAGTCCAATGTGTTGTATTTGACATTTATTGTGTTTCCACACTAGGTGGTTTTGTACATGCATCGAGCTGGCAAGTTGTATACGCGCCGATGGTTAGAGGCGGCTATGACAAAGATTGGAAGCAACCATAGTTGGCTTTATTAATAACAGCACGTTTTCCGGTTGTGTGGGCCGTTCACGCCCTGTGTAGAGGGAAAATGGATGACGTGTGGAGTGGATTGAAGAGGTTTTAGATCGATTAGGTTTTATATTTTGTTTGAGGAACGAAGAAGGTAGTAACCGCCGGGAAATCTTGAATTTAGGTTGATACCTAGGCTACTTTTTGATGTAAAACGAAGTGATAGGCGCAAGTCGAACCACGGGCATCGGGTACAAATAGTTAAGAATATGTAATTAGGATATACATTACCGCTACGTTGTTATTTATTTTCACGTTGTTAATAGAATGACAAAACAATACTCACTTTGTTTTTAATTAACGTGCTAAAAAAAATTATTTGCGTTTAAGTTACTTTGTTGGGATCCTGCAGTTAAAACTTATCGTCTACAAACCCACGCAATTAAAGTTAATGATAGAAAATAAGGATTCAATAACAAACATCGCCATTTTGTATTCAGGTGTTTATATATCACGTGCCCTTACAACCAGAAAAGAGACAAAATTACCTGTAAGCTCCACAAATACTCACACGGCAAAGAAAACACCTGTTTCTAAAAATAAATGAAAACATCACTACTAAATACGTCACCAAAACAAAACACAACCAAATACATCTGATTTCTCTCCCAATTGAGACTAATTAACAAAACCATTTCCGGGTAATTATTTTCCCATCCGATGGCCATCACACCTGCCTGCCCTCAACACGGCCTAGGCGACATGACGTGACCACTGAACTAGATAACTCTGCGTTTACGCCTATTAGACCTATTTACACAGGCTTTTGAACGGCCGCTGTCGAGGCAGAGTTTTTTTTAGACGTTACCGAGGCTTAGTGTAAAATTAGCAAGGCGGGTCCGTGTAGGCTGTGGAGGCTTTTCAGTAAGCCATAATGGAGGATAAATAAGTGGGATTTATAGAGCTAAACGTTTACTAGATTTTTTTTGCAGTTTAGGTTGGATCTACTACGCTTTTTGTTTAAAAAGTTAAGTTAAGATACAAAGTATATATGTGTACGAATATATTATAATTATACCTACGGTATGTTTTAAACTATAAATTAAAAATATCAAAGAATACTTAAGTATTAAATTGTTACTGTCTCAATCAGAAATTAACGTAAAGGTTCTCATAGTTCTGACTGTCCTATTAAATTTAGTAGTTAGCTCATTATTTTTTAAACGGTACAATGTAAATAACGTCTTCATCCCAATTGCTAAACAAAACCAGTATCAACAAACTCACAACTGTCATCAGAACAACGAACGCCCACAAAATCTTCACTATAACAGAATTAACACGGAGATATCGTGTTTTCAATACTGAATATTCAACATGTACTAACATGGTATCAACCCGTCAGCGCGCATACATAAATCCAATCAGCGGGTCGAAGAGACCGGCGGCGATGTTTATGCCGTGCCGTGTGTTTGCAGCGTGCGAGTGCAGCGGTGCAGTGCGTGCCAGTTTAGGGTTGAACGGCGGCGAATATAAAAGAAAAGTAAATTTGTTTAGTTTGAGGAAGGAAATTGTGTCGTGTTTTTCTTGTGGTCAGCATTATAGTACCTATTGATTAAATGGTAGGTACCTATTATCTCGTCCGTACGTTCTATGACTGAAAAGGAAATGTAGGAAAATGAGGCTGTTAAAAGTGTAATGTGCAAATACTTATAATAATTCAAATTAGTATACGGGCTAATTCTATATTTGGAAAGACACATTTACATTTACTTGTTAAGAATAAGGCGGGTTAGCTATACGACAGCCAAGTTACTCGTTAATATCTAAATAACAATTTAAACGATTAACGCAATTCACTGCGACTTAAATTACTGTAATTTTTTTAACATGCATTAATTTTTACGCCCTTTTTTAAATGCTATAACAGACGTAAGTAATCATACTTTTGCTGTGTCTTTACATAAAATCATATCCAAATGAACTGAAAAAACAATCTCCTAACATACAAAGAAAATAACAAAACAAAATATTAAAAATAATAATCAATATTCGGAATATTCCCCGTTCATCCCTACCATTCGAGGCAGGCAGCGTAGCGAAGTCATTAGCAGTAATGGCTGATCCACTCGCCAGGTTTAGTGTGGTTATCCGTATGTACTGTGATGTACATACACTGATAAAGCTAAAGGATCTTAAGTGGAGTGATCTGAGTATTGAACAAGACTATTACATGAAAATAAGTAATTTGTTGCTGGTTTCCGTAGCACGCAGCTACGAGAATTTCGTTGCTACGGATAGGTGCTACGCTGTTTTCAATTTATTAGTCATTTTTAACCGACTTCAAAAAAAAGGAGGAGGTTCTCAATACGTCGGGATCTTTTTTTTTTTTTAAGATTACTATTTCCTTTGGTTAAATTGTATCTCAACTTTGACTTTTGCGTGTATGACATCGTATACAGTTAACTCAATATATGTAGTTTTAAATCTTCATAGTCATTTTACAAAAATATAAATGACTTCTTTTTGAATTTCGAAATAAATTCTGGAAAGAAGTTTTGACTAATTCGTTTACAAAAACAACTAATACAAAAAACAAATGAATATAAAGGAATCTATGCAGGTTATGAAACGTATTTCAAACAGATTAGAATACTTTCAACAAACACTTTACAACATCAAATCCCAATTCAAACAACGTAATTACCCAATCACTTACTAGTTACCACAAATAACAATCAACTTACATTACACATGTTTACTAGTAACATGTATATATTAACCAGCCACGTAGGTATATAGAGAGTGAAAATTGCAGCGGCGTAGGCCATTACCCGTAATGAGAATGTATTGAAACGGGCACAATGCATCCGTGGATAGAGAACAATTATAGTAATTGATTTCTCTACTCTGTGTACCAGACAAACCTGTGCTAGGTAAACAGGTATGTTGTATCATCTATCTCAATATTGGAGGTATAGGTTGGATAATTTGGAAATATTGAGATCTTAAAAGTGATGAGGAATGGAAAAGTGGTAGCGAGTTGTGAGTAGAAGGAACGAGGAATTTTTTTTATGAAATTGTGGTACACTGTGATCTAATCTTAAGTATGTGAGGCAGGTATGTATAACGGTATTTTACACGTGATAATAATTATGAAGCACGAAACTTTAACTTACTTAGACGAGTATATTACATACCTAGACAGAATATTGTAAAAGTATATTTTTAAGCAAAAGTTAATGGATGATGGCCACGTTAAAATCTGTAGGAGATTCTTGTGGGCGTAAAAAACAGTTTTCAGGGTCCACTCTCCATTATGTCAAAAGTGACGTAAAAACTATGAATATAATGTCTAAATATTTTACCAGAGAGAGAGAGAGATAACATTTACCAGAGGTGCACATATAGTACACCCACGTTTCGCAAGGTATGTTATAGATTCCAGTGTAATAAGGGGCGAGCCTATTGCCATCAACCGGGCACAAATACAGACTCCGTGCTGCTACTGAAAATTATATTATCGAATGGAAAAACTGAGTTACGCTTTTCTCAGCTCAGCAGTCGCGTTTAGCGACCATTGGACCAATAAATTTCAATTGCACCCAAAGGAAATTCTTTAATTTTTTTTATTTCTCTGGATAACTTATATTCTTTCAGAAATCTGAAAAAATAAATGAATAGGTATATTACTGTATACTTACACAGGAACTGTAAAATTAACTACGATATAAACCCACCGGCTCCATACTTTTAAAACAATAGGATTTAAGAGGGTCCAAATCTCCATACGGGTTGAACCCTCCCGTAACTCGGGGGAGAGTTGGGCAAGTCGGCCCATAACCGTATTTCACTCGTGTCATAAAAACTAAGAAACATTTTGCCGCAAAAGTATTATAATAAGATTCTGGGGTACCTTCCGTTAAGGAGAGGTTTTCAAAGTTTTATTTTCTTTACCTTATGTTAAGTGTTATTAACTTGGAAATTTCGTATTTCATATGAGATATTGTTATAATCAAATATTATATTATTTGGCTGTTTATATAATATAGTTTTATAAAAAAAATTGATACATTTTATTTAAAATAATGTTAAGTTAAATTGTGTTAAGTACGCAAAGTATTTTGCATATAAACTGATGAAGTCGACTAAAGTTAAAATTACGTTCACATTCACTTTATACCTAAGGCTATGGTCTACGGCTATGGTGGTTTAATAAAACTTATTTATATGAGTGTGTTTATTGAGTTAAAAGTATAATCTTCTTCGCATAATGGCGGTTACCTTAATTATATTCGTAAATTATTTCTTTATGATGAAGACAATTAAATTTATTGAAGGACCTACCTCCAATCAATTAAATTACTTTATAGAATATAACAAATAAGTCTTAAAATCAACCACAAACTATAACAGAACTAAATCTAACAACCAAATTGAATTTGTATTGATATTCTATCACATTACAACCGACTACGACTTGGCCGCCTAGTTGAGAATTTCACTTAATCCCTACCTCCCCATACATGCAAATCGCCCCGGCCTCCCCCTGTTTTACGATCGTTGTAAAGAATGTAAGACGAATTCCTCCCAAGTATAGTTCATGAATTATGTTCGTTTTATTCCCGCAGATCTGCGTGGTTTTAAAATATTATGTAAGGGGCATACGGTAGGTATGTTATGACTTTGAATTTTGTAGCTGTGAAATTTATATGCGCTAGAGTAAAATAGACGATTGTATATTGTTTTTGAGAACTGTATTTTAAATATACTGATTACTGATTCATTTTAAATATAATAACGTAATAACGCCTAGTAATGAATTCTGTAAGTCAAATCTATACTAATATTATAAAGCTGAAGAGTTTGTTTGGTTGTTTGCTTGAACGCGCTAATCTCAGGAACTACGGGTCAAAATTCTTTCAGTGTTAGATAGCCCATTTATCGAGGAAGGCTATATCCTTTAAAAAATTCGAAATTCACGCGGGTGAAGTCGCGGGTGGAAGCTAATCTTATGTTATAAAACTTTATGGCATTAAGTCCGCCTTTGTAGGCTAACAAGAGTAACTATGGTGTAAATTGAGTAACTATGATTCTTGCAGGTCCTTTCGTTTCTCCACAGAACCGACACTTTTGAACTAAGTAACTTGATTGGACGTTTTGAAAGTGCCCTTTTGTAGCCTATATGACATAAAAACCCTATAACTACGACTGTGCATGAAGTAGGTATAAAAATATAAATATGCTTATTAAAAGTGCGTGTTTTCTGTATATTTTACAATGAAAAATAGGGTGTTTACAATTATATTAGTTTGTATGGGTTGTATCTTTGAGATTAACTCAAGATCCTTCAAGTTCAGTACGTTTATCGTTTAGTTTAGACACGATATCAACAAATAACATTTCGATGGTTTCTATGTCTCTTTACCGACTTTGACAAAAGCTCCGTGCTCCGTGACAATGATTCAGATATTTGTTTCTATGAGGTGTTCTTAAAAGCAATAAATATGAACGCCATTTGCACGCCAATGTTCTTACAGTACCTTTAATGTCGTTAGGTTGAAAGTTATTTATTGTAATCAAAACTATATCAACCGTACGCAATCAATAACGTACATACGCGTAAAATTAAGGTGAGTATAATCTAAAAGTTATTTTCAATACAAAATAGAATTCGCATTAACTTTCCACATATATTCACCGGGTGACATCAATTTGTAAGTCTACATCCAATCATAAATAACGTTCTCATTTACATAAGAACACTTTGTTAGACTTGACTCTATGTACGACATTGTCGTATTATATAATCTGCCAACTATCTTTAAGAAAAGTCGCTACTATCCCACTCTAATTTATATATCTGAACTACTCTCACATATAGGGAAAATCATCGGAGCGCGCCGATGGGCGGAGCCTCCAACATCACCATTGTAATGAGAGCTCTGAAAATATGCAATGTTCCTCTTTTTGGGTCAGTTTCATATGGCCTCGGGGAAGGAAGGTAGGTGAAGTGAAACTGGATGTACTATATATCGCCTGAGTGCACATTGGCTGATTCAGGCCACGCCTACATAGAAAATGCATTTCCAAGATTGCTATGCAGATGGTATTTTGTAAGAATGGCAAACGTGGAAAGTTTCGCGTTCGGATTTAGGTTTCGAACGGGGTAGTTTTTAGGGTAATAGGAATGGAATGGTAGTGCATATAGTTAGCCAAGCAGCAACGTCGAGTCCTTTGCTCTCTTTTGAAACAGGTAACTAGAATGTTCCATGATTCCTTTGGTAATACATTCTTTGAAAACTAAACAGCTACGGTTTGTGAAACGCATTTTATTTATCATGATTTACTTAAAGAGGTATACTTATGCTTTTTTCACCGGCTGCTTCGTGTCAAAAAACGTACAACTTTCAACGTGCCATCTTCCTGCCATTGTTAATAAACCAAACCAACAACGTTTTTCGACATTAAGTGCTTTTTAGTAGGTTTGGTTGGCGTGGACCGTGCCCACATCTGTGAACACCTGAGGCGTGCGTCCCTTAAACCCCATAACCTTGACCGTACCCGTTTTCAAACCCCATTTTGACGGACAAACCCAACGGTTTGCCGATCGTCGTTAGGAAATCAGAGCAAGGGAACCTTTAAACTTTGCGAAGGGATGCTTAGCTTAAAACCGTATTTTTAGGGTTGAGAAAGTAACCTACATTAGGACCAAAACTTACAGCTTATACAAGTTTGTGTAATTATTGTCGTTTATCAAAGTTATGTTAAAAGAAAGAATTACATTTTGGTAAATTCAGGTAAAAACTGTTTGTGAAGACTTCAGTAAGTTATGCTATCAAGCAATTTTTTTTTATGAATACTCTGATCAATGCCAAAGGACCAATTTTTCACCCGCTGACTTTCAATCGAGCTGACAAATGAACACAGGCGTAACACCTCAGTTCAAGAATATCAAAATTAATAACGAAAACAATGAGTTGGTACATAATATAACGCTATATCAATAAGGGGCTTACTGGCGAGCGTAACGAAGTGTGGACGCAAATCGCATCAGTGCATTGTTGTGTGTGGTTGCACATCTGTTCAACGGCTTATGAACTTAACTCTGTGCTATAATTATGTGAATATAGGAAGGTTTCGCAGACTAACATCGGGAAGTCGTTTTGAATCAAAGAGATAGTTTGAAATTAGAGAAATGCAGGCATCATATCGTCGATGATAGTGCAAAACTGCGTAACTAACAATAGACAATACCGCGTAAATTAGGTATGACAAAATTTGCAGGAGAGCTAAAAAATTGAATATTTTGGTCAAATCACTTAGCGGTTTCAATTCGTTGTGATTGGACATTTCTGAATGAGCAATGTACTGAAATGTGAATGTGATCCTAAGCCAATCATTTTTGATGTCTCAAAGCCTTTAATCAGAAAATTGTTACTTTTGTACTTCCGCTGTATCATCCACTGTTAGTTACGCAGTTTTGCACTATCACCGACGATATGCCTTGTTCCTGCTAGGGTCCTAAAAAGTCAAAGCTATGTTAATTTAACACACATGTGGAACATTAAATGTGTAATTGACATAAATAGAAATTACCATGGTTTTCTACAACAACCTAGGCAAACAAGTTTCGCTTTATGCAATCTAAATTTATTATTTATTCATTAATTACAAGTGAATCTCTGTTTCTCTACTTTGACTTGCGTGGACGATTCTAGGAGCATTTTTTGTGTTTAAAATTTAATAAACAATTTCAAAAAGTTTCCTAGGTGTGATAATAATAGTCATCAAGTACCTACTTAAGATACTAGAGCCGTAATATACCTAAACATATTTAGGTTATAAAAACATACCGAGCAACTAGAACACCCATAATTGGTTCTAAAAAAGATATTCTGAATTTATTTGAATTGACCGATTTCTTTTTAATTTGTAAAATACCAATTTATTGTTGGGAAATCATAACCATCACCCACATTTTTTTTTATAAAACACCAATATTTGATAAACATATTTCGATGTTAAAGTATTTCTGACTCTGACATAAAAAACACACATACAGTATTTTTTATCAAACAATCACAAGATTAAAAGCAGCTGTAGCTCAAATACTTTTTACTCCTAAATTAACATTAAAATCCGAACAACTCCAACCTAATCACACGATTTAAACCGCATATGTCCTCTTTTAATACTACACCAATTTTTATAACAATACTGATCTATAACACAATGCTCGCCGCCCGGCGTCGTCCGCTCCGATGGGTTTCAATCCCACCGTACAGCACGTTTTTACCCCTATTCACTTTCCAGCCGAAGTATTCTAGGAAATGAAAAGATTTCTTTCTTTTTTTCTTGGCTAAAGATTAGTTCCGCGGTCCTCGGATCCGAGGCTTTGCTTATTAATACTTTTTGCCTTTTTATTTCTGTCTGAATATAATGTAGGTTAATCTAGATATCGTGGTTACTTTTAGTAATAGTTTGCAGACCGATCTTGCAATGCAGTTAGTTAATTTGATTAGGTAGCTATTGCTATTATTTCTATTATTCTTTCTCTTGCCGTGCTATCATTGATAGAAAACAGGTCATATAAAATAGGTATAAATATATGACATATCTATCATACATACATAGTCATACATAGGTATAGTTAGTAAGTGAGAAGTTATTAGTGGATGTATACTGTATAGCTGCCTGGTTTGTAATAAACTCATTTTAGGCCGTGGCAAGAAAGATAAGTATCCGTTGAAATGTACGACACAATATGAATTCAGAAATTTAGTAATAGGTAGAAAACAACGTAATATATTATGGTGACTTAATTTTGTTAAACGTAGAGCCTAAAAATCGCGGATCATAGCTTCGTTCCTCATTTTCCAAACTACATAGCAATCGATTTTAAAACCTATAAAACTATTTTATGCAAATATAACAATGTAAAATATTTTAAAGCGGCCACGTGGCGTGTCGGAAGCGGGCCCGCGCTAACAGACGGACGGACGAACGTGCGGACGTCATCTATTACACGCTAGTATCGTATTTTACAATCTAAAGTCCGTAGGGGGTTAATGATGATGTTAGCTTGAATATGTAGGAAGTTATGCACTTTAAAATAAGTGGAAATTGTGGAAACACGTGAAAAAGTGTATATTGATTCTAAATGATTTACGATAGCCAAAAAGTGCATTTAATTGGTTTTACTTTATTTTATGTAGAGCTGTGTGGTATCCGACCTAGAATTTACCACCCCTTTCTTCCCGTGGGTGTCGTAAGAGGCGACTGAGGGAAAATGCATAAGATGGGCGGCAGCGTCTTCTGTAACTTGACCACTAACACTGCGATCCTCATATCTAGTAAACAATGAAACTAATGATATAAAAGTAACCAACAGAAACGCACGATGGAAGCATGAACAATACCTTAGTAGATTCCTCTCTATTTTTTTAAAATAAACATCTTATTCAAAGTTTGGACATAAAAATTTTAAAGTTAAAAATAAATCGACAAAGTAGGGTACTTTGGACCCTCGTCCGCAATGAAATAGGCTGTGCCATTGTCATTTAAATGCGGCCCGCACATCCAGACACTTCGCCACGGAAAATTTAAATAATAATGACACTGTGAATGTTATGTGACGTAGTAGGTATGCCTTTGATTTTCTTTTGGGTATAGAACATAGATGGAAGAGGAACATTATAAGTATTTTGTGAGATTCGCATATTATAACTAGGCGGGTATTATAACTACACTATGATTTCAATACAAAACATGCTCTATGATAGTTGAATTATAATTTTCTAAGATGGACAAAGGGTGCAATTTGTATCTACATAGATTTATCATTCTGTGGATTTATTATTTAAAAACACCCTCGTTTTTTGTATTTGTTTAAGACCTATGATCTCTACACTGGGACCCAAAGATTGACAGTACTATATATTCATAAACTGATAGAGTTGTTTGTACCTTTTTTAAATATCATTAAAAGATTATCAAAAAATAAGAGTATTGTAATTATTTTGCTGATATAGCGGTATTTCGAAATATATAGAACGCTTTCATTTGAATTTTTCTATGTAGGTATTATTTCAAAATGATAGGTGTTGGATGTATGTAGATTGGCTAAGTTTATTAAATTATAATTTTATAATCTGACGATCGGTCATCTTATCATATATGTACATATATACCAAGACCAGAGAATTAAAAAATAATAAAATTATATTATTATTTAAACAACAAATTATTTTAAAGCGACTTAATAATCTAACTAAAGATAATCGTAAACGATACTATATTCAAAACGTTTTTATCACCATATTAATATTTATGGCACTTTAAAACACAATAACACGTACAAAATGCACCCCTTAACGTTTCGCTTAAGGGTGCAATTCAAAATATGTATTTTGTATTACTATGACTGATATGACACTTTGAAGGCGTTGCGAATTATTATAGTTTATTTCGACAAATTTAAATTAAACACAGAAAATAATATCATTACTCTTATGCCGAAGGATTACAGTCGATTTTTAAATATATTTTTGGATTTTATTTGTAAACTTTGTATGGTTTTTGTGTATTATATCTTATTGTGTTTTTAACACTTCGCCCCCGCTGCAGTGGGGTGAAACTTGGGGTAGTTTGCACCCTCGTTGATTAGCGTTCTTAATCTATGGGGGATTTTGAATGTTGCTATACAGAAGAGGCGCATCAAGCAGTGAATGGTGTCGACTCTATTTTTTTAGTCTTCCTTGGAACTTTATTCTTTACAAAAATAAACCGAGATAATTGTTAGCGTTTAAATGCGTGTTTGTGCCTGGTTATAAGTAGGTGCTTTTTGTTTCTTTAAAACATTATATTTAACAATAGTTTTTGTATAATTCTAAATACTTTTAGCGAGCAATGGAAATAAAAATAGTGATTACAATTACCTACTTATAAGAAAAAACCTTGCTTAGCCAAGGATCCCTTTTGTCACTGCTTGGAATAAATATTTAGTTTTATGTAAATAATTTTAATTTAAATACCTATAGGTACCAATTTTTCTACGATGTCCGGTAAAACATTTTTCTTTTCATTTATTTCTTCTATTTATATTATAAGTTAAGTAAAATAAATATCGAACTATCCTCCCTAAAATCTAACTACTAATTCCAATGGCGTCATCTCACATAACACCGTCCAGTTATCCAATAATATTTCGTATGTTTATTTAACATCTTAAACTAGTGCTTAATGAACTGCCGCCGTTAAGCCTGTTGTGCAACATGTTCATATGGATGATGTGTCAGATCTGTAAATACTCATTGGCTGTTCTTTGAGAGACAATTTACAGGATTAAATTGTGTTTAGTGTCATATAGACAAGTTCGATGCATGTGGGCTCAATGAATAGGTAGGCTTACAGACTGTTACATCATACGGTTGCGTCAATCAGTACCTATGTACTTATGATAAAGGGGAGCACCTATACCTTACACTCTCGAGGTTTACAAGCACCATTGTAAATTAATGCATAACATGACTGCCCCGTTGGTCTAGTGGTCGCTAAGCGCGACTGCTGAGCAAGAGGTCCTGGGTTCAAATCCCGGGTCGGGCAAAGTGTTACTGAGTTTTCCATTAGGTAATTCTCAGTAGCAGCACGGAGTCTGGATATTTGCCCGGTTGATGGCAATAGGCTCGCCCCCTATTACATTGGGACTTACAACATAACTGGCGAAATGTGGGTGTACTATATCTACACCTCTGCCTACCCCTTCGGGGAATACAGGCGTGATGTTATGTTATGTTAATACATAACATATACATAATATCTACAGTTGTAAAATTACAGATAATATGTCGGTTAAATAGCTCTACGGTATTTAGAAGTAAAAGTCACCGTCCGTAATAAAGGTTCATCCTAATACTGACTCCTAACATTTTAATACCTCTGTTGATACGGTAACTTAGTTGGTAAGAGCTGCGCCACGGTTAGGCGAAGGTCGCGGGTTCAAAACCCGCTCATGTCCATCATTTCAAGTTTCTTTACTCTGTTATTTTTAAGATTTATAGTGTATGTTACCAATTCGTATTCTATTTCTTTATCGAAAACTTCTAGTCTTCACAATTGTAATCAAAATGTAGAGTAAAAAGCATTACCTCACTCGCTTACTATTGTACTAACAAACATTTTATTACCTTCTATTCATTGTCTATCTATATAGGGTGAAAAACCGTGATAATCCGACATAACACAAACAGTATATGTCCTTATATCTCAGTCATTAACCGCAATATTTTCGGTAAAGCCACTAAATTGCATTCGGATATATCCGCGACATTAGTTCGGGCGGAAGCGGTGCGCGCGCGCCGGATGCCGGTGCCCATCTATTGTGATCTGACGTCACTTCCGTCTCAGCGTAACTGCATGAGGTCTGGATGCAAACTCGGTGTATTAATATACTCTTAAACTGCGATGTGAGAATCGGGAACTCATGATTTGCACTAACTTTATTATTTCTGGTCCATGCATTTTAATCCTGTCAATATTTATTTTTTAAACTTTGCACAGACAGTGATGATGCAAAGTTTTAATTTTTTTTAAAGGTTTAAAAGAAATTAAAATGTTTTTCTGTCCTTCAATATCTTATGCCATTATTTAATTAACAAGGTACTTTGATTTATTTAGCTTCTTTTTTTACGGAAATAGGTATACATATGTATAATTATAAATAGCTTCAGGGCCTCAATATTTAATTGTATTTTCATATGTATTTACTCCTTTATTAGCTAGGTTGTATTGTGCATTTGAATCGCTGTCACAATGAAGCGTCATTACCAAAATAGATTTACAGACATTAATAGATATAGTTAACTAAAAATGACTGCATCATTCATCCCAACTGTAACCATTCAACAATAACCTCTAGTCACGGCTTGAGTAAAATTCGGTTCATTATACGAAATTCTAAAAACCGCGAATTAGATACGCACCGATCGCATGCGCACCCACGACAAGTGCAACAATGACGTCATTAAACACGAACTGTGCTTTACAAAACGTCCTAAACGCAATAGGAATAAGGTTTAGAATAAGATTGATTGGTAAATGGTTGATTTTGAGTGTGAATGAATTTTAAAATAATAATACGTCATCGCTCGTCCCTCTGTCTTTTGGGTGTAACGTTGCGTGAGGCACGTTACGGTCGTATGTTGATTTTGATGGGTAGGTAGCTGAGTGTGTGCGCATTGTTGGTGACGGTACGAGCATATAGAAAAAACTGTTACATACATACATCATTATTTTTATTTAAAATTAAAGTCATTATAAATTTATTTTGGAATTATTTCCGTAAAGATTTTACTATTAGTCGGTTCTAAAATAAGCGTCTTCCTAATTTAAACACTTTTAAACTGGTTGCAGCTGTAGAATCTTATTTCAGTTATGGTTTCGTTAGATCCATACTTATCAGACATGAATCTGAAATGGCCACTTGTCCAGGCACAAAACAATATCAGCTCACATACAAAACATATATTACTTCGTTCACATCTAACCCACACATGACGTCACACAACTAACACAGCCCCAAACCCCAATGGCTACACTCGCGTGAATTTAAATCTTGCCCCGGGTGTTAGGACGCAGTGATTTGTGGTTATTTACCGCGGTTGTTAAGTTTCCATTTTCACTGACAACTCGTGCGGAACCCGCGACGATTTCGATTCGAATTTCGTTTTTAATTTTCCAAAATAGGTACGCGGGGAATGTATTGTTGCGCCTAAATAATGGACGCAGATTACATACGCCGGTGGATCCGAATTTGCGGATTCGTATTTTACTTTTTATATTTTTAAGCATCAATGCCTCTGAATGTGTGGCGATTGAAATGGGTTAATTATGAATATGTTAGACTGAATTGTTATAACTTTGTATGGATGAAATGTATTGTTCAATGTGGCAACATTGAACAATTTCATTCTTTAGGCTCGTTATGAGTTGATAGGGAGTGTTTTGGTTCCTGACCGCCTTTTTTATATGCAATATTACATAATATAGTTACACGGTAAGTTTAAAATGTATGTCGGGGATATGTAACCGTATCGATGCGTTAACATTAAAGTACTTGACAAAAATTTAAAACTCATCCAAGAATTTCAAAACACAATTGTTTAATAAACAAATTATATTTAATTCTATAACCCGTTTATCTTCCTTATTAATTTGCCAAACCCTTCAAAATTCAAATCCAAGTAGGTAATCTAATCAAGAAAATCGTGAATTTCCAAGTAAGAAATCTGTTGAATTTTCCGTCGAGAGGCAAAAACCCCTTTTGTCCAAACAAGTCGGTGGCACGAGCAAATGTCACCGGGTGAAAGGCTGTGACATCCTCATTGAAAATTCAGTTGGTATCCGCGCAGGGAGAACGCACTGGGCGCAGAGAGTGCTGCGGTTTGTAAGCTATTTTAACTTTAGAAGATTAAAATAAATATAATAATAATTATGTAAACAATCAGCAAGAGTATAATGAGCAGTAGATAGGAGGTACGGAAAAGTAAACAAATCAATCAACCAAGTTTAAGAATTCGCGTTTGTTTTTTAAACAAAGCTTAAAATTATCCAGTGCTGTGTTTTTTCAGGTGATCTTTGCCACAGGGCCCTACTCCGGCAAAACTAAGAACAAATAAATTCGCTATTCATTACAAATAAGTTATGTAAAAACGCTCCGATTTTATAAACTAGTTCGTGAACATAAGTCAAATTTGCATAGCGCGCCCGAAGAAACTGGCAGACTTTAAATCTAGTAAATTTACTAAATCTAGGCTTGAACTGATTCTACGTTGCGCCCAGACGGCGGTTGCTGCCAAAGACCAAGAAGTCAGACTGGATTTTATAAGATAGGGGAGGTTTGTTTTCCTTACTAAACAGCAATTGCAATAAAAGATCTATTTATAAACTGAATGAAAAAGCATTATTTAATCTAATCTCTCTGCTTAAGTTCTTTTTAAGTATTTTTACCTAGAATTTGATTCCATGTCTGTCTCGACTATAAACACCTTCCCTCTTACTTAGGAACGATGCTAAGATGTTTTAAGACAACCACTTCTTTTGTCTTTTGACATTTTTTTAGTAAGGGGTTGTAGTGAAAATGTGAATGGAGTCACTTATCACAAATAGCTATAATCCAGCAACAGTATGTTCAAAAAAAGAACGTGTTAAAAAGCTATTGCAGACATTTTCTTAACGGTCAGTGAACGGATCGTAACATAAAACCCAATGTATTATTAGAATAGAAAAGAAGATACTGAAGTTAGGTAGATAAGTAAAGAAGGTAATATTCACAACGTTGTTCTTTGTAATCCTTACAGCATTTTACCTGAATATTTGTACTGTGCGGCTGTAGACAAATTGATTCCTGAATTCGATTTGTTTGACGAGTCGGGCGCACAACTACCAATAGTTGATGCTGCTTCTGTTTTCTTATGACATCATAAATTCATTGGTTTGCCGTCTAGTGGGAAATCGCATTCTGCATTTTGTAAGATAGGAGTTAGATTGGTGTTAGTTTTGCAACGTGTAGGTCCTTACTTATAGAACAAATTAGTCAGAAAATGTTCACTTACTGAAATATATTATTTATCGCTACACCATTGAACAATACTTGCTAATAATAATTTTACTTTAAAACTACTATTACGTACTACGTATTATCCGATGAACAGATTTAAAAGTTATTACCATTTGTGAAACTTAATTCTTAGACGTGTTCGGAAGTAGGTAAAGGATACCTAATGTCGAACCACTCTCAACGATATCAATGAACTTTTCAGAAGAGAAGCGAATATATTGAATTATAATAATAAGTTACTTTAATTATACAATTATAACCGATCTTCAATGAATATCAGATATCCAAAAGGAAACAACAGCAGTTTACATGCCACGTACTCAGTCAAATTAATTTGTTTATTTTTCATACTCATATGCATACAAAACAACAAATAATTCCTACACGAGCTCCAAATCTGACACACAATATTCAACTCTATGTAACTCACACATACAGGCGAATATCCTATGATGTTTAAATTGGATTTTTCAAATGTTAAAGGTTGTTTGTACGTCGTTTGAGTTGCCGAGTGTCTCTCATATCAAAGGTCGTTGTTTTAAAATAACAAAGAAATGACAATATGTATGTAATGTATGCGAGTGCTTTCTGAATTTTAATTTTTCTCTTTTTATACCTTTTGTCCTTTGTCTGTCGGAGATCATTAATTTGGATGGGACTAAAGTGATGTGAAGTTATGTTGAAGATACACCGTAATAAGTGGACATGTTTATATTTATATAAATTGGAATACAAATAATTATTATTCTTCTTTCCCCTTTTTGTTTTAATCGGCTCCCTAAGAATTGCTCCTGTATCGTGGGTGCGTTTCATGAACATGAAATATCAACACATACACCTAGACTCGGGACAAACATCTATGAATCATACAATTTTTGTCCCTTACGGAAATCGAACCCGCAACCCTTGGCGCAGTAGTCACTGGTCCAATCAGGTCGTCAATTCCTTTATGCATAGATAGAGTTTTTTATTTTATCCAACACATTTTTCTTGCCATACTATGAAGACGGCGAATGGTTGCTAATACACCAAGCTTGTTTGAACTCAGATACAGTAATGTTGAGATTGTAGACCTTGATTAAGTTCTTTTTTTTGTAATTTTTGGTCACCTAAATAAGCTAGCTTTGCAATTTTTTCTGAATATAGAAGCAGCAAATGTGTTATTTAGAAAATGAATTATGAAATCAACACTTAATCCTGCATCTATAACTTTTTACTATCGGTGATGACTTTCCATATACTTTTAATATTTACAAGGTATGTCAAATATAATTACACAAAGCCAAAATAATACAATTTACCATATACCTACGCCCAAGGCGAGGGACAATCAAACCGTCGGCGACACCAAACGAGATCAAAATAAAAATCAAATTAAGGAGACGCAGTTATTGCATAAAGGGACCCCTGCCAGCCCCTTATTGCGTTAGTCGTGAGGGCAACTCTGGCTACTAATTATAATCGCCTGAATATCTGTATTTGCTGTGTGAACTCGTATGTAATTGTGTTAGAATGGGGTTGCAGTTTTTAATAGACTTTTTTGTGTAGCGCTAAAGTAGGCACAGGAAACGAATAGCACTTCGGTTGTAAAAAGCGCCGATAGCCGAGTAGTATGACCGTCGCAAGTTCAAACCCCGGCACGCATCAATGTCTTTTCGAGTTCGTATTATAAATTAGTAATCGGTTGCTAAAAACCGTGAAGGAAAACATCGTAAGGGAAACCAGCACAACTGAGAGATTTTTCAACGGTGTGTAAAGCCATGGCAGAGGCTTACAGGCTGTTTAAACTCTGGCACCAGGTTGTTCATCAATAAGAATAAGCACTTTGCTTATGTTGATTGGTCGTCATATCGGACTGGATGTGAAGAAATAATAGAGAGTGAACAACTGTCTATTATAATAAACAGGTTGGATACTATTTTTGATAAGACTGATATTTGTCACTGTGCCCAAAATTCAATGAGGAGAGCATTGATGTGTAATTTATTTATTCTCAGATAAATCTCAGCAACTTTGAAATAATCACTTTAATCCAAGATCGAAACTACAGTGCGATCACCCCAAGTTATGAAGGTTCACTAACAAAAAACGAAATGAAGTTTGGACTCGCAAACCGCACTCAAATCGTATTACCAAAAACGCATTGCATCCCCATTGAAATATAATGAATTTATACAGAAATTTGATGGTTTGTGGGTGGACTCCCCGTCGAAATATTGGAACTGGAAGAGCAATATGGAGTAGTAGGATACTACGATGTTGTAAAAAAGGTAGCATGGTACTAATAATGGTTATATTGAAGTCAAGGTCGGATTACTGAAACGTATTTTATTTAAAAAGTCCCTGTTACATATTGTACAAGAATATTTATAAATATTTATTATATAACAAAATGCCTTTAATGCCAATAAAGAAGTAAATTCTCAATTCCTAACTAAGCATGCAAGTTCTTAATTACTGGATTGACTTCTTCTGCAGTTAGCTCGTTGATCCAGATAGAGACCCTTCTAGATTAAGATTTCGTCTCATAAAGTTGTTATTTACTTAGATATGTAGAATCTTATATTGGACCAGATAACTTCTTTATTTAAGTTAGTACATGATAAATATTGAAAGATCAACTAAGAAATGTTCCTCGAAAGTCCTTCTAGCAGAACTGACACAGAATCCTACCCAGTGGGTGGGTAGGGTGGTAAAGACAATGTGGAACTAGCAGTAGTAATCAGTTTAGCGAACAATTTGCGTCTCCACCGATGCATGGTATATGCCAGCGTAATCTGCCCGACCTCCCCCGTCGACCATCTGCATGTATTGTTTTTTAAACCCTTAGTATGAACGATTGTTTTATAGTTTCAAATAGTGCTGAAAGGATTTTTGTGTTCGCTGTTTTCAGCTTTTTTTTTCATGTTGTACCTAGTTCAGTTTTTAATACATTTTATTTTGATTTACAGATTTTTTTGCGGATTTTAAAGTAAAAACAGAATAGGAATGATTTGATAGAATGTCATTTGTTTTTAAATCAAACCCTCAATATTAAGGCTTCGATGAAATTACTATGCTTCGACCATAATTGTCTGAAATATAATTATTTTAATAACCTAACCCTGGATTTTATGGCTTCCCTTTGTAGGTATACCTAAATCATCAATCGATCCATACATTTGTCCTCTCATAATGCATTAGTTTTTAATAACATGTCCATGCCACGACAGCCGGTTTTCTCTCAAATTTTCTGTTACTGTAACAGGCGTTACTATCACTTACATAATCTAATAGGTATGCCCGTTTTTCCTTTCTTGTGACTGACTATAATCAATTGACCCAAAATTCAACTATTCCCAATAGCTGAAACTCCTAAAAACTAAGCAATGTCATACCTCATTACTACACAACAAATCCCGATTGAGTCGTCATACTGTCTCGATTGTGACCAATCGCGTTGATCCGCAAAGCGTGGCAGCCACGTGGCGGGAGTGTGGCGCGACTGTTGCGCGTCTGTCGCCGACGTACGGGTAACATCGTTAATTATTGCGAATAAGATGAGACGCGTTTTCCTAGTTATTTGAGAAATTGTTGTGTAATTGGTCGCGTTCTGTAAACGTTGGTTGGACATGGGATTTATTGTTGTGCAGTTGACGGAATATTATTTAATGTTATCGAGGCAAATTGGTGTATTAAGTTAGGTGATTTGCCTTTGGTTTCAATGCTGTTGGTTATATTCCAGCGCTGGTTATCTTTAGTATTTTATCAGGTGTCTAAGTCTACTCGTACCGAGAAATGTTTGTAATTACCAAAAAATAAGCTGCTTTTGTACCTTCTATTTTCTTTACGTGCTTACCTGATTGACAGATTTTTGCGCAAGGCTTTAATAAACTAGATTGCAAGTCGCCTTTATGTGTTGACCATAATCAAATAATAAAAAACAGCAAATTAAATGTATCCATTCATAACCAAATGTCCCCATTTCTCACATAAAAAATCAACATTAACTATAACAATGATTTTATTATACGTGTGAAATATCATATAATGGTGGCACGCGACTTCTAATGGGTTAATATGTGTATTAACGGACAATAGATATAAAAAACCCTACGAATGCGACTGGTGACATTGATATCATAATCAAAATATGAAATGATATTTCTGGGGGCCGATTGTACCCTTGAGAGGGATTAGACCTCGCCCTGTGTTTGTTTGTTTTTAATGATATTTTATGAAATTGATAGTTTATTGTCAGAGGTTGATGAAGGATTACATGTGTACCTATATTTCTTGAGTTGTTTGTTCTTAAAATATTAGTGCTCTTGAGTACAACTGAATTTTATAATTGTGAGTACCTATCGATAAAGGGCGTTCAGTTAGATGCATCATATTGTTTCATTTGCAAGTTGTAACGTAAAGTTCACAACTATGTAAAGCTGATGCATAATCCGTTACTGTTCAAGGTAAACTACAAGGTTGGTTAAAATTTCGCCCAAACGCAAAAACCCATTTTTTCATCGTTTACACCACCGCTTTTAAACCGTCTTAAAACTACTGTCACTAGCAGACTTCATACATTCCAACAATTTCCCAGGAAAATCCCGCACTCACAATACGTACCCATTGTGGGCCAGTCTCTACCAGACCACTCCGTTCGCACGAAAATACCCGATAAAAAACGAACAACGCCACGTGCCAACGCATTATACGATAACCGTCGGGGGCGGTATTAGGAATTGGGGGCAACCCTAATCTTAATTTTTGTTGTACTATTCGAAAATAAAACGTTGCGTCGTTATTATAAGGTGGAAGTTTCAATGCAGTTTCTTGATTAGTCTTTGTGAAAATTGACAGTTGATTTACGACTTAAGTAAGAAGTTATAGGGTTGAATTTCGCATGGTATAAGGTTATAAGTTTTCATTACAGGGTTGTCAGATGATTTCTCTATTTATTGGTGGGAAACTCCGCGTGTCAGATCTAACACCAGTTTTAATATTTTAGGTCGCGTGCCAGCCACGCGTAGGGCTTTGGTAAAAAACTGGACGAGCGTAATTCGCGTTTTATTGTCGCATTCTCCTTGTTAAATGTTATGGCGATTTTTCGTCGCATTGTGCGTTTTTTTTGCGGTCGGACGTCGGTCGTTTATGTTATTAGTCGCAAATTGACTGATCGCGAATAAAGAAAGCGAGTTTAATTTAACTAGTTTCATTGTTCGGGACAAAAATCTTCTAATAGGTACGTCGCTTCTCACTGTCGACTTATATTTTTTTTTTAGTAAGTTGACATTTAACTTTGATATTCTATTAGATTTTTTATAATTTTCCAATTGTAACTTTATACATTTGTATGAAGATGGGTAGAATATATAATATATCTAACATTAATGAATTAGAATTTCATCATTAAAATATGATCTACTATTAATCGCCACTAGTTCCAGTATGATGCATTCAATGCCATCTATCGTCTAACGGAGTAAAAGGCCTGGGTCCTACAATTGCGTTGTAAATTAAAACGTTGTAATCATAATTTTTATTACATTAATTTTCTTTTATGTAATTATATCCTAATAATGTTACCATATGAATACACAAATATTTAGACTAACCGCCGCGCACACAGAGACGTTAATGATTACTTAAACTGACACTAAATTAAGATTTCACAAATAAAACCTTTAGGTACTTAGTGATAGTTTAAGCATAGAGAAAATTAAAATAGTAAGCATTAAATGTTCGGTGGTAAAGATTTTAAGAGAATCACTTAAGTTAGAGGTATTTTTCTAATTGTGTTTAAAAAGATCTTCAATCTATAGTTCTATGTTTATCTACTAGAGTTTTTCGCATTAAATGGTAAGGTTGGAAGTTTTCAAAAAGAATATCATATACCTACCTACTTTACAAAAAAATCATCAAACCAAAAAAGTTTTCATCCAAAAACAAATCAGATCGTTCCACCTGGTCCCCAACTATTCCACATTTTCGCTACCTCTGTCGCCATCTATCGGCGTCACTTCGCACTATCCGAAGGACAGTGCCACCCTCAAAAGGGCCTATTTCCGTCCACGTGGCGACAACAATAGGGCACGACTTGATATAGAACCGATATAATACACGTCATCGCTACGTCATAATAATATCCTGGATTATTTACATTGACGACAGGAAATTGCCTTTTTGGCCCGGCTCAATTGTGTAGGCATTTTATTTGATAGATTGTAGTTAGAAAAAAATGTGCAATTTTAGAGGGTTCGCTTGATAGTGTTATTAAGCAGGAGCAGATCGTAAAATTAGATAAAGTTAGTTCGGTACCGTAGAAAAGAGAACATTTCAGTAACAAAATAAAATATCTTATTAGGATTCTCAAAACCTTCGCTTTAATGTGTTTTAATTCGTTTCCCCCAATATAATTGTGAGCTACCAGACATGTACCAGAGTATTATGTGTTTCATCGTGTGCCGTGTGTCAAACCCGCAACCCTTTGCGTAGTACCAGACCAACCACGTAACCATTGCATAATAGAGCAGCAATATAATACATAAAAAACCGGCTATATGCGAGTCGGACTCTCACACGAAGGGTATCGTACAGTTATCTATAAAAACAGCATAAAATTCACGTTTGTTGTATGGGAGCCCCCTTAAATATTTATTTTATTCTGTTTTTTAGTATTTGTTGTAATAGCGGCAGCAGAATACATCATTTGTGAAAATTTCAACTGTCTAACTATCACGGTTCATGAGATACAGCCTGGTGACAGACGGACGGCCGGACAAGGTCCCGTTTACCCTTTGGGTACGGAACCCTAAAAAGTATATAAAAGCATCTTGTAACGTCTGTCAATGAAGTTAGTGCCAACAAAATAAAATAACGTCAATGTCCATGCTCAATAAAAGTATAATGTATATTACAACATAACCCATTTTCGCTTATAACTAAATCAAAACCATCATCCTTTTCACATGCATAAATAAAAATAAAACAAAAAATAAATAAAATAAACTATGTTCAATCTGTTCAGCCATAATCCGACAGCGGAATGCTTTCCTGCAAATAAGGGATTTTATTCAATAAAATATAATTATATACCTACAAATGGGGGTACTGATTTTTACCTGTGGGTAGGGCTAACGTTAGGCAATTTGTCTCCCGATCAGACAAACATCGTATCGGTATGGAAAGGATAGAAGAGAGAAGGCGCTTAGATACTTTTAGCCGAAGTAAATCTTGGTTCATTTTTCTACAATGCTTAAGAGTCATAGGGCAATTAAAAAATAGTCAGTTGCCATTGTTATTTCGGTATGAAGCTTCGTTATTTCGGTATTGCAATAAGTGCGCATTTTCGGATCTAATACCGACTGCAACCATAATATTTTGTAAAACATTGCTTTCTACCGAAAACTGCAATTTGATGGCTCATAAACCGTTTTTTTCTAGCATGATGTCTGCGGAACAACTGTTCTACTAGGAGCAGATGATCTACAATAAACTTCTAGCCACTAGGTATCTATTTACCAGTCCATTGTGTAGGCTATGCTTATCCGACGCTTGCTTGCCCACTGCTCGCGAAGTCTTCATCTTCACTATAGCGTCGATGGAATGGTGTGAGTCTGAATTACAGGAATTTATGTCAATGCGGAGAGGTTCTTTGATTATGCTAAGGTAGGTATAGGATCAACTATTTTTTAAATAATTGTAACCAGTCGTGGGGATAAGTACTGTAATGACTTAGAATGAACTTTTATAGGTTATCAACGAAAACGAATATACTAATGGGTTCAAGAAATAACATTTCTAAGAGCCGATTTTTCAAGCGACGGATTATTTTATGAAAATTAAATTTTCCATACACTAACTGTCGAAATGAAAATTGTATCCTTCAAATATAATTAAGTATTTGAATACTTCAAATTTAATTGAAAAATTGGGCCTTGCAATTTCAGTTTATTTTTTAATCTGTTTAATTAACTACTGGTCTATTATATTGAAATAAGTATGTTATTTTTCATTTCAGATAAGCTGATATCCATGTTTTTTTTTTTTAAATAGTGAGTGTAATCATGCCAAGCAAGAACAGGTAATCTTCAACTGACACAAACTACACTTACCTCGAACTCCCCTATGAAGATATCAGAGTCATCTGATGGTGGTGGCTGATCAATGTTGTCTACTGCGGTTATTTGAGGACCTGAAAAAGAATTGCTTATTACAATGTCTTGATTTAGAGTCTAGAGTATAAGATATAATTATAATGTTGGTGAGTATTACCTAAGGGAATGCACTCCATAGGCTCAAAGAGGTCCATTGAGATCAGATCCAAAGGAGGCGAAGGTGCCGGTGGCGGCAAAGCACAGGTGGATGATATTCTTGTACCTGAGGTAAACGGACACTTTTAAGTACACTACTAACCTTGTTGCATCGGTTTTGTTATACATTTTTATACATAAACTCCATTATTCAACTCAAATGATAAGGAACAACATCAATTTCTCAAAGGACTTAAGTTGCAAGGTTCCATGATGTCATTTCTATGTCAAATGGAAAATAGTGTTGCTACCACATCGTGAACTTTCTTCTTGTTGACCTAGATTGTAGACGGCAGGTTACTCACCACTTCGCAGTCCGTCTTCGTAGCTGTGGCAGGCGTCGATGCGGCGCGGCTCGGCGCGGGCCAGCGCGGACGGGCCCGGCCGGGGGTCGGTGCGGGTCGTGCAGGGCTCCACGTTTACCTCACCCACTGTTAACATTCATGTCAATTCTAACCTTGTCCAGATTTTTAATTATACGTAAAACCAATCATCATCTGGCCTGTGTTCCCCTAAGTCAATCAAATCCACTTAGTTAATAATTTTCCAAGTCAGAGGTGTTAAAACACCCCCAAATTTCGTCAATTATGTGATAGATATTCATGCTGAACAGTCCCGCTGTGCGTCCAATAGGTCTATGTCCAGCATAGCAGCACCAGGCCGTTAAAAAGAAGACAAAATCGAACAAATAAAGATTTTTGTTGCTACAATAAATTCGATAAATATGTTAACAACAAGTTGTTTTATTTATATTTAATGCATTTTCAGCAGTAACATAACAGCCAGTTTATCAACCTGAGACGATACGTTAGTTCAGCAAGCACAAAAGAAGAAGTATTTAATCAAAATTCAAGTTTACAATCATCAGACATTGGATTATACTCTATATATTATACTCTTACCGTCAGCAGACAAGGCAGTATGGTAAGCATGGTGCGGCTCCTCGACAGTAAGATGCAGTCTGCCTCCAGGCTTGATCCTGGGAACTACAGTTGCTACCACAGGAACTCTGATCTGAACTGCGCCGTTTGCTTCCAATCTGGGTTCTATGTCTCCATGCTGAAACAAAAGTATTAGAAATTAAATAATTTTAATGCGTTGTTTCAGTAAACAAATAAGAAGTTTCAAAGTAAGTAAAGTACAACTCTAAAAATGTGTTTTATTAATGTTATCCTATGAGCACTTTTCATAAGTTTTAATATAAGCATCTTTTTATTTTAATAAATACCTGTGACGCAGCGTCTTCAGACTCATTTTTCAATACAATTTTGCCTCCAACCCTCAAATCTTCAGCTGTTGCCGGCACTAACATCTGAAAACAAAAAACATGGTTCATCGTAAATTAAGGTTATTACGAAAAGAATGACAGGGAGCAGGACATTTCAGGCATATCTGTTTACATTACATCAATTACATCTTCAGAAAATAAGCAAACTTACCTGTTTCCCACCAGGGAGCTTCGTATCAACAACCTTGACCAACACAGGAGTACCATTATCAGGCTTCAGCAACGCAAATGGTGTCTGTCTAGTCGCCAAAGCCACTCCCATATGATAGGTCTTAATGGGATCTACTATCACGCCACTGCTCATAGAACCCCATGGTCCCTCGTTCCAAATGTCTCCCGGCTCAAGGTAGTGTTTGGAAATTTCCCATGGCTCAGGTTTGGGAGTCCAGTTAGATGAAGATGGACCTTCAACAGATGGGAGGTATGGTCCTACTGAAGAGCTAACTTCACAATGTTCCACTTGGGGTCTGTAAAACAATGATTATAATAATAATAAAAGTTAAAATGTTTACCTATGTGTAAATATAATTGTATAATACTTCCAAGATTCACCCGAACTATGAACCGAGTCAGGACAGCAATGAAATGCAGCGAAAGTAATGTGAAGTTTGTAACTCGTTAAAAGTTTTCCTTTCCTGAGTAGGGTAGCATATTTAAGTGCATCTACTTAGTATAAAGTTAATGTTTTTGTATAATTGGAGTTTCTAGTCTTTGCTTCTGGCAATCATGATCAATAGCACGCTTAGGATAATAGTATGAGTAGATAAATGGTTCAAAACAATTTAAAACTTACTTGATTAAGTGAAAATCTGTCTTTTTTGTGTAAGTACTAGCACTTACCTAGTAGAATCAGGCTGTGTCTCAGTAGCAGACCGAGTTATACGCGGGGTAGTTCTTCCACGAACATTTACCGTAGGACAGTTGGTATCGTCCGGATGAGCCTGTTGGATGACATCTTGCTTTACTTTATGGTGATCAGAAAGCTAAGATGAGACAAAGTCAACGCTTTCGTATATATTACACATTTTGTTCATGCACAACATTAGAAAAACTTGTTTAATTCATAAAAGGTCTTAAGGTTATTTCTCGTCAAAAACACGCGGCCAGAAGAATAATACATAGCATTAAATAGCATATTAGAAATAAAATGTATAGCGTACCTTATTCTTATGGCAAACTAAGTTCGACTGCTGGTTGAAACCCTTCAAGCAAATGTTGCAACGGTAAGGACGCTCATTTGTATGTGTGAAGAGATGGTTGCGGAGATTACCTGTTAGAACACAAAAAAACTAAGTCTTTTAATCTAAGTAGGTTAGGTTTGGTTATTTGATGGCAATACACTGAAATAACAATGAGTATAAGAGTATTATAAGATGGTTAGGATATAAATAAGGAAAGGATGAAGTTAGGTAACCTTTTTGATGGAATCCTTTGGGACAGATGTGACACCTGTAAGGCTTCTCGTCAGAATGGGTCTTGCGGTGAGAGATGAGAGTGGACACACGGTTGAAAGTCTTGTTGCACACCTGTTTATTATAGAAACTTTAAATTACGTACCTCCGAAATCTATATAAAAAGATAACCTTAATCCTTCTAACAGTAGAATACGTCATTCAATTTCCGAAGGAATTAAACTTAAGCTCATTACTTAAGCTACGTATGAAATGCCTGCTCTATTATAGAATAAGAATTCAGATTGTCCATGAAGTAAGCGAAGGCTGAAAACAGTTGTCAAAATGATCTAACCTCACAAGCGTAAGGCCTCTCAGCAGAATGTATGGCGCGGTGCTGGCTCAGAGTGGACAGCTGTCTGAAGCTCTTCCCGCAGGCGACGCAGTGGAAGTTCCTCTCATCGGTGTGAGTCGGAAGGTGACGCATCAGAGTGTACTGGTGTTGGAACTCGCGACTACCTGATGGTGCACAGGTGAATTAGTGTATATGGTGTAATGAACTGGGGAATACTGTATATTGGTACCTTATAGGGCAGTAAAACAGTTGATAGTAAAAACGGACAGTGGTTTGTTAGTTTGCATTATTGCCTCCGTGATAAGCTAATTAGTTAGTTTAAATATACGTTAACGTGAATACTTAAAAAAGAGGAATGCTGAAAACCGATAGATGCGACTAGCCTATTCAAATCTGTAGCCACTTCAACAAATGATAACTCAATTTTTACGTAAATGCTCTTCAGACTATCAAAAATTATATGGTATACCTTTAATATATAATATATGTACATAGCGTAACGTAATTAAAACAACCGACTGTTATGACTCTTAAACTACTTAATAGATAACTCTAAGTCAAAGAACACTACGTCACTTACAGATGCCACACTCCCACAGCTTGACCGTCCGTCCATGTCTCTTCACATACTTGACGTAGTGGAACCTAGAGCGAGGGTCTGCCTTGTCCACCTTGCATGTGCCATGCCCGCTTTTGTTTCTATCTGTACCCGTTAAAGACAAACTGTCAGTCCACATATTTAGTTCATATTTTATATTACACTGTAAGATTTTTACGGAGCGGAAAGTAAGACAGATCAACAGAGCCTAGACGTGTTTAAAATACGCGAATTATGCTTAAAACTCAACGCAAGAACTACGTAATAGGGTAGATACAAATAGATTAAAGTTTCTTTGAGCATTAAATGACTGGATTGAACTCAGGACTTGATTTATTCTTTAAAAAATATGATTCTTGATAATCGATGTATGGAAAGTGAATCAAGTTTTACCTGTTCCAGGGTTTCCAGCAGATGTAGATGAAACGAGATGGGGCTCTCCAAATATCTTTTTGCTAAACGTAAGTCCATTTCTATTAGTAGGCTGTAGAACAGAACTGGAAGTATCGGCCTCCTGTCAAAAAATTGTAACTCAATAAATAATTTTAATCCTGAGGTAGGTGTAGTAATATTAATCGAAGTAAAGGTGTGCTTACACGGGCAAGTAATTGCGCGATTACTGGCAATTTTGGTCAAAATGATGTCCCGGTAACACCTAGCAATGTATGGCAATACAAAAATTGTATGGAATTTGCCAAGAATTGCTGAATTTTAGTTGCCCGTGTAAGCGCACCGTAAGCTGACGACAACGAAACAATATACTTAAGGTTATATAAAGTTTAGGCATCATTATACGAAATATAAAGTTTTTTATCGTAAAAATTGTATATTCTAGGTACAAATTTTATTAACGCTGGCTTCTACACTAGAAATTTATTCACTTTTTATTGAAAGGTAAATGCGTTATTTAGACAAATAAATCCCATGCGCAAATGCCTAGATTCGGAACCTACCTTCATCTCACTCTTAAGTGCAGCATCCAAATCCTTGCCAAAAGTAGTTTGCCCTGTAGTACCAAACCCTGGTTCGGAGACCAGGGAAGCAATATTACCATCTTCTTCAGTCCACGCGAATCTAGCCTGTTGCTGCTCCAAGCCATCAGGGAAGAATCCGTCGCGGAAGAGAGAACGTGGGACGTCGAGCTGGTTGGAGAAGATTTGAACAATAAGTAGCGAAGAATTTTCTGATTGTCGATTTATATTAAATGTATGATCGTCATATAACATAATCAGCTGTGTCGTCAGTCTAGTTGGTGTATAAAAATATTTGATTTATATTTTTAAATTATGTGGTTATTTGCGATTCAATATTAACAAGTATAACGAGAAGTGTACGATTATGACATAACTAATACATAATTATGTATGTTAGGTTTATCCAGCAGACTTATTGGCACGGTGGCTACGTGTTTGTCGTCGTCCTAGAGGTACTTAAGTTTGATTTTTGCGCGGGAAAAATTGTAACGTATCTATGGACATTGTCGACTACCTATAATTCAAAATCACCTAGCTGTGTGTTCATGCTTAGTAGTCAGCTACATGTAGTGCTTGCAACAAGCACAAGAAATAAGGAACAGTATCTGTAAGATAGTGCTACACAAGGCTTTATATAGTACACATTCCTAGACGAACTTGCAGTCTTGTCCGCGCTTGCTAGTGGCCCCCACACTCCGCTTACAGCTCATAAGATAGCTAAACCTAACCAATAGACTTCACTACTCAGCCGGTATAACAGAGTCAGCAAAACATACGTGCACAGATAATATATAATACAAAAACTGCAACCCTTTATAGATTTCCTTTGACAGTGTAGAATTTTCATTAAGACAGCGCGAATTTGTTCAACACAATTGATGGATAAAGTTATGACAATTTAAATCGACAGGTCTAAAAATCATTGTCAGCTGCAGTGACAATGACAGGCTTACTGACAATTAAGAAAGCCATTGTTTAAATGGGAAATTGGGAATGACACGGTCGAAAGAATGAAAATATGCTCGCCTTCCTACCTATATTAATTAATAAATGTTAAATACATACATCGTTTCTGCTTGAGTTCGACAATAACGGTTCCCCATTGAATCCTAAATCCTTTTTGTCAAACTTGTCACTCAGACACACTTCACGTATGCTGCAACAACAATTACATTATAAAACAAAAATAAAACAAACGTAAAATCACAGAAAGAAATCAGTATGGTCGCGTTTCAACTTTTTATCAAAAAAAACGAAGATCGCACCTTATAATCTCATCGCCCGGCCTCATGAAACCACTCTCCGGTATTTCTTCTTTTATTTCTTCATCGGAAAACATCATTTATTTTTCGCAATATTCAATTATTTTAAAGACAAAAAACAACACCACGCAAACGTCAAACAGTCTGTTTTTTCACTACATGATTTTTGTTTCTATGACGATTCTTGTTCTTCATTTGAAAGTTTTTTACTTTTCTGATAATTACTTTTTTGTAAGTTGCGAGTGGTAAGTGAAGTATTGGTTGTCTGTCAACTGCAGTCTGACCTCTTTTGAACTTTTAAGGTCGATGTCCTATTTTATTTATTGTAATATTTTTCCCGCGTTTTTTCTGTATGCAAGCATCAAATTAATTAAATTAAAAGAACCTCATTGTTTTTTACAGAAGCTGATATTTTATTTCCAAAAAATAGCAAACTTTAAAAACTTGCACTGTTTTTGTTTATTTTGAAAGTACGTGTTCTTGTTCACAAACATTTCAGTGAATAAAAATATCCAACGTTCTGAAGTGGTTTGTTACAACGTCTAAGTGGTATGCTCATTTCGTTGCGAAGCCCACTTGAATACCTGAAGAATACTCTAAACCTACTTAATGTCCTCGAAGGGAAAAACATCTTGTGAATAAAGAATTATTCTGTCTGATTCAAGAGGTGAAATATTGACTGAATTATTTCATTGGTTAGGTATTTTAGCTACCTACATTACATTAGGTTACCTATAAGTTGATACCTTAATAACTTATTAAAAAAATAAAATCATCTGGCCATTTTATATGAACCAAATCGATACAAATAAGTTATTATATTACAAAGGATGCAAGATACTTATTTACGAGAAGGTAGCAAGTAGTTATGTAAGTTTAGACCAAGAAAAAATATAGTCGAATACCCACCAATGTATGTGAGTGAGTGGAATGTGTAGAGTAGAAGCTGGTAAGCTGCTTATTGAACGTGAAGATGTTCACAGTTCGCTGACAATGAAACCGACTATCGCAGGAATGTCTTTGATTGAAATTCCATGTGATTTGATTGAAATACCTTCCTTGATTTTGACTCTCGCCACGCACCACGCATTCTATCCTAGTAATTAGACCCTGATTGTATTGTATGTTATGGAAGCCTTCGGAATTTTCTATTTTTATCTATTGATGACATTAATTCATAAAATCTAATTAATTTAAAATAAAATTTATTTTGCCTGAAGGGTTGGAAAATGTTAATATTATTATTAATGAACAACAATTGCGATATAAATAAATCAAATACGAAATATCTAAAATCAAATACGACAGATTTTATTTCTAACTTATAAATAATGATATTATTTATTCAATTAAAAAGGTTTTTAATTATTTTGATTAGCTGAATTACAACACCATCTATTGTCAAAATGTTGAAAGTTCAATTTAGCGCCATCTATAAATTTTGTAAAAAACTACTTACTGGAAGTTGTCGGTTTTGCGCTTTAGTTGCGCCATCTAGTATAAGACTTACAAGCAAGTTAGGCAGCTTAGTAGCAACAGCTGTACCCTTGTATTAGTTTGAGCAGTATTTTGTAGATGGCGCTTTATACAATCTTGTGTGTATTAAATTAAAATAATTTATTAAATTTACTTTTAATTAAGTACCTACGTAGGTACATGTCGACAAGGGTGGGCAAGTGTTTTCACCTTTCCGTTGTTACCAGTCTATTCATGTACATATGTAATATTTTCACAGTTCATCATAATAATTATGCGAAATGTGGCAATACTCATAAGACCTAAGTACTTAGGTGTTTAGTGGCGGCCCTATTGCCACATCGGGTTCTTAATCCGTCATATCCTCATCTATAACATAACATAATGCCAAGGTATAGATTCCCTTAGCGAGTAGGCAGAGGTAGGTAGGTATATCCCACATTTAACCATATAATTAACAGGTCCCATTACGGGGGTGAGCCTACACATTATCCCGGGAAACACCCAAATCCTTATTACTAGATACTGAAAATAACCGAATGGGAAAACCCAAAAACACTGCCGGGGAATTAAACCCAGTACTAAACGATCGAGGCATTCGATTTCATAATTACAGTAATCTAGTTTAGTCCCACGCTTATACATATCTCATTCTTATTGAAACATCGGTGGGCACTCGATCTTAGTCTGTCTGACAGACCACGCAAATACCTGTTCTTCGATGGCCAGTCCAGATAATAACTTGCACAGTCATCCCCAGCCTGTATTTACAACTGTATGGATTATTTACCATGGATATTGCTAAAGGTACTTAGTGTTGGCGTCATGGATAATAATGGAATAAGTAGTAGGTTACAGTTTAGTTTCTATTGATCTCAATAAAAGTACATACATACCTACATACAGTTTAGATGTATGATGTAATCACATCACACTATGACATGTGATGTCATGGTGTGATGTGTCACACTTATCACACTAATATTATGAAGGCGAAAGTTTGTGAGTGTGTTTGTATGTTTGTAACCTCTTCACGCTCAAACGGCGGGACCGATTTTGCTAAAATTTGGTATGGAGGTAGCTGATGCCCTGGATTAGCACATAGGCTTTTTATCCTGCAAAAAAAGAGCGGGTTATACCGCGGGGCGCAGCTAGTTATAATAAATAAGATAAAAGACTGTTTCAAATTTCTTCTTCTTAAGTGGTTTTTTCTACTTAGCCAAATCTTGAGGCAGTGGCCGCTCATGCACGTTTAAAATATATTCTACCTACTAACAAAATATGGACTGAGGTTTGAGATAAATATTTTCAATTTGTACTATTGTGACTAGGTTTCTATTAACTAAAATGAGAAGGACCAGTACGCAGTGGCGGATTTAAGGTTAACCTAAAGGCAAACTAGGGACGAGCCTAGCGGCGTAAGGGTACCAAGAGTCGTGCGCGGTTGTTTTTCGTCAAAACAATTTAGACTAACCCTGCGCTAAGCTGGCTTCGAAAGTTATTTAACTGACGATTGAAAAATCGGCCCTAAGTGTCTTAGCCCCATAAAAATAATAATATTGCTGTGCCTATGTTCAATAGTACAGTAACTAGGTATCTACTTAGTGTTACCCATCCCACTTATTCTTCAAAGTGTTACCATTATTTTTCAATCAAACCAAGAAATGACATTCTCCTCATAGTTACGGGCACATCATCGCAAATGCCAATAGTTACAAGAAAATTTCCCAAGCGACGGGTTTCAATCGTTTGACAAATCAGAGCTAAGTTGATGCACAAATGGCCATTGATGACGTCACGGACCAATAATGCCTGTGATTGGTTCGCACGTGACGTTCGGTTACATCGGTACACTTCAGTGCAATAAAAAGTACGTACTCAGGGATTTTAAAACACTCAAATACGGAGTTTAAAAAATGTTAGATTTTTCTTAAGTTTAGTATCAGTCAATAGTAACATAATAAGATGATCTAGTAGGTAATGTTTGTAACCTAACTAGTTAGAAAGAACGATCTTTTTTTAATAGCTCAGCTTTGAACAAAAGCGATCGTCGAGTCATTATAACAAGGGAATTGAATACGAATAATTGGACTGCGTTGTTGGTCTAGTGGTCGCTAAGCGCGACTGCTGATCAAGAGGTCCTGGGTTCAAATCACGGTTCGGGCAAAGTGATACAGAGTTTTCCATTAGGTAACTCTCAGTAGCAGCACGGAGTCTGGATTTGTGCCCGGTTGATGGCAATAGGCTCGCCCCCTATTACATTGGGACTTACAACATAACTGGCGAAATGTGGGTGTACTATATGTTCACCTCTGCCTACTCCTTCGGGGAATACAGGCGCGATGTTATGTTATGTTTATGTTATGAATTGAATAGTAGGCTCTTAATAAGAGCTACAATATTTTTTATTACCTATCATAATCATTTCAGTCTGGTATCACCCATTGAGGCGTTCCTTTTTCTCTACTATCCTTCTCCATTTTGGACGTCACTTATCCAAGAGTTATTCGAATTTGTTAACTATACTACGTAAAGATTATTTCTTGTTATAAAAGTAGATAAATTCGCATTTAAAGATAAATCGAACTCGTTAAAATCCCACGATGATCAAACGTCACGCGGACGTGTTACAGAAGTGCGCAGTTTACAGATTGTAGTGAACGAATGCAGTAAATTATGTCAGCTTCCTACACCGTTACTATTTGTAATCGAGTTAATTAAATCCTTAAACAGATTTATAAGGTACATGAGGAGATAGGCTCTGGCACGTTTTAGATTAATACAAGATACTGAATACTTATCTTAATTTATTATATTCATCAGTTAACGATTTTCCCAGGTATGTTTTGATAGACTGTGTAAGCAGATGCAACTAAATAGTTATCTCTTACATGTAGGAACTGCCATCTTTTTCATTTCTTACACAACCCTTTACTATCTAAACTTATTTGTATGTATACGAAACTACGAGTAAGTATCTGTTTGTTACGTCAACATGACAAAATCCCTGAACCAATAGTAATGAAATCTAATTTGGAAGCTTGAACCTTATTATTATTCGATATATTAGATATTTTATTGTGGCTTGGTGGCTAGGTGATTGCTTGTTTATATTAATAATATTTGTTTGTTATGAAATAGAGTACCTCCTTACAATTTAGGTACATGCATAAACACTCAAATTCGGTCGTACAAATATTTGTCCCATGCAGAGAATAATATGAGACCCTAGTTCAGTATCGTTGTAGGTAACATTACTACCAAAATTGTTAGTAAAATAAATTCGATTTTCCAGTGTTACTTAATTGTGCACGACAGTGTACGCCATATTGTATGGCTATGAGAAAGCGTCACCTCCATTATCCGCGGCTGACAATAATTCCGTATCGCACACAACGACGCGCCATTTTCTGAATTTGTGTCCGCTTGTCAAGCTGGATGGTGTTATGTAGGAACTGACAAGATTTAATACAGTTTTCATATTATTATGTTGAGGTTGGTATTATAATACTTAGGTAAAGTAGCCTTGATAATAAACAACTGTTTATTATAAATAATAACCTAGGTAAATTAAATTAATCAAAAATACAGATGTTTTATAGAAAAGTGGATTGTAAACATGGTCAGATCCAATAATTATTAAAGTGTGATATCAACTCTATATTGCATATTTACGGATTACTGTTAATAGATAATTAAAATTTCAACTCTATTTATAC
This sequence comes from Abrostola tripartita, assembly GCA_905340225.1. NCBI lineage: Eukaryota > Metazoa > Arthropoda > Insecta > Lepidoptera > Noctuidae > Abrostola > Abrostola tripartita. Next base: position 5,563,415 of record HG996504.1, read on the forward strand.
ATACATTTTAATTTGTTTAATTTCCTAAGTTTAGTTTATAGAAGCTAAATACAGTCAAATGTACTTACATTGCATATTTACCCATAAGGTCACAGTACACTATATTAACTCTTGTTAGTATAAGTGTGCGACAATGATGTGGAAGAGCGGAGCCTTCTAACACAGGCATTGTTTGCTTAAAAGGAGGCTCCAAACACGTTTAATGTACCTAATGTTAATTTTCTATTTGCCACAATAAACTATTTTGTATTTTTTGTACGGATTACGGTCCGTTCTAGTAAAATGAATATGTATGCTTTAAGTACTAAGTACTGACATTTTAAGCTTTACAGTAGAAAAAAATCTGTAATAATTTCAAAGGAATACAATTCTATTCTAATTTTCAATAATTGCGACAGTCCTAGGTTCACAAAAATCTATAAAAGCATTTTCACTTGAGCCTCCTTTTAGTATGAAGCTCATCCAATCTTGTTAGGAAAACGCTTGATACGATTACCGGCCCATATCTCACAATGGTCTCACGTCAGTTATAAACGCAACAATCATCACGATACGTGTCTCTATGTGGGAGACTAGGAGGTTTACTTGTTAATGTAAGTGTGATGTTGGTCGGTTATTTTGCAAGTTTAGTCTTTCGAGCTATTGGTGGTTAGAAGAGAAGTTGGCTGATAAATTGGTAATTCTTCTTCTTATCGTATGGTTGATAAACAACCTGGTGTCAGAGTTTAAACCGCCTGTAGACCTCTGACATGGCTTTACACACCGTTGAAAAATCTCTCAGGTGTGCCGGTTTGCTTACGATGTTTTCCTTCGCCGTTTTTAGCAACTAATAATAGTATTTGGAATTAATTTAGGTTTCACTGTAGTGCAAGTAAGTGTAATATTTGTGATTTTAATTATTGGTACCCGTGAGAACCTGTAATACCCTGTAATGAACCTTTATGATGTGTATTATAACAAACCTATCCCATTATTGTAGCTGTTGGTTTTTATCAATATCAATAAATAAACAATGTCAACAAACAACAGATGAGGAAATATGTAGTTACCACCTAAGTAATGTGAAGGCTTATTAAAAATATGTAGAGCTCTACAGTTACATTAAAACATCATTTGTTTTAATGTGACTGTACAGCTCTACATATTTTACACAGCGAACACGATACCTACTCGGCGTTAAGCGTTGATTGTGGTAGGCACAGTTTTGTTCATGTAGCTAAAAGTAACAAAAAACTAATTAAGTATCATCATATTCTAATAGTTCTGTATTAGTCTATTCGAATCAGTTTTAAGTGGAAGGACTTTCTATCGAAAAAATCCTTCGTAAAGACAATCACCAATCACCATGTACCTATTTTATGAGGATTGTCTGTCTTTTAATGATTCAATATAATCTCCCGCACCTAAATAAACCTCTAAAAACAAATACATGACATCTAAACTACTTACATTAGCATAAGTTTCCACAAAAATAATAACCCATCAATTCCATCATACAGACGTTCCCATCATGAAACAATCAGACAAACTATTTAAATAGTTTTCGTAATTAAAACAAATAAACTCTCTTTATAACGCCACACGTAGCGTAAGCATTAAAACAAAAATAGTTAAAAGTATTATTAATTTTATTTGTTCTAACAGTCCAATCTTAACAGGCATAGCATTACATGTGAGCCGACTATGGCAAGTTATTAAACATTATGTTCTAAGCGCGAGTTTTACAGACAATTTAGTAGAACAAATTATAATACGCGGTGCGAGGGATGGGTGGCAAGCGATCTTACAAGAATAGATATAGGTTTTAGTTAAGAAAATAAAGCTTTAAAATGGCACCATATAGAATTATAGTCTTTGAAGCAAGGTTTTTTATGTAATAGTCCTAACCCTCCCTCCTCATCATAATGAATGAAAAACCAGAGTACACCGAATCACATGGTGTACCATTTTTGATATTCATCTAAACCTAAAAATGAGTAATATTATAACAATTTTCAGTAAAAAACTAAGAATGTTTTGTTTTAAGTAAGAAATGAATACGTTTGCTTCGTTGCTAGTAAACACATAGAGATTTATAATCTTTTGGCATTCCTCTGCAGGTGTGAAGTAGTTCAACGCGTTTCCACCCACCAGTCAGTCGTGCGAAGAATGGAACACGGAGGGTGTTTTAGGGAGGGTAATAGTCCGGGTCTAACCATAAAATCCTCCGGGTGAGCTGACTGTCCATGACGATTTTCCCACCCTAAAGAAAAAAAGGCATTCCTCTGCAATCAGAAAAGATTTTAATACATATCTACTAATATGCATTTCCCCGCTACCGCTTATGGCTTGCGCCAACCTAAGGCTACGGTGCGCATGAGCAACCCAGCGGGGCGCGATCTCTGACAGTAACAGACACACGGTTAACCTTTAGATTGAGACGTGAACCACAATATAATAGCTTCGAAGAGTACATCGTGTACGATGTGTATCGTGACAATGGTCAGCAACATGTCTTGTCTAATTTGTTATTAGCTCTGTGCTTACCTACTGCTGTTTGAGAAGTAATTATTATATGCCGTTTTATTTTTAATTGATTTTCGAGGATTTTTTTTATAGTCTACGAAATGAGGGTATTTCCCAAACGTTTTGGTGGGTTAGAAGTGGATTTTAGAGAGATGGTATTTTTTTTACCAAGTGTTTTTAAGGGACGAAGTTTAAGCTCCGAAAGCTATACTAAAATTTTGGACTACCTTTTACTTAGTATAGGTACGGTACCATTAATTTCTAATGCCATTCAATTTACGTTCATATTGCTCCTATACCTTCTCACAACTAATCAATTGCTTCTATTATAATGATCATGATTGTCTCTTGGTTCCTTTGTATGAATAGCAATAACATGTTAAAGGTTCCCAGGTATTTTTTTTTTTTTATAAAACGTCGCCCCACACTAGGAATTTCTCCTGTGTCGTGGGTGCGTTTCACAAACATGAAATATCACATACACAAACACCCAGACTCGGGACAAACATCTGCGGTTCGCACAAATTTTTGCCCCGTGCGGGAATCGAACCCGCAACCCTTAGCGCAGCAGTCTAATCGCTTAGCCACTGCGCCAATCAGGTCGTCAATTAGATGGGAGGTTTGATTGTATCAGTCTTACTTTACCTACTTACTTTCTTTTTTTTCAATTTTTTGTCCTGAGCGGGAATCGAGCCCGCAACCCTCAGCAGCAGTATTTGTGTAATCCGCAGATGTATGTCCGAGTCTGGGTGTTTGTGTATGTGATATTTCATGTTTGTGAAACACACCCACAACGGGCGACGTTTATTTATTTTAAAAAGCACCTTAGAAGTAGCCTCGCAGGAATCCAATCAGTTCTGAGACAATCATACGTTCAACGTTCCCTAAATCAATTCACAATAATTCAGTCCATAGTCTCATAAATTAAGAACAACCAATCAAACCCGTTTTTCCAGGAAACAAAACGATGTCTGATTCTTAAAAATGAAAGTCAAACTTAACATAAAAGGTAACAAACAATAAGAAAGCTTGGACGTGTTAAAAAACTTGATCTCGTAAAGGCTTGACCCAAATAATTAGACCAACCTGACAAATAAATCATCTTTCAAGAGATATTTATGATGGGTGGCCTCTGGGATGATAGTCCACAGAAAAGTAGGCGATGCTATACTATACTTTGTTGTGCCGTACATGGCGGTTAAGTATGAATTTAGAATGGTAATTCCTATTACGAGTAAGTATTCGATTTTAAAGAAAAATCGCAATTTGCTAGGATACCACACTATTTTATTTACATTTTTTTTCACCGCTTGAGTAAAGTATCAGACGCATTTATTAAAAAAAAAGAAAACGTCGCCCCACACAAGGAATTTCTACTGTATCGTGGGTGCGTTTCACAAACATGAAATATCACATACACCAACAGCCAGACTCGGGACAATCAAATGTGGATCGCACATTTTTTTGCCCCGTGTGGGAATCGAATCCGCAACCCTTAGTGCAGCAGTCTAATCGCTTAGCCACTGCGCCAATCAGGTCGCCTAATTTTTTATATAATAGACATTTATTCCATTGAATCTTATTATTTACACGTTTAAAGAGTTTAAAACTCTTCAACTATGTAACCTAAAAATAAGTTTAATGTTGTTTTGGCAGAAAGCTTTAGTATCGCTTAGCTTCTATCCAACGCTGTGCAACATAGGTAACGAGCAGGTGTCGTTAATTTAAAGCGCACAATGTATATGTGCATTATAAATAATTACTTCATACGTGGATAAACTGTTGATGTCTTTAGCGCTAACGGTAGATATAATTGTTTTTATTTATAGTCACTTTTTGAGACGTTCTCCAAAAAATAAATGAGTTTTCTTAAAGAAGATTAAAGGAATAAATAAACCTGTCTACTTCTTCTTTTCGTGTCAATGATCTAAACACCTTCCGACCAATAAGTCGCCACTCGCCACCTAGATGGGCCGGTCGCTAGCCTCCATATCTTGGAGGGTACAAGTGTTTGCAGGACGGGCAGGGCAGAAAATGTGTGTAGTCTTGCGATGGGACCACACTCACATTGGGTATATGATGGGTCGATAATGCCCCACTTGCTCAGGTTTACTCTGCAGCGACCCATTAAGCTCAAAAATTAACCGGTGATATTCTACCATGATCTTTCGAAACTCCCTCCCTCTGACTCTACTGAAAGAATTGAACACTCACTTTTCTTCTGGGTTTAATAGTAACATATTCTTAACATGCTGAGACACAGCTCCATATGATAGGTATATGCACCTATATAGGGGTGATCCTATTGCCATTTTATCGGACACAATACAAGATTATTAAGCCATGTCCTAAGAATAAAAAACCAATGACAGTTTTTAATAATCTAGAGGTTAAAACTCAGATCCACCAAAGCTTACACTTTAAATAAACCATACAATGTCTGAAATCTGAATCATACTAAGTAAGTCAAAGTTAAAGCTCTCAAATTGATAACTATATACAAACTCACGATTTTAGCAGCAAATAAATAACGCTCGGTGGAGTATTTCACGATTTACATGACGTTTATAGGCACTTTGAAATAATTAGAGTAAACTTAATAGCCGCGGACTAACGCCTCCCGACAAATATAACTGATTGCAGTGAAGTATATAGATTTTAGGGTGGCTGCACTCATTTTCGTCGTAACGTAAAGTTTTTTTTTTTCAGTCAGTGTTTATCTTCATCTCTCAGCCTAGCGCGGTCCACTGCTGGACATAGGCCTCTCTCAAGTCCAATTGTTTATGTTATGAGTTACTTAATTGTCATTAAATATTTATGTCTTGGAGTGGTGGTGGTAATAGACTGGTCAAAAAGAACGCGGGTACATGAAATGTACCTACTTAGGTATCGGCACTCGTATAGGCTCCCATTCACCTTGAAGTAGGATATATTTAGAAATATGAAAGATGGCCGATTCTACATTACTGAAGCGACTACTTACTGAATAACTGAAAAATAATTTCTAACAAATTGGCCCGATAGCGCAGTGGCTAAGCGATTGGACTGCTGCGCTAAGGGTTGCGGGTTCGATTCCCGCACGGGACAAAAATTTGTGCGAGCCACAAATATTTGTACCGAGTCTGGGTGTTTGTGTATGTGATATTACATGTTTGTGAAACGCACCTACGATACAGGAGAAATTCCTAGTGTGGGGCGACATTCTTTAAAAATAATAATACTGTCAAGTAAATTAAGGTGAACACAACAAGCCAATGAACATTGTATTTTTATATATTAATTACTTATCTACCATTTAATATGTTCTTGGTACCTTCGCCCTATACAATACAAACAAATTATCTATATACTTTGGTTGAAATCAATAAGAATCACGTTTACTGAATGAAGTTGTCCCAGTTTAATGTTTGGGCAAGTGTCAGCACGGACACATACAACTGCCTGTTAAATATAAACCGTACCGTAAACCGATCTGAAACTAATTGATAAAGTATTGCAATGTTTAATCTTAATATGTTTATTAAATCTACTTCGATTCGTGTCGGATATCTGTGGGGATTTGATGGTTGGTCATATTTTTTTAAGTTTTTAAATAAATAATGGACCTACGTCTTTTTATAAACTTAATGCAGACAGAGGCAGACTTAAAGCTCATTGCTGTGTAAAGTCAAATTAGTAGTTCATCAATGTTAATGCCTGCTGCCAAATGTCTTATGTATGAATAAATGCCAATAGGACTCCGTAGACCCTTTCTTTTAAGCTGAGCTGACTAATCAGAGGTGAGGTTATTTATTGTATTTTATGTGTCAAAACAACATAAAATTATGTAACCAAAAACAGCTTTGATATAAACTTACTGTCAGTTTTTGTCACACTTAGTAGTACTTAAAATTCATGCAAAAATACTCAAACTTTGATATATTATGTTACCTCCTGGTAGGTGGACCTTTCGTAGACTTTTTGGTAAAGTTCCGTCGAAATCTTGTCCAATTATCTGTTACCGATTGTATCCTTGCTATATCTAACTTAACACGTGTACCGAACACCGAACTTGCAACAATTTAGTGGAGCGAAATGCTGCGAGCGATCATAAAGTTGATGGTGCATTAAAAGCGCCTCCAACCGGAATATTTGTTTTAAAGGCGATAAATAAACGTAACGACTCCGATAACAAGTCAAAATTACGACACCACTGTTGTGTGCTCACACCCTAAATCAACTGCTTTCAGACTTTACAAGGTTTAGACAAGACACTCATAAAAAAATGCACGTGTCGAAAGTCGCTGAAATTGAAGAATCAATGGACACTTACTGGTAGTTTTGTGTTGCAGTGAATTGTGACATATTGTAAAATAATCAGGTAACATTTTTCTTTAAAAAAAAAAATCGTCGCCCCACACTAGGAATTTCTCCTGTATCGTGGGTGCGTTTCACAAACATGAAATATCACATACACAAACACCCAGACTCGGGACAATCAAATGTGGATCGCACAAATTTTTGCCCCATGCGGGAATCGAACCCGCAACCCTTAGCGCAGCAGTCTAATCGCTTAGCCACTGCGCCAATCAGGTCGTCAAATACTTAATTACTTAAATCATTGATGAATAATGCAAAGGGCGTCCACAACACGCAAGTGGCGATATGATGGTACCACGACAGACGCCGCGCTGGGCAGATACTCACGCTACAAACCTGCTGACTGGTTAATCTTCTTTCTATGGCTAGAGCATTTTGTTTAGTTCTTGTCGACACAACTGAAGGAGAAGTAACTCATGACTTCGTGTTTTGGACTAGAAGTAGGGATTTATCAATACTAACGTTCTATTAGGGTTAAAAAGCAAGTAAATGTGCCAAATACACCGTTATTTTCTCACTTCTATCAGTCGATACAGTAATGATAAAACAAAGGTTAATTTTAATTGTTTACCAGGAAAGCCCAGATTCGTGCATGAACCATAGCTGGTGGCAAAACGTGAAAATCAAGCGGGAACCGTTCTCGAATGATTGACACTTTAAACAATGCCTCCACTCTCTCACAGTGTTTAAATCTGGCGTAAATTCTGGTACAAGTTAACCCAATTCTTGCTAATTATTGCCACCGCCGCTTATGACCTATCCCTTATGCTGACATTTAGCTTTCTATGATATAAGTCTATAGTCTCCAAAGGCCACAACAATAATCGTAATTATTGTGGTGTGTGTTTTTCATGCCTTATTGGTATGAGCAACAACAATGTATAAAGATAGGTCATCTTATGGTGTAGATATTAGCCACTTAGCAAGATTGAAACAAGGCTTACTGCTATGAATGCTTGCTTCTTACTCCCTAAGACACGGATATCTATTAATTCTCAACTTTGGTTTCTTGTCATACAAAGACGAAGCAATATCTGGTTAAAATGCAAGCTCACTGAGAGTTGATCATTTCAGGTTATCTTGATGTTTCTTCCTTCATAATAACTAACATGATGTAAAAACCTGCACCTTGGTGTATACGATTTCTATCCGTCAACCTCAGTGGCACCACACAAAAGTATCTGACTTCATAAATATTGGTCGTCGTGTCATTGATATCCAACTTGTCTAAAGCTCTTTAAAGGTCTCGCCAAAACGATGAAACAGTGGGATATCTCGTAGACCGCAAGAGACCTAGATAAAAAACAAGATACCCGGACAAACTTAATCCATTTTCAAATTCATTTAATTCATTAAAACTGGATGTTGGTATTGATCGGATTGAATTTCAAAATCGACCCAATTACCCTGTGTCTACCCCACAAGGTATCTTCAACAGACCGCTATATCACCTTACACGGTCAACTAATTGAATTTTCATCCTATCGCTTTGAAAAGCATTCCTGACGTGCCTTAGTCTTGATAACTGTACTGAGACTTTGTTGCTGTCGTTACGAAAAGCATATAATTTAATGGCATACATTGTTGTGTTAAAACGCACAATGGTTAACGATATGACAAAGTCTGAGATCGTGAGATGTCATTTAAATGACGTTAATAAATTGTTTAACTCGACGCTGGGCTATGAATTTGCCTCATAAACGTATACAATTGCACGTTTAAGAGCGTAGCGGTGTTCATTGTGATAATTGATTGGTTGCTTTCACAGGTCGTTGATTAAAATATAGCTTATTAGCGGGATCATGAGAGGTGGGTCAGGATATAATTTGTGGGAAAGCAAAGAGTAGGCTAAAGCTGTTTTGTTGTTACAGTAAAAAGAAAGAAATTTTTTAGGTGCCTGTGAAAGTTACAAACGCTTCCATTTGGTTTTCCACATAATTAGGTATGCTAAGGACACGACATTTTTTCTTTATATATAATTATATTGTCATTTTATCAAGCGTTTCCAAAGCCAGCTTTGCTATTCTGAAACACAAACATGATCTCGACTGTCATTCTTTTGGTATTCTCGATTTCAAATGCATGTGACTACTACTGTCAAGGAAATTCCACAACTATATTATCTAACGTGGAAATCAAGCCTTTGACGTCACAGGTTTTCACGAGTAAGCACCATCAGTTTGACAAGACCCACAGTACCAATTTGTCAGTTACTAGAATTGTTCAGTATATTTCAGTACCTACTTACTACAACATGACTTGTCTATACTTATCGAGGTCTGTGTCTAAAGGCGTTGTATGCAAATCCGTATGGAGAAAGAAAACTTATGACACGTGGGTGCCTCACAAATACTTCTGTCTGTCTGTCCATTTGTTGGTTTGTTAAAAATATGTTCACATGAACGAAATATGTTAAAAAGGAGACCATGTTACGATGTTTACATTTCATGGTAAAATGTGGATGATATTTACAATATTTTTGCATGATCTTGCAATTGCATAATGTTTTGGTCTGCCACCTGCTTTTAAAGACTTTATTTCAGTCGTTTAGTGACACGACTGATGATTATTGTTCTATGATAAATAACGTGGGTACTTTATTGTTTATAAGTAAATTTATTATTATTTTAGGAATTCAGTATTTATAAATGTGCTAGTGAATAAATAATAAATATATAATAATAAAGAATAAAATGAACAACAAATAATTGCTTCGTGTTTATAAATTGTACAATTAATGTCTGTGGAAAAGAAAAAACTAATTTAAAGTGTGTGGTACAGGCAGCATCAAAAGTAGCTGAACATTGAATTTGTTTAACATGCCATTAATTATAGAACAACTTCATAAATAGTAAAAAGTCTTAAATATTCTCAGATCATAATGTGGACGTTTCTATAATTTGAAACAATAAGTTGAATTGAGGTTTGTTTCTTTCCATTATTGGACATAAGGTTTTTTAACATGTTAAGCTACTTATGATGCTGACTGTACCTATGTAATTATATTTAAAAAAAAACAAATACTTACTAAGTATTTCTTATCTCTTTCTGTAATCAATTATTTAATTTTGCATTCGGAACAATAACACAAAGCATTGTTTAACTATTTAGGTATACAACAAGCAGGTTTTATACCTAACAAAAACATAAAAATGAAAAAAGAGACACACCGAGTCCCATTTACCTACGCATAACCAAACGCTAAGCAAAGAGTGCTTCCAACGCTTCAATTTAAACCCTCAAATCACCCTTCAAACAATAAAGCCATCGTGTAAAGCTAACAGTTAATTTCCATCGCTACTGTCAATCACTCGGATTCACTCGTGCGAATGCGGCGCGACGGAAATTCTTTGATAGAAGTTTGATTGTGGTATTGCATAGGAAATCACCTGTATTGCCACACGCTACCCTTGTTACGGCTTGAGGGTGCATTACGATTTAAAATTGCTTTAAATAATTTAGAGTTAGAAGACAATTTTTTTATTTGTAGGTTTTGTTTGAAATGAATAAGGTAAAATAGTGATATCGTATTATATGATAACATAAATATGGAGCGATGGATATTATGATGGGTATATAATTATATGACTAGAACCCTAACCCCTTCTATATAGTAACATTCTTTAAATATCATACGGACTATGTAGACCGCAGAACAAACTCCCAACTCTTAAATAATATACTCACAGCTAGGTATATTTATTTTCTTAGATACACAATTATATTACACTCCAAATATCAACACAATAATAGGTCTAGTTACTTTTTCTACCAGTCTCCGTAGCCTCTCGTCTTTCCCATCATTCTAGTCAGAAATCCTTAGGATAACGCCCAACCATCTCATTCTCAACCGGCCTAAATTTCACCAACCAAATAACTATAATTTACATTTAAATTCCAAGTAGCAGCCAAGGGGTTAAGAGAGCAGAAACTAACGGTCTCCTTGACCTCAGAATGTCATAGCAGCTACAGGTTAATACACAGTAAGCAACAAAGCCAGCCTACTTTGTTTAAAGGTAATACATTATCTGTTAAGCAGGTCATTTACATACAATATTCTGATTAATATGTACTTGTGCTGGCTACTGGTAAATGTGCGGGTTATAAACTGTGAGATTGTAGAGATTTATTATTAGGTGTCACTGTTCACGATATTGTTTAGAAACAATCATATTTACAGAGACAGGGGGATATTGTAGATCTGACTAGAAAGGTTAACTTAAGTTTAGGTTTCATGAAGATTTAGTAAAATCTTAATAAGATTATCAGGTAATATGCCTGTTTTATGTAAGACAGATTTTCGTAAAACGCTTAAAGAACATCGGCATCATCTCACCCAAACAACCCTAAGCTGGCGAAAGTGAAGAATCGTTTATTTGATTAATTAAATAAGTACCTGTTTAAAATAACTACCTGAACTTCAAAGAAACTTTTAACCTTTGTTTGCCCAATTAGGTACGTAAAATAATTATACAAATATATTTCTTTTTTCTCGCAAGTAAATTATCTGAGCGGTATTAAACCCCTTTTAATTTCATGTGGAATAGTTAGTTCCTTTAACAGCAATTAGGTGATACTCGTATCACCAGTACTGGCTGATCGTCAGCTGTTTCCAAATGATTGTGTACGTATAGATAACCTCCTATTATACATTACAAAGCACGTAGTATGCGGAAAGGATCGCTATCTCTCCGACAACTAATACAAGTCATCATAAACAATTATCACATTATACCAAGTCCGTACAATCAGAGTCTTCATCACTGTGTTTATTAAACAAACTCACCGTTAATTCAGGCATTTGAAGCATGTAATCTTCTTTATCATTACGGCCATCTATAAGTAGAGTTACAGTAGTAATATCAGTGGTAGAAACAACGTCATCATTACGTCATCGGTAGTCTATCTAGATATAGTAATCATGTAGAGTTGCCATCGTATGGAGTTTTATTGGACATTCCAAATTGGGATTTCTTTTTTCATTGGACTCATTTTCACATGTTTGGACTTAGATTAAATGGTTTTTAGCAAAAGGCTAATAATTCCTAGGATAACATTACCAAGCGGTACAATAAGATGCTTTTGTTCAAGAATATTGTCTGAAAATGTTTATTTTTTCATGTCTGTAATAACACGTTTTAATTAACCACAAAATTATTTAATACCCTTTTGGAAGTCCTTCTGTTTCATTTACTAACTAACTTATAGCGAATTCTCTGGAGCAGGAAATTTTCAGGTGACTTATTATTCAGAAAATCTTATCCATTTTCAATCAGACATCGCCACTGCAAAACTTTTTCGCTTCCGAAACTTTTTAACCCACCTCGCATGGAACTCATGGCCTATGTACAAATGTAGGAACAATAACTACTAGTATAATATGTTTTTACCATACACATTAGCACCGCGGGCCCGGATAAATCAACAGTGACTGCTCGCCAATGGGATAACGGCTTTCGGCCGCGGTGCCTCGTTCACGTGGGAGAGCGCACTTGAATAATCAACCCTATTACTGGACAGTAATCAGTTGATGGCAGCACGAAAAGTTGATTAGTACTCGTACATTTTAAAGTGATATCGTTATGGAATTATAATAAAATGTTTAAGATACAGTAATGCCTTGGTTAAATAGTGATATTATTGGGATTTTTGTATGTTAATGTAATGTATAATCAACAAAATGTGGCTGAAGCCCACACAGATTTTAAATATCCGTTAAACAAATGAACAATTAGGTAAAGTTATCTTTTGCTATTGCCTGTTAAAACATTTAATTATAAGTGATTTAAATAAATTACTTCTCCCAACGACCGCATTAATAATTGTTCTCTATTTTAGTAAGGGCCAACAATTATCTACTAATGAATGAGGGTCTATACGGTCATGCAAACTATTGTAATTTAGGTAAATAAGCTTTAATGGAACAAAAAATACTACACAGTGAATATAAAAAGACTAAAATTACTCATGCTCAAACCTCTAATAACAAAAACAATATATAATTATTAAAATCTTTTTATTCAGCAGTCCATTTCACTCTCCCAATCAACTGGCGACTGATTTCGCGAAGTTCGCGATCGTTCAAACGCAGCACTCGCTTAAGTAACCCGGCCGATGATGAGGCAAGCTTAAGTTATTGTTAAGCTAATGCACTGCACATGTGTCCTGGCTTAACTTACTAAAGCCGCTTATGCATTGTCGGTTGTATCGATAAGTTGCTAACTGTGAATGTATGTTTTGACATGCCTGTATAATATTTTGATGATGTTTGCAACTTTGTTTATTAAGTGTACTTAAGTACGAGTTTCAGATTTTGATAATAAAGTTTGTGGTGATTTAAATTCTGCAAGTGACTTTTCCAAGATTATTCTGGTCCTTGAAAATGCATTGTTATCAATTCATTACGATTTTCCGGTATGTAGTTTAATTTATTCGATAGGTAGATAAGATTGATTCGATTAACAATTAAATACTGCCAATAGTGTTTGGTCTATCCTAGAATTTCCAAATTAGAGTTTCTTTGCAGTCATAGTTTCAGCTCGTCAAATATTTGATTTTAAAAACCTTATCTACAGGTGAATTTATTAGCATTGGTAAGTGAAACGCAGCCACAAAAGGACGCAGTTTCGATTCCCGACTAAAACATACTTTTTTGATCTGCTGTTATTTGTGCTGCAGTGGATGCGTCATTTTATTCCTGTGAAATACCTACCCTCGATGCAGGTAAAATTCCTGGTATTGGCAAACGAATTTTTAAACAAAAAATACATTGACTTATTTTAATCAACACGCAAAAAAATCCTACAAACCTACCAAATATAACGTGGAAAAACTCTATGCAAAAGTATTTGGAATGTATCAATACTTTTCTGTCAACAATCAATCCCCTCACATCCGCTGTAAAATTGCCAAAACAGGGACCGTAAAGGGAAATTGACAATATTTTGTATTTCTGATTGACAAACAAATTGATTGACACGATTGATATTATTTTGTATTTCTGGGTGATTGACAAGTAAATTGATTGACATCGCTGTTGGCTTCATATTCTTGCATACATTCTTACCAATAAAAAATTTGAATGTTTAACATTGGATGGAATTATAGTCACTGTCATCTGCATGTCAAAGAATAGGGATGTCAATAGACTCAAGATGTGTTTAAGTTAAAATGCGTTTTTTGTAATTAGCCATTCCGATTGTTGAAGTGCAAGTTGAAATGGCAACGGGCGAGCCATATCATTCGAAGAACCGATAACCGCTGGGGAAGAAAGGTCCTCGAGTGGCGACCACGAACCGGAAGACGCAGCGTTGGCAGGCCTCTAGGTGGACCGGCGATATCGTCAGAGTTGCGGGCAATGGGTTGATGCAAATGGCAAGTTGTCGTTCATTGTGGCGTTCTAAGGGGGAGGTTTGTTCAACAGTGGACGTCTTCCGGCTGATGATGATGACGAGGAGCCATTCCAATGTCCCTCTGCTGAGCACAGGCTTCCCAAATCCAAATAGTCCTTCCATTATTGCCTTCTCCGAATTCGTTTTATGATCTTTTGCCATTAGCATAAGTGAGGTTATGTAATAGGTCAGACTAAAGATAGTTACGGGCGGCATCATAGTTGTATTTTAGGTGTTTATTTTAAGACAACAATGTCACCAATTTTATTAACCATTTTAAATATCTACAACCTATTATTTATGTTTATTTCCCAATTTTAAGTCTTCGTTAAACAACACATCTACGCGGTAATTAAGCCTGTGTACTATATATAATAATAACTTTCGTGAGTGTTTTCCATATTATTTACTAGGTACCTATAGATACAGGCAGAGTCGCAAGCCGAAAACTGCTAACGCTCGCGACTCTGCCGCGTAACCAGCTCATGAATAAGGGCTCCGTTCGGGTTCTAAACTAGTCGGGAATTCCTAAATACACACGTGATTAAAACCGGCGTATCTAATCTAGACTCCAGTCTTGTCTAGAGTAAATGCGCTTGCGCGTAAATATTGTTTTCAGCTTATTGATATTTCTGGGTCTTAGTTTGCTCTACCAATCAAAGGATTATTCATTAACAGTTGCTACATATTATGTCTATCCATAAAATACTTTGACAAGGATTAGTTGCAGTTGTTAAGCAAGGCTTTTACATAGAGAAAGTAATTTTCATCCGTTTCACTTGAAACACATTTATTGATTCAATGATTTTATTGAATATTGATTGGAATAATTTATGCACTGTAAAATAGTTACTACCTACTCTCTATTTGATCTAATATTCCATTTTAATTATTTACCACTGATAGCTATTATCACAGATGTGTTTAAATTTAATTTTATTATAAACTAGCGGCCCGCTCCGGCTTCGCACGGGTATAAAATACTTATATATTATATTATAAGTATTTCTCCACTATTTAATGGATGTTATTATACATATAAACCTTCCTCTTTAATAACTCTATCTATTAAAAAAACCGCATCAAAATCCGTTGCGTAGTTTTAAAGATTTAAGCATACATAGGGATATAGGGACAGAGAAAGCGACTTTGTTTTATACTATGTAGTGATTTCACTTAGCTCAACATAAATTACAGGTTATAGAGGGTGCGCTAATATAGCTATTTAAACGGTACATTTCAATCACTGGGGTACCAAACAAACCAAGGCACTCAGTAACACTTTGAAAATGCAGCAGCGTCTTTTCGTGCAGGCAGACGCATCATTTAACAAGACGCGACAAGTATTATGTACCTACTCTATAGATCAAATCTTCTGCTCTATAATTTCGAACTAATAAATATCATAGCAAGCAAAATTATCTTTAAATAACAACATAAAAAACAACCACGAATGTCACATCACTGTTTTTGAGAGGAATGCATTTCTCACCTGTAACCAACGCGGTAGGTGCAACAATTAAACTAATTATATTATAAAATATCGACATTTCACGGTGAAACAGTACACGCATAACGAACGGAAATATTCGCGTAAAAACAGGTGACATCCCAACAGTAGTGTTGTTATACTTACGACCTAGCACCGTTGCCTGTCAATCTAATTATCCGCTGTTACGCAAAAAGTTCAGTTCGCTTATAATACCTGCTATTTAATTGGCATTATTTACTATAATTTACTAGCGTTCGGTCATTGTATACAGCTGTGCGATGTGGCTGTATAGTCCATCTCATTTTAATTTGCAAAGAATGAAAATAATATTTTTGAGTCTTATAACCTACAATTGTTATTAAAAATACGTATTAATTTATTTACCAATTTTGTAATTTAATATTTATGAATGGTTGCTTTATTATTATTTTTGATATTTTTTTTAATGTAAACGCTAGTGAATAGCTTGTTTACTTTTAGTGTAAATTTTATTGGTACAGAGTATAAACACCGATGTGAGTGCAGTAGATTATTTATCAATGGCGCTAGTGTTGCGGGTACATTCATAAACAACGGGTGCGCGGGAAAAAAACAAAATGGCTGACTACCTTACAGCGACAACTAGTAACGCAGGGTTGCAAAGATGAAAATATTTTTAATTATAATTATTAATCGGCGCGGTAATTTAATTAAACGTGGTTACTCAGATAAGGAAATTACAGTCGTTAATGATCTTGGCCCTAAATAATTCATGAAGTGGAGATATTCAAGATTTATGTAATTAACATTTGTTAATTATATAATTTAAGGTACTTGTAGGTTTACTAACATAAAAGGTAGACTATATATAATTTTAATTAATTTGTACGTGTGTTATTTCTTATCAACGATTTCATGATATACCGATATTTATATAGGTACCTACTGCTTCCTATTCTAGCATAAAGAAGGGATGCAACCAGCTCTCAAGTATCATAAAATAATGTACTTATCTTGATATTTTTTGGTGATACGAATTCACAACAAGTGACCGAAACAAACTTATTATCATTAGATCGGCCACAAAGTTTGCTCAACCCTACCATCGCCTAAGCGACCACAATTAAAACAAGTTTAAAATCTCGTTTCACTGACAAATTGCAATAAATAAGAATACTTAAATCTAAACTGCCAGTGGTTTAGACATGCTGCTCTCTACTTACACAATTTACACACATTATCGGATAAAATAACTTTTATTCCTAAATACATAAGTGTTGTAATCGCGTGGCAAAATATGTAGTAATGATAAACAGGTTTAGCGAAATGTAAATCGCTCTAAGGGAATTAAAAAGTTGATTTCATATGAAACTTTGATACTTCGGCGGCGATAAATGATATGGGAATGTAGTGTGCAATCTGCGGCCATTCACCGCGTCCACGATGGTTAATGAAAGAACACTGGCTGGAGCACTGTGGTTAGTCTCTCGGGACGTGGTGAGGCGTGGTCCAGAAGCCGGAGGTACGGAAAACAGATATTCAGAAATACGACACGTGGTCCCTCATGACCTAATACAGTTTATTGTAAGCGCTGTTGCTTCATTATCATCATTTTTTTCTGAATTTTATTTACATACGGGGCTCTTAATTATCTATACTTTTTCGGGAGTCTAGTGGACTCCTCCTCCGTAGAAAAGTTGGTGTATGGACACCCACTTTTTTCTATAGGTACATTTACTGCTCTTCATAGGTGTCATGTAAGACGTGATGAGCATTTCGCCATGTACCTGGCCACGCTCTCATCCCTTTATACAACTATTTCCCCCTAAAAAAAGGGAATTAAATTCTTAGTTTGTCCTCCAATGAATCCCTAGTTAGAAAATATTAAGTACATTTAATTATACGCACATACAACGATAGTATTTTCGCATTAAGCTAACAGACTACAAGTATCAAGCCCTTACCGGAAATTACGTCATAATCTAAATGGTTGACAAGTAAGTGCATAGCATGGACGGGGCGGGACTAACTGAGTCATAGTCAATCGAAGGAAATAAGCTGTAACAGTGTTTGTGATAGATTGTAAGGCGGTTGCCGCTTAGGCAATAGAGTTTAGTAACCTGTATTCATGATTATCTGGGCGTGAAAAAGACAAATATGTTCCTCATTATATCAGACAAGTTGCAAAAGGCAAAGCTACTGATAACACTGACAATTACTGGTTTGAAAGTGGGTTGTATTTGTTTGATCAATCATTAAAGTATGGAAGTTTTAGATCTAGTTGTAGAAGAGATGAACAATTATATAACGACTGCAACAAGGGCAGATAAGAACATTTAGGAGAAGATGCTCATACTGAGAATATATCTCTTTGTAAGAGCAGATAGTTTTAAAAATATTGGAGCAGATATCGGCAATTTTATTCTGATGTGGAACGCATAAATGAAGTCTAGCAAAACTACTACAGAAGAAACACGCCACACGTCCATCAATAAAAAAACTAAATTTCATTTTATTGTTGTCATCGAAATAAATAACTCTTATTTGCATCTGACATCACGCAACGGCAATCAAGTTATAACAAGCGAATAAGTTAGAAAAAACAGTGTCACCTGTGGAAGACAACGCATTAATTATGGTAAATATAGATATTATCATCGCTTTACAAAGTGACAATGTCTAAAATAGTCCTAACACGTTTGTAGATGAATATTTTGAGTAGTCTTATGATAATTACAGTAACACTGCTGACAAACTAATTATGAACGATAAAGATGCTATCATAGAAAATGGAATAATGACAGAATAATCATCCGCTACTGAAGATCGTGACGTTGCAAGCTGCTGAATGAGAATTAATTCTGATACGTCAAAGTCGTGTTGACTTTGACGTATCAGAATTAATTCTCATCATAATCCTTTTAAGCTTTTATGCTGACGATTTTAATCATTTTATAGTCAACCAGTCTTATTATCTACATCTGGCGGCATAATAGCAGTGTTTTGAAAAAGTATTGTCCTCAGAGGCTTGTGTAGTCATCATAATTATTTTACTTATAAATACGCGATCGTTACAATTCAGTTAATTATTATTACCTCAAAAACTGACCTTGCCTCATATCATCGATTGAAATTCAAATGTTGTACAATAGTATTCCGATCTCCAACAATTCCTATCGACCACGTGGTTAAAGACAGTGAGAGGCAACATTGGCTTATACAAGTTGTTTGATTTAAAATGGATAAGTTATCCCTGAGGCAGTGTGTACACCTGTTTTGATCTTGCAACTCAACAAGTTTGTATGTGGCTTTGTTATCACCACGCTTTATGTTGATCTAGCAATATTTAACCTGCCTCATATTTCGTCAATGGCTTAATTAAGATAGTGGTCTAACATTTTTGAGGTTAGGACAGTACAAAAGGCACTTTCGTTAAATGAAAGAAAAAAGCAAATCAACGATGATTTAACATTGCCAAATTAATATAACATTAGAAGTAACAAATCACAATAGGAACAAAGCTGAAAGGTCATAATTTTAACATTATCCGTTTCGCTCGGTCATTCGAGAACGAGGTCTACAAAGTTCTCAATTAAAATTAAATTATAAATCTTTGGAACAGTTCCGTGGCCACATACAATACACAAACCGCCAGCACTGTCATTGACCGAATTATTACACATTATTACATTAACGCGAGCGACTCCAATAACCTTTCTGCCTCATCAATTCAAGTCACATTGTCAAAAAAAAAGACTGGACGCGGAACTGTATCAAACCGTAAATAAATCAAATTGACCCCAAAAATCCATTCGCTTTCGGCAAATTTCGACCATTATCGGAGCTGTTCCGCGCAAAAAGAGCAATTTGGGTCACGTTTTCGATGTTTTTTTCTTCTTTCTCTTAAGTCCCGTAAGAGCAGTGGGTCTTGTTGATTGTAATTGTTGCACTCATTGTTCTCTTGAAAGATAAAAGCCGCAACAAGCTTTTGTGTTTAATTAAAATTTTGTTTCGCTCATGGGAATTTCGCCGGTGCATAATGATATACTTTACGTATTTTTTTGAAAGTTCAACGGTACTTAAAGCGAGATAATGGACGTTTTAGACCTGTTCTCGACTTTCGACCTCGTGGGGACTGATTTCGAGATTTATAGAGGAAAAAATACAACTGCCGATGTAAAGTATGTTAAGACGAAATATAAATAAGCATCTTACAATCAGAATTATATATTTTTGCTAATTCGAATAATTCACGCCAAGCCAAAAGATAATTATATCACCAAAAAACTTGTCAAAGGTCAAAGACTGGTAATGGAATGGAATGGTAATGAACAATAATTTTAAACCGGCTAATCAATTAATCATGATGAGATCTAACGTTAATTTTAGTATCTAAACAAGCACCCTGACGGACGGTGCAACTCTATACACCGTAAATGATACCCAGGTCGCAAGTTTGAAGAAAAGTTCTGCGCACAATATAATATTTATTTACTTTTAGACCACACAACGTCTCAACCATTAATGGAAATCACGCCAAATTGTCCGACTTAGCCAAACTCGTTCACAATCGGTTCAATAAAACATTAATTCTGAAACAGGTTGGAAAGCGATCCTTAAGACTTCATTAAAATTCCCGACAAATCATACATCGGGACAAGTTGTGACGTAATTGAGGGCAAGACAGGCGCCCGGGGCGACGTCACTGCCCGGCCTGCTACCGGGATACTGACAAACTCTATGAATAAATTAGTGGCCATCTGTGTGGAAATTACCTATCTGTGCTAATAAATCTGACTAGTTAGGCTTTTTGATGGCATAATAATTGTGTTGGGTCCTAATGGTACCTATAGTTGTGCATTATTTTGTCGTGTTAGGCACTAAATGTGATAGAAAAAGTTGGGTTTTTGGCAATTGTTTCTGTAGGACGTTTGAATGATACCTACCCACGTATCTGTTATGATACATGTATGATGTATGTGGAATAAATGAATTCTCCGACTTGAATGGTTCATATTAATCAAAATAATCATTTAGCTAATCGAATTCAGGTGTGACAACAGCAAAAAATCTAAAAGTTATGAACATTGCTTCCAAATGTTCCAGCATCGAAGCTATAAAGCTCTTAGCATAGCAAACCGTTCATCAGCTCCATTCTTGGCACTCGACAAATCACGTACTAAAGTTATTAAGTCTGCAATAAATCTTTGTTTTGTTTAATTAAGTCATCTGGTGGGCTGTTAGTAATTGACATATCAATCAAAGAAACTCGAGTTGATATCAAACATATTTTTTACGAATATATTTATGTTCACAAACCGTTAGTTATGCCAATTTATTCTCAGAGCAATATTTCAATTTGTCCAACGACTTATCAATCAATCAATCAACCAACATATCACACCCACGCTAATTACTATCACTCAAAAACCAATTTACTAATAGGATAATGAGACAACATTACAAATCATTTTTCTATTTACCAAAACAAATTGTTTTCTCTACTACGGTAGAGACGGTAGCTGTTGCAGTCGCTTGAGGCGGCGTATGCGCAGGGCAATTACCGAGCGCAGCCGACCGCGCCCGAAGACGCCCGA
The DNA here is from genome assembly GCA_905340225.1 of Abrostola tripartita. Lineage (NCBI taxonomy): Eukaryota > Metazoa > Arthropoda > Insecta > Lepidoptera > Noctuidae > Abrostola > Abrostola tripartita. Next base: position 5,584,738 of record HG996504.1, read on the forward strand.
GGCAGACCGACGTGATAGACGTTAATTGTTCCTGAGATATTAAAGCTATAGTAATTATCTTAAAGTTATTGTAAATTTTATAATGTGAAAAGGAATTTTAATTTGTGGCTACTGTTTATGTTCATTTAAAATGGTTACTTAATGTGACTGTTTATTGTTTTCTTCGTACAATTCAAAACAAACTAATAAAATAATGTGTAGGGAATTCAAATAATATCAAAAAGCACATGCAATCGTTTGTGCTTCTTTGTCATTTGCATCACCGACACTGCCACATTTTTTCAAGCAGCTATAAAATCATTGTACTTAGTAGTGTTAGCTTTCCAAGTTTTTCATCTTCACTTCGCTATTCAGGACATCGTCTATAGAGACTTTGAAATCTTTCCACCATGTTTTGAGTCTATCCCTGGATCTTCGACCAAGGACTGTAGTAGTTAGATGGCCATGTAATTTGTTTACTCAAACATTTTTGACTGACTTCAGTACGGTGACCTTTAGTAGGCAATTTAACTTGTTCATGGTTATATGACTTTTGGTGCCATTTTAGCATGTTGCCCATGCTAAGCTTGAATCTAAATTTATAAAGGAAAAAATTTTAAATAAAAAATTATAACCTCCTTCAAAAAACTCAAAAGTGAAAAATAATATTTTATCACTTCACTTTACATAAGCGAAGTGGAAGTCGGCGCCAAATCCTATGCGTTCGCTTAGTTTATAGTGTTAGCTTTTAAATTATGAACCACGCACGTATGGCAGCATTCTCATAAGTACTATTTTTCTGAATCGCTTAATGGATGTTGGGATTTGGCCCCGACTTCCACTTCGCTTATGTAAAGTGAAGTGATAAAATATTATTTTTCACTTTTGAGTTTTTTGAAGGAGGTTATAATTTTTTATTTAAAATTTTTTATTTCACGATTTTTAGCTTTAGATTCTGCTAATGTGGTTTTGCTATTTCTATGACCATTTTAGCGATTTAAACTTACGTTACGTCTTACGTTCCAGGGTCACGGTTACCCAGGGACAGTACCGCGATCACGGATCAGCTTACGTAATTAGGACGCATGAAATTTGAAGAGTTTTGTTCATATAACCGAATATCTCATCAGAACAAACATCTAATTATTTTTCAGTATTGCGTTTTTTTTGTAAAACGTTGTAAGTGACCTTGAACATTTTTTTTTTCGGAATTGTTTTTATAACCTTTGTAGTGAGTACAGGCGTGATATTATGTTGTGTGATGGCGTAAACAATGCTTAGATATGCTATAGCAACAATCGCGGTTAATCTGCTGTTATTTATTGAAGAGTTCCCCCGATTTCTACAAGATCCCATCATCAGGTATTGAAATGGTGACAATGGGACCACACGGGAAGCACCAGCTTTCAAATAAAAAAAGAATCATGAAAATCGGTTCACCCATTCGCAAGTTATGAGGGAACAAACATAAAAAAAAAAAAAAAAAAAAATACAGTCGAATTGATAACCTCCTCCTTTTTTTGAAGTCGGTTAAAAATGAAATTATTTGAAAAATGATGGACACTAGCGGGACTGGAACCCGCGACCTTCGCCGAACCGTGGCGCTGCTCTAACCAACTGAGCTACCGTGTCGCTGCTCGCATCCATTGAATTTCAAGTTCCCTTTTAGTATTTACGTCTTAAGGGTGACGTCAGGTATTATCTGTTGGAATCTATGATTACCAACTCAGTGTTCCTTTACAGCTATTAATCACTAAAACGATAATACCAACCCAAATTTATATGACTTTTGGTGCCATTTTATTGTTCTTGTTCATGGTTTTAAATTTAATTATCTGATTTATCAGATTATGGTGTATAGATTCTTAATATTATATACTGAATAAAGAATTTCTTTCAATCAGCTAGTTCAGTAAAACGTCCAGTCAACCTGCTGTAGCTAGTCCATTTAGTTCGTCTACTCTGCGGCGAGCTCGTGTCAAGTAATGTCCATTAAAACGATATCTCTCATAAAGGTTTTTATAACGACTATCCAATATTATCTATTATCGTATGAATAGATCCTCAATCGCTTCACGTACACAATCATGCTAATCCGAGATATAATCTAACATAAAAACATGCCCATATAATTTAAAAATAAAAATAAATAAGCGTTCATAATAGAAAATGCACTATAAAATTACATTTGAAATAAAATGAAAATTGTCCAGCTTTGCCGACAGTGTGTTGTAAAAAACTCATTTTATTTGTCCGTGGGACAGTTATACAGTTTCCATAGAGGTCGATTAAGCTCAAGATGCACTTTAAGGCACCGCCTTGAGGCACTATTTTTAGTTTTATGGAGGCTTTAGAGCCAGGAGTGTGTTTTCTAGGGAATTTGTTTATCAAATAAGCTGAAATAGTCCATAATATACCTTCGTGAAACAACAGAATAAAGGTTTACGTGTTATATAATTGTCGTAGCGTCGTGATTTTTCAAATAAATTACCACTCATGCTTTACCATACCACAATCCAATTTGCCTAAATTACCCTAATTCCTGATACTGCCCCATTACCATGAACTCTTAAAGCAGAGTTTAGTTAAAAAATCATAGTAAGGGGGCTGGAATACATAACAACATCACGCCTGTATTCCCCGAAGGGATAGGCTGAGGTGTACCTATAGTACACTCACATTTCGCCAGTTAAGTTATCGGTCCCAATGTAATAGGGGGCGAGCCTATTGCCATCAACCGGGCACAAATCTCGATTACTGAGAATTACCTAATGGAAGAACCCAATAACACTTTGCCCGACCCGGGATTCAAACTCAGGACCTCATGCTCAACAATCGCTCTTAGCGACCACTAGACCAATGAGGCAATCATAGTAGAGTAAGAACTAGCAAACCTTTCAAGCAAAGAAATCTAACCTTTTTTTTTCAAAATATAGAAAATATTTTTGCCTCCCTCTCGGCCTGCTAAGAATGTATTGTTAAAGCTTTTAGTGCTTACTAATTACCGATAAAATGTTCTTATTCATCGGGTACAAGTGACATTGAGAACCTTTAATATTCCGTTTAAGTATACATTTTACGATTCAACAAGAATTCATTGGGAATTATAATAACCAATATGGTGTTAGCTATTAAAACTATTTTATTATTAGTTTCATGCATTATTTAATTTTTAAAATGTTTATTGTTATTGCGTGTTATTTATACCTACATCTTTTAACGATTGTACGTAAAATTTACTTAACTTTTTCTTTTTTCAAATTTTATTTCATTTTTAGTATACCTTTATTTGGTCACTCGATCCATCGAAGAGAAATCGATCAATTAATGACTTGGATTTTGAATAAGTCCACATCAAAAAACACTTTAAGGACAGAGTTTTCAGTAAAGTGTCAAAGAGTAGTCTTTCTTCTATGTTAAAGTCGGTCTTAACAAGTATTATTGTCATTTGAATTCACTATCCAAATTGTATTAAAGGTGCAGTTTTTTTTTATCTTATTATAGAACTTCCTTTGTCACATACCACAATCCCAGTATCTAGCAAGAACAACCACAACTTAATCTAGGCTACGAGAATAACCATGATACATCAACCCTGAAAAGTCGAAAGAAAAAAACACTTAACAACAAACAACTTCCAAACAAAACCACTGCAAGCCTTCACCCATTCTCGAAGCATAACAAAGTAACACAATATAATAATTTCTTTATTATAGTGCGTTGTGTTCCCGCACAATCGCAGGCGTATTCAATAAGTCCTACAATAAAACTGCTCCCGACTACAATGCCAACGACTGGTAGTCGTCCTCACAATTTATGACTCGTCACTTAGACAATAAATAGTGATTTTCGCATTTCTACTGAAGACACGCACGGTTATAGAACGTAGTCGGTCTTGTTTAGACTTTCTACATTAGAGAAAATAAGTATCCCTCTACCAAGGGCCGTTTTTTCAGTCGTCATATTCATTTTCGTATAAATCAGATCAATGATTCTAGAGAGTAGAAATGTTGTGTCCAGTACGTATGATAGTGTATAGTTTTTTCTTCTTTTAAGGAAAACGTCGCCCCACACTAGGAATTCTTCCTGTATCATGGGTCTCCTGTATCACCACAAACATGTATTTTCACATAATTTTAGTCAATCACCCAGACTCGAGACTAACATAGTGGTCACACAATTATTTTCGTCCAAAACCCTTAATTCTTAGCGCAGTAGTCCGGTAAATCGCTTAGTCGCTGTGCCAATCAGGTGGTCAATTGATCTGATATACAAATTGTAGTCAATAAGGAACTTTTTAGGGCTGTTTTCTGCAGAGGAAAGTTAAGAAATGTACACTTTCTCTTAACCATGAACCCTTTAAAGACAATTTACCTAAATTTACAACTGCTGCTAAAAGGTGCGTTATTTCTAAGTTGAATTAATAGAAGCATATTAACAGTCCTATTTTGGAGATAGCTCAGATTTAAAAAAAAATCGCAAGAAGAATTTTCTCCGGATCACTATCAAGTAAAAGACGGAAGACAGTCACGCTATAGCAGATCACAATGTGGCGTGGAATTTATGAGCATTAGAACGAATTAGAAGCACGTTAACTGTATTTCCCATCTAAATAAAAACATCACTTGCTCGACATAGCACCTGTTTTCCGTCCCTATCATAATCCCTTATTAGCCAACCCCTGGAAGCCACAACCACATTCACCAGACGCCACCCAGATCACCAGATATTCAGGCAAAAACAATTATTGCTCCAACCGCAACAATTTACGTAGTTGTTGGATTGTCCCGCAAGCCGCGTCCACTATTGTACTGCATATAAGGTGCGGTGAAGCGACTTGATATTTTTATACGAAGCTAGATGCCATTGTGGAGACCAGCTAACTGTTATTTGTAGTCTCCAGTTCCGTGTCAGGTTTACTGGGAACGGCCTGTTGACTATGATTTTATTCATTAACTTGTTATGTATGCTTTTGATTTTTATCAATTTTCTATTTTTTAAGTGATAGGTAACTTTTAAGAACAGATTCAATTAATTAGAGACTTATTCTGGTTGAGGTTGTAAATATAAATGCTTAAAGCGCATTATTTTTTTATGGGAAGCAAGTAGAAAATTACTGTTTGTATCTGCCTAGCTACTCTAGTGAGATCCTCTTCAATTTTTCTAAGGTTCTCAAGTTATAATCTTACAATCCCAAATCACATAAAATAAAAAAAAATCTTTACAGTTGCATAGGTATGCCCCATGTCTTGACGACCGTTTCAAATACTTCTGTTTCCCAACTAAACTCATTGATAAACATCTGCAACATTCAATTTAGCAAACCCTACACTATTCCGATCATCTATTCCAAAAATTCAAACGACTTCCCCATCCTACATTAAAATTACAATATCAGAATTCAGACGTATTAAAATAGGCAAAACAAAAACCCACACAAATCGAACAAATCTATTTTCGCATCTCGTTTGAAACCTCGATCCGCTACAAATATGCACATGATTTCATCTTTTGTGGATGCAAAACTGGAACTGCTATCAAATATCGATGCATATTAACATGATAATGCAATAATATGCAGTATTATGCACCGGCGGCCGCAGTCGGGGGCATTTAATTCTCTTGGCAGCGTTTATTAGGAATAGTTTGAGTTTCATTAGGCTACAATGTCCGTATTAACAATGTAGGACACACAGATGCGTTTGTATTAATAGTTTCGAGATATAAACTTTGGTTCAACACGCAATGGGGGTAGGGCTTGGGTCTCATCGTAGATAGAAAGCTAGTTTAAATGTCTACTTTCTTTGTTTTATTAAGAGCAAGAGTGAAAAGGCAAAAGGCACTAAGTTATAAGTTCCATAAATTATATTAATATAAGACCTAGTACACTTAGTAAGCAATAAATATTTGAATTTGAATTTGTGATGTAGAGAAAGCTTATCCCACTGTTATATAGCGTGGTAGCAAAGTGTAAAATCACTTCACCTTTTCACATTAAACACGTATTCCTTAAAGCGGTAAGCAGCGATGTGTATACAGCCACATATCGTCAGTTATGTTATAGGTCCCAATGTCATAAAGGGCGAGCATATTGCTCTTAACCGCTGCTTAGCAGACGCGATTAGCGACTATTGGACCAACGAGGCAGTCTTCTACAAATTCAATTGTTTTATACTCTCTGAATATGTAAACAGGAGTTAATTAGAGCTGTGTTTAGTGTCGCAGATTAGTTAAATAATGGTTATCGTTATAATAATGTCATTAAATTGAAATTAGGTAATTCAATTAACTAGGTATCAAAAATCTAGTTTACTTTTGATTACCAAACGATATTTTTGAATAATCTACAATAATTGCCATTTAATAACTAGTTTAGTCACATATCGCCAATCGCTGACTGCGAAACAAAAACCTTAATCTATTTTGCAGTTGAGCACTTACGTCTTTAACTCAAATGCGATTGTTCTGTTATTTATGATCCTCATTTGCGAGGAATACTCAACTAGGTAAAATAAGGAAGACACTAGCCTTTTAATTGACTAATTAATGATCGGATTGAAGAATTGTATCTGTCCTTAATGATTCCCTTTATTTAAATTGAAAGCCGACTTTTCAATTAATTGTATGGGCAACTTCTTAAGCTTAGAACCTGGTTATAAATATTTCTTTATATAAAATTAATTACGTTTGTTTTGTAATTAAGGAGATAGGTTCTCTCATTACGAATATTTAAACAGGAAATTGAATTAAATCGGACCTCCTGTGTTTGGTTTAATTACTTTTATCATTGGTCGATCTGTGTTTTGTTCTTTTTCTCACGCCAGTACATAGTATATTATATACATAGTGGCCATGTAAGGTTTAATATGTGCATATATTAGGTAAAAATACGGAAAATTTATAACATCATAATAGTAATTAATCTCCTCGGAAATCGGTGGTTAGAATAGGAATTATAATGTGGCGGTGGCTCAGTTGGTTAGAGCAGCGCCACGGATCGGCGAAGGTCGCGGGATCGATTGCCGCTGGTGTCCATCATTTTTCAAATTTCCTTTATCAATTTAGATTCAAGCTTAGCATGGGCAACATGCTAAAATGGCACCAAAAGTCATTATAATGTGTAATTAAATCGAATTACTCTTTAGCTTGTGTTATTCAGTAAATTAATCTTAACACGCGTGAGTTGTTTGGACTAAATATTTAAAACTTTACAATATCCTTTCGGAAAATCTAGGCGTCTTCTTCATAACAACATCAGTCTATTGTCACATGGAAACCTGTTATGTTGTGATAAAGGGATTTGATCAGTCCACAAGGCTGGTAGAATAGTAGGATAGTAGCAAGTATACCGTCCAGGGTGCGCCGGACTATCTTAGGTATCATTATTTGTAAAGGCTCTATACTTGCAGTTTCAGTAATTGTAAGTGTGATGTTAGACATAATTCTGCCTTCAACAATAGATGCGAACCATCATCATCATTACCCAACCGCCTACTACATTACCTAAGCCGGAAACTGAAGCCGCAACGATATGAAAACCGTTTGCGAGCGACCAACAAATCAGTGTGTATGTAATTAACATTTAACATGTTGTACAACACATAACAACATACAACGCTTCGATAACAACACTAGCTATGTAGAACGGCACTGCGCAGGTTTGTAAGAAGGCTATAGAATATAGAAATAATTTTCTATTGGGCAAATGATTATATAAAGCAGTTCGAAGTAACAGATGAGACTACTCGTACGAAATGTAGCATCATCTTCATTTTAGCCCGGTATCACCCACTGCTGCTTAGGCCTCCGTTTTCCTTTACCATTCTTCTCGGTTTAGAGCGTGACACAGTTGATAATAATATCCAAAGGAGTAGTAGACACGGTACTACCTACTTGGTAAAAACATTGTTATCAAAATCTCCTTAATTTGTTTACTTTTGCGTGACACTTTATGTCTGGTGCTATCAAGCATATACCTACGTTAGAAATTAAATGACCGATTTCGGATATGATGAACCGTGATTCGAGTGTAGGTTAAGTGTGAGACACGAATTGTGGTCAATATCAACGTATTTACAATGTTGATTCAAAATAATTATGTCAGACGATAATTATGTGGGCAACAACCACTACGGTGTGGATGCCACACAATGTCAAAAGGCGTCGCGGCAGGCCCAGAAGAAGATGGCGGGATGAGCTTGAATCTTATAAGGCCACATGGATAACTGCAGCTCACAACCGAGAGGAATGGAGGAAGGAGGGGGGGGAGGGGGGGGGGGAGGGAGGCCTTTGAGCTGCAGTGGGACGACCATGGCTGAAATAAAATATTTATGTCTAAGTATCTATTGATGTAATAGATATATTTTTATTTACTTAAGGCTCACAATATTTTTATTTGCACTTGCTAATACTCAAACTTTTGCAAAACCATGTGTCATATCATAAAATGCAAGACCAATTTTACAGATTTGCGCCAACATATACTTCGAATATCCACCTTTCACACGGCAGTAGGTCTCAAGAGGTGCGGCGTTGCAAAAGGCACAACACATAATGCAACTTAACTCCGGTGTTAATTCGCTAAGCCCCGCCGTATGACAGGCCGCTGGATGCGAAACTACAAAAGATATAGTCGAATGATATGTTAGGAATGAGTGGATACGCTAATGAAAGTGGGTAGGTAAATTGAAAAAAATAGCTATTCGCGATAATCCCTCACACACGTTAGTCGACTAAGGGCGGGTTGCTTCCGTAAAAGTTAAAAATGGCGTTAACAATTTTGTTTTCTCCTACCAGCCCGAAAAACGAAAAAGTTTAGTTTTCTACTAGCAGCCCTGATAACGTTGACAACCAGTTTTTTATGCGACGAAACAACATTTTATGTTTCACGTACTATATGTCTTTTGTAATGGTTATTTTTTGACACAGGCTTCAAACAGGCTGTTAACGTTACATTAACAGCCTGTTTGAAGCAACGCGCCCTAAATGTGTGAATATGTATATCTTTGCAACTATTGCTGGAAAAGGAATTATGTAAATTGGCACAAAGATATAACTAGTGCCACACTACAAAAAAAGGAATGATATACTTATGGCCTGTATTTCTCGAAAGGTAGAGTTATAGTTTAGTTTGCTCAAATTTCACCAGACATTATCCCAGTCTCAAAGTAAACAAGGGCAAGGTAATTGCAATTTATTGTCTTAAATAACGAATATCATTGAAAATTGCATTGGTTGTTGCCTGGATACCTTCATCCTTAACTCATACAAATATTACGTACCATACCAGTCTACCACAAAAGGTGTGTTGGATGCAAGGAGAGAGCTTCGACTAGTGACGATACTTAAGTACGTTCGGCGCACCCTGGACGGTCAACCTCGCTACCATCCTTGTTGACTCACCAATCTCTAAACCACGGCATGACCTATTTCCATGTAAGGCAATTGGCTCATGTCGATACGAAGAAGAACCACTAAATTCTTATAATGCTGTCTAATTTTTTTTTTACATATAACAGCTAAGCCTGAATATATTCAAAGTACCTATAACCTATGTACAAAAAAACCCTCTGAATCTTAGTTATTTAGAACCCACACTCCTATACCGTCTTATCCTCACAAATCGAACCTCCTCAGAGCGACGTGCGTGTGACAGGCTATAATAGTCTTGATATTTTCTTTATCTCAGACTTCTCAGTGTTCCCAGTCTCCGTATAGTATTACCAGTTTGCGGATTATTCGCAAATATTACGATACTAGTTGTGTTCTTAGTTTCATGTATGTAGGCCGGTACACACTGTAGGTCTTTGAGTTCTTAACCGGGATTTTGTGGCTCTATGTATACGAGGCGTATCTTTTAAGCTTCGATTTTCAATGGTAACTGAAGGAAAATATTGTATTTATTAAAAAAAAATATTACACATTATTATAATGTGGTTTAATGTTAATACTTAAAGTTATTTTTGGAGAATTCATGATTTTTTTAAGCTAGAAATATCGCTTTACCCTATATACATTTTAATTTATCAGCTCATCTTCTATGAAATCGTGCCTTTAATGTGTAAGCTTGATCGTCCCAATATCCCGGGACAAACATCCCACACCGGGATTTCCATCCTATCCCCACCCTTAATCCGCCACTTTGTCCGAGCGCATCACAAAGATACGGTTAAGTGTGCGATTTCATTTGTCCGTTTTATTATCATTTCAAATGCGCCTGCGCACCTTTTGTATTTGTTTTAGTAACGCATACCGATGTTACTTGCCGAGTTATTTTTACTTTAATAACCATTTTTATACGTTTTTTATAATGCCCCAGTAATGTTCGATGTTCTTTTGTTGGTGTCCCTATCACGTACCTGAGTGAGTGTGTAATTTTTTGTAAGATATGTATAAAATATTATGTTTTTTATAATTTTCTTTGTACATAGATTATTGGTGTACCTATTAAAGCATTTATTGGATTGCCCTTATTTTATGCATCAAATAAGAAATGAATAGTGGTATTTTTTAGCATAGACGTAGCATATCGTCCAGCTATTGAAAAATAACATATCCACGTTTAAAAAAAAATGTGTGATACACCACATTTCGAAAGCCTGTAATACCTACATAATTATAGGTACCTATTGTATAGTTATAAGTGGAGTTATAAGTGGAGTAAGTGCCAGTCAACACCCACGACAGAGATACACAGAAGCTGGCAACTACTGGATTGAACGATATCATCTAACTTACAGAGAAACTGATTAATGATTAGAACCGATGTTTACGAACAATAAAACATTGTTTTCTAAGATTTTGTTGTCTGATTACTAAGTTTCATGAGTTTGGCTTGTGAGGGGGAGAGAAAGCCTCTACAAACAACGATGCCTGTGTAGCCCCTCGAAGCCTATAAGGCTCTCAATCTGGCTAATTCCCTTGTTGACTGGCCAATCCTGACACCACGGCTTGACCTACAATAAGCTCAAAGAGTAATAAAAGGGTAGTAGGTTTTTGCTAGAGGAATTCTATGGTTTTACGTACCCTTCCTGTGATATTTGCACGTAAGTAGGTATTGAGACAAACGAACAAGTTTCAAAATTATATAGGTGCAGAATCTAGTAAGATTATTTACGTATGCTTTATGATTTAGGAATGTGTTACCTACAGTATGTACGACCAGCGACATATTTTGCCAACGGTACTCAAATAAATACCTATCTGTTTCAGTTCACTCACAGTGTTTGTAAGGACTATTCTAGTGAAACGTTGTGCACAATAATCTCAATCCCCTTATCTCAACAGATAACAGTCTCATCTAAATCGGTTGCAAAGCTGCACGCGCGTTCTAAATAACATTTACTTTTCTCGTTGGCAAGTGTTGATTTCATTTTACGAGATAAACTGACCTCACTTATTCAGTTGTTATAGTTAACTCGTAAGACGCCTCCCAAACAGATGGGTTGACATTAAGAGCACAGGCATTATTGAACGTGTTTTGTGTTTTACCTGTTACCGGGCTAAATTACTTTCGTCCTTATCCAAGATTCACTTAATAGTGCTTGTGATCTTTTGCTTAATGTTACCTACATAAGGAATACCTATCTAAAATTGCGGAGCTAGGTAAACAAGGGCCCTGGTGCCAAACCGAAATTGGGGAAGGAAGGGAAAACCCTTTCACTGGGTTTACAGGAAAAAAACTGTGTCGGAGGTTGGCCGGTCAGGATTAGCCCTCCAATAGCTACGCCACTGTCTATGTGACTTATTTGTCCTAATCAAAAGCGGAATGCGTTAGTAATAAGCTCAAGGCGTATGACGTCACATAGCTTCGGTAGTATGTCTTGAAAATTGGTTCTCAAAGTCAAGTGGTAAAAAGTTCAGTAGAGAATATATCTTTTCTATAAGATGCTTTTATCTTAAAACGATTGCAGCATGTTCTTATTTATGTACCAAAGCAAGAACAAACAGCTAACCTAGAATATTGCCTGCAGAACTCCGGTGGGTTGCGACCTAAACTTTGAACTACGCTTAAAATATACCTTTTACGTAAAACGTTTAAAATAGAGCGCCCGTGATGTATTCGTCAATTCAAGCTTATTCGTCGCTTTAAGTGAGATAGCTGATGTCGTTGATTTTAGATTAATTTATGTGCACATGCGTTTGTAAGGAGCTTATCACGACAACACTAGTAGCGTCTGCAGAATAGTCTGTAATTACTCTGATTGGTTAAATAATCTACGATACCTACTAGTTATTTGTGGCAACATTGAATAGTGATGTAGCAGTCTACATACACACATATATTTTGACTCTATTTGCATTAGGGGTTGAACAGTTTCAACCCCTAATGCAAGTAGAGTTTCATGTATTTTTTTATCTAGCTTCATCGTAGCATCGTAGCTCCTAAACGGATAGACGGATTTGTATTTCGTTTTTTTTTGTGATAGGTGACTTTATCAAATGCTTTTTTAGTTATTCGAGAAAATCTGTATAGCTAGTCGTGAATTAATCAGCCATTTTTTAATTGATTAAGGAATGTGAAATCCACAGGACTGATCGTTTCATTTGGTATCCTATTACTTCAATGATTTTGTGAACTGGATATAATTTTCATCTGTTTTATTCATTTATTTTAATAAAGTAACTTGTAAGTAAAGACGACTTGATTGGCGCAGCGGATTAGACTGCACCGCTAAGAGTTGAGGGTTCGATTCCCGCACGGGACAAAAAATTGTGCGATCCGCAGATGTTTGTTCTGAGTCTGAGTGGGTGTTTGTGTATCCGATATTTCATGTTTGTGAAACGCACCCACGATACAGGTGAAATTCCTAGTGTGGGGTGACGTTTATTTTTGTAAAAAACCTGATGGGGTGATGCAAGTTTAAATATGATTTATTCTATTAAACCGAAAGGGCAAATACATAGTATCAATCTACAACATTATTTAATCGTCAACTGTCATAAAAGTTTCGATCCAAGTACGCTTTGCTAACCGTACCTAAGTTCATCTTCAGCAATCTACTAATAAATATTCCGTACATGAACATGGTATATAAATGAATAAACATCCTTCTCCTATATAATAATGCGCATTTATCACTCAACATAATCAATTCACGACTAAACTGGATTTAATTGATTTTGATTTACAAAGATTGGTTACTAATGCAGGATAGTTTCATTCATCATCATCATCAGCCGTAAGGCGTCCACTGTTGAACGAAGGCCTCCTCCTTTTAGAAGGGGGGTGTTGCCATAATCCCCACGCTTGGCAAGCGGCTTGGGGATCGCAGTGTTGGTGGTCAAGTTACAGAAGACGCTGCTGCCCATCTTCTGGGTTTTCCCTTAGTCGCCTCTTACGACACCCACGGGAGGAAAGGGGGTGGTCAATTCTAGGCCGGATACCACACGGCAAGTTAGGCAGAATAGTTAAAATCTATAAATCGGTCCCGATTAGCAATTGTAATTAATAATTAAACTGTAATCGTTTAAATTGTGGTAATCTTTTCGGTTTGTGATTGCCTGTATTTTTAATTTGATAAATTTGATTAGACATTATGCCTGATAGAATTCTCAAATTTAGTCCATAGTATTAGTCTGAGATTTTTTCTATTTGGCCTTACTTCTGTCTAATCACTACATAGTATAAAACAAAGTCGCTTTCTCTGTCCCTATATCCCTATGTATGCTTAAATCTTTAAAACTACGCCCCGGTTTTTTATGCGGTTTTTTTTAATAGATAAAGTGATCGAAGAGGAAGGTTTATAGGTATAATAACATCCATTAAATAGTGGAGAAATACTTATAATATATATTTTATACCCGTGCGAAGCCGGAGCGGGCCGCTAGTACAATAATATAATTATACTTTTTTGTACACCATAATGAGAAGTCAACAGATACTACCTACGCTTTATTTAAATCATTTTTCTTATAATTTTTTTTTTTAAATATCTATATAAAAATATTAAAAATAGGGCCCAACCAACAGCGGGAATTTGACGAATTGAGAACCTCTTCCTTTTTTTTAGTTGGTTAAAAACCCGAAATAGTGTTCATTTTGTACTTGGCAAGGTTCGTTTTCATTACGAATTAAATTAAGTTTTTTTCGATGATCCTAGTCACAATATCAATAAGAATGAAGGAATTAGGAAATAAGTTATCTTTAGGTTAACATTTCTAATTAAAAATTTAAACTTCGTATCTAAAATTAAATAGAATAGGTACTGCTATTTTATCTAATTTCATCTTCAATAACTAATTTCACATTAATACGTTTTTGCCAATCATATAAAAGAAGTATAAAACTTTTAATTTTATGCTTCTAAGAATAGTTTTTGTTACACAATTACTAATTATTATTCATTATTACAATATCGGTTATGGGAACATTAGATTTTCTGTTATTATAGAATGGATCATTATACTTTTAATTGGACATCCTGCTGTGTACTTGATTGAAAAATCTTCGATGTGCTATAGAGGTAATATATTGTTTGTTTTGCCAGACATTTTAGATTATTTGTTACTGTCCAAGTGTTTTTGTTTTATAATGTATTGGTCAGTTATGATTTGGGTGATTATGTTGTCAGTCTGGTCACGCGTTTAATGATTTTTTTTATACAATAAAATAAAGACGGACTGTAAAAATACAATGGTGTTCATCTTTTGTTTTTTTTATGGTTTACTGTTGAAAAAGACACAATAGTTAAAAGGCAAGGGTGATAAAAGATTTTTTAAATGATTTTTGCCTTTTTTTCGATTATACTACGCTATTGAGAGAAAAATTACGAGAAAAATAAAAAACGGATAAGCATTTAATTTCAGTACTAATCTACTAAACGCTAAGCATATCAAAAAGTGCATCAGCAAAAATCATCGCCAATTAATCAACACATCGATAGAGCAATAAACGAACGAACCAGCAACACGCATTCAATAAAAAGTAAAAAGCAACAACATCCCAGTCTATTTCTAATACATTCCAAAGTTTATTCAATATCGACAAGTAAAAATAAATTGGCCATGCGAGCCATTTACAACAATACATTGCGGCTCATCACGCAAACTTTGCAACACAAGAATACATAAATAAATATTCAAGCCCTCACCGGCAGGTGGAGTCACTGATTCTTCGCAGATAATTTGCCTAACTGGTTCTTGGTCTGACACTTTCCCGTACTCCAACACTGTCTCAATTACAACTAAAGAACTTCACGCGACATAGCTTGCGTAGTTAGTTCGTTGATTGTTGCGTACGCTGCCAACATATAGCGCAATGTTTGGCGCTTAATTTGAAACGATTGTAAGGTATAAGGGATTAAAAGAATGACGCAGACTGGTCAGTAGCATCATTTCGCGTCCGCCTGATAAGACAGCTCCTCATTGCGACATTTAATTATTATGATTATGAATGTGTTTCAAGGAACTGTGTGCAGACTATGCAGGTTTTCTTTTAAACGCCTTTGTCCTGTAAGATAGCTGGAAACTATTAAACTTTTTGTTGTAACCTGGCCTTTTCTCGTTGATAGTGCATGAATAGTGCGTAATCTGTTGATCTGCAGATCTCGAGATTATGGAGGAAGATAATAAAAAAAATATTGTTGAACGCATTGTCTTACAGTTTACTTTTAGTAGGTAGGTGGTTAAACTTGTTAACCGTTGTTCTCTTACTCGTGGAATATTTTTTAGTTATTACACCTCAGAACCTCTTAAGTTAATTTTTCTTATGCCGACGATAATGTCAGAGTTGCGGGCAGCCGGTGGATGCAAATGGCAAGGTGCCGTTCATTGTGGCATTCTAAGGAGGAGGCTTTTGTTCAACAGTGGACGTCTTCCGGCTGATGATGAGTCATAAATGTTATTTCTTAGCATCAAATCTACAGGAAACTTTCAAAAGAGTGCGAATATTAATAATTTATTTATTAAATCTAATTAAGGATTTAATTTTTATAATTAGCGACCTTCTTCATAAAACCGATAAGATCTCATTGTCCCGCCAAACCCCCGACCCCATACAACTCAATCGATATCTAAACGGTAAGCAAACATCACGACTACACATTAGCCGATGGGGCACAAAAACAATCGGCTATAGTTAACTGAGGGCGAGGGCACAATATTACTGGACAATGGCCAATTAACGCTGCACGCAATTAAATCAGACTGGACCTTAACAAAGACTCCTTGATGGGATCTGTATAGAGCGGCTATGACCTCCCAATAAAGTTTTATTAATAAAAGAGTTTTATAATTTAAACTGCGAAGTGTTAAAGACTGTAAAGTAGATTAACTATTACAATATTAAATCTAAATTGATAAAGGAAATTTGAAAAATTATGGACACGAGCGGGACTTGAACCCGCGACCTTCGCCGAACCGTGGCGCTGCTCTAACCAACTGATTCAAGCTTAGCATGGGCGACATACTAAAATGGCACCAAAAGTCATATTACAATATTAGTTATATGTACCTCTTTAATGTTCTGTGCCTGTGTTCATTAGTATGTTTAAACTTTATTTTGTGTTTCTCATGTAAGTGAATACCCATTGTAACTCTTATGAGAAATAAAGACTATTAACCGTAAACTAGGTAGGTACCTATAGGTTATAGGTATATAGAAGTGGCAATTCGTAGATCGCAAAGATAAAGCTAATTAGACTTTAAAATTCAAAATGCTGCACTCTGTACCTATAATTATAAAAGGGACAGGATTAGAACTTCCCATCCCTATAGGTACGAAGTTCCTAAAAATAAACTAAGCTTTAAATTAAGTGATTTTACGGCTATATATTTAATTTATATTTGCATAGAAGAAAATTATATTATCGTTCGGTGTAGTTGTTGTCCCACATTCTCCCTAGGTCTCTTGTACAGTGGGCGTGTTTTCAGATATGTAACATCACAAGCTGAAATATTAATTTGTCACCACACCCCCCTTAGACAAGTGTCAAAAAGAGAAATGTCTGGGATTGACATATGTCATAGATTACATAGTCGAAACATGATTGTCATCCCCATACCTTTATCATTCTATTCATCAAGCGTTTTGACACTTGTCTAAGGGAGCAGTCCAGCTACTACACTACTTACTATTCCGCTAAAATGACTACCGATTCAAGTCACCAATTTAAAAGTAAGGTGTATTACCAGCTCTGTATTACTCCCGTCAATAGGTCGATAGTATCCTCCGCCCACACGTCCGCTGAGCGTATTGTTCAGTTCAATCGAGCAAGTTATTATTGCAGATAATACTTTATTTATAACGAACACCGGCCCGCATCGAGAACAATGCGAGCGCGTCATGTCGAACAACCGAGGTTAAGAATGTGACGAGTATAATTACGTACCTATAGCCACTTTTGGTACCTACAAATGAGTTCTGACCTTTAAAATCAGGTGAGTTGACGCTGATACTGGTTTGTTTAACCAGCCCCTTACCATGCACTCTTAAAGCAGGACTTTTTCCGTTGTGGAAGTGAGACGCCGCTACGTGCAGTGTAGTGTAGCGTCTCGCTTTCAAAACGGAAAATGTCCTGTTTTAAGATTTCATGGAATAAAGGCAGGACTCTTGTATTATTGGTCCACTACAGTAAGTTCAGAAAACTGTTGATAACATCGATATGTCTACAATGAAGTTTTAAAAAATGCCGGTCATCTGACATTATTTTTGAAAATATTTGTAGGACTAGAAAAAAATCTACCGTTTTCTGTTTACTACGGGTTTTAATTGATGCCGTCAAATTCAGAGGGCATTGAGCTCATTGCTATATAAATAACAGAATTTAACGTTTTCGATAGAAGTTAAAAATGTAAAAACTCATGGAAAATAATAGAGTTCATGGTAAAACTCAGTCAGAGAAAAAAACTGCGTTAAGTTTGATTCGAAGAGAATCCTTGATAATTAGACAGGCTTATGGTCTTAATGGCTTTTTACTCTGTCCATGGCTTAGAATAGGTGCTAGTGAAAGCTCTTGGAAAACGAATATGGTTTTAATTGTTAATTAAATTTGTTTGAGGCAACTTTAGCACGAAGAATGTCGAGACAAAGTCTGATACGATTAACAATTTGTCCAAAAATAAAGGTACAGACACTAACAACAACTACAAAGGAAGAGTGTGTACTGTCGAGTGAAAAAGTGAAATATAAAATTATGTACTTAATATTTTTTATTTATTTACAACGGCGGTAAAGTTGAAGCCGTAGCCGGATGTATTAAATACTCTTAAGGATATATTGCTATAATGACCGCTTGGCAAATGGATTGATGATTGCAGTATGTGGAAATGAGAGCATAGGATAATAAAGCTGCCCACCCACTTGGCAGCTTTGTGAGTCGCCTTTAATGATACACATGAGACAGTGGGCGTGGCTTATTATATAAGGAACATCATTATATACATAGTGCATTTATGTATAAAATAGATAGAACAGTATAATTATATTGTACATAGTAAGTGTTATCAGACATACTACTTTTTTTTTGCTGGGGAAATCGACTTGGACTTTCTCCGTCCTCGGGCGGGTGAAGGGGTGTACCGGACTCTTACCGCCTAAAGTCCCAGGGTTTTCTCCTTACTACCCTAGGTCGAGGGACGCGGGAACTGCGTACGCTGCATCGCATCTCTCGACAAGTCCCGACTCGCCTCGTCATGGTGGATCCCGCACAGCACATACGGCCCACGTCCCTTCCTGATCAGCGCGGAGCACCGGCGCGCGCCGTCTACACGGCCTATCTGGCCGAGCGATAAACTGCCCCAAGTTTATCGCCCGCAGGTCGGCAACTCATGGATGCCGATCAGTCATATTACTCATTCATTGAAGTTTATTTGCTGCAATTGCAACCGAGACACTGTACTCAATGTCACACTTAACATAACGTTATATCTTCAAGAGAACACAGCATATTCAAGTAATTACATTACACGAGATTGTTACACGAGTAATATTGTCTTACGGTGTTTATTTTTCACTGAAACAATTCTGAACGTAACTGTACCAAGGTTTACTACACACTGTCTCAGCTTTACCAACATTTATCTGCAACAAAAATGTGTTGTGAGATCTTTTATTTGTCAAATTATTCAGTGTTAACAATGGTACCTACATATTTTTTCGTCTTACATCTAGTTACTATTCGTGACTTAGGTTTTGGAAAAAATACCTTTCCCAGAGCGGTAATACTTTATTTCCGTGACCTCAAGTAAGGGCATTGTAGGCCATTCCAATTAATCTCCCTTTACAGGTACACACCATAATAATTAGTATACAAAGTGCATGACGCCCGTAGAAAGTCCCTTTAACCCTGCCGGTGCATATAGTTGTCCCATGTCCGAGCAAAACACACTATAATTATATAAATACGTTTAATGTTACTTTGTTAGTTAGTCGCGTATTTTGTAATGTTACTACGTACGGCATTAAGATACGATGTCAAGATACATTTTAATATCTTCGCAATATGCTACATATTTGAAAATCAAATTGACCATATTGCATACACTTGAATGCTTTCATTTTATATAAACGATACACAAAACGAGGAATTTCTCATGTGTCGTGGATCAGTTTGAGAGACATGTGATTGTTATAGATCACACTAATATTTTGTTTCGTGCGGGTCGTACCCGCGACCCGCGAACGCAGCAGAGCTATCACTTTGCCCCTACACTCTACTGACAAAAGAGAAATTAAGAAACTAAAATTCTTACTACAAGGAAATCACACAATATTTTAAAATCAAGAAGTCTCGAATAACGCAGTGGTCAGTTTGCTTATATGGGTCGACAAAATGTACCCTATTTCGTCTCACCAGTTCGATAAAAAGCGTTAACAAATACGCATCCGAAGCCTGAACAAGTTAATAGTGTGAAAGTTGACCTTTTAAGTAGTTATTTGTGTTCAGTGCCCGATCGGTGCGTAATAGAATTTAGATTGTATCTCAGATACATTTTAGCTCTTGTACTTTGTTTGAGTGTTTAATAGAAATGAAATCTGAGACTCTTGTCCCTTTAGTTGTACTGTAGTGTTTCTAGAAATATGTATGTTTGTGTATTTTTGTGTTGTTCGTGGATGCGGTTACTGTGTGCAGTGTAGTCATCTCAGTAAGTAGGAACTACCTACTTCGTATCTGTGTTAGTCATAGTTGAGTACCTACATATAGCATGTTACAATTATTCTTGTGTAGATTGAAGTGTATTTTACTATCTATCTAAGTATATATTTGTTTGTTCTCTATTGATCATCATCAACCGTTAAATTTCGGGCTCATATGGTGCTTTTTCATACATGTGCACTGTGCCTAAGGATGTCGCGAACCATTGTTTTGGTTCACATGATTGTCACTTACGAAAAGTCTGTAGTAAATTAAAAACTTGCTTCTCCTTTTATTTTCAGCCATGATCGTCCCACTGCAGGGCTAAGGCCTCCTTCCTCCATTCCTCTCGGTTGTAAACTACAGTAGTCTATTTCTCCTTCAGGGAGTCGAGCTCGTCCCGCCATCTTCTTCTGGACCTGCCGCGACGCCTTTTGACATTGTAAAGCATCCACTCTGTGGTCGTTTTTGTCCCTACACACATATCATCAGATATGCGGCAAATGTGACCAACACAGATCCAGTTCAAACTTCCCCCTTATTCTTGAAAAATGTAATTTTATAAGCAATGGATTAAAATGTACCAGTCATTCCACCGAACTCAGAGTCATTAAATGATTACTTAAACTATCACTACGTAAAGGTTTCCTTTGTGAAATCTTTACTTAGTGTCCGTTTAAGTAATCATTAATGTCTCTGAGTACGGCGGATTGTCGTTTACATGTCTAAAAATAGACATGTTAATATACTCAAGAAGAGTTTAAGTTAATGCAGGTGTTATTATCGTTTATGAAGAAGAGGGGTAGTGTTGAGCCAACTCTGGAATTATAAAACTGGGTAAATCAGTAATTTATTCCAAGATAAGACACTACAAGCACCTTAAACATGTGAGTAAACCTAATTAACCCTTATAATAGTGCTGCAATAATTAGACTGTATCATTACAAAACCACGTAATTACATAAGAACGGAAATGAGGCCACATTAGAATCTTAATCTACTTTAAAATGGCAATAGAGAGCGGTGTTTTTAATTAAATCATTTATTCAACAAACGTATTGCTGGTAAGGGTTGTGCCATTTCTAGAAACTGTGTGATTACATCGACATTGCTTCCACCGGAAACTAGATAATATTTAATTGGCGTGAAAACTCAATAATTGGAGATAAAAATCAGCTGCGGAGCAAACCAATTATAGATGGCGGTGTGGTGGCACTGCGGACGGTCGTCGCTCATTCGATAGTGTTGTGCTTTTTATCGATATTGTTATCATTGCGTGTGTAATCTTATGTAGGTACGTGTTTTCTTCTTTCTGTTTTATTATATTTCTGTTGATGGATCTTGATCTACAATTTCGCAGATTTTGAAAATGTTTTAGCGTGAAACTTGTCAGGAATGTTGAGAAAGAAATTTCATCGACATTTTCCTAATAAATGTTGTACAGTAAGTTGACAAATGACTTATCTTTGATGTCACTACTAGTACTTAATTTTGTATCCCAAATAAAAACACGTAACATTATGTATCTTTTGGAACTGTTGCTTTATATTAGGTACTTAGTGGGAAGCTTAGTAAACATGTTCATTTATAAAGCTTAAATTATAGCAAATGTTAAGATAAGACATTTAGTTAATTTAGAACTTGTAGAACACATTTCAAACCCAAAAAAAATCTTCTTTGCCAAGTCACCGATGAACTATCGCCAAAATCCCACATTCATCGATACACCCCCATCACTAGCCTCGCATGTGTGTATTGCGCGGCAGTACTAACAACTCATTAGCCGCTATCACCGGCGGCACTATTTGCGGCCACCGCGGCCGCGGCTGCGGCAAGGTTAATTGTTCTAATTTCACCTCAGTTTTGCCGAAGTCCGATAGATTGTTTTAGGTGCTGTTGATAGGTAGTAGTAGTAGTGTGATAGGTGTTTTAGCTTTTTTTATTTATTTTATTTAGGAAACTTAATTAAAATCTGGGCTCTTACTGATTTTATTTTTGCGTTTTCGTTTTAGAGTTATTTTTATTCGTTAAGTTCTAAGTATATTAGGCAGACATTTTCTTTAGATAGTACAATGGATTTCTGGATTATTGTACCTACCCATATACCTAATAAGTCAAGGCTTCAAAATCAAGTTGGAATATTATGTTACTACCTTCTTATGGATACCTAGTGAAAGGCGAGAAATATTACTCACTATGACATGGGACTTGGCAAAATGCCGATATCTATAAAAAATAAACAATACCTAGGTACCTACTTAATCAAATCCTTAAAAATAATTAATTCAAATCCACTCAAAAAAATTACCAGCCGAAAAGAAAATCGAGTTATTTTAAAATAATTGAATAAAGAACACCTGTATACTTGTAAAGTGTTGCACAAAAATCTGTATTTTATCGTACCGTTGTCTTCTAGTGACACGTTTCGTTCAAAGCGCAAAATATTCGTCGTCGTGTTCCGATATGATCTCGCGAATGCACCAAATATCGAGCTTACATCTCGAGGCGGTACTAAAAGTTCTCGATTGGAAATCGGAAAAATAATTGTAGGGTATTTAAATAAAATCACACAGACAGATTTGATATTAATGTCCACTGATTAGTCAGGAACCGAAAAATATCTTGAATATAGCTTTCTTTTCTTTCCACTTTTACACGTAATTCCCGAAGCGGTAAGGAAAAGCTTTTTTCCTTAATCACGATATTTTATGCTCACATTTCGCTTTCATTGTCAGCCTTCTGATGTAATATTGTGGCAAGACTCCTGCTGTTCATCGAGCCTTTTCCGGCTCTGTCGCCTATTTCCCAGCGAAAAAAAATATATATTTTTATTCCGTCCGTCACCGGATTTTTACTGATATCAATTTTAAACAAAATTCTTAATTCCTAACAAATAAAAAAATCTATTAACTTAAATCAACTCCCATCTGATTTATAATCGAGTTTTCGTAGTATCAAGTAAAACGTCGCCTAACATTCGAAGCTCGCGTGAACGATGCCATCGACTTGGTCCGGAATCGAATACATTATCTCGAGTGAAAGAATCCGCGGTCGCATAATTTGTACCAATATTCCTTGGAAATGCTCGGTGTGCGATATGGTAACCCGACCGATTTGAATCCTTTGGAAAAACAAAGAACTTGCTTTTGAATAAGTAGGATATTTGTAGGGGTATGCGAATTATATTTTGAGTGGATAGCCTTGTATCTTATTGAGAAATTACGTGTTTCATATCAGCTTTTTAGGTTATTGATTATATCAAATGATTTGATAATATGGAATATTAATTTACACTTTGCCTGACCCGTACCCTGGACCTCATCCTCAGCGATCGCGTTTAGTGACCTATAGATTAGTAGGCAGCTAGTATATGGGGCAGAAAAAAAATCGCTTTAGAAATTGTTTTAGTTTCCTCATTATAAAGAGATGGCGTTACTTTACACGTTCCTTTGATCGAATAAACTGTGTTCCCCAAAGTTATAATAAGGAATTACAAGGTAATCCTTGGGGTACGAGTATAGAGCCTCCACGAGTGACGATACGTAAGTCTGGCGCAACCTGAACGGTTAACCTCCTTACTATCCTTGTTGACTGACCAATCTGTACACCGCGGCATTACCTATTTCCATCCGGCATAGGCGACTTTATACTTTGAAAGATTTTATTTCAAAGAAATCCTTGTCGCATGTCATACAAATCCAACTATCGTTTATTTATCGCAGTCTTTAAAGCTCTCATCACAAAAAGAAAGTCTCTCACGTATACTATTGCTACTCTACACTGGCTTATAAAAATAACAGCCCCCTTAACATCTTAAAGTAGGACATTTTCCATTACCAACGTAATCATTAAACTCAAAACGATACTAAAACAGCCTAGTCATAAGCTTCGAAGAATAAACAGACAAAACCTTTATACTATTCGACATGAATAACAACTGTTTAAAGGAATATACTATATAATATAAAAATATACTTATCCCATAATAGTGTCTTGTACTTCAATATCGATTTGATATTGTATGTAGAACAGCACTATGCTTTTATGATTTCCTATTCCACACACTAAGTGCGTTTATTCATACAAAGCCTTAGTGCTTGCCGATTTCAATATCGATCTTCGTATTCGTAAGAATCGATTCAAGTTTACGATTATGCATTCGATATTCAATCAAGGAATGGACAAAGGGTGTCTACGGGTGGCACTGTTCGGATTTGTGAGCAAAATTCAATTTGCGGTTGAAAAAATGGATTCCAACAAAATATGTGCTGTCGGTGGTTGTTATTAAAGACCTAAGTTTAGGTTTTACAATGTTGGCAGCTGCAAGTGTAAGTTTATTTTGCGTTTATTGCGATGTTTCCATAAAGCGCTATGTCAAAGCATCTCGCCGTTAGATGGGCTGTAATTCGATGCATCAAGTACTTCTATGTAGTACAATAACGTTTATATTATAATTGCAAATGGCCATTGTTAGGTGGATCGCGTTTTCCTGGTACCTTATCTTGGAGGACCGTCGATTGATGGTCGTCGAGGAGAATTTATTGTGGTGTGTTAGTACCAATATATCAATGTATGCTATAAAATCTATTATGACAATTATTGTCTCATTGTGCTCTGCCCAAGTGGTCTCTAATTAACTTTGATCTGCTGACTCTTCCTTTATCATGTAGATATAGTATCGTTTGTATGTTAACGTAGGATCAAAATAGATGTAATCCTACATAGATACTGTCCGTGATTGTTTAGGCTGGAGAGTCTTCATTTATTTTTAGTATCTTTATGTAAAAGCCTTACTGCTCAAGAAACAAACAGAGAACATTTTGGATCCTATTGTTTACTCGCGTAGTTTACTTTTTATTCATTTATATTCTTGTACAGTTTCAAATAGTCCACCGAAAAACTGATACCCAATTACTAATCGTAAACTTCTCAGTACGACGTCAAACATAACTATATCTCTGTCTTATTATTATCATGCATTGGTCCAGTGATCTCATCCAGGATTACATACTCGAACTTCCCAACTTCAATCCCAAAGTGTTAGACACAATTAATATCGAGTTTCAGAATCAAGATCAAGGTATTGACTTTATTTCGGTACTTCCCGTAAGAGAAATAAACTCCTCGAAGAAATTACGCCGTAAAACAGTCAGTGGATTAAAGAAAGGTCATTGTGTATAAAATTCATTATTATATCGACACCTGGCTACCATGAAATCTAATCTTTTATCAGCCGCATTGCCCACGAGATCCCATCTTAACGTATTATTATCTAAATTTAAATCGGAATGTATTTAAGACACCTTTGTATCGATCTGAAGCATCAATGTTTCCATTTCAATTCTCTTTATGTTTAAGTAAACATCCAGTTTTTAAACCGTATCCAGCAATGGTGATTAAACCACTAAACTTGCTATATTAACTCCAAATAATACTGGAACTTATGCTTAATTTAAATGATAATTATGGAGAAAGCAGAACACAATTTGAAAAATATTGCCAAGTAGACCCAAAATATGTTAAGAACATACAAAATCTCGAAGAATTTCTTGGAGAATGGTATTCTCGTTTATCAACTGATTAGATTAGGTTTTGTGTAAGATTAATTATGAACGCAATTGGGAGGTATTTACGTACGGGTATTTGACTATTTTGGAAACAATTTCAATGCAAATCTAACCATCACGATTGAGTATTTATGAGAAAAGTAGATAAACATGAAACAGCCAAATGAAACAGCGTGGAGTTTTGTTTATATTGAGTGTTGACATCATCAAACAGACCGTAAATATTCAGTGATAAAGATAATAATGCCTAAAGAATATTTAAGGAAATTTTTGAATTTGGAATACTGTTTCAATGAGTCATGATTCAAAGAAGGACGTCACATAGTTTATTTTATTTTTGTCTTAGGGTGTTTTTAATATGGTACGGGTTTCATCACGCATGCGGGATTGCCCCGCCTGCGTAAACCCCGCAAATGTCCTTTTCATACAAGTATTTATTGTAATGCGTGGAATATGGACAATAAATTTTCTGGATGCGGGACAATCCCGCATGCGTGATGAAACCCGTACGATATTAAAAACACCCTTAGCACTTGTTTTTCCCTTGCACCCAAGTTAAGTCACTGGCTGAAACCAGTTAAAACTGATGCTCTATTACTTATACTAATGAATATACCTACCTATCTACTGTTTACTTGTTAACGCTTGATACTTAACCGTGTGAGTAGATTAAAATCTAATATCTAGATTGCAACCTCCTAAGGATAGGTAATGATGATTATCTTCCGCAAATAAGTGAACACTTGCTCTCTAAATTCTCCAGTTTTTAATGTGGACTCAAGTTGTTTAGTTAATAAACGTGGAACTAAGAGTTTGCTAACTGCATAATCAATAAGCGACCATCTCGTTCCTTCATTTTATTCAGCACCACAGTCGTTTATTTGATTCGACAACTTTCACGGGAAGTTGTCGAATATATTCGAAGTCAATATATTCTGTTTTACATTAATGCGTTCGTATAATGTGTACAAATGTTTTTTCAATGGTGTTTCTGTTGGTATTATCGTGTTTTTGTTAGGTAAAAGCACCAAATCACGGCAAACATTGTCTTGGAACCTTCTAATAACTTTAACTGTGAACATTTACGTTAATTATGTACTTAAAGACATTTTGTGTGTTCTCACGTGGGAACTTTACATGACAAGATATTCGGCAGGTGCGTCAGATTAACATATATTAAAATGCTATGATATCTCATGTTGTTGGTAATAACTTTTTATTTGGCTATTATTAGTTTTGGTAAATGTTCGTTAACGAAGTAAATATGTAATAATATGGTACTCCATCCGATAATATTTACAGCCAGAACGAGATTGTACCAAAATATTCACAAGTTATGCAGAATGATTTCAGAGATATTTATGTTAATGCCGATTATTAACATAATTTTTAAGAAATTATAGAGTCGTAATTATATTTATGATGTATCAAGTGAACGATTGAAATTCATCTTGAAAGTTAATTTATTAGAAGAACGTCGGTATTCAGTTGTTGGCTTACAATTATTACGTCTTGCTCTAGCTTATTTCTCTTACAATAAAATATATAACCAGCCCAGTATGGAAATAATAGGTAAAATAAAAAAGGCAGAAGAAATATAGATCCAAAAAAATTAACAAAACAATTGAAAATTAATTTCATTCTAAAATTAATTTAGCATTTGTATGGTGATCGTAATTATAACGATAAAAAAGTAAATTTTGGGAAACTATTCTACATTTAATTAACAAGACTATATTAAAAGGAGATTCTAAGAAAATGCAGGTGTTGTTTTATGAGCATCTATCGTTAAACCAAGATAGGTACTATATTAAGATTATAAAACCCTTATCAAACATAAACTTAATTAAATAGTCAGTTAGTAAAATAAAAAGTTAATATAAAATTAACATATTGTTTCGCGTTTATACGATTTTTATTATTTTAGACGTTTAACTGCGCGTATGTCTAATTTAAATAACCTGTACGCTCGATTTTATTTTATAGAATAGTATTGTAAACATCAGATAAGACTGAAGTGTCTGTTATGTTCTAAATATACTTAACTAGGTGATCCAAGATAAAGTAAAGCATCAATGTTTTGTTTTATAGTTCTTGCTTTGAACATTTTATTTTTGTTAGTACGTATAGGGTGGGTCTTTTCCATATCAATCTAAGATCATGCTGTTGTGTAGAGATTGACCAGTCAACAAGGATGGTAGCCTGGTTCACCCTTTAGGGTGGTGGAAGAGTTCAGGAGGTTCGAGGCTATCTACTTGCACCCTGAGGGATGATGTTAACGATTACTGATTGCTGAAGCGGCTAAGCAGACTAAGTAAGAAGATGGCAGAAAAATGCTTTTGCACTCCCCCATTTGCCCGATAGTACCTGGTAATTATCTCCCCTGGAAAGGGGCTAGGGAAACCTGTTCTATAACGAAGGAGATTGTCAGATTGTGAATCTTCAAGGGATTTTAATTTATATTCAGTGACATCTTTACCAAACAAAGCCATATTGTGGTTTCTTGTTTGGTAGCAAGTGTATCAAGATAGTTCAGGAAAATATGGTGTCGATCTGATGGAAGCTGTAAGAGATAAACAATGGAATATATCATCATTAAAGTCAGAAGAAACTTTAAAAAATTAGATCCGATAGACATTAAAATGTATAATTATGATCTACCAATAATTGGTATTGTATGTTTTGTGTATGTCAGAATAACCTTTATCAATATAACTATTTTTTGGAAGTTGAGTAGATTTTTAACTTAAATTATCTCTAGCTTTATGGAAGCTTAGATAAAATATTCTAAGTACTATCCCACTGAAGACACCCGTTCAATCTTGTTCAGTGATTGATGACCGAAAGAACGAATGGATGACCGAATGAAATCGATTTAGTGAGCAATGACGGACATTTGCATATGTATGGAGGGTAAAATGAGATTCTTTATAAGCAGGGATCTGTTACTTTTGTATAAAGATTGCCTTTGAAATCATGTGGCTGCTGATAGGCGTATTTACTTCATCCTATTAAGTACTTTTTTTATAAATAAAGGTGTGAACACTTCGGTCTTACTTTAAAACATCCCTTCTATTGTGTGCGTTTTACAGACATGTAATTTCACAATTACAAATTGTAAAAAAATATCAGTACATATTTGTTCCATATAGGTATGTAGGTAATAATTAGATATATTTCCGAGTGTTAGGAATTAAAGTCAGACGCAGCGTTGGCAGGTCTCCCACCAGGTGGACCGACGATATCGTCAGAGTTGCGAGCAACCGGCGGATGCAAATGGCAAATGGCAAGTTGTCGTTCATTATGGCGTTCTAAGGGGAAGGCCTTTGTCCAGCTGTGGACGTCTACCGGCCGATGGTGATGATGATCAAATTCAGAATTAATAAAGCATACATTTTCGTATTTCGTAATTCCAAAATGCTTAGAATTTACTTGGTGATGTATTTGGGCGTGTCTTTTCTTTGATAATGAAGACCAAGATCGACTGGACATTGCAACGCTTACTCTTTTAACCGGCAATTGTCACGACATCGAACTTTATAAACATAACATGAGAA
Source organism: Abrostola tripartita (assembly GCA_905340225.1). Taxonomy (NCBI): domain Eukaryota; kingdom Metazoa; phylum Arthropoda; class Insecta; order Lepidoptera; family Noctuidae; genus Abrostola; species Abrostola tripartita. The sequence goes on from HG996504.1 coordinate 5,613,916, forward strand.
ATGAGATCAAAATAGCTGAACCACAATTCATTGTTCAAACGATAGGTTTGTATGTACACCGTAATACTGAAGCGCCGCCGGCGGAGCTATGACGGACTAATGATCGCTTTCTGAACGGCTAGGAGTATTGTTGATAGTCATATACTAATATTAATATTGTATAATATTTAATGGGGAAGAAAGCGAAACAGTAACTTAAAGTTAGGAATAGATTGTGAGGGAAATTGAAAATGCAGTGATGTTTTTTATGTGGCCTAGAATTTAAATGAGGTTTCGTTTTTGAAGATTTTATTAGATTTAAAAATCTTACATGAAATACAAGCGGCTTACACTTAGATACTATTTAATAATATCTTATCTAAAAAATCAATCAATCACCTATAAAAATAAAGAGGTATCTTAAATGATTGTCCTTATTTTCTGTTGATTTTTTTGGGTGATCAACTTTAGTTGACCTTTTTTGAAACGGAAGGTTACAATTTAACTGTATGTTTAAAAACATGTAGGTAGCTTATTAAAAATAAACACTTCAGATGGAGGATATAAAATATAGAAGTAGAGTCGCTTATTTGAATTTAATTTCTGTCTTTAAGTACGATACGCTATAAATAATCGAGACGAATATCCTGTTTTATATATTCAAATAGAATTCAGAGGTGTCCATGTTATTCTGTCCTGCCACTATCGATTCGCGCGTAATTCAGTCGCGTACGACGTTAGAGCGTACAAACATGCAATCATAGACAGGTGCTAGTGCGTACACAATGGCCGGTTGGGATCACGCGCGTCCGGCAATCTCTGCCTATTACAAGTATTAGTGAGATTACACGCGTCTGCTCTGGTTTGTTTTACCTTTTATATGGATTATCTACATGTTTAAATGTTTGAAAAATAAATTCATCCGATAATAGGTACTTTAATTTATGATGGTGGTCTTTCGTGGACAGGAAAGCGGGTCGTTAGTGGCAACGATACTGTTTGCCCTATGGAACAACAACCAATATTTATTAATTGACATTTACTCTAACACTAGATTTAAAAACATTCAGGTGTCCGACCTATATAGAGATTAGGTAAAAGTTCCTATGCCTGATGAATGGTAACAAAACTATTCCAATAGGGAATTATATTATGCAGATCAAACTGTTGAGCCTGAATATTTTGAGATGCTGTCAATCTGTTCATATTAGATCCAAAATTTAGATAACATTTAAACTTCCATTGTTTCATCCCTTTTCTCGCGATCTCAAATGTGTGGTTCGGAACTTAGCCCCAAATCACACTGGATCACTGCTAGTTGTGGATAATCAGACTCATAAAATCGATATATTAAATTGCGACTTAGATTGAACACATTGGCTAATCGTCAACGAAAAAGGCTGGTAACTTACAATCATTTAATTAATAAACGTAACACTATAACGTAACACTATATTTTGCCGTAAAGGGCAGACAAATACGGTAATATAGTAAATACTCTACAAAAACTATTGACAACAACTAAACAACTAAGCGTTAAAGAATACTTACAAACTCCTTCAATACAGATCACAGATTAACACAATACCGAATCAATGGCCGTAAGATTGCCGCCATGAAATTGTATTAAAGAAAGTTTACAAGAAAACTCGTTGATAATTACTGCCTACACTTATGCAGCCTCTTGGATGTTGTCTGTATGTACTAGTAACTAGCGTTTCTTAACCGCGCCATCGGAATGAAACAAGTCCCAGAGACACTTGTCTATTGACAATCTAATTGCAAACTGGTATTTGTATAGAGCTGTTTTAGTGTGTTTATTTAGAATTTTGGTGTGATATTTTGTATATAATTTTTCAGGGTTTTTGCGAGGCTCGTAGCTATGTGGTTACCCCACAGATCAGTCGATCTGCGAGGTTAAGCCGTGCTCGCCGCGGTTAGTCTTGTGATGGGTGACCGTTTTCACATGTCGATACCCCACCGTGCTTCGAAAGGCACGTTAAGCCGTTGGTCCTGCGCCTGATCTCTCTCCGGTCGTGTCGGTCTACCGTCCCATCGGATTATGAGAGTGAGGGAATATGGAGTGCACCTGTGTCTGCGCGCATACTTGTGCACTATAATATCTCCTGCGTAGTTGGCTAGTCTCAGCTGAGACAGGCCACCGTGACCGAAATTCGGTCAGGAGGACGTTTTTATTTTTCACTATTGAGATTTTTGAAGGAGTTTTTAATTTACATTAATGATGGTATCTATAGTAATTTAAAAAAAAATTAAAATGTGAATGCAAAGAGCTTATGTAAAAAATACGAGGGGTGAAACATTATGAGAGATTAATAAACGGTGATGAGATTAGTAAACGGTATTTTTTATCAAAATTTCACGATAACAGCTGCTCTAAAATACAAAGGGCGATCTTTAGTCTTTGAGTTAAAGTTTCAGTCAACAGTTCTATACATACATTTAACTGTAAAATACTAACATATTATGCCTCAGTCTTAAGTCGTCTTGTTGTTTGAAGTAGCTAAATCCCTCATCAAAACCTCTCATGTTATGGTGTAGATATAGGCTAGTTTCCAAGGATGGCAGCGACATTAACTGCCAGTATTGTAACTCGTCCTTAATAAGCCTGTACACAAATAAGACAAACATCGTTAAATTCGCAAATACTGAATAGGAAAAATCCACAACAGTTTTATAAGAAAAAAAATACAACTAGCGCATCAACATCTCTATATAAATACATAATAATTTACAATGTACACGCAAGCGGCGATTATTGTGCGACCGGTCGCGGCTGACAAATACAGGATCCTGTTGTTACGCAATTTATTATTATTTTCCATACAAATCCTGTTGGGCTGAGAAAATCACTGAGCACCGGCCGCTTTGTTAAAAGGTGGTGTTTTTGCATTTTTATTTTGAGTGCTTTTATTTTTACTGCCTGTCGTTCGGTTGGGATCTGGGATAATTAGTGATGGTAGATATTATAGTTCGTTTTGTGTTAGTTACCTTCGTTTGGAACGTAGTTAGTGCAAGACTTATCCATAGGGTGATTAAGATTTTTTTTAGCTCTATAATAAGATACTAATTAAAGATACCATGGTTAAAATATGCGATCATCAGCCAACCATGCCACTGTGAAAATACGAACGATTTATACGGTTCTGGCACTGTTCACGTAGAAATGATAGTTAAAAAATAGTAGACTACCATGAATGTATAGTATCTACAATTACAACTTTAATAATAAAAGACATGTCATACTTTTCTAAAATTGAAGGTATTAACTCACACTGAACAAATACATCAGTACGCTGAAAAAAGACAGAGCTCACAAGGACATTTAGTTTTCTCATAGGGATCTAACAATAAACAAAGCTATAAACCTCCCTACTGTTATGAATGAGCTAGTTGTTATCGACTTTTAATTGTTACGATAATTACAGCTGTGGTGGTTAATTCTCGTAACTGAAGACGTTAGCGAGCAGTGCAAAAGCGATGTCCTATCGATAAAAGCCTATGACTTTCCTATTGATAATCGTTGGTTGCTATCGAAAACACATAGCAATGGCTCTGCTTTATAACGTTTTAAGTTAAGATAATTGACTACTGTGCAGTTAACGCGAAACGTGTCGCTAGTAATAACTTTAGTAACGGCAGGAAGACTGGCGCCTATTGGCTGGCTTATCTAGTCGTTGAGACAATCACCTATAACTTATAATGAGCGCTTTTGCCGTCCATAAAACTGAAATAGATGATTTTCATTAAATTATCTTTATTCAATTTATTTATCACTTGAATTAGGTATCAGTTATGCCTTTCTTGGTCGAAAAGCTGAGTCTAAGAAGGCATCTTGCTCCGGCGTACCCAATGGATAGCAAAGACTGATCATCGATAATAACAGTACAATGTAAGATCAACATAGGATTTATGAAGAACCACTAAAAGTTACATATACATATACTCTATAGATTTCTCGAAATGTAGAACACCTCGGCTAACCCGCTGTATGTATTGTAGTCTCTACGTGGCTTAGGTAACTTTTCATACCTTTTGTAAAAGCTTGCCTAAAGTCTGGTTAGAGTAACTAACTTACTAGTCCAATTAATTTAGTTGCGAGGGGTAAAATCAAACAAATCCTAGAATGGGTAACAATTATCCAAAGTAAGATTTCATTTACATAGTTATTATTATTTAATCTTTAGACCTACTGTCTAAATTTTTTTAACATACAACATACTGTGTCTAAGTGTCAATAAATTATTCGATCATCTTGGTCGGCTTGAGGCAAAAAAATCATAATGATTACATAGGTATAATGAACCTATATACTGAACCTATTCGAATGCTATTGTGGGTTCCATTTCAATTAGAAAACACAAATAGCCTCGTGAAAACGTAGTAAAACTGAACAAAATCTGGTTGAACTCGTCTGTCGCATGCCTGACAAGCTGTAAACTGAAATGTCCGAGATGGCGGAACGAAATAGACAAGAAAAACGATGCTTGCGATGACTAGACCTTTGGTTTGTGGAATATGGTTTAGGGATCAGGAAAGAGCATGAAGAACTGATCAAGTAATTAAGCTTTTGTGATTCTACAACGAATCACAAATCATTGGAAATTACTAGGTATTTTCTAATGTAGAGCAAATTTATAGGCAAAATATTAAATAACTTAACTTAAATTAATTTCAGTTTGACCACAGGTATAAATATTTAACATTGGAGTTTTATTGACATTATTTTTTTCATGAATCTTTTTACAAATTTGTGTCCACCGAACCAGTCACAATAACCTTCAAATACAGTACGAATAGCAATAAACTTCCCAACTAAACAAACACCACAACAAACTCCTCCGACATAAACAACTGGAGCAGCAAACATCGGCAGCGGTATTATCAGCTCTGTACGATAGTAATCAGACGCATTATTAACAGGTATTATCATCTCTGTCGGTATCCCGGTGCAAGTTGTCGCGCGGTTAGCCGGTTGCACGGGTAAACAGTAGTCCGTTGTTATTACTGACCACATACCTACATACACGGGTGCGTTGACTCCTTTTAATAGTATATTGCGTACTCGCCGATGGATATGAAGGTTTACATGGGGTCTTACGCAGCTAGACTAATATTATTGAACGTGACAGTGCTGCCAGCTACGTCGTAGGAGCTTGATTTGAGATACAAAAAGCTTGCTCTATTAAACGGAATCTTGTAATTTAAGAAGCTTTCTTTTCATCGTATTAAGAATAATATTGATGACACACAAACTGATCAAACTCTGAACCTTATGTAGCTTTACACCGCAAAGATGTATTGCCTATTTTTAATTACTTCAATAAAAAAATATGGCGCAGTTAGTAATTTTTTGAAGAAAATTCGCTCACAAGACAGGGCTATTGAGTTTTCTGGGATTTTCTCACTTAAAAATGTACAGCTATTTCATATCATGTTTAGGGCTAGGAAGCTTATTAGTAAGCTTTTACTGGTAGCTAAATTATAAATTGAAACATATTACCCAGTAAAACGTCATGATACACGACACTCCTTAATAGTAGGTGATAGGACCTATGTATCAGCGGTGGAACTGACAAGACTGAAGCCCATGCGGCGGTCCAAAGAAATGGAGAACAAGGCAAGAGAATGATGATGTTAAAGCCCATTCCAAAAAGTCATTCATACGGAAAATAATGGCCAAGAAAGACCATACCATATTAAATTATTTCTAACAAACACAAGGCAGAACAGGCCATCCCAATTGACTTATTACCTTAACCATCTCCATGTGAGCCCCGCGCAATAAGGAAAAGATTGGCACATCTCGGCTACCGTTGCTCCGGGCGCCCGTCTTACGTAATCACACTTATTATGTATGTATTAAGTTACGGCACAACTACTGGATTAGCACATAAGTGCCCAGTTATGTACCAGCTTATAGTTTTTGTGGGGACTCGACTTATCGGCCGGTCATTTTACTGTTTACCTCCAATTATGTTGTCTAAAACTTTATAGTTGTGTTGTAGCGTTGTTTATTTAGGTTGAATTTAGTTTTGTTGGTATAGTTAAATAAATTAGCAAGTCTGGGTAGTTTTATTTAGCTTACTATATTTGAAGAATCGTTTAAGTCAAAGTCAAACTATTTATTAGTGTGCTTTTTGGTGATACAATAGGTCTTAAAGCTAATTTATGGAACTCAAAAAGCTGCCCATCAGGCATACACCATTTAACATAAAGAAATTAGATTTAATTTTACATACAAAAACAAAAATGTTAAGGAGAGTAGGTAACTATAACATTCGCAGACTAGAAAAAAAAAGATTAATAAACGTCAGTCTCACTCTATCTACTTAAAAACAATTGGCAGTAATAACAAAATTGTTAATTTTTCTGAATTTATATATTGATAATGGTTTGACTAATCCTAGCGTTTCTAAATACCCTGAGTTTCCTCAAATGTACAAAGCTTTCTCCGCGAGACATAATCCGCGTCTGAATTTCCACGTTATCGTATTCAAGCGCATGCGCTGCGCTTTTTCGTAACTTATACTGGCGGGGCACATTATACATTAGGCATATAATATTGTTAGTCACATAATTATTTATGCTGCCTAGCTAGTCATCTATCATCTAAACTAGTCTTAATTTACGTGGATACAGCAAAAATAAATTATCCATTATAATCTATAACAAATATGCGCTAGTACAGTAGTAGACAAAATATCTACTTATTAGTGTAATATATTATTAGTATTAGTAGTTATCCGGCTACCCGGCAGATCAGTCGATCTGCGAGGTTAAGCCGTGCTCGCCGCGGTCAGCCTTGTGATGGGTGACCGTTTTCACATGTCGAGACCCCACCGTGCTTCGGAAGGCACGTAAAGCTGTTGGTCCTGCGCCTGATCTCTCTCTGGTCGTGTCGGTCTACCGTCCCATCGGATTATGAGAGTGAGGGAATAGGGAGTGCACCTGTGTTTGCGCGCATACTTGTGCACTATAATATCTCCTGCGCAGATGGCTAGTCTCAGCTGAGACAGGCCGCCGTGACCGAAATTCGGTCTGGAGGACATTATTATTATTATTATATTATTATGCAGATTTTTTTATAGTTTTGTTGAAATAAATCATAGATGTTGAGGCTTTATGCACATAGCACAACGCTTGTATTGCGACCGCAACTGACGTGATTTTTACGATGGCCATAATTATGTATCTATTTAAATCACACAACTTGTATTTCCGAAAAAGGCTCCAGTCAATATACAGCGTTGTAATAAATTTTATTTTAAATTTTTGGAGTGGTCGTCATAGAAATGACAGCTAAGAACCAAGGAACCGCAAAAATGTTATTAAAACGTTTCAATACTTTATTGTCTGTTTTGTTGTATGTGTTAGTTTTTTTGGATCGTCACAATTTTGCCTCACGACTGTACATTGAAAAATGTCCTATATAATGCATGTTTACATTATTACGGCTAGCTGTCGTCTGAATTAAGGCAATCTGTTCTCAACGCGGGGTAGTTACCTACACGTAATGCAAGCTACCATCGTATAATCACCTGCGTTCGACGTAGAGCACCATTAATATAATAGTATTCTATTATCAGCTTAGATTAAACTGAAACAGGATACGGCTTGATGGAATTAAAATAGTTTTTGAGAAAAACTTTATAGAAAATATTTATGTAAAAATTTAACGCAGTTGGGTTGATTTATGATTATTTACCCCCTTCATCTTTTGGAGAGGAAGTAAGGTCGTTAATCATGTTCCTGGTCTTACCCATGACTACGTGTGAGGGAATAGATAGAGCACCCTGTGTTTGTCCATACACATTTTTTTTGCAGAGTAAACAATTAAGTTGGCAAGTCTCAATTGGACAGTTTTCACAAAATATCATCACAAATTTAAAGACCAATAGGTTTCTAACAAAACTTGATCGAATAACGTTAACACCTATGTAAAACACAATAATTTAGTTCCGACTTTATAAACTAGTTATCTATAATATTTTCGTATCCAGCTTTACATAATCTAGGTAGAGTTATGTCTACATCCTCATAGATGGCTATCGATAGGTGATTTTCTATTGAAAGCAATTTGCATACAAATGAATTCTGGCAGTTTAACTTTTTAATAGGCTAGGCTAGGTTAATTGCTGGTTAGATCTTAATTTGGAAAAGATTGGATACGGGATTGTCGCCTTGTCGTTACTTTAAGGGCTAGCGGCGGATAATGTCTGGACACAATAGGTAGTACCATTATCGAACCTTATGTTGGGATAACATATCTGGCGAAATGTATGTGCACCTCTGCCTACCCCGTCGGGCAATGCAGGCGTGATGTTATGTCATGTTTATGTATGTTTTAGTATTATTTTTGCATATATATTAGAAAAACGTACGTTATTAAAATAAATTAAGAAATAAAGTAACATACTTTAATGGAGTAGGTAGCTCACAGCTGGTCTATAACACCATACATGTACAATGGACAATGGCTCATCATGTCTTTATTAGATCGTAAAATCTTCTATGGTGTCTTTCCCTATCTCAGGAATCATTTGCCCACATCATAGAGGTATACAATACTTTATTATGCAACGACCTGATTGGTGCAGTGGCTCAGCCATTGACTGCTACGCTTTGGGTTGCAGGTTCGATTTCCACACTGGACAATAACCTGTGTGATCCGCAGATGTTTGTCGCTAGTCTGGGTGCTGGTGTCTGATATTTCATGTTAGTGATGCGCTCTCACGAGACAGTAAAAATAACTAGAGTGGAGCGACGTTCCTTTTTAAAAAATACCCACATTCTAAGCTACAAAATCATCAAAATGCATTGCCCAATTCGACGAAACGATTATCACATATTCCTTCAACTCGTCTAGATCAGCGAATAGGTAACACAGAGAACCAATACAAACCGTATTAGCTAAGTGATAACCGGTATTCAATAAATAAGGCTCACGTTAATAGCCTGTAAATATATTGAGGCGTTAAAACAGCCGGGAGCTCTTCGCTAACTAATAGTGGACGTGATTTACTGCACTCAGACATACACTGCTGCTTAGACACTTTATATGAATGAGCGAGGTAATCTGCGCATGTCGGAAGACGAAGTATGGTTGCGAAAAGACCAGAATACATCGGAATGAAGGTGCGATGTAAACTGTTTCAAAAGTAGGGCTTTCGAATAGCTTTCTGGTTGAAGATTGGGCAACGTGTGTCCAGAATTTAAAATCTAGACCAGAATAGCCGTTTGGAATGTACGATGTATGAAATTGTTTCAAAGGTAGGGCTTGTCCAATAGCTTTCTGGTTGAGGATTACGCAACGTTTATACAGAACTCAAAATTGACTTATAGCAGTTGATTCAATTATTTTGACATGTCATGTTTTAGGTAGAACCCCTATTGGCCCTTGGAAAAATAGACAGCTTTTTTAAAACTCGCTTCATTGATTATTGGGCCAAATTATGTCAATGTTCGTCGTTGAAAGGTATTAGGAAACGCTTCGTTATTCTTTTTGATATTTTGCGATGCGATCAAGCTCTCTGTTGCCCATAGACATTTGATAAAATATCTGTAAGTAAACAGCTGCGCAGTTATAGTTTTGAAACAATCAGATTCTATACCAAATGATAACTAAAGGCAATCGAAACAGTAACGAATCACCGTCAAACAAAAAATAAAAAAGGTTCTTAAATAAAATAGGAAAATAACGATGTTCCTGATATTTGTTTATGTTTTGATAATATACAGAGAACCTGACCAATTATATTCACTGAATAACTTGATCTTACTGACAAGAAACTCATCGTAACATTGTTTGTCTTCACGATACTCATGACAGAGTGCAAAAAATCCTAACAGCTTAACTTAAAGAACACGAAGCAATTATTATTTTAAATAGTTATTTAGCCTGATATAACGTAGGGAAAATAAGGAGAAAAGCCTACAAAACTCTATTAGCTGCACGATAGAGACCAAACGGATACACAAACAAGTTAACAAACTTTCCCGGACATATATTCCCGTCGTGTTTACAATGTCTGTCACTATCAAAGTCGCTTAAGGCTTATAAAGATAATAATAAAGCTAAGTACTACAAAACACGAACACGGACATAACAAAACAACATAATAATCGGTAATAGGAACTCAATATACATTTTATCAATCTCGTACAATAGCCGGGAGAAATGTCGCAATATCCTAGCTAAACGCTGGTAGGACTCGCAGCGAAATCTAATAAACGCTCTGCTATGCAAATCAATCGGTTGCGCGAGCGCACGTCTTTGCCGGTTTATAGACAATGCAGGAAATTGTGTAGGGCTGCCAGTTATAATTAACGAGAGCTTATGAATATTTGTTATTAGCCCTATTCAAATTATTAGGTGACCCACTCTGAATGTCTTGAGTTGATTCTTGAGGTTGCTTTAAATTTTGATACCTTTTCACGTAAAAGGCCTTTTGATAACTATAGGAAAATATTTAAATTGATAAAGGAAATTTGAAAAATGATGGACACGAGCGGGACCCGCTGAATTATTGACAACAAACGACTTTAAAATAATATCTGTCGTATCTTATTTCAGTTTTCGAGGAGCCTACTGGCGCCGTGGTGAGGTAATTGGACAGCTGCACTAACGTGGGAACATCGTTTTACTCGAACAAAAATGATACATTGCTTATAATAAAGATACCTACAAAACCCTAAATACTTTGGTATCATTAACCTGTTTATGATGAAAATACTTTTAACAGTTACCATAATAACTGGAATTAAAGCTTCTGGATACATCAATCAAAATGCAAATGAAGTCTTCAATTGTAGTCCTAATAGAACTGTTAGAGGCATGGCTATAAATAACAGATATTGATGAGTCGATTGCGACCAAGTAGATGATATAGTAAAGCAGCCCAATAAAAATACGCAATTAAATCTGAATGTATCGGTTCTCCGAAACCGGATGAGACCAATATAAAACATCACACTCATCAAGATGCGATACATAAAGAAACAAATTCTTCATAAGACCTCATATATCTTGCGTCATTAAAGAAAATCAGAAGCCAAGCCCTGGTTGTAAAGTATGTCAGAATGGACCAGATGGAAAGATAGTGAATGATTCCGAGCAAGTAATGCTACCAGGCTATAACTCAGTCGCTATTCTCCTCGCGGCTAAGAAACCATTTCGTGTTGATTCTATTGTAGGAATAAATTCCCGAGTAACTCACTGCGCGGAGGCTGCAGTAGCAACAGAAACAAAAGGTGTAAAAGAACAATCGACGAATGAATTTTGAGCTTTATGAGAAGAAATTGCTAAAGACGATGGAAATAGAACACTAACTGTGCAAAATGATAAACATCAAAATGAAGATTCTCCTTCAATCAAAACTGGACTCAAAACAGATGAAGAGTGAGTTGAAAATAGTACAGATAGAAAAGTAATAAGAAGACAAGTAGATGAAACTGGTTGTAGTGTTAGTTGCTCGGGGCGTCGTTTAGTATGAGAGTAGGGTCTGCAAATTTATGTGGCATTAGTTTTACGCTCAAAACGTTGTGCTTTGTTGTGACTTTCACATAAATACTTAATATAAATTATGATCAGGAGCGGTTGATTACAGAATGAGTTCCTATTGCACATGCAAATGTTTCGCTGCAACGTTATCAGGTATACGCAGGGCATAAAATGATCCTGTTTTGGAAATGTTGTTAAACCCATAAATATTGACAAAATCTAAATACACTTCAAATGGTCTAAAATTACCATTTCAGTCCAAGTTCTCGTTTATTATGTCATAATTTTACCTACAAAGTAGATTGTAATGAAGTTAAATTAAAGTTTCTTGTATTTGATGTTAAACATGCGTTTACGTGGGCTATGTTTTATGTAGTTTTCAATAAGCTCGTTTATATGCTGTAAATATGTATATCAAGTGCTTCAAAGTCTAGGCTTATAATTTATTACAGATTTACTTATTTGAATATGAAGGTATTTATTACATAGATCTTGTAGACTATGTTAGACTAGCTTCCGCCCGCGACTTCGCCCGCGTGGATATCGAATGTTTTATAGCCTATATGCTTCCTTGATAAATGGGCTAAGACTGAAATATTTTTTCAAATCGGACCAGTACCAGTAGTTCCTGAGATTAGCGCGATGAAGCAAACAAACAAACAAATTCTTCAGCTTTATAATATTAGTATAGATAAATCAAAATCAACAGAATTAGGTTTACTCTTACATTTTATATTTTTGAAATGAAACTGTTGCAACTGTCCCACTACATGGCTAAGATCTCTTCTCATAAAGAACAGGGAATCTTTTCCTGTCTGTAGCATGACAACATGGCGATTGCTTACGTCTCTGTCTCAAGGACAATCAAATTTATCGGTTGTAAAATGTTGGTTGGTTGGTAAAATTCGGCATATTCTACCAAATACATATATAACTCAAATGGTTTGATCTTAAATAAATACATTGACCTAAGACACTAAAAATAACTGTTATACATAATTCGAAAAAAATCTTTTCGCGGCTTTGGTAAACTTTTATTGGCAGTTGCCTTTTATCTTTATTACTTATATATTGTTCTTATTTCAAGTGGAGCCTCGTAAATAACGTTAATATTGTCATCAACTTAGACAATAAAAGTTAAAATGTTTTGTGACCTTATATTTGTTACCTCTTTTTCGTCGTTACGCATATTTTAGAATTTAATAATGGACTTTTTAGATCGTTTATTCTTAATTATACACTGTTATACAGGTGTACCGTTAAATTGTTTTTAATAAATACAGCGGTTAGTGTCATTTAAGTATATTAGTAGCTCTTTGGCCAATGTCGAAAATTAAATAATTACATAAGTAGTTCGTTAAAAATCTCTGTTACTACTCTAGCAAAAAAAAAAATATTACTTACCTATTGCGAGTAGCTTAGATTTGTACTTGATAACTTAATTATAAAATACTGCTGAATACACAAGTATAAAGAGTAACATACGACGACCTGATTGGCGCAGTGGCTAAGCGATTAGACTGCTGCGCTAAGGGTGGCGGGTTCGATTCCCGCACGGGGCAAAAATTTGTGCGATCCACATTTGATTATCCCGAGTCTGGGTGTTTGTGTATGTGACATTTCATGTTTGTGAAACGTACCCACGATACAGGAGAAATTCCTAGTGTGGGGCGACGTTTTTTTTAAAATAAAGTAAAATAATACAATTGATGCAGATGATTGAGAATAACACTGAATATTCTATAGTCAGACTAATTTACACCAGCCCCTTACCATGGATCTTTAGCTAACATTAGGCCATAAGAAACCTAACTCAATTACGAGGTAGCAATCTCTCAATACTCACATCATATCAAGATAACTGTTTGCAGTACGCGAAGTAAAAATAAAAGTAAGTAAATACACATTTTGTCGAAAATTGCAAACAGTTTAAACACTTAAAAGCAGCATCGTCGGCATTATTCGTAATTATTTGGCGAGCTCGGTTCGTTAAAGCACCTGTATTTTAAATCATGCACATGAGTAACCCCATTACATTGAGAATAGGTAATTTATAATACATTACCACGTGTTCTCGAACGAATGTAATATGAAAATGTGATCCACGCTGAGCTTCTCGTCTGTTATTCACTTGTTTAAAAAAAAACGAATCGTTAACAAGACCTAGTTGTATAGAATTGTAGTACCTAATGATGGTTTAATATTTATTTATTTATTCTTTATGCACAATTAACAAAATGTACAGAGGCGGACTTAATGCCATAGGCATTCTCTCCCAGTCAACCTTAGGAAGGTGCAGAAAAAATACCGTGGTAGGTGCATTAACAAATCTAAACTTACAGTTGCATAATATACCATACATTAACAAAATAATTCTACATAATTATATTTATATATCTACTATACAAATAAATACAAACATATAATTTAAAGCGTACATATATACCAATACAAATAAATACCTAACCTAATATAATATAACCTAATATATATAATTAATGATGGAGATACATTAGAGGATAGATTATTCTGCCAGTGTTTTGAAAATGTGCTCACGTAACTTAATTCTAAAAGTGTAACGACTAGAAGCCATCCTAATCTCCACAGGGAGAGCATTCCACAAGAGGATAGACTGAATAAAGAAGGAAGAATGAAGAAAGTCAGAATTATGGGTAGGACATAGTAAAAGACGGTTATGTGAGGAACGAAGATTTCTGTTATGATTACAGCATATGTATTGGAAGTGTGAGTTGAGATAAGAAGGGGAAGTAGGAGAGTCAAGAAAAGAGAACAACGTGGTCAACGCCCTTTGCATTCTGCGCTGGCGAATGGGGAGCCATTTTAAGAGGGAACGATATTCAGATACGTGGTCATATTTACGGAGATTGAACACGAATCGAATGCAGTTATTTAGAAGGCGGTCGAGTTTGTTGAGAAGATCTGCATTCAGGTCATAATAGCATACATCACCATAGTCGATTATCGGAAAGATAAGAGACTGCACAAGCTTTGCCTTTGTATTAGATGGAAGAAGATTCTTCATGCGGTAGAAGGACCGCAACATACCCGTTATCCTCTGACTGACGTGGGCCACCTGTGTTTGCCAGCTGAGCGAGGAGTCGATGTAAAGGCCTAGATCCTTAACATTAGGGCTAATTGCAATAACAGCGTTATCGAACATGATAGGAGGCAGGGTAGCCAAATCTATTTGACGCATGCTGCGGTGGCTACCAACAATAATGGCTTGGCATTTGGTGGGGTTCACAGCCACACCAAACCTTTCAGACCAGTCTTGTATAATCCCCAGGTCGCGGTTAAGTTTGAAAATCGCGTTCGTTATACTATCTACTGATGATTGGCAGTAAAGTTGCAAGTCATCAGCGTAAAGATGATACGCACACTGAAGCTCAGTAGTTAGAAGGTTTATAAAAATTGAAAAGAGAAGAGGAGAGAGTATACCGCCTTGTGGGACGCCAGCATTTAAGTCGCACCAACTTGAGGAGCACTTTTCGGTAAAGACCGATTGCTGACGATCCCGAAGATATGAGGAAAACCATTCCAGCGCCCCGGGAGAGACCATAAGATAGGAGAGAATGGACAACAGGATATCGTGACTGACGGTATTCAAAGCATTAGAGAAGTCAACCAATACCAGGACGGTTACTTTGGTCTCTTCCAGTCCTGCCCTAATATCGCCGGTCACCTTAAGGAGGGCAGAGGTAGTACTATGTCCAGGCCTGAAGCCAGATTGATAAGGGCTTATTAAGGAGTTGCTGTGGATAAACTTAGAGAACTGCTTATGTAATATTATCTCAGTTGTTTATTTATTGAGTTTTTTCACTGTCGAAACACGAATTGAAATAGATACTTAGAGCTCGTAGAGAAATGGTATAAGTATGTTTAAATATAGACTATAAACAATAACTGAAAGTCATATAAATATTTTATCTGAAAAAGAAAGCCAAGTTATTCTAAATTATCAATAATTTTGATTTCAAATTATGCCTAACAACTGACAAAATGCTTGCCATCTACACACGATATTCTTAACGACTTTTTACAAAAAAAAAACAAAACGATCGAACCTGAATTCGACATTTTATTCCATAGTAAGACCCCCAACAATTTGGGTCCGATCGCCCGAGGTCCAGATACGAAATAACAATTATTTAACAAATTTATTCAGATGATCGCCTTTTGTTTCGATATAATGAGCGGGTGCGCGGCCGAATTTAAAATGCCATTACTTTAGTAATGTCCACTGTGAAAAATATGCGTTTAAAATATACGGTCAATGTTCCATTACGTTAACGGATCAAGATGCTGGTAAAATACGTTAGTTGTAGGTAAATGCATATTTCTCGAGTGTCGACTACGAGGCGGAAGACGCAGCGTTGGCAGGTCTCCCACCAGGTGGACCGACAATATCGCCTGAGTTGCGGGCAACTGGTGGTTGCAAATGGCAAGTTGTCGTTCATTGTGGCGTTCTAAGGGGGAGGCCTTTGTTCAACAGTGGACGTCTTCCAGCTGATGATGATGAGGTGCATGTTTAAGAAGGGGTTAGTAGAGGTATGCTATTCAGAGTGTAAGGTTCATTAACGTGCTAAATATGTATGTTGTTATTATTTTGTTGGAAACAATTTAAGTTATAAATAAAATTATTAAGTTAAAGTATGTAACTAACTTTATTCCTTTTCTACGACCTCTTTCATGTAAAAATAAATGCGATGGTTAGATGACACTGCTATTCTTTTGATCGTAAAATATTGTTTACCTCTAAGCTCCTATTTATATAAAAATATATGATTCAACTTATCATCATAGCTTTAAGTAATAGTTTTTATTTTTTTTATGTAAGTATTATAACGATTTATTACAATTAGTATTATTGCTTAGCATAATATATTTTAATGGCTTGTCGTCGAATATATATAGGTAACTTAATTAAACGATATCCTAAATATGAGCTGCCTACTAAACACCTATATTTATTACTAATCTTTAATCCTCTTTAATTTACGAAAAAATAAATATACTTTATATTAAATAATTTTAAAACATAGATTACCGCAATTTAATTTAACACGTAGGTACATGATCTTAGAAATAATTAATGTAGAGTGGAGCAATGAGTATTACTGTACCAGTAACGGATCACAATCAAACAATTTAAGCCTTGATAAGTGCGTACTAAATAACAGTAATTATGTACGTAATATATACCGGTCACCTATTACACCACTTATACATAAATTGTAATTATAAAACAATATCGTAAAGTATATTCAGTATGTTGCACGTGTTGGTTGTATTAAGGAATTCTTAATAATGACTAGGTTAGTATTGATCAGATCGAGCTCGGAGGCGTGCCATAGGAGAGGCTTATGTCTGGCAGTAGACTTAGATAGGCTGATTTTGATGATGATGAAGGATTGACTAATTTTAATTGTAGAACTAAGGTGACTGTCTGACTTTTGGATTAACAATCTTAACTCTCCTAGATCTATCTGCATACAGCGTCTAAATACCTAGTCTAAGTTTGTTGTTGTTTGTTTTATTGTTAGAAAAAAAAGTAGAACTTTGCTGTTTTGTATGTGAATTTTGTCATGCCCTAGTCCCATGTTACACTAGATTAGAATGTCGTTATTCGCTTGTCTCTGTCATATGAATCACGAATATTTACTTGCTAATTGGACATGTTGATGAATCGTGTGATTTGACATTTTGTTAATTGACATGACTTGTTTTAGTTAACAACCAAAAGCATTGTCGTTTTTGGTAAAATACTGTGCGCTAGGCATTTTGTAAACATCCAGATTTCGTGTTGTACCCGCAACACGCACGATCGAGCCCGCCTTATAGAGCATAAAAATATGAGGATTTTTTAATGAAATTTTACTATAATAGCCGTTATAGGCAACGTGTACAGCCTAGTCAGTTACTTTTCGGCTATAGGCATGTTATTGACGATTCTTCCTAACATTTGAGCGACAAAATTTACTATAATGTTATTATGAATAATGTTATGTTCTTATAAGTATCGTAAATGAGAATTAATTCTATAATAATGTTTATTTATCACTGAGAAATTCGTGATGTAATAAGTAAATTAAAGGGCTCGTTTGAATAATGTATGTTTATAATATTTTTATAGTTCAGTTCACACGTAGCGCGAAAACCTACATATTCTTGCTCTGGCAATTATTAAGTTCTACTATTTATTTGATTACCTAATCACTACTTTGACATAAAAAAACCGTTGCCATGATTGTTAACATAATAAAACAAAGCAATTGTTCTTTTAAAACAATTGATTGAGCCCCAAAAGTGACATTATTACTAGCCTCAAAAGGCCGAAATTTTTCGAAGATTTACCTGCAATTAAACTTAGAAATATCTTTGTATAGGACGTGCACATGAAAGTCCTATCATGTCATGAAAAATGGCTTTAAAAAGGCCGAAAAATACTTAAGTTTGTCGCAAAAAAAGCGTACAAGGCCGAAAATTTCCAAAGATTATCTGTAAATGAACTCAGCAATATCTTTGTCGGACGAGCGTGGTCAGCGTGTATGACTTGAATACAAATGTTTATTATGGCCGAGGAAAAAGTAGCGGCTTTTGTACAAGCCCCGGGCTACTCCTCTGAAGGAGTTGCCTCCGTGAAATGTTGTGCAGGACAGATAAGGCTGTGGAGACGGCGGTATTTTTGTTGGTACTGTTCTGAAAACTATACTTGAATTTTTTTTTTGAGATTTAAAGTTTGAGGTACATATTAGGTAATTTTTTATGTACCTAACGTTCATCCGCGGTGTTTACATTATTCTGCATATATTTTATTATGTTTTAGTTCTTATAAACAAGCAAGATTTTTATTTTTTATCGTTGTAATTACCATACAGCATATCACTTTCTATATAACTAAATACTACTTTTTAATATTATTACTAAATACATGTTAGACAAGACAAAAAGATACAAGTAATGTGTAACAAAGGTATAAACTTACAAAGATGGAAAAACAAATAAAAGAATATTTAATTTAACTAAACTTTTCAGTAACAGTCCCCCGTTAAATTCAAAACTTCAGACAGTCTCTTCACATAAATAAAACACCGTCTCCTTTCAAATTATAATAATTATCGGAAGCTACAGAGTTTTATTTTAGATATTTCTTTCGACTCTACGCCTCCGCTGTCCATCTGTCGTCTCCTGGCTTTGGGCGCGCATTGTCCGTGGTACAAATGTGATCAAATTATAAAGAGTAGCGGCTCGCCCGCGGCGGTCGCTCCGGACGCTCCGGACGGAGGCGCGAATAATCGCAACACAGGCCACATATTATAAATGTATTATGTTTACCACTTGCATTGTGTGCCCGTATGATTTTTGTTTTACATGTGCAAGTATGATATCCATATTCGATGCATACGTATAAGATGTGTGTAAGAATAAGCTTTCAACATAACTGCATTCTTTTCAAAGAGGTAGATGGACGAGAACAGCTCTACCGCTGTTCTCTCTGTCCATCTGGATCTGGACTACCACATTTCACTATTTATGTAAGGTGGCAATCCTACTAAATTCGTCATCAGGCTGATGACGTTTTTTTTTTTTTTTTACTTTTGTGTTGGTAGATTGGTTCATCGTACAAGACACAATCATAGAAACTAAGCTTGGGTTCTGAATCAAAAACGGAGGTTTCACAAAGTTGTATTATGAGACCTTCAAAAAAGCGTTGGGGAAAAAACAATTCACTTGCAATTTTCTAATACTCACTCATTAATCCAACAACATGTTAAGTCCATCCAAAAAAAAGCAATTAACAACAGCGATATTCAATCAGCTTACACAAAATGTAAGCATCATTAATTCGAGCCATATAAATCTTAATTGTGAAATTTTTGGTATGCACCGTAACTAATCTGACTCGCATGTATTAAATATCAATAGGTAGCATACAAACAGACTAATTACAGCATTAATCACGACCGGCCCATACGGTATCATTTCTAATTAATAGAGCTGGCGTATTTTAACTTACTAATCGACTAAATTTTTAGTTGATTTAGTCAATAACGTACCTACTTCCATTTTATCTCATACTGAGTACCTTGACTAGTTTTACTAAACAATGATAAATTATTACTCTAAAAGCTACGGAGAAAAAAGGAAACTAAAATACACATTATGTATTCTTTAGAAACTTATTTACTCTAAATCGATTTAAAAAGTTATAATGCTAACATATCAACCTATTTTACAGTATTGCTACGTATTTAAAAATACATTAAATAGATATAATCTAATCAGAAAATAATCGGTATTTATCGATCATTACATTCAAAATTAGTCGATTCGCATAGCGGTCATCACTATCCCACAATTTCCCATAGCTCTGTAATACATTTTATAATTTAACCACGCTGAGATATGGTCCAGTCATGGGAACTCCGTAGTCAGAAGCAGTTTGCATTAATATGCAGTTTGATAATGCCTATAGAAACCGCTATTATGATTTAGTATTCTTGTAATCCTAAAGTAACGGAGCGACTGAAGTTAGGTAAGACTGCTTTCCCCTTGTTTTCCGCGTGATTGTATGATGAGCGATTACCTGGTCTTCTCAGTATTGGCGGTAGAATGATTTTGCGGTACCGCCTCCCTGGTATCAGAAGCGCAGCGCAGGCATTGTGAGGTTTTAGTGGGTAGGATGATGATGATGATGTAGGACCCTGGGGATCTTATTGGGTTCATGGGGGAGAGTCCTACATATCCCCGTCGTCTCCAAGCGGCGAAGAAAGAGTAGTGCTGTTTCCTCACAAAAAAAGGTCTTCTCCGAATCGGCTGTAGCAAATTGTCCCATCAAACTGATTCTGAAGAGATTGACCATACAACAACAAAGGTAGCAAGCTTGACCGCTCGGAATGCGTCGGACTTATTTATTAAGTCACTAGGAAGTATCATTACTTGTGGGGCTTTTAATCTTCCACTCCAGGAAGAATAGAGACACTATTATAATTATGTTAAAAGTACCTATGTAGGCATTTGACAGGTCACACGAAATTTTATGAACCAATCCAGACCACCTTAATTTGGGAAAAATATTTGACGATCAGACTCTTTTTGTCCGATATCGTAAAAGTCTAATCACTTATCCACTGAACTAAAATCTATGCGAGCTTTTCGTCTCCATGGCAACCAGAAACTGTTTGTATCTCATATTACTTGTATTGATCTATTATTTTATATATATTAACAGTCACGAACATTTCGGCCGTTCGGGGCGAGGTCACGTGATTTGGGAAACCGTTCCGCGTCTAAGTGATGTCTTACTTTAATGTGGGAACTGATGGCTGCGGTAATAGAAAAATAATGTGTGTGGTACACTGAGGATGTTAGTTTAATAGATAGAGTAGAAAGAAGTTGACAAGATTATTGAGGTTTTGATTGATTCTGAAAGCAGTAAACGCACTGTTAGATATCATGTTCTAAAAATTTCACAGAGCTTTCAGTAGTTTGTTATAAGGATAGCCCTTTCTAGCGCAAGGCAAATAGATTGGTTAAATAAATAAATCGATTGGTGCTGTGGCTAAGCGATTGGACTGCTGCGCTAAGGGTTCGATTCCCGCATGGGACAAAAAATTGTGCGGTCCGCAGATATTTGTCCTGAGTCTGGGTGTTTGTGTATGTGATATTACCTACATGTTTGTGAACCGCACCCACGATACAGGAGAAATTCCAAGTGTGAGGCGACGTTTTTTTAAAAATAATGTCAAACTAGGCAAACTACATTAAAAAAAAAGATAGTTTTCTTCGTCTAAATGACGCAAAATTAGCTGGCTCTACACTAACCTTAACACACAACCTCCCAAACCAGCAGTCGGTTGAACTTTCCCACTGTCAGCTAAACTTTAATCTCTCTCCGTTTCAACTGACAATGATGTATTGTAGCGCCGAGTCAAAGGTTCGATTCTATTAACATTTTATAATTTGTTTATCCGCTTGCCTTGTCTATTGAGGTCTGCGTTCTGATGTATGAGGATGTGCGGCAAATGTTTGGTCAAACGTTTGTTGGTCTATGTTCGAATTATTGAGAGTGTGACGTGTATAATAGATTGTTGCTCATATTAAATGTTAGTTTATCTAGATTATCCTAGGTACCTAATTCTAGAGTCATTAAATTCAAAGTTTAATTAAATAAGATATATTTTATGAAACACCTTCGGTATAAAAAGAAATCAAATAAATAAACCGTATTATAACAATTCTAAAAATAAGTTCATGTTAATTAATCCGACCTCTATATTTATTTTATATGAAAATTATATAAGATCTAATATATATATATAAAACATTAATAAAATCAGATAAAGGACTTACATATTAGGTATGTCAGGGACCTAGAGAGAGGCTATTTGAGATTCCAGTATCCCGTACTAACATATTAAAATGTGCACCTGTAGTAAAAGCTATTAATTTACTGAACACAGTATCACGAAAGGATATTTATAATCGTACATTGGCGGAATTCGAGAGGATGACACTACACCATTTGTCCCTACCATGACTAAATTGACACATTCGGTTAGCCTGTCAGGACAATTATTGTAACTGGTATAAATAAATATCTACGATAAACAATGACAATAAATCTCGTCTTTAATACTTTACCGATAACCCAATCGTTGGCGCCAACGTTTGTCCAACGCGATTCAAGTCACTACAATCAATTTGTCAAATCGTTACACATGTACTATTAGTTTTATTTCTATTTATAAGAAACATTGGACGTTTTGACATGGAATTACAACAGCTCCAATGTTATTTATAAATTATTATGGAAATACCTTATTTTAATACAAATGAATTATGATCGAAGGTGAGTTCGGTACCTATGCGTGTTTGAATCCTGTTACACGGATGTCTGGTCGATAAACTGAGGATTCTGAGCTATCAGTTATATTTGAGGATTACTCATTGTTAATTAGGAGATCTAATTAATCTTTGGAGTTCATTATTTTCGTATCCGTGTTCGTGGTTGATTATTTTTAAACCTTTGGTCTTGTCTAGTTCTTTACATAGCACACATCACGTGATCTCGTCAACACCTATATAGGCATATTGAGAGTTTTTTATATATTTTAAGTTCTTACCAAAAAACCTGTCGTTATTTTTTTTCTATATTGACACTGAGCTAGATTATCTACGTAGGCAGGTACTAAGAGTTATAACACCCACTTACTTACACAGGTTTTCACGATAGTGCTTGAGAATAGCATCAAATTCACAATTTTTCCGCGACTGTGGATTGAGGAAAAATAATGATTTTTATTGTTTTCGGGTCGTGCCGATAGTCTATCTACCTATAATAATTAATGATAGGTTATTATTATTGTTTTTCGCTATTTATTTCATTCGTGACTTATCTTATGTTACATTTGCCACTTAGGAATGAATTTTTCAAAAACTGAAAATACTGGAAGTTTTTCCAAAAAACCGGATTTACGAAAGCAATTTCGCTAAGTAAAACATTAATTCCAGGCAGTCCCCATAAACGTTCTCATGTAGACATTATTAACATCAGTACTATGTATTGCACCTGTTAGGTGGCCTCGGGCAATGTTCTAGGTGGCCGCGTTAACCTGACACCCGTGGCCCGGCTCCGGTAGCTTATCCCTGTAGGGCTATGAATCGGCTACTGCGACCTGCAAGCCGGCGGCTTATTGCTATATTTAGCGCCAAAGGTATTACAAGTACGTACAAGAAATACCTACAATTAAACAAGGGTATTTCACAAATTATGTAACAAGAGCTAGATATTAAACAAATTGACAACCTGCCCAGTGGCTAAGCAATTGCTGCGCTAGGGGTTGCGGGTTCGATTTCCGCACGGGATAAAAATTTGTGCTATCCAAAGATGTTTGTCCCGAGTCTGGGTGTTTGTGTATGTGATATTTCATGTTTGTGAAACGCACCCACGATACAGGGAAATTCCTAGTGTGAGTGAGGTTTAAAAAAAATTGTAAGGTTAAGTTCAATAAAGATATTATTATTATTTTACCCGACTATGGCAAAAAAGCCGGGTAGGGATAATGTGTTTAAGAGATATCTAAATAGGTATTCTGACTAAATAACGGAGAAGACAAGATTGGTTGATTGGTTAGATAAAAGAACCAATAAAAAGTGGTGATATTTTACTTTTAGCCAATTTTTTTACCGACCTTTTCCATATTTTAATATGTAGGTATAAATAAACACCACACTAGTCATTTTTTTATTATATTAAATTGATGATAATAATATAATAAATTAATCATACAATTATAGTAATAACAAAGAGTCTCCTGTTGACTTATATCGTGTTGTTAATTATCAGCATCCATAAAATTAATTAAAATCATAATTACCATTAACGATTAAGAAAGATAAGACCAAAAACCTTTTTCACGAAGACAAATATTAACTGAGGTAACCTTAAAATTAATCGGAATCTAGATTAAACGTTTATCTAGACTCATTAACATGCATTAATATTTATAAATTGCTTGTTTAAATACCTCATTAGTATTAAACCAGCTATAACATAACATTTATAAAGTCAAACAGTAGCTATAAATGTAGCACAAAAGTATTGCAACAACCATTTATAATACTTCAAGCCATTTAATAAAGACATCAGGAGGCGGCTTACATGAAACGGTGAGCGGAACAAAAAATAATCGATCTAGAATCGATATGAGATCGAGAGCTTAATCGATTCAGTAAAACAATTTAATCGAGAGACATGCAAGTTGCAGATGCAGATGAGTTTCTCACATTGCTTGTATGTGTGTTAGATGTGTATAAAAGGTACTTTGTTAGCTGCGTTTTTAAATTAAGATTTGAATTTAAAATATGAATGATTTCCTTTTTTGAATGGAGTTATTATAAGATAAAATTCGATGTTACTTCTTCTTGTGAGATAAGTACACAGACGTTGGGATTATAATGTGTTGCTGGATGAAGTCTGGTTATAAGATAATTTGATTAGTATACTAGAAACTAAAACTTTTATAGTCTTCTTAATTTTCCTTAAAATTTCCCTTTTCTGTTAATAATCCGTAATAAATAATAGACAATAAAGGTACAAACAAATAACTTCCCTTCAAGAACTTTATCCGATACCATAAAAATAACGACATTCATTCACACAATATTACTTACATCAATACTCCAAGTCTTTGCCACTTACGCGGTAAACGCCTATTTCCCATTATTATGATTAACGCCATCTATCGGCAGATAAGATCGGCACATCACGCCGCGTCGCCACAGAGCCGGGCAGACGGTAGCTCGCGTTTAATTGGCCACCAATATTTATTGTTGAAATGAACATATCACGGCAGGATGGGGACATAACTCAGAGCTTCTGTACATCGTGATTCTCCATTTTGTATCGGAGTGTGCGATAAGTGGGAACAGAAATGACATGGAGTTGTTCTTTTGTTAATTGTTTGTGCTAATGACCTTTTCAACGAAATTTTGATTACGCTAGGGTCTTTTACTCCAAATTAACGTATAGTCACTTTTCTAATTTAATTTTAAATTGTAATATCAAATGAAGCGTTGCAGACTCGCAGCGTAGGGTCATTGCAATGAGTGTTTAGTAATTAAAATGGTGGAAGGATGACGAATTGTGTAATAATAATATATTTTTTTTCTATTATATTATATTATAGCATGGCATGTAATAATGAAATTAAAGACGGTAATCATAATTTTCTGCAATGATCTGATCTTTTATTATTTTTCGTAATTCTAAAATTATTGTCTAATGTTTAATTAACACACAACAAGAAGGCTGGCTTTTCTTAAGGCTATTTTCTAAAAATATGTTTTCTATTGTACAAAAATAACACTAAACCCGACTCCACCCCCGAACAAAGCCAGGAGATAGCAATTTAACGAACCGGCATCACAGCAACGTCTTCATTTATTCAATAAGAACAAAAACAAAATGTATCGAACGGATTACAATATCAATTTAGGAAAGTGAATCGAGTGATTTATTGTTATGTTTCATGTAAATATTGCTCGGGGCTCGGGCCGAATACGTTTTGTTGACGCTAATTACTGGGGTCCCACATTATACCAGGAGCTCAGATAACTTATAAATCAATTGTGACAGATTATGTCATATTTAGCTTTTAATGGCTGGTTGCTACAGATTAAAAAGTGGATTCAGACCTAATAAAGATGTTGCAGCAGAATAAAAACATCGACAGTATTGTAAGAGTGTACCTTAGGAATAGTTTAGACTAAGAACCAGTTGCGTTACCTACTATGAGCTTGTATGGCAGGTCATTTTCCGATGTGGAAGCGGGACGCCGCAATACAATGCACGTAGCGGCGTCTCGCATCCACAACGGAAAATGTTCAGCTTTAAGACTTCATTGTAAGGGGGCTGTTGGTTTTATGCATGCAATCTTAGACCCTAGTTTGTTAAGAATATCTAAGGGCCTATGGTTGTAGTGTCGTATGTTGTAGTTGACTTATTTTTATGCATTTATTGTAAGGTGGCCTTAGATACGCGCATCGCAAAAGCTGGGAATTCTGTTTCACTATTTGATAATGTTAATTTAATATATTCGTTCCATCGTAACAAGAAAAAATGAAATTATTCTATTAGCGGATGCTTGGTATCTTAAAATATATAAATAAATCTAAAACCGATTGTATATGTTTGTAAATGTATAGAAAGAAACTTAATTAATTGTTAGCAAGCGTGTGCACACAATTTAAAACTATTAATACTTTCTAAGCATTTGCATCTTCCATAATCCCCATGCTTGGCAAGCGGCTTGGGGATCGCAGTATTGGTGGTCAAGTTACAGAAGACGCTGCTGACCATTTTCTCGATGTTCCCTTAGTCGCCTCTTACGACATCCACGGGAGGAAACGGGGTGGTCCCAATTTATAATAGTTTTTAATTCACGAGCTTCATTCTACCTACGACTATTTTAAAACATTGAATCGTTCCCAAGACATTGCCAGCCTGACAAAAATCCTAAAACATTTTAAATCATACATTTATATAAATTCACTATCACCGCATTTTACGACACAAGGTCGGCTAGCATGCAAATCCGAATATTAATATGAGATCATTTCTCTGCTAACAATAATATTATATCAATTTATTTTAATTTATGACAAATCTTTCTCATACATACCTATGTTAGTACTATCTGCGCCCCGTGGTGTTACCCGCTACATTTTTTCGGGATAAAAAGTAGTCTATGTGTTAATCCAGGGTGTCAGCTACCTCTATACCATATTTTATCAAAATCGGTCGAGCCGTTTGTGCATGAAGAGGTAAAAAACATACAAACACACTCACAAACTTTCACCTTTATAATATTTAATGTGATTGTGATGTCATAATGTAAACTTTATTTCTATAAAAAGTGTCTTTTTTATCTTTCGTGAAACAGTCGTGTTGTTTTTTTTTATGTAGACAAATGTCATTGACCTCTTAATCGATTTACAATAAATTGTAAAGCTGAGCTTTTATTGGTGTGGATTTGTTAACTATTTTTTTTTGTTTATTGACGTTCGGTTTATTGCACACCTGTTGAAGTTTTGTAGTATAAATAGTAACAAACATAACATCATGCCTGTTTTTTATACTTCGCCGCCGTCTAGGCCTTTCTCCTGTGTCGTGGGTGCGTTTCACAAACATGAAACATCACATACACAAACACCCAGTCTCGGGACCAACATCTGTGGATCAAACAAATTTTTGCCCGGTAAGGTAAGAGGCGTATAGTAAGCCCACATTCCGCCAGTAATGTAATAGGTCCCAATGTAAATAGGGAGTAACTAAGCCTATTGCCATGAACCGGGCACAAATCCAGACTTCATGCTACTGAGAATTATTTTATGGAAAATCAAGAAGCACTTTGCTCAACCCGTGAATCGAAACCAGGACCTCACGCTCAGCTCAGCAGTCGCGTTTAGCGACTACTAGGTAGACGAGGCAGCTATTAGGGCTATTGGATAATCGTTATTTCAGCATAGCTTACTGTCACATGTGACTGTAACTGTGGTGTAGAAATTGGCTAGTCAAAAGCATTACGCTCGTAGCTATGGCTACCGCTATCGATCTTTAAGGGCAAGTAACACTTGCTTTGGGCAGTCCTTTGATGCGTACTCAATAGTCATATTTATAGAGACCCACAGAAAGGAGGTTGAGTTGTTGGTCCTCCACCAGCCCCTTTACCATGAACTCTTAAAACAGGATAGTTTACGATGCGTAAGTGAGACGCCGCTACGTGCAGTGTGATGCGGTGTCTGGTTTCCACAACGTAAACTGCCCTGCTTTAAGAGTTCATAGTAAGACGGCTGATCTTTTTCAGATCCTTTCCGTCTCAAATGCAATTAACACAATTAGGTATACGTAAATGTATTCAAATTAAACAATCGAACCAGAATTCTAATTTCAACAATCAGTTTACGATCTACAACTAAATTGGCATTCAACAAAACCACAAACCGCATCGTCTTACAATAAAACGTATTTCAATAAAATAAAAACAAATCCTGAGTCAACGTTGATGTCGTAACGCTATTCTAGATTCTAGTTCTTCACCAATTAGATTCGGAGGCTAGTCTGGTGAAATGTCGCGTATTTCCAAACGCGTGCGCCGGTGCAATGACCCGCATACCGACAACCTGCTCTATGTGATGACAGTGTACTTGTTAGTTGTTTGCTTGCACGGTTCAGGACATAAGAGGTGGCCTGTAACGTTTGTATGGTACTAGGTAATAAAAAAACCAGTCATAGGTTCCTAACCTAACCTAACCTATCTACAATGTCTTTAAATATACCCAGAGGCTTAGCTGTTAAGGCATCCACTTATCGCCGCTTGTCATAATGGGTGGCACTGGCAGCCTCTTTGCTATTTGTTGGGTCTATTCACTTTCCCAGTGATTAAAAAGAATTGTATTCTTATTGCTTTCAGATTTTTACCTCATAGAAGTTATTAAAATATCCAGCTTTAAGTAAGACACCTGTAAAAGATCGTATAAGCCGCTAGCAAGTAGGCACGCAGGTACTGGCCACGAATATACATAATTATAAGGAGAAGAACTACTTCTACATATAATATGTGTTAGTCTGTAATATTTATAATATACCATCACTTGACTGTTTTCTTCGTAGGTGTAACTGAGCTCTGTTCATTAAGCTGTATATACCTATCTAATGGTTAACTTATCGCTCAAATCAAAGATATTTTTCAGACAACCAAATCTCAAAAAAAGTTTACATACCAACTATACTACGCCAATTAAATTATTGTTGCTACCTCGTTCGTTAAAACAAAGCTTGCGCGATTGATCGTTGTCCGCTCGATCGATTCAAACTCTCGACACTTACAGATTGCACCACTCCACAACCAGTAGCACAGAATACGGCAACTAACACTCCCGTACAAAAATAGTTTCAATCACACGCCATTGATGCACCGAGTCCTATTGAAACGCAGCAAATTGTTAACGTACGTTGATTGATGTTTCAAAGGGTTAATATTGAGACAATAGCGCCATAGAGTGTGGAATAGGTGCTACAAATTGAGCTAATTCGCCAGCATTTTTTGTAAGCTTTCGATGTGTGTTTTAGATGCAGTGAAGCTTAATTGCATTGATTGTTTTTTGAACTTTCGCCAGTGCAGTGGATTTTTTGGTTGCATCTTTGTTGAGATATTCGTGTGGATTTGTCATAGAATATTTTCAGGTTTTATAATGTAGGTATAAGCCGTTACTTTGAGTAAAAACTGAGCCTATTAACCTAATATTATAAAATTACATTAACATTTTGGCTTTCCTGAAAATCAGGCTCTAAACTCTTGATTGCGAACTTAATAGTTCTAATACAGTATTGTGCGTGACTTTCTAACATTCTCTCTACATAGACACCTAAAAACCACACAAACACTTGGTACGTCGTATAAAAAAATGCAAATCACCAAAATAAAACAAAAAGAGAAAAACCCGAAACTCAATATTTGATCCATAAAACAATACTCTTCGGACAATGCACTTTATTTTAAAAGCTTTCAATCAAGCGGCTTTCTTTTAAAAGTTACAATATCTGGTTGCAACTCACGAATGCAATCAACGCTCACGACACTGGGATGGGCTAAAAAGATAAAAGATAAATAAAAGGCAACATTTAAAAGAATAAAAAGTGAGTCTTAAAAATAAAGACACATTTAAAATAAGAATAATAAAGTTGCGTAAGAGGAGCGTGGTTGGACGGCTGGATTTGCATTTTCGGCTACCGCTGGTAGGGTAAGTTCACACTACAGTTTTGTATTACCCAGTATATATTAATACATTATCCATCTTTTACCCTTGGGGTAGTAAAAAAAGTGAAGTAGATGGTAGTCAAACTCCAATCAGCTACCACGAAAATGCTAAAAAAATTCAAAACTCATCTACCTAAGTTCAAGATCCAGCACCAATAGAAAAAAACGCTCTGACTGATTTATTATGAAGACAAGACTGGATTTTACCTTTCTAAGACCTAGGAGATACCTAAGACCTATTAAGTAGTTAGGTAAGTTGATTAAGATTTCGACCTAAACAGTGGTTCACATGAAAAAGATACACATGGTTTAAATATATAATTCTTCTCCTGTGGACGCGCCTTAAACTGTCGGTAGTTCGCCCTTAACATCTTGTAATAAACTGTATACACAGTACTAAAACTTTATACGCTTTGACATCCACAATGAAGATTCTAGAGCTTACATTGTTGCTCTGTTGATTATGTCGTTCTGGTCTCCCTTTACATATTGTACCAGTAAAAGACTGCACACAGACTGCTGATTAAAGACACAGTGTAATGGCACTGTGTAGTTGGAACACTGCCTTGTGTTCTAAAAATATATTTTTTGCTATTTAGCTGCGTTGGTGGGTTGTACAGATATGGTAGGTAAAGTACTGCACACAGACTGCTAATTGAAGACACAGTGTAATGGCACTGTGTAGTTGGAACACTAACATTTGTTCTAAATATATATTTTTTGCTACGTAGCTGCGTTGGTGGGTTGTACAGATATGGTAGGTAAAGTACTGCACACAGACTGCTGAATTAAGACACAGTGAAATGGCACTGCGTAGTAGGAACAGTGTCTTGTTCCAAACTATTACAAGTTTATTTTCTCTTGCTCATTTTTTTTGTTATGTAACTGCATTCGTGAAATTTTCAGATATGGTAGGTAAAGGACTGCACATATACTGCTGATTAAAGACACAGTGAAATGGCACTTTTTAGTTGGAACAGTGTCTTGATCCAAACTATAAGAACATTTTTTTTTCTTGCTTTATAGAGAAGATGCGTTGGTGAGGTTTATAGATATCTAGTACCATATCTAAGGTTTAATAAAAGAAGTAATGAGTGTATTTACTTGTGTGTTGGTATAACATCAAATTTCTACTATTATCACCTGTTGCTATTCGATATTTGTGGTCAAATGAATGATGATATAAATAGTTTCCCATTGAACATTGATCCCAATGTTCTTATCTAAAAAAATATCAGCTACACCAAATCGTCATTGGTGGCCAAACCCCACTGCAACGTTGTATGCAACCAATCTTTTATTAAAATTCATTGCAACGATATTTCATCGAATTCATATCAAAACTGTATAAACATTATTAACAGACGTAGAAACTAAACTAGTTGTGAGTTTATTAATATTTTGAAAAACGATTCCGTTTGCTAATGTATGTGGTGAAACCAGTTGATATCGAGTATACAAGAATAACCGTCAGGTGTTTTGCATTATTTTATTGTCTAACACACTGTTCACTTGAATTACAACTCCATTTGAAAGTCGTAAGGTTGGTTTTTACATGTGTTTTGCCTAGACAAGTTTACGGCGTATCAGGCGAGATAACCTAAGTATTTGCATAGTGGCCTGTAGACAGAGGAGATGCGTTTACGATTGTAGTTACCATTGATTTTTCATGCCGATCTACGGATAGGGATAGAATGTAGAGGCTTCATGACATTTAGTGGGAATCGCAAGGTTCTGTTAAGGAATTGGTTAACAAGAGAAAAAAAGTCAAAACAAATAATTTTCATGACTGCTTCGTTGATCTATTGGTCGTCTAGCACGACTGCTGAGCACGAGGTCTGAATGTCCTATATGGTATGTGCACCTCTGCCTATCCCTTCGGGGAATACAGGAGTGATGTTGTGTTAAATAATTATTAAATATGTAACGTAGCTTGGAGAAACAAACAGACAATAATTATAATTCTAATATATTTGGGCAACACTTGAATCAGTCATTATATAAACTCCTTTAGTGAAATCTATCTCCATACATAAATGAACCCTTATTTAATATCATCATCATCAGCCGGAAGACGTCCACTGTTGAACAAAGGCATCCCCCTTAGAAAAAAAGGGGGGGATGCCATAATTCCCACACTTGGCAAGCGGCTTGGGGATCGCAGTATTGGTGGTCAAGTTACAGTAGACGCTGCTGTCCATCTTCATTTTCTTCTGGATTTTCCTTTAGTCGCCTCCTACGACACCCTTGGGATGAAAGGGGGTGGTCTATTCTAGGCCGGATACCACACGGCAACTTATTTAATATATAGGAAGACAAAACAACACCACAAGTCTCTAGCAAGCTCTAATTTTTCGTTCCGTTTAAATAATAATTGTTAGTTTTACTCAAACTCGACCGAGTATTCCATGAGTGCCAGTATTAGACTCGATAGAGTCGTATTCTATTCACCTATGTTCTACAAATTATCTAAATACATAATGAATGTTTATCTGTGTATGCCATGCCATGTCCGTACGCTTGGTAACCCTATTCACAATTGATGTGTCTTGATATCGGCGTGTGATAGTGCCTAAATTAAACAAATGATGTTGTTATGAAGTATTACGTTGTGTCTGAGTCATGTAAAGGATAACTTTCTAAACTGCTTTATTGTGAACAATCTTGGCAAAAATGTAGATACATAGGTATCTCCATTATGCTTTGCTTTGCTTATTTTTTATTTATTTGAAAACCAATAGCGATACGGATATTTAACACATTTTTTACTATAATGATTAAAGTAAGGCTAATGACAGGTTTTCCTTAATATAATATTAAGATTTAAAAGTATAATTCGGTTAAAAAACGGACATAAAAAGTGGTTTAGTTACGAAGACAAATATTAGCAGTCAACGATGTACGATGATTTTTCTTTCTTTTATTAGTTTGTATCTGGTCTGTTGTTTTTATTTCAGTTTTTTTTTTCAATAAAAGCACCTTTCCACTACTTTGACTTAACGGGGCTTATACACATATAAAAAAATCTAATAAAAAATCTCAATTGGACCCAACCTCGCATTTCAGCTTAACCTATAAAGGCTTCCTTAAAATGCATTGTAAACGTAGTAGGTAATCAGGAATTATATTGTAAACAAATCCTGTACCCAAATGCCAACTCCCATGTGGCTTGCTGTCGTTGCCACGTTAGGCTTATCGAATTTGATCTTCATCTTTCACATATTCTTCTATACCAATTTCAGGAACTAGTCTCTCACAAAGTGCAGTCTTTAGTTTCTTAATGTATTGGATTACTCACAAGTTTTGTGAAGAGAGCAATAAACTAATTTATTATTATTATATAATAAAAAGCCCAGGCTACGTTTCTGTCAAAGGGTATTTTTTATCGACTTCAAAAAGGAGGAGGTTATTTATACCGTATGTATTCATTTTTTCATAGGATTCTTTTTATTGCATGCATCTGTACCTTTGAAATACTAGACTAATGTGACAGATTCTATATATATTACTATGACTATGATGACCAATTACAAAGTTTCCTCTATATGAGCAAAAACTGCAGAAAGAAAATCTTTTATCAATATAAATCGGTCTTTCTACGTCCGCAGATCAGAGAGCGATAGACCGCCGCGTGCCGCCGCTATCGAGGACTGTGATAATATTTAATTACTGTAATCACTACGTTTGAAAAACTGATTGGTGATTATGGTATACTTTAACATTATTACACCGGAGGATGCAGTTGATCTTCACATTATCTGTTTGTCACCTTCCGTGATTGTAGGGAAGTTAGATGTACTTGAGATCTTTATCATACTAGTTTGTGTACCATGATGATTTGAGAATTACTCAGATTTATGAAGCTCTGCAGTTAATATAAAGCTTTTTTCAACAATCGATGAAATGTTAGAAAATACGTGTGTCGTATAAAATGTATTAGTTTATAATAACGGTAGTCTATGTTATTTAAAATGACAATACGTGATGCTATGAATCATTCAAACAGCTGATAAGTTCAATTAAATTTCGCAAATCAAACAACTTGGGCATAACACGCACGTGAACAACCGTAAACAAATGCAAACTCGTTTCCACCACCGTTCTAAGGCCTAACAATGTCCATTCAGTCCAGCTACAATCCTAATCTATTCACTTCATTAGCACTATCAAAATAAATACGTCAGTTGATAACCAAGCGTAACAAGATTTAGTTTATCACTTATCTCAGGGTAGGAAAGTGTTAAATCGCTGTGATTATTTTGATTGCCTCCGGTGGCTGTCCTCTTAGGAATCTGGTGTGCTTTAATTGCTTTCAAGCGGGATCTGTTCGCGTGATCTCTGCCTCGCCTCGCCATTAGTAACTGACTTGCGGCGAGGAGTACCCCTTTGTCTCTGTTGTAGTGATGGGAGTGATACGGTGACGATGTTTGGAGGAAGCTGTTGAGAGAATGCAAAAAAACGCAACTGTGGAATTAAATTTGGAAAGTGTTGATGGCGGTTGATGGTCTTTTATTGTATTGCATATTTTTGGAGCAAAATAAGTCAATCGGTTTCATAATAAGACGAACAAAATGTAAGTAGTCAAAATACAGTGACAAAGACTATTGTTTTGTTTATCTTATACCAAAGAATTGAATTGCTCTTATATTATAGGAGAATAATGGTAAGAGCAGAATCTTCAACCTAAAGAAGACTTTTTACTACTACTAACATTGCAAACACGCACTTTCTTCCTCCATTGATGCACGTAGTGAGTTGTGACAGTTGCAAGGTCTAAAGTTCACTCTATAATTAAAATTTAAAATAAAATATAAACACTGAATTTAAAATAAATTTAATGGTAATAATAGTACAATACTAAGTTCTACCTGCCAGTGAAGCGTTATCTCCAATACAACTTTACCACAACAATAATAAACATCACTTAATTAAAATGGAGTCACTACAAGCATCTGTATCTGGAATGATGACACTTTTTAACACACGAATGACTGACTTTGAGGCCGAGCTCCAGAAGACCACCTCAATTACATCCACTGCCACAGTGAGTAGTTTGGCAGCTGACTTTACTTCTTTTAAGAAATTTGTCATGGAGGCGCTGACATGTGTTCAACACCAAATGGAAGAGTTTGCTCGTGGGCTTGATAATCTGGAGATGCACGGTCGAAGGAAGATGTTGCTGCTGCATGGGATCCCAGAACAAGCCAAAGAGGACACCGCAAAGGCTGTTGCAGATATTGTACGCAGTCAGCTCAAGATGTCAGATTTTGCAGAGGCTGATATCAAGAGGTGCCACAGGATGGGTAGGTTAGCAAGTGCACAGAAACCGCGGCCCATTCTTGTAAAGCTGCATAGTGTCAGTATCCGGGATAGTGTCTGGTTTGCTAAGACCAATCTGAAGGGCTCTGGTGTTACTATCTCAGAGTTTCTAACGAAAAGACGCCACCAGGTTTTTATGTCGGCACGTCAAAGGTTTGGTGTGGCTAGTTGCTGGACGAAACAGGGCTGTATTTATGTACTTGGCCCCGACAATATCCAACACCGAGTCGTGACCATTGGTGATCTCCACAAAATCAAAGACGCGGGGGTTGTGGAGGCGCCTGTATCACCATCGGCTCCAGCAGCGTCACCGCAGCCATCACCAGCGCCGAAGAAATCCAAGCGAGCGGCCGCAAGGAAGTGATCTCCATATCACCAAACATCACCTGGCATCATCGGGGTATCGTTCGTTTATCATGCATTATTTTTATATAGTATACGTCCAATATTTAATAGAATAAACTATTTCCTTAGTAATACCCTTCTCTCTTTAAAAATGAAAAATCATCGTTTTAATGTGCTTGTAAAATTATTATTTCTTTACCCCACAGCTCAGTAATCACTTAATAGGCTGCACTCTGTCAATGTCACATGTCATCGACGTTACGTCAGATGACAATTTGACAAATGTCAGTGTCGGTCGTCCAGAAATAGGCAATATGTATTTAATTTAATTCAATAAGTACAGATACAGATTAACATATAAATTTAGGTTTCTTTTTTTTTTTTTCTTTTTCTTTCTTATTGTATATAGTTATTGTTTCATGTAAATCTATTTGCGTCAGTTACCTTTTATCTATGTCCTTTATTAACGTCTTGTTTGTATATATCTGAACGATCTATGCCCGGATGATGCCAGAGTGAATTGTACGGTTGTCTGTTGTCTATAGTAACCTTTTATGTAAACGCAACTGGCGGGTGGACAGACCCTTAAATCGAGAAAACAATACAAATTTTCATACATTTGTTATTTATTATATTTATACATATTTTTTTATTTTTTATTTAAACTTATATTTTGTTTGCAGTAGTCTTAGCTACTATTATTAATATATATATATATATATATATATATATATTTTTATGTCAAGCTCTGATACAGAAAGCTTTATTTCAGCGTGTAGCAATAATGATAGTTTCACTAGCATGCCCTCATTGGGTGATACTCTAATATCTCATTTTTCTGATGTCCCAAGTAATCTTAATGTAGTCCATATAAATGCCCAAAGTATTCCGGCACACTTCTCTGATATGTTGGCAATCTTTGACTGTAAGGACATCCACGCTATCCTTATCTCTGAGTCCTGGTTGAAACCATGTCTTTCCTCAACCTCCTATTCCCTTCCTGGTTTTAATCTGATAAGAAATGATCGCGTGGTTGGCGGCGGGGGAGGTGTCGCTATATATCTTCGTGCTCACATTCCTTACTCTATAGTCGATATATCGGCACAACCTCCGCCGTCAAGTGCCGGCGAGCATCTTTTCTTAGAAATAAACCTAAATCACTCAAAAGTCCTTCTTGGTGTATACTACTCTCCTTCTTTACGCATTAATTTTTTCTCTTCTTTTGAAAACATTTTAGAAAAACTAAGTCCCACTTACAGTCACATTATTATCATGGGGATTTCAATACATGTCTTTTGAAACAAGATTCTCGTTCCGCTGCTCTCCTATCCACCGTTCACTCTAATAATCTATCTGTTCTTCCTTTAAGTGCCACTCACCATTTTCCTAATTCAACTCCTTCCCTTCTTGACCTTATCTTTGTTTCATCTACCGAACACGTTGCTAAGCACGGGCAATGTTCAGCCGACTCTTTTTCTTACCACGACCTAATCTACCTTTCTTACAAAATTCGCCCACCAAAAGCCAAACCTAAAATTCTCCTGCAACGTAATTTTGGTGGTATGAAGGAAGACGAACTGCGCAAGGACGCCAGCAACATTGACTGGAATTCACTTATTATATCAAACTGTATTAACGTTAAGCTTGACATGTTTGTGACTCAACTTATCGGACTATACGACACACACGCTCCAGTGCGGGCTGTTAAAATCAAGCATTACCCGTCACCCTGGCTTACAGACACAATTAAGTCACTCATGCACAAGAAAGCAGTAGCTAAAACTAAGTACAAGCACCGGTCAACTTCTGAAAATTGGGTCAGCTACGTAGCCATCCGCAATCACTGCAATCTGGTGTGTAGGGACGCCCAACGCCACTATATCCACAATTCTGTTGAAAATGGAGATCCAGCAAAGGTCTGGAAATTTCTTAGAACTATGGGAATTGGAGAAAAACGTGTAAATACTAGCTCAAGCCATCTTGACATCAATTTATTAAATAATCATTTCTCTTCTTCGTCCAATTGTAATGGGACCATTAAAGCCAAAACATTAAGTTATCTTTCATCTCTTCCAGTTCCCAATTACTCCCCATTTGTTTTCAATCAATTCTCCGCTTGTGATGTTAAGAAGAGTATACTGTCAATCACTTCCAATGCAGTCGGCTCTGACTGCGTTAGCCGGAAAATGATACTGCCTGTCCTGGATGAACTCCTCCCGGTCATTCGCCACATCCTTAACTTTTCCATATCCAGTGGTGTCTTTCCATCGGCATGGAAAGATGCACAAATAACCCCTATTCCTAAGAAGTCCAATCCCACATCTTTCTCTGAATATCGTCCCATATCTATTTTACCTTTCCTCTCTAAAGTCCTGGAACGCCTCGTCCACAACCAGATCAATACATTCCTCTGTAAGAATAACCTCCTCAATCCTTTCCAATCCGGATTCCGTCCAGGGCACAGTACCACCACGGCCCTAGTTAAAATCAGTGATGACATTAGATTAGGCATGGAAAACAGTAACCTCACGGTGCTTACCTTACTTGATTTTAGCAATGCTTTTAACACCGTGGATTTTGAGATCTTGCTAGCCGTGCTTAACTCTCTTAACATATCTCCATCGGCGATTGACTGGTTTCGTAATTACCTGTCTGGTCGCCGACAACGGATCCGCATTGAAGATACTTTCTCTTCCTGGTGCAATACTTCTGTTGGCGTACCACAGGGTGGCGTCTTGTCTCCTCTACTATTCGCATTGTTCATCAATTCCATCTCAAGTGAACTTCATTCTTCCTACCACCTCTACGCAGATGACCTGCAAATTTATGCACAAGCTCGTTTGGAAGAGTTGCCGGCGGCTATTACTTCAGTAAATAATGACTTAGCTAAAATACACAAATGGAGTTTAGCATACGGATTGAAGGTGAACCCGTCTAAGACCCAGGTTATTGTTGTCGGAAGTCCTCAAATGACCTGTAAGATTGACTGGGGTAGGCTCCCTAAGGTAAATTTCGACGATTTTGCTATTCCTTGGAGTGACAGTGTGAGGAACCTGGGGATATATTTCGACAGGAATTTTTCGTGGGGTCCTCAACTTCAAGAACTTAGCCGGAAAGGGTTTGCATCTGGACGTTCCTTGAAGAGACTCCGTAATTTCCTCCCAACTGCCACCAAAATTGCGCTTGCACAGTCTCTTCTTCACCCTCTACTTGATTACGCTGACGTCAGCTATCTCGATCTCACAGAGGCACAATTTGACAAGCTTGAGCGTCTCTAAAATTTTTGTATTAGATTCGTATTTGGTTTGCGTAAATACGATCACATATCCGAGTTTCGTTCAAGGCTCAAGTGGCTTCCTATACGACTTCGCCGGAATGCTCATATACTCTCCTTACTTTACAGTGTATTATTTAACCCTACGACCCCCTACTATCTTAAAGAACGTTTTAAGTTCCTTAATGACGCACACACTAGACACTTGAGGTCATCAGAGAACTTAAGACTTGAGATGCCAACGCACTCCACGCGATTTTATGACAAGTCTTTTACAGTCCAGGCTGTACGACTGTGGAACGAATTGCCGGTGCCTATCAGACATGCTCAGTCCTTAGCGAGCTTAAAAAAGTTGGTTAAGGATCATTACCTTGCGCAACCTTAATATATAGAGTATTTATTTGTTCACCTTGTTGATATATATATTATAATTGTGTATGTTTAAGTGTAAATCAGTAGATAACTATGTAAGTAATTTGTATGTTTATGAGTTTTATAATAGTGCGCACCACAGACTACCCTTGTATTAATTTTCATCGCTCCAGTCCATCCTAAGGTTGTCTGGAAGATATCGCTATTAGCGATAAGACCGCCCATTGTACTCTATTTTCTGTTTTTGATTCCTCCTGTAAAATATGTGTAATGGTGTGCAATAAAGAGTATTGTATTGTATTGTATTGTATTGTAGGCTCCTTATCGATTAGATTAAAGGTTTCTTATCTATTATACAAAGTGATGTAACGCCCACAAATCATCGATATATTTTATAAAAATTATTACATAAGACAGGCCCCAAAAACATTTACTTTTCCTCTATATAAAATTAAGTTAAATGCAACTTGCAACAATTAACTCTGTCGAGTAAAACTCGTCTTCGTCCCTTCCCTAGCGTTGGTATTTAGAAGCCGACTTTTTTCATTGTTGCTAAAAGCCGTCGCATGTATGTATTTGTTATTGTCAGTAATGTATGTGTGGATTATTTTATACGTGCATGTTGTAGCCTTTGTGGCCAGCCTTTGATTGTACAGAAAATCATTGAATGGATTTTAAGTTTTGTTTTGTTTGTTCGTTTGAGGTGTGAGAAGCTATATATTTTTTAAATTAAATCAAATTACCTACATAAGTACGTCATATTTGGATTGATTTCCAGGTTGATAGCTAAGTATACTGTGCCTATAGAACTTATCAATAGTTTTTTTTATTCCTAGTCATCCATAATTGACGTAACTGTTTCTGTAGATCGTTGACCGATCTAGACCTTAATTTCAACAGAGAAAGGTTTTTATAAATTCCATTTTAAGCCTGTTATATTTTCAAAATCCTAACAACAGTAAAGGCTAAAAGTAGGTTATCAACAAATGCGTTGGACGATTATCAGAACTATAAGAAATCATACTCTGTCATAGTAAGCAGACAGTTCGGTTCTCAATCGTGCCACCTCGAAATCACAACAGAATCTAGATTGTTGTTATCAGTCCAATATATTGTAGTATTCAAGTAGGTTGTGCTTGGCTACTGGATGCGAGCCGTTCGTTGCATGTTAGACGCCCACGAAGACGGGAGTAAACCCCTGTTCTTAACAGTTACACCTTCAATTTTGTAGATATCGGTTACGAACAGATGATTTGTAGGATTAAGCTAAGTACAACTTATATTCGACTTACTTATATTGATTCTAACAAAGTGTCCCATTTATGAAGCTTGATTCTGAATCAAGGCTTTATGTATGGCGACAGAAATTGTGCTATTGTACCCATAAGAAAGGGTAATTTGAAGGTTTTACGGCGATTCAAATCTAAAATGATTGAACGGCTGCTCAACAATTAGTAACATAGAGTAATGCTATCAGCTCTGTTCACACGTTAAGTTTGGGATATATAACTATGTTTATTTACGTTTGTTTCTAGGTATATTTCTACTCTATGTCATTTAAGGAAATGTCATTAAAAATGTTTGGGAGTTAATTGCGTTTTTGTAAATTATATTTTGAAGAATACCGACTTAATATGTAGGTATTGAAATTATTTCTT
Organism: Abrostola tripartita; assembly: GCA_905340225.1. Lineage (NCBI taxonomy): Eukaryota > Metazoa > Arthropoda > Insecta > Lepidoptera > Noctuidae > Abrostola > Abrostola tripartita. Next base: position 5,654,728 of record HG996504.1, read on the forward strand.
ATTCCTTCATCACATTTTACTCACCAACAAATCTTACCACCAGAAAAACGCCGAAAAAATTCTAAGACGCTGATCCCTCGCTATAAATTAAGGAACAATAATCGCCACTTTGGTTCCTCGTAAATATGCTAACACAAAGAACGTAACGACGTCCCCCGGGAGGAACTGGGGCGACGGGGCCAGGGGACTGATGGGAACAGGGGACAGATAGAGACAATAGGACGAAATTACAACCGGCCAATTGAGCCGCTTGTAAACTTGATCCCCTCTATTGTTTCCGCACTTGATACGGTTAGGGGACCTAGAGGCATTGATACTTGCAATTTTTAAATATTTTTTTGTACAATTCAAGCGTATTCCTCGAAGATGTAGATCGAGGTGTATGTGTAGGTGTCACATACATATAGTATAGGTACATATGTACTTATGTAGTACACCCAAATTTCGCCAGTTTTATAGGTCCTAATGTAGGTAATAGAGGGTGAGGTTATATTCCAAACAGGCATAAATCCAGACCTACTGAAAATTACCTAATGTAAAAACCCGACACGTTTCCCGACTCGGGGTGCCAATCCAAGACCTCATGCTCAGCAGTCACGCTCAGCGATCGCTAGACCAACGCCGTTCCTTCTTTGTATGAGAAGAAGACTTTGCCCTAAAGTTGGACGGTAATGGGTTAGTATTATCTTTTTAAAAGGCTACATTGTCCAGATCTAACCATAAAATGTTTATATTAATTAAGCAGTAAAAATGTATCTAAAGCTTACGTACGTACGTAAAACTACGTTGTTTAAGTACTTATCTATCTGTAAAAAGGTCCGTCTAAATTAAAACTGTCATTTGAGTTATCGGACCATAGTCTGATGTAGATCATAATCTACAATATAAAATGTTTTATTAATTTGGTTCATTAATTTATTAATTGCCCTGACATTTTATAAAGAATCGAGTAATTTTTTGCAATATATAATATCACTCGAAAGGTTATTGAACTGAAGAATACAGACACTTTCACTAACACAGTCTTTGCATCATATCAGTAATAACGAAACACTAGTCATTACGTATTTGACCATATTGTAATATTCAGACGTAAATTACTTGGTTAATGGCAACACTATAAATTGTTAACCTCTCATAAAACGGACTTTCTACACGGAAACTGTCTTGGAACAATATTGTGGATACCAGAGTGATCATCAATTACCGACGCTTCCTTGACATCTTTTATTATTTACATTACATTTTATACAATAACATATTGTTATGTAAACTCAGAGTGCGTTACTAAAACTCTTTAGTTCGCAGCTCAGATAATAGTCACGTTTTTTCATTACTACGTAACATATTGTTAGGAACTGATGTAGGTACTTGAGTATGTTAGTTATCAAAATATTATGGTGTTTACTCTGTGGCACCTTTCAAAAGTACAACTAACACAGTGTCAGAAGGTTACAAAAACATTAAAGCCAGTTTCGTTGTAGGTGTTCATTGTTGAATGAACTAAAGACGGGTTTTATGGATAATCTCAAGGACTCGTTTCATCACCAGTCCGTTGTACTACAACAACTCTTGATAGTAGTAAGATTATATTCCTTGGCACAATACAAAGGTACAATAAACCCACAAGTTATGTTAGACCCCAAAATAATCCGATAAAAAATGTAATGCAAAGCCACACGATATGCAAATTATTCGAGATTGGAAAGTCACTAAGCATGCTAATTAATTGTTAAGCCATTTCTTTTGAACGATTACTACCTATAGAAAGAAGTATGACAGGATCGTGGCAAATGGAAATCCGTGGTCTCTGCCTACCCCCCGTGGAAATAGGCGTGACTTTATGTATGTATGATTACTAACTATAACACTTTTGACACAATAGTCATGAATGGCTTGATCTAAGTATTATTTAATTAACCACTTTTGTGTATAAAATGCTACTTGATCGTTTTGTTTATTATGTGCATTCTAACATCTACCAGGTTTCGAAGGTGAAAATTGTTCCCGTTATAAGCAAGAATATACTAAGAGACTATTATATTTTTTTGGTTAAAGTATCAAGTATTATCGGTCGCTCTACATAGGTGCGATACAGCTCGTCAATTTGTTCGCGTCAACGCGCCTCTATTTAGCTGCGCGTTTGTTCCGTGAGAGACTTGCGAAATATATATTTATTGTTTTTTTTACGGCGACGTAGACTTGTAAAGGGAAAAAGAACATCTCAAGACTACTCGGGCGTCTGCCCATCTATTTATCCACCTTTCTTATTGATTTTATAGGGAAACAATGTGGCGTAGAGTCTCGAAAGTTAGCACATTGTTTTAGGATAATGGGGTGCAGATATTTTTGTTAGTCATCGGTATCTTAGTAAACAGGGGAACTAAATAGTTCGAAATGGGTTATATAAATAAAACTTGCTGTAGAAATATGACAGAATCGATATCTCACATAGGTAAAGAAAAAACTTAATTACATATATTACAATAGTTTGGTTATTTACAATGCGTATGCATTGTATCACGAATAAACAAGTTCAAAAAGGTTTCATATCACCAAAATACAAGAGATTTACTGAAGATGAAGGTTTTCCAAAATTGCGAAATCTAAATTAAATACTTACTTTTTCCAAACATAGCTCGCAATTAAGGACAGCATTACCAAGTCAATCGACATCAGCAAAAGAGAGCGAGCCATTAAGACGCACGCTTAATGCATTTCCTAATAGAGCCTCCTTCCACTCGCTATTGGAACTATCCACTATTTATATCACGTCATTATAATCCTGGATTGCCTCAGATCCAGTTCCAACTAAGTCCAGTACCAGATATTACGTCTCGTCGTCAATTCGTTACGGATAGGATTAGCCATTCTTGAGATTATTAAAGTTATCTGCGGAATTAAGTGTCTATTATATACATATATATCTCTTCTTTTTTTAAATTTCTTCTTCTTTTCTAAATTTGTATGTCTACCTGTGGACACCATTGTGGGTTACATTATGACCACAACATTCAATTGTTAAACTAGCTCTAAGTCTTTATAATGTAACTGTTCGCTGTTCCTCAATTTAAAAGAATAAAAAATAAAAATAGTGGCTCTATTTTTACATTGCTAAAAGGGTTTACCTAATTAGTAGTTACTTTTTGATAAAAATACGTCAGTCACAAATAGAATTAGCAGATTTCCAAATCAATTATTCGTCCAAAACCAACGTACCACATTGCATAGCAGAAACTCATACTGTATGGCAATCCGAATTTATAATAAACTGCCAAATTGTATAAAAGCTCTAAATGTACACATGTTCAAACGAAGATTATTTGACTAATAAACAAATATTACTATTCTGTAAATGATTTCCTTAGCGATAAGAATTTATAAGAGTACCTAACTATTAGATTTAAATATTTGTACACCAGAAATGGTAGAATATATGAAACTATACAAATTATATACACCTAAATTGTACTCTATTCTGACAAATAAATTATTTCTTTCTTTCTTTCTTCTTAGTGAGAGTTATAGGTACTAAAACAAAGTAAATTTACTTAGGTATTTTATCTTCAGCAATTATTTCATCAATTATTCTAAAACTTGGAATAAAATATATCGTCGATTGGCATATGAAACCAACATTTATATTGTAGAGGTTTTTTTGAAATTCTTTGCATAGACTTTTCTTCTTCAAGAAAAATAAATTATAATTTTTTGTTGACAATTCTAGTGCAATTGATGCTCGAGTAATTACGTCGAGTAATAAGATTACATTTAGTTTTATATACAATTTAAATTATCATTGGATATAAATAATATAATGTTTTGCACCACATCAAGTGAGGAGTGTTCATAACCGACGAGCGCGTATGGGAATGTGATGCGAGTGAACGAGGCGAAAGAAGTATGCCTGGATCGAAGCAAATGGAAATCCGTGGTCTCTGCCTACCCGTCTGGAAAACAGCCGTCTGTATGTATGTAGTAGAGACAGAACTAAGATTCGAAGGTAATATTCCATAGGATAATTTTCCATAATAAGAGTATAAACGGAATTCAAAGTAACACCTCCCCAAATCACACTAACAATGCTTGACCAAGGCGCATTACTCTCGATTTAAACATCACAATACGTAACAAATCTCATTAAAACACATGAAAGACAAAGGCATGTACACACTACACACAGCTGGCACATTCATGGAAATTCTTCGACAGCTAACGAGTGTTCATTAGCTGCAAAAAGAATACAAAAATGCTTTCACAAACACCTCATACGTCCCAATCAGCGCCACATCAACGCTAAAAGAAACGTCTCCACAACAAATCAGTGACAACCCTGTGTTAGTTCAACAGACACACGGATTTTAAGGTTGGCGAGCTTTAGTTCAGCAAGCTTTGTATATATCAGTTATAGGGTTGAAATGGATTAATAGGGATGCTATTCTTTGAAGGTACCTAATAGAAATTAAATACTTCTGCGATATAATAAAGAAATTAATGACATTAGGTACCAGTCAAGGACAACTTTTTGAATTGTAAGTAATCCTAGCAATTACAAATGTGGAAGTAACTCTGTCTGTCTGTTTGTTTGTACCCTTATCATGACAAAACTACTCAACCAATTGTGATGAAATTTTATATGGAGATGGGTATGGGATATCTCTAGCAAGGGACATCACGTACAGCCCACATTTTTACTTAAAAACGGTGCGATTTTTCCTTCTGATTTAAGTCGCTGATGGAAGTTAGTAGGTATCTAATAAAAACCTTAACAAAATGGGAGATTCGTTTCAATATTTTGCCTTACTACCAAGGTAATAATAAATTAATAACTTGCACTTCTAATTAATAACTGAATGGCACAACGACTATAATGATGTCCGTTGTTCAATTGCCGTTAAAGTGACTTGATAGATTCAGCAGATAAAGGTCCATACAAAGATGAATCATAATCTAGACTAAAGCGGAGGACTTTTTATCTCGTAATTGAATCAGGTTGCTGTAGGATGCTCATCAGTTATAAAGTAGATCAAGCACCGGATGTTTGATTCCAGCTTTATTTGCAAAGGGCTTAAGCTATTAAATTGGTAAGAATAAGTAGATATATTATAATAGGTGTGATTTTAATTTTGTTTTAATACTTTGAGCTAAACATTTTCCGGGAGTGGAAGCCGACTCAAAACTTACTTTCATAACTTAGTAAATTCAGCAACAGAAAAGAGTCGTAACTATTTTATTTTATCTTATAAGTACGCAACTTACTAGCTTACAACGCTCTTTTTTTAAATGTCGCTTTACACGGAGAATTTCTCCTGTATCGTGGGTGCGTTTCATAAACATGCAATATAACATACCTACACAGATTGCGGATTGCACAAGTTTTCGTTTCGTGCGGGAATCGAACCCGCCCCCTTAGAGTAAACCCCTTAGCGCAGCTGTCTAATCGCCTAGCCACTGCGCAAATCAGGTCGTCACACTGTTATTCAGGTCAGTCATTTTAGTATAATACATTAGGATTAATTTTATGTATAAGAGGATAACTACCAACGTTGATAGTAACCCCAAATAATTATTAATCGTATAAGTACCTCTTTACTTTCAACAAACATTACCCATCAATTAAAACGGGCCAATCAATAAAAAATACTCATCGAACACTCAGCGAGTGTGTACGCGTCATGTAAAACATCGTGACACCCAATTAAGGGGTTGAAGAGCAAATTTTTCACTACACCGCCAACCCTATAAGGCTTCACTCGAGCCCGTCAAAGTACTTCCCTTGCACTCATACAAACGCCGATCAAGTGTACATTCTTAACACTCCACCCGCTGTATAAGGCACCGCTTCTTAAATTAGTACCAGCAATTGTGTACAACGTTGAGCCTTGTTGCTGCGCGCGATTGTCAATCGAATTTATCATGTTGTTAAGCGAATGTTGTTTAAATAGTGTTTATTCGTATGTGGAGTGTCGATTCATTAGGTAAGGATGCGGGGTAATTGTGTAGGAAGTGTTTTAGAATTGAGATTCTGAATGGGTGACGCGATACGTGCGAGTATTTCCCCTAATCAGTGGTTTTATGCTGTTTGGTTTACGTTCAATTAAGTTAAAGTTGTTGATGATGTTGTATGGCGCCATGGTACGTGTATGTGTTCTTGTGTCATCAATCCTTTTAATTGGCAAACGTTAATAGCAAAGCGCTGTTATCGTCGCAGCAATTAAATTATCATTAGTAAGAAATTGTTGGCTATAGCTCATTTCCTTCTCTAAGTTAGTTCATACTCACTCGTCATTAAAAGTTTTTTCCTATTTAGCTAAAGTTTATTTCTTTCGGAAAGAGCCATAACATTGCCTATTTAATCGTAAATGGGAGGCAACCGCCTAACCTCTGCACAAACATTGGTAGATCATACAAATCGAACACACCAAGACCTCCTTTACGTGTGCAACATGAAACTAGCATATTGACGTTTCATAAGCGTCTGCAATTGGTTTATAATTATGAAATAAAATCATTTGGAATTTGAATTTGAAAAATGTTGGGACCGAGATAATGCCTTTTGGTCTTAGAGCATATATAATGCTCTAAGCTATTGGTTATGTGTTGGCAGCCATTAAAAACTCTTTCGTCTGTCAACTGTGATTTTTGTTAATAGAGCCACTAGAACAGTAAAATTCGTAGCCCCAGACAGGCGTTGGCCTATTCTATCAGGCGTCAAAGAAGATTACTATTGAGTAAAGGTGTGATAGAGTCAAAATAATAATTAGGAACTCCTGATACCTTATTATGAGCTTGCATTGCATTCATTTTTTTGTGACGCCGCTACCTGCAGTTCAGTGTAGTGCAGTGTCTCTCTTCCACGGAAACTGATCTGCAATTCAAGCTCATAGTAACCTTGCCGTCCCTTTACCATGAACTCTTAAAATAGGACAGTTTACGATGTGGAAGCGAGACGCCGCTACGGGCAGTGTAATGCGGCATCTCGGTTCCACAACATAAACTGTCCTGTTTTAACAGTTGATGGTTAGGGGGCAGATAAAAGAAAACACGTTAGTTGTTAGCCTATGACAGGCGTGATTTTATGTACGTATATAAATTGATTTAAGCCATATCACACATGCTAAGTTGTCTGCGATACCTAGACCTTTAACAGAATCAGATAAGCGCCCTAATAAGGGATAGTGACTCTTACAGATGTTACTGAGTATTCCCACAGTATTCTTTCACACGGCTCACAATTGGAAATCGAATGTTGAAGCCACGGGGCGACTAGACAAATGAGGCGATTGGAAAGTGTATCATTTAAATAGAAAACTAGATTGTATGACACGTTGAACGCTAGAGTTTCCAGCTATAGGTTTATTTTAGGACTTGTTGTCTTATTGGCATTTAAAGCCATAAAGTTGTTATTAAAAGTATTGGATCACAAATCGATAATAAAGTTTTTCTCCTTCACTGCGTGTTAGTTTTATGACAGAAAAACAAATTATGCAGTTGTGAATAGATTAGGCAGCAAGCGAGGCACTTGAAGCTATTTATGTCAGCGGTAGTTACCTAGTGCTTTTTTAGACTATATAACAATGATTTTTTTTTATGCTGTTATTTTGTAAGCACAGTTGCTCGAGAGGTAGGTATAAATGTTCTATAAATGTTAGATATCTACTTTGTCGTGTGTTCAACCATCGAATCTTTACTAATATTATAAAGCTGAATAATTGGTTTGCTTGAACGCGCTAATCTCAAGAACTACTGGTCCGATTTGAAAAATCTTTCAGTGTAAGAACCCATTTATCGAGGAAGGGTATAAGCTATAAAACATTCAAAATCCACGCGGGCGAAGTCGCGGGCAGAAGCTAGTCCTAAATGCATTACTTCTTACTATAAGTAGTTAAGGTTAAGTTTTGACTCCAAGCCTTAATAAACACTGCGCCAGTTAGTCATATTAATATCAGATTTAATTTTCACCAAGCATTTAGGTAAAATGTAAATAGTTTGGTACTTCGTTTGTGCTAAATTAGAGCTTATTAACTAAACATCATCATCATCAAACTGATTGCTTGTACGTTAAATATACCGTTATTCTTAGTCAAATATAAACTAAGTTTGTTAAAATAGGTAATGTTTGGCAAACGGATTTATTATTTTACTATACAGTATGTTGTTAACAAATCAATATTTTTGAAGTAAATCTGTCAGTTCATCCTTAAATTCTCCCTGAATTGAACCCTTGATTCATTGAAGACAAGTGCAGGCGCACTCATTTTAAAGACTCAAAAACGGGTCAATAGTAGTATTGGGTAGTACAATTGTAGTCCGATTTGACATACGACTAGTGCAGACCGGCACATTGGAGAGATTTTTCAACGGTTATTAAGGCCATGTCAGAGGCCTAAAGGCGGTTTAAACTCTGACACCAGGTTGTTCATCAACCATACGATAAGAAGAAGAAGTGCAGTTCGAACACAGAGTTCGGAACACTTTTCTTATTAATTTTGTTAGCATATGACGCAGGACAATCTCCCAAACTCGATGAATATTGAGACCCTACTTTAACAGTTACACCTTTGCTAATAACTCGCGCAGAAATTGCGACTCATATGAACGATATATCCTTTTAAACGCTTGTTACATTTAACGATCGTATCTTAGGTGTGGCGGAGAAAATTATTTAGATGTTTGCTTTTCCTGTTTCGACCGCTTTTCGTTACATGCGAGGTAATTACAGGCGGTTGGTTTTTGTTTGCGCAAGCGTATAAGGGCTAAATTGAATCGAAAATAAAGTTGTATTTTTTATGTTATACTATGTTTGTATTTGCTAGAGAGACTAAACAGGGAAAATGTTTAACGCCTTCATTCAATGATAATTTCAGCTTGTAAATTCTGCTACTGGGGTGCAAGTCAAGAGTCTCCTGATCATACTGAGTATGACTGGTGCACCCTGAGGCCCTAGTCGAGTGTTAAAACGCTAGACGATTAGAAATCGAATAGAATGGTACGAGATTAACATCTATCATTGGTTACATAGGGAGTGAACATGTCACTTTTAAACATAAGAGCATAATAATCATAGATAGGTGTTGCTGAAAGCTTGATGTTACGTTTTTAATCTCACTTATAGGTAATACGTGCTGTGTGGTATCCGGCCTAGAATTGACCACCCCCTTTCCTCCCGTGGGTGTCGTAAGAGGCGACTAAGGGAAAATCCAGAAGATGGGCAGCAGCGTCTTCTGTAACTTGACCACCAACACGCGATCCCCAAGCCGCTTGCCAAGCGTGGGGATTATGGCAACACCCCCCGCTTAAACGGGGAGGCCTATGTTCAACAGTGGACGTCTTTAGGCTGATAATGATGAAAATGATGAATGATAGGTAATACTTGAAAGCAGTGAGTGCTTTAGAGAGGACCTTGATATCTTTAATGAATATGGACGTTTAATCGAATTGTTTTAAAATTAATCATTAACATATCACCAATTCACTATTCATTTCATTGGTTAGTAGTGTCAATGACCTTTGCCCTTATGACGTCACTACGCCATACTTCAGTCTCCAATCCGTCTACCAATACCTCGATTATGGCTGTGATCGGTTAGCAGGGAATGTTGTCTCAATCCATCGTCCATGTAGGTTTAGCTACGGATGTGGACGACCTATTAAGATGAAATAAATCATTAAGATAACATTACTCAAATAAAATTGTTGGTGTCATATAGTTAGGTAATTTAGGAAGTTAAGCACATAGAACGTTCTTGGGATGGGAGTAGAGAATTTTTAGCATAAAGGCTCCCCGCACAGGTGCGTTATTGCAATAATGCGTCCTCGATTTCTTTCACAGGCACACAACTGCGTTTTAATCGTCCGGTTATTCTAGAATCGCAAAAATATATTATTATTTTTACATCTAGTATTTTCTATATTGTTGTTTTCATTACCTACTGTTAAAGTACCTACCAATGTAGTAGTTTGTACTCGTATCAACCAAACGTATGAATAACATTCAAAGTTATTCTTCTTTACTTATCAGTCTAAATATGACCAACACCTACGAACTCGCATCAATGCCGCTTTAAGTGCACTATGTAAAAACCATAAAATGAAAACCGATAATAAATCAAACACCAATAGAGCCATCACCATCTAATCTGAAACAAGACCTTAATTTCCCACACTCATTTACATTTGCACCACATCCATAACATGCGCATACGCAGAGGAAACTGACGTCAGCGATGAATGATACAGTGATAACATTCGATATGACTTCCTCTACTGGCCAGTGCCGACTTATTGAGATACAACTTTCATACTGAGAATTATTAGACGCAACTCGTGTGTGGTTTACGCACGGTGTTCGCGCATTAGTCATTGGAACTTTCTAGAATGTATAGCACGATTTAGTATGTCGTGTGGTTAATGTTGTGGGCAAGTTTGTCCTGTTTGTGTACCTTCGTATGTTACTGTCTGCACATGAGGAGGCGTCGTTCAAAAACTGTATAAAGTTTACTCGAAGATGTAAAATTGTAGGTATCTTACTTTCTACGTAAACGTTCACCCATGAAAAGACTGACCGTGCTAAACACTAAGACACTGCTTGACTGATCTGCCCCCCTAGATAATTGGCAAAACACTTGACGAATAGAATGAAAAACATATGGGTTTGACATAATGTCATCGAAACACATTCGAAACATTATTTTTTTCATCACCATACATTTTTATCGTTCTATTCGATTTCTATTCGTCAAGCGATTTGCAACTTCTCTAGGGGGGGATGTGCGGTTGCGCAGCTTCAAGCGCCCTAAATGTAACGAACCTTCCATTACCGACATCCAAACGGAAAATATGTGTGTGTATTTATAAAAATGTGTTCTAAGATTTAAGATTTCTTTATTTTTTCTTGCATAATATTTGTAAAAAACCGCAAATTGCTACACATTTAATACTATATTTTGCCTTACAGGTAACAGCCTAGCTATGTTCTGCAAAGTTTGTAACCTAATAATGACAATGCCAATGGGTAGAGTTAGAGAAAATAATTTATGAGATTCACTCTATTCAAACATCTTTCTACACGTCACTGCAATAAATCCTTCTATTCCCAACGTCATAAATACGCTATAATTTGTTCCAGAACCTACTAGGTCTACATAAACAAACTAAGGTCGACAAGGTGATCCACTAAGGGAAGACGCGATCAAAATCACCATATTCGGAACCAAAACTATTAGAAAGTTCATACATTCACAAGCCACGATTTAATACAGGAGTTTCAAATGATATACAACATCACATGTCACAGGAGCCTGGCATTACCGTTGCATGCTAAATTCGTAAAATAATAGACGTGGCATATGTAAATAGAGGCGGATCTACATACATCGATCTCCGACGATGCCCGATACTGGGAAAGGGGCACGACATCGCGTTTTCCATTGTTGTCGACTTAAGCGTTTAAAGTTTTGGATCCCATTGAATATAAAGTTCTGGTTTCATTTACAGACCTATTGGTTTGAGTGTCTCTTTAAAATTAAATTAAATTACCAAATTTTCAGTAGGTTGTAATAAAAACTTGTGACCTTGTTTTCACTCTATGTTCGTCGTAAATAATGTAAACTAAAGGTATTCTGTAAGTTAGCTAAAATACAATGACAGCATGATCGAAAAAGCACAATTTAAAGAACTTAATTGGAATACAAAATGCGGTTCTTTAAATATAATCACAACGAATAGAAAATACATTCTAGAATTATAATAATAGGTGCTTTTATGTCATCAGTGTCGACACCAATGGTAAACATCACCAAAGTAGTCTAGATGTGGGAATGTCCTGAGAGAGATCTTCTCAACTGCTTTGAATACGGCACGCCGGTGGCCGGCGACACACAGTTTTTGTTATACCTTAATTTGGTTTTGTCTTTGTTACTTGTTGGTATAGCTTATTTTAGTAAAAAGAGGTACCTAAATGATATAGCAGAGAAGTTACCTACGCAATATTAAATCTTCAAGAAAGGCTCATAATATTGTACCGTCACACTAGATGACACTTGGAAGCGGGACGGCAAGTCGTAATTATTAATAGTGAAAAAGAGATGAGTAGAATTCAGGTGGGCTAATTAGCCTAGTTTTGACGTGCCACTTTTGGAGCGCGTATAACGTATCTACCTCTTTTTGCTTACAATATAATTGGCTAACAAGTAAGTATTCTTGAATAGTACATATTATGATCTTATGAATCAATATTTTAATATCTTTAGATTTATTTAATTTTTTGTTTATAGTTGTCTACTTGTTATAGGTTTACTTGAATTTACATGGTATTGTAGCTGATTATTGATAACTAAAATTGGGGAGGCAAAATTCATCACCTCATCGACACGATCTTCACAAAACATTGCTTTAATCTGTCACACGAAACGATTTATTACTGGAGAAAACAGGGCATGGTTTGTTCAGTTTATCTAGACATCTACATAAAAGGGAATTTAATTTTCTTTCATTTCGCTGATAGTAAGGTATAGGTAACGTTATAGCTTATGAGTCTTTTGTCGCTTCTTACGACTCGCTTTTCCAGTGATTAAAAGGAATCGTATTCTTGATCCCACCCCCAAACACATTCACGTTTTTACACGTCACCAGAGCTTATTATTTTCAGACGCTCAAATCAGGCTTTCAATTACTTTTCCAAAACTAATGTAACCCAATAAGATGCTATCAGCATCTACTGAATCGATAAATCTGAAACTGAATTAAAAAAAATACTTCTTCTTTTTCAGATCAGCAGGTACCATCAGATGTAGCTGTCATAATAACTTGGTTTGGCATTCTTATAAAAAACGAACTGCATTTATATTATGAGAGAGATTGACACTTTTGATCAGCGCGAGTGTCATAACACGCCGCAAACATTTTCCGAAGGCACATTTTGACAACATCGAATACGAAATATTTTATGTATTTATTTTGTGTTGCCGCACGATTTTATTTCCCGTGTATTTGTATTATTACTGGAATAATATTAGTGCGTACAAATTTCAAAAAGAAAAAATCTAAGATTCGTTTGATGCTGAAGCCTTCCAAAAACAGAAAAGATATAACATTGTCTAGACTAGACATCTAAAGAAATAGGATTTTAATATACAAGATATACCTAGGTACTTTTTATCAATAGAAGTTTACTTAAACTTCAATTGATAAAAAGTACCTACCTTACATTACTTACCTAACATTACTTAATGTTTTTATAATACAGTTACGTCTTCAGTAATAAACCATCGGAACGGTTTTTAGTCGAATGTCGTATTTTACTGTAAATAAAATGAAAGCTTACATTAGAAATATTCCTAGTGTTGTTATTAGTGTTAATTGAAAAAACAATTTAAAAAACACACTACTGACTTTTGATTCCAAATCAGACACCCATCTAACTGCCACACAGCTACGTATAGTACAGCATCAGGACTTTCGGCGACTAACTGATCCGCCGCAAGATAACGCTTGAATAATTGTTTCATTAATAAATTGCTTCTTTAATAAAGGTAAAAAGTTATGTGGAAACGTTTAATAAATAAACACCGCTGTAGATTGGATCTGGTGAAAAAAATTATCATTACCAACACGACATTCGGACTGTGTACAACGGGGAACAATGTGTGGTGGACTGAACTCTTGAAGTTGATAATACCGGTAGATATTCGAATTTGTAAAAAGATTAGCCAGTCATTAAGTTGGTAGCGGGACAGCTTACTGTAACTCGTAAAAACAATTGAGTAGCGTCAAACGTAGAGATTTCTATTAATGAAATTAAATCAGAAACATTTGAATAAAATTCATAAATTAGGTAAATTTTACGATAGACTCCTAGAGTCCTAGCTAAGGTAAACCATTTAATATGGTTGTAAGATTCTTGTTTATAAGTCAGGAGAAAATTGCAAGCATTGTGAAGTTAAATACTGATACCTACAAAAAACTCCCTAATGTTTAACTTGTTGAAAAATAGCATTAATATTGACTAACATTTCATAACACATTAACTCATACAGAGACACACAAGACTAACAGCTCCATACAATCTTGATCAGTCGAAACATCAGTACTCGCGAATGCCACAAATTTTTCCTTCGATTTTTTTCAAAGATATTAATTACGGTCTTAACCGACCATACGATAGATTTCTTAAGATATTTAGATACGTGTTCTTAATGGCATCTATAAGCGGCTAACTCGACGAAATGACTATAGGAAACACATTTTTTTCCTTTTAATAACATAATTAAAGTTTCTTAAGGACCAGTTTAGATTGATCTTCGATTACAATGGATTCAGTTTTGGGATAAGGAGGGTTTATTTTTTAGGGTCCGTTTATTTAAAATATTTGTGTATTTGAATTAAGAATGTTTAAACATAGATAAACTTAATTTATACGATGTTGTGGGATAAAAAGCGAGTGTACCTCTTCTTGTTAGATTCATAATAATGATTGTTTTATAGTTAAAAATAAATGAATTGCAAATAGCAGCCAAGGTTAGGTCGAAGAAGCCAGAAACAGAAACGACCAATAGACATTTGTAAAACTGCGAAGAACACCTGGACAGGAGAAGCTGAAAGCAGAGAAGGATGGCAGAGGAAATGATACCGGCCTGAAATGATGATGAGGATAATAATAATAATAATTTAAACCTACGTTAAATGACTGAAATGAAATGTATAAACAACATACCCATATGAAAGCGTGGTGCTCAATTCTGGTTAATAATGTAATCTGTATCTATATGATTTTATGTTGTTAAAAAAAAGATCCCGACGAATTGAGAACCTCCTCCTTTTTTTGAAGTCGGTTAAAAACAATTATCTTGACTGCGTTGATTTACCTATAAATTGTATATATACATTTATATTATATATATGATATATCCACATTTACAGTCATTATAATTATTTATAATATAATATTAATCAGCATTTTATTTTATAGTCACTATAAAATAAAATTCTAATTAAAATTATATTTACCTACTATTTTAAACTACTAAAAATCGAAATCTACATTACGTGTAAATAACTCAATCGCATTAATTTTTTTCATGTAACAGTTATTAAAAAAAATATATATAAAAGCAAACTATTATTGCATCATTCACATTCTGCCCCTACCTTTGCGCCTGACTGTACCTAGCTAACTACAGTCATAGAAAGTTAATTATTATCTAAGACAGAAGCTGCTGCCTAGACTCGTTCCTAGGACAAAATAATAAATAATTCCAGTTATATAACAGGTTTCATTAAGACAGCAGTAAATCAGGCTACCTGAGATGCGCCGGCGCAACCGTATAGCAATATTATCATGTAGTGTCAGCAGAAAAATAATTAAATTCTAAATCACGTGTTTAATTAAATTGCTTAGCTGAACAAAAAATAGCCATGATTGCACCTCATATAGCAAATAAATAATAATAGCTTCGGGATATTATTAAAGTTTTAAATACTGTTTACATTTTTTCCCCTGGCAAGCTTTATTTTTGCTGTATTCAACAATAACAGTTTGAAATTTAACCACACCAAAAACGAAAGATTTCTAATATTATCCTTGATAAAAATTACTATAAATAATATTTAAAGCTATTTGTAATAACTAGACTTGATAATATCATTAGGTAATGGTCGCAAACAAAATTACTATAGTTTCCAACCTAATGCCAAACTTTTTGGAGAACATTAAGCTTGGGATTTTCTTGAGAATAACTGAACACTTCGCAAATTGTTTCTACCAGCCCCTTTTAAACACAAACTTTGGTTATTGCCACAATTAGTTCCCGTAAAATATTCCCTCTGTGGCGAGAATTTATTTCTAAGTAGACGCGGGAAGCTCATTATATTGTAATAATCTTAGACTTAAAGTTATCCTCTTTAATAGTCTTTGAGTAAGAATAATGCAATTTTAACATTGAGGTTCGCTTTCAAGATTTTAAGTAGTTTGAAATTCCAAACTTGCGAATTTGATGGTAGATTATGTTTAGTAAGCATTGTGTTAACGTATTTGTGATTAAGTTTATCATCATCTTTTTTAAGTATAAACACCTTTTAAACTTATTTAGGTCTATTTTCAGTATGACTCATGTTTCAGTTTATTTCATCAATAGGCCACTGTTTCAACGGACCATTCCTGCGTTATCTAATTTACTTTAGGCATAATTATAGGCATACTTAAGCATAATATTCTAGTTTAATTTTTACGATGTATTAAATCTTTGTCTGTTAGTGAAGGTAGGTAGTACCTTCACTAACAGACAAACCCCCCCCCCCCCCAAACGCAGATGGCCAATGTCTAAATAATTTAAGCCGTAGTTCTCCCACGATATTATATTACCTGCAAAATATTTTGAAAATTATTATACATTTTGTTGAGTTATATTAGATACTATCTATGGATTAAACTGTTATTCTGTCTGTCACCACCAGCCAAAATACTATTTTGCACACCTTACTCTGCGTCTAATCTTTTTAGCTATTTGTGTTGCGCGGTGAGTGGAAACGGTTATTAAAAGAGTACATCTTCAAGGCTTATCCCTGGGGCATCGGCAGAGGATGTGAGCTATCGTTTTGTTTTAACTGGACGTTCATGAAACTCCACATTATGTGGCGTTTTTGTAATACATTGCGTAAGATTTGTAACACGAAGATTGAGTGAATTTAAACGAGTTTATACTTACAGAATCTCTTCGACAGGTTCTGAAATAACTGCACATATAGGTGTTAGCTTGAAAGAATTATTGTATATAACTTACTACTCTAAGTTATATACAATAATTCTTTCAACGATAAATGTATGTAATCAAAATTATTTACCTTAGATTCAAATGAACACAAATTACAAAAAGGAATAAACAATTTAAATCCCCGATTATTTGTAAATAATCAGCTTTAAGTGATTACTTACAAATAAAATCGTAGCTGCGTAGGCTGCACAATTTTTAGTCCAAAATATATTATTAACCCTCAAATATAGTAGGAATGCAGGTAATTTAACTATAACAATTGAAATAAACCAAATAACAAATAGTACTCGAGAAGGTCATCGTCACTGTTCTCTTCAAGCACCCTTTCTTAATTAATAAAATTAATTAATTAAAAACCGCAGGGTCTAAGGTCTAAAGTTATTACAAAAATAATAAAACTTCGTATAAAGCGAGACGAAAAACAATAAATAACAAAATAGTAAGTGTCAGTCTATCCGACCTCGCGTGTTCGTGTCGTTTGACCCCGGATAAAGGGTTAATCTTCTAAGGGGTTGCCCTATAAATCATGTTACGTTTTGAGGTGCCAGGGTTGGCAGTCAATAAAAATAAATATGATCAGACTTTGATTGTTTGATGGAATAAGATTTAGGTTTGATAATAAGGAATTTTAAGGATCTATTAAAAATTACATAACCCTATTTTACTAATGAGATTTAATGATGAAATGAAAGAATGAGATTTGTATGCCTTTTTACTTTATGTAATGCAAATTACATAAAGTAAATGATTTCTTAAAATAGAAAATTATATTAAGCATATTTCTGTTGTACTCATATTTTACAATAGTTTTGTTATAGCAGTAAATTATTACATATTTTAGGATGAAACGTCATTTTAATTTGTAACTAAAAAGTTATCGAAAATACTATTAAATTGGAAAACAATAATCACCAACAAAATGTTTACAGTTCGTTAAATAAGATGCCAAAGATATAATAACCCTAAAATGCCTGCGGTTATTACAATCCACAACACAAAACACAACGTAACTGTCAACCCTAAAATAGCAGTATAATAACTCATTCAGTTGACACAGATGGCGCTGCTGTACATCAAAATGGCCGCAGATTACTGTCCTGCATGATTTATTTCCATCAACTATTTGTATGCAAATCTTTATAGCTCCCGGTGTTTAAGTCTTCATAGATTCTTTTTTTAGGTATCCACGTATTAAGTGAGTGCAATTTAAGTAATAACGTCATAAATCAATTATATTTTAATAATGTTAGAGAGGTTGTATTTTAGTACTTTGTTCTAGAAAAGACATACACACGATTTGACCTACCATATTTTTTCCTTTTTTCAAATGTATAATACCTACCTACTATAACTAAATATGGATAGTTAACAATTTTAATTATCTCTCATTTCCAGTTAGGGGGTAAACACACAAACTACAAAAGGCCCGCAAAGTGCACAACGATAATAAAAATCGAATCAATGAAAATTCCATTGAACATGACAAAATACATTATGCACCCATCTGATTTAATATTCCGTATATCATACCGGGGTCGTTTCGACGCAATAATTCATAAATTGAGCCGATTAATTGATATCGCAGCGAAGGGTTAAACCCTCCCGACGGGGTTGTAGTGGCGTTTGTTTTGACAAATACGCGATCGCATTGAAAGGTTGAAGTAATGGATTGATGCGATAGTATTTAGTTCAAAGGATAGTTAAGTGTTTTTTTTTTACTTTGTTGTTTGTTATTTGTGTGATGTCTGGCATTTTTTTTAGCCAATGTAGTTATTTAATTAATGCTGCAGGAAAAAATATTTTTGTTTCGGTTTTCTTATTTTTAGTTCGAGTCAAAATGCATGATTTTTTTTCACTGCTCATAGTTTTAAAATTGCATTTTTTAACTTGTTAAAGCTAAAGAACTACTTACTACCTTTATTTATGGATTTTAATATCAGTTATGATGTGTGAGTGCACAATTCAAACACTTTTTAAGCAATCAAATTCAAGCAGTTTTTAAAACTAATTCGGACAGACGTCGGTAGTAATCAAACCTAATCGCCTTTTACCACACACTAATAAAAGTATCTAGATGAAGAGTACAAAACATTGGTATTATGTTGCTTACTATTTTGAAACCACGCACAAATTGAATTCCAGCATTAAAACTATAATAAAATTGTAATAAATATTTATATTTGCGCCTCACTGTACCTATTTGGTATAACTGATGTGTCCATCGTTATACTGTGGGTGGTGATTACGCTAATCACCAGTCGTTTCACTAATAACCTCGACGAGACTGCCACTGGTCAGGTCTGTTTTTATTTTATGTATATTCCCTTTTATGACTTTTCGTATTTAGTGGTAAAAGGTACTAACTAGCAAATAAAAAAATGATTAAATTTTGTCTGTCACTGTCGATTGCATGTAAATAGACTGAATAGGGTCGTCAATAGAGTTTAAGAAGTGTTCGTCATAAGTTTTATTAACATTGTTTATCACCCCTTTTCCTCCCGTGGGTGTCGTAAGAGGCTAAGGGAAATTCCAGAAGATGGGCAGCAGCATCTTCTGTGACTTCACCACCAATACTGCGATCTCCAAGCCGCTTGCCAAGCGTGGGGTTTATTGCAACCCGGCTGATGATGATGGTAATGATAAGTAAGAGAGAAATGTTTTAATTCGCAACACAGGTATTCACAGTAATTCAATCTCAAATACAAATCAGATGACCGTATCGTTGAATTGGTTCACGTAAATTAAAGTAATGCCTCCTTAATTTATGTTATTTTAGAATTTTTCATTCAGGAGCAATCTAAACGGAGTTACACCCTACAAGATATACTGGACAGTTCTCAAACGCCCGAAGAAACTTTAGCCCATATCTCTTTCTATTTCCAATTTCATAGTTAATCGATGCAACTTGTCTTCCACGATTACATCATATCGTTTTGTATCTAAATGAGCATATCTTTATTACAAGGGTTATCTCGGCCAAGGGCTGCCGACATCGTGTTTTATAAATAGTTATATACTATTTTTTTTTAATATATCAATTAATTGACTATATTTCTAAGACGTGCGTGACGTATACAATTTATTAAAAAAACATATTAACCCCAACGCCGTTTTGGCGTAAATACAAATATTTTTTAATCGCAAAAGTTTATTAATTCAGTGCTACCAAAAAGCGTTGTTGCAAGCTCGCAATCAAATAATCTCTCTTAACCGTTCTCAATCCCTATCTGTTATCGAGGAGACTAACAAGCAGTCTTCCATGAAGACTTTATTGAATAATTAAACAGTACACTTTGTTATAATCAAAACTGAATTAAAACAAGCAAATTACACATAATGCCCCATCTAATGCTTTTCGAATGGGGTCATAGAATCACTGTTTAATAATGCATTTCATTAGCGGAGGGTGAAAAGGTGTTAACTCAAAATAGTGCCTTATTTTCAGGGTTTTAGAGTGGGAATTAGCTTGTGTTGTGGATGAAATCCCATGATAGATGACTCGTCTTTTGCCATGTGCCACGTCGATTTAATTCGATTGTAAATGTTTGAAATCTTAGCTGCTCACAACGTAATTTATAAATGTGTCATGTCTGCTCTGACAAATGGTGTCACTGATTTATTTATATGTTACACAATGTATGGTTTTGTAATGTTGTTTTATTGTTTACAGCTTATTTATTGCTAACCTTTAGCTGTGGATTCGTTCGCTGATGTTTTATTGTGCTTTCTTAATTTTGTCCCTAATTGATTCAAGAAAACTTGTTGAACAGACCATTTTTGAATAATAAATGGTTTCTGAATTATGGCGTTGTTGCTTGGTTTGACTGTAATGGTGTCCAATCTGTACTATAAATGTTAATTTTAAGAAGATATTAAAATGTTCTTTTATTTATGTCGATATAAACGTCACTGTGAGAATACCTTATTTCTTGGTAACAGTCAGACAACAGGTCTGTTCTGTGTGAGCCCCAAGTATTGAAATGAAAAGTCTACCTATGGTACCTAAAATTCACCACCAAATTGTGACAACAAAAAATACAGATCTTAAAACCATCCATTTCTCCATCATTTTGTTCATCAGACACCAAGTTCTTCAACAACCGTACGATAAGAAGAAAAAGGAGGAATATGTTCTTTACCAATCAAAAGTCAAGTCAAATCGGAGAAGTCCACAGATATTTAGGTCACAGAGACAATTTACAAAGTATATACAGCTCAATAGCTACATACTCCAATCGCATCTAAACTCTTAAATCTAAGTGTATAACAAAGTCATCCATCACCGCTCGCGTCTGATTAGTACGAACTGTTTTGGTGGAGAACCGCTCACTATTATACCACCTTACATAGCCTGTGCCTTCGTCGGCTGAATATAATGATACAACCGCATTTGCACGGCGCTAGAAATGGTTAGAGTTGATCACTTGACTGAGTTTCTAACTGTTTATATTTACATTATTTTTAGAATATGATTTCGATATGTAGTATTGGCTGTTTTTGGTTTAGATTCAGATGGCTTTATCCAGCCTAGTCGGCAGTTATAGCAGAAAAAGTGTAATAAATGCTTATTTATTTTTTATGTATATACAGAAAATTTGGATTTTAGAATCTTAATATTTTTTTTTTAAAAAAACGTCGCCCCACACTAGGAATTTCTCCTGTATCGTAGGTGCGTACAAACATCAGCTGCGGATCGCACAAATTTTTGTCCCGTGCGAGAATCGAACCCGCAACCCTTAGCGCAGCAGTCCAATCGCTTAGCCACTGCGCCAATTGGGTCGTCAATAATATATACATTAAGTTATAAATTGAGAAATTCACTGCTATTTCATGCATCTATTACAGATCCCGAAACACCAATCATAATAACGTCTGATAAATTCTACCCACCAATTCTATAACATTTCAAACACAACGACATTCATGGTATAACCACCAATCAGGAACCGCTCACATGTCAATCACCAATTACAGCGTATTTTGTCCCGCGTCACTCGCCGCCGACCAATCGGCGCGCTGAATTTCAATCATTGTTTGGAATTCGAATCGCGATGCGCTTACCGTTTGATGCAGAAACTTGCTAAGTTAGCAGCAGGTAGAATGCTATGCGACTAGTTTGAATTAGTTTTAGGCCCGTGTGTTAAAATAAAGTAAGTAATATCTAAGGTAACGTCTACGAGAAAGTAATCATACGACACACCCTGGTTAGTTCACGACTAACCTGCTGACTGGCTTAACTATTATCCACGACATAGAGAAGCAGCCTTAGATGTAGCCACAAACTTATAATATATTAGAATATATAATATGGCGTCACAAACTTGCAGGCCGGATTTTTTAGGAAAATATATCAATTAATTAAATACCTAAAGAAGATCATGGGTTAAAAACTTTTATTTCTTCTGCCGTTTCGACACGAGCTTGTAATATGGGCCTTGATGCCTGTAATAAATGGATTATATATTTCCTTTATTTAAAACATTTACTTATTAATTACATTTTTAAATATATATTATGTACAAAAACAGCGATTATTATTATCTCTATAATATAAAAATGAATCGCAAAATGTGTTGGTAAGCGCATAACTCAACAACGCCTGGACCAATTTGGCCAAATCTTTTTTTAAAATGTTCGTTGAAGTTCAAGGATGGTTTTTACGGCGAGAAAAATTAGAATTATTGCTGGAAAAACCCTAAAAATAGCCCTTCTTTTTCCCATACAAATGATTTGTAACTAAAACGTAGTCAATTTGAGCTTTATTGCTATGGTATAAAGTTCATATTAAATTACAAGCACTCACTGTTGTCTAAGCAATATAGGTGTGTTCCTAACGTCAAAGATCATATTTATCAAAACAATGTGCGTGTGTGCGTTGGAGCACAGAATACATAGTTGGAGGAGTTTAATGTCGCGTTCCGAAATAAAATGCATCAGTTTCCACGTCATTACATCAGTCAAACAAAAATCGCGTTACCAACAGTGTTTTATTATTTTTAATATCCAAATTTTAAATAAATAATTATTAATAAAAGTATATAGTGTATATAGTAGTAGTATATTATGCAAATAACTACTAGATAGTACCTAAAATCTACATGCATATTAAAATATATTTTAGGTAATATAAGGTTTGGTCAAGGCTTGTATATAATGTTTTTATAGCACTTAGATACATTACAATTATAATTTCATTCACTAGACATATTCATTAAATATCTAACGCTACATAATCATGCCATTAATTCTATTTGCGCAATTCACATACACGAGCTAACATCGACTTCAGATAGTGGTGACTAATTAATTTCCTGTAGGCTTAAGAAAGTGAACTCTTTAAAGCTGAGTGCAGAATGTGTAGAATGCACAGGTATGTGCAAATGTGTGGGAAAAGTCAGCGGTTATTTGTAAATTGTACGGCATTTAGGTGAGCTAAGAATACCCATGTGATAAAAAGTGGTTGTTGTATTTGTTCTTTTATAAAAGTAAGAGTTAGAAATAAACAAAAATATGTTTTCTTCTTTCTTTTAAAAAAAAAACGTCGCCCTACTCTAGGAATTTCTCCTGTGTCGTGAGTGCGTTTCACAAACATGAAATATCACATACACAAACACCCAGACTCGGGACAAACATCTGTGGATTGCACAAATGTTTGTCTCGTGCGGTAATCGAACCCGCAACCCCTAGCGCAGCAGTCCAATCGCTTAGCTAATTCGCCAATCAGGTCGTCATTTTGTTTTTGCTATTAATTTTAGTTTTTAGAAGTGTAAGTATACCAGTGATGATACGTAAGTTAGTTCGACGCGGCCTCCTTGGCGGTTAACCTCGCAACCTTAATTCTTTATTGTACACACAAAAACATACAACAATGCTGATTCTGAGTTTTCACTGATGGTTACACAATTGTTACCATCAGTCAACACTAAGCCTTACCCGCCACACCCGTATGTATTAATCCTAATAGGAACTGCATTGCCTACTTCCAATGCTAATTATGTATATATCTAGGCTATGCTTCCTTCGCTAACTCTTTATAAGACTCTACAGGTTGGTTTTTTGAATAAAATTGCCTATAACAATGTGTAAATGACGATCAATTTGGAAACTCTTTCAATGTATTGCTAGTTCAGTTTTAAATGTAACATACCTCGTAATACGAATAGTTTCTTGTATGTTCGATATTTAGGTAACAATACTAATAAATATTTACGTTGAATATTATTTTGTCTAATCCAATTACCTTTTTGGTCGGAACTAAGATTCCAGAATTGAACTGGTTTCTATAAACAATTTTATTGCCTTAGTGAGGCATACGTGAATAGATTTCTAAGTTACGGCTCAAGGGTTCGATGCCCGCAGACACCAATTGGTTGTGATAATGGACAACAAATTGAGTCCAGGGTGTTTGAAAAACGGTTAAACATAGCTATGTCAAATGCTCAGGATATAAAGCCTCGTGTCTAGTAAGCATATTTCTTAGTATACTGACGGTGGAAAGAGCATGTTTTAGAATATTCTAAAAATGTACTAATCCTCAGTGTTTTCAGGAGTTGTTTAGTTCAAAATTAACGTCAACTGTGTTAGATCGTTCTAATAAACAATATTGTGAAAGAAATATCCAACTATGTGTTTTGCTTTTTTAGAACCTAGGTACCTACATATATAATAGCTTCAAAATTATCTCTAATAGTCTCGAAATATTTTAACCATAGTTCGTTTAGAACATATCCGTCTCACTTCCTATCTAAGACGATATAAAAAAGCAGGTGCAATATCTCATACGACAAATACATAATTCAAAGATTTATTCACATACACATTAAAGGTCCGCTCACACGGCGAACACTTCTCACGTTCATCTCCATAATATTTTACTAACATCTCTTAGTTGTGAATTATAATAAATTTCGTCTAGAATCAATTCCCACGTAGTGATAATGAAATCAGAGGCTCCATATATCAGTTTCGGTGCGCACGCATCGACCTCCGTTCCCCATAACTTTGCTGGGTATAGGTACTTTGACGGGTGGTAGAGGTTGTATTGGTAAGCGTTAGCGGACTAATTTATCTTTTGTTTAGACCTGAACCTTGTGCTTGCTAGGAATTTTATCCTGTTTCGTGGGTGGGATTTTCAGATGAGAAATATTAGGTGAAATAACAATTTGACTAGAAAGTTGGTGTGTCATTCAAATTTTTTACATGTTCCGCAACCAGCCCATGCGCTGTCAAGATAAACTAAAGTGATGTAGAAGTTTTGCAACAAGCAGCTATAAGTAGAATGTTTGTTTCAGTCATAAAATATAATGATATCTACGAAACGATATATATATATGCATATAATTTCAAAATAAACTGAATTGGACATGAGTATAATATATAATTTTTTATTTTTCAGTTTCTCTAGACGTCACATAATCGCTACCCGCTCAGCGTATGTAGCCATATATCCTCAAAGTCAAAAGTCATCAGATATACGTCACAAGTTAAATTTTATCACAATTGTTATCACATTTAATGGTTGTTTTAATGCCTTACTAAATATATAGCTCTATTGGTATCACTATGAATGCATTACCAATGATTTAGTACGCCGATGCAGGCAATATTCTTGGGAATTAATTGAATCTATTTAATTAAACTGTGTTCTAATCAATCTTGGTTCATATTTGTCCGGACTCAAATGGTTTAGCATGATAGTTTTAGAATATTGTAAGGAAATAGATAACTACTGTTTTGTAAGGAGTGAATTGGCGCCGTGGTTTTAAAACCCTATTAGTTTCTGTGTTCAAATGGTCACGGGTTCAGTATAGTCGGTCAGTCAATAGTTTTGACATTGGTGCATATAAAACAAATTACCTACCTTATATCAAATAAATACATATATGTACAATTTATTATTAATGTAATAGGTTTTGTTAATATAATAATAATAAATTTTACTTAGATTTTTTTGAAGGGAGATTTTGCTCTTCATTCAGAAATAAATAATTTCTACTTATGTATAAATACTGTAGCACTGATAGCCGAGTGGTATGACAGTTGGACTGCCAAGTCAAAGGTCGCAAGTTTAAATCCCGGCACGCACCAATGCCTTTTCGAATTCATGTACGTGCTATAAATTAGTTAGATATCAGTTGCTAAATACGGAGAACGAAAACATTGTAAGGAAACCGGCACGTTGGAGAGATTTTTCAACGGTGTGTGTTAAGCCATGTCACAGTCCTAAAGGCGGTTTAAACTCTGACATCAGGTTGTTCATCAACCATACGATAAAAAGAAGAATACCTATTAAATATCTAAAACCACACTTAGTATATAAGAGAAAAGCCTAATGGGGGCACGTTAAAAAATAAACAGCCTTGAAGCATTTATAGATTTAATTTAAATATAAAGCCAACCTAGATATGTAGATTGAAAAACTTTCTAAAAAACAAAAATGATTACCTATCTCTTAAAAATGATTATGGCGAATAATAAGCAGTAACATTAGCATCGGCAATAACTTTAGCTAATCATATGGGAACGAATTAAAACGATTTTCTCAGTACTTCTGCGTCGAGTATTTTTGAGAATCGATGTTTTACCTCGCGGAAGCTCTCTGTTAATGTTGTATTTCCTCAATTATTGGTATTAGAAAGCTAATGAGTAGGTTTTAATCAAGAAATGTAAATTGTGTGTATTTACTTAGATATGAATGCATTTTGTAACTAAGGAGATATTATGTAAGTAAACTTTAATATGCACTATTTATTCATATACAACAGTATACCACTGGACGGATGTTGATGAAATTCGGCATGTAGAAAGTTAAAGACCCGAGAAAGGACATAGGATACTTTATTTTAAACTAGCCCTGCAAGGAGTTTAAATACGGGGTTAACTAACAACAATCAAAATTAACGCGAGCAAAGCCGCGGGCAATAGCTAAAAATAAATTAAGTCACGCTTGTTTTCCAGAGGGCAGCTCTGGAAAACAAGCGTGACTTAATTTATTTACACCACTGACTTTCATCCACTATAGACTAAGGAAATGAATTGTGATATAAATATTAGCTACACTCTTGGTTTTATATCGTGCTTCTGTGAAAGTAGTCTACGCTGAAATGGACCCTAGAAACTTTAGCAAGGTGAAGTGTGCATCTTTAAGGTCAACTAAAATTTCGTTTATTTTAAAACAAGATACATTATATTAGAATGTGTGAATAGTTATAATCCTACCAAAAAGATAGATTTGGTTAAAAATTTAAAGTGTTATGTTTTAAAGTTTAATAGACATGAATATGTTTAAGATAATGTATGGAACCATATTTGTATACCTATCTATGCTGTTACGTGTCTACTGCGATGTAAGTACGAAGACATAAATCAGGCTTCAAGTGAAAATAATAGCTAGGTAATTATTGCGAAAACGTTACAAAAAATAAACCATTGCATCATTCTAGTGATAATAACTATGATCACACCATTTATGAACCAGAGAAAGGAACCGATATACTCTTAAACGTCGTGCACGACACCTCATTAACTTATATTTCTACTCACGAATCCGACTAGATAATAACTTGGCCGATACAGTCACCGCAAAAAATGTTGACGCGAAATAGGGTTGCCTAGGAGCGGTACCACGCGTGATCACTTGTAATTGGCGTAGACTGATGGATGAGACGGCCGCTCCTCATTACAACAGTACCAACTTAAACGTGCAACCCAACAAATTATCTTTTCACTTTAAGCTGTAGCAGTAAAGGTTAAATAACGTTTCGGTGACTGAATTCGTAAGTTTGTTGAAGTGAAGGAACAGTTGGTAATTATTGGCAGCCCTGGAAGGTATCTGTTTCGAACAGGATCTAGTTAATTTTGTGGTTTAGAACTATTTTAGTGTTTATTTAATCAAAACGTATTTGTACCGACTAGCTAAATAATAAAAATTAGATTTGGTTTTAATGTTTATCTTTTTATTTATCTGGGCGGGTTATAGCTATGAAATAGTGACACTAAATTAATCATTTTAGTGGTTTTTTTTTTAGCACTGTTGCGTTTGTGAAATAGTTAATGTTTGGCTCTAACACGTTGACTGTTTGCTAAGTAGACACAATAGTTAAACAATCGATGTGTACCGTATACGGTACACTGGACAGTGAAAGGGTTAAGATACCTAGTGTTGATGTAGACTACTCCTAATTACATATTTCCAAACACCAATAACCTAAATAGCGGGTATCTGATTGACAGTGAAATGTAAGCCATTCATAGAATAAGATTATACTTTGATATGGCGCTTATAGATAACAATCTCATTTCACATGGGAGGCTAAAATATCGTCTTACAAATAACAGTGTTATGAAAGTTGAGCAGTTCAATACATAGCACTTTTGCATTCTGCTAATTAACATAAACAACAACGAAACAATTCCCATCAATCCAGCTTCAAACACACTAAATGCACATCTAAACATCCCATTGTCATACAAATTGGCCCCCCATTGACCGCGAACAATTCAAGGGTATTATTCACTGTAGGCGATCTGTCAACGGCTTAATGGCACCGAAACAATTTCTCAACAAAAAAGGAGGAAACACACGTCCCTACACGCTACTTCCGTTTGCCTTCGACAACAAAAAAAGTAACAAAACCGTCTCCGAAAAGAAAATCTTGAGACGACTTTTAGCACCTCTACCCTACATTTTACTAACAAGTTATTTTGAATCTTATCACTGAACGTTTGGGTTGAAATTCCGTTGTTTGATTTTCGGTGGTTAGGCTAAGTGCCCCCATAAAGGAAACCATTATTTTCGAGGGGTTATACTGAAGGCATTTGTATCGCGAATTTGAAGAAGTTCGACAGTTTGTTTTCGAGTGCATTTCGTCATTAATCAATGTTTTGTTCCCGTTTGGCGGGAGTTTCCCGGGAACTTTTATATTTTGTGTTTTACCTGCTTCCCCGCGGGACTTTTCGCTTTGACAGTTTTCCCTTTGTAATTGATTGTTTGGTATAATCATGCTTTTTATTTGCGCTTGTTTTATGAAAGGATTTATTTATTGTTGTTCGTGTTACGTGGAATAATAGATGTCGTAGCAATTCTTTTTAGTTTTTTTGTCTCAAGATAAACACATATACACCAGCACTTTTTTTTCTTCGTCCAAATATAGGTTTTATGTGTACAAATACATTAATTTCATGTTATTAATAATGTATTTAGCATAACATATTGGGGTTCTTTTCCTGGCTACGAATCCGTAGCATACGGCGCGTGTAATGAGCGCAACATATTTTTATGAAGGGATGATTAAGCCTTGCACAGTGAGTATGTGTATGGTGTATAAATTCAACTCTTTGTCTCAGTACAATTTCTACGCCGCAAGGGAATGTTGACTGACTTACTTCTTATAGCAAAGCTGATCTTTCCATAAACTTTACAAAAAACAAAACACTTGAATTTTTATGACTTTTGGTGCCATTTTAGCATGTTGCCCATGCTAAGCTTGAATCTAAATTGAGAAAGGAAATTTGAAAAATGATGGACACGAGCGGGATTCGAACCCGCGACCTTCGCCGATCAGTGGCGCTGCTCTAACCAACTGAGCCACCGTGTCGCTGCTCGCATCCATCGAATTTCAAATTCCCTTAAGACGTATCGGCGAAGGTCGCGGGTTCGAATCCCGCTCGTGTCCATCATTTTTCAAATTTCCTTTATCAATTTACACTTGAATTTTGTTCAAGTGTTTTGTTACAAATCCCGCATTACAAATCTTCAAAAACATTTTATCAAAATGTTCTTATCAATCTAAAACGTGGACAAGACAGCAAAAACTATTAGTATCCGTAGTTATTACAACGTGGACGCGGCAGCTTTGAGCTCGAACCCAACCGTTGGTATTGAGAGATTTTCTATATCCGCCAGCTTTCCTTTATGCTACGTGCAATTTTATCCGGCGGTGCCGTTATGAACTTGCTGCGATAGTCGTAGTGTGGATGAGACGATGTTTTAAAAAGCTCCAATCGAACTAAATCTAAGTTGAGCTCGTTCAATTTCATACCTAAAGGGAGATTAAGTTATTAAACATACAGTAACGGAATAATTGACGAAGTAGTAAAATACTTAAATACTACCAGCTTACCAACATCCAATAGCACCATCTATATTCGACAATAATTCGTACACAAGATTGTTAAAAATAGAGAAAAATACTTTTTACTTTATTTTCAATAAAAAATTTGTACTGGTGGTTATTTTTTATTACGTAGCCTTCGTATTTTAATTTATACTTTTTTATTTTATTTCTTTGCTCATAGACATTCTAGTAGAATACCATAACCATTATGTAGGCTAATGTACCTATACATGTATTTGGAACCAAAATACATTAAATTTGAGTGCATCCTTACTAGTCTATCATGTGATCGGACATCATTTTCTTGGTTCCTTTAAGAAAATGCAGCTGACTGGGAGTCTCTGTATAACTTCATCTATTAGTATACTCTTATTTTTATTAATATCCGAAGCAGGTAGCCTATTTTGGCTCTTTGATATTAAGACATCCCGTGCCTTTGAGCCAATCACCTAGATGACTTGAAGGTGTATTAGTAATCAATTTCTGTTCCACGGTGCTAAAATGATTTTGTTGTAAGTGTTAAGTTGGTAAAAGGACCAAATAAAATAAGTTTGGTCCTTTGAGCCGCTTTTTGGATTGTTAGGTTGTATTCTACTTGTTGGGAATTAATTTTAATAAGCTATGTATTGTAAACTAATTATAGGTAATTGACATATTATTATGAAGCACTAGTAAATTCTAGTGTAAATTTTTGTCTTAATAAAAAGAACTACGCTTGCACTGTGTTCAAAATAACATTGGTCAGACAAGCAATAACCAAGATGAACTATTAGAATATCTTTCTTAGATTGAAGTAAATAAAAAACCAAAACATATTTGATTACTTCTACAAAATAACGCGACGCTTTCCACTGATATCTAAATAAAAATCTAACGAGCCCTGTAGAGATCACATTTAGTGTCTAGAGACCAATAAATTGAGAAACTTACACCGCAAGCGTGGGCCGTCCAATTTAACATGATACCCTCATAGCGAATATATTTTTTCTGTTGAAAATATTATCAGGAGGACGATAATTTAATTAAGTACGTATTCGTTTCTTATAAATTTTGTATGTGAGTAATTTAGGAACATATAATTGAAGGCCTCTTTAGTTGTTATTTTAAGGCCTGTCAGTTAATATTATCTAATTTAATTATTCATTAATACCAAGTAAAAGTATATCACCTTTATAAAAAATAAAACTGTTTTGTTTAACGAAAGCCAAAGTTAATTTCTAATATCTCAGTATTTTTTTCTAAAAATAGAGCTGTTTTATCTCTCTGTTAGATCTACTGCCTACCTAACTATTAATAATTTAAGTATTGAAAGTCATATCTATTTATTACGTGAATCGCTTTCATTATTGGAACCGGATACCGTCAACCGTATACCGTACTCCTCAAAACCAATACTCAATCAACCGAGAGAGACACTGTCAACTGAGAGTTGACCTTTATAAGTATCGTCACCATCTCAAGGTCACTAACGTCACCGTTAAAATCACTGAAACTGACACCACACACAAAACACACAATCAATGGTCCCACACAAATCCCGAAACTATTTGACGGGCTGTCACTAAAGTGGCACTAAATATCGTAACTATCTACATAGTGGCATCGTCAAAAAGTATTTGGTTACTTACAAGAACTACCGCGTGATGGTAATCTACAAAATCTATGTGTATGCAGCTCTTAGTGTATGGTTTTGTGTGGACAACACAGTAATGTGAGACGTTTCGTACTTTATTATTGGAATATACGTACGGGTATTGCGTCGAGCTTCCTGTAATAACAACTAGTGAAGAGACTTTTATATCATAACTCATAAGTTTTGAGGATGAGGAGGAGCTTTGTGCAACACAAATTCATCATAGCATGACAATTATAGTAAGAGGATAGGAAGGTTTATGGCATTAAAAGC
The DNA here is from genome assembly GCA_905340225.1 of Abrostola tripartita. NCBI lineage: Eukaryota > Metazoa > Arthropoda > Insecta > Lepidoptera > Noctuidae > Abrostola > Abrostola tripartita. The sequence goes on from HG996504.1 coordinate 5,686,518, forward strand.
ACGTTTACAAATATTACTAGTTATTTTATTTAACTACTAAAAATATTTTTTGTCGTCTTAAAGACAATTAGGTTGCTGGTTAAGACCATAAGGTACCTATTTCAAAAAGACCAGATTTGAAACACTCTAGCATTAATAATGAAGCTCCACATAATAATACAAAGTAGTTTCGAATCCTCAATATTGGTTCTTTAAATTAAAATTGGTCCTTCGCTCCAAACATATTTTGGTCCTTTTACGTCCAATCCTAACCCAGCATGCTCCCCACAACGCTCTACCGTACTTCGTGACTAGAACAACGCGTAACTCCATACCAAACACCTATAAATCGACAGTTACTCCATATTAATTAGTTCGCGTGTTCACTTCGCTACTGTACGCTCGTCGAGATTTACGCCGATACCAGCGGATATTTAAATTTATTTATGAAAAATGTGCCCATTTATATTGTAGATGCGTTTGCGTGTAAACTCGTTTTGTTTTCATAAACAGTCGCACGTTCCTCTTTGGTCAGTGCAGTTTATTTTATTGGTGGCGGAATAGGATTTGTTTTGTATTACGAAGGCATGTTGCCAGAAAGCAGACAGCTAATACGTTGTTCCAATGCGTATTTTTCTAATTGAGGACTGAGAGTAGAAATTGCACTGTCATTTGTTTTTCTGTTGGGATATGTCAAGTTTGTTCTTCATTCGTGTATACTAAGTACAATTAGTAGCCTGCTTATGTTAGACAACGGATTAATATACAAAAATGCCGCCGTATGATATTGGGTTTTAGTTTGAATTAGGTAAATTAGACATCTATAGTAACTAGGTACCTACATGCTTCACTTTTGGCTTGACAGAGTAGGTACCTGTTACGATCAAATATATAGGTACCTATCTAATTATGCATGATCGAAAATCGGGCTTATAACCCGTAGCGCGCTGAGGTAACACTTAGTAACTCTACCAATCAGGTTGTCAATGTGTTAATGCATTTATGAACACATTAATTGTGTTGGCCAGTGCTTTTCATGTCAAAGCTGCTGATATAACTCATTCTAATTGTATATTTGCATACATGCAAGACATGGCATACACGTCTCGCCTTTTATCGTCGCGTGATTCCAAACAGCAAAGTTAAAATGGCCGCGGGAGTTAATACGTCTTACTGTTTTGTGTGAATATTTTGGTTTTAATAATAAAGTGATTAGCATAGGGATAGTTTATGTTTTATTAGTCTTGGAAGATAAGTCTTTCACGACCTTATTGGCGGAGTGGCTAAGCCTTTGGACTGCTGCGCTAAAGGTTGCGGGCTCGATTCCCGCACATGATAAAATGCGACAGAAAAATAGGACACATCATAATCAACTTACAAAAACTTTATTGTAGATTAGCAAAAAGTATTTCGGAAACGGATGCAAATGGCAAGTTGTCGTTCATTGTGGCATTCTAAAGGGGAGGCCTTTGTCCAGCAGTGAACGTCTTCCAGCTGATGATGATGATGATAATTTCGGAAACGTATTTGTTTAATGAGTATTTCTTTATAGAAACTATAAATCCTGGTATCTACCTATTGCGTAACCTACCTAATGCGTTGTTTTTAGAACAACTTAAGTATTTGCGTGAAGAAGCTCTTATTGTCAATAGCAAATACCCAAAATAGAATGCTTGTTTCTCACAACTTGGATAAACTCGAAAAGCACTTACTAACACTATGTCGGTGTCTAGATTAGATCTAGATCGATTCGCTAACAATTTCTCTCGGTGAATAATTACTTCGCACCGCCTGTTGTTGTTTATAATTATATAGCTGTATTCTCGTAAATAGTTACATGGGTATTACCTATGATTGTATTTTTATTAGGTAGATAGTTATTCAATTTATTTGTTAAATTGTTACAGGCCTTACCTAAAAATTATTCAGTGCATTGGTTCGTCCACCCTAACTTGGTGTAAGGCGTTATGGGCAGACCGTATACCTATTTTTCAATAATTCTTTTATATAGATACTTTATTCTTCTTCTATTTAACTATACAAGAATATTATTTCAGATAATGTCAAGATTTCAGACTAGGAGACTTTCTTTAAGTTTTTTACCTTTGAGAAAGCATAGAAGTCTCATTTGTTTTCTCTTTTTACAGAAAGCCTGCACAAATACACTGCGTCGGTAGCAGACCGAAGAATGTGTTCACTTTAACATCAGGATGAAGAAATATCAATTGATAACAAAATGCCAAAAACAGACTTACCTTGTTACTGAAAGAAGCTTGCGCAGGAGCCTGAAAAGTGGTGCAGCAGGCGAAATCGAGTTGCAGATGATGGTGTAAAAAAATTCGTAACGAATATTAAAGGACCTTTAGGTATGTATCATGTTCTACGAAACCTATTAAGTAATATATATTTCAGATTTAGTTTGTGTGCTCCAAATAATGTTATTGTTAATAATTACAAACAAATCATCTTTGCGCCTCCTAGGGTCCCCGATTTTAGAAGACTCTTATGAAAATTTTGTTGAAGAAAAAATTCAAAATTTTAATGCAATTTCTGAAAGATTTTCTGAAATTAGCATACATTCGGCCATTACTTTAATTCGTTATTGTTGTTTTGGCCCAAAATTTACATATTATCTTCGCTCTTCCCAACTATGGAAACATGCGAACCTTTTGGAAAAAATTGACCAAATTATACGGAACACCCTTACTAAAATTCTTAATGTGGCTATAGACGACCGAGCGTGGTCTCAAGCCACTTTACCTATTAGATTAGGTGGTTTGGGTGTCCGTAAAGTTAGTAGTTTAAGTTTACCAGCTTTTCTGTCGTCGGTCCACAGTACTGAAAAATTAACCAGAAATATTCTAGCCACTTCGCTGGTTGATTTCGAGGTACTGTGCATGACTGACGCAGTGAATGCTTGGAAAATAGCTTGCCCGAATACGGATTTACCCGACAAACTTTCGTCCCAACGTCAGTGGGATGAGCCGCTCTGTAGGTTGACACGGAAGCAATTAATTAATACGTCAATCAACACTACAGAGCGTGCGCGTTTGCTGGCTGTGGGTGAATGGGAGTCGGGTCTTTGGCTCCAAGCACTTCCGTCGTCCAGCATAGGAACGATGCTGGATGACAACACTTTCCGGATTGCCACCAGTTTGCGTCTAGGTACACCCTGTGTTGCTCCTCACCGGTGTCACTGTGGTGAAGCTGTCGACAGCCTCGGACGCCATGGCCTGTCCTGCGCCAGGAGCGCTGGTCGCATACCGCGGCACGCAAATTTAAATGACATTATTCGTCGAGCTCTTGTCACCGCCGGCGTACCAGCTATATTAGAACCAAATGGCTTGGTACGTGACGATGGGAAGAGACCAGACGGTATGTCTTTGATGCCTTGGAAATTGGGTAGGCCTTTGGTGTGGGACGCAACGTGTGTCGACACCCTTGCGCCATCTCATGTTTCCAGTACATCGGTTTACTCTGGCACTGCAGCTGCAGCTGCGGAGACTCTCAAGCGGCGGAAGTATAATAACTTAATTGGTAATTATATTTTTGAGCCGTTTGGGGTCGAAACACTCGGGTCATGGGGTCCGAGTGCGCGTCTCTTATTTAGAGACATATCTAAACGGTTGGTCGACTCTTCACGTGACCAAAGGGCTGGTTTGTTTTTCGGCCAAAGAATTAGCATTGCCATTCAACGTGGCAATGCCGCCAGCCTTTTGGGAACCCTGCCAGTCGACAGTGATGAGGAGGAATATTTTGATGCATAATTATTTGATGTTTTTTGTTTGTATATATTTTTAGTTTTAATAATAGAAGTATAGTATTGATAAAATGACTTCAGTAGTTAGAAAGAGACAAACTAATTTGATATTGCTTTATCCAACTATAACATTAAATTGGATTTTAACTAGCCTATTTGGATGTATGAATCCTCTCAACCAATAAATCCATTAAAAAAGGTCCCGTAATTCAAGTGGATCCAGAGGCGAAAGATAGTTATATAAATATATTGGCGATGGTTATAAATAACTGTGGACGTGGTGTTTATGTTAATTAGAGTAGCCGATGCCACTGCAGCGAGAAGAGACGGCCGGTGATACCACAAGATTAACTAAGTTTAATTGATTGTTAAATTGTACTGACTAAATGGGAATTAAGGAAATCTTATCAACAAGCAGTTTTACTAATTGATTCACTAATTGGACAAGTTTTGACGGCCGTTAAAACTAATATAACTGCAACTAATTAAAAATTGTGTTTGAAGTAATGAAGCATTTTATTTTTAATTTGTTCGGAATTTCATTTGTGAAGTTAAATCAAATGTAAAAGTCAACAATGCTTTTAATTTTGATGCCATAAGTATTTATTAATATTTTTTTAGTTTTAAATTAATATTAAATCATGCAAAATTATCCTAATAAAGCCATTTAATTCTTAATCTTGTTTGATTATTGATTGACGGCACTGAAATTTAACATTTTATGCACGTACACTCGTACAGCTGTTAAATGTTTAAGCATATTTTCGCCTTGCATATTAATACTATGATTTAACACATTAATTAGTGTTATTTGCAAATTAATGACCAAAAAGTAAATGTTAGGTGGTAATTAAATTCAGTGATAGCTTTTATATTACTCTAAAATAAATTTTGAAATAAAAATATTCGAGAATTCACACGATAGTAAATTTCAATTTAAATTCATTAAGTATTCGACTTTATCAGTTATCAGCACAAAAAACTAATAAACATGATATTTTATTTCTTTATATTCGTAGCCAGTCGGATTGATAGGCTTAGGTCCTGTGATTTTTTTATCATACCCACTTTTCCAAAGGCCATTATACATATATATATTTATTATAGTAGGTAGACTGTAGATGTAGATGCTGTTTTCAGGACACTTACCTATATTCAAATTAAGGAGAATACATTCGCACTTTACGTAGAATCTACGAAAAGAAAATCAAGAAACTGGTCAAAAATTATCTAAATAAGCTAAGCTATTGACTCGTTAAGGATAAGACAAAGTGTGGTTTCCTTCTCCATTTCATCATCAATTAACATTAAGCCACAATAAATCTGGCGTTAAGCTTAACTTTTAATTAAACAAACTGTTCTTGGTGTAATCGGTCAGTGAACACCGAGGCTAAATCTTCGTCGACCTCTAGCAAGACTAATGTTTGCGCCGGGCTCTGCTCGTCGCATTGTGCTTTATTTGTATTCGCTTAATGTATACAATCTCTAATTACACGCAACGCCTTCGACCGTTTAGGGCTGGCAGATTGTGTTAGATTTAGATTTAGCATTACGATCTTTGATCTGTGGTTTTATTGCCTAAGTCTTAAGGCTTGCATAAATTGCAGGAATCAAAATAAAGGCTGTATTTTAAAGCGGTGGTGTAAGTAGACATGTCAAGATTTTGGTTTACTGACTAATATCAGCAATCGGTTGTACTAGCTTGAAATAATTTACGTTTATGATGAAACTATCACAAGACGACATTTACTTCTGGTGGTATACGAATATATATCTTGCGAAACGATGAAATGTTATGAACAAGTGATAGTGATCTAAAATCCACATAGGTAATGTTTCGACGGCGGCGTTTGAAATACGTCAAATCTTAAATAAAGTATTAGGTACATAAGACACCAAGACCAAACGAAATAATATATATTCCCTACCTAATAGACCAGAAATTACGCGATAGAATATCGAAATAACAAGCAAACGTTCTCGATAACGGAATAAAGTTATAGAAACCATTTTAATAAATATTGAAGGTGTTAATTTTCTTGTTTTCCCACACTACGTCCTATTGATAACCAGAGACTCATAAATGTTATATGCAAATTGGCTGCTACTCTCAGTGGAAAGATAAGTAGGACATAGGTTAGGCTAATAAATTAAGACGGTGTCGATAGTGTTGGGGAGGCTAATGAGCGTGTTTGTCAAAGTGTGTGTGGATCTTATGGATCGGTGGCATACAGAAACGTGCTACCGTGTTGTTAAAACTGGTCCTTTGGTACGGTAGTTCACGCTGAAGTTGTACCTTTATTACATAGTGCATTAAATTAGGTACGTTTACGACTGCTTAATAGGAAAGTATTTAAATAAAATATACCTACCAACAAGAAGACGTTGATTTACCACGTGAGTGTGAGGTAGGTGGGACATCATGTCCTGTCAATCATAGTTTGATAAAAAAATCTGTTATCTTATTGAACTTCTTTAACCAAGCTTATTTCTACAGCAAGTTTTAGACACTGCAACAGATCTGTCCTCATTTTGCTACAAGATTTCTCTCTTCTTTGTTATCAATTTGTATTTTGATTTCTTATAACAGGACACTTCAGATAATTGAATAGAATTTATAATCTAACAAAAATATTCAATCTTATTATACTCACAATACCCACGTACTAAAGGACCAGCCCTAAAAAATTGCGACGCCTAGGCGTTAGAAGTTGATTCCCGTAGGTGTTGTTCCGAGCCCTAATTAGGCGTACTTAGGTGTTGGAATCCGTGTCCCCATTCTATTCTGGAACGTGTTAGAGATGCTTTTGTTGAATTAAATGCTGGTCCTGCCATTTGTTTGTCCAGGGTCAACTGTATCCGCATACCCGGGTCAATACGTTACTTTGTACGCAATTAGGGATCGGGTGGGAATATGTCGAACATGCGTTGTTCGTGAATTAGTTATACTTGTGCGTGTAAGCTGGTATCGTGCATGTGAACTGTAACGTTGGCTGGTTTGGTAAATTGTTTAAAATGAACTACACAAGAGTATTTAGGCAGCATGGTAGTAAGAACCTTGATTATTACACAAGATCAAAGATTTAGAATTTTGACTGATGAATGGAAATAAAATTAATGCCTACATAAATAAGTACGATTAAGCCATTAAAGCCCAAAAAGTATGCAGAGATCATTTTTTGAGCCAGAAGTCGTTATATCTGCAAGATAATATTGTAGTCGTCTGATGTTTTTTGATCTTATTCTAGATGACTGAGGTAGCTCTAGCTAAGAAGGCTAAGATAATAGTTATATTTAGCATAAACGTGCAATCAATAATTAAGAACATAATAAACAATTATTCAAAGATTAACTTCGTGAATATAAATATCAGCTTGTTATGCAAAGGTTACCTAACAATCAACCTTCTCGCTGATAAGATGTTCATGTAAGATGTCAATAAATACAAGATCGTGGCTTATGTAAATGATAGTTAACTTATTGACTACATATAAGGAAAGGCTGGTTGGTAGCGGATTGTAAATATTAGAACTTTGCAATACATGATAACGACACTGTGCCGTGTGCTATCCGGCCTAGAATTGACCACCCCCTTTCCTCCCGTGGGTGTCGTAAGAGGCGACTAAGGGAAAATTCAGAAGATGGGCAGCAGCGTCTTCTGTAACTCCACCACCAATACTGCGATCCCCAAGCCGCTTGCCAAGCGTGGGGATTATGGCAAACCCCCCCGCTTAAACGGGGAGGCCTATGTTCAACAGTGGACATCTTTGGCTGATGATGATGATGATAACGACTTGATAATCACAATAATATTATATAGGCGAAAGTTTGTGAGTGTGTTTGTATGTTTGTTACCTCTTTGCGCTCAAACGGCTGGACTGATTTTGCTAAAATTTGGTACGGAGGTTGCTGTCACCCTGAATTGAAAAATACTGCGGGTAACACCGGGGGGCGCAGCTAGTGCTGGCTATTTATATAACAATAACATTGATTTACAGGAGTGAAGATTAGTAAGGGTGAAGCCACTATGTCAGCATTTTTATTCTCAAGTTGACCATCGACAACTTAACTGCTTTTTTGGCCTAGTGGTCGCTAAACGCGACACGACGAGCATGAGGTCCTGGGTTCCAATTCCGGGTCGGGAAAAGTGTTATTTGGTTTTTCCATTAGGTAATTCTGAGTAGCAGCGCGGAGGATTTGTGTCCGGTTGATGGTAATAGGCTGGCCTTATTACCTACATTGGGAATTTGGGACCTCTATCTAAAAGATAACTGGCGAAATGTGGGTGTAGATACCTACCCACCTACTATATACCTCTGCCTACCCCTTCGGGGAACACACGCGTGATGTTATGTTATTATAGATAAAAAAATACTGTTTTGTATGAGATTTGTTTGTGTGATTTCACCCATTACCTTTTTTGACATTGCATTGTACCTACTCTTATTTCAACTCTTTCCTTTTGGATTGGAGCATTAGTTGTTTTACAGCTTCTACATTTTAATACTATCCCTTCCTTATTTCTACTTTACCAGCACCTTTATTTAGTCTCTATTTTTACCATAGCTCGGGATCTAATAGATTTTGAAGACTAGTAGTCTTGGTTTTGAAAAAGGCAGTACCTAGCCGACTGTTCTTTTGTTAGATTTAACTTGACTCAGAAGTAAAGGCACTGTTATTTTAAACAATTATTAAAAGATTACTAAAATTAATTAAATATAAGTCTCAAATCCAAGATATTATTTTTAAATTTAATTACAATCCGCCTTACATCAGACTTAGGTATTAGAATATTGTAAGTAACATTTGAATTAATTAAATATTTATAACATCATATTTACAACTATGTAATTGGCAACTAGAAAAATGATTTCACAGATAAAATCCGACGAATACCAAACAACCACGAGTTAAATTATCACGAATTAGAACGTCGACTCGTGCGCAGAAGAGCGTGACGGAATTTTTTATGTTCTATTGTTTTTCAAATGGCCAACGCTGATTGGCTAAGAAAACTATGGGAGGCGCGTTCTGACACCTGATTGGCGCACACGAAATGAATGCGAAATAATGATGGCTGCCCGATTGGTGACAAGACGTATTGTTGAATAAATTAATGTTAGCAATAGTAATAGTTTTATCTAAACCGGTTCTTTAATTGTTGCGTTCCAGTTAGATTAATAGTTTGGTTGCGTTTACAGTTACTTATCGTGTTGTGTATGTAAAAACTGAGTGATTAATGTGAGAATATGTTATTATAGCAGGTAGGTAGGTAGTACCATCCTAACGAAATGAACATTTCGTTTAAGGCTAGTGTTTTTTAATTTGCCGGTCTGATTATTTTGACTGTGATGTTGTAGCGGTCGGCTGTCTCATTAGCTTACGAGTATTAATGATCTTGAATTAGTTATGGGTCATGGAGTTTTTGCCTTAACCGACTAGGTACACCGGTCCTATTTAATTAGTAATTTAGAACTTTTTAAAAATGTCTCCCTACACTAGGAATTTCTTCAACACAGACATCTGTGGATACACAATTTTAATCCCGTGTGGAAATCAAACCTGTAACCCTTAATGCAGCTGTCCAATCGCTAAGCTACTGCGCCAATTAGGTCGTCATTTATAAGGCATAGGTAATATTCACATAATATTTCATTTGGGGGGTTGCCATAATGCCCACGCTTGGCAAGCAGCTTGGAGATCACAGCATTGGTGGTCAAGTTACAGAAGACGCTGCTGCCCATCTTCTGGTTTTATTCCCTTAGTCACCTCTTACGACACCCACGGGAGGAAAGGGCGTGGTCAATTCTATGCCGGATACCACACGGCTGAACAGGCAGAACCCTGTGTCACCTACGCCGAAAATTATTTTTAGCTGTGGACACCTGGACCGGAGGTAGAGAGCAATGGACCATGGGAGGCTTGCAGGTTTCTCGATGTAGGTATGAAAAACAGTTGGTCATCAAAGAACTGACCACAAGCTGCAAGCAACGCTTAACCTTGCAGATCTAGCTTCGAATCCCTATATTTTCTCTCTACACAGGTTATTCCATAGCCTATCTAGGAAAGCAGTACTCCATCCATTTTATCATAGACCATATCAACAATGTTGTATTTTATAATTATTAATCCTGTAATCATTACAATCCTATTTCATAAACAAATATTTTTTTATTATTAAAAAATAAATAAAAATAAAACCAACTGACTAGAATCTGGCATAATATTAGCATTTTCATATACCTAAAAACACCTTTGCCTACTCCTCCAAAGTTAACAAACGATACCAATACATACCTAGGTGCGTAAAAATATCTGTCTAATTAGAAGCTCATGGTACGGCAATATACAAGCTATTTACTACTAGTATCTCCCATTCGACTGCAACGTCATTTAAAACTAAGCACTATGTTTTTCTCCCATTAAGCTTCGCCAGTGCTTTAAAAACCAACAATAAATCATGCGAAGACTACTGCCGCGCTGAAACTCGAAGCGTATCAAACTACAAAATAATAACACGCCTGTTAAGTAGTAACTCACAGACAAACACACACTACGCCGTGTAGGGCCCGTGTCTGTCTGTCCGCCGCTGTCAATATATCATACGACCGCTAGATATTAGCATTGGGTAGGGTTGTCGGTTGACCTGTTAGGTCACCGGACTAAAGGTTCCTCTCTATCTTATTTTGTAGGAGCTAGACTTTTTGTTCCTATTACACCTAACATCTACGCCTCTGTATATCTATCACATTTTATATTGTGCTCTTAAAAATATAGATAGGTAGATACTTTTTTGTTAGTAGGATTATGTATCAGGATATCAGGGCCCAATGGATTACAGTCGACTCCCTACCAATTAAATGCAAGTTATACTGAGTGGCAAATTGTGGATGTATAGACTCCTAATAAAATAAAACCTCAGCCTAACGTTAGGCTGTACAGACTACAGACGCATTTAAGTAACATGATGCAGCTGATTCTGTACCTATATGTAACCCTTCAGCTGAGAATCTGGAACCAAATAACCTGATAAAAACCTTATTCATCAAAAAGTAATTTGAAAATGAATGTCTTTTAGGGGTTGGTTCAGATTTTTAGGTAGGTACTTATAAGCTTTATGAATTGCTTCTAGAAGTCGCCTAAATATAATAACGCAGACGTTGGTTCGAGTCTGGAAAACCAATGCGAAAACATTAGATTTTTTTCTAATCCCACACTTCAGCCTACCAAGTACCTAACTGCATTTTCAGAATAACTTAAATACAAACGGTACATTACTTTTTAATTAAACAGTTAACCTGAATAAAGTAGCCAACCCTACCACTGGCGCGCGGACGAAGCGGCCATCTTTTATTTAATATCCATGCGCCGGCGCACGTGGGAACATGCGTGAGAAATTATACGCGTATGATGCGCGTGATTGTGATTGAACGGTGCTATGCCTGCGGTGGGCTCAATAAGATATGTAATAGTTTTTACAGTAGTGAAGAGGGGTGTCACGAAATTGCAGCCTGAAAACTTACTAGCACGTCACATGATAAATGATCATGCCATGGTGCAAAGATCAGTCAAGGATAGTAGTGGAATTGCGCCGGACATACTTTAGTATCATCACACCTGGAAGCCCGAATTGCGCCTCAAATAGTACGAGAATTAATATTGAATCCGTTTATAAATTCTGGAGCACTATTCACATCTGATTTAACACAGCTCAGTTGCTCTGCTCAAAGCGCCTATCTCATCCATCGCCTATCCCCAAGATCCGTAGATCTGTTAAAGATAACGCCATAAAATCCTTGCCATGCGACCGCGTATCACAGTAGCATAGCAAACATCGTCAGTTTTCTTGCTAACTACACTATCTACAATCGCTTTTTGTCATCTCCATCGTTACATTTCGATTACACTTTTTACTCGAGATCTACCGCTATCTATTATAAACCAGGACCCTGTGTTACCAGTAATAAGCTTGGTATTGCCGTTGTAAAGAGTGGCGAGGAGGTATGTAACTTGCTTCTGTACTTCCTTCATTTATTGCTGGTTGCTGTCCAGACTTACGGTCAGAAGGTAATGATAAAGAAACATGGGCTTTATGATCGTATGCCTGTCATTACGCTGTAAAAGAAGTATCAATGGTGATCAATTAGTCAATTAATGGTTGATTCTGAACAAAAACGTTCTTTATCAAAAAGGGTTTTATTTATCTCTAAAAAATAGGAAAAGAAACAGAGATGGAAACTTACTTTCGCATTTGTTGGTAAGGATCATAACTGAAGATGCTTCATAGAATTTAAATGATCTGTACGTTCAGATACAGCAACTCAATCCGAATACACGCGGAAGAAAGTGTGTCTAAATATATTACCAACTATTAATTACCATGTTAGGTTGGCCAATCTCGCATCTATTGTAGGTGTGTTCGGAGGGCACAAGCCGCACACCTGACCTTACTATCTGGTAATTATTGACAATTCAATTTCGCACATTATCTGATCCATTCGCCTTGGGGTTTAATTTCGCGTTGTAATTAATAGAATGGACAAATTGTGTGGCGTGTTGAAATTAATTTGCGAGTACTGTTTTGTTTGAAGGTGGTATAATTATTTTGTGTAGCGGTTTAGCATTGTTGTTTTATTTTGGTTGCATTTGATTTTCTTAACAAAATGAAACTTTTTGCACACACACTAGTAACTAAAACCTTGGGTTTTGGACCAAAAATGGACCATAACCATTAGTCTAGAACATACTATCCCGAAAACATTGTGTTCATCTACAGTGGAAAATAATAATAAAACAAATCAGAAGAAAGAATTCGTGTAAAATGCTCAGATTTTTTGGAAAGGATGGATGGAAATAGCCAGTACGACGTAATTGATTATCTTCCAAATAAAACTAAAAATAATTAGATGCTTGCTTTCCTCTCTATATGTTTTGATATTGAACACTTACATAACTCCACTACTCAACAACAAATATTTTACGTTGAGATCTTAACAATTATAGGTACATAACTAAAGCCAAAGAGGATCCATCATCATGTCTGAAACAGCTGCGTCGTTAGGCGCATGCGTAAGAGAAAGGTACCGTGAAATATGCTAGGAACACTATAACGTTATTTTGTTGCGAAAACTAATTCTTACACTTCAATATTTAAGCTTGCATGGGGATGGATCATAGATGAAATGCATTATTGCGTAGAAGTCGAAAAATCGATCGATATAACCGATACAACATAATGCCACATCAGCATTCAACAAAGATGTCCAAAAGACTTTTAATCTCCCGCTAAACGCACTAATGGTGATAACCGCATTAATCACCACACAAGCAAGCCCAGCGTGTTCATTCCAGCTAATCGCCGAGCGCCCAAGACTGATCACCGGCGTGAACTGGCATCCGACAGCGGTCTAGACGCTGTAATTATTTTATTTATGTTACAAATAGTTTCCTTTATGAGCGTGACACTGGGTCTGCGATGGTAGTTGGATTGCAGAGCATATTTATTGGACATTATTATGGTGTAGGCAGACTTAGTTGATGCTCTAATAGAGGCGGTTAAGGAAGCTTGTATAATATTAAATACTTTGAAAATGCTTGTTAGATTGCTGCTAAGAGCTGGTCTAAAAGGTAAGATAAGTTTTAAATTTTGGTTTGGTTTTTTCGCGATTTCACCTGAAGAGATAGAATATCTATGTTAATTTGACGACCTGATTGGTGCAGTGACTAAGAGATTGGACTGCTGCGCTGAGGGTTGCGGGTTCGATTCCCGCACGGGACAATAATTTGTGCGATTCGCAGATATTTTTCTTGAGTCTGGGTGCTTGTGTATGTGATATTCCATGTATGTGAAACGCACCCACGGTACAGGAGAAATTCCTAGTGTAGTGTTTTTTCTTAAAAACAAGCAATAAATCTATTCCTCTCCAGATTAACAATTTTCTTGAGTTTGCTTAGGTAAAAAGCTAGTCTGGAATCTATTACTGACTTCTTGGCTTTTGAAGGTATTCATGACAGTCCATAAGGATTCCAAAGTCCTCTTCGGCTTGATATGTTTGTCGCCAAAATATTGAAATAAATCAACACATACCCTTTCAACAGCTACTTATAAAAATGCGTTTTTTTCTGTCTTGCAGTAGGTAGGTAATTTTAGCTCCTAATTACCTGCCACTACAGAAAATTCGGTAGATATCGATAAAACGAGGATGTTCGTTAAAATACACATAAGCAAAACTCTACTTACACAATCAGAAACAAGTTATCAAAGTATTTGTTTCAAAACTGCGCGAACAAGACAATTTCGCCCACTCTCAATACTGCTGAACATGCAATACTATGATGAATACATTCATTTATTCATAATTTGAGTGCTAAGTGCACTGAGCGGTGTAGCAACTTCAACTTTTCCCTATGCAGTGTCATTTCCTTTAGCGTTTCTTAAGATTCTACTGATTTTTACCAGTTTTGTACATTCTTACAGATCTGGATTTTTTTTCCCCTTACTTGCCTTTTAAGATAATGTTTTTCAATAAAACTCATTTAAAACGCATAATTAAGACTGGCTGTTTTTGCATTTAAATATGTCATTTATCCCATCGATAATAAAAAATCAAATCTAGAGTGTGGCTAAGTATGCAAATAATTTTCAAGTTCATTAAATAATACTGCAATATTTTTAAAAGTAAGTCAGTTTATAAAAGTATCCCTATCATTGGCTGTCTACCGTTACTTACAGTGTTGAACTCGAAATTGTATTGTAAGTAACATAATCGGCAGCGCGCATGTAGCACGTAAGTAACAATGAATGAAGTTTGCGCGGGCGTCGCTCCGGGCTGCGTCGGCGCACCTGTATCGCGCTGCACGCGATCATAAGTTGCGTGCACAATGGCGGGGTTGTGTTGATTTGTTTTTACTAATGTTATTGTTAGTCATAAGTTTTTTATTTCATAAAGCTACAAAAGACCACTCAGAAAACCTCCAATCATCGTTGTAGAAGGTAATGTTACTAACATTTTTTACAAATAATAATAATATAAAGAGTTTAGTATGCAAATAATAAAATCGTCAGTAGATTTTAGTCAACTTCAAGAAACAGTGACCTACACTGCTATAATTTAATATCGAATAGGTCATTGAACATTTAAGCTAATTTTGGAAGAAATAAGTCCATTTTTTTTTCTTGGTTTCCCATGGATCCGCGTGTTATATATCCGCGTCCTATAGGTAACTTTTATTTTTTCGACAAAGTTAACAAAAAGATCGATTTCATCAGGTGAAGACTTTACTTGATGAAAGAAAAGTGATTACCTTAGGTATATTATGATATAGTTATTGTAGGTGCTTGATAGTTTCATGTTAGTCTTGGTATAAAGAGGGTGGCTACTGACTAATTGATAATAAATGTACTGTCCCTAACACAATAGGTATTGACTCCAATTATCTCATATACACGCGCCCTTACTCTCAGTGCACGTCGCCTGTGATTACCTGCGAACGGCCTCCGTTTAAACGATTCCCTTTTTAAAAACTCGACGTTCCTGTTTCAAGAACCTGCGCCATTATTCCCGTTCCTTCCTCGTTTTGAATTTGGAACGGACAATGCACGGTTTTTCGCGGGAGTTTTTACTATACATTTTAGTGTCTAAATGACAGAACAGTCACAGTGTTGCTAGGATTCAAAATAAAGTTAGGAGAAAGCTTTGTTTTATGGAGGTAAAATAATATTTGAAAGTTACGTAGTAAATAACTAAATAATTTTCCTATTTAAATTATTGACACAATGATTTTTACTGACCCCTACCTAATAAGTACCTAAAATTTTCTGGTTAAATAAAACTGTTTGAACTTTTATTTAATACGTCCAATCAATAAAAAAATAGTTGGTACCTACGTATTTATACTTTCTTTATTCATTTCATTATTTGTTGTATTGTTAATTTTTCCAAAACAAGAACTTCCCCTCAAAAATGTGGATCTGGCAACTCTGAAGTACTTGTGACGATTGCCTACGGACTACCTACAAAGCCATACAAAAACTCACTTAAGTGAAGACCAGTAGTCCGAACAAACCTCTTTTGTCGAAGTCTTTGCGGTTTCCAAATAAGGTGCAGGGAAACAATTCGTCGTGGTTCCCTTCCAATTTATTTGCCTTTTTTTTCCATTTACATCTTTGGCAAATTGAGAAAATTGCGAGGACGGGAGACGCCAAATTTTTGAATTCGCTTCGTGCGGTTAAGTATTTCCGTAAGTAGAGAACATTTAGTTGCAAATTAATAAGGTGCTTCAAAAGTTTTTGGACACATCGTTTAAGGATCAGAGAAAAGTTTAGTTGAGCTAACTTACTGTAAGTACCTAATTAGTACCGCATACTTTTTAATTAAAGAGGAAGCAATTTTTATGTAGTACTGGTGACTGTATTTTGTTAAAAAATATTATTATTTACCTGTTTGTAGGGACTTAATAACCGACAATAACAATAAGTCATCAAAATTTAGTAGGTATCTGTTAACTTCAAAACCAGTGTGACCGTGACTCATAATCAATATACTTCTGAAATAACCCAAGGCAAGGGAAAGACGTTATTCAGCCGACAACCATAGACAAACGTTTAGAATATAGACTACTATTAAGAAAATACCTGGCGACCATAAACAAACCACAAAATCTAACAATAACAACGGGAGCTAATTTCACAAGTTGCACAAACCACTTGGAGCAACCGCGATAAGAATCGCGAACGATTTTTCATAAACAATAGCCATTTTAATATAGCAAAAAAGTCGAAGAGTATAGGCTATTGATAATGCAAAAAATGCAATAATAAATTACCGGGCGGTGTGGTATAAACAGCGATTTGCTTCGGGCGACTGAGGGAGCTACCAGTGTGTTACAAAGAGATACGAACAAAAAGACTGGGTTAAGTCACTGGCGGGTGTGCCGTGGGGTTCCGTAAGTATGGTGGGTGACAATTAGTTTTTCAATATTTAATTTGGTAAAAAATTACTGTTCTGGAATAATTTAGGTAAATTAGAAGAAGTAGTAAATGGTTAAACACAAACAGATACTATCATTACAATTTTTCTTTTTTCTGGCGTGGCATATTTTCCTTCAATTTTCCCAAGTCACATTTTAGATAAAGCGAATTTATTAAGTTTTAAAACACAGTACCTTATATTTCAGTGAAAATTACATTACTAAATAATGTAATCCACTTAAGTATTTAGTTATTATACACTTTATTGTACACCAATATTAAGTATAGTACCTACGTTAAAAATAATTATAGCTGTTCACTGTTGCACACCTTAAATCAATGTTCTCAGACTCGGTCAGTTCTCCGCTCGGCCAAAGGAACCCTATAAAAACCAAGTAAAAAAATAATACACTTAATATCAAAGAAGGTGTACTTCGTTAATGCATTCGCCTTGAGGCCCGTCAGTCCACTGAACATTGTTTTCTGGAATGCGATTTTAAAAACTTATCGTTGTTTTTTCTTATTTCTCTTTTTTGTACATTTTTTATTTCGCCGAATTCGCTCGCGATATTTTCGGGTTGAATTCAAATGACATAATTAGAGTTTCATTAGTGTATTGAATTTTAATTTTAGTGCTTCGCGTACGTACGTTTTTTGCTGCTGTGTTTATAAATATACCGTAATGGCTTTCGATAATCATGGTAGACAATCAAATTGTTATTAAATTAGTGTCTAGATAATTGTCCTAGTGTGCCTGGTACAGACATTATTAAAAAAAGAAAAATATTTCTAAGACATCCGAAAATATTAGGGTCATGATTTTGAATTACAGAACTCTTCTCTTTTGAGGTACCTCACGCGCGGGACTAGCTCAAGACTATCGATTCAAATATAAGTTGATTCGCTTCCAACTCCACAAGTTTATGGAAAACAATAAGCAATTTTGCGAACTCGAAGATAAACGTATGATAAAATAAACGCTCGATACAAAGTACGAGCACTATAAAAACTGATGTAATTTAAAATGTAATTCGTATTTAGACATACAAATAATAGTCCACGAACACGTTAATAATTGCATTGTTTCACATAGCTCCACAATTAGCTGACTAGTGGCCGCGACACACCGGGGTCGCGACTGCGATTTGTCGCATGTAACGAGCAACAATGCGCGCGTTTCGGTCGCGGCCCCCCGTCGCTTCGCATTTGTAAACGCGCGATGTTCTTGTGGCATACCGGGATAGGTTTGTTGGCTGTGCTACGATTAAAATGTGTTGCCTTTTTTTTTAAATTGTAATTATTGAGAAGATGCTTTTGGAAGAGAAATATTTTTATGGGTTTCCATTTATTTCAATTAGATTGACTGCACGTCCTACATCTTTTATTTAATTCAATTCCACGTAGTTATGAATGACTTTGACAAAACAAATGTAGAAATATACTAATAACAAACAGTTATGTTTATAATTAATATGTACCGCGTTACAAACTCATCATCATCAGCCTGTAGGTGGCCCACTGATAGGCATAAGCCTCCTGTTTTGGTCCTTTTCCAATCCAGGCCTTTCCCTGTACAGCAACAATAGGTCAGGTCACCTGGCTGGAGGCCAGGGGTTCTCCTGAATCCTCTGGGCCACGTAAGAAATTAAAATACCTAAGACTAAGGAACATAAAATTGTGCGTCATGATTCAATAAACTGAATGAGTCTACAACAATATAATTATTAGTAATTAATTAAATGTGTAGTAGTAATGAAATACAATATAGTAATATTATTATACTAATAGCGAATGTTCCTTATAATTACTAAATACCTTCAAAAATAATCAACCTCTGCTAATTAACGTCCCATCTACCTTTTATCCGCAGCGTTTTACCAAGATACCAAAAAAACAACGAAGGTACAATATTTAACTCGCTCCCAACTCAGCATGAAAAAAAACGAATGAGCATCAAACATTGTACCATTTCATACCAAGACAAATGACAACTGCCTATAAAATCTGCCGTTTAAAAAATAAAAGGTTTTGCATACACTTACGCCCGTTGTGCCCACGACCGTCGGGCAGGTCGCACCGCGTCCTCGTTAGAGTTAACTAGGCAACAAACTATCGGTTATCCATAACAGTTATTGTGTTATTCTTTTGACAAATGCTCTCCAACGCTCCTCGTTAATACGAGACTCGATACCTGACGATTATTTGTCTTTAAATCATTGTTTTATTGTGGATTGTCGATATTGTGTGGTAATATTGTTAGTTGAGGTTTTAGAATGATTGAGTTTTGATTTTAGTTTATATACCTACTTCATCAGTATTTTTGGTAACACAAAATGTTTTACGAAATTTCCTTAAAAAATTGCAAAATACTCTGGTCCCAGGTCTAAAGTCCCATGGATTGAAGAAATTTGAATTCATCTTCAACTTCGATCACGAAATCGTTGCCAGTATTCTCAAAATAGGTACCAGTTTATCACGACCACATCCGCGCAACTTAATGCTTATAATTTATCATACTTTGAGCTACCGGACTGCATCTAAGTCCTAAGCAAATAAAACTCCCATTTATAATAATACCTGAACCTACACAGATAACGTATTGTCTACAACTACAATAAACTATTCACAATCTTCCGACTTCGACCGATCGAAGGAGATCAG
Organism: Abrostola tripartita; assembly: GCA_905340225.1. Lineage (NCBI taxonomy): Eukaryota > Metazoa > Arthropoda > Insecta > Lepidoptera > Noctuidae > Abrostola > Abrostola tripartita. The sequence continues at coordinate 5,705,888 of HG996504.1, forward strand.
CATTGGATTCAAATTACACGCTACTGTGATGTTATTATCAGCGTGTTGCGAGTGCGATCACGTGCGATCAGCCGCGATCGGCCGCGATCGTCCGATCTGATCGCATTGTGGCGCCAATGAATAGATCGTCCACCTCCATTGTACGTTAATGTATCGGGACAAGAGTTTTGGAGACACACGGAGAGTGTATTTGATGAGTGAATTGTCTCAGTGTGTCAAATATTGATTAGGTTTATGTGTTTATGTAGCCTGGCTGTCTTACGGTTTAAAAAAAATGAATTTATGCCTAGTTTTAGAATGGGGCCTTTACAATGTTTTGGTTTGACTATTCAACTCATTTGCAGTTCAACTGAAGTAGATCTTAACTTTTTTATAGTGGCAAAGACGAGATGACTAAAATCCATATAATACAACCACCATATACAAATAATATTTTTCACATAATGTATTTTGAGCAAAACAAATATTTTATTTTCAGCCTAATCTCTTTATTTCTAGTAGACAGTAAAATACGTGCATGAAAACATTGTTAAACTATTTGCAAAATACCAAAGTTGACCATTCAAGCCGACCGTGTGTACATCCGCAAGTCGCCTCACAAGAATGGTGATGCAGCTTCAACAGGAAGCCTTCAGCTTTTGTTCTCCGCACGAAATGATAAAAACGTCAAGCAACGCCGCGCGGCCAGCATTGTTTGCAACCGGTTTTTTGTTTGTTTTATTGTCTGTTTATTGTTGCGTGCGGTGGCCACCGGCTGATGTATAAAATATTATAAGAAAATCTTTTTTGCAATTAAAACAATGTTGCAAGTTATGAATTTTGCCTCAAATTGATTTTTTGCGATGGCAATAATATGAAGTCGTTATATTTCATTCTTATTGCGGTTGAGCTCATGAATCAATTTGAAATTTAATGTGCGTAATAAAATAAAGGGAGTTTTGTTTGCGTATTAATTTTGTCATGGAGTAAAAGGGTTTTTTTGCTTGAAAATTATTTCTTTCGTTATAAAGATCGCGGAAATCTGTGTTTATTTAGACAATCAAAAATGTTAACGACGCAATAAATTTAAAACTCAATGCATTCTTAATTCACAGGAGTAACTTTAAGTTTATTGGTGTAAAAGAGAAAAACATTAGGTAATAAATTGATAGTAGTAATCACAAATATACTTTATCATCAGATTTGCAACATTTCTTGAACACACTATTACTTTGATTCTGTTTTTGTTATGATTTGTAAAGTTTCAAAACAAAATTTGATCCATTATTACGTTTAATAGATTTACAATTTTCTGTATTATTTTTTAAGTTACCACTATGTTTTTCAGTCCTGTACCAATCTCATCATTCACAGCCAACAATGTGCTTCTAGAACCTTCGTTCTAAAAATCTCAAAAGTTTTTCCATAGAAACTACATACATACAATACACCTGCAGTGGCTGCGGCTGCGGCTGATTGCGGCATTGTGCCGCTCACAATAACTCGATTAGAGCCGGACGGCACCGGACGTGGAACCGACGGTGATAGTGAGGATATGCCTTGTCTATTTCATGTGGGTAATTTCTTTTTCATTCTAAAATAACAGCTTTCCTATTACGGCTTTGACTGTAAAGATTTTAACACATACGTGAGTAGGTACTGATAATAAACCAACGTTGCATAATTTTTGATAATCCGAAAAAAACAAAATTTTGAACCTGCAATTCAAATTAATAATATTGTTATGGAAATCGCCAATTTTAGTCTCATCCCAATCTGCCTAGCCTGCGTATTTAGTTATACTGTTTCTTTCACTTATTCTCTGATTCGGAAAAGTAAGGGAATCAGCGTTAGTATCTTTCTAATAATTATAACCAAGCCACCTTCAGCAGCAGAATCTAGTTATGCTATAATATCTAACTATAGAACATGAGTCGCATCCACATGTTTCCAACACCTCACTACCCCCAATTAAGTGAGCACGGAGCTACCAAGCACAAAGGCAAAGATAATGGTCAGTTAACTTAGTTCGGAAGATAGTTCACTTAGAGCCAACTTAACTTTATCAAGTTGCAATTAAGTTCGCCCGCTTAATTGAATATTCTCACGGTCCATATCACAATTACGACCTCCTGAACTAGACAGTATCGATCGGGCACTCGTAGTGTCGTACTAGTTTGTTGTATGAATACGTTTTTGAACTGTTTTAGAGGAAAGTTTACTTATAAGTTATGATTTTGGATAACTGTTGTATGGATATGGGTTTAATATTATATTTCTAAGGAAGCTGTTATCTTCCTTTCATTGTTACAGCTGTTATAAGGTGCTCTTTGCTTGAATATACTTCTTGCTAGTTTATTTATTTGTGCATTGTTTCATACTTTACTTATACAATTATGTATGTGTTCCACTTGGTAATAAGTAAAAAATGGCTACTTAAAAACAGATGTTACGAAATTAAACTATCGGGGTGTTCATGCACGATAATATCTGCAGATTGGGTTAGTAATGAATGAAACCGTAATGCGAATTGTCAAAGTTAGCAAGATTTTTTCTGAAATCTATCTGGACATGGACTTAGACCTTAAGAAGCCATTTTTGGGACAAGTTCACAGTACTTATTATTGCAACTTCTTTAAGCCAGGATCTTCAATGATAACCATTATGAACCATTGAGGCAATGAAGCTCGAGGCGTGCCAGAGAAATGACTCGACTGTCTAGGAACCCGCAACGAAATTAATCATAGAAGGATATATAGGAGCAATAGGATTACATAATGTAATTCCTACGTCCTTCTAAAAAAAGAAGCTTGTAGTAAAATCGGCAAAATTATCTTTCCAATCAATAAATTTATAATTATTAAGTGAGTAAATACGTAAGTACGTAGTTTATGTATTTGTGGAAAAGCCGTAACAATACTAATCACTACTAACTCAAAATTATTTTACAATGTTGTAAAATCTGAAATCTTCATCTCTTAAAATTTTATTGCCATTTCAATAAAGCGGTTTTGTGTGGTAAATAAAAGTTGGTGTTATTAATATATTTTATTAGCTAAAGAGAAGTGACGTCAAAATATTCTCAGATTTGTATTTTTTGTTACTTAGTTGCTTGCTGTATTAATCATTGTTCTTTAAGATAAATTTATGTATTATGTTATTTAAGCCGTTTGGTATCCGGCCTAGAATTGACCACCCCCTTTCCTCCCGTGGGTGTCGTAAGAGGCGACTAAGGAAAAATCCAGAAGATGGGCAGCAGCGTCTTTTTTAACTTGAACGCCAACACTCCGATCCCCAAGATGCTTGCCAAGCGGGGGATTATGGCACCCCCTCCCCTTCTAAAAGGGGGAGGCCATAGTTCAACAGTGGACGTCTTCCGAGTGATGATGATGAATTAATTATTTAATTACAAGTAAAAACCATACATTCTTACCTTTGTTTGATGAGCATTTATTATAATTAATTTATATGAAAAGATAAATTAAAAAGCCAGTTGTTCTCTGTAATTGTTTCCCTGGTTTCGAAAAGATTTAAGAGTTAACCTATCCTACAAAACAGCCTCCACATGGTGGAATTTGATTATAAATATTACCTTATTATTAATCTATCTTTCTTTAGCCTTATTGCACCCATTTATTCCCGTCCTAAAAGGTGAACAGACTACAGAGTTATGCTTCGAAAATTATACAGGTTGATACATAATTGCACTTTACAGTCATGTCAAGTAATGAAGTAATGAATTTAACAATGTTTATGATAATTATCTTGCGCCGCCTGTATTTTGTTCTGAATGTATTATAAGCCCCCTTACCATGAACTTTTAAAGCAGAAGATTTTCCGATGTGGAAGAGAGACGTCACTACGTGCAGTATAATGCGGCGTCTCGCTTTCACAACGGAAAATTTCCTGCTTTAAGAGTTCTCGGTAAGGGGGCTGGTCTTACAAAAACGATTCCTCGTTTTGTTCTCGCACTGGATGCAGATGGGACCAATTATGTGACCCATATGTAATGTGTTGTCTTAATTTTGCATGACTTATATCTGATATCATGCTTCTAAAATTTACGATTTTTGGGTAAAGGTGGAGATTTATTATGCCCGTAAGACCTGTCGTGAGTAAGTGGTCTTTGCATAATCCTATGGACTTTTGTTTTAATTTTACAACTTTTTCAAAGTTTACAAATATAATTCTGCCCATTCTACTAAGTATTCTTCTTGTATTCTTCAAGTACAATAAGAATAAAACTAGGAGCAGGCTCCTAGACTTCTGGCTATTTACAAGCAAGTGCCTATAAATGGTATGCATAAAAAATGTAAGAATGGATTCTTTAAAAAAATTACAAATAAGTATCTTTTACAAAATTCGTTTATAGTATTGCAAATTTAAACCGTATAGTCATAAAGTAACTACAAAAAGCGATGAGCAATTTATTGAATAATTTTGAAATGGACGTTTTAAGATATTACTTATAATCATTTCCTTAAAGGTTGGGCGAAAACATATTCAAGTAAGTATGTTACAAAAACAAAAAACTATCATCTTATTAACATTCTCTTCTCAATTATTAGAAAGCCTCCTTCACTTACATAGATTGTACAGTCTTAAATAATATAATTGGCTAAGCACTGTCAGTTTTAACTTAACAAACCGACTGATGCAACATGAATAGTATTCAATTCTGCTACTTTTGCAAGTAAGGAGCATTTTTCCCAGCCGCCCACATCGTACTAAGTACATGCCAATCTGTCAGTTTATCTGTCCCCTCGTAGTAGATAATATGCAACAAATTGGCACTATTGCCCCGTGTAAGCATTTAACTGAAAAGCCGCATCGATAAGGGCTTGGCTTAAGGTATGGGAGAGAGCGATGCGACTCTATGGTACCTTGGTACATTGACCTCTCCGTTATTTCATTTTAAACTTCTATTATTATTATTATTTCAGCCATGGTTGTCCCGTTCAGGGCAAAGGCCTCCCTTTCCTTCCTCCAGTCCTCGCGGTTGTGAGCTGCAGAAGTCCATGTGGCCTTTAAACTTCTATTACATTAAGGAATTTATCGATAATTATATTTATCGATAATAACCTTGCCAATATACCTTTATATTTATCTTTTTATTAGGGGAATCTACTGAACGGATGATAAATACCGTTTTCCACTTCATCGATAAGTTCGGACTCTATCATGCCCGTATAGGGCAGCCCAGTTCTAGAGAAGTATAGGTGCTGCTGATTCATATAAAGAGGATACTCCCTCTGTATATGAATTAGCAAACTTAGAAAATATTACTATGGGCAGTAGAATTGGCTAACTGGATAATGCCGAAGCAGTAGTGGTTGTATCACACGCGTGTATTTAACTGACTAAGCTACAGAAATGCTTGTTAACTTTAACAAATTTTACTATCCATTAAAATCTTATGGTAAAACCAATCTGCCCCCCTACCATGAACTCTTAAAACAGGGCAGTTTCCGTTATGAAGCGGGACGCCGCATTACACTGCACATAGCGGCGTCTCGGTTCCACAACGGAAACTGCCCTTTTTAAAGGGGGCTGTTAGCAATACAAGCTTTTTCACAACTTTAAAGTGGTATTGGCAATCTTTTACGCGAAATCTACGTAGCCAACGTCAATGCATAGGTATGTTTGTTTACCTTTAAGCAGATACGTAGCTCGAAATTATCAGCGCAGCAGTAAAAGCTACTCGAACTACTATAGAGCTTCTGAAAATAAAAGAAATCAAATTTACAACTTAATGTTCGACAAATTACGATAGCCGTGAGTTACTCATGATAATGTTGAACGGAAAATTTACACACAATTGTTGGTACACACGTGGAATATTTTAAGAAGATATTTCGTTTTGTTTTCGCAAAAAGTGCGGCAGGTAACTATTATAGAGGACTTTGATTATATCTTCTATAGATTTTATTAATTTATTTTAATATATTCGAAAATAAAATGAATAGTGATAGGTCACTAAAACTTGACACAATACAATTGTGTTTTTATTTTTGCGAAACAAACAGCCAGAATAATACTAATGCTTTATTCTTTTGCTTTGAAGATATCGCAAACATCCAAAATAAATATCATTTAGGTACACGCAGTGACGTCAAAATATGATATTTAGTTCATGAAGATTAGATTAAAGCTATAATGTTTTAAATCATTTAAAATCATGAGATCTATCATTCAGATAATTATCTACTATAAAGAATAAAGCTTAAGTCGTAGCAGATAAAACAGCCTATATTAAGAAAATCGCGAGTTTTGTAAGTTATTGCGAAATTCACATAATTTATCATGTCAGTCAACAAAGTCTAGCTGGGACGTTAAGATAAAGCTAGTTTTAAAATAGCTAAGTAGTAAGTAATCAACATCCTCCTATCTCTTGCATAGCGGACGACGCGCGGACGATGCGCGGACGCAAGAAAGGTCCGGTCGGCGCGACTACACCTGTTCATCAGCCCTTTAAGCTCGCCGCGACCATTGTCAAACTTTGTCGCTGGACAGCAGTGGGGTGGAGTCGCCAGGATTTCAAAGTTAAATAGGTACTCTTTAGGTTTTAAATTCTACTTTGCTGCATTTTATCTGTTAATATTAATTAATTTGAGTGTTCATAATTTAAATTGCAAAAAGTATAACTCCGCCGCGTCACTAGATTATAAATAAGAGCTTTATTCGAGTCTGAAACTAATAGTGCATAATATCAACCTGAAAATACACTCTCCTTAAAACGGATGATGAAATAGTGATTGATTGATTTCTTCTAGTACCTAAATGACAATGTTTTTAATTTTAACCCCGATGTGTGAACAACTAAACTATATTTAAGTTATAAATAATACTAGCACAATAATTACTTTAAGTCTGAAGTATCCCGCGCAAAACCTTCTCTACTCTCATTTTCATCTCTTACTGAAAGAGTACATCTACAAAAATGCAAATTATAAATCTTTTGAACAACTCCACAGATTTCCGAACAAGCTTTAATCAATTAAAGCGTAGCGGCAACCCTGTATAAAACACATGACATCCATATCTGTACGTTGACGGATCGCCGGACGGAGCGACAAAGGATAAGTGTGAACGACCTTTAAGTGAGCCCTATCTAATCTTTTGTTACGTTTTAATAAGGTTCAGATGTTGATATACAGGTTTTAGTTCATTGTTATCCTTAAGACATAACAATAAATCTAGATACTGTGAGTGAGGTTCGTTTTTATTAATTTTTAAATTGATTTGTCGAAAAGGCCTCTCGATAGAAACCCAAAAACGTTGCTTTGAAAATACTACCCAATCATGAAGAAAATTACAATTCTGGAGTGTAAAAGTGTTTGCAAAAATACATAATTTATTTCAAAATTATCATCATTTACTCGAGTATCGTAATCGTATCCCAAAATCAAACTACATAGTGGGCTACTTTCAGGATTTAATTTATATCCTGATAAGATACAGACTGATGATCTAAGCTTTTTTGTTTTAAAGCGTTTTCAGCATGATTGAAGTCAGGGTGGCTTAAAAACTTATAAAGGAACGTCTTTAGCTAGCTACCTGGCAGCTATCAAGTGTCGGTGGGGTTGGTAGGTACTTGGTAGGTAGCTGGCTAGCTGCTACTGAAAAACCTTTAAAGAGGTTGACATTAAGTTAGGAATGTAACCAAAGCCACTTAATATTAATTAAGAACTCTTACAATGTGACGTTATGGATGGATATTTAAAACATTTAGTCAGTAGCATTTTTTATCAATGCTTAATCGCCAACAAATTGATTTTAAAGTTCACATTATTTGTATCAATTAACTTTAATTTGAAACAAAGAAATGAAAAATTGCCGCATATAAAGTCATTCATTTCGCTTTGTCATTAACATTTAATTAAAACCTAATTAACAACGGAATGTCGTTAAAGAAGTCGCAACAATTCAACAATAACATTCCGAATTTAAAATTCAAACATTCCAAAAAAATATAATTATTTAAAACAATAAAAAGCAAAGTAATAAACTCTATAACATTACAAGACTGGTTGAAATTTTATATGACATAAAAAAACAACATGGTGGACAAAAGTTTTCGAAAGAAAAAATAAAATAAAATAAGGATCTAATCTGAGCTGTCATCGGTAACAAAAATAACGTAGAATATGAAGTCGGGGGTCTAATGAGACAAAGGGTTAATGAGAATAACAATGGCTGGGCAGTAAAGTATTGGATTTATTTACGTTGGACGGAGCGGACGATGATCTGATAACGCGGCAAATGCTTGGTTAAGGCGCAGACGTTACTATCTTAACCTAAAAATAATAAATACTTAATTAATTTACATATATAGCATTTATTGGTTTCTTTTACACTCGTATTTTCATAAGAGGTAGGTAAAGGTAGTAGTATGATGTTTGCCGAATTGATTAAGGAAATTTAATCTTCTTCTTATCGTATGGGTAATGTACAACCTGGTGTAAGAGTTTAAACCGCCTGTAGGCCTCTGACATGGCTTGCCACACCGTTGAAAAATCTCTCAGGTGTGCCGGTTTCCTCACAAGGTTTTTCTTCACCGTGTTTAGCAACTGATAGCTAATTTATAATAGGTACTTACATGAATTTAAAAAGACATTGGTGCGTGCCGGTGTTTCAACTTGCGACCGTTGACTTGGCAGTCCAACGGTCGTACCGCTCGACTATCAGTTTTGTTTTTATAAGGAAATTAAATAGGACGTTATTTATCGCCATTCCAAGTTAGTCTGTGTCTAAGTCCTAATGTCAAGCCTACTACAAGACCACAGAAACATTTCTAAATACTTTATCTTATCTTTAATTATTAGAATAAAAACGAAGTTTTAACCAAAATTCTGTGCACTATAAACATTTATATTTTTGAATATTACTTAACTTCATATTATATAATCTGTAAATATTGAACATTACCTAACTGTTTTAAATATCTATTTATACGGATTTGTGCAATTCAAAGTAAGTCGGGGATATAATTACGCAAATACAATGTTAAATATAAATTCCAGTTATTATTAAAAATTAATACAAGCGTTTGTATTCAATGATGTTTGATCAAACGACTGTCCGTTAAACAAATTCATATAAGAATTAAAAACATCCGAAAAAACATTCACTCTTAAGTCTCATATTAATACAATTCCAATTTCAATATTAGCTAAGTACTTATAAGTACACATAATCCGCAAATATCCAACGTTTAATTCTCAAATTCTATTAAAATTCCAAAACACACCCGACATACGATAAAATTCATCTAATGGAACATCGCCTTAACGGATCAACGTTCCGTCGCGCGTCGGTCGCAATGATCAAATTTCGTTTTTATTGTTAATCCCAACCACTAAATGAGCAACCACATATTGAGCTCAAACAACCGCGGAGAAAAAGAGCAAAACGTACAAATAATCCCGGATTCCGGGATTCGAGGACGCGGCGTTGATACGCTTTATATTATAATTTTATTCACGAGAGGTTCTTACTGCTTAAAAGCAAGGTGTTATTGTGTATTGGCATTTGTTTTTATGTTATCCTCACTATGCTTCTTAAAAGGTTGACTAATTTAATTAGTTGTCATACCGTCATTTTTATTCGCTGTTGTAATAAATATCTGCTAGTAACACAAAGAATGTTGCAAATAATAATTATGTATGTAGGTACCTACCACATCACAGATTGTAACTGTTCCAATGGAAATACAATTTTTATAAAGTAGATAAGCAAGTGTTTTTGGTACGGCTAGAAGCTAGGCTAAGCTATATGAATGACGCGTTTTTAGGTGATAGAATAACATATCTGCGTTTGTACCCTGGTCTTACTAATCTAAGAATTACATTTTAGTTCCTAAGGACCTTATTTTCTAAGTTACCGTTAGATAAATGACGTTTACAGATTTGATTCATTAAAAATATTTTATAATAAAGTATGTTTATTACAACATTAATATTTCTCGTCTTAAACTAATTAGAGAAGCAACAGTATTAATGAATGCAGAAGCTTAAACAATTAGTTTCATCAAGATAATTTGTATGCAAATCCTTTATACCTAAGAATGTTAATTATATTCTTAAATATGTTGTCTAGGCAAGTATGAGGATCAAATATTTTATGAAAGTTATTTAGTTGTATACAAAATTCCAGTTTGAGTATTTTGTGTAGTAGCTAATTGGGAACAGTGTTGTAGTACTTGTAGTTAACCTAGGTCCTGTGTATGTCAATCGCCACCTACTAAATAGGACTAGGGAAGGCGATATGTGGTTTTTAAGACTCCTGATAACACACAACACATAGATGTGTTTTATGCTTAAACTTTTATCATTTTATGTATTTAAACAGGCATGGTTTAAGTAGTTTTAAAATAATAATCATACATTAGGTACCTAGTGTTAAAACGTAACTGTACCTAAAGTATATTAAGGGTGTAAATTCCCGAAAATCATAAAAATCTTAGGCAAATTGATTTACCGTACCACGATTTCATTTAAATCAATCACAGCTTCTAAAACGACCTACCAATAAATATGGATGGTTCAATATATTCACTACACGCGTTTCGCGGCCGCATCTGTTTGTTCATTTGTCACAAGCAATCGAAACCATTAGCGGTAATTACTGCCCTTGCTCACTTATCGACGCTATAAAATGAACTTCGGAGTGTGGGTGAAGGCACGACAGGGCGCGATTTTCAAGTGTTTCGGCTACCTATTAAGTCACGCTTGTATTTATGTATAGTCTTTCCACTGCCAGCTAAAATTTTAAATTGTGTAGTCTCTTATATAGATACCTATATAATACAGCGATAAAAATCTGAAAGACAAACGTTTAGCCTGAGGCTTTAGCCATTTATTTGTCAATAAAACTTCAGACCCAGAATTCTCCAAAATTCGGTAACAGCAGAACTTTGAAATCTTACCCAAATATTAGAGGTACTCAACGATCATGTCCAATTTTCATGGCAGAATGCGCCTCTACCTAGAAGCTACTACTGCTACTTATACCTTGTTCTCTTACTGAGAGTTGATAATGGCTTTAATATTAAACTTTCCATTACGGAAAATGTATAAATCTACTCAAGCTTTAGAACAACAATTGGAAATCATGGAAGAGGCCTTAATTTAGCACAGTATAATTAACTTCATATTAAGCTCTTCTATTCTTACGTGATTTAATATTGTCGTAAAATAACTAAATTACTTTTCATATTACAAACACTTAAGTGTTTACCAGTATTGGTATCTGCAATTTTTTTGCATAAAACACTTGTCTTTAACTATAAGCTACGCCACCTTGACAATAATATTTAATAAACGCACAAATAAAAGATAAAAACCAAAAGATAAATGACATGCCACACGTCAAAGGGTTGTCATATTCCAAACGTACATTCATTACAGATATGGACCCTCCTGTCATACTAATATCTACTAAATCATTCAATAATAAGAACAATGCGCAGGAGTGCAGGCCATGGACATCAGGCAAACAGCTGTACATAACATACATACACAAACATACAATTTACATGATTTTTTAAGTAAATATTATTTAATATTTTAACATTTTTTAAAATTTTATATAAAATATCACTCGTGAAACAAATCAGTTTTTTAATGGAAGGATTTACCAAAATATATAGCGTTCTATTATATTATGCTGATTACTATCAGTAATTAATAAATACTTCATAGGAAACTGTTTCGATTACCTACTGACTAACAACAAGTGAAATGAAAGCGCAAAGCTCTTAATAAGCTTTTAAATGGTTAATACTACTATAATCGTCTTAGGGATTTAAAATTATTAACAACATAATTATGTGTATCTCAATAGTTTACCTATCCTGTACTGACTCTACTTTTTCTATTTAGGATTCAATCTAAAATCTTTTCACTGTAGAATAAGCTTATATTTTCATCATCATCACCAAAATCATTTAAAAGAACAGAAAAACAAACACCTAACGCAATTTTACTTAAATCCCCTCCTTATCTCAAAAGCCATCAAAATTTCTAATCTCGTTAGCACTAGCAGCTGCAGATTTTCTCATACGGTCAAAGTACACAAAATATATTTACCCGATCAGAAACAAAAGCGTGATGCACGTAGAGATAATAAGAAGTGTTGCGCATGCGCCGCTTGACGTGCGCAGGTGACGGAACAATGTGATGTTGTATTTCACTACAACATTATGTTCACAACGCTCTACGTTGTCCACTTATGTTCGAATCCGAGTAGGATAGGGTTATATGTTGACGAAGATACATTCATGGTGGGTTAAATATATTTTTTTTACTAATGTTTTTTCAGCAAGAGTTTTGTAACTGGCACTATTTGCAACGAAATCCTCTTACCTCTTTGTTCAAACGAAATTATTTAAATAAGTTGCAAGGATCGCATAGGAACTTGTGTTCCGTGTAGGTATTTGTTACTTGTAACCCTGAGCATCCATACCTTTTTTGTTTTGAGTTATACGAGTAGAGCCAACCTGTATCATCAAACATTTTAATTTTTTACTTTTTTTTATTATTGATTAAAATTAATTTATTTTGATTAAGTAACTAAAATAAGAAGCAATGCACAAGGAATTCTCTTTTTGTACAAGTAACAGACTAGGCTAAACTGAACTAGTGGTTTTCTGCAACGACAACAATTTGCGTAATGGCCAGTATTGGCGATTTTCTACATACCAAACACACCACATTCTCACCGACATATAAACCCTGCCTTAGCCCTCTCATTGTGGCGGCATTATCCATTGAAAGGGCTACCTATTGTTATTTCACTTTAATATAAAACAATACGCAAACCTTTTCACATTGACTGTGATCTTTTATTTACTCTGCATCCCTTTGTGGTGCCGCCGCGGCGTTTTTATACGGCCGCAACTCATTAAGCGTGGTTGGTGACTTTTTGTTGTCAATGCTCATTGAGTATTTTTATTGTGTTGACTTAGATGGATATTCCATTCATTCATAGTTGATTATCTCTGTTGGATTACGTGGGGAATCTATCGTGGCAAAATGGCGGTAGGGTTAAGATGATGGCCGTTGATAGATTGGTCATGAATGATTTGTAACAATTAAATTGATGACGTAAAGGCGGAGGGGCTGGTGCGTAAGTAACCAGCTTTACCGACTGATTGGCTTAAGTTGAGCAGTTTGCCACGGTCACTCAGATGATGGGTGGTCCACCTTACCTAGGCTGTCAGTTACAGATTGGAGCTCAGAAGCCTGAAAGTCTAACAACAAGTCTTACTAAGTGTTGTCACATATGCAGCTGGATTTTAATAGTTTACGTGGGGCGACTCTCTATGTTAAATAATTATTCTTTATATACTAGGTATGTATGTCTGCATTAACCGAAGACAAGGTTTTTAAAAGGTCTAGACTAACGTTATTATGATTAACAGAAATAGCGCGAAGAAGTAATATTAAAGTCGACACTAATTGATTGCAATTTTTGTAATGTCAGTTTGTAGTCTTCAACAGGCGTCAGAGATAGCTATCTGAAATGGAGCAATTTTAACAATTATTGTTCAACTTAATTTCACTCATTATAAAATGATAATAACGCAATTTTCATTTAATTAACAGTCCTTAAAGGTGTTCAGTCTTTTGACTTCTCCTGTTTTAAAACAGTAAATTTTAAGCAGTTTAGGTTTGTGTTCGTGGGACTGTCTATCTATCATTTATAATTGTTGTATTATTTTGTAAAAATACTATACAAATGAGGAAGATACCTACTGTTTTTTTATCACTTACTTTTATTAGCTTCACTTATAACGTTTTAACAAACTAACTATGTAATAAAATATTTGGTAGTATATTTTAGTCTACCTACTAGTCTAAATTGCCGTACTGAAATAAAACTTGGTGTCTGCGTTCTTATTTGTAGTTTTCAGAGCAAATCTTAATTGAACTGAGTTAAATAATGTTCCGATGTTTGATATCGAAACTTCTCCACTTGTTTCACTCAATAATACCTATGTTTTCTCACACATGTCCGTATAAATTGTCTGCGAGGATCTTGGTTTTTTGGATTTTTGGTGCCATGATTGTGCAGTTTTTACTGTCCTTGATTTTAAGTTTCGTGTTTACAAATATCTCGTATCAATTCTGCTGCTTGTGTGCATTTTAAATTTCTTATTTCTATGTATTAAAAACAATAGGTAATTTCCAAATAGCACCTACCTAGCTTAGGCAATTTAATTATTTTATCATCGAACGTTATTGAGTTCACAAACTCTCATTCCATTTTTGTTCGTGTGGACAATTGGACATATCGACTGTATTAGTAGGTATACAATATACATGCAATCGACGACGACGAATATCAGAAAGTCTTAAATCATAAGTAAAGAAGTGGATACGTATAACAAATAAATGGTGTAATTTTTGATCTGTCTACTGCAGTAGGTAATCTAGATACCTACAAAGTAAAACAAAAGGCAATCATGGATTATGTGCAAATTATCTTCAGTAATAACATTTACTATAACCCTTTCTATCTACCTAACTTAATACTATTGAGAACAAATACTTAAAACAGTTCATTACTTACGTATTATCGTGTGTTATACTAACGTTATCATTTAACAAAGGCAATAGCAGAAGTAGCCAGATTAGATAGCCAAGCGTTATTTTATTCTTAGACACGTAATATAGATACTAGTATTTACTTGCGTCTTATGGATTTAAGTATATATAAGTCTATTTGTAATGGTAAAGTTTTTACTATCTAAACATTTAGTCTCATCCTGATTAAAGAGAAACACGAATAAAAAAGAATATTTAAAAACATTAATTGAATCTTTCCATTTTCCAAATTAGACATTGGTATTATATTTTTCGGTTATCTTAATAAATAACAGCTATTTTTATAACTACATTGCAGTGCAATAAGATTAAAATAAATACCAACAGAAACTTGGTAACACTATTCTCACAATATGGTCTTTTAGATTATACCTAATATAAAAACTGAAATACAAAACAAGCAAGTTGACGACCTGATTGGCGCAGTGGCTAAGCGATTAGACTGCTGCGCTAAGGGTTGCGGGTTCGATTCCCGCACGGGGCAAAATTTTGTGCGATCCACATTTGATTGTCCCGAGTCTGGGTGTTTGTGTATGTGATATTTGATGTTTGTGAAACGCACTCACGATACAGGAGAAATTCCTAGTGTGGGGCGAAGTTCAAAAAAAAAAAAAGAAAAAAAAAAGAGAAGTAGTAACTAAGAATTTAATTGTACTTTTTCAGCACCTATAAACGTGTAGTTCCTAAAATGGAATGTCCTCTTCATCTGAATACCATACCGCAATCACATGAAAATATCTCATATTAATAATCGTATCAATAAAAATATACAAGTACAATTTTATAACATCGTAAATATATACGCGTTTTAATCATTAAAGTGCTTAGCGGCCACAATATATAGTCCAAAGATAGTATTATAAAAGCTAATACAAAGGTTTATCTGGGTAACAAACGTCGACCAATAAACAGAACGACGAACCGCGTCGGTAGTAACGTGTATGAGAAATGTCCACGCGTCCACGGATATTTGTTTAGAGCTGTGAATACCGCTAGAGGAAAAAATCCCTCCTTTTACATACATACATAACATCACGCTATACGTACATATAGTACACCCACATTTCGCCAGTTATGTTGTGAGTCCCAATGTAATAGGGGGCGAGCCCATTGCTATCAACCGGGCACAAATCCAGAATCCATGCTGCTACTGAGAATTACCTAATGGATAACTCAGTAACACTTTGCCCGATCCGGGATTTGAACCCAGGGCCTCTTGCTCAGCAGTTGCGCTTAGCGACCACTAGACCAACGAGGCAGTCATCCTTGCCTGATGTAAATTAATTGTTTCATTTATAACAAAAGGTCATCGTTATAAAATTAGTAGATAATAATTCCGTTATTGCCACAAAAAAAACAGTGGTCTTTGTTTGTCTGTGCAATAACGGAATTATAAATGCTTGACCAAACTTTACGCGAAAATTTTACTCGAGTCTAGCGAGATTTACAGAATGTAGAGCTAGTAATAAAAAATATACTTAACATCCATGGAATTAAACGCCCTAAGAAGCTCTATATTTTCTGTAAGAAAACTACTTCAGTACCGCTATTTATAGGTAATGCTTCCGCTTAGATCACGTTAAAAGCATAAATAAAAAGATTATTTTTATTAGTGCTTCATAATAAACATTAATTGCTCTAGAAGCTTCAAATATTATAAGATACTTATAAGTACTTTAGTAATCGAAAGATTTTCATTTCTAAAATCATTTATCAGACCACCAATCAGAAATGATGTAGGTAATTTTAAAGACTAAAGTCAAGAATTCCTCTGTATTACCTTAAATAAAATCACGTGGTTTTTCGCAAAAATCTATTAATTTTATAATTCATGACACTAGGCATAATATTAGTTAAATAACTTATAATTTTCGTAAACTTAGCATTAAGTAACTAATTCAAATGCAAATTTTAAGACTGATCACACTGAAATTGCATCCACTCTATATACACGTAATACCTTCTGAAGTAAGCCGACCGGTGTGTTGCCGATAATATGGGGACAAATACAAATTGATAAACAAAAAGAAACACATTAACGAACATACAAACATATATTATAGCTACGGATAGGTGCCCGACTAAATATATTTAATGGATGGAACAACTTTGAGACATAAGATTTTTATGCAATACTTTTTGTTGAATCTCTAGAATCGTTAGTCGACATTAATCGAATAATTGACAACCTGATTGGCGCAGTGGCTAAGCGATTGGACTGTTAATCTAAGGGTTGCAGGCTCGATTCCCGCACGGGGCAAAAAATTGTGTGAACCGCAGATGATTGTCCAAAGTCTGGATGTTTGTGTATGTGATATTTCATATTTGTGAAACGCACCCACGACACAGGAGAAATTAAAATAGTAAGGCAAAGTTTAAAAACAAAATATGGAGGTTCCCTTGTCACGTATATGTAAGTGAAAACTGTGTGTTTGTGGTCGGGTGTCAGTATAGGTAAATACATCAGTCATAGGTAAATACTTAGTATAGTATAGTATACAGGTAATAGACCTGTCTATCAAGAATGCGTAATTAGACAAAACATTCACATGAATCTGCTGTATAAACTTTGCAATAATTCAAAATAGAACTAAGACATTAAATATTTCAAAAGCGAGAGAGGGTACAGTCGATGCAGACTGACTTACCTAACAACGCTGGAACAACTAAAAACAAACACAACAACAAGTGTTAGCAACACAAAATAATAGTGTAAATACAAAAATCATCTATCACCCAACTTAGAACACGACTGCTAAATGGTCTTAGGCGCCAACCGTACCATTGTCGGCGTTCAGACGGACGGATCAATGGTACTCCCTAACTAGCTGAGCCGTGAAATGGTACAAATGGCCGCCGGACATCGGAATTCAATTCTAAGGTTAGTTGTTAGTACTGTCATGTATCGAGGATGGTCAGTTACTAATTGCTACAGGTTTGAATCCATTTTTCTTCAGAATTTCTTTTAAAAGAAAAATATAAGTTATCTGCTACAATAAAGGAGTTAAGTTACGAAAACTGTAAGTTAATTGGTTTAACCAATTAATAATTGTTTGTTGGTCAAATCAATTAAATAATGTTATGGGTTAATAACAGGAGGTAATTTTTAATTACTTTAATTAACTATTAAAAATGAACTATTTTTTATCATTAGGTAATTGCAATTATAAAGTCAATTAATAAAGTAAGACTTAAATAAAAAATAAAACATTACCTTTAAAAAAAGCGACGAAGGAAAAAGCTGAAGGTATTCCAAAAAGATATTTCTTTTTTAAGAGTGTCTGAAATGTCATTGATAAGATAATAGTCAAGAATATTAACTTACAAACAAATGCTTATACAAATTGTCATTGTTAAACAATTGGTTAAATTATACCTGTCACTGTCGTTTGTATATCTAAAAATAGAGATGCCAATAGACTCAAGAAGTGGTTATCTTAAAATACATGTTAACATCGTTTATAAGTAAGAGGGATAATACTTGAGTGAATAATTAATAATATTTGTATTATAATGCCTACCTAACGCACCCACGGCCCTCACAAACGGACGATGACTTAGCCACGAAACCAATCGTATTACTTTAATTAAGAAACTAATATTGCAACAAGAAACGGAAACATTACAGGTATTAAATGACTCACATTTCGTAGATACCTAACTTACAATTTAGAACAACAAAACAAATCACATCATGCAAATACGTATTTTGATAGCGAACAATAAGATTTTTCTCAATCCACAAGCCGAAACAAAAAATATTGCAATAAATAAAGTGGACCATAAAATTTTAAATAATATCATTTAAATAGTTATACACCGTGATAGCTGGGCAATGGCAACTGTAAAAACAGCTAAGCGCAAGTAAGTTTCATAAACCGACGGTTCCGTATATTATCTTCTTCTTCCGCGTGGATTTCGAATTTTTATAGCCTTATAGGTCGTAGCTCGATAAATAAACAATCCAACATAAAAATATTTTTTAAGTTCCAACCAGTAGTTGCTGAGATTAGCGCGCTCAACCAACAAAACAAATTCTTTAGCTTTATAATATTAGTATAGATTTACCATCTAAAACAACCCTGAAAACTTATATTAGAAAAGACTTACAAAATACTTATCACAGTCCGGGCACAGAATTTTCATTTCTATTGCATTGTCATATGACTGATTTCAGCTACATTACACAGTTGGTATTGCAAAAAAGTGTATCATGTATTTAATATCGATTGATCTTCAATCGTATCAACATAAGCTGAACAAAACAGCTCATGCCATGAAAAATAACAGTCAGTCAGTTGAAATAGGGGTCCTTAAAGAGCAAATAAATGTGTTCTTATTACTAGCCTTATAAATATACTACCAACTACATTTTCCACTGATTACTATTAAAATCCACTTAAATCTGTAAGCAGACAGTAGCTGTAACTGTGAGTGAAGTAATATTTTTTTTTAAAAGAAACAAAAACAATAATACTGTTATGGTGAACAACCATTAGGTATCGTAAAATTAGTTTGACATACATGTAAGATGGTAAGTACATGACAATCGTGCCTTTTGGTTTAAAATATGAAATAATGAAGTATTAGTATGAAATAAAGAAATATCCATAGCAATACATGCATCATACAATTTAAATGTTTTTATAAGTTTGTAGGTACATACAATTATTCTTGTGTTATTTCATGTACGTGGAACCTAGGATATCAAACAAATTCTGAGTGCAAACAAAACTTATAAAAATGGATAAAACGGGTTTTACTTTTTTGTAAAGTTTTCATGTTTTCTGTAATATTGACAAACATATTTTTGCTTTTACACGAGGCATACTCTTTACAGGCCGCAACGTGATATTCCAAATTCTCCGAATTACTTTCACGTTCGATTTTGTGCGCGGATCTCTAAATAAATCGGGCTAGAGCCTCAGGGTCCAAAGTAATATGAAATCAAACACCTATCGACGCTATATGATACTCTAGTATCATTCGTAATTATACAGTATAACCCTCAAACGCGTGCCCGCAATTATGTTTACAGCTGGTAATAACATGGCACTTATCAATTATTTATAATTGTAATGTGCATTCGGCACAATAGACGATGTTTAATGGTAAACATTAAGATTTACAATATTTTTTACGATATTGGTTCGGCGTTGGAATTTTTATTGAAACTGTATTAAATTGCGGCTGGCGCTTGGTGGTCTGCATATTTTTGAATATTTACGAATTAATACTATATGCATACATAGAAGCATGATTATGTGGTAACGTCAATAATTGTTTAGAATCAAGTATTATATTAGCCATCAGTGTCAATAAGTAGTAGAGAATTATTGGAAGAGTCTATATTCTATTTCGAATAAAATAAATTACGACGACTAGTGCTTATTAAGTGCAGTTAAACAAACAGAGTCTTAAACCACCGATTAAAAGTTTTTAGATCTAAACATTCGCAGTAAAACGCAAAGTCTCTAAAATAATTAGCCATAATTATAAAAAAAATAATCTACTAATACTCCGCAATTAAATTCTTAGAATAAACTTTGACATCGTTAAAATGGAAACTAAGTTATTTATTAGAAATTAATTCACACCACATATCAAAGAATATACATTAACTGAACGAGCCATAAAACAAAAGAAAATTAGGTGTAAATTGTATAAAAAATCTGTACAATTAGACCGACGCCGACGCCCTTAGACATTCCATACCAAAATCAGAGCCTTAACGCTTCGATGCACAAACCTTTTACCACTCTTAAAACCGCATTACACCTTTATGCAGTCGCATTAAAGCATGTTTTTGATTGAGTTGTATTTTCCCAACAGCAAATATAAGTTGGCCAGACTATAGTGCGAGATTGCACGTAGTGCACGCTTAGTATTTTTTATTACGACAATTACAGGGTTAACAGGGCATGTAATAGTGTGATGATTATTCTTGATTGGTCGGACAAAAACTGGGTGTGTTTGTACAGTATTATCTGCTGTGCACACAATAATTACACCGCCATTGTATCGTCTGTGTCGTCACGGTTTGACGGTTTTCACATTTTTATTATAATAATGTACGATTGAATCTAAGTGGGTTGTTTAATCGATGACACGATCTGTTATTAAACGTGTGTAACGCAATTAGTGTTGAATATGAAGTTTTTTATTTGTGTTAAGGTTACTGAGCACGGTAATGTAGTGAGTACTTACAGGTTATTTATCGTTGCGCTTTTGTGTTTTTGTAACGTATTGTGAACATTAAATCATGTTAGTTTATGATACATGAGGTTTCATTTAGTGATACAGCACTGGCTGGCTGGAATTATTTAGGCGTGAGCTATTGTAATGTTTTCGAATTTTAAATTGTAAGAATTAAGTTTACAAGATTTGTACGTAAGGCAATAAGTATTAAATACAATTTTTACAAACTAACACGATAGTATTCAACTATTCACTAACTACTTACAAATCAATGATCGAAACGCATCCAATTAAACGTTAAAGTGGCATCCGACATAGCGAATTGTCAACAACGTGTCGGCGACTTATTGTCGCTGTCGCATTGAATGTTGCGACTTGTCGTGGAAAAACGCGACGGAAAAATGTCGCGGCGCGTTTGAATAGAGCGTCTGTCTTGCCCTTCTGTTTTTATGCAAACATGTGTTGGTTAGAGTGAACATCAGTTGCGATTTGCGAAATTGAATGCTTTTTGAATCGGCCTAATTTGATGGTTTGTTCTGCGGTGTCTAATGAGGAAGTTTATGTAGATTTATGTGGAGGATTGAATTCTTAGATAAAATGGATTAAAAAATAAGGTAATGGGGTTAAAACTTTTTATCATGATTTATTAAAAATGTATTTTAAAAATCTGTTTTTCAGTAATATAATCAATTTTATTGAAGAACGATTTTTTATCAGAATCTAACCTTTAAATGTAACTATGATACCTACTACCCTTTTTGTATACCAAGAATAGGATCCTAATATAATTTAACAACGGTATAATACACGAGGTCTTGACCTCGTCATTTAAAATAACAGATGGGCCCCGCCATATGATTCGAGCATTAATACTTAAAAGCCACTGTTTTGAACGTAAAAAAATCTAATCCAACTAAGAAGCCAATAAAAATTTTTAATACAATAAAAAACAAATTGATTTAAAAAAAATAAGAACTTAAAAGCGATTCGTTGTTTCGATTACAATTCGAATTTCGAATTCGGGTGACGCTATAAAACCGTCAAGTTTTTGACTTTCACCGTCAGTGAGGCATCGTCTTCCCACGATGTTAGTTGTTTAGTAGGCAACAATTAGACAATTGTCGGCCATTTTAACGATCAACCATAAAATCGGGTTTCAGTCTCTCATTAACCGCATTCTTGTGATACTTCCGCTTTTATAGTTTTACTAATCAACGCTTTGAGATTAATACGGTCCCGTATGTAATGGCGTTGGTTGTGTTCAGATTAATTTTATTGGTCCGAGCTTCGGACAATTGGTCGTATAGATAATTGAGTTTCGAACGCTGCGGCTTTTTTAAATCTCTCTGATTCCTGTTAAGCCACTTTGGTACTATCTACCGACTAGCAAGTGACTAGAAACTTCTAATTTAGATAAATAAGTGGTGCTTTATTTACTCCCTAAGTTGTTAATGTATGTAATGTAAGGTAAACAGTAAAAACTGTGTTTAACCTGTCAAAGCGACCGCTGTCTTTTATCGTTACTGTAAAATTTACCAATAAAAATATCATAAAACTTTGATATTACACCCCGTTATTGGGAGACATCTTTATTTACGCTTTTTATTAAATATAAACAGGTGATCTAAAATGAGAGTACCGAATCCTGCTGAGAAACTGGTAGGTTATACAAAAAAATTTTTTTCCTTGATATTAAATAACATTTTTGCAAAGAAACAATTGCATCGTGTAGCTTCAGTGTGAAGCAAAATATTACAAAACATAGGTACCTAGTATTTGGTATGTATCCTGTATCATTTTTTGTCTCTACGTGATAGAGGCCAAGCTATTCGTCATACGGGGAATAATTCCTTAAGTCCACTCTTAATAATTAGACTGGTAGGTTGATAAAGTATTTAATGGGCGTCACTCAACTTTAGGCGGAAGGTACTTAATCGCTGAACTTCCAGAAAGATGAATAAAGTACTACATACAAACGCTGCTGATTCCCAGGGTAAGAGGTAGGCAAAAGCGTTCTCCTTCATCAGAAGTCTATACACCCTTATTCCGCCACTCATTATGGGCAAGACCTACGTATGTGGCCGATAAGATCTAATTAAACTAAAATACGAATTAATTAGGCTGCGCCTGCACTAGGGCAACCCAAAAGGGGTTAAGGTGATAGGTAAGAAACCGCTATAACCTGGATCTAGTTTTCCATAATTATACCACTCCTTAATGAGGTGGCTGTTTTTGTTAGCAGTAGAGAAAGGTTAACTTTTTATAATAACTATTTTATGGTTTGCCAAACTTAGTTCTAAGTTGAAATGTAACGTTAAAACGGTAACGGTAACTTAACCAGTCGACACTAAACTCGTTTAAGCCTGTACGCATAAATGTAACTTCTTCATCAGTAAAACGACTTTTAAAATAAATCGCCACGTTTAATCACTTGTCAATACATAATAAGCTTATAAAATAATTATTGACTGGTTGTGGGACCAATAGTTTTTTCTAATGGAATCCTATATTATGCGCAGTGAAATTATTAACGATTTGAACTTTTAATTTTGATAGTTAGTAATGATATTTCAGTAAAAACGCTTCTGCCTTTTGATTTATTAAGTGGAAGTAGTTTTATCATTGATCATTTGGTATTTTATAACATTATTTGCATATACAACACGTAGAGGGCAATTATGTGGATGTTATATGTTTATGAAGTGTATAACGTTTTGCAGGTGTGTAGTAGGTATTATTTTTAGTAATTACTTTATTTAAGATTTATTTTGTTCAGGCAGACATTTTGCCTTTAAGTACAATTTATTCTACTCTTTCTGATGGTTTATCATTTTTAAGTTATTTATCCATACGGAATCCATGCTTCCATATGGAAGCTATGACCAAAGTCATAATAAAGAATATACGAGTTATTTCAAGAAGTCTATTGCCAGTAGGCATTAGGGCAAGAGCAGGACCTCCCTGAGTGATAAAACTAACGATCTTTCTAATAGGTTATCTCTACTCTACGGGGGTCTCTGCCAAAAACGAACTGCTAGACAGTAAACCTAAAAAGTTACAATACTGTCAAGTTCATTACGATGAAGGGATATGTAGACTTAATACTAAAAACAATGAAAACACACCAGAAACATGAACGATGATTACGCAAAACGTAAATTAGAACAAAAAAGAAATCGCAATTTATTTGTTCAAGAAATCCCACGTACGTAGAGCCCTGGTGGTCTTGTTTATTTGTTAATAATCGACACATTAATGAAATACAACCATTTTTAATTATAACAGTTGGTGTAATTTCTTATAATTGTGTTTTGTATTGATTTATCGTACGCTGGTGGGCGGGGCGGGGCAATTTTATTGTTTCGGCGTTTCGGTAACTGGTAACGGTATTCTGCTGTTAACTTGTGGCCATCGTGGGTTTCTGAGTAAGTTATTTGGGGAAAATTTTCAGAAGATTGGGAAATTTAATTTGATTTAATTTTGTTTGATAGGAACGTGAACTGATTTGAGCACTGCAGACAGTAGACAAACATTCATGAGGCTAGTGGAAGAGTAGTTGAAGCTGGCTAACAATAGTTCAAATCTTGGCTGGAGATCTCATTTGTTGGGCGTTTAAAAATATTATCTTTAACGCTTTTCAGAACACAATGATCGTAAGCAAAAGAGCAAATATTGCTTTGCAAAATAAATAAAAGAAGTTTATTTTCATATTTTCTTTACATACATTTGGAATAGGCAATTCTGGTTATCATTTAAAAAAAATGTTCATGTTCATATTAATGTCATATCATTTATCAATTGATGTAAATAAGATTCATTGATTTTATGTATATAAGTCAGATCAAAATCAGAGATCAATATAAAGAAATTGAATTGATTAATAATTATGACATCTGCCCCTCCTTTTTAAATGATTAATATATGAGTTCAAATATTGTGAAGCGATACCTTCTATTCTCTAAAGTTTGCTATTTGTGTAAATAAAATTGCCTATAACTATCCTACATCAGGGTAAAAACCTCTTCCTCTACTGGTAAAGTCATTGAGCAGTAGTGATTATTAATGTTCACAGCGCGGCAAACAGTTGGTGAGCTGGCAATAAATCCTTTATAAACTTCCTATATTATAACAAGTAACCATGTAATTTAATCTAGTTATATCATATCTAGTTTACCATATGATAATTTCCATGTTATTTGAAAAATTGTAAAGTCTGATAAGTTTTTTAGGGTAAAACAGTACCTACAAATTGTCAGATTTTTAAAATTACAAGATATGCCAAAACGGCAATCATTTCACAATACATAAAAGTTGTTTGAAAACAATTGAAAAATCGATTTTCAGTAAGAAAAAAGCTATACGCACCGTTAATGTGAAGGTAACCTTATAAAACGTAATTTGTATTCAAGTTTAAGGTAAAATTGTTGATACACTTCACCCGGCCGTAATGAGGTCTTACTCATTTTTTTAACTGCTTGTTAAAGAATTCGATAATGTGCGCTTATTTTGTCGGTACCTCGAAGCGAGAAATCACTGGACGCGAATAATAATTTAAAGGAAAGGTCTGGGAACGGTACCGTATTTTGGTTATAAAAGTACCGACGCAGACACTTTTGAACAAAATTTGATGTTAAAAATTTATTTATTTATTAAAACACATTATGCCAATTCAATGATATTAGTAAAATACGTGCATTGTAAACTATACATAATTACCTACCTACCAACCTAATACGGTAGAATGCGTGTATTTGCATAGAATCAGTAAAATAATGTACCTAAGCCTTGATACTAATTTGATTTGGTAATGTTGTTTATTTTAGTTTAGCAATGTTTTTTTTTTCTGAAAAATTGTGGTTGTCCTTGATTGGTAGATATTGAAGAAAAGATGTTTTATGATTTCTATCACTAAGTACGCTCTTCTTCTTATCGTATGGTTGATGAACAACTTGGTGTCAGAGTTTAAACCGCCTGTAGGCCTCTGACATGGCTTTACACACCGTTGAAAAATCTCTCCAGTGCGCCGGTTTCCTCACGATGTTTTTCTTCACCGTTTTTAGCAACTGATAACAATTTTTTAGTACGCACATGAATTCGAAAAGATATTGGTGCCGGCACGCACCAATATCTTTTTATTGGATTTGAATTTGCGACCTCTGACTTGGCAGTCCAACGGTCATACGTGCTCGGCTATCAGTGCTACTTAGTACGCTTATACTGTTTTTTGTTAATCGTTGTATGAAAAAGATTTAAATTTTTAAAGCTTTTCCCACAATAATCTAAAGGCGATGGACTTAAACTCTGTCCACCCATTACTCATGTGAAATATTTTAATGGTATGACATCATTATATCTTAATCTATTTAAAAATGCGAAACATGTCCGGCCGAATCGTTAGTCAAGAAATTAAATTAATTTAAACTAATAAGCGGATAATTTTGGCGAAAATTCCCAAATATTTGTGCTTAATTTATTAGCTATAAGTTATAGGGCCCGTTAATTAGCAACCGGCTTTATTCTGACATCGAAATGTAAGTGTAGGTATACCAAAAACCTGCATATTTTCTTTTTACCTCTAGTTCGATTTTATATACGTACCTAACTAGCTTCCGCCTGCGACTTCGTTCGCGTAGAAAAAAAATCGGGACCTTTTCCTGGGTTCAAGATTACTCCATACCAAATAATGTATTTTATTAAGAATTTATCAAAATCAGTTCAGCCGTCTAGCCAGAATTTTAGTATGGATTTTGTAGTATCAATCCATAAGTCCGGTCTGGTATAGAGATCCATGGCGATAGGCTCAACCGCTTTTGATGGGCTTTCACTTTAAGTACAAAAATATATTAATAAAATAAATGATTGATAAATTAATTTAAACTTTAGTTCAGCTAATGGCAACACCAACCAACATTTCACACACAAACAGCGAATCATCCGGTACACAACCTTGATAAACGCCGCTTAACCTCGTAGATGTCCCGAGCTGTACCCATTAGCCGAGCCATTTACCACTCCACTCATGTAGCATACAACCTCGCCTCCGCGCCTCTCTTGCAAATGTTCCGTATTTGCCATACCTAAGTGTTAAACAAAAAATCTCCTGTTATACTAACTCTACATACACTAAATAGGTTCGCAGAAGGTTCAGTCCATACAGTACTAGAAAAAAGTCGTATCGTAGAGTAGATGTCAAAAAAATAAAATAAAATCGTCATCAAGTAAATACACATTTTGTAAAATCTACTTGTGAATACTTTTAAATGGCCTTCAAGTGTATATTTCGTTATCTCGTATTGTGTATTCTAGCTGTATGTTTTCCGAAAATAAATCAATAAATAAAATAAATACTGACTCTTATGACTTGGTTTTGTATGAATTAAAGTAGGAGTTTGCATGTTTCCTGTCTATGTTTTAGTTAGACAGCTAAGTAGATCAGTCGATCTGTGAGATTAAGCAGCATTTGCTACGGTTAGGTCTTAGATGGGTAATAGTTTCATAAACACCGTGACTCTTCTTGGCTTTGGAAAGAACGTTCAGCCGTTGGTTGGTTTGGTAAATATCAAGTATACCCAAGAATATAGTTTTCAACAAACTGTAATGCGACAATTACAAGCTGGTATTATCTCTCCAACAATGTTATTTGGTAAACAACAATAGACAACATGGTAACAACAACAAACTTTGCCAGCATTATACAACCTGACGTACGCAAGCGCAGTGGTACTATATCACTATTTCACAAGTGGACCTTCTGTGTATATCTGTCGTGTGTCACACAACACTAGTAACGACATCCAAGACGTGTATGGACACCAGGAGTCGCCTGACTACCGACTGTTTGGGAAGAGTCCACTTTTTCCACCTCCTTTAGTCGGACGCATTGTATTACAAATTGTAATATTCCCCGTTTACGGAGCTTGTTTGTTTAAAGGTGAGGTAATTACGTATTTACTGTCACTAAGGATTATACATGGTGTTCAATTTGTGTTTTTCGTTGTTATAGTGTAAATGAAGGCCATTAATTTAAATGTGTTACGTATAGAGTATGATGCTTCGATTGTAATTTGTTGTATAAATTGAGATTACCTTAACGATCAAGCCGTATACTGATCCAGTGTATGTTTGTAGAGTTTATTATCATCATCCCCGACTAAAATTTAAGATTGGCACAGGACCACAGCGGTTGGCTTTGTTTACCCGGCTTATACCCTGCTGTGGGATATTGAAGGCTGTCGATGGTGATGATTCGTCTTTATTAAAGTATTTGTGCCAAATACCTTTGCGTCATAAGTATTGTAAATTCTACACTTACTTACATAGATAAGTATATACTCTTATCCTAAGCACCTAATATTACGTGTGATAACATAAAAACAAAGAAGTGCTTAACGTTGCGGTCACAAGGCACCACAATGTGGTAAGTGCTTAGACCAACCATTATAATAGGACCTACTCTACTTTACAAGACGCTGTCGAGACACAACTGAATACAGTTATATCTTATGACAAAAGCTTAATAGTCTGACAACTTCTTATGACTTCTTCTTCTTCTTATCGTATGGTTGATGAACAACCTGGTGTCAGAGTTTTAAACCGCCTGTAGGCCTCTGACATGGCTTTACACACCGTTGAAAAATCTCTCAGGTATGCCGGTTTCCTCACGATGTTTTCCTTCACCTAAAAACGGTGAAGGAAAACATCGCAACTGATAACTAATTTTTAGTACGCACATGAATTCGAAAAGACACTGGTGCGTGCCGGGATTTGAACTTGCGACCTTTGACTTGGCAGGGCAACGGTCATACCACTCGGCTATCAGTGCTTCTTATGACAACTGCAGCGTTAGTAGCCTGACAACCTGGTTGACACAAAGGTTGAAAGATTAGACTGCTGCGCTAGCGGTCGCAGTCTCGCGTCCCTCAACCTAGGGTGGCTAGGAGAACACCCTGGGGTTTTCTTTGGAGTTTCTTTGCGTGACAGGATCCGGAATACGGAAATTTGCCAAAGAACTAGGGTCACCGACATAGCTCAAAGCATATGCAGGTTGAAGTGGCAATGGGCAGTCCATATCGCTCGAAGAACTGACAACCGCTGGGGAAGAAAGGTTCTCGAGTGGCGACCACGAACCAGAAGACGCAGCGTTGGCAGGCCTCCCACTAGGTGGACCGACAATATCGTCAGAGTTGCGGGCAACCGGTGGATGCAAATGGCAAGTTGTTGTTCATTGTGGCGTTCTAAGAGGGAGGCCTTAGTCCAGCAGTGGACGTCTTCCGGCTGATGATGATGAGGTTTTTTTAAGAGTTTTATTAACCTACAATACCTACATATTGTGAATTTTATATTTAGGTTCGAGGCACATAAATACAAAAAACTCGTTTGAATAACTTTGTTGTTTTCAAGTTATTTGCCTTCCTACTTGCTTTTTAATAGCTTACAATTCAGATATGGTATCAGAATCATAAAAGGCGAGAAAATGAACTAACTATCCAGCAAGGAATATCTAGGAATATTCTCAACTTTATCATAATCTCAACAAAACAAATACAGAAGTGAACATTAATATAATAATTTAATCGTATATAAGTAATAGGTTGAAATTAATATCATAAAGGCTCACCTGCAATTTGTCTTTTATCTCGACAAGATTCTATTTTAAACAAGAAAATAACACTTGAATATATAATGAGATATCGTAAAACCACTGGCCATTTGACCCGGGAATCGAACATGAACCTATGCGATTTGTTGCCTAACACCAATTACCAGCTTTGTAACTTAATGTAAGCAATACTTAATTAGATATATGGTTATTGTTTGCAATTTATATGAGTGTTAAGACAAGACTTCATCTCTTATAGCGTGTATTATGTAATGGATAAATAATAATATCCTGAGACAGCTCACACACGGTCATCTGTTCCCAAACGAGGCAGAACCTGTATCATGGTGACCAGACAACTGATAAACATACTTATATATTTCTAAATACATACATATTATACATAAATTACACCCAGAACAAATGATTATGCTCATCACACAAAGATTTGTCCTGGGTGGGAAACGAACCCACTAGACCAACAGGCCAGTGGACCTTATCTTTATATTTTTTTGTGTCGGCACGCTAAGTAAGTACTTATAAAACACACTATCATATATTAAAAAGAGCTAGCACTTAAACGAAGGGGTCGACTGTCTCAGAGGACTGAAAAACTGTTTGTGACGCTCTTTGTATAGGTACATAGCTCTACATTATTGTTATGTAAAGACACTAAAACAGATTTTAATATAGCTGCAAAAAACAGGATAAAAATCCACCCTATATTTTACAATTCTCTCCTTCACAATTCTCATAAATTGCTTGAATATAATTCAACGAAAAAAGTTTATTTGAAGCTTGAAAGCTAACTCTACTAACTTGTATCTATGACTCCTTATTGTTCAAGTTAGATTGTCTTCGACCAGTAATAGGTATTCGTTTAGGTTAAGCATATTTCATATTAGTGAACCCACATTTCTCTCTCACTAACCACATTTATCCCCTTACTTACGTTGAACATTTAATTAAATTATATCTATCACTGTCGTTAGCATATCAACGAATAGATAAGTCAAAAGACTTAAGAAGTGGATAAGATAAAAGACATTTTAGCATCGTTTATAATTAAGGTTTAAAGTCTAATACTAAAAAACTTAGGCCCATTCTGTGTCGTTATTCTGACAGTCAGGTCGTCTAAACATAATCATATATTAAATAAAAACTACATTATTACTGAAAACAACAACAGTTTATAAACACAATAAAAATATGCCGCTGCTAGTTGAACGTAAGTTGATATTTGTGTTCAAACACCAGATGATTATCAACCAATCCGTAGGATACGTTTCATTACAAGTGAATGTAATATAAGAATGTGGCGGTTATCCTTTCTATTCTGCACTTAATGGAGGATTTATATTGTGGGAAAACAAATATTTAGGGTATGCTGTAAATTAAGAATAAATCTTAACAACACGCCTGTATTTCGTAAAGGGGTACGTTATAAAATAAGGTATTATTATAGTAGGTACACCCACATTTTGCCAGTTATATTATAGCTCCCATTGTAGGCAATAGGGGGGCGTACCTACTATTAAAAATAATGGACGTTATTACTTTCTTTCTCTAGGAATTTATCGTCAAAATCTGCATAGGAACTTCGACCCTATGCAGGCCCATCCTGACGCTAACCGAGTGGTCTAACCTTTCTCTAAGATCGCATTATACTTACACCTATTGTCAGGAGAACTTAATGCAACGTTTTGCCCAAAACTTGATTACATTCGACTTATACGTCCATAGGAATAATGTTCGCGAAATGTGGAAGTATACCTAGAGTCCTTGTTGAGAAAAGCTCCGCTGCCTACCATTCAGAAATTACAAGTTTAATTGTTGATTGATTAATTGTAAAACACACGTGTGATTGTGCGTCATGTTAGTCTACAAGATTTCAATACATCTTATTGTATTGTCCTATTGCTTGGTTCTTATCTAAAAGTCTCCCAAACGCATCAACACCTCTCTCTGCTTGCACCGGCTAATCCTTTCCAAAAGCGTTATAATCGTCACGCAATCGTTTCCGCGGCGCGGCGTGTCGGCTGACGCTTGTCCTCGTTTGTAGGCGAGAAAATAAAATTACCGATACGATACCGCAGTAGCGATAAAATAGGGCCCTAATGACATGAACACAAGAAAAATACGATCAACATTGAAGTAAGAACTGGTACAATGGAATAACAACTTTAAGTCGTCGGACTATTAATGACCAAAGCCTTGTTTCCTAACCGCTCATCTATGTAAATACTACGTTTTCACCGTACTTCGTCCGTGTTTTTCTTCCACCATTGTCCAATCATTACGGCGGTCAGAACTTAAAAAAATCACACATCTATTAAAGTGATTAGATTCCTATACGTAATTTATTGTCAAGCTGCGTACCAGTCGCTGGACCGAGCACAATGCCCGCTAGAAAGAAACAGAAACATGTTTAGAGCGAGAGAGGTATAGTGGGCCTTGCAAGGTGATTTCAGTTGCGTCTACGCAAGCTTATGGTCAGGTTGTTACGCACACAGCCGCGTTTTTGACGCGCCCTTATACGGCGACGCGATCGGAAAATGAAACGCGGAATGTGACGTTTCGAAAAACATTTTTTTCGGATGTTTTGGTAATGTATGGCTGTAACTTGTGCGTTCACGTTACACCTGTAACCAGCTTAGAGACTTAGTGTGAAAATTCTGATAACAATATAATGAAACAATGTTTTCTATTGTTTAGGTAAAGTGGACTTTGTTGACATATTGTAAAAGATCTGTGTGAGTGTCGGAGTGTATGTAACCTGATGTGACTTGTGTAATAACTTCTAAAGTGAAGTGTAATTAGCGTTTTTAATAACAGAGAACTATAAGGTATGTGCACCTTTTGTCAGTAGCCGATACACTAGTTAGTGTTACATTTAACACATCTTTTTGACATATACACCAAAAATTAGGATGAGACACGTAACTTTAAACCTTTTTCATTATATTATTGCAAAGCGACAGATGTTACGGCATATCTATCAATTGATGTTTACAAAATAACAACGAAAGCAATAACAATTAAAAGCTTCATTCGACATTAGTCAATTAGCAACCTTAATTATAAAGTAATGTATACGGAAGGCGATTGTTTAAGCTCACAGTAAAGATTTTAAACCGACATAAAATATGCGGCTTTTATATTTTACGACTAATTATAATTTACTACTTTCAATTATATAAATTTGCAATCGCTTACTTATAAATATTACAAGACACTATTGTCGTTGTATGTACTATTGTTGTCATTATTTAACGAAGATAGCCTCATATTAATGTTTTATTTCATCGTTAAGATTAAAAAGTTAAGATAGTATATAAAAGCGACGTTGTTTCCTTAATGTATAGTTACGATTCGCAACGCTCAGGTGATTACGGGATATTTCTGGTGCAAAATCCTAATCAATGATTGGTAGGGTTTAGAGATTATTCTTAAGGTGTCATTTAAATAATGTTATGATAAGCACACCATCATCATCATCATATTCAATACTTTTGTTCGTAATTGACGCAGTAGCTTAAAATAACGGTATTACAGGGAATTAATCAATGTTAATCGATACATTATTATGATATCAAATATATAACTCTGATGAGTTACGTTCATATAACTTGATAGTTACGATTAAATTACAATTTCTTCAATAGTTTTTTTTTACACATGATTATTGGTATTATATCAGTAGATATGTTTATTGCTACTTGCTACATAGACCGCATGTTCTCTCCGAACGGTTAGGCAGAGTTGTTTTACTGTATCAAGACCTTACACACCTACATTTTGTCGTTTATTTGTATATTTTTATGAGCTTGTATTGAGCCCATACGAGGATTATCTTCTCGATTTCCCGGCTACGAAAAGGAATTGTAATCTCAATCCATCCCGTCACGGACTATAAGATGCAATTGCTTATATTGTAGGTAGTAAACAGAATAAATTAGGGATGTTTTCAAGCTTGAAACGCAGTTTTTGTGACCACTGTGAATAATTGTGAGACATACATAGTACAGGCATAGGTAGAAAAATATTCATTCACAGGTTAATAAGGATTATGCTTATAAATAGCGTCGGAGGTGTCCTAATAGGCATAGATAAACATAAAAGCATCAGTAAAATTGCGTGTTATTTTAATAAAGTTATTAATTTGCGATACGTTGGTGTATTGTTTGCGTTGAGAAGGATTCGGTTACCTATCTTTACTATCCGGGGAAATAGATTAGTGATATGGAAAGCAGTCGTAAGCGGCTACGAAATTAGGGGAAACACGTTAAATGGCTATAGGCCCGCTACATGTTACATGGGACTTATTGATTGAAGATTGGATTTAAAGGTTTTGTATTTAGGGCTAATAGAGCTAGTGGTAAATTTATATTTATCACCAGCATTCGTTAGCAATGTGTTACGTTTATTTAATAAGATACGTGAGGACTTTTTTCTTCTAGGATATTTGTTCACCGATATTTAGTTAGATATTAATTGTAAAATCGTCTGCATTTTAAAGGCCTACAAAATTAATTTGTGTTATCAGTTTTGTAGATTTATTTATCACTATGTTTTGCATTACTTTGCAAATCTACCAAATTAAAAGTTTTTAATTAAAAATATAATTTGATTCAACGTAGTCGGTAGGTAGATAGATATAATATTTATCTTCTTCTTATCGTATGGTTGATGAACAACCTGGTATCAGAGTTTAAACCGCCTGTAGGCCTCTGACATGGCTTTACGCACCGTTGAAAAATCTCTCAGGTGTGCCAGTTTCCTCGTGATGTTTTCCTTCGCCGTTTAAAGCAACTGATGACTAATTTATAATACGCACATGAACTCGAAAAGACATTGTTGCGTGCCGGGGTTTGAACTTGCGACCTTTGACTTGGCAGTCCGACTGTCATACCACTCGGCTAACAGTTCTATATAATACTTATTTTAGGTACCAGCACCAGTCTATCAATTTATATCCAGCATCAAAATTCCCTTTTACAAAACAGTCATAATCAAATACCTTCTTAATTATCTGAAGATATAAATATCCGTTTTTAATACCAGTGTTAAAAACTACAGTATAACTTTATTGTGTCAACTCAACTAACAACACAGTATCACTTTTCCTACACACATGCGCAGACAAGCAGATATAAAATCTTCTTTTGTTTCAACCTGTTGGCTAGCGGTGGAGCGCGACTGTTCCGTAACCATGGCAACTGATACAAAGGTGTCAGATGAAAGCTGTGAGTAGCTGGTATTGCTAGCTAAATAACATTAGCTTTTGTTGTGGTATTAGTTATTATTAGGTATAGTAAAGGTTGGGAAAATAAATGGTTAAAGTTAAAAGAGATTTTAAGTTGGACATATTTATAGTAATGGTGTCTCATCTTTGAATTAGAAATAACAGAAATATGAGAAGTCCAGTCTTACAACAGTTATATCACTACATATTATAAAACAAAGTCGCTTTCTCTGTCCCTATATCCCTATGTATGCTTAAATCTTTAAAACTACGCAACGGATTTTGATGCGGTTTTTTTTAATAGATAGAGTGATTGAAGAGGAAGGTTTATATGTATAATAACATCCATTAAATAGTGGAGAAATACTGTTATTTTTAAATGACATAGGCTATATATTTAATACCCGTGCGAAACCGGAGCGGGCCGCTAGTAATTATTATAAAAAAGGAATTTCATTATTAAGATGAAAAGCACTGTACTTGGACTCGACTCTACATGTTAATGAATCTTCTTTAATGACAAAACCTAACTAATAGAAGGTCTATTTGCATAGAGTAACTAGTGTTAACTTTTAAAAAGTGCTTTTTCCTATCCTAAATAAAAAGTTTTAGGTTACGTTATCAAAGTGTTAAGAATACCTACTTTAAATATTTAACATGCTGCAATCACGTATATAGGTTAATTCTTATTAACCAAAACAAATAATTTAAATTTAATAACAATCTCAGGTGTATTAGGTAAAAAAGACAACGCGGCTTCGATCTTAGGGTCTTATAACGCCGAAGCCATCGAGTTTAAATGACGGACAGACAGCATCCAGTACTTAATTAAAATCTTACTGTAATCACCAATCTGTTTGCTAAGTATGGTGATTACGACATTAATCCCTCACTACCATATGACAGTCTATTAGTAACATGACCGTTTAACAGCTAACATGTGACATGATTTAGGTGCGCAGACGACTATAACGGTGCCAGAATTAATTACTCAAATTCAAATTTAAAAAACGAACACAATCATTCTTATTTTAAATGCATTTCGAATCGATACAATCTACTTTAATACAATACGTTCAACAAATTCAAATATCAAATTTATATTTTTTCGGATTAATTTATGATACCTATCCGAATTTATTGTTTTTAATTTCCAAACAAAATTAATTGACAAATTTTACACTTAGGAATTTGAAAATAAAATGAGAGCTTTTAAATAATACATTTTGGGTATTTCCATTGTAATTTGTATCATGAATTTGTAAACAATTTTAATGCAAATGTCAATGCTACTTAAAAATTAATTTGTTTATCGACATAAGCTTTTCTTTCTTAGAAACTGTAAAGTAGTCTGAGGGAGATAGTATGTTAAAGGTTAAAATAAAAAAAATATTAACATAGGTACCTAAGTTTTTTTCCACACCTACCATGATTTAAGCCTAAGAAAATAAATAGTAGTAGAAATAAAAGTTACGAATCGATTTCTCAATCTTAAGTAAATTATAAGGTTTTTCTATGTTACTACTCGATATAAGAATATTGATAATTTGATACAGACACATTTACACCTTACATCTCGTTGAAGTCTTTCCTAAGAAAACTGATTAAGCCGTTCCGAACGCAACTCGAAACAAACAAGCGTCTATTTACAAGCATTTTTTGTCCCATATATTTATATACAACGGACTATATATCTACAAAATACATAATACATAAGTTGTAAATATTGATATCGATATTACTTTCTGTATTTGATGCAAATCGATAGATTAGTAACCGCATTTATCGATGAAAAGTTATGATTTCTATCGATGTTAGTTTTTATCGAATTTTATTTAATGTGACAACATTACCTGTTAGATTTTATATTTGTAATTTGATATGTGGTTCTCATGTATGTAGTAGGACATTTCTTTGTAGTTAGGTAAAAACGTGTGATTCGATTTCTATCGATAGAATGTTTCCTTATCATACAGACAAGATTTATTTTTAATCGACTTAAAAAAGAGAAGGAGGTTCTCAATTCGTCGGAATCTTTTTAAATAATATTTTTGCTGAAAAGGTTTTAACGTAGACACATTAAAGGTTCATATTGGTTTATAACTTTACACTTTAGTTTAAAGTGACGCAGCCAAATAATTTTTAGTTTATTACTTTTCAAACGTTTAATTAATTTCAGAAATCTTTATAATGACAAAAAGTGTTGTATAAATGCTTGTTACAAATGTTTCTAATAGTATATAATTTTTTTTTTATTAGGTAAATTTTTAGAAAACAGCTTGTTAGTATATATTTAAAATTCAGCGGTGAAGTCAAAAGTTCTACGAATCGTCATCATTTTCTCCAGCTAACAGCTAATAGTTAAAGAAGGCATAAAAAGATAAGATGTTTTGTTTAAAAGGTTAAACGTAACAATTTTAAACACGCGATAAAATTAATGCCTATTTTATTGACCTCTGAAATTCTTTTAATGTAAATACTAAAACATGCATATACATAATAGGAAATGCCATTATTTCCAAAATATACCTCTTTATATAACATAAATTTAATTCAAATCTGCGAGCTGTTTTAATTATATTATGTTGTTTTTGGGCCTACTTAAAAAAATCAATATCCCTTGCATGTTAATAATTTGAATCTATTATGCGATTTGTGCCCAATCAAAAGCTTAAGTAATTATTTTATCTAACTATCTACGTTTAAGAGAGAGGGCTTCTGCCTAAGAGTGTGTCATTAAGGGTTGATAATGTAATTATTCTTGTATCTACAATTGCAAAGTTCTTTTTAAAATATTTTAGGTATGTTTACAAGCAAGTTACTAGTGATGTATCTGAGTAGGTATCTACCACTGTAATTTTTTTTAGCTAGCACAATTTAATTTATTTCGGTACTAGTGATGTAGTTATCGCGTGACTACATGTTATATTTTTATTTGACGTAAATAATTATACATTTATTATAAGGCACATCAACAAAATAAGTACAAATTTTTAAAATTATATTGCATAGTTTATGGACTAGTATTTAAATATTGAATGGACATGCAGAACAATAATAATATTACAGTATCCACAGTTACGTACGGTACTCTAACAAACTTATGAAACATCAGCGAACAAGCAATCTATAAAGTAATGAATTATATCAAAAAAAAATTAACCATCAACAATTCAACATTGTCATAAACAAAAATCTAAATTTACAACAAATTAATGTTTAATGTTCGCAAGCAATAAATACGCATGCGCAGTATGTCATCGGTCGGTCGACACAAATGCGCAGGATGTTAGGCAACCTACTAGTTTTATGTTTTCCTTTCCTTTTTACAATGCAGACAATAATATTACGAAATAATTTAGATATAGATCAGAAAGTTAATTAAGTGTTGTGAAATTCCATTTGATTCAAAATATATTGGCTAATTAAAAAAAGAAATTAGGTTTCTGATAGATTTACCAATCTGGTAATAGAGGAGATAAATCTATCTTTAATGATAAGGCTATACCACAACTGAAATGTCTTGGAGAAGGCTAAACCTGGTCTTGAAGAGAATCAGAATTTTTCTAAGCTAAGTATTATATCGTAATAGAGTTTTGATAAATGATGAATGGGGCTGTCGTAGCCGTCGGGTCGTACTTTAAATATACATGATACAGTATTCTTCCTAGTTCGGCTATAGAGGCTCCCACGTTACGTACTATTACAAATACTAGCCTATAAGTTTTTGTAACTAAACTGTTGTACCTAATGTTTTTGGAGAAATAAATATATTAGGTACATTATAATGATACATATTCACACTATTCTCTTGTACCAACATACCTATAACAGTGGTGAAAAAATTTGCCTTTTTACAGAAGTAGTGAAACTAAAGGTGATGCTAAAACGAAGGCCTATTTTAAGCTTATCTGATACACGTAATTAAGTTTATACTAAACATAATACAAATGAAATTGAGAAATTACACGTTGTGTATATATTACAAATAATACACTATAATCTGTGTATTATCGAGCGAAGGTTTCAATTTACGGGTTCGATTATGGGTTGGCACAAAAAGTTGAGGCTTCTCTCGTGCGAAACGGAACGCGGCGCGCACGCAACACCGCTTCTGTTTTACTTTGCTTTTTACTTTATTTTCTTGTTGTTTTAATGTTTTTTTAGGGTTTATTTTGTTATTTGTGTGCTTCGTTCTTTGTTTGAGGTCGATAATTTTGATATAATTGTTTCGGTGCAAAATTTAATGTGAAGACATTCGTCATATATAATTAAAGATGGGTTACTAACCCGTATTATTTGTTTTGTTTTGTGAAGGCTAGCTTAAGAGTAACGGCCGCACTCAGTGACGATAATGATTACTTAAACTGACACTAAGTAAGGATTTCACAAAGAAATCCTTCACTTAGTGATAGTTTAGGTTACCATTCAATGTCTCTGAGTTCGGCGGTAAGTTTACCATTACATGGAAAATATTGACTACACAATACGCACCAATGTCTTTTCGAATTCATGTGTGTACTAAAAATAAGTTATGCGTTGCTAAAAACGGTGAAGGAAAACATCGTGAGTAAACCGACACACCTGAGAGATTCAACGGTGTGTAAAGCCATGTCAGAGGCCTACAGGCGGTTTTCAACTCTGACACCGAGTTGTTCATCAACCATACATAAGAAGAAGAAGAAGACTACACAATCAGTACCTACCTTACTCTCTCGCACTTAGTAGGCACCTACCTACATCACGTTTGAATCCCACACTGGACAAAGTTGTTTCACAGTTATGTGCATCGAGTCTTCAAAAAGGTTAATTAAAAATTAACGGTCATTATTAAAATCATAACTAAATTACGAACACATAGCCTATCTAGTCCGTAGTAGATAAATAATGAGCTAAGCAATGAAAATCAATTAAAATTCAATAATAGGACTTAAAAAGAAAGTTTACACTTACCTACATATCTTATAGTAGGTACCTACGCATTCAACAATACATAAATCGGTTTATAAATCCTATTACAATAAATTGTGAGCGCAATATTGTTTCCTAGACAAACCTTTCACCTAACGCGCTGTTTCTCATTTCCCTCGAATAAAGGTACCTACTTGTGTGCGTGTCATCTGCCACTAAGACTGGCCATCCACTAACGACGAAAAAGGACTGCTTTATTCCCCAAAGGGGTAGGCAGAAGTGTATAATACAGTAAGGCGGCAAGCCTATTGCCACCAACCGAGCACAAATTCAGACTCCGTGCTGATATTGAGAATTACCTAATGGAAAAACTCAATAACTCTTCGCCTGATGCGGGAATCGAAACCCAGGAACCTTCGCACT
Source organism: Abrostola tripartita (assembly GCA_905340225.1). Classification (NCBI taxonomy): domain Eukaryota; kingdom Metazoa; phylum Arthropoda; class Insecta; order Lepidoptera; family Noctuidae; genus Abrostola; species Abrostola tripartita. Next base: position 5,745,852 of record HG996504.1, read on the forward strand.
CAGCAGTCGCGCGTAGCAACCACGAGGCCAACGAGGCAATCAAGTTATTCATCAACCATACGATAAGAAGAAGAGGGCTGCTAGGCTATTCTCGGCCCACTCTGGCCAACTGTATTGGAAAGGGTCTTCATCAGCCCGCCACCTCCATCTGGATAATTTAAAAATAAAAAACCACAAATTAGCACTAAATTCTAGAGCTAATGTATAAACTTTTATATCTACAAACAAAGAACTGAACACCACAAGCACCTTCAATACGGAAACATAACTGTATTCCTCAAGGAAACCGTTTCGCGTATTTATAGCTATAAGAACGATATATCGCCTCGCAATCGCCTAGCTCTATGTAATGGATCAGCTCAACTCATTAACTTTTTGCGCATGATTACTGTGTCACTTATTATTGCACTGTACATCTATTCTCCTTTTACTTGGGTCATTGATGGCTCATGATGAGGTTTTTTCAAGTACTGTATACTACGTATTATTGTGAATTACAAACGAGATGAATTTCTAGATGGATACTGTCATTTGTTGTTGATTACAACGCAGCTGCAATTAGGTATTGCATTTTACTTCACAAACGTACGATTGTTGGAATCTTATTTCTCAATCATAAATCGAAGTTGTGATTGGATTTTATCTGACGGTTATGCGAAACAATCACCAACTAAAATTTAGACAAGAGGTCCGTAGATTCAAATGGTAAAGCTAATAAAAGAAATTGCAGAAAGGACCTGCTTTTTTTCTGCTGACTTTCTGACTAGAAAATGCAACTTAACGGATAAATATTCGTCTTCATATATAAATAAAATTAAGCAATCGCTGTCATGTAGAGTGCACATTTTTCTTTTTAAATAGGCAATTAGTCGCCTTAATAAAGATCTTAGTTTTCTGCAATAATTAAATAATAATTATGTTATCACTAAAAATGTGTTCCCATCAATTTGTTTATAACGGCTAGTCAAAGTATAGGATAATGATACAGTATTTTAATTCAATACAAATACACTAAAGATTAACCCTTCCAAAACACCTCTAAAGCAAACAAGAGAGAACAGTACGCACACAGTACTATTAACGATAAAACCACATGAAACTCATTCCACATCTATCGAGTTAACCCAACAACTTTCGAAGCTAAAAACAATTATCATCGGCACAATAAATAGCCGTACAATAGTGCGCTCTAAGACAGGCTGCGTTCCACTTTTTAGATCGTCTACCTAGCCATATAAGGCTGTGCGTCCACTTGGATTTCTTGCAAAACCTACCTTGATTGTCGAGTGACGTTGCGTCGGTAGTAACTTACGTGTTGGATGGCTTAGAGCGGGGTACACGAAACGCGCTCTGCATTTTTATGATTGTTGAGGTTTTATAGCGGTTTTTTGGTGTTATTTATACCATTATTGGAAGGAATGGGGACTTATTTAAAGATTCGTAGTGAAAATGTTGAAGTTGTAATTATTTTCAACCGACTTCGTATGAAAGATATTATTAGTGTGATACGAGGCATTTGCCCTGCAGTGGGACAGTTTAAGGCTGGTATTATTATTAAGAGTCCTTATCATAAGAATTCGGAAGAAGTAAACGTTGCTTTTATATGCCAGAACCGTCTCTTATTCTTGTTTGAATAATAATAATTAATTTAAAACAATTGCTTAATTTTGTTTTTCCAATATCAAAACTCGTTATACAGTAGAATTTTCATATGCATTAGTAATTAATTCTAAATCCCAAAATGTACAAATGTCTGGTATTTAACGTAGTTGGATCCAACACAGTAGGATAATCCCAGTGTGCGCAGAGGTCATAGTCCTTACGTCCAGCTAAAAAACTATAATTTTAATGGCTATGATTAATATAAGTTATTAAATTCTAAATCACAACGTGTTTGAAGTGGCAGCATAAGAAATAAAATATTAATTAGTCTAGATTTTTTTGACAAATATCTATTTCAGATTTTTATTGATCACTATTCATTCGGTGATTTTAATAGCTTTTTAAAGGCATGGTTTTATTATAAGAGATATAGATACAGTATAGATATAGAGGAACCGAAAACCAAACATAATAAAAATACTATCACCTTAAATTCACGAAAAAATTCCATACAATTCTCGAATTTTTTGTTAACAAAAAAAAAGATTTTTACGAGACCATACATTTTTCATACACCATTATCTCTAGTCTTGCATGACTCGTGTAACCGTGCACTTATACATCAAATAGGTAAACGTTACACCAAACGGTTTGAAATTCTTATTGTGTTCTGGCATTGTTTATGTTTATATTATTTTAGTTTTAGTGAAGTGAAACCTTTAATAGGAGTTATGGTGTAGAATATTTGTAACGAGAATTGAACTGGTATACAGTAGGTACCCATATAATTTGATATACGTAGAGATTAACCCCTTAATTATAAAAATTGTCAATGGTGATTAATTGATTAAATTATACCTGACAATGTCGTTTGCATGTCAAGAAATAGAGATGTCAATAGACTTAAAATTGGAAATTCCATACACCTATTACTGCCTAGCAGCTTCAATCAAACATTAACCCGGAAACCTAATTTGATTTAAAAAAGACTTGAACCCACGACCTTTCTCTAACTACAAACTAAAACCCCATCATAATTTCACTTGAAAGTCTTAAAGGCGCATCAGCTAACGTTTATTATGGTACAAGACTTGATGCTAATGGGCTTATTAGAGTTACGACGGGTGCGAAGAATAACTGTTCATTACTGTACGTACCTATAAATACGCCTGCAGTACCTTCTCGGAGAAGTAGGCATTGGTGGAACCCTTTATTTAAGATTCTATTCACATATTCGTCACTCATCAGAAGTTCCAAAAATATGGCAATAGGCCCACTATCATACCTAGTTTTGAGACGACGAACTCATTACAGGTTCTATAAAAAATAGGACCCGTATTGAGTTCGTCGGCACATTTTTTCCCAGCGATAACTACCTTTCTTTAAGTAGTAGTAAGTTTAATTCAGTAAAAATATCATTTTAACTATTTAATTCAGTAAAAAAGTCATTCTTCATATACATATAAATAAATATCTTGAACAGTTAGTCGGCCCTTTACACCAAACAATACGATAACTTTTTGTTACGATTAGCATACAAGCGTAATAAAGTACACTAACTGTGTGGCACGACAAGAGTTACTTATGACGAGGCAAAGGTCAGGTCAGAGGCAAACATAAACTCCTACTTTCGAGGCACAGCTTACAACGAGGCAGAACAAGGCAGCTACGCGTATCGTAGCACTTTGAAGTTTAATGTAGATATTGTGTACGTTTTGGAAGCGGGCGAGATAGTTAGGTTAATATGGCGTTATCTTAGTTAATGTCAAAGACACCAATGAATGATAAGAAAGAAAGAAATTATGATGAAGCTTTATATGATGGACTGAAATCACCAATATACCTACAGTAAGCAAGAAACGAGGTCAATGCACCTTCTCTAAATGAGATGAGAACTGTCTGTCACCTTAGATTAGATGCATCACACCACATCAGCCTATTGCGGTCCACGGCTGGACGTAAGCCTCCCCCAGGGTACGCCACAAGGCCCGATCTCCCGTTTTCGCCCCCCAGTCAGTACCAGCTAACCTCCTTAAGTCTTCGGTCCATCTGGCCGATTAGATGCGGTGGTAATAAACGTCATTTGAATATTTTAGGATTAAATAGATACCTACTTAGATAATACTTTTAGAAATGTTAAGATAGTAAAAACTTTTATAAGAATAAAAGTGAATAACCTCGTCATAGCAAAAAGTAAAATTATTACCTTTATTCTAAGGCATTCTAGCTCGTGACTAAATCTATAGTCAATATTCATCTCGTATCTATACATTGGAATGGAGATACTGTTTGTTGTAATTGTTCGTAATGGTCCATTGTTCACAGTATCGGAGGAAACATAGTGTTTATCTGCGCATTATCAATAATCTTCATATATTTATTTGTTACGTAAAAGCATAGCTCGGACACTCCATACAGTATTCACGTTTTAATGCTTAACACTGCCTACACACACGAGCTTACATCTGTATTATAAACGCACACACGTAAATGTGGTAGGGTTGCTTACGACTGATAATTTTGACTAGGTTACTACTGCTTCTTAGGCGTTTAAAAAAATAGCTAAATGACTACTGGCGATTGACATCCTTTAAAACGTTTGCAGTCTAATTGTCGTCCAACTTAGTGCACGCGCAGGGTGCGAATGAAGGCTCTACTGTTAGCGGTTCGCGTGTAGTGGCCATTCTGTCCTTATTATTAGATATTATGTGGTAAAAGGTTACTTGTTGAGTTTAATGTGTATGATGCATCGATACTGCGTAGTTTAATACTGTTAGTTTTCATATAGGAAGTATTGTATAAAAACCACGGTAAACACATAACAATCATTACTTTGTATTGTAATTTTCTTGTTAAACGTTTTATTAAGATGAAGACTATTATGTCGTTAGCATTATCGATCGCATCGCAGCATCCGTTGAGCATACTATGTATGAGTAAGAACTAATAGAACCAAGTATTAATAATGTGATGTACTTTATTATAGCATTCATACAAACAGGCGTGATATTTACAAATACCCCGTTTGAGAATTCCACTATTATAACCTTCTTGAGTGTTATCCATATTATTTACTATCGTAGTATAGGTATATCCGGATTTAGCTCACGTGTACATTCGAGAATGCCCGACTGCTATGATCCCCTATTCATGAGCTGGTGACGCGGCGGAGTCGCGAGCCGAACTTTAAGATCCTTTGAGAATTACATGCGTAAACAGAGGACAAGTCATGTGTTGTCTTTCATCAGAAGAAAACACTCACTTTTCGTCCACTATCATAATAATATGGTGAAGCTGTGACTATGCATTAGTGCTACACCGTTTCGTTTTCTTATCAAAGAGAACGGTAGGAAAGCGATACACCTTTCCCAGAAATTATAGAGATTTAGCTTATTTATTTATCAGTCTACCGTACTAATTATTACGTTAATTCTGTTTAATTAACGATTAAGCATTAGGTTAGTAGGTAAGGTAATTGGTATAATATTGCTTACCGCACTTTCTCTTAATTACACTGACTAATTTGTGCTCGATAAACGGCAATATTCTCGCCCTATTACATTGGACTAATAACGACTGTTTGTCAAAATGTTGGAGTGCTAATACACCTCTGTCCATCCCCTTACCCCACAATATACAACCCTACTTATTATACATCAACTCTCAATATCCCAAATGTCACTTTCTGACATTTAATACACAGTTACATATCAATTGAGTTTACACTGTAACGAAACCGTAACTATATTTTAAATTGCTTTTAATTTACCAGAATTGGCCCCCATATATCTGTAACACACAAATGTTTTCCTTAAAGCTGCAGAGTGCAGAGTTCGTCCATCACTGACAGTCTGACTGACATGATATTTACACGCAGTAGGGCGCCTGCGCAACAATTAACGTTACGACGGTGTAATGAACTAGAGCCTTTCTAGAACTATTTTCAACTGTATTATACATATATGTATACTGTAATATGATTGTATTTAAATCAATATTGTCTTAAGAAAATATTAGAGTTATATTGAAATTATTCTTGAACTGCAATTAAAATATAAGCCTTAATATTACTTTATTTATAATAATTATTTTATTTCAATTCGGTTCTGCTGACGTATTCATGAAATACAATTATATCACAAAAAAAGGAAAAAGTTATCGAAGTAAATAAGTAAGCATAACTTTAATACTGGCAATTGCTTCAAAAACCATAATCCCTATACATACCTTCCTCCTAAACCAATACTTAAAATACCTCATTTACAAAATGGTCACTTCATTTAGATGTAATTCAAAATAACTGGCTATAGCATTCTTGGCCCAGCACTGGTAATCACGGTCGTGGGAAACAATAGTTCGATCATCGTAACATGCGTACACCTGTCTGCCTTAACCCATGCTTGTCGTGATCGTAGCCACTACTAAGAGGCTCCACAAGTTCACTCGCAACTCGACTCAACAACGATACGTCGATGTATCGTTGAGTCGAGTTGTGAGTGAGTTTTTGTCGAATGAAACTTGCGTTTTGTTTACATGAAGACTGATCTTTTTGAAGTTTTTATCAATGAAATAGATTATTTACAAAAATAGTGATTTAATGTGATATTATTTAATAATAATCATAATGAAATGTGAATTAGAACGGCTATGTAATAACTTTAACTAAAATTATAATAATGATAAATATAATTAAGTCATTTGCCAAATAATTTATATAATAAACGCAATTAATTATACAGTTTAGATTAAAAAGATTGTTCCGCGAATTTAAAATGGTTACTTTCCAATTGGGGATTAAATTTAAATAGCGAAAGTGTTTTTTCTCTAACACTTTATGTTTATTAATGTTTGATGGCCAGTGTTAGTCATTAATTGTAGAATTATGAAACAATTCACACGTTTTTAAATAAATTAAATAAAACACCTGGCCAACATACCTATTATATTAACTTGAGTTAGACAACTGCTTTCTTTCCACAAGATATGTTAGCCATATAGCTATGTAACGTTTATGAATAAAATCAGTTAGAAGTAGGGTTTGATTTTCGGTCGACCATCTATGATACACCATATCTATCAACTTCAACTACTTATATTAGTAGAAAAAAGTTTTAAATTACGTGAAATACATTCGAGATCCATTAGTACGGGCGTCGGCCCATCTGTCCATCATAATACTGCGCGTACGTCTCAACACTTACTACGATAAGTTGAGACAATGCTCATCACATTAGACATGATAAATTAAAAGCTTATTATATCGTTTTTAGTTATATTGTTTGTTGAGGGAGCTAGTAGTTGTGTTATTTAGAAGATTAGCTTTTATTATGCACCTATAGGTAGGTAAAAAACGTATATGTTAAGTTGTATTAGGTAATTTATTTGTCTGCTTATTGCGTTTTGATTATTGCAAACTGCTCAAAACCTGGTTTAGGTAAAAGGTGAAAATATTTGTAATAAATTACCAAGACATTACAGTATTTTGCTTTTTTTATGTAGTTAACTAGGTACCGTACCACCGCACTAAGAGACGTTAATGGTAACTTAAACTGACACTAAGTAAAGATTTCACAAAGCAAACCTTTACTTGTCTCTGAGTTCGGCGGTAAGTAAAAGAAACACGGTTTAATTATGCCTGCCCCCTTACCATGAACTCTTAAAGCAGGACAGTTTACGTTGTGGAAGTGAGAAACCGCATTACAATTCACGTAGCGGCGTCTCGCTTTCACATCGTAAGCTGTCCTGTTAATGTCCTGGCAGTACATTAATAGAACAGAATAAACAATCTTGTATGAGATAATACTTCCATAACAGGTGGCAAGTGGATGATCTGTTACTACTATTTTAACATTCTTTGATGTTAGAAGACGCAGTTGTGCGCGTTGGCAAGCCTCTCACCAGGTGGACCGACGATATCGTCAGAGTTGCGGGCAATCGGTGGATGCAAATTGCAAGTTGTCGTGCATTGTGGCGTTCTAAGAGTTTTCTTTGTCCAGCAGTGGACGTATTCCGGCTGATGATGATGGTGATGTTAGAATAGTAAGTAGTTCATTTTTAACATTAGTTTATGTTCTACAGAGGATAAATTCTTCTTACTATTGTGATCTCAGAAGACACTAAGTGCTTAAATCAAAACTAAGCTTAGGCAATTTTATAGATTTTATGTAAATCGCCTGCACTAAAATTACCATTCATATGACTTGAATATTAACATCAGGTCGTCTGCAAATTATTTTAATACAAACTATTAATTAAATTGAAGCATACAAGCATACACCATACTCATTCGACAAACACAAAGCGATAATACGTACAAACACATAAACTTATAATATTATACAACACACAGAGTCACATACACATAGCAGCGACATATTATAACTCTGCCTATTCTACATCCTGAGTCCCGCGGGTAATACATAAAAAACACATTAATATCTATACTTTATAACATTATTTACGCATTTTAAGCAGAAACACCAATACAATGTCTTATCCAATAAGAGAAAACGTGGGCGGAATTGACCGACTTATTTTATTGTCGTACTGCATAATCAAGTTTAGTTGGGATACAGACGAGACACTTTATTGCTACTACATTGCAACTAAAAAGTTGCTTCCATAAGTTCCCTAGAGAATAAAACTTTTGTATGGATCGATAAGCGAGCAAAATACGCCCGTAGTTAATTTATTTGTTACACATAGCCTCCTTTACATAATAATTAAAATCTTCATCATCATCATCCGCAGCATGAATGTACCCACTGTTGGGGTTAACTATGTCATACTCATCCATGCGCGCCATGTTCTTTTAAAGACTTGTTAGATATCTATCTATTATTATAATTCTAAGTAATATTTTTTGCAATGAAACTGTACCTACAGTTCTTACGCTAATTAGAAACGAATAACTTTGAGGGTCACTTGAATATGACAACCAATTAACAGCTTATCGGTTTTTTGTCGGAAAACTTGTCAAGAGTAAATATAGTTAAGAACAAAACGATTATCTTGCATATCAAATAACTGCTAACTGTTATTGAAGTATTCGTGATTGAATAACACAACAAAAAATAGTTGCCCGTCTATTCTGCATCGAAATTTTATAACATTTACTTTATATTACAGAAGTTTTGGTATGCGCCCAAGAGTGACGAATTACATGTCAAATCATTTTAATTGTATGATTAATTGGGTTGTAGATATGTTTTTGAATAAACAACATTATGAGGTACGAGTTATGGTTTTATTTGGAGTAACAAATTTGATATTTTGTAATTAAGTACTTTGTGATCAATTAGTCTAACAGTGATACTTGACAGGAGGATTCAACTGAATTGTGATGATAGAAGATTTATTTGAGTTGAAACGCTAATTGTTTGCTCACCTTTAAGTTTCAATAAGCTCATAATGTTGTACACTTCAGTGCTACAAACATCTGAGGGTAATTATTGTTTAGGTATACCTATAAGTATCTATGTAGTGGGGTTAGCGGTAGGAATGATATTGCGATGCCGTCTCCCTACGCATCAAAAGCGCAGCGCAGGTATTGTGAGGTCTTTAGTGGGTAGGCCCTTGAGGATCTTATAGGGATCATGGGGCAGAGTCTTACATACCTCTGTTGTCTCCCAGCGGTGGGGGAGACGTAATGCTTTTTCCTCACACCGGAAAAAAGGGTTAACCTATGCCTTTTTGTAAAATCGCAACCAAACTTTTTTGGGAATTCATATTTATACATTTTTGACAACGATGTAGTTATTCCTACTTCCTAGTATTCTTGATTTAAAAGGTTGATCCAAATATTGTGAAATAAGACTGCAATAACAAAAAGATAACAATCTAAGAGGGTATCCAGTTCATATTGGTGTTAACCATTCACAGCTTGGCACGGGCGTGGGTAGAAAACAATACTTACTTATTTTGTGAAGGACTTTAACAATGAACAATAATATTATATACTTAATCGTCGACAAGCCTGTCGTAGAAACTCATCTTATACAAAAATCGACTCTGCGGTTTAACAGCCATAAGGTCCATTCACCCATGGGGTTTATATTGGTTAGTCCTGCAGATAAGTAAGTAGTTCGTAGCGGCTTGTGTAGGAACAGTTTAGTCTCAGAAGAGATTGGCCGACAAAATTCGGCCAAGAAGATATTATAGACAGACGTGTGTCATTTATGCACATTTCGAAATTAGTCCCATATGTTGTAAAAAGGACAATATACACCGTAGATTAAAAAGAATTATATTAAGTTTACAGTTAGTTATCGAGTGTTCGTTAAACTATCAGAACAATCCAATCAATCGATATAAAACCAAAACCGGATTAATTAATAATGTGCGGTACTATTTTAATTTTATATTTCACTACACCAAAAGTAATTCGCGTTTTTTTTTAATAATTACACACTATCAAAGAAACATAAAATATGATGATTAAAATAATGATTAACAAAAAATGCGCTAATGACTCGTTTATAACCTATGTTCATGAAAAATCAATAGAATGAACTAGTTTTTGTTCGACGAATGTACTAATTATTATTTTTAGTATATTATGTACCTACCTATGTTTGTTATTAGATAATAATTCTTTATTTTGTGAGGTGGCGGACAAAAGTAGGTACCTCCTAACTTGCTGTATGTGATTTAATAATTATAAATATTCGCTGATGACATTGTACACACATTATTATATCTAAGTGCAAATCAAGCTTAGGTTTTGTATGTATTATATTATATTATATTTTGCATAGCAACGCGCCGGCCTTCAAAGAATATATTTGTAAAGCTTCAGCGGATTCTATTTAGTAGTTTTTACGCGAATCTAAAACATACATACAGACAATAATTCAAAAAATTATACTTTCGTGATCAGAATCGTTTAGACACCATATTGCACTATTTTTTTTAAATATCTTCAATGTACAGTTTTGACTCCGTTACTGTTTTATTATATGTATAGATTGTATATTAATAAAAACAGTATGGAAAATATCTCAAAATGTCAAATTTATCCTACTGATAAAAAATAACTGGCGATTGAAAAATCGGTCCTTAGTCAACTTACAGAAAAAAAAAAGAATGTTCCCATTCCCATGAGGCAATAATTATCACAACTTTTGGCTCTACAATCGGCAAACTGACACTATATTCTGTTAGCCTGTTTCGGCTTGACCAATATTACGAGTAAACAACCGGACAAATACGAGTGATAAACTTGTGGTCAATAAACATATTGTGTAGGCCGAATGTCTCACTTGAGACGTTGTCAAACGACACTTATAACTATTGTTCTGAGAAGTATATAGCGTGGGTGAAATCATCTTTGCTTTGATTCTTATATTTGTTACGTGTACAATATACATGTGTTCTAGTTACAATGGAGCTTTACTTTTATGACAAAGTTACTTTATCTTTGCTAAGTTAAAAAGTATGATGTCATGCTAAGCGACCACTATAACAACGAAGATGGCAAAAAATATATAATTCACATTAGAGAACAAAGTGGAAATTAGTCGTAATTATATGAATTAATCATACTTTTTCTTGAAACCATTTCTTCTATCTTAATTCTTGCAAACTGTTGATTTTTCACGTTAATAATACATTAGGTATTTATTTTTATCGTCTAAATAGTTGTAAATTTAAAAATTTACATATTGAATTAGATATAAAAGTTTAAATTATTAGTTGTTTATCTTCTGGCGAGTCGTAAAAGTCAGGAAGGGTTACTAAGATACATAAAACGTTAGTGCTATGTAATTTAAAACAGTAGACATTGATATTGCTATAAATTTCTTAGAAGCTGTAAAGGCTTCCTCAGCCTACGATACGGCCACGTCAAAAAAAACTATAAATTTATTATCTATGATAATCAAATATATGACACCTGGATTTAACAAAATCAATTATATTATACTAAAAAGCTTACACAAGAATAATTTGAAATTTTAGTTACAAGCAGTTAGCGAAGCTTACAGATTTGCGCCTACGGGCACCTAATAAGTCACGTACAATCACGCTTGTAATTCCTGAAGGGGTAGACATAGTTGTGTTTTTAATTCAGAAGTCTACACATTACATGTTGCTACTCAATAGCGAGCCAATACCAGGTCTTAGATGATTGAGGCAACATGGAATTCGTCGCCTACAAAACAATTCCCTTTTTCAGTGACAGAATGGGTTTTTAAGGTCATTGGCAACTTAAAAATATTATTAAAACAATAAAGCTAAAGCGCTTTAATTGTAATAAGACTATTTCAATGATTAGTAGATATATTCCTCAACACGCCTAGGTGCTATACTACTACCGCTTACTAGTGCTAAACTAGTAAGTAAAAACGGCGCATAAGACTGACCAGCAGCACAATCTGCCCCCTCACCATAATTTTATAAAGCAGGACAGTTTACGTTATGAAAGCGAGACGCCGCATTACACTGCACGTAGCGGTGTCTTACTTCCACATTGTAAACTGTCCTGAAGAGTTCATGGTAAGGGGGCTGTTTGTCACAATTGATCCCCCATGACGAGAATCTCGTGAAAGCCGAAAGAGATAAGCAAATTAAATATCTTGATCTGGCGCACGAGGTTGTCGACATGTGGGAGGTGGACTCAGCAATCATTGTACCGATAGTCGTTTCGGCCAATGGTCTCATGGCCAAGAGTCTCGACCAACACCTGAAGAGGCTCACGTTAGGCGGTTGGGTCAAGTGTTTGATGTAGAAAGCGGTACTCCTTGACACGGCACGCATTGTGAGGAGGTTCCTCTCTCTGGAGCCCTAACCACCGGTAGCTTGGACCCTGTTCCCGCTGCTGGTTGGGCCCTATTTTTTATATTTTCAAATATTGTATTTTTATATAGATATTTAAAAATGTAATTTATAAGAAAAATAATTTAAATAAAGGAAATAATAATAATAACAGCCTATAACTGTCCCACTGCAGGGCAAAGGCCTCTTCTCGTATAGAGAAGGATTGAGCACTGATCACCGCGCTAGCTCACTGCGGGTTGGCGATTTCAGATAATTAAATCCAGGTTTCCTTACGATGTTTTCCATCACCGTTAGTCAGTGGTGACTTAGAATATCTAAGAAAGTATTTATGACATTGAAAAAGTCACATTGATACTTGCCTGGGTTTGAACCTGCAACCTCGTTGAATGTATTGAATTGAAATTGAATTGAATGTATACAGAAGTTTTTTTTTTAAACGTTGCCCCACACTAAGAATTTCTACTGTGGTGTGGGTGCGTTTCACAAACCCAAACTCGGTACAAACATCTGCGGTTCGCACAAATTTTGGCCCCGTGCGGGAATCGAACCCGCAACTGTTAGCGCAGCAGTCCAATCGCTTAGCCACTGCGCCAATCAGGTCGTCGAAAGTTATACCTGAAGTTGTATAAACCAAAGAAAAAGTTTCACGTTAATAACGTATTACACTCACTTCTCAATAATAATACACTCATGAGGAAGGCCAAGATAAATGTTATTTTGAAAGCCCTTTTGTGTCTCTTATTATATATGTGCATAAATTCCTTATAAATTGTTGGAAATGGCTTCATTGAATCAGTTACAAAATATAAGTCCACATTTTATTGGTTCGATAGTTTATTTTGTTGCCTGAATGGTTTTGTAGTAAATGATGTAATAATATAATATATTATTATTGTAATAGAGCCTTTTTTTGAGCAAATATGGTTCTGGTATTTTTGGGTTAATTATCTACGATTTTAAAGCCAACTGTCTTTTCGTATTCATGTGCCTATTATAATTAGTTATCGGTTGCTAAAAACGGTGATGGAAAACATCGTGAGGAAACCGGCACACCAGAGAGATTTTTCAACCGTGTGTAAATCCATGTCAGAGGCCTACCTACAGGCGCGAGGCGGTTTAAACTCTGACACCAGGTTGTTCAACAACCATACGATAAGAAGAAGAAGAAGGGCTAACTGACGCGATGTAAATTTATCCTATAGTAGTCTAGCAATTTGGAAACAGGCTAAATATATAAGCAGGCTATACGCTCTGGCTAAATGTAGGTCTAACTCTTCGGGGAATAGGAGCTTGATGATAATACATACTCACAGTCAACGCTAACGATTTAGGTGCGTTCCTATTTAAATAATTTAACTTAGGATAATAGAAATATGTCACGTATCTATCCATATCTCACATAAACAAAGACCTCGTTAATTATCCTAATATTTACATACTGGCTTGTTAAAAGCCTTACACCTTACCCAATGACGTCATTGCCATAAATATAGAAGCGAATTCTTTAATGATTCCCACGATCACAGCTGGAAACGTTTTCCACAATACTCACTTTACAAAATCAATATATAAAAACAAAGTGGTCTTGTCAGTTAGTCATTAAAATAACCATTTGAATTCTTAACACAATTTCAACTGATCAGCATACAGTTAAATTATAATATTAATGGAAAATAAAATTAGCATTGTTCAAGAAATGTGAAATTGTTGTACAAATGTGAAAACACAAAATATTTTTTTGCCTAAATTGTAATAAACAATCGAAAGCTAATTAGTTTGATAATTGTTGTTAAAAAAAAGATAAAATGACCCTGCATTTCACCGGTTATATTATCAGGTCCCATGTAATAGGGAGAGTTGAATCTATTGCCATTACCCGGGTACAAAATTCAAACTTCCATGAGAATTTGCCCGTCTTGGAAATCAAACCCAAAACCTCACGCTGAATCGCACTGCCGGCGACTATTAGACGAGGCACTCATTTATGTATTTATTTTAATGTAATGGTCTTTTCAATTTAAGCTATTTCCATATAAATGATTATTATACGTAAGGTGGTAATGTGCTCTATAATGGTCGTTGTTGAATGTTTTATTGACTGCTTGATTGTTGCTGGTTTAGTTTATGTTCAGTTAATTCTTCTCATCAAGGAGGATAATATTTTGTAAGGAATTCATATTATTTTAATACTTAATGCACATTTTATTTTAGCACAAAGGCTGACATAGAACCATTGGGCATTTTCTACCAGTGAAAAATCTATTAATTAACAGGCCCCTCTTTTTCTCTGAGCCCTGCGATAGATGGACCCCCTAGTTCCTAGATTACCAAGCAAAAAAAAGGTCATAAGAGCCCCATTGTCCTCATATGCCTTAATCACTTGACTAGAAAACCGTGTTAGGTCTCTCTCGGCAAAATTCACAAAAAAAATTCAACATGTCTCCTACGGTCAGCAGAGAAACAAACTAAACATTAATATCGATCAAAACAAATTCAGTCTTTTATTATTAATCTTTGAGAAAATAATCTTCAAAATATTTGCAAGCAAAACTCATAATCCAGTGTATAACTACATATCAGACCAGCTTCTAACACTTTGCCCGCGAGATTAAAAGGCTTAACCCTTTCACAACCGCTTCTCAGTCAAGTTACATTGACAAATAAGTTAAAAAGCTCCGGCGGTGCCTCTCAAACGCCCACGCTAGCCGTTTGACAGTCATTTGTTAAAGATTTCATTTGTTTTTTTACGCCACTTAACAGGTGACAGTGTAATAATACTTTTGATATTTTGTTCGGGAGTGTGACGTCATGATGTGACATGTCAATTTGTGGGTTTGACTTTAATTTTTTTTATGTGTTTTTTTGATTGGTTGTGCGGTATGTTGGCATAGAGTTTAAAATAAAGATGTGAAGTTGTCTTTGTAATTTAAAATGATTAAACAAAGCAATTAAATAATACAATTATAAAACTCATTAATTTACCCACCTATTTTTTTTTATTAAATTGCTGTTTTACTTTTATACCTTATTTAGTTTTTAACCTATATTGCCTTGCCAATGAATATTTTGATGACGTAACCCATCCTTACACACTCACTGCGGTGTAACCCTGTCGTTACACATTCCACAAGAGTGACCCATCCGCCTCCATTGCAGCCTGCCGGACTTTATAGGTACCCATGGTAAATATTCTCTATAACTGGAAACCTGTTGTTCTACAAAATGTTGGGACGCACTAAGCGATTTTTGACTATACTAAAATTGTAATAAAATCTACCATGCCATAAACCACAAATAGTCTGGTTGTCTTAAAACAAGTTCGTATAAAGCAAGTGGCATAAAACCAAAAAGAAAAAAAATAATAGCACCTTATTCATTTTGCAATTCTTCTAAGATTATATCGCACTATTTTGCACAACACATATTCAATTAAAACAATAATAAACCCCGCAAAGAATCGCTCATTACTTATGAAATGAAAAACAATAGTGCCGATATAAACCGCTCGCCGGATGTGGGTTAAACGAAGAGGACTCTAACTAGCGGATACAGGTAATAGAAATATTGATTACGATCTAGGTAGGCCGTAAAGCTAGGGTTACACAGGTCCATAGGGCCGGTATTCACGGGTCCTTTTAAGAATTAAAACAAACGACTAACGCTTCCTGCATGACCACTACTACTAAACAAATGAGGGACGGACTGTAGGCCTAAGGTAATATTTGTGGTGTTATTTTTTTCTAAACGGGACAAGCCCACCTCTCGTGCCCATCATTGTAACTCCTGTAAGCCAGGACCTACAACGTAACCATTAAAAACCATCGAGTCAATTAAGCTCGAGGCGTCCCAGAGAAAAGACTCCACTGTGGTGTTAGTGGATGGTTAGGGGTTAACAGGTCTTACGGTGGCTTCTTATGAACTTTTTATAACAAGTGTTGTGCCACACCGAGTCGATTTGTACGAGCCACAAAGGACCACGAGCGAGCCAAGGGACCCCATCTCGCGGCGCGTATTTCAGCTATTTAATAGGCATATTATTTTTTATTATTGTATCTTGTATTTTGAGAATGCCTGACTATTACACGGCAGCCGAACTGGCAGTTCTCGAACACCGCCGCGTCACCAAGCACATAAGTTATCCGTTTGAGTCCAAAACTAGTCGGGCAGTCTCGAAAATAGACGTGAGTACAACCGCAATACAATAAATGATATAGAACCTCATAACAGAAAAGAACACTACCTAAAAGCAAGTCGTACACACACGGACAACATCACTAACGTAATAAGCTTTCTGATGGACAAGGAAGCAAGAAAATTGCTGTACCATTTACAATGGTAATAGCAATGGACTGTACTCGGTAGCCACCTGTTCCAACAAGCCAATTTGGAACATTTGCTGAACACAAATTGTTTCTCTAGTTGGCGGTTGATGGCATGATTTGATTATGATGGATGCGGCTTGTGAATTTCATTAGCGAGACATTCATTCTATCGTTTCACTAATTATAATCTTTCGTTAAATATTTTTTATACATATAGCGTTCTACTATAACGACATTTGTCAGTGTTATCCATATTATTGACTATTTATTCCGGTTATACTCGCGTGTGTATTCGGGAATGCCCGACTAGTTTCAAACTCGAACGGAGCCCTTATTTTATGAGCTGGTTCGGGTCGCGACTCTGCCGCGTAACCAGCTCATGATTTGGTAAAGAAAGGCGGCCTCCTTTTCAAATAACACATAAAAAAATAGACAACACGCATGTAGGTACTATAGGTAGGTACCTACGTGGTGCACTCACATTTCAATAGTTAGATAAGTTATGGTCCCAATGTAATAGAGGGCGAGCCTATTGCCTTCAACCGGGCACAAATCCAGAAAGGGCAGAATCCCTTTGTGCTGCTTCTGAGAATTACCTAATGGGGAGCCAATATCACTTTACTTGACCAGGGATTCGAATCCAGGACCTCATGCTTAGCAACCGCTAGACCAACGAGGCTGTCTACTTAACAAAATTGATTTACGTACCTACCATAGCAGCATCTCATTAAAAACATTTATTAAAGGACTGTTTAATATCGTCTTACCTATTATCATAAAAATATGCATAAATAAACGTGCAATAATTATATTATTTTAGCATCGATTCAATTATCTCATTAATAAGAAAATGAAGCTAGGATATTATTATAATAATTATAGGTCATAAAATAATGCCGTCTCCACCGTGCAAAGTCGTTTTATATCATCCGGTCCTCACTGTAAATGAAGATTCAGTTATAAACTTAGATTTAACGTTACCGCATAACATTATTCCTTGCGGTACTCCGTCTAGTCTAGGAAGATCTGCCTACACCAATCAAATTGACCACACTATAGGCCAAGATACGTTGGTGAGCGAAGAGTTATTACCACGCACTTTTGACCTGCGCCATCCTTCTATATTCTTTACCATACCGTTCAAGTTACATTGGTCTTGTAATAGCTTGTATTGTAACTGTATGAGGTATACGAGTTTCTCTTGTTAAATTTTAATAACAGGGCTGTAAGTGCCTGTGGAAAATTGACCGTAAATCAAGGCGGCGGCGTTGATTTGAGTGGGTTTTATATAATCAATATTTTTATGTGGCTCAGTTATGAACAATGAACCAAGGAGAAGAAGGGTTGCATCATCTACTTGTTATTTCGCATGACCGGTTGACAATGACCACGGGCCTCGATCGACTTTAATTATGATTTCTTACAAGGCAGACCTTGGGAGAATCGAAATACAAACAACTACGGTTGCTCCACATTATCGTAATAAGCTTAGGTAATTAAATTATTTGTAATTTACTAAAACGTGCTTTAAATACAGCTGACTGTTAAATTATGTATCTCGCATTTACTAATCGAAAATTCAAAAATCGAAAATACTAATACCTTTAGTTGTTGAGTGTCGAACTAAACACACAGACCATCACAAAAAACTTTGCCTCTTTGCTTATTAGGTCATCTAAGTCTCGTAGTAGGGAGATTAAAGTGGCAAAACTTACAAGGAAGAGAGTATCTTCCCTTCTAATCTAATGTAGACTTCTAAAACTAGTTATGTTTAAAGATTAACAATAAGTTAAGATACCGTAACATATTTTAACGTGTAATAAGTGCCGGATATCGAACTTTCTCTACAAATATATTGTACACAACTCATGATAAACCGCTCTAACAACCAGACGTAACCTTAGATTGAGAACAATGCGCATTATTTACACATTCCGAAATACATGTGGGAAAATATTTATAAAAAATAACAACTTAATATATTCAAAACCGTAACCGAAATAGATAGAGATGTCTCTATTCGTTCGCGTCATTGTTGAAAAGCAATACCTTCTCTACATAATCGGCCATATTTCAAACGTTTATAACCATTTATTCAGAATTTTATGAAATTGAATAAAATTTTGTATCGAACTTAATTTTTGATTCAATATGAATTGTACGATTTAACATGATTATTGTAATAATTTTGACTGTTGATTGACTCAGAATGTTTTTTTTATATACAGCGTGGTTTTTTTGGACACTTATTATTACGGTTATACATAGGTGATCGGTAGATTAGACTATGTAGGTAGAGAATGGGTACCGGGTATTATGATGCTTCTTCAGAGAGGCCTACCTTTATCCATAGTGTACTGTTAGGCTAAACTGAAATCGAGTAACTTTGGCAAGTCCCAAATCTGGAGATTATTTATTAATGAAGAACCATGTGACGAACACTTCTCTAAGTAGAATATAGAATGTTTTAAACAAATAATATTAATCTACTCGATTGTAAAATGTTAAGCATATTTTGTTAATACAGCTTAGGTACTATCCTTTTTTGGGAACTCTTCCAACCATCATCATCATCGTGTAAACTCTAACCGACGACAGGTAAACATAGTATTTAAAATATTATCAAATTAAGTGTAACACGCTGTATTACAGGGTCATTAACAACTTTGTCGTGAGACATAATTTCTTATTTATGAATATTTAGCACACAATTTTCACGAGTTTAATATTTTTATTACTTAAACTACTAAGTTTACCTACTTAAACACGATTACTGTAACAATTATGCAACTCCCAACATCCGGGAAATATTAAACTCACTTAATGACAATTACGATTTATTTGATTAAAACTGAAACGCATAACGTTTAATTGTGTATGTAATATCCTGCCTATTTCATTATAAAACCAATTCAGTTTTAGCAGGAGCATATAATCGTGGTAGGTACCGATACGAAAAAATGTTTTCTTTATTTAATAATCATACTTTTTTTCATTCTATTGACATTTATCGGTATTTAAATTTATCGAAAAGTAATTCTTATTTCGTTCCCCAGCGCATGTACTTGATTGTGTCCTCAAAATATTGTTCCTTTGCGTCAATAGAAGAAAATATTCATGAAAAACAAAAGGCGATAGTCACCAAGTTTTAAACAAAGAGTCACACGGATCGCAGGTCAAATGTCAGTGTTGACTTAAAAAAAATAATGTCATCAACCTTATCTCCACGGATAAGAATCAAATGACACTTTAGAAAGACGAATGGGCCCTTCGAATCGATACATCGGTTCCTACGTGTATCGATTTAAAGATCGATGCTTAAGGCTTTTTAATTGACAAGCGAACGATTAAATTATTCGAGTATTTTAAAGTATGATGTCGGGGGTTTGTTTACAATGCGGTGTACGTTTACATGGATTGAGTGTGTGTTTGTTATTTTATTAGCTGGTGATTGAGAAAGCATCTTCATTTGTAAACGACCAACGAGAGCTGCTAAATGAGAATTTTAATGCTTGCGTTTAGTGTGAAACTAGCTTAAAATTGTAATGATTTTGTAAGCATTTCTTAATACTAAAATTTGTCTTATATTTTAGATATATTTTACAGATATTAAGTGTGATATGAACATGCGAAAATACCACATCACGAAAAAACATTTTTTTTTTTAAATATATTTTTAAACCCTCAACCTTTAGCTGCAAGCAAGCAATCATCTAGCCTCTGCATTGCGCTTATAATTTTAAAAGCAGCTTTAAACAGAATTGATGTAATAGTTAAGATCAAGTTAAATTTATTTGTCGCGAAAAGAGACTGCTGAGCATGAGGCCCTGGGTTTGAACCCCGGGTCGCGCAGTGTTTCTAGGTTTTTCAATTAGGTAATTCTCAGTTGCAGCACGGAGTCTGGATCTGTGCTCGGTTAATGGCTACAGACTCGCGCTCTATTACATTGGGACCTATAACATAATTGGCAAAATTTGGGTGTACTACACACCTATGCCTATCCCTTCGGGAAATACAGGCGTGATGTTATGTACTTTTAAAACACAATAGTTAACCAGACTCCGGTTACAATAATTTGCTACCATTAATAATTAAATACGTCATAAAAATCTTTGAAAAAAGAAAACATCTTACCTATCAGCGGGTTATTAGCTGCAATTACTTAAGTAATAAAATTTAGTTCGACCACACTTCATTATTAACAGTTATTAATTTATTTATGACCACTCTGTACTCCATGCATGATACTAGTAAAGTTGTAATTCTCATAATAGCCTGTCATTTTAGTCTAGACATTCTAAAAATCGTTTTTTACGGCAACTTCCCCCTTACCACGAACTCTTAAAGCAGGACAATTTACGATGTGGAAGCGAGACGCCGCTACGTGCCGTTTAATGCGGCGTCTCGCTTCCACAACGTAAACTGTCCTTCTATAAGAGTTCGTGGTAAGGAGGCTGTACTGACATAAAATTATTATACCTAATAAAATATAAATATAATAAATAAACGGTGTTGTAAGATAATCGCAAATTATATTTTTTGTTTGTGAAGATTATTTGAGAACGTAAGATACACCTGTCGTTCAAGATTATTAATTAGTGTACCGTTGTTTGTGGCGAGTGTAGGTGAAAATATGTGGACTGAGGAAAACGTTCGCAGACGATCTGACTCTGTACTAAACTGTTCATTACTTAATAATGACAGGCGATTTTTAAATGCAGACCATGTTTCTAGCAAACAAAGTTCTATTCTATTCGTTTCAGGTACAAAAAACTGGCTGCATTTATCAATAGGTACCGACACTTCAAAAATACTGAGAGTTATAGATTCGATTCGATTTTCACGTCAAGCAACGTGATGTTTTATTTTTATAATTTTGATTTTATAATTGCCTCTGATTAATAGCAAAAGCTTATTTTTCAAAAACACGAGGGAAATGCATTGAATTTATTATATTATATAGTGCAAAAGCATACTTCTGCCTTCCTACCAAGTTAACAAAGGCGTGATGGTAAATAAGTTTACTTACCACGTCAAAGATTATAAGCGTACGTATAAGTATGTTAATATTGTAGTTCCACGATTAAAGAGGTCGGTTTTTTCTCAACATTTCAGAAGTCAAGCTCACAATAAAAACGAACACTGCAATTAACAGTTTCTGAGCACGAGGTCTCGTCAAATCACCGTCGAGGTACAAGAACAGTGAGTTTTTAGTCCAGACATACACTCGGATTAAGAGGATTAGTATCAATCATGGTACAAATTGGAGGTTGCGCCATCGCCGCTACCAGCCAGGGATTATTTCTATGGTGTCCGATGGCTGACGATTGTGCCCGGTAACTGTTATTGACATTTGGTAAAAGTTAATTGTGTGTTCGTATGTGTTTGTGTAGGTACGCTCCGTGTGTTGCAGTTGATTGATGAGCTTTTATGAAAGTGTGGGAGACAAAAGATGGAGGCTATTGAACGGTTGTTTTAAACAATCGAGGTTTTGCACATTATATAATTTCCTTTTACATTCGGTCTAGGATTTCTCCGGCTATCGATCATAATTTATAGCCATGTAACTACAGATAAACATTATCCTAAACGTATGTTTTTAAATCAGCCGTCAAGTGAAAGTGATAATTACCAGATATCATCTCATCCTTAGATTCTTATTACAGATACACATGTAATAGAAATTAAAACTGTTTAGTATAATCGTATCAAAACATAATCATCTATCATTTTGACCACCAACGCGGTCCTAGGCAGGTCAATTATACTATCAGACAGTTTCTCAAATTTATGACTACCATTCGTATTGTTTCAATTAGAAATAAAGAATTAAATGTATTCTTGAGCCGCCCAAATTACTATATCGTAGTTATGATTTAGGATAACTTTCTATTGTAAAGATTATTTATAACAAAATATCAATAAACGAGTGGCCCCCGAGCACGAGGGAATGGCTCATCGGCCCGCCTATACGTTGTAACACAAACCATTATTTTAGTTTTCGATTTGAATTAAAGTTGTGTTGATAATGTTACGGTACATGCGCTGACCTTCATCTTGGTGTGAATTGGCGTTGATACCAAAATGCTTGTAATAAAATATGTTAGAATCGTCCGGGCGACATTCTTTCTTTTAATATGAGGGACAAAATGAGTCTCTATTTACCTCAAATATGTAGTTAGTTACGTTTCTGGCGATGTTCTTGAGAAAGCTTATCTTTTGGAAGCATGTATTGTGGTACGTCTCTACTCTTCTTCAAAGCTGCGTTATACATACATACAATTACGGTAGGCAGAGCTGTTTCCTTTATAAGAAGTCCGTTATTTTTTACTTATTCAAACTTTATGTTACAAAATGTAAAAAAGGCTTTAATGCCTGAGGCATTCTCTACCAGTCAGTAACGGTGGGTACAGAGATGTCGAGTCTAGTAGAGGTCTATTCACATTTCACACTCATCATAAGTATGAGACTTATGTGATGAGCATATTGCCATTCACAGGGCAAACAAAAGCTAAATTGCGCACCTCAATTGGAGCCGTACTGCCCCATACCTACCATCAAATTTTATAACAGGACACTTTCAGATGTGGAAGCGAGACGCGGCTATGTGCAACGGAAAATGTCCAGCTTTAAAAGTTCATAGTATGGGGGCTGGTCAGCTTAGCCTTCGCTTAATAAATAACCCTACAACAAAGAAGCAGTAATAACAAGACACAGAACAAAACATATAGATTACTAATGCACACTGCTCTCTACATAATGTTGTGTAACTTGAATAATGTATGGTTCACAATAAAGTGTATTCTGTCTTTCTAAAGCCTCTGAAACAGAATGCGAAGACAATGAAGTCATAAAAAAGTTGTATGCGAACATTGTAACCTGATATGCGTATCTGTGAGGCTGGTAGTCATGTCACAGACATAGGCTTGACTACCGGCGAGAAATCAATACTCTGAGGCATTGGCTAAACCGTGTAACGTGCACATCTAACTAATATGACGTTGCCTAATCGTGTTCAAACTCCATTATTTTCGGTAAATTGAATTATTGTTTTTGTATCAACGAGTTTATTTGGTTAAAATTGAATGATGATGTTAGTAACTCATAAAAATTAAAGATCCATAATAATAGGTATTATATGCCTCAAAGTCTCGATGGTGAAGTCTGAATGCTAAGCTTTCAGGTTTGATTCCAGGATCGGGAAATGAATCATTTCTCTAAATCCAGGAAAACCGTCCCGCGATGACTAGAACAGTAGTAACCTACAGTTATATAATTATTTAGTGTCATAATTAATCCCCGAATGAACCTCCATCCAAAATTTTTATTAGAATGACTTTATTATACTATAATATATATAGGTACGTACAAAAATAACAGTCTATCATTAATATCAAAATAAAATCATCGTATATTGTGACTCTATCAACACTGCAATTTTGCATACGTCCAAGCACATTCTCTCCAGATTTCTAATTACAGAGATAATATCGATGTTTTTAAGGTTGCTATCTACATGCATCTCTATGCACATAACTACCTAGTGTAGCTTGTAGGTGTAATTACTTTCATAATGTTCGCTACCTATGAAGTTATTTCGTCAATGTGTGGCGGCAATTTGCAAAATTATAGCTTTTACACTGTTAGTGATTCGATATAACGGCTTTTATTAGTGATGGGCCGCCTACTGTCGGGAGTCGGCTTTGTTACATTTAATCGACTTGAGTGTAAGATTATCGATATTTTTAATGGTTTTTCGTTTTTTATGCTACGATTTATGACGTCCTTTTTATTGTTGTTTGGAGGTTACTTATTTAAGAATATTTATTTTGTAGAAATGATAATTGTGTCACTATAATAATACTTTGATGGTGTAGAATATGGATGTGAATAATATCGTATTAGTATTTACCTTAGTATTTTTTGTAAAGTTTTAATTTAATATGTATTACAATCACATCGTGTAATTGTGTCGCTTCGTGTTACTATTCCCTTAAATATCCCTACTAAGTACCTAATACACTTTCCCCAACTATTAAATCGACTAATAAACCAACACTACATCCAACTCTTCCCATCACTAGTCTCAATACATCGACGTTTCGCCTTTGGGAATGATTTTGTTGAAAGTATTTAAATAACTAAGATTACATAGTGTATCGATTTAATAGCACACTGTGATTGACAGAGCCCAAAGTAATAAAATTAAAAGTGAACTTTGTTTATGGCGCTACAATTTTTTCCCCGCCGTAATAAAATAGGAACGCAGTTGATTGGAAACTTCATAGAAGACGTTAATTAAGATGAACTTACGAAACAGTTATTGAATATATTTTACATAATTTGCGTGAGAAAGAATGTCGGCTACCGGCTGCGTTGTGTCGTAAATTTTGTAGGAAAATAGATATTTTAGATTTGTTGCATATTCAGACCTAGATTTTTGGAATTACTGGCGAATATAATTCAGTTATTTAAAGCTTTCTTACGTAATTTCTTTTACGGTATCATTATTATTTGTATTGGCATCAGATAATTGCCACAGGGAACATGCCATACCGTAGTGTTGAGATTTACCAGTCAGTAAGGACAGCAACGAGAATGACCGTCCAGGGAGCGCCGAGCTCAGTAGGTCTGTGACAACTGTGAAGGGAACTCTACTTTACTAGCATCTAATGTTAGGTATAATAACAACATTAAACGACTCCCAATTAAACATTTTATGTTTTCCTTATAACATAAAGAGCTGATGCAACATTTTATACACAAAATATAAATGACCTTCTATCGGTCTAACATCCGGTCCCAAATTCCATCCTTACATCGCTGGGATAGCAACGTATTCGAGATATTTTTAGATTAATTCCTAGTACACTTGCTAGATGGTTTGTGTTTTGTTCGAGTTCACCTGGTTTTGTATTTGTGTCCTAATGGCATCAAACTATAATTGTGTACTCACACATTATTGTAACACTACTTTGAAAACGCTGACTTTTACTAGAAATAAAATTGATAACAAAAATTATTTACAATACCAACTACAAATACAATTAAGAATATACCTATTTCAAAACGATAGCGTAGCTTGTCTAAAATAATAAGAAATCTATTCAACAAACAAGTTTTAGGGCGTGCCAAAAAATAAAGCGTAGCTTGTCTAAAATGATATGAAGTCTATCCGACATAAAGGTTTCAGGGAGTGCCAGAAAAATAATAAAATAAAAAAACAGAAATAGATAAGAACATTTTAAACGTCTATCGTAAGAAGTAGGAACCAACTTCAGGTTATTTCACTATCCACATGTTATTAAGTGAAATGAAGTGACAGCAGCCTAAGCTGGCAACTTGATCCAATTTATATAAGAAAAAGTTGTACCTATACAATAATGTAGCTACCTACCTACTATAACCACTTTTCCTTGCCAGTAGTCTTCTTGTCAATTTCATAGGAAAGGCTTTACTTATAAACGTATAATGATGCATAATTATTGCTGTACAGCGAGTTAATCTATCGGTACATGGGTAGGTGAGGTTAGACAGTTAAAACTAAACAAGATATCAGTTTTTATGTAGCGGAGAAGGGAACAATCTAGTCTTAAGTATTTATAACATGAGTTCATTGACATAACACAGAACATACCTAGTAGTAGATACCAAGGTAGATATAATTTTGGTTTGGATTTTAAACTGATGAAAACACAACAACAAAATATTGTAAACAAGGGGATGTTTTGAGTCAATTTTCTTAGAAAAATATGGACTAAATCATCATCATCATCATCAGCCGGAAGACGTCCACTGCTGGACAAAGGCCTCCCCCTTAGAACGCCACAATGAACGACAACTTGCCATTTGCATCCACCGTTTGCTCGCAACTCTGACGATATCGCGGTCCACCTGGTGGGAGGCCTGCAACGCTGCATCTTAGACTAAGTATGATGTATAAAATACCACAAGCAAATATCTGAACACGGAAAAAAAACTTTTCATTTCGGATTTTCTTATAATTAATTTTAGGAGTAATCAAATCTACCTGACCACCAAGACATCTATCTAATTAAACAACCGCCTACCAAATTAACAACAAATACATAGGTATTAAAAACAAAAAATCTATTAAAATTGCCATCCATCACCTAAAATCTAATTAACAGCCATTACAATATAAATTAAAACAATATCGCCGAAGGCAAACACAGGTTGGTCTGTCACTATCGATCAATAGGCAGGTTGACGGTCGTTGGGCAATGCGACACCTCTGCTAGGTGTAGAAAGTGCAGGCACAATGAGTGGAAACGCACGCATACCGCGGATTCAATTGAATCATTCTACTATTAATTAAGTTGCGCTTGTAGGGATAGCAGTCTTGTTTTTTGTTAGATACAATTTTTTTTTTAAATGTTGTTTTTATGAATCTTTTCTCAAATACAGTTGTCAGTTGTTTTTAGAATCATCTAGAACTCTCTTTAGGTCTGTCACGCAATTGTCAACAGTCTTTAAATGTCACCGTAAGTCAACAGGTTGTATTATATTTGTTTGATTTTTTAATCTGTACGCTTCTGTTTTGTTTAAAATAAAACTGAAAATAGGAACTTTTAGAAAAACACATTTGTTGATTATTATTATGCTTAAAAATTTTGATGACCCAGTCCTACACAATAAAAAAAATCGATCAAAAATCACTTTACTGATTATCTTAATAAACGAAGTATAAGTCTATAATCTTAATTGAAACGGTACTTAATTCCATTATTTACAAAACGTCTCCAACGCCACCAAACGGTTGACGAATATAGGCTATAAACCTTTAGGACATTAATCACCATAAAGATTTCACTTGATTTATGACTGCATTTAAGTGGCAAAAGGCAATAAAACTTGAAATAAAAATGGCGGCAATCATTTGACAGGTTGATGACGGAATGCGTAAAATTGTCGTGCAAACATTGTATTAAATAAAGTAGGACAACTGTGAGACGGATTTATGCGATTAAGATTCTGTGTAATGTTGTGTAATCTTGGCTTCAACTAGGTGTATTTCTTATTCATACGGAGAAAGAAAATAATGTCCTGACTGTACCTACTCACGTCTATTAGATAATACCGTAAACGGACTTGTGAAAGAAAGAAGTATTACATAAAAAATCAAGATGGTTGACATTTTTTTACTGACGCTACAAAACTTATCGGTTGTACCTACACGTGAGTGATTTTTAATTTAATTGTAATACCCGATTTTGCTCAACGGAGCGTAAGAGGCAGCCCGGACGGACAGATGTCAATCTACCGCTAACTTTTTTATAAAGATAATGCGTTATAATGATTTTTTTACGACACATGAATGGCTGGTCCGGCGTTGGCCCACTTTTTGTCTTTTTTATTGTCATGTGTAATGAATTATAGACAAGAAATGATATCGGCATGTGAAATCGTTTGGATTTTTTATTGTGATTCTTTACTCACCTACTTAAGACGACATTAAGAAGATATGTAACTAGTTAACGCTGTTTCGAAACGGAAGCTTTTAAACAGTTGCAAATAAATTGGAATTAATATTTTGAGACAGGTCGAACACAGTCTTAAAACATGTTACAACATACAGTCAGTCTGGTTCGTCTACTAAATAACAAGGGTAAAATGTCTTACGGATTATATCATTGAAGTTAAATCATCGGTACAATTAATCATTTAGGGCGCACTACCAAGCTTCGAATTGATACTAAAATGTTTACCGGAAAACCCTAGTACCAAATAATTTGCCTAATCTGGGACTTAAACCCCAGACCCTACCTTCAGCTGTCTCGTAAGGCCAAAAGCTAGTAATGACACGACTAACTCCAGTTAATCTTTTGTTTCAGGTAAACGGCACACGCAATAATCAGCAGTATGGACGCCACTCATGCCGACAATTTTCTATCAATTGTGCGGCCTAAGAACACAATTTTCATAGAAATTATCCGTGCTACTCCGTCCACTTTCACGGAGCTACGTTCACACCGTTCCAGTGAACTCGCCTGACCACTCGACTCTGGCACATTGTAGTGGATCACGATTCAAACACGTCATTATCAGTGACTTGTATTTAAAGACGGCATAATGAATTAATTAGAATTTCATTAGTCGCATAAAGAGTTGGTTGGTTAGAAAATGTCTCTAGTTTGTGGCATTAGGCGCGTCTAGCCGTTCATGTTACTTCAGTTAAGGAGTTAATGGTTTAATCCAAATTTAACGGTGTCTCGCTTGATTAGAGTTTTATAATCAGGCTCTGCAGAGTTTCGTAACGTTTATTTATGAAGCTTTACGTGAAACGTGTCGTTTATGAGAAGCTTATTACCAACAGTAATGGTTTATTGAATATAAAATTATTCATATTATTTAACGATGCGTGGTTGCGATCAATTTGATTTAATTTTGTTTGTTAGTTAACGAGTGTTGATAATTGATATTGCTTTTGACATTATGACGGGAGATTATTATTTTCACAAATAACACAAATGTTGCTTTTTGCAGGTCATGTAGTAAACTGTATAAATAAATAATAAAACCACAAGTTTTCACCTTTTAAAATTATTATTAATTTCACACAACGCAAATGTTGTTTTTTGCAATTCTGTAGTAAACTGTTCAAGTGAAAAATAAAACAACAAGTTTTCACCTTGTAAAACATTACATTCTAAAGCGTGAACACCGAGGTGATTAAAGAAACATCTAAAAATAAAACTAAGTACAATGCCCCGTTCAAACGCTCGCTCCAGTAACTAGATCTGCAAACTCCCGCGTCTGCGCAGTAATCGTCAACATCCGAGTTACGCGTTTGCGCAAGCTAAGCTTATACCATTTCCTTTGTGATTACGCCACAGCAGTGAACAAGATTTTTCTCAACCAAACCAGTAATGGTTGGCAACTGGAATCTTTGTGGATTTTCTAAGACAGGTAGTCAGTTAATTATAGTTATGATTCATGGGAATTACGTGATGGGGAAAGTGTCGAGCAAAAGGTAAATTATTAAGTTTTTTTTAACAGTTCATAGTTATTATAATTGTGTCGTATCCTGTATTTATATTTATAAATAGAATTGTATAATACGGAAAAAACTAATAATGAAAACAGGAATTGTGCTAAATTAAAAATAATTACAATAATATTGTAATATAATAATATTATGTATGAATTTTCTTAACGATTTTATCGTCATCTCAATTCAGTCAGCTAATCTCTAAACATGAATGAATGAATTTTTGGACAGAAAAACCCAGTATCCCCGACTTACCTGAGAATGACATTGAGAGCACTTGACCAACGGCATTCATATTATTAAAACAAGACTAAGGAAAAAATGCAATCTTTTCCAACAATGTCGAAATATTTCCACAAAAACTTGACCATTATGAATACCACAACAATGACTAGATAGTTAGTCACACTTGTTTCTCAGTAATCGCTATAAAACTATCGTTTTCCTTTTAAAAATCCCAAATGCTGACCGACGACCTCGTAAAACAAAACCTATTGTCTGAGATGAAATAAAACTACGAGCCTTAAACCGGAATCTTGTTAAGTGTCCAATACCTCTTGACACCTGGGGGCTATTCTCATATACGAAACCTGATCAAGACATTGTTCCAAAATAATCTCACGACCCAAATGTCACTTTTTGACATTTCCGTCGTAAAAATGGATGTCGAATTTGACATAACGGCATTGAAAATGGATCGGTACTAGATTGCGAAGCTTTAAAACAACGAGCATAGCGTTCTAACAGGAATATGTAAACGTTTATAATGGGTCATCTTATAGTGGCCAGCATTTCTCAATAACTATAAAGGATTAAGTGGTGACTATTTTTGTTAATTATTACCGTAATATTTTACATTCTTAATTGGTTCTATATTCAATTATTTTAATGTTATCTTTTTGTTTTGCATGATATTATTTATTAAAATCAGTTCGCTACCTCTATTATAATCAGTATCGTTGTATAATTATCACGGTCGTAGTCATGCTCTAGGTCCTCCTTCTACTTAGTCCAAAATTAACACACTTACTGAGAAACGCAATTTGGGGTCGAGAAAGTGTTATCGACCCCTAAATGATCCCACAAAATGCATCCTTCGATTTCAATACAGTAAAACCTCAATTTGTTGTTTCTGGATAAAGCACGCCAAATTCCAAAACAAAGTCTGGACTGGGATTTTACCAGGGCGTTCTTTGACTACTTACTAATTTTCTTCCTTCATCTAATGACTTAGCTAAAACTTGGCCAGTCAGAAGGTTAACAGCAGAACTACTTGGGGCGCACCTGACTTTCGTCAGGTTCGGAAGCTCTTAAAGGCACCTGAAATTAGATACAAGCCCTTCTAGATTGTTGTTGTATTTTTTTTTGCATTCATAGGTCTGTTTATGATAACAGCTATTTGCAATTAAAAAGCTTACATAACGTAGGGATAGATACAGGTACACATGTTCGGCGACTGTGTGATGTATTCATATTTATGCGGAGAGGCCTTAACTGCGGTATCTAGTGGCTTAAGTATAGGCTGTAACAAATTCCAAATTAATAACGATCCTCTGGGCTCCGGCGCGTCTTCCGATTATACAGGCTGTTGTCGAACTGACGTGTTTTGTTTTAATTTAACACGAAGTACACTTGATTCGTCTTTTGAAAAATAATTTAATGGATATTGGCGCCAGAATTTTTATATTTTTGGCGCCAATTGACGACCAGTATTCATTAACATTGTATGTCATCTTGCAATAATGCCAATTAACCCACAAATGCCTATTACCTACCTAAATAACGAAATATTGTCAAGCTTATAATGTGTACCAATCTATCAGTTGTTTCGCTATTTTGTTCTCTAAAAAGAACAATTGTTATTACTTTTATTAAAATAAGTGTTGCCATATTTATTAATAAAATCTACATAGCTGAACATTACACACCACTATATTAAAAAAAAACTTTTCAAATTCAAGAAAAATATATAAAGCAATGGCAACACCTTGTATACAGCCAAGAACACCTGCTCGACCGGCCTATACGTATAAATAACCCAATCGAGGTGAAATTACCTTTGTCCACATCGCTAGAAAGCATTGTACCTTGATTAATAGACATTACACTTTGGTAGCTACTCTCATTCGATTTACGATTTTGATTCGATTCAGCAATCGATTCGTATTTAGTGCGTTCAAATCGATTTACGTAACAGAAGTCGTGAAATTTTAAATTCGGTAGTGGTACTCTGATTTTAGATTAAGAACAACATTTTATTGTTTTGGGAAGTGTTAGTTGGTTTGATTGCTCGGGGATTGTTCGGTTTATGGAGTACTTATACTTGCATACCGATGTAACGAAGGTGTTATTAAAATTCAGTTAACAGGGCTTCTTTAGTAGGTTATACTAAAAACCCGGTACCGCTCTTTACTTTTAATGTTCTGGTACAAAAATTTTGGACCGGGTTCTCAACCACAATATAAAGGACTCCAAAAGTGACTATTTAATGTACAACGTAATTTTTTTGTAGGTAATCTCGGAAATTTAAATTAAAAAAAAAAAGTACAAGACCTATAATTTAACGACTTCGTGTGGTAACTCTCAATAGGCATTATAACACAGTTTCAGTCTAGTCTAATTGATTTGTTGTCAAAAATTACATGAGTGAACTTAATTACCCTACTGATTAAACTCAGCGCAATTGTTACTCTTAACCAGAATCACTATTTCGCTAAAAGCCTTTACCAGCAACTGCCATTTAGCAATAGTATATTAAAGCCAATTTACATCGGCCCGGTTGATTTAGCAGCAGTATATTAAGGACAATTTACATCCGTACGGTTTAATCCAAGCACGTAGCTTATTAAAACATAATTCAAACAAAGCGACGGTATATATAAGTACCTATATATAGCTACAGTGTACAGTCCACTCGTATTGTTTCGAGACACAAGATAAATCTTGCTATAAGGAGGTCGGTCGTGTTGTGACCACGAGTTAGGTTTGAATTAGGAAACTAGATTTTGTTTTTGTAGTTTTAGATGAGGAATAATGTTAGTTATTGTTTTGGATGAGAGAGGTCGAAGTTTAGCGGGCTTCGGAGCATAGATTGAGGACTGAGATAGCAGTGCTACGTGCGTCGTTAGAGGCAGTTGTAAGAATCATTATTTTACACTTATGATAGGAACTTTAACAAGAGATGTAAATAATATTTTTAACCAACTTCAAAAAGGAGGAGGTTTGATGTTTGTCTGTATGTATTTTTTTACATAAGTAAATATACTAATTAGATGTGTCCAGATAGGCACAATAGCCAAGTCTTATAAGGGCTCATTTTGATCATGACAAACATCTTTAAAAAAAACTCATGTGTGTTAATTAAGACAAACATGCATTAAAACTACATAATATATAAACCAAAGCATACCAACAAATTTTAATCATACTTATTTGAACATTCTGTCCGATAAATATAGACCTTGCTGTCCTTCATAAAGCAATATACATGGCAACACTATTGTAACAAATGTCATATCCAAATCGCATCGGATCTAAGAATCAGATCATTAACAATGGGAGCACCTGTTTCTCTGCTGTGGTCTCTTTGGTTGACGCACGTCAGCTTCAGTATCATCTGGTACTGCTGTAGACATATTATAAGATACTAAGATATGTAGACACGTTGGTAAAACCGTATCGGTTGTGGTAATCTAGTCGGTAATAGAAGTAAATTTCTTTCTTTTTAATACTTTTCTATGTTCCTTATTTCACTTGACGTAGGTTCGGTTTAAAAAAGCGACGACCTGAGAAAGGTAGCTGGGTCGGACTGGATGCGGAAGGCGGAGGACCGGGTGGTGTGGCGCAACTTGGGAGAGACCTATGTCCAGCAGTGGACCGCGATAAGATGAGAGATGACAGATGATGAAGTTCGGTTTTGTTCGGAACAGTAGCAAGTGTTATGGGGGAAAATGCATGTAATTAGGCGTCTATAATAGACAATTGAAAGGATCTTGATAATTATGAATTTGCAGAAACATTAATAGGGCATTTTCAATGCTTCTAACTTAGACATTTTAATTATTTATAAGCAATGGTCATGAGTTTGAATATATCATAAGTATGTTAATATAATGTTAATCGTACCATCATAAATTCTTCTCATAACAAGTTCCCACGTACTTTAACAGCACAGCTTATCCGAAAAAGGCAAAGAGCTTAACACAAATCCATTTGTTTGCGTATTCCATCTTCAAGGCCGGCTTTATTATAATCGAAAGGTAAGTGTAGACCGTAACTAGTTTATTAGTGACAGACAATTAAAGTCACTTTGTTTGTACCATAAATCATAGAATGATGAAATTATATCTGATCTGATTTAATTGAACTGGTATCTGGGGCAATCGCAATTCTATTTGAAGATTTTACGCTTGGACTTAGGTTTGGTGCACACAAGACATTGATTTGCTTTTGTTGTTTAATAAGATTAGTCTAAGCGTTTGCTCTGGTTTAATATACGGTTTTACATAGGGCTTAGTAATATTTTTGAAACTTCTTAAAACCCAGTACCTATCCCTGTTTATACTGCGACACTTAATCAGAAGAAACCATTTAGATTACTAGCGCCGTCGTATCTGTCTGACTAAAGTTATCAATTTGAAAGTTTATTTCTTGTTTTGTCCTTAAAGCATAATTCTTGGCATAGCGATAGTTTATTTGTCAATGAAACTTGCATACTTTTATCCCCCAAAAAATTATCGTTTCTGTAAATTGGCCCACTAAAGCGAAACCACAAGTTACAGCTAGTGGTAACAGTCAAAATTTACCTACCTATTACTACACAATTACTTTTAATTAAATAATATAGGTAGGCATACAGGTGGCCCCAGTTATATACACCTTCACTTTTGATTTACTGTTCACCAGCGGATGTTATATTATAAACAATTAATAGTAACGTACTTTATTAATGTCTGTGAAATTAAAATCAAATCTTATATTGTTTTTTTAATGATGCTGGTGATTACGAATAAAGCTACCGCCTATTATTATTAAATTTGTTACTAAATAACCATCTTTTGGTTTGAAAATTGAGCCCTCTGATTAAAAGTTTTAAAATCTTTCACGCACCGGAATATTAGTGTTATGATCGACAACGTGAGTGCCTTGCAAAAGCTATTTAGTTAGACGTAGAGTATGTATTTTTAAAGTCATCTGAGTATTCTTAGCAGTAGCACGGAGTCAGGAATAGGCATAGGTAAATTCCTATAACAGCATAAAACTGTTGTTGGCTGACATTAAAGAAAGCCCGGTAGCATACTAAATAGTATCGTTGGTTTTATCGTGCCCAGAATCAGGCCAAAACTCAATTCGAGTTCCTAATACATAGCTCTTCTTGTCATTACAGGCAATATAAACATGATAATATAACAGCATATTGATACCCAAACACAAAACCTAAGATTTTTCTATCATTAAACAACAGAAAATACCTAACAATTTATGTGTTAACTGATAAGTCATTGCAATAATAGCGGATTAGCTGGATAAACATTGCGTGACAGATTTGGGAGATGAAGTCGGATGGTTCTAATCACTGTGCCCATCTTCTGTCCTATTTCTGCTCGTTTCGCTTACCGACTTGCGATGTAGCCGGTTTAGAATTAGCCTCTTGATATATTATGGTATGTGATGCATGGAACAGAAAGTGGCTGAACAAATTCGGGTCTTTAAAAATTGCTCAATGGTGGGATGGCGTGGGGATTCTGACTGTGTGACAAAATTATCTGACTTGCTTGTTAGCACATGCCATAAAGTTATATAGGTAGTAGTAATGTTCAATATCTCCGGACAATTCTGCCCTATATAGACATTTCTATAAATCCATATGCTTCTATTCTGTC
Source organism: Abrostola tripartita (assembly GCA_905340225.1). NCBI lineage: Eukaryota > Metazoa > Arthropoda > Insecta > Lepidoptera > Noctuidae > Abrostola > Abrostola tripartita. Next base: position 5,781,446 of record HG996504.1, read on the forward strand.
TGCTCGAGATCTCCACGTAATTCTTTGTTGTCAGGAGCTGACACTAAGCATAGTCACCAGATTATCCACACAGCATATTGGTAGCAGTGCTGGTTGTCCACAACTGCCTTACAATTTATCAGCTCTTATCGTCCCCAAAATCAGGGCAAAAGTAAAATCCAGTCTACCCCAATCACAAATGCAAAATTCAAAGCACATACCTACTAATACATTAAAGACAATATCAGAGTTTCGTAAGCACACATGAGCAAGTGTGTTTCAATCTTGTCGTAGGCATTATCATAAATCTTGATCAACATCTACGTTTAGGATGTTAATGGGGCTTTCGATTTATTAATGCACCATTTATTCGTGGAATGTTGACGACCACTGGCCCGTCGAGTTCCATTGTTATTTAGAATTTTTCGATAGTTATTACCTAATGAAATCTTTCTTGGCTTGGGTTACTATTAATTGTTTGTGTTCCTGTATTTATGATGTTTTTACGTAGATAGGATTGTGAGTGCATTAAAGTTCGAATTGTAATGTATTTAAACGGGTTAGTGTGGGTGGATACTACAGTAGCGTTCAGATAAATGACTGTTGCGGTGAAAAATGCGATGTAAAGAGTTTTTATCTTACATTGATCTCAGATCTATAAATAACAAAGTTAGATACTGTTAAATAGGTAGGTATCCACTAAGAATATATATAAAAAGATCAAAGCTTTTATTGTAGGTAGGTACCTACTGCTAGCCCATATACCAATACTAAGCAAAGGCTTCCAAATATGTATTCCATTCTCCTTGATCCAAACTATTATAGAACCATCCATACTTGTATTGTCTAAAACGCAAACGATTCAAAAATACATGTGTTCGAAAATACCCATTTAAATGTGTTACTAATGATGTAAGTATTCATTTTATGTGTTGTTGAAACAAATATAGTAATTACGTGCAAGTTATGCGCAAATCACACACTTAACAATGTGTTGTATAAAGTTTATGGTGCGATTTCTGGTACCTCTGTATGTGTGTGTATGATCGTGTATGTTGTATGAGATAATGCACTGTGCATGTATGGTAAGGTGTAAGGTGTGCATGTATGTATGGTTCGTGTTAGTTAAGTGTTGTAGCTTGACCTTCAATTAGACTTGATAATTGTTTGTTTTAAATAAGTTGAATGGATGAACAATATCTACAATGATTCCTTGAGAATACTCTTGACGAGTTTCTAAGTTGATTGCTGCTAGAGATGGGCCGACTATAGATTTGGTCGACTATCCGACTGGTCAATTAGTTGGCAGTGCTGATCATTGCTTTTAGTTGTGTTCGAGTCGCATTGGCAATTTGGAAACGATCGTTTGCTAGATTTATTTGGTGAGGATGGAATTATTTTATGAAATAAAACATAATAATGCAAATAGTGGGCCGAGTAGTCGCCGACTGCAAAATAATTGCCAGATAGTAAGAAGGCTTTACCGACTAGTCGGCCACTAGTCAGCACATCTCTAACTGCTACTTTGATTGACATTATTGTCTTATTAACCCTGATGCTTTAAAGGGTAGTTATAAATTAACGTATGTATCTGTCTGTCGTCTATCATATTCCACAAAGATTCCCCAAGCGAGATCAGGGTTATCGGTTACCTATCCATTCCTTGATGCTGATACTAAGATGAATAACTGACAAAATAGGATCCTGTCATACAAGTTTGTTTTGTATTCACTCTGCTCGCGACAATAAAGCCGTGAACTTACCTCTATGCTTGCGTAATGTCTGTCGCAACGTTTAGTCTTAGCAAACAGAGCTTAATAAACACTTGGCTGTCAGCTCCTATTGTCTGTGTTTAGGCAAATAACGTGGGACGGATATGTTATGGACATACATAAGTACTGCGGACAGTGGATGGTGAGGTTTTATGCATCAATGGTGTGCGTACTTATTGGTACCTGAGAAGAGAAATTCGTAGATAGGATTGCAAAAAAGGTTGATCTTAAGAATACACATGAGCAGGCTGTAGTGCACTGTTGACGATGAAATAATATTCTAAGCAAGTAGTTGATTTGTACTTTAAATGTTTGTTATCAATTCCTTAATGCAAATAGCAAGCGGTTGATATGCACTCAATTTGACAGCAATTATTGACTTGATTTATTACTTATTTCTAACTTTGGTAACAAATGTAACATTTTTGGATTTTAAACTTTACATTTAAGTGTCTTTATTATCAAAACCAAAACTATAGCCATATATGTAAGCACTAATTTAAGTTAATAAGGATCCGATCACTGAACAATAAAGTTAACTGCCCAAAGTATCAAAACTAGTTGATCCGACTACACTGTATGACAGTTCACTAGTCTCAAGACTAAGTTAGTTGTAAGATTGCTATGTTTCTAGTTAAACAGCTTTTATTGTTTGTGTTTAGGCACATTCAATTACGTGGGACGGTATGGCGGTGTAAACTAAAGTTACGCCTCTTACACTGAGGAGCAGTGACAACTTGGACGTGAGCGTTTAAATCAATATACTAAGGTTAAATGGCTATTCTTCTTCGTATCGTATGGTTGATGAACAACCTGGTGTCCGAGTTTAAACCGTCTGTAGGCCTCTGACATGGCTTTACACACCGTTAAAACATCTCTCAGGTGTGCCGGTTTCCTTACGATGTTTTCCTTCACCGTTTTCAGCTACTGATACATAACTTATAGTACGCATAAGAATTTGAAAAGTCATTGGTACGTGCCCTGGTTTGAACTTGTGACATTTGACTTGGCAGTTCAACGGTCATGCCACTAGGCTATCATAGTCATAATCATAAGGTTTTTATTTCATATAGGCTAGAAAAGGGCACTTATGAAACGTCAAATCTAGTTGCTTGGTTCAAAAGTGTCGTTACTATCGAGAGTAACCAGCAAGTAAGTCCATAGCTGGCAAGAAACTCTATATCCTTCTAATCCCTTCTAATTTGATATCACTGCTGGTATATAAAATTAGAAGGTATTATAAGATCTAAAGAAGTCTATGATGAGGTAAAATATCAAATATCGGGGGGGGGGGATTGGACTGCTGCGCTAAGAGTTGCGGGTTTGATTCCCGCACGGGACAAAAATTTGTGCGATCCGCAGATGTTTGTCCGGAGTCTGAGTGTTTGTATATTTTGGTACGAAGTGTGTACAAGCTACAAAGAGCCTGACATGGTTGGCTGTAATTACCATGAGCCTCTAATTTCAATAAATTCCTGAAATTAATTAATATTATCAATATTGTTTATTAATTTTCTATATTTATCTGAAACAGGCTTTTGCTCAGCTCAAAGGGATGAGACGCAAGACATTTTCTTGTATCCCATTAATTCAATTAAGGTTCAGTTTGAGCAATCACAGTTTCATACATGGTTATAATGGTTAAATGATTATAAATGGGTATGGTAATCTCACCTTCACACACACACACACAAACACACACACACACATACACACACACACACACACACACACACACACACACACACACACACACACACACACACACACACACACACACACACATACACACACACATACACACACTCACACACAATTATAAGCACTCATGCAGAAAAACATCATTACATCCGCATACTTGTGGTAATGTATCAGTAATATCATTCTCTATAGTCTATTCTTATTGTTTATATAAATGCTGCTTTATTGTTGGTTTTAGTATCCATACGTAAATCTGCTACTGTTATATCTAGTTATTTGCTCATATTGATATAGTGTACCTAACATATTAGGGTGGGAGACGCTGACGATTGTGACACAGTTCATACTAGTACAGTCGTCAACGTAATCTCTTAAATATGCTCAATTGTTTTAGTTATTATACTTAGATTATAAGAGAAATTTGTAAATCTTAGTGAAATAAACTTATATTATTATTATATTATTATTATTATTATTATCTCTACGGTAACCAGGAAGCAGTTTTTTTAAGAAAAGGCAAACAGTACTAATCAACAAAATACTAAATCCAATAACAATATTCAAATAGCTTTCTGTGGAACAACAACAATAGTATTTGCCACATCTGAACGGGCCGGCTTTCCCACAGCACTCACGCGCAGGTCAGTTAGTATGTTTGTGTGGGTGTGTGTGTACAGGTGAGCACACTGACCTACGCTTGAGTGTTCTCGCAAGCTTTTGTCTGCTAAGTCCCGCTGGACAATAGCGTGATGTCATAGAAGCATACCGCATACGAAAACAAGGATGTGTACGGATATAATTTTAATGGAAGTGGTATTTCATATATCTTGTTACCATGATATGTTAGTAGACGGGTAGATACTATTCAAGCATTAACCCTGAAGCTGGCTTTAACTAATATTGTTGTATGACCTATTACAGGCCTGCGATAAAATTTTCCTTGCAGGTAAAGTCGTAGGCGAAAATTAGTTAAAATATAAAGATAGGTGATGGTATTATGTTAGTGTGTCTATTTATGTAGGTTTTGACTTGACTGAAACCCTTAGCTCTTCTAGCGTTAGTGTCGTGGGCTGTTCTGGAGAAATTAAAGAAGCTTAAACCGTATATACCTACTTACCTACCTAAATAAAAGAAGAAAAAAATAATTAACAATAGGTGGCGTCTGATGTTGACGGTTATAAGTAAATTAAAAACCTAGAGTAGTCAAAGTATTTAACCGAAATATTTCAAAAAGGAGGCAAAGTTGACCCGTATGTTTATTGTACATACCTATGTTTGTTTGTGTATCCGCGATTCTCTCAAATGCTGGATGGGTGGATGGAGTTTTCTTTATTGACACTATCCACAATAACAAACTGGACTTTATTCAAATCGCTTCCATACACTTTAAGTCAGCAATGCCACACAAGCTTCAAGTGCGCACGTGTCGTAAAACCAATGTTAGCGTGCAGGCCATTCCGTCACCTCACAATGTGGCCTGTTCGTTGTGCAGCCCTAGAATTTATGGGCGCCTGGTACACCGAGCAAATTGATTTGAGAATTTAAATCAACTGAATAGGTAATAAATTATGGGAAGGTAACACAATTCAACGCTGGTTGGATATTTAATTAATTAGTGACTATAATTTTTTTGCAATGTATTTATAATTTATTTCTACTAATAAACTTTATATGACCATTTTTTCACCATTGCCTGAGCAGAAATCAAAGCTCTACAAAAGACAAAATCTAAACTGTGGACTTGAACAATATCTATTTCTAAATATCTTATCCCGTAGATTCAAAGGATTACAGCCTACTCCTTCTCAATCTAGAAACAATACAGTGGTGGGTGTCGAGACACAAGTTCTCCCACACTCGTAAACACCAAGATTGGAAGTATTAGAACTAATCTTCAGGCCGAACAAGTGTTTCGTGTGATCATTGAAGCCAACACGATTTCCGCGCGTGTACCTACTTACGATGCGATCGGTGAACATAGACCTAATAAGATAACTTTAACATACAATAAAATATACTATACATTCTTAGGTTTGAACTGCTCTAAAGAGCCTGAAAAAAAGTACAAAGAAAAAAGAGATAGATGTCAGGCATAAAAGTATTTTTCCTCATCACAGTCGACAGCTAAGGCACCCATAAGACTGCAATGAAAGAACTTAATCGGTGGCGAAACAAACTTACAGAAAATTGGTAATTGGTTCCATAAGAAGAAATAGAAATCACAGTTAGTTCTCATGAGATCCTTTTCTAATACTTACGCAATAAAGAGGGAAGAATCATGGTTGAAGAACAGACGGTACGTATCTAATGCGGATATAAAGTGCTGTATAAATATATCGTTAGAGCAATTTTGACAGATGAATGACCAATTGTGTTACAGTCAAACCATTTTGTTACTATGTAGAATATTGAATGTAAACAAATTATGTTGACAGCGCCTTGAGAGGGAAATTGTTTTCAACAATGTATTTGTGTTCTAACGGTACACGATGTGCATTCAATAATGCCTATTTGAAGTCCAGAAATACCGAGAAGTTGTTCCGCGTTTTCGGAAGTATTCTACAGTATCAAATCTTGTATTCCTTGAAAATTACGTGACTTTTTTCCCGTAGGTACTTTATAACAGACAATTTATTGGCGCAGTAGTTAAGCGATTAGACTACTGCAGTACGGGTTGCGGGTTAGGTTTCCGCGCAGAACGAAAATCTGTGTGATAAGCATATGTTTGTTCCGAGTTTGGGTGTTTGTCTATGTGATATTTTATGTTTTTGAAACGCACCCACAATACGGGAGAAACTCATAGACTGGAGCGATGTTTTATATAATAAAATAATAATATGAAATAAGATGATTGTATTGTATACGTTACAAATTAATCGATTTCAATTAAAAACCCTTAATTGCTTTATTATACAAACTGGTGCTTGCAGAAAAAACCTATTGAATAATTGAGGCCTATTGTCATTTGAGTCGTTTGTTGGAACTGTTTTTATACTCACAAGACAATACAACATCTAACTAGCATAATGTCATGAAAGACGGAATTGACAATATATTCGGACAGGTATTTCGAAACAACAAATGGAGACTAAGGTATATTCATTGTAAGCAACAACCTAACAGGCGGTCCTAATAGCCAAAGCACCCAAATTAAACATTTCAAAATCTGTCGGCTCAATCAATGAACCTACTAAAGGCTGGCAATTTTAGTGTTAGCCAATATCTCAATAACAGCAATTACAGTCTTTTTAAGTCCGTAGACTGCTTCAAATCACAATAGAGGTACAATCAACAACAAATTAGTTATTCAACTTGATAGATCGGACGAAATCAAACAATCAACTTAATCTGTTTATTGACTATGGAAAATCGCAAACAACCTCTATAAAATTGTATGGACTTGTGTGACAGGGTTGCCAGCATTGTTTGATGGTATGGTGATTTATGGATGGTTGGAGTTTATAAAATGTAACTTTTTTTGTTGTTTTTGAAATGTATTAGTTTGGACTTCTAAACTCATGGACACAATTAGGTTTATCATCAGGTGTTTCTTTGATACTTTCTTATTCAAATGCATCAATTCAATCATATAGGTATGTTTAAAGATAAAAACAATATTGGTACCTACCATAAACATGCACAAAAATTGCAGCAATAACAGATATGCGTTTTAAAGGCAAACAATTACTTTTAAATAAACAGAAATCTAAATAAATGTAGTCCAAGAACTGGTTGGATGAAAGTCCAAGGGGATAAGGTCCAAGACTCGTCATTACAACAATAAAAACAAAACAGCCAACCCTGAAAATGGTCAATTTCACAAACCTACAAATAAAACCGCGGTAATTTCCGATCAAAGTGCGCATCGCACTAATGATAGTTTATAGCGTAACTGTACGCGTGCGCATCGGCGCGAGCGCACCCACCAATTATAATCAGGAGCGATTCGTGGGTTATTATTTTCATGCCCGATTTGAACGTGTCCGTTTTAATACGTCACGATTGAGATGAGAATTTTTGGGTTAATTTTGTGTTTTGTTTTTTTCCTTGGAGAAATTTTGAGCATGGTAAATTTTTGAAATGGTTAACGAAGCAGCGACGTAGGGTTCTGATGTATCACGAAAATTTAAGAACAAAACATACAGATCAGTGGAAAATTAAAAGCTAATAATTTTGGAACATGTGGTTATACATTTACTCATTTTATACAGAAACTAAAGTCATGAAATTAATATTTACAAACTAGGTATATTGAATACCCATGATTATCCAACGAACACGATCCCTGTATTCACTAAGAAGTAGCAATAACAAAATGCAGTTTATATATAGCAATGGACACGCAGCTACCACGCATACACCTAATTAACTTCCTCTAGAAGTCTAGACATACCTCACTACACCCACAAGAAAAGAGACGAGGAGAATATAAACGATTGTATACACGCGTCTCACTCATTACTTATAATTTCAATCCCAACAAGAATACCTGTTACCGGTGTCTAAACGATTGCTTCGCGAATCCAGCGGTATTTTTCATTAAACCTTACAATCAGACCGGTTGGCTGTCCATCCGACAGCGTAGGACGACCCTTATCTATCTGACTTGAAAACTAGAATTGTCGTGCCTTGCACAAGTGAATTTAGATTTCAAAAAGAGACTGGCAATACGATAATTTAAAGGACTTGTTTGAAATTTATTTCAATGATTGTGAATGAAAGGGAAAGAGGATGTTATGTGTATCGTAAACTTGGAGGGGACAGATGGGTCCGCTTGATCCGTCAGACATTTGTTACGATCTTTAATTGTTTTACTTTAATCAAGCCTTTATTCGACCAAGCTCATTGCGCACCAGATCAGATATAATCCTTTATAAAGCTTAGAAGTTGGTGCCTTTTCACTAGTAGAAGATTCTTTGCAATAGAGCCTCCTTTCGTTTTCCAATCAAAGCTTTTTATTAATTAAAACTGTTACAGGTCTGTTCAAGATGATAACGCGGAAGACATTATATTTTTGCCTATTTTATATTGTATCCCATCAAATTCTATACCTACGTACAATGTTATTAGTAGGTACCTATATTAACTAAAATAGTGCGTCATTTTATAGTTGGCAGAAGCCAATGTAGCCAACAAGAATATTGGCTACATACTATGATGAAACTATTCAATAACGAAGCTTTGGTTAGGACAGTTCGCCGATCCCATAATTGCATAATAGAGATTAAGATCCTTAAACCAGGTTAAGAATTTGCTTTTGATGGTACTAACATAACAGAATCGGCGAATATCCGCAATTTCGCTTTAATAACAGTTGCGTCATTGATCAAGCCTTAGCCAATCGCCAGCTAAGCTTTAATTCAATTAAAGAAACCAGTTTCTATGGCAACGGTCGTTTTCTAAAGTCTATGTCTAATTGTTTCAGGTACGTGGCTTACGCTGCTATCGAGTATCGACTGGATGAGGTTGATGGACACTTGGCCGTCCCTGTACACTGTACAGTGCCAGATACGATGCATGGTGATTGTTTAACTATTGTCTGATTCACGGTATGTCGAAGTGTTAAGTCTCTATGTTCTGTGAGAAAATCAAAGTGATACCAAAAACACAGTAATGACAGCTGTGTTTGGCAGGTGAATGGTGAAGGCCTACAGGGTTATAACTTTTTGTATTTATTTTAGACTGCTTCTAATTAGGTCTATCATTTATTTATTAACCTCCTGTAAAATGAAGCAAATTAGATGTCCTATTTAGTAACAATTTCCCTTCATGCAATACTACCTAGGTACTTGAATTATTTCGACAGTAACAACTTCCAATCACCGCAACATAGTTGAGATGAGCGATAAAGTCCGTAAGATAATCCAAATTTATTGGTATAACCTATACCTACCTAAACATGAAAATGGTAGTATGCTCATTTTATAATTAGTCAATCAAATATTAGGAAATTAAATATTAAAATAATTACGACTGTTCTCCGCAGAAGGGAATTTCTCTTGTTAATTAAAACAACTCTCTACAAAATACTTAAGTATGAGACTATCAAGTGCAAAATAAAGATAAGGAACCTACGGATTTCACGGTATAACTAATCAAGTTTTAAAACATAATATATATGCCTACAAAGGTAGGATATTGTTTTAAAATTCGTTTCTACCGTAAGTACTAGTAAAGCTCTCCGCTTAGTTAATTAGATGCATCAATTCATTATTCAATACATTGAGTATACATATCGCAGCGTATTTAAATAATTGATGCAATTAACATAATTTGATACAAACTAAGAGCTTACTTAATAAGCTTAAACAACTTATTTATTTAAAGTTCGTTGCTAAATAGCTGCTACTGCGTAGCTTACTTATTTATGCTATTTTTAATTGTCTGAACATTGAAATATTTTGCGTGAATACCAGCCTATCACGCTGTTTGAAGTAGTCAAAAGTATCTAAAGTTACAATCTTATAACAATACCTTTTTTTAGGCTATTATGTGTCCTACTGATGGATAAAGGTCTTATTTTCTCCACTAATCCCATTTCCATATTCAGTGTCATTTTTGGCCCTGTATTTTTTACAAATGTCTCCAAATCGTCATGCTATCGCCATACGAGTCTGCCTGGTCATCCGCGGCTAGCGATAGGTATGGATCTTTGTCGTAATATTGGCCCACTTTTACTGGTAAACCCTGACAGGCCCACCGACTAGTTAGTAAAATTAAAATAGAGATATTCCTCGGTATCAGCTCAATAACAGATACTAAACTCACCCGCATCTAGACAGGGATTCTGAAAGCTAACCTCAGCATATTTGGATACAGCAATATAAATACTTATTTACTCGATAAAGAAACAAGCTGGTCAATGGAACCAGTTACTTTCTATACAAAGCTGTGATCTTTACCCCGGTACTAACCAGTAGCTTAACGATAGATATTAAACTCAACGAGGATACAATCATTTTAATATACTATTATTTAAGGAATTTTAATTAGATTAGAAGCTCTAAAGGGCGCTATATTCCTGTTGGAAAATCTAGAGGATAAATAAATTCATAATTTTAATTTAATAGGCACAATAACTCTAAAATTAAGTATGGGTATCACAAGAGATAATTATTCTAGTCTAGATAAATGTAAAGTGTAAACCGTCTCATAAATTTTAAGTTAGCCTAATATTATAATTAAGTAAGGTATCAATGTAATAAATTTTTATTATAATTTTTACATATACATTTGTACGTGTTTTAGCTCATAGAAAGTCCTTAGTTTAAGTGGTGACCTTAGCTTTTTATCATTCAGGGCCTACGATGAACTCTAACCGCCGCACTCAGAGACCTTAATGATTACTTAAATTGTCAAAAAGTAAAGATTTCACTAAGGAACCGTTACTTAGTGATAGTAATCATTAAATTTCTCTGAGTTCGGTGGTTAAAGTAGGAAATTTTCCGTTGTGGAAGTGAGACGCCACGCTACACCGCACGTAGCGGCGTCTCGCATCCACAACGGAAAATATTCTGCGTTAAGAGTTTATCGTAAAGGGGCACGTAGGTATATAAGTCGCACGTTCGTAGTAGGTAATAAAAGAAAAGTGTTTTTAATTTTACCTTCAACACAATAAAGGCACTTTAATTCAAACAAATATAATAATATTCTTAATTTTTCTTTATAATTAACGCTTAAAAAATTTTGTTCCGAATAAAGTTAGAAATGTTTACATCAAAGCTTCCTCAAACTAACCTTTTCCCAAGCTGGTACGTCGAAGCCTTCTAGTTTAACCAGATGCGGCCGACACATCAGCATTTTACTCAGAAACTACCGTTTAACCTTCGTAACCCAACTAGTGGGGGTACCAGTGCAAAAATAAAAAAGTTACAAATAAAAATAATCAAACAGCATCTCAATATCGTTAAGAAACAAACCAATTTGCATGTTTTCAATATCTATGTACCAACTAATTATTCTGTAGTCACGAATATAAGATGTAGCGGAAAAAACTTCATGTTGCGCTTGCGCAGTGTTCGTGGTCGTCCCGCAGTTGTTCGATTCGGATTAGCGAATGAGTTTACTGGCTATTAGTGCGTGATTTATGATGTGACTCGCAGCGAACGGGCCCGATGGACCGGGACGGCGCTGCGTGAGATCTAGGGGTTATGCCGTTCGATATCGATAGTTGATCGAGTATCGATAAGAGTTGCTTGTCGATTTTAGGTATATCGGTAATTGTTGGATTGGCATTTGGTATGGTGTTCGTTGCAAATATAATGTTTGTTCGTGATGACAACCTTAAAAGCTTGTAATGAGACTTGAAAGGTGTGATTTTTTTACTTATGAGGGAATTCCTGCTTAATATAGGTATCTACTAACAACGTAAAAATTATAAAGCAAACATAAGTGTCAAGTATTGAATTAATAATTATGATAAAGTTTTAAGTTAAATTATCAATTGTGTGTAATTTTACAAAAGAAACAGTTTCAAAAAGAAAGACGAAGTAATGACATAAAAATTATTTTCGTAAAAAATCTACATTTTAATTCTATCGGAACATTCCCATCCCTAACGGCCCGCCGACCGGTACAGGTGCGTTAGGTTCTCACCGCTGCGCGTACGCAACACACACGACGATTTGTCCGCAGATAACCATCTCCGGATCGCCACTTTATTTGTCGCTCGCCGCAAACTGACCAGAAATTAAACGAGTCCGTATTTCGACTCTAAAGTTTTGTTTTTTGCCTATGGAGAAGACTTGCTACTAGTTATTTGATTCGTAATTTGAAAACTGGAGAATTGCTCAAATATTTTCGTTGTAGTCAGTAAAAGATACTTCTGTAATTAAGCTTAACAACTTCGTCTAATGCGACATAAAATTAGAAAAGTCTTTATAAGTAAGTAAATTAATATCTTCTGATTTAGATAAAAATCTGTTTGACGTGACCACTTCGTAAAAATCGTCTATCTTGACAATAAAATTTCTTATATCATTAAAAAGATAAACATTTCTATAAAACGAGAATCGAATTTAAAAGTAAAACGAAGCACTTATTAATCGATGTACAGTCGTCTGTCTCTATCATGTCTCTAATGACGGTCCTGTCAAATGTCTAGAAAGCACTATTAGCTGGAATGATTCAATTAAAATGAGTTATTGACCATCGATATTTATCGTACCACTTGTTTTAAGTAGGCACGTAACTATTTGAATTAGTAACGATATCTTTCCCTTCCCTATCGACGCACTGATATTTTTTTAATGTTGTTATTTGCATATTAATTTACGGACTAATTAATTGTCGCTGTATCTTCGGGCCCTTTGAGAATTTTTATTGTGGTTAGACCGCGGCCATTAAAGTATATAGGTGCTTGAAAAAGCGTCGTAAATACAGCAAATATAATATAAGTGTATTGAGTAAAAGTGTCAGGTGGGAACTGCGATGTTAATCTTTATGTCATCATCAACTTCCGCTTAGTATCATCTCGTACTAAAAAGTTTTGTTGATGCTGTTTATGTAATTAAGTTTGAATTTATGATAGACATAATTTTATTTAATATTGAATATAAATATTTAACATATCTAATCGTGCAATGATCTGGGAATGTAATTCTGAGATTATTAAATTAGAATTAGAAAACGTTTCTCACGCTTTTCTAACACAAATAGGTGGAAGCAACATGGTTTTATAGCAAAATAATTGTACCATAATAATAAAATACTTACTTCATAGTAGATTATGAAAACCGGTAGAGTATGGTCCAATCTTAATTCCAAGAATCTAAATTATTACGATATGGAAACCATTAAAAAGTCTAAAGGAAATAGTCCTTTCTACATAAATATTAAAAAAAATAAATTTACGCATCAACTTTTATAAAAATGGTAAAGCACTTGTAATTTATTATAATCGCATACCTACATATAGTAATTTAAAAGTTCACGAAAAACTTATTTTAAATTAAAATAATTATGAAATTTTTTATAAAAAATAAATAAAGTTATTTAAAAGAACCATTATTTCTTTAAACATTCGTTATTCCACTCTATCTATTTATCAAATACTTGCAACGCTGCTTCAAACTAATTAAGTTACTATACTCAAAGAAACAATCTAAAAACAGATTACAATAATCAATTTATCTTAAGATGTATCTCGAGATTGTATCGCAGTGGGTTACAAAGCACACATGGTGTGGATGACCAGACCTGTATATGTGACATTTATTCATAGCCCTGACTGTACATTACAATTCGCATTATACCTACCTATTTTTTATCGATGCTTTCTCGGTACAATAACTAAAATAAAAAAAATACTACAATATAATGGACAAAACTAAAGAATATTTAAAAGCAGTGTGAAAACTTTGAAAGTTTGTCGATCGAATGGATTTAGATTTCTATAGAAATGAAATACCTATAGTTATGCTCCTATATACTTAAACGAGAGGGGTTTTAGACAAAGAAATGGACAGGAATTCAAAGTAAGGTTAAAATTAATAAGATTTTATCATAGATTATATTATTATTAAGTTTTTCCTTATGAAACAGCTACTCCACAAAATTCAACCATACAAAACATACAATTATTCTATTAATCAATTCTCTCCAACCGCTACTTCTGACCACCCAAATTAATCATCGACATAATGTTTGCAAATATATATTTTTATATGCGCCTGAGCATCAAACCGGGCTGTCGACAGCGTTAACAATGTTTCGCTATCGATAAATATAAATTAGAAGCCGCACTATGAAGTGGGCTGTGTAAAAAATTATGTAGAAAGTAGTATGACAACGCACACAGCTGGGTTCGCTTCGTTGATTAGGTGGCTATACATACGTGAACGAGTTGAATACGTGTTTCTAGATGGGCTAAGAAAAGGTAGAAAACACACATATACTACTAATAATTACACATTTATGACGTAAAAAGCTCATTCTTCATAATAGTTCTTGATCAGTTTAAAATATTCATACTGTGACCGAATTTCGGTAGCAGCGGCTAATCTTAACCGATACTAGCCGAATACGAAGGAAATACACAAATGTTTATTAATTATCTATACTTCATACAAAAGTACACGGCGGACTTAATGCCTCAGGTATTTTCTACCAGTCAAACCTGTGTTTGCAAACACAGGTGCTCGTTTTCCTCACACTCATAAGACGGTGATGAGATTGTACTAATCAGACGTAGGGAAACTTATATGCTTTCTGGTGAACGAAAAAATGATAAAGCAGTAATAAAGACTATGTTGTGCGCACAATGCCGTATCTAGATGAACTTTATAAGCTACGAACACGTAGTGCTTACCTCCTTTTACTGTTACTTGTAAACAGATATATCGATGATTAAGGATGTAACTGTTTAGCGATAGTTAACATCGTATCTCGCAATATATTGTGGCTATTATGGTAAAGACCTAACTGCGCGATAAGTCAAGTCATTGTTTAAGTGGCGCGACTTTAACGGCACGCTTATGACGTGTTTCATTGAATGATTTAGTCATCAGCTCATCAGCACCGGTAGAATAATTATTTCTACTTTTGCTAATATTAAATGATATGGTATGGTAACTGTATGGAATAAAGTAGAATATTCGGTGGCTGTTCGTACGGTCTTTTGATAACAAGCTCCGAAAAGGTTTTCTATCCAGTAACTCTCAATTGCAGAGCTAAATATATTGTGTATCCAGTTATTAAAATACTAGCGCTTCTGCCCTCTGAGAAAAAAATTGGGTGATGTGTGAAATGAAAAAAATATGTATAAGTTAGATGTATAAAGGAAGACTCCTACCCTAGGAAATAAGAGTGGGCATAATGGTTTAAAGTAGCCAGTTTGCCACTGTAAGATTTGAGCGATCTCTAACACTCAACTATACTCAACATTACATAACATCACACCTCACCACACATTTCGCCAGTTATTTTATAGGTCCCAATGTAAATGGGGCGAGCCTCTTGCCATCAAACGGGCACAATCCAGACTCCATGATGCTACTAAGAATTACCTAATACAAAAATCCAGTAACACTCGACTTCTAGGCGAATGAAAACCGTGCGAAAAGTAGTTATACATTGTTGCTACCTGTGAAGTAGGTTTTCTGTTGATCATCTCCGGTCAAGCAAGTTACCTATAATTTGTATTGAAGTACGGAATACAGTTAGGCTGTGCCGACCGCGCGGTTGAATGTTTTCACTTTTATATTTGTTAGGTTAGCTGTTTGCGTCGGCCCTGCGAATGATAACTTTTGATTTCTATTTAAGATTGTGATGTATTACCTGAAGTGAATCCGTAATCTGTACTCAAAGAAGGGTTAGTACAAAAAGTAAGCATAGTCACCCTTATTCAATAAATTACAATTTTTTACCAAGGATTGAATTATACCTGTCACTGTCATTTGCATATCAAAGAATAGAGATGTCAATAGACTTAATACGGGGTTTAGTTAATGCTGGTATGATCCTCGTTTATGAATAACAGGAAATAAGCTTAAGACAGACTGCCTCGTTGGTCTAGTGGTCGCTAAGCGCGACTGCTGAGCAAGAGGTCCTGGGTTCAAATCCCGGGTCGGGCAAAGTGTTACTGAGTTTTCCATTAGGTAATTCTCAGTAGCAACACGGAGTCTGGATTTGTGCCCGGTTGATGGCAATAGGCTCGCCCTCACATTGGGACTTACAACATAACTGGCGAAATGTGGGTGTACTAGGTACATATATGTTCACCTCTGCCTTCCCCTTCGGGGAATACAGGCGTGATGTTATGTTATGTTAAGTTTAAGACAATACTTAGCCATAGCCTAGCTGATATAAGATCTATTTTCGGGAGCAATTCATAAAGAATTGAGTTAGCGATTTCTAAAGAATTCAAGTGTATTTGTTATTACTTGTCTTTTAACTTCCAGTAACATATATTATATATTATATTACACAGTCTACCTTTTTAATTTAAAATAAATTATATTAAAGAAATTTCTGACTCAAACCCAAATTATGTTCATAAAATATATTTTTTAAACCTTAAGTTATAACACGACATCCATCATGAGTTTAACAAAAACACGTTACATACTACAATATTTAATTTATAGGTGTCAGATGATTATGAAAATGATAAGCTAAAGGTCACACCAGGCGCCCTTTGGGGTCCGTCGTTACCAGCTAAAGACGTGAAAATGACGCGGTGTCATAGCGTGATAATATCAATTCAATTATTTATTGATTTAAATTGAATATTTGAGCAAATAATGAAATGTGTGAGAATTGTTTCATAAATTTTAAAAGTTAGGAAATAGATGCTCCTTTTCGATATAACTTATTTTTATTTCGATTGAACTTAGGAAATGTCACATTATGTTATAACGTGACATTACACAAACATATTTATATAATAATGTATTGTCCATCTTAACCCAAGCTTGGAAAATTATATTTTGTTATTTATCCGGAATTACTCCAATTGTTAATTAATTTATGAGCTTAATATGTTGGTCAATCTTATTAATTAATTAATTAACTTCTATTATTTCCATAGTAGATACCGAAGGAGGATGAAAAAATGAATTTTATATTTCTTACATAATAGGTTCCTAGTTGTTATCTATGGATAATTAAAAAATAATATTACCTACCTACCTATTAGAGATTGTAACAGTTATTAATATAAAACTTCTCATAATAGGGTTATCTTGTTTAATTAACGGTTTTACATCAACATTGTAATAACAATTATTTCTCCCATTGTTGTCCCAACCACTTACAACAGTAATTTATAATTAAAAGCATCAAATTTTCGGGTAGCAATACCAGAAATAAATCACGAAAGCTTTCACAAAGCTATTGATCCCATTAAACTCTATAAAATAAGATCATAAAATATGTATTAGCCATATTTCTTACACCCGAGCCGTACAATAGTTTGATAATCATAATAAAAAAACATAAAACGTTTCGCCTTATAAATCTAATAATAATAACTCAGAAATTCCGTTACACAGCAGCTGTTAATTTTAAATTTGAATTCAGAACCTCTTTCCGGCCTTGACCCCGACATTTGAATTCGGAATATTGAGAAAGTTGTAAATTGTCAATGATATTTTTATGCCTATTGGCAGTTTAATTTTATTAGATTTCAAATCTGTTAGTTTATCTATGCAAAATATTTTGGTTGGAATAAATATATGTTTGATATATTTTTATGTTGAATTAGATATTTATTCATACAATTGGATTTAGAATAAAAGATAACAAATTAATTCCCTCTAAATCATTATGATTGCGATAGCTATTCTGTCTTTTTGCATCAGTATTTTATCAGATACTCTCAATCTAACTAAAGGACTATTTTTGATAAAATTTGGTTTAGAGACAGCTTAGATCCTATGATAGGACATAAACTACTTTTGATCCCTCAGAAGCCGTGAAAAACCTTTTGCACAGACAAAGTCGTACGCGGAAGCTAGTTTCACAATAGGTATTACGAGTACACCTCAATAAATATTATATACCTATGTGTGTAGAAGGAGTGGAATAGCTTAGGTACCATGTTAGAAGCGTGATTATACTGATCAATAACCTATCACTTTCGCTTCGGTGCGTATCACATAGACCATCATACTGAAACGTGAAAGGTCATCCATCTTATTTATAACCTCGGTAATATATGCGGTCGACACAAGTAAAGACAATGTTATATAATCCTGTACTTATTTGCTTTTAAATACTGCTTTACCTGTATTGTCTGCGCCCCTAGACAAGTAACAAAACGATTGACGAATAGAATAATAAATGTATGGGGATGACATTATGTTTCGACGTTATCGATGACTTAGGTCAAACCCATATATTTTTCATTTCTATTCGATTTCAATTTTTCAAGCGTTTTGCAACTTGTCTAGGGGGGCTGGTGTCCTGACGACATTTGTGGGTCCAGCCATCTTTCGGCAATGGCCACACAGATAAAACGTAAGACGAGGACGCGTCGCGGACAGGGCGCAGGCAAAGGTTAGTTTATTTTAAAAAACCGGGTCCTATTCAAAGATGAGTAAAAAAGTTTTGTCAAAATCTTATGATTTTTTTTCCAGCGAAACTTTAATATTTGCCAAGGCACTGTATCTCTAGTTTGTTTTATTATAATCGGTACCTACTATCATCTGCACGTAGCTTAGTCAGCGCAGATTTTCATGGCTTTCAGTACCTATTAGAAAGTACCGATGATCTTTATCACTAAGTCTTTTCAGACACTACACTTGATAAAAATCGGTACAGCAGTTTTGGAGTAAAACGTAACATACAAACAGACGGAGTAACTTACCTTTTATATCAGTTTTTACTTAACAATCGTCCCAAGGATGTTAGCAATAATTATATTTTTCTTGCAATACAACATACCTTCCATTGGGTCATTATTAAAAGCCTTTATGTGTAAAGTACCTACTGTATTGTATACACTCCAAGGTGCCTTGGTCAGATAATAACCATTGTTTGTCCGAGCAAACCATCAATCATGTTCGACAATACAATTATAATGCGGACCTAGGTGTTTATAATTATATTCAAAGATCCTTTTATATCGTCACGGATGCTTGACTTATAGGTACCTACATAGCAGGACTGTTTGTTTGTCCGTCATAAGTATGTATAAGTATAATTCGAGTGTCTGTTGGTTTATCTTTTCAAGGAAGTAATTGGCGCATGAGTTTTTGTTAGTTCATAGAGTCTATAGGCCAGACTGACATCTAACGACTTGATTGGCGCCGTAGCTAAGCGGTTGAATTGTTACGCTAAGGGTTGCGGGTTCGATTCCAGCACGGGGCTAAAGTTTGTGCGATGCACAGAGTTTTTCGATTTGAGTTTGGGTATTTGTGTGTGATATTTGATGTTCGAGAAATGCGCCCACGATACAGGAGAAATTCCTGTGAGGCGATGTTTTTTTATAAGAGGAAACAAAACCTATACCTACCTCGGCTTATTCAACAAAAATAATGCAATGTTTATAATCAGCTCTTGTAAGCTCTCTAGAGGTTAACACTGAGATGGGTTGATATTACATGTTTTAGTTTCCAGCTTAACTGCTTTTTGCACGCGTAATTCCCCTCTATAAACTGCCACAGTAACATTAAAAAGAAACTTTACATTCTTCAGCCTTCTAAAACCATATTAGATCATAGCAACAAGGTATTAAAGCAACGGTTGCTTTTTATAGAGGATCTTAAACTAGCCGAACATGACACGTGAAATTACCATAGCATTACATCGGATACTGTGCTTACTGACAATCTGTCAACGATATTCTTGCTGACCCCGCACGATTGTTTCATCCGTGATTGATGTATACCCACTGAGCACCTGTCAGTCTGATGTCGGTCCAAGGTAAACGATGAAAGCGTATTGATAAACTTAATAATTTTTGAATTCGGTCTGCAGTTGACGAAACTATCGGTATCAAAGAACTCACTTACTAAAAATACATACCTACCTATCTAAGTACAGGGTAATGTAATGTAATGTAATCTGATATTATGTATTTCCTTTAATAATAAGTTAAAAGTCACGTGTACGAATTTTGCCTCGATTGCAACCTATAATTAAGTGCTACGCAATACTGATTTATTATTGGGTTTTGTATTAATAAGTTTGAAGTATTCTAATAAATGACTCCGAACGAGTAACACATGTTTGATTTCAACCACCTGAACAACCACCACATTACAGTAATATAAAACCACCTTGTTTTTATAGGTTGGTCAAGAACGGTAGTGTGATTACTCCGAGATTCTAGTGTTTTGGTGGTTTGCGTGTTGCATTTGTTACATGACAAGCAAAAACAAGGTAGATCGCTATTAAAGTTGGTACTTATGTTAGCTCTTTTAATAGTGGACTGAGATTTGTTTTAGAAATATAATAATTAATACCAAATTTCTTCATACCTATATTATTTAGACTTCATGTAAACCTACAATTTGTCGCTTCCGCGCATAACTTAGACCACTACTTTAACCGACGCGGCAACAGTGTGAAATCAAACATAGCTGAGCCAACAAATTGAAAATCATACGCGAACCAAGTAGATAGAATACTTAACTAAAGCACACCCCGTATATAGTCAAGTCATAAAACTATTCCAAATATGCTAGTAATTTCAAAATCCGCTGCTAATCGAGGTAAAGCCTTATTTTCCGAACCTTTACAACTTGGTCGGTTATCATGATTATTTCCAATGTTACGTAAAGAGAATGTCCATAGATATATATAGAATAATAATTTTGATACTAAAGTGTTTTTATAGTACTTACACACTTATGAAGAATTAAGCATCAGAGGTGATTTTCAAGTGTTAAAATGGAATGAAATTTTGTTCTGATAAATAAACATTCCTAGGTACTTGTTGATAATTAAAATTATATGGTGTTTATGTTAAACGAACGAATGTATTGAAATAACAGTGTGAATAGACTAGAAATTGAAAATTATTTATTCAAACGTTATTGAAACTATGTAAGTCGTAGATATTGGATAATAAATCAAAATATCTTCTTTCTATTTCAACGAACAAAAAATGCTATTCTAGTCTTGATAGTGTTGTGCAAATAGTTTCGCATTCGTGAATTAATTTGTGTATAATTAATGTAATCATCACTAATTTAGCGTTTTTATAATAGAGGTTTAATTCAGTAAATAATTTCGAAGAATTTTAATTATATTGTTACTGAGTAGTTTGTAATAAAAATTCAAAGAAAAATAAAAACTTAGATTCTATTTTAATATTTAAATAAAAATTGCATAGCAAACAATAGATTTTTTTTTTAGGTCATTTTAAGGTGTCATATCGCAAAAAAAAAGTTAAAAGTACTAAACTAAAGTGCAAATACGAATACGAATGTGAAGGTACATCACTAGTACACACATATCGCAATAATGAAGTCATCAATACGTCGTTACTATGCAACGAAAGACGACATTGTAAAAAGTTCTTTGAACTTTCATATTAAATGTACATTGATGATTTTGAAAAGGTTACGCCAACTTATTGTACAAAGGATTAGTAGTAAAAAACTTGGGATTCCACTTTGTTAGTGTGCTAATGACAATATTATTATAAGGCAGACGTGTTTGCTATCAAATAATACGTTATTACCGATAACTTATTCTCGTTTTGTTAAACATTTGAAGCGTTGATGTCTTAGAACGAAGTAATCATTCATACGTGGCGTACAGACGGCAAAAAAGAACAATACACATGTAAAATGAAAATGCAATGTAGGTACAAGGGAGAAAGAAAATGTTAGATTTCTTGATAGATATTATACCTATTAAAATTATTTATAAAAGTTTTAGAATTTATTTTTAAGGAAGTCTGATGATTATAGAGAATTATGATTATTTTGTACGAGATGTATGATTATAAAAGAGCATAAAGGAATCTTAACTATCATCAATTATCACAATTTATCATTTTGGCAATTGATTTGTCCTCATGAACAATATATTAAGTCACAAAGAATTGGATTGCCTCGTTGGTCTAGTGGTCGCTAAGCGCGACTGCTGAGGAAGAGCTCCTGGGTTCAAATCCCGGGTCGGGCAAAGTGTTACTGAGTTTTCCATTAGGTAAGTCTCAGTAGCAGCACGGAGTCTGGATTTGTGCCCGGTTGATGGCAATAGGCTCGCCCCCTATTACATTGGGACTTACAACATAACTGGCGAAATGTGGGTGTACTATATGTTCACCTCTGCCTACCCCTTCGGGGAATACAGGCGTGATGTTATGTTATATAGGTACAAAGAATTGTTCACAAAATCACATTAACTACTAACGTTTTTGTGTAAAACATAGACGTCATTTAAGATCTTGTCATCTAACTGAAAGCTATTGTAATGGAACTATTACTTCATGCATTAAACTATACTTAACGGCCCACGCTAAATCATAGCAAGTGATACAAAAGTGTTTATAAAACTGAAGTATGTTATTATAGTTCATTAAAAACACCTACAACAGCTGTTCATAGAATTATTAAGATTAAGTCGTTGATATTTTTGTGTAATAATGTTTTAAAACACTCTTATTTGGGTACGCACTATTTTTGTTTTGAATTGCGCTAATTTTCTAACTGTTCCTCCTACGATTTTTTTTCATCATACTTATTACACTATACATAGGTAATTATCTGACTTCTCACTAATATTTTTTGAGGCGAAAGTTCGTGAGTGTGCTGTGTGTTGTATGTTTATTACTTCTTCACGCTCAAATGGCTGTACCAATTTCGATAAAATTTGGTATGAAGGTAGCTGACACCATGGATTAAAACAAAGTCTACTTTTTATTCCAAAAAATTTAACGCATAACACCGCGGAGCGCAGCTAGTCACACATTAATTTTATTATAATATAATAACTCACTTAATATAATTCACTTTTAGCGACCTTGTCACAATTTAAACAAAAGAAATGTTATATGAATATGCTGACACTACAGTCAAAACTAGCGTCGATACAATCAAATCAGAATACAATCTGACAATTAGATTATCAACTACAAATCGCTGAGTCATTCTATTTCTATTGTAGTTGGGTACGGTACAGCAATAAAAATTCCTTTTGTGATTCAGTAGCTGTTTTGTTGACCGTACAGTAGGAACCGAAATATCACAGTCATTGGAATAAAACAAGGTTCTTTTGTGATTTATGTATTTTTATACAGTACGTTCACAATTACGAGATTTTAACTTTTTTAAATTATACACCATGTATGTTTTGTTTGCTTTATTCAGTCATGATGTGTGTAATAACAGCATGACAATACATTTTTGTATTTTTTATCATTTGTCCTTTGTATTTTAGCTAACAATTGTGGTGGGTACCCGTACGAGGATCAATGAGTTATTACAGGTTTTTTATATTATTTTGATTTAGTTAAATAAATTATTAGGTACCTATTTTTGGTTAATAAAATGAAAAGAAGTTTCCAACAGGTTCTTAACACATGTTTTAGTGCTAAACAAAATTCGTTTCGATTTTGTTTTTTTTAGGCCAAGTCTTATGATATCAGTGTTATCAGTTACCAGTTCGTAGTTATTATTGGCAATAGGCTCGTTCTTATCCCTTAGGTTTCATTTCATCATTGACAGATGTAGGAACCTACCTACACAATGTGCAGCAGTCCACCTTCGTCTAGTTCGACGGAGAATAATGGTATAACATCCTACAAAATAAGGCAATAAAAAAGTTCACATATAGTTTATCTTTGAAATGTATGTATAAATAGTATATAGGTACTACTCTCTATATACCTATTGATTTAGAAAAGAATGATACCAGCTTGTTCCCACGCACGCCACAAACACGCTTCACAACAACGTGGTACTATGATTACTAATTACCTGACCATCTCTTCGTGGCTAATTTAATTACTTGCTTAGAAATCTACGTCCTATATGATTGGGTGTGAGTTAGAAACGTGTATTTGATGTGCTTATCGCCTTTAAGAGGATGAGCCATGGGGTAATAATAAATAATAATAATTTATTTTTCATAACAAGTGGTACAGTCTGGTACAAATTAATTTATAGAATAAGAGAAGAGCAATAGGGTATTTATTAATATCATTATTAAAGCATTACAGGTAAACTTATTGTATACTATGGTCCACAAATCTGTATTAAACAGTTTGTCTGTGGACTCTGATGATTCCCACTGTTTAAACTATCATTTTAAATTACATATTGCAATGTATGTTTACATTATGTTTGTATACTATCAACAAGTAGTAAGGGTAGGTACCTAATTCTGGTTTACTAAGATGAACCGACTCAATAATTATATTGATTTGGCAATATAAAGTGTGAATTGTAAATTAATGTGACACTGAAAATAAAATGTTATATTTTTTTATCTATTTTATCAATTTAATTTTATGAAGCTTGACTAAAACTATTTTAAATGCAGGTCTATGAATTATTAACTTAATTTTAATTTGTTTAATTTTTTTTTATAAAAACATTGCCCCACACTTTTAATTTCTCCTGTATCGTGGGTGCGTTTCATAAACATGAAATATCACATACACAAACACCCAGACTCGGGGCAAACAATATCTGCCGATCACACAAATTTTGCTCCCGTGCGGGAATTGAACCCGCAACCCCAATTAAGTTCGATCGAATTATCCAACTGACGACTATAGTTGATTGTTTTAGGTACCTTTTGTTTCATTCGTACATTAATTTATAAGAATATTAGATGACCTTTGGTGCCATTTTAGCATGTTGCCCATGCTAAGCTTGAATCTAAATTGATGAAGGAAATTTGAAAAATTATGGACACGAGCACGACGTCACCCTTAAGACGTAAATACTAAAAGGGAACTTGAAATTCGATGGATGCGAGCAGCGACACGGTGGCTCAGTTGGTTAGAGCAGCGACACGGTTCGGCGAAGGTCGCGGGTTCAAGTCCCGCTCGTGTCCATCATTTTTCAAATTTCCTTCATCAATTTAGAATATTAGATGTTAACTTGAACCTCTAACCTACGTAATATTTTACTCTAACTTCAATTAGCACACCATCATAACCGTAACTCTGACACTGAACCATAAACTGACCTTTACTAAGACTTCATATTGAAAGTACAGACTCTTATTACAGTCATTACATGGCCAAGAGCGAAAATAATTTCGCATTCTAATCTTACTCAACACTAATAGGTGTAAAAGCGCAATGCTCGGGAATCGAAGCGACGACCTCTACGGGTCACGCGGCATAATTGATTTACGCCGAGGCGGACTATGCATTAACATAAAATAATGCTTGACCTCTGACCCGCGTTTTAAAATTTCTACTCCATTATAACGCCTTTGTTTTGTAATCTAGTTAAGGATCGATGCGTAACTTGAGCTTTAGACCCATTGCGTTACATAAGATCTAGCTGAGGAATAGGGTAAATACTAAATAATATCATCTGGTATTCTGATATACCTAGATGTCATTGTGTGATTGACTTATAATGAGCAGCGGAATGTTGGTGTAATAGACGACCCCTAAGTAAAGATACCTGTGCATACCCCAATAGGTAGGTAGGTGCCTGTACCTACCCTACCCCAGGAATCGAAAGCGTGTTTGTGTGAATGATTGTATCACTGAAATGTGCGCTATTACTATAACAGATAGGTATAACATACAATTCATTTGGCTAATAAAACCATAACCCCTTTAAATGTCAAAATTTTCAATTTAACAAAAGATGCTTTCTGTGCATTTTCACTTCTTATTAAAGTCTAGGCAATTCTAAGAGCGCACTAGAAAGTAGATTCCAAAAACGTCTACACGGACAACACTCAAACGCAGACATTACGATTTCCAAATAATTCTCAAATATTTCTATCAACCGCACAATACACTCAAATTGTTAATAAACAACATTTCTCTAACAAAAAACCTGTATCCGCAATCGAGGTGTCTGAAGGACCGATGTATTTAACTGTGCTGTAGTGTACTCAAAGTTTTTTACCCATCAAACAATAGCTCATGACCCCATCTCGCTGAGAGCCTTTGAATGATTGTTGTTTATTTTTGTATACGTCCATGTACGTCAGTAGTTAAACAGTTAGAATCCATTGTGAATTAATCGATGTTTAGTATCGATTAGACCTTTTTTGAGTGATTTTCGAATCACTCGATTCGAAAATCGGTCTCGATTAAGGTAACAAGTTGGTATTTGACCCTAAAGAAGGTCTTCAGAATTAGGTAGTTATATTTTATCCCCGAACAAAAGCTAAAATTGTCCATGGACAAAGATATGGACAAAAGATTACATAAGTTAAAGAAGGCAACTAAAAGTAGCAGTTTACGAGTGTTATTCATTGATATAATAATTATATGGTGTTAATGGATATTTTTGTAACGGATTATACTAAGTAGGTCTAGGTAGGCCTTAAAAAACTAACAGAATAGTTTTTATTTACTTACGGATTGGATTACTCGTTTTTTTCTTTCAGACTTGACGTCTTCTTTTCTTAAATCACTCTTCATTAAAAATAATTCAAAATGATATACATATATAGTCTCTTTTCAATAATTTATTTTATAACTTTAACATTAACGACTATCTTAACCAGATTTTAATCTATTCTAACATATCGCTAACGCGGTAAACGATATTAAACTCGAGAAAAGATACTATCGATATTGAATTATTCGAATCGATTTATTTATTTAACGGCTACCACAACACAGACTTTAGAATAGATGATCTCATATTTTTAGATTCGCTTATATACAGTAGACAACAGTAAAATGCAATTATGGAGTCATAATTAATCACTTTTTTAATCTAAATTGATAAAGGAAATTTGAAAAATGATGGACACGAGCGGGATTCGAACCCGCGACCTTCGCCGATCCGTGGCGCTGCTCTAACCAACTGAGCTGGTTAGAGCAGCGCCACGGATCGGCGAAGGTCGCGGGTTCGAATCCCGCTCGTGTCCATCATTTTTCAAATTTCCTTTATCAATTTAGATTCAAGCTTAGCATGGGCAACATGCTAAAATGGCACCAAAAGTCACACTTTTTTAATGCTAAGAAAGCTAGATATTCATGATTTAAGATCTTTTTAACGATTAATGACGGATAAGAAGTTTTGATGTGCATAAACTTTTTGTAATCTTAATACATTTGACAGATGAATTTGAATTAAACGGTTAGTAGATTGGATGTGAATGATACTCTTTGCTTTGAAAATCAATGATTTTATCTTGGTACAGCTTTCAACCATCTTGTATTTAATTATGGGAAATGAGAAATATTCAGATGTTACCTTTCACTAGCAAGTGTTACGATACAATCATCAAGCAGCAATATCCTTGAATTCAAGCACATTATAACCTCCAATCAACTTCCAAACCGCAAGCCGCGTTGCTTAACCTCAATGATGTAACTTAATAACAATATAAGACTCCTATAAGATGTGTTCCCTCACACTTAATTCTATTGTTAAGTAATATGACTCTTTGGCCCCATCAGTAGTGTGCTTTCTCGGTCAGAGGTCCGGGTTCAAATTCCAGTTGAGTTTATAGATGGTTTCCGTCATTGTCTAACGCGCGGAGAAGATTTCGATTCGACAACTCGCCTGTTAGGTGGGTACAATCGTTCAGAAAAGAGGTAGTCAGGAATATATTTTCGCTAATATATTGTTTGATAAAATTGTAATTTAAGAATTTCTGTGTTATAAAGACTGCGATTTTGTCAATGTTTTACTGCATCTGTTTGCAATCGATTTCTTTGTAATCTAAGACGGTTTTTGACACAACTACATATACCTACTTTTATGTAAGATCTTGTAACGACAAAACTAAAATATTTTCAATAAAAATACTGGCTCCAAAAAAAACTGTTCCACTGTAAGACGAAAGCCTCTTATGCAGGGCCTCTTAAAGTAAAGAAGAAACTAGCATTGATCACTACGATAGTTCACTGCGGTTTGGTGCTGACAGTAAATAAACCTAGGCATTATTAATTTTATTTTGGATGAAAGTCTTTCGTGTATTTAATTTAATTGTTAACTCTAGCGTGTAACAAACAAACAACTTTCATCAGCGTTTGTATGATAACTAATAAAGTCGCCGAGTATCCAGTTACTTAGATAGTTTTCATCTGAATGAATAATTTTAACAGGTTCTCCATTCTTGTACATCGCACCTTAACAATAATATGCAATTCCTTATACACTTTCACATTTCACTTGAAATTAATAGAGCATATGATTTACAAGCAAAAGATAATTAATACTTTGCCATAAAGGGTTTTCTTGACAATTGAGAACAAAGGCCGACAGCTTTGTCTTCTATTAATGTTCAAGTAGGTTTCATAAGACACCTTTCGCATGTACAGGTTAATTGTGAAAGTTGCTTAAACAAAAGACAACAAAACAAACTCTTGCACACAATACGCGACAACAGAGGTGGTCCACACAATTGTCGGACCACCGTAACGATAGTTCGGACACACACCAAGTTTTCTTGTTTGATTAGCGTCCGTAGTTGGTGTGTTTACCCTACGACGCATATTCATTTCGTATTTCAATTTCGAGTGTCATAGATCTGGTATTTGGCTACTCATTTTAACATTGGTAACGAATGTCACCGTAATTAACATATCAGTCTCTCCATTTTATTTACCGCTACAAGTTAATAATGGCGTATTATTATATCGCTAAAATCAACACTCTTATCAAACTGTTAATCAATCAGCGATCGAGCAAAAAACACATCGCATCATCATGTTTTGTATTTCCTTTATTTGTCTACTATTAGTTGGTTTTTTTAAGGCCCTATTGTTATTGTTGTCTTACTCACTTAACACTGATTTGCATCTGCAAACTAACATATTAGCTTACCTAAAACGTTCATTTAGTCAACAAATCAATTGTTCTCAGCCATTTTCTAATTTCATTCAAACGACAGATGTTCCAAGCCAATATTTGTCCAACGGCATTTACTTCCAACCGTTCCCAAAATTGTATTTGTTCGACGTTCTTTCGTGTCGTAATTCGGACCGATTGTCAAGAGTACTCACGCACATTGTCAAGTACGAACTTTACTTTAACATGTACAGAATGAACACTATTTCCAATGCCACCTACATAAGACCAAATATGTTGGTGTCTGTGGGATGGTCCATCATGATTTGGTGTGTAAAGATCATGACTGTTTGCCATCCTAACAGTATTGTTACGAACTTGGAGGGACATTGCATTCTCCTTTTATGGATGTGCCTCTTCGGAATCATTATTGTTTTGTTGTTTAAGGTTTTCAGTACCATTTTGCTTTTACATTTCATTGAATTTATTATTTTGCTTATTATATACTTTGAAGTCATCAACAATAATTATTACAGCTTCTTCATTAGATAGTGTTTGTTAAGATAGCAATGCATTTATTTGTAGTTGCACAACAACCATATAATTAACATTACTGTGACTAGTCAAGAAGTCTCTTAATTTTTTATTCGTATTCAACGTTTAGATAATGCAATCCGTAAAACGTAATGTTTTGCTTAGGTCAAGCGGTTAGTAACTTGTGTCAGAATTGCAGAGTGGTTTAATGTTTACTTTATTTCATTGTCGGTATAAAGCCTCTATCTTATGAACGTTAAGAAGGACATAAAAGTTGAAACATTAGTGCCGTTCTTAATTGAAAATTAACATCACCAGATCATTTTCTTGCCTGACTGCTTAGAGACAAATGCTTTGTATATGGATCGTATTTTACAGAGTAGTGATTAAAATCCTGTTTTTCAAGAGGAAAAAGTCGATCTATTACATAGTAACATCTCAATTTACAAACCCTAAAAAATATGACGCCAGTCTAATTTATTGGTTGTAGATGGAAATTATATTCATGATCCGTACAATATCGACGAACGATTAATATTTATTCGCTAACATTGCAGTGTATAGAAACATCAGCTGTCAATCATGTATGAAGAATTAATGTGCGCTCGGTTGCTTATATGATGAGTTAGTACAATGTTATGACTTTAATTTTACATTGTAATTTCCCCGTTTTGCACCTGTCTGATATTGAGATGGTAATCTGCGTGTTAGCGTATTCGCATTTGCTTTGTCATGTCGATTTACAAAAAATACAGTGTTCAGTTAATGCATGTAAATTATCGTCAGCATCTTATGAGCCAGGGAATTGACCAACAATCTCTGTAGGAGGCAAAACTGCACCTGTCATATTCTTATTAAGTCACTAATTATAATAATTATTCAACTTATAATTATAGCATCTTGATTCCGCCCGATCTTTCGTCTGAAATACAGCAAGGGTACAAGCTTTGTTTTTTCTTAAACTTTAAACTAACTCGACATCAAATGCTTTCTATTTTCATATTTATAAATGCAAAAAAGATTAAGAAAAGATAGACTTTGGTATTATTTCCTGCCTTTTTTCTTTTTGTTTGACTGAAGATAATATATCGATTAAATGGGACGCGTGCTTCAACTTGACTTTAGGCCGTCAGAGTAACCTTCAATGAGGATCTCACAATACCTTGATAAGTCTCATCACTACGTACACGTAATACTGATCTTTAACCTTGCACATATTGCTACATGCAGCTTTGATTGGCGCCATTTGAAATTTTACTAGCGAATAGAATAGTGGCGTGTATGTAGACACAATAGTATTTTATATGCAGCGAAATTATCAAAAAATATAAGATACATTCTAATGATTATTTGGTGCATTTTTATCCCTAGCGGCAAAATAAGGCAGAAGTTTTTTAAAGTTCAGGAAGAGTATTTAGCGATAGCTCTACCAACAAGGATAAAGATTGTTTTTTTTTTTTTTAAAAAAAACGTCGCCCCACACTAGGAATTTCTCCTGTATCGTGGGTGCGTTTCACAAACATGAAATATCACATACACAAACACCCAGACACTCGGACTCGGGACAAACATCTGTGGATCACACAAATTTTTGTCCCGTGCGGGAATCGAACCCACAACCCCTAGCGCAGCAGTCCAATCGCTTAGCCACTGCGCCAATCAGGTCGTCAAGCAAGCATTTCAATGATTGATTGCAGTTCAGCCTGTCTGCCGCCCTGAGGCGCTTATGGCGGCTGGTAGAGGGCATTACCTGCCCTCCGCCGCCGCCGGGGTCGCCGGACGCGGATTGGGAGAGCGGAGTTGAGTTCCCGCTTTCTTTCCGCAGCCTCTTTGAGCGCCATCACTTCTTCGCAGAAGTCTGCGATGGCGCTCCATGACCTCTCACACCCTACCACCACCACCCTACCTCGATGGTAAGTGGGAGCGAGAGGTCCGACCCCACTAGGGCAACGAGTGTCCGGCGCTGCACAGCCCAAGCAGGACAATGCTCGAGCGTGTGCTGCGCCGTGTCCTCGTTGCCAACGCAGTGGTGGCAGGAAGCAGACTCCTCCCTGCCAGCCACTCGATACAGGTAACTGCCGAAGCACCCATGCCCCGACAGTACCTATGTCAGCCGAAACGTGAGTGTTCCATGACATCTGTTCATCCACTGGAATATTTGTGGGCATCGGACATCGGACGATCCAAGCCGTCCGCTTGGATCGTCCGATGTCCCGCTGTTGAGCGGGACAGCCTGACCACCCACTCCAGGACGAGGGCTCTACGGAGCTCCCTCATGCGCTGCTCCACGGCTCTGGGCGGGGTGTAGATGCAAACCTATGTTAGCGTTAGTCAAGTTCCAGTCAAAAAACGCAGAGCTAGAAAAAAATGTAGTGCAGCACAAAAACCAATATTTAAAAAGGTAAATAATTTAAATAGAGGTATTACGAAATCTTTTTGCTGTAGACACAACTTAAGCATGTTTTTTAGCCTAATACAGTATCTTAGATAAGCATCAGTTTTATACAATGAACTCATCTATCAGTCTGCGTGCTCAGGTTGGGGTCATACGATCAAATGAGTAGTCGGACTTACCAGACAACGAACATGTTTAGATAAGCCGCCAAATGCTGTGACAGCCAATATGGACTTATAGTGAAAGTTTGAGAATTTAGGTTTAAGGTTTTTTGTACGTTATATAAAGATATTGTTTAACGTACGACCTGAATGGCGCAGTGGCTAAGCGATTAGACTGCTGCGCTAAGGGTTGCGGATTCAATTCCCGCACGGGACAAAATTTTGTGCGATACGCAGATGTTTGTTTCGAGTCTGGGTATTTGTGTATGTGATATTTCATGTTTGTGAAAGCTCACCCACGATACAGGAGAAATTCCTAGTGTGGGGCGAGGTTTTTTAAAGAAAACAATATTGTACTGAGTCGTACACGTATCTATGTATATTACAGATAAGAAACACACAATTTATAAATTAATATTTTGCGTAATACCTAGGTGTGTTCAATAACAGTTTACATTAAATTGCATGCGTCCCATTGGATGTGACGTAGGTACAAGTGCAAAGATTCTTATCAAATAGCTGCAAATCAATTCAATATTACACCAAGGAATCCTAAGTATGATTACCAGATCTGTGT
The DNA here is from genome assembly GCA_905340225.1 of Abrostola tripartita. Classification (NCBI taxonomy): domain Eukaryota; kingdom Metazoa; phylum Arthropoda; class Insecta; order Lepidoptera; family Noctuidae; genus Abrostola; species Abrostola tripartita. The sequence continues at coordinate 5,813,908 of HG996504.1, forward strand.
ATAAAAATACAGTACTTTCGCCCACAACGCTCCTAAATAACCTGCAGTTTCCGTATTATAATAATTAAGAAACTAATTCCCACCAATCTAAATATTGAATCAACCGCATCCCGCATCAAACAATTTCCAATTACCGAAGTTAATAAGATTTTTTTCTTATTCATTAATTAACACTTGTTATATAACATTATTTTCGACAGGTATTGTTATATTAGCCGATGTGAAAAATTAATTGACCGCGAGTCATAATAACGTAAAACTTATTGTTACGTTAACGGGGCTAAAATGCTGCATAACAAAGTTATTGTATAACCGTATTTTAAAGTAATAAATGTATACTTTCTCCTGTGTGTTGCTTAGCAACATGAATTAAAATATGCGGAAGCCAAATACAATACAATTAAGTAAGTGATTCCGGGGTAAGTGAAGGTGTTCTTTAGTCAGTAGTATGTACTTACAATATAAATATTGTTGAAATAAGGCCTTTAATAAATTATAATTTCCACAAACCTATAGCTATTCATTAGGCCAACACGGAAACTGACAATTCTTACTCATTAGGTACTTACTAAAATTACCACTTAATTTATTAACCGACTTCAAAAAAGGAGGTAAGTGTGAATTCGGGGCGTAGTTTTTTATCTACAAGGTACCTACTAATGAGAATTAAATTAAAGATAGTCTATTCGTAACCTCGCGAAATTATATCTAAACAGATTTTATTAGGTCATGAGATTTAAAAAGGTTGTATGTACCTACTAGAATAATTACAAGTTATTTTTTAGCGATTTCTGATACTTATAAGACAAGCGGTCAGATTAACGCATCAGATAGATTATCTCAGCCTTGTCTTAACTACGCTAGGATCAATGACTTGTCTGCCAGGTGGTGCTGGTGGTGGTGTATACAGATTTCAACAAGGATATATAACTTCACACTCGTGGTCTAGTCTCTACCTTTAAAAAAAAGTAAGTCTGGCTTTTTTTGTTGACTTAAGGTCTGTAAGTATTCACTATTATCTACGTTTTTTATTCATTCTTTATGATTTTTGTAATTCTTTAAATTGTTCGTACTTTTGGAGCCAAGGGTAATAGTTACCAGTATGTCGATGAACACAGAGGCATAGAATAAAACGGATGCTACTAGATTTAATTGTCTCATAGACCGATTCACATCAGCAAGCAACATTTTAGCTACCCAATCGCCGTTTTTATCACAATATCATTTGATGGAAAACCTCGTATCCCGGATCAGAGGTTTTTTATTGTTTATAAGGCATTGGCAATCACGCATATTGTAAGTTTGGTAAACAGGTAAATAAGTAGGTACTTATTGTATTGTTTAACATTTTTGACAGTCATCACGGTCCGTCATCGGAGCTACCCAATTGAACTTTAGACTTTAGTGTATTGTGCATGAGTTCTTAGCAAATAATAGCAATACATTTAATTAAAAGTCAGTGACTATGAAGAATCGTCTAATATCAAAAACATAATTCCAATAATTAACTTAAGTTCTAATTGTTTCGTTTTTAATTTATCAATTTTATAGGGAAAATACGTTACATAAAACAGAAGTATAAATTTTCATATTCAAATACCGAACACTTTCGACTTTCTTCTAAGTTTGAAAGTACCTTCATTTGTTAAACCGCCATTTTCGAATTCATTAGTTTGAAAATAGAATAATGACTTCGAAATAACATTTCACTTCGGTTCACACTTAAATGAAGTCATAAATTATTTCCAGATCGATTCTACGATGTCTCGATACTAAATGACTTTTAAATATCAATCGTATGAAGGTTGTAATATAATGTATGGTAACAGTTACGAGTGGCGTGTTAGTAATGTTACTATTACTATCCACACGTATAATGTTAGACCAATAAATATTACTAATCATAACAATCAATTAGGAAGATTGCGATAGATTGGATTGGTACACTTTCTGTTTGGGAATGTAGAGTTAGGAATAGTCATAGAAGGACCCATAAAACACTATTTGAATAAAGGTTATATTTTCGGAAGAATATAATAACCATAATTTATTTAATAAAACTTAATCAAAAACTAGATTCAAGCTTAGCATGGGCAACATGCTAAAATGGTAGCAAAAGTCATATAAAACTTAATCATTTAATCTAATAGAACATTGTTTTGTATAGATCTTTAATTAATTTTCGCGAGAAGTTTAAACCAGCTATTTTTTTTATTTAATTGACATTTTTAAAGTAATGGCTGTGCAAGTTAGCCTATCACAAACTGTAACTTTACAAGAAGTAAATTTTAATTATACTTTATAATTATTATTTTACCTAAATGTATTCTAATTTTGTAACGTACCTACGTTTACACAATTATGCTAAAATCATCTAGAGATTATTAAACTCAGAAGCGAATTCCGTAACACGTTTAATTAGATTTCTGTTCACCTCTACCCATTCACTACTCTGTGCGCCAAACAAAAAACCGGTTATCTAATATGTTCGCAACTCTCGATTGTTTTGCGTTTGCGCAACTAGGAGCGTCTACTTTCGTGATCACGAGATGTGGGCGACCGTATGTATGTATAGTGTGTGTGAGAAAATGTGTGGTCAGTACAGGTATGAAGGAGTTTAGGTATAGAACATGAGTGTAGGTTTTGACGGTGGTGATTATGAACCAAAATGCTACTTCAGTTTGAAGGAAAGTTTGGTTTGTCATTTGTCAAAGATGGCTAGTTGTATGCACATTGTAAGATAGTTTAGTAGTCATAGGTATGCTATAGAGGGTGAGCTTATTTCAATATTTTTATTTAAATTTTATTAAAAGAGAATTGTATGCTGTTTTCATACCCAAGAATTGGATTCAAAACCTTACGCTCCGATTCCGATGAGGCAGTAGGTAAAATACCTATTCGTATTTACCAAAACGCATTATTTCCTTTTCTTACTTACTTTATTTTATAGGTCCCTAGTCCTAACCTATATTTAATTTTCTTTTTTTGAACTTTCAGTTTTTACAGTTCACTTTTGTTTTTGATAGTAATTCATAAGTGTACATCGTTCATTGAATTAACTTAAATATAGGTATAATACAAGTCGACGTTAATTTAAAACTTTGACATTTTTAGATTCAGGTTTAAGTTCAAAACGGGTGGTTTTCTATTGAACATTAACTATTACGTGTCGACTAAGGTCAATAGTCTATCTGCGTTTTACATAATTAACATTTTTATACAAAGGTCACGGATATTTTAATAGAAAACTTAATAAAGAACCCCAATTATCTTTTTTATTTAATTTTTCTAAATCTAACAAATTCACGCAAGCTTGTATATACAATAAGTATATATATATATATAAATAGTATAGTACCTACCTACCAATATATTGTTAATCAAACGTCTACATTTTGTAACAACTTAATCAAGTTACTTTTTTGTGGAGCAAATAATTGGTATTGTATTATAATTAATTTTAATTCAGAAGCCGAAATAGCGAAGGTTAACTAGATAAAGTTAATAGAAATATCTAATTGTGTTGTCACCTATATGACAACCAATTTCCTCGCGAACAATCTACTTAATAGATCGTTATCACTATAATTAATTTTTAGAACAAGATAATTATATTGTCTTCTATTCAAAATTGAAACACGCTGTAGGTTCAAAATATAGTGTTAACGCAAGACAGGTTGCTCTACTTAACAGCTAATATAATTTATTGTGAGAAATCAATAGTAGTAGCCCGTGAAACCGTTCATTGGGTAACACAATTATAATATAAATATTAGCCATGCCCCGCGGCTGCGGCCGGATTTCATCGCTATAACTTCACTTAACAGGTACTTACTAAATCATGGCTATTCTAAAAAACTTGCAACATTAGGTAATAAATTAGTCAATATTGTAAAACGTGTTCCTTAAATACTTCTCATTCTATTACGTCTTGTTTTGATTATTACAATAAAGTATGACTATTACAAGATTACAAGACATCAATTTGGACTACGAAATTAAAATCAGGAGACGGGCGTATTAGTTTCTTCAATTAGAAATTATTCATATTACAAGCGAAAGCAAATTATGAAAATTTTAACATGTCAAGATAAGTAATAATTTGCTAACTAAAAACAGCACTGATAGCCGAGTGGTATGACCGTTGGACTACCAAGTCAAGTCGCAAGTTCAAACCCCGGCACGCACCAATCAATGTCTTTGCAAATTAAAAAGCAAATTATAAATAAGTTATCAGTAGCTGCAACAGTGAAGGAAAACATCGTGAGGAAACCGGCACACCTGAGAAATTTTTAACAGTGTGTAAAGCCTTTTCAGAGGCCTACAGTCAGTTTAAACTCTGACAGGTTGTTCATCAACCATAGGTTAAGAAGAATAACTAAAAGCTTGCTTAACGCAGGCAATATTTCGATATTATGATCTTTAACCCACAAAGCACCTGAAACCTACTGAAAAACAACTCTGTGCTCAACATCACACGGCAACATGGCAATTAAGAATCATTCATCATTAACAACAAAGCATTAGGAGTATAAACCCAAAACGGTAGATCGCCAACGACACGTGTCGTGACCTATCACCGCTCACAAAGTATTACAAATGATTAAAATATATTATTAGCTTGTTGATTTTCTCACGATATTTTCCTTTAGAATCTCGTTATAAACTCATGTATGAATTCATATTTATTTGTGTAAACTAAGCATTTAATAACGGTACATCGGATAACGACCTTGGCTCGACTTTTATTTTATTTCGATTCATATTCATGCGATTAGTTGCTAACGGAATGTATTCTAATATAATTCATGTAATTCGATATTTGGTTGTTGGAGAAAATAATTATTCTTTTGTCGCAAAATCTGTCAGACGTGGTAATTTAAGATGTTCTTCCACATGCTCTTGAGTACTTGCAATGATGTAAGATAAGCTATGAAGAGTTTGGATCATTTTAAGTGGAGCGTAGTCCGCATAGAGTCGCGTTTTTGGTCCTTAATCACATTTGCAGGTAAGCTACGTTATGGGTCAAAAGGACCAATTCATTCCGACTTAAACACTGCTTCGTATCTTAGGACCAAAGACCATAAATTAATATGTTTTTACTTTAATAATATTGAGTTTTTGATAAAGTAGACATATTTATTATCTCTACATTCTGCCTAGTTCATTATTTATTCGACATGCTATCTTCATGTAGTAATAATAAAACATTTAGAAACACACCGTAATATGTTTTATAATACACACAAATGTTTTATACTACCTAACGATTTATATTGAGAATGATAGCAGTCTAATTAATATTGTAATTTGTTGCGAAACGTGGTGGGAATTAGTGCTCACTTGCGAAATCTTAAGAAGATCTTAAGTCAATAAAAAATGGTAGTTGCGTAATACTACAGTTCAGTAGTGACTAAATATTATTTATATTAGGCGGTTGGTATGAAGTATGTAATGTGTATGTATGTATGTATGTACATAATAATACAACAAAAAAAAAACATTATTTTTGGAATTCCAAACTGACTTTCATAATACTACAACTATAATAGGTAGTAGGTACTAAGAAGTATGAATTTCTTAATAGGTACATAACGTCTGATCAGCCCAATAACTTTTAAAATACAGTAAAAAGATTATAGTGAAAACAACCTAAGACACCAGGACTCTACAAATGATTTGTTAGTTTAACTAATTTTGGAACAACACTGAAACTCTCTTTGTTAAAAAAGTCATTCGGATCGAACAAGCTTATGCTCGTACATCATTATCAAAGATAGCAACTCGATTTTTAATTTATTCACAGCTTATAAAACAATCGATCAGTTCGCCGCCTCTCCCGATCATGATCGATTACTTGTCGCCTCTACGATACGGCGGGGAATCGATAAATTAATCGATACGAACCGAGTACAATCGATCGTTGTGTTGTAATTGTTGTTTGTTCATTTGTCCCGCCGATTTTTAGATGTATTCATCATGTTAGTCAATAGGTTTGGCCTTTAAGAGGAAAAGCGGTATTGTTATTGAGTGACGTAATTGAGTTAATTATGAATAAATTAAAAAGATTACAAATGTACAGTCAGCATCATAAGCTTAACATGTTAAGAAACCTTATGAGTTATGTCAAATAATTGAATGAAACAAATATCAATTCTAGTTATTGTTTTAAATTAGGTAGGTACGTCCAAATGATGATCTGAGAATATTTAGGACTTTTTACTATACATTTAAGAAGTTTTGTTCTTTAGTTAATGGTATGTTAAAAAAAATTGTGTTCCGCTACTTATAATGCTGACTCTACCTATGTATGAATAGATATATAGGGGCTCGTAGCTATGCGGCTACCCGGCAGATCAGTCGATCTGCGAGGTTAAGCCGTGCTCGCCGTGGTCTGTCTTGTGATGGGTGACCGTTTTCACATGTCGAAACCCCTCCGTGCTTCGGAAGGCACGTTAACCCGTTGGTCCTGCGCCTGATCTCTCTCCGGTCGTATCGGTCTACCGTCCCATCGGATTATGAGAGTGAGGGAATAGGGAGTGCACCTGTATCTGCGCGCATACTTGTGCACTATAATATCTCTTGCGCAGATGGCTAGTCTCAACTGGGACAGGCCGCCGTGATCGAAATTCGGTCACGAGGACATTACGAATAGATAACTTAATAAAATACATCATCATCAGCCAAAGACGTCCACTGTTGAACATAGGCCTCCCCGTTTAAGCGGGGGGGGTTTGCCATAATCCCCACGCTTTGCAAGCGGCTTGGGGATCGCAGTATTGGTGGTGGAGTTACAGAAGACGCTGCTGCCCATCTTTTGAATTTTCCCTTAGTCGCCTCTTACGACACCCACGGGAGGAAAGGGGGTGGTCAATTCTAGGCCGGATACCACACGGCACTTAATAAAATACGCAGAAACTTAATAATATTAATTTGATCCACATTGTGTATTTTAAACATTTACTGTGTTCCGTTCTTTACGAACGACGCGAACCTAATCGATTTAAAAAAAGTTCTAAAAACGAACTTTTTTCCTAAGACTGGTGTCTAAGGTAAGGTAATTAATCCACCTACCTTTAAAATATTTGAATTTCTTTATTTATCCTGTAGTACTCTCACAAATCGTATAACTATAAATAAATAGCCCACTATCATAAACAGGACTCTTTACCAACAGTTATTTCCCGTATCTTAACTATTATAGAGCACAACTTAAGTAGAGCTTAAGAAAATGTAATTATGCAAAGAGGCCGTTACTGTTAGTTGTTATTTGTGAGTAGGTTACTTAGTAGGAAGGAGGTTGATTTCTTTAGGACAGGTTTGTAAACGTAATGAAACCTCTTTGATAAACATTGTTTCGTAATGGCTGGAATTTATCGGAGTCTTTAAAATAAGAATAGGTATTTCAAAATAAGAATAGTAGGTATGTGCATAGCTGTATTGAATAAATAGGTAGTCTTTTGTTTCAAGCCACACTTTATCTTGCATCGACGTCAAAAATAATTAATGTATTTGGTTGTATGGTCTGTATTTTTCATGAAGTAAGTTATGTAGCTAGTAGTTATGTTATTTATGCTACGGAATTGAATTTTTTACACAATACTTATAAACGATACACACCTCTTAAGTCGATTGACTTCTCTACCTATTCTTTGTTATACAGTAACAACGACAGTGACAGGTATAATTAATTGTTAAATCCAATATAAGTAAGGTATATTATGGTGTTAAAATGTTGCCGTTTTATATTTTTAAAATGTACTTAGGTCAAAAAAAGTAATTCAAGTAAAGATTGGCTGTGGTCTACCAGGCACCAGCTTATAAGCTATGGAGATAAGGAGACGACAATGTCATTATAAGACCTTCACTTTATATTTGTTTTGTTGTTTCTTCTTAGTCTAGACCTAACTGGCGCCACCTGGAATTAAAATGATTGACATAATAAAAAGTTCAGTAACAACCGATTTAGAACTGGAAATAAACTATTGATTAATTGAAGACTAAGTTAAGGCTACGACGACCCGATTGGCGCAGTGGCTAAGGAGTAGGACTGCTGAGCTAAGGGTTGCGGGTTCGATTCCCGTACGGGGAAAAAATTGTGCGATCCGTAGATTTTTACTCAAGTCTGGGTGTTTGTGTATGTGATAGTACATGTTTTTGAAACGCACCGCTGCACGCAAGATAGTATCCTAGTATGGGGCGACGTTTTAAAAAACAAAAGATGTCAAACTACAGTCATAATTGTTAAGGCTTGATTGTATATTAAGTTTTCATCTTGTTATATGGATAGGTACCTATCGTGCCTACTGCCTACCTACATATCATTTAAAGCTTAAAAATAAGGGATAGTAGGTATTAACAAAACAGCATAATCTATCTTACAAGTTTACCTAATGTCCCAGTGCCCAGTGTCATAAATGCCTTGTAGGTATTATTAGTCGGTCCCTACTCTCTAACTCTTCCAGTTCTAGATTCTCTAGTATTCTTAATCTCCTGACTAACTTAAACTACGCACTAACAAGAGATTAGGCTTTGAAGAATGAGCTCAAAATTAAATCCGATTACAAAACAAAAGTGTTGTTCTAATTCGAAGTGTTTCGTGAATAATGCGCGTAATAAACAACATTACCGCACTTTGCTTTCAAAACTTTCGGCTAAGCACCTGTGCACGACCTACATATCTACGAACATAAGTAACAACTATATAATATAACATTTTAACATTACCACTGGACTCTAACAGATGTACGTAAATCAATTTTTCGCAACAATAGCCTGAGATTTACAACGAAAAGTGACAAAAGATAACTTGAAACAAGTGAAACGCAATCTTAAGTGTTTAAAATACGATCGCAAATTGATTGCTGTTATATTTGCAGATAGAATTTTATTGATTTATATTAAACGTCGTAAGTGCTAGCTTGTTGTTGATTGAAAGTTGACTCTATACGTGAGCAGTTAAGGTGTGAAACCGAATGTTTGATAGAGTTTACTGAGGACGTTGTTCTTGTTAAACGTTGTAACAATGTGCACTTGCGTCCACTCGCGAAGCTTGAATGCTTGCGCCAGATTTGAAGCAAAGTGCTGGACTAAAACCAATGACATGCTATTATTTGACTTTTTATTCTGCATATAAAAAAAATTATTATTGTTATTTCAAGTAATTACAGGCAACTCATTAATTTGTACTACCTTATTGATAGTAGATATCTAGGTAATACTTAATACTAACTTAACTGGTATACTATGATGATGAACAAAACAATATTCTAATTAAGTCTTACCACAATATTTTTTATTGTTTAATTCAAAGGCTAGCAACCTTCAGGGTACATCTCATTTAGGTGTTCTACGCTTTGCTTATAAAAATATTTCGATCAGTCATTTATCATGTTCACTTGCACTTTTACATTATTTTACTAACAGCTGTGTAGTTGTTACGAATCATGACTAATTATAGTTTTATATGTAATACATACTTAATGTTATCTGTTTCTACCGCACAAAACATTTAATACACGTTCAATAATGAAGCTATAACACTCAGCTGAATAGAGATCAGATAACGAATGAAGCAGTTAATTCACACGATTCAAACATAAACAGAATATGCCTATCACTTATAAAATCAACCTCAATTGATACCAGACATGTGGTATAAAACAATTAAATAAAGATTATGCAAATCATCGCAGAGGGTCTATTAACTTACGTTGAATTGGTACCTACCTACCTTCATAAGCCTTGACATATTATTATGTAATTTGTTCATGTGAATGGAGTATACAGTCTTTATATTCTAGTCTTTGTTTAAACGAGGAAAAGTCAGAATGTTACGTTCGTTTGTTTGTTTGATTGATGGATCGATTCGAGTTTGAATTTAGAAGTTCTTGTATAAACGGTTTTTATTTTGGCGCTAATCTTGTCCGACAGACAGTCAGATAACTAGATTAGCAAGATATATCAGATAATGTATGAGAGATGGCAGAGCATAATGCATTACAGTTTTAAATAATTATTTAATTATCTATAACTTGACCAAAAAAATAAATAAGTTCTGTTTTTCAAACAAAACTGAGATGAGAAAAATCATAATGTTGTTATAATGTAATTTAATATTCCTTTTATTCATAATTACTTGACACATTTGACGTGTCTAGAGCATAAATGTACTGCAATGACTGGCGAATTGTAAACTAGTAGTGCATAGTTAATTAGTTAGCGTATAGCCTGCGGCGTTAACTACAATTACTAAAGTGAACTTCAGTATAAAATGAAAGAAATAGGCCAATAGTTGACTATAAATAACCAAAAAAAAATATAGAAAAGACTACTCCACGGTTGACCCTCTTCCGGCGGCCTGATAAAAAGGTTGACAAAGGATATTGTATGGAGAGAGCCTCTCTATTGTTGTTTGTTTTTAGCAAACCACAACGCAATGCGGTGACAAGTTGTTGACTTGGGAGGCTGCGATGTTATGAAAAATGCTCTACTTAATTTTTTGACAACAACATTTTTTAACTCACACAATTTTATCAATGGTTGTGTTTTCAAAATTGATAAACATAAACATTGTTCAACAAATGCAAAACCGGAGTTTAATAGGTCCTTAACCATTAACAAGCCGATTTACACCGCACTTAAATCCACAATTTCGTAATCACAGCTGTAACCAAACAATTCGTCTCAAAATAAACAGAATTACAGAACCGACTTCATAACTTACATCTGTAGGTTTTATCTATATAAAATTAACACCATCACTGTTGCTAATTTAATGTTCAAGCTCGATTTAATCACGCGAACATCAGTCTTATTCCTTCTACATAAGGATTAACGATTATATTCTATCGGCTATTAAGTGTAAACTGAATTAAATGCGAGTTAAACGGCTGATCAGATTCAGATCGACTTCTAGATCGAGCAAATCATGTTCAAATAAACATGGATAAGGTTCGACAGGCTTATGTACGACCGTTCAACGTTGCTATTGTGGCCGTAACTGGTTGCAGAATGCGTTGCAAGTTGCACGCTGCCGATATAAATTGTTGCTTTGTAATGTTGATGTTTAATATCCTTCAGTATTGTTGTTCTAAATTTATCGGTTTTGTAAGTGTTGCGGATTGGGGCAAGTTTTAAGAGGCTGATGAAAATTGATTGTTATAATAATGTTCTTAGTAATAAATAAGTTTTATGATCTATTTTAGACGTATATTTCTGTAATAAACGCGTTGGTGCCAAAGATAGCGTTAAATGATGAAGGTATCTAAACACTTATGAGTTTGCGTGTTATACCTGCACAGATAATGAAAAAACAATGTGTACTGCTGTTCAATTTGAAATTAAGACCTAATGCAGCATTGTGCAATTTGTATTAAGTTTTATTATCAAGGCGCTTACCATAAACTCTTAAAGCAGGACATTTTCCGTTGTAGAAGCAAGACGCCGCTAAGTGCAGTGTAGTGTGCCGTCTCAATTCTATATCGGGAAATATCGTGCTGTTAGAGTTTATGGTAAGTTGCAGTATAAGCTGAGCTGAGCCGATGCCATATGGATAAAAAGTTAGTGCACTAGATAAGCATTACTTAATTAATTTATAGACCCAATGAACATACCTACCTAATATTTCTGTTGTATGTTAATATGTTTTTGGTTTTAATCGGTATATCAGTTTTGCAAAGTCATTATCTGCTATAAATTTGAAATAATGAACGTAGTTAAGTGGCTTTCTATTGGATGAATTACATAAATATTTTTTGTAATAAAAAACACACCTCCATAAAAAAGCGCGACTTATTTAACAATGCTTAAAACAGACAAGCTATGGAGCTATATTAATTTATTGTAGTTATAGCTAGAAAGTAGGTACTGAAGAAGAATAACTAATAACTATTGTGAAAATAAATTTAATAACTTATCAAAATTAAACCTAATTTTTTCACATATTGCAAACCCATTTGATAAAATACATGGACAGTAAAATAAACATCCTTTATAAATAGATATCTAAAAATAAAGTTTTAGGAAGTTGTACCAATAATTCCAATATTATGAATTGTTGTGTAAGTAGAGCAACTTCCGCCCACAACCACCTGCGAGAACAATAGGAACTATAGTGGGCAACGACTGGAGATTGCATTTGAAATATTCACAAACTCATTCCGCGCCCGTCTGTCTACCTATAACCGTGTTACCAACAAACTGTAATCACTGTGACACACACGAAAATAAACCTTAAGTCCCCATCATAAATGCTACGAAGAATGCACGAATAATGCTGTCGAGACTGTAGAAAACTTTTCGAGTGTTTGCTACTTTAAGATGTATTTATGCATAGCTCATATGACCTCCGATAGCACGGAGCACTGACCCATGAGAAATTGATTTTGGGCCGTTTCGGTATAGATAAGTATTAATTTGTCATATATTTAAAAAGTTTGTGTGGAGCTATTAATAATGTAGCTTTAACTTGTATGCTTTTGCTGCACAATTTGTATAATGATCTTAACAGTGTGGTAGTCAATACCATTAATAGATTCTACCATATTCATATTTTATGCCTTATGGAATGTTAATACGTTTACGTCGTGCTTTTACATGATCAGTGATTATTATTTCAAACCTTACGGTTACGTCAACTTAATTCAAATATGTTGGTTTTTTAGGATGGTTACTGGCACAGTTTTCATCAAGAAAGTCTTGCTCAATTTACCCGTTACATACAGGGAAAAGGAAGATTTTTGAAATTAAATTCGTTTAGCCTAAAATTAGACAGTTCATAAGATAAAATTTCGACTTGTGATAGCATTCTATGTGCTAATCTAGAAGTACTGTAACCAACTATCTAGTAATAAAGTGACACAAGGTATACAGTGTTTCATAAGTAGTCTGTGACAAGTCATAGACCACAGCATGGAAAGGGATTGGCTATACTCTCCAGGCACTGGCGGTGATGGTGTCTGCTTGTAAACAGAAAACTTGTTGCTTTGTACTTAAATAAGAAATAAACAATAAATTAATTTTATGAACAAATCTTTGAACATATAGGGAAGGCCTACTGGTCCTACCTACGGTCGTAGTGGGCAATTACTGGTCTAAGATGACAATGATTCCCGTCACTAACACAACAACTCTAGCTCCATGGCTACTCTTTATTACACCATAATTACTTCTTAGAACAAGTCTCGGTTATACCCGAAGACGGTCGAAGTGCCGTTTGTCGTAATAAAACAGTGGGTGCCTTACTACATGACCAATCTACTATTAACTTTAATATGCCATCATTTAGCAACATTAGCTACTCTCCTACCGACATTTTAGTGCGCATTCATTTTTATTATAACCATCTAATTATTTTATGGGTTTATGATTAATAAATTAATTTATATTAATAATGGTAATATTAAAGAAAGTATCGTTCTATAAACGGTGGAAAGGTTAACTTTAACTGCTTGATAAAGTTTCACGGTAATTTATAACAGTGTTAGATGCGACGCGGTTTATGTTATGTAGTACCTATCTAGTTTATCTTGTTATTTTGGAGTTTTACGATATAATTATTTATTTTAATGTGTGGCATAATTTCTTAATAATAATAAATAAAAATCACTTAAATATAAGAATATTTAAGTGATTTTTATTTAATAAGGTATAAGTATTAACCAAGTACATACCTCGTTCTTCGTTGCGCAAGCTGGCTATCGCGACTGACTTCTGTATGTGCTGTAGTGAAGCAATCTGCAATTAAATACAAACAATAATTACAATAAGTAAACACAGCCCTATTCTTTTATTTATCTTTAATAATCTAATTCGACTATGTCGTGGTTACCTACATGTCAAGCTCTCTATTATATACTACACTCATATAGTCAGAATAGGGGGTGACCTCTGGTAGGTTGCTGCTCCAAAGGTTATCAGGTGTAAAAACCTAATCATCGCGATCAACAGTCGCACATTGTGACCACGACACCAAAAGGCCGTCAAAAATGCACCTTTACATAACATAACCCAATCAACATCACTAACGAAGTAATAAGACAGGACGGAATCTTGCCCCTTTACAAATATATCCCAAAACAAATGAGTATAACAATATATTTTTTCTAAACATAATTTAAAGAATAAACTTAAAACGTACAATAAATTTATCGTCGACAATAGTTTAGTCTAAAATTTACACCCAATTTACATAGGATTAAATGTCAGTGATAGAGCGTTAGTTTAATCAGTGGCCATAAAATATATTTTGTATATTTATTGTTCGGGAAAGAATATAGAGAAAATAATGGTGTTTCTTTGAAGGTTAAAGATCAAAATATGGGAATAAAGGTTAGTTGAATTGTATGGAAGCTTCGATAGCTTGCTTTTGTTGTGGATATGAAATATTCCGTTTGAAAATTTGTTGTTATGTAAAATGTGATTAAGTAGCATTTTGGGGTATGGAACTTTAACCTTTATCGTAATGGAATTCCTATATAACATGCCTACTAAAAGTATTTAAATCTACAGTTGGTACGTATTCATATTGCAGTATCATTGTAACTTAGGTAGGTATACATTTGAACTCTCTTTTCCTCTTAGCAATAATTATGATACACATATACAGGATGAAACATTTTGTTTTGCCACTAAAGAAACCAATAAGTAGCCTATCCCTGATGAACTCTGTGCTGGTGTATTTCTTAAATTAACGTTAACTTTTTTTTAATGCACCGTGCATGTCCCCTATATAAAAATTACCTAACAATATAAAACTGATCCTAAAAATCCTTTTACATAAAATACTTGACAGTTAGTTATCACCGTAATATAGAATCAAGTTAAATTGTCATTATCGAACAGTTCCGAACAAAATCAATTTATAACCTAAAATATTTATAACTCGTTTAAAACCCTATCGGATTTCATATTACACCGGCCACCATAGCTCAGAACCTATAACCATTAGTTAGGACAATTTGTATGGTAAACCAAACATCTGATTGTGTATGTAAAGTTAAGAAATTATTTAATTAAGGCCCCCTATCGACTACACTTATTATTCATTTGTTTAATACCAAAAATCGACCATTATACCTTGGCCTCTCAAAATATTTTTATGGAGGTATTTGGAGGGAGTGTTAGGGATTATTAAAGGTCGTCGTATATTGGGCGTTACAAAGGTACATCACGGAACGTACTGTGGTATAATTTGTCGTCTTTCTCACATAAGCTGTGTTGTCAACGGGTGGCTGTAACTAAACCCGTGGTATGGCGCTTCGAATCCAATAATTGCTTGTTGCTCGATTATAATGGACACTTAAGGACTGAATACTTTGAGTAAGGTTACTTAACCTTTCCTGTTTTAACGAGCTTATTAAGTTGGGTATAAGTTTAGGTCGGTCAGTTAAAATGTTGCGTACCTCTGGCTCCTAGTGGGGTGCCAGCCTTATTTGAGTTTACTTAGCTTTTTATTAGCATATAAAAATGTTTTTTTAATTATACCTTGTTGGTATATCAGTCTAATTACATTTATAAATAGATTGTATACACAAACTATTTTATTTGTTTATTGGTTATATATAGATTGTTAATGAAATACATTTGATTCAAAGCTGTACTTTTATTTATCAAGAGAATAATAATTATTTTGGACACAACAACGAGAATGAACCCGATGAATGTCAATAACGACACGTAACTTACGACGCGCGATAAAATGTGATGACTACCTACGTAGATATAAAAAAACATCACATTACATCACGCCTGTATTCCTCGAAGGGGTAGGCAGAGGTGCACATATAGTGTAGTACCTACACCCACCTTTCACCAGGTATGTTATAGGTCCTAATGTAATAGGGGCGAAACTATTGCCATCAACCGGGCACAAATCCACACTCCGTGCTGCTACTGAGAATCACCGAATGAAAAAACGCAATAACACTTTGCCCGACCCATATTCGAACTCCGGACTTCATGGTCAGCATACGCGCTTAGCGACCACTAGACCAATGAGGCAGTCGTACGTAGAAATGAAGCATATCTCCTTATAAAGAGAACTTCATAAGGTTATGCAATATTTTAGTAAAAGCCTAAAAATATTTATCAATACTTACTTCTCGCACCAACACAAGCTTTTTCAATCGAGAATTCAGTATTCAGTTCTACGAACAGCGAACATTCATCAAAAACAATTCAGTTTTCGTCCCCTTCGTTATGAGAAATAATAGGATCGTGTCTATGGGATAATAACAGGGTGTTCGGACCGGAACGATGTCCAGACGGTAATGGATTTTTGAAATTTCTCGTGAATCGACAATGTTTTGGATGATGCGTGCCTATTGATACATAGATTGTTTTTGATAGCAAAGTATGTAAGTATTGAATTTTTACAGTAAGTACTGTTTATTTATCCTAAATTAATCCAATTGGGTATAGTGTGTGTGTTTGTTAGGCTAGCGTAGTGTGGCCTGCCCCCCTAGCCAAGTGGTAAAACGCTTGACGAATAGAAAGCGAATAGAATGAAAAATATATGGGTTCGACATATGTCATCCATAACATAGTCGAAACCTTATGTCGTCTCCATACATTTATCATATTCGATTTCTATTCGTCAAGCTTTTTGTCACTTGGCTAGGGGGGCAGATGCGCATTGTTTAAAGCATTAATAGAGATTTTTTCCTATAGGTAGACCAAAAAGTAGCAAGTACTATTAGTTTATTGATGAAGATATCTTAGCTGTGTTGTGTGAGTCAAAAATTGTTCATATTCTTGCTTTTTTTCTAGCTTAGAGCATTCTTTAAGAAACTTTAGAGATTGGCCTTATGTGACTGCCCGCTTTCTTTAGCAAAATGCCACCAGCAACACTGTCATTTGTAAAATTAAGACCTTGAAAATGTCCATTAAAATTCGTATAGCACAATAAAATTTTACAATACCTTTTAACCTAAATACTTTCCCGCTCAAAAGGTACCGTGGCACTTTTTCGGTACCTTCCGTTATAAATGAAGCAATTTGCTATGTTGGCTCGTGAAATATCGTTCCTTATAAGAGACAATGGTACTATAAGTCAGTGACAACTTATGACGATGTAGGTAATGGTTTAATTTTACAAGAAGTATGGGTAATAAAATGTACATATCGGTTTTAATAGGAAAGTAATAACATTCTGTTCGTGTCTTGGGAAAAATGTTGAATAATTGTTTCCCTTTTGGTTGGTATCGTGTATGGTGAGTGTAGAGTCGCGCCAGAAAAATGAACAGTTACCTATAAATGTTATTTCTGGATATATAATAATAATGGGTACTAAGAATGGTATGGAGTTGTATAGTAAAATATAATTGCCTACGGTTAGAGGAAATAAACCCGCTTGGAAGATAATAATAATGTCCTCCTGGCCGAATTTCGGTCACGGCGGCCTGTCTCAGCTGAGACTAGCCATCTGCGCAGGAGATATTATAGTGCACAAGTATGCGCTCCCTATTCCCTCACTCTCATATTCCGGTGGGACGGCAGACCGACACGACCGGAGAGAGATTAGGCGCAGGACCAACGGCTTAACGTGCCTTCCGAAGCACGGTGGGGTCTCGACATGTGAAAACACAAGACCCATCACACGACTGACCGCGGCGAGCACGGCTTAACCTCGCAGATCGTCTGATCTGCGGGCATAGCTACGAGCCCCACAAACCCGCTTGGAAGATAGCTAGTCAAAGAAATGTTTATGCTACAACTTGCTTATTGCCACTGCTTAAAAAAATCTGGAGAGAGTCGCCTGACTTTTTTTGGGTGCACTATTGGCCATATTTATTGCTCTATAATTTTTACCATGAATGATAAATTAAATCAAATATGTTATTAAAAAGTTTTTTATCAAAATTAATTTAGTTGACAACACTTTCCAAGTAAGTCCTTAATCCTTTTGATTAAAATCAGAATTATTTCCATTGAAATAGCAATAGTCGCCGAAACAGGCATATTGTTTCGTGTAATACAATGGCGGTTTGTTCTATAATTGTGAAGGTGCACACAGCCCAATTGTGGCTTAATGACTGAGGCTATAAGCGTTAATCGTTGAAATTGTGACTGACGTAAGTCATAAGCGGGAGCGGGAGTGATAGACTTCACTTTCATTTTTAACGGAGAAAGTGAAATTTTTGTAGGCATGTGCATGCGCATCTCGCACAGCTAGAGGTGCTGGTGACTTTTAAAAGCTCAGCGTGTGGCCGCCACTGGCTTTATCTGCCTATTAAAATATTTTTTATGACTTTTCTTGGAACATGGAATAATAACCACTGCTTAACCTGATTGTATGTACTTAGTAACATGAAAGGTGGCCCTTATTTTATATATCTTCAGTGTGCATCTTTATGCAACCCTTGTTTTTCAAAGTACGTAAGTACCTACAGGCTCTTATGAATTTAGTATGTTTTATTTCATAATTTGAGCTTACATTCATGCGTCTTTCTAATTATAATAATTTAGTACACCATTGTTAGCTTACTATGAAACAACAAGACAAACATTTCTTTCCTACAACTTTTATTTTCCGAAACTTTACAAATAAATTGTAATAGGAAGGTAAGTTAAAAATCGCTTTAACTTAACCTTTGCGCCCCAAACTTAATCGTTAAAATAAATCTTGATACGATAATGCCGGACTAACGAGTGAGGATACAATGCCGCGACAATCGGCGGCGGTGCCTTTCATCTCGACACTTTGTCTCCTGTAGTCATGTCGGCGTGCATTGGCGTGGGGACGTATTTAATTGGACCCAGCATATTCGTAATTATTTAAATGTTTTAGTTTTGTTGTCGACTGACGTTTTTGTTTGATAAGTTTTGAAATGTGTGAGGAAATGTAGGCTTGCAAGGTTCTAACCGTCTGCTTTAAAATGAAATTGACAATACCTCTGAATGGTTAAACAATTTTGATAGTCTTTAAGAACCAAAAATTAAAATTATGTTGATTAAAATTTAAGAATTGAGATACGTATAAATTGAGGTATTAATGGCAAATGAGCTTTTAAAGCTAAAGCCGCACTGGTCAACTCCATATATAATTTACAGTCACAAAATATGTAGACCACAAAATTTCCCAAACAAAACCCGTATGAAATTATCCAATTATGAATACAAAAAATAACTAATCACGGGCCAATCTACACCTGCATGACTACACGAGTATTGGTTTATCAGATGCCGGTGTAATCTGCGAATTTCGAAAGACGGGCGGCACTTTTGTTCTTGCATTTTTTAAAAATCACTTTTTAAAATTATCGTCGCAAGAATCGATTGCGGCAACCGCGGCTCGATCAGAATTCACACGGTACATCTCAAAGGATAGCTTGAGTGATTAGTTTGCGATTTAAATGTTGTTTTTTGTGATTTGTTGATAGAATGATATCAAGTGCGTGCGCTTATTTGCTTATTTACTTTACCGTGAGATTGTTTTTTAACCGACTTTAAAAAAGGAGGAGGTTGTCAATTGAGATTCGGAATACGTATAAAAATAATGTACTATCATTTAGATTTATTATTAGACTATTCGTTTATTTTAGTAGAATTTGCCCTGTTATAAACTGAACTTAACACAATATTAGTTTACTTCAAAAAAGCAAAGGGAGATCACTAAATGAAACTGATTAGTTAGTGTTTTGATAGAATTTCAATAATATTATGTCGGAGTCCTTTTGTTTAACAGCTAAGTTAATTATTTTAACCCTCGCGTCTAAGCGGTCAATATTTTTATAGGACCCATATAAATGATTCTCACAAATAAGGTTCTATTCTATTCTAAAATTATGTACCTAGGTACCTAGATACATTCAAAATCTGAGGTCTTTTTACAAATCACACTGTTCTATTTTCTAATGCTACGCAAGTAATTCATTATTTGTTTTCATATACAGGTACTTACGATCACGAAATGAAATTCGTTTGACGATCTTCGGGATGAGTTAGAATAAGGTAAGCTTTTTCATATTAATTTTTATTCTTAGTTATGCCCGAAAACGGCAGTCAACAGAGAAGTCCAAATGTAATAGATAAGTGTTTAACACCTAGTAAGTTTGTCGGAGACGCAGAAGGCCCGGGCGGAGATGGTGAGATGATTTTGACGTCTTTCAAAGCAACTGGCCAATAATAGTGGGATTTGGAATCCCAGAGGAGAGGCATTTGCCCAGCAGAGCGACACTATGCCACGAAAAAAAAGTACCTTAGTTTGAACATTAAATTTTTCGTTCTTCCAAATTAAACTACTTTTTAATATCTATAGAATCGTATCAGCATTGTGCAGCTATTTAAAATAAAATAAAAAAAACTAGTACCTACAAATAATATTTAATTAATTTTTAATCTACACCAAATAGGTGGTAGGATCATTATTATCTTGATTGCCTCCAATAAATTATAAACTATTGCAACACAAATAAACCTCGCCTTCAAAATGTTGCTCTAACAATTATTTCGTTAATGGGCTATAAAAACATAAAACTGACGAATAAATTAATAGTTTTCAATGTAGAATTACGATTATAAACAATCCGAAGATCTAGAGTGGTAATTTATACCCCTAACTGAACTTTTCGTCGATAACTAATTACCTAATAGTACGCACATTAATTCGAAAAGACATTGGTGCGTGCCGAGGTCTGAACTTGACTTTTGACCAACGGTCATAGCACTTGACTATCACTGCCTACTTTGATGATAAGTATCTAGCTTGTATTGCGTAGTACTAGAAGTAATCACGGAATACTTGTTAACTGTGTCCGCTCTCCTGTATGAAACACCAAAGGGGTCCTTTTGACTTCCCTATAACTGTTAGATCTTATTAGCTCTTCGAAATGTTATAACGCTATAACAAATGCAAATAGCCATCGAATAGGGACTCAAGTCAATCCTAAATAATTAAGCAACATGAGCCAAACTCACACTTGTCCATCAGGCACATAAAACCAATGAACATTTACAGTTGTACATACTTCAAAGTTAATTGCCATCAATCCTATTGCTTGTTGGTTTATAATACCTACCTACCTATTTTATTTTTCTATATCAACACATCCATTTTCAAAGAGCTCACATGGCGACCTACTTTAAAGTTGTGATAGCTCAAGTTACACCAGTTGTGGAGCTTTCAATTCAATCCGAACGCCGTTTACGTCTTAATAAGATATTTACGATTGTCATTGACATGCTCAGAAGTCGATAATTGATTTTAAATGTGTCGTAAAATTTAAAATAGTCTGTTATTTGTACATAGTTCGATTTTATTTAGATAAAAACATATTCCGTTGTGAAATAATAGATCTAGTTTTGACATAATAAACAGACGTAACGACCCCTTGTCAAGTGGCAAAACGGTAATAGAATGAAAATGTGAATGTATGGGATTGACTGTTATAGATGCCAGTATTGTAACATTAAAAACCATCAATTCTGGGATGGTCGATTTAAGGGCACTATCGCCTAGTCAGACAGATCCGGGATGACAGAGTGCTGTTTCCTATGAGCCACAAAAGTTAGTTACTACAGACTGCGCAAACGCCGAGCCTAAAGAACCCACCAGTATAAGATGACACCTGCGTTCAAAACGGCAAAAGAAAGAGTAAATCCTGTGCCTAGGTGAGAAGAAGGCACAATATTGGCGATTATAAACGGTAACAAGTGGTATAACGTAAATAAACTTTTGTCTAACAATTTTCGAGGGCTTTTAAAATGATTTTCTATTAGACTTTCCTTCCTAATACAAAGAAAAAGCCGCGCCGTATATTTGTGGATACTAAAGACAGTCGTGATTGAAACTATGAAAGCGTAAATATTACCCATAAACTGTTGTTTAGTTTAAATTCATAATTTCACAGTCTGTTGATTTGGCACGACTTACTTATTTTATAATAGACCACCTATCTGACGTCGGTTGATTGATCGTTAACTTAATTGCATTGCAGAGCTAATCTACACTACATTTATTATAAAGACATAAAAAATAAAAGAAAAACTATATATTTCAGAACATCTTGCATCAAACACCAATAAAATCAATTACTCGGTTAGATTAGGTCTGTTTTCCGTATGTTATTGATCAAAGCGCGTTCGAATTATTATGGACAAGATGAACTTGTGTTAACATGTCCTATAGCCTATTACCAATAGTCCCTAAAATTTTATAGCACAGCAGTTCTATAAGACAATGTTAACCTTATTGACCCTGTTCTTCTAACGCTTCGATATGAGCGCAACAATCAGCCCCCTTACCATGAACTCTTAAAGCAGGACAGTTTACGATGAGGAAGCGAGACGCCGCTACGTGCTGTGTAATGCGGCGTCTTGCTTTCACATCTTAAACTGTCCTGCTTTAAGAGTTCATGGTAAGGGGGCAGAAGCCAGGAAAAACCAGCCAAGCCCAAGTCATCAATAGACGCTCTTTCGATTAAAATAGTGTTAGAAAAAACCACTTTTTTATGTATTAACATTATTTCGTTGACATTATTAATTACTTATAGGTACTTACACGTTTCTCTAATCCAGAACAAAACTGAAACAAAAAACATTCAAAATAAAGAAACTCGTCAAAGCCACAGAAAAATATTTCAAAGTATTACCACTGCGTCCAGTAAAACCCTATCTGTAATCGTATACATGTCTGTTAACTTTTACATTTTTTCCCTAAACCAAAGGATCTAACCGAATAGTGAGGAAAAGGCAAATAAAAAAGGGATATCAGTATCGGCTGCCGATCTTTGGCCATTTGCTAATTACTACACCGCACGCGCCTTTGTGGGGAGCCTACCTAATGGCGGACTTACAAAAATGTTCGCGTCTCGTCCAGAGAAATAGCCGAAGTTTCTGGAATAAATGCGAGGAATACGTAGGCACTGTTATTTAACTTAGGTATCCATATGTTTTTAACGGGTTTTTTTTTAAATACTCGCTTTTTTAATAAAAGTTAGGTAGGTACGTAGAATTCGATTCAAAATGTACATACCTAGTACATGAAGATGGCTAGTGTGTATTATTTTTTAAACTAGCATTCTTGCGAAGTAATGCACTGAGTGATTGGTTGGAAATCACTTATGTTGCACAATACCTAGATATAAAATTGCAATACCTACATAATTTAAAGAGAACGTTCTACGAAACACTAAAAATCTATTGACGAAATCATTTAAAAACTCTAAACCCAATGCAATTATGCTGCAACGGCAGGAAAATGTTAAATTGTCTGATTTTTAGAATTTACGTACAATCGTACAACGTACCATTTCCCCGGGTTCATTGACATTATAGGCAGACCAAATGTCGCCGTGTTTCGTGAGAAAATCACAAATATGTCGAACATACAAGTCGTATTAACATAATCGTGGTTCACCTTCATAAATTTACGAGTTGTGTCCAATCGGGCTTTTACATTAGCTCTCCGAACTGTAGGGCGAAGTAGCTAGTTGTTGGATTATGTTATTTAAGTTTATTTTGTGTGGTTTTTGGGATTTTTTACTTTAAGTGTCTTTCCAAATTATTAAAATGGACTTCTGGTGCAATTTAATATATTATATAACATAATAAAATTGATTATATAAAAAAAATACCCAGAATAAACATAAGTTTTTTAATTGTTTAATAGGTATCTCATTTTATTATTTCATATATCTGAAGAAGTACCTAATTATTACAAATTACTAAACGGTTAAAACAATAATATGTAGCTCTATTATTTTATATGCCTATTAGGTAATAATTGCATAATCAAATTATTTTAGGCGTTCTGTCATAAATAGCGTTCCGTGTAGCAATAAAAATAAAACAATTAAATCAATAATTTAGTAAAACCAATACGCACAACTATATCATACACCTTCTGTGTATTGAAAAGGCCTATTACTGACACAAACATTTTATCAAACATTGGGCCAATTAACTCTTTATCAAAAGAAAGCTAGGAAGCGTTGTGTTAATATATTATTATGATTCGCTTAATAAATGATGGTAGGCCTTAATGATATACAATGACAGGTTTTTAACGCTTTTAATATTATAAATTTCCGGACAAACGAAGTTGGTAAATGTGTTTTTAGTCTCCAATGTTTTCCCACACCGGATTAACTTAGGTACATAGTGATTAGGTATACCTAATAATAATGTTATTATTAAACCATTTTTTTTCTTTTTCATAAATTTTGCGGTGAAAAAATAAGTAGCTATTGAAAAATCACTCGTGGAATCTGCAATTCTCTTTTACATTTTTTTTTCTTTTTCAACGATAAAAGTTTATTTTAATATTAAAATTTTAGAAAATACACTATTATAAACGCCTGTATTATTTCTTGTAAGCGGTTAGTTAGGTTATTTTTTTTAAACTACTTTTACAACAATAAATCAACCAGATAATATGATAAGTAGGTACCTAATATATAGTTTAAGTATTGGTAAGTAAAACTTATAGGCTGACACTTTTCCTATGCACAACAAAATAAATTTCAAGACAGATGTTTTCACACAATCTTAAAAAAAACAAAAGGCGGCTTTTCTAGAACAAAATTATTATAATAAACCTATTCGTATGTTAATAGACGATTTAGATAATTCTAACGGTGAATTGTTTAGAAAGAAACGCGTTAGCATGCATCACAATTGCTTCAAATGTTTTTTATGTATTATATTTTGTTTATAATAGCCACCCGAATGGTAATATACATTATATATGTTGTATACATAATACGTAGATAGCTAGAGATAGCGTATTGTATATTTGAGCTTTTTTTGAATGGGTAATATTGTGAATGGTTTTCGTTGACATGCTTTTGTTTTATAGCTAAACGTGTCGGGTTCGAGTCATAAGTCAGGCAATGTGATGCTCATCAGATTTTTCTAATAGGTATAATAATAATAATGTTCTCCTGACCGAATTTCGGTCACGGCTGCCTTTGTCAGCTGGGACCAGCAAACTACGCAGGAGATATTATAGTGCACAAGTATGCGCGCAAACACAGGTTCACTCCGTATTCCCTCATTCTCACAGTGCGATGGAACGGTAGTCCGACACGACCGGAGAGGGATCAGACGCAGAACTAAGGGCTTAACGTACCTTCCGAAGCACGGAGGGATCTCGACATGTGAAAACGGTCACCCATGACAAGACTGACCGCGGTGAGCACGGCTTAACCACGCAGATCGACTGATTTGCGCGGAAGCCATGTAGCTAAGCTAATTAAGTAGCATTAGGTACAAGTATTGTTGGTAATTATGACCTAGAAATGATAAAGCGTAGGTACTTATATTATGATGGGAAAATATGCTTACTGTGTTTTAAAATATGCCTTTACTTTAATCCTTTAGAGTACCTATAAATTCCAAAAGGTGTACGTATTTGAGAATGAGACACCTGTACCTTCATTTAGCCCACAATTTAATAAGGTAGGTATGTCTCATTTAATAAAAAAACAAGGTAGGTAATAGGTAAGTAGATACTTATAAAAAAAGGGACAAAACACTGAACAGAAACCACTTAAACTAAATTTAAACATAATCAATTTAGATTTAAGTGTTAAACATTAAAAATCCTAAAATAAGAATAGGAAAGATTTAAAAGTAGAGTAAGGTACATTAAAATAAAATTTATAATCGCAATAAATAACAATAATTAGCAAATATAATAGTCCCATTTGAAAAAGTATTAGATTACAATACTTAACATAATATTTTTATGATACCTGCCTACGTTGTTTTTTGTAAACGTGACATATTTTACTGCTAAATAATGTTATAAATTTTCTTACTATTATAACTATGACGTCAAGCGCTAAAATATAAAATTGTTGTGAAAATAGATGTATAATAATCTAAACTATTTCTTATTATTAAATACTTCCATTTGTCTTAAGTACCGAAGACAGTTGTGTAACTTCAAAGTTTGTGTAGTGTATCACTCTGAACTAACTTAGGTGTGCTTCGTTTTATCCTAAAAAGCATTACGCTACCTATCCAATAGACCATAGCCTGTGCCATAGCCCCCTAAATCATAAAACAAGAAAATTTTAAACCATGGATTGAATTATACCTCTCATTGTCGTTTACATGTCAAAGAATAGAGATGTCAGTAGGCTAAAGACGGGTTTAAGTTAATACAGATATCATCCTAGTTTATGAATATGAGAGTTGGAGTTAAGCGATACGCTAGTCAGTGATATTTCAAAATAAGATATATATTAAAGTATCTACCTATGTATGTCAACAATAAATAAATGTTCGTACCTAATTAGGGTACGAACCTGGCAACCAACTACAACCGTGCATGCCAATCCTGTTCGTTGAATATTAAATCTACAACAGCATCAATTTCATTGTTGTAAACAGTGTTATACATAACTGTAAACAAGCTTTAATTCCTGCTCACCCGTGGGAAAATCCATGCACCAACGTAATTCAGCCGATCGTGAGCGCCTCTAAATTTACACATTCGTATCCTCAACATTCCCGTTCCATTCAACTAAAAACAATAGCAAATAATTACAAAATAAAACAGCACAGTACTGAATTGTATAAACAAAGCAACATATTGCAAGAACGTCTCAATACACTGTATCGGTTATATAAACTAGCCACCTACCCCCGACGTCGCCGATAAAATGCCGATCAGTGCATACTGTATGCGCTGAATTATGCCAACTGCGGCGGTCTTTGAAGTCCACAGAGTAGTAACAGACAGAGGATTTATGTTTGTTTTATTAATTTGAAGTTATTGTGATTGGTCATGTTTTTCTTTTGTGAATTTTTAACAATTGTTAAAAAAGATACTGTCATAATTCAGGTAGATAGAAACTGCTTTACCGATTAAAGTTGACACCTAAAAACATATTTTTATATTACATATAAGTAGGTAGATAGTAGCTACCTATATTTCCTGATAATACTGTTAATGCATGCAATAATTTAGCTAGCTTTACTGAGGTCAACAAAACATAAAACCAAAGATAAAATATGAAAAATATCGATATGACTTTGGAACAGATAAAAACATAATTTCTAAACTGTATGAATAATGTTAAATATTGTTTTTTTCGGTATAGGTACTAAAATAAAAATAATATAAAAATGGTTATAGGAAAGACACGTTCAAGTGATCCAAACAGTTTACGCGTGAATATTTGTAATGCACAGTGAGATATTCTAATTTATTCTAATTCTATTCAAAAAGTACACGGTAGAGATTTTTAAGTATAATAAATATACTTTTATATATTTACTTTTAGTAGCCATAAGTTACTAGTTTTGTCTTGTGTATAGTTGCTCGGATTAGCAAATATACCTTCATTTATTTATATAATTTATGTTATGTTGTTTCCAATATAAATAAATACCGTAGGTGTGTAAATTTACTTTTATTTTCTTATACTTATTGTATATTATAAGGTGACAGTTAATTAAAAAAAAATAGTTAACAGTTTAAGATTTAAAACTAAGAAATTTATTTAAATGTAAGGTAAGTTTAGCATGCAATACCTACGTTTAAAGTTAAAATGTTAATATAATACACTTCTTGCATATGAAAATAAAATAAAAATTAAATAGGTTGCCTCTGTTTTTCTTAGCCTACTCTGTATCCAAACTCGGCTCCCATACAGGCGGGCGGTAGGCTTTCTTTGTGAATTATTGCGGGTTCCGTAAAGAAGCCGAGTACCCGCGTCAATACCTTAATGGTGAGCCGTTCCTACAGAACTCTAAAAAATAGTAAAAAATAGCCCACGGCCACGGGAAGAGAAAGTGATTGGCTTGAAATATTTAGTTTTTGTTTTTAAGTTATTTTTAAGTAAAGAATTGTAAGTTTCTGTTTTTATTATTCCCGACTACCTAGGAAGGGTTATCGGTATATTTGATACCTACTTGCGTTGAATTATCGAAGGAATGTTAGAGATTGCCATATTAAAAAAATAACTCATTATCACCAAATAGTAATACTTAATAAAAGCTGAAATTGACTTTGTGGCAAAAAAAAAGGTTTATACGAAGTTTAAAGTAGGTAAATATTACTTATAGTATTCATACCTACCTATTTTATTATTATTAGGTTCATACAACTATAACAACTGTTCGTTGATATATTTATCGCGTAAATGTGCATGAGCATCTTAAATTCCAATTTTTTGTATCATTCCAAATACGGCGGCAATTATATTGAAACAAATTAAAATTTAACATCCTCAAAAGATAAACGGTCCCGAAAACCAATATCAATTTACAAAATAGACTAGAAAGGGTAAAACGAAACATATCTTCAGCTCTCCTTGAAATTTTTATCTGTATTTATACATAACAACCAGTAATGTTAGACCTCTCTCTGTCCATGCAAAACCCCCTATGGATCCTGCGTGATTTAGAAGGAGGAAATCGGGGGAGGCCAAAATAAACCGGCGATCGTCCATCACTACTCTCGGTAGGGGTTGGTTGGATTTACAACCCTTTTGCAGCAGATTTATGTGGCGATCGCAGGGTTAAGTTAACCCTCAAATGCAGAAAAGATCGTGTTTCTTTATTTTATAAATGGCAGACGAAAATAGAGCGCTTTTTTGTGCCCTTTTGAAGTCTTTTTTTATTTGAAATACTTAAATAGATATGGTAGTATAGTTTAAGGGTGACAGTCCGTCCGTTAAAGTTATTTACGACGAATAATTTCTTTATACAGTTTGCTATAGCAGCCTTAAATTATTCCTTGACATTGTCCCACCTAAAGATCGATTCCAATACCCTCTGTGGATCTCTTGCAACGAGACAAAGGAATCAGCCATACACAATTAAAACGCAATATAGTCTTGAGTAAGTTAATTACACTAGCGTGCATAGAAGCACCTAACACGTATACCCACTAAAATCATTAATTGTTCTCATTAAAATGTACTTCAGTGCAAAAAAAAATGTTTCTCTAAATACAGTGGCGTGCACTGAGGCTCGATATCTCGACTCATTACGTCCATACCGTGCAGGCCAGTGCATGTACACCGTATCGATGTCAGTTAATTTTCCACCAAGTGTAATTACCGTGTTTCGCTTTGTTTTTGCTACTAACTTTATTTGCATAGTGGAGTAAGGGGATCGGGTCTTGTTTCATCGGACAGCGAAAGACGAATTTGTGTTGTGTTTTATTTTTATAAATACTTCAATCATTGCGATATCATATAATCATGCTTAGATGGTTTGGGCATGTAGAAAGGATGGATGAAAGAAGAGTGACAAAGCAAATATATGAGGTGAATGTTAGTGGAATATCGGGAAGGGGAAGACCTCGGCGAACATACTTGGACCAGATCGGACATGTTCTACAAAAGGGTAAAGTGAGGAGTACCCTTAACCGACGAGCGTGTATGAGGAATGTGATGCGAGTGAATGAGGCGAAAGAAGTATGTCAGGATCGTAGCAAATGGAAATCCGTGGTATCTGCCTACCCCTCGTGGAAATAGGCGTGACTTTATGTATGTATGTATCATTGCGATTGATTATGTCCCTGCGTAATTATGCATAAATAATGAGCGTGGAATAAGTGAAAATACGTTTAACTCCTTATAAATATTATACAGTGTTTTTTTCGCACATGGTGTGAGGTTCATAAATCAAATAAATATAAAGTAATAATTGTTTACTTCCATTTAACTTAATAATGCTGCCAGTATTTTGGTGAAATTAAGTATTTTTTAGAATTTCAGCTAAAAGATTTTAGTTTCTTGGTTAGTGAAAACCAAACAACTAAAAATAAAAGTCATGATACAGTGTCTACTCATTAAAAAAAACTGAAATTAGTTAACGTTTGCCAAGTGTTGTGTGTGTATAAGTAACAAAGATATTAACGATACTTGGCAATTAAAAAACCATTATAGACCTTAGAACTGTCGTGCACGAACAATAAAATGATTTTATTTATAGGTAGTAATAACAATGTAAAAGGAAAATCCTGGTAGGTAGGTAGTTATCTACCTGTAGATAAAGTAGGTTCCTACATGACATAAGATGCAAGACCATCTGACATTTATAAAGGTCTATTGTAGTTCACAATAAACAATATTAATTCATTCAAAGTAATAAGATAAATGTATGATAAAATATGCAATGACTCATGGATCTATACTTCTAGGTACAACGTTTCCACTAACTGCTTTTATTCACAATTATGGTGTCTATAATATCATTTCTTGCTAATTTGTATTGTTTTTCTTTAGTTTTATACAACTAAATTATAACTATAAAACACAAAACAAGCACAAGGGATGAGCACTAAATATTATTTGTAGCGCATTCTCTACACTGAATTTAGAAAAAAAAACATAGATACTTAAATTAATTTTATTTAGCATGCGCACATACGTACCACACTGTAATAAAAAAATTATGTAGGTAAGTACTAAACAAACCAAAACAAATATTTTACGGCTCTCCAGTTTTCCTTGTCCTGATCTAAAACTCCAGAATAAGCTAATAGAGACATTGTTCGGGCGCTCGTTAGGCGCATCAAGATGCGCCAGCGCCGCGGGGGTCTAGCCTGCGCGCGCACATCTACCTGTACTCCTATATGTAGTACAGAGAATACTGACTCTAGTATTAGCGTTTAAGGATATCTAAATTCCCGAGATGAAGGGTTCAGTTTGAAATAAAAAGATGTCGATTTGTTTCGGTCGATTTTATTTTATAGGTAGTAGCTATGTATTTTTATTAAGAAAAATCGCATCTTTTTTGTCTAGATATTAGAAAAACAAGACAGTAAAAAGGGTTGCAAATCGTACCTTCGTAGGTATTAACTTAATGTCGGGTGTGTTAGCAGTGTACAAGTATTTCAAGAAAAAAAAACATTTTTATTTTAGTTAGAACATTGTCAATAAGAGCAATAGGTAAGAATTTTATTGTAAAACGTGTTTTAGTTACATTGTTACTACAAGCGCAAGTGGCGAACAAATATTCAGCAACAACGTTTCAAAAGCTATAATCAATTTTAAAGGAGACAGGTTATAATACAACAAGAAGATTCAACAAAAATAACAAAACACGATTTAAAACCTTCTGAAAAGCTACTTCGTCATAAAGAAACTCATTTCCTTTGTTTTAAAATCATAATATTGTAACTGAAATTTATTTGCATAAGGAATCTGACACCAAACATATCCAATTCAGCTGCCCAAAGCTTTCAGTTCTATTTCAGGATTGTATTAAAGCTTTGCTTGTCATACGACATAATATGACAATAACCATATTTCGCTTTATTTTGTCGCGTATACACGACGTGTGAGTGACGTGAAATATATTTATTGTTTTAACTATTTTTGGTTCGCATCCAACGGGTTAGGTTTTGTTTGATTTAGAGTTGGGAAAAAACATGGCTTAATGAACAGAGATTGTGATGGTAAGGTTTTTGACGCCAGTATCTTTTGTTGACGTTTAGAATGTCAATTAGCGTCAATTTGTCATTTTTTTAATGAATTGTTGTGTGATATGTATGATATTATTGGTCCATAAAGGCATGGTGGCCTAGAGATTAACGAACCGAATTTATATGCGACTTGCGGTTAAAGTTATAGGTAGGTAATGTGACTTTTCATCTAATACCATTGACTGATAGTTACGCTCGATACCTATCTCCCGATAGACTTGCTCCTATCAAATAGAACTCACAGTGTCTAGTGGAAACCGTGTGTACGTATGTTGCTCACTCCTAATCCTAACTCTTTAAAGATTATGAAAATATAAGAGGGAGCGTTTTGATAATATGTAAAGGTATGACCGTTGGAGAGCACTGATAGCCGAGTGGTATAACCGTTGGACTGCCAAGTCAAAGATCGCAAGTTCAAACCCCGGCACGCACAAATGTCTTTTCGAATTCATGTGCGTACTATAAATTATATCAGTTGCTAACAACGGTGAAGGAAATAATCGTGAGGAAACCGGCACACCTGAGAGATTTTTCAACGGTGTGTAAAGCAATGTCAGCGGCCTACAGGCGGTTTACTCTGACACCAGGTTGTTCATCTACCATACGATAAGAAGAAGAAGAAGACCTAACTACACCCATACCAATAAAAATGATTTTATTCAACTCAAACAGAATTTCATACGACCATCTGCATAATAAACTAAAGCAAATATTATCATAAAGCCTTACATACATTGGTGTGGATTCAAAGGCGGGGAACACTTGAGATGCAATGTCGGTCGTCTTAAGCCCTAGTGCACACCGCACACGGACTGGCGATCCGCTATGTAGGTCAGCCTGCAGATATTAAAGTATTGGAAGCTTATGCGCTTGTATTATGTGAATATTAAAAGTTTGCTAGTTTAGCGTTTCTTATAAATATTTGACTTTGTATTTTGAGGGTTAAATCGTCGGTATGTAGGATTTTTTTATTGGCTGAATTAATATAAAGTAAAGAGCTTTTATTATCATAACTTTACATAAACTTCCGTTTTCTATTCGATAACATAACATAACATAACATCACGCCTGTATTCCCCGAAGGAACTGAGAATTACCTAATGGAAAACTCAGTAACACTTTGCCCGACCCGGGATTTGAACCCAGGACCTCTTGCTCAGCAGTCGCGCTTAGCGACCACTAGACCAACGAGGCATATATTCGATGCAAATAAAAAAAAATGTATGTGTAAATGGTATTTCTTTTGGGAGTTAAAAATTACATGTTTGGCCCTAAATTACATCTTCTTTAGTCAAGTATTTAATATTAAGTTAAAGGTAAAATCATAAAACAACAAGTGCACAAAACGTAATCAAATTCACACAAACATTTGTTAATAAAAATGTTAGCTGTACGTGCGGTCCATGTCTGCCCAAACCAAGCCATAAAGCTGGTTACACACCAATAAATTACTCAATTAAATACATACCTAATTACGGCAAAAACATCGCGTAAAAATGTTACAGTGTAAGATAGAAATATCACTTGGCCATTAAAATGAATATGGACTTTAATTGAGCCACAATGACAGGGGCGCACCGAAATAGATTGAATAACAACCAGATGTTTCGATTGTAAAAAATAAGTCGCGAGTGAAGGGTTAGAAAATGGAATGAAAGTAGAGTTGTGTGGAAGTTTAAAAAAATATTTGGCTGCTACTATGCTTCCATAGTTTCATTGTTTTGTTTCCTAGCCTTTTTTAGACAGGAAAGAAACAAGAAATACACATCACGCTAACTTAACACGTGTTACGGATTTCTGACTATTAGATCCTAATTTACGATATTTTTTTATCATAAATCATTTACCAAAAAATTACAAACAGCTTACATTTTCTTTAGTTCTACAATTTAACAATCTTTAATACCACACATAGATACTATAAATATCTCATTTATCGAGGTTGCATTGTACAAACACTCAGACTCAAATAGGTACCTAGGTATCATACTCATAATAATATTCGTTTAAAACATAGGTCGAAGCAGCTCTTGACAATGCGACAATGGGGGTGCAAGAGAGTAGGTACCTACCTACCTATGACAATAATAAGAAATCGGATTAATTAAAAACATAATGTTAACCTAGCCTTTGCCTAATTTAGACCAGTCGATTTAGTCGTCAGTCGATAAAATAGCTGAAGTAATAAATTGAACGTTCTTGACATAGCAAAATTATTACTGTTATTAATTAAAACATAATAAGGTCATGCGCAGGATAAGGTGTTGACATCTTACATTGTGGTGCGCGCATTTGATATTAACGCCAACTTTAACAACGTTTATATTTTAAATGTCATGTATTAAACCTTCTAATAAAGTGTCAGGCTTGCGTGCTATGCATTACTCGTACATTTATTTATTTTTTCGACAGGCCTGTTCGTGTAATGGTTAGTGACCCAGACCGCTAAATCGTGGGTTCGATTCCCACCCAGAAAAATCTTTGTATAATTAGGAAATTATTTCTATAAAGGGTGTTTACCCTTTATAGAAATAATACCCCAATTACACCTGCATTCATATTGGTATAGATAGCAGTACATTCCGTATAATGCCTGTAGGTAATAACTTGTTAATCCCGGAATTATGCAGATTTTACTGCTATCTATCGGCATAACTCCTGTATTAAGTTTTTAATACGGGAATAATGCCGATTGTACTGATGTCTAAAGCTAATATTAATGCAGGTGTTATTTAAGTCCAATTACGTTCTAGCTTTGAAACCACACCGTTTTCAGCAAATTTTCTAACAATATATTGGCGAGATTGATGTAAACAGAAAGCATAAAAACCCAGCTAATGTAAGTATCATAAAAAATAGGCGCCGAATACTGAACCTCCTCCTTTTTTTGAAGTCGGTTAAAAATGACAGGTAACTTGAAAAGATTCTAAATATAAACAACCTTAAATTATATTGACTATAATAGTCACTATTTATTGTTTCAAGATTCATATTACTGCAGTAAATTTAAAAAAGTACCACTCGTATTACAACAGTAGGAAGAGGTTAAAATTAACCCTAAACTGCCACCAATTTGTTAATTGTTAGGGTGTTTTTTGTCACGTTTATTTCTGAAGGGCTTATTTATGAATTCAAATGGCCTCAGAAGACTGAGGGTTGACGGTAATTTGAATTTTATGAACTTTATTTTTACGAATTCGGTAAGGGTTAATTCCCTTGAGACGCATCAAAGTGCAAGAAGGGTTTTTTGTGTGTAATTTATATTTTAGTTTGCTTAGATTATATTATTTCCGTACTTTTTATACACAAACATGTGGTTATCTGTAGGTTATTGTATAGAGTTTATATGACTTTTGGTGCAATTTTAGCATGATAAGGTTATCATACTAAAATTGCACCAAAAGTAAAAAGCAAGGTTGCTTGCATGCCATAATAGTTCAGTTGACAGAGCTGCGCCACGGATCAGCGAAGGTCACAGGTTCGAGTCCCGCTTGAGGCCGTCACTTTTCAAATTACCTTTATCAATTTCTATTCCTATATTTTTTATAGCGAGGCTTTTTATAGCGAGACGTAATTCTTTGAAATGTCGCACTATTGCATGTCTACTTATTATAATTATCTTAATCTTCTTATTACTAGTAGATTTACTTCTAGAATAATGTAATAATGGCTTTCGACGCAACTAAAGCATGATACACACAATAATAACACCCTCTAATCCATTGACTCATAAACCGTAGAACAGTCTCGCAACTTTGATTAGATTGCTGATGTAATCCGTGTGAGACAACTCTAGGTGACCGGAAGATTAACTCGCAGACAAAACTTATTAACTTGAATTGAACTTGTTGATTGGATAGATATATTTTGTAATAACACGATAGGATGGCAACGAGTGGGATGTTTTTGTTATAAATGTTAATTGCCTTTACGGAATTATGGGGATGGGTTTTGAAATTGGAATGTAAAGGGTTTAATATTTGTGTTCCGTTTCTTTACTCTTGTGGTTGTGTTACAGAAATTATGAAAATGAATTGAAATGCGAACCATCAGGTGACATGTTTTTATGATAATCACATGTAAAAAGATCTTTATAAATAAACTGACATCATTGTTAGTGTTAATAAAAAACGCATTTTACAACATATATTATTAGATTTTTTATTTTACGTCTTAACAACTGAAGCGTATTTCCTTACAGTAACTGTTCATAATTTACTTCACATTATCTATGTATCCTGCTGTATAGTCTGCATCACTAGCGACCTCCAACTCTTTAGTGTTGACACTAATTGGGTATTATTTAATATTAACACTAAAAACATTTTAATAAAAATCTACTTGAAGAAATTAACGGACCGATTTAATGGGGTGCAAGATCAAAAGAATTTGAAAGAATCTGTTCCTAATGACTAGAAAAAATTAGTAATTTATTTTAGACGGAAACAAAATATAAAATAAACAATAAATCGTAAAACAAACCGCCTTTTCATGATATTTTCTCGGCAATAACCAATAAAACTATCAAATTATTGCACGTCGTGTCATCAAGTTTTGGTTATGTCGAAATAAACAAGAACTTTTTATTTATATGAATTATTTTATTATCAAGTACAATAAAATCTTTGTCCATGTGTGTTTGGACCGAGTGGTTTTGATATTTTAATTAGTCTTAGGCTAAAAGATATGTGTGTTTTATTGAAGCTCTACATTTCTCTAGTTCATCCTTCTTAAATAAAAAATAATTAGTTGATAAAAACTCTAGTACACTTGTGAGGTCTAAAACAAGAATGATGTCTACAACAATGTTCAATTGCAGAATGTAAGTTTGTTCACCAATGGATATATCTACTGAACGTAAATATTAGATACATATTCATAATTATAGGTGACAACCTGCGTTCAATGCAACACCGTTAGGGAGTAACTGTGTTACTCAAGTAGGTATACTCATATTGACAACTCATTATAGTCAACATACATATGTTACAGTTTTGTTCTTTTCTCATTGCATTTAAACATTGCCACTTAATAAGGCTTTCAGTGGCAATCAAGAATGCGATATGCATCTCAAAAATTGACATGTATGAT
Organism: Abrostola tripartita; assembly: GCA_905340225.1. Taxonomy (NCBI): domain Eukaryota; kingdom Metazoa; phylum Arthropoda; class Insecta; order Lepidoptera; family Noctuidae; genus Abrostola; species Abrostola tripartita. The sequence continues at coordinate 5,850,392 of HG996504.1, forward strand.
AGCATCTTTGGCTCTGAGCATCGACAAATGTTCATTAGCAGCACTCATCTGATAGATAACCGTCTATTTTTTATTATTAAGTACATATGTTATTACAATGCCAACCTGTGTTTAGCATATGAGAATGTAGGACCAAGTTGTACCGTTTTTGTCTTGCGTTTTGACCCAGATGAGGTGATGAGATCTGGAGATAATGAAGAATATTGTGCCGAATGAGCTAAGTAATGAAGTCTACAAAAACTTTATTGTGGGCAGTGAACCAGAAAATATGGTTTCACTAGTAGCATTGTGTTATATCACTTTTACTTTTGCCAAATGGACAATGCAAAAACGTTTTATTATACCCACCTTTCTTAAAATTTTGTGATAAATTAACTAGGAAAGTAGTTACTGCTTAATTTGACTTTTATTAAACCCTAAAAAAAGGACAGGAGTCAAGAGGTATGATTGGTTTAATAGAAGCTTCATAGTACTTAGTCGTGTGTTCACTTATTCCTACTATAGTTAGTAGGTACCTACTGTACTTTAAAAATCAATCAAATTAGATTAATGGTTCGTTTGAAACCAAGTCAGCTCAATTGCTGTCTGTATATCTCCCTGGATTAGTTTGACTACCAACTATTTCTTTGAGATAATATAATCCCGTCTCATACCATGCAAGTATCAAGGATGCACTGACGCTATAAACAGAATTATGAGTTACGACCGCGGTCTGTTCACGAACGACACGTACAAAATAACTCCCAGACTAAACTATTTATAATATTATAATAATTTTCCGGCCCAATTATTTTGCTGCTGACACGTTTTATTAGTATATATACGATTGTTGTGCTTACCCCGCACATAAATTATACTTTTATAATTTTCACTCCGTGACAATATTATAAACAAAATTCTCTGTATATGATATGTCGTAAATTATATAATTTTGTCATACGTTTAAGACAGAAACATGAGTGTTTACATAACATGGGAGCTTAGGTACTTTTCCGTTGTGATTTAATGGTTTTTTGACGTTTTTGTCTTATAACTTTGGATCATATTTGATATTTTTCAGTGCATCATAATCCAAGTTGTGCGTAAACGAGTATTATATACGACTTCAAGAAGAATTTATATAATCTTGAAGTGGGTAGATGGGAATCAGTAAAAGCTTTTAATTTTTTCTTTTGTCTGATTTAGTAGAATTGGATTGCTGTGACATTAGTAACCTCATACTAATCAGCGATATTTGCTCTATAGTTCATTGCAAGAAATTAAATTTTATTACCGTTTCCTGCATAGCATACGTTCCTAATTAAAAAAGCTTTTGTGAAATCTCGTCAACACACATCTGCATAATTTCTTTAATCCAGAATTCTTTTGACAAGGTATTATGGCAATATGGTCGCTCACAGCAAGATAATGAACGGTAAGTCTGTATGCGATTCAGAAGCCTTAACATGACTGCGCTAATCAAACTTGGGGAGAGTATGCCGCTCGTATTGTCAGTAAGACCGATTGCTCTAGAGTTGTGGGTACACTGGTGCAGATAAATCGAAGAGAAACATGTTATTATTTTACTATTATTACGTATAAATAAAATATTGCAAATGAGAAAAAAGTGCAGTAAAGGGTAGACAATAGGTTGGATTTGTAGAAATTGAATATTTTTATGTCTCAGTTTCAGCAATATTATAGTTGACTGCATACTTGGTTTAGTTAGCATAAAATATAAGGCCCTGAGCTCCGAAAAAGAAGGACTCCCACTTAGTGATTCACTTCAAACGTTTTTGCAAATACCCACAAACTTTGTATACTTTGACGACATTCTAAAGTAGTCTAACCAAAGCTTTCCTACTTATATTTGTCCATTGTGCACTGATCCTAACCCCACAAATATTAGCGGTCTTCCCGCAGTGGTAATACCGGTGTAAGCCGAGCATTATTACACCCCCAGAAACTACCCTTGTAAGTATTATATTATCGAATGAATATTTGTTGTGAACACGTATTAAGATTGGCTCCGTTTTGTTTTTATAAGCTTCTTTTATTAGATGTCGTATTAAGGCTGAGTACACACAGACAGGATACATATGCGAGCTGTAGGATTAAATCCAGGAAAGTATCAATGCGACTTATTTAATGGCATGATGTACCTATTATCTTATTTTCATTGTCACCATTAATTACCATTTTGGGCACTTTTCTGAACTCAAGACAGCTGCAAAGAATTTCCTTATTTCAAAACTTATTCTCGATTTAGGAATCTATTACGCGACCGAAATATTTTTTTTTGACGTATTATGATATTGTGAGATTGAGTTTCAAAAGTCTGCGGGATATGCTGGTAAGGACGAGATTATAATCACATAGGTTGGTAGGTACTGCAGAAACCTCGTATTTAGAACCACTGCCATCCACACTTCGAGAACTATAAACCCAATCCCATGCCCTACCAATCCCAAAGAAATGGGGAAGCCGTGATAATCCCTAATATTCAGCTCTCGATCATAACACGGACTCGAACCACAAAGGTGACGTAATAACGACAGCTAATCCCCTATTGTGGCGCCATCTCTTGACGGATTGCTGGCAACACTGAATAGGGGAGCTCAAAGGGCGCTTTGTTCGCAGCAATATTAGAAAAGCCCATTGTGTAAGTACTGGGATAATTTGTTTTTCGAAGGGTTTTCAGTTTTGGTAATAAAGTTGGATAAACGATTTGTGTATTGTATGAAGGTTTAGTGGTACGTTAGATATATATCTAGGTAGAAAAGTTTAAGGCATTTGACTTTTTAGGCATTTCTTGTTTGGCAGAAATGTTTGCAAATTGTTCATGTAACTTGTAACCTATGATGGCCGTTATAATTTTTTTTTAAATGTTTATTCAAAAACCGAAATTTTTTCGTTATACCATGTAACGAGGTTCAGTATAAAAAAAATGAGCTACTATGCACCTAGATTGATAAGCAAACTTACTTGCAGATTATTTAAAAGACTGATTTTATTTGACGTTCTTGTCAAAAAAAAGGTTTCTGTAACACCCAAAAATGAAAACCAAGAATAATACCTAGCTAATGGAACACAAGAGCTCATCATTCTTAACCAACTCGATACCGCTATAAAGTGTTAACACGTACACATTATGAAGCCGCTAATTCTCCCATACATCAACCCTATGAATGCGGTGGCGTTGTTTTATACCCCACAGAATTAAATGTTTAACCCGAAAATTATTTAGTTGTGTCACACGTCTGGGATGATGGATCGCGCCAATAATTGCGTCATACTTGACACGGGGGGGTAATTTGTCGGAAATGGGGGATGAGAGGGTGGGTAAGGGCGAGGAGCCGTTATTGATGGGATTTCAAATGGTGGGTTACGTGTGTAGGTATTGTTTTTTATATCTTGTTCAGAATTATTATTTTGCAAGGAATTTTGTGGTGGGTGGTGCGTTGATATTCTCGATAAAGTCTAAAAGCTTATCATGGTAGTTGTCTGTCTCGGTGGCTTCTATTTAAGGAGTAGACAGGTATATAGTGTAAATAAAAAATAATAAATTTTACCCAGTAGCAACTAGTCAGGTCATAAACTTTTCCTTCAAATTAAAATTAGTTCAATGACTTCAACATTTTCAAACTTACTAATATTATATGAAAATAATTCTTCTAAAAGAACAAAAGGTAACCGTTTCTTAATAAAATGGAACACACTGTGAGTCAAGAAATAAAAGTTTCAAATTAATAGATTCTTTTTGCTCCCAATGTACACTCAGCTCCATAAACTACACTTAATAACATGAATACGACTCAACCTAATCGAAATTTGCGTGCGAACCATAAAATTGGCAATACACTGCAACTGAATGTCTAATTTGTGCGAGTAAAATTAGCACTAAGTCATTATGATGCTCCAAATACTAGATAGTTAATAAACCCAACGGTTTTAGTTTCATAGGATTTTTAATGTAACGACTGTACCTTTAGAATTCTTAAAAGTTGACCTTAGAGATTAAAAAAATAATGAGATTAACAAAAGTTATTTGTTTTTAATAGATAGCACTGAATAACTTACATTCATACAATATTGTTCCTGTGAATCATTTAAAACGATTTTTTTATTGGTAAAGTTTACAGTTCGCAGACAAATTACCTATTAAACACTATTTAGTAATCTAAACATATTATTAAAAATAGTTCAATAATATAGTGTTATTATTACAATACTATAATAGAAACTATTTAAAAATAAATTACTATAATAAATGTGACAATATTCAAAACATTGTGTGTTAAGATGAATGTGATTCGTGTGGAATGAATTCCATGGATTTTATTCGTAAAATATGCTAAACAGTTAGGTAGTAATATTCAGTGTGCAACTTGTATTGTTAATTTAGGTAAAAGTTTTTTTCTAACAAAAAAATGTTACTAGCTAGAAGTGGCGAAATTTTTTGCACATCCGTCAGTATCTTCATTTAAAAAAACATTTAATATAATAATAAATTGTAATAATATCTATTCATAATTTAATACAAAAAGGAAAAAAAATATGTTGGTAACAGCTAATAATTATAAACGACGGTACTAACATTAAACAATTCAGATAAAAAGTCGTTGCTTAAATTACGCACTTTATTGCAACTTAAATTATAACGATCGCCAAAACTTCCCCTTAACACAAATCAGTGTGTCACATTAGACAAGAATTATGAAGCAAGAGACTTGTTACAAAAAATCCTAGAACATTTGTTTGACGTCAACGCACCACTAAATGTATGGCTGTGAGCCATTTATTAATTGCTCATACACTACGATTGATTGCCTGTTTCGCTTCTCTATTAGATTTTATTCACGTGACGTCAAATATTGCTACGTGAACCCGCCGTATATTCTGATTTTGATAAAAAACTTTAATTTTTGTTTTACAAAAAAAACATTTTAAACTTTTGTAGAAAAATACATTTAACCTTAAAATATAGCATATGAAATAAAGTGATTAGGTACTAGAAAAATAATATCTATTAATCGATAGAAACTTTCAAATGAGCATTGAATAATTTTAAGTATTTTGTCAATTCAGTTTTGTTTGATCTTAGGATTATTACTTCAGAGGGTTAATAATAATAAATGCAAGTAATTTATATCTCAAGAGACATTCATCAAATTGTGAAATTAGCAACACGATCCATTTTGATCAAACAATGTTAACTCCCGGTTATGAAATTATAGAAGAAAATATTTTTCTTCATTCGTCAAATTTTAAAATTATGAATTATAGTCAAAACGCAAATTAAAAGATTGTAAAGGTACCCATCTAATTAATTATTTTTTATAACAATAGGATTGCTCACCGAACACTTTCAATTTAGCTGCAACATTTTTATTATCTTTGGTATTAAAAAAAAATCAGTAGCAAATAAATCATTAGTACATAGAACGAACTTTAAAATTACCATTTTGTAATTTATAAACCAAACACAACTTCCTGATAAACCAGCGCAGATAAAATAACAAAGACACCGGAGTTAAGTCAACATTTTCGCATCACTATAATATCCATCGATGTTTACCTCTTACGTCATAAATTTCCACCTCAGTTACGAGAAAAAATAACTCATTTGTAAATTCGAACATTATGACAATCCAATCAGTTGGTAAAAAGATAAACAATAAATCCCCAAACGAATTCCAACCTTGTCTTTAATTTTTAAAGTTGAATATTGCTTGATGGGTCTAGGTAATATTTCTTGACTAGTGATGTCCTAGTGTAAACATAACGGTCACGTATTTCGAGACGTGTCATAGTGTACTTTTAGTGACATCCGCCTTGACGCGGTAATCTCGGAGATTAACGCACTAAAACGATAGAAGATTCTTATAAGCGGCGAATAACTCATTGTCCAAATAAGAAAACAAAGTGCTTAACATCAAATATTTCACGGAATGACAAAGTAGACGTATTTGCCTATGTCACCTTTTTGTTTGAAACGAATGAAATTCTTGTTGTTTCGTTGGGAAAATTGTTTTGTGTAGCTGCATTGGCTTTGGATAAAGTAGTATTTAGTAGTTATAGGTCTATGTCTATTGAGCTTATTGACTTATTGAGCAAATTTTAGCATACCTTCGAATACGTTGTAGGGTTTTTACCCTACAACTTATTCGAAGGTATGCTAAAATTTGCTTTAATGTTATCATAGATGCAGTGTTCTGCATCTATGATAACATTAAAATAATTCATAGATATTTGAAAGTTATTCAGGTAGGTGGACTTAAGCTTTATACATTTTTGAATGCTAAATATGTACAATTTTCAATAACTTAACCCTGTTCGAGAAAGACATAAAAATGTACTGCCAAAAATATTGTGATCACACGATAATATACTGCTGCGAGTAAAACTTTCAACTTAAAGCCAAGAAAACAACGGTTAAGCTCGCACCACGAGACAAAAGCAGTAAATAATAAAATTAAAAGTCACTTTAGTCCACCGAGACGTACAAATTATTCTAAAGTAATAATCTCATAACTCATATTAATATTAACACCGGCCGTAAATAACGAATAAAGAAAAAGAAAAAAAGCGAACTGTTTATTTTTATTATTTATAACGAAAAGGAACAATGTGCCAAGAAAAATGACGAAAAAAAATCACGTTTCGGCAATTTGTCACTCATTTAAAACAATACTGAAAATTCCATTGTATTCGTTAAGCCTGTCTTCGATAATCAACTGTCAACGCTTGCAGCCCTATTGTAGACGCGACAACAATGTTTCTAACGTAATCCTAAAGCCAAATCTCTTAAAACGTTTGAAAGAAAGTCCAACTTGAATCTTATGCGTCACACCTTAAAGTTCAAAATCTATCTATAGGGCAAGGGAGTTATTCTAAAATAAAATACGCACGCTATTAAAAAGACTTACAAAAATAACGCAAGATTTTTTAAAGTGAAGATTGAATTGTTTTCTAGATTTAAAACAATGGCTCGGATATTCGTGGATATGTTAACAAAAGTGACAGGTGCTGATTTGTTAGTGATTCCCTGAATACCAGAATAGAGCGGCACGTCAAAACAACGGGGTTAAATAGAAGAAATGGCTTTTGTTATTTTGTTGCGCTAGTCGCTAATAATCTTACAAATAGCTGTACGTCTGTTACTCGGATTCCTTCTATTAATTTAAGCTGATTTAATTTAGTAACTGGGCTAAAATTTTTGCACTTTTATTATGATGTTTCTCGTTAAAGGTAACGAGGAAAAAAGTTTTTTATGTAATGTCAAATCAATATTTTCTCACAGAATGATATAGGTAGTTGGGGGCATAAAAGAAGTCTTAATGATTCTCAATAAAAAAGTGATATTTTAACCGCGCTAAACGATGCACCATTACTCGTCATTAACAATGAGCTAATAATAAACCACATTAACAGAAATACGAGACTAACTCATTACTAAATCAAATACCGCATTCTCATAAGAAAACGTTTTTCTTTATTATTACTAAGCACAGCCATAATTTCAGTGTTATTTACGATCTACATCACTAAAAAAGTAAATTTATCGCATCATGTGGTCACGTTTCACTTGCCTTCGGAACAATAAAACTAAAATATTTAGGAAAAAAGCTAGATGACTGAGCGCCGTAGCTATAGTTTATAATCGTTAAAAACGCCGCCGCAATAAAATGTCCAGTTATTGTTTAAATAAACAATGGGCAAGCGACAATAAAGAGCTGTAGAATAGCCCACAAAACGACACTGACTGACGTGTGAAAATGTAGATTGGAATATTCGTGTAGATGGTACCGTAGGCAGTAACCTTATCATATAAATGAAGACAAGGATTTGATAGGTCCGAAGGAATATACAATATAAGGTAAGCACGATAGATTTTTAAAATTTCCGGAAAGAAGAAACAAATTAAAAAGCTGTCAACATTTTCAGACACTTGAGGATTCAATTTTCATTTGACCAAATTGTACCTAAACATTTTTGTTTTCTTATTCTTTATTATCATGCAGATTTACCCATGTTGATGGCTTATAAGTAATTGCATACTTTGTATTCTCTGGTACCTAATAGCAGTAAAATATCAGTATTCTAAAATGTCGTATCTGTTAACAACGGTACAATATTCTTTGCACCAACGAAGGAGGCGGTCTTGCAACAAAAATAGCCGTTCAAAAATATTGAAGAGCGTTGAAAAATATACGTCAAACAAGTAGGAGAATAATAAGAAGCGTCGACAAACACTCGATATCTGGGCCAGTATGCTGCCGTCAAATTTGTTGCTACATAGCTTATGTCTATGTAGTCATCTGTAAGTGCACGATGTCGCGTAAACTAAAATTAAGTGTATTGTTAGTTATACTCATTAAGAAGAATGTAGAAATCTTGAGGAAAATTCCTTAAATTTTGAAATCTCAAAATTTCATCCTCACCGTTCTTAACATTATCTTATAAATTAATGTCCTGTCGGACAGCTTCAACTACACATAAATTGTCTTAATAAATGATAAAGTAAAAGAATCCGGCTAATCAAAACTAAAAACACCAGAATTATTAAAATTTACTAGAAACGAACATTCAACCAAATCAATGTCTCGGTCACCCACTTGCCGCTTCAAAACAAAATTTCACGGCTCATGTGCGTGTATAATTAATGCACAATTATAACATATTAATATTTACCGTGTCACCACTCCCGGTGGAGCATGGCACGCCCACTCACCACTATTTGTGTCTTGACTGTAGCTACAATTGTCACTGACGCAACATTGCACTCGCTAATTGCAATGGAGATTTTGATAGTTTATTATGAGATTCGAAAAGCTGATTCACGTATTAAGATTGTAAACAGAAGCTTTGGATTGATTTTCAAAATGTTTGGAACTATTTGAATTCTAGACTGATAAATATCTCTGTTTGAATGAAGTCTAAACTTGGTGCAGCAAAGAGCTAAGGATGCTTTTATTATTTATGATAATTTAATTTCGTTAAGATCGTTGACTATGTAAGTAGGTAGGTATTTAATAACCTTCAATTGAACATTAGAATTACAAAGGTTACTGACCTAAGACACTGACTCATAAAAACGTTGTAAAGGCTTCCCAAATGGTAAACAATCTAATATGCCACTATTTTCTATTCGGATGATGAGATGAATGCAATAACAGAAAAAGAAGCGTTATTTCCAACATTACGAGCTCCCAAAATACAAATTATCATAAGCCACGCGTGTGCCGCTTCCGCGGTACATTTGTGGGATTCACACGTTGATATATTGGATGCACGATGCGCGCCATTGAAATAAAGATATTAGATAATGTCGTTTTAAATAGTTCCGTTATAGTGTCTTGATAAAAAAATATTATGTTGTAAATATTATTAAGGATTTCGTTTGTCGTAAACTGTCAATGTGCTATTTGGATGCTTCTTTAGTGCGATGGATTATTATTTTAATTCTCATTTCTATGAAGCGACCAATCAAAGAAAAGTTTTGGAGTAAGGCAAGTTTAACTCAAATCACACTAACATTAGAATTTTGTTTAAAACCAAATAAAACAATAAGTATTGATTTGCAACTATCAATGCGATAATTTTCCGATAGGCAAGGCACTTTCCGTTTATTATTAAAATGACTTGCTCATTAGCGGCTCGTGGAAACGTTCTACAATTATGTTTATTATGATTTTATGGCTTTTCAAAAATACAAATATTTCCAAACAATCAATCAATCGAACTTAACAACATCACCTAATTAAGAACACAATGTTCCAAAAACGGAATATCACTTTTTTAGATTCTTTTTTCAAACTATTTTTCCCATAAACCGTCACTAATAGCAGCAGCGCGGGCGCATCCATCAATCAGGGCAGAGCTGCAACAATCTTGTTTATAGGAATGTTAACCGTGTTTATTCCTATGACTACTGTATTTGATACAGGGAGAGATAGATACTTTAAAAGGCAAACATTTTTTCCTTAATCGTCCAAATCCGGGATTTAGTTTTGAAATGTATTAGTTTGACTGTACCTATAGTATCAATGATGTAATGCCTGTAGTTATATGATTATTATTCCTCGTTGGGTCTTAAAATAGGCCTAGATTGAGAGTAGAATAGGTTGACCAAAAGTGTCAACTTCTCAATTATTTGATAAGCCGAAACTATATTTTCAGGTAAATACTGCTCAGTAAATAGGAAAATATTTAACACGTCATCCATATCGTCTTTAATTTTCCAACACTTAACTTCTTTTTCGTCATCTGATTTCCTTTACCTTTTAGATACGCCCTTACTGTTCACTGATCGTTTCTTTACCCTCTTTTATTTACATCTCCCATCGTACTGATCTCAAACACCCTGTAGGTTAGATGCGGAACGGTATCTTGATAAATACAGGGCGTGCCATGACAAATGGTAACAGAGTGTTTTTATATATTTTTAGAAACAACGCTGTTTGGTCCGCTGCGATACTAATTGGACACACACTACTTCAACTGGGTATCGTAATGTGTTTTGTTACCGTCAAACTGTTGGCTCCTTGGGGAAAATAATCTTGGCATAATGTATTTCCAACACAATAATAAGCAAAAACAACGGATGGATGATAGACCGAGCACCATTTGAACAAAATAAAATGTAATTATTCTAGTTTTGCCCTTATTTTTTTCCTTATATGCCGCTGGAAAGCTTATCCCCGAAGTTTCCAAAACCATTATCATTCACGTTTTCTGGCTTATTGTTTAAGTTGCGTAAATCTTAGCTTGGATCTTCTACATCGAAGCCGACCATATTATGACACCCATGCTGCTAGTACCTATGTCAACCACTAAGACTGCTTTCGACTGACGTCCAATATAGCCAATTGTACTCTTGCATTTGAAATAGAACAAATGTAATTCCTACAGGAATTGGCAAATATCCAATACCTAGGTTGTTAATGAGATTCAAGATTAGAAAAAAAAACGTTTTTTCTGAATTCAAAGTTAAGAATGAGAATCTCGATACCCAAACCCAAGAATGGAATAAGTACCTACTACGCTTTCAACGTATTACTAACTAGACTATGACATTCTATATTGTTTTAAGCTTTTACTCGCCACAATTATAATTGAACTACTGAACCAAATGACACAACATTATAACTCGAATGCATATTTTAATGACAATCAAAATGTATCCACGCAATATTAATGAATGAAACAGATTCGCGAGATGTAATTTTGTTATTACACCGTCAATATATCAAGCTGGAACTGGGTAAATGGTCAACTTTCCACAAAATTATCGTTTGCATTAGCCGTTATGAAGCCATTATAAATATCACATGAATAAACCCATATATTTTAAATCTAATATTGCAAGCAATAACAGTTTAAACGGAAATAACATGTATTTATTGAATTTATCACTTCACATACCAATAATCTAGTGTGAGGATGACATTATGTATTTTAGTCTGTGTGTTCTTAAGACAGATGGTGTGTTGCGTAATACGTTGGATGTTAAGTTTTATTCAAAACTAGCGTCGGTTTGGCTGCGGTTTTAGAGTTCGGAGGATCTTCATCAAAACACCTGATTGCTATATGATTGCTATTGTTTTGTAGTAGGTATTTATTTGAGACTAACAAATAGTGAAGCAACTAAAATATGAGTTGAGGGCGTAGATAATATTCTTCAGTAGATCATTGGTTATTCGGTTTTATAATAATTACATTGTAGTGTAACGCATTATATCCGTACTGGTATATCTAAAATATTACAATAGCTAAGCTTAAAATTAATTTAAAACAGTTAATCTACCTACAAGTATAATGTTTATCAATAGATTAAATCTTGTAAACGCAGGCAGTCGACATGTTGTCTACCTAGCAAAACAGCTGTTGAATGAAAACTATAACTGGGACTTTAGTTGCTTTACCGTTGCCAAGGATTTGAGCTAGTCTGGCGTCAAAATGTAAATTTTGATCTGTTGTTGAAAGTCCGGTTGTATTATCCATATCAGCCCCCTTACCATGAACTCTTAAACAGGATAGTTAGTTGTGGAAATGAGACGCCGCAATAAACTGCACGTAGCGGCATCACGCTTCCACAACGTAAACTGTCCTGCTTTGAGAGTTCACGGTAAAGAGGCAGATAAGGGAATAAAGTGGGGTCAGCCACATAAAAGGTTATTTTCATCAATTTGCATTGTTTTGAATAATAGCTAACTGCACAACGAGTAGGTAGGTACTACGATTTCTCCTTATTGTGGGTATGGTTTTTGTTTGAATATATCTGTTGCAATTTAGGCTGATCCTACCAGATCAGTTTTAAATACCTAGGTAGGTTCTTCTAAGTAGTACACTCCTGGCGGAGCGATCGTGGCCATGGATTATCTGATAAGTTAGTGGCGCCTTTTGCGAGACTTATTTCTTTCTTTCTACTTGTGCCATAACGTGCATAATACACATTCAGGTAGGTACAGTCGGCATCATGTAGTTGTACATTTAATTTTTTTAACATACCATTAGATAATTAAAGAACAACTTTTTATATAGTAAAAAATCTTAAATATTCTCAGATCATCAATTGGACGTTTCTATAATTCGAAACAATAACTTGAATTGATGTTTGTTTCATTTAATTTTTTGTTAAAAGGTTACTTAACATGTTAAGCTACTTATGATGCTGACTATACGTGCCAACTAAATTTATTTTTTGTGATTAAGGAAATTTTAACACAGGTTATAATTATATTCATCGCATAGCCGTTAGGTTAAGCCGTTTGTAAATGTCTACGATATACCTAATATATATATTTTGTGCAACAAAATCACATCTCATTTCCTTAGTATAATCCTGAATCTCATTAATTACTCTTAACTATCGTGTAACATCGAATTAGAGTCGAAACACATAAATAAAAAATTAGCTTAGACACAAATTTTTCATATCATTAACGCAGCGTATTTGTTATGTGACAAAAGATATAACTTTTTCACATATGACATCGAATTATAAAGCATTTCCTGTATTAAATAAATTTCTAGTAAACCAGAGGACGGAAGCCAATCAATAATATAATAACAATTTGCCTTATTCTGTCATGAAAAACGTCGTCCTCCATGCTTCAATACAGACGAAAGTAGCTCTTATCAACATGGAATAGAGACCACCGTATGACAGATACAGTTAAATTAGTTCTGGAATTTTATTATTAATGAATGGAATTAATTGCACCCGAAAATCTATGTGAAAATATTAATTATACGGCTTTTTTTTTACTTTTTTCTTGTTTATATTATAATTTTAAGCTCATCTGTTGTTATTGAGGCAATCAAACATTTAAGATTATAGAATTCTGATTTATTGTTTAAAAAAATATTCGATCACATTTTTAAGTAGGTAAGTATACCTACTGGGAGTATTCTATACCACCCGTGGAACGATAAGGAACACACTCAATCTAAACATAATACTACACACACCATACCTGACAATCATAATACAAATAATGCTAACTGCCCTGTATTTGCTAAAACTCATTCGGAAAAGGGTAATATTAAAGAAGCAGATGAAGAAACTATTCTTATGTCAGCAGTCAATATACTAGCCAACATTTACTAAAAACAAGAAACCACTTAATCCAAAAAAAGCCATGCAAACTAACAACCTACATCTAAACTGCACTAAAATCTAAATATAAAAACTATCTAACGATAGATCAAGGGAGCATCCGATATTAATTGTCCAAAAACTAGTTATTTATGTTACCATGTTGGTTTCGAGTAGCAGCTCAAAATAGACAATCGGCCCACCCATACAGCAGAACATTGTCACTGTTGTAAAATTAAGTGATTTCTTTAGTATTTTTATTACATCAACGCTACCTGATAATGTTGATAGCATCATTATATAAACTCAAGTGTATCTATAAACTTAGAACCTTATCGATAACCTTAAGTTTATTTAATTATTTAAGAAAACATTAACGTGAATAAAGATTATGTAACGACTTACAACTATAACTTGGTTATGTTATTTTAATTCGTATTAAGACAGTCGATTTTCTTAATGGCCCCCTTAAAGTATTAGTAGGGTTTTCTTATCAAGAAATTAAGAATTTCCCACGCAATATTAATGGATTCGTTTTCATGTTTATTTTATTATGGAATCACGAGAAATCGATGGATATTGTTAACTATAACTCGCAATGTTGAAGATAAATGATAAGCTTTTACGTATTAATAAAATGAATACGGCGCTGGACTATAATGTAATGTGTACTTAAGTTTAACTGGTTGTTAAATTAGTATTCGTGGCAGTAAAGCTTAGTTATTAGAACAAACATGTAATTCTTAAAAAGCTAGATAGAGCTGGTCGTTCACCTCCATTTCATTTAAGTCTATTGAAGTGAATCTATCGTCATTTATAGGGGATACTTTCAAACTAAAAACAACTTAAAATAATATCTATAAGCTAATGATTGTGCAAACGTTAAAAGAAAAACACACTGATAAATCTATCAACTTGACCTTTATTCAATACTAAACACAGGCAATTCTGTACACATCCAACCATAATACAACATAGCATAATAAGCACTCGTTGAGTCGTTGCATTGCTTTGTTGAAGCTATTTTTAAACGTCCATTACTTAACTATTCACAGGCAGTTAGCAACGAAATGCAATAAGCCATTTAATTAGACACAATGATTTGCAAAATTATAGTCTGCTAAGGAGGCCTTCTAAAAACGTAGTTAATAGGTTAAGTTTGAAAGTTACTCAGATAATACATCTCTTGGAGGTGTAAAAACTATTGAATAGTAAGTTCAGTTAACAAACATTCTGGTAATAATACAATATTTGTGTGAAATTGTAAGAGAACTGGAGATTTGATGGTCTATAAAAGTCGAAAAGGAAGTAGACTCTATTGTACACCGTAACTCAAAATTATTTATATTACAAAACCAAGGAGGTACCTAATACATGACTCTAGGATAATAAACGGTGAGTTAAGTAGACAATATTGCGAGACACGTGATTAGGCAGAAACTGACCTAATCTGATGGTAAATAAAATTAAAGGCACACGAGATTATGCATTACAATTATGTCAATTTATTTACGGTACAAGTCTTACCAAATGATTACTACCATCTTATTTACCGTAAAAAATAATCATTTTTGTGACTCCAAATTTCCAATCTTCGTAGTTCCGCGTGAAAACTCGAAATGGTAAAGAAATATATTTCAAAAGCAATTGTGCCAAGTGAGTGACTTGCCAAAAACTTGAACAGAATTAGTTTTAAGGTTGCTTTCGACACTTAACCCTTTTCGTGCCAACGGCAACAAACCATTGAATAATGTTTGACGAAGACAAAGCGTTGTTGCTACATTTTTTAAATTTATTTGTTTATGCTTATAGATACAACTGGGTTGAGACAGTGGCTTAGTAATTGGCCTCCTCTTAGATTATAACTGAGTACTGACGTCCCTGAATAACCCATGGGCAGTAATTTATACAGATACGTATCGGTCTTATAAAATTAAAGTCTGTCATGTACGTCCATCTTGTTTAACTGAAATGACCTAATCATAAAATGACATTATCCACGCAACGTTGCCTTGTCATTGACAACAAATACCTATAATTCTGTAACATAAAAAACGCTAAAATAACAAAATAATGAGTGACAAAAAACTACATACTCAAAATGCAGAAGAGTAAATTATAAAGCATGACCTTTAATTAGAACAATGTAACCTTTCGCGAATAATGCACTGCAACACAATCTCGATAAAATTATCAAGAACATAACCACTACTTTAAAACACCCTATAAAATAAATGTGAACAATTACTGAGGCGAGAATTGCCCACAAACATCATGTAACAAACAACAATTACAAAATAAAAAGCACAGCACCTGTTTACTTTACGTTGCAGCAACTAAATAACCCTTAAAATGCAGCGAATAACGAGGCGCCCGGGCCGAGCAACGCGTAAATCAGGTCCCGAACAAGTGCCAAATAATTTTGCGAAATTTTATTATAACAATAAAGTACTGCGGACGTTTTTAAGCCACAAATTTGCCCGCTCAAAACAAAATATCCTTGTGAACTTTTGCGTTTACATTTTTTCCCACTGAAATAAAGAAATTTACTAGCGAGTGCGGTTCATTATGTCGCCTTATTAGTGGGATTTATAAGTTGATTCTTTTATTGGGTTCAAATATAAATAAAAGTTATGGAAATGATAATTTTTGATTAACAGATTGATGACTGACAGTGCATGAAATTCCAGGTACATATAAAATATTTTCTATAATAAATATTCCCCATAAAATAAAATTCAAAAACAATCATCACTTACAATAAAAAAAAATTACACGTTACTGTCAAACTTTCATTATTTTTCTCAATATTTTAAATAAGAAAGTCAATAAACTTTAAGAAAGCCCACACATAATCTGGTTTCTGCTAACAAAAGTACGTAAATAAAGTTCAGTGCTCAATTAAAGACAGCGAGGCATTCTGTGTTACCGGGTGATTTACGTCCCGGTCGGGCCAACGTCTGTTTAGGGTTAATTAGAGGCGCGCTTAGTACCGCGAAATTTATGCAGTCGTCGCGAAGACAATTGATTGCGACTGTGACACGGTTCGCCCAAATGTTAGTTTAGCTTTGTAGTGTTGAGGAAATATATAATGTATTCTGATGTGCAAGAAAATGTAGTCAAATTAGCTTAGTTAGGTATTTATGTGTTTTATATATTTTGTTTTTATTTTACCTACATGTAAATATAGATACGAGGATGTTTGTGAATTTAATATTATTATGAACAATAAAAATACTTAATTTTAATTAATATAACAATTATGTTAGGGTGTACCTACCTACTTAATAATTAAATTCAACAGTTGCTTTTACATTTCTAGTACAGAACACAAAGTTAAATATAAAAATATTCATATTTAACTTTTTCTGAAAGCACTTAATAAGTTGTTAAATAATTAAAGCGTGTAACAGATATCACTACATAGTTTAAAACAAAGTCGCTTTCTCTGTCCCTATGTATGCTTAAATCTTCAAAACAACGAAACGGATTTCGATGCGGTTTTTTTTAATTGATAGAATTGTTGAAGATGAAGGTTTATATGTATATAACATCCATTAAATAGTGAAGAAATACTTATAATATATATTTTATACCCGTGCGAAGCCGGAGCGGGCCGCTAGTTTAATTATAAACCAAAAATCTTCATTTCGTAACACTTTCTTAGACGCGTGTATTTCAACAAATATGCGCATAAAATCTAGTTCTATGTGCGGTCTTATCCGTCAGGGATACCGGCGTGACCCTGAGATCAGCAGTAAAACGGTTGTTCACTAAACGTCCGCCATTAATTTATAGTAATTGTAACAACGCGCACCGGGTCGCTACGACTGTCGTGACCGCGCGTAGGGTTCACTGTCAAAGTGTATAATCACTTGTTTTTAAATAAACGTATGGGTTTGTTTGTTATTTTTTGTGTTTTATTTACTAAATCAATGTATTTAAAGAAAATTCTTATATTTTATCAAGGTATCAATCAACCACAGTTTGTAATTCCAATAATCGGTTGTCTAATTAATAGATCGATATTAGATATTATTTTGTAATCGATACCTTATGCAAATTAAAATACTGCTTTCTGATAATAAGGTAAGTAGATAGGTAGGTAAATTAAGCTCACTTTTATTAACCTAGCTACACTTTTACCGAGCCAAAACCTATTCTTTAATCAAGTCAGTACCCCAAAGTGTTCCTCTAAAGAATTCTATACAGGAGAAAGAAGGCTATATGGTGGTACAACATGTATGATTCCATACACAGGTAAAGCCCAATTGTGAAAACCACTGGCTAGATTTTATTACAGTTTCGAGCACCACTCACCGCGTTATTCTACGGTAAAGGTTTGGCGTATTAAATCAACCCGCGCCACGCGGCTGTAAGTCCGTAAATCTATAGACATATTCCATATAACAGTTCTCTACGGGCATCGTAACTGTTTATCAATACGCAATAATTTATACGTTTATTAATTTATTTCGACACTCAAATTAGTGTTTATATTTACGATATTATCAGCTGTCCATTAATTTCTAGTGCTTACTGCTTAGCTCTTGACCTAGGCTGCCTTATCCGCCTTGCGTGCGCAACGCAATGCTTGTCAAATTATAGTACTTTGGCCCAGTTAATTTTAGATAAAAATCTTAAGCCCTTAAGTCATCGAGCAGGTTGGACCTCAGACATTTCTTCAATGACTGGATACATTTACAAAAGTTGTGAACACGTCAACGACAGACATATATGTAGGTATTATGAAGATGGCTTTAGTTCCAATTCACGCATACTGATGTCAACACTAACGCTATTAATTATACCATTATTAATGGCACAGTTTTACAAAAATATTTTGAATACCACAAATATACCCCATTTTATTAGTCCCAATTAATCACCGAAGAATTAAAACGACAACTATCATAATTCTTTTTAACAGCAATAAACTATGAAACTACAACAAAAATACTATACATATTTTGTGATTTATATAAAGTTAAAATGACCTCGAGACCCAAAAATATATATCAATACAATGTTGAATATATCATAATGCATTAATATGAAGGAACAGACATTAACTGAAAGTCACGTAGAAAATAAATAATTTAAACAAAACGATAATATTTAAATCCATTATGACATTGTTTGACAAACTATCTGCGTGCAGTGTGTATTTTTGAATCTATTACAGTATATATTTGTATATTTTTTTGTGGCTTATAAATAGCTCATCTTTTATGTATTTTAACCGTTTTTATACCACCTAAGTATACCTTAATTTAGTTCGAAATAACATTAAGTATAAATAAGATAATTGTTAAGTAAGACTTGTTTCTGATATTTGACAAATTTAATTCTACTTTGTATATTAGCTGAGAGCATAAAAATATATAGGTAGTTACCAATGTAAAGCTAGCTATAAGACTACAAGCTGTAGGTTACCAGCTCAATACAGCTTGTTTCCCGTCTGCCGATAGAACTAAGCAAAGCACAAAGGGCGACTCCTATTTACACTCTCAAATCGATTGACGTGTTTAAGAAAGGGAGCCGCTAAACCAGCGATTTTTATTGATTTTGTAGTTTGTACTTAATCTACCTTGGACATTTTTTCTTACAGTAGGCATATTATTACCTATTTTTCTTTCGGTACAAAAGGAATTTTCTCTTTCTCTATTAAATACAGATTTGGTACGGGGTACTGTAGCTAGTAGCTAGATACTGTGAGTAATGTCACAGATATACATTTTCATACCAAAATACCTACGTAAGTTCAGTGTCAATCTAGTCATGAACCAATTATTAATTTCAATTACGTTTAAGTTCTAAATATTTCGATAAAGACATAAGTACAACTATGTATTAGCATTGGTTTTGGGTGTACCTAAGACAGTTCACTGCACCTAGCTGCTGCTTTGCAAGTCTCGTTAACACTACTATCTTATTACTTATAAGACGACAAATCAAAATTCTCATAACATCAAAATAAATAATTAAGTAGGTATTTGAATTAAATACTCCAATGTAGGTAAGTACATACCAACCTAATAATTGTCACAAGGGAAAATTAAGACCGAAAACAATTATTTTTCCTTTGGCTAAAGCATGAAAGCCTCTCTTTAGCGCTTTCAATTTCATATTCGTTGCACAATATATCTACCAATCTATTAATAATTATTAATCTTTATCTTTAAGCTACCTACCGGTACCGTCATCCTCTACCTCTCCGCGTATTCTATGGCCCCACGCGTCTCCACATAACCCCATACCCGTATCGGAGGGTGGATCCACAACCTAATGTGAGAACCCATTAATCATTCACTTTTATACAAGTCTGACTTTGGTTTTGTTGAGATCTCGACAGTTGCCGCGTTACGACCGATTATAACGATACAAACGTGTATTGTAATCGATGTTCTTAGTATTTATTGATTAATTAATTTGTTTGTTTTGTCCTTATTTGTATTTGTACGAAATTGTTGGCAAAATATAGTAAGGGTTAGTGGTAGAATAGGTTGTCATCTCCTTGTTCTTCGTGTATCCGCATGAACAGGTAATGCCTTAGTTGTCGATTATTCGTCATGTGAACTTTTCAGATGAAGGTATTTACACAACAAGAAGACAAAAATCCTTCCCAAACGGACTTAAAAGCTCATCATTTTGTGAACAGGTGTTAGTTGTGTTGTTTTAAACCCATCCCACTTCATAAAAATGTAAAACCATTTTACTGTATAGTTTTAGTAAGTTAACCATATTAATTAACTAACAATACTGTTTTTAAAAGTTAAAATACACAATACGTTGTACTAGTGTCAGAACAACAGTATTCTAGCGGAATTTAAACCGTTATTACCCACAAAGACCAAAAGGAGTTATTATTTAAGGAAATTGTACTTAAAATACTTTAATGACACCACATACACGTTAAGAACCCTTCAAAACACATTTCAATTACAATAACTACGAAGGTCATATTAACATAATTAGTGCGAGAACAATCAATAATTAAGAAAGCCACAAAAGTATAATAAAGTACTAAATACAAGAATTAAAAGGTTTCGTATCGACACTATAACAACTGTCGCCTTTAAAAACCTCATTAATTTGTCGTTTTGTAAGACGCATTGTATACAGGGTGTCTCATTGAGAGCGCATCATAATTACGGCACGACAAAGTGTGGTTGACACCAACTCAAATGTTTAAGGGCCTGTAAAGTCTATACAACATCCACAATACCTTTGAAGCGACTTTGTCTCACTTCGCAATTATTACACCCCCTGTGTATCTCGACACACTTTTTTTACTGTTCTTGAAAATGCAGATACGCCTTTCTTTGATGTAATAAGGTTGAACTTGTTTTTGGTGTAAGTAAATGTAAAATTGCAGGGTTTTGGTATTAAGAACACTTGCTGCGTAGGAGCGTGGTGTTTTATGTCAAAAACTATTAAAGAGGTCTGCATAAGATAATTAAAAGAATTTGTTTTTTTTAAGTGCTAGTAGTTGACTGTGTGCCTGTCATTAATTATTGAGTAACAATAAATATTGGAGTACCTACATATATTTAAAACTTATTCAAAAATAAACCGTTCTTGTTTTAAGTACCTATTTACTCTTAGGCATTGATATCGAAAGTTATAAATGTAAAAAACAAGCACAAAATCTAATCAGTTTTTACATTGGATATAAAAAAGAACTTCGTTCTATTACAGTCTCATATTACGTTATTATTCTCATAACCGTTTCTCAATAATTCACACAACTGACCTATCCAATATCGTATAACACAATATCAAAAGGAGGGTAGATTCGACTAAAAATTTCACGTGGTAATGAGAGTGGGCTAGCACATTCATATTTAATTGGCGCGCCGGCCGACTAGTTTATGGTTCTCTATGGTCGAGGGGTGATTTTACATTTTTTTTCAAATGCCCGATAGGCTCGAGTGGTATTGTGGAGAGGACAGTGCGTGTTGCGTTCGAAAAATATAGATACGACTTTTCGACTTTCAACGTAAATAATTTTCTGTCATTTTTTTTTAATATTTCCGCTTTTAGTTCTGATGAGCTTACAAGCTAGGCGTTTGGCTAGTTGCAATATTATGAGAAAGTTTTGAGTCTCCGCAAAGTACAGAGATACGTGTATGGCACAAAATTGGCAACATCATTTAAGTAAATTTTATGAACTGTCAATAATCCTATTTATTTATTGGCTGTTCGTAATTATAGTACAGTAAATTCTTGATAGCGGCACTTGATATAATAGTTAAGATAACAATACGACACTATAAAATTGAGACAATAAACATTTATTCGATTCCGATAATGTCAGCTTAACAACACTTTACTAAAATGGGTGCCGTTTAGTACATTTAATCGGCACCTATTTTAGTTACACTTCCCATAACAGGCGAATACACTTATAACACTCCTATTAGGGCCAATTGTCCACATTTTATTGGTGAGCCCGACGTCTCATCCATGATATTTTGTCCATATATAGTAACGGCGTCGCGGTAGCCCATCGTAGAAAAAAAAACGCGAAATAATATCGAAAAGCCATAAAACGGAGAGCAGTACCGCTATAAAACACAAACAAATAAGAGATAATCGGGCAAGTGGAGTAACTTATTGTGGACGGTTTATGTGCATCGTAATATTTTACTACGAGTTTCTTTGGTAAAAGCTTTTACAGGAACGCCTTGATGCTACTTTTTTAGTTATTGCTCACTTTTCGTATCGTGATCGTTTTGATATTTTATATTGATGTCAATGGCTAACAGACTAAATTGGACAGCCGGCCTACCGGATGAAGTAGTTTTGAATTGTGTTCTAAAATTGATTGCATTGCTTACTTAAATTGTCGCGAGGAATCAATACAGTATGTAGTATGGTAAATTAACCAATACCGATACCATTTTATCGTAAAATATCCTTTGTAAAAATCAAAAAACTTAAAGCCATATGAGATTTTGGTCTAGAGCTAAGCTTCAGGTTCTTAACCCATTCTATACAACATGCTCTATAAAACATGCTCTACACAACATGCTCTATACAACCTTTTATCACGAGCTTTGGATTCGAAAATCGGAGCTTATTATTAGGTATCATTCCCCTTAATATACAGAAATATTCTATTTTGAATTACCACGAAGCTGTAATTTTTCTTCTGACTATACCTAATAGTAGCTCACATGCTAACTTATGACCAAATCTTCAACTTTCTGGGCGCTTCCGAGGTGTTCTATTCTAAGAATTACTCAAAATATCTGAAAACCGTTCATAATATTGGAACATTTTTCTAATTGAGAACCGGTAGGTGTTATAATTCCACTAAGCTGTTGTTATTGAATTTTGACTAGTATACCAAGTAGGTACGAACTTCATCGAAACATCCATAAATCTCAAATTAAAATGCACCTCAACTTTACTGTGAACATACATTTAGATACGTTCTTTCAAAATTCAATTTATACTATCAATCTGTCAACGAAATAGTTCCAACTTTATCTGTCCCCTATAAGAGCAGGTATTAAACTACAAAACTTTACCGACTCATCTACGAAATCCCCATAAATAACGTATAATCCTAAACACCATTGAAGCTAGCGATCGACAGTGTAAAATACTGTTTCTGGTATTATAACACCTGTATAAAACGATAAGCCCCATAAACACTACTTACATTGCTCAGTTTCATTGACAATGTCAAATGATCGTTTGAATAAAACCAGCGTTGGGTGTCAAACTAATCAATGCTGTTGTAACACGCATGGGTAACATTGGTTTTAGATGTACAATGGCTGACAAAAGTACGTACGCACTAATCCTTGTATTGTTAACAGGAATCCAATTTAAAATTCCATAGAGAAGTCAGACAAAGCCTGATTGATTGCGACTTAAAATGTATTTGGTAGTAGCACGCTATGTTACAAAAACAACTTTATAAGCTTTTGATGTGAAAACATCTTTGTAGTTCAAATTGAGGAGTTTAAATCGCAAGGATTTTATTTAAAATATTCTGAATTGATTTAAACTGGCTCTTGCAAAAGCTAGATCTAATTCCTCATATCAGAGTCTTAGAGGAATAAGAAAAGTGATCGCTAGATATTATGTATGTAATCCTATAGGACAATCGCAAATAGAAACATCAACCCTTTGCATGCAGCGCAATGGATTGACCTTTCCGAACCAATTACATACACTGCTCGTCAACCAACTGAATGGGCCGGCTTTGTATTTCAGTTTCATATTCAGAGCTGTCTTTTTGCTAAAAGCCGCCTTCCGGTGGACAATTGCCAAGAATCGAGTTAAGGACATCATCCCTCTCTTTTTCTCTTTTCATTTATCTATAATTACATCTCTCTCCCTCGAAGAGAATTCCCTGAATGAAAGGACCTTTTCATCGTTTTGCAATACCGTTGTATCTTGAGCCAACTAGTGAGTGAATATAATTTCGTCAGTCCTCAAGTATGTGGTAATGAGGGCTGTTAATATCAGAGGAAGTTACTTAGTGGCGGCAAGTCAGAGTTTGGCCCATTTTCTGTGCTATCAATCAGGGATGAACTATTTACATAAATATCCTGAAGCCAGGTGCCTCAAACCAGCTGCTGCCATCATTCCCGATAATCTTTTTGTGTCATTTACACTATGTTTTCTTCTTTGGGAAGATGTATTTTCTGGTACAGTTCCACCAAATTTCATAAGACAGAAAATCAGTTTATAAAATGAATTCCAATTCAAACTGCCGTATAATTGGAGTGACGGAATATGTCTTCCTTGTCTTCGCATCTCGCTGTAAATGCTGTTATCGATATAAATCTTTCTGTTGTAATAAGATACGGACTTTATGCGTGGATCGAGCGGTCGATATTTTAGTTACCCGGAAGGTGAGATAGAACAATAACTGTGTCATTCCCAGTTACGACTTTCCATTTGCAATCACTGCACTTAGGCCCCTTAGTAGACTAGGAGCATTTATGAACTTTATACAAACGGTATAATGTACGCATAAAGTATTTAATCTATACTTAAATGGATTTCGTCCTTATAAGACTCGTGTTATCTATCCTTACAAGAAATAAATAAGAGATAATTTCGCGGTATAAAATCGACAGCAAATGTAAGTAACTACTTAGTTTAGAACATGTACCTACCTATGTAAGAAGAAAAAATAATTGAAACGACTACCCAAGTATTTTTTTATGTATCTTGAATCATAATGGAACCAAAAGACTAATACATTTGTATCAATAAATTCAACATCATAAGACAATGTTCATTGTCTGATCGGCAAGCATTGTTGTAACAGGAACAATAAGACTTCGGTAGGAAATGCCCCCAGATAATCATCGCACTTCATCTCTGGACAGAGTAGACTGCTTAATGCTTAGACAGGGCCACTCAATATTCGTCTTTCAAATAGATCTTTCGCCCGAGTTTGGTTTTTGTTCATGTGTCAATTTTTCCATACCCTATGACTAAGTGTGAAGAATAATTCATAATGCGAGGAAAATTAAAAAATATCTGTTTCAATTAGGTGTATATCTACCTAATAATATAAAAGTTCTGTGGGACATATTTTTGGAGTCGGTAAAAAATGTTTTTACATAGCTATGATTAAACTTGATAGGGCACATAATATTACATATATTTACACCTGCGGCACATTATACTTTAATATTTATTAATATTTTGCCGCTCTATCAGATTTGTGCATCTACAGTCAGTAGCCGGCACCGACACACGCGCAGTGTATTTCTGGATCTCCATCAATGAAAGTGCGATTCATTCAGATATTCACGGTACTTTAAGCCTCCTGCCGCTCTCATCTGCATTACAGTCGTGATAATAAACATGTTCGCAAATATCTTGGTACATCGCATTATTTGTAAAGATTCTATTTAAATGTACTTCGAAATAAATTTGCTAATCTTCATGCTTGTTATGCAATGCTATGCAATGCAATGCAATGTTAATATTAATTACATCCTATATTATTAAAACAAACCTTATAAAAAGAAAAATCCTTAATAATAAAGTTAGGTATGAATAAACAACAGATTAAATTCTAAGTACATAAATAAAAATATTGAGGAATCGAGGCTCCTGGCTGAAATGGTTGGATACCTTATACCTATAAGGTTCGCCAAAAGACAGTTTAAGTAAGCAGACCTATTCTCAGAAACCCAAAGCAAACAAAAGAAATAGGTACATTAAATCAGCTATAAACAAATAAAATGTTTTGTGCATAGTTAAGACAAATAGATTTGATTTACATTCAACGATGCTTTAACAAGTGCCAAATCGAAATGCATACAGGACTAATTTCAACTGTCATCGTGAATTAACAAATATTTCTAGTGCTGTATTTATATTCGCTCACGACTGTAATGGATATGAAGTTATATAATATAATGAACATAACAGAGACATAGAAGCTCCCAGCTATGATAGCCAAAAGGGATATCGCGAAGACAAAATTTATAAAAGTAAACATTTCTCCATAAAAATCTTTTTTGGACACAACGGTTTGATTAGCAAAAGAACACTATAATGATAAAAAAGACAACGATAACTTATTTCTTTTAAAAGTACGAATGTTCCTTACTAATAAAGGTGCAGACTCTGCAAGTAATAAAAAAATCTAGTAATTTATAACCCAGGTAAAAATCAAGGCCTAGCCCCCTTACTACGAAATCTTAAAGCAGGACAGTTTACAATGTGGAAGCGAGACGTCGCTACGTGCAGTGTAATGCGGAGTCTCGCTTTCACAGCGTAAACTGACCTGCTTTAAGAGGTCATGGTAAGAGGGCAGAACTCACTAATACCGAACGAGGCCCTAAAAATGATTCATAATATTGGACACCATGTATTAAGCAATTCAGACTTCACCATTCATACTTTACGGTTGACTTCAATACATTTGTGTTCAGTCAAGTTGTAAACAAACAGACGATAAACCAGCCCGATTAGCGAAAAAGATTCCCCATACAAGGGTTTATGTGTTTCTTACTTTATTAACCCATTAGGTGTCATGGTGTGAAAGGCCATTGTAACGAATGTAGCGTTTAAGTTAGAGCCAGTTACGGCTATGGTTGCTTTGCGTTTGCGTTGCTTGAAACGGAATGAGGATCAATTTGAGCATAAACTTTAAAGTTGAGCAGTTTGTAGGTGTTCCTACAAACTGCTCAACTTCACAATAAACTATGTAGTTTCAGTATAAATTATGTCACATGAATATCATGGCGGCCAATCATTGCAGATATAATATCTGATAAAGACATTAGTAACGTACTTACCGTAATGATGACGTAATGATGATCATCGACAATTTTATATAAATAAGATAAAGCGATATCTCTATCTATGAAACAAAACAGAAGTTTAACTATTTATCTACTACGCTAGATCAATCCATAAAGATATTAAAATTTACACAAGAGAATTATGTACAATATGCAACTAAAGAAACTGCCGTCTTAACTGAGAAACCTGCTGTACTGTAATTGCTAGAGTCAAACCAAAAGTAAATTATATAAGTAAGTAGATAATCAATTAAAAATAATCCAAGCAACGAGCTTAATCAAATTCGTACCCACTAAAACAAATATAAATAACTGCTTGTCTAATTACAACGTTTTCGCTAATCGATTCGTAAACAGCCCATTCACGGCACGCCAATCCAATAAATATCTATAGACAGAGACAATTATATTATCCCGAAGTAAACGCAAACAGCGGCGTGTGCGCACGACAACCATAAAACCTGGTAAAGCCGATCTCGGCCGAAGTTGACACGACAATTGGCGAGTGCTACAACTATTAAATCTTAGCAGACCGCCCCGCGGCAAAGGTTTAAGGCCCTCTTATTTTAATATCCTAAAGTTTTTGCTGCTCGATGCAGAGCTTGGCGGTTCTTTCTGAGAATAAGGGCCTGTTTCACCATCGACAACTAAAGTGTCAAGTAGACTAACCGCCACTTAAAGTCTTCTGTAAGTACTTATACGAATTTCACAATATGTAAGTAGCATTAATCAGGGCATAAATTGGCCTGTAACTAAGATACGATAGAAGATACTCATAACTTTTACTTGCCGATTAGCGTTAATCATCAAGTAACTTTTCAACACATTATTTGTAGATGGTGAAACAGGCCCTAAGAATTAATATTTCTACTAATAAAGGAAGGAAGTTAAAAGATTTATTTAGACGAAATAAACCTGAAAAAAATAAAATAATTTACAGTAGCATACGCATAATGAAGTCAATAATATAATATCATATCAATATCTTGGTACCTAGACATTGAAACACGGTTATAATCAGTTATGTACACAACAGTTGGAAAGTTTCAATATTATGTAGATAGGTTTTTGGAACTAGATGTTTTATTTTTTCAGGTGTATAATAAATAGAGGTGAACGAATAATGTGTTCCTGAACACATCACACATCCTTGCTCGCAAACAGCTCGGAATAATACACTAAACATTCTAAACTCGATCATAAAATACGCTTCGAATAATTTTTCGCATGCACTCCGAACATTATTCGTAACGTGTTCAGACTAGCATACAATGCGGTGCGTAGGCGCAACAACTCAATCGCTTGTCGAAGCATGTTGTGTGCTATGTAATCGTAAACTAGATTGCATTCCCAAATATGTCCACAGCCTTATACCTATTGAACACGGCGATAAAATGGAAAGACTTCAGCTAAATATTCGCGTGATAAATTGTTAAAACAATGTTTTACTTTCTTTAAGCATGTTTTGTTGTTAACACGTTATTCGTGTCTATTAACTATAGAGTACTGGATTTTCACTATTTACTATTTCATACATTTTCTTGGGCCTACCTCGCTTACAGACGTAGGTACATATGTTGTAATGTATAAACTGTAAAAAAAAACATAAAATTGCCCTAAGATTTTGGTGGAAACATCACCAGTAATGCTGTCAAGATATTGAAAACTGTACTGAAACCTTGACCATTAATATATTTTTTTTCTGGAGTACAAATTCCGAAAAAAACATTCGTAGTGTGCCTTTAACTGTGAAATTAAGTAGCAAGCTAATTTTGACAATTGATTAGTAACTTGTCAGAACAATCTTTTTCACTTCACCAAGATAAACTCAGAATTAACGTCCATAATAAACGTCATATAAAAAAACAGTAATCACTAAACTAAATCCAAAGCTTACCAGTCGACACTATCTAATCAAATAATTGCCTTGTTGCAGGTAAGTGCGAGTCGCGTGACAACCACGCATTACGTTCGACAACCCTACCATTACACTGACCTAACTTATTGTTGAGGGAGCAACAAGTGGAAGCCGTCACTTATGGCTAGGGCTGTCACACTTTTGAAGGTAAACATTTATTGGTAAGTGATAAGGTATGATTTATATTAGAAGAAAAGTTTTTTTTGTATCTAGGTATAGGTCATTTGAGGTGAGAAATGAAATAACGCATACAATTAATTTAAAGATAAAGTTATGAGTTGTCATCAGTTGTCATCAGTATCAGAAAATCAGGGTGACAAAATATAAAAACATTATCAATTCGAATTCAAAACTGTACAAATATGCTGTAAGTTTTAGAAGAATAAAAAAAATTAGGCAATCATTAGAAGATCTAGGCTATGGAAAATATGTAAAGCATTTTTCAAACAGTATGCTTTTAGTTTTATTTTAGGGTACCTTTCCCTATAGGTTTGACTTAGTTTCGCCAAAAAGTCAGCGAAGCAATTGTATTTTTATAAAAACATGCAAGAAACAAACTTAGAAGGGGATAAATGGGGTCGCTATAAAAATATTTAGATTTTCTCCGTTATGTCAACCCTACAAACAATGCGCCCCCAATAATAGGGGTTGGGACGAACAAACATTTGTCTTGTTTAGTATCCGTGGTGGATATGTCGCGTTCAACAGGTTACTAAACTAAGCGATTATGGTAACAATGTGGTGAGTTTCAATAGTTTTGTGGAATATATGACAAAAATACATTTTTGTCATATATTTTATTTGAGGTTTTATTTGGTTTTATTAGGTTGTAGGTGAATAATTTTGAAAAAGATAATAAGTTAATAAGTGGTAATAAGTGATAGGTGAGAAAAAGCCTGTTTTATTTAGAAAATTAATTTTGTGAATTCTGATTAAAATCTAAACAAAATCAAAGTTTAATTCTTCCGCATCATTAAGATCCATGATAGTTTATTATAAGTACAAGTCAAAACTAACAACTATAATTAAAGTATTTTTACAAAGTTTACCCATAATACAATCTCATTTACGTCGCAAATCTAATTGAATACGTCCAACCTCAAAGCACATAACATTATTAACCCTTTTAAAATTGCACATTCGCATTTAAATGACGAATTCCACCTCACCACAAAAACAAATGAAGATTAAACGACCTGTTAAAAGAAGCGACACGTAACCTGCACACGCAGGATGCAGTGATTGTGCGCGCGAGTTGCGACGCAGCGGAAGCGCGGACGGTTCGCGCCAAAACATCCGCCATTAGCGATGAAAAAATATTGCATGCGCTGCTTGAAATATCGCGGTGAGACTGGCCGTTGATAGATATTTAAATGAGATGTCAATCGAGTTGGTTTGAATAATTTGAATAAGTGTGAGATTTCATGATTGTTACGTTATAAAAAATTGGTATGCGTAGCATTTAGTTAAATGTTATTTGCATAATTTTAAATTAGTATTCATAGAACCTACTTGTTTTATTAAAAAAGACTTTAGGGGTAGAATTGGTGTTATCACAACTTCTTGTTTGTTTAAGTAGGTAGGTAGTAGGTAATCTAAGTTTTACGTTATCGCATTTTTAGCCATCGATATTTAACGTACCAAGCATTATCTTACGTTACAAAGGAAAATTGATGTTTAATCTAAATTAAAATTTTCTTATGCGCAATATTACTATACCAAACAGATTTATAAATACTTACCTAAATATCAAACACACACAACCTAAATATACCTAGGTATTAGGTACGCTTATTAAATATAAAGAAAGAAAAAATAAAACAAAGCTTAAAACTCAGCATAAACTATATCGGCAAAACATTAATATTGATATATTCAATCAAATCACAATACTCTAACTGCAGTGTCAATATACTGCAAAAACAACAGACGACCGGCGCGGGCGCAGCATCCATTCTTAAGCACGCACCGGCCGAGAATAGAGCACAATAATTCATAAATGTTATGCGCAGGCGGCGATAATACTGTAGCATTGATCGGCGATATTGGTGTGACAATTAGTTGGAAGTGTAAGCGGATGATATTATTAGTTAAGAGTTAGATACATAGATTTCCCTAATGCCGGAAAAAATCTATCTTATGTTTAGAAATAAAATTGTTTCTTGTTTCCAAAATTGTGTAATTTTTCTTTCAGCGCGAATGAGCAATGTTAGAAAAAAAATCATAACAAAAAACCTGAGCGTAACCAAATTCCTCAACATAAACTTTATATTTATGTTACAAGCATTTTTGTTGTGTGTTGTCATAACATTACGTTTATACACCATATATGATTGACATTAGAATCGATCAGAAAACAGTTACCACAAATCCCACATCAAAACTATTCCACCCAAATAATACTTCCATAAAACATTAATAGGCCAATACACAACAGCATTAGTATGAAATTCAAACAAAGCGGTGTGCGGCCGGTGCAATATTAAGCGGAAACGATGCGCACGCAGGAGACGCACGCGCATGGTCCAATGGCTAAACTATATATGGACAGTGACATCGACCAATATATTGTATGTATAAACTAATGACGGTCTTTATCAATGCCAAATAATGCACCAATTTTACTTCATAACTCAAAACAGCCCAAACAAGTACTACATAGTATAAATAATTCCTTTTAGTAAATGCTAATGAACTCAGGATTCCTTAAAATATCACACCTGCCAATAATACAGAAGAAGAATACCGTACGTATGCTGATATGCAATAAGAAACTGTTACTAATCCTCTAGAAAAAACCACAGGCTTTTAATCAAAAAGCAAATACGGTAAACATGCTCTTTATCAACCAAATTCTGATAGTTAATTACATTGGTAGTTCTAAGTTAATAAATTTGAAAGTTGTGGTGATGAGAATAAAACTTAAAGTGATGTGATTGGTATACGAGAAGCACTAAAAGATAGTGCTACAGATGTGGGAAACGCAAAAGAAAGCACGCAGTTTCCAATTTCAGTTGACAACAGAACCACACACCGGTTTCCATGGAAATCCAAAAAGACGGTACATGAAGACGTAGAGACAAGACATGGCAGTAACACTAACAGAAGTTGAGTTCAAACAGTCCAGTTGCCAATAAAAGCTTGCGACATGTCGTCAAACAGGCTACCATTGTTGTCGCCCCGACATGTTCTGGGAATGATGCTCCGTAATAAACGCGGATGTCGATGCAATGTCGCTCAGCTTACAATGCTTGTTATGACTATTTAGAGTCGGTGCTCTTTTTGTAAAGATAAATTTTCTTCTTAGATGCATGGGTGTACAAGAAACCATATATTGATCTGATGTTTACTATAAGCATTCTAAGCTTTTCTTTGCGTAAAGTTGCAGAAACTTTTCTATTAAATTAACTATAATATACCTAACACAGTCACCCAAAAGCTGATGTTGATACCTAACATGAACTTACCATGTTACATTTTTTTGTTTATTCCAGCAGTACTTTAATTTTTTCGACGTCTTAACACTTGTCTTATTTAAAAAGTGTATTAATGCTCCTATTCAAGCAGAAAACCTCGCGCAAAAGACAGATCACAGAAGTCATGTGGTTTGATGTATAGACTCCTTTTTTTTTATTCATGTAGGTACAAATCACCTATTATTCACTCAATTTCAAACAAGAATCTCAACACCAAAATTCTTATTACGTCTTATTGTAGAATTGATCCAATTAGTATTCATGAAACATCCACAATTTCCAGCCACCCGCTTCATACAACAAAACAAAGCATGCACTTATGTCTTACTCGAGTGGATGTTTACAATAGCATCTCAACGGAGCACATAAACCCCTCTGGAACCGTCAGCTGGTGTCAACGAAAAACAACAATGTTTGACTTGTTTAATGAATAAAACGCATGTCCTACCTTGAACTAAGCTCTTCGGTTTAAGTTAGGTCGGAGATCAGCGAGAGATTGGCGAGTGCCTGCTATGCTATAGTCAAGTAAGAAGCCAAGACAGAGACTTGATACTAATATTTATTATGATGTATGATTGTTTTGTTACCCATATTAGGTTAATCTAGGTTTTGTATTATTTAAGCCATTATATAATTTACAGGATCTTGAGCCAGAACAGGCAACACAATTTACTGATAGCCAGGATGAGAGAAAGATACCAAAAGGAAAGGAGTACAGATTGTGAGAAAGCAAGAAACTGAATGTATTAGTGGTTGTAATGAACACTTGGCTACAATCCGTAATTCAACTCTTAGACCTAAAACTTAGTACATTTTCAATATCAAGGCGTTTACAGGCGGAACTCTCACTTATTCTAATACCTAGCCTAGGGAAGTATTCTATTCTGTCAATCATACAAAATGCAAAATGAAAATCGAGTGTAGTTTGCACGTTAAGCTAATCGGGTCGTCAGAAACCCTTACACCAAGATATTACTCGCTTCGCTTGAACTACAATGTAAGTACGAACGTTTTTGTTTTATTTCAAACCATATTTAGCACAGACAATTGACTCGGCGACCGTAAGTCACACATGAAACGGATGCCGCTGTCAAAGACGCGACTCATTGTTGGCATCAAGTGTATTTATTGAAATAACATCTTCCTATTATTAGAGACCTGCAGAATTCTAGGCCAGGTATTAATTATTGCATTCTCGTGAATGGTATTTGTATTGTCTTCTATTATTGTATTTGCATCTGACTAATCGCAATGCTTTGTGTTGCGTAGTTTCTATTATTGCAAGGAATTGAACAGCTGTTGCTTGATTGCTGAAGATGATGGATTAAGAAGAACTCTTTTCTTTTGCCGGGAAAGCGAGTCGTAAGAGGCAATGGTGTAGGCCCGACGAATGAAAACGGAACAGGCTTGCCACTTATGACTAAAAAATACAAAATTTAAAGGAATCCTGATGTCTGACTGTTTCAATGATACAGTCGTATTTTTATAATAGGTTACGTTTTTTTATAAAATACCGCCACATATAAACTTCTCTTGTATCGTGGAAGCGTTTCACAACATGCGTATCACATACACAGATTACCAGACTCGGGAAAAACATCTGCGGATCACACTAATACGGACATGGAACCCGCAAGCCCTAGCGCAGCAGTCAAATCGCTTAGCTAATGCGCTAATCAGGTCGTCCATTAAAAGAAGTATAAAACCTAACAACATTTAAATGATCGTACATCTATCCACAAATGTAGAGTCCTACAGATTTAGAATTAAAAACAGACTCTAAGACAGTCCTCATCCTCTATAAATCATAAACATATTTTTTTTCGCTAACCCATCTAATAATCATATTCACGGCGCACTAAACTCACTGGGGTGGGCAGCAAAGCAAATTATAATAATTTATGACCAATTAGCTGACGAAGACGCAGTTAAACCGTGGTGTCAAATGTTAATGACACATGTATTTTTGCCTCTGTATATTTATTATTATTATTGTACTAAAGATTTATTAAACAACATATTTTTTTCATAATATCACATTTATGTTGTATCGTAAACCTCGAATTTTATTTTAAACGCCATTATTAATTTAATAATTATTTTTGTAATAAACAATGCGCTCTGTGACTACTACGATACTAAAATTATGTATTTTGTAGTTTATTTTGTGTTGTTAAACTGGAATCGTGGAACAAGTAATAAATACGGCTTGGGCTCTGTACACAATGGCCGTTGTTGGCTCTACATTCAACATTATGTACTTCTTGATTAATGTAGATAAGTCTGCAGGCTTTTTCTAGAAGCGCATTGATAATGACTTGTTTCATTATTATCCCATGGATGGTTTGCAATTTCACATTTTTTTTGTTGTTACAATTTCAAACCATAATGTTGACCCAAAAATCATTTATTTTATCGTGGATACGTTTGATAGACATGAATTATTATTTACACAAACATCCACTCAGACTCGGAACAAATACCCATCAGCGAGTCACGCGCAGATATTTGTCTCGCATACTGAACCACAAGAGTAGGAAACACAACATTGCGTTTTTTTTTTTAAAGTCTGTCTTTTTCTAAAACTAACACACCATACTACTCCATCCGCGTAATTTTCGTTTAAAGGGGTACAAAGATTTAGAATCACATACGCGTTCTTTGTCTGACAACAGTAGTCAGTAAATCAATGATAAAAATAATACAACCTCTTTGGAGCTTTCATCGCGACACAAAACTAATGGCACTGCACGATGAACAATGGCACTCTATTGTTTCATCCAATAGAAACAAATAGCATACATGTAATGGAAATATACGGGACAATACATCGCTTCAACCGATCGTAAAGATGGATATAGTTTTATGTGATCGTCATTATCGGACATCATCCTAGATTGCAACAAACACCTTTTTTCGGGAAGAAACCTTCAAAAGGCACCCGGCCCCTATGAGGGGGTACTAACCGAAGAGTATGGTTTTTCTACCTGACTAAAACCACCCCGGTGGCCACCATCTGCACGAACAAGGAAGGTCCCGAGACCTCTAGAAGACCATGCAATCTTCAATACCTATGGTAACGATAAATCGACAGTTGCTCCTTGCGATTGATCGTACCGATTTTCTTCCGATCGATCGAAACGATCCATCGCACGTAAGGGCCCTTAATAAACTGCGGTGCAGCCCGCGTTATTATTGTTCGTGTATTTCTGACGGCTATTGCATGACATTTGCGGCCGACCGGAACACTTTTGTTTCATTCATAACTGACCACGTTTTGTCTTAAATGTAATGTATATGGATGGTTTTTAGATAAATGCTTTATGTCGGTTTTCGAGTATAGAGTGCGTACATGTTTAAAAACGGCAATAACGCTACGTCTTATTAAAAAAAAAACATGTCAGCGGCCTACATGCGGATTGAACACTGACATCAGGTTGAACGTCAACCATACGATAAGAAGAAGCATAAAAAAAATCAACGTTGCGAGAAATGCTTCTAAAAAATAAAGGTGAAAGCTTTTATTATAATATTGTGTTCGTTCGTATTAAAAATCGGGATAACAAAAGGCGAGAGCTTAAACTATTGATAATACCTAAGTACTCGTGGAGGCAACCTCGCTACCATTCTTGATGACGGCATGACTTGTTCCTTATTAATTAAATCTGCCAAAGATCGGCCGACAGATTTTATTTACACTTCGTACAACAAACAAAGGAAGTAAGAAGACCATAACTCACCCTAAGCAGTCTCCAAAATTTTCCATATACTAGCTCATGTGCATTTATAAATAACAATAGATTAGGCGCACATTAAACGCACCTGCCAATGATATTATGATGTAGAGTCGAATCGTGTCACTTTGGTCTCTGCACTTCTCATTAATCATTTACTCCTCTATTTATTTTGGCCAGCTCTTTGATTTCTACTGGCGATGATGAACGGTGGCAAAGGTGGTAATTTGCAGGCCACATTCGTAATGAGCACTAGAGGACAGAATAATGGGAACAGTTTTGTGTTATGAAACGTTATTAGTTATTGAGTAAGTTTGAGTTATATTAAAATTATGTTGTAGTGTAATCAATGAGGATGAACGAGTTGCTTGTCTGTTTATGTTAGCTTTCACATGCAATTAAGTATTTTGTATTAGGTGAGGAATGAGTATCTTTGAACTTCATTTATTTTTAGGTTCCATTAATAATAATAATAATAACAGCCTGTAACTGTCCCACTGCAGGGCAAAGGCCTTTTTCTCGTTTATAGAAGGATTAAGCACTGATCACCACGCTAGCTCACTGCGGGTTGGCGATTTCAGATAATTAAATCCAGGTTTCCTTACGATGTTTTCCGTCACCGTCAGTCAGTGGTGTCTTAGAATATCTAAGAAAGTATTTATGACATTGAAAAAGTCACATTGATACTTGCCTGGGTTTGAACCTGCAACCTCGTGCATAGAAATCCGGTATGTCAACCACTAGGCCACCACTAATGCTAGATGATGCTAGGTTCCATTAAGAAGGCTTAATCCGCGGTAGGTTCCTCTAAACTCTACTGATACTAGGAGGAGTCTATTATCCTATACAGAACATTACTCTTTGATTTTACAATTTTAAATACCTATTGTTACGTAGAAGCTACCTAATCATAAAATTTTTAGAAAAATCAGTAGGGCTTAATATTAATATAAACTTACTTATCAAACACGACAAGTTCGCCGAAATACCAGTACCTACCGAAGTGTTAATTAGAGATGTGAAATCTCGTCACAATTTCCAAGGAAGCAAGCTGCTTGAAACTCACACAAAGTTATCTATACATAAGTATAATTAGAAAGTTAATTATGTCTCTATGTAGGTATGCATGTAAACATTCCTTTATGAATCAACACAAAGTGTCTCTTAATTTCGCCTCCCCCACAGACGAGCTTTACAAAGTTGTGTCTGTAGGGGAGCGATAGCAGAAAAACGTTGATAACAATTAATTAAATGATTTAATTATTAAATCTTATTTTGAGCAGCGATAATAGGATAGTTATCTACCTTCTGTTTAGTATCTATGCATAGAATACAACAAATGATATTGTTGATTTTATTAGTAAAAAAATTACCTCTCCTCTTAATATGGCAGCCAATGGATGCCGAGTACAGAGTAGATACATAACCTACTTTAGTTCACAGGTGTGTGAGCAAGCATAGATAAAAACTCCCTAACACTCATAGTGCTAGGTATAGAAGAGAAAACACAGGACACTAGATTGTGTTCAGATGCCGAACTTGCCACACTCAAAGATCTTTTACCTACAGACAAGACGTAAGCAAAAATGCTAGGTAGAGAAGGTTTCAACGTATCCAACGTCTAAAATTCAATGCCACATTTTGTTATAAGTATACAACAAAGATTACTAGGATTGTGTATTTTATGTAAGTAGTTAACAAATCGCTCGATATTCATTGTTTGAAATGAATGTAGCACTGTTAATGAAAATCATAAAAAAGAACATTGTAATCATAAATTAATATACACTACAAATTAACACCACCGCCCCAGCGTGAAAATAAATGTAAATAACTCTTAATATTTACTAAAAGCCGACCATTTCTTACATTAAGCAATTTTGTTTCACCATAAAATAATTAACCTGGCGTCCGATTGAGGCATTTAGCACAATTAATAATCACTTTTCTCAATTAAATCAATTTATTTTACATAATTTCCAAATAGTAATATTGATTTAAGTGGGAAAAAACACGTTTTAAAGTGTCCAATTTATTGAACATACATAGTTTATTTACATTTATAATAGACTTTGTTTTTCTTTGAATGACTATTAAAACGGGAAATATAAAAGTTTACCTACAAAGATTAGGTGTTTAGATGTATTTTAATAATAACCCTGAAAATGTTTATGTGAAATTTATACCCATTGATTATGATTTGTACCTACCTTGTATAATACCTAAACTTAGTGCCTACTACTACTACTTTCTGGCACCGTAATGCCTACGATGTTCACAAAATAAATACCAAAATGTTTTGATTCTGTGTCCATATAGGTGCCTACCTTAGGTAGGTAGGTAAGTTCTAAGGATTTTTTGATGCACTACTTTTGCCGACTCTACTCCGGGAGGGTGCCACACAAAAGCGCGGCTGCTCTTTTTCACTTCTTCCTTCCACTTTTTACTTTTTGGTCCCTCTTGCCTCCACCCATGTCCCTCTGTCCTCTGTCCAACCATGCGATGGAATTAATGTTCTCTCTTCACTCTTATTTACTCACTTTTGTTTCTATTTTTGTTTCGTTAACAGCAATTTTCCAGTGTAAGGCCTGCGTTTTTATAATTAGTATCCAGTATGATTTGAATATTAAAAGAAGTGTTTTTCTGTGTATCTTTTCACGAAAGTTGAGGGTCTACGAAAGAAAATGAGTTGAAAGGAGAAAAGTAGGTTTACGTAAGATAGAAAATGTTTGCCATCTTGCTCATATTTCAAAAATATTTGGCTGAAGACTAATTAAGCATCTTGTTATTTAATTTTATTTACACAACTGAAACATTAGTTCTTATCTGATGCGATAGATGGCACTACGAAGAGCTCGTAACCGTTAGAGACATTTTCTTCAATGTAGATACTGTTCTATGAAAAAATAAGTAGATAGGTATTTTAAATACCTATGAGCCTCTAGTGTACTCTGGTGATGCCTGGTGGGTGCATATAGGACTCATAGTTACGGTTTTTTGTTTGAACCGTAGGTCGCGTAGGCACCTATAATGCGATTGCACGTTTTTCTGTTCTGAAAATTTACAGAGTTTACCAAGACATTTCAGGTCTGGATTCCTCTTGAATAAATGTATCAATTTAAATCAAATAAATATAAAAGTAACAGATATTTATTAAGACTTTTCAGGAATTTCTTTTCGGCTGAAGCCAGCTTATGAAGTCTTAAGTATATTGTCATTTATAGGTATAGGGTGGGTACGTGGGTAGGTACTTGTCCTAATTACTTCCCCGTTCAACGAGATATTAAAAGGTTTTACTTGAAATTGCAGCTTACCTACTGTGCCCCACATTTCTTGATACTGGGGGTTGTAGAGTGGAAATGCAATCGACTCAAATCGATCGGTAACTATCTACTTAAGTAAAAACTGATTAGAAAACATATATTTTGTCTTGTTGTTATAAGTTTACCCACACCATTTCGTGAATATTATCTAGCTATGTGACAATTTTATACATCTACTAGTTTCCGCCCGCGACTTTGCCCGCGTGGATTTCGAAGGTTTTAAAGTCAAGGTATAGCCTTTCTCGATAAAAGGCTATCTAACACTGAAATGATTTTTCAAATCGGACCAGTAGTTCCTGATATTAGCGCGTTCAAGCAAACTAACAAACAAACTCTTCAGCTTTACAATATTAAGTATAGGTTTCTCCTGAATCGAAATGTTTGTGCATAGCATATCCGGAAAACGTACTTACCTACATCACGGGGAAAATCCCGGAAATAGTACCTACCTACCTACCTACCTACAATACGATAATAACCTGTGAAAAGTTCTGACATCTCGGAGACCTTGGTCGATTGGTATTTTTATCTTGCATCGGATTTTCGAAGGCTAACTTAAATTCTAAGACACTAAGGACAACAATCACACTTCTCCTGAATTCAAGACCACAAGCTCCAGGTTTCTTACATAATAATTCCCGTGCCCATCAACCAGAAAGCTTATATTTCACGCTCTCACGGAACCTCAACAAAACCTCCGTTGACACAGCCACACAAAACGGTAGCTATCTATCTATTCCACATAAAAGCTGCGGAGAATAAAAGGCAAACAAAATACGTATGGAGGCAAGACTAAACATTTTCAAGACGTTGCTTGGGGGTGGCAGGCGCTCAGGAGTATGAGGAGGTTCTACATGTACTAGGAAACCTATTACCAACTTCACTCTCAAACAAAACAAAGGAAAATATACCTTAAAGCAAGCCACGTAGGTCGACAAGACCCGTTTGCTTAACTTGGTATTTTCCCAACACAATGTCCATTTAAAGATGAGCTGTGAAAATGCATTACTTTGCCCCGTATTCGTCGACATTGTGTCGGATGCCACGGAGGGTGGCAGTTCATATGTAAGCGGTTAATAAGGTTTTTAAGCGCTGTTTGTGTGTGTGAACTCGTTTATTTGAAATGAAGCAAAGATGCAGAATACAGGAGAATGTAGGTATTCTTCTTTGTATGCGATATTCTTAGTATTCCAGAGGATTCTGTGGAATGAGGACGAATAAAATATCTAGGTACCTAAATATAGATGGGACACTTAGGTAGGTATTCATTCTTTGAAATCCAACTACATAGGTATTATGCAGGTTCAACGTTTTCAACCTACTATTCTCAGTTACGTTCCCAGAACTTAGTTTTATAGCTTTTCTTTCAGTAAATTCTTTACAGCTTTCTGTAAAATAAAGGTGAAAATGATTTTCTATCAATCGCCGAAAATTAAAGTAGCATCGTTTGAAGCTGAATTCAAGATAGGACTAAATCTATCTACGCCTTTGCCTATCTCTATGATTCGATACAAATTATATCTACCTACTACTTACTTACTTATATCTACTTTCTAGTACCTAATATTAAATCAACTTAATTTGCCAAGGACCAAAAGTCTAATGATAAATAGATGAAGTCGGTTAAAAATCATGAAACATTTTTTCTACCCCTTACCACTAACGGAATAATAACCGAGCGACAAACAAACGATATAATCGATCGCATATCGTTTCGTCTCGTGGTACGGGGTGGGGCAGTCAGCGACACCTGTTCCGAACATCCGGTCACAGATACTATGCCTATTGCACTTCTTAATGAGCGACCTTCTTACTACCGACGGCAATATGCTCCAACTGGCGCGTTTAAGTTCACTCTACTTGGAAAATTGTTCGATCTCGTAACGTAAACGCGGTGAACTATGTTTAATTTTGAAGTCCATTCATTCGCTGTTGGACGGTTTGCGTTTTCGTTGGATTCTGAGAGATATTGT
Source organism: Abrostola tripartita (assembly GCA_905340225.1). Taxonomy (NCBI): domain Eukaryota; kingdom Metazoa; phylum Arthropoda; class Insecta; order Lepidoptera; family Noctuidae; genus Abrostola; species Abrostola tripartita. The sequence goes on from HG996504.1 coordinate 5,891,693, forward strand.
TCTGTGTTGTAACGTAAACGTGTGACGTTTGAAGGTTGTTGTTTTTTGTGTTATTTTAACAAAAAGTATTAAAAGTCTATCACGAGTTAACGCGTCTGTGTGCGTTAGTGTGGAACGTTGAATCCCATTTAATTTAGCACAAAGGTTAGGTACGTTTACGTTAGGTATTTTATGTACAAAATGCTGTGGATGACGTAACTTAAACGCGTTAGGTTTACATTGGGTTATTGTCTTGTTAAGTGGAGACTTATTAGGTGTGTTTCTATGTTAGTGTTTTCTATAAATAGAGGTTCTATTTAAAACTAGTCAGAGGACAAGCGTGAAGTGTGTGAATATGCTTGTAGGCGAGTGTTAGTAGGCTTTTATAAAAGGCTGATGTTATCAATGGTTATTTTTAGTTTATCTTCTGTTTCTTCATTCTAGTTAGTTTGTGGGAAAAGTAACTTGGGATTTTTTTATCAAATACCTAGGCACATGGTAGTGCGTTCAAACTCAAGCAATTCTGAATGTGAATTATTTAGGTAAAGGTTATAATAGATACGTTACCTACCTACCTACCTTTGATAGGATTTCCTAGACATCACTGACTATTTATAAAATAAAACGTAATGAAACCTAGATCAAAAATGATCCATTACCTACAGTACATAGTAATGTAAGTAGTCGAGTAGGTACTTAGTTAGGTACCGAATATTTTTTATCAATAGGTATACAGCTACATAGGTACCTATGTCTAATTTAGAAAATCCCCACCACAATCCAAACCTATTTCAAAGACTCATAACAATGAAAGAAACTTACCTACACTGTATTAGAACACAGTAAATGCCAAATCAAATATTTTGAACGTGGAACAATACCCGAACGTCGCCAATCCGACAATAGAAGTGACGCAGCATTCCAATTCGGTGCGCTATTGTTGAAAACGACGTTCTGATTGGCTGGCTGGCACAATGGGCCACGCCCACCACACAATGCCCTATTGTCGTGCGCGGCGCACCGCCCAACAACTGTTATATTTTTTTATAGAACACTAGAGTTTGTGTGAAGTTTAGGCTAAGGGAAATAATGCTGAAATAGGTAGATATTATTGGTAGGTTAGAACCTAATACAAATTAAGATGATAAAATAACAAATCAATGTAAAATTTTGGTGGCAAAACACGCCGACAAGTTTTTTCAATTAATGAGAGATAGCTCATTAAAGAAATACATGAGCAGACTTACAACTCAAAGAGAGATATGAGCGTTGCAAATACAATTTTAATAGTAAACATTAACAAAATCAAATGAGGAAAGAGAAGATTTTTAAAAGCCAAAAACACATTAAAACCGAAAGTAAACTGGTAATAAATTAGAAAAAAAAGATCGCGCCCACTTAGCCGCCCCAAATGGAAATGGCAGCTACTTATTTTTTCCGTAAAAGCATCGTTTATAAAATTGGTCAGCTGTGTCGCGATCATATGGGATGCGGTTCCGTAGTAGGGAAAAAACCGGTCTGAACAGATCGCTCCGAAGAAACGCTTAAGATTAAAGGTCAAGAGCACCCTACGGCAGACGATTCTGACTATGCACAAAAGATGCCTACTACCAAAGACTAAACACTTGAGGCAAACAGAGAGACCAAATTTTCTAACCATACTATGGTTGGGTACCTTAAAAAAGCGACACAAAGTCCACGGAACCCAACGTTCTAGGCAGACTAAAACAGCGGTAATGTTGCAAAGGGTCCACAAACGGAGATTAGTGCCGCTAATGGCACCATTTCGACGTGTTAGTACCGATATTTTTACTTCAAATGTACGTGAACCGTTTGGAATTGATGTACGCTCTTAATAGATTTATTGTGTTGATATTGTTTCGGTTGGGAGTGGTTTTGCTTATTACGTGTGATAATCTATTATTATCGCTTGAAGGACATGTTATTGAATGTTAGTGTTAGTGATTATATTATGCTCCAGAAGTGCGTTAGCTTTTTGATTTGCTCTATTCTGGGCATTATACGTTTTTTTACTAGAATTGCACTGACATTTTGGCCTACATGACGCCTGGTTAGGTAATTTATAAAATTACGCGAATAGCATTTTGGAAACTGATTCTTATCCATTCTGTCAGGATATACCTACCTATTTAAATTCATCCGAGGTAAAAGATATCTTTAGAAAACAAGCTAGACAGTGACCTATGTAATGGATAGGCATCTTATCCTCTACAACCAGTAAGCACACCAGACATCCCATAACGTTCAACGAGCAAGCTTGAAACCTAACTACTTTCACTGCTGGCAACAATAAAATAAATCTCCACTTTCGTTTAACAACAAACAGTATTAATTTTTCAATAAATTAACCGACCGTTTTGTAAGGTCAATATAGGGTCATGGGAACCAGTCGCGTGGGTCTCTCGTACTGAAGTAATGAATGAACATCAGAGGTCAACTGGCACTGGCCGGTAGTTGATGACAGATAAGATAATTAATAAAGTGAACACGCACCACCTAATTAACCAGTTGGTTGGTTACATAGTTAGTGTGCCAACAGACGTTGGAGCCAATGTTGGCGTATGCTGTAAACTTAATGATCTTTACTCTGACGACTTGATTGGAACAGTGGCTGAATGTGTACCTTTCCGAGAAAAGGGTCGCAAACCGGTGCAATTCCTACACGGAACACATATTTGTGTGATCCGCAGATATTTGATCCCAGTCTAGGCATGTTTGTAAATAGGACCCCAAAAAAGATTTTATTTGGCTCTTTGTATGTCAAGGCGAACAAAAAGGCCAAGAAGACAATGATGAAAGATGAAACAAACGAAAAATATGGGCCTTAAGAGAAAATTATTACAAACAATTAATGCAGTTTATTAAAAGGTTACTCAATAATCAATGCACAAGGAGACAATACGTTATTTAATAAGAGTTGAATAATTGTAATTGTTTGTTCAATACCAAGTACGTAGGTATTAGGACCAAAGTTGTACAGTCTAAAAAAGCTCTAACAGTATGTCCTTCTTTGTTCATCCAAGCTATTCTTCATCGCGGAAGAAAACTTTGTAAGATCGACCTAGAACTAATAAACTGAAAATGAAAGTCACCAGAGCTATCGTAGAGATTAATTCTCGTCTCACCTCTGAATCAAAATGAGACACTGCTTTGCTACTTAGACTATGAGCTGGTACAACTTTTAGGTGAATGTTGTGAAAGTGGTGGGTATGCCAGGATCGTGGCATAAGAAATTCGAGGATTGTATCTAATGTCTGCCACACTGGAAAACAAGCAAGCCTTACGTATGTACTATGTATGTACCTACCTAATTATTTTCTTGTTATGAAGTCATCAGCTACAGCGTCAATCAGTCCTGTATTTTCAAATTGGTGTTGGCGCCACATCACGTCTTTTTACCAAGACCTGACACGTTTTCACATAACTACTCAACAAAAACTAGTCTAGTAATTAATAAAACTAGCAGCCTCACTTGCTTATTACATTTTCTAAGTAGACATCAAATTCATAGATAAACAATCTTTCAAGGAATTTAATAACGAGCTAATTATAAAGCCGGCAGTGGAAGATCAAAGCCTTGTCTCATAAAAGGTTCTTCATATTCAATATAAGTAGGTATACATATTTTCATGTGTGTACGTGTAGTTGTACCGTCATATGTGTTGCTGTCTATGTGTTTATTATATAGGTTAATCACGATATCGAACTGTCTGCGAATAAGCTTTAGAATTTCTTGCTAGTTCCTTTCCAAAAAAAGACATTAGGAGTCATGAACTGTGTATGAAAAATCGACCTATTTCTAAAACAATATGTGGGTAGGTAGGTATCGGTAAATATACTGTAGGTCACCTAAAAACATAAGCGTGATGGCGTATATTGTACATCAACTAATTCCTTGACATCATACCGCTATAAGAGTAAACCGCATGGAAAACCCCTCAATACAGGGTAAGTTTCCCATCAAACTAAGTTTATGTTATGGGGCGAAAACGGAAGGGTGAAAATGAACCCGTTATGTGGAAGATAAGGAGGGGGTTGATATCAACTGATGTGTTGTGTATAATTTGGAGGAAGGGGTGAATTAAACTTTCATATTTGACTACCTTATTTTGTACTCTTAGATGACATGGTACAAGTAGATATAATTACCTACCTATCTTTATCTTTTACATCCTTATCACTCTGTATATTTTTTTCACACATACTTACCTAAATATGTAGGTAAACATAGCTTCGTTAAGAATAGGAAGCTGACGAACCTTCAAAAGTAGGTGCTGCAGCTAATTATTTTTACCTAGTGCTGGAAAATAGATCACAATCTAAGCCAGTACACAGAACGTATCTTGTATCAGTTACACACTTAACACGAGTCAGGTCAGGCTTACAGCAGGAACATACATAGGCACCTAGATGTCTACACGTTTATAATTACGACTACACATAACAGCTAAATTACATGGCTTAACTTTCTAAGATTAGATACTACCGCTGAACGTAATATGCCTATTACATATTAAATGTAGGTACCCTTATACCTAGTTTGTATACCTACGCGTGTGCTTATTAATAATATCTAAGAGTAATTAAGTTCAATTTGTTAGGTAGGTATTTAGAACCGAAAAGATTTATTAAAACTATTCACTATTTCTTTTTTACAGAAACGTCAAATCCTCATGTCAAAACGCATAAGGCTTATAAACATACGTACCATAAAGATAGGACCTTTCGAAATATAAATCCTGAAAGTTAAATGTCCACAATCCAAGCAAATTACCCAATTTAAGCAATAGTGTACCAACCTAAATATTTCCTTAGACTAAACTCTCACACAAATGCCTACACTGTTAAGCTCAGCCTCTTAAATCGTACCCAACCGATTCTCACTAAATTACAGACAATACCTGTAAACCAGCCAGTCCTAATTAAACAAAAAAACATCTACCATTGAGCGTAACAGAGGCGGAAATGCCACAATGAGACATGGACTCGCGCGGATTAGATTCAAAGCGAAGCAAAGATCTTTAAATAGATAGCCCGCGGACGCGCTAAGTGACGCCAATTAGCCAGCGCGCCCTCTCTTGACATCGGTTAAGGTGAAGCGGCTTCCAGTTTTAAATTTCGGCGCTCGGGTAGCTTATTCGGTTCGATATTTAAATTAAATGGGTTTTATTTTCAAAAATATAATGGCAGATACTTGATTATTTTTTGTGGCAATTGTAAATTGGCAGACACGTAGGTACCTACCTACTTTTGATTTTCTTAACACCATACTATTTTTTTCATAATACTTTCTATATTTCACACTATTTTATTTATTTTAACATTGTAAAAAATTATATCGTATTTTATGCAGTCATTTGTGATATTTATAATATTTAAATATAATCAGTTAAAGAATTTTAGTGCTTGATTTTACATCGATTAGTTGTATTTATATTTTAATTTAAATCTATTTAACAGTATTTCTAAATAAATTAAGTTTTACGTCAATAGATATTCAAATTACGGTTTCTTTGATGATTTTATATTTTCAAATCTCTGGTTTTATTATCTGATCAAAAAACTCGCCTCAAAACAAAAATCTACTAAACGTTTTAAAACAAGATCAAACCCATAAACAATCTAATAAACAAAACATAAAAATCCCGAGCGTTTTTAAATTACCGAAATAATTACAACCGTCATATTAGAAGCGTCTCAAAAGAAAACATTATCAAAATTCAGAAATCTCTTTACGGGCAAATAATCTTTGGAACTGGAAACTTGTAAAGGAGTAGGGTCCCACACAAACAGACCCACACCATCCTTTGGGGAGTATAAACAAAACACCAGAAACCAATCAAGTAATTGCCTGGGCCCCGGTTTCGGTTCCTTAGTCGATAATCTTCATTACTGCGACAAAAGGGTGGGGAGGCGACGATACAATTTTACCTGAAACTCGGTAATTACCTATAGATGGTACGGTGTGTATATGGAATTGTTGAACCAAGATTTAACGGAAGCGGGTATTCACGAATTAACTTTCTTGGTGGCGATAAGGGTTCGTATACCTATGTATGCACACCGTAGGTATCCGAATTGGCAAAGCATTGTATGGCGCAGTTAGGGACAGCTAAAACTCAAAATCAGTGACACTTTAAGATAGTGCCTTGGAATCTCCGCTTATAGATTAATTGCTATCGTATTTTTACAGCGTGTTATAGGGTTGCTTAAACCTTGTTTTTTTTTGCCTAGTTACTGTGTCTACGATCGAATAAATCAATATCTTCTACTCACATACACAGTACCAAATTTAAGCCGGCCCATTCAAACAGACGACCGCATTCAAAATACAGAGCGCAAAAAAATAAAAATATCTACACAAATACTCATTACAAATCATCAAACAAAAAGCAATTTGCCCCCGCACCGGGGCTAATAAAAGCTTGGAACACAGCCAGGAGGGACCCCCACCCCCCCAGATAAGACCCCACATGTAGGGGGGCTGGGTGGCACCCCCGAGACACACATTCTTACACGCGTGCGCGTGTATGTGGGTCATATTGTCCTCGCTCAAAGGAGCGCTTCTTGTCCTTATATTACAAAAGAGAGATATGTTGTTTTTGGGTGGAAAAGGTCAATTCGTATGTTTTAGGGATATGTATGTGAGCCTTTACGTATGTGTTTATTGATTTTGTATAACCGAAAGCTGAAGAATATGTTCAACGTTGGTAGATATCTATGTTTAGTTAACAATAATTAAATACTAAAATATAAAAATTGTAAGGTTTTTCGTTGCTAATTTAAGTAAATTATAAAAACACTTTCTTACTATACTAACCTATTATACCTACAAATAAAATCACTACTAGCGAAAGACTAAAAGGTTTTGTAAGAATATGTAGTATCAAAAATATTAAAAAAAAGAAGATTTAAAAATCCAGAGGGCAGATCTTCTCCATCCAAGGTCAGGGGTAACATCCCAAATATTAGGTACGTTGGTAAAAGAGCCAGTATGTTATAAAGGGCAGGTAATATTCTAATTAGGGGTTATTTATTACCCTTTTCATTATGTGCCTATAAAATATAAATTATCAATAAAAGTCGTCATAACGCCCTTTGTCACTCCCACTTATTTGAGCAAATCATTTAAAAACTAATAAATACGTCTTAACTACCATTAAATATCTTCATTGAATTAATGACCTGCCTACCATTCACATCAATATCTAACAGAATATATTTTTCGTGGGAAACTGACATGATACTGTAACCATATACAATCAATAAATGGTACATTAATCATGTTATAATGTTTTGTTATTTACATACCTAGTTGTACTTTAGACCAAAACGGCGGCCAAGTGAGTCCGACTGTATGTAACTATACCATGCCAAAAAGGATTACAGGTAGTAAATCATCTACATACGTAGGTAGAAACATGTTATTCATATTTATATTATTATTATTCGATAAAGAACGATGACCTCTAATAGGATGTTTCAAATTATAAGGTAATTGATAAATCCATGACATCTTAAACAAGGATTAGAATTTTATAATATTTTAGCGCCGTTCATCGCTCTACTACTAAGAACGAAAACCCAAGAACTGAACCATTATACCAATATAGTCATTTGACAAGACGAAAAAAACACAAATAATAATTAGGAATGTTTATAAACATTCTAATTAGCCTTAACATATACTACGATCAGTTGATAATTACATATTTACCCAAATAACTCAATAATAGTAGACTGGCTCACTTCTTTATCATCCTAATCTTTATTTTATTACTAAAATAGTATAATAAAAAATCTGTCCGCCGTAAACTGAACTACTGTGTCTGAACTAAAATAGAGAGTCAATCAACTATAAAAAATGATAATTAAAGAGATAAGATTTCAAAGGTTGCTCGTGAAACCGACGCGTCCGGGGAAAATTATCCCATCAAGTCCACTGTTGAATATTCATGGGTTTAAGGTAAAGTAACTGTTTTATTGACATGCACCTATGTATTGTACGATATTTATCAATGGCTAACATTTTTATTTTTGGATTTGTTTGTTCAGAATCAAAGTTGAACCTAACATAATGCCATGTCATGTTCTCATTCGATTTTGCTCGTTAAATCAGCCAAATCAACATGCAAGTTCGCTGCTTATTTATTTAATGCCTCTTTCATTATAATATCAAATGGTATAGAAACCGTGAATTCTGCGGGATCTGTAGGGATTACTTCGTACTACGTCCCAGTTACAGTTAGTCTAAAATTGTGCGCCGTATTTATAGAACTTTCGACATTGACATTCAAATAAATCTACATTTTTTTTATATTATTTTACATGTATCATTATCTCATTGTTATTCAATACTGACTGAATGTAATCTTTGAAGATTGATAGCTTCGTATGCAAATATCAAAAGAGTTGGTGACAAAAATATTCGTCATATTTTGGCGTCGTATTACAGGTTTGGTGGGAAATCGTTGTCCCGTACAACAATAGTGACTCGCCAATCGTACAATCGAAGCAACACACAATAGACCGTTTTCCTGTGGCCACGCCTTACAACACAATGGTACAATAACACGCCCAGTTAGATCCTCCAACATTCGTGAATAAAGAAAATTTTCTCCACAAATACAAACGTAACGGAGATTGTATTGACTTTTTAAACGCCCTCATAGAGCGCACACCCACCTGAGTTTCATTGTGGTGTGCGAAAATGGTTTCACAATGCCCGGCTATTCACCGTGGTACGCACACTGTGCGGGGATCGCCACACTCAAAGACGTTCGCAGGGCGGAGCTTAGAGCGAGATGAAACCTCGCCTAGCCGACCGAGAGCGCGCTCGAGCAGGAGAGAGCGCGTTCGTCCGACACGCACACATTGGCCGCTAGAAAAGGATGGGCTGAACGGCTTTGTATAGATTCCGCGGGATGAAAGCTGTTATTCCGCATAGACAATTGATTATAAGCGATGTCATGAATAGAAGTGCACTTTATTCTTGTCCAGGCTTACAGCTCCTTGCGTGCTAATGGGGATATAGTGATCAAAATGTGATGTTCGATTCATATTACGAGAGATCAGGGCTCCGAAGGACGGCATTGTTCATAGGGCAGTGACATTAGGTCGGTGCGTCCTTGTCGCACGTGGGAGCGGGGCGGGGGGCGGGGGGCGGTATTGTAGCGCGCGCGTATTGTCGACCCGCTTCGATCTGCCAGCATTGTGTATCGGCGCCGCGCGTTCACAAGACGTGTATCACGTTCCTATTTGAAATTTCGAATCGCGTTCGATCGCGGAACGGTCGCACGAACTCTTACTCGAGCTCAAACTCCGCTGCGAAATAATTTGTGTTGGACTATTGTTTTTAATTTGTGTTATTTTTTGCGCTTGTGTGTTTATTTTTTAGTTTGTGACTTTAACAGTTAGAACTATACCTACATGGTTGAGTGAAATAATGCCAAAGAAACGGTGTGATCGGACAATTTAACGTGTTGTTACATTAGTTTTGTTACATTTTTTATTTTTATTAGTTTTTGTCGCACTTTGATTTTTTCTGATGTCTCGAACAGCAAGAGGAACGATGGTAACGCACCTGAAGGTAAATTTATAAGTTTTATTTTTAAAGAAGATTTTTTATGAGTTAAAGCTTTTGCCGTTTTTATTTTGCGTATTCTTCTTCAATTTAGTACTTTTCTTCTGTAGCTGCTCCGTATAGGCTCTTCAAGTTCTCTATTAACTTTAATGTAGGTGGAATTATCTAGACCGCTCCAGTTATCACAGCAAAATTTATTATTAGTGATTTGAATATACAAATAATTTAATAGGTAAGATTTTGCAGCTATTGCAACCGAATAAATAAGAATAAGAAGATCGATTACATAATATTTCACAACTATTCGCGTTACAACCTGCACAGTGCTTCAACGGTCAAATATTGTGGACAAAAAGAATTCTTGAACATGTCCCCTACCTATCTTAATAAACTGTCATAAGAAATCGTCCTATGGCGACATGTATTTCGAAATATACCTACTGTGCAGTGCTATTGTGTGGGATTTGTATCAAAACCTGTTTGTATTACTGGACATGTTATTTGCGACACTTGACATGTCCGAATATTATTATTTGGAGCTTAATTATAATAGATTGTTGTACTGATTAAATTAGTTTTATAAATGTATAGGTATAACCGATAGGTCGATTACACCTAAAATAATATATTGATTTTAATTCTTTTAAAGAGTAGATATTTAAAGAAAATGTCTTGCTTGATTGAGTTAGTTCTTGCAAGCCTTTATGAATTATCTAAGTAGGTATTCTTTGTACCTTATGGTAGCAATATCAACCTGCTTACCTACATGATACTAACTAAGCATCTCGTAGCATTGGTTAGGTACCCATAGGTCTAACGACCATCAAAATTACTACTAAGGTTGGTTAACCCAACGATTGGGGTTCAATTAAGCTCATTTAACTACAACCATTACTTGGTTGTATTAGTTTAATTAAATCAATACAATTTACCTGAACAATCATTCATACAGTGTTAAATAGGTAGGTATTATATCATCCAGGTAGATAAGGTATTCTTATTATAGAAATTATCACTTGGAATTACATAGGTAGGTATAGTAATAAAACACTTAATTGAGATTTATTAACCGTATAATCATATTCTCTTTAGGCTCTGTAATGAATATTTAAATTTGTATAAAAAATTAAAAATTCTTTTAAATATTAACACCTGCTTCGAACATTTCAAGGTGGCCTGACAGCCATTTAAAATGCAATAAGGGACCAATTTTTCACATCATTCACATCTTCACGACTAATTTTAAGTGACAATCCCTAATTGGCATCTCTTTACGTAATAAGCTCTAACAAACGGTAAAACCTCACAATTGTGAACGTTACAATGGTAACATTTTACAGCCGCAGCATTGTTAGTAAGGTAAATTGACGTCGAAATTACCGCAATTAAATTAAAAAATTAAGTAGGCGGTAAATTAACGTGAATTGATCCGTTGTTTGTCGAAATCGTTCGGAGCCGGGAACACTGTTTATTCCGTTCTTAAATTTCATTTAATGATCCACAGTTTTTTAAGTTATAAAAACGTGTCAATTTGTTAACGACACTGAGGTTTCAGAATTACGATTGGTCGCTCGAAATAAGGTATGCAAGCGTTCGGGCCTATTTAATTGGGACTTTTTGTCTCTGTAATGAGGGAATGTTTGAGAAATTAAATTATAGATCCCTGTATGCTCGGTGTCGTAGGTAAATACCATTTTTATATATTGAATAATTTTCTGAACGTATTCTATTTAAGAAGGTGTTAGGAGTTTAGTGTACCAATGTAAGGAATTTAGTGTTGAGCTAATGTCTACCAACTGCCTGTACCTACCTACCTAATAATGTACCTAGTTATCGAAATGTTGAAAGTTCTTCTTCGTGGTTCTACTTATACAGAATTACCTATTTAGTAGGGACTGAATAATTGTTAAAACAATTGTAGGGATTTTTTTATTTCTCTCACGCTTATCACTTGGATTGCAGATTTGGAAGATAGCTCATACCTAACAGTCTTCAACTGTCGTCTGTTTCCATACCTGTAATAACGATACTTTCGGTTCTTAGATTAATAGATAGGTAGGTATAGGCCTACACTTAAAGGTTATATCATTTTAAGAATACGACTTCAAAATAGAGGCGATGAGCTAATCTACTAATGATAGTAATGATTGAAGACGGCTCATTTTCTTCCACCAACTATCATATTTAAGGATATTTTACAACCATCTCAAAAACTAGTAAGCACCTAATTAACAAAAAAAAGTAGCGAGAATATTTTAAACTACCTACGTATCCCACATTTTTGTGGGTAATGAGCGCTAGGAATGTTCTAAGCTATTTCTGTGTCCAGCATTTGTATAGGAAATTCGTTTAGTTGTCGGGTTGTCAAACGCAGGGCGTATCACCGCTCGCCACGACAGTCATCAATTAGCGCCTCCGTTTTACGAGTTACATACGCACAGACTAACATAATATACCTACTGTTCACTGTACATTCTACACCATTTTTTTTACTCTTTAACTTTTACTCTGTGAAGACAAACAGTGTTACTGACAGATTCTGTGATTCTGTACTAGTATTTTATTGGGATTTATGACGTTTGTCTGTTTCGGAAATGAGCTGTAGGATTTAATGGTACCCAGTGTGTCAATTTTTATGATGTAGGTGAAACATAAAATTGTGATGGCAACTATCAACACGTAATTAATAAGGGGGTAGATGAAAGTGGGAAAAAATTAGGAAAGTGTGTTTTTTTTCTTGGAGTTTCCGTTGGTATTTACCGACTCAAAAATGAAAAGAGTAGGTATTTCATTTTATTAAATGAATTTATCAGTAGAGAATAAGTGCGAATTTATTTAAAATTACAAAATACCTATAGAAATTCCTGAAACGCCTTAAAAGCTGTCGTATCACAACTACAAAAAAATGAACAGCCGAATTAAGAATCTCCTCCTTTTTTGAAGTTTTTTAAAATACCTACTTACCCAATAAAGTGAATAGATTATATCTTCTATAAATAGTTATAGGTAGACTTAGATAATATCGTTTTCATATTTCTATAGACAACGCCGCATAAAAACTTTTTACACATCTCAAGAAACGTACCAGGAAGCCACCAACCGAAAACATTACAATAATAAATCTGTACCATTTCTAGAAACTAGGATAACTGCACCAATTGTTTTTAATAAATATTATTTTTGTTATTAACCAACAGGAAACGGGCAACGTATTTATATTATAACACCACGCAATGAAAACAGTCGTAAATCCAATCGAATATAAACCTTTGCATGCACCGGACGTAAGGAATATTAAAAAAAAGTAACTATTTAACCATACGCACTAAATAGGCAACGTCAAAACTACATAAAACGAAGTTGTGGTTGATTTTAATAACGTATTTATTAGTTTTTAATAAAATCTATAGGATGTGGTTTTTGTCTTCAGACGATGTAAATCAAACACTGTGGTCACGATGCGACTTTTAATGTTTACGAGTTTTGAAGTTAACGGTATCGCTTTGAGTGGTATTTTTCCATTTCGATTTTAATAAACAATTTTGGTTAAAACGAAATCTGTTTCTTTTAATGAACAACTAAGGCTACATACAGATATGTGCTCTAAAACTCTCATTTGTATTAGATTTGGTCAATTTTAATTAGTTGGGTTAAATGTTCAGATTTTATACTTAGGTATCTACTTATTGAATAAAAACTGCTTCTCAAATTCTAAAAGTGGAAATAGGTAATTATACCTACCTATCATCATTTAGACTTAAAGATTGCTTTTTAGTTTGTTGCTAAAAATCAATCTTATAATATTTTTTTATTTTATTTTATTTAATATAATATAATAAAATATTTATTATGTAATATCTATTAAAATACATACTATGCATCACATAATAATTATTCTTGTTTCACACTAGGTTAGTAGGTTTACAATGTCTAAAAAGCAATTTCGGTTTCGTAATGAGCTGGCAGTCATGTTTAATTGTTACGTTATAGTTTGCTACATTGTGACAATTAGCTAATTGTCACTTAAAATAATTGTTAACTGATTTCTCGTTCGCGTCTTTGTTAATACTTAGGTCTTGGGTTCAACGCCCAGGAGGAGTACAAAATACCTAATTAGATTTTTCTGTTTTAACAATATTCAGTTGTCTCGCCCAATTACCAACACTTTTAGCCAAATCAATTGTGTATGTAGGTACCTAAGGGAAACTTTTCTATATTTGCACTTTAGAAAAAAACAGACGTTTTTATTAATTTTAATAGATTATTTTAATAAGGAGAATAACTATGTACCTAAGTCTGAAAACCTTCAAAGTGTGGGAACGTACCTAAAGCATTACAGTAGTCATTTTTAATTAAATTCAGTTTAATTTAAAACGAGTTTTTTTTTTGTTAAAATCTAAAAGCAACATTCAAATCAAATTTAAGCAGAATCCAATTGAAGAGTGTCTTTGCCTAACACCGAACAACTTTCCCAACTGAAAAATTCAAAAAGGAAAAAGGAGATACCATAACCCTATTATTAGTATTCTTATCCGACACACCCATCCGATTTACAAGACAAATACATGCGACAACCCGCCAAAATTACATAGGTAGGTCACGTCTTACGTCACCATTGTGACATTCAGTTGACTCAAACTGGCAGCATTACCACCACCCTACCTTTGCCCTCGATTTTTTTTTATTAATTCCCGCCACGTCTCGTCTTTGTTCGTCCCATTGTGAATACCATGTGTAATACAAATACGTATGCTTATTGAATGGAGTTTTCGTATTTTGTCTTCAGCTTTGTCGATTAGGAGCACTGTGCGGTGTGAATGTGTGGGTTTTGTATGGTGGGCACAAAATAGGAATAAAAGTTTGGTCTTTTGGTTGGTAGATACCTAAAAATATATATGTTTTAATAGTATGATATAGATATAAGAATGTTGTAGGTAAGTAAATACTACAAAAAAAAGAAAAAGTATCTGGTACAATTTTTTTTTAATAGCTAACATCTATAAAATCTTTCACTTTTAATAATTTTCTTTTTACCCTTAAAATACGTAGCCACAATTAAAGCCACCAAACTTATTTAGAAGAACCTATCTAATCTAAGTTTACAGAACGTTATTAATTTATTTTTATTATGCCTATTAACATTAGTACAGGTAACAAAAGCAAGTAAATATTTTTGACTTCAACACACAACCGATACCGATTCACCAAAACATTAGCACCTCTTAAAATTCATTTGAACAGAATTTTATGCTAAATAAACTTCATTGACGACTTGACAATGGCTTGCGCCCTTTCGACTAAGACCCTCGATATAATTCGTCGATTCCCGTAGACAACGCCTTCCGTTTCTTTCATTGAGTCTTAGAAAAGGACAAAGAAAAATTGATATGAGAGTTATAAACGATTAGCGATTACTTAGATGATAATGACAGAATCCGCAAAAGCGATGATCGCTTCTTCAGCCTGTAGCAGTTCACTGCTATGGTATTTCTTCTTTTACATCTCTTCAGTAGCTCATTCAGTAATTATGTCAATGAAAATACTTGAAAGATTTTCGTATTATTTGATTTTGGTTCCAGCCCAAACTCTGTTTCCTAATGGACAAGTGACCCTGGCAATGAAGTCAGCCGCAGGTACTCCATGGAACTTGGAACCAATTTATTTCTTTTCTTTCTAATTCTGTATCCAATGCACGCTGCCGTCTCAAACTTGCACCATGCACAGCGAATCGAAAGAATACTCAGTAGGTGTATATTTTAGGTGTCCCTATTATTTGGTGCACGGAACCCCTTCTGTTTGCTAGCACGTGTTTTATTGTGTAGTTATTGCGCAATTATTGGAGGGCGACAACAGAATGCTAAGGAAGTGCCATTGTTGGTAGGGACAGAATTGACGGAGCAAAGTGGATACGGGAATATATTGGTGAAGGCAAATCGGAAATCTGGTATTAATGAAGTATTGAATTCAATTTCATTTCTATGGGAAAAGTACAAGCCTAACATATTGTAGAACACATACAAAAGACGATGGGGACTTTTTGAGAAAATCAGGCTACCTACTACTGATTTGTAGGTCACGCATTGTAAGAACTAAAAATATGGTAGGTATAACCTCTTATTGGCTCAAATATGACAGTCTTGATAAATTTTATCTTACTGATGATACTAGGCAGTCTTATTACTAGGCAGTCAATTCGAACCATATAATTTTCATTGTTCATCCTTTATATTGGATTCACAATGTGTGTCTTCTACGTGCCGTCTCTTCTCCTCCGTGGATATAGAAAATAAAGAGTTTCCTGTACAATTGTCGGGGGACATACGACCCTGTTCAAAAGAAATACCTTTATTGTACGACACGTGTGAAATGGGATTTTGTTCGATATTATTCTGGAGTCATGTTTGATCTTATTATTTAGGAATATTAGGACAACTAATACTCATGTGTTGTGATATATCTCAATGAAAATAAAAAATAAGGATGTTTAGGTATTGGAAATAATATACGATCTATAGCAATTGTTTTATAATTTTTTTCCGTGACAGGATTTTGTCGATCCTATAGATCGTGATAAAATTACCAGTCTAAATTCACATGAGTACCTATAACCCGTTTATGGAGATAAGTTCCAGGAATATCCCCATAATATTTTAGTATTGTCATTCCCAAACTTCTGGGTATTCCAAACGGTAGCCCGAATCGCTCCAAAATTGAGTCAAACAAAGATTAATGTGATTTCCCTATAATTTATGGCTAAAGTGACGTTTGAAAGTAAACATGTTACTATCAAACAGACGTCTGTTTGTTTGTAAAAGAGAAAAATGGCTGACGGAACAAAAATCGATTGACATATTGCTTCTGTATTGTATGGAGATTGATTTAGAATCGGATAATTATATGGTTGGATCTGGAAAAACACGTAGAAAATCCGGCTGAACATGTTGGTTTAATAAAAAGGTTAATTCAATGTTTATAATGAAAAAACGTGTGGGATGTCGGAAAAAGTATGACTTTATCAATATTAATTTTAATGTGTCTGAAAATAACTTTTTTGACAATATAGGTAATTTATACACCGAGCTAAATTTTTGCATCTGTGTGCTTACCCACTGACAGACTGACCTACGAAATATACATTCTTTTTTAGTCATAATACCTAAATGCTTAATTCTGAGCAAACTATGTTAGGGTCGTAGTGATTGTGTAACTTAGTTACATATTATAAGCTCAATGAGACAATGATCCTACATTGTTTGTCCACATTAACATAAAATCTCAGCCGTTAGACAAGACAAATTTCTACATTTCTTCAACGTCTATATCTAGTCTCATTTTCTCATTAATCTCATATCTTGATACTTATATTGTTTGATAATCCTGCATCCTGTGAATATTTAGCTGGCGTTCGATGTGAGCTCGTAAAATTCTTTATTATGCGCCTTTGTACGTAATAGTTCTAATTTTACGGACAAAATGTTATAATAATAATCAAACGCGTTTGTTTCGAGACTTCCGTTCATGGATGTCAGATGGGATTTTATAATAGTTTTAATCAACTGCAGATTGTACGACTATTTGTTATTAGATTATTTTGATTTACTGCCGAGAATTTGCTCATGAAAATCCAGACAGAGAACGGAATGCATAACTATTAATTTACGCTAAGGTGCAATCGACAATCAAAGTATTCTTTGACTGACTGAAGAGATTAAGCTTTTTTGACATTTTGAAACTAAACCATACAGACTAAGTAGGCTTGGTCATTGTTAAAGAAAAGCGTATATTAACGGGCGTATATACGGGTTCACGTTAGCTCGTCAACAATAAATTATATAATTATATAAATGAAAAATAAAAAGCTTTGCAACCCCTAATGACCTTGAAATAAACTATTTTTACGAATTTAATTTGTTTTTGGTCCCTAACGACATTTCTACATATTTTCCGTCTTGACACACGATCTACTCTTACTGGCGCCCTAGAAGGGAAACTGTAATTATGACATTACATCATCATCATCATCATCATCATCATCATCATCAGCCAAAAGACGTCCACTGTTGAACATAGGCCTCCCCGTTTAAGCGGGGGGGTTTGCCATAATCCCCACGCTTGGCAAGCGGCTTGGGGATCGCAGTATTGGTGGTAAAGTTACAGAAGACGCTGCTGCCCATCTTCTGAGTTTTCCCTTAGTCGCCTCTTACGACACCCACGGGAGGAAAGGGGGTGGTCAATTCTAGGCCGGATACCACACGGCACGACATTACATCACTATCAGTTAACTTAATAAAGAGCCCTTTTCCTTCATTTCCTGGACATAAGTCCCTCTGCACAATTTCGTCCCTTTTACGGTACTAATGACAGATTTTATGTCTTCCACAGAAGCGTATTAGTTCATTTTACACTCACTAAAACTATTGTTTAGAATGTCTGTTTGAAGATACTTAACGACGTTGATCATTGACATCTGGTGATTTAAGACGGGGATGAGGGCTGACTAATGACGTTTATATTAAGGGTGACTTGTAAGGATTGAGGGTGGCTGTATGAAATACTTAATATTTGGAATAGTTCATCCTCAGCCAAAGACGTCCACTGTTGAACATAGGCCTCCCCGTTTAAACGCGGGGGGGGGGGGGGTTGCCATAATCCCCACGCTTGGCAAGCGGCTTGGGGATCGCAGTATTGGTGGTGAAGTTACAAAAGACGCTGCTGCCCATCTTCTAAATTTTCCCTTAGTCGCCTCTTACGACACCCACGGGAGGAAAGGGGGTGGTCAATTCTAGGCCGGATACCACACGGCACAAATTTGGAATAGTTAGAGGCTGATATTTCGTACAGTTTGAAAAAACATTAACTTAGTTAATACTAAATCTTTTTTAGACCCATCAGTCAAATCTCACTTTTTTAATAAACATTGATTCTTGGAGAATATATTTTTCAAGATTACAAGAGTTTCATAAATTCATTTTTATTTTAATGATACCTACACTCATAAAGCCAATGATATAAGAACCGCAACAGCTACCAATTCATGAATATTGAAGTAAGAACGAAGCTACAACAATCAACAAGCCTACGATCCAAATGGGAAAAAGATTCATATTATAATTAAACAAAAGAGGAATGGTATCTATAAATAATTCGTGCAAGACAAGGCACTGGGCAGGCATTCAGCCGCATTGTACTGAAGATAAACCGAACACATGTAGTGCATTAACACATCTGGACGCTCAGGGTATTGGAAAAAATAATATCGAATTTCTATGTGGAATCCTATGCTTGCCATTTTTTATGACACCCATGTGGGTGCTTTGTTGTTTATGATTTTATTCAGTTAATGTATTGATTTTATTGCAGACAGCTATTTTAATTATTTCCGTGGAAATATTATTCTGTTTTTTTTTTAATTTATTTAGGTACAAATGGACTTACTCACGGGTCTTTCTTGGGACATTACAATTATGTTCATAGTTAACATGGAAGTTGTAGCTAATAAATAGTACCTTATAATTACACTTACCTATCCATATTTTTACTTTAAGGTATTTAACTGCTTTACTATTCTAATATATTTAAATCATTACAAAGGCTTTCAAATGAACACAATAGGTACACATTTAAAGCGATTCATCATTTTGATTACGATTCCTTACCATTTTCTTAACTAATTTTATATGCTTGTTTCAGGTAAATATCATCATCACATCATTATATTAAGTCATTGTAGGCAGGTAAGTACCTGTCACTAGTTTGTTCTACTTCGGCAGTTTACAGAAAAAAAATGTGAACATTCACGTCTTGACTATAACATTGAACATGGCAAGATTAAACTGATAAATACTGTCTTTATATCGTTCTTGTTAAAACAATAAAAGATCAGCTCTTGCATCCTCCCAATATCTGAAATATCCACAGTAGGCATTTTTAAGGCCCTTGATTTGTATCGAATAACCTAATCACACAAATTAAACGTTACAACATCAAATCCAATCACCAATCAAAAATAAAAACCCTTGAAGTATCCCACGATGCCCAAACACAACACCAGAATCAAACCTGATTAATTAGAATCCATATTAAATTACCATTGGCGCCTCCCATCGGTACAAAGCCATTTTGTCTTCGGTCAAGTATTTCCAGACGTCTGCATGATAGACAATAACATCTTTGTTATGGCCAGTGTTCACATAAAGAGCATTGTGGCCAAATCAATTAAACCATAATGTTTTCATTGTGTAATATACCCTCAACATTGTCTTAATGTAACTCACTCGTGTATCGTAAAATAATTTTTATTGGTCTATTTATGGCTGCATCTGAATTTATTGTCCAGATACGTTACGGTAGTTGTTACTACTGTGCAATAGTTATTTATATGTTTTGTTTTGTGTCGTTAAAATATTGGATGCTGTAGGCTTAAGGAGTAGTAGGCCGTTCACAATTTTGTTTTATATACTTAGTGCTATTTATAAAATACTATTAGTGATATGATAATCTAATAATTTATAATCGAATAATAACTCCAAAAAAAGACTTGTACTACTTCCATACAACAGTAAAAACATTTAAGAAATATTGGACATAAAAGAAGAACAATATTATTCGCGAATAATGCCAATATACTAAACAGTGTGGTATTTTAAGAAAAATCATTGTCAGAAACGTAGCAAAACAAACATCACCTGTTGACTGATGACCAGAGCTATCATATTCCACTAAAAACGGTAAAAGGTGAACATCAAAAAGAAAGGTGCATTGACACCAGCTTGGAATTAGACTCAACCGAAATCTCGTAATGGAAGCTCCACGGCATGAGAAACTGAAGAGCCAGTCATTATTGTGAAGTAACTTAAAACCGCCACATGTGTCACATATCGTCCAGGATTGCGATGCCACATGTGAAATGAGAGAAAAAAGACAAAAATCTGTTGTCACTACTCCCTAAGGTACGAACAATACCACTCAGATCCTGTCGTTGACGTCATAATTAATTTAGGCCCTAAATTGAATGTAATAGAATATAAAATCGATCGGCCGATGGGTGTATTACGGTCGATTTCGTCAGAACATGGTTCGCTTTGTGATGGTTTTTTTCTGCAACCTTCCATAACCTTTAGCCTGTGACACGGATTGTAGATTAGGCATATTGTTGACCTTTTTTGCTTCCATTTTAGTTGCACGTGTAGTTTTGTTTTTTGTCGGAGTCCCTCTGAAGAGCTTTTTGTTTTTGTTGGATGTTGTACAAGATTTGCATGTGTGCGAAACCGTTTGAACGACTTTTTGAATCGAACATGACATTTGCGCCGGTTCCCATCGAATTTTCAAGTGAGATCACAAACTTGATTTTTCTTTTTTGTAACTTGTTGTTGCCAAACCTATTGCTTTTTATGAAATTCCAGAGCACAGGGATATAAAATGATATTCTTAAGAACAGTACGAATATAAAAAAATACTATTTTTTAAAGTACTTCATAAATTGAATTTTTAATGTGAGCTTTAAATAATAAACAGTTTGAACTATAAACATAATAATATAATCTTATTTTGCTTTATAATAGAACAATTCAGAAGTATAATAAAATACTTCAGCGGTCACATTTACTTTACTGTTATCGAATCTTGAACATATTTTCATGCAAACGGAAGTTCTAATATTGTCGCGGTGCGTCCAGCCGTGTCCGTTGACAAAATTAATGTTTTATTATGAAACAATGAACAGAACAGTGTTTCTTATAAATAATGCGTGGCGATCCACATGAAAGATGCTTCCAGTCATACATACGACATTTGCCGACCAAAAATAAGAACACAAAATATTCAAATCACCTATAAATTATTTTCTTCTACGCATTTAATAATATTTAGGGATCTATAGGTTCTTAGTATGATTTACATTAGGTTCAAAGCGATACAAGTTCTTTTCAATAAATTCAAATGGTATGCGCACTGTCATTTTTCTCGGCGCTTAAATATTTGAAACTGGAAGACCTTGAAGCACAGTTTTTATTTGATGGCGATAGCTTTTTTGTGTTTCTACTAAAATAATTATGTACTGACAAAGAAATAGGTTTAGAAAAACCTATCCGAATATGAAGTTCATTTCGGACGATCAGTACAACTTTTTGTTATATAAGACAATAAAATTGCTAAAAGTTAGCTAACACCATTTACTTCAATCACCAGCTACTGCAGTATCTAAGTAATCTCGCTTCAATCACTTTAAAAGGTTCTAACTTATAAATGAATGAATTCACTCAAAACATATTTCATGAATGATCTCATTAAAGAATTTCAATTAGGTGTAAAACGCCATCGGTTCTAGGAATCATTACCATACCGAGCCGAGGCAGATTCACGTATAAATCTACCGAGATGTGTTACGAATAAAAATAATAGAATTGTCGTATCTAATAATATTACGGCCGTTTCCGTTGGCTCGTTTATTTCAGTTTGTGAACGCGAATATAACATATTATAAACGTTCATTCATGACTGTGTGGAGGATATCTGTGTTGCCAGTTATAACATGGTTTAGTCAAAAAATTAATGGAACTCTATAATTTGAACGCTGCGCTAGTTAGTTTTATTGTGATCTTTGGTCAACTAAGTACCTACGTACGTTAGGTTGGTTTTTAGGGTCCAGTCATAATGTCATATGTAAAAAGGTGTCCTATAATTCTGATCAACAATTTTTGATTATAGAGCCAATATGATCTTTAACGTTTATAGCTTTAGGTTGAGAGCAATCCATAATTTCAATTTAATTTTTGACCGCTTTAATTTTGAATCTTACGGCTCTAAAAAATCTGATTTGCAAAATAGTTTTCTGATAGTGCTCCTAAAAGAATATTACTAATCTCTTCAACACTACATTCTCAGCATTCCCTAAGTTCTCATTCAATATCTATAACGCCTGCAACTCGTGGCGTGTTAACAGCGTGTCCACGGTTATTGTTAATGGCAGTTAATGTACGGTTTGTGTTAATTACTTTAACTCTAACTACTAGTTTGTTGTTATTAACACTTTATGAATCTGTTCCGTAATACACGAACTGGTTACTTCTAGATTTATAATGAAGACGTATTAAACTATAATTTTGTGTAGGAGAAATTCATTTTGAGGTCATTAATAGGCTTTAATTATTAGAATCATAATTGTGGGATGTTGGTCAAAGTTCAGGTATCAGACAATTTAGAATGTTGTGTAATCTTGTATTAGGTAGGTATATTGTTAAAGACTAAATAAATTTGATTATCTAAAAGAATGTATACAACTGCCTATAGAAAGTAAGAAATATGTAACTATTAAAAAAATATCAGCTTGTAAAACACACGAAAGCAAAACAAATGGCACACATTTACAATAACTGTTGACATTAATTTGCATTGCTCCACGTCCCACATTTGCATTCTAATACTATAGTATTCAACAAATCTCTGAGATATCGAAAGAATGTGTAAGTATTCAGAATTCATCTTGGATATCACCAAGGGCGTCTTAATCCACACAAACGAGGCGTCCTAATGGAACAAAACAAATTCCTATGACTAATGTCGTGTAGGGATGGGACTGTTCGAGGGTTTCTATCGATTGTAGACGAGTCTCTCGTTTTATCGGTAGACTTAATTTTATTTTCATCTTCGTATATAGTTGCTTTTACTGTTGCTACATTGTCAATGACCTAAATATTCATACACATGCTTTTGTACTACTATTTATCATTTCTGAAAGCAACTGCAACGTTCATATTTTGTTATTGAGATATAGAAACAAAAACTAATTAACTGGAACATTCTTAAGAAATTCAACTAAAAATAAATGGAGTTTCAAATCTAAGAGCGTCACTACAAAGATTGTAACAATAACATGCTAACATGATGAATGCTACCGGTGGCTTCACAAAAGAAAATAAAAAGAGATCAGAAGTAGGCGATAATTCATAAAAAAACAATAATAAAGGGGTAATATTGTTCCTCGTCTGATTTATTTAGTGGCTGGCTGCAGTGACGTAGCACTTTGTTCTTAGTTAAATGGAAGCTTATTATATAAATGTTTATGTATTTATGTATACCTACTTTGTTGTTCGGATTTAGACACCGGTGTTTTTGTAGTTTGTGACATGTAAAAAATATCTAGTAGATCTATGTTTAATAATAAAGTGTATATTTTAATGACCATACATAATTTGTAAATGTTATTATCGTCTCGCTTAGGATGTGATATTTCTTGTAATCTAAGTATTTCTAAAAGACAATCATTATGCTATTGGCAGTAATCTACGGAGAAGAATTCAAATAATCACACCAGAAACATAAATATGGTATTACGAAAAAAAGAGAATACAAATCAAAATTGTATCAAGCCAATAAAGCAATTGTTTATCTATTATTTTTGGAGTTTAAACGATGGTACATTCGTAAATACACTATAATCTGTTGGATTAGAAGAAATTAAACAGTGCCCAGTAATAAAAAGTTCATCCTTCTAAGAATATAGAGCACTTTCGCCAGTGTTGAAGTAGAACGGACCACTTCTGTTTTATTGTTGGAGCCATATTTTATGACTGGATTGTGTACGGATTTAGATTGTTAAGAACGCTACACATTCTGATTGGATTGATTTCTGCGTTAGACATAATCATTTTAATAAAAAAAGCCCTTTTTATGAAACAATAAAGTTTATTTTAGGATTTTACGCATACATTTTTAGGATTTTGGTATTGTAAGATTGTTTTAGACTCAACAAACTTTGGAAACCATATCAGGGTAGGTCCTATTTAAAAACAAATGTGGTGCTTGCGTTTCTAATAAAACTGTAGGTAACCTACGCAAGTACGCACATTTTTATATACAACGATAACGTTCTGACAAGTCTTATACTGTATAGTATTCAGTATAAAAACTAGTCTTAATATAAATCATAGAGGATCATAATTTTAGCACTTATAAATCTATTAATAAACAAATGAAATGACAAACATCTGGTCTACAAAATTTCATGTACCAAGGACATTTATATTTGTCCAGTCAACAGCTGTTGAATCGGGCGATTGGTCGGACGTGTGTAGACTCCCTTACGTTCGGAGATGGTCGTGTGCACTTCATACGTGGTGTTCAATCATAAGACTGTGGTGCTATCTTTGAGATTATAATGAAACTTTTATGACTTCAATTTCGTTATGAACAAAACTTTGGCCGGACAAAGATCTCTTGTGTTATATGTATTTTATATAGTGTGCGCCATTAAATTTTATCTAATGTACCGATGGTTATTTCTTATAAATGTATCCCTAACCATGTTTTACTGTTATTTGTGTGCGCAAACATTTCAGCAGGTTATTGGTTGAGAATATTAGTTGAACATTGTTTGCTTATGCTTACTACAGAGCTAGGTTTATTTATAATTATGGATGGGTATATTTACTTATTACCATGACGAATTTCACATATTTGTTTGCGGCCCTTATCATTATTTTAATGTTAAGTCGATAATGATAAATAAATCACATCCCTTAACAGGCAATCTATGCCAACTGATTATCATATTGACGTATTATTATCGATCAGTAAGTCAAGCAAACCGCCAACACTTGTTTGATCTCAACAATATTTTATTGTTACTAAACTATAGTAATATAACGCCAACTAAATGTAATGACGATGTAAATTCTGATGATAAAAAAACTTGTACAGACAAAATAAAAACCAACCAAACAATAAGTATTGTGCTACCGGTTGCAATCATTAGTATTGATGACGCAAACGTAACTCAAAACAGTGTTGAAAAAATCCGAGAGCCAATCAAGAGAGTACTGCTTACAATGCTGTGTCTAATAAAGAATAAGATGTGCACAATGAAGTATTACCACGTAATAAAGACGGGGAAGGCAGACACAAAGGTAAAGAACTTAATGGTTTGGAAGCGAGTGGATGTAGAAGCGTGAATGTGAGGAGCAAACCATGAAAATTACATGTGGGGCTCAATCGCAGCCGCTCCTTTGTGTTGCACAATGCTCACAGTGGACGGTCAAGGACTTGATGAACGACAAAGGGTTATAAGATGGGAAGGTAAAATTGAAATCCGTGTTAGTTATGAATTTTTGATGATGCGGATTAATGGCATTACTAAAACTCTGAAATAAATATGTATAGGTTTGATAAGAAATAGGTACTATTTTTGTGACTAAATTATTGTATTGGGTCTATTCTTTACAATAATGTTTCGTAAGTTACAGCCAAACACAAAACAAAATCTGAATCTAAAAATATATATCTGAATAGAAGTATCGCAACCTCAAACATACAAAGACAAAAGTAAACATACCATGTTAGGTTTGTTACTATAGAAAACATGGATAGTTTGAATTATGCAAATTCCATACACGTAAAATCTGTTGTGACTCACACGGGGCATTGTCCCGACTTAGAAGCATCAAAGTGAGATCAACCTGAATAAAGGCATCCGCGCTGGACCGTCGAAGGGGTAGTACAATGTCGGCGAGCTCCGAACAAAAACTGACATCACAATACGTTGGGCCAACAACAGTGGCCGCTCATAAATCAACCTCAGACAAAAGTTACAATAGTATTGAGGGTACCTTATAAGAGATCTTAGCATTGTGCTTATTCTTTGATGTTCACTAATAAAACCTTTGATTAATATCGTATAGACGGAACCAGTTGGTATGCAAATAATGACGTTTTGAGGGACGGTAGTCGGATCACACGTGCTGGGGTGTGAACAAAAGCTAATGCTACATCTTCCTCACAATGCTATTATTGGTCAACTGCTTGGCAAGTTCAAGTTGACTGATTTGGTTTTGTTAAATTCTTCTACGTGAGCTGTCTCTGTTTGTTATATTGTTGACCATTATCCTCGGTAACCTTTGTGCTTGTGTAGTTTGATAGGTATTTTACGAAGTAAACGGCCCGCGTTGTACTAGATTCAAAGAAGTCTTTTGTTGTCGTTCAAGGTTAATTCAGGCATATAATTTGATTGACTGTTGTGCTAAATGCCATTTATGTATCTACCAATTAAAATACCCTAATTAATCACGAGGAACAATCAAAGCAAGCAAGTAATTAAAGAGTTGATTATCTCTCCTTAATGGAAGACTAGACAATTGCAATAAAAAATATTATGAAATAATACTTATTCATTATCTTAAGTTTAGGTGTCTGCAAGCCCAAAATATGGGTCAGCCGATCGGTGACCCGAAGATAATTATATTTTTATAGTTCAAGTGTTTTATTGTTTCCCATTTCGTCTCGTTTATCAATTAAATAGTTGTCAATTTAGGTTAGCAGATATCAGTGCAAGCTATTATAATCGTTGTTATTTGGTTGGTAACTAATTTCGTATACATTGTTACTTAATTGTTCATTAGCTTATAGAGTCGTGTGATTAATAAATAATAAAATAAAAATAAAAATATTTTATTGTCAGGCATCTAGGCCCATAGGGTGTTAGTATTACATTTCTTAAAGACTATGTTAGCAACAACCAGGAACAGTACAAAAAAGAAAAAGACAGTAAAAAAAAAAAAAAAAAAAAAAAAAAAAAAAAAAAAAAAAAAAAAAAAAAAAGGTGTGACAAGATTAGGGTGGATTTTGGTGTTATTGTTATTCTCGAACATGATAATATTGTTGTCTAGTTTAAGCTTTTATTAAAGCAAGGCTAAGGGTGAATTTTTGATGCTTCATAATTTACTAGCAATAAAAGTATCGTTGTTATTTTGGAGATGATACGTCACACTAAGAAGTTTACCTTTCTAGGTTATCATTAATTGTTCAGCGTTATTTTCCTATTAACCAAAAATGGGTCGGAGGTTATCAGCACACATTGTTATCAAATATTTTCGTTCTTGATGTTATGTTGCTTATTGTTCGACGCTATCATCTATTATTAAATAATGAAATTGACTTATCACTTTGTTTTTTACGTAAAGCTATTTTAGTTTTAATAACATGTTCTGTCCAAAATATACAGGTTTATTTTTAGAATTATAATTTTTACTATCTAATTAAACACCACTACCACCTACCAACTCCGTACTAACTCCGGATAGAAATTCTCTAATTCCAGGAAAAATATAATTAATTGAAACGTCTTTTACGCCCACGGGTTCGCAGTAGGCAACTAACTGATACCATTTCGAGGTATAAATTCCGATATTGGATATTTTTTGTCGTGCGAAGATAATTGCAATATTTCTCTCATTTTAGTGCACTAGAAGTAGATGAAACTTCTTAAGAAGGCAAATTCTTAATGCAACAAGTTGTTTCATGAAAATTTACACCTATCTCTAGGTACCTACGTAGGTACCTACATAATATCTTTTTGTCCATAATGTAATATTTTTCCTATCCAATACCTTGCAGAACAAACAAAATACCGTAACTTATGTACCTAAACCTCTATGTGAAATACACATTATATAAATACTTATAATATTTATTGTATGAAACAGACATGACACTTAAATAACAGACGTTGATTCAGGGCAACCAATGATACGTAATTCTAATTTTAAAATTATAGATATTAATAAAATCCTTGAACTAACAGTTTTACGATTACATATTCTAACAGAAGCATATTATTTTAGAAAACTAATGTACGTCTGGTGATTTTTTATTGAAAACTAAACAGATATGCAGACACAAAGTCAAATATAACAACATCCGTTTCCTATATGTTTTGTTTTTTGTTATTTTAACAGAATGTTTGCAATTTTTTTCTTATGCATGACTCACTAGATTCTATGTAATGTTATAAATCTATGATAAACCTTACTAAATGAATCCTATTGAGCATTAGATTTGGTTTGTATTTCTATTCTGTTTATATCAATTCCGCGTAAACGCGAATTTAAATATTGCTCAATATTGAGGATTATTTTTAAATTGATAGATCAGTGGACTTACTCTCCAATTTAATTCCGACCAAATAGGTGGAATTGCAAAGTTTTGGACTCCTAAACACTGGAGCTTAATTATTTAAATTTATATTATGTGTCCATTGGGAGGATCTAACGGAGATCAAAAGATGACAGCATTTTTTTCAGTAAAACTGAATCATGTTTCCGTTAAATCAATATCGAATTTTGTATTGGCCTTGTATTGGAATTGAAATGATATTGGAGAGTAGGCCAGCAGGTAGTAGTAGTAGTACTTGTGTATGTGTGTTGTGTATGTGTGTGTGTTGTAGCAGGTACTTAATTAAAAAAAATATCTTTGCCATTATGTATGGTATCTATATCTATGATTTATGCACTTGCACGAATTGTCTTATGAATGCAGATTTTAGTAAAAAAAATTGTATCTCCTTTCATCTCCATACCTATCTATTACTCTTATGCTGAGATTTTCCTGCGGACCCTAACATTTGTTGAATCTTTGTGGAATCTAACGTTTATTTCTGGATTCATTAAGTATACTCGGTTCGCTAGTAATATGCTAATTATCACTCATACTAAAAGGCTAAACAATATCAATGAACGGTCTTAATAGTAGGGCAGCGCACATGGTGACTATATTCATACAATGTTGGTGAAAATGTCAGTTGTTCGCGTGTAGGGCTGGCACGTGAACTAATTAAAATAATTTATATATTTTTTTATAAATAATTTATGAATATGTTCTAGTAAATGTACGTACGGTAATTTAACATACCTTGTCTAGCGGTGATGGAAAAAACAATTAATATCAGCTAGGTTTTTTGAAATCATACAAGGAAGGAAGTGTTTGTTTTTTTCACGATGACGCCTTTGCTCGTTTATTTGGCTATAACTATCCGTCTTGTTTCATAACCTAAATTAGATTACTAAATATGCAGAATTCATAAAGTTATTGA
Organism: Abrostola tripartita; assembly: GCA_905340225.1. Lineage (NCBI taxonomy): Eukaryota > Metazoa > Arthropoda > Insecta > Lepidoptera > Noctuidae > Abrostola > Abrostola tripartita. The sequence goes on from HG996504.1 coordinate 5,921,134, forward strand.
TAAAGAAAACAATATTATTAAGAACTTAACAGACCTAACGAAATATTTAAAGTACCTACCTACTTATAAAATTAATCAAAAACAGTTTAAAACAATCGTTACCTGACAGCCCTATTACCGCAGTATAATTTTATTTATCACTCTCTTTGTTCTCCGAGGTTTGTGCCAACATCACATTCTATTTGTTCGTAAATATCTCCCGTGATATATCGACTTAATGAAATAAAAATTGCCTTTTTGCTCATAACTCTATTGCTGTCAAATTCTCCGGATAATGTAGTTTCACTGTATTTTGGCTGCGGTTGCATGGGTCATGTGTCATTGTAAAGTCTTACACGACGTTGTTTGGGGTAATATTAATTTGTCAAAACAAAAAGTTGTACCTAATTTTTAACATTGACTGATTGTGTCACGCATTACATGGAATATTTTGTTAGTGCTTTTAAGATCCATACGATCTAAGATTAAGAGGTGAACTAAAGTCACTGTCTGAATGATCAGTTTACAGTTTCTGATATTGAGACCACTGCACTTTAATACAAATTATAAACAGTAGGCGAAACAAACAGATTTGTTAAACTGTGGCGAGGACTCTTAAAAACTCTTCCTTAAACTTAATTTTATAAAGCTAATAAAATTCTGAAATCTTGGGCTAAGAGCTTACTAAGAGCTTTAAGATAACATCTGGTTCACAATTAAAACGTCAAAAAAATAACAACAGAAAACTTTTAAGAGAAACGTCAACGATAAATCTCTCGTTAATAAGGCGTCATATAAACAATGTTTTTTTGCCATTTTCAATTTGGCACTGCGCAGGCCATGCGTCGGTGCTTCCTAACATTGACCAATTATTGCACACACCACTCAGGCTCCTTTGATGTCTAAAACATAAAATTTGTAAAAAACTGCTAAAGTCAATGATAATTATTTATTATTTTCTCCGAACCCATTTAGGAGTGAAGGAAATTTATTAGTTTGAAACAAGTGACTAGTGACCGGCGATGACATGGCGGCAGTGCCAAAAACAATAGTGCTTATAATAACTGTTCGAAGTGATACTTTTGTGTCATCGGCACGTTCTCTGTTGATGGTGACAAGGCTATTAGCTTCCAAAGCTACATACAACAACTGAGCAGGAATATTATGAAGACAAGTCAATACCGCGATCAACCAAGGACTACCGTAAACCCGAGAGATTGCCAAACATTTTTCTGCTGTGTTATTCACTTCATAAGGAGCAAACGACAATATGTAATACTTTTATGAGCCATTAGCAAAGATTTAATGATTATTGTGTCAAATTTGACCTTTTTTTTTAAAAATCAGTATTACAAATGTGTCCGGTCTTATTACAAAAGTTACTTTGTATATCATATATAATTTTAACAGGTTGTAACACTTGGTATGTGTCCAACAAATTCACATCATTTATCACCAGATCATCAAAGTCATCATTAAACATGTTATCACTCTTCATGTCAATATCATTACGAGTTGTCCATTCAATTACAATCAGAAAGCTTTCGTGTTTGATCCTATTATTGTGTATGAAATACACTTTAGAAATCTTTGGGAAAAATTGTTGGAAATATTATTGGAGGTCACACAATAGACCCGTGGGTCTTTGATGTGACAAGAGGGACTAATCAATGGTTATCGACAGAAACATTCTTTTTGATGTTTGAAGCCGATGAAAGTCGTAAGGTTTCCTAGACATTGGTTGCTGATAATGTCTTTTAATTTCATTAAAATCTAAAGAAAGATATACGTATCAAACGTTCAAAGTTTCGAGCAAGAACAATATTTTTGTGACAAGATTGTAAATGTCACCAATCAATGTTGGATTTTATTGCGAACATAGAACAAGCGTAATAACTGTTCATAATACAATGCGCATTTTAACACATGGGTACAATTTCAGGAATTTCTAAGCTTGTTTATGTTCCAAAAGAATTTTACAAACATTCCAACATGATTCGTTACAAATAAAATTTAGAAACAATTATGAGACAAACAAAAAATACTGCAAAGCATCTATTCTTCGTAACATTTATCTGCATAAAACTTCTTACTTACTGTTGTAAAGAGAATCAGAACAGATCTGCATTCAGAGAAACAGAACTCTTTTAAAGACTATTTTTATCTATAATAGTATGATAAAATCCACCACTCAATATTTAAAAAAGACATAACAAAGCACAGACATCTCACCTTTCTTCCTAACAGCATAACTAGCCAACAGTGAACACATCACGGAAATCGATTCTAATTCGAACGTCTGTATCGAATCGTATATCGATGTTTCGACGCACCGCGGAGCCCTCTTGTTTGTCGGATCGATTATTCCACTTCATCTCACACTTATTGGGTTCAAACAAGTCTATTGCGAAGCATGCATTGGTCACAAGATTATGAAGATAATTACGTAATTACTCGTATTGTAATTAAGTGCAGATTATCCTACTCGGAAAAATACATTTTGTAGATAATTATTGGTTATAAGTTTCGTTTTTGGTCTTCTTATCTAAATAAAACGTTTTTGAATATATTTCTAAATAGAATATACTAAATAGAATAGCTATCATTCAGTAAATGCTTTCTGGAAGTAAACTATGGTTTGGAAGATCTGAACGTGATTTCTTTGCAAGATGATAAATCACTTTTTATGATATAGGCCTATACCTACAATTTCAATTTTTTCTATAACTCTGGAGTCCTTTTATTTAAAACAAATCTTTAGCAGCAGGCGCTAAGCCGTCTCCATTAGTCCTAAGTAGTCAAAGTAACCTCACAATTTCCATCTTGACTTCTCTAGAAATTCCATAGCCTGCGCAGTTTCGCCGCGTTTCAACACATTGTGAGCGTCTATTCATTTCAATAATGTAGTGTTATTGTTCTAAGTTCAGCGAAAGCGTATTGTTCCATACAATTGTTAATGTTAGTGACAGTCGGTGACGTGTTTAGGGACACATTATTATTGAATGTGCGAGTTTCATTACCTTCGTGAAGCAAGTCATTTGGGCATTATTGTGAAATTATCCTTTATTTTCTGTGCTGTTATTGTGGCATTAACAATGTTGAAGCCAACAAACTTCTCTACCTCTTTTCAATTTTTTTCTTCTACCATCGATCATATTAATTTCCATTCTTAAACACTAATCATCAAATTAAACGCATTCAAGGGATCATTACAAGACATTCACACGCAACATCGTAACATCGTCAAAGCGACTGACAGTTTAACACTTGCTATCATTACAAAAACATAAAAACCTCATCACAATACGCTCACACCGCAAACAAGCGCTTCACAAGAAATCTCAGACCGCAACAAAACGCTTAACATTACAAAATAAAGCCGAAATTTTAAACAAATTCGTTTACTTTGCATTAACGGGTTGACAAATAACCGCAAATTGCGATTGTGACTGCTGAAAGGGGTTAATAATGGTTTTAGTCGTAGGTTTCTGAAGTAATTCGGTTAGAAGCGTCTCTAGATTGAGCCATTGTGTGGCTAGATTGATTCCATGTCATGAACGTGTAGTTTCGCGTCTGAAGGCAAACAAACAGTTAGTTTGTTCTATTGTTTGATTATTAATTACTTTTGGAGTGCACTGGTATTGAAACTTAACTACTATTGAGCTTGGGGAACGATCGGTCTGGCGAGCATAGTGGTAGCCAATTGTACTACTATTGTTTTGACGATAAGACTTATACAAATTGATAGTCCCATTTCCTAGAATACATCCCTTAGGAACAAGCTTAGTAGTAACTTAAAATTGCCCCTAAACGTTGACTTTATAAATAAAGTTTCATCTTTCTCTCGTTTATCCACACTGAACAAAAGATGAATAAAAATTCATCCAAATTCATGTATGTCAACATCACTGCATCTACCCCACATCTTGTCCTTCGTAGATTAACCTCAAGGATTTTATCCCCCGGTTTGTCCTCGAATGATATTTTATAGGACAAATGCGCGGCCGGCCCCTGCAAAAATAATATGTGTCTGAAGCCTAAATTATTCACAAAGGTGTAATGCCCCCAGCGAACCAACGGGATGAATAATATATAAATCATTCGATATTACTTCATGCAAACTTTCATCGTCTCCTTGTGTTGTTTAAACACTATTTTGTGGTTTTGTAACTGAGTATATTTATTTAGAATAATTAAATTATTGCCCTTATTACTGATTCGTGTTTGATACGTTTTGTGTCTACCATGTTTTCGCTAATTGTATTTAATAATGTATTTTGTAGGTAGGTAATAATTATGACCGTACACAATATGAGTGTATTTTATTTAACTAAGCGATTGGACTGCTGCGCTAGGGGTTGTGGGTTCGATTCCCGCACGGGACAAAAATTTGTGTGATCCACAGATGTTTGTCCCGAGTCTGGGTGTTTGTGTATGTGATATTTCATGTTTGTGAAACGCACCCACGATACAGGATAAATTCCTAGCGTGGGGCGACGTTTTTTTTTTTTTAAGAAAAAAAAAAACCTTCACTTATTATACAACACACCTTTAACACCAGGGGATACTTAATTTCTACTTCGCAAATCAGTATTTTCAATAACATAATTATTAATTAATCATATTAACTTAGTGCTATATTCTATTCAAGACTCAAATTGCCACTCTGTATACCGCGCTAAAGTCTGTTGTGTTTAAGTATCAGTAAGGCAAGATGTCAGACTTTGATGACACAATAACTGACCCCAGGGGTTAAGTCGATCGTCTGCGCTAGCTACCCCTTGGCTGACACGTTGCGGCACTAGGGGTGGAGAGGTCATAGAGCTAAAATATGACGAAGACAATAAAATAGCAATTTAGTGAAACAATATTTAATTTTATGGGACGATGAATTATGAGAATGGTTGTTTAATTTAAATACCGACAGAGGTCTTAAAAGAATTTTGTTTTGAAGAAACTAATGAAATAAGCAAAGCTATTGTGTGACCACGTAAGAATACTGCGTAAGAATATATGAGAGAAATTTTAATAGAAATTACAAGGTTTACCATTTTTACTATAAATAATACAAAAATAGGTTTTAAATCAACAACGCTTAGATTAATTTAGGTATATATGCCTAATCCAAAGATAAATAACACTAAATATCTAAATACAAATTTCTGTGCTTCTCGAGTACAGATATCCGCACTTAAGCAAATAACACTATTCTAAAACATCAATAGCCCCTTCCTAGTTCATGTCTCACCGAGCGCCGGCGGTCGCATTGCCCCTGAGATTTGACAATAATTCTCGATGGCTCCTCTATTCTACCGCTCCCAATGAATACTGAATTGAGACCAGCTCCGTACACCTTAGACACAACCTATTTCAATTTAGATTATTGCTTTGCTGTTAGCAATACAATATCTTAGTAGAACCCTACACAAACTTCAATCTGAATGGAGCTTCATGAGAGGGGACATGCATAATTAAAAAAATAACCTATATTTACTCAACGTTAAACGTAATCAAAGCTCGAAGATGAATAATGAAATCCTACTGTGTATTTTATTCATTGACCTTCCAAAATTAACAGAGATAACGCGCACAAAGGCTTGGATTGAAAGGTGCCCCTTTCACTGATTCGCCACTCTTTAATCTACAATCGAAACAAAACTCGGGCTCGTAACACGATTGTCTGTCCGTTCATTTACTTAGCAAATTATTCTTTGTCGAACGGAAGAGAAGGCTTTGAATCCATTAATTCCCTGATGGGGTCACAAAGAGGTGGTACGAATTAAAATAATGTATTCTACGACTTCAATAGGGCGCCCTTCGTCCGGTGCGCGGCTGTTATTACAAGAATAATGTATTTAAATCAGAGTCTGCTTTCAGATGAAGATGTCCCGCTTTGTGAGTCCGCCGAATAAGTGATCACGTACGTTGCCATTAGGATACGTTTTATGTGCAAATTATAGCCTACCATTTTTGAGCTTGCTCGGATTTCAACGCAGACGCCCCGCGAACAATCTGGGTTCGTTAGAAAAGTTTTAATACTGCCATTATTGTATGCTCATGTTTGCGGACAAAATGTATGATTCACAATATGGAGGCACAAATGAACATGCCGAATGCAATCGTACATATATGTAGTCTTATTAATTGCAAATCCGTTCAGAGACAAACCGTACACACAAACAGCAAATTAATCCTGCCGTCAAAAGGGTTTGGGAACACCCTCTGTTAACAGATAATTTAGAATATGATCACCCCATTGCCGAATATTTCCGAACAAACATTTCGATGTATTTATTCTGGTGTTTATTTTGTAGCGTAATATGTCGTGTTCCACTTTGATGTCGTGAAATCGCTTCTGTTCTTTGTCAGCGAACCAAGGATTTACATCTATTACGTTAGTCATTTAATTCTCGGTTTTACTGCCATCTATTTTCGATTTAGAATCCTTTGTAACATGATAGGGGGCTACAGCTTTATCGTATTGGCTCGTCCTGTATGGAATTATTGCATATGGTTGGTTGGAGTTTGTTTGGCAGTATGAATGGTTCATTATACATAGGGATACTTTGTGGACTCGGCTTATATTTGCGATGTAAACTATTGTTTATGATTTCGACAATTGTTTGTGTTGCACTGTCAAAGGATGTGCACTTGTTTATTTTATACGAAGGGGTAAGGGAGATGATAGTATAAACAATGAGACAATTTTAAGTAGCTGGATGACAATCTGTGACTGAGTCATTACTTTTTATAGTAGCGCGCATTGATTATTTTAAGCGCGTTGATGTTATTTTTGTATGCAATAGTTTTAGGTCATTTCGATCATCACGAAAGCTTTGTCAGGTAGATATAGGTATGGTGTATTAGTAAGTATTAGATCTTCAGCTCCATTTGTTTCAAAACTTAATTGCATTTCACTTTAGTGATCACGTATTCAACAATTAAGTTCGTACCATAAGCTTATGAATGCTTTTTCTAGTATAACTCTATAAACCTTGGCACGTCAATAATGATTAGTTTACGCAATTTATCCCAACGTTAGTAACCGAATTTTATAAAAGCTTGTAAAAAAGGTGACCAAACGACAGTCCTTACATAATTTAAACATTATCATGTACCTAATCTACGAATATAGTTAGTGTATCAACTCAAATTCCACTACTACCGAATTGGCCAACAATCAAAATTATCCGAGTTCGCAAAGGATCGGGGGCTCAAGTAGTTCTCATAAACCAAATTCCTCGGCTGTGAGCGTTCCTTTGCGAAACTGTGTAGAGGCATCTTGACTCCAAGCACCACTCATTTACGTTCAACTATTTTTTCTACTTTGCCATTTTGTTTCCACTGTTTCCATTCCTCTCATACTGTTGGTTTGTGTTTAAGTTGATGGAAAAACCGTTTTATTTCCATCGATTTGTAACCAAGTGTTTTTAAATTAGCTGCGTACCAAAGGTTTGTGTTTCAAAAGCTTATTGCAAACGTAATGTATGACGTAGAGTCGCCTGTAGCTCAGGCTCTGTTTATATTGGGCCATTACTGAATATGGAGAAAATTTGAACTTACCTTTGAAGTCGCTTAGCTTACTGGTTCACCCTCTGGTGGTCTTCAAAGGTAAGTAGGATAGAGATCCTACTTAATATAATCGCTCATCTAAAGTCAATTCTCTGTATTATGCCTACGAATGTCATATCAGCAACTAGTCTCTACAAGTTAACCTCACAAGACAACACTGCCCCAAGATCTAAGCTTTATGATATAATGAAACTATTCGCTCAATATAATAATAGAAATTTTACGTTAGTACAGTCGAAGGAAAAACGCGGTCCTCAAAAATATAAACTAATATGAAAAAATCGCAAAAAGCAACAAGCGAGCAAGTTGAATAGCGTTTAGCTGCACTACATTCTCATTGCGTTCATTTGCCAGCAGTTCAGTTCGCAGTGACCTAAGAAACACAATGGGCTCTCATCAGACGCTCTTGTTTAGGGAAAATCGCCGAGCCGTCGCAGTCTGTATACGCCTTAATTGTTGATATTATATCTTATATTGATGCTACGTGGATAGCTCGGGAGTAGGTCGACTTTTTGTGTACTACTGCACACAAATCCGTGCTCTATATTAAAACGCCTAGGTACTCAGAGGACGGAACAAAAAAGGCATCGTGGACTGTTAATACGTTTGTTCAGATAGAACTGATTCTAAGTTTCGTGACTGAAGAACAAGTCAATAAGAAATGTTAGGTAGGTACCTAATAACAAAGAACGAATGATAAAGAGCTTAAATCATCAATCACATCAAACGCAAATTTTTAAGCCCTCCCTAAAAATCAATTAGCATGAAAAATACTTAAGCCATCATTACAACCAAGTAGCAACCTGTGAGAACAATGGTTGTCGGTGATTGGGCATTGTGCTGCCATATTAACTGCATTGTTTGTCACAGAGTAATCATAAAGCGTCTCATTGCCCTTTGAGGGTCGGGAGCGAGTGTGGAGACGGATTTGGTCCGTAAAAGCTTGTTGATTTTGCTTCTATTTAAAGACCAGGAAAATTAAAGTACGAAAATAAGTTCTTAGATGATAATGAGGTTATGACCCATGAAGATAATCTAATGCCGTCAACGGAAGAAAAAAATCTTAGTACTAAAAGGTGGTGTAAAAGTCGGTTGACTTAAGAAGAGCTTATTACCTATCTAGTTTGTGAACTTAAAGAAACGGTGAAGGTCGCAGGTTCAAGTCGTGCTCGTGTCCATCATATTTCAAATTATTTAATTAAGATTAAAGATTATATTATAATATTAATTAAGATTATAGAAACAATTTAGAAAATAACTAATGCGTGCATCACAAAATTATCATTATTCAATATAAAATATTCGTATTCCTTACTAGCGAACCGGCTCGCCCACTCGTCTCGCGTTGTCGCGCACCCGATGGGTAATTTCCCCCATTGTCAGGCACAAGAAAATGTACACAAATATAATTTTTAGTGGCTGGAAGCGGCATCACCTGGTGACCAAAACATATGTCAATTCTGAAGCAGTAAGAGACAATTTCTGATCTGTGACTGTCGTACACATCAATAATTAATAAATAAAAAGACATAGGTGACGCTATTAGATCTAAAAGAATCCACAATAGCTTTTTTAATGTGGACCATAAAATATCAAAGAATGTAGATGTCTATATGATATTTCATATAATACACCTGTTCATATTGGCACAAAGAATATAATAATATATAATAGAAGTATGTAGGAGTGAAACAACAACTACTAAAATTTATGTTGATTTTTTTTAATATTAAATTCTATTAGCAAGTGAAAGTAAATTAACCACGTAGGTAGGTATATTATTTCAAGTAATTTTTCTACCCGTAATCGTTTTATAGAAACGATTTAACACAAAGTAATATTACGATTTCGAAAAGAAATTTAGTTTATTGGAGATCAAAAGGCATGGGTAAGTGGAGTGCGACAAAATATAGACATCGTTGTGGTTTCTGGATATTACACATGACAAATTATATAAGCATTTCAGAATGGAATGGATGTTTTGACTTCATCCACATGTTTATTCACTATTTACACGTATATTTTTTTAATTATATTATTTATGTGTGCTTTCTGGAACCTTTTCAAACACGTTATAAACTAAGATTTTACGACTTGGCTTAGCTTATGGTTTTTCTACTTTATCTGCGGCTAGGGAAACTAAACAATATTCAATTGTTATTGATTGGACGGAGGAACTAAATAAATAGAATTATATTTAGTTAATAGCTGTTAGTAAAGAGTTTAGGTCGACATTATTTAAGAAATACAAACTATGAGTCCAGTTGAAATGTATTTCAAAATTTGTTGGTGCTTTAGAAATATTACTAACATTTGGTTATTTAGCCACATCTAGTCTCACCTTGCTGTCGTTAGTTATTACACTTGTAACTACATTTTGTTCGGGTTTCTGTACGAGGGAGTTTTCTTGTAATTTGCTGCCGATAATTCCACCTCCCTTCGCTTCATTCAATAGAAGCCAATTGTGCGATGCAGCGCTTGTTTTGACATGTCATTTTGTGTTTTTCTTTGAACTAACTTTTTCTGCCATATTATTAGCATTCATTGGGACACCATTCATGCGAGAACATAAAGAACGCAGGTTTTATTTATTTAGAAACATTTTATTACATCTATTAGTATTTAATAGATCTTATATCCAATCGGAACCCTTAAGAAGTCTCGAAACAAATTAAACGTACAAATCGAAATGTAATCGGACAAACAAGAAAATGGACACCTAAACCTAATTTGAAGAGCGCTACAAAAATTTTATTCCACCTTATTGTGAATAAACTTATTATAGAATAGGAATAATTCTGTTACTGGAAGATTTCTGCAGACGATTTTTCTTTTCTCACCAAAGGAAAAGAAAATGTTTCTCGTTCCTCATTCAATTACTGGCGCTTCACAATATTTTTCTATTTAATTTTTATTTTCATTGTATTCGGGCCGACTCTCCGGGAGTTTTATTCGCTTATTTGATTTGGGCTGTTTTTATTTTGCCGCTTTCAGATATGTTTTCATTGGCCGTGATGTCGGCGTGTTTATAATAATTTTTGACAAAGCTTAATTTACTTTTTTCAAATTAACACTAGCAACAATGTACTAGAATGTTTTCATATTTTTCTCCAAAAACGTCTTCAAGAATTTAATCCCTGTAGGAATGCAACATTTTCAAATAGGTAACATATTCAAATTAAAAATCAGAAACCTATCAACCAGTCAACAAATCGACAAGATTTAGGAGCGTAGCTACGAGTGGGTAACAAGTTAGTTACGCGGGATGACACTCTAATACATTGATCGGGTGGGAAACCTTAGCCGTTTATCTAAGACGGGCGTCGGCAATTTCCTTCGTCAAATAGATTGGAGGCTAGGCACTCGTTACGTTTACTTAGTCCGTCCGTCCGTCCGTCGTACACTGATTAATTTCTAAACGGATGCACATGTTAATATCTCGTATAAATTAGAAGTCGGCTCCACATGTGACATGTTAGTCCAAATAGTTTTGCAATGGTATTCCTATATTGCCGGGTTGGGGGAATGTTGACGAATTAAGGAGAGTTTCGAGCGTGGGTATAAAGGTCAACCAGTTAGTGATCTATCAACTTAGGATGACAATGTTGTTGATATAGATTTCAGAACATTCGTGAATCGTAAAGCGAACCAAGTTTAATTCTAACCATTTTAAAATATTTTTTATCTTACTACTACTTACTTGTTTTAAAATTAAGTAGATATAGGTATTTTAATCAAAATTTTAGAAAATATGAAACTGGGAGTTTGAAAGAAACAGCTATCTACTATCTTTCAACTCCCGGTTAAAAATCGTAGCAATAACGTTCTTTAATAAAAAGCAACCCTTTTATAACTCGTAACCAACCATTTAACAAAGGGAGGCGTTTACAAAAACAATTTGCCAGCAATTCTGTTTCGTCATTGTCACGTCACCCCACTGCAAATTGAAATCGGCTTGCACCATTGAACTGCGCGTCATTGTTTTTGATTGACTCTAGTTTTATTAGCAACAATATTGCAACTTCTATTAAGATTACGATGTTTTCAGTTCATTTGATTAGATGTATCTATTTTTGAGATTTAGTCGCGAAGTAAATATGAAATAAATAATAAAATAAAGAGATGAGATCATCCACACAATCATGATTTAAATTATTAAATAAAAATTTGCTGAATATTATATATCAGTCAACATTACATTATTTAAGAAATAATTTAGGTACAATTTGACACGAATTTCCTGTAACCTTTACTTGTAATACAGATATTTGAAAACGTCAATCAACAAGAATGATGACTAACATAATCATTAACACAATTGGAGAGAAATAAACATTTCCGAACGTAATATTGACCTGTCAAATTTCCCGCCAATACGCCATATTGTTCACGCCTCTGCGTGACGTCATTGTGACAGTAATGGAAAGGAAATTAGTAGTTGCAATTGACAAATTTATTGTCATTTTTACTGTGAAAGCTTATGTTGATACAAATAAGGTTGATATTGTGTTAAACCGTAGGCAAATCTATTTGTAAGGAGCAGAACTATTCATTGCTAGTCTTGAGTGTAGTCGGAAAATTGGTTGCAAGATTGTCTGTCAAGTGGACGCTGATTGATTCACTGTTTTCAAATTGACGGTAGACGTGAATAAAAATAACTATCTGAAGATGGCCTGTAAATACTACATCTAATTATATCAAAATTCATTCATATCAAATAATTATTAGGTGTGTTAATTTTAAAAAACTTTACCATGGACTGACACGGACTACTTCAATTCCTAAAGATATAAAAAAACATTCATTGTAAGAAGTATGGTAAATAAGTTTATCACAACGTCCGTGGGCAAGGACAACCCTGTAAAATTGACTTATTGCCATTGAGCTACGAACAAATAGCTAACACAACTGGTACAAAATTCATGCATTACCTACCTATTGGTATTTATGAATATTAAAACATCGCAAGTTCAAATAAGTTTACTTAGACAAGTAATTTGGAAAACTAGCAGCAAATACTGGACTATAGGTATATTTTAATAAAATCTTCAAGTACGTACCTGATCAATCATTTATTATATTAGGTATACTTAACCTGTTTAGTAAAAAATTAAAAATGATTTACATCATGGTTTTTAATTTCAATAACCTTTCTGGTGGTATGGTGACATGTGTTTCCTAAACAATTTCATATTTCCATTTGTCATAATAAAACAAAATTCAATAAAAAATTGCAATTGCTGCCTCTATTCACTTACTAGCTCTCGGCACCATCACCCCCTTTTGTCTCAAGGGCACTAACACAATTTGTCGTGGCAGTATGCTAACGGGCCTTTTTACTGCTAATATCGATTTGACATCATTCGAACCGATCGATCGAGATTCAATAAGTACTCGGGATCGCACAACAAACCTTTTTATTACGATATTAGATACCTAATATACAAGTCACGATGTAAGGATTATCAATTATGTCGTAGCAATTACTTACAAGCATTAGGTAAAAAATTATGCATTAGGAATAAAGATAGATACCTAATATAAAACATACTTAAATATTGGTCCTATTTCAAAAATTTCAGAGTCAGAGACGCAAATAGCTAATGCCATTTTATCACATCAGAATAATACAAATCTAAATATTATTTTAAGATTAGGAAAACAATTAAAATATGTAGGTACAATGAAACTTCTTCAGACTTTGACTAGTACCTAAATCTTTTCAAAGCTATAAAATTTATATTGCAAATCCACGTCAATCAAAACTATTTTAATTAGGTACCTACATAGGTACTGTGATTAAACAGACGTAGCGAATTATGCCCTTAAATGTTGATGTTTATTTTTCATTTGCTTGTCAAATCTGTCTCAACTTCGCAGACATTCAGTAAACTTGTGTTGAACACACAATGTTCTGTATGTAAATAATTGTTGATGGATTTAATTTAAATTCTCAGTACCAAGAGCCGAAGAACATCAGGTCAAACTGCGAACATCTATGAAGTGAAACTCATAAATGATTAATTTTGAACAAAAATTATACCTAAGTACTAAATTCTTATTCGTAATTTTCTGAGTAGAGTAAAGTAATATACCTGCATTTTACTTTGTTCGATTAAGATGTAGGTAAAAGATAAAGGTAACAACTTAAAATATTTAACTAATATCCACATTTTTGTCTTATTTATTCATTACTATTACGTATATTTACGAAGAGTTACACAACGCATGAAGCATAATGCTATTTTAACTAAATAATTGCGACATCTAAAATAATACCAACGCCGCGCATAACTATAGACATCGTATAAATTTGTTTACCTCATTTGTCACTGCAGTTCAAAGGATTTAACATTCCGGCAAAAGGATGACACCAAGTAAACGTTTCAAAATAATCACATCAATACTTACAACAGATACGTAGACAGACATCAAAGCAGACGCGCCAGACACTAGGCGCAAAGGAACCGTTTGTTAACACAATCAATGAAGACGTTTCCAACTCAAATCAGCATCAAAGTACACATGGCAGTCTATAATCGAGCACACATGCGCAATATTCAAAGTACCACACACGTTATCGGCCAACCCAGTATTACATAACACCCACACATTAATAAAATCAACTGCGAACACAAGACCCTCGCCACTCCTCTAATCTCTTAACAAAATAGGTGACACAAACGAAAGACAACTCGCGTTTTGGGATGTATCTCAAATAGTTGGTTTTACATGGACTGGCGGACACCTTAAGTCCAAAGGAGGCAGTAACTGCAATTAGCACAATTAGTAGAGCCCAATTAGGTGCTTTAACGAAGCGAGTTTCGTAACTAGTCGGGGGAGTTTGGGTGACAAATACTACGTTTGACGTCTGACCCGAGATCTCGATCAAACAGTGATACTATTTGTAAAGTGTATTTGTATTTTGCATTTAACAAGTGGCGGAACGTCGCATAGCAGTGATGTTTACGTACAGTCTGAACTGCATAATTAGGACATCTCCGGTGACGACATCACTGAGTAGCTATTAACCAGTCCTCACTCAATACTGTGACAGCACTTAGGATGTCTAGACAAGAGTTAAATATCACATATTTCCCGTTAGCCTTTAATTCTTCATCAACAAATTACGCATGATTCAGTGTTTAACTATTTCGTTTCCTTTGCAGAAACATGTCATCTAAACGAAAGTCACCACCGTCGAAATTGCAAGAAGGTGCTGCCGAAACAGAGAAGCCTGAAGCCGGCCCGGCCAAGCTGGACTTTCCAGAACACCAGGAGTCTGATGATAACGAGCATCACGGCTACTACAAGTTTTCCCCTAGTTCCTCTACAAGAAGTTCTATTAGTGAAGAAGATACCACGACATACGAAGACGAACGACCCTCAAAGAAACAAAGATTCGAGCAATCATTAGACATGACAAATAATCTTCTAGTCCCATCATCTTTCTTAAGTCTCCATCAAGTAAACGATCTTCAGGCTCGAAGACGTGGCTCGTCAGAATGCAGTAGTCCTGGGGCGGAGGCGAAGGTTTTGGGACTGTGCAACAACAACAATTCATTGCTGAATCACAACAGCGCGCTGTCGTTGACCGCACCTCATAAGCGTTCTATGGATGACGTCTTGAAGAGGTTAACGTCGAAAATGAACAATAGTACGATTAAAGAGGAGAAAAGGCCCACGCCCTCCACGACGCCCGTTAATAAGAACAAGTAAGTGGAATTTTGTATTTATCATCATCATCATCAACTGCAGCCCGATTCCACCATCTGCTGGGTACAGGTCACTCTTTTGGTGTGCCAGTATCTACGCCTCTGTGCCAGCCTTATCCAGGTTCCACACCCTATGGGCACAATATCATTCGCAATTTGTCATAACGCCATGTATTATTTTGTACGCTAGTGACCAAAACGTAGCTTGATCTAATTTGCATCGTCGTCGTTTTTGGTATCTATAATTATTTTTTCGTCATCATTTTTAAACAATTTAACTATTCTAAATTGGCTCTAGTTTTTGTTGATTACAATATAAGGTATTGCAATTATTGAATCCCTTGTTTATCTCCAAGACACAATACAACACTATAATATAATTCGCTAACAATAAATTAATCGCATCATTGCCTATCAATTACATTTGTAGACGCCTACGTAACAATTGTTCGTCCTCTGTATATCATTGTTCATTTAATTCACCTCATTAGCGCCAGACACTGCATTATCTCTTATTGATCTCGTCACCTTCCCTTTATTGGCAATTTCCTACATCAACATTTTATCAAATGTTTTGTTTTATATGTTTATAAAGAGATACGGAAATCATTATTATGAACGATAATTTATTATTAATATCGTCAGCGATAAAGTGTTTATGAGAATTTAGGATCAGTTTCCTAGGTCCGGTACACTTTCCATTACGTAATTGGTAAGTTTTAATATTTTTACGAGTTTTTAGGTTTTAATTACCAGTGAGTTTCATAATAAAAACAATAGTTAAGTATTTTTCTTCGTGATGTATTTGCGTTAAACATGATTTATTTTATTTTAACGTTACTGGTTACCTATGAATTATTAAATATGTTAAACATGGAAGGCGTAAGCTACTGGCGTACCTACCGAAGCTATTACAGTCAGAAATTAGATTTTCATTATTGTTTCTACTTAAGATATTTTTAAGATAACCTCGCAAAAAGTCATAAATTACTCGAGTAGTCATAAATGGAATATTTTTTATTTCATCCGCAATTTCTAGGCTAGTACAGTTATTTTTAACCCCGTTTGGTTTAGTTTTTATTCTACCCGCAAATGTCAAATTGCCATTTCAATAATTAATTAAATGCCTATTCTTTTGTTTCGTCAACAAAGTGACGCAATGACGGCTACTTATTTTAATTACAAACTAAGTCTGTCGTTATGCGCCGACAACGAAAATAAAACGAAGACTAAGCTCACTTCAAGTTAGTCGTTCACTAGAATTTAATTGGCCATATTACTGCACATTAAAAACAATGTTAGGACCACCGCAAGTTTACTATAAAAGCGTTAAACGCATGTTTTACTAGGCTTTTATAGATATTCTGACGTTAAAGTTTGTCCACTGAGTTCGGGTGACGGAAATCGTAAAGGAGTTATAATGTTGCGACGCTAAGAGTAGGTCCATTTAATTCTTTCTTTTTATTTCTTAGGTGCTTTGTGGCTTTGGTTATTTATGTAACCTTTAGATTCTTAATATCTACTAATACGTATTCAGTTACTAAAAAAGTTCAGCCGTTGTTAGGTTTACAAAATCGTGGTTTATTTTAGTCTCTCCGATTTACCGCACGCTGCATACATCTAAGTCTATGAAATTTATATTATTCCATGTCTGTATTAACCAATTCATTCGTTGAAGCTCATTATTTAAACAAATTACAATATATAATTATTTGTTTACAGCACAATTTACGTTTACAACGTTTAATTAATCATAAAGTTTATCCATATTTGTTTTACCATTAAGGCGGCTTCTCAATTTTCTAATTAAACCGCACTTAAGATTTAATTAACCATCGTGACATAGTATAAGTGTAAAAACTTTAAAAGGTCATCTAAATACATACTAGTAAAATACAACACACGTTTACTTACAAGTTTCATAGCTAATACTATTATATTTTACGCGTGTTTAAGTGGACGATGAATTATTTACAGCCTATAACATTAATGGAGAATGGGATAAGTAGTAATTAAACCAATATGTTTGAATTTTAATATTCATGCCGGGTTCTTAAAGGAGTAAGTTCGAGAACGTGTAGGGTTTCACAAAAAGGTTATAGGATTTTCAATTATAATAATTAATATCAATTATTTGCGACCGTAAAAACATTTTTACCACTAATTGCCTTAGAATTATCACTTAATGGCATGGATATTTTACGGTGTATAATGAAGAAGCCTTTTGTTTTTCATAAGCTTACCTACATAAAGAAAACTGTCTAAGACAAAACGTTTGCCGGTTTTATTGTCTTCTCACAATTAAACATTAGGTTCAACGGTTTTTATTAATATTACCTACTGCAATGTTGATAATCTCCTTTGAGAAATAAACCTCCCATCATCATCATCATCAGCCAAAGACGTGCACTGATGAACATAGGCCTCCCCGTTTTAACGAGGGGGGGTTTGCCATAATCCCCACGCTTGGCAAGCGGCTTGGGGATCGCAGTATTGGTGGTGAAGGTACAGAAGACGCTGCTGCCCATCTTCTGAATTTTTCCTTAGTCGCCTCTTACGACACCCACGGGAGGAAAGGGGGTGGTCGATTCTAGGCCGGATACCACACGGCATAAACCTCCCATAGTTGCTTTTAATGCGTTCAAAATTGACAGTTCTGCCCACCTATTTATAGTTTAATGCATTGCAAGTCGTTAGACAGCTTTGTTTTCAAATCTATAACGTAATTCAGTGTTTCATCAATTAACTTAATACTTAATTGTGCCAACTATCGACTAACTTATTTTTTTATTACTTACGTGATACCATTACGAAATACATACAGCAGGACTTAAATGGTCACATTCAGCAATTTCATCTGAAGATGAATCTTTTCCCATAATTCCAGGAATTCCTCGCTTATTCATAAAATAGTTACATTTAAGAGCTGCATTATAGGTAGGCAAACAATTAATTACTTAACAGTTCTTGGTGAAATGAATGCAGTCAGAACAGAAACGTACGCTGGTCATGTTATAAATTGTGACCATTTCATGATATAACAAAACAATGAATTCATATTGTTATCCTATATTGATTTAGCTAAAATGGGCATTTTAGCCTCTCTGAAAATTCGCGATATTAAGAGCAACAAATGTCTTAAGCGACAATTGCTTCGTTTATTGTTGGCAAAACGCTAATGCGTCAAGACAACAGCTTAGCCTGAGATTATCGTCCGGCTAATGTTGGTCATTTACAGTTTAAATGGCCGTCGTGTTTTACTTTATTTTGAGTAGTTATTGTTTCTTGGGAACCCAGTGTTTTTAACTGTTTATGCTTGAACACGCAAGAGAATTGGCCCTTAAATTCTTTGACCAATTTAGTGTTTACAACGTAAAATTTTGATTTCGTTTATACAAATATCTAATGTGGGGTTTAAATTCGTCTTCGACTTTAATTGCATCAAAATATAGTGGAGGTTACAGCTTCTTGTCAACAAGTTAGTCGATATGATCGTTTACTGGTCTGATTACTGGATTCTTGCTTGATAATGTTGTCACACTTCTAACAATTGTCTTGTAATCTGTAGAAAGAACACGATAATATTTTCTCCCGAGTAATTCTCATCTTCAACCAGTGGTAACCTCAGGCAGTTTACAATATACCTAGGTTTTCTATACTTGAGCTAGTTTTGTTTTTTTAATTAAACCGAGAAGGCAACGGTTTTGTTTTGTCATTTTTGTGAGTATTATATCGTCTACTGATATTTGCAACATCGTTATTTTATGCTTATAGCTTTAGAATCAATAGCTGTATTATAAAGTATTCATAATTCACATTTAATACATTTTAGATAACATTTTACAGAGTAGTTCAATGAGGTCAGAGAAAACGACTCATAATTTTTATTTGCGGCAACACAGAATGGCTTTTTTGTCGTTATTGTTAAAATATTATAGACACTAAATATTCTAAACATATCCATTGATATTCTTGTATTGTTTTAAACGGGATATTTAGCTAATAAAATGGTGTATCAATAAATATACTATCGACAAATAATTATTTCATCAAACCTAAAATTGTGATGGCGTCTAATCATGGCAGTTGGAGATAAAATACGCCATTCTTTCAGCATGTAATATACAAAATATACTAACTAACTCAGGCAGAGTATTCGTCTAGTCTTAAAAATGTTTTTATTATCTAAACTTTATATACCAGAGTATAATTGAGATAAAACGTCTGGATAACGATCGAAAACTAGTTTTTTATTGGCCTTTCTATCTGCTATTATTACTCTGTGCAATTAGTTCTATGATAAACCAGCCCGGAATTTAACATGGTATCAAAGTCCGTAGATTAATCAACAGTCCAGAGACATTAGCGTGGCCAATATAAATAGACCTATTATAAAAAGAGATTGGAGAACTAATAGGGTTCTACATAGTCAGGTTTTGCAGTGAAATCCGATGTAGACTAGATTCGCCCGTCTTTTTTTGCAATCTTGGGCAATTAAATGTAAATCGAATATTTATCGCTAGGTCCTCAGTTACAATGTTTTGATACACATCCTGTCGGCAAATCCGATTACGGCTTATCCTTGCAATGCTAGTATTAATCCTGAAAATAGCAATTAAATGACTGATTATTAGGAAGACAACTTATTTTTAATCCATGACATGTAAGTCTGCTTAGATCTTCCATTTTGTTATCAAAGTTGCATAAACCTTTTCGCCTTATAGCTTACATAATAATGCTGGAATCGTAAAGCAACTTCCATTTCCGACCATGGAAGCCGCTGATCTTGAACATCACTAATTAACTATTACTAAAACTATTTTTTCACTAGGGAAGCCAAAAACATGACCAGTACCTAGATATTTATTGTCTTTAGGAGGTAGGTTATTTCAAGACCATCAGAATTGTTCCTATAAACATAGGCAGAATGTCAATTAGACATACCTAATATTAGTGCATATTACAGATTTCTACTAGAACAGATTAGGTTCAATAATAGAAGATAATTATAACAAAGGTTAAGGCGGTGTCAAGCGTGATCTATGTCAATATTTACGTGCCAACCGTATCGGAGGGAGTTATCAGTAATTAATAGCTTTTGTTGATAACTATGATTGTATTCGCGGATATGTTGTTATTGGTTGCCAGGAGAAACATTGTCGTGATCGTGTTTCTTTGAACTGTAAATAATTGTGATAGTGGTTAATTCTTGAAAATTTAGAAAAAAAAAGAATGATGTGGAATGGAATCATTTTTGTGTATCTACCTAAAAGTAGGCAACATAACAACGCAAAGGGAGCTAAGCTGGTTCTTTGAATCGAGGCTTCAGATCTTATGGTCTTAGTGATAAATTTTCTGAAAAACCCACAAATAAGTTAATGGTTACCTTTTATTTTTATCAAGAACAACAATTTTGTTAAGTCAAGATTATTCGTTGGTAATTCAACGAATAATCTTGACTTAACAAAATTAAATATGTACTTGATTTAGGTACATAACACAAAATTTGCTTCGAAAAGCATCGGAATTTCACTCGTATCTAGTTAGATTTTAATGACTAAAGATAGGAATTCATCATAAAAAGACACCTTACAAATAATATCTCGCGTTAGTCATCAACCATGACTCACACCACCTTTCATTACAACGAACCTATCAGCATTAGTAAAACAGAAGTCTAATTTATCAACATACATCATTTCAGTAACAATAATTATTTCACCGTCAATTATAGAGCGCGTTAAACAATTCTAATCCGTGTCTCATACATAAGTCATTGTGGGAACAATAAGGAACTTTTGGCGTAATATTAAGGCAGGCTCCGAGTATTGTGTGCACTAATTAAACGCGGCGTAATAGCCGCCGACGAGATTAAGACGCGAGTTCGTAATGTGGTACAATCCATCTCCGTTATGCTGGCTCTGTCTGGCGTTTGGTTTAAGCTGTAGGTGGCCAGCGGTGTTTGGTAATATTTTCTTCTAAACTCATGGATTCCTTGAATTTTGTTTTTGGCAATTTAAAAGTATGTAGGATGGTAAAGAGTCTACAGTTATCTCTGCTGTAATCATGATAGGCATGAAGTAATTTTCGGAATATGTTGAAAACCCTTTTGTGGTTACTTCTTGGATGTGATTTCCAAAAGTACCCTTTCAGCTTATTTTGACCTATTTTCTTTGAAACCTGTTGTTTTCATTTATATCGTCTAATATTAAATAAATAGTCGATTCGCTGTTTACTTCTAACTTGTCCCACACCCCTTTACCAAACGATAACAATAGACAAAGTCATAATTTGTACAGTGATATATATCCAAAAAGCACAATATAAGTGTTACAGATTACAGAAGACGTAACATTAGTTAATATGAATATCTTATTTATGAAGTCGGTGATGGAGGCCTGAGGGCGTGCCGTGCGGTGCGGCCCGTTAAACCATGAGAAATGTTTTAACACACGAATAATTACGATCATGACAAAATAATTTAAATGTTTTATGGTGTTTTGATTTCCTTCGAAGCTCGTGAGAGAAGAGACATGTTGAGGTCCCTTGATAAATTTTTGAGTCATTACGTTTTTGTATTTGCACGGCGAAAATGTAATTTAACCAATGCTAGATTGATATTATATAGAAATAGATGTCCTAAACTAACTCATAAAATCAATAATGGTACTTACACATGACACTGAATATAAAACTATACTAATACAACAAATATGAATGCGCGGTGTCTTAAAAATTAGCATTTCAAGATGCCAATCAAAATTTAACAAATAAACTCCAACTTAAATCAAGCCTATACCAAGAGACATGATTTCCATTAGATCAAAGCCTGCCATCACTCAAACAAATCAATAACTGAACAAAACAGATTTTCAAGGCAAACCACACCTAAAGTTTCAAAGACTGTCACGAGTCCAAAGACAATCGACAAGGCCAAGACAATACTTCTTTGTGTACCACAATAACTCTTTATGGCATTCACAATGTCGCCTTCTGCAAAGATTTGCCCCACACATAGAAGAACAGTACTTACGTTGTATTGTAAATTGTTCGTTTGTTACATCAAGACTACAATTGTGCAAATTGAAATTGTTCTCATTGTTGGAATATTACGTGGTTACGGTACGAGTAATCTTAATGCCTTTGCCACTGTTTGTGTGGAATTCCAAGTTATTTTAAATGAAATAGTCATGAGATCGGTTTCTTGTAAGTTCTACTTCTTCTACTAGATGCTTGGTTTTCAATCAGATGCAAGTTCTAGTTGGCAATTTATTTTTGTATTGTCTTTTCGTCAAACGCTGTGTTTAAATTTGACAGTATAAGAATGCAAGTTCGTAATGTTAGGTATTGTATGTTAGTATTTAAGTGCTAAAAATTAAAAGCAACCCACATTGCTACTAAAGAGGGTGGCGCCTCGAAAGCTTAAATAACAATTTCATCATTGACTTCTTATCAAATGACCGTTGAACTATTATCTCAAGCAAAAAAAGAGTGCAATTTTTTCATCAACTTCCCACCGGGCACACGCCCTAATTACTAGCTGAGACAATAATATGAACAGATAGCGATTGACAAAATATAGGAACAATAATTTCGGTTGTGGCAGAGGTTATCGGGCTGGTCGGCCCGCTAATAAATAACACAACAATTAGTGCACTGTTCATGCGATATTATTAATTATAACAATAACATAGTTACTAGGAAAAATGAGGATTTGTGTGCAAATATTGATATCGAATCGTACTTTTACATGCTGTTATGTATCGTATTTTTTTTTATTTCAGTCAGGTTCTTTCCTTCCAAATATAAGCATTGTTTTTGGTGGCTAAAGGAAAATGGGTATTAGACAGGTGCGATACAAAGTTGTATTTACAGAATTAAGTCACTTATCGTTAGCTAACTTCAACCGTGTCATTAACCTGTTAGGAGACATAATGTACCCACAATACTAATAAAACGCAGGAAATTCTCTTACCGCGTCCTAATAATCGGCCTTCCAATTATGTCCAGCGCTATGCCACCACATACCTGTTCGGAAAACCAATTTGATTGTGTAACAACAAATTATGCCTATTGCACGCTATTGCAAAACATACAACTTGGTCGCTGTTTCCCGCCTTCACGATTTCAAATTGGAATGCAACGTTAAGCGCAACGCGGTGATTGGTTCATACAATATTCAGGGCAGCCAATCGCAACGCGGCTGTGTCGCCAGTGCATCAAAAATTCCATCTGAATATACCAGTGTGGCAAGCACTAAAAATGATAATGCCCTAACATGGCCATACAATTTGAAATGAAGAATTCATGCATCGTTCTCGTTTACATTTGGGATGTGTTTTTATTGACGCTGAATCGGACAGGTTCGGTCCATTTTATTTATTGAGCGGTGGTTTATGCAGTGATTTTGGCGAAACTATTTCGTATAAATAAACTGGTTGTATGAGGGGATAGAAAAATGGCTGACCGTTTTTGTTGAAACGGACGTATTATCGTAAATTGGTGAAAGCAATGATCGAAACAGGAAAGGTCTAAGCATAAAAGCGCTCGTATTTTACGTAAAATAGTTCTTTGCAAAAATTTCTAACAATAGATAACCAAAGAGATATAATCTTTATTACTAAGCACTATTAAAATAAACTAATTTTCAAAAGTTATATTCGTAATAACATTTAAAAATATAGGTAGCAGTTACTTGATAAGAACATTTTATTTTTGGTGTCTCTCATTTCAATTGTAGACACTACAACCTAATGGTGTCGATTTTAAGAAAATTAATTAAAAGACTATAATTTAATATCAATAAACAGTGATTATTACATTTTAATTAGTGTCCAGCTACAATAAAATATACCGGTTTTGCAGTTCGATGAACAACGTTTTGTCAATATCCAATCGAGATACAAATGATTTGATGATTGCTATCTAATAAGTAATTGGGTCTTTTATTTGTAATGTTAATGATATTATCTAATATCATAATCTTTTGTGCATAATTATGTGTTTAATTAATGACATTTATATAGAAATATCATAAAATAACTGCAAAACACTTTTCCCTACTACATACGCATCCGGTCTTAACGGGCTTCTACAAGGTTCTATTTTAGGACCAACATTTTTACATTAAAGTATCATCATTTTTATTCAAAAGATTCATGGCATATGCTTATCCTTGCTCCAAAAATTTTTCATCCAATCACACATTAAAGCTGGCATAGATCCGTCTAAGCCAAACTTACATCCTAACTAAGTCTAAAGGGTTCGTTTTCACAAATCAAAGTGCAGAGCATCCGAAGCCGGTTGTTGTTGACCTTAACCTGATTTAAAATGCTATCTGTCCCCTTGTCGGTAGCGTACCGTGCAGAGCAGGGTTCAATAAAAACGTACTGAACATGACTGAGTACGTCGGTAGCGACTTGTTAAATTAATAATGAATGTATTGTTGGGGAAAGAAATAGTTGGATGCGCTTACTTTTCGCACTGAAAATATTGTGTTTTTGCGGATCTCTGCCAACGCATTCGTTCATCATTTCGTAGCTTTGAGCGTCATATTATAAAATATTTCATTTAAGATCGGGCGTTGCGGTTTTTTATTTTAAGCAATAATTGCATTGTACGGCGGTGTACATAAATGTAAGCATTGCTAATCTCATTCAATTGAACTAGATACATACCTAACGCTAAAGGTAAAATAAACTTTAACAGGTTAAAGTTATAAAGCAGTATAATTTTACACGCAAACAATATCAAATGATGATTTTTAAAGATCTGTTGCATAACCTTACTTAATACCGACCAAATATTTCTCACATCTAACCGCAGTCAACCCCAAGAAAAACACTTAAAGTCCAGAAACAGGTCCATACTAGTCCAGCATGTCTGTCGCGAGGGGCAAACAAGACGGATAACCCTACAGCCGCCGTTGTCTCGCGTTAAGGGATTTTTTATTGTTGCACGCGAATTGTGGCGGGATGGTGACAACCCTAGCGATGCATACTTTATGGCCTTCATGTTGACTTACGGTGAAAAACAAACGGAAGGTTCTTTATTGTGGGAGATGGAACTAGAAGTACCGCTGTATTGTCGAGGAATTGAAGAAGAAAGAAGTACCACGTAGACTGGTTATAGCTATAGGCTTTTCTTATAGGGTACTTACTTATGGTGGCATGGTAAGACGTAGTTTAGGGTTCTTTTTTTACTCCATATTTTAAGTATGATATGATTCTTCTATCTATCTCTCTAGAATCATTATGTTAAAACGCACCAAACACAACGTACACACTTAACGTAACAGTACAAACAAAACACGTAACAAAAACCAGCACTTCGAAAGCTTTATTATTTCGATATTCAAAATTATCCTGTCCAATAAAAATACAATCAATTCTATTGTTATTAAAACCACCCTCAAATGATAAAAAATTAATACCCCTGAGTCGATAGCTAATTAAAGCACAATTATCGCACTGATACGGTTTCAAGTCCTAAGGTAATGCCCCTCAAAGGAAACGTCTGCAAATAATACGAAAAGCAATTATTATCTCATTTGCCTCCTTTTCTCTACCGGCTTTGATGCTAAGAATTTTGATCGAAATCCAAGTAGGGAAACAAATCAAAGAAAATTTAAAAAGAATGTAGTTAAGAAAAGTATCGGTGGTGGTACGAAACGACGTAAGTGACTTAACAAATAATACGCGTTGAAAATGGAAATTAGGAGTTTTTTTCTGCTACAATTATATGGGACAAGGTTATGGGTATTATCATACTTTTTCTGGCCAGTGAATTACTAGCTAACTTTAGCATGGCACATTTATTTATAACATTAATAAGTAGCTTCATAACAATAACAAATTTAGTTCATAATGACGACTCCTTTATGCGAAATACAAAACAGATTCTAGACCTATCGGTATCACGATTACTAAAATGAAGAATTATTTCCAATATTATACAATCCACTAGAGACGGCAGCAAATTCTTCGAACAACATGCATTCTATAAACGTATCACATACGACGTTATGCTTGAGCACGGTAAAAATATTTTACAATCACGCCATCGACAGGTGGAAGTGACAAGCCGTAATATCGGATCAGCTTTTTTAACGACTTTCTTTTAAAAGTCCGACTTCGATTATACAGAGTGCTCTGATTTCCTTTGGTTGTTATTTGCGAAGTTTTCCAAAGGTCAGAAGTGATCGACGCGTTATCTTCTATTTTAATGAGATTTTGAAATATTTATGAGGTCAAATAAAGTAGGATTTTGTTCAAAGCTTAATTATAATACTGATTGTTATGGTTTAATTACGCGGTACGTAAGGTGTCATTTAAACTAATTATAATCATATAAGAAAATACTTCAATGGATTCTATATTAACCCTCCTCATTATACCTACATTATTATATCAGTAGTAAGTTGTATTAAGTATTACTACTAGCGTATCCACATCAAAAAAGTTTTTATTTGACAGAAGTCGTAAACATAAGGAGCTCGCTGTATAGTATCAAAATTCATGGCGTCCCCTTGCATCCATTTTAATGACGGCACCCCTATTGCCGGTCGCAACCCTTGAGATTTTTAAGACACCTCTCTACCTTTTGTTTTGACACAAACAAAGCTATTACCGTGAACTATGTTGTCCGATAGACCTCGTATAAGGATGCGAGGACAATCATATTTTGCTAGTTGTATTTGTCATTTATGTAGGTAAGTAAATTGATGCTAGTGGCAAGTACCTAAGTAATTAGGTACAAATTCTGAAATTAATGTAACAGGGATGTCATTTTCATACACGTCAGTGTAGATAAGAGCTGTAAAAAAAATATAACATAAATGATAATTAATGATTTTATTTCTGCAAATAGGATTTAAAAAAACACTTTTACACGTAATTTTTTTTAAACTAGTTACGTGGCGTCGGCATTTCCTAACTGACTACCTCTGAGAAAAAATACTGAAACAAAATCAGGGATTAAGGTCTCTTTTCACTTTTCATCATGAAGATGGTAAAGAAAACATGATGCATATAAGCTGCCAAAAATGTTACATAATATTTGGTGTGCACCTTGTCCTCGTGAATTTCTCCTAATTCTAAACTAAGATAATTAATGTAAACATAACTATTAGTGGTAAACACATCAATTTGACATCAGTAGTAAAAAGAAAACGTTCAGAAAACAAACAAAAAACAGTAAATATACGCAGGCAGTGCGCCACGAATCGGAATAATCGAATCGATTCTATCGAAACGAAACATCGAGTGGTAGTGAATTGGTCTATTAGTTCACCCTAGTTTAGTTACGGGTCCCCTCTATAATGCAGTTACTGTTAAGTTTATTGTTTTTAGCTTTTAGTTTACCTATGTCAATTTAGTTTTTTTTTTGTTAGTAATTTGTTCACATCTACCTGGATAAAAAATGACATTAATTAATTGTAATGACTATTATATTGTAATAACCTTAGATATTAAAGTTATAGTTTCAAAAAAAAAGAGCAATATGAGTCAGTGCTACACTAGATATTATGAAGTCCTACTAAAATAAGACCTTAAAAATGTGCCCTTATTGGACGAATTAAAATCTGTTTACCTTTAACGATTTCAATTGTAATTATTGTCACTGGAAAAAATGAAGTTCAATAATTATGATAATCCAGGAAAATAAGCCGCACACATAAGCCGTCGGTTTTCCAGCAATATGTTACAGCTCCCACAAACTGATCTAGTTATATTCCTATGGGGTTACAAGTACAAGAGGAACATAATAAATCATAAGTGGCGTTCTCATTGAACAGGAAAATAAAACGCGTTTCTCTGAATTGAGTGACACGAATCGTATCGAGTGATTGATACAGCTTTTATTTTTATTACCAGGTTGTAACAACAAATTCGTTGTTTTTTTTTCCCTGAACGGACCTATAATTAGTTGTTAAGTAATACAATGCAAATACTTTTCATTGAATCTTTTCTTCGTTGGAATCACTTCAATCTCTATGAACCTAAGTCGTACTCGCATTAAAAATTGGCATCTTTTATAAATGACGTAACAGACATATCAATACTGATAACGAAACAACCATTTTTTCACAGCATTTCAAAAGTATCAATGTAAGCAGCTCAAGGTTTGACAAAAACAGCCTAATTTTAGCTTTTAAAAATAAACGGAAAGATACATCATTTATGAATTGGAGATTTAATATTCAGTAAGTAATTAGTAGGTACGCGCGAACGTAAAATAAAATAAAACCTTATTTTAAACAAATCATTACACCGTTCACTTTGAACTCAATAACTTCGCTTAAATGTAATTCCCAAGAATTATAAATTGGTTCATAGTAAAAAATGAAATCTTTAATTAGGTACTTACCGTTAATTTATATTTTCACAGAACTGGTTTCACAATGAACCCTTTCTTTGAGAAAGTAGTCCAATCCTTTGTACGTGAAAAAATAAAAGGCGTTGTGTAATACTCCGACAAGCGAAAACAATCGTAATACCTTCCACGTTTTGCAATTAAGAAGCTCTGATCATTTCTCAAAACTGCTGAATAAGGTACCTACATTCAAAGTTCTTGCATGTTAGTCAATTTTACATAAAGAGGAATTCTAAGAATCCATCTGCTGCAGAAAATCAGATTACTTTTAGCTTTATACATTTTAATATGCAGCTAGGTTTCCACATTGGACGTTATAGTTTATAATAGTGTAGGTATAAGCAATGCTTGTTATATTGTTAAGTACCACGATGGACAATAATAATTGTCAAAATATTAAAAGTATAGAAACTACAAAATTATGAATTTGTGTAAATTTTAATGATATGTAATAAAATTACGAACGTGCAAAATTATGTTTACTTCAAGTACCATACTATACTTAACTAACGAGCAAATGGAGTAGAAAAGCATAATGTAAAAATAGTACATTTTAAATGTTAAAAATGTAAGCCAATAGAATACATAGCGGAAGACTAAGAGGTTACATCATAACCTCTTGAAAGAGGAGGTTCAGACCGCTACATTAATAATTCAGAACCGTCCTCTGATGCATTTGTTTGCGGTGCCCGAAGTAACGTGCCTCTACTACGAAACTTTGAAATTGAGAATGAAAATCCAAATTTCAAGACGGTCTCAAACAAATTTGAAAGTAATGCAGAATATGAGTCTAAAGATAATAAAGCGTTCGTTAAATTATCCAAATTGTTGGAGACTTTACAAATAAATTAAGAAAGAAATAGTTTTTACCAACAACACAAATCAAACTACATGAAATATCAAAAAAGTAAAATACACCATCGAGTTTCAAGAGTAATAAGACGAAAGTCCTATCATACAATCTCTGTTTGTTGATATCGTTCAACACTACCATCGTAACACTGCCATGAATTATTCACGCGAATTTGTCTACCTGATACAAAGTTACATTTTGTATTCCCATTATATTAACATGAACAGAACGTTGGTTTATGAAATTGCTTTAAATTTTATGTGTCATTAAATGTTTGTTTACACGTGTCAATTTTACTTCTGTAATTTGGACTGGTTTATTTCAATTACAATTTTCAATTGCTGTTTTTATATTCTTGTCTACAATGTGCTGAAAACCCAACAACTTGTTGAAAATTATTTTATTTCTAAAATAAGATCATGCAATTGACTATAAAAGTAAAGGAAATTGTTTATTTAAATTTAAATAGTTTATTTTGCGTATTACTATTTTTTTTTCATAAAGCTTATTTTTTGTCAGAAAATAATTCTGTCTTGTTTGTCCACAGCGAGCGACGGGGAGTACTAGACGCGGCGGCACTGCAGGCGTTAGCCGGTGAGAGCGTGCTGGAGAAAGAGAGACAATTATCAGAGATGATCCTGCAGCTACAAATGGTTAGAGAACAGCTTTTAGCGCAGCAGGAACACGCTAAGGTAAGTTTCTTTGTAATAAATGAAGAAAATCGACAATCAGTACAAGAACAATCAGTAGTTAGTAAGCATCGGAAATCACGAGCAAATGATAAAAACATAAAGTAATAAAAGAAAAAATACATTCAAGATTCGGCTCTACCACAAGTAATTAAAATGAAATCGTTAGAATAACCTAACATGTATCAAATCCAGGACTTTATTTTTAACAATCGGTGTCATCAGAGCTACACATTATCTTGCTACGATTAAGATGTATCTAACAGAATATGACGCGTTTGATCCACAAGAAAAATTGCCGATACAAATTTTTGTCACGTCTTCAATACTATCTGATTTCATATTTTGTATTAAAAATAAAGTACATAGATGACCTCGTTTACTGCTGCCAACTTGTTTTAATGAAGTTTGTCGGGTTATAAACAACAGAGATGAATAGACTTAGGATTATTTCAACGTCATCTGTTTCCAAAAGTAAGGGACGTTAAACTCAAGAATCTTAACCAATTTTTTCATCTGATTCGCTTTTGATATAATATTTTTAGTTGTAGAATGTAACGATGCATTTTTTGTCTTTTTGATTTAAGACCAGATTTACTTGCTTCTGATAAAAAATGTAGTTTAAGTACTTCAATTCAAATTAACAGTTTTTTGTCCGATTGCGAAACTAGTACTAATTCATCAGTCTTGAAAGTATTTAATCAAAAATATAATTGGATAGTTAAATATTTATTAATTTAGTTATCTACTTTAAATAATTGAGCCTTTGAAAGTAATGTTATTTTCCATAAATCTTTCGAAAGACGTGATTTATACGTTTTAGTCATTAACAGGAATCTAGAAACAAAAAGCAATATCGCTAATAATAACCAGCTTAAAAGCGCCATATTTTTCCAAAGAACGAAGCTACAAGGCAAGCTAATCACATTATTCACTAATTAGAATAGCAAGAATACTAAAATAGAGGTACACGATTGTATTTGACCTCTCCACCCCACTTAGAAACGAGTGGTAATACTTTGTTTTCAAAAGCTTTTATCTAGCCCCAGACATCTGTTTTGCATGCTAGGTCACGAATTGAAAAGGGCTAAGGAATGAAGGTTTATTCCTGTTTTGGAACTTTACGTTTAGTTCGTAAACTGGTGGTTATTGTTCCATTTCATGCGCATTTATGGAGTTGACAGCTACGGTGTCGTTTAAATGGCCGTTTTACTTACGAGAATCCAACTGTACATCACAACATAAATTTTGTACAATGCTATTGATAATTGTTATGGGGAATTGCGGAATTTCTTTCCAATGAAGGCGTTTTGTCTTTTCGCGTAGTTAAACTTAATGTATGGATGATGCAGCGACGTTCGTTAAGCACATTCCTTTATTCTGGATGTGAAAGGACGGACCTATCGACGTTTAACATCAGACGCTGGATTTGCAGACATGAAATGTGGATTATAGTGTGCAGAAATGAGCGATAGCTGTGCATCAAGTTTGTGGAATACAAACAAGATCAATTCACACTGAATCTGTATTGCCTATAAAATATTTGAAGTCGATTAATTAATTTAAAAAAGTTTCCTGTTAATCTCATTAGGTTTTATTATTTAGCGCAAATTCTCACTTATGGTTTCTCAAAATTGTAGAATCTGGTTCTCTTTGCAGCGAATATCAAAAACAATTATTTTATGTGAATCAAAATAAATCATCTTTGTGAACTTTTTAATATTTAAAGCCTAATTTATATTTTCTCAATCAATCAAATTTGTAAAATGTCTACCTACTCAAAAGTGAGCAGTTGGATTTGATCTTAAAGAGGGTTCTTGATAATGCTGATGCAAGGACGCTTCTTTTTCATTGTAATTCCTCCCTCAACTTCAACTTTTTGTTTACCCTTTTTACAAATTAGGTTTGTTACGGGCCCGTGTTCTTTTCAAAGGACTTTGTTATTTAGACGAGGCTGCCAAATGGTATTGTCATTTTCATTTTTTATATTACTTAAATATGCTAAAAGAATACCTAATTTCTAATTATATTCTGATAGTATTAAGGTTCACCGAAAACAAATGTTGTCATATCAAATAAAGTTAACAAAGAAAATTCTGTCAAACATATAACAACAATAGATACCTAGATAAAATCGGAACGCGTTACATAGCCTCTAATTACTGGGCTCGCATAACGCACATTCAATTTCAATTACCAATGTATACAATAGCGTGTATCCTTTCATTTCGAATCAATTTTCATGTTGAATGCATATTGTGCGCGGCCCGGCGCCCGTACGGTCTGCAACAAAGACACTCTCATACTAATGAATCAGCGATAAAAACTCGAACAACACTCGATCACATGCCCTCTAGTTAGGGCTGGCATTTTTTTTAATGATTTTTTCTTGATAACGTACTAAGGATGGGTTCAAAAAAAAATTAAATCTTTTATTATTTTTATTTAAGATTAAGATTAAATTCAAGATTTTTAGTTCAACAAGGTTAATTATGAATTCTGTTTTCACCAACTTATAAAAAACCAGGCCTAAAATTTTACAAGCAATATTTTTTTTAATATAAAAAATACCTAGGTATTTGAATTATTATTTGTAAAAGAGCTTTCAATCACTGCGTAATTTGCCTAACATAGGCAGCAGCCCTACAATTGTTGACGGTATAGATTGAAGAGGCCCGTCTATAGCGGTGCAAATGGGAACAGCTAATGGCGGGCCGCGTTCGTATTCGCGCGTTTTTTTCAGAACGTCCCTTTGTTGACTGTGCCAGGTGCATTTGGAATAGCGTTCGATACGGCGCGTTCGATTCATGGATTTTTTTTATGTTTTGTCTTTGAAATACCAGACCATTTTGTTCGGTTTGCTATTGGTGTTTCATTTTGATGTCACTACATAGATACCCTAAAAGTATGACTATAAAAGCAGGTATTGATATTACCAAATGACGCAGTTTCGGGGCTTAGCTTAGTCGGCCTGTGAATCCGGTACCTACGTACTGAACAAATAGTAGGTACCTATGAGGTATAACATTGGTTATTCGCCGTTGTTATTTAGTAAGCGAACAATTTATTCGTATTATGAGATGGATTTACAATAAGTATTTATAATACCTTATTTTTTTACTGAATTATTTAGGTCTGTGTCTAGGTACTAGGAAGACTGTAAAACACATTCGAAGAATTCTTTTTAACGGTATCTATAAGTCTTACCAAATCACCTCATCATATTTACCTACCACCTAAAAAAACAGACGTAATGATACATACATAGTCCGTCATCTATAAATACAACAGTAACAATATAGATCTACACCGTCTATCAATAACAGACATACATCATAAAATGTAATCCGTCTGCGAGAGCACTCACTCGAATTAAAACATCACCGAAATAAATGGAACATTGGTATGTGCACGCAGAGCCCCTATATTGTGCCCTCCCCATAGGACCAGACAAACGGAAATATGAAAATGAAACGTATAAACGGAAAAACGCATCAAACGCCTGTACGCGACGGCAGCCGGACAAAAAATGAACACAAACGACCGCTTAATTCGCAAAAAGCCCGTTTGATGTCGCTAATTGACAATCAGTCGGAGGACGCGTCTCATTGGTCCGCTTCCTGGTTCTGTTTTTAAAAATTCAAACAAATAAATTAGTAGGGTGGCCATCTTTGTTTTGTCCGGCCGTTATTTGTGTTGCGAGGGACGAGAGCAGATAAAAGTCTGCGCTAATTATGTATAAGGTCCTTTCTTTATGATGAGGGATAGGAAAATGCCTGAAAAATTGAAATACTTACTTTTTTTTCGAATGGTTATCCAGATTCTTAGAACCTTTTCATTCGTCAAATTGCAAAAATGCGTAGGTAAGCTAGTCGTAGTGCGCATGCTCCAGATAAGAATTATAAAATTGGGGATATTAGAATGAGTCTATTAATACTCTTCTGAGTCTAAAATTCAAAACTAAACAAACATCCACTACCAATATTAAATTCCATAAAAAGCTTCAAAATATTTCAGAGAATTAACTGTCGCATCAAAAACTAAAACATAATCATTTTTAAAAAGGTGTCATTTCCCATTAACCGTCAACTGCGACCCGGTAAAGCGAGTCAACAAGTTGCTCTTTAAAAAATATTTCAAATTAAAAAAATATATATATCCCTCGACATTCGAGGGGTTAACCGTGTCAGACCAATTAGTTTTTGAAAGAAAACTACAGGAGTGACGGACAGACATGTGTTGACAACGTTTTTGATTAAAAAACTTTTAAAAGATAATATAAAATGTTGGTTAGCACGCTCTTTAGCGCGGTTAGTACGTGCCTTTTTATCCAACTCAAGAAGCGAAATATGTTGCCTTGTATCATTAAACATAATTAGATACACGTAATAAAAAGTTTTCCCGAAGTAGGGAACTAATTGCAAACGCCAGCTATTAGAAAATAACGGCTAGAATTATTTGAAACAATTGACGGAAACATTGAAATAAAAACTAGCTTTTTAAATTATGTGATTCGAATTTTTAAATTCTCAAAAAAAACAAAAATATTTACAGAACTGCACTTCAACAGTCAATTTTAAATTTCGAAACATTGAGCATCACGTTATCGATGTACAGTTTATCGATTAGTTTACTGACAGAACGATTAGTCATCGAGAAACGATTTATGATTGGCGTCCGCCATCACCCCTATTTGTTCCTATGAACTACATCATACATCACGTGTAGTTACACTATTTAAGTATTTTAACCGCTTACATGTTTCACACAAATTAGAAGCACGACTTAAGTTATCTTAACTAGAATTTTAATAGCTTAGACGAGTTGCCTAACGTTAGCACTAAAATTACTAAATGTACTTTGTGGTTTTAATCGATGTATTGCAACCGTTAAATACTTTGTCAGCGTCATAAAAACAAGTGCATTTTTATCGTTAGTGGAAAGTCATTGAATTTTTTCCTCTCATTATTTCTATTAAGTACACTTACATAGAGAGCACTAACATTAAGAACAATTAGATAGAGACTATACTTACATACATGCAGTCACGTTTGTTTCCCAGAGAGGTAGCCAGAGACCACGGATTTCTATTTCCTACGATCCTGGCATACTTCTTTCACCTCATTACTTCGCATCATTTGACACTTTTGTAAAACATCTCCGATTTAGTCTAAGCACTTTCTTTGAGTTTTTCCCCTTCCCGATACTCCACATATTCAGAACCCAGAGACTATTATTTTTCATTTCACAGTACGCAATTAAAAATCAAAATGTCAAAATTAGGCACCTACTAATACCTACCATTGTCTATTTAAATGTACCAAAATTACATTCAAATAATACTTTGTAGTTATAGTTATAGAGTAATGTTGTAAAACTGTAAGTTCACTCAATGTACATAGTAACTTTTGTAATATTATTACGCAATTCGACACGCTGCGCGCTGTCCGACGAAATCCAGTTACGGAAAATCGTAGCGGTGTGAAAATGGCGACGTTTTACGATTACGCTTATAAATATAGAACATGCTATATAATAATAGTACCTAGGTGCGTACACTTCACTTTAACTTACTGTGTTTAATCTGTGATAGTTTTTTTTAGTATAAAACACTGATTGCCTGAGTCAAACCGAAGAACTCTCATCACCATCATCAGTCAAAAGACAGTCCACTGTTGAACAAAGGCCTCCCCCTTAGAACGCCACAATAAACGACAACTTGCCATTTGCATCCACCGATTGCCCGCAACTCTTACGATATTGTCGGTACCCCCTCCCACTAGGTGGACTGAGCAAAGTTCAATTAAATATGCTCGTATGTTTTTGTTAAGTAACTGCATTTCCTCCTCTTAATACATAATATTCATATTCCCGAATGGTTTTTCAGTTACAAATCTGAAAACAACATTGCGCTCAATATATTCGACCAAACACGTTGCTGAAAGTTTTGCTAAGGAGTCCTTACTGACGAATTAATTCTACCGTCTGATATCCATTATGTTCCATTGTAACCCGCCTATCACAAACCTCGGCTATCACTTCGGCTAAGCCATGAAATCATAACCGACAAGACATGCGCACAAAATTTTATAACACATCACTAAACCGTGTAAACGGACGAATAGAAGAAAATCCTCGCCACAAAGGCGTGCCCATTTCCACCGAGCATTGTGTGAGAACGCACCAGCAGTATACACCCGTCCTGCTCACACAAAGACACCGCTGCGATGCGCAAAAGAGATAGCCAACACAATAGACAATTGTTATCCCCACTTCTGCACAGTCGTGTAGTTAATTCGCGCGAATGTCGCTTGTAAAGCAACGTGATTAGATCGTTTTTCCCGTGATATGGTTCTGCCAATTTGATTCGCTAGTCGTCACTGTGAAAACAATGGGTAAGCGTAGGTATAAATAGAAGTGAATAGTTTGCACAGTTTACGGGCGTCGCTTCAGCAAGGCATTTACGATGTTTGGTTTTTCATAAGCCGTTTTATTCCGCGCAGCGTTCGCGGTTGTAAAAATCCGGGGAAACCATTAATACATTGTTTGTTATACCTACTGTGTTGGTTTAACAATAATTTACATACTCGTTAGTGATTTAAGATATATAAATGTTGTATTCTTGGTAATTAAATGGAATTGTTTGAGGATTGATTCAACATGCTTTGGTAGAATCGTGTGTTAAGTCATAGTTAAGCGTACTGACGTTTAACTGTACAATACGACATACTAAACTATTCCACGGCTATTGACCTTCGAGGCTCGAGTCTGATCAGCTCAAATTAACTGCAGCTATCTTCTTAATAAGTAGAAAAAAGGTAGAGTAAAAAAGATTTTTCTCAAAATATGTGACTTGTGTTTTTTATCTAATTTGATTCTTAAACAATGATAGTACTGAATTATCGTCATTTAAATAGGTCTGTGTGCCTTTACCTATTGTTTAATCAAAATTATCATTTTGCAGTACTTCAACCAAACCATAGGTAACAATACGATACCTACATTTGAAAATAACTAACCATTAAAAACCTCAGAACTAATTAGGATAGTCGTACCTTAAAATACCTACATATAAGTATAATACAACACTAATTACATACCATACTTATGCACAAACTAACGGCAAATCCAATGCAGAATATGCTACCAAATGTTTACGATCCCTGGCATCGGTAGCTTCATTTAAATACGCAACTAATAACGCATTTAGCTATCGAATACCGCTACAAGACAATATACGAAGGGTCGATATCTTCCGTTTAATATTTGCATACATATTAAAAGCTATAACACATTTTACAATGTTATTTACAACGAGATAGAATAATCTTCTTACATTCACAGAAGCACGATTTCACCTTTGTAACTAACTAGTAGCCAGCCTCGTAATGGCAGTATTAATCTGCTGTTGCCTATCAAATATGCGGTTCATTTCCTTTACATACATTTTAATATGTTTGTAAGTATTGATAAGAAAGCAATTTTATACATTTTTAGTGCTTGCTTATATCACACGGTTTTAATCTGCTAACGGAAGGATGGTTCAACTTCTTGTAATAGATAGTAATAGTTGCCAGTTTAAATGGTAAGAGTGCCACTTTACGCCTATCGTATATGTTATTTCAATCGTTCTTATTTTCCATAAAAAGACACTTCATTTTCAAACAATTATTCACGTGTAAAACATTGTGTATACAATAATTCACAAAACAGATTTTGGATTTGGATCAAAATGTTACTAAATACCTATTGGACATTTTATTGGACTCCATCGAAAAATATATAAAAATCAGCATTAATTTGTACCGTCAAATTATGTATACTAGTAACGATATGTTCTACTTATGAAATCATAATTTGTTAAGAGCACCTCACAATATTCAACTTATTTAATAGGTACCACAATCAGCTTACAAATTCACAAAAAAAAAGGAAATTATCAGTACCCTTTGTACGAAGTTGCTGAGAATTCACGAGGTTGAAAGGGGCTTGTTTCATTATTAAGTAGTGCACGCTTAGTTACCCGAAGAAGCTGGCAAAGTTTTGTGCTGAAAAAGCCTGAATGACGGTCAAATAAGAGCCGCTGAAAATTCTTTCGGCTTTTATTGTTTTGGGTAGCTGGTTTTGCGAATTACAATCTCTCTTTTTTCTAAATATAATGTCCTAGTTTCTTTGTTTATTAATGTCCTTAATCAAATTATGTGGTCTTGAAATTTCGATACGGTTCTTTATCTACAAATCCCATGACATTATAAGCTAAGCGATATCATTATTTAAAATAAAGATGTTTTTGCGCCCCGGTCACGTGAGGCCTAGCCGTAGCATATTAGCACGTAAACTAAATAAAAAATCCCGCTATTAAATAACCAACTACAATAAAAAAGTCATACAATATTCAAGCGCTAACAAAAATAGGACCTCCCACAAAACCGTACTGAAAAGTAAATTAACCTCTCTGCAGTACGAAACTCATTTACCGATACAAAACAAGACCTCAGCCAATAGAGTTGCCCCAATCGGAAAACACCGGAATGAAAAGACGTCTGAAACAGGTACGAAATCAACTGAAACATGCTTCTTTGTGTTTATTCAGTACACAAATGCTTTTCTTGGGCAGCATTCACGGTTTTCTATGGGGGTAATAAAGGTTCCCACGGACACAATGAGCCGGGAAGGCAAGGAGAGTGATGAAAAGTTGGGAATCTGGGCCGCGTTCCCGGGGCGACGTAGGGATGCGAACGTCGTTGTGTACTTTATCGATAAATGCTCTGAAAAGAAAATTGTGAGCGTGTGAAGAAAGGATGACAGTTAGGGTGCAGTTTGACTTGGATGGGCTCGTTTAGAATTTATGTAAGAAACTGTTTAGCTTATACTGACTTTTTATTAAAGTTTTGTTACGAATGATATTGCAATAATAATGTTAGTAGTTATGTAAAGAAGGTATATGGTGTTATGGTTGTATTACTGTGCTAAAATAAATTTAAAAATATCAAGTTAAATAGAAAATAGGTACCTACTACGTAAATAACATTTAAAAACTATTTATTATTTTGATAATTAGTTAATTAATAGACTATCGATAGGTACTAACCTCTCCATCACTAGAACGTAGTTATTCCCGTCACTTTCCAATTATTTTTGCGGTCTTTCTTCGCCACAGACTACAGTCCGCATTGAATGCGAAATAGAATAGCGCTGGAGCTTTAAGGAATTAACAGCTTTGTCCGGACGAAGCGGTAGCTACGGACTGCTTAGTTATTGTGGACATTGATTGGCGAAAGCGGTGGCGACTTACATTATGTAAGTACTTGACAGATTTTTAATACTTGTCGTTAGCTTTTTTACAATATACAAAGTGTCTAATTTTAAAACTATGTTTAGAATTACAAAATTTCGTTTAAAAAAAATTTAAAACTATTTCGCGGTTTTAATCAGAAAATACCTAATAATAAAGTCGCATTTTACTAACATTTAACAGATTTCGGCCTGAAATTAAGTCATAATATATGGTTTCCGTAAGCGAAATATCTAAATTCATGGCCTTTATTAAAACGCTCTCGCTACCGCTTCTCCCCTGTGTACCTACTGTGAGCGTCGCCTTAGTTTTCCTTTTCCACCAACTTGCGGTTAATTTATTTAATAAGTTGTTTCTGAATAGAGCACCCAGCAACGAGCGCTCGGATGAATCGGACTTTCCATTTTTCTTTCTTATTTTTTTTTCTCTTTCCACACAAAAAAATCTTCAGTATTTTGTTTTTGAAAGGAAACAGAAGCTTTACATTTATTCTTTTACTCTTTTGTGACAGTTGTTGGCTGAAATATCGTGCTAATTAGGTAAGGTTTTATTCAAAACATAAAAGCGCTCCATTTTATTATTGATAAATAGAAGCGTAATATAAGTATAATGTATCAAAAGTGATGCCTTTTAATTAATCATATACCATCCTTATTTTGACAATGTTATACATACTAAAATAAACCACCTAATTAACTTGCTTTTTAACCTTACCAAACTTTTTTTACGAAAAAGTATATCACCAATAAAATCCTTAAAAATAACACCTTGTAAAACACACGTACTATACTATAACGGTTTAACATGCTCGCACCAAAATTTTAAAACAAAAACGACGTAAGCTGTTAATAATTGGTTGAAAGTTGAAAAGGCCGACTTGTAATTCTTGTAACATTTATACTGATGGCAACATTCGCGATTTATTACAGGTTGTCACACTGTGCATGAAAGGAACACCGCACAATAGCCACCTACATAACTGACGCGAGATTTTAACTGTGTGATTAATTAAAGCAATAAACCGTTGTTTATGTCTCTCTCATTGAGCCTACACTTGATGAATTTTTAATTGCTTTGTTTGGCCTACTTTATTGTTTCCACTTATCCTGTTTTTTTAAATTAAATAAGCAATGTTATTTTTGCTGTTGTGTTTAAAAAAAAGTATTACCTATTAGATACCTGCCAATGTAATAATTTATAAAGTAAACATAACACTATGCTAAATATAAATGCCCTTTAACGATTTCCCTACAACAAAAGACGGTTAAGAAAAGAAAACAAAATGGCTTAGGTGCGTTCGAAATTGGAATTCATCAAAATAATGCGCGGAACGTGATCTCGTGCGAAGTGCACGGATGAGTGTATATTTCGTGATGCGTTATAGTTAGGGCTGGTTACCTTGGGAAATATTAATTTAACTTTGTAGAAAAAACTACGCAATACACTGCTTTTTGCTGAATTACTTTAAATTGGAAAATTCAAACATTTAAGACAAACAAAGGAAGAAAACACCGCTACTTACCGTTTATTATTTATTTTTGGATATAACACTTGTTAAAACTAACAAAATCTGCCAGCCCTAGGCTAACGTAAGGTGCGCGGGAGTCGGGCATTTCGTCCCGGTTCCTTTTTTAAAAAGCCGTTTTTATTAATTGCCCTCCATTGTTGGTGGTCGGTGTGTATGAGAATGCACAACGTTCTGTAACGTTTCGTCGTGTTACGGATTATCCCTTATCCGTTCAGAAATAGATCTTTATTTAACGTTGTTTGAAGTTACTTAATGATTATTATTCCAGAGAGCTGACATGAGCTATTTTTGTATGATTTTAACAACCTGATACACCAAACATTTTAAGAAATATTTAAACAGGAGGTGTGACTCAAGGTGATAAGTAACAAAATATATTTTCTTTATTGAATGTAAGAATTTAATGTGCGATAAATGAATGTACCTATTAATCTTCAATGTGGCCGACCAGCGATGCTGTTAACTTATCACCAACATTAAATGCGTTGACATAAAGCTTATTAAATGATGACCAAAATATTATAATTTTATGGTCACGCGTCATTGACAATTTTACTGGATAAAACGCGGCCCAAATCTCCGACAGCATTGTTCACTAAAAGAATGTCAATAAATCTCTTTTATTGCACATCTCGGATTCCGAGCAGATATTTTAACGATGGTTACTTAATCTTCAAGATTAAGAATCTCAGAGAAAGCATAAGCAGGCAATGCTACAGAATTTTTATTATACAAGGTATGTAAAGGTCACATTAAGCCTTATTACAGAGTGTTGAGGGAAATTTAGATTGCCAGCGCAAAAAAAAACGCGAATAAAAAGTACAGTCATCATCATAAGTAGCTTAAAGTGTTAAGTCAAATGATTGAAAGAAACAAACAACATTTCAAGGTATTGTTTCAAATTATAGAAACGTCTAAATGGTGATCTGAGAATATTTAAGACTTTTTACTATTTAAAAAGTTATTCTTTAATTAATAGTAACTATGTTAAAAAAAATGTTTAGCTTCTTATGATGCTGACTGTACATAATACATGGCTCAATCGCACGTAAATGACAATAAATATTTCACAATTTCGTTAGTAGAGAGATGCTCGGCCATTTCCTGTCCTGAAATAGAACAATAAATTTTCACTGGAATAATTGTAAATAAGTTAGCAGGTCGATTTATTGTTAT
Organism: Abrostola tripartita; assembly: GCA_905340225.1. Lineage (NCBI taxonomy): Eukaryota > Metazoa > Arthropoda > Insecta > Lepidoptera > Noctuidae > Abrostola > Abrostola tripartita. Next base: position 5,963,315 of record HG996504.1, read on the forward strand.
TTCTTATTCTTATTACTAGCACGAATAAATTCTACGTTGAAAAAATACTAATGTAATGTGCACATTGATTGAACTCGGACATTATTTACAAATTCCCTATTAAATAAAAAATAAAAAACTAATTTTCATAATTTTCGGAGCATCGCTACATTTTGCGCTTTTTAATAATAGTCGGCTAACTACTATGTGTACCTACTTATGACTGATATAACAATTACTTTTAGTTAAAAAGTAGCCAACATAGGTACTGCTTCTAGGTACATAATTATATTAGTATAACCGCAAAACATCTACGTATCATTTTCGTCGCTCTTGTCTTGTCATCAATTTATGTAGCTCGGTAGTATTTTTGCGGCTGCAAATCGAAAGTCCAAGTAATTACTATGTCCTAGTATCTTGAATACCTCATAATGATGATGATGATGAGTCATTTAAAATCATTTAAAAATTACCTATTAGGATAGGAATTAAAAATATCAAAATTTTCTTACTTTTCAAAATTAAAGCCCACTTTCATGTTCCTTAAAACTGAAGCTTAATGCTACGCTCTTGCACGCAGCTTTATCTATTTCAATAATGTTTAGTAAAAGCTACGTCACGAAATCCCTAGTTTAATGATAACGATTGGTATAAAATCCGTGATACGCACAGATTAGTTAACCTCAAAACATTTTTTTTAATACAACGTCTTAAGTCCCGTCAAAATAATACGACATTTGTCCGTCCGCGCGCCATTCGCTCCGATATTCCACACTCGAATAGATTTTAATTCGTCCCTGCGAGACGGATTTACGAGCGGGCCCCTCTATTGTGACTAAACATTATATTATTATCCAGTTTTCCATTTGTTTTTCTCTAAAATAACGCGTTTTAAAAATACTTAAGCGTAACTAGTGAGTCAACACACGTGGTAAATTACTTAGATTGATATTGGCACATTCCTTTTTTATGTTTTATAAATTTCTCTTTTACTGACGGACTTTGACTTTTAGATGATTTTTACGGTTTGTGGTGCAGGTTAAATAATCGGCACATTAAAGATATATTTATGATTAAAGTTATGTGCGTCTTAGAAAAAAACCTGTCGAAATTGCTTTTAGAGTTAGCGAACGGGATCAATGAATTTTGAGAGGTGTTAAAATAGACTAATTTGTCTATATGGTGTAATTTATGTAGGTACGCTCAGTAAAAAAGTGGTTTTACGTTTAAAAAATGACTTCGTTGGATGAAAAAATAGAATAATATTACATTCTTTTTTTCGTAGTTATACCAACATAAATTATATTAAAGATAGGTTACTAAATGTAATCCTTAAACGGATTGCGAAAAACATTTGGCAGCCATCAATATATTTCTCTCTCATTATCTATAACTACCTACCATTTTTCAACGCTCGGAACGAAGTTCATTAAACGTGTAAAGTAAGAAGACAGCATTAAAGAAATGTATTTAGTTACCTACTTGGATTACTGTTATCTCAATCTTAACATCGTACGGTTTACTATTTTGTAGTAACGTTTTTATTGGCTCGCTTTTGAATGTTTTTTTTTTCACTTTGATTACACCGGTAACGTTGATTGAAATCTGGTTTCACATTAGGATCTTAATTTCGTTTCTTTTGGCTCTTCTGTTTTGTTAGGCAAGGATTTTTCTTACAAGCATTTAGTATTTTTTAATTCTTTATCAGTGGTGTAACAAAAAAGATAACAAGAAATCGTAGACAGAATTATTGTATAAGATTAATTATGGCCAGTTATTATTAATTGTCAAAAAAGTTCAACGAAAATTGCGTTCAATTTCAACGCATAAATAGCTCAACGGTAGCCGAACTGTTCACGTTTACAAACTACACTGCACTGAAAGTAATATATTGATCGTGAATAAATCTTCTTTCTCGCATATTTCTTGCGTGCCCATTATTTTTTTAAGAATGCCACTGACAGATAGAACCGTCAACATTGTCAGGGCCGAACCAAATTAAATATCCTGTCATAATTTCGTTCCGTTTGACGATGCGACAGATCAAAGCTCATGAGATCCTATTATTATGAATATTGTTAGTCTGCACACGCTGCCGCTGCCGCCTACAACATTCTAACCTAGAAACAAGGAGGTTCATTAATATAGAGCGGTATTTAGGGGAAGCACCCGTTTGGGTTAGCGCGGGTTGTCCCAGTTTACGTATGTTCTAAATGCTTTAATTACAGAATTGTGTACTTCGTAATACCCCTGACGTTAAATCGTTTAAATAATGGAGTAATATATAGTTTTGCATGGTTTTATTCCTAGACTATGAACGTGGCATACATTTATAAAGTACCTACCTTTAAACATACCTACATACATCTGCCCCCTCACCATGAACTCTTAAAACAGGACAGTTTACGATGAGGAAGTGAGACGCTGCTACGAGCAGTGTAAGACGGCGTCTCGCTTCCACGTCTTAAACTGTCCTGCTTTAAGAGTTCTTGGTAAGGGGGCAGATAATGGTTCTTTAATCTTTAAATTTTGAAATCCAGTCTGAAAGATAAATATACGTAGGTACCGTTAATTAGTTTGACGAAGTCTTCAGATACAATTCAACCACTTCTAGTAGACTGCACCAGATTATAACACAGTTTCAAAAAGTTCACGTACCGATCCAAATTAAACAACGGTGAGAAATCCTACATTTAACGACCTCGTTATGGCTACCCTAAACGTACAAGTTCACACATTGTCGCAAGTGTCCTGAGTGTCGGAGTTCGATTTCCTGTGTCGACACACTCGCAAGTGTCATGAGAGGTCAGTAGTCTAATGTCAGTGTAAACATTCATGAACAGAGGTTACAATGTAAACTAGCTAGTGTGAGGTGCGCCTTTGATGTCCGCCGGCCGCAGGCTTAGGGCTGCCCAGCGTTAGTTTTATGAATACGTTATAATTGTACGGCGGCGGAAAGATAATGGTTTTGTAACAAATACTGCTGTCTTGTCGGCTGTTATAGGTTCCTTTTACTTGTATAACATAGTACTTAGGAGTAAAACTTTGAAAAATGGCTACGTAAAAATTTGTTATTGCAGTGTTAATAGTAAAAGTTTGAAAAGATAGGCACTGTAATGTAATGATACTATATTCTTACCGGCGTTGAAAGCTTAGGTATTTGACACACGCGAAACGATAGTCGATACTAATTTTTATAAAATATATTCAAATGATAACCCTTAACGGCACAGAGTAGTCCATAGAACAGAGTTTACATTGGCATCATTCAAATGTATGAAGTTGCTATTTACGTTTGACCAGAGCACTCATTACGGATTGTTATTGGAATAATAAAGAGAGAGGCATCGCATCCGACTAGCAGTGAGATCGTAACGTATTTCCGAGTATCTCTATCCATTGCAAAACGCTATCGCTTTATTCTCATCAGCGATTCCGCGAACTGACACTTCTGTTGTTGTTTATTAATCTATGTTTATCTGAGCTAGTTTTTAACTTTGATAGAATGTTTGAAATTGAAAAGTGTTATTTTTTTATTCAAATATTTGACGAGGGTGTCTAAATTTACGCGACTTTTATGGAGAACCAAGAAAATTAATATATGATGTGTGTGAAGGTGTGTAATCACGTAGATTTTAATGAAGTGACAATATTGATAGTTTCACTAACTAGACAGCTGGACAGTAATTTACGATTGGTTTTATTGCCCAACATAATTTAGCGTTGAGAATGCCTGCGTAGCCGCCTACATAAAATCCTTTAAAATACACAAAAATGTGCGACAATATTTTTATGGATGGCTTAATATTCGTGCATCCAAATCTACCCATTTTTTATGTCGACTAGTGACACGCCCCAACATCGTTCGAGAGCATTTTGACAGCAGTGGACAAGACAGCGCCGTGGCTATCTCTATTATTAAAAAGAGTTTTGAAATAATGAAACAAAATAAGAGAAAGAAAATCATAACACTGATTTCAGCATTGCTTACATCTTTGAGCGGAAGTCGTCATGCAAAGTCACGAATATCAGAAATTTCCAACAAAGTGTCACACCTTTTTGTTGTAAAAAAATTAAATTAGTGGACATAGATTTCCATGTCACCCTAAATAGGTTTACGCACAAATCTTTCGGCGCAGCGTCGTAGAGCGAGCTTGTCATCGCCATTTCAGTTGTCAGCAAGACTACGATAAACTGGGGAAAATTAACCAAGGGCCAACATTAATGTGTCCCGAACGTCCCAGTAAATTATTGACATTAATCAACATCGGTAACAGAATGAAACACACAAATTAAAGTAAATTTTCTCATTCTACTAAGGGAAATAGGCAATAAATTAACTTTTATTTTTGTTTACACGTCAAATTGGTGCTTTTTATTAGTAATTTGAAGGTAAAAGGCTAAAATCTTTGAACTAGAACAGTTCTGTAGATAATGATTTAAATGAATGAGTTGTAAAAGTCAACTTCCAAATCTAGGTCACTATTAATTTGGTCATTATTTATGCTAAGCTAAGCTAATGTACTATTGCGCTACATCCAACTAAAACAAAATTACGAAACATTTTTAATAAAACTTGTAACATTTATACTGTACAACGTTTTAAAGTCACAGCTCATCTTAGGCGAATTTTTTTAAAAGTTTCATAAAAATATTAAATTAATGACATCATCATTAAAACCGTTTCATATGTTAAAAGACAAAATAAGTATACGTACGATATGTAAACCTGCGCTAACTACAAAATGTTTATAAAACTACCGACCGTTAAGTTTTACATTAGGGAAAGCAAGAGGCCAGGGCGACTACAAAGTGCCTTAAATTTTTTAATTGCGAGCCGCCTTATGTTATTATACGTCTTTGTGCATTCAGGGAACATGTGTGAAGGCTTTGCGGGGTAATGTGCGAACACTGACGCGGCAGTGTAATGTGGACGCTTATAGCGATACAAGGGAAATATTAATAGTACATTGGCACGTCTGATGTTAAAATTAAAGCTTATAAAATAAGGTAACAAATATGGTTTGACACTTTTTATGTGCAAAAAGTTATTACCATAATCGAATTGTATGTAAAAAGGTATTGTTGTTTCATCAAACTTCCTGAAAATTTAGAGTCCTTGAGTTAAAAATTCTACTAAAATTATCTCCACGTAGGTATTATCTACTTTAAATAAGCATTAAGAGCTGCAAAACAATTCTGTATTACCAAAATTAGTATACGTTCAAAATAAAAAATGATTATGAGAATAAAAAAAATGTTTTGTCAAATCGCTGCCTTATTTTAACCCGCCCCCGCTACCGCCTATCACATAGACCACGGCGTTAGAATTTAATAGAGTCCCTCCTTACGCGACACCCGTGTATGGACCCAACAAGAGCCTTTTGAGCCGGCACAATATTATGAATATTATGCTCATTAGTGGACGGTTATTTAACAACGTGCCTTTTTAGAATAGTTTATATCAACCGATTTAGTCGAAAACCTATTTAGTATTCATATTATTACATAACAATTATGAATTTTAATTATTTTGTTTAAGCTGTATTTATGTTTTTGCTAATCGTTTCATTGTTTTGTTTCCAGGTAAGTTCGAAACGCCATAAGGGTAAGCAAAGAAAAAAAAGCTCTACAAGAAGAAGAATTTAGAATGTATTTTATCAGTATCAACAAATGGCTTCATCTCCTTATAATTCAGTAAGAATCAGCCAGTAAGAATCAAATGTATAGAATGACTCAAACATTTCGAATCTAATTACGAAATTCTAATAAACAATCCAACTAAGATCTGATAAAGCCATATACCACAGAACAGTTCTAAAGTAATCAACAACAAAAGTTTCCCACAAATGTACCAAGAAACTCGAGACCACAACGTTTTACTTTTAATCTCTGCCTTTAATTGCCCTCACGGCCATTAGACCTGGCAACACAAACTTGTATTATACAGTCGACAAAACAAAGCTCATATCAAGTTTACTTTATTTTGATCTTCATTGCTTTTTTTGTTAGGGACACATGAAATTGTTTAGTAAGTTAACCAACAATGTATGTTAAAAATAAGCCAAAATTAGTCTACACAGTTGACGTAGGAACATTTTTGAGTTTTAGGACCGCAGAATTATGTTGGTCACGGGAGAAAAGAGTTATTTAAGTGGCGACTTCTTTTAGTATTCCGTGATACGTAAGTTTGGAGTGGTAACAACCTCTTTATAACTACTGTGTAAAAAGTTTTTATTTGTTAATTAGAAGTAAGTACAGTGTTTCGGTGCACTATTTCCTTGTAAACTGACCAGTGATGTAATGTAGAGTCATAGTAATTTTAATTTAAAACTTTAACTACGGATACGAAAAGATTTAAATATAATCTTTACTATACTTTTTGTATTAAAACACGTAATTTATACATTGGAAAAGAAAGGGACTTGAAACACTCTTTCTGAATTTAAATAATTATGTGTACAAAATATGTTTAGACAAGTAAAAAGCATTGGTTACTAACCTTAAACCTAGCTCATACATAAATATGACTATTAAACACATTCTCTTTTATAGTTTTTTGTCAATATTTATAGCTTTTATTTGAATAATACGCCTATAACCAGTAACTCGAATCACATACGAATCTTAATACACACTTGAATATGTGTTTATTTGACTGAGAGTAATAAAACGACGCTCAAAATATTCAAAATGGGACGTAATTTAAAAATTCGTGAATTAATACAACGCTATATTGTCTTCTAGCAATGGTTTTTAATTTCACGGCTTCAGTTTCAACAAACACATTATCATATATATGTCAAAAGCGTACCTTCCGAAATAGATTTGGGAATTTATCTTGCAATAAAGTCGGACCTACTGGTGTGACAAAGCCGTCGTAAAAGATTAGCTTCGATAATACTCCCCCGCGGTTAACAAGCGAAAACCTACTTTATAATTGTGTTACAAGGTTTGTTTTAATGTGTTGGAGGTTTCGAGTGTTCAATAAAAATTCAAATAAAAATATAAATAATGGTGATAGCTAGTTCACACCATGGTGATGTCCAGTCCCACGCTTCGACAGATTCGACAAAACCATCAGTGTTCTCAGCCCACTTGACAAACGATGTAACGAGATAAGGTCGGGTGCATATCGTTCGGCCCGATCGTTGGTCAAGGCATGATTGTGGAGCTGTCGTCAAATTCCGTTGTTCACTTTGCTCAGTCGACAGTGTATCCTTCGAAATCGAAAGAATGATTAGATGTCTTCCAATGTATAGTTTTAGTCTGGGTATTCTTCTAATTTGGGAACCAAGGATACTCAAGAATTTTGACGGACCTATACAGATTCTTTGGAGGCTTCCTCTTATATCTATTAAAAAAAAATTGTTTATGCTATAGTACCTACAAACTACAATAACGCTATTTTGGCCATGATAAACTTGAGGTTATACGAGGTATACATTCGGTATCTGCAAATCTCAAAGCTATACAACAAGCAAAGTGTGCGATGGTAATTAAAATAATATCAAATCTAATATTCAAAATTAAACACGTTTAAGGTTCATAATATACATATTGATGGTTAATGAACAAATTAAAAGGCTGTTATTACCACCCGGAAAGAGATAACGTCTATTCTTAGCTAGGAACGATCACCCAGCAAATAAGCACCAAACACAATTCTGTCAGCGGATACCATAAGAACATTATTAATCAGAACTCTTACTAAAATATTAGGAGAATCGTAATGGTGCGTCACAAATAACATAATATTAATATGATTTATGCACAACACCGGCCGCGTTAATGATCGCAGCTAACTTGTTTCCAAAATAAAATGGATGGTGTCTTCTTTAAGTAGTTGTTACTTCGTTAATAGGCGAAGTGAAAATGTGTTTCCGTGATACCTACGGTGGATAGCGGCTCTGTGATTAATTGGACTATTAGCATGAATACCAGGGATTTGAACTAGAGGTGTTGCGTAATGAAACTTGCGTTTCAATAGAACTTTGTAATTATTACAATCATTATACTTTACGGTTAGTGTTATGTAGATTAAAGGTACGATGAGGCTGGCAGGACCTTGTGAAGAAAAGCCTCTTTAATTTAAAATAAGGATTAGAAAAAAAACTTGCATGCACTTTTCAGTCGAAATATGGATTTCTAAGTTTACGCATGTGTAAGATTAGCAGTTGCAAGTCAAGGTACCTATTACAGATGTATGTCTATTATGAATGTTATTCCGATAATGATTTCAATTAGTCATTTATAAGTAGGTACAGCCTTTCTTTTATTCCTAAATCTGTGGAGCCTTTTCTGTTGAGAAAAAGGATAGTTTACTTTTGAGTAGCTAATTGATCAAGAGGTATTAAGAATAGGAATAGTTGACAGAACCTGTATTAAGTTCTATCTACAAACATTACCTGTATTGTTGCTCTTTCAAAAGATAAACAATTGAAATATAAGTTTCCTATTAAATAAAACCTATTGTAAAAAAAGCAGAGCTGAAACAACGGAAACATTAAAACAAGCGCGTATAGAATTATTTAACGTCGTAACTAAGAGTATTCAAAACGTGCCTTCCTGCTTACATAACTATTCAAAGGCTGTCTTTTCAGTTGTCCGTCTGTCTGTCAGCAACAATGAGGATGACAAAACAAGCGATATATTCCCATATGGGCGCACAATGAGGTTTTGTGCCTGCGTACGCGCACTTCTTCACAACATGACGGCCTTTAAGTATTGTTTTCAAGTTTCTTAGCATTTTAGTGCTCCAGCTTTGTGGGAATCAATAATTAAGATTAAAGTTATTATAAAGTATCGTAAAGAAATCTAGTTTAAAATACAGGTTGCCTTATCTGTGAGAAAATAAAATGTAGGTAAGTAATTATAATCCTTGTAACGAGAGCAACGTAAAACTATTTAATAAATTCAAACGAATAAAAATCTACCTCTAATCTGATCGCACACAATATTTTATGTTTTGCATTAGTATAAAATTACTATAAAATATGTATTTCCTGTCGTTCTGTTCGTCAATAAAAACCACGTTTATGCAAAATTGGTAAAAACCACATTATAATAATGTCGCGGAGATACCGCAACTCATTTAAATTACATGCACAGTATTTCATGCCGTGAGAATTTCGCAAATATTTGCAAAGCTTTTCTTTGTCCTTTTTAAACACATTTAATGATTCCGCCGACGCATCGCACAACAATACACCGCAACGGTCGACAAAGGAGTGAGCCGAGCAGGGCATAGACAACGAGCGAGGGTTTTGTCTCGGCCCATAGACAAAAGCTCTTTCATTGGTGGAACAATGACGGGTCGTCTTTGCCTCATTTATCATACAGGCAGGTTACTTTCATCCAATAATTACAATGTACTGAGGATTCAGACGTTCAGAGAGGCTTTAAAGGTTTGCATTGTGGAAATTAATTATACACAACTACTTAGTTTAATTCATATCTTAGTTACGTAAGTAGGTTATAAGCGTCTACATAATTATTTTGAAATATGTAATTATAATTTGTAACTCATAATTTTCATCATCATCATCATCAGCCAAAAGACGTCCACTGTTGAACATAGGCCTCACCGTTTAAGCGGGGGGGTTTGCCATAATCCCCACGCTTGGCAAGCGGCTTGGGGATCGCAGTATTGGTGGAAGAGTTAGAGAAGACGCTGCTCGCCCATCTTCTGAATATAGCATTTTCCCTTAGTCGCCTCTTAAGACACCCACGGGAGGAAAGGGGGTGATCAATTCTAGGCCGGATAGCACACGGCACGGCACTCATAATTTTATAGGCCAACAATTTTTTAACGCATTCCTTAACAAGAATCAAAAGAATTAACACCGTTTAGGCAATTATCATTTGGAAACAAATCTGCAGGTTGACTTTGTCATCAAAAGTTATAAAATAATAAACCTATCAAATATTGATCTAAACAACTATATAATATAACAAACTTATTATACTCTGAGTTTAGTCCAAATGAGCATTCTTATGACAGAGGAACATCTAAATGGTTAAAAAAGCATTAATATTTGAACGGATCAAATTACATACAAACTCATTAGACAAAGACAAAAATTATAAATCGTGATACTATCTTGACGATAACGCATTCTATAAATTTAAAGGAAGAACGTCTTTTAAACACGAACAATGCTGACCAATCAGAACAGGTTTTTTAATTTTAAAAGTCGAGAGCTTTGGACTATGGTTTACATAATATTTTAACGAATTATTGCCTAGCGTTTAGTAGTTAGTGTAACATTATAAAGATAACAATTCTTAGAATACCTTTTTGGGGACAAACGTTTTGAAGTCGTTAATTAAGAGTAGGTTTACATTACCTTATAAATTACGTTTTGGTACTATGCGTTGGTGTACATTCTTATCAAATATTTTGGTATGTTCATCAGTTATACGTACTTAGCACTAATATATTTTGTCGTACGGTTAAGAGTGAGACAGATATTTGATCAGTGACGTTCTTGTTTTTGAGCAAGCTATTTCGATTTGCTTACATACAAGTTATTTATTTCTCGTAGCTAAATGAAATATAGGGTAAATATGAAAGGACGAGTTATGATAACAATCAAAAGAAGCGTTATAACAGCAATATAAGCAAGTAAATGGCTTGTTGCTGTCAAATAAATTACTTCAGTACAATGGTAGATGTTGCATTTCTAATAGTAATAAGTTGGATGTCTCAGGTTACCCCACAGTTCATTATATTATGAGATATCTACTGTTATTGTTATCAAAACTATACACACCTTACACGCGTATGAAGTTTTTTTTCCGGCGATTAATTTTCTATGCTATCATCATCAATGGTAATGCTAAATTTTGGAAAAATGAAAGAATTTTACAACTTATTGTACAATAGACACAAGTATATGTTATATCTCAAAAATTTATGATACTAAAGCAAAAAATAGATACGTAAATATTACTTTTTAACTAGATACCTATTTAAATTTTGCAAGTGATTAAAATGTCAACATGTATAAGTAAGTACGGTACCTACCTTTTATGTTATGTATATCAGAAAGTTGGCATACTAATTATAGGTGTGTTATGTGCTGCCTATTTCTTATCTCTCCGTGTCATGGCAATAGAATGAGAGCCGATAACTGTTCGCGATACTAGCTCACTAGTTGACAATGAAATAACAACCTATTAATACGGATCTACAATTGCTACATTACTGTAGCCTGTAAGCTTGTTTAAAACTTTCAAGGATACTTCTTTTGCTTAGTATAATTCGTGGTAAAAATATATCCTTTTTGGTATTTTACAATTATTGAGCTGGATTGCACTTTTACACGTCATTTAACCTTTTTCCATCAACTAATCTTCCACCAGCGTTCACCTAAACCAAAAAGTACGCGTTACTTATAAGTAACAAAATTCATCTGTCAAAAAAATCTAGGTATACATTCCAACAGATTAAAAACAAAAGCGGCTAGCAATGTGCAGTTGCACGCGCTGTTGAGCCACGGGCGGGCGGCGACCGAGGAAAGGCAAAGGCACGATGGTTTGCAGCCAGTCGGAAGCTTTGCACCACTCTATCCGCTAGAGGGACGCTCTATTGCCGTTGTTCCGAGTGCACTTGCGCGCTAATTGTTTGCAGAAAGGGTTCCTCGAGTATTGTTCCGATGAGTTTCACCGTCAGCATGATAAATGCGAATTAGAGTTTTAACCAATTTCAAATTTAAAAAATTTCCCATTTCCTGACTTGTTTTTAACTTATACCTTCAATCTAGGGGCAAATTTGATAAATACTTACTACAACTTTTACCGATGGTGATTATGGTTTCATTGGAAAATATTACGAAGGAATTGGTAACGGTGAAGAACAATTTTGACATTTACTTAATTGTTCCAATCTTGACATTTATTTGCAGAAGATGACATTTTACGATTGTACGTGCACAGTTTTTTTGATTTAAACCATCACGGCCTGCTGTATCTGACGCTACGCATGGTACTTGCGCATTTTGCCGCGGCAATTTTTCTCTAATTAAAATTATACCGATTGTCGTTTCTATCCGCCGCGTTCGTTTGTTGTGGTCCGTGACGCGTGCCATTTGAAGCGCACTTGTGCTTTTTAGTGCCCGCGTTTACCCTTCATGCTCGTATCCGAACCAACTTTGTACATCGAAAATAATGGTTTATGAAGTCATGTTTTTATTTCCGCATTATACTGGCAAGGGTTAGTATTTTGGGAGAAAAAAATGTTTATGAGCATTTTTTGCGGCTTATATTTGTTTTCTGCTGCGTGGAAATGATGTATCCAATTGGATGCCTTTTTAATTATGTAGGTAGGAAAAGTTTTGCCATGTTATTTTTAATTACCTATATATTAACTGATTCAAAAGACACGCTTATAAATACATTTTTGCGACGTAGAACTTTTAGGAAGTCGTTTTATAAGTTTATATTCCTCAGTCCTATACTAATCGCTGTTTTATGACACGTTTTTTAACCTACTATAAATTAACGCGTCGTAAACGTTTTCCTACAGAAAATGACCGAACAAAAAACCGTAGCGCTCAGCGTTCGCTTTCATCGCTTATCTCGCAAAAGTTACTTCCAACACATTAGCTGGCGAAAAATTTACGCATATTGTGCGTGTGGCGATAGCACGCGTTTGCGGCAAAAAAATCGCGCGATAAACGTCGACAAATCGTGTCGGAATGACGCGGCAACCGCTAATGACGTAACTCCTATCTTTCGTCACGATGACGTAGGGGACAGAGATCATTTTAAAAAAAGAGGGAGGGGTGTAAATGGTCCTTTGTGGACACCGTGATTGGACGATGTTTTGTCAGAGTTTTCTCACGTTAGGGATGTACCTTAATTGGGATTGATGATTGTCTGTGATTTCGAGATGTTTTAATGGGAAAACTATTTTTGTTTGCGGTTTTAAAAGAGTGGGGTTGCTTGAGGAGAATGCTTTGGATAACGCGCATATTTTTAGACGGTGAAGTGTTTTTAGATTGAACACGTGTAGTTTTAAATAGCTTGATGTTTGCCGTAATGATAGCTGTTAATTGTAACGTCTAATTTATTTAATGTTATTTACGTTTCTTCGACGAGAATGAAGGGAAAGATAGATACATTTTAAGTCTCCCATACTTCATCGATATCGTTAGGTATCGGATCCCAAGCGCCACCGCAATCTTTTCTAATATTCGAAATCAATCGAAATATTTCCAGATGGTAATCTAGCCTGGGAGGGACATTTAATAAATCTAGGATCTAAAAATCCAGTGTGTTTAAAACTTATAAGCAATACTTTGCATACATTCAGATTAAGTGATCAAAGGAATCGTTCGTGAAGGACTATTGCACTTTATTTTAACGTCCTACAAATTCACAAGTTAATTAATGAGGAAATATGTACAGAAAATCAAAAGAAAGACACGTTCACTCCAATCACTAAAACTCCATTTCAATCCAACGACCAAATAAATCTGTATACAAAAAGGTTTAAATCACACACAACGGTAATAACAACAATAACACATTTAAGCAGCTTACCGTATCATTCGACCGCATTTTCATAATCATATCTTGCGTCCTTATCTCCTCAATCCAGGAGAATGAGACAAAACACCCTGATTAACAAGGGTATCAAAATCGTAGGCATCATCAAGCGTATTAGTCGATCCCATTAAATAGGCACCCCTGTAGGGGCAAAAGCTAACACAAGGAGCATCTTTGTTTAACCAGATAAAATCTCTTTGACAATTTGTGCTTATTCAAATAAGCCGTCCCCTGATACATAATGGCTTAATATTCAGTCTTTCGCTTGTATAGTTTGTACTGATATTTTAATTAGTTCGCTTGCTCTTCTTCGTACGTTATCTTCAAAGTTCTGTTATGTAGATTGTGTACAACATCAAATCTTTAAACTCAACTTTCAACACTTACCTATATCGTTTCTTGCTGGAAACACACTACTAGTAACCTTAATCTTTTTATTAGAAACAGTGATGTTCACAACATTAACACTAGGAATAAACACAAATATGTTGTACCAGCCACTAGGCTTCAGAAAATTAGTAACTCATTCAAATGTCAATGCATACGTTTTTATAATAAAATCCCAAACGACATTCAAAATCTGAGTGTGAACAAATTTAAGTCGTTTATTAAGCACAAACTATGTAGAAAAGGTTACTATAAAGTGTCGGACTATCTCCTAGACAAAAATGCTTGGGCTTAAGCCACTTCACTTACCTATTGTTATATTGTTTAATTTTGACATTTAATTATTATATTATTTATTTATTTTACCCCTTTTTTACATTTTTGACATTGTTTGATCATTTGATCTATTTTGTTTTTGATTTGTTTATTTATTTTTTACAAACTGACATTATGTATTAATTTATCTTTATTAATGTGAAATTAATGTACAATGTAGGATTTATCCTTTTTATGTAGTTTTTTTTGTCTGGCGGTTTGAGTATTTTTTATACAGCCTACCCAAATGTCCTGCAGATGGTACGAGACGGGGCGTCTGTCAGGACAGGTTGACTCAAATCTGCTTTGGCTTTCTCCAAAAGACCATCACAGACGACCTACATTGTACAAACAGACATGAAATTATATTATTTGTAAATGTGAGCATTATGTAGGATTTGCTTTTTTTTTTTTTTTTACTAATTTTTCTTTCACGTGTCTGACGGTTTGAGTATTTCAAGCGGCCTACCCAAATGTCCTTCAGATGGTACGAGACGGGGCGTCTGTAAGGACAGGTCGACTCAAACTCGCCGTGGTACTTTCTTAAAAAGACCTCTTCTCAGACCACCTACACTGTTCTCACATACATTATTTTTTACCTGTCTGGACTTTAAAAGAGACATTGACCCCTGAGTTTGTTTCGGCGTTTCTTCTCAGAGGTAGTCAGTTAGGAAATGCCGACGCCATCTATCTAGTTTAAAAAAAAAAATGACGTGTAAAAGTGTTTTTTTAAGACCTATTTACAGAAATAAAATCATTTATCATTTATCATAGATTTTACGTTTTGTAAATGCTCTTTTCTAGCCTAAATGATGTAAAACACTTGTCAGGTATGTCTTACGAACCTAATACCCTATTTTTTTCATAAAATTTCTTACTACCCTCATTCGTATAAAGGATAGAAATCTAGGGGCTTGATATAGTGCTGATACCTACAAAAAGTCAAATTCTAACTTGGAAACAAAAATCTAGGCACATTCCAGCTTCAAAAAGTGAACCAGTAAAAATATATTTTACTTTGCCACTCCAAAAATACATAATTCCCATTTATTTGTATTAAGCAACAAACGCTCAATAATCATTCTGAAGTTAAAGCAAACAGAACTTAACCTTTCCTTTTCCCGTTTTGATGAACCGACAGACGACGTTGGAAATTAACAAAACAGATTACATTCGGTCTCAAAGAGACGGGGAGCGTTGTTTGCCACCGATTCTTTCCATCTACGTAATCGCGGGACTGGAAACCGAACGTACCCTATAAAACACCTCTTCTGAATTGGCGGGAAGATGAATGTCACAGATATAAAATGAGACGCTTAATTTTTTTTTTCGAGGACAAACCTTTCAGAAATATCATGGAAAAATAAGAAATATTTATTATTGTGATAATTGAGAGACAAAATGTATTATTTTTTTATTTTAAACGTTATGACCGTTTAAACTAGCACTGTATTTTTTGTCGGTTCAATATTAGGAATATTTATAATGCAAAAATATCTAGTTATGTTCGTGTGAACTAACATATATATTAATACCTAGTCATGTGTGATTCTACATGATGTGATTCTTATTTTATCAGGATTTTTTCAAATTATTGTCAAACTTTAAAACTGGAAACAAGATTGCCTTCAAGTCTATTCATAAAGAAAGTCATTAATACAACTTTCCAGTTATACTAACATTCGAAATTCAAACAAGAAGTCTTTATCAAAGTCGTTTCAAAGCGTTTGTCAAATTACGTATCCCCCCTTCGACCCGCGAACCCCTTAGTCGCAAATTCAAATTCTATATTTAAAATAACTGATTGTCTGTTTACATTTCTCTGCTTATATTGAATACGGTGCTTATTTATGTAAGGCCGTCGATTTTCATTCGCTTACCCCTCTGTCACCTGTTCAATTATAGCGGGGGAGGGAGGGGAGGGGTCTAAATAAAATGGTGACTTTATTAGCGTTCGGTACATAATCGTTCTGGAATCAAAGGCGTTTGAAATTTCGATTTCTGAGTATTGTGTACTCGTAACAGCTTTTGCAAATTAAGCAATGTTTGGATGGTGTTACCTAGGTATATTATTTCTTTGTAATATATGTTTAAAATGCGATGAAAGTTATAATTGTTCACATGTCGATCAGAAACTGCTCAACGAACAAAAACATTTAAATTACTGTAAAATCAAAATGCCAATCTAAATTTATTAGCTATTAAAAATACCTGTTATCAGTTATACTGAAATCACGAAAGAAATATACATTCAGTTTTAAATACCAACACACGCAATTGGTATTTTCTTAAAACAGGAAAACTCCATTATCTTAAGGAAAATGATTCCAAGCATAAAAGCCGTGTTTCGGAAAATTCGAAACGAGAGATAATTGATTTTATTCTAAACAGAATTTAATGCACTTAGCATCTTCTTAAGAATCCCCGGCCATTCATAAAGGATCTGTTTGTATGGGGAAAATCATTTTATAAATTAAAGGGCCCTATTCAACAAGCGCTGACCACTTGCATAAATTATTGTGTACAGTCAAAACCATTAAAAGGTTATTTTTTCCCAAGATATTTTTTTGGTATCATTAATTCCAATTTTCGGAATCTTTCGTTTCCTTTAGGTAAGGAAATTATTTAGAATATTTTCGTAAGTGCAGTAATAATAATAATGTCCTCCTGACCGAATTTGGTCACGGCGGCCAGTCTCAGCTAAGACTAGCCATCTGCGCAGGAGATATTACACATATGCACAAGTATGCGCGCGCAGACACAGGTGCACTCCCTATTCCCTCACTCTCATAATTCGATGGGTCGGTAGACCGACACGACCGGAGAGAGATCAGGCGCAGGACCAACGGCTTAACGTGCCTTCCGAAGCACGGTGGGGTCTCGACATGTGAAAACGGTCACCCATCACATGACTGACCGCGGCGAGCACGGCTTAACCCCGCAGATCGGCTGATCTGCCGGGTAGCCGCATAGCTACGAGCCCCACAGTGCAGTATTATTGGACAGTTAGATAACCCTTTTGTTCCAACGTGCTTAAAAATTGTGACATCAGTTACATTTCGTCGCTGGGTCGTCAGCTTCTAACTCGCTGATTGGCTAATATTCAATCCGCGGTATGAGATTTTTTAAATATAGCTATTGTCGAGACAACAGAAGAAGTATATTCCTAAAATAGTGATGAAAAATAAAATGGTCACTCAACAGGTCTGCAAGAGATACCGTCACTCGTACACTCCTCTCTTCCAGAACATATTATGTACATTTTCCAAAGGCCTAATTAAAATGCGCACCACCTTAATGAATTCATAAAATTCCCGCAACATTTTATCAATCCTTTTACAACACAAAAAAAACTAATGTGCCTTGTCATTTGCATACCGGTAGCGACTGTACAAGAAAGTCTATCAAAGAGATAGCCCCTTTGTACCAAGAAACGGATCGGGGAAATTAATTTAGATTTTTTTTCACAAGAGCCCCATTATGAATGTTATTATGAAGATCGCTCATTCTGTATTGACGTTATTTCTTTTGATCTACCACGTTTTGAGATAATGACATTATTTCTCTTTGATATTCTATATGAGCGAGATGTTATGTTAAATTTTATATTCTATTTCCTATTTTAATTAGGTTTTTGTTAGTATTCATAGTAATCGGCATGTTGCCTGTAAGATGTCGAGAAGGATATTATTCATGATGCATGGAAACAAAAAATAAATGTGATATTTTAAAGTGGGTCGCAACGGTATTCTTGATAATAAAATAAATATATTTCAAGGTGATCCTAAGCTACAATGAGTTCTTCTCCTGGAATTTTAGGGACTAACCGCCGAACTCAGGGATATATAACGATTACTCAAACTGTCACTAAGTAAAGGTTTTCGGTGTGAATTTTTTACTTAGTGTCAGTTTAAATAATCATTAACGTCTTTGAGTGCGGCGGTTAGTATAAAAAAAACATTTGATACAGCTCTATTATTGTCAAAGTAAGTTCATTATCAAAATTGCTATCATCCGAGAAGTCTATCTAATTCATAATGTGACAAACTAATTTATTTTGAACTGCTATATAAGTAATCAGTTAGAGTTGAATGTACGTCTGCCTATTTGTCTAAACAACCGTTTCGTTGACTACACACAATAGCACGACCCCATACAAAGTGACGCATCCCCATCCACAATGACAAAACTGTCCATTTGAAACACCAACACACACACATGAATATGTAGCCACTATTATTTGATCAAATGGCACCAAATCCTTGGTATATATAGAATATTTATGTTTGTACGCACGTAATCAAACGCTCCTCAATATACGAAATCTACGTCATCACCTCTTTTGAGAAGACACTATCACAATGAATGAGTCTCATAGTATTAAACAGTGCAAATTCAGTTTTAGAAGAACCATCAATGGAACGTTTCTGTCACACCAATCTCAACCCTATCACTCCTACTTAAGAGTGGTATCGACTCATCAATTTACACCGGTTACATCAAAGACGTCTCACTCAGGATGTGAGATTGAAATTCCTGATCTGACTAGTAATAAACTTACTTCAGCTTAAAAGAGATTTCAAAAGAACGAATAAAGAAAGCGGAGATGTTGTTATTAAAATCGTTGCGGACGGAAGAAAGGGGGCTTAAAATGACACCCGCCATTTTGTGGCGATATCGCGCATTATTAGGATGCCAACAAATCTGGAACTTTATTGAGTTTTAAATTTGGAATCATCGGTTCGATAACGATTATTTTTTCACGTTTCGCGGCGATTGTTATTAACGCGTTAAAGTAATGATAATAAAATTTGTACATAATCCTTTTATATATTGCTCATTATTTTATTACAATTGGCCTTAGCTATTCGCACATAATTGGATTTTACCTTACTTACATTAAACCGTAATATTTTATGCCACCTGTCATAAAAGTACCAAAGAGCTTCTAAATCTCAAAAGCTTCTTTTTAAAAGCTACAATAAAACCAATGAGTTTACAGTTGGTATGGTGCAGTTTATGTATCGAATTATACAATAGGGGCCTGCTAGTTTGTAGCCTAGAAATATGTAGCTCAAGAGCCGTTTTTTCTCAATGAATTTTACAACTCGCAAGAGAAAATAAGCAGATCATACATTCCATGTTATTCTTTCACTCCATGATACAGGCAGATACCCAGGTGTTTCTAGGTTTGTTTTGACAAACGTTCGAGCTCTACAATTCCAACAATGTTTCATTAAAGCCCGCGTTACTTCAGGTATGAAATCATTCTACAGATACATCATTGTGTTTTATCGCCTCTCGCTCTGTTGGATAGACAAAAGCCCAGTGTTTAGATAGAAAGAAGTATTTAGATCCGTCTGATAGTTAACACTGAACAGCGTACGGTGTTTGTTATTTTATTAAGTGTTCGTTCCTCGGTACATTTATTGTAATGCCCGTCAGTAGATCACAAAGACCACTCTGTTTATTCTAAAGGCAAGTGGCGGCTTACTGTGTACGTTTCCCAAATTTTATTCGTGAACTATTCTTAAACTTTTAGTCGGTTTGCCGCGGCTCCATCGGTGGGATTGTATAAAAATAAATATTTACATTTCACCGCATATTGTTGACGGGAAAAGGTTAATATCTTTATAAATAGAGGTGCGTGTCGATCGATAGTGAAGATTGAATTATAATAATTTTATTATTAGACTTTTTACTTTTGGTTCGGTTTTCCATAAATCCTATGCAGTTGCATTGTTTACATTTTATTCTTCTTCTTATCGTATGGTTGATAAACAACCTGGTGTCAGAGTTTAAACCGCCTGTCCTGTAGGCCTCTGACATGGCTTTATACACCGTTAGAAAATCTCTCAGGTGTACCGGTGTCCTCACGATGTTTTCCTTTACCGACTTTGATAAAGTCATTGGAATTAAAAATTATAAAATTCGGCATGTGTTTAATCAATGAAAAGACTTTAACGTTGAGTCGTAGTTTGTCACGTGCTTTGGTACCAAGTATTATCATCGATATTTTTAAGCGATTTCCATTCTACTCGTTTGATGAATTCGCTGCAACATTTTAATACAAAGTATCTTCTGATGCGCTAAGAGGCTTTAGCCGATAATGGCAATCATCGAAGCCATTATAATCGTTTTAATAAACAATAAATAAAAGAGTGACGCACACTGGGCCGCTGAGAGACGCCCGTCAGATTGACGGGTTTGACGAATCATTGTGTTTATGTCAGTCAGTGGGCCCAAGATAAAACGGCGGGCTTTTATTTAGCGCTTTTATATGTAATGGTATATAAATTGTATACCGGTATATAGATATACATAATTGTTTTATGTATATCTATATACCTAAAAGGTAACTACATATTATGGAACTTTTAGGACTAAGGACATATGTAGGTAGAAATTTAAATCGATGTCAAGTCAAGTAGGTACGTAAAACCTAATGTGTACCATCTACTCGTAGCCCCAGTTATAAGGTACATTGTAAGAAAAATCTGCTATAAATTTTCTTTGAACGTTAATTACGTATAAATATAAAACAGGTACCTACCTAATCAAGAATAAGATGTAAAAAGTAATGTTCAGTATTTAATAAAATGTGACTCTAAAGTTAAAGGTAGACTAGAATCCAACGAAGACACAATTGGAAGGAGGTTACAACTAATGACAATGGATACCTACACTGTCAGTATTATACGCATGCGTCTAATCAATATTTCACGTTATCTAGAACCCTAGATCGTCAACTGTCATATTCTTATAGATATGCTAATGGTTCAGATAAAAAATGTGCTTATTAAATTGTACGCACGTATGTGTTTTGTGAAAAATGAATTCTTCGAAACAGTTCCGCGTCGTTCCGTCTAACAAGTTAAATAATTATGACGGTAATATTATTTTTTCTGAAATGTTCATGATTAATGAAACCACAGGAATTTAGCATTTTGTTGTACTCGACCGTTTCTTAGAATTGTGTATCTGGGACGGGAGTTTTTATAGATGTACTAATTAGGTACTATGATAATAAAAATGTCGATGAGTTCGGGAGAATTTTTTAAAAATAAATTAGCTGAATATTGTTTAATAAACGTTTTTTACTATAAATCTTTTTCTGGCTCTCTAGAGTAACTAAATACTGTTTTAGCGATAATGTAGCTTATTATTAACTTAAGATACATTTTAAGCACGATCGTACAAACGAGAAATCTTACTTATTCAAATGTAAACCAAACACCAAACGTTTGATCCAACACACCAATATTTGAAGCCACAAAACCTTGCTTCTTATGAGAAGCTCGGTTGCATCCTCGTTACTGCATTTCACCCGGCTTGTTACCCAGGTCTTGCCTTTTTACCCGGATAACTCGCTTGTTACCCCCATCCGGATGGTTAGCTCGAGTCTCCTCCAATTATTTCCAGCTTTAACCATTCGGAACTGGATGTAACTTTTAATTTTAGGATGCTTCTTGTTTGGTAAGTCTGGAGTGGGCTGGCTAGCTCAAGTTAGCAAATTTATTTTAAGTTAGTAACTTAAGAAGATATAAGTATCGTCCGACACCCAATTTCGTGCAAATATAATTTATATCAAACGTCAACTGCTGTTATTAAAAAATAATTAACTTTGAATGACGAAACATAAAAAAACGATCTTAACTTGCTATATTCTTTTTTCATAATTTCATGGCCAAGTAAATCGTCTGAACACAACCCTAGAACAATATAAATACATATTGTAGCCACATAATAATATTAAGAGAATATTTCTCTTATTTTTTCTTTACCGCACTATTTCCCGAGAGATTAGAGGCGGTCCATTAGCGACAAAGGACAGGTGTTGAGTGTGTTCTAAGCTTTATTAATCTTTTCTCTAGAGTGCGGTGAGGTTTCGCACTTTTGTGGCATCACCTATTGATGTGCACAAAGCTTTAGCTCTTGTAAGTATAGTGCGGTATATGCTTTAGTTGTTAAGCTGTTAAAAGACAATGATTTTGCAATTCGCACTACACTGCGGTTCGGGCTTAATTCTGATGCCTTCTTTTATGTCGAACCTTAAACCTTCAGCGTGAACTCTCACATTGATTAAAGAGTAATTAAAAATCTGCTGTGAAAATATTTTAAATGTATGAGAGCAGGAAATTAGCCACCTCTATCTGTCATGCAGCTGATCTTGGGGTCCCTTGATTGGGCACCAAAAGGGCTATATTCAATTTTAGACTTAGTTAATAAACAAAAATTAATGGTCAAAAAGGATGTCGAAAACTAGCGATTATTCTACAGACAAAAGCTAGCGGTTTGTTAATTATTATTTATTCATTATTAAAACCGTCTCACAAACCTTAATATATTTACTTATTCCATACTTAACTAAAAACAAATAAATTTTAGCTCTTTTCCTTAATCCACTTGAAACATGAGTACAAATTGTCGAAACAAAAGCTCGTAATTGAAAACAGTACACCGCTTAATTAATGTACATTCTACGGGACTTTGTTCTCAATGCACGATGCTCAGTTTTGTTTTTAAAATGTGGTAAAATATAGAATTGAATGGGAACAGAATAATGACGGTACTCCACAATTCTATCGCCTACAAAAGGTCATCTTGGGAATACGAAAGAATATTGTGGAATGGTAAAGTTCCCATTTATCCGTCTGCAGCAAAGAAAATGGATGCTGTTTAATTTTATTTCGTGTTTTTGCTTTTTCTAAATCGTGTTTAAAACCTTCTATAGCATGTCTTGTTTAATTAGTATAGAATTAATTGTATCATCAAAAGATAACATCGCTGAACTCTTTTTCTTTGTAGTATAAATAGCTAACTAATTTGTATTTTCGTATTCTTGTGTACAACATTTTCTATCCAAAGAAATTCGACAACAAACAAAACTAAAACTAGAGTAACATCCTCAACATCCTAACGCTATTATTTCCGCTGCCTAACGGAAAACAAAAATAAACATAAGAGTAGGCAAGGAATAAAAGAAAAGCTGAAGTGGGACGAGCAACCGGGGCTAGCAAGCGGCAAGACAGGAGGGAGGCAAGTGCCCGGTGGGTGGTGGGTGATGGGTGATGGGTGGTGGGTGGTGAGTCGTGCCTGGTTTAGATGTTTGTGTAGGTCTCACGGGACTCGCATCGGTCCGCTGGACGGGTACGCTTTTGTTTATCGTATGTGAGCTCACATGTAGCCACTTGAAGTGGTAATTTTTCGGGCGTATTATGTATGTTGGGGAGAATTGTTACAGTTATTTTTGTTGGGCTATTTATGGGTGATTATGGGCGTGGGAGGAGGTTTACAAAACTATGTCCGAGTTACGCAATTATATATTAGTGTAAGATTATCTGGTAGCTACGCTTGTTTGATTGTAACGATAAAAATTATCACGCAGAATTATTTTCTGAAACAGATCATGAACTCTGTTAGTGCTTGTAGCCAAATTATTTATAATACAATAACCTGCACGATCAGAGCATTAAAACACATAGTTTCCTTAATACCTTCGTCCAACAATCAACAAGTACCGTCAACAAAAAAGCATTAACTTCAAAAAATCCCGACAACGCTTTCTCCCGTGCATTATCGATAACAAAAACATGTTTCAAATTATAAAGTCGTTACTTTCCGTGCGTTGTCGTCCGGAAGTCTAAAAATTGTTCTGTTGCATTATAAAAAACGGTGAAGTCAAAGAACGCCGCTTCTGATGTGGCGGTAATAGCTTAATTTGTTGATTTACTGCCGAACCTTGTTTGATATGTCCTATGTCGAAGGGAAGCTGTAAAATTGAAGGTATTATACCTTTCCTAGGGCTGTTGAAACTTTGAGGATGGAAGGACTTGTTTTGTTTGTGAGACACTCTATGACCCATCCCCTTGTTAATCAAAAGTTTATATTAAAAAGAAATATTTATGTTTCTTTTTGACATTAGGTATGTACATAATATATCTGCCTGTATTAGGTATTATTTAAATGTAAATACGTACAATATTAGGACACGAACATAGATTTTACTTTATACATAAACCAAAAGCTGAAATTGACATTGTAAGCATCAAACCTCATAACAAACGCCAATAACAATAGAACTAGGCAATAATAGAGTCGCCTCTCAATAAAACAACATGAGGACCCAGTAAATCGGAACGCCACGTGGCGAGCCGTCGTCCGATACCAATCACAGCGCTAATTTGAAGAAACCGCAGGGCTGCCACTCAACACAGCGCCGCACTGTAAGCGCCTACGGAACGTCAAGTATTATGTGATTCAATAACAGTTCAGCGGCAGAAGTGGGTGCGCCCCTAATATTTTGATTTTCATTTTGATAGATATATTACGTGCTAATTACGTTACTTGGAGATTTGCACTTGACTGTGCGATTGTACCTACTTATATTCGACCTCGACGGCGATGTCCTCCTCAGGCCTACTATCAGCCTTTGGTATTTACTTACTAAATATCGAGCTTGAAAGATAACCTGACATCGTAAAATAACCCGCAATTTCAGTGGCAACAACCTCTTGCTAACGAATTCTCCAAAATACATAAAATATAATATGCATTATCGCTATAAATATAAAACAGGGTCCAACCAAGACAAAGCACGCATCGATTCCATTATGCAAAATGCATAATCACCGCGGACATTAGATAAGATCAGTGCATTCGCAAAACTGCGACTCATGCGCATCAGGAGGATAAAACATGTGATAAGCGAACTCCTGCGGGGAACGCAGGGTGAGCCGCTTGTATGCCCTCTGGCAGTTTAATTGGGGGACGCCATAATGTTTTACTTATTTGTGGTTCGTTAATGTCATATTTTAAGGCTAACTGTCTTTTTGTTTGTTACCTGGATTTGAAGTGCTTTCCAAGTTATGGCTACTATAATTTTAGTCTGTTTACATTCTAGCGTTATTAGTATGTGTCGGCACGCAAGAATTATTTCTACTAAGTTGTAAGATGAGTTTAAGCCTTAACCATGGATTAGAAAACACGGTCAGTAAAGCAGAATAGATTTGCATTTGCAGATCACAAATGTATTGACAAGATACGCTGTATACTTGGTATTGGATAATAAACAAATGGAAGCTCTAAATATTTATAGATAGCTTACCGATAAGTTAATCGCATGATAGATACCTAATTTAGTAGCAATTAATCTTACGACATAGAACAAAGTAATAAATACAATAGAAAAAATCTCTACTGATACCTAATTATAAAATAGCCCAATGCATTTTACTATGTAGTTTTAATACATTAAGACAAAAACATAAAATCTAACGTACGATTAATTCAACTCATTGTGCAACCTATGATCGATATTAAAAAACATTTTAATATGAACATAGGAGAGGGGTGGAGTGGACGTGGTAATTTATTTTTTGCACTTAAATCTCTTAGTATTAATTCCGCGGCTCACATTAAGTATTACGACAATATTTCACAAAAAATGTTAGAAGTGAAAGCATTACCTGTACAATTTAATCGAACCACGTTTTTATGCTTACTCAAATTAACTTATGGTCTTACGACATGACAAAAACGGTTCCGCTAACATTAATTTTGTGATTAACTAAAAAACGCATCCTTTTACAAGTCTATCAAATAATCACTTTCTCTTACTTTTTTAGGATAATAAAAATATTAAGACAGCTCTAGGTATTCATTACTCTCAAGATGCATTAACGATTCATTTTTGATATGTCATCGCATTGCACTGCCTGTAACGCCGTTCGTCCCGCGCACCCTTCAAATCATGTCAAGCCCTTTTTATATTGCATTATTCAAATTATCAACACTTTAGGGTCACTGTATAAATAAATAATAACATCGTTGTGGTTCAGTTAATGGATAGACAAGCCGCTTATAGAAACGACCACCACATTATCGCTAGTTGGATTTTAAGAATTTTGATGTGGACGATAAGTTTTATCTTTCTTTTTAAGTATAAGGTCCAGTCAATATTAAATTAACATAAAGCTTTACTAATAACGTCACGGAGTCATTGGTCATCCCAAATAAAACTAACTTTGCCACCTATACTACTGGAAGCAAATAAAATATAAAATCTCCACTGAGTTTGGTCGTGGGCTTCGCGGACGTAAATCATCAGATTCGACCTCACTGATAAGATTTACACAAAAATACTATTTTGCTGTAACAGCTCTTATTAAATCTCAGTCGTCTCGAAAACTGCCGAAATCCTAAATCCATGACTAGAATAATCTATCTAGAAATGAGAACACGTCGGCCTGTGACAGTAAATATTATGATTTCACCCAAAGATCTGCATCTCTTACGTCAATGTGACGTCTGTTTCATTATACAGCTTTCCGTGTATTCTCACCTAATCTTTTCATTTAACATCATCAGCTCTTAATCCGACCACATAAGGGTCAATATCGTTAGTAGCACATTTAAAAAGTCGGATTACTATTTTGATATCGGCGCCCACATTATAAATTATGTCACGGTATGTCCGGTGTTCATCTGTGATCTCTTTGTCCACTATATATTCTTCAATTATATTGTTTTTGATGTGCGTTTTAAGCTAATCCGTGGTTACGCATAAATCATCAGGATTTTGTGTATCTGTTTCATTGACAATAGCTTTATGGGGATTTGTATCTTTATCCTCGCGTTCAATAAATTTTGTGACTTCAGTCTTATAAAATGTGTTGGCATCTGATAAAACTTTACGTTTTTCTCATAAACATTAAATATGTTTATATCGTATTAAACACGAGTCTTATTGGATCATCTAACAGTGATATCTACTGTTCCTTAGATCAGATTTTGTTAGTTTTTATGTCAAGGTCTAGCTTACATTTTGGTCGAAGGGCGTAGAATAAAGAGATACCATTAATAATATTTGTATGATTAACTATCCGCATTCTGTATCGCTAAGAAATATTGGTGGAGGAAATCGTTCTTTACATAAAAGCGACAAGGACACAATAACAGAATTATGTTTTCGCTTCCATTTATATCCATCGTCATCATTATTGACAGAACATCGGGCGGTGGTCCTCGCCAAATCACTCCCACCTATTTCTATTGGCACCGGTTCCATTGTTTCAATCAGCATAATGACGCCACTCCGTCTTGGCTGTTTTGCATCCATATCGAATTCATGACGAGGCGACCCACCTGCGACGTACAACAATAAATTGTGACGCAGCAGCTGGTCACCTCTATCAAAAATCGCATTTTTATATCATTTCAAACATTAATAATGCTATCAAAATGCGGTCAAAATGCCAAAACGACGGTCCGCTGTAAAATATAAGCGCCAATTGCTAGGACATCTCCGCAGAGCTATTAAATAAAAGTCTTTTTACATTAGATAAATCGCGTACGTTATTCGGGAACATCTGTCCCTTACCGATTACGCCCATACATTATGCTCAGTTTGTTGTTTTTAATAAAAAGTTTAATCCGTTCGGTTATGACGGCAATTTGTCAGGCCGATGGAAAAACTTGGTCGATTACCGGTGGCGCTCGATGTATCGCGGTATCGCCGAAGGGACGCCTATTACGCTCTGCCGCTCTTTTTATTCGCACGATTATGTCACGTTTATTTATGCATTCGCTTTTGTCTTCCATTAGCGCTTTTTCTTTTTTATCTCCGCCGACAGTGATTCACTTAAATGGATTCCCTGTGTCAGGAGCACATTTATGCGTTTGCAGGAAACTTTTAATATCGCAAATCCTTTTCATATTTAGAGTTGCAACGTCGTCGTTCATCCGGAAACTTACATCGTCGAGTTGTTTTGATTTCATCACCTTATAACGTCTTACTCTGTACAACCATTAACAATTCAATACTGTCTTAATGAAGAGCCGATAAAATGTATATTGTGTTATTCGTCACGACTCCCAGGCAATTAATTGGTGTACTTTTTTTTGGGAATTCGCTTTATGGTCGCCGTGATTTAGTGACCGTCCCTTCGGTTGATTTGTGCACACATTTTAGCTTATTCTTTGTGTTGGGAGTTGCTTAAGTGTGCAATATATTGTGTGAAACAAATACTGCGTCGAAAGACTCGTTAAGACTGATAGCAGAAAGTTGCGAAGCTTAAAACCTGGCTCGTACCGCCGCTGCGCGGTGTCTTTTCTTAGTGCATATAAAGTTATTTTATTAATGACACCACAGTCAAAAATTCACAAATGAAATTGCAGCTCCCATATTCTTGAATCAGCAAGATCGCACAAAATATGCTCTCGTAATTTATTTACTATCACCGACACTTGTTGAGTATCAGTGTAGTAGTATTCCTAACTGTAGATTTATCTAGGCAAGCTGGTACACTTTTCTACGTTATATTATCAATTAAGATTAATTTTTGGATTTCGAATAAAGTAATATTGACTGAATTACACATGTGATTAAACGGAGAATTTTTGACAAAGATTTCTCATATATATCTCACCTATACAGATAGCATAGTACTAATAATAATAGAAACGTTATTGTTATTCTAGAACATAGGCAACGTGACGGCAGAGCTGGAACTGCAGCGGTTGCAGCAGGAGCACCTGCGTCGCCAGGAGATGGTGCGTCGCAGTCAGCCCGGCATGTACGCCGGCCCGCATTTAGGACTGCTGCCGCTACTGGAGCAGATGAGACCACAGCAACAGCAACAATCTAATGTAAGCACGTTGCTTTATTAGCAGCGCTACACTAGCTTTCGCTCATGACTTCATCCGCATAGAATATTTCAAGACATCTTATTTCGGAAAAAACTTGTAGCCTGTGTTAATTCGGATTACGAAAAAATCTGTGTGCTAAGCATCCAAATTAATTCAGCTATGATTGCAAAATCTAAGGGTAT
Source organism: Abrostola tripartita (assembly GCA_905340225.1). Lineage (NCBI taxonomy): Eukaryota > Metazoa > Arthropoda > Insecta > Lepidoptera > Noctuidae > Abrostola > Abrostola tripartita. The sequence goes on from HG996504.1 coordinate 5,992,381, forward strand.
TACTTTTTAGAAAGATCGTCTCTAGCTTTTCTGTATTTAATAACATTGAGGTAACTTTCAAAAATAGGGATGTCTAAATTCGTGACGACATTTCGGTTTAATCTTTAAGTATAATTTATAACTAGGGTTACCTAATGTAATCTATTTCGTCTTCTTTTTTTATCTTTGATGACATGAGGTGTACTTTCATACATATTTGACATGTCGTTTCCAAATATTCTTATAATTCAATTATTCAATCTTCATAATCAAGCCTGAAACCTGTTGCAATAACACTATCGCCATTAGTACCTATTACAAGAATACGTGATGTTAAAACGAAAGTTGTTCTCAAACTAATTACACCAACCGGTGTTTGTTATGTAAAATTATAATTAGATGCGTCAAACCGCGTCCAGTTTTGGTTATAAACATATCATCTTGGTAAGTCCGTGACTGGCTAACGTAACATCCTCTTACCAAGTTATATCATTTACTGTATAGTGATTGTTCTTCTAGTTTTTATATTGATCTTTTATATCTTGATCACGAGGTAAATTTAGTTTGGCTATTGCATCCATTTTTATGTCTGCGTCTGCCGCAATGCACGCTTGGTCAATTATTTCTTAATCAATAAAAAAACGATTTGTATAAATAATTTGTTGTTAAGTCGAAAATTAATGTCCCTACCTGACCATCAGGGCAAAAAAATATTTATTTAAGTAATACCTAGATTTTCATTAATATTTCTTAATTCTAGGCAATGTCCACAAACCAATGGCCAGCGACCGCTCAGCTCGCTCAGCTCACGGCGAGCGCTCGGTCCCCGCCCCCCCAAGACCCGGACACCCCGCTCAACCTGAGCAAGCAGCGCTCACCGTCGCCTGCGCAGCCGATGATGCTGCCCCGCTTCGTGCCATACCCGCCAATGGACGAGTCACAGTACAACATGCCGAAAGAAGAGGAATACAATGCTGCTTGCAATAGTGAGTTGAATTGTTTTTGTATGTTTCGAGATTCGCGTTAAATGGTTTAATACGCTGGAAAGACTGACTCACTACTATTTACAGATCTGTTTTGTACAGAGCATAATTGTACTGAGAATTATTTGGTATTTACCGTAATAGTACCGATTCGGCAGTTAGGTACCTGCCGAATCGGTACTATTACGGTAAATACCAAATAATTCTCAGTAGTTATAATAGTGAGTAAACCAACAAGAAATCGTTTTTCTTTTAGATGAGATTAGAACTGAACCGAGTTACGTTTCAGCCAAAAATTTCGAAAAAAAAAAATTGGTGGTAGTCAAATTAAGGAAAGAAAAACCGCTTGAGTGTCTAAGGCTATATTATTTATTCAGCTTCTTGGAATCTGATTACCAATCCAACTCGCGATATAAAACGGTGAAATGCGCTTGTCTGCAATCACCCTAAGACCACATTAAAACATAGGCAATGTGCGCTAAGGCTAATAAATGATTTGATTAGACAGCCGGACTAATATTTTTGGAACTAGTCCACAATGACGCGCGAGTGACGTCATCATATTATCTGATTCATTTGTTACCTAGACGCGGATTCCTGTGTGGAACTATGTCACTGTAGTGTTAATAGCTTTGCGTGCGTAGACCGGTAGACTACATAATACCTATTAAAATACTTTAAATATTATAATTGAAGAAGTAGGTACCTACCTACCTAAATACTAAGAAAAGCGAAAAGAGTTTGGTTGTATTGGGCCATTCCCAAAATCTTTGAAATAAACCCCGTTAACTTTTCCGAAAAACATTCCATGCAAAGATTGTCTTCAAGAGTTGCCTTTTTTTGTTAAAAGGCAAACTCTTGTGCAGGCAGTATATAGTTTATGTTTCGAATCACGTTGCCTAATATTCTATAAGGTAAATTAAAAACCCTTAATATAAGCAAAGGTGCACGGTAAAAGATTAACATTAGGTAAACCATTTGTTAGAGAAGATTTCCTAGAGTTCTCTTACTAATTTACTGGTAACTTTACCAGACGTTTCAAATCATGGTGCAACCCGACCTTATTAAAATGGCTTAAAATCTTATAAAATACACACAAAAGTAGAATACGTGCCCGGGATTATATTAACATAACCTGTCGGTCGGTAAGTATAGAAAAATAATTAAAGGAGCAACACGTATTATATTGTATAAATTAATTATATTACGAAGATTTTAATTTAGTTTATATATTAAAGTTTAAACAATTTACAATAACAATAAATAGGCATTAGGTACCTATACACACCGTTATTTAATAACAATAATCCATCGTTAATGTTAAGCTTTATTACGTTTTTCTATAAAAGCTCTCTTTTTTATTATAAGACAATAGGTACCTAATTATGTAGGATTATGATGTTCTGCTAACTACTTAGGTATAGCGCTCTTTTGCATTAAAAGATCTCATCATACAAAATAAAATACAGATTTTCCTACAGTGTTATCCTAAAATAAGAATTTTAATTCACAGATTATCATCATGATATTTTCCAGGTTTCCAACTTAAAACCTTGTGTTAAGGAAGGTCGGGAAGCGTTCGGTTTACATCATCTTCAAGACAAAATCCATAAAAACTCACTAAATCACATCCTAAACTCAGCTGTCTAAGATGTTCGAGCCTATGACACAAATGGGATACGACGGCACTCAATAAATTGTATTTAATCTTCAAAGCTCATTTCCCTAACAAAATTAAATATTCAAGCTTTATCTTAGTTTTGTGCCGCACACGCAAACAATTTAAAAGCAATCTCAACTTCTCCAACGACGAAATCTAAAATTACAAACGCTACATACATACTCACACGATATTATGTTAATCCGAATCAATTTTGATATCAAACGTACACCCAACTAGTTACGTAATATTAGAAACTAAAATAAACAAGGAATAGTTTTAGATAAATAGTCTGTAAATGTTAAAATGAAGAAATGTCCCGTATCGCCGCCAAACATTTTGATGTTTCGCATTTAATTGCTAAATATAATTAATATGTCTTACACCGTAAAACATACACTCCGGTAAATATCGACTGAATGTAGGCCGTGCGAGTCACCGCGTTTTCCAGCTTCAATTTATTGCTAACACTGTGTTATGTGCTTATTGAAGCTTTTATATAAAGCTGATATTAATTTCTATATAAATTCTTGTCTATGAAATATTCATTTCTATCTTTAGATACATAATACTTCACCCTCGTAGCTATATTGCCATTGTCTTTCTTACTTCTGTCGATAACAGTCATCATCCCTACTACACCATACGTCCATGCAAACTTATGGTTTTTAAACAAAATTTAATGAAATGGATTTCTTCAATAAATCTGTGTTTATCTGTTATTGATTCTTTATGGAAATGAATTTCGATAGATTTTACTCCAGGTATGCGCCACGTAGTGTCCATTAGATAGGAAAGACTTAGCCTAAGGTATTTACTACCTACCTTCTTCCTTCTGAAAATTCAGTTCTGACAGCAACATCTACCGATGATTAGTTTTGAAGATGCACATTAGTCTCCAACCTATAAACCAAAATTAACTTGTAAGGTAAAATATAGTCCGTTACTAAAACATTATCTGACACATCTCGCGTGTAGGACGCAAGTCTGACAAAATTGAGAGATACGTAAATTACTTTAGAAATATTAATTATGGTTGGTAATCTTGAAACTAATCTGTGAATCTTACGGTCCCCGGTTTTATGTTACGGAGCTTATAATGTTCCGTTTTATTGCGTCTCCGAACATTCGTTGAAATTCTTTGTCGAGGATAATGGTAGTAAGCATTTCAATTATTCTAAAATAATGCGTATTTCGAAGATTAGTATCTGCTTATAACATTGATAGACATCTGATATTTACAATATTAGACATTTTCTTGTTTTTGATAAAGTTGGAAATATGTTTTAAAGACATTGTAAACTCCATTGTCTGAGGTCTTTTAAATTTTACATTACAAACGCATAATAGAATGCCACCTACCGCATGCAATTGTATATTTAAACTACTATGCCCCGTGAGCCAACTCTACATTGTTTCATTCCGAATTATTCATAAAATATTAATATTACACTTTCATAATTCAAACATATAAATAATTGTGTAAGATCGTACTTACAAACACAATAAAACAAATATCTACTTTAAATAGTTGGCGCGAACCCAAACTGAATTGGTTACAAAATCGCGAGTGTCGTTTCGTTTCCTTTAAAACAAGAGAATCGCGTGAAACGTGAAATAGATGGCGCTGGAGACGCAAACTTCCGCTCGGTCCAACGTCCCGCGTCGGCGAACACTCGCGAACATAACGCCTTTACAATCTAAGCGGTAATAATATATTATAGAGCTTAATGATTCGTTGATTCAGGGAACGGCTACTTATAATTTACGTTAAAAGTACAGTCTTCTCTTCCCTGTTCGTATGACCTGCAAACCCCGACATATCCTGAAATAACTGTTTGTTTGTTTTTTTTGTATCGGTATAATGAACAGATAGCAAAAAAATTGTAGCTACCTATTTATAACCGATATTATGAATGCTGTAACATAATATTTGTAACGTCGCGCAAATTCCTAGATAAAACACAAATGAGTTGCGCTATAAAACGAAATGGCCTGGAACTATGTGAGTCACCAACTGTTCCGTACTTGACCTGTCTCGAGGAGCTAATTATTGCCGTCATTCCAGGCGAACGTCATTAATACTAGTTGTTAGCGTGACAGCCGTGTAACTGATACAAAAATAAAATGCGATTGACGTCACAACCCGGCGACAGATGTGAAATTGTGATGACCAAAATTTGTCTGCATTTTTAAAGGGTAGTTTTAAATTATTTGCGGTAACAGTTGTGCGCGCGAGTGTGTTCTCATCTGCGTTCATATTAGAAGTGTATCGCGCGGGTATCAGGCGCAGTAGGATGTTATAAATTATCTAACAGCGCTTCAAATTAATTCGAGGAATGTCCCGCGCTTTGAGTGCGGCATGTTTCCGCGGTGGCTTATTAATCGAGTGGACACTTGGTAGCGAATCCGTCAGCTCAAATGTTAGGCGGATATTTTCCAGGCTGACCCACATAATATGCACGGGGGTGCGGCCGCAATAATCGTTTCGGAATTTGATTCGCGCGAAATATAATGTGTGCGACAGTCTAGATGTCATTCGCTTTATTTTACTATGAAACTGTTTAGCATCAAACAAATACCTAAACAAAAATGTTGACTTCACTATTTATAGCTATGATGACGACTTGGCGCAGTGGCTAAGCCATTGGACTGCGCTAAGGGTTGCCGGTTCCATCCCCGCACGGGGTAAAAATTAGTGCGAACCGCAGATGTTTGTCCCGAGCCTGGGTGTTTGTGTGTGTGATATTTCGTGTTGGTGAAACACACCCACGATAAAAACCTAGTGTGGGGCGACGTTTTTTTTAAAAAAAAATTATAACCAATAACAATGATATACTTACCTACCAACATTTTGGTAGGCCTTTCGCTGACGTTTATTCGTCAGACAGGTTACCTTGAAACTAGATTTTAGACTCATGAAATGATTTTTCACCGCGAACCACATAGTGACGTTAAAAATATTTAAAATAGGTAGATCTAAAGTAAAACAAAACATTCCCATTAACCAAATTAAACGTCTATGAATTATCGTTTAACACAAAAACCGTGAAAACTTGGACGACAAATAAGAATTACGACTACTAAAACTACATTCCAAAATTCTTAAGAAACATTCCAACAAACTTAGCTTACGTTACAACACAAGTCTGACGCATTATCAACGTTAGAATTACAATATCTTCTCAATGTTTGAGGGTCATTATGATACCTGCTTAAGATAATGTACTAGTATGACAACTTGTAATAAAAAAGGCGTTGAACCAACCAACCACTTAAGTAGATAGATACCTGGTTAGGTATATTTTTGCGAAAGTCGTGGGAATAATCTGAAGAAATTAGGTCGCTCTTGTACTCGGCCCATAAACATCTAATCAATTGCAATAGTTTATAATTTATGCCACTAGAAAGCCGTCACTTCTAGAATAGAGTTGGTTCTCGTATTAACGTAGCCTATGTATATTTTTGCTTCAATACCTAATCTATTCTAATGAATTCATCTGTAATACAAACAACACAATTCCGCCATAGTATTTTATGGATATAGGCTAATCCCTTGCCACCTGCTAAATTTCATATAAGGCAATGGACGTGGCTTCGAAGACGGGTATTTCTTTAATCCATAATGGGTTCTTAAGTTCACTTTAGGTAGGTACTTAGAGCTACGACTAGACTCTAATACTAAGAACAGATATAAGACTTATAGCCACTCAACCGCCGGTAATATGTTACATATCTATGTACCTACCTAAAAAAAACAACCTAGGTCTAGGTCTAACCTACCTACGCTATCGGGTGCTACGGGTATCGTAGCACGACATACCAAGTTGAAGCTCGGTTCAGCAGTTTTCGAGATTAGGTACTTATCTGCCACACAGCCAAACATCGGAAGAAAGTACCTACTATATTGATGAAACAAGAATGTCCCTATCACCTAAACAGTAGCTATCTGTTAGAGATCAGGCAGCATAGGGCCCTTATAAGCATAATCTTTTAATTAAACAAAAATATGTCCGTAGATATAAATGGAAGTTTCAAAATAGTAACACAATCCCAGTTTAACGATTGTTTTACGGCCGACATCCATCGTTCGCGATAATTTATTGCGCTGCTAAGCGCGGCTTCCGATTGTGTTCTCAAGCAACAGTGCGACAGCACTCAAACGTTTTCATATCTTATTTATATTTTGTGTGATATATTTCTATAATTTTATGAGGGCTATAGAGTTGTGTGTACCTATATCCATACGGTTTATGGCTTGTAGGGCTCAAGCAGATTGTTTTACATTGCTGTAACCTTTCACAGTCTTAAACTTTTTTGATACGAGGAACTAATTTGGTTATTTTTCGGTATGTGGATACGTATTACTTATTCTACTGACTGCGGAAGAATGTGGTAACAGCGTAGCCACGTCTGTGCGTCAAATCGTCAATACGTTTCACTAACACTAGGTACTTGCACAAATCCCTTGGATCAAACACATTTCCTTATGATCTGCTCTATTTTTACAGCATCGTCTTGGAGCCAATCACCATCCGAGGAAGCTGAAAAAGCGAAGCTCGTCCGCCAACCGCGCCGCGACGAGACAGGCAAGCCGCATATCAAGCGACCAATGAACGCCTTTATGGTCTGGGCCAAGGATGAGCGTAGGAAGATACTCAAGGCGTGTCCAGACATGCATAACTCAAACATATCCAAGATTCTCGGCGCAAGGTGGAAGGCGATGTCCAATGCTGAGAAACAACCCTATTATGAGGAGCAGTCGAGACTGTCGAAACAGCATATGGAGAAGCACCCTGACTATAGGTAATTATGTTTTATGTATTCTGTAAGTCTTGATGAAGTAGCTTTACCAGAACGAAGGAAATTTTATACTTAGGTAAGTAGGGAGGGAATTCAGTTCAGTGAGGGAATCTTTAATTTTATCGCTTCTGTTGTAACATTTTTTTATGTTTAGTGGTGATCATTTCAGGTACCGACCAAGACCAAAAAGGACATGCATAGTTGACGGCAAAAAGATGCGGATATCCGAGTACAAGAACCTGATGCGTACGCGCCGGCAGGAAATGAGGCAGCTTTGGTGTCGCGACGGAGGCAGCGAGCTGGGCTTCCTTCCACCCGCGCTGTCCTCGCCGGGGCCCTCCAACTCGTCCCCGCCCCCCAACGGCGGCAACTACATGAACCCCGGGTTCTCACCCCCATTATCCCCCAGAGAGGACGATTGAGGTACGGCGCGCGGCTGGCCCTACCCGCACGCCGCGCCCCTGGCCCTCCCCCCCTCTCACCACCCCTGGTAATAACCGCGGACAGTTCTAGAACAATCTAGAACACTGGTTCACATTCAAAACAAAGACTTGGAGCATGAATCTCTAGTGTTGTCCTATCTCCACCACCTCTTATCGTGACTGTACATATTGAGGGAGGTTCGTGTATAAATGGTAGCTATATTAATGTGTGTTTTTGCCAGTGTCTCAAATTGGATCTCTCGTTTACAAAATACTGATTATTAATAATGAGATTATTCCATTAGTGAATTAAGAAACTTCTAACTTGGACACTTTCGCCCGTATATTCGGCATGTGGTTAAATGCAGTATTTATTCCCAGTGAAAAATTCGTTCGGTAAAATGTAATGAAACCCTAAATGTAATAAAAATCTTCGTACAGTGTTTATTCTCAAGAAACTTTCTTGGCAAGCCATCATTAGATGCTGTGCTAGGACATTCGTCGGTATCGACTAACTAGAAAAAAATATCTTAAAAATTACTCTTATTTCATAATAAGTAGGTATTATGCGGGTGTATAGTTTTCTGTTATGTAAATATCACCCATATTAGGTTTGACCTCTAGTTTATCAATGTCGGACTAGAATCGTAGAATTTTGGCACATATAGATAATCCTTTTAACAAAAGAAATTGTGCCAAACGTTGTATTAACCCAACATTATTATATAATTAGAAGAAAGATGTATATATCTACGTACCTATATAAGTAAATAATTTTGATTGATATTATAATGTAGATCTAACCGGGTCGCCGGACGTAACCGAATACAAGTGGTAAACTAGATTCTCTGTAAATAAATAAAATTCCCTTTGTAGATAAATTACTTTTAAGTTTTATTCGAATGTTCGGCTAGAAGTTTTGGTATAAGATTCAGAGATTAGTTCTTAGTGTTAGTCGTAATGAAGTACTTTGAATCTTGACTATCGCGTGGCCATGTTAGTGCGAAGTTATAACTATTTGTAATATTGTAGCTGCTTTAGAAACTAAGCAATTAAAATGTATCAAACCAAAAATTTGAAGCGGATTGCTTGAAAATTTAAGTGTTTTGAACACGGGAACTGTTTTTATTTAAATTCTGTGAGATCTATTATGCATAATGGTTATGATAAAATACTCATAGACTTAGTTGACATTGGTAATAGATCCCTTTATATAATAAGCAATAGCAACACGGACACACACTTAATGTAAATCTAATAAATAACATAGCCAATGAAACATTTATAAAGTTATATGTATATATTAAAATAAAATCTCTTTGGAGACATTTTCATTGTTTCTACACCTACTGTCAAATTTTGGCGCCGATACAAGTCAAATCTTTTGTTACTGACAGTATTTTTTTTAATAAAATTAATTGGTCAATTCCGAAATTGTCAATTTGTTAAAACTGAAAGACATATTTCTTGTATTGATTTGTTAAAAACCCCACCGACATAAGTGGGATTATTTAGGGCTTACATCACAATCTAACAATATTTTGCTATTCTTCAAAAATCATGTCTCCTGTAAAATAATAAAAGGTAACAGTAAAGGTTGTACCTCGATTTTATGAATCATAATTTATATAAAAAAATCTGATTGCTAAAAAAATATTAAAAAAAATTGGGAAATTAATAGGAATTTGCTTAGCATTAGGAATATATAATTATAATTATCAATTCGCAGGTAGATGGTAAAATACATTATAGTATATATATATATATATTTTACCATCTACCTGCGAATTGATGACCTATACCTACGTTTTTATTTCATGTGATGTAAAGCCCTTAAACTATTATTAATAAACAAATATTCGCTTTATCGAATCGTGCAATTTATATAAGTAGATAATAGACACTAAGCAGTAGTAACGCATAATATTATCTACATTTTTATATAGCTCTTAGTACATAACGAACTTGTATAGTTATTTCGAAATAAAAAAACTTTTAAAATTGTTCGATACGTTGATTGCCATTTTTGAATTTTGTTATTTATTTTTCTAATTATATAAAACTTGTTTTTGTTTTTTTTCCTCTTTTTTCTATAATAAAAGCTGTATGCCAGTAATTGTCGTGACGTAGCATTAGTATGAATAAATAAAACTTAGCGTGTATGTGAAACTTAATGTTTATAAGTAGTGTGTACTCATAGGTAAGGGTTTAGAACAGTGCCGTTAAATTATTTATTTTTTATGTTGAACTCATGTAAATACGCGTATATTTTGATGTAAATGTTAGTAATTGTGGTTATTTAATGAACGATACTTAATTTTGGTGTCTCCATTGTATGAGTTAGGATCTCGAACGAGTTTTATTTTTATTTATTGAAACAGATTTAACAAAACAATTCGTTTGGTAGTATCCACGCATCTTGCCATATAAAGTACCTACTTAAGTACCGTAGTACTTTTATTATTAACATCACAAGGTACTGATATTTTTACGTACTTAAAAACAAATGTTGTTATTTTTAATAGTTTTTTTGAACTATTCATATAATGATCTGTTGAGATTTTCATGTAGCATGCCGTATTACTTAGCATTCGAAAATGTTTCAAATGTGTAAGTAGTTAGAGTTTAGGTTTTATTACCTAGTGTAAACCAGGACACATTGTTTAAAAATTGTGCCAAAACCCAAAAGTATATTAAAAAATAAATATTAAAAATATGGAATTTGTTTTATTTTTATACCTCTGCAACTACACTTGTTTCTCTAAGTACAGACATTGATGCTAATCTAAGAACTGGGGAATACTTCTACTTGGTATGTATAATTATTAATTATAATAGCTAATTCAACATTATGAAATGTGGGTTTAATAATATGTTACATGAAATAGGTACCAAATACACCCAACTGCGAAAAAAAGTGTTGATCACAAAATTGTATACATAGTGTTATCTACTGTGACACGAAAACCAGACACATACATAACATCACGCCTGTTTTCCCCGAAGGGGTAGGCAGAGGTGAACATATAGTACACCCACATTTCGCCAGTTATGTTGTAAGTCCAAATGTAATAGGGGCGAGCCTATTGCCATCAACCGGGCATAAATCTAGACTCCGTGCTGCTACTGAGAATTACCGAATGGACAACTCAGTAACACTTTGCCCGACCCGGGATTTGAACCCAGGACCTCTTGCTCAGCAGTCGCGCTTAGTGACCACTAGACCAATGAGGCAGTCCACGAAAACCGAAAACCAGACAGTTCATCTCTTTAGCAATGAGTTTTCTACTTGTAACAAATCTTCGCTACGAGTTTAAGAACCCACTGTAGGGTCGATAACTTATAATTAGTTACAGTAAGAACTTCAATTAAAAAAGTGTTTAATCAAAACTGTAATTTTATTAAGAATATAGGGGTACATAATTTCATACACTCATAATTTCAATACATGAAGTATCAGAATAAAATAATTATTAAATGATATGGATAACCAATCGCATATACAAAAATAATTTATATTCTAAATAATTATTCAGTATGCAACATCGCGTTAAATATACCTACATACGTCACATTGATTAAGGCGAACTAATACAAAAACGTTTAAGTACACAAAATTATTAGGATAATAAGTTAATTTTTGGTATAAATACAATTTATTGTGTAACTCATAAATTCATAAGTGAGATTATTAAATATCAATAATATTGCGAGTGATTAAAGATTATCTTCTAGTTAACTTAGACACGTCCGTAATCCGGCATTCAAAAATTATGTTCGAAAAAAATTACACATAAATCGTGTTAACTGATTGAAAGATTATTGGCACGAAATTAATTGTTTTTTATATTAATCATCTTTGACTTAAATGTCATTTGTATGCAATAAATGTCAAAAGTGACATTTAGAAGATCGGTTATTTTCTTGTCGTTATAAAAAGACGTTTTGAACATGTTAAAATAGAGTTTGCCTTCTGCCTAAAATTATTCATACGTTATTCGTACTATATTGTGTTGCCAACAAAAATGATAATTGTGCGATTGACACAGTGAAATCGTATCGTAAATATTGTGCTGTCTATTATTACCTACTTGAATTACAGAAATTGCATAATTAATTTTTAACACTTTCTTGTTATTAGACAAAGAGCAAGTTAGTAAACTCTATCTTTTATTTTACCGTCGTAGGCCCTTCATAACTAGGAAACTTCATAACTGGTTCGATAAAAAATCTGTAAACTACATAAAAAACATTAAGAAAACTACAAAACATAACATCACGCCTGTATTCTCAGAAGGGGTAGGCAGAGGTGTATAGTACACCCACATTTTACCGTTTATGTTTTAGGTCCCAATGTAATAGTGGGCGAGCCTATTAACCATCGGGCACAAATCCAGACCAAAAACAGAGAAAACTATGACTCAAGACAGTAAAATAATGACCGCTCGAAAGAGCTACAGACTGAAAACTATATGCATACAACTTCTATTCTATACGAACACGTAAAGAAAAACTTGATGACATTATGACTAAAGCCAGTCATAGGAAACACAGATGGTGACATTACTTTTGTCAAATACAAAAAAATACTATGATATTTCTTTAATTAGTAGTACAGTAATATACGTACATGCATTGTGCGTGCTGTGATGTAACGAACTTAACTATTTGTAAATAAATAAAAATAAAACATTAATTTTGTTAGACGGGCAACACTATGTTAAAAAAAACTATCGTCAATAATACGAACTCGGGTTAACAGAGGCACTCAATAACTAAAACTAATAACTGTTTGCACAACACTGAAATATATGGCGGCACTATCGCGAATAGAGATAAATGTCTCACTAGGAGGAGATTGTAGTTTTCAGTAACCTTACTGACACTAATAAAAATAGTCACGGCTGTTTCAGAGAACTGAACTGCTGTAGACAGAGAAAACAGATTTCCATTTGCTACCATTCGATTTCACATCATTCGGTAATCGGTATAACAGATAAAGTGAAAGGTATATCCTTTCACTTTATCTGTTATAATGACGTGATGATAATTACAGAACTGAGTTTTGAAACCACGTCACTTATTTTATGCATCTCATTACCATCAGCCGTGAACACACCAAGCAATCTGTCTTTTGCCATTCACATCCATCTTTTCCTTACATGTTCTTTTAAATTATTTTTTTTGCATTCTTACGCCGTGTAAAACAACGTGTATGGTGGTCCTGCATGAGCAAATTGAGAATAATTAAAGAATTTTTTATGAATTTGTTCTTAGCCTCGGATTTATGTTACATTTTACCTATCTCGTTAGTAATATAAAATATTCACATTAAATATTATTCGTGATTTTGCATCATACATAAGGAACAAGCGAAACATTACAATAATTTAAAATATTTATCTTTATCATCACAATATTATCGACCTCAAACGACGGTGCTGCCATATAGCAAAATTGTACAAAAATAATTAGAGCCTACTAAAAATTTATTCATCTACGATAAAATATTGTGATATACATAAAAAGTGTTATATGATGAGATTTATATATGATAATAAAATATATAATTATGATTGTTATTTTGTAGGATAGCGTCGCTTGAGATCGATCATAATTTTCATAAAATCATTTGCTATTAGAAGCTTTATTAAAACATTGTAAATACGTATTGCGATATATTAATACGCTAGATTTGAAAACAAATCATAGAAACAACTCCAGATAAAATCAATTGGGGATAAAACTATATGCACATAAATATTACAAGTTCATTTTACAGGCGAACACGACGGACAAAGCTTGATTTTGTTTAACTCTAAACATGAACCATGAAAGGAGTGGCCACATTTAAAAACCCAGACTCCACCATCTGTGATTAACACAATATTTTGCAGTGGCAACCCACAGAGCATACAATCTGTGACACCATTATTAATGTATGTGAGATTATCGAGAATATTGGTCATAGATACGTCTTTTATGTATTCTTCATTGGATTCGTCGTCCATTGTCGATGCTGCCTCAGTCAACGGTCTGAGACCCCAGGATTTGGACTTTGCTGCGACGATTAAAGGCAGCGCTGTGTTTTTCGTCTGTCCGTTTAGCGTGCTGCGAAGTAGTTTGCATATCTGTAAAGTACAACGTTTACATTATTATGACTGACTAAACTGCATGGCGATTTTTGATGAAGGATAGAGAAATTGTATAGATTATACTTACAACCGAACTCAGAGACATCTAATGATTACTTAAACTATCACTTAGTAAAGGTTTCCTTTGTGAAAGCTTTACTTAGTGTCAGATTAAGTTATCATTAACTTCTCTGAGTGCGGCGGTTAGAGATCTTACTCAGAAGTGCCTTTCAATTTATTGGGTTGAAATAGCGAAAATGAAAAATAATTTTGATAAGAAACTTACCTCAATTCTTGAATCTTCAAAATTATAGGAACTGTAAAGAGTGTCGGTCATGGGCCCAGTTATAGTAGCGTCATACCTCTCATACATAGTCACCATTAGACACGAATGGTAGAATTTAACAGTAATCGCCCCTTCGTCGATGACACTCGCATATTTCTCCATCACTTTAATCGCATTCCTGCCGCCAATCGACTTAATCATCAAGGCTCCAAGGTCGTCCCAACTCAATGTATCCCTTACAGATATATGATCAAATTTCTTGGAACAATTCAAGCATATATTTGCGTGTAACGTAGCATACAACTGTACAGCTCTCTCCCAAGTGTCCAGAGTGAAACCAGGCAAGAAAGAATGCAATAGATTCTCATCCAGCATTTGGAGTAATATCCTCAGAATATTTAACAAGTCTTCATTCCGTCTTAAGTATAAAATTTTCCTCCACAAGTAAGGCATACGTTTGCAGATATCGTAACATTGGTTTCGAGTTTGATTGGACCACTGCCTTTCAATAAATTCGTCGATAAGCTCAGAAAAAGCTGGCGTTTGATGAGTTCTTGAGTAAGGGAGAGGGAACCCACATTCGCAACCAATGTTTGATAGTTTCTGGATTTTTATATTCACAGCTATACATGAATCTACGAAGTATTTGTAAAATGTTTCATCTTTTATAATAGAATCAAGTAGCTCCTCTTTTTTCGTTGATTCGTTTAAATAACTGAGAAAAATGTTGTTAGGTAAAAATTTCGATTCGTCAAACGCTCCTATGTTAATGCAATACCTTTCTAATTGTAACATAAGAGTGTAGATCTGGCTAATATCACAGGCGTAATTTTCGATAGTAGAAACTAAATTCGATTGATCTGTTTCCTTACCAACTACTCTTAATTTAAAATATTGATACAAACATTTGCTCACTTTATCCTTTTCTAAACTATTATTGTCTACATCTATGGCCTTTTGACTAGATTCTTTGTAAATGATATCATTATCTAATAATACAAGTTGTGTATGCTTTATTGTTTCATCCGAATAAATTCTTTTGTTGTTGAGATTTTGAGTTCGAATTTTTTCTGCGTTTGACGTATCTTTTACTTCCTGATGCTTATCAACGCTAAGATGTTTCATTTTCCCTTCAAAGTCTTCCCACTTTTCTTTCAACATCTTTTTGCTATTGTTTAACCTATCAGACACACTAACACTCAGATCTTTTAAAGTCTGCAAAGTTTCGGGCGGGAGTGCCAATTTGAAGTCTTCATTATTCCTTGTGTCTGTATCTAATAACGATGATTGAGCGTGATATGTATTGTCGACAATGTAAATTCCGGATTTCATCTGTGTAGCATCATTAGACTTCAACCCATCAAACTTATTGAGAACATCCTGAATTTTATTTACCAACTCCTCATTATTCAATTTATCCTTTAGACTTACTAAAATATGCAACTTAGGCGACAAATTGTTAGCTAGCAAATAATTACTGAACAAGGCACACAGTTCTGCACAGAGCATATATTTCTCTTCTACATAACACTTGACTAAAAACTTGTCAACCTTCATGTATTTCAAGTTAACTAGAGAGCCGTTAGACAACCATAAGTATAGCATATCATGATACACTTTACAATCAACAATATCTTTGTAGGTATCAAACCAAATTGTATGATCTACATCATTAATATTTAGGAAAAACAAAGCATTCTTTTTATAGGAAAATATGGCACCATTGGTTGAAATAATTTTGGGGAAATTTACTGATTGTCCTTCACTTTCACTGACAGCTTCGTCTACTTCAAACCTTTCATTCTGGTAAGATTCGTATGACACAATCTTCATCGGTCTTCGTGCGAGTACTTGTTTAAACTGATGAGTTCTTATAACAGCGCCGTCTATCGTGGCTTCCCATACCCTTGAAGACGGTCTCGCGCAGAATATCAAAGTGTTCTGGAGATCTTTGCCTACAGCAAAACCAGATTCATCGCTAACTATATTGTATTTTCTGACCTCGGTAAAATCTTGTGTCGGGTTAGTTGTTTGTTGTTCGGTATTTCGTTCTTTGTTGACGAAGCAGGCGCCATATTCTCCATCTCTCAGTTTCTGGCCGATCTGTCTGTATTGCTCTCGCGACGTGTCACAGACATAACACCTAGTTAGGGTGGACACGAGTAGCATGCAGGATTTCATGTCTAGTTGACAAATACGGGAATCTAGACTCATTATAGTTAATGATGAGCTCTGGAACATTGTTTTAGCCTGAAAAGGGTAATAATGTAATATGTTAGTACTTATTTCTTTTGCTTAACGTAAGTAAAAATAACGTTTCTCTCTTTTTCAGTAAATAATTAATTAAGCCAACGACCTGATTGGCGCAGTGGCTAAGCGATTGGACTGCTGCGCTACGGATTGCGCGTTCGATTCCCGCACGGGACAAAAATTTGTGCGATCCACAGATGTTTGTCCCGAGTCTGTGTTTGTGTATGTGATAGGTATTGCATGTTTGTGAAACACACCCACGATATAGCAGAAATTCCTAATGTGGGACGAAGTTTAAAAAAAAATTGTAAAAAGAAACTGCTATTTACTTTATTATGCTATTTAAATGTTTTTAGGTATTACGGTAAACAGTTAGTGTATCCGTCCCCAATGTACAACCGACGAAAGATGTAACATCATATCAAATTTTTGTTAACGTAAGATGAAGAGTATTACTGATAAACGTCCAAGTCCATGGGAGACGATTAAGAATACGACTCGGTTCCCAGGTGGCAGAATCCCTCCTGTCAGAAGCGACTTGAAAGAAGTGACGATCCCAGCCACATTGGAGAATCTTGCATTTCATACCTGTCTGGGTAGTGGTGGATTAATCTAAACGCAAGCAGGGCACGAGGGTACCAAGAAGCGCGATTTGTAGTTTTAATCGATTTTTTTTCTACTAAACACAGGGGGGTAAAGTTCGCCGTGGACCTTTAACCCACTGCTTTCCGGGAATTAAAGGTATAATTATATAAGTATTAAAAAAATATATAATTAATCAAGAATCCTTAACAGATCAGCAAGTGTATGCATGCGTCAATGACTAGACTAATATCGAATTAACAGCCAGTATTAATTTCTCGGGCAAACATTTGCTATTTGATTATAATCCTTATGTAATTCAAAATAGAAGTACTTTTAAGTGAACTTGTAACATGTAAGTATGATAATATGTTATTTTCTACAACATACATAATTATAGTGATATCGTCCTTGAAAACAGTTGAACACACAAAACCAAATAAATATTCAATACAATTAAGTTTATTAACCAAACATCAAACCGGAATATTATCTTATTGTCATCAAGTTTAATAGAGCATTATTATGTAAATTACTACTTTGAGACACAAACTATGTTTTGCATGTATTGTATATGTATTGCAAGTCATTGGAAAGGATGTTGCATACACTATTACTTTAGTCTTATAGCTAGAAGCATAATTTAAAGCAGGAAATCTCTTTTGCCCACTTGCAGCAAATTAATTATTCCTTAATTGAAATTTGAAACATAGAAAATGTCTTAATAATATACCAAATAATTTCAATAGTCAATGGTATTAGTTGTCAAGACCTATTTATACCCTTAAAAATGCCATCTCAAATACCATAAGAAATGTTACTTACAATAAAATTTTGTGGCTGCAAGACAGATATTTTTCCAACGTCATCCCCCATGAACAGCATATGGTTAGAATTCCAAATCATTGCAGTTATCTCATTGCCTTGATGTTCTTTAGAAATAACAGTAGAGTGACTTCCGCTAAGAGATTGGTTACATCCTGCTACGGTGACCAAACCTCGACCATTTGCAAAACCTATGTGTCTCTCATCTATTGATATGGCTAGGCGTGTAATAGCACCATCCTGAAAGATGATTGTGATATTATTAAGACATGTGACATCATACACAATCATCATCATCATCATCAGCCAAAGACGTCCACTGTTGAACATAGGCCTCCCCGTTTAAGCGGGGGGGTTTGCCATAATCCCCACGCTTGGCAAGCGGCTTGGGGATCGCAGTATTGGTGGTGAAGTTCCAGAAGACGCTGCTGCCCATCTTCTGGATTTTCCCTTAGTCGCCTCTTACGACACCCACGGGAGGAAAGGGGGTGGGTCAATTCTAGGCAGGATACCACACGGCAGACATACACAAACAAAATAAAAATAGAATAGTATTTTGTTTTCTCACCTTATTGGGTATAAGTTGTACAAATTCACAGGGGTCCCGGTTAAATACATAGATGCCACCACTAGTGGCACCAAATGCTATCAGAGACTTTGAAACATCAAAACATGTGTACTGAAATCAAGAAATGGAAATGTACTATTAGCTAGAAACATGGTTACAGGTTGTAATACCATACGAAAATAGGACGGAACAATACGAGGAAGTAATCAACTCTACTCTTAAAAATATAATAATTTGGTTAAATGAAAATAATCTAAAAATAAATATATCCAAAACGAAATACATTCAGTTTGCTAATTATAAACTAAAACCCCCAAATCTAAATATCAATTTTAAAAACGAACCAATTATAAAAGACGACAACATCAAATTCTTAGGAATCTTATTAGACGAACATTGTAACTGGAAAAAACATGTAGATTTGGTATGTAAAAAACTAAATAGGTTTGTTTATGCACTGAGACAATTACGTAAAACTGCGAATGAAAGTGCAGCTCTTACAGCATACCACGGTTACGTAGGGTCTGTCCTTAGGTATGGGTTATTACTCTGGGGTAACTCGACAGATATTAACAGGGCATTCATAGTCCAAAAAAAATGTTTAAGAGCCATAGGTGGAATAGGGCCACTAGAATCGTGCAAACCTCTTTTTAAAAAATTTAACCTTTTGACATTAGCATCTCTATATATTTACGAAATAGGCCTATTTGTAAGAAATCATCATCATATGTTCCCTAAAGCAAGCGAAAACTGTAAATTTATGCAACGAGACCCCACCAAGCTAAAAATGAAATCTTGTAGAAGCACTTTTCAAAGTAAAAATTGTTTTATAATGATAATAAGAATATACAATAAAATTCCACATACAATACGTGAACTACCAATACGACAGTTTACAATTAAATTAAAACAATGGTTAATCGACAAAAGTTTTTACACGATTCAGGACTTCTTAAACCATAAAATAACAGAAAAATTGCAAATATAAGCAGATTATACCTTTTTTTGTTTACTCCTAATACTTATGTTATAATTTAAGATTATAAAATTGTTATAAACTTTAATTTATTTTAATTATAAAATTTTGTATTGATAGGTAAATTTTATATTGTTACCTATAAGTATAATTTTCTTAGTGAGCTGTACACCTTTCTTTAATGTATTGACCTCACCTACATTTATTTTAATTGTTACTTAGTAACAAATGTCATATCGCTATGACAACATTTGCATGCCTTTTACAAAAGGCGGGACACGTGAACTATGTATACATAAAAGACCAATGTAAAGATTACTGTTCCTGCGAATAAATTTCTATTTCTATTTCTATTAAATATTAAAATCAAAAACACTGTGATAACTATCTACATTTGAACGACATTTCAATTTGCATGAGATGTTAACATAGCTGGGCATTAACTCGTTAATCCGTTAATTAACGAAGTTAATATTTTGATTAACGGATTAACTTTTAAGTTAACTTTCAAAAATGTTAACGGACACGTTAACTTCCGTTAACATCAGTCAGAAGTCCGTTAATCGTTAATCCAATGGGTACCTACTATTTACTTAGAATTAAACAAGTATTTTGTTTTCTTCCTAACTTCCAGTTCCTTCCTATCATCATAAACCAACAGGTTTTATAAGTCTGAACAAAAAAAAATTAAAAATGTGTGTTTTGCATTTTTAAGTCGCACAAAAAATGCAATTTTACACATATTAACGGATTAACGATTAACGTTAACTTGCGTTAATTCTTGCGAAATGTAACGCTTTAACGTTTAACGAAGCTAACTTTTATTGTAGCGGATTAACGATTAACGAAGTTAACTATTTGATTAACGGTGCCCAGCTATGGATGTTAACAATCATTTTCGTGCACTTTTACACAAAACTGTAATTAAAAAAGACTTATTCATAAACAAATATTTGCCAATAGTGAAATAAAAATCAATAATTTGCCAGAATGTTATACTGTTATCATTCTTAAATTAAATGTTCAAAGATTTTTAACATTTAGTGCTAACCTATCTAAAACAGAATATTCAAATTCTAAGGGCCTAAAGGGTCAAGTACATCAACCACTTAAAGTGACCCGTAACTACTCATACGAATTTCACAATATCTGAGTAGCATTAATCGGGGGATAAACTAGCCTGTAACTAAGATATGATATAAGATACTTGTAACTTTTACTTGCCGGTTAGCATTGATTAAGAAGTAACTATTTAACACTTTACTTGTAGATGGTGAAACTGGCACTAAGTGTTTTACAAGCTTTTATTTATTATTTCAAGTAAAGCAATTAAGGGTGCTTATGAAACAACGAGGATTGCCACTAGCATCTTGATGTTTCATGAGAACCTGTAATTATTAATGTAATAAGACTAAAGGAGTGTGTCAGAATCATAATATGAAGTCTTTAAGTGTATGCCTAGTCTTTAGGAAACTAGCGACTTATTATTCCATTAACCTTCTATTATTCTATATTGAAGTTGTTTAGTATTGGGGTAGAAAATATGTCAATACATATGCCTGACAAAAGGCAAAACAGTAAGTCAGATCATAATGATAAATACACTTATCATGAGTTTTAAAAATGTAGTATGTTTCTAACATATATTTTTGCTATGATAAAAACATAAATAATAATTGCATCTCTAACTTGCGTAATATTCCTACCTATTTAAATATTCTAATAGGAGACCGTATCTGCAAAATAACCTATGTATTTTATTAAATTAAGATTTGGTGAATTACATACGTAATGTGTTATAAAATTAGACAATTAGCTAAATTATGTTGAACTAAGGCCAAAAAGTGAAAATTTCGACTAACCTTTATTCGTTGAACATTTTTTATTGGATAATTTATGCTTTCCGTTATATCTGGAAGCTCTTGTAGCACATATGGCGGCAGGTTAGCACAAGACATGTTTAACAGATCATTTTTTAATTTATATTTTAAACTAAATTATTCACCACTCCTGTTTTGAAGGATGTACGACACAAACAAATAGTGATTATTCCCAAAAGACAGAAAGTCTAATGACACAACTCACCAGTTGTCAGTTACTCAGTTCTGGTTCAGTGTTGCAACTGTTATGTGAAGATGCATTTTCAATAAATGGAAAATCGAGATCAAAAGCTAAAGAAATTTATAAATTTTCGACTCGGCTAAGAAAAAGATTCCATTTAAATTGAAATCAATGAACCAATAAAAACCAAAAAAAAAAAAATAAGATTGCAAAAAAGTACGCTAAAATCCAAATAGGTAATTACTTTTAAATTATTTTTTGTACATTTCAAAGCATTAATTAAATTTGACTAAATTAAAATTTAATTTGAAAAACTACCTTATTATTTTTACCTTACCCAACATAATTACTTTAAAATTAATTGTCAGTTCTGGCTCTAGTGCCAGTATTTTTTATTAAATATATACTGATAATAATTATCTGTATCTTACAATACCTTTTCCATGTCTATGTTAGACAGTTCATAATTTATTAGGAGTTGCTTCCTGTTCCTGTTTGTTGGCGGGAGAATAGGTGACATAAAAATAATGTTGTATTGTTTTTTGTTAATTGAACATGTTTGATATAATAATAATGTTTTATCAAAAAATATTAAACCTCAACCTGGCATAAATATTTACCTATTAATTGTGATTATCGGAGCTGATGATATTGATCTATCTATTTAAGAAGTAAATGCGACGAAAACAAAATTTTTAATGCAGCCAAGTCAGCCTAGTTCCTCCAGTTTATAAGTGAGTCCATAATTATATATAATCAAAGGTGAGTCCAATGAGTATTTCTGATGAAGATGACTAAGTAAGTACCTTTAACCGCGATTCGTACAAGTGAAAGAATACCTATTTTGTAAGCAATTATTTCAGATATTTTTTTTTAATTTTATTGACTTTATGGACCTTACGCTGCCGCAGACGAAGGGTTTATCGATGATCAAATTTTATTTAGAAGCAAGTGGAATAGGTAGGTAGATTCAACCACGTCGCGAGTCGTCACTCTCGGGAAAAAATAGGGCTCCCCGAGGCTTTCCTCAACAACGCTGTGATGGGTCCGTGCAGCAGCAAATGCAGGCATTCAGGGTGAGTCGTATTATTTGACATATTTACTAACCTAGTTATAGGTTCTAAGCTAACAATGAGTAGGTACATACTAATCTATTATGTTTAATTACAAAACAATGCGTCACAATACCTACGGAACGCATTGGCGGCTGGCGCCAGTGCTTACGAATATTTATTTATCAGTCGGTAGGTACTTACATAGATAGCCGACATAGGAGTATGGAGGGTGTACATAATCATCATCACTGAAATACCTACCGAAGTTGAATTTGAGTTATTACTTCGCGTTCATTCTTAGTTTGCTATCTAAATATCATGTTAACAAGTGTAAACTGTATTATTGATATCGATATCTAAAAACCGTTTTCAATATCGATATGCAAACTGTATATCGGTAACATAACCGTTTGCGGAAAAAACCGAAAATGGCCATATCTATTGCCTAGTGTTCAGCCCCATTACCATGAACTCTTAAAGAAGGACAGTTTACGTTGTGGAAGCAAGACGTCGCATTACACTGTGTCACTGCACGTAGTGGCGCGACGTCTCGCTTCCACAACGTAAACTGTCATGCTTTAAGAGTTCATGGTAAGGGCTTGGTGGTCGCTAAGCGCGACTGCTGATCCCCTGGGCTCGAATCCCGGGTCGGCCAAAGTGTTACTGGCATTTTCCTTATGGTATTTCTCAGTAGCAGCACGGAGTCTCGATCTGTGCCCGGTGATGATGATGGCAATAGCTTCGTCGCTTATTACATTGGGACCTAACCTTACTACCATGTGGAATATCTAGCTTGGTCGAGAGAGAGTAAATAATAAGTACATACCTACTAAGGTAGGTATAGTGTACTACCTACGTAACTTATTAGAAAGGTGTACTTTGTTTTAAGGATATGGGATTATGATCTGGATAGGTACGTAAGTATAGAAATAAATAAAAAAACACATTATTATTATGAAATGTATTAGAGATATTACATTATTGGGTGATTAAAAGATTGGTAAAATTTTGGTAAGTAAATATAGGTAAAACATATAATTAAGTAAGTACGTAGTAAGTAAGTAGGTATATGAATTTAATTTTTACAGGTTGCTCTTGCTTTTTGTTTTAAGAACCTATGCCAAAATACGGCAATAAAGTAACTAGTTATTTCAATAATTGCAGTGCTCAGTGCAGGGCGATATGTAGGAATTATTCTGAAAAAAAAGGGGTTTATAAGTAGCTACGTGGGTATTTACATCCAATAATGACTGGTGATACATAATTGGTAGGTTAAGTAGCTATTAAAAGTTGTTGAGGGGCTCGTAGCTACGTGGCTACTACGCAGATCAGTCGATCTGCGAGATTAGGCCATGCTCGCCGCGGTCAGTCTTGTGATGGGTGACGTTCATCACAGGTCATGACCCCTCCGTGCTTCTAATAAAAAAGTCGCGTTATACTTAAATTTTAAGTCGTGAAAATGTTAAGCTAATATCAAAACTTACCTCCAATTTTAGTCCCGCTCAGATCAAACGCGGTCAGGAATTCAGATAGGCTGCAGCAGTAAGTGAATTTATTACTAGGTGTGAACCAAGGCTGCTCGTCTTCCGTGCAGATGTTCCTGCATTTGATGTCCTTATCTGTAGGCGACACATCATTCACGTGCACAATAGCTAGCGTGTCTTCTTTATCGAACTTCATTACCTGAGAATGTTAAAGTGATAGGGGTTAGGGCCTAGGACAATGAAGAAATTAATTCACTTTCTGAACAAACTTCCGAGCTGCCAGATGACTTCCACATATTTTTTTATGTGTAAGTATTAAAATCGAATATCTAGAAGTCGAGTACAAATTGCTTACCTTCCATAAATACCGTGGTACGAAAATTCCGTTCATATCTTGTAACGTGTGAGTACCAGACCAAGTAACGAAGTTACCATAGCCGAGTATCTGGGTCCTCACCATGTCATCTATATGCTCCCAAGTGGCCTGAAATTTAACAGTTGGTATATTTCATTTTCATTTTTAAATCAATTGTAGCTAATTGTACCCGCGGTTACTGACTTTGAACATTATAAATATCTTTAAAAAACATTGTTTTCTTTATAGGTAATAATAAGTAATGTAGGCTTTACCTACTGTAGGCTTTTTAATGTATTTTCATCTATATCGATTGTGACCATTGTGGGTGTCAAATATTACATGAATTCTTTAGTTAATAGAAATAAGGTATTACCATTGTTTTATCACATGGTCGCCAATAGAGTATTGTATTTAACGGCTGTAAAAATGTGCTTTCCTTCGCCGCGCCATCGTTGAAGTCTCTTTCATTAACCAGCTGAGATTTACCAAAGCAGCATATTGAAGATGAGTTCCTACACGTTATTCTTGGCTCGATTTTGTTCACTGTACCTACTGGGTAGTTGTACCAGGTCTTGGAAGCACTTTCAGTTCCATCCGCCCCAGTCAGTAGCGTGCGAGTATATAAGGGAGTGCTCTTAGCATGGTCGTAACAAACATCATAAGTCCCTAAGAAATCTTTTACTTTGTATCCTACGCTGATCAATTCAGAGGTAGCAGTTAGGCATTTAGTTTTTAGGTTATTAACTGTGGGCTCGACGCTGTTCTTGCAGTTTACATTTGACAACTTATAAGGTTTTCCGTCGATTAAAAACGAGTCCTGTCCCACACAGGCTGCCTTTAATAGGTTTCTTTCGTTAAACGATTGGAACGCGTTTGGCCTGTTATCCAGACCAGGGCAAGATAACGTGATGGTGTCGTGTTGTTTTAGTGAGTAATATTTCTTGGTCGCTTTCCATGATGGCCATTTAAGATTATCGTTAAGATACAACGGTGTTTTCATGCTATATTTGAGGTTTTTATTTATGAAGCATTCTGTAACAAAAATGCATTTAATGAAACAAACAGAAAATTTAGTATTTAATGGATATCTTAGGGATACAGAATATAGAATAGGAATTTGCAAGCTTTTTGTGAATTCTAATTTTTCTTCTAATTTTCTTAAATATTTTTACTAGCTATTTAACCGACTTCAAAAAAAGGAAGAGGTTCTCAATTCATCGGGATCTTTTTTTATGTATGTTCTTTAATATTAATATCAATGTTTCAATGAAATTTTAATCCGAGCATGGATTCAAAATATTATTGAATGTCCCTCATTATAACTTTGTTATTTGAATTAAAATTATCCACTAAAAATATTAGTTAGGAGTAAAATAAACCATTGAAAAGATCCGTCTGAACCGAAAAGAAATATTTCTTCTGTAAGTTTGAGTTACCTGTTGATTTGACATCGAACGTTCTCTGTAGTGATCCATGTACGTTAGTCACCTCACAAGTGTAGTGTCCCCATTGAAAAGAGTCTTCTAATTTTTTCAAGTCGTGGTCGGTCAACTTTTTACCATTAAAACTCCATGAAACCTAAAAGTTATTGTCATAGTATTATTTTAAGTATTGTTTACAGATGTACAACAGATAACATTATTGGAAGGATTGATTGGCGTACTAGAGATAAGCGTTCCTGAAAGTTTTCATTATATGCAACTGCAGGGACCTCCTCCGAATCAGAAGCTATACACACAGTCTTAATGATTTTATGTCAAAAAGTCTACGGTATCGTGCAAACATTTTTATAAATTTTAATTAATAATATAAAAAATGTCTACTTACGTTAGCAACCGGTTTAGCTTCAGTGTTGCAGATGGATAATACATCGTTGATATCACCTCGGAACTCAACGACAGGTTCGTGAGCATATTTAAAGCTGGGTTTGTAGCCTACATCCACCACGTAGGTATGTGTATATGTGTTACCATGTATATCACTCACTCGACATGTGTAGTTACCATCATCGCTTACAGTGGCCTTCTCTATATACAAGTGTGGTTCGTTTACCTTTAGATCATTATCGCCCTGTAAACAAAATGCAGAAACATATTTTTCAGAAAAGCATATAGTACTATAATAGGATGGCCATTATAATTATGTTGCCAAACATTTAAATGTACAAAGATTTAACTAAATAATTAAATATCTAAAATAACAATGCAAAAGATAACTTACAATGATCCACCTCACTAATTGAGATGTAGAATTATAGGAGTCACATTCAATTTTTCCAGTTTTGCCCCTCTCAATGTACACGTAATGCTTATTACCAAAACTAATAAATTCTAAAACAAATGAAAAATAACGTTTATCAATTACTTCATGCATTTCAATATTTATGGATGTTTTGACGTAATTATTATATACCTACAGTTACTGATTAGCGAAATATCGACTTTTTTTAATTGTATTATTTTCGGATTGTTTTTTTATTTACTTACCATCAACTTGTGCTTGAAATACTGCACTTACTGAACCAATAAAGTTTTTAGCTTCACACGTGTACGATTTGACATCATCAAAGTTCGGCTTTATAATTATAAGAGCTCCGTCTTCCATGGCATATTTTTCATCTGTAAGTGAGAATTATTTTTAATGTGGGTCGAATAATATTGTAGGTACTCCTTGAATCTGGTATTTCTTATTTTCCTGGGTCAAAGATTTATAAAATTGAATAAGCACCATCGAGTATACACTTCGATGACAATAAGACATTATATAAAAAGTAGGCTATAAAAAGTTCTAGCTGTTTGCAATATTGACATAATGTACCTAAGTCCATTTCAGTGGTGGTAGGTGTTCCCTACACATTTAGTTGCCGGTTCTATATACTATGTTAGTATATCATTTTTTAAATTGTATTCCGATAGTAAAATGTCTAAACTTTATACGTAAACGTAGCATATGGTGCGGATTTAATTTATTAAATAACTTACTCAATTTGATTTCAGCGCCATTTAATTTCCAAGTAATATCTGGTTTGGGAACGCCGATGGTGTCACAAGGTATCCTTAACGCAAGATCACCCTCAACGCCCTTGTATACTGTAGACGATTTCGAAGTGATTTCAGGTGGATCTGTAGACAAAGAATATGGAAATTAGCCCTATTGGTTAATAGAAACAGCCAGTGATATCAACGTTCAATGATTTAATTAATTGGTCAGCCTGTTGACTTAAAATAATCAAACGTCATTTGTCAATTAAATTGGTCAGTTAACATTTCTGATCTCAGGTGCTAGTAGGCAGTAGGCTTAAGTATCGTCAAGGTTCTTTTTCACGTCGTTATTATTGCTTATGATATAAAAACAACCACCAGAACATAAATATTAAAATCCAGGAGATATACCTACTCGTTTTTATGACTTGAGCAATCGAATGTTAATACCTATTAATACATTTTTAAACATTAAACTTTTATTAGGCGACGCAACGTTGTCAACACTTATCTGCACAAACCGCAATAAGTGCCAATGACTCATAATGTGTAATACTTGTAGGTGTATAATATAAATTAAGGTTCTACTTACATTCAACGATCAGGGTAGTGACGTGATCATCACTGTCAACCTCGTTTGTTGCCACACACTTATACTTGCCCGAGTGGTTGTCTTTGAAACCCGATATTGTTATACGCTGCAAATTATCATAACCAGGCAGGGGCGTAAACTTTGAAGCGCTTGCTCCCATATAATGCCAAGTTATGTTTGGTTTTGGTTCTCCTTTGGCAACCCTAAAACATAAAGTTATAGTTACTTGTGAAGAATACAATTAGGTAGGCTATATAGAAAAAAAAAAAACTGCGTGCAAAAATTTGCTTATAGATTATGAAACCAATTTTATTGATATGATCTGGATCACCGGATCTGGATTTTTGTACCTAATCAATAAAACCCTGACAAAACTTTGTCAAAATGCATTACATAAAATAGCTGCAAATGTATACATTTTGTTCTAATAATTGTAGTGTTATTGATGGGAAACCAAAAAACTAAACATAACTAAATCCTTTCATTTACTCAGGTTTGTTAACATGTTTATTAAATATTTTACTTACGTGCACTCGACGCTGTCGGATGTACCCAATCTCACTTTCTTTACAGAAACTCCAGACACCTTAGGAGCCTCTGTAAAATAATTTTGAAGAGATTATACCGTATTCAAAAAATGCGTGTCAATTGTGAACATTTGGCTTGTGTGTTTTATAAGTAAGACATCCAACTAGAGTGCGACTTTTTTGTTAGTCTATTAAATTGATTATTTATAATTTAATATACTTACGAAGAACATATAATTTGAAGGTTGCGCTGGTTGAACCAGCCTCATTCTTAGCTACACACGTGTAAGAATTAGAGTCGCTTACTTGCGGCCTTTTAATAATGAGCGCTGCAGCTTGTATCGAGTACTTTGCATCTAAAACAAATATAAGAATTTTAGGGATTTCGATAAATGCAATGTAATAATCGATAATGTTTGTAGGTAATCGAATGATAAATGCATATAAAATTAATTCAATAGTAGGTATCTTACCTGAAGTAAGAGCAAGACCGTCCTTCTTCCAAGTGATTATAGGCTTCGGAACACCAGTTACCTCACATGATATTGTTACAAGCCCATTTCCTTCTATAGTTCGAATGACTGTTTTGCTGTCCGACGTTATTTTTGGTGGATCTGCAAATATCAAGTGTATACTTTAATTACTGTATTTTCACAGTTACAACCTATGCGATCATTATGAAATATATTTCCACCTTGAACAATCAGTGTGGTGACGTGTTCATCTCTGCCTAGCACATTCACAGCCACACACTTGTAGCGTCCCGCGTGATTTTCCTCAAGAGCCGAAATACGCAACACGTTGTCAGAACCAGGCAGGGAAGTATAATTTGAAGCGGAAGCTCCCATATATTGCCAAGTTATTTTAGGTTTTGGTAAACCTTTGATAACTCTGAAAAATGTACATATAAATAAAAATAACAAGAAGTTAACCCTAGTTATGTTGAGAGTTGTTTAATTTTTGATAAAACTTACTTGCAGTATATGACAGGACTTGTTCCTTTGTTAGCTGTTTTTGTATTTTCTCCCCTTAACTTAGGTGCCGCTTGAGATAAAAATAAGAAATCAGTAATTTCTTAACACATTGAAATAAATAGTCAAGAAAATGCTAGAATTAATAAAAATTCTGGCACTGGTTCTTAGATGACATGTGAGTCTGATTATGTAACTTACCGATACCATCTGCTGTAACTTTGGTGCTGAACATTTTGTGTATACTTCCATCGTTCTTTAACGTGGCTTTGCAAGTATATTTTCCAACCAAATCAAAATCCATTTTACTAATTTTGAGTTGAGTACCATCTTCAGATATCCCGTACCTGTCTGAATTTACAATTTCTACCGTTGTACCAGTCTTCTCATTTGCGTAGTACCAATGGATGTTCATCGGGAGTAATGATGTAATGTCGCAAGTTATTGTGCCTTCAGAACCGTAGGTTACTCCAGTAGATGCTATAAATGATAATTTTGATAGAAATTGTAGTAGTGGCATTTTCTAATGAAAATTCTCAATAAACTTTATTAACAGACAATCGCACCTATATTAAGTCCCCTCAGACAAAGACTATACTTTATTATAAAGTTATATTCCTCTTATCAGGAGTTAGTTAAATAACAAGTGAAACAGAAAACGAGCGGAGTTTTGGTATTATAGAAATCTAGCTATTAATCATGTCACAATGCGCTTCGCATTTAGACAATACACAAGTGTAACGAATTTAAGTTACCTTGAGGGCCTGATCCAACTATAAACGCATCTTTCACAATAACTTCTATTGTTTTAGAATCGGTTCCAAAATAGTTATCAGCAGAGCAAACGTATTTTCCACCTTTCGTTGTGTTTGCTATAGTCATATAACTTATGTATTCGTATGGTAATTGTAAAATCGAACTCTGAAACAATAAACATAATGCTCACAGGTCAATTAATACCATTTTGCATGACTTCAAAATAGGTGACTTGCGTTAAGCCATGATTACAATTTTGCAAGAATTTCTTGACGTACCTACTTGGATGGGATGAAATTGGAACAGGATCGCAACCAATGGCTTAGTTTAAAAGAGGATGATGATAGTGTGACTGTGTATGAAATCCAGGTTCTCACCTTAAAGTGTTGATCGAGACCATTGATATTTTTCCACGAAAATGTGGGCTCTGGATACGCTGAGACTTTACAAGTCAACCTCACCGTGCTGTTATATTCTACTTCCGTCTTCACTCCTTCCACTATTGTAACAGTCGGCTTTTTATTATCTGGTTGTCCTACAAAAGTAAGTTTTGAAGAATTAATATCTTTAAAAGAGTTTTTAACCGACTTTAAAAAAAGAAGGAGGTTCGCAATTCGTCAGAACCTTTTTTTATTTTTTTTATGTATGTGTTCTCATAACTCCGCCATTTACAAACCGAACTGATATTTTTTTCATGTGATAGGATATACTTCCTAGAATTTTCGTCATGACTTGATGATGAATTTCAGAGATATGGAACGGAACTCCTCAAAAGATCATAGCAGAAGTGTCGTTAATCATTACAAGTGATATTGCTTAAGTAGTGGTCGATGACTGACCACTTACAAGGAAGGGAGAAAGTATCTAAGTCCATATGATTGTCATATAAAAAATTGCTGTTTTTTACTTTACCATAAAAAATTACGAAATCATTTAGCAGTATTTTCTAAATATTTTACTTACTAACTAACGGCTTTTGAGGAGCTACTGGAATTTTGCTTATTCTTCTTATAATATTACCCGTAGCAATTACTCTTCCCTCCACCTGAAGAAATAAATATTTGGAATGTTCCTTTTTAAAATCTACTTACTCAGTGTTAGTTTAAAAATCATCATCGTCTCTGAGTGAGGCGGTAAGTATTTATTTTGGCTAATTCTTAGTTAAGAAAATGTAACTTATTTAGGTCTATAGGTTGCTTTTAATTGTATATGCTTTTTAAAATAAAGGAAGGTATAATGTTGGATTGGTATAGGTACCTAAGTGATTTAACTTACTGCAATTTGGAATCTTCGCGATGGTGTAACAAACAGTTTTGTTATATAAAAGTCAGTAGATGTCTCGGTCAAAGGCATAGTCATCAATACTCTGCCATCTATATCCAATATCTGAGCTGTTTTTATTTCCACTAAATGTTTTGGATCAGTTATGGATATCGACAGGTATACGAAGGCATCTAAAAATATTTAAAAAACGTTATTTAAATTAACAAGGGTGCTGAGTCGATGTGATGCATCAATCGCAACCACTAGAATCAATTCACTAGACTTATATCCATAAAAATCCTATTTGTTAAATAAGGTACCTAGTAGTGTAATATGTACACAAACCAAGTGCAATATATAAATTATACAATAGGTATGTAATACGTTGCTGTAAGAGTAAAGCAATACAAATATAAAACAACTATGAAATAGGTAATTAGGTACATAGTCACAAAGATAAGATTTATCATAATCTAAGTTTCGTAAGTAAGTTGACTATGTTGTACACTTACTGGCTATTGGCTGTGATGTAGTATCTCCTGCAGTCTTCGGTTGTAATTCAGAGAAGCCGTGGCTGAAGAAAAAGTCAGTTCTGCCGACAACTACGACAGACGTCGTAGTGTAACCCATGACTGAAGCTACATACTGGCCGACACTGGCGTGATACAATTTTATTACCTGTAGAAATCACATAGTATGGTTTAAAATTCATATATTTTTCATTAAAATTCATTCATTTATCACTTAAAGTCGAGATTATTATACGTGACTGCCTCGTTGGTCTAGTGGTCGCTAAGCGCGACTGCTGAGCAAGACCTGGTCCTGGGTTCAAACCCGGGTCGGGCAAAGGTTTTTTCTTTTTTCGGTATAGTTAAATGTCGACGACCCCGAGGGGGGTCTTATTGGACGTAACCGGATAAAGGCGAGACTTCTGGAGCCTCTAGCCAGGCTAACTACTATTAAAGACTTTAAGCGATGCTACCGAGGGCGCCCCCTGCGGGACTCGAACCTCGACTCGGTGCATCGCTGCCTAACTTGCAAAAACAACAAGGGACTGCTGGATCTGATTCATTATTTAGGGACTGTTTTAAGAGCTAGAGCTCGGCCCCGGGCCGGCTGTACTAGGGACGGGAGGGTTATTTACGTTAATAGTTAACGATCGCGGCGGACCTCGACGGCGAGATCTTAGTATTCGACGGCGTCGGTCGTGTAAAGTGTTGATAGTGTCTGGATTCAACCGTTGCTGGAGCAAGGTTGTACTATCATCTGGTCGGGCAAAGTGTTACTGAGTTTTCCATTAGGTAATTCTCAGTAGCAGCAAGTAGTCTGGATCTGTGCCCGGTTGATGGCAATAGGCTCGCCCCCTATTACATTGGGACTTACAACATAACTGCCGAATTGTGGGTGTACTACATATACACCTCTGCCTACCCCTTCGGGGAATACAGGCGTGATGTTATGTTATGTATATATATATTTAGTAGATATCTTTTAAAATTATTGTAACGACTGATTGCATTTATCGTTTACAGAGTATAAAATGGGTTCCTCGGTAAAATCTCGCACATCCGTAAACAATAGACATATGTACCTAAGCTGTGGCTGTAAGCCGCTATAGGTAAATAAAGGGCGTAAAATACACGCATTTTAGATTTTAAAGGCAATAATTTACTTACTTTTCCGTTGGGATTCCACATGATAGTATGTTTTTTTGCTGAAGGTCCAGATATGGATAGTTGTACATTTAAGCCAGACACCGATACTATAACATATTCTGTCTGTTCATCGATTGTAAACTGCAACAAAAAAAAGAAAATTTTCTTAAATAAATTACAAAAAACGAAAGTAAAAAATAAAAGGATTTTTAATCGAAAACCGCGAGGACAGCGTCCCGCGCATAACCTAGTTGATTAGACTTCGTTCGCCTGAAAAATTTCAACGCGTCTTAGTCGGAATAAAAGTTAGTTAGTTATCATAGGCAACTTTTCTTAGGCAAAGTAGGCTTTAGCACGAATGCCATCAAATTTGGTTCTGTGCTTTACCCGTGAAAGCTTAAAAACACAGCGTAAATTACTTTGGCATTTAGGTATATTAGAGAAAAATTTATGTGCATACCGACACATATAAATAAGTACTATTATTAAAATAAATGTAGATTTAACTTACTGGGATGTTGGTTGAAACTCTAGCGGGTACCGTCTTTACGGCCAATACTGTCTTGTTGCCTCTTATTGTTTCTTGTATCGTATTAAGCACCTAAAATGGTTCAACCATCATTATCTTCAAATAATCAATATTATTATCTGTGTGTTACAAAATTGCTCCCTAGACAAGTAGCAAAACGCTTGACGAATAGAATGCCAAATGTATGGGGCTGACATAATGTTTCGACTATGTTATTTCTATTCGTCAAGCGATTTGTCATATGTGTCGGGGGCAGGCCTGAAATAAAAAGATATCTAGTACATTAGTACAGAGCAAAGGGCTCTCTTTTCCTTTTCCTCTGTTACAATCTGGTGTTTCTAAATCCGAATAAAACCATTAAATTAGAGCTAGTTGTGTTTACAATGCGACGTACCAGAGTGTAGATCTCGACCTCTTTACCAGAAGTGTGTCTAACTTAATTAAAATTAAATTAGTTGTTTAGGTACATATCTGTGAAAACTTGTAATTGGCCATAGTCATGATATTCCAAAATATTTTAATACAATATTTAAGAATATGTATTATGCTGTAAGTTTTCCGAAAATTAAAAAAAAACATTGACCAATAACTCATCTATAAAACACAAAGTACATACACTAAAAGAAGGCACAATCAACAAACATACTGCTCTATTTTAAAGAAATACCTGGTCAACTTGCGACTTGTCGACGAAAAACGCAAGACCAGAGCATGCTGCAGCTATGTCGTAGAACACTTGAAAACCTGGATCTCGAAGTCCATAACAGTGACCAGTCAGCACAAAAAATATCTGTTGGAAGTAATACAAATTACAAATTAATCATACAATTCAAAATTCTAATAATGTATGTGCTGATATTCAACTAATCTTAAATCAAACTAATAAGCTAACTAACATCGATACATTTTTTTACAAATAGGTCTTTGTAAATGGTATAGGTACTTAATAAAATAACAATATTTCCGAAAAAATCTTAAGCCGGGTAGGTACTCACTAGCAACTAGCACAGACTAGACTAGAGCAGATGAATTTCAAGTTTCTAGACCTACGCGTGAAATTACCTTCAATAGCCAGAATGAGCGCCTTGTCTCCATTGGCTCGCTGCGAGTAAAGCGTTTTCCGCTTGCGAACAACGTACATATACTCCATGATTTTTGGTAACACTTACGTGCAACGGTTACATTTAGGTACAGCTCGCTAATGAGTACCTGGCTTAACGTGCATCTATTACAGTTACAGCTCACTAATGAGACCCAGGCATGATTGTCGAACTGCCCCCTTACCATGAACTCTTAAAGCAGGACAGTTTACGATGTGTAAGCGAGACGCCGCTACGTGCAGTGTAATGCTGCGTCACGCTTCCACACCGTAAACTGCCCTGCTTTAAGAGTTCATGGTAAGGGGGCAGGTGTTGTAAAATTTGATTAGTTGAATATCAACAACAACAACAGCACTGATGAGTGGTATGACCGTTGGACTGCTAAGTGTTCATCAACCATACAGTAAGAAGAAGATCATATGGATGTGGATCTTATTATGTAGTACTGAGAGAGTATATAATGCATAAAGGATATCAATTTTTAACAGGGTTGCAAATAATTTAGATTCAATAAATTTGTCTTTTAGTGTATCTAATGCCTCCGTGTTTTATCTTCTGCCTCTACCAAAGAACATTTGGTTCTTTATATCGGTTTAGATTTATTTTCGAAGTTCATACATACCTGACTCTGTTTCCTCTGACACGTTTCTATGACCTCCGCACTTTTCCGATAGTCTTTAGCTGAGGCATCGGTGAAAACATATATATATGAGTCAGGGTTGCTCTTATCCAACGCCAATTGAACTCCTGTCATTGATGGTTCCTCACAATCCCGATTGTAATAATTGTGAACAAATAAAGCATCTATCGCTCTTCTTAAAGTGTTTCGATCTTTGGTTACTGCCCTCACCAACGAATCTTAAACATTATAAGGAATTTTACTATTAAAACTTTTGTGTGTTTTCCATATATAATTATATGTATATCAATGCAGTGGACTCGTGAGCCGAACTCAGCGCGGTACCTGCGTCAATACTAGTCGGGCATTCCCGAATATACACGAGAGTAAAACCGGGATGTATAGTAAATATTACAAAGAATGCTCATTAATCATTATAATATCGTCGTTCAATGTGGGTATATAATATAGTGGTAACCAAGAGTTTCAGTAACAAGTATTCATTTAAATTATTAGATAATATCTTTAAGAAGCTTTTTATGTTTAATGTATCGTTCATAAACATGCTATTTGAATGGTTATTTAATCGCAGCGGTAAACGGTTATGACTTACAAAGAAAACTCAAAATGACGAATACGATACATTTATGAATCACTCATCACTTCGTTGGCACTACGCAGTGACACGCCTACGGTCTTTACAATGATCCTGAGTAAAAGGATATTATTTTGTTCAATTACCTAACTAACTACCTATTCAAAGTTTATTTGGGTAGACAACCATTACAATTTTTGCTGTATTTATGTAGGTACTTTGTGAGATAATTTTGGGGTAGGTAGTACTAGGTACTCTACTGAGGAGAACAACCACATCAGATTTGACACGAGATATTCAGGTTGAACGCTCTCGAGTACAAGCGCGATTGTATTAGTTATTTTTATAGCTACCGGCTCCGTTAGCATGTCTGTGATACGAATCCAAAAGGTGAAATTTTCGTTCTAAAAATGTTTAAAAGCTTTAATGGAGAATATTATATTCGAATACGTGTAAGTACTTACTTGGATCATTAATTGTAACCAGCACCATGTTATCTATGACACTAGATTGTTCATGAAACACTATGTCCATGATCCTTTTTGCACTCCGTTTAACTTGTGATATATCGTCTGTCATGGAGAGTGTGTTATCAATGGCGAAAGTCAAACTGCTGGACCCCGTGCATGACGCCGTGAAGATATGAGCGAATATTACCAATATTCCGAGGGGATATATTCGCCCCCACATTTTGTATAATTAAAAATAACTGTTGTTATACATTCGACAATAATTTCCAAGGCACTGCGCGAATTTATATATTTACAGGCTATTTATTGTAGTTCATCACCTCTTATATATTACCTACTACGTAATATGATAATACGTATGAACATTTTCCTTTAATTTAATTTTAATATATTGTTATTATAATTGTACTTAGGTAGTTTAGGTACACACCAATTTACGTACATAATGTGATTACTTTCCATAAACGATATAGGTTTAAATTGGACATTAAAATATTTCATGGAATAAGCTATAGGTGGGTAGATTCATGTTAATTATGTTTATTTGTGAAAATTTTTATATTTATAAATCTCCCATAAGTTAGACATCGCATAGACTTGGTTGGCGCAGTTGCTAAGCGTTTGAACTACTGCCCTAGGGGTTGCGAGTTCGATTACCGCACGGCACAATCATTTTCATGATCCGTCGATGTTTGTGGTGTGCCTCAAGTCAGGAGAAATTCCTAGTTTGAGGCGACGTTTATATAAATAAAAAACTGGTCAAGGCGCGAGTTGAACTTACGCACCGAGGGTTCCGTACATTCTTTAAATTATTTTTATATTATGATAATAAGATAGCTCTAATTAAAAAATAAACCAGATTGATGAACTTACTTAACTTTGCCGTTGGAAAACTGTTACCCAATAAATTGAAGTAGGTAGCGGTAACTTTACCAACTGCAAATAAGTTATTCTTATTTTTTATATGATGGAACTACAAATTTACAGTATTCAGATTTTTCCTTTACTTGCGCTGCAAGCCAGTGCGCCTTGCCAAATTGTATGTTTCTAGGTCAACGGGAAGTACCTGTGCTATAGGTTTTGAAAGTGAAAATTTTAAAAATAATCAACATAATATTGCTCGTATCTATACATTGCATAGACTAAGAAGTTTAATTTTCTAAACTTCAAGGGACAGCAGACTCAGACTACGGAACCCTAAAAAAGAAAAAAAGAAAGACCTAATAATTTATTCTACATTAATATTTCTGGAAATTCAAATTAAATTCAAAATGCTTTTATTACATACTGGCTTATGCCCGCGACTCCTTTTTCGTAAATTTCGATTTAAAAACCTTTAAGTAGCAGCAGTAACCACGTTTAGGTACCTATTTTCGCAGCCTATTCTGATCTGATTTTGTTAACAAACATAACATCACGCCTGTATTCCCCGAAGGGGTAGGCAGAGGTGTGCATATAGTACACCCACATTTCGCCAGTTATGTTTTAAGTCCCAAGAGCCTATTGCCATCAACCGGGCACAAATCCAGACTCCGTGCTGCTACTGAGAATTACCTAATGGAAAACTCAGTAACACTTTGCCCGACCCGGGTTTGAACCCAGGACCTCTTGCTCAACAGTCGCGCTTGGCGACCACTAGACCAACGAGGCAGTTTGTTAACAATTTATTTACAATTTCATAGGTATTTATTTTTCCCCCACGGAAACCTTTATATATTCAAATTAAAGTAGCCTAAGTTACTCCTACTTATATCACCAGCATTCTGCCAGTGAAAGTTCGCGAAAAGCGGTTCAGCTGTAAGTGCTGTAGGTACCTAATCCGCGAATTTCCCATGAATTCCTTTTACTCGCTAGCCCAAAATAAATTCGAAGTTCAATTTAGACTGCATTTCACCTTATAACATTAGCTGTCAGTAAAGTCCCGTCAAAATCAGGGACCCGGGATCGGAGATTAGCCGGAACAAATAGACAGACAACAAAAAAATTAAGCAGTATTTTGTTACATCATCGTACGTAGGTATATAGGTAAGGTAGGTACCTACTATATCATAATCCAATTCGTAAAAAGCTGTTATTTTGATGTTACAAACGGACACTGGAATTTTATATATTATTATGTGTGTTTATTACCTAGTGATTATATTAATATGTACCTATTTTATTTAGGTATGTATTTTGAATGTTGGTTTTTGTGGCTTTTATGATGATTGTTGTAAATTGGAGTTAAGATATAATTTATTGGGCACTTTTTCTGTCCTCATCCATAAAATCTCTCAATTACTTAAAACGGGCACAAATATAGACTCGGTGCAACTACTGCGAATTTATCTAATGGAAAAACCCAGTAACACTATCCGACCCGGGATTTGATTGATTAATGAAGTTGTTTGATATATGTATTCACTTGTCTATACAATATGTGCCCTTTGTTACCTAGAAAGTATTGCTACACCCAGCACTATTAATTAATTTTTAGAATAAACACGGTTGTATTTTTTTATATTCCTATTTAAATAAGTATAGATTGGTAGTAAAATACTAATAACATACTATGTAACTTGTATAATGATTAAATCTTGACCTATAACTTATATGGGTACATAATATGTGTTAGTATAAGTTGGTTAATAAATATATAAATGTGCTACATATTTTTATAAGGCAATATCCCGTTGTCGATAAAGGAAATATTATTAGGTACTTGCTGTAAATTGTGTTGTACAGAGGCTACATGTAACTAGAAGCTCGCTAACGTCAAGGTTTAAAAGGTTATATTTGATATAAATAGTACTTACCAAGGAATAGGTATATACAAATAAAAGTATCATTTAATTATGAAGGTACGTTTATTATTTCATTTCAAGATCTATCAAATGCAAATATAATATTCAAATTTAATAAAAGCAGTTACATAAAAAATAATTTATAAAGGCTAACGTGTGTATTCAGCTTATTTTAAAAATTGCAGCCTTCCGGGTATGTAAAATCCGGGCGATTTATTCTGTAAAAAGGA
Source organism: Abrostola tripartita (assembly GCA_905340225.1). Taxonomy (NCBI): domain Eukaryota; kingdom Metazoa; phylum Arthropoda; class Insecta; order Lepidoptera; family Noctuidae; genus Abrostola; species Abrostola tripartita. The sequence goes on from HG996504.1 coordinate 6,031,878, forward strand.
TTAAATTATAAGTAGAGAATACATTTTTTTCGTATAAAGTTGGTTTTATAGGTACTACTATTATACTTAGGATCATTAAACGTAATCATAGTTTTAGCATAGATTTAAACCATAGCGTTTTTTGTTTTATTTTATTCAATGAAATATTTTTGTTGTTATTGAATTTTTCCATATGTGTTGACTTATAATTATTAAAACCAAATAATACAATGATAGCCTTTCAAACAAACATATACACATGCTGGATATAACTTTGCGCTACTAGTGATTGTGAAACTTGCCTCCAATTTTACTCCCGCTCAAACCAAACGCGGTTAGAAATTCAGATAGGCTGCAGCAGTAAGTGAATTTATTACTAGGTGTGAACCAAGGCTGCTCGTCTTCCGTGCAGATGTTCCTGCATTTGATGTCCTTATCTGTAGGCGACGCATCATTCACGTGCACAATAGCTAGCGTGTCGTCTTCATCGAACTTCATTACCTGAGAATCATAAAGTGATACTTGATGAGTGTCAGGATGGTGACCCTAGGGCCTACACTTAGGATCTTTTTTCTTATTTTTATAGACGTCTAAAGGTGTTACTTTGTTGGTTAATTTACCACCGAACTCAGAGACATTTAATGATAACTTAAACTGTCGCTAAGTAACGGTTCCTTTGTCAAATTCTTCCTTAGTGTCGGTTTAAGGAATCATTAAGGTCTCTGAGTGCGGCGGTCAGGTTAGAAATCGAGTACAAATCGCTTACCTTCCATAAATACCGTGGTATAAACGTTCCGATTCTATCTTGTAACGTGTGAGTACCAGACCAAGTAACGAAGTTACCATAGCCGAGTATCTGGGTCCTTACCATGTCATCTATATCTTCCCAAGTGGTCTGAAATTTAACGTTGGTAGACTTTATTTTATATTTTAGAAAACGAAATCAGTTAGAACTCTTATAGGTTCCTGTGGTTACCGACAATAAACCTTATAAATATCTTTAAAAGCCATTGAATTTTTAAGGCAAGTAAAGCAGGCTTGATTGTTTAATAGATATCGATTATGACCATTGTGAGTGTCAAGAATTACATGAATTATTTCGTTAATACAATTTTGGTACGCCCAGATTGGAACGATTGTATATTTATAATACCTACTAGCTTATGCCCGAGACTTCGTCTCCGTGGATTCCCCTGTTACAGCAGTAAGCAGATTTACATAATTTAACCTGATTTTGTTAACAATTTTAGGAGTTTTTATTTTTTCCCGCAGAACCCTTATCAAAATTAAAAGTAGCTTTAGATACTCTTTATGACATCAGCTATATTTCAGCGAAAGTCCTGTCAAAACATGTCAACAAATAGACAGACAAAAAAAAATTAAACTCCTTTTCTGTACGTGTATAGTGCATCCGATCATATTATGTATTGAGTAAAAAGCTGTTATTTTGATGTTACAAAAAGGCACTCCAATTACATTTATATGTATTGTTAATACATAATTACCATTGTTTTATCACATGGGCGCCAATAGAGTATTGTATTCAATGGCTGTAAAAATGTGCTTTCCTTCGCAGCGCGATCGTTGAAGTCTCGTTCATTAACCAGCTGAGATTTACCAAAGCAGCATATTGACGACGAGTTCCTACACGTTATTCTTGGCTCGATTTTGTTTGCAGCACCCACTGGGTAGTTGTACCAGGTCTTGGAAGCACTTGGAGTTCCATCTGTCCTTGTCAGTAGCGTTCGAGTATATAAGGGAGTGCTCTTAGCATGGTCGTAACAAACATCATAAGTCCCTAAGAAATCTTTTACTTTGTATCCTACGTTGATCAATTCAGAGGTAGCAGTTAGGCATTTAGTTTTTAGGTTATTAACTGTGGGCTCGACGCTGTTCTTGCAGTTTACATTTGACAACTTATAAGGTTTTCCGTCGATTAAAAACGAGTCCTGTCCCACACAGGCTGCCTTTAATAGGTTTCTCTCGTTAAACGATTGGAACGCGTTTGGCCTGTTATCCAGACCAGGGCAAGATAACGTGATGGTGTCGTGTTTTTTTAGTGTGTAATATTTCTTTGTCGCTTTCCATGTCGGCCATTTAAGATTACTGTTAAGATTTAACGGTGTATTCATACTATTTTTCAGGTGTTTATTTATGAAGCATTCTGTAACAAAAAATAATTTAATGTATCAAACAGAAATTTAATAAAATAATTTTCTAGTGTGTTGATAACAATTGAAATCCATATTTATGAATTTTCTCAGAGAGTCAGACAAGAGAATAGGAATGCGCATTTTTTTTTGTGTATTCAAATTTTTATTCTCTTTTATTAAATACTTTTCTAACTTCTTTGAAACTAACGTCAAGGTTAGTTCCAAAATTGAATGATATGATATTGTAATTCGAGCACGGATTCAAAGTATCATTGAATGTATCTCATGATAACATTATTATTTTAATTTAAATCATCTACATAGAAGATAGAAAGGAGTAAATTAAACCCTGGTAGGTCGGAGTAAAATAAACCCTTACGTCTGAATCTGAATCGAAAAGAAATATTTCTTCTGTAAGTTTGAGTTACCTGCTGACTTGACATCGAATGTTCTCTGTAGTGATCCGTGTACGTTAGTCACATCACAAGTGTAACGTCCAAATTGAAATGAGTCTTCTAATTTTTTTAAATCGTCATCGGTCAACTTTTTACCATCGAGCGTCCATGTAACCTAAAAGTTATTGTCACCGTCAGAAATCAATTAAGCATCATTAACTAAGTATTTTATCCAGATGCAAGTACAACAGATAATATGATAGGAAGGGTTGATTAGCGAACTAGCGATGAGCGTTCCTGGAAGTCTTCATTTTATGCAACTGCAGGACCTTCATCCAAATCAGAAGGCATACTCATAGTTTTGGGTTAACCTTCATGATTTAATGTCAAAAAAATATAATTATCTCTATAGAAATAATTTTATGGCTAAATATAGTTCTGTATCATACCTGAAATTATAACTACGTATGAGCTAATATTTAAAAGGTTATAAAAATTTAGGTGACTTCTACTTACGTTAGCCACCGGTTTGGCTGCAGTATTGCAGTAGGCCAATACATCGTTGAAATCACCTCGGAAGTCCACGACAGGGTCGTGAGCATACATAAAGGTGGGTTTGGAGCCTACATCCACGACATAGGTATGTGTGTATGTGTTACCATGCATATCACTCACACGACATGTGTAGTTACCATCATCGCTTACAGTGGCCTTCTCTATAACCAATTGTGGATCGTTTACTTTTATAATATTATCGCCCTGTAATTAAAACGCAGAACATTTTTTTCGGGAAATTAAATTGTGGCCTTGGATAGATGAATATTTCAAGGATATAAAACTTTAAAAATAACATACGGTAAATTATACCTATACCTACCTACTAATAAAAAGGATCTCAATAGTCATAAAGAATTTAATGTAGTTTAACAAACAAATAGCAACGAAAATAATACTTACAATGACCCACCTCACTGCTTGAGATGTAGAATTATATGAGTCACATTGAATTTTTCTAGTTTCGCCTTTCTTTAAGTACAGGTAATGCATTTCACCAAAGCTAATAAATTCTATAACCAAAGGACAAAAGTCACAATTACGCATGGATATTCTTACTTAAAGTAAGGACATTTATAAGTCATTAGCTAAACTTAGATATAATATTAAAAGAAAAGGTTTTGCAAGGTATTTTAAAATTTGTGTTATGTTTTATTCATAAGTAATTAGCTAAACTTAGTAAAAATATTGAATGAAAAGGTTTTCAAGGTATTTTAATTTGTGTTATGTTAAAAATTTTCTTATGACTCTTTAATTTACTCACCATCAACGTGTGCTTTAAAAACAGCAGTTACTGAACCGATATAGTTCTTAGCTTCACACGTATAAGATTTCCCGTCATTTTTGTTTGGCTTTATAATTAAAAGAGCTCCGTCTTCCATGGCATACTTGGCATCTGTAAGAAACAAGATTGGAGAATTTATGAAGTATGTAGTATAATATTGTAAGTATTTCTTAAATCTCTGATTTTTTGTCCGTTATGGACCAAGATTTACATGGGATACACAAACACCATCGATTATCAAGTTAGATACATTAACACGGGGCTATAAAAAGTTCAAAAAGAATAAAATAGCATTGATATATGCCCATTTCAGTGACTTACTTAATGTGATAACAGCACCATTTAATTTCCAAGTAATAGCTGGCTTAGGAACGCCAGTGGTGGTACAAGGTATTTTTAATGCAAGATCACTCTCAACACCCCAGTATACTATTGACGATTTCGAAGTGATTTTTGGTGGATCTGTAATCAAAGAATATGTATGAACAATTAAACATTAAATACTAATTGTCTATAGAAACGAACAGTGATAACAAAGTATAATAATAACCAGTTTAATATCGAAAAAAAAATAAAAGAGTCAATCGTTCCATTAAATAGTCTTGTATAAACCTAGGATTGGACCTACATATATTGTTATCAAGTGCTAATCAGGTATCTTATGCTACACTAAATCTATCTAATCTAAATTTATTTTGTGTTTCATCATCATCAGCCGTAAGGCGTCCACTGCTGAACGAAGGCCTCCTCCTTTTAGAAGGGGGTTTTGCCATAATCCCCACGCTTGGCAAGCGGCTTGGGGATCGCAGTGTTGGTGGTCAAGTTACAGAAGACGCTGCTGCCCATCTTCTTGGTTTTCCCTTAGTCGCCTCTTACGACACCCACGGGAGGAAAGGGGGTGGTCAATTCTAGGCCGGATACCACACGGCTTTGTGTTTTTATTTTGTGTTTACATCGTTAATATTATGACTTTTGAAATATATAGAATTATATATCTATCTATACCTAGTAATAATTTAAAGAAACAAGCTTTCTTATTAGGTGGTGGTGGTCATTAAGTAGTAGGTAGGTAGACTGGTGATCATTAATAGACAACTGCACGATCCATAATAAAATACTGCCTATTGCTAATTTTTTGATCAACCACATTATGTACAGTTCTTCACAAAACTTTTTTATTCTTAACTTCATAATAATGTGCTTACATTCAACAATTAGCGTTGTGACGTGTTCGTCACTGTCAACCTCGTTTGTTACCACACACTTATACTTCCCCGAGTGTTTGTCTTCTAAGCTTGGTAGTGATATACGCAACAGATTGGTAGAGCTAGGCAGGGGCGCAAACTTTGTAGCGGAAGCTCCCATGTACTGCCAAGTTATGTTTGGTGTTGGTTCTCCTTTGACAACCCTGAAACATTGTTCACATTATATTTTTATCAAAACAGTTACGACATTAAATCAATGTTTTTACTAAATCTCAACTTCCAAAAAAATCCTACGCCACGATTTAAGCTTTTACGAGTAGTATAATAACATTAATCTGTGTAAGCTGCATAATGTCCACATCTTGTACCAATTGTTAAGGTGTTACCGATAGCGAACTAACGATTTTTAAGTAGGCGATGTTATCCCTAAACTGTTTTCTTTTATGTTTATACTTACGTGCACTCAACACTGTCGGATGTACCCAATCTTACTTTCTTGACAGCAACTCCTGATACCTTAGGGGCCTCTGTAAAATAGTATATTATAGATATATTTTTTGTAATTTAAGAAGATCTTTTCGTGATAAATGATATTTCATCTCTGAACCTTCATCCTATCCTGAAACCTATCAGCATGGAAGGTTAGCCTTAGCTATCAAACGGAAATACCAAATAATGAGAGTAATATTATGTGAGTTAATGTAATTGGTTATTTATAATTAATGTATGTACTTACGAAGAACATATACTTTGAAGGTTGCGCTGGTCGAACCAGCGTCATTCTTAGCTTCACAAGTGTAAGAACCACTGTCGCTTACTTTCGGCTCTTTCATGATGAGCGCAGCAGCTTCTATCGAGTACTTAGCATCTAAAACAAATATAACGATTTCAAGGATTTATCAATAAATGCATTCGGTAATCGATTTTGTTCGAAAACATGTCGAAGCAATCTAACAAAAAGCTTTTTAACTAATCCAAGAATCACATAAGTTACATCTGAGGCAGGTTGACAACATTAAAATAAAAGTTAATTTTCCATATCCAAATAATTTCAGTGGTTTCTTACTTGAAGCAAGGGCTAGACCGTTCTTTTTCCAAGTGATTATAGGCTTCGGAAGACCAGTTACCTCACATGGTATCTTGACAAGCCCATTTCCTTCTAAAGTCCGAATGACTGTTTTACTGTCCGACGTTATCTTTGGTGGATCTGCAAACAAAAAGTATATTTTATTTCTGTATTGTTGCAGTCACAACCTATACGACCATTATGAAATAATTTTCTACCTTGAACAATCAGTGTGGTGACGTGTTCATCTCTGCCTAGCACATTCACAGCCACACATTTGTAGCGTCCCGCGTGTTTTTCCTCAAGAGCCGAAATACGCAACACGTTGTCAGAACCAGGCAGGGAAGCATATTTCGAAGCGGCCGCTCCCATATATTGCCAAGTGATGATAGGTTTTGGTAAACCTTGAATAACTCTGAAAAAAATTGTTTTAAATTAATAAAATATTAATATTATAAAAGTAAATTGAATAAAAAGAACAACAAGTTTATCTTAGTTAATTTTGATGACACTTACTTGCATTCTATGGCAGGACTGGTTCGTTTATTGGCTTTTTTTGTATTTTCTCCCGATAACTTGGGTGCCGCTTAAGAATAAAGTAACACATGATTTAGATTTTAAGTTTATAAATCTTTACTTAGAAAGCATAAAAAAAGTATAGACCGAATGCTAGAAACTCATAAAAAATCTGGCACTGCCTTATACATCTTGTAGATTAAACAACTTACCAATGCCAGCTGCTGTAACTTTGGTACTGAACATTTTCTGTATACTTCCATCATTTTTTAACGCAGCTTTGCAAGTATATTTCCCAACCAAATCCAAATCCATTTTCTTAATCTTCAGTTGAGTGCCGTCTGCAGATATCCAGTACTTATTTGAAGATGCAATTTCTACGTTTGTACCTGTCTTCTCATATGCGAAGTACCAACGGATGTTCATCGGGAGTAATGATTTAATATCGCAAGTTATCGTGCCTTCAGTTCCGTAGGTTATTCCAGTTGATGCTGCAAAATATAATTTTGGATATAGACTTTTAGATGATAGTGGCTTTTTAGTTTATTTTAGGTAATCGCCTGATGTTTTCTTCTTCATCAGATAGTTACACCCACATCTTACCGCGGATCATAAGTCTCATGTAAAGCGTGGCAAGCCTATTGTTGCCACTCATCGGACATTGTAGTAAAGTAAAATAAATACCGCGACTAAATGAATTAAGTCGTTGACTACCACGCAGTAGACGCAATAGAAAAACTATATTGTTTGGGGGACACCTGGTGACCACCCTGGCGTTCAAAGGGTTAATCAAGAGTGTTTACGCTATTATAATACAAATGGCAAAATTTTGACTTGATCGAACGTGAGATTATGGAAAATTCTAATTTTCTGTTCGGAATCCTTTAAACATCATGCGTCTATTATCGATCCTTCCAATTTAGATAGGTTTAACGAATGTATGTAATAGATTTACCTTGAGGGACTGATCTAACAACAAACGCATCTTTCACAACTACTTCAATTGTTTTAGAATCTCTTCCGTAATCGTTTACGACAGAACAAACGTACTTGTCTCCTTTCGTGGCGCTTGCTATCGTCATATAACTTATGTATTCATATGGTAATTGTAGAGTCGAACTCTGAAACAGTACACAAGTATTTATGCAAATATAATATCAGATTTTTGTCAACTAATGTAGATTACAAGGTGTATCTGAACGAGATAAACATAGGACCGCGCCAAATGGCACAGCTTAAAGAAGACCTATAGGTACCCCTCAGTGGGATTGGTAGGTAAGGCTGTGGATAATGATGATGATAGTGTCAATATATCAGATCTAGATCCTCACCATAAAGTGTTCATTGCCACCATTGCTATTTTTCCATGAGAATGTAGGCTTTGGGTACGCTGAGGCTTTACAAGTCAGCCTCACCGTGCTGTTATATTCTACTTCTGTCCTTGCACCTTCCACTATTGTAATGGTTGGAGATCTTCTATCTGGTTGTACTACAAAAATAAAAAAATAAAATAAAGAATTAGCATCTTCAAAACTGTGTTTTTTCAGAAAACAGATTAGTAACTTTAAAAAAACATTTTGTGTTTTATACGTTTCCAAGCAAACAATGTTATTTTTAAACTACCGTCACACTAGTCACTACATATAATTTTTCATATTATTAGATAACCGACAAATTTTACTTACTCACTGACGGCTTTTGAGGAGAGACCGGAATTTTGCTTATTCTTCTTATACTGTTACCCGAAGCAATTACTCTCCCCTCCACCTACAAAAACATGCAATAGTATAATATCAAAGATTGCTTAAAGCAGTAGGGACTGCGCAAGTGCATAGCACTGCCGGATGGAGGGGTGAGGGTCTGTTTGCTATCCGCACGGGACATAAGTGTATCCATTGTTTGTTGTGTGATCTGCGGCTATTTGCTCCTGATTTCCCCTCTAACCCCAATAGAAGTATATCTACTAATAATTTACTGGGTCTACCTCAATTTTTTTAATTTATGGCCCGTGATACAGATGAAAAAAATGCGTGATGTTATGTCGGAAATAGGTTCTTTTCGACTTACCGCAATTTGAAATCTCTGCGATGGTGCGACAAACTGTTGTGTTATATAAAAATCTGTAGATGCTTTAGTCAAAGGCATAGTCATCAATACTCTGCCATCTACATCCAATATCTGAGCTGTTTTTATATCCACTAAATGTTTTGGGTCAGTTATTAATACTGACAGGTAAACGTATGTATCTAAAAATATATAATAAACGGTAAGAATCAGAACAGTCCATATTATTATTACATAATTAAGCTTTTTTCCAAAAATATAAAAAAGATAAAAGCACAAACAAGAAAGTCTTTAAAAATATCATAATTTAAGTTCTGTAAGTAAGTTGAATATGTTATAAACTTACTGGCTATTGGCTGTGATGTAGTATCTCCTGCCGTCTTCGGTTGTAATTCGGAGAAGCCGTGGCTGAAGAGAAAGTCAGTTCTGCCGACAACTACGACAGACGTAGTAGTGTAACCCATGACTGAAGCTACATACTGGCCGACACTGGCTCCAGTTAATTTTATCACCTGTAAAAAATTACAAAGTTTAGTTGAGATGCCTTACCAGCACTTCCAGCGATGCTAGTTCTCAAATACTTGTATTTCTATACTAAATAGGCATCACTTGTCATACTTTGTATAAGCTGTCGAAGCGCTATTTCTTCACAGGTTTTGTATGGTAATAATTATGACGTCACTATTTTGCCAACACAATTCGCTAACTGTGTATTGATGCAAATAAAATCTATTATTACAGTTAACTGTGAATTAATCGGGCCTTGGGGTAATGTAAGTACCGAACCAATTGCTTAGTTATCTGTATGCTCAGCTATAACTCAGTATCGGTGGAAAACTTCCAAAATAAGAATTAAATTCAAATCTTCAATTACTCAAATGATCAGTAGGTATAAGTTAGTTTATATATATAGTAGATATCAGAATCGTTGTATCGGTTAGCAGATTCTGATTTGGTAGGTTGTTAGCAGAATGTAGAAATTGAATGCAACGACTCACGCTTTTAACATCGTTAAACAACAATAATAAAAAAAAACAAAAAAAAGTGAATTAGCGTAGTAGACATGGTAGAAGTAAGATACATGCTCCGTTTCAGACTTAGTACCGCTATAACTCACTTGTGCAGTCTTTAACGAAAGTCACTGATAAAATGAAAATCAATTACATATTTTATATTTTCGTTTTAAAAGAGAGTAAGCTTAATCGCTTCTACAAGATTGTTGTGAATAATAATAAACATGGTAGGTTTAAAGATTACATATTTTATTTAACTTACTTTGCCGTTGCTGGTCCACATGATTGCAGTTTGTTGTGCTGAAGGTCCGGATATTGATAATTGTACACTTGTGCCAGACACAGATACGATGACGTATTCTGTCTGTTCATCAATCATAAACTGAAAGAAACAACTCATTAGAACATAATTTTTCGATAACATCATTTCCAAAAAATCGTTTAAACTTGTATGGGACTTAGGGACAAGTGGAAGCAGGGAAAGGAGGCTTTTGCCCTGCAGTGGGACAATACGGGCTTATAAAAATATAATATGGGTCTTAATATAATAATTGTTTCGTTAATTTATCTTACCGGGATATTAGTTGCAACTCCAGCAGGTACCGTCTTTACAGCCATAACAGTCTTGTTACCTCTTATTGTTTCTTGTATTGTATTGAGCACCTAAATTGAACAAAAATTATGCTTAGTTTAATAATTATTATGTAACACACTTAATTATCCAATGATGTCCTTTTCTCTGTCTACTGATTTCAATCTGTGGCAATTAAATTGAGTTTACCCTCTACATTGTTTTAATTCTATCTTTTGAACGCATTTTCTCAATATTATTATAATTAAAGTATTTACCTGGTCAATTTGCGACTTGCCGACATAAAACGCGAGTCCGGAGCATGCTGCAGCTATGTCGTAGAACACTTTGAAGCCTGCTTCCTGGAGTCCATAACAATAACCAGTCAGGACAAACACTATCTGTTGAAGATAATCCAAATTATAAATAACTCTGCATAATACATTTCAAGTAGGTAATTTCTTACAAACTTATAAACAATGTAATAGATACAAATAATCTATATGACGGGTTCACCAACAACTTTTAACACACTGTTCCTCTTATGAACTAAATAGCTTTAATCGCGATCTGATCTATGGAGCTCTTATACTATAAAAGTAGAATTATGTTGAACGTTGTGGATCTCTTGTACAATTTTAGATAACAGTTTCGACATGAATCTTTACTTTGCTTTCAGTGTGATGTACAAACAGTTCAGCTTTCTGGCTTCTTGCTATATTTTGACCTTCGACATACTTAAAGTCACGCATATTTCCACGAGTGGTAGGCAGAGACCACGGATTTTCATTTGCTACGATCCTGACATACTTCTTTCGCCTCATTCACTCGCATAACAATCCTCATGCACGCTCGTTGGTTAAAGGTTCTCTTCTCTTGACCATTTTGTAGAACATCTCCGATCTGGTCCAAGTATATTCCTGTTCCCGATATTCCACTAACATTCGCCTCTTAAATTTGCTTTGTCTTTCTTTTTTTTGACCTTCGACACAACACATTAATGTCTTCTGTTGAATATACATACCTGACTCTGTTTCCTCTGACACGTTTCTATGACCTCCGCACTTTTCTGATAGTCTTTAGCTGAGGCATCGGTGAAAACGTATATATATGAGCCAGGGTTGCTCTTCTCCAACGCCAGTTGAATTCCTGACATTGATGGTTCCGGACAGTCATAGTTGTATTCATTGTGAACATATAAAGCATTTATAGCTCTTCTTAAAGTGTATTGATCCTTGGTCACCGCCCTTAACAACGGATCTAAAACATTAAAATTGTTAATAAAATATCCTCTGGGTTTAGGGAGTGTAATTATTACTTTTTTAAAGCATTATGTTTAGGATTACAATGTTATCTGCACCGAGCACTTTTTGCGGTATCAGACTGAGGACTAAAACCCCAGTCGGGCTATTTAGAGCCGGTGAATAAAACGGTATTAAGTCTTTAACAGCATGCAAGTTATGTTTATAATTATTAACATAAAGACAAGGGTTATTTAAATTTTTTTTGCTTATTGTAAGTATGTTAAACACATCCACGACTCAATTTATAAAATAGACATGAAGTTAGAATACTGGTAAGTACTTACTTGGTTCATTTATTGTGACCAGCACCATATTATCAATAACACTGGCTTTTTCACCAAACACGATGTCTATGATTCGATTCGCGCTCTGTTTGACTTGTGCTATATCGTCTGTCATGGATCCTGTGTCGTCAATAGCGAAGGTCAAACTGCTGGAACCTGTACATGACGCCCTGAAAATGTGCGCGAATATCAACAATACTCCGAGGGTATATTTGCGCCCCCACATTTTGACAATATCTCTATTGATACATTCGACATTAATTCCTAAGGTCCTCTGAGAGAATTCAAATATTTACAGGTAATATATACTATTGTTGTTCATATGTACTTTTCCTACTATTTAATTTTAAATATAAGTCATAATGGACCATTGTTTCAGGTATCTACTCGTCAAAACCGGCCTAGTACGAGTTAGACTTGCGCACCGAGGGTTCCTTACAAACTTTAAATTTTATTTGACAATGTTAACATTGCTCTAACGAAAAGATAAACTGAATTAACGGACAAATGTAACGATGCCGTTGAAAAACTGTTACTTCCATACATTGATATGGGTTGCAGTCAGTTTAGAAACTACAAATCAGTTATTCATATTTTTTGTGTATTGTAATTGAACATTTTTAGTTTTCGGATTTTTGTTCTTTTGTGGCGCTAAGACAATGCTTCTTTCTAAATTTCATGATTCAGATTAATACGAAGTATCTACTTTAAATTTTAAGCAGCATAAACGCTCGTTTGCTTTGATTGCGTTGATTTGGATTTTTTTTTACAGCTTTAATGGATTGCCTATGCACTCAATATTAATTGCAACTTGATACTTTCTTGCGTTCACGAGAAGAAAAGGTAGACAGACAGGCGGACAGACAGACAGATGGACCACGAAGTAAACCTATAAGGGTGCCGTTTTTCTTTTTGAGGTACGGAACCCTAAAAAATCATGTTTCTAATACTGATGTACAACTCGGTCGAAATATCTGTGCACCTAGCGTTGATAACGTTATATTTTATCTTCGCTCTGTCGTGCTATTCTAAGGACATCACTTACAAACTCACTTCGTAATCCGCGGTGAGATTTGACACTAGCGCTACCAAAAGGCAAAAGGCGAAGCTGGCAATCACATTCAAGCGAGATGCACAGATATTTTGACCGTATTGTATACTTGTAGGTATACCATACGTAGATTTACTTAACTAAAAACTCTTGAAGAATCGCGCATGAAACTAGTGAAATTGAGTGATATTATATGTATGTATAGTGTAATTGTAATGTATACATGTGGGAACTTATAATTTTGTACCTAACATTAAAATTAAAAACTGCCCGAATTTTATCTGATGATGTGTTTTCATCTCACACAGAGAGGGGATAGCGATTTCGGCTGTGAATGTTGTGATGTCTAAGAACATCTATTCTAAGATATTAATATAACAATTATGTTACGAGACTAATACGTATAGCTAGTATAGACGTATATGTATATCAAATACTAGGTCATGTTGAAAAGGATAACTTGAGATGATGAACGTTGAAATGTGGTCGTGGGTACCTACCATTTGATTCCGTTTTAATACCCCTTTAGGAATTATGGCCTAGTTGTGAGGAATGACTGCCTCGTTAGTCTAGTGGTCGCTAAGCGCGACTGCTGAGCAAGAGGTCCTAGGTTCAAATCCAGGCTCGGCAAAGGGTTACTGAGTTCTCCATTAGGTAATTCTCAGTAGCAGCACGGAGTCTGGATTTGTGCCCGGTTGATGGCAATAGGCTCGCCCCCTATTACATTGGGACTTACAACATAACTGGCGAGATGTGGGTGTACTATATGTACACCTCTGCCTACCCCTTCGGGGAATACAGGCGTGATGTTATGTTATGTGAGGAATGTAATTTCATGTAATCGAATGATGAATCGAAAGTTGATTCTTGATTTTTTTGTTTGGCGTCATTAACAGCGGTGTCGAATTGGTGGAAGATCTATGAACCAACTACGTGAATATTACAGCACATCTGGTCCTTAGACTATTAAAATCTGTGGTCATACTCATTTGTTATTTTGTTTAATGCATTATCCTTGTTTTTGGGTGGCTAAGAATTATTACATTGTTATGAGTAGTTTTGTAATAAAATTTCCTAGGTACTTGTTTAATATGATTCATTTTTGTTTAAATATTGGGAAATTGTATGTAAGACAGGAAACTTGATACCAACTATACAAAGTAGTTTCACACCACAGTCCAAGAAAGCTCGAGTTCTTACCAAAGGGAAGGGAAGGGAACATATAGGCAGAAGATTGAGAACAGCCCCCTTACCAGGAACTCTTAAAGCAGGATAGTTTAAAATGTGGAAGCGGGACGCCGCGCCGCGCCGTTACGTGCAGTGTAACACGACATCTCGCTTTCACATCTTAAACTGACCTGCTTTAGGAGTTCATAGTGAGGGGCTGTAGCAACTGCTTCTATGATAAGGAAAGGGCTATGTGATTAAACAAAACGATGAAAATATAATTGTGCTAGTATTCGATGTGTACAATTATTGAGGATAAATTTATTAATAACTAACAATGTAGATAAGTGCACAATAATGTAAGTTTTAAAAATATAATAGCATTATGTAGTGTCCAACGGTTATACCACTCGGCTATCACTGCTGTCAAAGGTTGCAACTTCAAACCCCAGGAGGCACCAATGTCTTTTCGAATTCATGTGCGTAACATAATTTGTTATCAGTTGCTAAAAACGGTGAAGGAAAACATCATGAGGAAACTGACACACCTGAGATTTTTTCAAAGGTGTGTATAGCTATGTCAGAGGCCTACAGGCGGTTTAAACTCTGGCACCAGATTGTTCATTAATCATTCGATAAGTAGAAGAAGTTCAAAGCTGAATCATATCCTTGCTCATTGTTAAAAGCTCCCAGATTTCGAACCAACCTTGGTAAACATTCTCCAATTGTTAGGATGACCTACCAATACAACACGGTGTCAGGCTCCTCGGAAGACATCGATATATTTCATGACTCCTTGAGTCAATATAAGCGTCACGTCCTACCTCACTTGTACTAATAGGATTATTAATATATTATATTAAGTTAAATAGAGTATTAAGCAAATTTTGAATTGTAGCTCTAAATTTCAGTTGTCTTATATCTTAGTTTGTTATATTTTATTTTTAGTTTTAAGATTTACATTAATTTTGCCTGTTGTGTCAGATTATTTCGCATGATGTGATCTCCTGTAATTAAAGAAACACAAGGTATCTAATCTAATTGTACTACATAGCAAGTAAGGTGTATTCTTTGTTGGAGTTCCAAATAAATAAATAAATAAATAAATCAAAACCTTCCCTAAGTATTCCACTGCACAGGGCCTTTTCTTATACCAAGAACGAACGTGCATTTATCCAAATCTGTCTATTTCGATTCATCAACTTAATAATATATAAAAGACGAACTGCCGACTTTTCCAATTATTAAAATATAGTTTTGGATGTTGCAGTTCATTTACCTGTGGGTTTATATTTAATCTCTTATAAACTTAAGTACAATAATGTAATATTATTATATCGTATGAACAAACAATAACACAATGAAATGGTACAAAACAGTTCAGACAGGGAAAAATATTAGAATCTATAGATCTAATTATGTTCTGTACATTTAATTTGCAATGCGAAAATACATTAATATAATACAAGTAGGTACCTATAATTATCATGACATCATATATGAGTTCTTGCCTTCGTTCAACTACATTTTTAATTTTTATTTATTTATTTATTTACACTCTCACTTACAATCGTCATTACAGGTTTCAACCTAATGCGACAAAGAAGTTGTTACTTATTATTATTTTACAAACAAGTCTATAATAAACAAACAATTTCCAAATAAGTACTAAAAAAAATGCTGTATAAAATAACTTTCAATTATATAAAACTAAATACACAATATATGGCCCTCGTGAACTCATTTAGTGAACACACAAACAAATCTATATTATCAGCCACTTTGTTGAGCGAGCGTACCGCGCGCGTCAGTGGCGCCCTCTAATGAAACGTTCTTATCCCCATTACCTTAACGTCCCATGTAATAGTCAGGGCTGTTCATAATTTATGAATAGCGGCCTAATGTATGACATTGAAAAGTGAATTCAGGGGCAGGATGTTTTTTTTATAGTCTTCCGGTTATTATTAGGTTTAATTGTTACTTCTATACGAATTCTTAAATATACCTACCATTTTTGAAAGAGTATAAAAGTTCTTGCTGGTTCTCACCCATTGAAACGACACTTTTGAACCAAGCAACTTGATTTGGCTTTTTATAAGCCTTTTGCTTTTCTAGCCTATCTCTCTCTCTCTATTTTCGATTTGCCTTTTTCTAGCCTATTTATTTACCCCTATAAGTATGACTATGATTATGAACCTTCTAAGACACGATGTCAATTTTCCTTACCATCATAGTTCCAATAAGTAGAGAAGCCATGAGGATAATTTTCTAGTTTATCAACCTATCTTCAAATTGATAAAGGAAATTATAAATATGATGGACACTAGTGGGATTCAAACCCGCAAACTTAGCTACCGTGTCGCTGCTCGCTATATCCTATCAAGTACTTTTCATTAAACATTTCAATTTAAATTGTAGTCAAGTTTCCTGAACACAATTTGATTTGAAAAATGACGCATCGTGAATCACGTAGAGAGACCTTTAGTCGGCTATTATTTTGGATTATAGGGGACTCATGTTGGACGGCTGACAAAATTGTTTGTTCTAAAATTTTGAGACTAACCATAGCCTTTGTCTATGGAAAAACACAAGATTTGCATTGAGATGCGTACGTGACCGTTACGTTTCGGAAGCTGAACCATCTCCATACAAAACGGCTGTTTCAAAAGCTGTATTGAACTGTATAAGTGTAGTAAGTCCCAGAACGACTACGCGACATCTTCTCGTCCAAAATTCCGCAGTGTCTGAAGACGAAGGTTTTTAACCAGTGTGTGTTGCCAGTGATGACGTATGGCTCTGAGACGTGTTCGCTAAAGGTTGGCCTTTCGCTATCATAGACTTTGACGACACATTTCATTTGACACTTAGCGTTGCGTTTCAACTTTCAACTATGATCTTTGATTATTAAAAAAATATTGGGCTCTTAATTGAATGACATGCATATTCCCTATTGTACATAGGTACTTTTATTCTGTGTCCCTGACTAAAACTTAACCCAGAAGCGGATGTTTAAAGAAAAATATATTTGGCAAGTGTTGTTGTCAACCATATTATATTAAATTTAACAAAAAGCCTAAAAATGTTGTCCTTTTAGGATTTTGCGATGAGTAGTAGGTATATAATTGTGTGTGTAGTATATAACTTATTATTTAATTAGAATACCCAATGCTAATGATACATTAGAAACGTTATTCTATACCCAAATTATGTGAATACGTCATTATTTTCCATTGAATTGAATTATGTATTCGGTACTAAATACCCACGCACGAAGTAGATACGCATTTGCGTATTCGCACTATTAATGACGAATGGTATGACTCTTTTATAACAATATTGACCAATAGTGACATCACACTTAGGGCGTGTTTCACAGCAACAGTCTAATCGCGTAGCCACTACGCCAATCAGGACGTCAATGCTGCATTATTGTGACTTAGGAATAAGAAACTATTCCTCAACTTGACATCACGCCTGTATTCCCAAAGAGATAGGCTGAGGTGTATAGTACCCACATTGCAGCAGTTATGTTAATGCCCCAATGTAATATGGGACGAACCTATTGTCATTAACCGGCCATAAAACCAAAATCCGTGCTGCTATTAAGAATTTCCTAATGAAAAACCCAATAA
The DNA here is from genome assembly GCA_905340225.1 of Abrostola tripartita. Taxonomy (NCBI): domain Eukaryota; kingdom Metazoa; phylum Arthropoda; class Insecta; order Lepidoptera; family Noctuidae; genus Abrostola; species Abrostola tripartita. Next base: position 6,049,617 of record HG996504.1, read on the forward strand.
CACTTTACCCGACTCGGGATTCGAACCCAGGAATCAAGACAGCATCCTCAGCAGTTCAGATCAGAAGACGCGATCAGAAGACTAACGATACTGATCGCTGCGATACTACTTAAAATCATACTAATATTTAAAGTTTGCGAGTGTGTTTGTATGTTTGTTACCTCTTCAGGAACAAAGGGCAGGACCGATTTTTCAAAAAATCGGTATAGAGGTAGCTGACCCCCTGGAATAACACATAGGCTACTTTTTAACCCGAAAAAATGTTGCAGGTAACACCGCGGGGCGCAGATAGTTTACTATAAAACCGAAAATAATAAATGCTCGGTGATATTTGTAAAATGTTTATTGCACGTATTGTATGTGGCGTTTAAATAACGTTTTCCTCTTCATATTCCTCTCTAGCAGTCACACCTATATTCATAAAATAAAACTAATTGATTGATACAGTTCTTGACATCCTTATAGTCATTATTGTATCTTAACTTTTATTTGTATTCTATCAGTGCCTATGTTGTTCTCTGCGATGCATAGATAAGAACCAACGTTGGAATAATTCACGTTGCTCAAATAAAGAGGTCTTGATGAATTGCTTGGTGCAATGCTCCTGAAACAATAAGGATAGAAAGTACGCATATTTTTAATTTAATAAATAGAAAAATCGAATCGATCGAAAGATAAATTATATTTGTCATCTTCTGCCTACCCATTGCCTAACTATATTCGAGGTTTGCTTAAAGTCAATCCGTTAAACGGTGAACAGCTTGTTAGCTAGTGGGTATTCTATATAATTTATTTTGGGCGGGTTGTGCCAGCTACAATGATTCATGGCATTACCAATTTTGCTTTCTAGCGGCCCTAATAACGAAAATGTATTGTTTTCTATTAGCAACCCTAATAATGTTGATAACCGGTTTTTTATGCCATAAAACAACGCTTCATGTTTTATCCACGTTAAACATGTTCTGATAGTTATTTTTCGACATATGTACGTATTTTACGTAAACAGACACTGTAAGCAACCTGCGCTAAGTATGCACGCAGATTTTTCAAGTAAATAATCAAAATTTACCGTGCCAAAACCTTCACAGTAGAATCCACGGCTATAAATTTCCATATTGTTGTCGGCGCAGGATTGCCATAGATAACGTTGCATGGCAGCACGACACTCTCGCCAACCCTCATTACCATTGTCTCAAACTTTGGTGGCTCTATGTATGGTGCAACTGTAACAGACATTAGAGTAAACATAGGTACCTATATCATATCATCATCATCAGCCGGAAGACGTCTACTGCTGGACAAAGGTCTCCCCCATATATAAAATATGATAACCTGCAATGAGTTAAGTCTTTAGTTCAAAATAAATTAAAAAATATGAAGAAATAACAAAATAAACTTTCTTTAAGAGTTTTCGTTTACAACCATCTTCCTTTGCCGTCCATAGGTAAGTAATGCATAGAATTACTACAGATTTTTCACGCCATGTCATTGATTAGGCGTAATTATCATTTATTTGAAATACTTCAAATACAGGGGCCCTCACCTTGAACATCAACCGAGATTACAGACTCGGCAGAGCCAACGTCATTCTCAGCTATGCAACGGTAGGTTCCCGAGTCCCTCAACAACGCCTTGAATCTATAACAAATGTCATCATGCCATTTTCTACTCAGCTAGGTCATTAAACTCACGTCGATTCGATTAAACAGGAGAAATGAGACCATACACGTTTCCTAACTGGTGAAACCATGTTTGTATGTCTCATTTATCCTATTAGGCTGGCCTTGGCTAAAATGTCCAGATAAATGCACAGAACAGGAACTGTAGCGATTGCTTTACTAGCAGCATAATTGAGGTGATGTAGTTACTTGTGAGTGTTATGATTGTCTGTATGGTGTCGCTCATCTAATGTCATTAGGACGTTGTCTTTGGTCATTTCCCAGTGAACGCGCGGCTCGGGTGAACCCTTAACATCGCATGGCAATACAGCCTCATCTTCTTCCTTCACTGTCAAAGTACTGATTTCGCTTTTTGATATTGATGGTGGGTCTAAAATGTAAAAAATACGGGTTTATCTATTGTGTTTGCGGATTACCACTTGTTAGCAATTACAAAGCTAGAAATCGTAAAATTTATTTGAGCACTATGTATGCATCGAGCTTGGGAAATGTATTTATGTATCCATCGATACTTGTTCTTAGTAACATCTGCTTAAATGTAATATGTCGATAAAACACCCGCGCAACAGAAAAAATAATTATTAGTGTGCGCAAATAAGAGAAAAATATGTAAAGCAAATATATTATGAACTAACATTTCAGTTGGACGGTTACGTCAGCGTTGGATTGTCCTCCTACATTAACAGCGGTGCATCTAAATACACCTTTGTGGTTGGGTTGCGCTGAAGCTATGTTCAACTTGCCATCATCTTCGGCATCTACCCCGTCTGGCAGGGAACCGAAATCAAAGGCATCCTCCGATTTGTAGGTCCAAGCTATAGTTGGTGTAGGCTTTCCTTTGATTGTTCTGAGAATAGGAGAGCGGAGAGTACAAATTGAAATGCATGCAAAAGGCGAGTGTAAGAAACTCCAAAGATTTCTCATACAGGTACTTTATCTATCAGGTATACAAAATAAATGTATGTACCCTAGGTATCAAACCCAAGTTACAGAAGATGCGACACAGGCGAAATTCTAATGGGCATGAATATCTGGAAATATTATTAGTAAATAGATATATTAGTATTTTACGAACTTTAATAGTATAGGTAATTATACTCGCAGATATAATGTATTCTTTCTTTTCATTAGAATGATATTATAATATATATAATGTTAATAAAAATACATTACGTGCACTCAAGGGAGCTCCAGTCTCCTAGCTTTAACACGATGTTTTCATTCTCGAATTTCACTTCTGGTGGCTCTACAATTGATAAAAATAACGTTAGAATCAAATTTAATACAATCTTGCGGATGCCAGAGGACAGTCTCATGCATCCGCAAGTTGGTCCGAAGGGTTACCAAAGTCACACAAATCTGGCAAATAATAATATCCATTTATTTCAGGCATCAAAGGCCCATAACTATAAATACAATACTATATTAATATAACTTAAAAATACTATAAACACATACAATTATATAACTATACTACACACGAAGTGGCGGCGTCGTGTTTCGCTGACTGGTGTCATGTAGTCGGCCACGAAACCGGCGATAAACAACACCCTTCGGCCACAACTCTTCTTTGAGGAACTTTTCAAGATGTAGAGTCGGAACACGACTCAACATCTTGAAAAGTTCCTCAAAGAAAGCCTTCTATGTCAAAATATGAGTGAGTGCCTATTAATATTATGTAGGTAGGTACTTTGTAAGGCATTTAATCATAAAGATGATAGAATTATAAGATTTCTAGCAAAACCCTTTTACCTAGCTGTGGATTAAGGTCCGTCAGGGCAGGTAAAAATGATCTTATTACTTACCTATACCAGATATATTGACAAAAACATTATACGTTTTCAAGTTCGCTTCGTTTGTGATCTCACATTTGTAGTCACCGATGTTATTAATAGTCATGTTTTTAATCCAGAGGGCATGCTCCTCTGGCAGTATTTGTATTTCGTCGGAATCAATCACTGCATTGTTATTGTGATACCATTTGACTTCAGCTTCTGGGTATGCCGATACTTCACAGTATAGTTTACCTTCACTGCCGTATTCTATGGTTTGATCTGTAATTTATATGGTTTATTATTGAAATAATCTACTAATTACCCTCTATGACCACTTTGGTGCAGAAAGTTAGTGTTACTATTGGGTTGCTGTCCGTGACTGACGAAAAGATGCAGTAACTAATGAAATAACATACATACGTCATGTGGAAGATTTAAACTACATAGTTATGTATTGTATGCCTACTTGCCTACTAGTATGAATGTTAGCATTTTTCTTTATGTTTAGATTTATAGATGGTGTTGCAGATAAGAGCTATGAACAAAATGTTGAAATGTCAAACATTGAGTACCTAGGTAAAAATCAAACGTTATGCCTGTTACTATGTAGGTACCGTTATGTTAAAACAGCAAACGCAAAGCAAACTGTTCGTTTATTTATTATAGCCATTTAGTTATTATTATATATGTTGCGGTGATTTAATTAGAAAACAGATATAGCTATCATAACCATTTATAAACAAACAGGAAAATTTGTTCTATTTTGTATACACTAACAATTTTAAACATAAAATATGTAGGTAAGTAACTTATTTTATATAACTTAACCTCTTGACTGGCGAGCGACCCGAATCGGGTCGCGACATCAAAATGTGCTTGACTGGCGAGCGACCCATTCTGGGACGCTGACCTTGACTTAACAAAATTATTTATAATGTAAATACTTAATCGCCTACACATAATATGGTCGAAAAGTACCGACGAATAATGACTACTTATTCACTCTATATAACCTAGTTACTTATATACTGAATTACATAATACTTCACAAACAAGACCAAAGCTCTTAAAGCTAAAGAAAAAAAATAGCTTTTAACCTGTAGGTGTCATATATACATAGGTTGCAACCAACAAGCTTAAAAAGCCGTTTAATTAACAGCCTAGCATCTTTACTATACGACGCAATTTAACTAGCTTCCTAAATGATATTCAGCTGTAGCGTCTATTACAAAATTTAATGAACTGGCTGGCTGATCAAGTCAAAGGTCGCAAGTTCAAACCCCGGCACGCACGCCTTTTCGATTTCATGTGCGTACTATTCAATAAATTAGTTATGAGTTGCTAATAACTGTGAAGGAAAACATCGTGAGGTAACCAGCACACCTGAGAGATTTTTCAGCGGTGTGTAAAGCCAGTTCGGGCGGTTTAAACTCTGACAGCAGGTTGTTCATCAACCATACTATAAGAAGAAGAATTTGCGTAGCTGTTTGATGAAATGGCTGGATATCATTTAGGAAGCTAGTTGTACGGCGTCGTATAGTAAAGAGGCTAGCCTGTAAATTGAACGGCTTATTAAGCTAGTTGGCTGCGACATATATTATACACAAAAGAGATAAATGGAAATCATGTTGTCAAAAGAAAAGCACGATGGTAAAACAACAACCAAAATTACCTAAAGGTGTCTGAACAACTTCAAATGTGTATGGTCTGTATACAAAAACATCTAAACTGCAAGAGACTTCGCCTTCAATGTTTGTAGATTTACAATATATTGTTGAATTCATTGTAACATTTTCTAAGCTTACGTAACTGAGGTACAGTGATGGTATTTCTAGTAATAGATTCTGAAACAACAAACAACGCTACATTAGAAATATTAACACCTGTAAGCACTGCAATTTTGCCAACTTAGTCATCATAACTGTTTGGTTTGAGACTTTAGGTCAACAACAGGTATGAAGCGGGGTTGACGACCAGTGCGCTAGATGAACAATGCGACGTCCTCCTGCAAGAGACTATTTTGAAGCACCCATAATGACAATCTTATTTTTGTTTTGGTGTTTAAATATAGATAATGACACCAAAACTATGTATGTAATATGTATACCTCAGATAGCAAGGAATTCCCGTTGTTATCCTCCCACGAAATACTTGGTGTTGGGTATCCGGTCACTTTACAAGCGATTGTTGCGTTTTTACCAAAGTCCACAGTTATTGACTGGGCTTCCAATATCTCACACTTAGGTGACGTCCGCGTAGAGCCTATTACAGCATCTAAACAATAATTAAATATCAAAAGATTTATATACATATATAATTTAGGGTTATTAGGTATTAGTCGGCCGAGAGATTGGGATTCGACAAAAGAGTGACTAAATTCTAAATAATTAAGGTACCTGTTGACTGTGGAATAAACATTTCGGATGCGCCCTTTATTTCTTTGTAAGTCGATGTATCATATCCCTTAATCTGAAAATATAAAACCAATACTTCAATATAAAGTAGGTATATTTAACAGGCAAGTTTTGAACATTTTGCAAATCTATGTTATGTTCTTTAATTATTTTCTAATATAAGACATAGCATATTATCTACAAGTTACAATTTTTTTTAGGAAATATTTTGAGAAAATGATTAATTTGTGGTTGCAACATGCAAGTTAAAATTCTTACCCATATGCGAAAAGTTATGTTGAGTTCAACAAAAGTTTCGGTCAAGTATACATCAGTAGAACCGGTATCTTGTAGCACCAATGGATGTTTTTCTTGTTCGTTTGACTTCTGTATCTCAATTTTTTCAAGTTTCATTTTACTCTGTGCCACATCGATGAGAATGTAGTTTATACGACCTAAAATATCGAGATACAATTGAAGCGAGATCAGGTTAGCAGTATCGCAAAACGTAGACAGGTATAAAAAATATAATAGACAGGAATGCGAAAAAGATTTCCGACATCAATTGTTAGGACACAAGTAGGGTGGGCTGACTCACTCGTGTCCTAACAGCCCCCCTAGACAAATGGCAAAACGCTTGACAAATACAACAACTAGACATATGTATTTCATCGATAACATTGTCGAAACATTATGCCATCCCATTTATCATAAATTCGATTTCTATATGTCAAGCGTTTTGCCACTTGGGTAAGGGGCAGAACACTAAACCTTCATCGCTTCCTAGTGCAATAAGCTAGAAAGAGGAGACGATATCTACTTACCTAGTAGCTTATCAGCTACGCAACTTGTCTAACACAAAATGTTAATACGTACAACAAAACAAAATTACATTATCATATGGAAAGTTTAAGTAAACCCAACTTCAAAGGCGTTCAGGTGTAGATCATTTACCTGGTATTGGTCTTCTGCTTGTTTCCTTTATATTTCTGGGTACTCTGCTAGAGAATCCAAAGCGCAACGGCAGCTCATACTGCATGTATAGCGTAACCGAAGTGGTTCCTTGACATCGAACCACTGCCGTGTGTTGCCCCGCCTGCGGGTCTACCAGTCGGATGACCTGTTTTACAATAGCATTATTAGCATCTGCCAGCAAATCCATCTGCGTAAACTCCAGAATTGGGATTTTTTACATAAATGAAAAATTACTGTTGTTAGAACCATTTACCGGGTTAAGTACAAAGTATCACATGCTAATCCAGGTTATAAACTAAGTTGTAACGCAACACTATTCATTCGCCAAATGTAATCTCAATCAGTACAACCGTTTGGGTAACAAACATCTGAACATTCACAGTCATCATCATCATCAGCCGGAAGACGTCCACTGTTGAACAAAGGCCTCGTCCTTAGAACGCCACAATGACAACTTGCCGTTTGCATCCACCGGTTGCCCGCAACTCTGACGATATCGTCGGTCCACCTGGTGGGAGGCCTGGCAACGCTGCATCTAACATTCACATTATCTAAATAATAGTAACACTAAATACCTGTGTGTTTCTTGAGTCCAATATTTTTTCAATGGAACAAGAGGACCCGTCTGGGCCTGTTATCTCAACCGTTGTGAATTCTCCTGCAGCTACCAGTAACATGGTCTTTGTGAACGAATCCACTGAAAACTAATTTTTACATCAATTTAAAAAAAACACGAACCTTCGGACTGCTTTTTTAAAGGTAGGTACTATGTTTATTTCAGTAAATAGGTTTTAAAAACATTTCAAACAAAAACAGCACACTGACGGTACAGTCTCGCACCATCTGCAGGACATTTGGGTAGACCGTATCAATAAAATTCAAACCGCCAGTCCAATTAGGTACATCATACATTACCTATGCTCACATTTTTGTCAGTTGGTCAATCAATCAATAAAATTATTAGGTAAGGTCAGTTGTTTATAAACTAATCTTTTTTGTGTACAAGGTAGATGTAGGTACAGATTTCGATACTTAGTTAAAAGAACGCTAATAAGATATATTCGAACTGCAAACATAATAATATAATTTCAACCATAACATATACTTACAGATAATTGTTTATATTCTGTGAAAGTGTCAAAGTTGATTATATCAGTCCATTTCACATTGATTATTTCCTTTATGAATGGAAATGCCTGAAAATTGAAAGTAAATTATAATTATTACGTTACGTAGTGTGCTTTGCAGTATCCTTTGATACAAAGAATACTGCACGGCTGGAGTTGATACGGTGACGATCCCTTTCCGGGTTGATATGTGTGCTACGACCCTAAAGTCGTACCTTTTGTCCTATACAGGTATACATGCAAGAATTTGCTGTTAGTTGAATTTGTGCCTAAAAAATTCAACCAACAGAAAATTCTTAAGTTCCTGTTGTCAGATCAGCTATCAAATCTGAATATTGGTCGAGTTTAGGCGATACATGCGTGGAAATATGCATACAGACCAGTCTTAATGTAGGAGCATCAAATCTGAGTACTGTTCCAGCACAAGCTTTCGCCACATTATAATACACTTGAACGTCAATGCCAGGAGCAGGTGAACAGAAACCACTCAATAGTATTACCACCTGTTAACAAAATTAATTGTATTGCGGGAGGTTACAAATGGCAAGACAAGGTTAGATTTTATAAGGGGGAACGCTTTATAATGCGAGTAAAACTATTGTTAGCTTTTCGAGAAGCTCCTAGAAAAGAAAACTTACAATTATGCTTTATTTTCTTCCTAACAGCTGTGAGAGTGATTTTTTGTTAAATTAAAAGTCATCACATCATCATCATCACATCAGCCTATCGCAGTCCACAGCTGAACGTAGGCTATTTATAAGTAACTAAACTAAGTTTTGTTTATGCTGAAATATATAATATAATATGCTTTACCTGACTGTTAGTGTTTCTACACAAGTTTTCGATAGAACTAAATTTGCTAACATCTTTAGCGAAGGCGTCGGTAAACACGAAAATTTTGGATCCATGTTTACTTATTTGTAGTGCCTTTTCAATCCCTGCCAGCGAATTCTCTGGACATGTGTTTCCACCATGTGCTGTAAAGCTATTCAGTGAAGTAAGGAGATCTCTTGGTGTTTGTTTCACTACAGGTTCTCCTACGTCTGTTAACGATACCATATAATAAAATATATATTGTTTGGGTTTAAAACATTGGCATTGTCTATAATAACTTTCGTGTTATCTATATTATTTACTATATATTCCGGTTCTACTCACGTGTGTTCAGTTCGCTACTCTGCCGCGTAACCAACTCATGAATAAGGGCTCCGTTCGAGTTCGAAACTAGTCGGGCATTTCCGAACACACACGTGAGCATAACCGGAATATATAGTAAATAATATTGGCATTTGGGTTGGAGGTGAACATGCTGGATTTATAAATATAATTAAGGGTAGAAATCCTGGCTACTATTTTCATATTTACTTTTTGAGCTATTCTAAAGGATCGGCTCGCAGCGAGCCGATGGCGATCAGGTACAGGTACATTCTGTACCACGACCCGTACCTGATAAATGGAACAGTCTTACCTGATCATGTTTGGTCCGTAAGAAACTCTTTGGGCAATACAGGTCATTTAGATGGACTAAAAAGCCTCTTTATCATAATCAATTTCACTCTATTTCTTAAGCCCAATCTAACTTCTCACAACTCTCACTTCCACTGCGTTTACGTGATTCATCTCACGAGTATATAAATATGTATCAACTTACCTGGGTCATTAAATGGCACTATTATGTAGTTCCCTATATCCGTTAGATCCGATGCATTGAGAGTTGATGGTAAATTCGCTTTTATAACATCAAATTCGTCCTCCATCGACCATGTCGTATCTAACACGACTGTAAAGCTTTTATCACAGGCGGCTAGTCTGAAGATCAAGGAGAAGACCAGAGTGCACTGAAGTAACATTGTGCTGATTAGTCCGGTGACGATGCACTGGTGATCATAGAAGTGCGAATGTCGTGAGTTGGCAATCTTTGTTAAGGGCAAGCTGCATGCTCGAAATCGAAATATTAATACACGAAGGAAAAACTTGGTTCTCTTCAAAATAAAGGAAATTTACTTTGTGCTTACCATAAGGACAGCATAGCTGAAGCAAGTGCAACATTCGATTTAGACCAATGGACAACCATTGCGGAACAAAAAATCAAATATTAATATTTCGTGTTCTAGTCATTTTAAAGCTAACCTTTAGAATAGAACACAATTGATTTTAAAGTAATTTTAGTTTGGTAGACACAACATTAACGTAGTTATAACTAAAATTAACCTGAAGATTTGCCAATCGACTATGATTTATATTATCATAAAGACTATATTATCATGGCAAACATACAAACAATATGAAGTACCTATTGTATAAAGAAGTGTGAACTGACCTTAACATTGCAATATTGTAACTACAATGTTGCGTTTGATAACATTTAACCTAAAAATATTAGACGGCTATTTGTAGGGCATTCTCCTTAGCTCGCATGTCGCACTTATCATCGGTTGGTACCCAGGCACTGTGAAAGATCATTTCCTACAATCTGCCTAATAAAATGGCTGCCTCGCTCATCTAGTGGTCGCTTAGCGTGACTGCTGAGCATGAGGTCCTTACTGAGGGTTAAGAACTGATAGTAGAGTGGTATGACCGTAGGACTGCTAAGTCAAAGGTCGCAAAATTAAACCCCGGCACGCACCAATGTCTTTTTGAATTCATGTGTGATTTTTCAACGGTTTGTCAAGCCATGTCAGAGGCCTGCAGGTGGGTTAAACTCTGACAGCTGATTGTTCATCAACCATACGATAAGAAGAAGACTGAGGCTTTGTTGCATGTACTGGCGTGATGTCATGTTATTATTATTATTATTTCAGCCATGATCGTCTCACTGCAGGGCTGTCAGTCCATATCAACATAATATTTACATCCACAATGCTCTTCAGCTTCAGCACTGCCCCCCTAGACAAGTGGCAAAACGCTTGACGAATAGAAATCGAATAGAATAAAAAAATTATGAGGATATGTATGTATGTTTCGACTATTTTATCGATGACATACCTATGTCAAAACCATATATTTACATTGTATTTGATTTCTATTCGTCAAACGTTTTGCCACTTGTCTAGGGGGACAGCAGATCTTTTCCTTTCGAATATAAAATTACTGATTACCGGAAGACAGAAATCGATTAATTTGCTACCTACGAGTATACAATCATCATCATCATCATCATCAGCCAAAAGACGTCCACTATTGAACATAGGCCTCCCCGTTTAAGCGGAGGGGTTGCCATAATCCCCACGCTTGGCAAGCGGCTTGGGGATCGCAGTATTGGTGGTGAAGTTACAGAAGACGCTGCTGCCCATCTTCTGGATTTTCCCTTAGTCGCCTCTTACGACACCCACGGGAGGAAAGGGGGTGGTCGATTCTAGGCCGGATACCACACGGCAAGTATACAATCATTAGGTAGCTAATATTTATTTAGCCGACAGTTATTAAAAAATTAAAAGATAACAAAGATACATAAACATCTTAAGTAATAAGAAGCGACCTTGTTTATTTAAACTACTATATGCGTCTTTCATTAACAGAACAATGTTATTTAAGTTTGGAATGGAGACATATTGAACCTTAAACGGAAGGAATAAAGATGATTTTATAAAAAAAAATGAACTTTTTGATAAGGTTTTACTTTACATTTTATCATTCAATTTAACTTTAAATTGATTACGTGTAATCTATTTCTTATAATAAATATTTCAATTCGTTGCGATTGTTTACTTTTTTATACAAAAACGACCTGAATGGCGCAGTGGCTAAGCGATTAGACTGCTGCGCTAAGGGTGGCCGGTTCGATTCCCGCACGGGGCAAAAATTTCATGTTTGTGAAAAAGTCAAATTTTTGTCCCGTGCGGGAATCGAACAAAACAATCGGCAACCCTTTTAGCGCAGCAGTCCAAAAAGTTTATAATTATGTTTTAAGATTTGTCAATAAGGCCATACCAGGGGCGGTTTTCTTAAATAGTCCTGTACCTATAGAAATACCTAATGGAAACAATGTATGGTTTTCCTATGAGTAGATATGTAAAATCAATGTGACCTGTCAGATAAATTAAGGAAGCAATATTATTAAATTGATCTATAAAAATAAATAAAATGAGAGTGGCAATTTTTTATAAAATTATTTCAAAATTACTAAAACATTAGGTCCCGGCGAAAGTTGGGTGTAAAACGGTACAATGTAACATACACCTCTGCTTACCCCTTGGGGGAACGCATGCTCGACGTCACCCATGTTTTTAAGCAAATTCTATTTGTAAAGTCTGACTTTATTTCAGGGATTCCCAGTGATTATTAAACAAAACTGATGAACTCTCATATCATTAGGTCATATTTATATACACATAAGAGTAAAATATACATTTAAAATGATAAATACTCACTGAGTGGCAATAAGACTGTGACCATGTCTGCAACAAAATTGTGTTTTATATTGTTTCTCCTTATTGTACACACATGTGCCATAAATGGAGGTGGTATTGTAAAAAGTAGTTTAACATTTGTTATAGATGACACGGGTTCTATGTGGAATGAAATAGACCAAGTCAAAGCTGAAGCTTATGAAATATTTGAAACAGTGTTAAGATCTAATGCATCGCAGATTGATAATTTCATTCTGGTTACGTTTAATGATCCGTGTAAGTACTAAAGCTTATGTTTATAATTTACTTACTTACTCCGTTGACTCAGCGATCTAAGGTTAATCTTGGCGTCCGATACGAGAGTTCTCCATTCATTTCGGCCCTTCGTGATATCTCGCCAGTTGTTAGCTTGAAGCTCACGAAAGTTTTTAATTTAGGTACCTAATCATTTTTTGCATTTCCTGAACTTTCGTGAGTGTTCTCTATATTATTTACTTCGGATGACTCACGTCTATTTGTGGTGGTAGGCTCCGACTCTCAGTCTTTTGTATTTTGTCTAGACATGCGGGCTCAATCGCTGAGCTCGTGAATAAGAGCTCTGTCTGAGTCCGAAACTCCGTATATCCGAATACACTCAGGTACGAGTAGGTACATCCCGAGTAAATGCATAATAAGTATATAGGTCCCTAATTCCAACCTAGTTGTAATGTTCCAATGACAAAAAAACTAGCCACACTTATGGCACAGTTATTTTGTGATTTAAACCTCTAATTAGGCGCGCTTCTACTACAGTTCCATGTTACAGTGGTACATGCGTTTAATACCTATTGACAGCTTCTTGCCAATGACGATATAGTAGGTGCTGTACCTACTATTTCGCCCTTGACATGAAGTTCATTTTTTTGCTGCTCAAAGTCAAAAATGTATTCCATCATTGGACTTAGGTAGGTGCCTATTAATTATCTTAAAGGCCTTATAAAGGGTTCCATCTTGTATAAAAATTGCACTATCCACATGTTTTTTTCATATTCGCAAGTCCAAGAGGTACCAGTACCTTATCACCTAAACGCTGTTAATGTAAAGTATGTTTCCCTATATTATATCCTCTTCATACAAAGGATACAGAAGAAAACATTTGTTTATTTAACTTCATTGCACAACTTCAATACGCGTAGGTAAAAACGTTGTTTGGCTTTACATCTTTCCTTTATACCTAAGATATTTATAATCTATTAATATAAATATTAAATTTTTGCAAGAAAATAATCCACAATCACTTAAATCTTATTTTACTCGTAGATGCCCAGTTGCGTATAGACACTAAAGATAAAATAGCATTTAAAAGAGCGTTAGAAGCTATAAGTGTGCATGGCGGCGACGATTGCCCAGAGTATGCCATGACAGGCATCGAACAGGCTCTTGCAAAAAGCCTGCCACTTTCATATTTGTTCGTATTTACGGATGCATCAGCAAAAGACCACAGCAAATATGAGCAGATCAAGAGTATATCGCAGAAGAAACAAAGTCAGGTATTTTTTTTTATGATAGTATACGATCATTATCCATGAAAATCATTAATTAAAATGTATGTATGTCATCATTGATGATTACTGGCGAACCAATGGATATGGCACTGCCATTGATGGCACGAGACTAAACATTTTGGGCACGACACCGATCGTTTAGTTTTAGTTGCATGTCACTGTCGTTTGCACGTCAAAGTGTAGAGATAATCAATATACATAAGAGGCTGAATGAGTTCAGACGTCTTATCACCGTGTATATGTATGATGTGATTGATCGTATATGGTTCGTTTTCATCTGAGGTCTGCACTTGAATCCACAACTCCCTATTGTGATACTTTCGGTCACATTGGCTTCGCCTTCGTATTAAAGCCTCTCTGTTATAAAAACCCAAAATCTTTTAGTCATGTGGTAGTACTATTTACGAAAAATATGATGTTCTATAATTCAAATTGCTTAAAAAAATGAAATGTGTAAAGCTTGTGTACCAATCTAATCTTACTGTAGCGTCTTCATAACAACAATACAGTCTTACAGGCTAATCTCGGAGACTACAATAACGGTATTGACTGATTACTGGAACAGTGTGGAGCAGACCATCCTTTGTTCTAGATCACAGTTTGTTCAATGGTGGCCTTCCATCAATAATTTGTTGATCGAAGATGGTGGCATTTAGTGATGGCAGTGCTTATTACGTGTTATTACGCGCCGTGAGATGCCATCATTAGACATCTAATTAGAAGACTTTTGTTAGCTCATTTTTATAAAACATAACATCACGCCTGTATTCCCCGATGGGGTAGGCAGAGTTGTATAGTATACCCATATTTCGCCGGATATGTTTTAGGTCCCAATGTAGGCGAGCCTATTGCCATCAACCGGGCACAAATCCAGACTACGCGCTGCTGCTGAGAATTACCTAATGAGAAAACCCAATAACAATTTGCTCCACCCGAGACTCGTACCCAAGACCTTATGCTCAACAGTCAGGTTTAGCGACCTCTAGGCCAACGAGAAAGTCCTCATTTAAATTATTATTATTACGAAAATTCATTGTTTCAGATATTCTTTGTATTAACTGGCAAATGCGGTAGCAAGAACGATGTAGATTATAAAGTATACCACCACGTAGCAGAAGCAACGAATGGACAAGTTTTTGATACGGAAAGACATGAAGTGAAATATGTAAGTAATCGTCGGGCTGAATTCGGAACCAGACAAACTTTGTAGAACTGCATGAGATTATCAATTGGAAACAAAAATGAAATGGATCGTACCGCTGTTACACGTTTGATTCCCGTAACGCTGCCGTACTATTAGCACTTAAGTAATAATAATTAATCTTTATAATAATTAATATTTAAGTCGTGGTGGCCTAGTGGTTGACATACCGGATTTCTATGCACGAGGTTGCAGGTTCAAACCCAGGCAAGTATCAATGTGACTTTTTCAATGTCATAAATACTTTCTTAGATATTCTAAGACACCACTGACTGACGGTGACGGAAAACATCGTAAGGAAACCTGGGTTTAATTATCTGATATCGCCCACCCGCAGTGAGCTAGCGTGGTGATCAGTGCTCAATCCTTCTCTATACGAGAAGAGGCCTTTGCCCTGCAGTGGGACAGTTATAGGCTGTTATTATTATTATTATCTTTATTATCAGGCAACTGTGGGCCATATATATTATATTCCTCACAAACTAACATATCACACTTATATTATAAAGGCGAAAGTTTGTGTATGTTTGTTACCACTTCACGCTCAAACGGCTGGGCCGATTTTAATAAAATTTGGTATAGAGGTAGCCGACACCCTGGATTAACACAGGCTACTTTTTATTCAGAAAAAATGTGGTAACGCCGTGGGGCGCAGCTAGCATATTATATATAATTACAATTATCGTTAGTAAAGCAGGACAAAATGTTTGTTGCATGTCTTGGTGTTCGTACATGTGATTGACAAGTCATAGGAGTAGAAACAGTTGTTTACTAGGGTTTTGTTCAAAGGGCGTCAAGATAAATCTAATTTATTGATCTAGTGAATCCTCTATTAGTCATTCATGGGTCCCAATTACACAGGGTCAGTGCTAGTTCGCATAAAAAAAAACGTTTACAGATATTTACATTCTAAATTTTACTACAGGTTTTGGACTACGTAAAAGAAATTATTAAAAGCAGAGGCGTCGTGGTCGGCTCAAAACATTTTCCACCCGGCTATGATAATAAAATGAAAGTAAGTACCTACTACCATGGACCATGGTTCCCCTTCATTATGCTAGGTACCTACATCATTTAAACCTACGTAGAGTATACCTGCAGATCTACTTGTTTGGATTGAAGAGCAAAAGAAAACTTAAAAATATAAGTAGGTCTTTAAGTATTTTATATTGTTGTACGTCCCTACATAACACCTATATAATATTTATATAAACTACTACTACTAGTCAATACAAAAACCTTTAAATTAAATACTAACAGAGCTTGTTCTTAATACGAAAAATATTTATTTTTACAGGCAACTTGTTAAAATATGTGTGTGATTTTGATATTGACACTACCTAGTTTAAATCATGGTAAAAGTAGTAGTATATTGACCCAATAAATTTAACATAATTTCGAAAACTGCTATTATTTGTTCAGATTGATAAAGAAATCCCGAACGTGTTCATCATTGTTCAGAGGAGATTTTTCATTTTTGGCTATCTCTTGTACATTTATCAAAAAACAAGAAAAAATACCACGAATTGAAAAAATATTCTTTTGTGAATTTAGGCTTGATTTGATGTGCAAAAAAAGTAATCGTTTTTTAATTATTGCCATATTATTCAACATGCATTTCATATTTTGCATAACCTTCTTTCGTTCAGAAATCAGCGGTTAGTTTTTTAACTTCGCTAAAAGGTACATGTTATGGCCGGAGTCGCATACAAAAATGAAACATCTCCTACCTTTTATCTATTTGAATCTAAGCTTAGCATGGGCAACATGCTTATTGACATCAAAAGTCAGAACTTGTGTTGAACATTCAGTTAAATTTCATTCAGCTAATTTTTATTTTCTTTTTCATAGTTTCTAGTCGACGGCGACACAAAAGATGTATTAATCGCTGTCACTGGTGACAAGCCCAAGGTTGGGAACATAACCGGCCCCGGTGGAAGCAAGCCCAAGACTGAAACCATCATCGGAATAGATAGTGCAACGGTATGTTTTACGTTACAGCAAAGGATTTGTTTATTAAAATATATTAACACACCTTCAACATACCTTACATTACATTACCTACGCCCATTATGCTACAACAATTTGCCAACTATGTTAAAGTCCCTAATGGAATAAGCGACACTTATTAACCGAGCAGAAATCCAAATAAAAAACTCAATAACAGAAACTCAAAAGATTTAGGAACAATATATTTACTCACATGTATTTCCCAATGGGATAGACAGAGGTGTATTCCCGTTGTTATAGAGAGGAGAGAAGGGGGGCGGCTATTGACCATACACTAAAAAAAATTATCAGTATTATATTTATAATTCTATATACGTCAAACAATATTTAATACCTACTTACAAAATGTATTTGCCGTAATTCCTTAAATATTATTTTTTGAGCTTAGGTTGTCAAAGCGACTGACGCGATCCCTGGAGAACACGTTGTGGAGCTTGGTAGTAAATCTGAAACGCATGCAGTGATCACCGCCAAGACTACCATCAACTTCCAGCTAGGCTTCTCAGTCTTCAAACCCACGTCTATCCTCGACACTGTGACGAGACCTCCTCCAGGTAATTAATTGATAATATTACCACAAAATGGATACGAGAAGGCGGTAAGAAAAAGAGATAAGAAGGCGATTTTGGAAAGACATGGCCCGAATTGGCATTGGATAGAGTTTTGTGGAGGAATAATGGAGAGGCCTTTGCCCAGCAGTGGGACACTGAACAGGATAAGTAAAAAAATATATGGCACGATTTCATCCGCGTGGAAAATTTCGACACGTTTTCTCCGATATTATTTCTGAGGGTTCAGCTTACTCCATACGGAATATCATCAAAATCGGTTCAGTGGTTTAGCCGTAGAAGTACGCGATGCAGTCACAAAGGTCATGCCCCATATGTGGTCTTCTGAAAAGAAAATTAATAACCCGTAATTTTAACTAATCTGTATGCAATAACTTTCATCGATAAAGGTGTCATCAAATTAACTGTGTTAAGATTATGTTTCTTGATTGTAATTAATATAAGTGATGGATCCCTGTTGATAATATTTGTTGTAAAATCTAAAATTACCTTTTGTACTTAATTATTTTAGAGGGCGAAGCATTTTTATCAGTTAAACTAAATGGAGAAGGAGCAGTATTAAAGACCGCACAAATACTTGATATGAAGGATAATGTACTTCAAGAGTTGCCTTTAGAATTAGTGAACGATGAAGAACAATTCTATGTGACACCAAAATTCAACCCACCGAATACTATGTTTCGTGTCTCGGTAAGTTGTTCATATTGACTTTTTAAAGTAGGTATGTATGTAAAGGAAGACTATATAAACCAGACAGTCAACTTGTGTAAAAATTTGCTATGTAGATAAAATATATATTCAAAAGAAAAAATATTCAACACAAAATCTCAAAACAAGGAAAGCCTTGTTAACCAAGTTAATGTTTCGGTAGCAAGGATCCTAATATACCCAACATTAAATTTGAAAGTAGACTTAAGTAATACTCTTTATTAATTTTCCACTGAAGTTCATTTACCTTCTAGGTAGTTGGCATGGATAAGAAAAGCAAAACTCCAATAAAAAGGAACAGTCCAACTCCAATAGAACGACACAATTTAAAGACTGGTAAGATTCACACTTCAGTAAATTATTGGGACTGACTAGACAGATGAATATTGTGAACAGACAATATGTAAAAAGTGATATGAACTGCCCCCTTACCATGAACTATTAGAGCAGGACAGTTCACGTTGTGGAAGCGAGACGCTGTATTACACTGCACGTCGCGGCGTCTCGCTTCTACATCGTAAACTGTCCTGCTTTAAGAGTTCATGGTAAGGAGGCTGGACTCCTTTATGAAGGACTGGACATTAGCAGCCCTTGAGAGGGACATATGGGAAGAGAGTGGCGAGGCTTTTGTCTAGCTGGGGGGCATTATAGGCTCACAGTAATATACACATTTGCCAATACTGAATCACATACTGATCTGTCCTGAACGTGTTTATATTTTTTTACAGAAAAGATAATCAATGTGTCTCCACAGTTGACTATAGAAGGAGAACCGAAAATAATAACAAAATACGACAAATCTTTCCAGTTGAAATGTAAGGTACACGCGTACCCAAAACCTGACATACTTTGGGAGGAAAAAGATAAAGGAATCAGTTTGCCTGCCACGGTACCTACAACCCATTTTTTTTTCTGGACTTCATTTATAATATGATTTGTATAAGTTATACACATTGATGTAGCCTGGTATCTTTGATTAACAACTGAATTTTATTGACAGGTTTTATTATTGGAAGCACCGTTCGATTATATTAGCATTTTAAATATATATAAACCGAAAAATATAACTTACCAATGCAAAGCAAGTAATCCTCACGGAGTGAATATAAAATTCATCGAAGTTGAAACTGAGGGGCCTCCTGAAGAAGGTAAGAATGGGAAAATAAGGACATAAACAGGAAAATAACAAATTTCTTAGGTTTAGAACTGCCATAACCTCAGACCAAATGCCATAACTGTAATGTGGCAATAACAGAAATATTTAATTAACAATTGCAACAGATTTTGTGTTGAATTTTGATTTGTGTTTAGAAAAAAAAATATTTTCACGTCTAAATTGGTGAGGTCCTTACTAATTTCTTATTTATAAAATTGAGAAAATATATTTAAGCACAGTAGGTTAATAGAATATCCATAATATTAAAGCACTGCTTTTACTAACCATAATAATATTGCAATTAAATTGACACTAAAGTTGCTTTTGTGTTTCGTTACTATTGTTCATCCTATACATTAACGACTTACCCAAAAGCATTAACCTATATGTGACACTATTTGCGGATGACAGCACAATAACTATACCATGTGTAAATAGGAATACATATAATTCTGATATCAATAACTCCCTTATATCTATGATAAAATGGCTAGATAATAACAACCTAAAAATCAATTTAACAAAAACTTATACATTTCACACAAAGAGGATCGACTATGTCTAATTTAAATACACACTATCAGAATCATAATATTAATGAAGTAGATAATGCAAAATTTCTTGGTGTCTTAATAGATAAAAAAATAAATTGGAAAGCACACACAGAAGCTGTAATAAAAAAGATTAGCAATTCTTCGTATGCAATTTATAAACTAGTCCCAATGCTAAACGTCGATGCCCTTCTGACAGCCTATCATGGGTTAATCTCCTCAAACCTAAGATATGGCGTCATATTTTGGGGTAATTCCACAAACAAGGAATTAGTATTTTAAGCTCAAAAGCGATGTTTAAGAACCATGTTTAAACTAAAAATTACTGACAGTTTTATCCATATTTTAAAGAATTTAAAATCTTAACCCTACCATCCCTTTACATTTTAGAAAGTACAATTTTTGTAAAAACTAATCCTAATTTATTTCCACGGATGTCTGATGTAGTCATTCGCAATAGGCGTGATAATAATAAACTTTGTCTTCATACGTCAAAGACTACATTAATGCATAAAAGTATATTCTGCATGGCGCCTAAAATCTACAATAACATCCCTAAACTGTGGAAAGAGCAAAATATTAATATATTTAAAAAAAAAGCTACATAAATACTTAATAAGCAAGGCTTACTATGACATAGAAGAGTACCTAACAGATAAAATTGAAAACTAATCCCACTATAAAAATATAATGTATGGTAGACTCAAAGGCTAATTAGATAATTATTTTATTGAAATGTGTTAGTAGAGTAGATTAAGATACAATGATAATGTTAAGTTCAATTTAATAAATATCTTAAAATTTAAAGATAGTGTAATAAGTATAATTAATTATTAATCTTTAATAAAGTGTTAGTACTTTAATAATATTGTACCTATAGTCATAAAATAAGTAAGTATATTGTATATTTTAAGGTTTTAATATTTGCTAAAAAATAATAATTTAATTATTATATTTGTACGCCTCAACGGCTAAAACATGTATGTATGTTTCCTCTTAATATATATTTAACAACTTGCATGTCATTGTGTATACTCATGTTTTAACAAATAAAAATATCTTTATCTTTATCTTTACGTTGCACTGGAAGTTTTTTTAATTAAAGCCATAAATGATTCTATTTCTTAAACCAGTTAGATCCTTATAAATACGTACTATTTTTTTTATTAATGTACCTAAATGCCTTTTTTAAATGATTATTGATTAAACTATCATTATTAATATTTGCAGAACCAATAATTGCGAAAGAACTTGAAGAATTAAGCGTCAGAAAAGGTGACAATGCTGATTTATTTTGCAGGTAACGGTATTGTCCAAATAGTTTGCCAAATTGTATAGATTTGACGAATTTACATAATACAACGATAATACCTACTTACACACTTATAATCCCACTTAACATTAGTCCCATGTAATAACGCTTCTACAGCATTGCTATAATTTTGTTGTAAATTCTGAAATACCGAAATAACTATAACGATAGTAAGTCAGTAATGTGATGAATAGAACAGAACATTTTAACATAACTTCATATTTTTTACTTTAAATTTCTAGGGTCATCAAAGGGAAACCAACTCCGACTGTACGCTGGTTTTTCCAGGGCGAAAATATGGATGATTTTGAACCAATGAACGTAACTGGTGAAGTTTTGCACTTAAAGAAGATTCGTGTAGACCGAACCGGCTTGTATCAGTGTGTGGCTGAGAACTCTGTTGGATCAGACCAGCTCACTGTGGATTTAGAGGTTACCTGTACGTATCCACTCATTAGAAAAATAACATTAAGTCAGAGGCCACGGATTTCTATTTGCTACGATCCTGGCATACTTCTTCCTTCTTTGTGGCTAAATATTACTACAAGATACACGTGTATTATAATTTAATGTATTTTTAGATCCTCCGATTATAAAAGATGATGTAAAAGTAATAGAAGCTGTATACGGTGAGGAAGTTACTATTCCTTGTGCCGTTGACGGTATACCGCCGCCTATAGTCACGTGGTACAGGAAAGGCAAGAGACTTGAAGAAACAAGAAGAATTAAAATTTCC
This sequence comes from Abrostola tripartita, assembly GCA_905340225.1. Taxonomy (NCBI): domain Eukaryota; kingdom Metazoa; phylum Arthropoda; class Insecta; order Lepidoptera; family Noctuidae; genus Abrostola; species Abrostola tripartita. Next base: position 6,071,702 of record HG996504.1, read on the forward strand.
AGCGATGACAGTCTCAAGTTTGTATTTGTTTTTCACACCATAATTATATTTCGAATAAAACGTAACGTAAGGAATTTTCTACATACATACATACACTTCTCGTACTAACAAATAAAAAATGTATCGGCAGTTATCAAAATGGCATCCACAATAATCCACTTACTATATTTTTCCCATGTTCTTTTTTGGGTTTGTCGTTATCGTACTATACTTTACATTATTTTAACCGACTTCAAAAAAAGGAGGTTCTCAATTCGTCGGGATCTTTTTTTTTTTGCTAAACAACTTCTTTGATGTTCTAAGATTATTAACCAATGAAGAAAACCATTGTGATAATACCTGGACCCTAAATCTATTGGATTGATATAACTAACCCGCCGTGAGCTAGCATGGTGATCACTAACTACAATACAATGTTCTTTATCGCATACCATTAATCAGATATTTAAAATAATTGTTCCTTCTCTGTATGAGACTCTTCTATAACATTATTATAGACTTGTATAATAATGACTCGGCCAAAAACATTATTGGAAATCCAATTCAAAATATTATAAAATAAAATATTGAATTTTCATTTTTTAGATTTCAAGTAACAATTGATGACGCGGGGTATTATACTTGTAATGCAGAAAATGAATTGGGAATTGTAAAAAAATCAGTTTTGGTCAAAATGGTTGGTAAGTAAAAACTATCATGGATGTATTTGTTTCTACTCTGAATTTATACTGCCCCGGACCATGAGCTCTTAAAGCAGGACACTTTCCGTTGAGAAAGCGAGATACCGCTATGTGGCGTAGTGCGGTGTTTCGCTTTCACAACGGAAAACGTCCTGTAATGCAAGCTGATGGTAAGGCCTGTTCAGAATAATGTTTAATCTTTTTTCGTTTTGTCGAATTCAAATTTGATTGCTAATAACAATATATTTTTAGTCCCAGTGTACATAGAGAGTCCAAAAAAGAAAACTATTACTACCATGGTTGGAAGATCTGTGATTTTGCCGTGTCGCGCTGATAGTGCTGCTACACCAAAAATAAACTGGACTTTCCATAGCTCCGATATCAGAATGCCAAAAACACCCAAAGATATGACGTAAGTATTTAGTATGGCACTTAAGATTAAATCGTCATCCTCTCTCCTCTTTTTCTGTATACCTATTAGATGTAATCTAAGAATTACATTGTGAAATTAAATACATCATTGATTGTTATTATTAGGCTCGAAAATGGCTTTGTTAGAGCTTTTCGGAATCTTGGCTTGGTTAAGCAGTTACCATAGACTTCAGTAAGTACCTAAGGAAGATTCACACATACTTTTTCAGACATTTTTCTAAGCCAATATCAGGACTACATTTACAACAAATCCAGTTGCATCAACAAGGCAGCTACACTTGTGTCGCAAGTAATAACTACGGCGGATCTGCTAATATTACGTACGATGTCAAAGTTTATGGTAAGTTTGTTGTTGATCTCTTACTTTTATACGTTTAAAAGAATTGAGTTCAGTCTTACTACGATTGTATATTAATATGTTTTTTTAACCATTACCACTGACCATGTACGTTTCTACAGTTTACATTAACGGTCCAATTTTTAATTCACATTAAACAAAGTAAATGATAGTGTAAAAGTCAGAAGTTTATATTCATTTTTGTAACTGTAAAATTTTCGTAGGTAGTATAAGTCAAATGTTCCCTAACAAGATAAGAAACACGGAGCTTACCGAATTCAATAATACATAATGTATAACAATATTATTTTAAAAATTTTAGCTCCACCAATCATAGAAAATGTTTATACGGATAAAAATCTTGAAGCTGTTGATGGCGATTTGGTATTAAGTATACAGTGCAAAGCTACAGGCAGCCCTAAGCCTACAATAACGTGGAAGAAAGACGATCTGAATATAGCTTTTGGTAATATAACACATATTGTTTTTATGCTTAATTGCTTGCGTTAGGGGTAGGTTATTCGTGCTTGGTCTTATTTGGTTTAACGTTATCCCCACTAGGGATTACTCCTGTATCGTCGGTGCGTTACACAAACAAAATATTACATACTAAACACCTAGACTCGGGACAATCATCTATCATTCTCACATTTTTTTGTTTTGCGTGAGAATCGTGATAACCCTCAGCGCAGTAGTCTAATCTCTTAGCCAATGCACCAATCAGTTCGTCATATACACACATATATTAACACGAGATTTTTGCAATGTCATGTAGGGTTTAAGGCTTTTTATATAATGAGCAGAGATATTATGAAAGGAGATGGGTAAGCTTTGAAGTTCAACTTGCAGACTTTACTAATCGTAAAATATTAACTATTTCTCCAGGCTCTGAGTGGTACGATATAGAAGAAGATGGGACTTTGATCATCAAAAACATCAACGATGAAGCTTCTGGGTCGTATGTTTGCCTCGCCCAAAACCCATTTGGTAAAGACACTGAAGTGTATGAAGTTATCGTAAATCGTAAGTAAATTAAAATACTTGAATATGTAGTCTGCATTTCTAACCTGGTGCATGAAGAGGAATTTAAGAACTGGATCTAAGTGTAAAACGTTTTTTAGGTAGAAGATATAACAGTAACAAATCAAATCAAATTGTTTTTATTTCATGTAAACCAATTACAGGCGCTTATGAAACGTTAAGATGCTAGTTGCACGGTTCCAAAAATGTCATTCCTATGGAGAAGAACCGGCAAGAAACTCCAAAGGTCACTCTTTTAAATAAAAAGTAGTAAATTTAGCTATCCTTATTTGATGATTTATCACAGACAAAACAATGTTTTCTCCACTATGGGATATTAAGTTAAAAAAACAGATAGTTTCCCACATTTTCCTGTCTGTAAAATATTGTTTCTTTTATGAATTGTTGAAGAAAAGTTGTGGTGGCCTAGTTAAGTGGTTGACATACCGGATTTCTATGCACGAGGTTGCAGGTTCAAACCCAGGCAAGTATCAATGTGACTTTTTCAATGTCATAAATACTTTCTTAGATATTCTAAGACACCACTGACTAACGGTGACGGAAAACATCGTAAGGAAACCTGGATTTAATTATCTGAAATCGCCAACCCGCAGTGAGCTAGCGTGGTGATCAATGCTCAATCCTTCTCTATACGAGAAGAGGCCTTTGCCTTGCAGTGGGACAGTTATAGGCTGTTATTATTATTATTATTATGTTAGTTTTAGATTTATCTATCTCCTCTTTAGAGGGTCTAATAAACTTACACACAGGCCAAAGCCAAGTGTGCAAGATTGTATGAAGAATACATTAGATGGTGAAGTTGGATGAAATTGATGAAGTTAAAAACTTCCGAACGATCCGACAGGTGTTATTATTATTTCCTTTATTTAAAACATTTACTTATTAATTACATTTTTAAATATATATTATGTACAAAAACAGCAGAATAAAAATAAAATATATTATTATTATTATTATTATGAATTTTTAGGGTATCCAAAAATCGGAAAACCGACATCAACGATACCTTTAAATGTTGGCGAGTCTGCTGATCTCAAGTGTGATGTACCACATATGAAAACGGACTTACTTCGGTGGTATAAGGTACTTGCAATCAAATTATATAATTCCATAAGATATATTTTAATTGAACTAACTTAACGCGTTTTCTAAAAAAGCAACCCTTACCTTGAAACAACTTTAATATTCGTTGAAAATAAAATCTCCCAGGCCTCTTACCTTAGCCCTGCCCCAGTCATTTTGGCCGGTGCAGTTGATATCTTTATTCCATTTATACTGTTCATCTGTCGTTCCTCTCGCAACTTTTTTTCGACCTGTACTTCGACCGTCATTTAAGATTTATAGCTAAATTATATTCCCCCTTCCACTTTAACCAAAACCCTCATCACCGGCTTAATGTGGTCGAACTTCTTCAAGGAATTCCATAGAGACATCCATTGAATCATTAATAAAACAGGTGAGGGAAAACTTTTTACCTCCTTTTTAAGCACTAGGTGACCAAAAGTAGTGAATTGACCATTAATTTGCAGGACGGTGTATTAAAAGCCATAGGAGAGCTGAAATTGAATAAGGCTACACTGGCAGACGATGGTTTTTACACGTGTCGTGTTAGCGACTTCTCAAAGTCACGCTCAGCCACAACCAAAGTTGTCGTAGGATACAAACCAGAATTTGTTACTACTGAAGAAGAGGAAATTATTTTTTCTCTAAGTTTTTTGGCAGAACTTGTGTGTGAAGCTAGAGGATATCCGATGCCAAAGGTAAAGAAATAAATTAGAACGAATAAGTACTGAATGTTTGAAAAAATTGTCATCGTCATCATCAGCCAAAAGAAGTCCACTGTTGAACAATACTCGACTACGACTACGAATCGCAGTATTATTGGTGGTCAAGTTACAGAAGACGCTGTTGCCTATCTTCTGGATTTTCCCTTAGTCGCCTCCAATTCCAGGCCGGATAGCACACTGAATTTTTTTTTATTGTAAAGTAATTTATGGTTGTTCTTGTAGTGTAAAATAGATATATTAATTCCCTAAAATTAAAATGTTTAAATGCAGGTAACATGGAAGCACAATGGCAAAGTTATTGATGGGTCAGAGATGAAGTATTTATTGGAGATGACTATGACTGACAGGGGAATATTTGAGTGTGAGGTATCAAATGAGTTAGGAAGTATTCATCGCTCGTTTAATGTTACATCTCAAGGTAAAGTATATTTTTGTAACAATAATATTGTTTCATATATAATTTACGTCAAGGCAGTCTGAAATAATTATATCTCTAATTATTAATAGTTCAAATTAGATTTATCTTTACTCTACAATTCTGCATGATTAATAACATCCACATTTTCTTCACATATTTCAGATTGCATATTTGACGTAAAGAAAGATTTTTCTGATCATCAACCTCTGATGCTGTCACCTTCACTAACATGGCCTACGTTCGAAGTCACCGATGGGTACATGATAGTGCCTAACAAACAATATTTCCTGCTGAACTGTCCAACAAAGTTCTATAACTTTGCTTCCAATTCATACGTAATGGCTTTCTGCGAGGGAGAGCAAAAAGTGAAAATCCATGGTCAAACGTACAACTTTGCAGATATCAAATGCTTTGATGAAGTAAAGTTATCAACAGTAAAAACTGGGACTCCTTGTCGACCTGGTAACACAGAATACCTACAAATAGGTTACAACGTATTAGACAAATTCCTTAAAGTCTACGATGTATGCTTCGACAAGAATAAAAAAGTACCTTTGTTTGTAAACCACACTTTATCTCCTGATCTAACTGATTCCTCGCAAAAGACTGAATGGTTTACCAGCGATTTGTTACCTCTAGATTTTGATTCAATGTATGATTGTGGATATCAGGTAAATGATATCGCTTCAACTTTCGGAGGAGATGTAATAACGCCCTTCTTTTGCTGCTTTGGTAAAAGACAACTGATGAATCCTCATGATTTGAAACCGGGCATCCCTGTGGCAGCTACATTTAGTTATTTGAATGTCGTCCCCCACTGGAGCACTTGTAACTCAAAAGTAAGTACATAACATAAACAATTATGTAGCTTTTTGTAAAGCGACTAATTTAAAACTTAATAACAGTCCCTGATTTATAACAAAGTCGTAAAATGCCTGTTATGTCACCAAAAAAATAATAATTAAGTAATACTTATAAACAACAATTTGATCCACAGAATTGGGATGATGTTGAGAAAAGGGTTAGGCAATTGGCGAAGTCCGCTGGTCGTGACCTGTTTGTGTCGACGGGAACAGCAAAGCCACTACGTAAGCCCAGGAGCCCACGTACGGCTGTAAGCCTTCATGACGGTCGCAGAGGAAAGCAACCAGTAGCTGAATACTTATGGAAGGTACAACAGTTTGTTATTGTATTTTAACTTATGCTAATGTTGTGGTAGTTCCAACGACGACCTGATTGGCGCAGCGGCTAAGCGATTTGATTGCTGCGCTAAGGGTTGCGGGTTCGATTCCCGCACGGGACAGAAATTTGTGCGATCCGCAGATGTTTGTCCTGAGTATGGTTGTTTGTGTATGTGAAATTCCTAGTGTGGATAACGTTAAACAAAATTTACGCAGAGACCAAACAAAAAAAAACCCCAGGCTACAACGCTACCATGAATTTCATATGGATAGTCATCTTCGTGGAAATGCGAAGTAGGTTCCCCGACTGGAATGGAACTATTACCGTAAAATGTAGGTGTGATGCACAGTTGTACACCTATGTCTGAGGCAGGCATAGGTTCTAGAAATATATCTATATGACTCAAAATATTATTATCCTCTTGGGAGGGTCTTTCTACTGTAATTTGCTACCAGTGAAGATGTTCTAATGATTAACATAGCTTACAATCTTTAGAATCCTTTGGCACTTCTATTCAATTTCCAGGTAGTTCAAGATCAACCGTCGTCTGCATCACTGGCCATAATCCAGGTAAACATTCCTGGTTTGACACCAGCGGAGGTTTCAAAACACATGCTCTGTTACGACATCTGCTACCTTATTGAATGGATGAAGAGCGACAATTGGAAGAACACAGAGGACGGTTACACATACTGCTGTGCTATTCGCGACTTTGAGAGAGCATTTGGTTTCAATGGTACTTTTCTGCCCGGAATGAACCAAGTGCTTTTTGACGTGTATCTTATTCCTGAGAATTATATGACTATATAGGTTTTGTAGCCTGAAAATAGGTATTAAGAGAACATAATTTAACTTAAAATTAGGTGCAAAGATAGTTTGTTGTTAATATTATAATATTGTTTTACGATATAGTCTACGATAGAAAATAAATAGGTACCTAATATTATAAAAATTGTGTACGGGGACAACGTCAGCTACGTACTTGTTTAGGTAATAGTATAATATTTATATCAATCTGATACTGTGACATATAGGTATTAAATATTGTACAAAACTCCAAATTTTATAATTCTGTTAAATTATATATTTTCTATTTCAATCAATTTTAATATGGACGTGCTAATTCACAACTAGACATCTGTTAATTATTATTAAAATTTGTTAAAATTGCTATATATTTTATGATGCATAATTATAGGTAATTATGACATGTTGATGACGCGATGATTATTTTAATTGCGTGACACATGCTTATAAATTAAATCTTGCTAAAATTATTTCTACACCGGCTCGCTGAGAACATGTGAAACTATTAAAATAATTGTACAATGTTAATGTATTTGTTTTCATATACTTCGTTTACTACGGGATACCTATGTACAAATTGCTTAACATTGACGTTCAACAAGCTTTTTAACCTTATTCATAAAATTGGGACCTGACGATTGTAGATGATGTATGTAAAGTGATCTGTGAAAATATAGCGTTGTCTTCAACATTGTTTAGTGTGCTCATGTTGAGAGAAAAATGCTTGTGTAGATATACCTACTATATAGCAACTGCCATATAAAAGGAATTTAATAACGACAGGGATCAGTGTCCAGTGTTCATATTACACGATTCCTGTATACTTTCTTTCGAACACAGCAATTTAGACGAACCTTCTGGCATAATTCATTTCAAAGAGGCAGTTTTAGATTTTGGTACCAGCTTCATCTTTTCAAAAATGCACTCCACGCCTCTGGTGAGAATACTGATTGCGATCATGCATTTAACATACAAGTCGGTGTAAGCCTAGGCACCTTAGATGCTCCTACGGTTTAGAAAGACTAACAAATCACATGAATTAGCAAGTCTTGCGCTAAACAACAATCGACTTTCAACAGAACACGTGAAGGCTGTGGCAATGACATTACGATCCTGAACTATCTGACATTAGGAGCTTCGACGATTACGATAAACAATTATTAAGCGATTGTTCATGAAATAATTACATTTAAAAATATTATTGTAGGCTATTAATAAAGATTTATTATAGGCTGTGTTGAGCTAATGGCGATAGAGATTAGAGAGTTGCCTGGTATTAATGTATTAAACAATAAGCATAAAATATAAAAGACGTTATATATGGCAAGAAACCGAAGTGATAAGCATAAAGCTTATCACTTTGCGATTATATTTAATATCCGAGATTATGTAGAGGTACCTAACTTACAAAAATAATGCCAGTTTCAAAATCCTACGACTAACCACTAGCAATCTAATAAAGGAAAATTAAAGCAGCATTTTAGCGTTTTAGAATTATCTAGGAAAATCAAAGGAAGCTTAATGGACTTTCAGCAAAATGTTTTCTATCTAGGAGGCCTGCACACCACCATCTGTTATTGCGACCTAAAGTGAGTCGCAATTTCGTACAATGAAAAATTAAAGCGAACCAATTCCAAAATATTTTGTAGCGACGAAATAGAGGTACTTATTGGTACCTAAGTAGACCTAAATTTTTTATATATCTTGGCAACAGCTTCATAGTCTGTAGGACAAAATAGAAAGAAACAGCACGAAGCAATAAACATCACCAATCGTACACAAAACCGTAAACTTTGTAACAAAGTAGCTCTTCGTATTCACATAATATTAGCGTGTAAGTATCTACTTATAGTATTGACATGCGCAGACAAGCATTATATTGCATTAATGTAATGTCAAACAACAATGACCTCATTTCGACACGCTTCATAAAAATATTGTCAATTTGTTGCAGAACATTTAACTGGTGAAAAAAAATTACGGCTACTTAAATATTAGGTATATTAATGTAAATATGTATTTACTATTTATTTATGGGAACAATTGCACGATTTGACGATCTCATTCCGGCACGGGGCAAAATTTTGTGTGAACCGCAGATGTTTGTCCCGAGTCTGGGTGTCTGTGTATGTGATATTTCATGTTTGTGAACGCATTCACGACACAGGAGAAATTCCTAGAGTGGGGCGACTTTTTAAAAAATAAAATGGCTATGACTTTTGGTGCCATTTTAGCATGTTATCAATTCTAAGCTTGTATCTAAATTGATAAAGGAAATTTGAAAAGGTCGCGGGTTCGAATCCCGCTCGTGTCCATCATTTTTCAAATTTCCTTTATCAATTTAAATAAAATGGCTTTACTAATCGTTGAAAAATCTCTTAGGTGTGCCGGTTTCCTCACGATGCTTTCCTTCACTTTTTTTAGTAAACGATAGCAAATTTATAATACGCATGAATTCGAAAAAACATTGGAGCGTGCCGGGGCTTAAACTTGCAACTTTTGACTTGGCAGTCCAGCGGTCGTAGGCAGGCACCACTTGCCTATCAGTGCTTTTATGGTAATGGAAAATAAAGTTTTCGTATAGTTCCTAGATAGGTTCGTAATCAAGGACTATAGCGGTACCGAAAAACTAAAACAAGAGCCAAAGAACAAAAGAGGTGCGATGGTTCCGACATTTTGTACTTTCTTCATTAGTTACGAAACATCCTGTTTACAGCTATATAAGCAACCCTAGTGGTACAGGCTTAGGAACGAAAGAAATATCACAATGTTGCTCTATATTACCTAATCTAACCGTTATCAAAACAAATATTTTCATATTAAACATTTGTCTCTTGCGAACTGCGAGTCCTAGCGCAGCCGTCTAGTAATTCAGCCACTACAAACAAGTCTTCATACATAACAATATGTAGAGTATATTGTAACTACCTATATTGTATGCCAAGGGTAATAAAAGTCCCGGAAATAAGAAAAACAAATGTTAACACGTGCTGCCACACTGATTGATGAACCCTGGCAGACGTCAAAACATTGTTATTATAGAGTTCTCTAAACAAATGCCAGTTGTAATCAACATTGGAAGAATAATAAAAAAATGAACTCATTACAAAAGTCAAGGTCTCGACATCTGATTAAATTAGCTCCATACCTAGAACAGTAGAATGCAGCCATATTGTACGTTCCAAATGCTAATTTTATATTTTAATAGCTTTGCTATGGTCAACGGCGGCGCGTCCGTCGTTTTTAGCATAAAAAATATGCCGTCGGCAGCAGATAGATATACCTATAAAATACTGACACGTCCTTAACAAAATGTAAATGTAAGTATTAATAAAAATCATATTATAGCTCTTGACCAAAAATATATTCCAAAATATGTGTTTTGGAAATGCATGGTAGATGCATCCTAGATACCTCTCTCTTTGTGTCTATCGTGGTCCACTGCTGGTCAATAGACATTGGTATCTCCCAAATTGCGCCACAAAACCCGATCTTCCGCTGAAGATAGATTGGTATTGATACCTATTATGTTTATATTTATATAATGATGGATTATACTAATAATATTATTACTTTTTGAATATGCTGTACCATGGATCATGAAACACGAAAACAAATAGGATAATCTTATAATATGTAAAGCTACAAAAACAGATCAAAATTTTTTATGCCGTCTCCGAGTGTCCCTGGCAGCGGACCCTGAGGAGCCTTATTACTGATTTGCTTAACAGCCCCCTTACCATGCTCTTTTAAAGCAGGACATTTTCCGATGTGGAAGTAAGACGCCGCTACGTGCAGTGTAATACGGCGTCTCGCTTTCACAACTTAAACTGTCCTGCTTTAAGAGTTCATCGTAAGGTGGCAGGACATTTGACAAGACTAAAAACAAACGCCCTCTAGCCAGAGTGTAGATCAAGATGTCAATTTTGTTTTCTCAGTCGCCCAGAGAATACCTTTTTTTTTATAAATGGTCTGCCGCAGGCAGCCTCGAGGGAGGCTTTATCTGCTTTACCGGACTTTTTGGCGAGACCCAAGAACCTCCAGCCAAGCAGAGAATACCGAAGTAACTAGACACATAAATAAATTAATTTATCTGCCTCATGACACTTGGTTAGCAGGTGGTAATTAACAGTCTATATTACCGGTGGATGCAAACGGCAAGTTGTCGTTCATTATGGCGTTCTAAGGGGCAGGCCTTTGTCCAGCAGTGGACGTCTTCCGGCTGATGATGATGATGATTAATGAAGGACTATCTCAGGGACAAATGAGGAGTTGCAAATAAAACTTGTAGGTAAATGTTGTTGTTATAATAATTACTTGTCATTTTTCCACCGACATTACAATCCCAAGACCATACTGGACAAACTCTCGTGCATAGACTACTATATTATACTAGAGACTCTCGTGTCACAATGTGGCACCGACCAAAGGGTTTGCTCATTTATTAACATGCTACCCCCACCAAATGTACAATGTTGCCATGTAAACGCGTCAATTAAGTCATTTTATATCTATTTTAATATTTTACTTTTTGCTGACAATTATAAAAGTCAATCAAGTCAAGTCTTATAATATAAAGAAACAAAAAACCAAATAGTCGGTAGGTATTTATTTAGTGTGATTCAGCTTGCATACCTATTAGATGTGCTATTAAAATAATATTACCCATTAAAATTGTGTCATCATAAATTCATAGGTAAATCTAATTAATAAAAATGCAAGAGATTTAGTGATAAGAACAAGATTTTTAGTAAACATCTCGGAATCATCTCAGATGTGAATTTTTAAATTATATCGCATAATTCATATCCGTTAATCTTAGACATAGGTACCTACACAGCGAAGATTCCCATATAGGTATTATTTGATCTAAAATTAAATTGTATTTTATAAATACAAAGACATTCATTTTTGAAGGACTTAGTACATTAAAAAGTTTTTATAAATAAATAATCAAATACATCCGCCTCAGTATATCACTCACATACGAATGTTCCGACTAAGCCGTTATTTTATGTTACCATGTTCAATATAAAAAAGTCTCAACAGTAAAATATACAACATCCAATAAAAAACTAGATGCGTACCTTAGTAATAAGGGCAACCCTGAAAATCCCAAACTAAAGAGAGAGTTTAAAAAATAATGCCCAGACGTATAGTGATGAAACACCGTGTCTAAACGTTAGTTCGTGATAAACAATCGGTATGAATCACGACACATTACCGCCAGACTTCATACGTGTCAATTACTGAACTATTGACCTCCAATCTTGTAACACGTACTTTTGAATGGACGCAACAATAGGTCATCTTCAGGACAATGTGATGTGAAATTAAATATTACTTAACGAAATTAATAATTCTCCGTTCATTATAGCTTTGACCTGGACGCGTAGCTATCATAATTTGTACGCAATTCTCGCCGAAATTGTTGGTACCGCGTACAATCTTGACGTTAATGATTTATTCTTAGGTACCTATGCATTACCAGGGAAAATCATCAACTTCTATTTTATTGAATATATTAGGTATGACATACTTAAAAACCTCCAGGGTTCAAAGATACAGATCGCTTAGAAACTAAACGTTTTAATCGATGACTTTACTGATTTTTACAGCTGTAGTTACAATACACACGTAGATACTGCTAACAAAAGAATTCCAGTATTAAATCATGATCTAACAAAATCATTTAAGATATTATTTATATATTTTAACTGTACCTACCAGCATCAATTAGCAAATTGATATCGGTGTTATTTTTAAAACCGTTTCTATTTTCGTTATAATAATTGCTATAGTGAGTCATGTTTGTTACTAAAATGGAGATGTACTAAGAGTCTCGTGTTAAATCAAGTTTTGCGATAGATAATTTAATGTTAGTGTCCCGGCTTGGCGGTACGAGTTGTGGAAAACCTGTCGGACCATCTATACACGCGACTGCTAGGAACATTATCATTTTAACCGTCACAAACTTTTGATTTAATTATAATAGCTTATTAGCTAGCTTTACCACGCCCAAAGAATTTCTCCTTTTCGCAAAAACAAGTCTGATTTGTGTATCAACAAATAGGTAAATAAGCTAATACTTGGGTAACCAAGTTCAATAACAACTCGAATTTGAACCACAAAAAAGGTTTCAAACGTAACGTTATCCACTTACCGGGCCGCGATAAAGACACTAGGCATTTCTCCTATGCCGTAGCCTCATAGGTGCACTCCTCAAAAGTGAAATATCACCAGCGGCACACAAACACTCAGATTCGGGACGAACATCTGCGGATCACACAACAATTTGTACCGTGTGGGAACAAAGCCCAGCGCAGTGATAAAATCACCTAGCCACTACGCCAATCGGGTACCTAGGTACTATCGGCTACTCTATGGAAATGTTTGCCAACATGAGTTTTAATTTTCATAAGATTTCATGACGTAAATATTTGAATTTTATTAGGTACTATAACGTAACACAAGCGCATCCAATTAAACTTCGCGTGCAAGATTGGCACACTCAAGCTGCGCGTTGACAGATTTCATGCAATCAATCAAACACGTCGCATGAAATAACAATAATTAACGTGACGAACGTGAATGTAAATTCTGCGTCATACAAGTGTTTGTGAATCACTAGGTAGTGTCAACAACCTAGTAATTCACAAGCAGGTATATTATATGTGACCCGTTTTGCGAATGAAATTACAACCTACTTGGAAGGTACCTACCTATCTAGGCCCCTATCTTAATTTTTTCTTTTTTGCCCTAGATTAGGGTTCCAGCCTCATCAGTAGCTATATTTTTTAAAGGTATCTTAGCCTATCAGGTTGCCTTACTGCTGGGCAAGGCACTTGAGTTTCCAGATCTGCCAGCTCTGAGGGATAGTAAGTTAACCTTATAATTATTTGGTCACAGCCACTCTCTATATTAATTTTAAATAATACAAATAAATTATACATGACAAACAAAAGTTTCCTGGGGATAATGAATTGATTAGCAATGAATTATTAGGCCAAAAGTTTTCCTTGATAAAATCTGAGTGGACCGTTTTAATGTTGACCTTTTGTTAGTGCCAGAATGAATGACTTGAACTTTAAAGCCTAAAAACGACGAACACAATAATAGCCTCAAACATTAATCTACATACATGTTTATGCAACTTGACAGTCATGACTGTTAAGTACCTAATAAAAAAATTGTTCCAGTCACAGGGATCGTAAAGGTACTCTATTTCACCTGTAATATCTGAATAGGTAGATGGTGTAGACACCTGTGCAAATGGAAACTATCAGGAATTAACTATTTACAAATTCGTTCAATCAATACGTAATAAAACAGTGTAAAACTTACGATTAAAAATTCTAAAATTAAGTAAGGTCCAAATTATTGAATCCCTAGCTTTTTGGGTATTCCTAAATCTCAATAAATGCCTTGTTGCTGTCAGAAGTCCTTCATTTTGGAGTCCTATAAGGATTAATCAGCAAACAATTTTTCTTAATTGTATTCGGAGGCCAGACTCATCACTTTTTGTGATATAAATATGATCGGCCTATAGCAGTAGGATTTCCTTATTTGAAGTGAGGTCAAAGGTGCATTTTGATGATATTATATACATACAAATTATACAATTATACATGTGCTCATAAAAGTAGCTTCGCTGTTTCTGTTACTTGTGTAGTCTTTCCAATAAATAAATTAGTAGATATAATTTAATGCCCTTTTGATTACTTAGCTATAAGGGTTTGTGAAAGTGAATCTAATAAACAAACTTCTCTAAACGTGTAAAATGGTTATGACAGTGGTAAGGTAAAAGGCAATTCTTGGCAATCATTGAATTGGTTTTTTTCTAAGACTTGGTTTAGGTCTAGTTCTAGGGAAAACAAAAATGTGGTAGCTAATGGCAGAAGGCAAACCATCTGGTGGTTGGGTAATGTGAATCGGCAACAACACAGATCTCCCTAGAACTAGAAATAGAAGTATGAAGATATCGGACTGTAGATAAAAAGATAAATAATATACTTTAGGTATTGCACACCAAGAAACACAGAATGTAGAAAAACAAAAAACAGTACAATTGGAGTTCTTATTCATCATCATCATCAGCCTGAAGACGTCCACTGTTGAACAAAGGCCTCCCCCTCAGAACGCCACAATGAACGACAACTTGCCATTTGCATCCACGGGTCTTATTGCTTAAAGCAATTCTTACCATCCATAAACAGATGTGCCAAAAGAATATTAACCAATTCATTCCACAAATGACTAAAATCCATTACTGCATAATTTATTACACAAATTGATTTATAAAAAGCCAAAATAATATACAATTTGTCTCGAGCCCATTGCTCACGATTCAATATGATTCTATACCATCTATTCATAATTATTATTACTTATTACACTGCTTAATGCCTTGTCCTTATCTTCGGCATTCAACTCATTATGGTAACATTAATCTTGTAACACACATTCAAATAAATAATGCAATATTTTTGGGGTCATGTTTAGAACATTACCGATTTTAATGAACACTCTACCAAAATTTATTTATAAATTACATTTGTACAGCTAATTATTATTATACCTTGCTTACGCTTACGGAAAAACG
This sequence comes from Abrostola tripartita, assembly GCA_905340225.1. Classification (NCBI taxonomy): domain Eukaryota; kingdom Metazoa; phylum Arthropoda; class Insecta; order Lepidoptera; family Noctuidae; genus Abrostola; species Abrostola tripartita. The sequence continues at coordinate 6,086,988 of HG996504.1, forward strand.
GAACGGAAAATTTGACTTGCCAGATATTTGTTTTGAGGCATTTTGTGCTAGGACCTGTATAATGGATTTTTCTTCAGGACTTCTTCTTGGCAAGAAAAGCATGTTTTAGTTTTCATTGTAAGTTTATCTAAATATTATTTAAAATTCCAATAAAAATTGTCGACCTGGAAAATTTTACCACGTTTTATTTCCGAATAGAAAATGGCCTATGTCCTTCCATAAGGTTCAAGCTATTTGTCGAAGCATGTTTCATTACGATAAGTTCAGACATTTAGTAGTAATAAAACCACAAACAGCCACACGGCTACTTTCGTGAATTAATTTTCATTTCACAATTTAACATTCCTCCACAAAGTTAATGTAGAGGTGATAAATAGCCTCATAAAGATGTTTCGTGGCACTAGGCTTGAAGCGGATGTGGTCAGCCATCGACCTTCACCAGGCGTGCCCTTTCAACCGAGCCGGGCAGATGTGTCAGCGCCTGCGCAGCCTGAGCTAACACACGACCATTCAAGGCGCTAATATACAGACAATTACTTTAACGTAACTTACGAATACATTTTATAAAAATTACGCGTTATAATGAAGCTAAAATAATGTCATATTGGTTGTTTTGAATAGTTAATTATTTAATTAGCATTGATTTGGTACCAGCTACAATGGGTCGTTTCTGCATCACTAAGATATTTTGCAAGAAATTTAAACATGAAAATGGTCCTAGATCACTTAATGTTACAATTAGACATGAATGTCACCTATAGAAACAAAAGTTAATGTCTGACGAAGGTATCTTTCGCCTTTATTTGATAAGTTCATAGTCATAGTCATAATGTTTTTATTTCATATAGGCTACAAAAGAGCACTTACAAAACGTCAAAACTATATAGCTTAAGTAGTGTCGTTATTAGCTGAACTAGATCCTATGTCCTTGTGATAATTGATCCAAATTATAACGACTAATTAAATAAAACAATTACTATTAAATAATACAGTTGAAATAGTATAATAAACCATTTTATTACTTTGTGATATATGGTCTCAAATAATTAAATAGACCAGTTGGCATTGTCAATCTATTCACAACGACAAAATGACAATCGTGACGCATTGATGAGTTATTTATATGCGAACTCTTGATTTTTAAATGTTAAATTTTCGTGCGATATTAAGTTTATTAAATAATTCAAAGATCGATTGATGGATTCATTAATTAACAAACACCATTTATACAGATTTGACGGCCACAGGACTTGGATACACGTTAATAGAGCGTGTGAAAATTGATTGATAACGATGTTATTTAATTAAGAGGTGACGTACGTAGTTTTGAAATGCGGCCTTGACTGCACTCATCAATTCGCGGCTGCCTACTGACACGAAATATTTAATGCATTCGAAGGGAGGGTAGTTGTTTTCAATTAGTACCTCGGTGCAAAGTCATCTTATGTGATAATGTCATTGAAGTATCTGTTACTGCGTCCATAACTGTTGTTGTGACTTATTTTATTTCTGACAGTAATAATATATTATTTATGATAATAATATAATCCAAAACACATGCAGAATAGTTAGAAAGTTCATGCAAATAGACGAAAATTATATAGCCCCCCATTACAGGACACTCTAAACATAAATTATACAACCACACACTGCATTTACTTGGCTCAGGCCCGTAAATGTGGTTGGAACTAACCAGCGACCTATGAAACAGAACATATTGTTCTTTTTCCTAGCTCGTTTCATAGTTCCCCAAAATAATAATTATTATTTATATTTAATTAAAATACCTAAGTACAAGTACTAGGTACAGTACCTAAGTTGCAATTGTTTTTAGCACCGGCACTTATTTATAAGTAGTACGAGCCAAATTCGTGTAACTAAATGTCAAGCAAGCAGTCAAGCAATTCTTATTACTAGAATACAAATAAAATTATATTTTTAATTCGATGACATTTATCTAAGGAAAGAGGCATTTTTATTGGTCGAGAAATGTATTATGTCATGTTTGGGTCACGTGGAGAATTTGGCTATAATTAGAGAACTTTTTTAAGTATTTTTATTTAATGTGATCAGGTTTTTAGTAAGTAATTTAAATATGTATGGTTTTTATGGTAATAAAGCTATCTTAAACCGGTTACAACTTCTGTTTTCAGTTCAATGACTATCTCGTTATTGAATAAACACTTAATTCTATATAATCGTGACACTGTTCATTTATTTTAGTGTTAAAACCTCGCTTTGCCATTAATTAAAGAAATAGAAAAACATAAATAAGAAATAAAACATCACGAATTAATATAATGTACGGTATCAATCACGGATCAAACTATGTGAGTGTACACGTATAAACAAAACCATTTATTACTGAACAAGAGGATAAATTAAAAAATAGTGGATATTTATATCCGAAATTTGAACAGCCCCCCTAGACAAGTGGCAAAACGCTTGACATAATATTTCGACTTTAATGATTCTATTCAATTTCTAGTCGTCAACCGTTTTTCCACTTGTCTAGGGGGGCAGTTCAAGTTACAAACGTCAATAAATACTTACAATAGTTAATTACACCTAATTGACAAAACTAATACTAATAAATAGCTGAAATAAGGTACGTATAACCTACTGTGCTTCATAATAATTATGATTACTGAATCTGTTTAACGTGTGACAAATTATGTTCATGTGCCTACACAATACTCATTCACATCTTCCACTGACGTCTTCGTCTCTTAGTTTTCCGACCATTATATAACCAAGCCCTTTGAGTATCTAGGTCCCGTACCTACTTCTGTGCGTGACTGCTACTTTATAATCAATAACTTTTGTGCGCGATGATATCGCAGTTTTCTGTGCGTATCATAGTTCCTTGTTCTCATTAGATCCGTTACCTACTTAGATCATCATTGCTGTGTAGTTTTTTTATGATATCATACTGGTATTATAGTTACATTGGCTATCAATAGTCAATAACATTATTCATTAAAAATTAACGCATCAACTTTTTCTGTGACGGCTTATTAGCTAATTAATTAGTCGGAACATTATAAGGTCATATTATATGGGAATTATGTTAAACTATATTATAATATACTATGTATAATAGACTGCCTCGCTGGTCTAGTGGTTGCTACATACATTCATAAAGTCACGCCTATTTCCACGAGGGGTAGGCAGAGACAACGGATTTCCATTTGCTACGATTCTGACATACTTCTTTCGCCTCATTCACTCGCATCACATTCCTCATACACGCTCGTGCTAAGTGCAACTTTCGAGCATGGGTTTAAATCCCGGTTCGGGTAAAGTGTTTTTGCATTAGGAAATACTCAGTGGAAGCATGGAGTCAGGATCGGTGCTCGATTGATGGCAATATGCTCGTCCCTTATTACATTGGGACCTACAACATAACTGGCGAAATGTGGGTATGTTCAAAACACTACTATACTATAATCTTCGGGGAGTACAGGCGTGATGTTATGTATGATGGGTATCGTGTTGAATCTAACTTAATATTATACTAATTTAGATAAGTATTAGTCTTTAGGTATTCATCATCAGATTGATATGCAATTCTGCTTACCATCATTTATCCGAGCAAAGATTTAACAACATAAAACTGGGAACAGTATTAATTCGTAAGTACTTTTCACGCAAAGAAAAAGTAAACATGGAAAACAAACAAATTAACACAACCTAAGTTCTAAGCAAACTTAGATCTATATATTTTTCAATATTCATAAATTAACATAAATAAAAAACAACTATGAATAAAAATAATACTTTAATCTAAACACGGGTAACAAATGACGAACTGGTCTTAAATTATTATTTAATAATAATATGATATAGACTAAGTAACCTGTTGAGCACGGTTCTGAATTTGATGCCAGAGACAGACAAAGTGTTACTGGATTTTTCATTAGGTAAAACTCTAGCCAACAAATAGCGTCTCGGAGTCTGGAATTGTGTATAGTTAATGGCATTAGGCTCGCCCCCATTATATTGGGACCTATATACTTTACAACTCTACTTACCCCCTATTATTACCCCTTCGGGGAATACCTAGGTGTAGCGTTTAACTAATATCCCATAAAATATTAAATAATTTTATTTTAATAAGTCCATAGTTTAAGTGTTTTCACGTGCAGTGATATATACGCCACAGTCCACATTCTATGTAGTGGAATGCACCTTTGTTTTGCTCACAAAAGCATAATTAGATTGTATCGACACTTGGAATCCCATTTTTCTAAGTCAAACCGGTTTATAAATGAAACAGAGTGTGACTATACCTTTTTGCATACACGTTTGAAATTAATGTCAAGCAACAATGTACGAAAAACTAGAAGATTACTTTAAATTGCGATTGTTAAAATACTAGTATTAGATTTGACTAAACAAGTTTTGACACTGGCTTAAAAACTGATTTAATAAGCATGCGCTTTTTATTATCTTTTTGTTTATGGCAATAAAATTGGGAGGGGATTTACAATTTAATTTAAATTAAATCTTACTTTACCTGGCTTTCAACAGTTTCAACTTGGAAAATATAAATAATAAAATCTTAATTCTACTCATATAAAATCAAAACAATTGGAATACCTGATTGGTCTCTTACTAGGAATTTTTATCACGATAAAAATTTATCTAAGAATACGAGTTTAAGTGCATGCAGTCGCGTCATAAGGACGTGGAAATGGAACATTCACGTTCAAATTTTAAATGCAGTCTATTTAAATTCTTTTTTTTGCATAAATCATGATGATACGGTTTAAGGTCATATTTTATTACACATTGATCTTTTGCTCTTCCAAATGTTCTATTTACAAATTATAGCTTTTTTATAGACTTTGTTTTGTTTTTCGCATTAATTCTACAGTTTAACGAGTATTTATATTCGGTAGACAAATTAATACCAAAAAACTTCTACTTTTATACTATATATTAATAATTATAGTAGTAAGTAAATATTATTATTATAAACGTAACCTTCAAAAAATGTCAAATGTCAAAAATAACAAATTAAAAAACTTCCTTGAATTCTTATTAGAATATTTACAAAATGCCTGGTTTTTTAAGTCAAGCAGTTAGCGCGCAAATGAAGAACATTCTTAAAGTGTCGTGTGGTTGTTTAATAAATCTCTTAACACTCATTAGCAAGCTCTATTAGATGGCCGTGTGGTATCCGGCCTAGAATTGACCACCCCCTTTCCTCCCGTGGGTGTCGTAAGAGGCGACTAAGGGAAAATTCAGAAGATGGGCAGCAGCGTCTTCTGTAACTTCACCACCAATACTGCGATCCCCAAGCCGCTTGCCAAGCGTGGGGATTATGGCATACCCCCCCGCTTAAACGGGGATGCCTATGTTCAACAGTGGACGTATTAGGCTGATGATGATTAGATGGCGCGACGAGTAACGGGTTAGTGATTAGGTTTACTTAGGTCTAAAAAGCTTTTATATATATGCCATCTTCTACATATCTCAAAGATTTTTCCTAGGTAATCAACGTCGGTCAATCGACGTCGAAGTTTATTAGTTGCCATTGAAAAGTACTTATGTTAGTTTTCAAAATACTTTTTGTTAATTTACTAATTAAAATAGTTTCAGTTGAGTGTTTCCTCATAAAATTACTCAAACTAGCACTTACCAGCCCCCCTAGACAATTGGCAAAATGCTTGACGAATAAAAATATAATAGAATGAAAAATATACGGGTTTGACATAATTATGTCATTGATAACATAATCGAAAGTCGAAACATTATGTCATCCCCATACATATAACATTCTATTCGTCAAGCGCTTTGTCACTTGTCTGGGGGGCTGGTAAGTGCTAGTTTAGTTTAGCAGTTCCATTTTTTCGATCGAGTGTCGACCCAGCGCAAATGTCAAAGGTCTGTCAATATAACACAGCACCTACGGCGTATGTACAACATTGTACACTTGTACAGTGTAGTTCTATACTCATGTTGAAAGCGTCAAGTCCATTCGAGTATTGTTTAGAAATCAACCACTGGTGTTAGCGGGCGGGCGATAATTGTAAACGCATTGACGCGCTTCAACAGATGTTATCTAAGTGCGTCTTGCCCAATAGCTGGCCTTATCTCAGTGTAGTTTTATTGTTCCTTCCCATCCGATTGTTGCTAACCTGTGGTTTTCTATGAATGACTTCATAACGTTAAGAATGAAGGAGTTATACGTTTAAGTAGTAAGGAGAATAGTTTGAAGATTTAAAGCTATAAGCAGGCGATAAAATCACATACCGACATACGACATCAATTTGTCATCATCGTTATCATCAGTGATCAATAGGCATGATTGAAAAATACTTTAAATTCAATTAAATTATTGCAATAAAATGTAAGTTATTTAAAGTTATAGAACCAACCGTGAACTGCTGCTTGTTAGCTTTTCAATTTTTAGTTTGTAATACTTCGTTTAGCATCTTTAAACACAGGATAATTCCTCAATGTTAAGTAAGGTAAATCTTGGTTCGATGCACTTATACAGTAGGTCAATTCTTATAACTTAAGACGTTCTCGAGCCATACAACAACGATGTGCTTTCGATACAAAACAAACGATTTCGATAAGATAGTCGTCGACGGCTTCTCTCTAAGTTACGATAATTTACCGTTTTTGGTTTTTTGTTTTCTGGGGAAAACTTCAAGAGGCACCCGGCCCTATGGTGTAGGGACCGGAGAGTATGGGATTTCTACCTCAGAAAAACAACCCCAGTGGTCACCATCAACGAGAATTGTCCTTCGGCCCGCGACTCTGCCGCGTAACTAGCTCATAAAGAAGGGCTCCCATCGAGTTCGAAACCAGGCGGGCATTCCCGAACACACACGTCCGGTTTAACCGGAACAAATAGTAAATAATAGAGAATTGACCTACAGACTGATGGTAGGGGAATCCTGGAGATAGGGCATCATGTGTATTGGCAATGACATCACATTTATAAGTGTTAATAACGCAGGAAAGCAATCTCGATTTTATAATCATAATATGAATAGAAATGTCAGGTAACATTGTAAGTATAATATCATTTAGTATTTCTATATCTTAGTGCCTATTAAATTTTATAGGTAACGCCTACATGGTGACCTGTGCATAGCAATGATATTATAATACTTAATTATTTACTATGTAATAAGTACATTGTACATTAACATTTAACATAAATGTGGCCATACTGTACCTACACATCTGTATACCCCTTCGGGGAATACAGGCGTGCTGTTATGATTATGAACCGACATCCTGTATTCAGTTATACTGAGACAAAACATAACATCATGCCTGTATTCCCCGACGGGGTAGGCAGAGGTGCACATAATATATTATCGTACTCTCACATTTCGCCAGTTATGTTATAGGTCCCATTGTAATAGGGGGCGAGCTTATTGCCATCAACCGGGCAAAAATCCTGACACCATGCAGCTACTGGGAATTACTTAATTGTAAAACCCACAAACACTTTGCCCAACCCGGGATTCGACCCCAGGACCTCGTGCTCAACAGTCGAATTCAGTTACGCAGAATTTGGAAGTTTATATACCAGTTACCTATACATACATATAGTTAGATGCTCCACTTTACATCATCACCAATTTAGATTATTAAGTCCAGTTACCTATATAGTTAGATGCATCACTTTACATCATGACAAATTTGGATTATAAAGTCATCAGCACCTTGAAAAGGTAAAAAGTAACAAGACATCCATAACCTTGTGTCGAGTAGTAATTGTGGTCATTACCGTCATAACAAACTACAACTCTGACGAGAATGTAGAGTGCTTACAAATGCGACGGTAATTATAAAATTATAGCAATAACATTATAAACGTCATAAACAGTAGATATGACATTCTTATAATTGTTTTCTAAGGCGTTTGCCTTATCCGCGCGTGCGTAGATGAGTCGTGTACAATGTTAAAACAAAAAACAACACGATGAGTTGCCGTAGGCGGCAATTAAAGCAGTACTCCATTTATATATACTAGTCTTATAATTGCGATATGTTTGTCCGTAAAGAGAAATGACTAGTGTTGAACAAATACATTTTTTGCTAGTGCTAGGTGTATTTATAAATCTAGAGTCACCTCATGTACAAAACCAATACCCCACACTAGGAATATCTCCTGTATCGTGGGTGCGTTTTGCAAACATGACATATCACATCATTTGCTTTGGGAATCTAACCCACAACCCTTAGCGCAGCAGTCCAATTGCTTAGCCACTGCGCCAATCAGGCCGTTACATTTGCTACACCGTGCTGCTACTGAGAATCACAAAAAAGAAAAAACCCGTAACATTTCTGCTTTATAATTGTGGTTTTTAAGTTTTACATGTAGGTGTCGCTACATTTGAACTTTTTTATGCAGCAATGTTTTGCATAGTTTTATAGATTGGTAGTGGAGTATTAGACCAAAAAATAAATTAAGCCAGTTGTTATGCATCTTTTCTATCAGAAAGACTGAAGCAAAGCCGCGGGCAGCAGTTAGTGTTGTATAAAAGTATCATATGATAATATGTGCAACCATAATTTCCGTGAGTATAAACATGAAATATCAAGTGCTTAGGCAGAAAAAGCTAACCTTGTTTGTTAATTTTTAATCATGTTTTCGTATACTTTTTTTATGAGATACTTCTTCTATTTTGAAAGAAATAATAACGTCATAAATAGGTAGGAAGTATGATCTCATCCGGATACATTTAATACTTCCCTACAGTCAATTTTCATAAATAAGATTCTAGAATATCTGATTATTTAGTTAGCTTTTGTTTGTGGGGGCAAAACAAATGTTACCAAGTCTCCTAACGTAAACAGCGGGTATTTCTTACCTAAAAAATATCACCTGAGTGACGGTTATCATCTCAAAGATGATCTATATCTTTACCCTAATTTCTCATAGAAGACTAACTACTTAAAAATGCAAGTTTTTATTTTATTTAAAGACCCTTCTTTGTTAGAGCACAGGATAAAGTTCCGCGATTCAATTTGCCAGGTCAATATTAAAAAGCTTATGTAGTTAATCAAAGCTATTGTTTTGAATATAGGTAAGCGATCGTTGCCACACAGTAGGTACCTATAATTAATAAATATTTATAGGAAATTGAAACATGTGCAACTTGTTTGAAATAAAAATAAAGTAAAAGTATTGAACCCGATAGCGACTCTTAAATGTCCTTCAAAACGATAAACTAGACGAAAGACATCAATAGGATCATTTTTATTTTGTTTTAGACACTTATAGTTCATTTTCAATAACATTTAATTAAAGACCAGTATTAGTATTTCTTCCCAAAATATTTATTTTTCAAATAATGTAAAATATCTTGGTACCTACTAAATCTTAGTAGGTATAATTTAGGTCAAATAACTAGCTGATAAATAATGGAATCTTACGTGTGTTGATTATCTACTTTTCCGGTTGTATAGATAATTACATAAAGCTTTGTGCACATTTTATATAGGGTAATAAACAATAGCATAAAATTAATACTCGGTAAGGATATCAATTATAAAGTGCTCATAGTTTGTTTAGCTTTGTTTTGATATTACTCAATATCCACATCATAAATCCGTACCTCTGCCTACCTACTTATATCTGGAAAATAGGTGTGATGTTTTATTATTATGTATTATTGTGAGTCGTTGATTCTTATACTGGACAGTTTTAAAAATGTACCGTGTGAGCTTTTAAAGCAGGACATTTTCCATTGTGGAGGCGGGACGCTGCTATGTGCAGTGTAGTACGGCGTATGTCTTCCTCAACGGAAAACGTCCTGCAATACAAGCTCGTAAGGCCCCAGGTTTCAGTTGATTGAACACCGTTTATTAGACCGCCAATAATTACTGACTATAGTGTTTATTAAACGCATCATAAATATTATACCTGCATTATGTCGTGCACGGTTTATGTAGGCATTTTATAGGCAATAAATATTAATGACTTATTTCAATCTTCTTCGTATCGGCATGAGATAATTGTCACATGAAACAGGTCATGCCGTGATGTTGAGATTGCCAGTTAACAATGATATTTAGGTGCGCCGGACGTACTTAGGTAGCACTACTTGTAAAGGATCTCTACGTGCACGTAAGTAAGCAGTACGTACGGAGCTGGAAATATGTTATATATGTATTCCAAGGGGCAAATAATTTAATGAACACAATTTCAGACACTACTGTAATTTCTCTGACTCAAGTTCTGTTTCTGACTGTTATCAAGTTACCATCACCATTAATACCACTTAATCTGACATGAATTGATTATAACATACACTAGAAGACACCACACAACACCATGACAGGATTAGCAAGCTGAAGTGGCAGTGGGCAGGTCACATCTGTCACAGAATCGACAACCTTTGCGGGTAACGTGTTCTGGAGTGGAGACTAAGGCTCGGTGAACGTAGTGTAGGTCGTCTTTCAGCTAGGTGGGGTGACGATATAGGTATCTACGCAAAATGGCTGGCTGCGGTTGGAAGCGAAAGGCCGAAGATCGAGCTCAGTGGTGTGCCATAGGCGAAGCCTACGTCCTGCAGTGAACTGAGATAAGCTGATGATGTTGATGATATTGAGAAAGTATAAGTAATTAATTATATCTACTGAATGTACAAACACAATTAAGTCTTTATCAATTACATGAACACTTATTTATTTGTGCAAGTCAACGATCATAACATTATACACCACGTAATGGGGCCCAAAACAACACAATAATAGACCCATTAAGCAACAGTTATTATTGGATCAAACTGCCATAATGAGGTGTTTGGCGAAACAGAATATCATTCGGACTCAACTGATATTTAACACTAACTTAACCCGTTATTGACTAACAGTTACGATGTAATTGTCTGACATTTTTCTCGTAATGGCCCATGTGCGCTGGACCCATCTTCACAAGCTCGTAAACCACAAGGCCTCTGTTTGTAAATCATAATGGCCGCTCGACTTGAGATTTTTACAATAAAGTTTCTCACCACACGGTGGCCATTAAACCCGACTTATAAGTACTTGTATTTTGTTTCGTTCGACCTTATTTGACTGCTTTATTAGAATTGCACGGGAATTTTATGTCTTTATGACAAATATGATGTATAATGTCTGTTTGGGCTTTATTGCTTCGTATTACTCAAAGTGTTACTGTAGACCCCAATTTTGGCAAACTGTCAAATACCTAAGAACCTACCTATGTAGCAGTAAGCATATTCCAAGTTCGTCAATTGTTAAATAGAATAAATAAGAATTTTAAAGGACATTGAAACTGTCACATTGCTTGCCTGAAATTGGACCCACAACCTTCTGCCACAAGGCCGTATTTTCAAAATAAATAAAACATTATTATTATTATCCCACGTAATATTTTACTTAAGTTTGAATTTATTGTTAAGGTTAAGACATTTTACCATACTAAATGAAGAAGCTGAACTGTAAAAGTTATTACTTACTATTACAAAACAGGATATTAAAATTTATGTTAAGTGGGCGCCTCTGCTTTAATCGGTGTAGGACTATGCCAAAACATGGGGTAGCAACATTATATAGCCTCCACGAATGACGATACGCAATTGGTCGTCAAGATGGACCGTTTTTTCCTCATCATTATCAGCCTATCTTAGTCCACAGCTGGACATAAGCCTCTCCTATGGCACGCAACTGAACTCTTAGCTGTAGCTTTTTTGCTTAGTACCGAATAAATCCCCAATCGATAAAATCTGAACTCGAGATAAAATCAGGTGAAATTGGGCACATTACACCGACTGAAATCTCTACGAATTTGCTTCTTTATATGATGGTTATGAGGTAAAAGTTAGACTCTTTTATTCATCACCCTTGGCCATATCCGTTCCACCACATTCTAGCTGATCCAATTGGTATAATCCACTAAACTAATAAAACATTAAATTGAGCTCATCTTTGCAAGGAATTCGTTTTGCTAATTAATTAAAAACTCGTTTTTAAATCAAGACTAGTTTTTCGACTCGAATACCTATCATATATTAATAAAAATAGATTCACCTAAAGTTCATCTCTGTGGTTTAGTACCTTATACCTATCGACATCGAAATGAAACTAGGTATGTTTTATATATTAAGGAATATATTTTTTATATTATTTGTACAACAACACAAAGTCATAATTTTTATTATTGGCTTTGGCAATAAATTAAATCTAGGCATCAGTTTTCAACCATAGATACAATTTGAAAATAATAATGGACTGGCATTAAATATTTTAATACGAGACTACTTTGTTAAACCTCGCGATAAGTACCAAAAAAGTACGCTGTTCAGTGACAGTATAATAAAAAAAGTTGAACGTAAACAATAATAAGTAGGTACCTAGTAATTATTTCATTAGTCAAAAGGAAAATGAAAAGGGATACACTTTAGGCTACACCATAAAGGCCAAACACAACATTCCTCATCTCTCACTATTCGCAACGTGCCAAAAAGTCTGGCAGCATTGCTACGTTGTATGGCAAGCCAGAAACAAGCCAGCCCTTTAGTCACCTTGTTATACGACCGCAATATCGTTATAATACAGATAGCTAAGGATCGTCGATTTCATCAGTGATGCGTGCGTCAAAGTCTCAGAATACAGAACAAACCAGAAGCCGTGAACGCACACAAAAATGACACCACACCAATTACGCCGAAGTAGGGTATTTGAACGATTTGACATTTAGTTCACAAAGATCGCGCGCATCGCTGGAACGTTTTACACGCTGCACATTTAATTCAATTATGCCGAGCTGCGTAATGCAAATGTGCAAAACTGCGGACGGAATTATACAAAAATATGTTAGGATTATATTTAATTTGTACATTTCACATAAATATGTCCTTTTATTTAAATATTGAATAATTTTAATTGTAGTGATTGTTAAATAAAACCAAGCGTCCATTTTGTCAGTGTTGCAAGTATTTGGTTGAGATTTTACCCCACGATTTTTTATTAACTCATTTTTGCACAAATTTCTAAAAGTAGAACGAACTATGTTTTTATGTGCGTTAGGTGTTGAGTTTGATTACCAGTTTGAGCAGTGTCATTGGATAGCAATACGGAGTCTAGAATTGTATCTAGTCCATGCCAATAGGCTCGCCCCCTATTACACGACTGTACTTCGTGTATGCATTAAGCTATTAATATTATTTAATGTATTGACCTCACCTACATTTATTTGTCCTATTGGTCCCAGGACCTATAACATAAATTACGAAATGAAGGTATACAATATACCTAATGCCTTTTAGAAATACAGTTTATAAGAATACCCATTCGAGAAAAATACAGGCGTAATGTCATATCATGTTTATTGGTAGAATTCCAAACTATTGCATTAAAATATATCTTTTTAAAATTAAATATATATATAACCTCTTATAGAAATCATAAAATAACAATACCCAAAACATCGTCATTTACCCCAGAAGTAGTAACTGCCATTCCTAACCTAGCAACATTAAGCGGGTGTAAAGTAACGGCAGGGGGGAGCGTACGTATTGTTGATGGACACAGTGCACGTAAAGGAAAAATGGCTGAACGCGGGGCCTGTGGTCAAAGTATTGTAAAACGTGTTAAATCGCGCCTGACTCCACCCATGTTATGTAGGTGTTTAAATGTCACAGTCATTCATAAGTATCGGACATCGATCAATTAAACAGATGGGCCTTTATTCTGCGTATAGTATTGTGTTACTCGGCTGCAAAAATCCGGTTAGAAATCTTTGAGAGTAAGCTAGACAGGGCAAAAAAGGGGGCACACAATTTGTTATGGTTACTTGTGTTTTAAAATTAAACAGACTAGACTGTCGTTTTACGTCGCATTGGTAACATGTGTACCTAAGATAAAAGCCCCATGCGGATTAAATTACCTATAAATTACATGATAACTTATCTAGGCCGTTCAAATTAATAACGTATCTTACTAAAACTAAAGATAATCATTATAAAACTTAAAGGAATTTTAATAAACGTAAAAATTTCACAAGTGCTTACAACACAAGTGGTCAAACCTTATATAGCATACATCCATCTGGTAAAACCGTTGTTCGATCGATTGTTTCACATAACGAGACGAATTTCAATATCGATAAGTTTTAAACAATGTATCGTATCGATTTAATCCAACGTGACCAACAGCTTGCAAACATTAACATTTCGCGATTATTGATCGAAATCGTGAATCTATAATGGCTGGTCTATGATTTGGCAAAGCTTGGCATACGATTAACGAAATTAAGACAGTATTTTTATGGGTGTTGCGCATGTGCAGAACGATTACATTAACAATTAATAGTTACCTTGTATTAATCTCAGTTGCTATCGTTGTATTTGAACAGAAATAACAGTAATTGAAGATTGCATTATTATAATTATCAATAAATACTTTTTTTTGATAATTTTACACAATCTTCATTACTTTGACTGAAATAATGAAACGTTTAAACACCAGTAGATAATAATTTAAGTGCAGAAACTTAGAGAAGATTAATTAAATCATCGTTTATTAATGTCAACACTAACTTCACCAGATTTAATTACTGCTAATCAAGTGCACTACACTTAATTACAAAACGTATAAAGCTACATAAGTACTTCCAGTAAAATTGTATGATTGTATTTCGAAGATTTCATGGTCATACATTAGTGCATTGAAGAATTTGTTTAAATCTGTGGTTTACCGCAGAAGGTCTAATATTAACGTCATGAAATATTAGGAACATTATGGTAAATCAATTATTGTCGGTAATATACCAAAGCATTTTTTAAGTTCATTACTTGTATTATGAAGATTTGTAAATAAATCCGAAATTATGGTAATATCTACCTTCTTACCTAATACCATATTAAAAGATAATAGATACCTTTCTTCCTATTTCTTTTGTCAAAAATGTTGTCTCTCACTAGTAGATAAAATTTCCTTTATTGTGGGCACATTGCAGACATGGAATATTAAACACACAAACACCCACACTCAGTACAAATATCTGCGGATTACATTAGTCTCGTGGAGAGATCGAACCCTCACTCCTTCGCGGAACATCATCCATTTAGCCAATGCGCCAATCGAGTCGTCTTCTTCTTCGTATCGACATGAGCCCATATCCACATGGAAGAGGACACGAGTCGTTTATCTTAATGTATTCTATATGCGAAACTAAGTGTGTCTCTGTCCATGTGTGTAATTTAATAAAGATTTTAATGCGTTTTGAAGCTTAAATTTTGAAACTTTAAGAACGATATGTTTTTAGGATAAGCTTAAGCACTCATCACTTTTAATTGCGTGACCTTACTAACGAATTCTAAAGACCGATGACCAAACGCACAGCACTTAGCTATTGTCTATGATATTACATCCACGAATTTATTATACAACAACAACTGTTTGTGTGTCAGGTAGCACAATACGATAATAAATCATCGACACTTGTAATGTGATCTTACAAAATACGCACTGCAGATGATAACTGGTGATACCAGTCTTGATCTTCGCTTTGAAGATAAAAACATGTATCCCTTAGCTGTCTTTATGCATCAATCAATACGCAATCGAATGCCGTATATGATTAATAGGTTTTGGCAATCGAATTGGTCCGATGAAACCCCGGTAGGATGTCAGAGTTCAAGCTTGTTTATAGGTACTTTGAACCCATTATCATGAACTTAAACTTATCATAAACAATAAAATATATACATAACCTTTTGTGCCGTGTTCCCTGAAGTGGTAGGTAGAGGTGCACATATAGTAAATCCACATTTCGCCAGTTATGTTATAGGTCCCAATGTAGAAGACGAGCTAATTGCCATCAACCGAGCACAAATCCTGACTCCGTGCTACTACTGAGAATTACTAAATGGAAAAACCCAATAACAATTTTTCCGGCCGGTAATTCGAACCAAGGACCTTATGCTCAGCAGTCGCGCTAAACGACCAGTGGACCAACGTGGCAGTCACGAAATATACATACACATATTAAACACCTTGGAAGACCTCTTTAACTGCCTTAGGAGATAATAGGCCTGTTTAGACACTGCCTGCTAAGAAATACTCCGGTGTTTTCCGCTTCATTTTACAGGATTACATGGTTATTCTCTGTAGTAAGTCTTCAGCTACCTAGCTTAGTGTCCTGTCTAGATTCATTCAAACCCAGACATTAAAGCGAATGGGATCAGCAGAGGTGTCTTCCATCAGGAATGGGTCATTTTGAGTCCCACGTGGCAAGCCATATTATCTCGGAGCCTTAAAAATAAAAATAACTTATTTATTTTTATTTAAAAAAAAAAAACGCGCCCCACACTAGGAATTTCTCCTGTGTTGTGGGTGCGTTTCACAAACATGAAATATCACATACACAAACACCAAGACTCGGGACAATCAAATGTGGATCGCACAAATTTTTGCCCTGTGCGGGAATCGAACCCGCAAACCTTAGCGCAGCAGTCTAATCGCTTAGCCACTGCGACAATCAGGTATTTGCTTTTAAACACGCAAAAACTTTTATACCTTATATACCTATGGATTATACTTTAAATTAGTTATCCGTTGGACCGTTGCTCAAAACGGTAAAGGAAAACATCGTGAGTAAACCGGCACACCTGGGAGATTTTTCAACTGTGTGTACAACCATGTCGGAAGCCTACAGGCGTATTACACTCTGACACTAGGTTGTTCATTAACCATACTTACCATACGATAAGAAGATGACCTATACGGTTGATATGTAATGATTCGCATCTCACGAAACGGGAAGGAATTGTAATCCTCGTCCTTTTTTGATGACTCTTAATCATTCCTTTTTCATCCATTTGTACAGACTTTTAATATCTGTAAAAATATACATTAACATAATACAAACCTAACACATCAGTCCATTTACATGTTGACCATGAGTCCATAACTCTACCAATAAATAAATATATGTTTTCACGTGGGCGAAGTTGCGAACAGAAACGAAAACTAAAATAACTTAACCTTCAAGAGTATCAGATTTATTGCTGAAAAAATTTACAAAATTAATTAGGAGTAGGTACATTTTAAAACATTATAATTTAAATTATAAGGAAAACTGCATTTTAAATTATAACACCTATATACGTTGCATTTTCAACTATTCCCATCGCGATTAAAATTTTATGTGTGTAATAAAACTATGTCATTGAACATTTTTGTAATTAATAAATTCGCCGAAGCTTCGCCCAAAGTTCATCTCATTGTTTCGGCCGCCCATAAATCCATTGCAGCCGATATATGACGTCACAACGTGCACGCTTGCAACTAAAAGCCTATATAAGCACTTTCACTGCGCGAGCGCGCGAGTCGCGGGATGACACCGCGGATACACGCATGCGCACTCTGACCCCAGTAAGCGCGCCAAACGGACATTACATTATTTGAATTTAAATTGTGTGTGTGACGTAGTGTCGTGATTTTTTGTGTGCAAGGTGAGTTCTTTATATTTTAAATTAACTATGTTTCGTGAATGTTTTAGGTTATTAAATTATTTAAAAAATATAAGTCAATCAAAAATCAGAAAAATAGCAAAACAGGGTTAATAAATTTTATTTTTATAATAAAAAATACTAAAATATTTATGCGTATATAAATTAACTAGCAAAAATAAGCGTAAACGATATCAAACGAATTCTATGATTTTGTGACACAAAATTCATCAAAACAAATAGGAGACATGCGCGCGCGCATCAAAAAGACATCAACGAGCAATCGCCGCACTGACATACGAATGGATTCTGCGAACGATCGCCCGCAATACATGACCGGAACAACTCAACGGAAGAAAAGTACCTTTAATGCTAGCATCGGTATATTTATTGAAGCCTTTTTTAACTTAAATAATAATTAAACAAAAATGTAAAAATAAACATTTAGTATTTTTGTTAATAGTGTTTAAGAGTTTTGATCTACGAGTATGAACAATTACCTACTTACTATTTTAGTAAAAAAAAATAGATGAAAACAAAAAAAAATGAAAACTAGGTCACGGCCTGTGCAAGCTTTGACAGCACATATTATTTTATATCTATGTATGTATATATTTTTGTTAATATTGCCATTACTAGGGTTAATTTCTTCTCTAGTCAGGACTCTTAATAAATAGGCATTCTTAGACAACGCAACCCTTGAAAATATTATTTAAAAATATATTAAACTCTTGTTGACCGAAGAAGTAGGTATTTAATACAAATTTTTTGATCGTTTACCGTGTAGAAATATTTTTACTCCAATCGCACGATGGCTCACTTAAGAGTAATCGCCACGCGGAGGTCGTGGGTTCAAAACCCGCTCATGTCTATCATTTTTCAGATTTCTCATGAAATTCGATATACTAAGCTCATGCTAAAAATTAAAGGTAAGATTTGATGCTATTGTTGTATGGTGGTCTAATTCTACTTGGGACAATTGCAACCCTTAGAAAATCGCGTTGATTGCAAGCGCCCGTAAAAGTAGGCTAATTGTTAGGTACTTATTATATTTGCGTGAACAAAATCGTTACACGTAATCGATTACAGTAATTGCCGTGGGAATTTAAATGTTAAGACCGAATAATATTTACATGTGTGTAAGTTTTTTTAAGCCGTAGATTAAGATGTTGTATAGAAGAATTTTAGCATGATTATAAAAATATTTGAGAATGCAATTAAGTATTACAATTTTAGCAATGATTAATGTTGCACAAAAAAGTGTTAATATGTTTAATACTGTGACTAAATATGTGATAAATGTTTTATTTGTGAAAAATTACGTTAGACACGGAATAATAAGCGTGGATAAGTTTGTAATTCGAGGGTAACAGTTAAATTTATGACATAATATAAAATAGTACATTTATTATAAATTTTACTAGATGATCCGGCGAACTTCGTACTGCCTTCTCACTATTTAAACCTTCCCTGCTCTCCCACAAATATTTCAAAATGTATATTATCCAAATCAGTCAAGCCAGCCGTTCTCAAGTTATGGCGTGACCGAGGGAAACGGGGGTTCATTTTTATATAATACTAGCTTTTACTCGCTCGCGTTAATTTATATTATTGGTTAGTATTATATATGTATATAGCTTTTGCCCGCAGCTTCGCCCGCGTTAACCCGTATTTAAACCCCTTATAGGGTTGAATTTAAAAAAGCAGCCTATGGCTTTTCTCGGGTTCTTAACTCTTTACATGCCAAATTTTATCAAAATCCGTCCAGCGGTTTAGTCGTGAAGGTGTAAAAGACACACTGACAGACAGCGAGTTACTTTAACATTTTTAATATTAGTATGTAAGTATGGATCTAGATTTATATAGTTAAAAAGATTAGTCTCTTCTATTACAAAAAGGTTTGGAGCTTAAAACACTAATCATAGTCCATCAAAAGCTATACTGACTTTTGACTTGAGCGCGTGAGTACATGCACCCACATTGTTTTATGCGTCGACGCATCCGACCTTTAGTTACTTATCGAGCCCTGATGTACCACAAGATGAATAATAATCGGAATCGGATACAGTCTAAAACCTTGTTGCGAAATTACTATTAAATATATTAGTGCCTCGTAAACATTTGCTCATCAAAAGTGCATTTAAGATATTTGGTAGTAGGTGCATATACATTTTGTTGCTTGTTAGTGTTACGAGTATTACTATACAATTTATTATGCCCACGATGCATCGCGGTGCACCCATAGTATTTCAATTTATGTGAAAATGTAGGAGTTCATCGTATGCTTGAAATGTCAAACTAATAGGTATAAATGTTATAGTCGAGATAATCTAAGCAATGATGTTTAGGTTACTATGTAGTAGTACCTACTTACTATGTAGTAGATACTCACTTGTGTAGTAGAACATTATTTCGTTTAAGTCTTTTTAAATTGAATATTTACACAGAAAATGTTCAATTGATTTATGCCTTTTTGTTACATAATAATAATAAATTTTATTGTTCAAAAATTGTAACTATAGACATAATTGGGTTACCCGGAATATTTGTCCGTCTCAATTGGTGCGGTAAACTCTATTCCTACACGCAAAACAAAATAAACATACGATCAACATGAAATATTTAACAAGAATGTCAGTATTTCGAATAGGTAAGAAAAATGTTATAGTAATTTGAATATTCGCATTACCTACACGGATACATATTCTTGTAGAAAAGTAGCGTATAAGAAAGTTACCAAGGTTAGGTTCTATTTGGCAGACCTTTGACCGTCGAGGAGCCAGTTTCTGATGCGCTAACGAGTTTCTACTTTCAGTTACCTATGTTTATAAAAGGTACCACGCACATACACCTTCATAGAAATGAAAATTAGTAAAGCGTAGCCAAAAAAAAACAGAACTAAAGTTTAATATGTACAATTTGCAAGCCAGGTTTAATTAAAAAGACAATTTTGAACTAAATCAAGATTGACGCATAATTAGGTCAAGCATCAAAACGTTAGGTCAGCAAAGGTAAAATCTACAAAAGATTACATCACTATCAAAAAGCGATCTCGCATCTAAAGAACATTCTTTTTTTGGACATACCAAAGGGGCCAAGACCGAATGAATAGTAGTTAGTGTCTGCAAATCAGATGACACTGGTGACCTGAATTTTCTAGCTTGTTAACAATTCGTATGGCGGACTTCATTAAACGTAGATGAGAGATATGCCCGAAGCTACGCAACAATGGATTGCGTCTGTTGCCAGTAGCAACCGTACATCATGGTTTTTGGTACCATGAGAATTATTGCTTGAGGATACGAATCATATACTGCGTACTGGCCTGAAACTTATAAATTGTTATCTGTTTTTTATTCTTGAAGGGATGCATTTGCACTCATGTCTCCTGTATCGTAATAGTCCAAAATTATGAGTTTTAAAAGTCCATCCAAAACTTTAGTTTGAGTTGCATATACAATTTTAGGTATTATCACGTTGACTCCTTTTTTTTCATCTACCATTGAACGAAAAAAACGGTGTTGTTAGGTTATATTATACTTACATTATGAAATTTCACTGAAAATCTCCATCATAACCTTCTATGAATTTTGCTAAAGTTATCGACATTTATTGTAAATCAAATTTATTTATTAAACATGGTTAGTAATTTTAGGTTTTAAAATTCTTAAATATAATAATTATAATGTAGGTAAGTTAATGTAACATAAAATTAGCCTTATACTCCACCATATTTCCATTAGGTACCTTATAACCAGATATCTATACTCCGGTGGTCGACAACAATAGATCTTGGTATTGTGTCTTACAATCTATAGGCAGGCCCGCGGCAATCCGACATAATGATGACATTACAGTAGCTCATTTGTCGTACAAAGGTATTTGAATGTGATTTGCTGTGTACTTTCATTATGTACGGATAAGGCTGAATGGAGATTTCAGTGCCTACTCAAATATGTTATTTTATTATACATCGGAAGGTTGGACATTGGCGAGCTATTATATAATATGTAAATATATGTAGATACTAATTTTGGCCATTGTTGGACATAATTTTTGAATTCCTATCACTACCAAACAGATGTAACTGATAGATAACTTGGTAAACTGTAGTGGGTTTTCGCGCCACAGAGATCTAAATATGGCTATATTTAACGCAATTACATATAAACGCAACCACTTGATATAATCATTGTATAATTTTGCTTCCTCCTATTTAAAAAGTAATGAAAGATTCCTGTGTGAATGACACGTCCGTATGTATAAAGCGATAGACAAACTACTTACGCTAAATAATACATGTATACTCGTAATAGGGTTGTCGGTCTTGATAAAATCTGTTTCCACAACTGTGCATACAGTCTGCAAAAGAAGTCACACTCACGTTAACGTATTTCTATAAACTTAACCCGTTGCACGTTTGTTGCCGACCGTACACGTGATATTGCTAGCCAGAAATGACATACTGAAATATCAGCTCCACTTCTTGTCACTTCTAATGTTGTCTAAACTAAATTTAATTACCTTGGATACATTATATGGCCTACCTAATTAAATATTTATTCTGCATACCTATAATAGGTGGAAATCGTAGCAAAATCATTTTTTATACACATTTTATTTAAATAGATACTTTTAAATTTACAGTTTGAACAATGTCAGCTGTAAGCAGTAGTATTTACAGGAAGCTGGTGTAATTGTACACTTTCATTCCAAACCACTTACAATTTCGCAGTTACGCAGAATAAACACTCATTGTTAAATTCTTACAATGTTAAATAACTTCTTATAGTATTCAAGACTCCCATTTCGTATGATGTAATGTTATTATGTTAATATTGTCAACGGAAGCTCGTAAACTTGTATTTACATAGGTATTATAAGACATGCGTCAATCAATAGTTACGAATACATCATGTTATCGAATCATACAAAAAACTCGTAAAAGAAAGTGTTTATAAAAATAAATACACTGGCTATCAAAACTAAATTCACACTTTTAAAATTGCGATAACTTTTTAAGTAAAAAAATGACTAAAATAAGTTAAATGTTACTAATGTATGTGATGATATGTTATTCTATATGAATCTTTGACAGTCTTCTAAACCGAACAGCAAAAGTCGGCTTTTCGTAACTGACAAGCCAACGTAAGACAAAAACAAGCTAACATGTTGTTAGTAAATTTCAAAATTTCCTGATTATGCATTCTATTATAACACCGCCAACAAAACTGAGCAATGTGACTTACATTTAAACAATAAACATAAACTAGGTACCCGCGATAACAACACTAATTTTCACATGACCCAGACTTGTATGAAACTGGTAGAGTTCACAACGACCTCTAGATAGTGGCACAATACTTATGCTCAGACTAAACAAAAAGAATTAGGTACTAAAGACTGTTAGGTAGATATATCGTCAGCTAAATGTATGAAATTATGTACCTATATAGTACCTACCTTGTGTCCTGGACTACGCCTACGCTTTGCTTTTGTTTTTTACAGCTTTGGACCATTCAAACTAGTTTTTGTCTCGTTTGTAACTTTTGTTTGTTCTTATAAGTCAACATTATTTGTTTTAAGGTTGCTCTTCTTGTTCTCTATCATATGTACTGGTATTTAAAAAAAGCTTTACTCTTCGTAGAACTTCGTAGTTTTTTTATATTTCGTACGTTAATAGTTTACTTTGACTCCAAATATTATTAGTGCATTTAAAACAGGCTGTTTTTCTGAGTAAAACAAATATGTATTTGTCAGGACAAGGATTAAGCTTTCATCAGACAAATTAACAAGCTAATCCCATTGAAGTATGAATGAAATAGAGTTCAGTTCAAAACGTTTAAGAATCAGTGATAAACAACGTTCGTATATAATACTTGCAGATTACAAGGAACGACTTTAATAATTCTCTACACAACAGTGTCGGTGGTATTACCACCAGGTTTCATTTCCCCTACATAGATTTCGTGGTGTCTTCTTTCACTTATGATTTAGATCGACACGATCTGTTGTTACAACATCCGTAGGTAGGTAGGTACTGAGTTTGAAACATCAAACAAGGCAGTCATGACAATGAATGAACTTTCCTCACGTTTATTAACGAAATAAACTGAAAAAGATATAGTAAAAATACACAGCTAGATCCTAGTCGAGATAAAATGTTACTTATAGTTTAAAAATAAATAAATTCTCATCTGACCATCTCTGACGACTTGATTGGCGCTGTGACTAAGCGATTGGACTGCTGCGCTAAGGGTTGCGGGTTCGATTCCCGCACGGGGCAAAAATTTGTGCGAACCGCAGATGTTAGTCCCGAGTCTGGGTGTTTGTGTATGTAATATTTAATGTTTGTGAAACGCATCCGCGATTCAGGAGAAATTCCTAGTGTGGGGCAACGACCTTTTTAAACCAGAGAAATAAATAAAAACAAATCTATCAATGAAGAAAAATAAATCCAGTCTTCAAGTATTTACTGAGCGGGCAAATAGGAGTACTTGGTATTAAATCAACTCCAAGTACACAAACGATTATTCTTAAAATAGTGTACTTTACACTTGACCTAACAGATTGCATATCTATTAGTTTCTGCTAATGAAGCTTATACATAATATTATTAGGTATAATAAATTTGTATCGAGATTCTACGCTAAGTGCGATACGTTGCCATTTAAACTTGTTTCATTAAGCTTATGTAAATAGTAAGCATTAAATAAACATTTTCAGGTTTCATTAACAAAAAATATGTAATTTTAATATAAGTGTTTAAGATTTAAATATAAAACACAATAGCAGATGATAAATCAGTATTTGTTGGTACCTGTTTTGAGTAAAAGACTGAAAATATTGTTCTTAAACACTTTATAATAAAGAGTAAGATAATTTGCATCATCATCATCATCAGCCTAGCTTAGTCCACTGCTGGACATAATTGATAATTTGCATAAAACTGTTAAACTCGTGTTTTATGCTCCTTCATATTTATATGGAAACCGGTTTAACGCTTCGCTTGCAATCATTACCTTCTTATTACTTAATTCTACAAGATTTTATTGCTTTTCGGAACGTGAATTCATAAACACTTGTTTACAAAACACATTTAAACAATGTGTAAATTAGTATGTGTTGTCTCGTTCAATCTTACACATTTTGTAGTAATATGTAAGAGACAAAACATTGTTATTAGGTGTAACGTTGACGTTGATTTTTGACGCGATTCGTCGACATAACTCGGAAACTAATTACTTCCTATGATATTGAATTCACACAAACCGCATCTCATTTAATGTTAATATTATGCGTTATTTTTGTATTGTACGACGTACGTGTCCATTGTAACTTCCTATTCATTCGTCTGTGATGGACATAGACCCCTAAGATCGTCAGATAAGACCCCAAGGCGACCTTTATCTTAAGATTCGACGCTTTAAGTAAATATTTGTATGGATTTTTATTGCTGAACACCATTGAAAATATATTATTTTAAGTCCACATTGCATCGCCCTTGAAATCTCTTCTGTGAATCGAGAGTATCGTGCTTAAATCATGGAAGGTAGAAATTATGGCCATTGGGTCAAAAAAGAGTTCTTTTTTAATAGATTGTAAAATGTTCGATAATACGATTGAAAATTCGGCCTTATGTTAGGTATTTTGATGAGAGTTTTAGGTCATCTTAGCTAGTTTTCGTTTGCCGTGTAAATAATATTCAACAAAATTAAACAAACCATGTAAATAATTTCTGTTACTATATAAATATGTAATCCTTATTTAACTCTATAACATTACACAACAAAATAACTTTGTCTTCTACCGATACCACCCACAGTCGATCGAAGGTCGCTTCTTACGGAATTAATTTCAACTGATTATCGCCCAAAATAATGCGCAAGAAATTGACAAATGACGGAGCCCATGTTGCCACGTTGCATCAAGACTTAATTTATGGCGTTAAGTAATGTTAGCAATGTTAAGCCCTTGTGGGACACGCGACCGATACATCAATCGTATAGTACACGAACTATGAGCTTGTTTTGCAGCCTGATAGTGAGGCATCTGAAGAAAGTTAAAAGCAGCATCGAAGGCTTATTTCATGTGCTTGTTCATTTTAGATAGAATTATACAAAATTACTAATATAATTAACCAAAATAAATAATGTTCTCTAGACAACACCATCTTTCTCAGCAGAGATTAAGCAACTACCCACAAGATATTATAGTGCAAGTATGCGTGCAAACACAGTTCACTCCTCACTCAGTGTTATAGTGGTATGGTGGAAGTAGTGTTGTAGTTAGTTCGATGGGACCAAAAATAAATAAATACCAAAAATAAGTTAATAATTCTATAAGGGCTAGTACCTATTACCAAGAACATTTTGGATGGCCAACTACACTTCAGTTAGTTTAAATGTGCGTAGGCACAATGACCTAATTCAGTATGGCACACCATAAATCACAAAAAAAGAATGTTCTAAACGGTCCAGTCATCGGGTAATGTCAGAGGTTAAGATGAGCGAAAGCGGAGACGTTACGTGACCGTTACGCAATACTATCGCACGCTGACACGCGGCTACATTGATTACAACGATAGACGGTTACTGGGTAACGTGCTTGCGAATGTCCCGTGCCAGTTAACCGCCAAGATAAACAACGATCGCATCACTACACGGAATGGTTAACCCTCCAATTACGAATGCTTATAAAGTAGATTCTGCTCGCGGCTTGGTCTGCGTAGAGAATTTAGTCTTGTCTTGGCGCTGACCATTCTAAATATTAGGGACAGAATTTCGGAAATCGGAGTGGTAGTTTCGAGAATTAGCCCGTACATCTAAACATGACAACTATACCTCTTGATAATAATTATTAAGTATAGCTAAATATGATTATCATTCGTGTGCTTTCTTTATGTTTTTCTGTGACTGGCATCAAAACTAAGCAATATAATATGCATGAACTCTTTTTTATTGGTCTGAGACATGAACTGCAAAATGTTGTCTCAAGTTCAGCCTTGACTTCAGATATTCATGACCTTTTGTAAGTAAGTACCTACTTTAGATACGGAATAAATCTAGTGCTAATAGTAAGACGTCTTAGATCAAGTATTGTATATATAGGTACTCTATGAGCATCGTTTAGATAAGATACCTACTTTTCAACGTGATAAAATGACGACGGTAAACGGGGTCAAAACCACCTGACTTGAATAGGTAAGCTTGTGATACGTATTAGCAGAAATATAATAAATGATCATATTATTTACATATAAATTAATATAAATAACTTGTTTTATGTTTTGATTATAAGGTCAGTTATATTATAATCCATCTTAATAATAATGTTATTATTATATGACAAAATATAGGAATAAATTAACTTATTTAAGGTAAATGATATTAATGTCCTGACATTATATCGCACAGAATTAATTATGTTGAATAACTTTTACGACAAAAATATCTTGTTTTTAATACTACTTAGGTACTTCATTTGATGTTCTTTTGTTATTTTATTAATCTATTCTATTTTATTTATTAGGTCTGGTTTTTAAGTTGTGTAATTAATGAAGATGAATAAAGTTCTAAATCTTGCCATTGGATTTTATAGTTCAAAGCAAGCTAGATTTATTGCAACTTGAGGAATTATGACTTCGTAACCGGAATTTTAGCGAGACAAAGCGCTTCCAGTTAGTACGTGCCCAAACTGTAGAAAAGCTAGCATTCAACTAAAATAGAACAAATCTAGGATATGCAATGCATGTACTATTTCAAAATCAAATCTTAAGTACGAAGACCACATTTTTCCTCGAGATAGTAAATTCTATAAATAACATACAAGAACACTAAATTTTACTACATTTCCTACGTAACTGTTGAATGTGGGTAAGTGTGACGAGAGACGCATGCGCAGTGCGCACCTTCCGTGAGAAGAACCTACGTAGAACAATAACGGATAAATTCGACCGACCCAAACAATTGTAAGTAAATCGGTTGATTGTGAATGCTGTATTAAATAAGTAATTAAGTGCAACATGCGATCTTCTTTTAGATACCTACTAAAATGCATTGCAGGTACATCTGTTAAGATACGTGGCGTTGCCTCATTTGTGGGAACTGGGAAATAAGTATGTATCGTATAAGACCTATACAGCAACAGCATAATTTACCATTAATGAAGTCGGTAAAATCTCTTTATTAAAATAAATCAACCTTTTTTATGAAGAATTTTGGTACAAAATAATTATCTTTAGTAAATTATTTTACCATGATATTTGAACTATAAATCATCATAGTTGGTTATATTACGTATGTATGTATGTACACCTACCTACTTCGTGCATATTGATTGACCCTCAGGTATGTAGGTACTTAAGACTTTCAAAGTACCAATCGTTATTTCCTTATTGAAAATAGCATTAAGTATGTGAAAGACGAAACAATTTCCCGATAAGACCAACTTTAGAATTCAATATCCACAAAAGATGGCCGTCTTTATGGAAACTTTCAATGAGTTACGCCCATATGCGGCCGACACACCTGTCATATATTTTGTAATAAGTAACTTTACATCATAGTTTCGTAGAATCTCACTTTCTTTATCTAAGAACTAACATCCAATATTTAGCGTCTAACTCTATGCTATTTTTAACACAGGTAACACATAACTGTCAAATCGTCATCATAAGTATTTATGACGTCTTTGTTTGATTAAATGACAGTTTTTCATTATATATGTAGGTTAAATTTCAGAGTATTAGTTAATATTTAATCAACAGTTAGACACAAAAAATCCTTTGTAAATCCAATGCTGGTGTACGCTCACCTTTACATCGCTTAGTCGATAGGTACATTAATAAGCAATTTGGTGCAATCGATATATTTTGTCTAAGTAAATTTACATTTAGAAATGAATTAATTAAAATACTAAAGGATCAACAGCTCACTCCTTGAGATATCAATTTTGACTATCATTATTCTGTTTTGTACTTTGTTATACAAACTGATTTACTATTCATATGTACCTTTTTTTTTAATTCTTCTTTGTTTTTCACCGATAACTACAATTCATGTTTTGGCAGCAGCAGTCTGTTTAAGAGCTTGAGTAACCTTTTACAGTAATATGTGGAAAATGTAGTGGGTAGTATATTTATTAAGTTTATTGTTACCCATACCACTGTTTATATTGTAATATGCTACTGTTTGTTTTCCCGAAATAAATAAATAAAAAGATACTTACGATATTAAAGGAGCGTGCGTCTATCCATTTGACGTTTCAAAAGAATAAATTCGAATAGGTCCGGTTCAAAAAAGTTTAAGGAATCATTTAATTACATGAAAATAGACCCGGAAGCGATTTAATAGGTGTTTATAATTTGCTTAAGGTTGCTACATAGGAAAACGTAAAATACATAAAAAGCTCGTAATGAAGAGAACAAGGATCCTAATTGAATATCAATCACTTGCTAAGAATAGGAAATAAGTTTTGAATTGTTAATTGTAACTTCAATAGGTATTAAATGATGTAGATATAAAAGCACGGTATTTTGTTTTGAAAATAAAATATAAGCATTAAATTTTAGGCATTACGTAAAAAAAATTCTACCAAAGTGGTAGTATTATGATACCAGAGACAAAAAAGACTTTAAACTTGACCTCTTTTTGGGGTTAATTAAGAAGAAGAAGTCCAAAAACATTATCTAATCAACATTAAGAATGAAAAAGGCACTTACGACGATTCAATTTTGTTTGGTCATTGACATAAATAGTCATGAAATAACTATAATTAAATGACTATATTCAATGATTTCTGAACAAGCATTAACTTTAGAGGCCATTCTAAATTTAAAACCATAAACCACCGATTGACACTGGCTAATTATTATGTCAAAGTACAGTGAAGCCACGAGTTGTTTAAAAAAAGATCATTTTTTACTTTTAAATAACCATATGGATGAAGTAACGGCTATTATAAAAGAGCGCCAAGCTCCCACGCTAGCCGCTAAATTACCTTGGTCGGACTTCTTACAAATAGACTATTGTAACCTATTTTTAAGAATGTGTAGGTATATAATTTTTCAAATGTGCATAATACTTATGTCTAATACACAAAACAGTATTTAGTTTTATTTTTTTCGTTTTATAGCATATTAATCATGTGCGAATGCACTGAAGGCGCGCTATGAAATCAGTAGCGATTAGCTTTACCAGTACGCGCGCCTACTATAATAATAATGTAGCTACGTTGAGTGCTATACAATTCTTTAGTAGGTCACTATCAAAATATAATTTATATCATTGTGGTTCAGTTGTGACCTAAACGGCGTTGAGATGTTAAACGTATGAGTTGTAAGGGCGGTTAAGAACCCATCGTCGGACAACCGGCTTAGCTTTTGACTATTTTTTTTAAATAAAACATTTTTTTTTAATTTTACTTTTTAACAATTGCTAAAATACCTGTCAGTGTCGATTATAGATGATGGCAATAGACATAAGGGTTTCTTAAGCTAAAAGAGGTCTAAGTATTGTTTATAAGTAAGACGTATATATTTTCTACGTCTTGTTATTTGACAGTTTTACCTCCAGCAAGATGTATCAACAAGTTTAAAAACACTGCGAACATGCAAGTCGGGGTAAAAACAGTAGAAAAACAGGTTAAAGGTCTGGGAAACTTAATGAACATTCGGCAATGTCGTTTATTTTGTAAAGTCTTATGCGCATTTCGTTAAATCAAACAGGGAAGCTTACTCTAATATTAGATATAGATTTACATTTATTTACACATCTTTACAATTCATAAAAATATGCTAAACTATATCCTAAAACACTACAGTCAACAT
This sequence comes from Abrostola tripartita, assembly GCA_905340225.1. NCBI lineage: Eukaryota > Metazoa > Arthropoda > Insecta > Lepidoptera > Noctuidae > Abrostola > Abrostola tripartita. Next base: position 6,117,276 of record HG996504.1, read on the forward strand.
GAAAATTACCATAAAAACATCCGACTGTAGGTATCAGATTTGCTAATTTTTATTAAACGCGATTCTGTTATAACTTATGCAGATCAATATTAATAAATGTCTGAATTAATCTTATTTAAATCATCATCAATATTCAAATTTATGACAAAATCGAGAGTTATTAACAATTTGTAGGACTGGATGTTCAGTCTGCGGTATTTAAACGAATCGTAAAGAACACTGAATATATAAATAAATAATTTAATCTAATGTAACATCAGTGTCATCACTGTTAGCCTTGATAAAAGCATTGACAACGCCTATATTATAATTAGATGATAAATAATTAAACATCTTGACTTCAAAGACTGTGTTAAGTTGTGGGCACTTATCTTCGAATTATAAACAAACATTAAAATGCACAGCATCCTTACCATGAACACTTAACGCAGGACTTTTCAGTTGTGGAAGCGAGACGCCGCGCCGCTACGTGCAGTGTAGTGCGGCGTCTCGCTTCCACGACAGAAAAAGTACTGCTTTAAGAGTTCATGGTAAGGGGGCTGGTAACTGTTTCATCATCATCATCAGCCAAAAGACGTCCACTGTTGAACATAGACCTCCCCGTTTAAGCGGGGGGGTTGCCATAATCCCCACGCTTGGCAAGCGGCTTGGGGATCGCAGTATTGGTGGTGAAGTTACAGAAGACGCTGCTGCCCATCTTCTGAATATCTGAATATTCCCTTAGTCGCCTCTTACGACACCCACGGGAGGAGAGGGGGTGGTCAATTCTAGGCCGGATACCACACGGCTGCCGGATACCACACGGCTGGTAACTGTTTAATAGTAGCTTAACCTGATAATTGCCTGAGACTTGTAGAAGGTACTAGGACAGAACTTAATACACGTCGGATTCTCTATGGGCTACGAATAATTATTTACTAGTAGGAACTACGATTAATAGATTCCAAAACGGCTTTTCCTCTTAGCCGTCAATTATGAGCATAATCATGTCCTTTTTAATTCTCGCCCATAGGTTTTTAAAGGAAGTGATATTATGGCGATAATTTTATTAATCGCGTGCTCTACATTGAAGTATAAAATATTAAGACTACAGTGGTGCATAATATGGGATACCTAGTGATGTCATAACTGCGATATACTTAGTAATGGTGATGATAAAATTAAGTAGACAAAAAGTACAACAGTAAACAGTAGTATTAATTTACCTTGGCAAAAATATACTGAGAATATAATAACACAGTGATCTTAATACATATTTATATGCTTTAATTGTCCGTTAACCATTATAAAAAGCGAAAATTTTAAAATAAGAGAAATGCTTATTTACCGGTTAGAAAGTACTCCACACGGCTATATGTAAGTATGAGAAAATATTACTAACCTAAGGTTCTGCGTTTGATATGGAAATTGTCTTAACTAATATTAACTAAGGGTGGGTTGCACCAACCGTCCGTTATCGTTATGTCCGTACATCATCGTTAAGTTAGTAGGAAATTCTCATACAAGCGGCCATATTTAACGCTAACCAATATGTCAAAGTTGTTGATGCAACTCACACTAAATAGGTGTAACTAAAACTTATCAATTTCCATGTGAATGATACCAAATATTATTTACTTAGTGAAATAACAACCAAACGCAATTTAACATTTCTTTATTCTTGTTGGGTAACCAAATATTTAAGTTATTACTACTTATGTTTCCATGGCTACTATTTTTTAAATCTATTCGTTGTTTAGTCTACAGATTTATAGCAGTTTAACGGACGATTTAACGCTAACATTATGGTGTAACTTAGCCTTTGCATGTAATCACAATAAACTTGATTTCAACCAATTCATGTTTTGCCTAACCTCGATTGTTTTACAAAGATTAGCACAAGTTGGATCTTTTATCTATGCAGGGGTAGGCTGAGGTGTTCTTCTATCCACCCATACTTCGTCGCTCATCTTATGTTCCATGTAACGGTAGCGAGCTAATTGCCATTTCTAGGGCATGTTCCGGCTCATCACTTTTTACAACTTGCTTTGCTGGTGACGCAAATAACTTTTAGGGGCTCACTACACTAATTTAGCTCAATTCAGCGTTTGTCTATAGGTAACATACTTTTGTAAGGAGATGCGTGGGCGGTTTTGTGTGTTGTTTAGCTTTATGTTATATTGTTTATATTATATGATGGTTAATAAAGATAGATGAGGTACGAAATACCTCAGCCTATAATTTGTTAATCGGCCATTTTGGCAGGTATTACAAAATCGTATTTTTCTTGCACGAAACTATCCGAAGTTAGATGAGCCGTGAGAAAGGTTGTTTCGCATACACCTTGACTTTTTAACTATTGTAATTTATTCTAGTGCTACTAAATCGCTTATAATTAATGTTATATTTTATGTGTTTGAGGTAAATGGACTAATAATTCGGCAGCTGCTTGTCAAGATAAATGTCAGGTTATTATATCTCAATCGATTAATAATTGCTAAGAAAAAATGTTTTAGTTAATTGAAAAATATCCATATATAGACTCCAGCTATTTTCATGCATGCTTAAGGAAACATGGATTTATTCTGTTTGTTGACCGTATTATGCGAAGATATTTTAAGGGGGTTATTAGCCTTAAGCCTATGACTGTAAGACAAACGCTTATCACACAATGAGAGGCGAAAAGTTGTTCAACTCCTTGTCTATGCATTGCCCCGCAGGCCCGGAGTTTATTGCAGAAACTTGAAAAACAGTATCGTCTAGTCATGAGTTATTACGTCAATTTCCATTTTATATAATACCTACCTACTGTTATTAATAACTTGCTAATTAAATGAAGCCGTTACATATGTAAATGAGGCATATTATTATTGATCCTCACAAATTTTACCTTTCGTTATGCAATATGCCTATAATTGCTACAGGATAATATGCGATTCGCAAATTACCAAATAGCACATAAAATATGGTAATATTAATTCATTTAACTTCAAAAGCCTTTATTTTATAATGGCAAGTTAGAAAGTTGTTTACACGCTTCCAAAATGCCAGTATCAGAAAACTAAGTAAGATTATGGGGGTGTCCCCAAATCTGTGAATTTTAGTATACTGTTTCGATAAAGGGATGGCACAAAAGTACACTGAACGTTATGTGAACTAAGCGGCAAGAAAGCAAGCCTATGGCAATTCATTACGAATATTACCAAGTACTAAACTGCTACCGAGAATTTCCTAACAGAATAAACCACTTATACTTTGCCGAACATTAAAATCCAACCCTGCATTCCCCACTAAACAATAGCAATCGTAGAGGACCGCCTCCACAAGTGACGATACATAAGTACGTCCGGCGCACCCTGGACGGGCAACCTCGCTACCATCCTTGTTGTCTGACCAATGGCTATTAACACATGCCGATACGAAGAAGAAGAAGATCGAACTTTACATCCCCCACGTAACAGTCCCAACCCTATCCTCATCCAAAGGAGACCTAAAGGCGGTTGTAGTTCAAAATATCATAAAAATCATCCTCTATCAATCTTAAAGACACATTGTACAGTAAAGAAAACAGTTTCTTCCGTAACACAGACCTACATTAGGCCCGCTAGAGTAAGCAGACACGTTATATTTGTCAATGATATAACAAGCCGACACTTTGACACTCAAAAAGTAATATTACGTAAATAGAAAATACATAACTTAGAAATTACTTATTCAATGGCAGGGCAAGACCTGCGATTTTATGATCTTACCTATAGGTTTATTTTATGATGATTCGTTGACTAGGTATACAAACGTATCCAATGAACATATTCATTTAGACTCATCTAGGTGTTCACAATTTATGCTTGAAATGGCGATTCTAATATATGGATACGATTTGAAACTTCCTACGCACTTGAAATTTCCTAATCTAGGTACCACGGCAATAGGCTTGCCCATATTACATTGGATCTATTAAGTATGTTTAAGTTCGTATCCATTTGTGAAAATCCATAAGTAGTTGTCTTTTTTGAACTAGCGAAAACTGGGTGTATTCTTCTGCATTCTCCTTGTGTACCATTACAGGATTATCACAATGCTTGTCCTAATCCTTTAATGGTATGTAATGCCTTACATAAACTCTTAAAGTAACACACATTACAAGGTACGGATCCTACGATGCGGCAGCGTGCCAAATAAATGTGATTGTGATGCCAAATCATAGTCAGTAGGTAAATATTGTGCTTACTACCAAGCAGGTATGTGGGTCACATAACTTATGACTGAGCTAAGATTAAGTACGTACTTAGTTAATATTTCTCTTCAAAGTTATTTAGTATTTTATCACGGATGCATTCCTTGAAGAAAAATAAGGCATAGGTACTTTTGTACACGCAATTTTAACTGAGAGTAGTAAATCCCTTAGAGTCCAGGAATTGAGTTAAATAGTCTCTGAATCGGACCAACCTATTGATAAAAATACCCGTAACTTATTTCAATAGATTGTCATTTGCCTTGTTGGACTACGGGTCACTAAGCGATAAGGGTCCTGCGTTCGATGCCAAGGTCGCTCAAAGTGTAATGGGGCCTTCCTTTTAGGTAATTCTCAGTATCAGCTCGCCTTCACGTTAGGATCTATACCATAGGCAACTGCCAAAATGGAATACAGGCGTAATGTTATACCTTATCGTTACTGCTATTACACGAGATTACACGGATTTAAATATAATTGTAGGTCATTAAGTATTTACTTCATGCGGGAACGAGCTCGCGACCTTTAGCAAAAAGTCAATCGTTTACCTACTAGGTCAATGGGATCATCAATCGAGAAATCGCTACATTCTCTTTTACATAAAAAGGTAGATAACTATACAGCCGGATCTAAGATCTATGTTTGTTTTCCTTTAGCTATGATTCCGTCTAGTATCTATGCCTAACTTGATAACTTATGTTGATAATAAATATTTTTCTATACTATGAAGTTCCACCGAATCGTGAGTTCATGTTCAGACATTAAAATTAATATCACAAAACTAAGACAAATTATCTGCAGATTACCTACACACATATTTTGTCTGGTGCGGGAATCGAACCCGCAACACAGAGCACACATTTTCGTAGTCTATTTTAAAGGATATGTATCCTATGTTTCTCTCATAAACTAGCTACATGCAAAAATCACCTCGATTCATTGCTTCTCTGCATAAAGAAGGACGAACAAATAAACACGCATTCGGATTTTAAGTCTTCTTCTTCTTATCGTATGGTTGATGAACAACCTGGTGTCAGAGTTTAAACCGCCTGTAGGCCTCTGGCATGGCTTTACACACCGTTGAAAAATCTCTCAGGTATGCCGGTTTCCTCACGATGTTTTCCTTCACCGTTTTTAGCAACTGATAACTAATTTTTAGTACGCACATGAATTCGAAAAGGCATTGGTGCGTGCCGGGATTTGAACTTTCGACCTTTGACTTGGCAGTCCAACGGTCATACCACTCGGCTATCAGTGCTGTAACGGAATTTAAGTAACTACATACAATTTTATTATGATCTCGTTACCAAGGTGACGAGATCTTAATAAAATTTATAAGCATAAGTACTTTTTACTAATACATGAGTATAATTCAGATCCCATTAAGTTCTAATACTTGTAATGTGACTTAATATCATGTGTGTAAGTGAATCTTAGGAACTTTACGTTAAGCTGTGTGGGGAAATATTGAAACTGCATAAGAGAACGTGGTAATCAACGAGAGTCCATTGATATGCAGAGAGACAAATTACGGGCTAATATATAAATATACTTGGTATGTTATCTTGCCGACTAATCTATACAAATGGTTCTAAGTGGTAAAGTTCGTTTGTAGGTGATTATCTCCAGAACTATCTACCAGATTTCCAAAATTATTTTACCAATATTCAGAATACCGAACTGTCGTAATTTTTTTGTGATTTCGGAGTCGATTCCATATTAACGTTGTTCATAATACTAATCAGAATGTTGTGTAAAATAAACTATTTTAACACAAGTAGTAGTAGGTACCGGTTACGAAACGGAAATCTCAAATCATCCATTTTAAGCCTAAGCTTTAAGCCCGAAATACATCAAATAACGAAGCACTTAAAAAAGGTATTTGTCTATGTAGAACCTCAATAAAAACTGATCATTATTGACAGATCCTATGTGACGAAAGGAAGCGTAATAAAGATTAATATCGAGGCATTTCTTAAGTAGTATGTAAATAAGTATATAATGTCACAGTGGCCACATGCGCATATTTATATAATTATGCTAACATGCCTGCGCATTTATCAGCGGGCAATTTGTTCGTCATATGACCGCAGGCCATGTATGTTATATGCAGTCATCGATCGCACACGATGGCGAGACTTTGAATATATTATGTAGTAGAAATTTGGAAGATGTGCTCAAAGTATTATTGCATTGTTAAAATAGGCTGTAGGTATTAGTGGTTTAAAAAAAAATTAAAATGCAAAACTCTAATAATACGTAAAATAAGTCACTCAGTCCTTCGAAATGATTTAAATGTTAATTCAACATGTTATAGCTAATTCAACATATTTTTTCTAGTAACAGAACCAAAAAATTTAACCTACAATCACATTTCCTGTCCAAAACAAGTCAATAATCAAGACACACGAACATAGTCATCGCAAATTAAATTCATTAAATCTCACCACACTAAATTTGCATAGTAATTTATTCATCATACAGCGGTAGGTCAACGAAAGTGCAATTAGGTGGGCTCTGCGAACGCAAAGATCATTGCGCTAGGCGTCAACACTAAGGGTGGGTTGCACCAATCGTCGGTTATTGTTAAATCCGTACGTCAAAGTTAGTAGGAAATTCTCATACAAGCGGCCATATTTAACGCTAACCAGTATATTAAAGTTTTGGTGCAACTCACACTAACTGTGAGTGTAAACATTCGTCACAGTCGGCGAGCGAAAGTGACAGACAGTCCTCGGGCATGTCGCACATTTCCGACTAACCTATTGACTTGGTAGTTCAGTTACTTAACTGTGCAAGGATAAATGTAAATTCGTATCTGAGTAAACAATACCACACACGAGCAGTGAATAATTTATGCTTAAATTGTTGATATTATGAAATCGTAGATTTCCTTGCCGTGGTGGGCTATTTGTACATTGAGCTTAGGATTCGTCCTACATGTCTACGTGAGCACGTTAGATTTCAGGTTCAGACCAAAATAGGTAAAAATGTCTACCATACTATTAATTCTTCTCCTTATCGTATGGTTGATGAACAACCTGGTGTCAGAGCTTAAACCGCCTGTTGGTCTCTAAAATGGCTTTACACACAATATGACGTAATAACACGTACTTATTTTTTTTATCAATCTCTAATACCATACAATAATTATAACCCTGAATCTCACATAGTTTCACATAGGCACCTCTATATCTGCATTAATAAACAGTGTAGTACACCAGATATAGACAAGTACATATACATAGTATAATAATACATAATTTATTTGAGCAAGTACATAATCCAAAAAATAACCCTTTGAAGTTTAAACAATGATGTCTATTTTAATCAGGCGTTATGAAATGAGATGTAATGTTGTGACATAGTTATCATTTAATTATAAATGTAAGAATTGTGTAAAGCTAATTAATAATTAGAGCCGGTCTCACACAATTTAATCAAGATCGTGTTTGATAAAGTTCGTATTTTAAAGCAACTCTTATTTTAGGGGTCCGCAGTGCAAAATATAATACTGAAACGGCGAAACCCTTTATTTAACTTAGAGATTTAATACTCTTATCTTCATTTATTTTACAATGTTAAATAAAGTAATATTTCATAATAGATAGAAGCATATGCGTTATTTCAAAAAGTATTGCTAGGTTGTGGTATACCTACTGCTAGTATGAAAGCTACTAACAATACCTATAGGGTAACGTAGACCCAGTTGGGCACAGCAATTGTAAATATGGGAGAGAAGAAGAATGCTGCATATTTCTAGTTAGGTACTATATCGCTAAGAATGATGAAATGCATTATTTACTTCATGACTTAATATAATAAGATAGCATGCAGAACCCAGTTTCAACAACACCGTCGACTCGCTCTTGACGATATCTGAGATGAATTTCGATGAGAACTGAACTTACATTTTCACACAAGAGTCGTTCCTTCATGTTACAGTGTTGTAACTTGTTATGTTTTGTAACTCCGTGCCCGAGATGTTTAACTGTGTTTTTGTTGTTTACAAGCGGTACTTCTGAAGCTTATCAGTTGAGTTTCAGACCTTAAAATATTAGTCTTTACTAAGAATTTTCGTACAAAAATACCCTAACAACTACAAACCATAATAAGTAAATAAACATTTTGAAATAAAAACAAAAAAAGGCATGAATTGGAATTGAAATTTTTGGTTTTTAGTCCATACACCCACCATTTGCCACTCATCGTAATTCCTATGTCAGCGAGCCTATAGTCAATCATCAGACCACACAAACAGCTACGTTTGTCAACTTCATATTTAAATACATGTGCGGACGAAATTGGCAAGGATTCCGCGCCTGTAACAATAACAATTAACAATTGATATGCAACATTCAATATAACGCTGGCGTAAAGCAATAAACTATGTACAATACTATTATTAGCTATATTGTCGATCAGCAAGAGGTACCTACACTCTGGTCCGCGCTAAAAACAGTTATTTCAAGCATTGCGAATTTCATAGCTGTGGCATGCGGTCACAATGCTCATTGTTAATAACAATAAGTTGACGAACATAAGAAGTTTACGCAATAGAACGTGCCTAGGTAGCCTAGGCATAGCCTGTTAGGATGGAGTTTGATTGCCATTTATGTTGAGCCTACTTATTTTATAGTTTTTCGATGAAATGCAATAATTTCATGTTGCTTTTAACCGGCAAATTAAGGAGATTCGTAATTCAACACAGTTTATATTTTTTTAAATTAGGTAATGGTTTGCTATCGCCAACCCACAGTGAGCTAGTGTGGTGATCAATCCTAATACATTTATAAAATTGGTAAATCCCGTTCCTTCTCTGTTCAAGAAGTGGCCTTTGTCAGGTGTCCTGCAGTGGAACAGCTGTTTAAGACTAGTATTATTATTGCATTGTACGTATTGTCTACCGGTAGTTAAACCATTTGAATAATTATCATCCCGACTAGGCATATCCTCAATAATGTATTCAAATGTCATACACATCACCGCTGACCAACCAACCAAATCTTAAATAATTCTCACACTTTTAACTTAGGATTATAAGGTGCAACTTAACCTTAAACGTTGTATTTGGTGGTGAATTGCAGATGACATTTGCTGTCAGTTAAACCCCGATTATTATCTCTTGCATCTTGTTCTGTAATCTGAACGCGGCATAATTTAGATGATAATTACAGTTTTAGGCAGCTCTCAAAATAACTTTAACGTGGGACGTCACTGCTAATTATTACAGCTTAATTTAGGTGCGAATCTTAACTATCTTGAATGAATCTTAATTAATTTGAATCAATAGAGGATTAGTATCCGGTATAATATTGAATCGATTGCAACCCGGTTCCCACATTATCATATACTATTAATATTAAAATGGAATTATTTATAAGTCAAGAAGTAGTCCCTCATGTGCTGAATGTCTTGGGACTCATTCCTGATCGATAGCAGTAGATACCTAGTTACCGAAATAATAATATCTAAATGCTACCCTACCATTTCATAACAAGTTTGATTTTTATATAATAACTAAAGTAAAGATTATTAGTGTTTTTAAAAATAATATACAAATGTGCATAATTTATAAATTAATATATTAATTTTGTACACAAATAACATAATAATATTTCCTTTTTGTACGCAACAAACTCATACTCAAACTCATTCAGTAGTTTTGCAAAACCGTGTTCAATATTAGTTTTTCTTTGTCATACATAATGAGTATCATAAATCAAAATAAATAAGCTTATTGCGTTTATATTAGTTGCAAAATAGGCTGTTAACAGACTGGTTTAAAACGGGTTGCAGCAGACGACATTTTTTTTTTTTTACACTTTTGGTAACAATACTTGTCCCATTTGAAATCACATTAAAAAATTTGGGTACTCTTATTAATTACAGTAGGTACGTTCAATCATGAAGTCTTTGTAATTAAACAAATGACAACCGCAATAAATATTGTTTTGCTTTCAAAGCTATCATTTTAGGCCCTTACCTAACTACGACGAAGAAGTCGACATCGGTGAAAAACGGGATTTGTAAAAAAAATCTAGTGCTTCATAACAAATTAAAAAATTACCTAATTGTAGTAGAAATAAATAAAATAAATAAAATAAATAAAATAAATAAAATAAATAAAATAAATAAAATAAATAAAATAAATAAAATAAATAAAATAAATAAAATAAATAAAATAAATAAAATAAATAAAATAAATAAAATAAATAAAATAAATAAAATAAATAAAATAAATAAAATAAATAAAATAAATAAAATAAATAAAATAAATAAAATAAATAAAATAAAATAAAACATTGGATGCAACACATTTTATTTTATTTATTAGAGACAAAAACATTTCAAAATATTATACTTAATAATCAGTCTTATGCTTTCAATACAACATGAGGACACTCCCAACTGGTAAATCGAATATGATAGTAGGCTCGTCTCAAATTATATATTATTACCATTACCATTGACAAACCTCAAAACCAAATAAAACAGTCGAATAGACCATGAATGATACATCATTGTGAAACACTAGACTTCGAGCAAATAGTGTTACATTGTTTTGCTTTAGAAATAGCAGCGACTCATCGTCTGTGACGGTTTTGTTCAATAGGTTAAAAGTGTGTCTTGAACTTTGAATATTCCGCAACGTACGTGCAGATAACTGATACAGCACGATCACTTTAACAGTTCTAAATAGACAATACGTAACATGTATAATAATAGGTACGTACCTAACTATAGACTTAGATAATGTGTCTAGCCGGTTAGGTTTCATGTAATGGTTGGAGAGTTAGAATCTATCTCGCTTGTCTTGTCCGAAAGTAGACTAAGGGGATGAATAGTACGATAGCAACCATTATTACAACTTTGGAACTGCTTAATTCTTTCAATTGATGGTGGTCCTTTCGCCATTAATCGGGCTTAAGTAAGCCTGGTTTCGACGAACTCGTAAGTTATCGGGAACAACTATTAGTTAGGCGTTAATGCGATGGCAAAATTGTATGCAATTCAAAAACCACTGGTCCACCGATACAGCCTAAATTAACTATTTGCCCACATTACAACTGAGACGCAAATATAATATTATCTAGTGTTTTTCTTATCCAGGTAAAAACTATCAACAGTGTTAATGTAACTTAGGCAACAATTGTCTCTACTTATGTATAGAAGCTCTTATACGTGAGTAGGTACCTACAACCCCTCGGCTCTAAAACGTTGCATCATATTGTAATGAAAAATATTTTAAATGTCGTTAATGTAAGCAACATTTTAGTATCACACCAATTTCTAACAATACACGGTTTAATACCGACACAGTGCACATAACACGTTAAATATTATGTATTGTAATATAATTAAAATACCAGTACAATATGCGTAGGTAGTATATTTTGTTAAGGTACTTAAGATTATAACATTTTGTGCAATATTTACTTAAATTAACCTGTTTAGCACACGCATGGGTCTTTGCAACAGCGGGAAGACAAGTAGACACTTACAAAACTCATCTGTATTGCTGAGCAATGGTAAACAAGCTATGTAAACACTATGCTACGAGCAATCGGCTACCGTCGGTCTCTCGGTAGCTGTCAAACGGTTGCGTAGAAGCGTTGACATAAGGAATTAGGGTTAAATCATATCTGTTAGCATATATTTACATTTTTTTTTAATGATTAACTCCCTCGCTTAAACCGGGAGGCCTATGTTCAACAGTGGACGTCTTTGGCTGATGATGATGAAGATGATTTTTTTTTAAATATTCCCGCACTGGGAATTTCTCCTGTGTCGTGGGAGCGTTTGACAAACATGAAATATTACATACAAACACCCAGACTCAGGACAAACATCTTCGGTCACATTTTTTTTGCCTCATGAAGCAATCGAGCCCGCAACCTAAGGGTGCTTAGCGCAGCAGTCCAATCGCTTTGCCACTGCGCCAATCAGGTCATCATTGTTTTCATATTGAAAACTGGCCCGATTGGAGCAGAAACACAACAACTGTATTCTAAGATTGGAAGAGGGGTTTACAGCTGTAGCCTGTAGTACACACATATTACGCCGGAATTGCAATAGATCACTTGCAGTAGAATAGAAGTCTGGATTTTGTGCAAATGATAATTAATTTAAACTAAAAAATCTCATCGATTTAACCCTTAACCTCCATACGAAAGTTCCAGGTAGCTACAGTTTTTTACACTTGCGGGATAAACCCGTAATAACGTTTGAAATATAATAATTATTTAGACAACACTTTCACTGTTACCTAAGGTCTGCTGGAGTATTTGTGGGTCATTTGACATCACAAGTAAACAGTATGTAAGATATGTAAAAACTATAGGTAAACATTGGTATTTGGTAATTACTTATGAGATGACCTGTTTGGTTTAGAGCCACAAAAAGCTTGGTCAAATTGATATTTATCAGCGTTGTTGTAGATACTTATAGCCTTTAGTACAATATCTAATTAATGCTTGTAGTTTAACGATATTTCATATTTTGTCTCGTATGGAAATCAAACCAGCAACTCTACAAAATCGGCCAAAATCTCCGACGATACTAATGGAACCATCTACTATCACCTGCCATCACTAGACAGTATAAAAACATAGCCTACACCACAAACCTATTTGATATAAACAATAATTTATCACGGACACTCATCAAAGAACCAATAATTATTTAAAATAATATGTCTACACTAGCTGACCTTTGAGCGGAGGTCTATAAAATACCAAATCCGGAAGCTTTGGGTCAACAAATAAAAAATACTAGAGATGAGTTGTTCAACAGAAGTGCTAAGTTGCACTAAAATAATAAATGGCCAGGGTTAGGCAGATCCGTTTACCAAGGCCATTCTACTTGTCTAAATATCTATCGGTCAAGAAATCAATCTGAATCGGCTAGCAACATAGTAGATCGTAAGTTCAGAAAAATCTTGTGAAATATCGCATTTTTTTTGTAGTTTATGAGACCTGTTTCCGCGCCCATCTCTTGGAACCTGTAGTTGTCGTTGCTATAAAACCACAAGTTGATTGATAGGTTTCTTGGAATATATTTTTTATGAGGTCGAACAAATAGAGTATTGCGAAGTCCTGTTTATACATACTTAACATTACAATATGTGTAAATAACTAAACTATGTAACCAAATCATGATTTCTAGAATTAGTATTTGCTTTACATATATTATATTAGCCATTGCCCCATGGTCGTTTATAAAGGAAAGATACTAATTTTGTAAAAAAGGCTTTATCGCTTTTTGGCCAATTAAATATCTTTCTCTAAAAAAACGACTGTCCGTGTCCATCGCTGAGTAACAAAGCGAAAGAAATCAATTACTAGGCAGATAAGGCGTTGCATTTATCACCAATTCCTATCCTACTAATATATCAGAGAGATTCTCTACCATATCGTGAACCATTGGTAACAAAGTTTATAGTAAACATACAACCTTTGAACATCTGGTAATATATTAATAAATATTTATGCAAGGATCGAACCCGTGACTCCTGGCGCAGAAAGTCAAGTGCTTGCTCACGTGCCAATAAGATTATTGAAGTAGATAATCTTTTATCACGGTCATCATTCATAAATTTAATAGATATTTGTTTGCATAATAACAAAACATACATAACATTGATGGTACAATAAGTACCTAAGTGTTTACATATCAATCAACCGATTGATTGATTGATATGATGGTAACGATTTTATGATAATATTGTACTCGCCGAATTCGGTCACGGCGGTCCATCTCAGTTAAGACTAGCCAGTTACGCAGGAAATATTATAGTGCATAAGTTTGTGCGCAAACACAGGTGTACTCTCTATTCTTCACGCGTCAAGAACGGTCACCTATCCTACAACTGACCCCAGCAAGCAATAAGACTCTTTTAATAATAAAGTAGCCACGGAACCCCAAAAGATTCACTCGCATACAGCCTTGACATGTGATTTTCATAAAAGTTGATTGTCGTAAAAACATCACCCGCTATAATTTATCGTTGCTGCGAAATATCGTACGATAATCGTTGGCATTCAAGTTGCCGAGTTCCGAAATTTATTTTTTCGTATTCATATTTAAGGTTATGACTTTCCGACTATTTTAGATTTGTTCATTCAACTTCAACCTATCGACTTATCTGATTTGTTCATCGGATAGAATAACTTTACGAATAATGTTGGAGATGACACGATATTTGCATAATTGTTACGTAATTTTGATTATGGGCCTTTGATACCACGCCACGCCTATTGATATTCAAGCAATATATTAAATAATATTCATTTATTGTTGTATCGTTATTCGAATATGATATTTCTCATTCGCGTATGTTAAGTAGTCACATACATACATAAAAGGCTTGGATCATAGAAAGCAATAACGTTTTACACATTGCATTCAATGTTATTAAATAATAAAACCAAGCACTTGCACACACCACACCAAGCTTCTGTTGAAAAATAACACAAAATCTGCAGTAAGTATCGGTGTTTTAAACACAAAAAAACAATAGAGTATAATTTTATCAGTACTTTTGCCCGATGTCATTAGAATGAAGTAGGTACCTATAGTTCTCCTGAAGTTAAGATAGAGCTTTTCTAGCCTGAAGCTATCACTCACGCACAGACAGCACGTCTACTATTAGGAATAAAAAGGGAAATCACAACGGAAACTTCGAGTACCTGTATCCATACAGGGTGTTACGGAAAGAACACCATGTCTATCCAAAAGGGGCAAAGAGTACATATATAGTTTAAATTCCATTTACATAATATCAGCTCGAAATAATGAACACAAATCTTGGTGTTGTATGTTTACTGAATTTAATCAGTCAATATTTTTACGTTACTTGCTTAAAACTCTGTGTCCCTGGTACGCCTAATACACGCTGTAGTTATTGCGTTATGATTTGAATTCAGTAAACATAAAATACCAAAATATATTGAGTTCATTATTATGAGATGAAATTATATGGTATTCCATATTAGATGTAGTCTTCGCCCTTTTAGGAAAGATGCACCCTTTCCGTTACACTCTGTATACCTCGGAGATTCACAGATTGAACTCCGCAGCGTCCCATCGACAGATGAGTAAAGATCTAAAACAGTCGATCACGACAGCAGAGAAAGTATTGCACCGCTGCACGCTGTGGGAAATAGGCACGAAGCTCTATTGTCTCTCTATTACATATTATTGCGGAATATTTATCGGTTTGTATTGTTTACCTCTTATGGGTTCGTCTTTATTGTAATGAAATGCTGGTAACAGTTGTGTCAGAGCACTCGGATTGGAGAATTAGTTCCTGGTTTATGTGAGGTTATACCTCCTTAGAAATTGTGATGCGCTTTGCTCTGTGACCATAAGGTAAGGGTATATTGAACATGATGAACGCTTATACCGACTAGCTACTTAAAAAAATATTATTTTCTCTCCATAAAGTCTCCTGCCTTTGACCCAGATTCCCGCAGATCCTCATCATTTATCGTGAGTTATACTTACAATAAAAATACTCATGCCGTTTAAAATATATAATTAGCCAGTTAGTGGGTGGGTAACGAGGCTGACTGTCCATGATGTGCCGAAAATTTATTGGATATCGGCACTTGTGGACACTCCTTTAATGCAGTCTAGCCCCAAATTCATTTAATAAAATATACAGATGTTAGTTCCAGCTCTTCCAAGTCAAGTAAAAGCGAAAGTAAAACCGTTGAAGGGAACTTATTAAATCTATTTACATTTACAGAATAGTAAGACAAACATCTGAAGCTGACGCCATAGCATAACTTCTGAATATTGTCCATACTGACAATAGTAGGTACTTATAAAGTAGGTTGACAATATTGGCGCTCACACATTTACATACAGCTGTTGCAACACCAAAGTTCTTACTTAATTAAGCATAAATCATGTTACAGATAGTCTTACGTACTAGTTAATATAATCGGGTTCACACATCATTTAATTTACGTGCATTCCCACAAAGTGTCAGTACATTTTCACTATAATTCATTTGCATTGGGCATACATTTATGGTCGGTTGCATTTGTCGTGAGAATAATGGCAATGCTGTGTAGAAATCATTTTATGGTTCATTAAACACCTTTTTGATGACTTGTGATCGTATAATAGTTAGTTTAAGGATATAGCCTATATTTATCGATTAAGAGGCGTATCGTGGAGGCCTTCGCTGCTATAACAATTCAGAATTAAGATTTACATTGTTTTAATATCGTGATATTCTTAATTGATCATGTTGCTTCATCTGTTTCATAACATATGTTATTACTAATTAGCTCCCATCTAGCATTATTTTTCAACATGTTGGTGTTGCTTAATTTTATAAGATAAATCTAATGTAGCAAATAAAAAGCCAAGCCTATGTAATAAAATACTTAATTAATTACCATTTTTTTTGTTGTTTTCTTGCAGATTATGGAATAGTTCGATTATATAACACTAATAGGTTTAAATCCGCAGAGATTCATATAGTAGGTATTAATGGGTAAAATTTCTTGATAATTAACAGACGTAGGTATAGTTCAGTCATAAATGTAAATCTTTATTTATTACTCGTTAGTACTTGAAGAAACATTAATATTTACGTTCAGATTTTATGGATAAGTACCATTGCATAATTCTCTACACATGATCCGTGGATATTTAATGCGATTTCTCAATAATGCAATATTTTCAGTCATTTATGTAAATAACTTATGTTTAGAACACATGAGCTAGCACAGGAGCTAACTCAAGGAGAGTGTGATTGCTGACCTAACATAATGCTGACTGTATCACGATAAAAGGTTAAGGGCCTGTTTCACCATCTACAAGTAAAGTGTCAAGTAGACTAACCGCCACTTAAAGTCACCCGTAACTACTTATACGAATTTTACAATATCTGGGTAGCATTAATCAGGGGATAAACTGGCCTGTAACTGTTTAATACAATAGAAGATAAGTACTCGTAAGTTTTACTTGTCCATTAGAGTTAATCTACAAGTCAACTCAACACTTTACTTGTAGATGGTGAATCAGGCCCTAATAGTTTACAACTCTTACTTGACCACCCAAAACATGAAGAAATGTGATATACGGTCTTATGTAAGTGCAAGACATAATTATGAATGTGCCTATCGTTTTCATATGTTGCGTAATACAGATGTAACAAAATTAACGGTAAGGCGCTAAACTATGATATTAGCCGTGTTTATAATGTAATGATTTAATTAAAATAAGCATAGAATTAATGAGGTAGAAAGTGATTAACAAATATCAAAAATCATCTTAATAATATCATGTTACTTTTCAAGCAGGCAATACTAACGATACTGTGTTTAATAATAAGAGTAAGTACTGTAAGAATGTTTAAAAACGACAATGAAAAAGCGTTGTAGATGGCTCTACTTAATCTTCTAATTGAATTACTTTCAGTGCCAACAAAAGCAAATAGGAACTAACTTACAGATATGTAGATAGAAACTAGAAGTGAAATATTTACGGATGTCGAAAGCCCATTATTCGTCGATCCGTCGATAAACACACACAATAAAGTCGACGGGAGAGTAACTACGTAACATAAAGTCAATGATCCTATCTTCAAATAAATAGAGATGTCCAATACCGGCGCGCTGTAATCCATGTAATCACAGCTTGTGATTACACACCCATACAAATACATCTACTTATTGATATTATGTAACGTAAAGCTGTAGCTTCGACTTCGCCCGTGTAGAAAGCTTTTAGACATATAGTAGCCTATGTCCTTCCTCAAGGTTGAAACCAGAAAATATAATATAACATCACGCCTATATTATAGGGGTTATATTACACCCAGGAATGTAATTTACGAGCCAATAGCCATTAATCGAGGACTAATCCAGACTCCCGATAACACTTTTCCCGGAACCTGGGTATCGAGCGCGAACCCTCATGTAACCACTTAACCAATAAGGCAGTCAGCGATAATTAATCAAAGCTTTATTTGTACCTGTACTAATTCCCCAGAATTATCGTTTGTTTAGTTCAGTCGTGAAGGCGTAACAAACAAATGCAAGGGCTGAGAAATACACAAGAAATACTTTCGCCTGATAATAATCTAATATTAGTATATTATATAACAAATGATGAATGACACCAACAATACTAATGTACACGATCAATGGGACAATATTGTCTTGCCATATATGAACTAAGCTTTCCATTTTGACATTTTAATAAAATACGCAACAATCCCACACTAGGTCGTCTTCGTGATTAACGATAGATGAAATTAGGAGCGCCGATAGTCTATTGTTTTAAGATGTCACGCATAATATGTAACAGTAACAAAGGTAGCTAATTGTCATCAACGTGTCCTAGATATTACTAGGCTAGGCCCCAGGCATTCGAGCTTTCCCAAAATTGAAATGCTATGCGTAGTTTTGCTAATAACTGCAAACTTCAAAACTTTGTCTCTCGTATTCATAAACTAGGATCATAACAGCATTAACTAAACCCCGTTTTAAGTCTAATGAGATCTTTATTCTTGACTCTTTAGGTAGGTATGACAGGTTTAGTTTAATCCTTGGTTTCAAATTGTATTTTTTTATTTATAAAGAAAAACCGACAGAACTTACGCCCCGTAAGTTCTGTCGGTTTTTCGGATAAACTGTAATTATAAAAAGTAGTAATACCAGCTTATAACAAACTGTCCTACTGCGGTTCAAAGACCGTATTTTAGGACCGAGCATTGATGCTACGCTTGCTGAATGTGGGCTCGCAATATCGGACCACATTTTCATCACGATATTTTTCTGCACCGTGGAAGTCAGTGATTTCTAATAATGTCTAAGAAAGAACGTTTAAAAAATTACTAAATAGTCACTTTTACGTGTTTGAAAATTATATAAGCTGGCGTATGTAACCAGTTCAATGCCATAACATGTACTTTAAAAGTTAATGTTAGTAACTACTGAGTCAGAGCTGAGGAAAACGATAATATAATATTACAATGAAGACACCTAGACTTATCGTCTAAAATCGTCAACACGTACGCAACCATAGTGATGGATTATCGTATTTTTGAAAAGGCTAATACTATTATATTGTTTCATTCATAAGTCATAACTCATCCCTGTTAAATTGTTAATGTGTTGAAACTCAAATTTGTTTCTAAAAGAATCTTACTAATGGTAATAGAAGAAATATTAGGTATTCCTTTAACACTGAGTCATTATACTGTAGCTCAACGAACTGTTTATGGCTACTTATTTAGTAATTTTATGTTTAAAATGGAATTTACTTAATGGTCAAAAAACTTGATTCAACTCCATTAGGTATACAATTGATTTAAATTGAAGCTGGATTTTAATTGACCACCTTATTTTAGAGCTACATAAAATATTTTAAAGTTTAAGTTAAAGATCACATTTACTGAACGATTGACGAGCTTAATTGAATATCATCTAAAGAAGTTCTAGTACCGCCCCCCCCCCCCCCCATTATACTGGGACCGTGGGCGTACACACCCCTGCCTACGCCTTCGGGAAATACAGGCGCGATGTTATGTAAACCCTTACCCTCCAACCAAGTTTTAACCACAATTAACCGACTTAATAATACCTACTAGAAAGAGTTCATGCAAGAAAACAATAAAAATCCATCAAAACAAAACTAAGTAGCATTTATCATATTATTAAAATAAACACATCCATTATTACGCGGAAACAATAAAATTACACCGGAACATTATTATTAACCGACCGATTACGACACCGATTGTTAAAATGATGTTAATGAATTCGTGAGCGACCAGCATCGTCAATGGACCATCTGCATTGCATCGTGATTCATCCCGACCTCCGGCTGACATAACACTTACGTAGGGCTGCCACGAAACTGGTTTTTTTGGATTTGTCCAATGTCCTACTTTGGGTAGTGCA
Organism: Abrostola tripartita; assembly: GCA_905340225.1. Lineage (NCBI taxonomy): Eukaryota > Metazoa > Arthropoda > Insecta > Lepidoptera > Noctuidae > Abrostola > Abrostola tripartita. The sequence continues at coordinate 6,137,418 of HG996504.1, forward strand.
TTTTCCTAGGGCTGCTACTTAGGTGGGTTGCCTGGATTTGTGCAGTGTCCTACTCTGGATAGTCTTGGACTCTAGGAGGTTCTTAAAATGCTTTAAAAACGCCCGTTGCATTGGCAGTTCCGTTTGTTCTAGCACTATTTTTTGTAAAACTCTGCTATGCTTGGTTAATACAAAATACGATAGCTGCTTTATTTGATTTTTAATAATGAAAAATGTAACCTACATATTTTTAATAGATTTTCATAACGTCCTGGGAAAAGTCTCTATAATCTACGAAATATTGACTAAAACTCCGACTTTTAAGAATCTTCGTCTATAGCAATTTATGAGTGACAGCCCTACAATTACCTAGAGTTTTTATTGAAATACTGAAGAGCGATCGTTTAAATAACCTAACATTTGGTTTCGTGATCTATGTGGTAATGTTTATACTTTTGATTCCAGTTAACTTGCGGTGAGTGTGGGAATCCATTTAGATTGCGATGACACAGTTTATGGAATCAATGCATGCTCTTTAATTGTTCGTGTGGGTATCGTAATATCATCCGGCTTATCTTTTAAGGTGCAGCCAGATTTTAAGTTCGATGTTTTAAGCGATCGTTGGTCTTTCAGTCTTGTTTCTTTGTCTTTTAAAGTCACAGCTAACTTTAAATATAGTCGTCATAATTTACCCAAAATTATATTATCCCTGCTCACCTCCTACCGTAAAAAATGATGCACCAAAAATTGCATAATACCTACTTAAGCTAATCACGAAATAAAATTCCATACCTAATTAAAAACTGGTAACTACTTGGATAAGAATAAAACTATCTCTAGTCCGTTGAGTTCATGTCTATTTTTAACCGACTTCAAAAAAAAGGAGTTCTCAATTCGTCGGGATCTTCTTTGTTTTTAAGTAATATTTATTTAAGCACCATAAATGCCATAGCAACAGCATAATTAACCTTGACTCCGAACGAAAGCATAAACATCTCTCCAAAACTAGAATTACAACAAAAATGTCGCCGAAACTCGTTTTGTAATTGCGAAAAAGCCAATAAAAGTGTTTATGAGGATGCCATTTGCCCCGGACCCACCATCTTTAAATTCTAAATTTAAATAAAATTAACGAATTCAAATTATTATTTTCCAGCGAAATGTCAAGGCCAGAATAGTCGTTTATGACAATAATAATAATCTCAGATTTTTTCAATTAACAGAATGATCATTCTCATAATGTAGGGGTCATTAGGATCTTATGAATTCAACACTGGTATATCATGAACATTTATTACTATAGGTATTTGAGTGACGAAACCAACTTCGTGCTGGAAACTTAATTTCGTAAAGAGAATCTTAATCATACATAACTTAAACTTAACATAATGCACATATTCAATATTCAATATTCAATATTTATTGCATTCTACAATGTGGTTTAGGTGTTACATTTAAACAAAGTAATGTTCATTGTAGACCCTGATATTTATATTGATTACTGCTTGCCTTTTATGTTGTTATTACTTTAGCGAACTTCATTTTTCCAATAAAAACCAACTTTTCCGTAGGTACCATTTTGGTAGCTGTTTTAATAAACTTCTTACTGTCTAAAGAGACTAAAATATTTTATTAAGTAAATAATTAAAAAGATTTTTTTCCCTAACATTTTTCCTTTCACAGTTAGATACCTAGATGTCATCTTGTTACACCACATTTTGACATCAAGTTAAAACACACTACACGAACTGACTTTTTAAAACCTGAACTATGAACTTTAATCTGAATCCGCCAGGTATACAAATTGTGGAATACATCAAAAATAATAAATTATTCTCATTGGCAATCATTATTTTATTATCAGCAATGTAAATATCAAAGTTCGTCTTCATTATTAGTTGTAAGTTGCACCATCTAAAGATGCAGTCAATGTCCCCATCATCTCGTTTTCTGGTGAGCTATTGTCAAAACTATATTAATATTTATGAAATCACACCTTACCGTTTATGACTTACTGTTGATATTAAATAATGCTTAACCTTAATAACTAAATTATGCAAAGTATAAAACATTCAAAATACTATAAACAAAAGTTTATTAATAGAACATTACTGTGTTTATAAAATCTTAAGCACATGATACTTAATACATCACTTATAATAAGATTCCTTCGGCATTCCATTGAATATAAATGGTATATTAATTCGACTCACGTGAATTTTTTTAAACTCTACATTAGGTCTACCTACTACAGTTTTTTTCAACCCGAATTGAAACAAAGATAACGGTTTATAGTTTTAGATTGACATAAAAAAACACTATAATATCGGTAGGTACTACACACCCGTACTTGATGTCCATCAAAACAAAAATAATATATTTGAAATACCGCATCCGTTTGACCACATTTCGTAATTTAAGATTTGCGTTTTTACTTTTTAGCGAGTCTGTGAGAATTCAGTGGCACCTTCCATTGTCCAAGGCTTTATGAAATGACACCCACAAGATTACCCAACTAACGGCTCTATTGTTTTAACTTTACACGGCAATAAATAGACACGCCCTTGAATATATCTAAATACATTGTAATTAAAATCGAGCGATATTTTGGTACAAACATCAATACTGTGGGAATTCTTGCAGGCAGACTGCAAGAGACCGTATATTTTACACGGTCTAATTTTAATGGTAACGTTACGATACGAACTCTATTTAAAATGTGTATCATCATCCACAGCTATCAATATTCCACTGTAAAGTCTGAGTACAGACTCAGACTAAGTAATGGTGTCTAAAAATACTAAATAGCGTAGGCCTCACTTAAACTTTCATATATGTAAGTGCGTAAAGCATCAACCTTTAGTTAGGTTTCTAATACTAGATTAATATGAAAAAGACAGCACTTTAGATAGGGCAAAGCTTTAAAGTGCTTAACTATTTTCTCCATTTCTTTCATTCCAGTTTTGTCATTATCTATAGGTTTATAAGTGAAACCATCGACCTCACAATCCGATTTTACGGATCCTTGCTTATATTTTACACTTTATACACAGCATCGATATTTTATATTGTTTAATACTTACCTATGTAGTTTATGTATACAAGTACAATGTAACCTTTAGTTGATAGACGTCTGTGAAGAACTTTATTGCTCATCCTATTTACGATGCACCATTCATATTTACAAAGGGTAACGATGTAGGTAATTAGATTGCCTCATATTTTCATGCTTAGTTACGGTACATATCTATAATGTTTCATATTTACTTATAAACGTATTAGCGGCTGTGCTCATCGTGTTTATAATACTTTTGCTCTTTTGTTAAATAGGAAGTGTCCTCACATTAGTATTTTTGAAATACCTCTGTATATTGCCATATACTGTCACGTTCGCTGTTTGCGTACACTTTGTCAGTTGCCGATTCTCTCAATGATGAAAGAAACTAATACGATTTTTCTTTTAAACCATTCAGTATGAGAAGTACCTGTCACAACAATACCTATATACCTACCTATATATACTACCTACCTATCAAAAGATTGAGATAATTACTGTGATCGTGAGAGCGGCACACTGCTTAAGCAAGTCGCATCGTTTGTGCAGATTATATTAACGTTGCGACAAAAGGTCTCAAATATTTCAAGCAATCCCTATCTCCTTGAATGTGAGTTGCGAAATGTTAAAGATGCATACGAAGCAGTAAATCCATGTAAAAAGTTGGATGCCCGAGTAACCGCGGGCAAGCCTTCAGCATAATTATATCAAGAGAGTTTTGGATGAACGTTTTTATAAGTGCCTTAATGAAAAAGTTTAATAGCTCATTTAACGCTGCATCATCTGCTCTTTGTATATTAGGGCTGTGTTTGACTAATTTGACATAGAAGCTTATGAATTAATGCTCTGTTTGATTCCGAAACTAGTCGGAAATTCTCGTAAATACATAAACACGTGCAAAGTAGAGCGAATTTTAGTAAAGCTCCAAAAAAATTGATTAACAGCCCAAAATATTACCATGCCTAATCTCTTCCACAAATACATAGGTATTGTCTGCTCTACGGGTGTGACCTATTCGAATTAACTTTAGGCTATTAAATTCAAGACAATCCCATGAAAATGTAATTAAAAGTATTTAAAATCAATTAACTTGTAGGCACTCGACGAAGTACATTCACAGGTGAACGTATGCGCGGATTTATTGGATGATCTTTACTAGCGACCGTACGGAGCTGCGCCCGCGCCGTCATGTCTGACCTGACACGAAGCAAAGGTTACACCGACCATTCTAAACATTACATACTACAAGCGTAACAATTTAAAAATGACTTAATAGATCTCTAACCTTATTTAAAAATTACATGCCCTTAACAATTGTTTGATTTAATTAAGAAAAGCATTTATTTTATAATCACATTATTTATTGAATATATGAAAACCGTGTGTAAATTTACGTATATTGAAAACGAAACCACATCGAATCAATTGACCCTAAGACCAAGGCAGCAGAGGCGATAATTGGCTAAAGTTCCATGCGTTCTCATCAATCCGAACCAATTTTATGCCGACCGTACACGATTCCATTTTCGATTCGTGCTGCATTTTTGGCAGACATTTTTATGTAATTTTAGTGCTACTTGAACAACGTTTCATGCGTTCGCTGTTATGCTGACCGTACACGATTCTATTTTCAATTAGTCTTGCATTGTGATACACTGTTTGAAATATCATGTGACTAAATCAAAAGATCTGTGCGTTCTCATCCATTAGCACGACTTAATGCTTTCTATAACTTATAATACTATTTACAATTAATCCTACTTCGCAGTGTACTAACTATAGAAAATAAAAATCATAGTTATTTCCTGCATAAAGTTAAACTTTCCATAACAATTAACTAAGGGCCCATATTTCAATCGCCAGATAATTTTTATCCGTAGAATAAATTTGACGTTTTGGCATATTTTCCATAAATTGATGACATTTTTGTCAAATGAACGACCTGATTGGCGCAGTGGCTAAGCGATTGGACTGCTGTGCTGGGGGTTGCGGGTTCGATTCTCGCACGGGACAAAAATTTGTGTTATCCGCAAAAGTTTGACCCGAGTCTGGGTGTTTGTGTATGCCATATTCATTTCATGTTTGTAAAACGCACCCGCGATACAGGAGAAATTTCTAGTGTGGGGGCGACGGTATTAAAAAAAAATATCGGTCAAATTGACAATCTTAAACCTCGAATATATTTTATCTGACGATTGAAAAATCTGCCACACCAACCAGCATAGTAACTGTCCCACTGCAGGGCAAAGGCCTCTTCTCATGCAAGATTTAATCGGCTATTGACGCCCGCTTGCTCACTGCGAGCTCATTATTTCAGCTTATTAAATCTAGGTTTCATTACTATGTTTTCCTAAACTGGTGGTTCTCATTATTGAGCACCAATTTCTGCCAACAATAAACAATAGTATTTTCAATTAGTCTTGCATTTTAATACAGAGTGACTTAAACAAAATGACGAGGCTTAATCTTCTATTTGCTTCATTAGTTTCATAAAATATTCCACGAATAAAATTGAAACGATTGCATTTGTTTCTAAATAACATATTATTATGAAGTTCGTGATGATCTGTAGTACCAACCTACGTGACTATATTGTCCCTTCTATAACCTTTAATTTCGATGACTGTATTTATTTGATTGATTGATAATGTTCCTGTAAGCTGTGTTTTGCTGTACTAATAAATGTTTGTTTATTTTCAGGTAATTTCACAATTTGTAACTCTACATTCGGTTTGCATGTGCTGTGAAGATTTTATCGGTAATGCAACCTCATTTTGATATTACTGGAGGTGGCCCTGAGGCCATAATTTGACCAATTTGATAAAAAATGTAGCTTTCAGTACTTCTCCATATAAACTTTAACCATACCAAATATCAAACTCATCCGTGAGCGCAAAATTCTTGAAAAGAGATCTGAAGATTTTATACTCGTAAGTACGGATAAATGCACAATACTTACATAATAGTGGTAAGGTCTGATAGACTTATCCATAAATAACGTAAATGAGTATCTTACTAACCACAACTTATCTACGAGGTATTTGTATCATAGTGATGAGTATTATTAACTTGTAGGAAAATTTATTTTAGTTCACTCTAAAACAATAGAAAGCTCTGTCTACACTCTACACAAACACATAAGTATACATAATTTCCAGCCTTAATCTCAGAGGTGTAAGCTAGGACGACCAGATTGGCGCAGTGGCTAAGCGATTGGACTGCTGCGCTAAGGGTTGCGGGCTTGATTCCCGCTCGGGACAAAAATTTGTGCGATCCGCAAAATATTTGTCCCAAGTCTGGGTGTTTGTGTATGTGATATTACATGTTTGTGAAACGCATCCACGAAACAGAAGAAATTTTGAGTGTGGGGCGACGTTTTAAAAAGGATTACGGATCTCTATATTTGCTAAGATTCTGCACCATTCGCATCTTTCACTCATCACATTTACAAAATATTTCTGATAAAATAATGTTACAATAATATGTCATAGTTCAGTGTATGCATGTTTAAATTCCGCTTAAATTATTTACTTAAATAACCATGAACATTGTGTAAAATTCCGTACACGCAACATTGCTTAAATCGGCTTATAAGTACCGGTCAAAAGTTCACGAGCTGGTCACTATGTGTTAATTTATTTCAACAAGAGATGTAACTTCTAATTATAGATGGAGTTTATTGTTTGGTTTGCTAATGCGTCGATTATTCGATTTTAATTATCGAATTGACAATCGACCACTAATCGATAAAGTTCACAATGAAATTAAATTATGTTTTCAGTCTTTTATCATGGCAACATAAGTAAGACACATTTTATGCTGTAGTAAAAGATGAGTCAGTCAATAATAGGTTGGTAACGAGGATAAATGCCTAAGATTACGCTGTCCGATCAATCGATTAAATATAACTCGTCGAGACATTATTACACGATAATTGCCTATATTTTGATAATCGATATTGTATAAACTTAACATGCTAAGTGATTTCCTTGTCAATTCAAAATTATAAGCTGCTTCAACATAACCCACAAAATGTTGCAATACACAAATTGCCGGCCACGAATAATAAGGTTCAGAACTCAAGGTGTAATTAAGGGAGTACACGCACTGAAGATTCATGGGTTGAATACCTTGGGTCATTGCATAACGCCGTTTTGAAATTATCCGTTTTATTAAGGAAAACCGTTCCATAACATTATTATTATCATTAATGTTTCGTACTGACAAACTTGGTTCGGTAATCGTGTTTGCCTTGAAATATTGATATTGGTTCTCATTATTGAATATAGAGAAGAATCTTAATTGGTTTATTTATGGTTCTAGTTAAATATTTTTGTATAGAAGTCCTTATAAGTCTTTTTTAAGTATCGAAATTGCTTGACCTTTATATGGAATCTTTGATATGGATCCGTATACAGATTGTCAACCATTAATTAATAGGTAAGTATGTTTTATGAAAAACTTACAACATGATACTAACTTTGGTAACATGATATTAACTTATATTTGAATAATCTTCAGATAATTACGCAGAGTCTGTTCCGTATACCTATTTGTTGATTAATTCGAATCCGCTTTCATGAAGATATTCGCTAATGAGCGCATGTTTCTAACCTTAGTTATCATAGATACCTACTATCACGCCTGTGATACGCGAAGACATACAAGCATATGTAGACTCCTGATAATGGAAAACATGTTTGGTAGACAGAGCTTAGACTAACATTTTGAAGGCTGGCAAAGCATTCTTTTTAATTTCATATCACATCAAAATGTAGCCCTACACCTGAAAATGATAAATAAAAGCCGTTTAACAGACAAGCAAAAAACTCATACGTAAATTAAGGTTTAGAACAAAAATTACATGTGATATAAAGTCACTAATTAATCATGTAATTGTTATGTCGTATATATGGTAATTTACACAATAAATAATTAGTCAGCATCAAAAGTTTATCAACACTTTTTGCATTTCTCTGAAAGTGTGAATCAACTTCAGTTAGTTCATGTCCTATCTCCACAGTTGCCGACTGTACACTTAAAAACAAAAGCGATACGGTGGCAACTTGAAGTATTAAGACATTATTACTGACCATTCGTTACTAATTAGAAGAGATTACGAATAGGATATGTTTGTTTTTTGTTATTTTGTGAGAAAAAGCAATAGGTACGGTAATGAGTAAGATTGAGGTGGAACTGAAAGTTCGTAATTGTTCTATGTAGAGATTACAAAAAAAGATTACTTTGTATTTTTATTAAATAACAAAATGTTTATTCATACGTTGTAGCACATGTTCCATAAATTATTTGATTTTTATTTCATAAACCAGTTAATGTTCTACAGAAAATTATGTATCCAACAAGCCTAAGTTCGACTTATACAATAAGAATACTCGATATTTTTTTTTCTAATTTTAAACACGAAACGATTGGCAGTATTAGACACAGGAATGCCAAATATCAGGCCCTTCACATACATTTGACATTAAAGTACTCTAGCTGTTACCTCGTGACGATAGGATACATTAATCTGCATGAGACATCGCGGATCCTATACTGAATACTTTAGAGACGAAACTGTCGAATGTCATCAGATATATCAACGACACCGAAAAATATGGGTAAGAATAAACTAATAATAAAAATGTAAGTATACCTAATCGTATTGAGTCCCTTCCGGAACTATAAGTAATACACCCATTATGTACACGATAGCTGGTGCAAACCTAAGTAAATAGCTAAGAGCTATTATTGTGACATTGTCAATGTTGTTTCTACTTTCGTCGTAATTCTAAGACCACAAGCTAATTAGGGGTGCCTCCACGTGGGACGTTTTTTTTTCGAAGCTGTCTCTCGCAGGTAGGTCTAAAGGAACTCTGCCTTTTTAACTGGTCTAGGCAAGACCTAATAAAAGGCCTCCAGCCAGGTACGATAAACGGTATATAACTTTTTGGTCATAAACCCACGATACCGTAGACAGTCAGCGTCTCTATCAACTTACTGTATAACCAATCTTATCCTTGAGTTATTTTTTGTTTAGCCCAAAGTGGTACCAAAGATGAACTGACCATACATTCCAATTATTAGCAATAGTTTCACCTACACTGTGATGTATAGGACATGAACTGTATGGCGAAACGTAGATGAGGAAAAAGCAAGGCTCTACCCTAAAGAGAACACAGGCGTAACCATAATCAAAGAATTGCATGGACTCCGAACATGTAACATCACCAAAAAAGTAGATTCCCTGCATCACTTCAGTTACCATTTACAACACGATACCGATCAAATCAGCCGGCGGCTTGAGAACAAATTCACGAATTATGTATTGCGATTCTGGGCGGATCACCGATATACTGCGATGCATCAACCAGTCGAACCGGTCTAGGGCAGAGGGTTTACGATGAAGTCATGGCGGCCGTGACACAGTTACGTTAAATAATTCGACGGCAAGTATTATTGGACGTAAAAATCTAATTTTATCGATGTGTCGTACATGTGTTAAGTTATAAGTTATATATTGTACGGAGCTGTCAGAAGCAGCGTCATATTGAGTAACACAACAAAGATCGCAAGCGCAGCTCGGTAACTAAATAATTTATTACACGAAGCTAGTAATAAGTCTCATTAATTTTCTGTGAGTTAATAATGCTCAGGTAATTTTTTTTAGAGTTCTATGCAATAAGTATACATAAAAGGGATTTAGAATAAAACAACACATCAATCGCACCATATACCTAGCCAAACTGAAATCTAGCGACATCCATTACAATTTACAACGTAGAACCAATTCTGATACCTAGCAAACTACTAAATATTTTGGAGATCTTTGAAAATAATTCCCTTATGAATAGCAACAAAGGTTACGCTTGATCAATGGTTAAGAAAACACCTAACAGGAACTTTGACATACTTAACATGATTCATCCTCGGATCGGATAATACGAACTAATTACTATAATTAATGCATTTTGCCCATATTTTGATCCAACGCTTGCTTTATAAGGTTCAAAGCATAATCATTAACAACATAAGGCGCTATTTTAAAATAATTACGACAAAAACATGGATTACTTAATTATGACATCGACCTGTTGAACTTTACCGAATTTATGCGTTGATTAGTTGTAATTAAGGTTATAAACAAAGTTTGACCTTGGTACCTTTGTGGGTCGTTAAATTAACTGTGTAAGTACCTTATTCATCTTCATTATATTAGTGTACTCAGGATTGTATATCTGTCTGTTATTAGCTTTTTCAAACAATTTAGCCATGATTTGTTTGCAACTAGTACCTATCTAAGTAATAAATAGATAAGCTACTGTTTAGAATGAGCTTTGTGTAAAGGTTATAAGAAAAATTATGTAACAAATATTTTGTGTATACATTCAAACTAATTCACTTCTTACAAATTATCACTAAGCGCCTCTTGACCTTTCCACCTCATACAAGCAAATAAATAACACGTTTTGACAGCATCTTTTGAATACATTTTAATGATAAAGTAATTACAATAGTAAAAAAAATCACTATAAAGTTTAATTTGTTCTCATAGTATTTCTTACAAAACTATCTCGATATCTCGACTAATTAATTAACGCTAACGATTTATCATTAATCAAAAGATAGGTTACTAAAGAATTGATTGTCGTGTAATCGATCACCAATGCGCAAGGAACAATACAAATTGGTGTTTCTTCAATGCGAACACACAAAAACTTGGGAAACACTCGAAGCCACTTTTTTTTTTTTTTTTTTTTTTTTTTTTTTTTCGGTATATTTTATGTCGACGACCCCGAGGGGGGTCTTATTGGACGTAACCGGATAAAGGCGAGACTTCTGGAGCCTCCAGCCAGGCTAACTACTAATAAAGACTTTAAGCGATGCTACCGAGGGCGCCCCCTGTGGGACTCGAACCTCGACTCGGTGCATCGCTGACTAACATGCAAAAACAACAAGGGACTGCTGGATCTGATTTATTATTTAGGGACTGTTTTATAAGCTAGAGCTCGGCCCCGGGCCGGCTGTACTAGGGACGGGGGGGTTATGTACGTTAATATTTAACGATCGCGGCGGACCTCGACGGCGAGATCTTAGTATTCGACGGCGTCGGTCGTGTAAAGTGTTGATAGTGTCAGGATTCAACCGTTGCTGGAGCAAGGTTGTACTATCATCTGGCTCATCGAGTACGCGTCTGGGACGCCTTGTTTTGGAAATCCGTGATGGTGTGTAACGGCCGGCCGTTACAACCAAGGGATTCGGGTGAGACTCGGCGGATTCGAAAAATCGGATACTTGCTTGCTTCATGAACTGCTTGATGGTAGGCAGTTTAAGATCACAGTGAAGCTGTGAGTTCCGCACGAACCACGGAGAGTCCGTGGCTCGGCGCATGAAGCGGTTTTGCAAGGTTTGCATTGTTTTTAAACGGGCATCGTGCACGTGTGCGAACACTGGACTCGCGTATGTCATTATTGGTCTAATGCACGCGGTGTAAAGTCTCACCTTACATTTAAGGGAGAGTTTACTGCGCGCATTGATCATGGGATGGAGACGCCCGAGAGCGAACGCGGCTCGCGCGCGTACTCGCTTTATGTGCTCTCGGAACGTGAGTTTGCGATCTAAGGTTACACCCAGATACTTGGCTTGCTGCTCCCAAGGGATTGGCTCGCCGAAAAGAGTGATCGGAGGGGGGAGAGAGGGAGCAGCTTTCCTCTTCGAGAAGAGGATTGCTGCGCTCTTAGTGGGATTGACCTCGATTCTCCATTTTCTGAACCACTTCCCTAGGGTTGTGACAGACTCTTGGAGAATGCGACCTATGGCTTCAGGCGACATGCCTGTATATCTCGAAGCCACTATTGTTGGGGCCGATTGGTATTAATTACCAAGATAAAACCTATAGGTACATATTTGTACACAACCAAGTTACGTGGGGCTACGAAACACGTAGAATCTTTGTCGAAACAGATAGCAACACCTGCTGATGTTGACAAATGTCAACGAATTTAAGTTGCATCAGTCTCGCACAGAAATAGATTCTAACACATTCATGGAATACCTTGAAAATTGACATTTAATGTAGACGACGTAGATTGTTGCGATGTTACCACAAGTTGCTTGCCTATGTGTGTGTAATAGTACACACAGAAGGGGTAGACAGAGATACAACGTTACATACGTCCCAGATGGCGGGATGACTTACATAAGAGGGCAGGCAATGACTGGATGCATAAAGCAGCAGACCGGGCTCTGTGGCGTACATTGGGAGAGGCCTATGTCCAGCAGTGGACTACAACGGGCTGATGATGATGATGATGATGATGATACGTCCCATATGGGTACTTAATTGAAGACGATTCTATAGCTTCTCTATACATGAGGGACTGAAACCCTTGGCTTAGTGTGAAATTTAAGCTGAAAATCTTCAGAATGTAGGAAAATCAATTGCATTCAATCACGCTCAAAAGTCTCATCATTCTTAGATAACGTTCGGAAACAAACAGAGGCGTAACAAAACTGTCCGTCCGTTTAATTGGCGGAGTCTATGACGAAATGAGACGCGGAAACACATTGGGCGCGGGTTCACGCTACTGACCTCACGAATCCAAGATGCAACCTCACAATTAAGCGCTTCTCGTGAGCAGCCACTCAAGCTATTAAGAATAATATAATTGTGGTACGAAAGCGAAGATTTTATGCAAAAGTACCTCTTGATTGGTTGAATATGTTGATATTCAATTTCTGTCCAATAAAGATGGTTCGATTGATACTTATTACGCAATGGCCGATTTATTATCCATGATTGTGAAACTGTAATATTTTTGGTGGTTTTTATTGAGTTTTCCTTGGGCGTATAGCTAGGTATAAACATAAATTATGTTACATAAGTATAATAGGTATATAACCTCTTTTCTGGGTTTGTAAGTAACCTACATCCTGTCCCATGATTCCATCTACCCCTATGTCAAATATCATTACCATAGATTTAGTGGCTCAGGCGTGATAAAGTCTTCCGGAGTCTGTCTTTTTAGAGGTCCTGGGACCTCCCTCGTTTGTGCAGATGGTGGCCACCGGGGTGGTTTTAGTGAGGTAGAAATTCCACACTACCCGGTCCCTACCCCACGGGGCCGGGTGCCTTTTGAAGGTTTCCCCCCGATAACAAAAAAAAAAAGGCGTGATAAAGTCACAAAAAAAAGGCGTCACCAGTAAGTCACCAAAAGACAACTACCAAAAGATAACAATTTCTAATAGTGCATTTATAGAAGAAGGCATTAGTAGATAGGTATATTACAGTACGGCCGACGTATCTTGGCGATCCTGAAGTTAGTTGATTAGCTGCGCAATGGATCTTTTAGGGCGAAACTGTCTACTGCGCAGCTAATCGGCTAACTTCAGGATCGCCAAGGTACGTCGGCCGTACTTTACCAGCTTACAATATCGTCCCACTGCAGGGCAAAGGCCTCTTCTAAGGTTACTAAGTAACTATCAATTCGATTATGAGCTAAAGCCAAACAAAACTAAATAATTATGGGGATTTAAAAGGAATTAATTCAAGACGCTCTTGTTTAATATCAATCAATCAATTTCAATTATGCATTATGCCTGTAAAGGCCTATTTAATACCTACTTAATAATATATTTTATGAAAGCAATAAGGATTTTACAATAAGCCCACTAAGAAATATATAATGTATTTATTTAACATAAATTATAACCTATTAGGTACATTAACAATTAAACCGTTTACGATTACCGTTTAAATAGCTATTTAGAGATCGTTAAACGATTAATTAACTTGTAGTCCACGCAAACTATTATGCTTTACAATTAGTTGGTAACTACGGTTTTGCCCGCGAGTTCGTCTGTGAGGACAATTTTTGTACGTCTTTTCTAGGATTAGAGAGAACTTTATTCTACCTAAGGCTCAAGTTATCTGCATTAAGATCTGTTCAGTGGAAGTAGGTAGTGGTGAGGTGACACAGACATATGAGATACACACATAAAAATATACGCATTAAGAACACAATTCCGTTCTAAGAGGAAACGAACTAGGCGTGTGCCTGCTCAATACAACCTATTGCCATAGGCTTGTCAACTTATTAAATAAGACTTATGATGAGCAAAATGTGGGCGTTTAGACTTTTGAAAAAACGTCGCCCCACACTAGGAATTTCTCCTGTGTCGTGGATACGTTTCACAAACATGAAATATCACATACACAAACACACAGACTCGGGACAAACATCCGATCGAATCGCACAAATATTTGCCCCTGGCGGAATCGAACCTGCAACGCCTAGCGCAGCAGTGCAATCGCGTCGTCGTATTCGTTAATTATAAAGAAGAACAGCTCTGCCTATCCCTTCGAAGATGATAGGTGTGGTTATACATCTATAAGTATAGAGGAAAAAATTAATAGCAGCACGTTTGCTATTAATAGTCACGTGATTGTTACAAGGTCAGCACGAACCATATTGAAGTGAATTTAGCAAATTAAGGTAATAAATTACAGTTTTTCTGTCAAAGGTATTTCCTAAATGAATAATGTTTAGATGTAACATACAGCGTAAGTGGTGATAAATCAATCAAAAGTGGAATTTGGATTAGTTTTTTTATTTTCCATTTAAATTCGACATCTTTACGATTGACGATAATGAAGTTTTTTTATGTAGGAACTTTACAATTTACAGGCACTTATGCTTGATTGTCTAGATTTTAGAGTATGTTCGTATGAGTGTAAAAATATCTAGTGAAACCGCCGAGATTAGTTTGATAATGATTAAATATATTATTGTCTAATAAAGGTTGTCCTCCTACGGCTCATCTCTGCTGTGACATAGCTAACTACGCAGGAAAAATTGTAGTGCACAAGTATGCTCGCAAACACAGGTGCACTCTGTATTTCCTTGCACAGTGCACTGGTCCGAAGGGTCTATAAACCGATACGATGGGAGATACCTATATCAGCCGCAAATCCAGCGGCTTAACTTGTTTGATGTGCGGAAAACGGAATACTTATACTGCAGCTTGACGACCTGATTAGCGCAGTGGCTAAGCGATTGGACTGTTGCGCTAGGGGTTGCGGGTTCGATTCCCCAACAGGGCAAAAATTTGTGTGATCCGCAGGTGTTTGTCCCGAGTCTGGGTGTTTGTTTATGTGATATTTTATGTTTGTGAAACGCACCCACGATACAGGAGAAATTCCTAGTGTCGGGTGACGTTTTATATAAATAAAAAAAAGCTCAAGCGAGGGCTATATAACTGAAAAATGCACAAGAATAAACTAAAAGTATTTTTATGTACCTACCTACAACATTACAAATAGCTGTAACATATTTCATAATATTGATTTCAGTTTCCAATCTATAGGTTACAGGCACTTTACACTATTATGTTCAATTTGCAATGCTTGTAAACGACACTGTACATCAAAAAACCTGTCGATGTCGTAAATGCTAAGTACGACTCTATTAAATACTGAACAAAACATTTCAATACATCACGAAATATCTTTTGAAACACACTGTTTAGAATCCGCATTAACTTCATATATGGCAGAGGTCGTTCAATTGAGTAATGTCCTCATTTTCCGACGAATTAACTGCAGTAACATGGAAACTTAGTTGATAACATGAAAATAGAAGACAGCAGTCCTAAAATGCATGGATAGGTTTAAAAAAAGTCCTTTTGAGGTCATCTTTGGTAGGGAATAATCCTAGCCGATGGATTTCGGAATAGATCATTATATAACTGACATCTGATTGTGTTCTACCGTCAACGATGACGTTTTTAATCTACTTTTGTATCGGCTCCGGCTATAGTCCAGCAGTATGATGACCATTGACCAACTAAGTTTACATAACATAACGTCACGCCTGTACTCCCCGAAGGGTAGAAATAAATAGTAGGCAACACGCATGTCATCATTTCGCTAATAGGTCCCAAACTCTCTAATTGGAGGCGAGCCTATTGCCATTAACCGGGTCCAAAACTCCGTGCTGCAACTAAGTTGATTTGTAGGTACTATTATCTAATTTATTTTATTTTATTTCCAGGGCCCCATGAAGCGGCTGTCATGCGCATAGCGGCACTGATCGCACTCGTGCAGGTTCGTACCAAATTCTTTACAAATTACATTAGTCAGTCAATATTGACTTAAACTTATTATTGTTAATTAATATCCACTTATTGATATAATGACTGCTGTTATTCACCTGTTATCATTTATCATTATTATTATTATTTATCTAATGGTTACTATGGTAATTATTTAGTCACTTGAAGTTGCAAACTTATTCACTGTTTTAAGTAATTCTCACGTGTACAAGTAGTGCCGAATAAACATGATGAGCCGATTGGCGCAGTGGCTAAGCGATTGGGCTGCTGCGCTAAGCTTGCGGGTTCGAATCTCGCACGGGACAAACATTTGTGCGAAAAATGTTTGTCCCGAGTCTAGGTGTATGTGATATTTCATGATTGTGAAACGCACCCACAATATAGAAGAAATTCTTAAAAGTTATAATAGTAAAACACTTATGCTTGTCCGCATTCAAGACCTACCGGCTACCTGACATAGAATATGTTGCCATAATTATGTACACAACATTATTTACATACTACACAGTAGGTACCATAAGTGCAACATATTGTACAGAACTACAAAGGAAATACCGAAGCATAATTCAATACAAATCCGTGCAATTCATAATATGTATGATCAATCATGTGTTGACGCATTACAGTAGCAGTATAAAATATGTTGTTTTGTGTGCAGTGACAAAATACTTACATAACTAGGTTAGTTAGCGTTATTTGTTACAGCGGGCACTGACCCAGCGATACCTTAAGGTCAAAGGTTCAAATCGCATTCTCTCATCTAAATAATGTTGTAACTATGTCCCTTTAACAAACACACGCTTTTATAAAGATGCAATCTTCATTGTAATCTGTGTCAGTAAAAATAAACAATTTATATTTTAATGAGATGATATTTTTTCACATTGAAACAAGTATAACCATAAGCAAACTAACAATCTTCCATTTAATCTCATTTAATTTTAGTATGTTTGTCCTCAATTTATGCGTAAACCATCGATCAGATTGAGATAAAACTACAGTGGGCTGTAGTGTAGGGTTTTCTGAGAACGCCCGAGAGGAATTTCGGCCCAATTTTTATCCAAATCCCTGCGGAAAATGTCGCGGGCTCCAGCTAGTGCAAGATAAAAATGTAATTTCAGATTTTCTAGTTAGACTTTTAAAGGTGATAAACACTTGATCCAATCGATTCAACTACTATATGTCGCAGGTCAAGCAATTTATTTAAACGAATATAAATACTGTTAATAATAATGATGATAGATCTTCTTATAAGTGGACCGATTAATGCTAAGCAATTTTGAATAGAAGTGACAACAAAACTGCACGCATTTTAAGAATATTTATCTGGGCCATAGTTCTTCGTCTTTTACGACTCGCTTCCCTGTTACAAAAAGGGAGTTGTAGTAATTATTTATCCTCTTAAATATATACATAATATTTATACAAAATATATACAAAATTGTATAATATGGAGCGTGTTTTAGTTTTCATAACGCGCAGTGGTTTGTGACACCAAATTAAGTACGTGAGAGTAAATATGCATTGTATTCGCTGCTAACAATAAATTACAGATTCAACGATGATAAGTCCCGTCAACTCACACAGATCCTTGGTAATTTGAAGGGTTACACGGTTGCTTAACGTATTTATCTGTTCAGTTTTAAAAATATTTAAATCTATTTGAATTTTTCTTATAAACCAAAAGTAAATCGCTCATTGTATGTAAGGGAAAGGCTTAAAAGAATGTAAGTAATACCATTCTGCCCTCGAAAAATATTAGTAAGAGACATATACACAAGAGACAGTACAATAGTAAGAGACAACAAACCCGGTGTGCGGTCCAATGTAGGCTGAATACCATTTTAATGGGACCTATATAGCGATGGCTTGAAACAAAATACAAATTACTCTGAAAAACTTCTATAGATCCTTATCTGGGATTGACACGCAACTTTTTGCATACGAATCTGGTTCTAAATCCACTAAGAAATCACGACATTGACGTACTTAGTACCTATATTAATTTGTATTCTTCATGTCTGTAGCTGTCGCTCGCTACAGCTGTTTCAGATGACACCCAAACGTTGACCGCGTTCGAACTGAACCGCGCACTTACCGGCGACAATGCGCTCTCACCGTTCTACGAGAGCAGCGAAGAATCTGGGGTCACCTTCATACGGGGATCAAGAGCCGCAGACTCGCCCTCTTCCCCGGACATCGACGTACAATGCTCCGGCGACTTTATCGACGTGACTGTCGAGTTCCCGGACGTGTTCGACGGTATCATATACAGTAAGGGATACCTGAACGATCCTAAGTGCAAGTGAGTATCTTTTATAACTTTTGTGGGCAAACAAAAGCTTAATTACCTTAACTTTTAAACTATCGCGTTGCATGGTGATAATTAAACTACAACACAGGAATTAACGCAAAACAAGCCAAAATGAATAAAATTGGGTTCGCGTGGCTAGCAATGCAATGGCTAGATTAATGCCAGAGTAATATAATACAAAAACTATCTATAAATATAAATAACTTTAAGTCCTTATCCTCAACAAGATAGATCCATATCGAAAGAGCTCAATTATCTCCAAATGTGTCCGATACACATTAAAGATACTCAAATTAAATCTGTTTCATTCCAGATATGTATCGTTAGGAGGAAGCCAATCGCGGTACTCATTCAGAGTACCCCTGAATGGCTGTGGATCTCGACCCCTCTGTAATGCATGCGGCACTATCGACAATGTGCTGGTATTCCAAGCTGACGACCTATTGCAGGGCACTCAGGACTTTGCCCGCAAGGTATGTTATTGTGAAGATTATTTTAATTATTTTTTAAATAATGTACCGCTACTAGCTTGTTTGAACGATAAGCAAAGAATTATTGAGTGTGTGTACGAACTCGATCAAATTCTAGTCCGAAGGAATATTTTTTCATTAAGAAACATTTTAAAACTATTTGTCAAACACTGGAAGAAAAGTGAGGACTGAACTTTGATACTTATGTTGTTTTTTTACTTCATTATGAATTTATAAAAAAAAAACTGATAATACCACTTTCCAAAGAAGTTCCAAAATTGAAACTTTATTCCATTGATTTTTAAGCTAAAATACAAACACCTAATCTATCCATACCATAGGAAACACAAAAACTTGTTAATAGGCAGTTAATAATGTCATTATTGTTTGTATTTTCCCAGGTGTCATGCGCACGCACTTCACTGGAGGTGTCGACTGGCGTCGTGTCTTCAAGGGAGCAGCACACACTGAAGCTAAAACCATTCATGGTTGATATGTTGGACGTTGTAGCTGTAGAAGGACCCGCTGGCGGTGTGGAATGTTGGATGGACATCCAGCAGGGAGTCTTTCCTAACGTAAGCCTTTACTTCGAGCCTCTATGTTAGAATATTGTCAAGTTGTTACACACTATTTAGTGGTTGCACTTTTGAGCAAAGAAGCAAGTATTTGGGGTGTATAGAAGTATTTGGATTTATTTGGTTATTATGGTTTCCTTACATTTGCAATACGACCAGATAGAAAAATATTAGATTATATAATAATTATACGACCACAAATTGTTAGTTTGCGTGTTTATCCAAAAACAGCACGTGATCAATAAAAAGTTATTGCCATTATAATCTGCTTTTAAGATTTTTTTCTATTGAACCTCGTTGTAGGCTCAACGAGAACTACTTATCTAATATTGGTTAATAAAACTGTCTGAAATACATACGATGATGTAACATTAACCCTTCCTTGGAGTGTTTATCACTTCTACTATCTAAAATTATAATTAATATTATATATACGTGGTATTTTAATTAACTAAACTTATATCTTAACAGACTACCCCTCTGAAAGACTCGATCAAAATCGGTGAATATTTGACAATCCTGGTGTACCTGAAGGATTACAAAAATCAGTTTAACCTCAAGATTCACGATTGTTGGGCGTATGACAGCGAAAGCTACGATAGTCCCAAGACCAATAAGATCCAACTTACCGACAAAGAGGGATGCCCTAAGTAAGAATATTTTTCAGAATACTTTTCATTTTACAACTTAGAAAAACTTAAACTTGCCCCGTAAGTGACGTGGTCGCTAAGCGCAACTGCTGAGCATGACGTCTTAGTTTCGAACACTGAGGCGGGCAAGGTGTTACTGGATTTTTCCATTAGGTAATTCTAAGTAATAGCACGGAGTATAGATTTGAGCCCGGTTTATGAAAATAGGCTTTCCCAATAACATTAAGACCCTAACATAATTGGCAATACTACCCAATCCTACCCCTTCAGGGAGTACAGGCCTGATGTTATGTTATATTGAAAAACTTGAAAACGTACATAATATATTGAACGTGAAGAATGTACGTACTACATAGACTAACAGATCTTGTAGGTCTTTAAAAATTAAAATAGTATTAAATCTCTCAACAGGAAGAAGAAGCTCATTGAATTGTGGCAAAAAACGACAAACACGGGCAAAAGTGGGGCCACTCTCATAGCATACAGCAAAGTGAGCGCCTTCCGCTTCCCAGAAACAGACCAAGTCTACCTAACGTGTAATGTAGAGGTAAATATGATCAAAGAGCCACATGTTCATAAAAATGAGATTTGTATTTATTTATTTATGAATTTCATTGTCTTCGGTTACAGCTCTGCACGAATAACTGCGATTCAAGCTGCGACGGATATATTCAAGAAATTTCAACAACAATAAGACCGTCGCAAAGATGCTACCCTGGCTCAAGAGATCCAGAATGCCAACGTGTAACTCTCACTCCTGAAACTCCACGATGCTTCCCGGGTTCAAATGATCCTAGGTGCCCGAAACCACCAACAACGCCTGAACCACCACGATGCTTCCCGGGTTCAAATGATCCTAGGTGCCCAAAACCACCAACCACTCCTGAACCTCCACGATGCTTCCCGGGTTCAAATGATCCTAGGTGCCCGAAACCACCAACCACGCCTGAACCACCACGATGCTTCCCGGGTTCAAATGATCCTAGGTGCCCAAAACCACCAACCACGCCTGAACCTCCGCGATGCTTCCCAGGGTCCAATGACCCCAGATGCCCCAAACCACCAACAACACCTGAACCACCCCGCTGTTACCCAGGCTCGAACGACCCCAGGTGCCCTAAACCACCTACTACGCCCGTGTGCTATCCCGGATCTCCTGACACAAAATGTCCTCAGCCCCCACGACCAACTACTTTGAATCCTCCGACTTATTTGCCACCGACAACGCCTGAACCACCTCGTTGTTACCCAGGTTCGAATGACCCCAGGTGCCCTAGACCACCAACAACTCCTGAACCACCCCGCTGCTTCCCAGGCTCAAATGATCCTAGGTGCCCTAAACCACCGACAACACCTGAACCACCACGATGCTTCCCTGGTTCCAATGACCCTAGGTGCCCTAAACCACCAACAACTCCTGAACCACCTCGTTGTTACCCTGGTTCGAATGACCCCAGGTGCCCTAGACCACCAACAACTCCTGAACCACCCCGCTGCTTCCCAGGCTCAAATGATCCTAGGTGCCCTAAACCACCGACAACACCTGAACCACCACGATGCTTCCCTGGTTCCAATGACCCTAGGTGCCCTAAACCACCAACAACTCCTACACCACCCCGTTGCTTCCCAGGCTCGAATGACCCGAGGTGCCCAAAACCACCAACTACGCCAGTGTGCTATCCCGGATCACCCGATCCAAAATGTCCTAAGCCCCCACGGCCAACTACTTTAAATCCCCCTACTTATTTGCCACCGACAACGCCTGAACCTCCACGGTGCTTCCCAGGTTCGAATGACCCCAGGTGCCCGAAACCACCAACCACACCAGAACCACCACGATGCTTCCCTGGTTCCAATGACCCTAGGTGCCCTAAACCACCAACAACTCCTGAACCTCCACGGTGCTTCCCAGGATCTAATGACCCTAGGTGCCCTAAACCACCAACAACTCCTGAACCTCCACGGTGCTTCCCAGGCTCGAGTGACCCGAGGTGCCCGAAACCACCAACTACACCTGAACCTCCTCGTTGCTTCCCAGGCTCAAATGACCCGAGATGCCCTAAACCACCAACAACTCCTACACCACCCCGTTGCTTCCCAGGCTCGAATGACCCGAGGTGCCCAAAACCACCAACTACGCCAGTGTGCTATCCCGGATCACCCGATCCAAAATGTCCTAAGCCCCCACGGCCAACTACTTTAAATCCCCCTACTTATTTGCCACCGACAACGCCTGAACCTCCACGATGCTTCCCAGGCTCGAATGACCCCAGGTGCCCGAAACCACCAACCACACCAGAACCACCACGATGCTTCCCTGGTTCCAATGACTCTAGGTGCCCTAAACCACCAACAACTCCTGAACCTCCACGGTGCTTCCCAGGATCTAATGATCCTAGGTGCCCTAAACCACCAACAACACCTGAACCACCGCGTTGCTTCCCAGGCTCAAATGACCCGAGGTGCCCTAAACCACCAACAACACCTGAACCACCCCGTTGCTTCCCAGGCTCCAATGATCCTAGGTGCCCTAAACCACCAACAACACCTGAACCACCCCGTTGCTTCCCAGGCTCGAATGACCCGGGGTGCCCTAAACCACCAACAACACCTGAACCACCCCGTTGCTTCCCAGGCTCGAATGATCCTAGGTGCCCTAAACCACCAACAACACCTGAACCACCCCGTTGCTTCCCAGGCTCGAATGACCCGGGGTGCCCTAAACCACCAACAACACCTGAACCACCCCGTTGCTTCCCAGGCTCGAATGACCCAAGGTGCCCTAAAACACCAACAACACCAGAACCACCACGATGCTTCCCAGGCTCGAATGACCCTAGGTGCCCGAAACCACCAACTACGCCTGAACCTCCTCGTTGCTTCCCTGGATCCAATGACCCTAGGTGCCCCAAACCACCGACAACGCCCGTGTGCTACCCTGGGTCACCCGATCCCAAATGTCCTCAACCACCACGACCAACGACTTTAAATCCCCCTACCTATTTGCCACCAATTACATCTGCACCTAAATGCTACCCAGGTTCAAATGACGCCAGGTGTCCGAAACCTCCAACAACTCCTGAACCTCCAAGGTGCTTCCCTGGCTCGAACGACCCTAGGTGCCCTAAACCGCCAACAACTCCCGCACCACCACGATGCTTCCCTGGTTCCAATGACCCTAGGTGCCCTAAACCACCAACAACTCCCGCACCACCACGATGCTTCCCTGGTTCCAATGACCCTAGGTGCCCTAAACCACCAACAACACCTGAACCTCCACGGTGCTTCCCAGGCTCGAACGACCCTAGGTGCCCTAAACCACCAACAACTCCCGCACCACCACTATGCTTCCCGGGTTCAAATGACCCTAGGTGCCCTAAACCACCAACTACCCCTGAACCTCCACGTTGCTTCCCTGGTTCCAATGATCCTAGGTGCCCTAAACCACCAACAACACCTGAACCTCCACGGTGCTTCCCAGGATCTAATGACCCTAGGTGCCCTAAACCACCAACAACACCTGAACCTCCACGGTGCTTCCCAGGCTCGAACGACCCTAGGTGCCCTAAACCACCAACAACTCCCGCACCACCACGATGCTTCCCTGGTTCCAATGACCCTAGGTGCCCTAAACCACCAACAACACCTGAACCTCCACGGTGCTTCCCAGGTTCGAATGACCCCAGGTGCCCGAAACCACCAACTACGCCTGAACCTCCTCGTTGCTTCCCTGGATCCAATGACCCTAGGTGCCCCAAACCACCAACTACACCCGTGTGCTATCCAGGGTCACCCGATCCCAAATGTCCTCAGCCGCCTCGACCAACGACTTTAAATCCCCCTACCTATTTGCCACCAGTTACACCCGCACCTAAATGCTACCCAGGTTCAAATGACGCCAGGTGTCCGAAACCTCCAACAACTCCTGAACCTCCAAGGTGCTTCCCTGGCTCGAACGACCCTAGGTGCCCTAAACCACCAACAACTCCCGCACCCCCACGATGCTTCCCGGGTTCAAATGACCCTAGGTGCCCTAAACCACCAACAACACCTGAACCACCTCGTTGCTTCCCTGGCTCGAATGATCCTAGTTGCCCTAAACCACCAACAACTCCCGCACCACCACGATGCTTCCCTGGTTCCAATGACCCTAGGTGCCCGAAAACACCAACAACACCTGAACCACCGCGTTGCTTCCCAGGCTCGAATGACCCCAGGTGCCCGAAACCGCCAACTACCCCTGAACCTCCACGGTGCTTCCCAGGCTCAAACGACCCTAGGTGCCCTAAACCACCAACAACTCCCGCACCACCACGATGCTTCCCTGGTTCCAATGACCCTAGGTGCCCTAAACCACCAACAACACCTGAACCTCCACGGTGCTTCCCAGGTTCGAATGACCCCAGGTGCCCGAAACCACCAACTACGCCTGAACCTCCTCGTTGCTTCCCTGGATCCAATGACCCTAGGTGCCCTAAACTACCAACAACACCTGAACCTCCACGGTGCTTCCCAGGATCTAATGACCCTAGGTGCCCTAAACCACCAACAACACCTGAACCTCCACGGTGCTTCCCAGGCTCGAACGACCCTAGGTGCCCTAAACCACCAACAACTCCCGCACCACCACGATGCTTCCCTGGTTCCAATGACCCTAGGTGCCCTAAACCACCAACAACACCTGAACCTCCACGGTGCTTCCCAGGTTCGAATGACCCCAGGTGCCCGAAACCACCAACTACGCCTGAACCTCCTCGTTGCTTCCCTGGATCCAATGACCCTAGGTGCCCCAAACCACCAACTACACCCGTGTGCTATCCAGGGTCACCCGATCCCAAATGTCCTCAGCCGCCACGACCAACGACTTTAAATCCCCCTACCTATTTGCCACCAGTTACACCCGCACCTAAATGCTACCCAGGTTCAAATGACGCCAGGTGTCCGAAACCTCCAACAACTCCTGAACCTCCAAGGTGCTTCCCTGGCTCGAATGACCCTAGGTGCCCTAAACCACCAACAACTTCTGCACCCCCACGATGCTTCCCGGGTTCAAATGACCCTAGGTGCCCTAAACCACCAACAACACCTGAACCACCTCGTTGCTTCCCTGGCTCGAATGATCCTAGGTGCCCTAAACCACCAACAACTCCCGCACCACCACGATGCTTCCCTGGTTCCAATGACCCTCGGTGCCCTAAACCACCAACAACACCTGAACCTCCACGGTGCTTCCCAGGCTCGAACGACCCTAGGTGCCCTAAACCACCAACAACTCCCGCACCACCACGATGCTTCCCGGGTTCAAATGACCCTAGGTGCCCTAAACCACCAACAACACCTGAACCACCTCGTTGCTTCCCTGGCTCGAATGACCCCAGGTGCCCGAAACCACCAACTACGCCTGAACCTCCTCGTTGCTTCCCTGGATCCAATGACCCTAGGTGCCCCAAACCGCCAACTACGCCCGTGTGCTATCCTGGGTCACCCGATCCCAAATGTCCTCAGCCACCACGACCAACGACTGTAAATCCCCCTACCTATTTGCCACCAGTTACACCTGCACCTAAATGCTACCCAGGTTCAAATGACGCCAGGTGTCCGAAACCTCCAACAACTCCTGAACCTCCAAGGTGCTTCCCTGGCTCGAACGACCCTAGGTGCCCTAAACCACCAACAACTCCCGCACCCCCACGATGCTTCCCGGGTTCCAATGACCCTAGGTGCCCTAAACCACCAACAACACCTGAACCACCTCGTTGCTTCCCTGGCTCGAATGATCCTAGGTGCCCTAAACCACCAACAACTCCCGAACCACCACGATGCTTCCCGGGTTCCAATGACCCTAGGTGCCCTAAACCACCAACAACACCTGAACCACCGCGTTGCTTCCCAGGCTCGAATGACCCCAGGTGCCCGAAACCACCAACTACCCTTGAACCTCCACGTTGCTTCCCTGGTTCCAATGATCCTAGGTGCCCTAGACCACCAACAACTCCAGCACCACCGCGTTGTTTCCCGGGCTCCAATGACCCAAGATGCCCTAAACCACCAACTACGCCAGTTTGCTATCCCGGATCACCCGATCCCAAATGTCCTCAACCGCCACGACCAACGACATTAAATCCCCCTACCTATTTGCCACCAGTTACACCTGCACCTAAGTGCTATCCCGGTTCAAATGACCCTAAGTGTCCTAAACCAACTACTACTCCTGAACCACCACGTTGCTATCCTGGCAATACAGATCCAAGGTGTCCAAGACCTACAACTACGCCTAAACCACCACGTTGCTACCCCGGCAACACAGATCCTAGGTGCCCTAGGCCAACGACTACTCCTGAATCACCACGTTGCTACCCTGGGAACACAGATACTAGGTGCCCCAGGCCTACAACTACGCCTGAACCTCCACGCTGCTTCCCGGGCTCCAATGACCCAAGATGCCCTAAACCAACAACTACCCCCGCACCTCCACGTTGCTACCCTGGCAATACAGATCCTAGGTGCCCCAGGCCAACGACTACTGCTTGTTATCCTGGATCACCCGATCCCAAATGTCCTCAACCGCCACGACCAACAACATTAAATCCCCCTACTTATTTGCCACCAGTGACTCCAGCACCTAAATGCTATCCAGGTACCGATGACCCTCGGTGCCCAAAGCCAACGACTACGCCCGCTCCTCCACGTTGTTTCCCTGGCTCCAATGACCCTAGGTGCCCGAAGCCAACAACAACTCCTGCACCACCGCGTTGCTACCCAGGCTCTAATGATCCGAGGTGTCCAAGGCCAACAACAACACCCGCACCACCGCGTTGCTACCCTGGCAGTACAGATCCTAGGTGCCCCAGGCCTACAACTACGGCTGAACCTCCACGCTGCTTCCCGGGCTCCAATGACCCCAGATGCCCTAAACCAACAACAACCCCCGCACCTCCCCGTTGCTACCCTGGCAATACAGATCCTAGGTGCCCCAGGCCAACGACTACTGCTTGTTATCCTGGATCACCCGATCCCAAATGTCCACAACCACCACGACCAACGACTTTAAATCCCCCTACTTATCTACCACCCGTGACACTTGCACCTAAGTGCTATCCTGGTTCAGATGACCCTAGGTGCCCGAAACCAACAACAACTCCTGCACCACCGCGTTGCTACCCAGGCACTAATGATGCTAGGTGTCCAAAGCCAACTACAACACCCGCACCTCCTAGTTGCTATCCTGGCAATACAGATCCTAGGTGTCCACGACCTACAACTACGCCTGAACCTCCACGTTGCTACCCCGGCAACACAGATCCTAGGTGCCCTAGGCCAACGACTACTTCTGAACCGCCACGTTGCTTCCCCGGCAACTCAGATCCTAGGTGCCCTAGGCCAACGACTACTCCTGAGCCACCACGTTGCTACCCTGGCAACACAGATCCTAGGTGCCCCAGGCCAACGACTACTCCTGAACCACCACGTTGCTTCCCCGGCAACTCAGATCCTAGGTGCCCTAGGCCAACGACTACTCCTGAGCCACCACGTTGCTACCCCGGCAACACAGATCCTAGGTGCCCCAGGCCAACGACTACTCCTGAACCACCACGTTGCTACCCTGGCAACACAGATCCTAGGTGCCCCAGGCCAACGACTACTGCATGTTACCCTGGATCACCCGATCCTAAATGTCCTCAGCAGCCGCGACCAACAACTTTAAATCCCCCTACTTATTTGCCACCAGTGACATCTACACCTAAGTGTTATCCAGGTTCAAATGACCCCAGGTGCCCTAAACCACCAACAACACCTGAACCGCCTCGTTGTTACCCTGGTTCTAATGACCCCAGGTGCCCTAAACCACCAACAACTCCTGAACCACCTCGTTGTTACCCAGGTTCTAAAGACCCCAGGTGCCCTAAACCACCAACTACTCCTGAACCACCTCGTTGTTACCCAGGTTCTAATGACCCCAGGTGCCCTAGACCACCAACAACTCCTGAACCACCTCGTTGTTACCCAGGTTCTAAAGACCCCAGGTGCCCTAAACCACCAACTACTCCTGAACCACCTCGTTGTTACCCCGGTTCGAATGACCCCAGGTGCCCTAGACCACCAACAACTCCTGAACCACCTCGTTGTTACCCAGGTTCTAATGACCCCAGGTGCCCTAAACCACCAACAACTCCTGAACCACCTCGTTGTTACCCTGGTTCGAATGACCCCAGGTGCCCTAAACCACCAACAACTCCTGAACCACCTCGTTGTTACCCAGGTTCTAATGACCCCAGGTGCCCTAAACCACCAACAACTCCTGAACCACCTCGTTGTTACCCTGGTTCGAATGACCCCAGGTGCCCTAAACCACCAACAACTCCTGAACCACCTCGTTGTTACCCTGGTTCGAATGACCCCAGGTGCCCTAGACCACCAACAACTCCTGAACCACCTCGTTGTTACCCAGGTTCTAATGACCCTAGATGCCCAAAGCCTACTACCTTCAAACCCTCAACTCCAAGTTCATGCTACCCAGGTTCTAGGGACCCCAAATGTCCACAACCCTTCGCTCCTAGCAGCACAAACCCACCCTCAACATATTTGCCTCCATTCCCTGAAGAAAATGAGGTTAATTCCCCAAGAGTAAGCAGAGCCCACAAGGACTTTGACGATGAAAAATCATACGATGATTCACAATCGGATATAGGTAAGCAGTGATTTAACAAACACTTACGCATAGTTTGACGTCTATTATTTCTTTTCAGAATTTGAACCTAATTAGCTAAAGTATTGAACAGTGTTAAAAATAATATGTATATTTTTATTGCTGCAATACGTGTACTTTTTCCCAACATTTCAATTCTTGCCAAGGAAAATTAATCAAAAAACAAACGATGCCGTTTTAGTTTTCTTCGAATAGGCCTCGTGACTTTTGTCCCATGCCGTAATGGTAGGCTACAATAGCTACAAAGCAATAATTAATGACGTGGGGCAAAATTATATGCACATATTGAAACTTATATTCTATTTTCACAGATTCGTTTGAATTCACTCGAACGCAACCGAGGTCACGAAAGGTGCGTGATGTAAGCGGTGTCAATGAATCTGCTGCGTTGGCCAGTAATGGAACTGCCACCCTATACGTAGCCATGGGCTCAGCTATACTGATGATTGTATCAGTTACCCTTGCCATATATTTGTACAAGAATAATAGGAAACATAAACAAAGAACTGTTACTTCACACGCTAAAATAGAAACGCAGAATCCTTGTTAAAAATTTGGTTACCTATTATGATGTTAATTAAATCTTGTGATATTATAACTTTTAATAGAACTACTTGATTCATTCCAATTAACAATTGTATAAAATCTTAATGGCTGCGTTACATGGATTGATAATATTTAAGTACCTAATTTCACTGCCTTTTTAGCTTTATTTTTTTCGGGCGCTTATGCATGCCTATTTTATCACTATATAAAATAGTGCCATAATATTACAATATTGTGTCTTCTTCGATGCATCCTCAGAATTTATAATGTATATTTTATCCCTAGTCAATATACTTATGTATTTAATTATATTCTGAATTCATAATGTATAAAAGCAAATATTATTATTTACTCATTGTTTAATATACTCATTTGTGATATTTTTGTGTAAATATATTTACCAGTACGCTGATGTGGCCATTGAATGTATAGTGAACGTACGTATTATGTAAATGTTAGATGGGTAGCTTAGGTACATTCTGCTCAACTCGAATCTGCTAAACATAATTGTAACGATAATTCCTTTATGTGATATCATGTAGAATGTACCTAACGTCATCAAATATAATTTTCAATGATTTATAATGTTAGTAAGATTGCTTTTCGAGTCAATCGAAGTAAAACATTCTATGAATGTCGAAATATTGTTTTATTTTATTTTGTAAGTAAAGTATATTGGCAATCTCCATTATCATTTTAATTGTATATACCCTACTATAAATTAGTTATCAGTTGCTAAAAACGGTAAAGAAAAACATCGTATGAAAACCGGCACACCTGAGAGACTTTTCAAAAGTGTGTAAAGCCGTGTCAGAGGCCTGCAGGCGGTTTAGGCTCTGACACCAGGTTGTTCTTCAACCATAAAATAAGAAGAGGATTTTATATTCCTCCCCCTATCAAAGCAGCATGTTTATAATACCAAAACCAGAACACGGCTTTTACTTAAAAATAATATAATAGTACAAATCTCTTTGATCAAAATCGCTATCAATCCTTCAGGATTATGCAAAAAGTTAGTTCACTACTATCTGTATTTCTTTAGATACAAAAGCTCATTAGATTGCATATAAACTATGTTTCTGATATCTAAATGATATTTAAGTTTGATACAGGCAGACAGCACGAATTCTAAGGCTAATTCCACTGCTTCCGCACTAATAACGATATGAGTGTCGCAAATTGACGACCCGATTTCCGCAGTGGCTAAGCGATTGGACTGCTGCGCTAGGGGTTGCGGGTTCGATTCTCGCACGGGGTAGGCCCATTCTCTATATGCCTATGGTTGAGTGTAGGTACCTACGTATATGTACCCACAACGTAAGGTAATGATGGAAGTAAAACAAATGACATAATTATAATAATTATTGTTTTATTATTTAACACCAGCCCTGCTATATACAGTCGTACAAGAGAAACAAAAGACTAATTACAATATTGGCTTATTAATACATGATAATAATTATGGTAACTCAAATCGCGTTACAAATAATAATTTATCGAAGATTATCTTGAATTCTTCCCTGTATGAAAACATTGTAGGTTATGACGTAATACAAGAACCTACAGTTCTAAAATTGGATAATGGTGCAAGTGAGATCTATGTCACAAAGGACACACAATTCAATATTACTCCCAATTAATAAAATATTTTTATGTACAGTCAGCTTACCATATAACTTTCTAAACATACCTACCATTAATTGACGAAAAACTTCTTACATAGTAAAAAGTCTTAAGTATTCTCAGATCAAAATTTGGACGCTCTTAGAATTTGAAACAATAACTTGAATTGATTTTTATTTCATTCATTTGTTCGATATAAGGTTTCTTAACATGTTAAGCTATTTATGTTGCTGACTGTACCTATGATATCAAGCCAAAAAAACACTATTGATACACAATTGAAACATGTATACTTAGTAAGTCTTTAAAATATACATTAATTTTACAATTTCAGATATCACAGTATTCGCAATTTTTAAACCAAATACTTCATTTTCATATTTCGTGGTCATTATCATCTGCGTAGCCTATATCAAACTATGTTCGGTTTCAGTCTAACCAGATGACGGACGTAGATTTAAGGAATGGCTGCCTATCTGACCACCGTTTCTGGATACTACAGAAAATTAATAAAACTGATTGTCAGATTCAATCGGTGTTCCGACGTGCTGTCCGACGCATTAAGGAATTATGGTAAAAAAAAATCCTTAACAAGTCTCAAATTTTCCTCTCAAACATCAACTACTTACCTACCTATTTCTAAATTAAGAAAGCATATTTGTACAAAAATGTGAGGCCTACAAAAGTGAAAATCATGAATAGCCCCCAAGGAATTCTTAAAGCAAGACAGTTTACGATTTGGAAGCGAGACGCCGCTACGTGCAGTATTATGGGGCGCCTCGCTCCCACAACGTAAACTCTCCTGTTTTAAGAGTTTATGGTAAGGGGGCAATTCTTCTTCTGACTTGCTATGGTAATCTTAGCACTGTTTACCGATCCATAAGCTTTATCCTTATTGGTCCGTTCGGCGTATACATGGGGTGGATATGATAGTCCATTGGCTCATGGTGATATTCCATTTTGAATGCTTGCACCATCTGTAAGGAGAAATAGTTTACTGTTAATCTTATAATGGAAAGTCAATATGATTTTGTTTTTATACAAAGTACCTGCATATATTGTATATCTAAAGTCATATAGGGCAACTCCAGTATAAAAAATTCGAAAATATATGACCCATTTTTATTTACCTTGCAAATAACTGTATGAATCTCCAGTTCAGCGAATCTTCTTCCAAGACACATTCTTTTCCCATATCCAAAAGGTAATGATGCGAAGGCATGATGTTTCTGCGCTGGGGATCTGATCATCCACCTTTCAGGTTGAAACTCTGATGCCTTCGAAAAATAATCGTCACAGTTCCCCATCACATAATGTTGGAATATGACTTGAGTCTGAAATACAAGAAGTTGATCAGTGATAAAATTAATTTGAGGATTCATCGCCTTGTAAAAGACCTCTCCGTATCATATTAATTTATTGCTGTGTGTGTACTGGCCAGTATGTGCTGGTATCAGAAGTTAGTAGCGATGTTGACAGCACAAGGTGAGCCGTACGATAAAAGTATATACAGTCACCCACTAAGAGTTTTTTTTTATTAATCTTCTGGATTTATTTAACGGTCATGATGCGTCGACGAGATTTAATCTTGACAGGACTTATTTATACTATGTTTATCGTTACTGATCGAAGGTACTTACTCCTTTAGGTATATTGTAGCCACAGATGACAGTATCCTTGGTGAGTTGTCGACCGTTGCCAATCACAACAGGATACATCCTGTAAAAATAAAATACCATTGGAATCGGATATTCACAGTAAATGTGCAAATCTGCAATGCAATGCTCTTGCCAGAGAGACACTTTTGCAAAAGGCTTTTGAAGGTTTATTGAAGACTAGCTGCGCCCCGCGGAGTTACCTGCTACATTTTTCGGGATAAAATAGCTTATGTGTTAATCCAGGGCGTAAGCTACTTCCGGTGGATGCAAACGGCAAGTTGTCGTTCATTATGGCGTTCTAAGGGGGAGGCCTTTGTCCAGCAGTGGACGTCTTCCGGCTGATGATGATGATGATGATGATGAAGCTACTTCCATACCAAATTTTAGCAAAATCGGTCCAGCCGTTTGAGCGTGAAGAGGTAACAAACATACAAACACACTTAAAAACTTCCGCTTTTTTAATATTAGTGTAATGTGTAGAAAAGTCTCCAAACCCTTTTGTATAATTATACCTAACTATATTAATACCTGAACACTTCTTTAACGCAAGCCTTCAAGTACGGCATTTGATTGACATCTCCTGGCTTCATTGGTCTGTCCTGCAGAACTTTACTGATTTCTTCGTATAAGCGCTCTTGTACTGCAGGTCTTAGGGATAACTGATACAAAATGGAAGCCACTGCATTTGATGTCTAAAATGATAAACAAGTGTAATGTAAAAATAATTGTATTAGTTGATAGAAGCACTCATTAACGGCTATGGAAAGATTTCTGATAGGCACTATAGTTAGTTACTTTATACAGCATCTTTTTTAATTGGCTGGCTGTGATTTTGCTGATCTCGACAAAAATAATAGTTTGAATTCTTTAATTTAAAGGTATGATCATACCATTAGAAAGTTTATATAAAGTATGAGGAATACTACATTTGAAAGCGCCTACAATCTCTTACACCAATAGTTTTGCTCTGCACGTTTATTATCAGGCGCTTCAACAATAAAGTAACCAGATTTTGTTATGTTTATGAAAGTGTTAGGTTGTATTAGTACTTGCCGTGTCAATTCCCACTAGGAACAGGTCTAAAGCAGCAACAGCCGCGACTCTTGGCCCCGCGGCAGTCACCAGGTCCTGCAACAATGACTTGCTGCCGTTGTTGGTCTCACATTCCTTTAACGCCTTCTCCACATGCCTGAGAGTTACGCTGAAATAATCACACATAATATCCATTAGTACCTATTAGTTAATTTCAACTTGAAACATATATTTTTTTTTTTAATACCACCTTGATTAGGTAGATACCAAAAAATGAAATTTAGTTTACGCAAATATGATAATTAATTTTGGTAAGAACCTGAATAAGGCTGGCGCAGGAGCACCGAAACTAGCGCAAACAAAAATAGAGGCCATTGAAGGCCATTTACAATGGTGAAGTCGGGCTGCGATGCATGAAGACTTCTAAATGTCAAGTATTGAGTAAGATTTCCAGCGGAAAAAAATATGGATTAATTTTCAAATGTTTGTGTTTAAAGTAACCGTGTCTTACCACAGCACTGACAAGCGAATAATAATTAAAATCAGTACTAAAGAACTTACCTAAGGATCGTATCTAAAGCTGCAACATATTGTCTGAACATCTTAGTTGGGTACAATCTCCACCAAGGGGCGCGAAGTTCCAGTTCACCGACACTCAAGAAGAATGTTTGTACCGCGTCAATAAGGCGCATGCTCTCAGAGTCTTCGGGCGCATCGAAACAATTGAGGCGAGTGTCTAACGCTATTAATCCTAGTGCTGAATTAGAAACAGAAAATACTTTTATTAATAAGTTAGCAGTTCAGTTATAGGTATTCGGTAACTCCGAACCTATTGCCGTTAATCGAGAACGAATTCAGTCTTGACTGAGAATTACTTAATGAAAAAACCCATTTGTGGATTAACTTATGCTGAGAAAATGGACTACTTACACTCCAGTGACCATTTGTGTACTTCATTCAAAAAGTCTTCGGGCGTTTCTGAATTCTCATTTCTGACATCACGTATTCTGAAATCACAAATTTTATTACAGACAATTCTATTGTTTTCTGTTTGAAAATAATTCCCAGTACTTAGCTTACTTAGCTAGGTGTTGATGACACTTAAATATTCTCTACTTTTTTATTTCTTTATCTGTTAAGCGTTACTTGTTCCAAAATTCAGAAGCTATTCTTTTTTTAGCCATCAGCGCTTCATTACCTGGGTGCTTTTAAACTATCATTGCAGATGGATAAATGAACGAATGATATTTATTCATCAAATTTACATTATGTTTACATTACATCTTTACCTTTGGATAAAAGCGTCTGCCACTTCAGCGACAGGCACCGTGTATTGCGCTGCAGCACCGGCACTCAACGCCACCCGAGACACTTTAGTCCTGAATGCTGACCAAGATTCACCGTGCCTGTAACATACAAGATTCACATTATAATCACATGACAAAGCTGAGTGATGTAGCAGCACATGTAGGTATATTGTTAATCTATGTAATGAAACAGTGTAAAAAGTTTGGCTCGCGACTCTTCCGCGTAACCAGCTCATGAGTAACTGGTATATATTATAATAAATAATTTGAATAACACTCACGACGGTTATTATAGCAAAATAGTATAAAAATATTTTTGAAAAAGCCTTTTACAAAAAAAAATCACCAATTCTGGGACAGAATTTGTGTAAAATAAACCACTGGTGAAGTAGGCTTCTAGTCTAATACATTTAAACAGTCTAGTTCTAAATTCGGTCTGATATAACAATGTACACAGCTTGGTCAGGTAAGTATTTGGCGATTGCAAAGTCTAGTAAAGTTAAATACTTACACAGCAATCACTCCGGCGCAGTTCTCTTCGGCACCAAAGAAATCTTTTCTTAGCGTGTGTTTGTAATAGTTTAGAGACGGCATTGAAGGCCTGTAACATAATATTTAGATGTTTTAATTGAAGACATGTACTTTTATTAACCAAAAAAAATTGTTTGAAAATATTCTGGTGCAAAGATAGATCGAAAACAGGATTAAGTGAAAGAAGATAATGTGTAATCAAGAAATGCATAATTAAATGCCGAAAAAAAACGTTCATTCATGGAAGAAAAATACGCATTACGTCGATCCCAATTGACAGGGATCTGGAAAAACAATGAGCACATTAAATTGTCAATTAACATACCTATGTGGTGCTGCATCCTCGCCTCGGAAGACACGTTCCACCTCACTAGCGTCGAAGACGAACAGCATATCAGGTCGGCCCAACAGTCCTGTGATCTTCACGCAGTTCCCAAACTCCTCACGTAGAGAAAGACATACTTTGTCGATATGCTCCACACAATATCCTCCTGAAATAAAGAAAAGAATTGATTCATTAATTGGACATTCATTTTAAGATTTTGACTTCAAATACCGTAAATTAATTCTACGAAGAATATTATAAAACAGTTGTTAGTAAAATCACGTTAAAATACCTAATGTGTGAATTGTGTAAAGAAAACGACCTGATTGGCGTAGTGGCTAAGCGATTAGACTGCTGCGCTAAGGGTTGCGGGTTCGATTCCCGCACGGGGCAAGAATTTGTGCGATCCACATTTGTTTGTCTCAAGTCTGGGTGTTTGTGTATGTGATATTTCATGTTTGTGAAACGCACCCACGATACATGAGAAATTCATAGTGTGGGGCGAAGTTTAAAAAAAAAAAAAACCTGACCTTCATTAAATTATGCCGGGCTTTTTACTTAGTCGCTCTATTAACTTTAACTTATGACTATGAAGCATAGTATCACAGACAATTTGATCCCTAACTGATGTTTTTCAAAATTTCCCCAAAGCAAAGGTGTCGTTTTTATGTATATTCAAAACTACGAGTTCTAGAGTTATGAGAGTAAATCTCATAATCATAAATCATTTATTTGCTCTATTCAATAGTACAATGCGAACACAATTTCAATTCTTTGAGTAATTAGACCCGAGGTGAATCGTAATCTGATCCAAGTTGTACAGCAACTTCGTTCGGCGAGGCATTCCTGTTCCCTGCTGTTTCACTTTCGAATTCGCACTCTCCATCACCCCAAGAAAGTGAGAGCACGATGGATCCATTGTATGGTATCATACCGCAATTAATATCTGATGGTCATTCACTGTTATTGGTTATCGTCGAAGAATTAATTAGTATTGTTGAAAAATATTGATCTGTATCTACATTCATGATTTACAATAGAATCGAACTATGATGATTAAAATCTCTGTCTGTATATTCGTTTGACCACAAAAAGGTGTATAAAAATTTAATTAGTTTTGGACTTGACCAATTTCTCTCCAAAAAGTGTTTTTTAATTACAATGAAAATAAAAGTATTTTAGAATAAACCTAAGTTTTTTTATATGTGAGTGAAAACATTGATAGATCCTTTTTTGTCATATTTTTGTCATAAAATTACTTATAAATACTTTTATAGAAAAAAAAACAAGTATTACTTTATTTTAGATCTCTGTTTTTACATCGTTCATGTCAATATTTGGCTTAGAAGATGGTAGTACGGATTCGCAATACGTTGAAACAGTGTAACATGTCACTGCGGATATAAAACTAGATGTACCTATTCATAACTGGTTTTACGACTTGCTAGTAGTTGCTGGCCATATTTAGATTTTTGTAATTAAACGTTCAAAGGAATTTAACAAACCTACCTATATACCTATACGTTTCGCAAGTCAACTAAAGTATATGAGGTATAGTAGGTCTATGATTATAGACAGTAGCTACATTAGGGGTTATTATTTTAATTAGGTATATTATCATGATTAATAGGAGAAAAAACATCAATGAATAATTTTCTAGCAGTTTTCCCAACCCAGGAAATAAACCAAAGTCTGCTCGGTCGTTGCATTTGACCACGAGCAGGACTCAGAAATTATACTATAATATCTTAACATAATATCATACGACCTCCATACATAAAAATGTCGACAATTGAACATTGAATGACAAATAAAAACTTTCTCATACATATAGAGCTATCAGTACAGCCCACATGTATGTAATGTAATGCACATGAAATGCATTAAGTATATATTTTTAATACACCGGTGCATGTCGTTAACTTTCACGTTAGAACATTTAAAACTGCAATCAAGGTCTCTTTTAATCTTGAAAATCATAGTCCGTTGAAAATTACTAGCTTTAATATGTTTTTTTACATTGCTATTTTTATACTGCCTATAGACTGCCTCGATTGTCTAGTGGTTGCTAAGCGCGACTGCTGAGCAAGAGGTCCTGGGTTCAAATCCCGGGTCGGGCAAAGTGTTACTGAGTTTTCCATTAGGTAATTCACAGTAGCAGCACGGAGTCTGGATTTTTGCCCGGTTGATGGTAATAGGCTCGCCCCCTATTACATTGGGACTTACAACATAACTGTCGAGATGTGGGTGTACTATATGTACACCTCTGCCTACCCCTTCGGGGAATACAGGCGTAATGTTATGTTATGTTTTTTTTTATTTTTATGCAAACAAAACATTACGCTGACACTAACTAGACCAGCAATAAAAAACACTCTCGGAAAATAGTCGTAGGTATCTAAGAACGGGTGTTCCTTTCAATTTCCTGTTCACACCGTTTTCTATACAATGTGCTGTCATCTTATGGAAAACTGCAAAGAAAACTGGAAAACGTGTACAAGTACCTACTAACTCGGAGGTGTAATCAGAGGTAACACTGATGTAGATTAGAACATAAATAATGATTCATGTTAGTAGGATGGATACGTTATAGGTTTAATTAACTACCCCCACTTTAATTTCAAGCAATCCTGTCTTTAATAAGGCTGAGTAAATATACAAATTAAATGCAAAATGGATAAATCGTTGAACTGCGGTCCTTTTCATTTTAGAAATCAATAATTATTTTCATTTGATTTAAAAATTAAGTATGTTTTATGGAAAGGAACTTAATAAGATCGTTTATCTACAATAATAATCTTACATGTTTAGCTATTGGAATCGAAACAAACTATAGCAATAGTACCATAGTAGTAAAATATGGACTTGACTCCTATTTTCGAAAAACATCGTCATTAAAAACCATTTAGTTGCATAACTTTCAGGAGGAAACACGCAATTGTCAAAATTAGACAACACAAAGTATCCGTTGGGTAATGTTTGTCGGTTTGCTTCGAATGCCGGCAATTACGGCTAATGTGACCATTGTTGCGGTCACAGTGGGACAGCCCTGACACATCACTGTCTATGTAGCTAACTACACAATTAAATGGTCGATAGACTATGTATAAATTAAGATGTTTCATGATGCGTTTGCAAATGGAATTAGAAGCAAACTCATTGCATACATTTTTTTTCTTAGACTTCCTTGAAGCAAGTAATGAGAATGAATCGCCTCTCCCCTGATATATATCCGTTACTTAAATAAAATTAAAAGATAATTGTTCTTACCTAACGAATAATTATACTAAATAATCAATGTTTATCGCATTCCACATATCAATTTATCGCGCTTCATTTTGGTGTTTATATAAATACACGATGGCATTACCGTTACCATATAAATATTTATCCAAGTACAGTCCTTGAAAAAATAAATTTTAAGTGTTAGCTCTATCTTTAAGTACGAGTATGAGAAGCAAGCAAAAACAACGCACGATATAATTAAACGCAGTTTTCTTCACCATAACTGGATTCCCGACCCGTTGAGAAATCTCTATCGACATTTTCTAACTTGAGGTTTAGGAATTTGCCCTTATGGGATCGAACAACAAAGTCCACTTTCTATTATTTCTCTGCATTACCAGTTTTTATTGTACTCTTTCCTATCACAGGCTGTCGATAAGATTTTATTTTCTATTTTTTTTATAGATAAATTGAATAACTATTTTATTTTTATTTTTGGCGTTATTCTCAAAGTGAGCCATGTTTATAATCATTATCTTACAAATAACTCTGTGAGTAGGTAGGTATGTTAATTGTGCGAAATCTTTGAACAGTGTGATAAATAAATTGGGACCAGAAATACCTAAATATCAGTTACACACGTCTTTACTAGATATTCCTATATACCCTATAAAAATGCTCCAAAAGTTTTGAGGGCGATTTATTGTCACCTTGCACCAACCACGCAACATTCACGTCAAACGGAAGTGCCTCGCGTGCAAAACATAGTTCCGCACTAACTACCGATAAAACCCCAGTAAATAAGACTGCATGGAAAGTAATTCATAATAATAATATATCTACTAACAACAGTCCGCGGTACGGAAACACAAAAATATCGCCGGATCAAAAGAAGACCATTACCCCCCGAAGGCGTAGGCTGAGGTAGGTATAATAGCCCTCCCCCCCCCCATCCTACTATATTACGAATTCAGCATAACGCTGGATAATAACTACCATTCACGAAAATAAAAGGCAAAATTACTTTGTGAAAATTGTGAGTAGGTAGATTAATCTAACATTACAACCACTGTCATAAATGTCATCTAACTACTCATTGGCCATTCTGCTGTGACATATAATTGATTGTAAGTACATACTACACATGCATAAAAACTCAAAATGGCGACCTTGTACTATATAAACCTTTTCGTAATGAAAGAAAATTAGTATGCCATCTGTGTCGCTACGAACAGTTACTCAACAAATAACAATGGCTTGAGTGTTTTATTATAGTGTAATTATTGAAGATTGCCGCCAGTGCGCTATCACTCGCATCCTAATTATCATGATAATGTTCACATGCTTGTAATGACAAAAGAATCATTAAACTATCTAAGTAAATATACCTAATACCTTTATGTATGGAAAAGCTTTTAAAAAGACTTAAAGAAATAATATATGAATATTTAGTTAATAATAATAACACGCATCTTTTTTTTTTTTAAACGTCGCCCCACACTAGGATTGTCTCCTGTATCGTGGGTGCGTTTCAAAAACATGAAATATCACATACACAAACACCCAGACTCGGGACAAACATCTGCCATTCACACACATTTTGCACAGTGCGGGAATCGAACCCGCAACTCTTAGCGCAGCTGTCCAATCGCTTAGCCACTGCTCCAATCATGTTGTCAAAATGTCAGGTTGACAATTAATATAATTATATTGTTGTTAAAATGTTTGGACTAATGTTTAATTGTTTATTTAAGTCTGCGGGTGCGGGTACTACGCATACCACGCATGCTCTGAAGGCCTCTATGGGACGTGGGACAAAAGAGGCCTCAGTCTTGCTAAACGACCCGGCAAACTGCGCATGCTCCCTCATGCTTCTATGGGATACGGGACAAAGCAGGCCTCTTCTGAACGACCGTTCCTACAGGCTACAAGCTCATGCGAGCTTACTGCAGCTTCTGTAATGGTATTGTTTGCACAGTACATAATCTACACATCAACATCAGGCCTTAATATAATCCGCGTAAGGTTGTCCTAGATTTCCAAATTATTATTGGGTGCAAAACTAATATTTTATAGAAAAATATATTTCAGAGTAGTATAATTATAAAGTTTCAATATACTTATAGGTTTGCATCATAACAAAAGTTGATCACATGCTTTTGTCAGAATCTTTTTGCCATAGGTATACGATAATCGTTACACAATTTTCCGACATTTGCCCACTCTATGGCCTTTTATAATGATGATAGTATACCCATAAAATATTTACACAACGTTAACATAACTATGCGACAGCCATATTTTAATTTTGGTATTTAGTTGAGAAAGAATTCGTACAACTGATTAATTATTACTTAACGAAACGTGTGCGTTGTTGACATCTCACCCACTTAATGGTAAATTAAATATACCAAATAGGTATATCATAGTAAATGAATATGTGATGAGCTTTAAAAATAAACTGGTTGTTTGTCTTGTCGGTAAAGTATCTTTTTGAAATTTATGCTTAGACTGTGGTCACAGCAGAGACCAAGTACGAAAGGGAGAAACGAAAGGGTGAGATAGGTATAGACAGGATCCTGATCCTGTTTATACCTATCAAACCCTTTCGTCTTTATCTCATAAAATCACAAGCAGGTACCTATAAAATTCTTTGTAACACTAACAACACACATTCCACAATATTCATTTATGTACAGTATCTGAGTACATTGTAATCGAAGTGCAATTGAAAGTTGTTTCTTTCCTTTGTATTTGTGAGCCCAGCGATGTTGAATACCTACAGGCTGTAACGGTACTTTTTATTGTGCACTAATTTCGTTGAACGGTTCCTTATGTGAACAGGTTGTGAATGCGATATTTAACACGAAATACCGACTCGAGAGATAAATTTTAACGTACGTTGTAGGAATTCGAATAAATGTACGAAGTAATGACATAGCAGAATGCGATAAAGTATAATATTCTAGCTAGACAGTACTTAGGTACGTACGTACTGCAGTGGTTCAGACCGGAATATAAGATATTATAAAAATAAAACTGATCCCCCGGGGTATCAGATCAATACCTATAGATCAACCGGGAGTCGACCGGAATAACTCGGTTTTGTTTAGATTGAAAAGAGCATCTTAAGATATTTATTTAATATCGCTTAGTGGCAAACAGTATCTACCTATTATTGCTGCACTACATGGGACTCGTGACACAAGTGGGTGTAGGTACTACATACTTGACACTTCAGGAAATACATACGTATATGTTGTTGTTTATTCGTCTAAAAATAAATCGTGATTCGAAGTAACTCAAAGTGGGAACTAAAATTATATTCCTAGTCCTCCTATATAATCTTTTATGATTAATTTCGTTGCGGGTTCCAAGACAGTCGAGTCATTTCTCTGGGACGCCTCGGGCTGCCTCGATGGTTCATAATGGTTATCATTGTAGATCCTGGCTTACAGGAGTTGCAATGATGGGCACGAGTTGTGGGCTTGTCCAGAAAAAATATAACTCAAAGTTGGGAAAAGGGTAAAATTGCTCTACCTAGCGGACACCTGTAACATTTATAAATTGAACCTTGTGGACACCTATTTATTACCTATAACATAAACTCTACCACATTTAAGCAAATGAATAATTATATTCTATTCAGGGTTAAATGTGTATCCGATAATCCGACACGCACTTGACCAATGATTATGGTTACTTTCATCATTCACATATTGCATCTTTAGTAAATATCATATTTAATCATTTTAAAGGGTACAACCAACCAGAGGTAATGTAATTTTATTTTTACTTGAAACATTTTAAATGTTAGCCTTGAGATTATAAATGTAATTCGATTTTTTTTTCCTTTTTAAGGAGCTAGTAATATACGACCATGACGCCAGTGTGATTGTAGTCTCCCTTTACACATATTTTTTTTATAGTTGCACTTTTAAGCCTGGTCACAGACATAAATAAGCCCACTACAAAATAAAATTAATAGTATACCAATTACAATAATTACATAGCTAGCTAAATGCTTATATTTGCAATTGTAAAATCCAAACAAATCAAGTGCATTAACAAAGCCGTTTTCAGATCTTGACAGAAGACAACATGTCAAATCGAATCCAGGAGATTTTCACTCATGTACCTAAACTATTTTCAGGCACCTACGAATCGGATGATCTAGATAACCACATCAATAAAAAAAAGGGCAATGGAACTTCACGATTGCTCTTTTTACACGACAACACAAAAAAGGAGTGTAATGTTTTCGGGGTTCATGTATGTTTGTGAGTTTCTTAACTCCACCATAACTTTTTAAATAAGTTTTGTTTGTGTTATTCATTAAAATAACAATACTATCGTTAGTCAAACTTACACTTACCGATATAAGGAGTGAACCGCCAAGTATTACCCAACAAAGGCAGAGGTCTGGGACCTGGCACCTGTTCCCAGGACTTGACCGACGGTGATATGTCAAACACGGACGTATCGATCGCCGCGTGAGTCGATCTCGCGCGGTATCCTTTTACCGGGCAGGACTGGACGGGCTTCGGACCTGTATTAAAAAGTTACAAATATGTTTATATAAACATAACATAATATCACGCATCACGCAACAATTATGTTATACGTCCCAATGTAAGAGAGGGCGAACCAATGTCATCACCCGGGCACAAATCTAGACTCCGTGCTGGCACTGAGAATTACTCTTACTACTGAGAAAAATCCAGTAACACGTTGCCCGACCCGGGACCTGAACCCAGGATCTCATGCTCATCAGTCGCGCTTAGCGACCACTAGACCAACGACTCCATGTTAATTCAGAGAGACTAATATTATAATAAATAACAATACATAGTGCCAAAGTATCCATAAATTCCCAATCAACAAGTATTTTGATCGACTCTATATCTGATTATAAAATTAGAAACTAAATCATATTATGCCTTTATTTCTCACCAACATCTTAATTAATATCAGCAAAATATACCAGATGCTATAATTAATTAAATCACTGCCTCCTTGTCGTAGATTATAGGTACGAGTACTACTAAAAGATCTAGATCTAATTACTGCACATGCAATAGTCGCATGCGCACAAACCGCAGGCTTACACAATGTGCACCTAGATGGAAAATAGACCAGCAAGGAACCTGACTTCCGAACATCGACCATATACTTTGTAGCTAAATTAGTCTCGTCGTAAATATTTTCATGCAATTATGTTTTTTTTACGTCTAGAAATTAATTGAGTAATGATATTTTAAGAATTCATATATAATATTCCGAAAACTGTATTTAAATGCACGTATGTCTCTCCGATACTGTACATTTACTAATATTTTTCTAGGGTCCACCCGCGACTTCATATAGTAATCGAACCGATTTCAGTGGCGTATCTAACTATACCGTAAGAGGCCTGCGGCAATCGCAAAGAGGCCTTTTGGCC
The DNA here is from genome assembly GCA_905340225.1 of Abrostola tripartita. Lineage (NCBI taxonomy): Eukaryota > Metazoa > Arthropoda > Insecta > Lepidoptera > Noctuidae > Abrostola > Abrostola tripartita. Next base: position 6,181,971 of record HG996504.1, read on the forward strand.
AGGAAGAAATCTTCATGGACTAGCCCTAGGTCGAGGACCCCCTCCGGACAAGGGCCCCGTCCAGTCGAGGGCCCATGCTATTTTGCCAACTTGCCGCCTTGCTAGTTACGCTACTGTAATCGGTTTAGTGGTGTTAACTTGTGTTGCTGTGTGTGGTGCTAAAAATGCATTTCACATTCGTAAACGCGTCTAGACTTCCTTCTTTTCTTATGTTATTTGCTATAAACTATGGCAATTATCTTGTAATCAATTCAGAAGATTTCAAAATTCATTAATCTCATCAGACGTATTGCTGATTATGCGCAAAAGCAGACTTTTTAAAAAAATAATAAATAATAAATAAATCTTTATTTATAACATAAATTTGTACAGTATGTTTGTTTACATAAACAGGTTACATTATTTATGGAATTGTGATGTGTTAATTTAACAGTTCTCTGGACTCCACACTAGGATACCCTGTGTCGTGGAGTCCAGTCTCTTCCCAAGTACATAGCACTTATTATGGTGAAAAACACATTACCATTACATAACTTTGAAAAAGTAAATAGATAAGTATCCACACATTTTGCAACACATAATAATTGACTTCCTACAACTTAAACTATTACAATTGATTCTAACAACTTAAGCTATGTTATATAAGAAAAATAATAAAGAAAAGTAAAATAGTAGTAGATTATATCTGGTTGTCTGTGTGAGTGGAGAGTAAATGAGTGAGTTAGAGATGGTTGAACTAATATGTAATTACACCGGAATATTTATTAAGTCTTCAGTTTGAATATAGTTTTTTGGTTGCAGCCATTTGAACAAAGTGTTTTTAAAACGGAAATAGTAATAATAGTAAAAGTATAATTTAATGCATTTTAGTGTATACTTTCACCACTGCGCTTGCGTCCTGAATGGTTTATAATTATATTTAAATCATATTTGAATAAGATTTATCTACGAAGCTTATATTTTAATGTTTACTTAATAATTGCGACTCAGAAATAAGATCTAGCGAAATGTAGTGTGCATTTTGTCGCGTGCCATTGGTTCGCAATCTCTGGTATATTCTTTTAGACCGCTGATACACGAAAATACGTCTTTTTATCCCTCGGGGATTACAGAACAGCCCCCTTACCAAGAATTCTTAAAGCAGGACAGTTTAAGATGTGGAAGCCAGACACCGCTATTTGCAGTGGAAGTCTCGCTTCCACAACGTAAACGGTCCTGCTTTAAGAGTTGATGGTAAGGGGGCAGGTATTACTGTACGTACATAAGATATTGAAAAGGTTAGCTACAGACCGCAGTGAGTATAAATCATGTAAAGGAAATAATTAACACATACGTACCGATTTCCAATCCACCATCGGAAGTTTGGCAGCTTCGCGCCGTAGTGGTTAGGTGACGGGCAGAACACTGTCTGATGCAGTGCAGTGGCCATTTAACTACGCTGACTCGACTCCTCATTGTTAAGATTCTTCCTGGAAAGTTTAACTTGTTTACAACTTATAAAATAGGTTTACCTTTGTCTCTACTATGCTACCTAAGACATTTATAAGTGCAGTAGTAGGTATGTATGTATAATTAAATGATAAAAAAATAATATCTTGGAACAGCTCACACGCGGTCATCTGACCCCAAACTAGGCAGAGTCTGTATTATGGCAACAAATAAGACTAATTGATTAGGGATTGCAGAATAACACAGAATAGTTATTATAAAGGAGTCCAGAAGGCAAGACTATAGACTCTACCGGATTGTCAGTCACGGCCTTCTTACTTTTACCGACTTCACTTAAAAGGACGTTCTCAACTCGGGTAATTTTTTTTATGTTTTGTTACCTCATAACTCCGTTATTTATTAATCATACCTCAGTCCATATAAGTTCCCAACCTGTTTCACTAATTTATGAAAGTTTAAAGTATTTTTTTCTGGTAAATTTAACCTTTATAAAACTTGCAATTTCTTTTCATAATTTAAATTGATTCCTTTTTTCCAAAATTCATTTATGTACCACAGGTTAAGAGGTTTAAACAAAATGGAAACGGAATTTCAAATAATATATCTATTTACTGTCATTTTGTCATAAAAAACAACCTAAATGGATGGCTTAATCACATGGATTTCCTAACCTATCTATTACCTCTGCATTGCCTTTTTCAGTGGGTGTACATTGCATTCCCAGGTCATGCAATGTTTTCAGGGTTGTACGGTGTATCGTAAGAAATTCTGAGTACTTAAATGGATTGGAATTATGTTTGATAAATGACAATAGTATTTATAGACTCCTGATATTTGACCTTGGCCTGATACTGAAATTGTCAATGGCAAAATATGAGTAGGTAAGTTAGTAGTGCCGTGCCGTGTGGTATCCGGCCTAGAATTGACCACCCCCTTTCCTCCCGTGGGTGTCGTAAGAGGCGACTAAGGGAAAACCCAGAAGATGGGCAGCAGCGTCTTCTGTAACTTGACCACCAACACTGCGATCCCCAAGCCGCTTGCCAAGCGTGGGGATTATGGCAACACCCCCCTTCTAAAAGGAGGAGGCCTTCGTTCAACAGTGGACGCCTTACGGCTGATGATGAAGTTAGTAGGTATTTATACTACTCATCATTACCTCTGCCTACCCTTTCGATATGCAGGCATGATAATATCCTTACCTATGAAGGCAACGGATACATTTTGACCTCTAGTATTGCGAGGTCAACTGGTCAAGCGTTCATATCTGACCTTAAATTTTTGGCCAGTGCTTAATATAATTATAATCACTTATTAAAAATCACGATGTTTATGTATCTACTTAATCTTTTTTTAGCTAACAGTTCAAATTGTTCTCATTAATTTAATTATCCTCCAAAAAGTATTTAGTTTAAAGCAAGCTGGATGGAAAATCGGTAGGATGATTATTATGGGTAACAATTAAATTAGGACCCCAAGAAATCTCTAAATAAACAAATGACTGATGACTCCTATTAATTCTAATTAATCCACAGTAAATATTAATTATAAGTACGATTAACATCTGTTATATATGCACTGAAAACTATAAAAAGTAGGTTGTGAAACAAATGTCGCTAACTGTAAATATAATACTAAAGAATTTTTAATTGCACTCAATTAAGGTTACATATAAGATTAAATTAGTTCCGTTATCTCTCGCCAATTTTTTATACCAAAAAGAACTTTTACTGCATAATTACCACGTTCCCACGATTTAATCTGACCCACATTAAAAACATAACCCACACAGTAATCATTTTTAATATCACGACAGAAGAGATTTTCGTCTTGCGTGAAACTAAAAAAAGATTATAAATTTTTAAATCGGTATTAAAAAAACACAAAAACAATGCCAGGAAAAAATACAGGAGACTTTTTATCGATAAAAAAAATACAACATAAACTTACCAAAACTTTGAAATATCCTTATTCAGAACACACTGCATACAATTCACACACTTGAAACACGTCACAAGTACACTCGTGGAGTCCACTACGAGTTCTGGTCTCACCCTGTGAATCCCTGGCAAGTCGGACGTCGACTGAGATTCCTTGTACCTGTGTGGTGCTTGCTTTCTGTGCTAGTTTCCATTGTTCATAACCTTTTGCACCGTGAACCGAGCCGCCATCGCCAGTAGCCGAGTCTTTTTATAGCTAATGAGTTCGCGATTTTCTTTTGTTCATCGGTCTTCTATCGGAAGATAAACCCATACACGGTAGTTAGCAACATACCTTAGTAGGTTATACAAGTAGATATGTATTTAAACAAGAATAAATAAAAAATCAGTACTATTAAAAAGTTAATTTTATTGATAATATTTCCAGTTTCTTATTTTCTAGAGAAAGAAAATCGTGAAGCTTTCAAAATATATTTCACTACAGTCATATACTCAGGATTAAAGGCAACAGACAACTAGGTTCTAGTATTGCTTATTTTGTACGATTATGTTCTTACTTGTTTCGTCGTCAAAAAGAAAGCATACGTTAAAAAGTCGTGTTGTAATGGACCCGTATCCAGCACGCATGCGCGAGTGACGCCACCGCCTACGGTTTATATCAAACAAGATCGAGAGTTCCTTTTGTCTTATTAACTAGCTTTTCCCACGTTTTGTCTAAGTATTAAGATTGTTATAGACTTCGAAATAAAGCAATCTATTTAATTTATTTAATATTAGGAGATAGGATGGTTTCGAAAGCGTAGGTACCCAACTATTTATATGTTTTTTTCTAAAGGTATCCCACTGATCTCCTAACTGCTGCAATGGACTAGCTTTCTTTATTTCAAAGAGTTTTCTTCGTATTTTGATCAACCTGCCAATTTCATTAATTTTATATTAAGTAACACCTTAATATTGAAGAAAGTTCTTTAACGGGATATAATAATAATTATATTATAATTCTACCAAATACACATTTAGGTCGCCTGACGACAAGCCAGAAATGGCAAACCTGATTTTTCAAGTTTAATTTCGAAAGTCGGATACAATATCTCAACCCTTTTTTTGCTGTAATTAACAAACGAACGGAAATTTGTTTTGCATCGCTGCTCTTCTACATAATCATTCATCACTAACGATGATTTAACGCACGTTTATTTCGTACTTACATGTGTGGATATATTATGGAAAGTAGATGCCGCAAGTACCACTTTATTTTAATGTGGTTCTTTTATTTGGCCCTTTCACCCATTTTTTTCGGCCTTCTCGGTGTCTCACTGATGGCAGTCACTGCTAATGCTAGGCGTAGACTTCTCCTTTAAGTTTTCGACTTCCAATTCTCTACCAGCTCAGGCCAGTTTTTGGCAGACGTTCAAATCATCCCACCATCTTAACCGTTTCTATTCTACTTATTTTTAAGTGGCTTAAAAAACCTCCTTTTTTATTCGGAGCGTACCGTTTTTTCGTTTTTACATAGAATTAGTTCAGTATCATATGAATAGCTTTTTCTCTCGACGGTCTATCTGCCCTCTGACCCAGCAACTGGGTTATAATTTAAAGGAAATCTCAGGCTTTGTCTGATGTTGAAGATTGCCAAATGTTTTTGAAATAAAAACTAATCATAAAATCTCTTGCAGAACAATCATAACCTATCATTAAGTTTCACGTAAGTAAGTACGGATCCTCCTTGCAATAAGACTCAATCTAAACAGTTGCATGCATATAAAATTTAAAGTGCTGAAAGCATCACACATACCAAGGCTCCATCAGTTGCAACATAAATCTACAAAAAAATCGTGGTTGGTTAAGATCATCCTTTTACTTTTTAAACATTGTAAACAAGGTCTTCATTTATCCCTATATTACTTACTTAATGTCATAGCCAGTAAATAGTAGATTCACGAACATATCGCCAGTTACGTTATACGTCCCAAATGTAAAAGGGGACGAGCCTTTTACCTTTGTCAAACTCATCAAAACAATATCTTAAAGCTTGATAAAATCTTTTTTATGTATGTGTTCTGGAGTGGAGACCATGACTCGGTAAACGTGGTGTAGGACGTCCTCCAGCTAGATGGGGCGATGAAATACGCAAAATGGCTGGCAGCCGTTGGAAGCGGAAGGCCTAAAATCGAGCTCAGTAGCGTGCCATAGAAGAGGCCTATGCCTAGCAGTGGACTAAGATAGGCTGGTAATGATGATGATGATGAAGCTAGTATTATTAAGTATACTTAGTGAGTCGTCCAATTCATTTGTATTCTAAAACAAACTAGAGACCAAACAAGAGTGATTAGCATTCATAATATCTGCGTTAAACAAATGTTTCCTGTATAAACACGCGTAAGTTAGACCGCGTGCGAAACTAGCATTACTTAACGCCTTTTCCGTAGCTATGGTACCTAACTAACGATAAATTTCTATCTGGACTTGGCTTGAGTAAAAGTTATTTTGTAGTACATGATGATCTGTAATTTAATGTAAGCAAACATCAACTTCCTTTACTATCCACGATAAAAAAGTACAAACGAGAAGATGATATACAACATATAATAATAACACTAAAAGATAATAATTTAAAGTATCACAAATTTACAGTAAGTTATACACACAAAAAAGAATAATTAAGAACAACTTAGATCAAATTGGAACATTAATTTTAATACCAAAAACATTGTTTTCTCATAAGAGTATTATTAGGTATATCGTTGTGATTAATAGGTACATGAGTAAGAGCAAACAGTCTGCTTCCCGACTGTCCGACAATTACACTTTCTATTTCTTTTAACGACCAAGTGCAAACGTACGATCGCTGTGAATGGGAAAGTGTGAATGAACCTTTCATTACCTCGCGAATATGATTCGGAAGAACCGGCTTCGAACATAATTGACACGTATAACCGACTTATCAACAAACGTATTTGGATATAAAATTAAAATCAATTTTGAAAGAAGCTAATTGTTTTGGAGAATTTGAGAATAAGCTTTACGAAAACATGAATCCTGAAAATACGATAGTAGAAATATAAGTACGTTTGACTAAAATAAAGTCTGATTAGTTGGTTTGTTCAAATTCAAAATAAGAACTAATAGAATAGGAACTTGACTACATGGGACCACATGAATAAAGAAACACGCTTTTTATGTTCTCCTGACCGAATTTTGGCCATGGCGATCTGTCTCAGCTGAGACTAGCCACTACACTCATAGTCCGAGGACGGTAGACCGACACAAACGGAGAGAGATCAGGCGCAGGACCAACGGCTTAACGTGCCTTCCGAAGCACGGAGCTTCCAAAATCCGGTCACCAATTACAAGACTGACCGCGACGACCACCGGCGTGGTAGTCACGTAGCTACGAGCCCCTCAACACGTTTTTACTCAAAGATTAAACGATAAGTACAGATACAGATAAAATACTTCCAAATAGATTACATTAGCATCCATAATTTCACAAAAACACGGAATTCATGAAACGCAGCACATAAGTGTATGAAACCCTGGCATTAAGCTACCAATTATCCATCATGTAGCTGTGAAAACATCACAAACAGACGGGACTAGGATTAATTTTGCATTTCGCCTTAGTTGAGACAAAATATATTCAAATAAACTAGCACATAATCACTAAAATGTAGGCAAGATGCTGTAGACAAGATCAGCATAACAGGTTACATTTTGGCAAGGTTTATCGGTCAATGATAAAACACTATCAGCTGTCAGGTCATAAAGCTAGAGAAAATACGAAGAACTGGGTCATGAGAATAAAAAAAAACCTGTCAGTATTGATACCGCTACTTTGATGTATTTGATAGACTGTTCTTTTATTACACATAAATAAAAAAAATTGTCTGAATGTCTGTTTGTTCCGGGTAATCTCCGAAACGGCTGGACCAATTTTGACGGGACTTTCACTGGTAAATAGCTGATGTTATAAGGAGTATCTATAAGGCTGCTTTTAATTTTGGAAGACGATGTCCCAGGCAAATTTTAGTACATCTATATAAATACTATGTAAAATATTTCTTTAATCTACATGTGAAACTGTAAACCCTTTTCTTACCTTATTTTATTATCATATGGTAACTTTAAATAGGCTATTGTATTTTATATTATATCAACAAGCTGTATAAAGATTACACTAAAAATATTTACTTTTAGAAACGTATTATATAAATAAAAATTCAAACTATTAATTTTAATAGTACAAATTTTTATATAGTCTAAAATAACTCCATTAAGATTTTCAAGCACACACACAGAATGACTTTATACTAAATTTAATAAGGTCGCATTTCCAATTAACTAGTTTCTTCTCAATCGCCTGATTATGTAGCTTAATCCTTATTTTTTTATCTTATAATTTAACACGGTTGCATGTTAAGAACCAAACAACCTGTTCAGCTTGTTATAATTTTTGGCCTCAATTCTACACTCCTGAGCAAATAAATTGACTTTTTAATCAATTATGTCTGTTTAAAGAATTGCTTAAAATAAGAAAGTATATCGACCTAAAAGTTCAATATCTACTTAAAATACTTCCCTTCATTATCATTCGTGTCGTCATCATTAACAGCCTGATTTCATGATCTGCTAGGCCTCTTTTTATACCAGCCTCCACGCCTACATCTACTTTAACTCTTAAAATGCCTTCGTAATCAGTAAGATCAAGGCTTTGTCAATGAAGCTACCTCTGTTTCCTATCCGACGAGCGATTTGGCCTCTCAACTGCTTCGACTTCTATTTTTAGAATTCGTAAACCAATTACGAATCCATAAAGTAGAAGTCGTATCATGTTAGTAAACGACGCAAATAAGTCTGACCAATGAAGAAAGCTATTTAATTGATAGAAGTTATAAAAGTTAATTGACACTAAAAGAGTCAAAAACCAATCACCCCAGATCTTATCTTTCTCAAAAAATATTTTCCCATACAAACAATAAATCCTTTTGCTTACTTTATTTAGTTTAACAATGATAAAACATAACTGGTCAGTAATAGGCAGATCGCCATTCTAATAAGCTAACAAAAAAGGCTTGAAACTCGAAGGTAAGTTTAGAAGCACCGTTTCTGCGAGTCGAATGACCAAAGCGTTTGACACGGCTAATTTATAAATTGAGCAATTAGCTATACTCGTAGGTACTACTCGTAAGTAATATAAGGAATTGTTTGTTAACACATACATCGTGCTTACTAACGGCCATGGCCAATTAAGCTGAGCCTGAGGAACAAAACATTGACCTTAAAAGGTATGGTGAAGTTCTCCGAGCACTTTGAAAAGCTTAGCTCTAAACTGCGCCTTGACTTTACAGCTTCGGAGAGGTTGTTTTAGACGTTGAGAATTGATGAATGTATTTACAATTTTGTTAGCGAGCGAAAATTAACCTCAAATTAAAAAAATAATTTTGTTGAATGAGAGATTTATAAGGCATCTTTAAGTTTATATAGTTGTAGTAGGTACCTATTGTAGCTCGATGTTAATCATAGTGAAGAATTAATTATTTTCCCTCATAATTTTTATCAAGAGGTAATCCACCATATCAAGATTATTTACACCCACATTTCGTCACTCATCATTGGTCCATTGGTCCCATATGGTCCCATATTATGTGGCCTCTTCATCATCATCATCATCAGCCGGAAGACGTCCACTGTTGGACAAAGGCCTCCCCCTTAATGGGGGGTTGCCATATTCCCTACGCTTGGCAAGCGGCTTGGGGATCGCAGTGTTGGTGGTCAAGTTACAGAAGACGCTGCTGCCTATCGTCTGGATTTTCCCTTAGTGGCCTCTTACGACACCCACAGGAGGAAAGGGGGTGGTCGATTCTAGGCCGGATACCATACGGCACCTTACGACTAGCTTTTCCTGTAAATGGTAGAGTTGCAATGTACAAAGTAAAACTATTACCTAACGCTATAAGTACCAAAAATTACAAAAGTAACTGACTATATACCATCCGGCTTTAACGAGTATTTGCTTATCATTAACCACATACATTACATAACTTTGGCTTTGACAAAGAAAACGTTTTAGGGCGTGGATGTCAATAGTGGTACCTAATTCTAAAACACGCTCCGGTCATCTAGCCGTGTACTAACGTGATGTTAGTTTAGTGTAACATTGAAAGACGATCTTCAAAATTTAACGATCAACAGTACGTCCGACATTCGTTTGAGAAACCTCTGACCATGGTCAAAGGTACAACAACTGATGGTAAAAGGTACAGCAATTGTAAGTGTTATAACGATTTACACATCTTTGTAAGAGCTTAGATACTAATTTCAAAAGTATTCCTTGGGTATCGTCAAATAACACAGAAGTCTATAGCTAATAATTATATCAAGACAAAAATCTATAGCTGATAATATTAAGGTGTAGTTAGGTTAGTATGATTGTTACAAAAAATCTGATGGTCCACGTTCTATACTTTTTCATGAAGACCTCGTTTGGTGTCTGATCTATTAGACATTTAACACTGACTAAATACGACACCTTTACAAACTCACTGACTACACTTTTAAAGTAACTGTGGCCTACAAATCGTACAATATAAAGAGTGTCTATCTTCTTCCTTACTCATAAAACTTTAACATAGGTACTAACGCCACTTGTTCTTTAAACATAGCAAAACAGTACGTTAGACATCTTCTTACATAACTTAGTAAGGCGCAACCACAAAATGTGTAAAGAACGTGTGCAATAATATAATCTCATGTGGTTTAGATGATGATAATGATGGCTTTCTCATCTACGGCACTATAAGAAGTTCGCAAATGACTGTATGTTAGTTTGTGAACCTTACATAAAAATAAGGTCTAATAAAAGAGTATTAGTTATAAGGTAAATCAGAAGTCAAAAAACCGCATTTCGAATCAATCCTGTGCAGCTAGACTTATTGAACATCTCTGGGACACTCGGCTCGTCACCTCTTATGACTCTCTTTCCCAGTTATTCAATATTAGGCGGTCTTTCCACGTTCATAGAGCAATTTTTCAGATAATTATGGGAGCAAACTTTTGATATTATTAAGACATGAAGACAAATTTGCAACTCTACCACATTTAATATCAATTACCTGTAATCACTAAAGAGAACCGTCCAACAACGACATCTGCAAGCAGTATAAAACATATTATTATTGCACATTCTAAGGATACTTACGAAAGGTACGAACATGATTGAAATGTCTATAAGAAAACGCCACAAACGCGTTATTACGCCTCTGTGTGTAAATTGGCCATTGTTTTCTCAGCGGGCGCAAATAGTAGGCGCTGTGAGCGAAACAAATGACAACATAGAAACCAAATGATGTCAAATGTGCGGTAAGAAAACCACATAACTTTCTATAGGTACAGAATAATAACGATATTGTTTTGTTTAGAAAGAAAATTCGATGCAATTACTGATAATTGAACACATTGCTCTTAATAGTTGGCTTCTAATTATTATTTTTTCTACGAATGATCGAGATTATTATACTTACGATTTATAAAAAGAGACAAAGATATACTCGGTGGATGAAAAGCTGTAGAGTATTTTTATTATTTACTTAAACTAAAAACAATAAGCTGTCACGTGACAAGGACACCGCATTAATATATTTTAGTGAAGGTTTAGCCCTAAAGATAAAGACACATTTAGTTGTTTGAATCATGTGTTACATTTTAAAATGTGGTGTTCCAATTTTTTTTTTTGGTTTGTGGTATGTCCTGCTGTATCAGGCGTACAAATTACTTAAAATTCTTCTAATCTTCCTTTTGGACTTTACCTTAAGATTGACAGAGGTACTAGAATTAATTTTGTAGGATCTTTGTTGTCTTTGTTGCTATCTACACTCTAGACAAGGAGGTGACTCGAAGTGTGGAAATGATCACCCATCAAAAGACAAACCCTGGCTCCAACTGATTAACCTCACAGATTGATGGATCTGCGTAGTAGCTACTTAAGCATCAAGCTTTTCTGTTTGAACACAATGATAATGTGGAGTTCCTCCAACGAAAAGGAAGATCTTCCTACGGGCCGCGGCGCCCCGCTTCTCAACTCGGAGCGGCTGTATTTGTAGCTAGCGAGTGTGATTACTTCGCTAGCGCGTCATTCGTCCTTAGACGTGTAGATGTCGCTACAATAATGAGATATCAGGCTTCCTTTTATTTAGTGTGCACATGAAAATGATAATATATTTATAACATACCTTAGAGTTCTCCCTTGGGAAGGAAATACATAGGGAGGAAAATAAATAACTGCCGTGAGGAAATGAAACAGAAATAACAACATGTTACATTTTATTTACATCTTTAATAGCAATGTCATACATCGTCAAATTGATATTATCTAATTTTTAATTCAAAAGTTACCTAACACCTTAGAAACAATTAGGTATTATACCTTATTTTCACCTTTCCACTTTCATATAAAACCTACATTAGATAAATCTTAATTTAAACTATTGTCATTTATCGCTCAATCATGCGCAGACGCAGGGGGCCGTCGGGCGCGTACATGAATGTGACAGCATAGTCAAGAGGCTCGTGGTGGTATTCCAAACGATATCGGCGGATTAACTGCAAATAAAAAAGCACCAATTTATTAAATATGCAAATCCAAATGTATAGTATTGTCCATAGGCAATATTATAGAAGAAAAAGATTGAAGTTATTGCCTAATATATGTGACTAAGCATTGATGACGCTGTAACAACCATCCAACGCCTAAGTTAGTATGATTATTATACACTTTTTATTAATTGTTAAATAATGAAAAATAAAGTCCGCAGAAAAAGAACCGTAGATTTGACAGAGGAAACTGAAGCATAGGTAATTCTAATAAATCCTGTTTGCAGCTACTAATACTGCAAGACCTTATTTGTTAAGCTTAGTAGCAGAGATTTTGACAATAGTTACTATACCTTAGCTAAAAGAATTTGTATTTCCAAGTCAGCGAATCGTCGACCCAGACATATCCGGGCTCCGAAACCATAAGGTAGGGAGGCAAAGGGATGCAGGCGACCGTTACTCTCCAGCCAACGCTCAGGCTTGAACTCCTCAGGGTCAGACACGAACTGCTCCATATTGCCCGTCACAATTGTGGGGAATACCACTTGAACCTGGGAAAAGATGTTGGTCAGAACACTGTACATAATGAAATAGCTTCATGGGAATGTAATTTGGATATTATTCTGACAGCAAAAGGAAAATAAATCATTTATTTGTTTGCGAATATGGATACAATAAATAGTTGTTACAAAATTTGTATTCGTGGCTGGTTGCTGGCGTATTTGCATGAGAAAATTATTGATTGATTACAATACGTGTACAAACTGTGTCTTGGAGAAATACTTACACCCTTGGGGATGTGATAGCCACAGATGACGTCATCTTCTTGAAGCGTTCTACCGTTACCAATAACAGTAGAATACATTCTAAAAAAAAGAACTTCTATGAGAACCCAAAAATACAATTTGTGCGGTTTCAAACGAGAAATGCGATATTTATGTAACAAAATAGGTTTACAAAACACCTTTTCTGCCCTAAAATAAATCCTCAAATTATTTACAAAAAATACATACTTTAAAGTAGATTAGGTACTTGTTTAGATGCATTTCTTCAATTACCTGAACACCTCTCTAACGAAAGCTTTGGTATAATGCAGTTTGTCCAAGTCCGCGTAAGAGATCGGCTTGCTCGGATCGGGGAATACCCTTCTAATCTCTTCTGCCATCTTCTCCTGCTGCTTCAGCCTCGTTGCAGTTTGGTATAGTATTGAGCATACCGCCATTGATATCTAGGACAGTAAAAGTTCTTATAGTTCCTCGTCTGACAACCAACCTCCAAGAAGTCGGTGGTCTTTGTTGACCATCCTTACTATGAATTGCAGGTCACATTAGACGCCGCTACGTGCAGTGTAGTGCGGCGTCTCGCTTCCACAGCGGAAAATGACCAGCAATGCAAGCTCATAGTTACCCCGCTGTATATATGTGTGTGTATGTCTGTTGCTGTTTTAACTATTGGGTCTGCTTCGATGACCGTGAATCAGTTATATGAACCCGTTATGGCCCCAACCGAAACTAAAGCTGTCATCGCCCTTTGTCATTAGATCTACTCTGTAACTGTATTGTAGCAGCCCGAAGATTGTCGTTAAGATGAAAGATTACACTGATCCCTATATTATGAGATCCCTTTAAAATGATTTCATCTACTATCTAGTAAATAAATAAAACAGGACTTTTCCTTCTAAGCTATCAGATTTTTCGGGTTAGTTTGTTTATAATTGCTTATCTCCTTACCGTATCAATACCAACTAAAATAAGGTCGAGCGCCATCACTGTGGCAATTTTCGGATCCCCCTCACTCCTAAGCACTCGCTCCAGAAGGGAAAGATCATTCTCGGAAGTCACCTTCTTAGTCTTTAACCTCTCGAGAGCTTCGTTTATATAACGACTGCACAGCCTGGGGACATACAATGGAAAACTGAAGATGTGTGTCTAGTAAGCTTAGAAATAGTAGAAGATAATTTGGCATAAGTTTGTCAGATCGGATTTAAATAGATAAAGGATATTTGAAGAATGATGGACACGAGCGTAACTCGATCCCGCGACCATCGTCGAGCCGTGGGGCAGCTCTCCTAATTGAGTTTTCGTGCGCTGCTCGCACCCATCGAATTTCAAGATCGGATTTATTTACTATAACGTCGTATTTTATTTGTGCCTAATGGACTTGTTTCTATTATTGTTTTTTCACTGACAGAGATTAGGTATTGTTATATTAGAATAGAAAAAAGAACACAATTAATCAATTGATCCAGTCACATCATGTGTATACAGCAGGAATATTTCTGTATCAACTTACTCGACGAAAAAGTTCATATTGTTGACATATTTGGTCCAGAGCGGGGTAGGCACGTATCTCCAATACGGGGCCTTTAGTTCCAACACTGCGACGTTCCTCAGTGCGAACTTTGCCGCGTCTATGATGCGTTGCGGTTCTGAGTCGCTGGTTAGTTCTGACGACAAACAACCCAGCCTCACGTCCAGAGCCACGCGACCGATACCTGAGGATGACAATAGATGGCGCTGTTAGTCTCTTTTGTGATTGCTACGATAGATGGCTCTACGTAGGCATCAATTAAAATACAGCTTGTACACATTAAAAACAATAGTAGTTAGATTATAATAATTTATATAGAAATTATTTTTAAGTGCCAATAACAAGTAAGAACATATTGTTCATTCAATTTTTGATTTCAGTGGTGAAGACTGGGTAAAATCTCCACGTTTACTCGTATTCACATAGTTTTATCAAAACCTAGTATACCCGTATTAGGGTCTAATTAAATGGAAAAACATCGTGAGGAAACCAGCACTCCTGGGAGATTTTTCAACGGTATGTAAAGCCATGTCAGTGGGCAGGCGGTTTAAATTCTGATACCAGGTTGTTCTTCAACCATACGGTAAGAAGAAGAAGGGTCTAGTCTAAGCATAGAAGTCTAAATCTATTAGCCTCTACGACATTCGAGTCTCTCTCAAAAGCTGGTCATGTTTATGTTAACTTACACTCAAGCGACCACCGATGGATATCATTATCGAACTCGTGTGGCAGGTCTCCGTTCTCGTCGCGCGCGTCTTCCATGTACTTGATGAAGTCTTCTGTCACCATCTCTATGGGCGCCACGTACTTCTTTACCGTCTGTGGCTGCAGGATTGGACGCTGGACCTTCGAGCGAAACCGACGCCATTGCTCGCCGTGCCTGGAAAGATAGAGACACGTTATTAATATATTTTTTTGTTTTATTTTGTAGAATCATCGCCCGTGTGGTATCCGGTCTAGAATTGACCACCCCCTTTCCTCCCGTGGGTTTCGTAAGAGGCGACTAAGGGAAAATTCAGAAGATGGGCAGCAGCGTCTTCTGTAGCTTCATCATCAATACTGCGATCCCCAAGCCGCTTGCCAAGCGTGGGGATTATGGCAACTTCTCCCCCCCGCTTAAACGGAGAGACCTATGTTCAAAAGTGGACGTCTTTTAGCTGATGATGATGATGATCGCCAGTTTATTTGTAGTCCGAGGTGGGTTAAGACAACCGCTTAGCCAGGCATACGTAAATGTGGTAGGTAATTTTTTACCGTCAAATTGACAGATATTATAAAATAAATTACATGAGGTATTTAAACAAATACCTGTTTAATATTTATTACCTAATTTTCATAACGTTCTAAGTATGTCCTTACCAGTACCTATATTTTTTGTTTGTATGTGTCACAAAATACCTAAATATGCATATTATAATTATTTATTGCTCATGTAACTAACGAGGCATTTATTTATTGGCTGTTAAAATCATAGATACGTTTTCTTCATACATGAACTCCACTAAACTTTGTAAACAAATAATTCTAACGACCATCGTAAAATCCTACTAACTAACCACTGCTTATTCATGGAGCTCTGGTCATAAATGTAAATCCAGACAACTGCACTAAAACAACCGTAACTCGTGGAACTAATCTACCGGTAGTGTAGTCAACTACAATGCTACACTCTAACAACAACATTAAAAATTAGTGCTCAGAATTCTCGTTGAGTTCCGGGCCAGAATAGCACCTCCCCATTTTATCCCGTAGGTGTCGTAGGAGGCGACTTAGGGAAATTTCAGGAGATGGGCAACAGCGTCTTTTGTTGCCACCAATACCGCGATCGCCAAGCCGCTTGCTAAGCGTGAGGATTCTGGCAACACCCCCTTTAACGAGAGAGGCTTTTGTTCAACGAATCAACGGTAGACGTCTTCCGGTCGTCGGTCGTCCAGACGTCTTCTGATGATGAATATGCCGACTGTCCCTGACTGCCTCGTCGGTCTATTGGTCGCCAAGCGCTCCTACTGAGCATGAGGTCCTGGGTACGAATACCGGGTCGGGAAAAGTGTTACTGAGTTTTTCCATTAGGTAATTCTCAGTAGCAACACGGAGTCTGGAATTGTGCCCGGTTGAAGGCAATAGGCTCGCCCCCTATTACATTGAGACCTATAACATATTGGTGATATATAGGTGTACTATAGATACACCTCTGCCTACCCCTTCGGGAAATACCGGCGTGATGATATTTTATGTTTATTATCCCTGTGTGCGGTCTTTGAATGTTGATATATAATATTCTCGCCACATGAGACTTATGATAAGTGGTGACTCGTACATAATGTAGTTAGTTTTGTACTACAATACGAGTCCCCACTTAAGTTAACTATACTTCAACAGATATTTTTTTTGTTTTTCACTATTACCTTTATCAGAAGGTTTCTCTGTTGTGGTAATTCCAGCATTCAAGACAGGGAGAACCTTCTACCAATATTATTAAGACGAGAAAAGTAGGAAAGAAAAGAAAAATATCTTATCTTTGTGAAGCAATTCTATTCAGTTAATACGGGGTAAAACATTTTTATATGACTGTCTAATGACTACCGAACCTACATCACGCGTGTTATTTAGATACGTATCTTTAGGCTTTCAAATAATTGTTAGGAAGACCATATTTTAAAATCAACCAACTGGAAACCTAACTGCAGAATTTGGAAATCGTTATATTATTCTCTACGGTCTCTACCCCTACAATTTTGTTCGTATTACAGAAACGCCAATCCATGTAAATTGCAATCTAGTCTAAAAGCTGATAAAGTTACAGCTAATTACCTTTGTTAATTCACCCAAAGCTATAATTACCCGGATAAAGATAATACATGCGCAAGCAATACTAATTACATCACTAATTAAACATACTATGCAAAGAATTAAATGTAAACTATAAAAGTTACAAGGTTTCTTTGCAAATGACGATTGCTATGATTACAATGACAGCATAGCTGTGAAGAAATCGTCTGTAGAATAAAAATACGAGCTCTATAACGCACTGGAGATTCCTGCGTGAGAAAATGTGGAGAATACCAACGTACTGGTCACGACACATTTGCTTGTTGGCGCATGGATAGCGTCCATCACTTCATTTGTTTCTCTAGTTCTTATTCATGTTGTCATGAAGCTGTCAATAGGTAACGAACAACCGCCAACGTATGTACCGTTTGAGCGATATAGTAGAGCGTTAGTCATTGATTGTGATTCATGAATAGTCTTTCATTTTTGCATTTACTAGAGGCGGTAAGTATGTCGGATTTATGACTTTTATGTATTTACGGGTCTCTTATTTTAACGTTTGTAAGTCGAAAAGAAGCACTAATTTCAAACCAAGTTCAAAACATTGAATAAAACAGATAGAACATCGTTAAGTTATTATTTATAAACCACAGAAAACCATATGAAACTATAACCATCTACTAACAAATAGGAGCTAGGTACTGGAAGTTAGTAACACAACAAATATCCAGCTAAGCACAAATAAAGTATAGCACTGACCCAAAAACTTCATAGTTAATCAATACAATGCAGCCGAGATTAATCTAACTCATCAAACGGTAAATTTTTTCTCATTTGCGGAAATAAAATCCACGTTTCGTTTTTTCTTATTGACTCTGGTCATACTCATACTTTCTATAAAGACCAGGAACATATTACCGCAGATCCCCGGTAATTGCTTCCGAGTTTATTGGCCCTTACTATCTGATCCGCTTCATCGCCGGCGTATAGGAGAGTAGCAATTATCTATTAAGTATCTATCTAGCTAATAAACTTGCTTATTAATTTGTTTCATGCTCTTTTAAAGGTATTCGATTCAAAATATGGCGTATTAGTTCCTGATTGCTATGGAGGTACCTAAATCTTTTGCTTAATTTTCCTACTCCTACTATTTTATTTTCTAATGAATTTAATAGCGGTTTTATCATTTCTCGACATCTAAACCTTGGTAGTGTCTGACTACAATTTTCCTGTATGCTGGCTTTCAGGAGGTACAATGGTAACACATAAACTAATGGCTATACAAGGGCATGAGTTTGGATTTTCCCGGACAACAACGAGTGAACTAAAGACAAACACAAAAGCGTGAGTTTCATTTGCCTGCTTGTTAGTATAATAACGCCATAACCTTGCTTTTGCATGATTTGTGCAATCGCCATGCTTCGCACGTAGGTCAAAGCCCATAACGTAATGCATAGACTGAAAATGATGAAATTAAATATAGCGTTTTCTGAGAAGAATCAAGTTTGATGTCAGTAGGTAGATCATTGCGTTAGATACTAAATAGAAAAAAACTTTCAATTGCCTGTTCTACTGTGGAATTCGATCAGTGCATTTTTACTCCGCCGCGCTGCGCGCCGATCACACGACATTTTTTCAATAGCCACAAGTCTATTGAACAAAAAAACGTATAGTTATGTAGAACAAACACTGTAATATTGAGCCATGGAGTGTGTACACATCATTATTCTGAGGATGTTTGTCTGTTTGCACACCGACTCAGCGCTATCCTCCTTTTAGAAGGGGGGTGTTGCCATAATCCCCACGCTTGGCAAGCGGCTTGGGGATCGCAGTGTTGGTGGTCAAGTTACAGAAGACGCTGCTGCCCATCTTCTGGGTTTTCCCTTAGTCGCCTCTTACGACACCCACGGGAGGAAAGGGGGTGGTCAATTCTAGGCCGCATACCACACGGCAAAAAGATTAATGACGAATAATTATATTATGTATGAACATTATCCCGTAGACACTCCCTCAAACTTTCACTTATCAATCTGTCTTCTAACCTCGGTAGCCATTAAGAAAAACTTACTTACAACGTTCGTTATCTAGCCGACACCAACCCGTTTACATTTACTCGAATCTAGCGTTTCTCTCGAGCAAAGTGTGTCTACAAACACTTATTAGTTTCGCAACCGGTCCAGCTCTGGCTAACCGACATATTTAGTTCCACAAGTTATGGCGTAAATGCCTTGATGTAGATGGATATCATTAAATCTCATGATCGTGCAGTACTTTGTACTGCAATATGTTTAAGTACTTTTCTGATGTTCAATTGTTTATTCATTCCCTTAATTATCAAAATCTATTGTCTTAAAATCTTGCACGCCAGACGCAGGCTTTAATTGCAGTTTTTGGGCCTCAATCTAGGGGCCACATACAAAAAAAAACACTTGTTAATTAGAAATCGAATGGAATGATAGATGTATGGGAATGACGAAATGTTTCGACTATATCGATGAACGAATCGATGACATTTATGTCAATCCCATATATTTTTCATACTACTTGTTTTCTATTCGTCGAACGTTTGCCACAGCCATGTCTAGGGCACATAAAAAGTATCTATTTTCCGCCAAGAAATATGGTAGTTGATGTTGAACAATTTCCAAAAGCAAGTTCGACTCCAGACTTGTCTCAGCTCTCAGGAGCAGCAATTCCTTTGTATCGATGTCTGTGCACTTACCCGCTATTCAATGTATTTCTATTCACATGTAAATCATAGGACAGAATATCTTACAAAGCGTTTACAAAGCCAAGATATTATCTATCGGTCTCAGTTCTTCACCTTGGTTAACTTGGCAGATTTTTAACCTGGAATACTACCTAGTTACTTTAAATAAACACTTATTGGAGTCAACTCCACCTTTTTAATTGCTGTTAATTCGGTATTAAGAGACTATCTTAATATACTATATTTAGACAGTATCTTACACATTTCATTGCAAACTTTCCGCGTTTTATCTAGAGTCAACAACAATTTGGATATTACTATATATTACTATAAATAAATATATATAAACTTTACGCGTTTTATCTAGAGTCAACAACAATATGATACAGTGCATTTAGCTCATCGATCGATATCATAAACACATGCAATGTAAGATGACGGTTCCTACTAAATATGCACAGCCTAAGGTGCAATCGTTCCAATACGCACGTTGTCTCAACACAGACATCATGCAGCGCATGCGTAAACATTTCGACCCTTTTTTCGTGATCTTAAATAGCTTCGTTACAAATAGGTAGGCACTTTTAAGATACTCTTATGTATCATACAAACGCTGGGACTTAACTACCCTTCACCTCGGCGTATGCAATTAGACCGAAACGTTCTTAATTAAATTCGTACATTACCTACTGTAATTTGCGACTTAGCTTTTAAGTTTTATCACCGTTTTATTTTATCATTCCTTTTATTTAGGCTTTATTTTGTATAATAATGAATACAGTAAACCTAAAATTTTGCTAGTTTAACAATAAAATTAGATTAAGGTGTTTTAATATCAGCCCAAGCCGCTTGCCAAGCGTGGGGATTATGGCAACCCCCTTTGTTCAACAGTGGTCGTCTTCCGGCTGATGATATTGATGAATGTAAGCCCTTACTGTTGTACAATTTTTTCTTTTACTTCTATGAATTTACAAAACCTAGGCCGTGTTGTGTCTATGTAGTGTCGTGAGCATGCAATGTTACAACTAAAATTTATAATGGTATCTAAGCAATTATCAGGCGCATCTTTGATGGTGATCAGACCGTAGAAGGCCGTGTTGAAATATATAATTATTAAGCTTGACATCGCAATAGTTAAAGACATTAAAGAACTACTAAAGTAAAGACCATTAATTACTGTGTTTGGACTTTGTTTTTATGAAAAGTTAGTAAGTAAGTTTCATGATATTGAACGCAAGAATAGATATATACAGGGTGGACCAAAGTGTTTAGACGTCCAATAGCGATTTATTACGCCTTCCCAGAATTTTGTCGATAGTGTTAATGATTTTACTTCCATAAAATATTCATAAAAGAAATCGATGATAGGCAAGACTACCAGAGTCATATTAAGTTTGTTTTTAATTTGACTTCTACTCTCTTTTATCAGCCATCATCATTCATCGTCAGAACAAAAGCATCTTTTGCGCTACGCCTCAGATTAAATCCCCGCACAGAACAATTATTACTGTTGTATGCAATAGTTGATGCACGTCTCAATGTGTTTAGTAACGAAAATATCATCCAGGAATACTTTTATACACAAACACGATCCAAGAGAATCTTCTAATGGAACTAGTACTCATCATTATCATCATCAGCCCGTTGCAGTCCACTGCTGGACATAGGCCTCTCCCAAGGTACGCCATAGAGCCCGGTCTGCTGCTACTACTAATCTATTAGAGCTCTTTCAATTCGAGTTAAGATGTTTACCGTCTATTTTATTATGAACCACTGGACAGCAGGACTGTTTCAGGCCAACTTGAAAAACCCTTTATAGCTTTTTCTAGCATTCCGAGCAACCTGTTCTACATATTTCGCAATCACTCAGATGACTTCCTCCGTCTGATTTGGGCATGTGTCATTATCGTGCGTGTCACGTCACGCTGCGCAGGCGACGGCTTTCGCCTCGCCCTGCTTCCCAAGTGGGCCAAGTATCACTGCACGCTCGACCACTGATGATGATTATGCTTCTATTTTATCTAGTAGGTGAGAAGAATAGAATCTAGGTATTTTGGTGAGTTTTTGAGCATCATAGAGAAAGGAAAATTACTATCACGTTTACTCTTAGAGCATTCAATTAAATGCTCAAAGCGTTTACCTAATATAAATATATATTCTTTTTTTCAAATAAAACGGTAAACAATTTGATTGGTACAATATGGACCTCCCAAGGCCCAGCGCTAGAATTCAAATCACAAATATTTACGCGGTACGCTATTTGAAATTTTTTGTTCGAGTTCCAATATTCTTCGAGAAAGATGGGTTCAAGTCTTACCCTTCACAAGTTCAAACAATAAAGTGCCTGTGTGTATACTTAGTAGGTAAGCGGATTAGATCAATAGGTAAATCTTCAATATAAGCTATAGGGCTTGCGTAAGGAGTTCATAGCAAACAGTTTGCGTTATTTTTGAACATTTTAAAGCCGAATTCATATGCTCGTGTTCAAATTCAAATAAGAGCCAGTATGTTTTCTATTTAATTTGGAACTATACTGAATTGTTGGAAATTACTTCTAATGCAAGGGTCTACACTCTACACATCGATATTGTTTAGAAATAATCACACTTGTTTCCCTAGATATCCAAATCTATGCCTACTATGTAAGACGTTAAATCCATTAATATGTAGCCGTAGTATGGAGCGAGCCACTTATTTCTTACTCCTACATATTATCTCGTGTTCAATTTAACAATCATTAAGGTAAACAAACACGCAACTTAATCACGCACTTAATAATTAAACAATAAATATCAGAGACTTGACACAGAATGCGCGAAGTTGTACTTAGTAGAATAAGTAGTCAATTTATGTCATTTTATACTCATCATTATCGATATTAGGTGTATTAAACCGTGAGTTATTGTAATTCTTTATGAGAAAATAAAGTTCTTTAACCATAAAACAGTATCAATATTCACTATTTAGTGACGATACTTAATTGATTATACGACACCAATCACGATGACAGTCAGTCCTATGTGGTTCTGCCCTACTTAATGCTGTCTAGCTAATATTTATTTTAGCGTTTTTACTATTTATAATGTACTAGCGGCCCGCTCCGGCTTCGCACGGGTATAAAATATATATTGTAAGTATTTCTCCACTATTTAATGGATGTTATTATACATATAAACCTTCCTCTTCAATCACTCTATCTATTAAAAAAAACCGCATTAAAATCCGTAACGTAGTTTTAAAGATTTAAGCATACATAGGGATATAGGGACAGAGAAAGCGACTTTGTTTTATACTATGTAGTGATAGCTCATGTTGGCTCTAAAGGCCAAAAGGTTTTTTTAGTTTTTCTTATTTGTTTAATTACATTTTGTCGTATAGGATGGTGGCCTAATGCTTTATGAACCATTGTGGTCAATGCGTATGGGTTTAAACCAATGCAAACACCAATGAGAACTTATCATGAGTATTTTAGAAGACTGACTTCTTTTGTTAATCTATGACTTACAATTTGCAATGCAGTTAGCTTTCTGCCTACGACTTCGGTTAACAGTCGTGATTATATAAGTACAGTGATACACACATATAAATAATTGAGACTAGACTAAAAGGCTTTTAAATATTTATAGGTACTTTAGACTTAACTTAGTGCAGAATGTTGTATGTAAGTACAGCTAATTATGTAAATACATCAAAAATGTGTGTCAACTATATGTAGGTAGTCAGTATGTGTGTGTCTGTGTGTGCGAGTTATATTCGAATCTCTCACACAGATAAAAGAGTTCATAGATATAAAACACCGTAAGGATAGAAAAAAATAGACACGCTTTCACTAACGAGGCACCAAAATTCGAACGGTACGGTGTATGGTTGTTATACTAGATACGGCGACCCGAATGGTGCAATAGTTTGATTCGCAAAAAGATTATATTCCCATTCAAAACTACTGTTATGTGTGTATACAGCAGCTGCATTTCCTAGTTCGTTGACATTGTACTGCACACCAACATTCTGCAATTATATTCACTGGATAGAAGAATTCGATCCTACGAAATCACGTGAGCAACCTGTAAGCAGCTGCTTTTTCGACTAGCACTAATTTTAAAACTACCTCCTTCCTAATCAAATTTCACGGCTGCCAATCTTAATAGAGTCGAGCCAACGTTGCATTAGAGCACAAATAGAATGGTGCACTTTATTCCGACGGCAAACAAGACCGGAGAGAGAACAGAGGAAGGACCGGACCAACGGCTTAACGTGCTCTCCTTGGCACCAGTCTTATACTCGTAATATATTACGGAAAGAAGTAAACCTCTCGTCTGATCTGCGCAGTAGACACATTTCTACAAGCCCAAAGTAATAGCGCATACTGGAAAACGTCATCAAGGAAACAATACACAAACTTAAATTACCGGTAGAGTTGTCTGAAGGTCTACAGCAAAACAGCTTTCGTATTTCCTACACCTCCAAAACCGGTCGATACAACCTTATAGCAGAAGCTTAAAGGTTTGCTGCAATTTTAATAGGTCATAATAGTACCTTCGAGCAAAATGCAAATGTGCGTGTATCCGAGACAGGTGAAAATAACGCTCCTTATGGCAATCTCTTATCTCAACATTAACAATCCTTTTATATTATTCTTATTACTATTAGGTCCTCCAAGAGTGCTGATACGTGATTACGTACCTACACATACGGCCGGCACACCCTGGGCAGTTAACCTCGCTCCCATCTTTGTTGACTGGCCATTTTTTATATAGTAGTCAGTTTTCATTTTAGGCAATTATTTCAAGCTGAACTGAAAACAACTGTGCCTGTTTCATAATTCTACTCTTGACAACAAAACCACTGATCGTAACAGATCCCAGACAAGATGCTTCTTCTTATCGTATGGTTGATGAACACCCTGGTGTCAGAGTTTAAACCGCCTGTAGGCCTCTGACATGGCTTTATATACTGTTGAAAAATCTCTCAAGTGTGCTGGTTTTCTCACGATGTTTCTCTTCGCCGTTTTAGCAACTGATAACTAATTCGTACGCACATGAATTCGAAAAGACATTAGTGTTTGCCAGGGTTTGAACTAGCAACCTTTGACTTGGCAGTCCAGCGGTCATACCACTCGGCTATCAGTGCTCGTAGAATTTTACTTACACAAGATGCTGTAAAATTTAAAAAAAAACACACGTAACTAGTCATTCATAAAAATGACGCCGGATAAAAACTTTACACACGCGTTATACAATTGTGTCCTTCATATCAATGTGTTAAAAACTAAGCAAATAGGGGTTCGCTAAGTAAGGATTGTTAACTATTTTAGCACTACACTAAGTGTTAATGATCTAGATAGTAGGTAATACGCATTGATACTTAAAGGACAATACCTAAATGTGAGATTGAATGCTAACCCTTTTGGGTATCGTGATGGATCGTTTGAGGGTCGGATTCATAGGTACAATTTTCACTTTAGCAATATATACTAATATATCCTTTTTTTACTGGGGAAATCTTTATGGACTTAGTCCCTCCTGGGGCGGAACGGGGTGCGACAGACTCACCCAACCCAAAACCCAGGAGTGTCTTCTTAGCTACCTCAGGCCGAGGGCCGCGGGATCTGCGTACGCTACACCGCATCCCTCAACAGGTACCATAATATTACCTATTATCTAATATATCAACGTTAGTTGAAAGTTTGCACATTTGCATACCCCATAAGAGTATGTAAATGTGATGATAATCCAGATATAGATCATCATAGACAATATTGTCATTGATGTCAAACATATTTATCATTAAAGTTTTAATTTTTTATTTAGTCAAATCTATTTGTCATTTTTCGAATATTTTTAGGAAAATTTACATTCTTAGCTACCGGCATTCGATTTATTATAGTACTTACTTAGAAGAAAATGATATTATGTAACAGTCAGTTATAGAATTATTTATACTCCCTTACAGTGGTAATGTAAACTACCTATGCCTACTTATATAAAATCTAAGTCCGTGCCTAACTACGATGACCGGTTAGAATTTGATATGAAATGCGCAACACCACAGACTGGGGTAATTTAGTAAAAAATATTTGCTAAATAGCAATTAGATAATTAATACTAAGAAAAGTCTGCGATTGCCAAGTAATTATCTAAATTAATTTCGGTTCATTCGGTAATTGTCGACTGTAATATTACTAATGGGTAGGTACACTGCATAGCTGGGCAAAAAGTTTCCTCTAATAAAGAGAAGGGCGGGAAATCGTCACCATGCTCACTTGCCATTAACCGGCCACTAATCCAGTCTCCGTGTTGTTGTTACTGAGAACTACCTAAAGAAAACACCCAATAACACTTTGCCCGACCCGGGAATCAAACCAAGACCAGCAATCACGCTCTACGACTATTATATCAATGAGGCAGGCAGAATCATCAAACTTTTTAAATACAACAATCAAAAATAGAACAAATAATTAAAATTCGAATAAGTTTCATCTTAACAGCCAATCAATGCTCTCGTGTCTTCATTATTACATCTTTGTTCAAACGGTTACAAGGATTATAATAATTGCTAATCATAAAGTTAAACTTATGCAAGATGAACATCGGTATATAAGTACCTGCTTTATGCGCGTACGCAATTACCGATTGCTTTTTCAGATGCACATGTAATTTTCATGTCAAAAGGGTTGTGTGTTTAAGGAAATATGAAGGTTAGTTCAAATGGCTATTTGAAAGTTCTTTTTGACTGAAAATTTAATATTAAGCGGTGAGTGCAAAAGAGTGGTACAGACGTGAGTCTGGTCAAGACGACTTGGGTTCAACCGTAGTAGTCTCTTTTCTAATTTTAACATTGTCTCTCCGACAAGTAGGCAAGACGATTTCTTCAAAATCGTTTGTGCATTTACATTACAGACAAATGTCAAGCATTCTGAATCGCACCTGAATCTTTGCGCAGAAGATCAGTCTCTTTACCACTGCGCCCAAAAGGCCTTCTTTAAACATTGCCGTTAAATTTAATCATCCTTTAATATACGGAAGCTTACTTTTTGTACGACTATTTACGTACTATTGTATGTATCTTCCAATAACAAACAATTTTTACGGTTTTATGAAGAAATTATAGGCAAGATTCAAAATTTACTGATTTTATTACACAGTTGCAAAATGTTCTTGACTTTTGATTAATTAATTAACATAAAACCTTGTCATAGATACTATTTCTAAACAAAAACATTGCTACACCATTTTAGACATATACAGCTGTTGTATAAAAAAAAAGATGCCGACGAATTGAGAACCTCCTCCTTTTTTTTGAAGTCGGTTAAGAAATCATATTCCGTCAGCATACAGAGAAATGATTCAAAATCTCTACTAGTTTTTTGTCATGTTTTAGAAAAGTGAAAGTCTTGGCATTCCGTCCGGTAACGGAACTTCAACAGTTAATCCAAGGTTCTATGAGTTAAGTAATTGGCGCTTAAAGCTACATCCGATTACAATTCCATAATTTTATATTTTTATGAGCATTGTTTTAAAAGTTTTGTATTGAAACCCGCTTACACTTTAACATCGCTATATTTAGAAGTACAATGGAGATAGACAAAGATAAAAATTGAGGTCATTGCCAAGATTACGATGGTTTTAAGTATTTTCAATATGGTACTTACACCCCAACAACTCCAGGCAGTTCTCCAAAAAAGTCTTTCCGCACCTCGGACTTATACTTGACGAGGCAGGGCATGGCAGGCCGGAACGGTGTCGGCCCTTCCCGCCTGTACATCCGCTCGATTTCATCCGCATCGTAAACAAACAACAGATCCGGCCTCCCGATAAGCCCGCCCAGACGAACGATCCTCCCGTACTTATCCAGAAAATGTTGGGTCACTTTAGCGAACTCCGATATATCGAACTGACCGATAATAGGCACCATACGCCACGTATTCCCTAGGATAGGGATCGGTTTGGGTCCAGGGACCTCAGAATAGGGTTTCGCATTTGAGAAAATTTCCTCGTTTAACTCCGCAGTGGGAGCTATTTGGGAACGCTGTCGTTTTGAGAATGGACACCCGGTGCTAGCGAATCGCGCATTATTTACTATGAACGGTTGTGTGTACACCGCGAACGTGCGGAGAGAACGACCCATGGCGGTTAAGGCCGCAACAACGACTGCGCGTGCGCGGCGATCGAGATCCCAGGGTGTACCGTTGCGCGGGAGCTAACGTCGCTTCTGACATTGCAGTCATGGACGATATCATTTAATGCCATTCTCTTTACTATTATGCTAGGTTATTAATAACACAGAAAGGTAGATACTGTAGGTTGATCGGTGTTTATTTTAAAGATAAAGTAGGTGTAGTGAATATATATTTTTATAGCGTGTGATAATACAATTTGTAATGTTGACGACCTTATTGGCGCAGTGGCTAAGCGTTTGGACTGCCGCGCAAAAGGGTGCGGGTTCGATTCCCGCACGGCACGGGACAAATTTTGAGCGACCCGCAGATGTTTGTTTAGAGTCTGTGTTTTTGTGTATGTGATAATTAATGTTTGTGAAACCGCATGTCCCGCACGCGCCGCAAAAGTTCGCTCTGTTAAAATTATGAAACACAAACCCATGAAACGAAAATAACCATTTTACATATTAAGGTACTTTTATCTTAATAATATTATGTAAATAGGTTATTTCCGTTTCTGGTTGTTCTGGTTCACTGGAAGTGTTATGTATTGCATGGCATGCCTTTTGTGAACTATAGTCATATTTTTTTATTAATTGATCACTTACTTACTTCGTGTTATCATAAGTAACCATTAAACGACTCTGAGTGTGGCTGTATTATGCGAATTATCTCTCCTAAAAATACTTGAAGTCCTTATGGTATGCTTAGGAGGCAATTACGTTTTTTTTGTGTTTTATTTATTTAAAAAAAGCTTTAATCAATTACATATTGCACTCGGTTTTAATTGCATTTCTTATTCTAACATAACCCAGCCAGTGTTGGGTAGACCTAGATGTGTAAATCCCGGATTAGAATTTATTTTAATTATTATTCGGACTTTACCCAAAATCCTACATACACATTATTTTATTATTTTATTTTTCACTCAATACGAATAAATTCGTAAATGTTAAGTAAATTTATTTACATTCAATTTCGAATTTCCAAATTTTAACATTGCTTAAATTTTTTCTTGAAACCCCTGGCACACTTATGACGCTTATTCAAGTTGCCATATCACACCGGTATTTTTAGTTCTAATAAATCTCAATTATATAATTTATAGAATTTGGTATATTGCTTAGTAAATATTATACTATTTTCCTCCATGGTATATATATTCATAGACCAATGTTTTCTCTATGATATTATTAACTACGTGGCGAGAGGTCCTCGGTTTGATTCCAGGATGTAGCAAAAATTTGTGTCTAACGAATAACGATCGGTGCAAACTATGTTTGATTTTATTATTTATTGCCACAAGAATATTACCTGATTCAGTAAGATAATAATTAGCAAACAAAAAAATGTTTTGCTTTATCATTGGTAACTTGTTGGCAACTCTTCATATTTTTACTTTGATATCCTTTATTTTTATTGCGACAGTGACAGATACTGTCAGAGTGTCAGATTATTGAACGTTATACGTAAAAATGTAAATAAACAAACTCGGAAACAAAAACAAGAAAACTCGTTATGTACTGTGTCTACGTAAAATAGTAAAGAATGACTTCTGAATTCGCGAAAGAGAAAGTCTTTTGGACTAGAAAAATGAATTTAAAATTAGTAAAATTTATGGAAAGTAAACCGAATATTTGGAATCCGAAGCACCCTAAATACACGTCTATCGAGCATAGAGATCAAACTTACGCAGAATTTGCTTCTAAATACGGCAATGAATTCACAGGACAAGCAGTAAAAGATCGCTGGACGAATATTCGGTCAACCTTCGCCAATTATCTGAGAAAACTAAAAGCCGGTCAAGCTAATAATGGGAAGGATGGAAAGGTATTTCCAACTGTTATTATTACTAGTGACTAATATAAAATTGTATTGTTAAGTATTCATTGGCCGAAAACCATGCCAAATCGTAGTAAGTCAATTCTGACGACATAATTTAACAAATATTCTTAAACCGTATTAAAAAATATTTATAGTTCCCCAAAAAATTCTAAAAAATGAAAAACTACTCTAATTAGTCAATCATATTTTTTATTTGGATATTATTTAATTATTCATTTTGGATTAGATAACATTATCTACAGCAGTGAGGCAGTTACAGGCTTTTGTATTTCATTATAGTTATTATAATAATTGATTAATTTCTTTTGCAGGCAAGTAAAATAACATGGCACTTGTGGGATGCCTGTAGGTTTTTACTAAAGGTTAACAAAAACAATTCAATAGAAAAAAATACATACAGCATCTATGAAATAAAAGTAAGTATATTAAAGGTTAATAATATCTAAGTAGATGATGGTGTAAATACTCGAAAAATCCATATTATACATTTATAATACAGCTGTGTATGGAACCTTTATAGTGTGCCTAAATGAATGGCATTGTTACTTTTACATTGATGTTACAGGGTAATACATCAAAAGATTCAGAAGATGTCAAAAGCGAAAAGGATCCCTCTGAAAAATCATCAGACGAAGTAGACACCACATGTCAGAACATAGCAAATGGTATACTGAATGTATTCCGAGGTGTGCAAAATGATGTTTTTGATATTGACGACACTAAACACGGACAATTAGGTAGATTAGTTGCCACTAAACTCTCACAAATGAGCTCCTATGCTGCGGCAGAAGTGTCCAACAAAATAATGGATATCTTGCTGATATATCATAAAGATAGTCCACTAAATCCAAATAATATTATAAAGTCTGAGTAATGTAAGAAATAAAATATATTAATTTGTAAGGAGTTGATTATTTTATTTATTACTTTGAATAATAACACAATATTATAGTAAGACCTACTTGAGGGATAGGTAGTGTAATGTTGCTTACTGGACTAACGATTATAATATTACCATAATTAATTGTAACATTTTAAAAACAACACTGGATATACAACTTATATAAAATATTCTGTTACTTGGATTCTAACTTCATTTTAGTACTACGATTATATTATCTCAAATTTGTTACCCCTGAAGATAAATTTTAACAAATACAAATTATAAATTTAATGGAATTGAACATCATAATATCAGAGTTTCTGCCTATCCCACCAAAGAGAATACAATCACTCGTGTATCTCACTATGACTGAGAAGTACATAATTATTGCAAAAAATGAGTTTGACAGCAGCATGACACTTGCATTGTTATGACAGTGACAGTTTGATTCAGCGTAAATACACGTGTCGTAGACTTTTTTACTAAGTGGAAAACAAAAATTCAATTTCTGACAAAACAATAAAATGTGTATTGTCATTATTACAAGTCTGCTGAAGCAAAGACGACGACGATAAGGTCACCAACTGTCTCACAATTTTCAATTTTTGCTCGGACAAATATTCGTCAGACAGAAAGATATAAATAATTTATTTGTCAGCATTTAGTACAGAATTGTTACTGTTGTGTTTATTTCTCAGTAGCCTTTTAAAGTTTCAAGTGTTCCTCATAATAAATAAATATGTACAAGTTGGATAATTTGTCCACTGATACCACACCATTTACGAATTTATTAAGAACAAAATGGGATGAACTGCACGACAATACAGATGCGTTTCGTTACAAAATCAATAGACGACAGGAGAAACTTGTTGATGGAAAATACCTGCTTGTGGTAAATATACATATAATTCCTAATCAATATCATGAATTTTGTATATAGGTTTAAAGGAAACACTTTTACACATCATTCTTTTTTTAGAAACTATATGGCGTCGGCATTTCTTAATTGACTACCTATACTACCTTATCGCGTACAAAAAGGTACTTGTACTTATACTAGCAATACGATAGCTGTAATTTGTATCAGATAGTTGCTGATCTGATATGACAATGGGCCTTACTCGCAATGAATTCATAAGGGGGTGGGGGGACTTGTAAAAGAAAACACTGCTTACCCATTTAGGAATTTAAGACTTGATTTTATATAGATAGTTCTTGTACCTGCAGGGTTACTATAAACTTGTATTGCAGGTAATTTTCTGTTGTTAGAGCAAGAAGCCGCACTAAACTGCACATATCACCATCTCACATTCACAATGGAAAATGACCTGTAGTACTAGCTCATTGTAAGATACCTGATGATTTTTTCTTTTTAGTTAAATCCTGACCGTCGTGCTAAAAGAAGAAAGCCAGAAGAGATGAATGACATATGTCAGCCATTTGATAAAAATAAATTCAACTTTACTAAAGTTTCACTTGAGGAAATATTATTTTCAATAAAAGGAAAAGGTAGATTTTTAGACTATAAAATGAATATAATATAAATGCAATCTAATAGTTTCCTATTGCAGGAGAAAAGCATCTCATACATTATATTGGCAGTTTTCGATCAAATAATATCCAAGTTTAAATGTAATGTGTCCCTTCACTGTTGTCGTAAAGTATGATGAATATTTCAAAAGTCATTAAAACTTATCTAAGTCTGAACCTGCATCCCTGTCAATGTGAATCTGGTCTGTCCGCATTAGTTATTCAATTTTAAAATAATTTTTTTGAGGGTAGTGTATTTTTCGTAGTAGTCTAGTAGATAAAGCATCTAAGTCAGGTTTCTTGCACACACACAACAACTGTAGAATACCGTATATGAAAAAGATTTTTTATAATTATTTATTTATTTTACTGTCCACAGATTCGGACATACACGCAGTGCTGGTGAATGTTAGTCCAATAACAAGATACCACTCATTATTGTGTCCATCAGTAAACAAATGCCTGCCACAGGTTGTAACTCCTGACAGCTTGGCACTAGTAGTGGAAATCATGTTCATTGCTCAGGATCGGTGAGTGTAGGCAAGTACATAACATTTGTATGTATGATGTAAAATGCTACGTAATTGTAATGTTAGTTTAAAGTAGTTAAGCAGGGTAAAGCTACGAAAAAACTAAATACTTTACTGTAAATATAAAATCTAAAGGTTGTATTAGTTTTTATAGGGTAAATTTTACAATTGACAGAAATCTTGTCTAATGAAATATTGTATTATAATTAGAAACTTATTATTGTGTATTAATGAGACATGATCTTTTATATATATTATCATTTTGAAATTGTGTTTCTGTTACAGAGATTTAAGGATTGGATACAACAGCATGTGTGGCTATGCTTCTGTAAACCATTTGCACTACCATTTGTTTTTGGAAGAGCAATCCTTATATGTAGAAAGTGCAGTAAGTTATTTATTTATACAGTAAATTATTGATTTATTATGCTATTAGAACCTCTTTATATTTTATCAGAGAAGTAGCCTATAAATTATGAGCTCTGCAACAAGCTACTCACTTCAATATTTCATTTTATCTACATATTAAAAACTAGGTAAGATAATAATGATGTTTCAAACCAAGTTAAAAATGTATATATGTTTTTTAGGAATGGCAGCACATCAAAGGATGTATTTATTGCTTAAAAGACACTTATCCAGTTCAAGCCTTTTGTTTTGAAATACATAGACATGACTCTGCTGTTGTATTGAAAGAGATTAACAAAGTTATAGATTACTTGTTGAAGAAATCTATTGCCCATAATATTCTACTGACAAAAAGACAAAGAAAAGGAGGTAATGAGGATGCGGTGAATGTGATCATTTGGCCAAGAAAAAATACTGGTGGGGCGAAGCTACTGGCCGCTTTTAATGTTGCCATGCTGGAACTATGTGGCTTCTTTACTATATATGGTGGGTAGTAATCCTTTTTTTTATCATAATGTAGCTATGAATTGGATTGCACTGCACAAATTGAGTACTGTGCAGATAATCACACTTGATTTGAGTCTGTTTAAATATAAAAAGTGCAGCTATCAGCTTCAAATAAATGTGATAGTGACCAGAGTGCCATAGATATTTTTTTATTCCTAAAAGTATTGGGTGCTTCATGTCACTGAGTTCGAAACTGGGCTAAAGGGACAAATACCTAATAAGTATTTGTGATAACGGTAAATTTTTATCAGATTTTGTTGGATAGGCACAGGTCTTTTAAGCCTGATTTCCTATGTATTAGTTCGCATAATATTCTTATGACTTATGAAGTTAATTTAGTTTTTTGGCAATACTGAATAACCCTGCGCATTTATTTTATGATTAAAATAATTTAATTTGTCATTTATTTCAGATGGTGAAGAATGGAATAACATTCAAGCAGAAGTTCTAGAAAAAGAACTTTCTAAATGGAAAATTGACTTTTCCCAATTATGTGAGGAAATTAAATGTTTATAAAGATTAAATTAGTATTAAGTTATTAGCTAAATAATAGTATTTAGCAATTTTGTTATTAATTTTAATCAATTAGATAAACCAGATCAGTGTAGTTTATATTTCTGTGAGTTTTAAAGAATAATAAAATATTGGGTCTTGATAACGTGTTGTTTGTATTTTCTGGGGATTTCTCTATTGTTTTAATAGATCAGTAGAGTAGTAAATGGGTCCTAAATATCCGTCATGTAAAATAAAAAAAATATTCAACCAGTTAGTTTGATACTTGTTAAAAAGAATAATAGTGTTTTATATTATCCTTTACCTACCAAATTTTTTGTGTCATAATTATTCCGCATACTAGCACACTAGGATCACTTACCATACTTCTCACTCTCTCTTATAAAGTGCAGCTTATGATAATAATTACTTCTTATAGTTTAAAAGATAAGGCTAAAAAGGGAGATTTCATCGGTATTATTGGTACACTGGTTGAACTTTTAACGTTTTATTAAGTTTGATTCCGTTCTCCTTATAGAGACAGTCATGACCCTAGAGGAATTTAGAGTCTCCTTAAATTGTCAGACCCGTTCCTAGAGATATTCGAGTCTCCTTATATATACACGCATGTTCCTAGAGATATTCCAGTCTCCTTAAATAAACACGCATGTTCCTAGCGATATCCGAGTCTCCTTAAATATACACGCATGTTCCTAGCGATATCCGAGTCTCTTTAAATGTACACGCATGTTCCAAGAGATATCCGAGTGTTTCCTTTATAAGGCAGGCATGTTCAAGAGGAATCCGAGTCTCCTTTAAAGCCAGACATGTCGCTCGAGGAATTTCAGAGCCTCTATAATAGACAGTCTCTTTTCTTGAGATATCAGAGAGTTTCCTAAAATAGCGTGTCATGTTTCAAGAGAAATCCGGGAGTTTTCTCAAATTGACAGTCGTGTTCCTAGAGATATTCGAGTGGCTCAATACAGTCATGTTTTGGAAGAAATCACAGTCTCCAGTTTCCTTAAATAGACAGACCTGTCCCTAGAGGAATTTAGGCCTTTACCCACAGCGCCCGATCCGTGCCGCCGCCGATGCGATCTGAATTCTGAACGCATGCGTTCTCTGTAACCAATGGCTGCCTGTGTATGCTTGCTCAGTGCCTGCCGTATAACGCAACGGATTCAAGTGATGGTACGCCGCTAATAAATATGTACGATCTCTGTCATCGGAGACCGATCGCATGAGCTGCGTGCGAGCACTAGACACTTTCAAGATGGCGGATAATTTTACTGAAGTGTTCATTGATCGATTGGAGTCAGTGTAAAGGTCTCGGCGATCCGATCAGTTCTCAAGATGTGTTTTAGGATCGTATCAGCGGCACGGATCGGGTGCCGTTGGTAAAGGCTTTTGAGTGTCTCTTTCAATAAACGAACAGTCACGTCCCTAAAAGAAATCGAGGTTTTCTTTAAATCGTCAGTTGTTCCCAGACGATTTCCAGAATCCCCTTCTATACCCGGATAGTCAAGTTCCTGGATAAGTCTAAAAGCCTCCTAGACAGTCATATTCTGATGCTCTTTTCCACACCACCCGTGAGGTAGAGCAGTAGGTGCGTTTTTTTTATAGTGGTATCCCCAATAGGCCTAATCCACTTTGTATGGAGTTAACTCCAAAAGCGCCCTGATTCGAAAAGATCGTTTGGATCAAATTAGTTTGACCAATTCATTTGTCAGATCATTCGACAAACACGTTTTTGACAAACATTTTGATCGTTTACAGGGCGCTTAGTGCCCGTTCACCAATAGATACTTAGGTACACGCCTCATGTGCGTATGCAGTTGCTTTATTAGTAATGGGTAGGAACTTAGAGAGGATCAGGTCGAGGTTGAGGGCCTAAGGTTTTAGGTCAAAAGAAGTAAGTATTTAATGGTAAACGGGAGAAAAAAACTAGTCGATTACATTGGTTGCCTGCTGCGCCAAGGGTTGCGGGTTCGATTGCCGCACGGGGCAATAATTTGTGCGAACCGCAGATATTTATCCCGAGTCTGCCTGTTTGTGTATGTGATATTTCATGTTTGTGAAACGCACCCACGATACAGGAGAGATTCCTAGTGTGGGGCGACGTTTTATTAAAAAGAAAAAAAATAGGTAATTTATACCATATAAGAAAGAATATAAAAATGCACGTTTGTGATAGATTAAGTAAAAACGAGAAACATCGGTATATATTCATAAAAAGGACATTAAAAATTTATAATTCAATTTTAAAATCGTCTTCTATGTTCCGTTCTCTAAATGTCTAAAACGCCATTCGCCATATTGAATCCGACGTGACGTCATTCCTTTACTGCTAACCCGTCAGGGTATATAATTATGTTCTGGCATATTGTTTAATAACCGAGTGATGTCATGAGTCGAAAAGCATGGCGGTTAGCGTTACCGCGCGATAATTCAAAATCATAAATGAAAATAAGATTTTAAAGCATTTCTCGGTTTTATAAAATTGAAATAAAAATTCTACTGGTTTATTACGACCTCAGGATTGATGTAAAACAGTAAAAAATGAAGGTGGAATACCCTATTCTGCACCTGAAAAAAGTTAACACGAATAAAAAACTTTGATTGTTTTTTTTTTCATTTTATAATAGTTGACAACATTTTAGAGAAAGACAAACAGGCTGGTTTTTGATTTGTGGTACTTACTGAAGCTTAATAGATGCAGCTCCTCTGTCTGCTGGATGTGGTTGTAGTTAGGACTCATGATTTGTGCCGTAGTTTGCGATGTGAAACGAAGTATAAAATGAAGCGTTAGCTACATTGGCGAAACTAAACGTTCCGTTCGTTTAGTTTTGTTCCCAATAGGGCCTGCCGCCTGCGGGTAATATAGCACAGAGATATAATAAAAGAATAGGTTTTCTTGGATATCGCAAACGGGATCTTAAAAATGAGACTCTGCCACAGCTCTTTGTTTCTCTCGAGCTTATAATCGTCTGGACTCCAGAATTACATAGAGACATAAAATCCAGTATTTCTGCCTGACAAGTCTACACTTAAAATCATAAATACAATATTAACTCTGCCCGTCTGTTTTGATTTCACGGCTAAACCACTGGACCGAAATTAGAAGAAAGGACTTAACTACGCGACTTTTTACTCAGAAAAGACGCGGAAAACGCTGAGGGCGGTACCCAACTCATTGTGGAAGAAATTACAGTCTGAAATGAATTTTACTTTGGAATTTTTAACTGGACAAACAATATAGACACGTAAATGCCACCACTCCCAGAATCCAGAAGTGCATTTCTATCCAGCTTCAATAAGACACCTAAAAAAATACCAGTCTTTTCATCAATACATTTTCTATGAATCAGACTTTAATTTAAATACAATTAGTATTTAAATAAGAATACGTCGATTCAATTCCACGTTCTAACGTTCCTATTCTGTACCCATAATAAATTTATTTCCTAATCTTTTACCTGTTCATTGTCGACCCTACCCTACCCTATACCTAAGCTACAGTGCCCAGCATCTGCATCCTGCATGTGTCTAAAGGCCGATGCCAAAGCTGAAGCCATCTTCAAATCATCTTGTCCTCTTCGTCAGCGATATGTGGTCTCCTTGGTTAGTGTCCTCTTCCAAAGTATAAAAAAACCGCGAGTGTTTGTCCGTATTATCTTTGTCCGGTGACGCCCAATAAGACACCTTTCGGAGTCGGCGGCAATAAAATATCCCGAAAAAAAGTTCTTATTTTATTTAACAAAATATGAAAAACACTAAAATAAAACAATACATATATCTAATATATGCGTTGTATAAAAAACATATTGAAAATGAGTATAAAAAAATAAAGGAAATTGAACGAATATGTGTAACGCGGTGCGAGCCTTGATAGATACTGAAGGTACCACTCCAGTATTTGCTAGATTACTAGTAGTGATGAGTTTACTCGGGAACTGCTGAATATCAGTTAGCTAGTTAAACTAATACTATTAATTTCATATAATACTAATTAAAGGACTGGAATATTGATTAAAATATTAAAACTATATTAAAATGTTGCGGTATGCGTACGGTATGCAAACTACGCTACGCTATATCTTATCAGCTACCCTTTGAGAGAGTTATTTAAAGATAAGTCAACAAAAATTAGCTTTTATCTTTTAAGTTATTAGTAATGAGTCATAAGTAGGTAGGTCGGTGCAATCGCTAACATAAATGAAATTTTTGCTAGGTGGGTTTCAAGCCGCTCCAAGAATAAATCAGTACAGGGCCATTACCATAAACTCTTAAAGCAGGACATATTCCGTTGTGGAAGCGAGACGCCACACTACACTGCACGTAGCTGAGTCTCGCCTCCACAACGGAAAATGCCCAGTTAAAAAGTTTATAAAGTGCATGGTAAGGAGGCAGATGAGCGCTCATTTAGTTTTACAGTCGGAATGATCAGGCTAAAATGTCGACTGTATAGGATCATGTCAATTGATATTTATGGCGAAACAAGATTTCCGACCAATCTTCTATGTAAATCGATGTTGTTGACGTAGGTGTCTAATGTTAGACTGCAATATTTCAAAGATTAAACACAATAATGAAAAACTCGACATAAGGAACAGGGAAAATTGAGATTTGCTTTATGGTTATTTAATCAATCAATCAACGAAGGTAATCAATATAGCTATAGGAAGGTTTCTTTGTTTTAAGGTTTTTTTGTTTTAACTTCTGCATTTTTCTATTATACAGCAAAAATAAAACTTGTTATTAATATAATTAGTCATAAGAAACAATAAAAACATACAGTCAACAGTGTCAACATGTCTCAATAATACAATAATGTAGGCTAAATATAATATGTAGGTGTGATTATATCTACCTACACTATTTTCAATTTTTCATCGAATGGCTGAGATATCACTGACGCATCATTATGTCGGTAACTCACACGGGTGTTTAAAAACTGAATGATTCATGAGGGTAGGTACTACCCTCGACCAATACCTATTCGACATCGTAAAAATTCATAAACTTTTTGTAATTCCGTATCATACTGCAATCGGATCAGATTGGTTTTTTAAACATACTTTAGAAGATTTTAACCAATAGATTAACCTTATATAATACCTACGTACATAATAAGTCGACTTTCAAAACATGCAAAGGTCGAGCAGTAAATATCAAAACATATCTTTGAAGTATTAGATGGAGCTTTTAAAACCTAATATTTGGAATAACCGGATTGGAACTGTTATTTATAGTCACAGGAACAGTGTAATAAATAAACGCTCGAAGAATGCCAATCCCTATTTACCTGTGTCGCATCCTGGACCGCCACGTCATCAATCAATACCACTGCATAGGTACTGCAGGTGTAAGAGAGATGCAAGCTATTAATGTACTCACTTTAATATACGGAGGTTACGCAGATTACATTTTATAGGTCAAATCTGGCTTGGTTTGGGCGTGGTCGAATATTCTAGATCGTGTCCGCTGCTCCACAGCGCAGGGTGAATGTATTCTGAACAAAGAACATGATGTTTTATTGATTTTAATAGACTGGTATTCAATTAAGTAATTATTAAGGACCTGCTATCATACGAGTACTCACTATTACTTTCTTGGGATTGTTCACAAATTATACGGAGGAGGTTGCCCACGTATAATTTTATGTATTTTAGCAACTTTGAAACCCTCCTGCCCCCATGTGAGACTTGGTGAGGTTTTAGACTAAACCCTACCCAAAATCACGTATATTTTTTGGTAAAGAATCTCGGAATTATAATATTACTACTTAAGAGAATGCTGTCAAAAGTGCTTTGTTCATAGTTCAAAGCTTAAACTATTAACAAAGCGAACGCATAGGATTTGGCGCCGACTTCCACTTTGCATAATTATTTAAAGTGAAGTGATAAATTATTATATTTCACTTTTGAGTTTATTGAAGGTTTTAATTTATTTATTTTTACTTTTTTAATTCCCTTATATTATTCTTCATAATTGCCCACCACTTATCCTGGTGCTTTTAGGTTTAGAAGTTCGCGCGTTCAACAAAAAATATAAATAATAAAAAATACATGTGATATATATCTCACTACACCCCCCTCCCCCTTGTGATATTTCGTGATTTTTTCCCATCCCCTTCCCCCCTTTCAAGCCTCACGTGATAAATGGACTAGGTTAATAATAATAAATTTGGGGTTTTCTCCCAAAGTTCAATTCTCCCCAGCTGTCTTCTGCTCCCACGGTATAAATATTTATAGGACTAATTGTTAGTCTTATTAGTTTAATAACCAAGCCAGTTTTTCTTAATGATTAGAATACTGGTTTACGGTGTTAGATAGTAGTACCTAGTACCTACATCATATGCGCAAGATTAGGTCCAATTTCAGGCAAACTCCTAAGTACAAATAAATGTGACTATTACTATACCTACTATTTATTCAATTTCGAATACGCTTTTTAGTCAGGTAGGTATTCTAAAAGACCACTGACTTTTTATAATGAGTTGTGCCCGAGTAACTACCTAATAATATATGAGGTAGTTACTCGGGCACAAGCGTATGAGGAATGTGATGCGAGTGAATAAGGCGAAAGAAGTATGTCAGGATCGTAGCAAATGGAAATCCATGGTCTCTGCATACCCCTCTGGGAAACAAGCGTGACTTTAAGTATTTATTTATTTATTAACCAACTTATACTAACACATATGTACCCATATAAGTTATAGGTTAAGATTTATTAGTTATACTTATATAAGTTATTAGTATTTTACTACCAATCTATACTGTATCTATCTATATAATATAACTAAAATACAATCATGTTTATTCTAAAAATTAATTAATAGTGCTGGGTGTAGCAATACTTCCTAGGTAACAACGGGCTATGTCTAGGAATCTCGGTTCTGTATTAGAAAATAAATCGGCTGATTCATCAAATAATAGTATATTATTAATAAGTATGTATTTATACTTTGTAAGTATAAAGTACCTATGTAAGTAGTAGGTACTAGGTAGTCTTAACACCTAGTACTACTACATAGTACATACCCATAGCACCTATATAATGAGTATTGCATCTTATCATCAATCTTATACGTTCCACACGCACGTGTCCAGTGGCAATCAGGCGGCTTCAACGGAACGGCTATCCGATTCATCTCTAATTATATGAAAATTAAGTATTTATGTATGTTTATAATTAATTCTAGCGTTTTAAGTTTATGACCTTATAAGCTTACTCTGCATTATTAATAAGCTATGACAAATTAATTAGTGTGAGTAGGCACTTAGTTGTAATTATAATTTTAATGTTTATTACTGGACTAAAGCTATTCAATTGTCAAACAAGAATTATGACTATGAAATATCACGTACACAAACACCCAGACTCGGGACAAACATCTGCGACAAATGTTTGTCCCGTGCGGGAATCGAAACCCGCAACCCGTAGCGCAGCAGTCCAATCGCTTAGCCACTGCGCCAATCAGGTCGTCAAATTTACTTTCATATTTATATGTTTCACTTTTACTATCATGTTTTAAAATGTTTTCTGTATATTTTTGGAAGCTTGTTATTGGCGTTATTCTTATTACTTGTATAGGTATTCATTTGTAATATAGCTGTAAGCTCCCCAAATATATAAAAAATAAAAATTGTCATTAGCTAAGATACTTCCGACCTGAAAACTGTGTGTCAAACACTGTTTATGTGCATATTGGAGTCTCAATTAAAATAACTTATCCCGTGTTATCTTTTACTCCGTCCCCTACTTATCTACGGGCAAGGGGCATGAAAGTTAAAAGTGTAATTTTAATATGTCCTTAGATACTTACAATTACCCAAGGTCCAGAAACAAAGTTCTATCAAAATTGCAACTAATTACTAACAATGAAAACCTAACATTACATAAGAAGTAGGTACCTATCTACATTTATGACAATTATACAATGAGTCACATACATAATAACAACTTATAAACAGAATTGTGTAATTATTGATTAATTACTATAACCAATCGTAGATATTATAGATGATTCACAATTTGAACTTTGTTTATCATTGGTTATAGTTATGTTTGTTAAATACGTATGTACGTTACAGTGTGTTGTGGGTTACTCATGTTTCCCCTTGACCTCCCGCGCGGGAATAAAATACATTAAGTAGTGCTCCATTATCGAGTTCAGTCGCAGGAGCGTCGGTCGCGTCCGCGTCCAGACACTCGTACAAACATGAAGTTACCGCTACTAGTTGTATTTACATTCATATTAATATTAGGATGCAGTGAGTGCCGGCAGACTTCTTGGTTCCCAAGCATATTCGATACGTTCACCAACAAAACTACACAACTCACCAATTATGTGCGCGAAAGGGGACACCGATTGAAAAGCTTTTACGTTGAAAATGTGCGAAACAAAATTACTTCATATTTTCGCGTGAATATCACTAAAGAGAGGGCTGATACAGATGGCTACGGAAATAACCAATTAAGAATCAAGAGAAAATTCAAAAATTTCGTCGACCAAGCTGAAGCGAGTGATAACCAAGTTTTTGATACCATTGCACCCAAAGAAATGGAATATAAGTGTTTAGACAACGACCCCGCTGTTCAGATGTCAACGCCGCAACTCATAGCTGTCCACGGGTACGCCGCAGAGTCACACACCATCATGACAGACGACGGATACTTATTAACTGTTCACAGAATTCCTTATTCTAAAACGGCAACAAGTAAAGTGAGCCCTCGGAAAACAGTGTTGATGCACCACGGCTTACTTGGAAGCTCTGCGGATTGGGTAATACCGGGACCTAAGAAGGCTCTAGCGTATATGTTATCTGATGCTGGATACGACGTGTGGTTAGCGAACGTCCGTGGAAACACTTATTCTCGCGCTCATGTTTCAAGAAGCGTGGATTCGTTTGAGTTTTGGAACTTCACATTTCACGAGGTTAGCCAGCACGATCTCCCGGCTGTCATTGATTACATCATGGAGGTAAAAGGATGGGACGTCAAGATTAATTACATAGGCCATTCTATGGGAACGACTGTACTGTTTGCATTGCTGTCAACAAAAACTCATTATAACAAGGTGTTAAGAGCGGGCTTCGCTTTAGCTCCAGTGGCCTACATGACTGATATAAAAAGCCCTATACGGTTATTAGCAAAGTTTAGTGATAACATAGAATATCTTATGAAACTTCTCGGTGCAAACGAGTTCCTTCCGCAGAACGCAGTGCTCAGGTGGTTATCAAAACATGCGTGTGAGATAAATCATTATGAGGAGGTCATATGTGAAAATTCAATGTTTGTTTTATGTGGGCACGACGAGAAACAATTCAATAAGACTTTATTGCCGATTATATTGGGCCACGTGCCGGCCGGTGCTTCTACAAAGACGCTAGTTCACTACGCACAAGAAATTAAACAGGATGGAAGGTTCCAAATGTTTGACTATGGAGTTCTGGGGAATTTCAAGCAATACGGGACAGTGCTGCCTCCTGAATATCCGATACATAAAATAACCTTGCCTATCGCTCTTTTTAGTGCCGAGAACGATTGGTTGGCCAGTGACGTTGACGTAACGAACCTATATGTTCAACTAGCTAATCCAATAGACCACTACATAGTGCCATTGAAGGAGTTTAACCACATAGACTTTTTGTACGCAGTAGACGCGCCTACTCTTGTTTACACGAAACTAATGCAGTTGATCGAAGATGGCGTGAGCAGGCCGTTCGCAGATGTTAATGTTTTAGATAGCAACTTGTTAGAGGATTAAAAATGCCAAAGATTTTGTAAATAAATTGATAAGTTTTATAAGTTGTTTGTGTAATTTTATTTGAGTACGAACAAATTTTTTTGTCAATAATAACTGACTATCTGATGCAATACCTACGTCACTAACAGGAAAACATAGTTTCTGAAATATTTTGATGTTTTGTTTTATTTTTTTAATGTACCTACGTACTTACAACCGTCGAGATAGAGTTCATAAAAATTTACCTACTAAAAAAAAAATATCCCTGACGTTGCATCCAACTGAGCTACCGTAAAATTGTGCTTAGTATGCACAAACACGTGCTAAAAATAATAATAACTTATTTAAAATACCTAATCCTGTTCGAAAACTTATGGCAATTAAGAATTGCTTTTGTTTTTCCAGCGAACAATAAAGGATTTCAAAACATTATTATGTTTGGTTGCTTGTAACATGATGCTCGCTGTCAGGCGTGGTTCGCATGTTTGTTCTTACGTATTCTGTTACTACAAAGACTGATATAGGTACCTAGAATGTTTATCCAATCTCTGATACTACTAACTCAGTTTTAAGTATTGTTAGTGCTTAAAGACACTGAATGAGTTGAATGAATGGAAATGGGACCCATTGCTGCGTACCAGGGTTAATTTCAATCTTCAGGTAGGTATTGAAGTGTCTAAAGGGGATACCTATTTCACTGCGAAAGACGTTTCTTTGAATTTAGTTTCTTCGAAAACCTTTTTACGATAACTGAAGAAGGGTGAAGATGAAGTGTCAAATTTGCC
Organism: Abrostola tripartita; assembly: GCA_905340225.1. NCBI lineage: Eukaryota > Metazoa > Arthropoda > Insecta > Lepidoptera > Noctuidae > Abrostola > Abrostola tripartita. The sequence goes on from HG996504.1 coordinate 6,226,624, forward strand.
TTGACTTTTCACCCATATAATATGGTCTTAAAGTGGTGTTCCCTTATATCTATTATCATTCAGTAATCACAAATGTTTCATCATCGCCATCATCAGCCGGAAGACGTCCACTGTTGAACAAAGACCTCCTTTAGAACGCCACAATGAAATGAAATGTTTACTTATATAATAAAACCTCCTAAATTAAAGGTCCCTAACGGTAGGTAGTGGAATTTATCCAAAGTAATAATTTAAAAAAAGTACCTAATTAAAGTAAATAAGGAATTTGTTTTTTTAAAGTCATTGATTAATATGTATATTGTATACCTAACGGTAACAGGTGCCAGACGTTCATTTAAATTTTAAACATAAGTATTTAGAACGCTTTGTCTTCCCACCGAGTTAGTAATGTTGATAGACTGAAGGATAAACAGAGTTAATTGCAATAATAACACGTAATTAAGATATGTTTGAAATAAATATTGAATGATTTCCTGGACCTATTGGAAATCCACATAACTATCTTATAGTCCTATAGTAGGTACCTAGTAGGTACCTAGTAGGTACCTAGTAGGTACCTAGTAGGTACCTAGTAGGTACCTATATAGGTATCCCACTCTAGGATTTTCTTCTATATCGTGGGTGCGTTTCAAACTTGAAACATGAATTAATATCACATAAACAAACACCCAGACTCGGAACAAACATCTGTGGATTACACAAAATTTTGACCCGTGCGGGAATGGAAACCGCAACCCTTAGCGCAGCAGTCCAATCGCTTGACCAGTAACACTGCCTGTGTCTTCATCATCATCATCAGCCTATCTTAGTCCGCTGCTGGACATAGGCCTCTCCTATGGCCTGTCTCTTATTCTTTGCTAAACCAGTGACCTGATTTTGATGGAATTTGGTACTGAGTAAACTTGAACACAAAGGATATGGTTACTTTCCCCGGGAAAATAAACATTAGGTTCAAATTTTCTACGCGGACGAAGTCGCGAACGGGAGCTATGACAAGAAAGCAAGTCGTAAGTGTCAACAAATACGGCATGGTCCCAATCAATGTTAAATGAGTCATATAGTAAATGAAGAACTTGTAGGTAGGTACCTAACTATTTTCTCTGCCTATCACTTCGCGGTTTCTGGCATGATAGTACCAATACCATGTTTATAAACGAATATTAGTCGACAAAACAATGTCACATTTGTGACGCAATTATTTACATTATTAAAGTTATTTTGCTAAACAAAGTGAAATACTACTATCTACCGCTATGTGTCATTATTTACTAGATATAAAATACTTGACCCTTATGACCTATGAACGGATGCGCAATGATTTTTAGACGCATCGCATATCGCTGTCGTACGTAGATAATTATGTTTTTATTTAAACAGACAATTCGCGTTATTTCTATTCAAAACTTATTATGAGGTCATGAGGGCCCGAGTGCATAGCACGTGTTTAAAGAATGGTTGGTTGAATCTCTAGGTACCCACTTAAAAAATATACCAGCTCTATCGATCGATGGCATATTTTTCGGCCAAGGAATTGACATTGCCATAAAGCGTTGCAATGCTGCCGGTCTTTAGAGCACCTTTTTAGTCGACAGCAACCATTTGATTTGAAAAGACCAGGTATGCATCAGAAAGGTGTTATAAAAGACCGATAGATTGATAGATAATATTCTTTATTGCTCGCCAAGAAACACAGAATGGAAAAAAGAAATATTTCCGTCCCACAAAACCGCATACAACATCCATACACAATGCGGATTTGTAGGACGGAAATATTTATTTTTCTATTCTCTACATAATGTTCTTTATCATAAGGTATCTCAGTAATAATGTGGTTCAATGGCATTTGTTAACATTCTCGCACGGAACAATATCTTTTGTGGCGCCTACCTACTTAAGAGGCTCATACTAACTTAATTGCTTTGTGCTTTATTAGGATTTTTGGAACGATAAGGGCAGTAGTTGTAGCCCTTCAATTATCTGAGGTAGGTCCTCTCAGTATCATCGACATTTAGATTATGTTAGGTTGTAAGTGGTATAATGGGGCTCGTAGACGTAGCTTTGAGTACTGCGTAGAATAACGATCTGCGTGATTATGCAGTTCTCGCTGAGTCGCCGCAGTCTGTCTTGTGACGGGCGACTCGCGTCACCTATATGCTTCGGAAGGCACGTTAAACCGTTGGTCCTGCGCCTGATCTCTCAATGGTCGTGTCGGATAACCGTTCAGACTTCGGAGTAGAAACTGCCCTTGTGTCTTTAAGCGCGGTTAGTCCAATGGTAAAAATGTCCAATTCGCGATTGGGACACATCCATTTATTTCTTTCTTTCTATACTATTAAGTGGTTTGTTGCATACAAATCTCTTGTGCACAATCAATCATGCATAAATATACTATTTTTCTTTGTGATAAAATTAATCAAATAAGTTTTAGTCAAAACCGAAACGGATTCTATAAAAAGTTTCTGTCTGTCACTGTCATATTGACAATGACTTGATGATAGCTGTCAAACTAGTGTGTAAAAAATGAGTTGATAGTTGATAAAATAAATTCTTCTCAAAAATATATCTTTCAAAGAATTACGTAAACATGGCATTTTTCAGAGGCTGGCGATACGCCGCCTTTGTTTCTGGATTTGTTGGATTCATTGGATTAGCTCTTTATCCCATAGCTATAAGCCCTATGATAGACGCTTCTGATTACAGTAAGTTTACAGGAGTTACTAGAATATTAAACGTACCCATGTCTTTTATCTGTTAATTATGATACTATTTATATTTCAGAAAAGATTCAAAAGGAAGCTAGGAAAAATATAAGACAAGAAGACATTCAACCAGGGAGTAAGTAGATGGTTTTGATTGAAGATTTTGTGGTTATGTATGGATATCGAGGGTTTCATAAGGGCTAGATACTCTGATAGTTGTAACTATTCCATTTTGTCACATTTCTTTATGATACAAGAATAGGTTTGTATTTGCACATGGTTTAGAAGAATACAGGACACAAAAAATTTCTGAGTAAACTATAAATCTTTGACTAATTATGATAGAATAAATATTTACTTTTTCTCAATTTTATTAAGATAGGTACCTAAATCTTATTTTATTTATTACTATGATTTAAATAATCATTTAGAAACACTAATGTTTTTATCTAGTCTTATAATAAGTTTTCCAACACTAAAATTATTGCCAGGCCACTTTGCCTAATAAATAATAAATGTAAGTGACTCATGCTATCTTTTTCAGATATGAAAATATGGACGGATCCATTCGGCCGTAAGAAGCCAGAGAGTGATTAAAGTAGATGTAATGTAAATAATTTATTGTTAATAGAATAAAGTAATTCAATTGTTATTATGCTTTAATTTCTAATGATTATTCCCAAATTTCAAGGTTAAGGAACAAACTAGTTCCCTTAGTACAATCAACCAGATTAGTTGCCAGTCTCCTATTAACAATGTAGGTAAAATTAGGGCAGACCCTGGCCTGTATTGGCATGACCTATATAAACCGGAAAGCTGTGTGGTATCCGGCCTAGAATCGACCACCCCCTTTCCTCCCGTGGGTGTCGTAAGAGGCGACTAAGGGAAAACCCAGAAGATGGGCAGCAGCGTCTTCTGTAACTTGACCACCAACACTGCGATCCCCAAGCCGCTTGCCAAGCGTGGGGATTATGGCAAAACCCCCTTCTAAAAGGAGAAGGCCTTCATTCAGCAGTGGACGCCTTACGGCTGATGATGATGATATTATAAACCAAAAATAATAACTTAGTTCTCAATGTTGTACATAAAATACTGGTCATAAAAGGAAGGGGTAGACAGGTTTGTCAAAGGCTGTATTTTACTAAGCCTGTACTATGTGTGACTGCTATTAGTCCAGTATTTACAATGCAAGCCTACTCGTTTTTCTTATAATTTTCAGTAGGGCTTCATCAAGGCGTATTTCCCTTTCCGTGATTAATTTAAGACTTCAGTAGCGTAAATCAGCACGCATTTAAAGAACCGTGCTCAGTTCGCGTCAACAAACACGGTTTTGTAATAGTTTTTTTTTACAAAATATGAAACATCATCTAATTTGAATACTGATTTGAAATCTATTTTAATACAAAACCGTGCCGAACTGCTGCAAAAAAGTAATGACACCTTATTGACGCCGCTTCTGTGTGTAGGTGTGTATTATTAAGGTGCAATTTATATAATTATGTGCACAATAAAAGTTTACTAGAAGATGGACACAAATAAGACGAAATTTATAAAAGAAAATTTTAATGTTAAAATTCCAAATAACCCTATTCGGGTACACATCTATACCCTAAAGCTTTTATACAAAACAGTGGAGTCCCTGTCGTTTTTACAATTTCATAAAAAAATAAATCATTATCCGAAACTCCGTATTTACAGTGTCCAATTAATGTGCTCGTTTTGTTGCCCTAAATATTTATTACTAAAGAGATTAAATATGTTTTAAGCTGAGACAAGTACATAGTATTATTTTGCTAACGTCAAGTACAAAAACTAGTGTGTGACTATTTATTTAAAAATATTTACATAATTATACATATAATATCTTTACATTGTAATTTTACACAAGGGTTCGCATATATTATGTACTTAATACAAGCTTCTAATTAATATTTCAACTCTTATCTTTATAATATTCTCTCAGTTCAAATATAACTATTTAAAAATATAAATAATGATGACAATTTTAAATGGCTATAGGATATAAGATAATCATAACGAATTTTTCTGAACACTTCACTAATAATTATGAACAAATGCAAAAGGTACAATTTAAAATTGAGCGATAACAATGAAACAGAAAACCATGCGAACTGAGTCAATAAAATTATGATAAAAAATGATTTTATATAACAACGATTAATGATAGGTATATAAAATATGATGCAAATAAACATGTACATATTACAAATTCAGCTAATATAACAGACTCCTAGAAAATTGTGAACACAAATCATCAGACCGGTATATTTATGCTAACGTGGAAATAAATTCCACTGTAAATAAAACACACATTCATAATCAAGAAACCCTGTGTACATCACCTAACCTTCAGAATGTATCTAATATAAAACAAAGATTATTGCTTTTTATGTTACTATTATAACTATGGCTATTGAATAACAACATCTTGATTGCATTACAATAATAAGAACACATCACAAACATTTAAGTTCTCGACAGATATCGCGAGATTTATTCATCTAGCGTTTACTGCCTGGCGGAAATATATGAGGACCTTACCTTACCCCTCCCACTTCTGTTACCCGCTATTGATAACAGTCAATAACAGGTCCAGAGACATTTCCGCCAGATAAAAGCCCGCACAGGGAGTGAGAGGAAATTAGGCCTTTATAGCCTCAGCATTTTTGTAATATGACGGTCGTTTATTGAGCCGCATGCTACACATATCGTTCTTTCTCACAATGCGCCGCTCTTGTGTACAGTCACTTGTGCATAGCGTGCGTTAAATACTTAGTGCACAAAGGCTGATGACTTAATTTCCTTTGCCTCCTGATACTTGCTATATTGCTTACAATTTTTATTATTTTTTTCTTTTTCTAAGACATCTATCGTGTCTTTTCGTTCCATTCAACATAAATGTACGTATAGCAGAATACAAGCCTCTTCCAAATAACCTCATTCAATAACGAAGTAAAACTATGATATAAAAGTCTGGTTACATTTCTTTATGTGAGAAAAAGGATAAAATATAATTATATTTTCGTCATAAAATCTTCTAATAAGTAGAATATTAGGATTTCTGTTACCCATTTGAGTATTATGGGGTAAAAATCTTGGGAGATTTGGGCCTATGTGTACAATAAGACTATTATAGGCTAAGCAAGAATATGGGCAATGAATGTAAACTTTGAAGCAGACCATTCAAAATCTCATGCAATTTAGATGTCTATGGAAATGTTACCTAATTGGTGAATGTTAAATTGGAATGGGTTAAATCACTAAAGGCTTCGGTACAGCCAACACGTGTCAAAAGCAGCACTTGTGATACTCGCGCTTGCATGTGCAATTTGCTATAATTTTCGTTCGTAATTATTACATATCAACCATTTAATTACTACACGCATGGGCGCTTTAAATGTGCCGGAGCCTTAAGACATTTGACTTAAATGTATGTATTAGTAACTTTATTTTCTAATAAGGCCTGAAATGTGAAACATCTTTCCGAATACGCAGAAAAAACTCAATATTAGGATTCTAAAGAAAAAGAAATGCAATTTAGTGCCCTCTGTCTTTTACCGGTAATGATTCAAATTAACCTAAATTTAACGAATGAAAGCCCTGATAAACTATGAATTAATATTAATATATTCTAAATTTAAAGTTCGTGAATTGCTTTTTTATCGATATCATTTTTCATACCACGAATGTATGCATAGAAAAACGTAAACTACCTGTTAAGTTTCGAATCCCTCGCCAATATCCGAAATAAAACGTAAAATTATAGAAACAATTTAATAAAAGTTGCTTTAAGTCAATTTACGAACTTCAAACATATATTTCGTTGACCTTGTAACATTATCTTAATAACAAAATTAAATATATTATGTGCCAGAACATAGATAAGTGGCGCCCCCTTAAGTAAAACAAATATTACAGGAGGATTTAATATATCTAAGCCGGTTTCATTACTAACCTCCAGTCAACAAATATTGCATTTAGACTAAGTCATAGTCTGCTTTAGTATTGGATTTCTTCTGTTTGTAAAACGCCTAAAAGCAATTTTTTATATAACACAGTACACGAAAATGTAACTGTTATGTAAATTACTTAATATACAAAATGTGCGCATTAAAACACGCATTTTTATAAAATAGAGTCACTTATATGTAGAATTTTTGAACACGAATTAGTACATGTATAAAATATTAAAACTAAATAGTTAGTAATGAAACCGGAGTACTTTTATTTACATAAAATTTATGGAAAAAATATCTAAGTATAAGAACTATTTAATAAGCCGAGTATGTGCATCTCACACGTACAGTACAAAAACCTTTATATATTATTTACTATAGTTACTGAAATTATCACGAATTTCAAATCAAGCGCTGTAACGTTAAAATGTTATTAATAATTATATTACTATATATAACATCACTTTTCACTGTGTTATCACTTATTATAGGCATAACTATATCTCCCATAGTCAATTTTAATATTTAAAAAAACATCATTGCAGAAATTCGTCGTCGTCACCCACCTGAAACATAAGTATTCAAAATTAAAAATATCATCATCATCATCATCAGCCTATCTTAGTCCACTGCTGGACATAGGCCTCTTCTATGGCACGCCACTGAGCCCGATAAAAATATAATAATTGATAATTAGTATACTGTATTTTTTTTTAAGACGCAAAAAAAACATGTATTTTATCTTAAGATTGATATACATAACACGATTTAAATTATTTAATGTGCTGAAAATCATCATCGTCATCAGCAAAAAGACGTCCACTGTTGAACATAGGCCTTCCCGTTTAAGCGAGGGAGGTTTGCCATAATCACCACGCTTGGCAAGCGGCTTGGGGATTGCAATATTGGTGATGGAGTTACATAAGACGCTGCTGCCCATCTTCTGAATTTTCCCTTAGCCTTCTCTTACGACACCCACGGGAGGAAAGGGGGTGGTCAATTCTAGGCCGGATACCACACGGCACCCTAGGCCGGAAACCACATGGCACCGCATAGAAAATAAAATTACCTGTAAGAAGTATTCAAAATCACTGCGATGACAGTTGCCTTCGGCTGCAAACGTGAACTTGTGGAAAGTGCCGTCCTCACATATGACTGGAAATAAATTTATTTAAGTATTACAATATCGTACAGTAGACCTAGACAGGATATACTAAGCAGAAGACGAAACATAAAACATCCAAGATCCCAATTATTTACAAAACCGTGTTTAATGTTCTGTGCACGGTTCTTTACATTTCCGTGCGTAATTAACACAAACTTAGTTTGAAGGCATTTGGAGTGTATTATGATGAAATAAACAAAAACATTTAATAAATATGTATATAAAAGGAGCCACAGCCCCCTTACCATGAACTCTTAAGGCAGGATCGTTTACGTTAAGGAAACGAGACGCCGCATTACACTGCACGTGGCGGCGTCTCACTTCCACATCGTAAACTGTCCTGCTTTAAGAGTTGATGGTAAGGAGGCTGTACTCAGTTCCAATTATATTTAGTCTAAAAAAACAATTGTAACGTTCGTACATATTGCTGAAGTAAAAAATGGTGAGTAATTAATTTCTTTATGATAATAAAATTAAAGTTCATAACACAATATAATTGGTAATTAACAGGAATGTTTATAAAAGTATTTTTTTAATTTTAGATAAATAGCCTTAAAGTTTATTCGTTTCTATTTATAATCTAAAACTGAAACAAAATAGAAATGTGTTTACACTACTATACCTAAGTATAGCGTACGTGAAATGTTCGTGTAGCTAGGTAGATCAGTGATAACGATGTGTCATGTAGATAATGATAATACGCGGCTCGTGTCACGCGATTAGTATGTATGTACGTATCTACGTGATACACTTTTACTTGTCATACGATGTGTGATATGACCTTCGCAGTCCGATACTATACACGTTATATTTTATTTATTTTACTTTTATAATATCGTTGTAAACATTACAGAACTATACTAAATGTCGTAAAGCATTTAACTTTTTGTGTATATGTCGCAGTTAAATGGGTAAGCCAGTGCTAACGTAAAATACCTAGGGAAATCACGGAAGATGTCCCTCATTCTTCCCTATAGGGAATCCCTAGCCGTCTCGTACGCTAGTGGGTAGGGTCCTAGTCACAAACGGGCTGACCCAAATACGTTATATTGGTTCAAATAAAAAAGGGCCATAGGGAACTATTATTGTATTGAATCATATTTCACTTGTAAGATTTTGCCTTTTATGATTCTAAAAATAGTCAAATTTGAGCAGTACTCACCCACGGCGGTGTTGTCGTCGGTGAAGGCGCAGAGCGCGCGCGTGTCGGGGTGCGCATGCGCGGCGGCGAGGTGCGGCCAGGCGCCGCGCGCCGCCCACACGTGCAGCGTGCCCTTGTCCGACACGCAGCACACCAGCGAGCCCGACTGGTTGAACTTTATACTGTAACCACGAAGGAATAAGGTTCTATTTCTCTTCAATATCAAAAATGGTGTTTTTATTGTCTTCTAAGCTGTGCAGAATCATCAAAATGACCGTTGTTAGATGCTTTTTGTAGGTAGCCCAAAGAATGTTCATATGACCAAAAATGCCTACTGTATCGTGCTAGTATTTAAACAAGACAAGTACAAAATCCCAAACTTAAAATACATATGTAATATATGTTTAAGATATAGATTTATGACACAAACACAGATCGAACACTGAAAATTTAGGCAGTTAGCAATTTAGCGCCAATCTTGTCGCACCAAAACTACCAAGGTAAAAGTCAAACCTACCAATAAACATCAGCGTAGTCGGAGCCGCGCCGCAGCTCGTGCAGCATGTGCTTGGTGGCGGTGTCCCACACGCGGATGATGGTGCCGCGCTCGGAGGCGGTGGCCAGGCGCGCGCCGCTGGCCGCCAGGCTCAGGCACACCAGCTCCGACTGGTGGCAGCCCATCACCGCCGGCGACGAAGAGTGAGCGCCCTTCACCGCGCGGGTCACGTCCTACAAGGTCACGTGATCGAGGATGATATGGTTGCCGACTGACAACGACGCTTTTCATTTACATTTTTATACGGATACTAATATTTTTTTTATGTATGTATAATATTAGTATCTTTATTTTGTGTAGGTATTTTAGAAAATATGGATACTTGTTTTTAAATGTATGTATAACATTCTACTTCTGCTCGAATTGACGGTACTCTTATATTTATAGTGTCCAGTAAGTGGCCACTTGGATAGCGACATCAGAGACTCGTCGGTATAAATCAAGCATATTTATTTTGTGTAGGTATTTTAGAATATGTAGGTATTTATGTTAAAAAAATTGAGTGAGCTTATTATTCAATGCATCACTTTTCAACTTTGCGTCAACCTAAAATTGACTGGTAGGAAATGCCTCATGGCATTAACTCTACCTATATAAATGTGAATTATTATTATAAAGTGTTACATACGAGTAGCTGCAGAGATCCCTTGCGGTGCGCAGGCGCGGCGAGCAGGTGCGGCGCGGAGGGCTCGCTGGCCAGCGCGCACAGCGGCCGCGCGCCCAGCCGCGTGCGCACCAGCGCCACGCGGGACAGCGACGGGAGCGATAGCACCTGGATGCTAGAGGATAGCACCACTGCCACCCTGAGGACCACGGAAATATTTAAATAGGTTAATACAAAAATCGAATCTTCATCTGTCAAAATTGTGTTTGTCTGCAAACGTGACAGGCGAAAGGGTCCAATATTCGAGCTTAAAAAATGCAAGAAATATGGGTAACCACTCATTGAGCAGAATCTCATATTTCATCATTTGGCATAGACCATAATGAACCCTTTTTATGCATCAACATTTTCATTTAAATTAGAATAAAATATTACTGTTTATACTTTAATTTTTGTATAATAGTCTACAGTTTGCTTGGTCAAATGCCATAAAACTAGAATCTATAAACTAATAAAATAATCAATCAACGCAAAAACATTAACATAATAGGATATTTATTACAAAGATACAATGGCTTCGATCTCATACAATTTATTGGGTTATTCGGTGAAGGCTGCCCTTATCTTATCGTTTTGAAGTCGATGCATTACTGCGTTTATTAATGTCTTGCCCAGCTGTTCATATTCTTAAGTGCGTCATTAGTGGAAGCGACGGACCTGTTGAGGGTTCAATGTAAGGCTAGGCCGAATTTATATTAGTCTCGCTATTTAATAGGCGGAGCTTCTGATGAGAGGCAAAATGTGGGTGTAACAGACTCCTAATAAGATGACATGATAACACATTCTGCCTACCACTTTGAAGATTACATGACAAATTCTATTTTATCTAAAAATGGGATTTGGCCTGCCCATCTAAAAATGTGTGTGCGGCGCCGGCATTTTCCAACTGACTTGCTTAGAAAAGAAATGCCTAAACAAACTTAAAAGTCCAAATTAGGTACAGTGTCCCTAGCTACTACTCGTACGTAGCAAAGCGCTAAACAAATAGATTAATGAATGTATGTCATAAGTCACAGTCACAACATTATGTAAACCCCGTACATTTACCACACCATACTATTACAACTCGTCTAGCGTTTTTCCACTAGGCTAGGAGACTACGGTGCATAAAACAATGCAGAAATGGTTCCTTACTTATCTTTCCGCGCTCGAAGCGCTCTGATAGGTGACTTAAAGAGCACCTCGGCCTTGAAGGCGCGCTGTTGGTCGTCGAGGAGCATGAGGCTGCAGGGGCGGCGCGCCTTCACCACCAGCAGCCAGTTGGTGCGGAACACCATCTCGCAGAGTGACACCTCGCCGAGCTCCTCCTTGCCTGAAGATTGAAAAGTAACATTTACATACGCCGTACCCCTACTATATTGATTTTATGTAGTTTAACAAGGCAGACGACGGCAAGGAAGCAAACGAAGATGGAATGTCTTGTGAGGGAGAAATATGGAAAGTGTGGGGAGGCCTTTGTCCAGGGGTGGGAAAATTCAGGCTAATAATAAGGTATGTAGTTTAATAAAAACTTGCTTTTCTGCCTCCATTAATAGACCCTCGTCACCAAGTTACAATCTTTTCGATTCGTCAAAATGAATCTTATGTTAAACCAAAACTCGAGGGGCCTAGGTACTATTTAGTAGCCACTGAAAAGTTCCACTGGTAGTTTAGTGGTAGGTACTCTTGGCTCCTATACTGTATTATTGTATTGCCATCCAAATTACACGATATAGAGTTTCATTTTTATATGAGAATTAGATTTAGGTGTTTAAGAAAGTAGGTAAAATACGTCTTTTCATTTATAAGTAAGAGGGACTGTAGGTAATTAGGGACAAAGATCATTAGACGAGTGTCGTAAATTAGCATTTTATTCAATGTGACTTTGCTAATGTACTTGCTTAGATATTCAAAGACATTTGAATAACGGCGAGAGAAAACATCGTGAATCCTGGATTCAATTATCATGTGTGTATACCCGCAGTGAGCAAACGAGGTAATCAATGCTATATTTTTCTGTACGAGGTCTTTGCCTTTTTTGCAGGAGGATAAATATTGTCACTTTATTTGAGTTCTTTATTATAGGCTTACGGTTACGATACTGTAAAATATCGTATTGAAAACGTCAGTGGCAAGTTGCGTACGTATTTAATTCGGCCAACATAAACCGAAGCTGGTAGTGATGTGGACCAAGTGGTTAATTATTCGTATTTTAAAGTAATGTAGAACTCGTTTATATTTACAATTCGTTTTCAAATGAAAGGTGAGCTGACTCATGCGCGTTTCTAACGGGACAGCTTGTCAAGCCGACTGGGACAGCGCAACCTTTCCTTCAAAGGTCAGTTCAGACATTGCCCTACATTGTTCTAGCTTACGTTGATTGATTGAAAAGACTAAACACACAATTATTTTAAAACGAAAGAGATAATCGAACTATTTATGAGTATTTAATTATATTTACGTGTCCATATATGGAAGTCGATGTAGTGATAAGATGTTTCTGTGTTTCTGTTCTGATTGATAAATGATTTTATTTCTGCAAATAGGTCTTTTACACGTCATTTTTTTTAAACTAGATAGATGGCATTTCCTAACTGACTACCTCTGAGAAGAAACACCGAACCAAACTCAGGGGTAGATAAGTGTTTAAGTACTGAAATGGGTATGGCAACTTAATTGCTTTCGAAATAGCAAAGTTAGGATTCTTAGAATCACGATTACAAATAAATATAGATCTAATCTTTGCCTTGTTTGTACAGATAAAAATAGCCTTGAAATTTACGTCATGTGCGTAATCGCAATTTCACCCAAAATAATTGAGTTTGAAGCTGATTCAAGTATTGTCATTTATACGTTGTATTAAATAAAGTGTTTTGTTTTGTTATATAGGTACCTAGTTGAGCTTTCTGCGTCATCGTTAATCTAATAACAGTCGGAAACATAATTATCACGTTCTATAATTACTGTCACGAATTTATACTACAAAGGGAAACAAGCATAAACTATTATTTTATCACTATGTAAATGTTATATTTCTCACGGTCTGTTTGTAAACTCCGCATCGGCTTAATTCGTGATCTCGTCTGACTAATACGGTACATTAGTTTGACCGTTGTTGTATTCAGTTCCCTACTACAAACATGACCTTAAAATTCGGCTTCTATACTACATAAGCAGAATACATAATGCGTAGTAGGTACATTACTCATGCGATTCGCGATTCTTAACACATAGTTAGCAACCGAATAAATATGGATGGTAGTCTCATTAATATTTATTTCGTCGGATGATATATTTGACTACCGGATTGTCAGACAAGTGTAGAGGTAGTCTTAGCTAAAATTAAACTATGTAGTATAATGCTGTGTTCGTGTTCCCGATAGCTTCTTGTCGACAGCTTTGCTTTGTTTCTTGCGCTAAAAATCGCGGATTCGATTTCGCAAGGACTGAAAACATTTGCTTCGAGTTTGTGTATGTTATGGTTATAGTCATGCTAACTACAGACTATACAATATAATTTAAACCGTAAACTAATTTTTAACCGACCTTCAAAAAAAAGGAGGAGGTTCTCAATTCGTCGGGATCTTTTTTTTTTTATTTATGTGCCCTCATAACTCGGTCATCTATGAACCGATTTGATTTTTTTTTAATAGATGAAATCTGTTGTCCATTTCTCGATCTGGAGTTGAAAGGACCTCATGGCAGTAAAACTTGGTACAACCGATACTAGCTTTTACCAAGCTACGTTGGAACAACGTCAAGTCTTACTTATGTAGCTGGTAGCTGGATACCAGTATTTTCATGGACCAGACAACAGAGATGCTAGGTAATACAATAAACCAATAAAATCTCAAGTTCGTTGACTACACGACCAGCTTAAGGGAGTTCCTTAACCTTTAATGTAGTCGCTCGATTTCCACAAAGTTCAGTCGGTAATAACTCTAAAGGTGTCTTATAAAGGTGATAGGTATATGTCTTGGCCGCGATGCAAGCTTTACAATGCCATACATCTCTTAAATACGATGTTTGTTCCAAAGAAATGCACAAGTTCAGACTTGTAACAAACACAACCGGTTTTCTTGAGTTGACTCATACTCAACAGAAATTTATAATTGTATGCATGTATGTTCTAACTACATTTTATACCTTTGATTGAAAGTATAGTCTTGTCAGAATGTGTTACGAAACTCCTCATAAAGAAAATATCGCTACAAAACATATTTTTTGAATTTTCGGTATAAACAAAAACGCAAGTAAATCTAGTAGATAAGAGGTTTGTGAGTAACAAAATGCATTGTCATCAAAAACCGATAAATCATTCGCAACTTTTGGACTACGTTCAGATTTATCAGATTTCAATCATGATCGCCAGAACAATCTAAATATAGAAGTTCATTCACTCTTACTACGTACTTTACAGTTCGACTGGTAATTGCAGGCTACACGTAGAAAGTTATAAGCCGCAGTAGTTAATGAGACTGATTAGAGTTTCACGTTATTAATAGTTTTGGGAAATTTGACGATATATATTATCCTACGTCATCATACTCGTTATATATGACTCTAAATGGATACCCTTTGGGCAGTTGGTACAAATCCATTTTACGTTAAGCATTAATCTAGAGTAGACTGTATGAAGTTAAATAATCGGTCTATTCTCTGCAGTTCGACACTCGACCGACACTTTCTATTATTTTCACATAGAAGTTATTTCGAACTACGATTCCATCGATTTGAGAGCCTTGAGTACCTACCTACATTAACAGCCTAAACCCAGCCAGCAAAAGTCAACTAAAACAATTGACTAATGAATATTGAATTATGTGGTTTGTGAACTATAATTAAAGAAAAAACAATCGTCTTTAAGCAGTCTGTGATCCAAAAGTACATTGCCTCGTTATAGAATACGATATTTTAGCACAGAAAGCATAAACTGTTGTCGTTATTACTGTAACCGCACGATGACTCACGGTCATTACTACACGTGCATTTATATTTTATTGATTTTATGTGTTTGTTTAACATCAAACCTTTGCGTTACGGAGGGGTAAGTGATCACCGACATTTAGCCAGTCTCATGTACTTGTTACAGTCATACAATCAGAGGATTAAGTCTTTAGGCGCTCGCTGATATGTGTGTGAAATACAAGAGCCCATGAAGGAAGGGGCCGTACATGATTACACTGGGGAGCGATAACGATTTTGGGGAAAAATGTCCTGATTGTTTTTAGAGTCGCGACAATTTTACTTGCCTTTAGGATAGATAGAGATTTATGAAAGCTTGAGGTCAGTTTTGTGATTGTAGAGTTAGAAACAGAACTCAATGATGACTCCGAGGAAGAACAAATTAAAAATATATTTTCGGCGATAAGGAAAAGGTGACCTCGGTGTGGGCCCATTGTATGGCAATAGACTGGCCACCTGGACCATCACAAACACCTCAGCCTCCTAGACAAGTTGCAAAACGCTTGACGAATAGAAATCGAATAGAATGATAATAGTATGGGGATGACATAATGTTTCGACTTTGTTCTCGATGACATGTGTCAAACCATTTTTCATTCTAATCGATTTCTATTCGTAAAGCGTTTTGTCATTCGTCTAGGGGGGATGTTGAGCGGCCAAATGTGAATACCCATAAAGGCTATTTCGAACATTATTAGCCTAGTGCCTCTTCGAGGATAACAGACGTATTGGTTGATGATTCAATGATTGGTATTTACAAGCTTTAATCATATGTTAAGTATATTAAAAGTTCACATGTCAACAGGCGTAAATAAATCATGTGGAACGTACGATCGTGCGATTTTAAAATGTTAATTTTGTATTGTTTACATACTGGGTGGGTTATGTACCTACCTATGTATCTGTTTAATATTTAGTGTCATTTGTATCGACTTTGTCATGGCAATGTTATGGATAATTAATCATGAACATAAAAAAATTATAAAACAAACTTTTGACTATTTTCTACAGATTATGGGTTTTGTGGAATACATTGGGAGAGGCCTATGTCCAGCAGTGGATGGACGGGCTGATGATGATGATGATGATAATACAGATTATTATATTTTATCTTTCATTTTAGGATTTCATCATCATCATCAGCCGGAAGACGACCACTGTTGAACAAAGGCCTCTCCCTTTTAGAAGGATAAGGAGAAGGTAATCCCCACGCTTGGCAAGCGGCTTGGGGATCGAAGTGTTGGTGATCAAGTTACAAAAGACGCTGCCCATCTTCTGGATTTTCCCTTAGTCGCCTCTTACGACACCCACGGGAGGAAAGGAGAAAGGCGAAATTTTAGGATTTATATTATTGTTTTACAACAGTTGTTATTATTTATTTTGCACTGTTTTCTGTTTATTCAATAGAATGAAGTTTAATGTGACACACAGTCAATTATTTATTAATGAGTGTGTAAACAAACTTCAAAGAAATATTAAAGCAATTCAAGGATATTGGGTGGTTTAGTAATATTACACTGAAAACATGGAAGTTACCTAAGAAGTTTGGATGCAAAGCAGGGAACGGATATAATTATACAAACTGAATTATATAATTATATTATATCTAGAATTGAAATATAGTGAACACATTACATGACATGTAATATATCTATATAATGTATAGGTATTATTATTATATATATTCATATATTATTTATCTTGATACATCAACCCTTAAGTTGAGTATGATTTCAGTAACTTGACAGTTCTCATTGTGAATCTTACATCTTTTGTTTGTCACTTGAAATCAATACTAGATAGCTATTGATAGTGTTTATGACATTTGTGTGAAGGTGACCAATTCTATACTACAGTATAGCACTAGTGTTATTTCCATATTACATTTGGTCTAGCGAGCCACATTAGGGCTCAACAAAGAAGGTGATTTCAGGGGTAGCCATTGTCTAAATCAACAAGGAGGACTAAACACTATAGGTGGTGCAGCAATAATGACACACCAAGAGAGTTGTAAAACCCACATAAATGTAGGCTACTTGAAATTAACAGAAAAATAGTCAACTACCGGTGTCTGATATTAAACGAATAACATAGATATTAGGTACAGCTCATTATTAATACAAAATAATATAGTAAAGAATGACACTTACTGTAGTGAGCTTTCTCGACAAGTGGTTCCACATTGTAGACGCGCAAGCCGGTTTTCAGGCAGCACGTGAAGCAGCCTACAACATGATAAAATCATTAATACAAGCGTTACTCTGTCCATGAGTAAGGAAACAACACAAAGAGTTACTTATCTAATAAGACTTTTAGAATAACATTAACTACAATGAGTGAGCTATTCTACTTTGATAAATATAATTATAGATTTGTTTCACAACAGTATATGCTACACAAATAATTGTATGCAAATTTATTCATTTCTTACAATAATATTATGTATGTTAATATGTATAGCTGTAATTGACAGCAATTACTATTACAAACAACCGTGTATAGCAAGTTCTGATCCAAAACAAATAACAGCTGTTTATCAAAACAATAGCAGAGTTAAGATTCAGACATGCGTACGAAAACTTATTAATATTGCGTTTTAAATTACAAGTACATACGCAACTATGAGGGCAAACAAAACCAACGCCCAAACAATAGCGAGCGGTCTCGCGAAGAATGGAAATTGCGCGTGGGCGCGCAACTAAAAATATAAACAACACGTGGAGCGCAGAGCAACGCTAGTAGCGTGGCGAGGAAAGCTCGGCGCTCAGCCTGCGACGCAGCTCGCACCACGCGGCCACTCCACACCACCCAAAACTCACGTTCTAACATACTTAGCTCATCCGAATCATGAATAATACTAACTCCACCTGAGAACAAAGAACTCAGGTTGACGAACTAGGAAGTAACACAAACCTTGATCCTGGTTAAACCCCAGGCTCGTGATGCCGCTGCTCCTCCGGCGCGCCATGTCTCTTCCACCGTGAATTTATCATAAACATTGAGTTGATTTTTTATCAGATGTCTCAGTGGACATTTTCACACCAATAATTTTAATACGCACATTTATTATGTTACATGTTCTCTGTGTGTGATACACAGCTGATTTGATGACGGATGACAGGAAAACACCGATGTTGACAGTTGAAAAAATTGAAGTTTGCCAAAATGTTGCTAACTCTTGAAAAATAAACTACTATGCCAAAATATAATAATATTTTATTTTTAAATTTAGAGCTTGAAGTAATAACTAAAAATGATATTATTATACTCCAAATTATAGACATGCACACACGAATGAAGTAACATGTTTCCGAGTTATGTACCTACTTAAAGCATTGTTAGTTTAGTTAAAATACTTTTAAATTTCAATGTAAAAACATAAAAAATGTTTTACCAATAACTTTGAAAGCTTATTGAAATAAAGAAAATCAAGCTGTTGACAATCAAGGTTAAAAAATCAAGACTTTGTAACAGTTGTTAGTGTTGGCAGTTAAAAAAATTAGAATTATTTTACTTTAACCCCTGCAAAATAAAATTCCATGGTAAAATATTACACAACTGTGCACACCCTACCTACGGCCTGCGTTAATTACAAATCAACACTGTCTACTTGATATGGCGATCAAAAGAAGAAAAAAAACGCAAAACTTCAAAAATGTTTTTATCTTCCCTCATTGAAGAAATTTTCTTACAGATCAAATTTTTGGCCTCAAAAGCACTTTTAAATTATGTAGGGTGTCAATTAGCTAAAGTAGTAATTATAAATCTCAAAAATATAAACGTAATATATTGAGGTAAGTGAGCTTATAAATGACATTTTATTGACACATTAAATAAAACTTATGAACAAAAAAAATATTATTACAGAAAACTGAAAAATGGATTTCAAGACAACAACAACGAATGATTTTCAGTGGCCGTTTTCAAAACCCATTGTTGGAAAGTATGTACAATAAATAATTTTACATAATTTGAATTACGAGCCTGTCAAAACTTAAAAGGCAATAATGTGGTTAGGAACAGTTTGCTATAATAATAGTGTCAGGCAGCCCGCAACTACTAGAAACTTACAGACGCACTGCGGTACAAGTTAGTTCGTAAATAAGTAAGTATGGCAAACCTATTATCCCATATAGGGGTAGGTAGAAATGAAAGGTCCGTGATCTGAACCTGTAAACTTATGAAAATATTATTATCATTGGATATTGCCTGTTTGTTTATTAGTCTAGTAGTAACTACTTAATCGCCTTCGTAACTGCGTAGTTTGAGTTGGTTAATAAAGTATGTTGTTAGTAGTTTTAAATAATTTTATATGAGATATGTGCTCTTATAAGTATAGCTGGTATCAATGTTCTAATATTTCGAATATCACGTTGTGGCCTCATCTGTCCGTACCGTAGTGTAGCAGCCTTCACCGCACTCAAACCGCATTGAGTTTGCGGGTGACTGGAAGACGATACTGTTAACAAATCTGGGATATCCAATGAGATAATTTAATTAATTAGCTATGATGTTAAATTATTATAATTTATTACATACTAGCAACAACCTAGAAAAGAATACCGCGTCTTTTCGGAGATAAACGGTGCCTATGGACTTTCCTACTCGCTGCACCATAAATGGATTTATCTTTTATTTGCTACGATATAGGTACTGTGAATACAATGATATTACAAGTAATAAGGGCTGAATAGTGTACCGAGCTTCGAAGGTGGTACGTTAAAGCTCAGCTAATTAGTTCACCTGAATTCATATTTCATCTCATTTCGTTTTCTTTCCCGATAATTACGACTGCAACGATGTCCACTACCGCCACGAGTACGGTACATTAACATTGTGCGCCGTTTTTGAAGATTATTATCGAACATAGAATGTTAATGTATCTTTCTCTTTGTAACCGAGTTCAAAGAAAGGAGGTTTAGGAGTTCTTACTGTGGTAATATCATTTTGTGCATAACCTTTCGATATATTTTCTAGAAAGTAAAAATTGCAATTTAGATTGATTAAATACAGATAATGATATGGTTTGTCGTGCGTCGTAAACGGTTTTACAGTATTGCAGGTTCTAGAAGTCACGCTTTATTTCCCACGTTCGCTATTTATGTATAGGTACGATAAACACATACTTACTGAAGCAGCTTTGCCTGCATAATTAATGATGCACTTATCTATGAAGTATGTAATATTCTAGCACGATTTGATAATAAATAACTAATTTATTATTGTCTGCATTAGAAAGGTATTAGTTAGATACGCTTTTTTACAAGCTGTTATTTTTACAAAACTATTTAGATCAATTTTCGACACTTCACATTTGAATCATTCCTAAAATAAGTAACAACGGCTCATGGGTCGATCAACATAGCTTTCCACCGTGGTTCCTTCTTGCTGTTCCTTCTGGTTTGATACATATACTTACTTATTGCTTTATT
The DNA here is from genome assembly GCA_905340225.1 of Abrostola tripartita. Taxonomy (NCBI): domain Eukaryota; kingdom Metazoa; phylum Arthropoda; class Insecta; order Lepidoptera; family Noctuidae; genus Abrostola; species Abrostola tripartita. The sequence continues at coordinate 6,247,202 of HG996504.1, forward strand.
ACTTTTAGTCAAAAAGTTAGTCCTATCTCATGAACATAGCGCCTTGAATTTCGGTACCTAGATTCGCAATAAACTTCTTCGTATCCAAACAAATATTTGTCGCGTGCTGGAAGCAACCTGTGACGCAGCATCCAATCACTAGAGGCTGGCAAGTTATTAACGTTATTCTCGAATGTTCTCCCTAGGCCATGCGAGCCACCGAGTCCAGACACGGGCCCCGTCATCCGGCCCGCGCCGGTGGCTCCGTACTGCCACTGCGATGCTCACTCCTACTCGCCGAGGGTCGAGCAGTACAAACAATTGCTGGAGAAAGAGCAGAAGCTATGCCAGGACTATGAACAGCTGAGGAAACAGGTACTTTATGTCAGTCATAAGAGCAACCAAAAGTTTTCGATGTGCCAACTGATAAGTGCTTAAACTATGTTGAGTCATGCGCAGTTCAACGAACGCCGTCGGTGACAAGGCGATACGCCTTGAGTGGGTAAAGCAGCTAGTACACCTGGAGACAGCCATTGGCTATAATTGACCAAATGGTGGCCAGTGGCCAACATAAGACCAGTACCTAATGTTGAAATCGAGAGAATAGATTTTGTTCTCAATTCTCAATACGTCGTTTCACGTTTTAAGAGGTTTCACGTTATTTCCCAACTTCATGTTAATATAAATTGTTACTCTATAATTGGTTTTGTCAAGCCAGTGGACAGCATCTACTTAGAAGAGACATGCTAATTGCCACGTACTTACCACACTCACTGCCAATAAAATATAATTTGCGGGGTCATTAAAATGTAATAAGCAAAGTAAAATGTGTAATATTCAAAGTTTTTGTAGATGGTGGATGTGACCAATGACATTCTGGACCACCCCTGCGATGATCTCGACAGTAAAATGATAACGATGTATCAAGCCACATTTAAGAAGAGATGTGAGTATGACAATGTAGTTCAGTTACTTATATATCTATATTTATAGATAAACATTTTTATGCGATGTCTATTTGTTTTGAATTTCTGGGTTCCTGTCTTCTCTATCAAGACAATGAAACAACCTTTTCACATTGTAGTTATCAGCTGTTGTATAGTTATCACTGTCTAATTATTATATTGCATAATTTCTTTCCCCTTTTCCTTGCGTCATTTAAAGGTCATGTATTCTAATAGTTATCACTGTCTAATTATTATATTGCATAATTTCTTTCCCCTTTTCCTTGCGTCATTTAAAGGTCATGTATTTTAGTTTATCAAACATACCAAAATCTTTCGTTCCAGCATTTCCAATGACGGACTACAGAACAATCATAGCAGCTTCACAATCGACGGCCCCCATACCAATGGAGAGCAATCGTCTCGGCATGTTGCGCTGCTACAAGGACCCAACGAACTTCTCAGACAAGCCTCCCACAGTTAGACCAACGATCAACCCGCCAGGAGAAATTCACACTGGCGTCGCCCCACAGTCTATTCAGACTTGGTTCACGGCCTACCCCGGCCGGTCAGAGTATATGGACACTTACAGTGCTTCAGCCAAGGCGTGTTGGCGGTCAATGCAGCGGTATAAGGAGCCTATGCCGTCGACGAGAAGAAGGGCAGACGACACTTGCATCTAATCAACATTATCGTGGATATTTGTTTGGTAGTGATTCGTATGTATATCCGTTTCATGTACAGATCAAAAATAAAATAAGGGAAGATAGTCGCTTGTTTTATTTGGGTAGCCTGAACCAAAAAGTTTGTGGAAAAAAAGTGGAAGACGCACCAGCTACGATCGTAGCAAATGGAAATCCGTGATCTCTGCTTAACCCTGTAATAAGGAAATCAACGGTGTATTTAGTAGTACGAAACTATTATGTTCAATTGAATGTAATTATTTTGAATATCTATTAGGTCCAGTATATTATGCTGTTGACAATGTGCGTAGAACACTTTAATAGGATGAGTGAGTAAGTTCCACAGCATAAAACCACAAACGTTTTGAACTTTACTTTGTTACTAGTAGTTAGATGGTAAATGCTTATCGACTTGCCACGTCAGTTCGCGTCACAAAGAGACTAGTTAGATTTGTATGTAAATAATATGTTTGACATGTGTATAAACACGGATTACAAAGTAGTTACAGTTTAATTGATGTTGTGTACGTATGCAATTGGTTTGATTGCGAATAAAGATTTCTTTGTTCTTACATAGAGTGTGCTATAACTGCAATAGTAGTTACTATTGCAGTTATAGCACACTTTTAATTAAAAGCAAACTAAGTAGGTACCTACGTACATAGTTTAACATAGTCGCGGGTTATTTAACGCTTATTATGTAAAACCTATGGTAAAACTAATTTTGTTGACATCACGCCTGTGTTTTCCGAAGAGGCGGAAGAGGTATACAGAGGTGATGGTACACCCACATTTCACCTGCTGTTTTTTTTAAATGGTCTGTCGCAGGCAGCCCTAGGTAGGCTTTATCTGCTTTACCGAACTGGCGAGACCCAGAGCCTCCAGCCAAGTTCGCCTGCTGTAGGTAACTTCCAATGATGTAATAGTGGGCGAGCCACAGTGGCCATCGATCGGGCACAAAGACTTATGTACTAATTATTATGTATACTAATTAATAATATTATTGATAATTATTAGTTACCCTTTGAATAAAACTATGTACTGATAGCCTATATGATCGCGAGGTAGGCAATATCATAAAATTTTCGAATAACCTGGCAGTTTCCTACATCGTGACAATCGTTAAAGGAAAACCAATAGTAATTATTTATACTGTCATGATCGCTTGATATGCATATTTATCGTCTTAGTACGTTATTACTCAATCTTTGGTCTTCCTCTTCTACATTCATTTGTCCTTCGATTTCAACAATTCGTCGTGTCCTAATAAATGTCCTATCATTATTACCCGACTATTTTACTAGAATTTTTAATAACGTCCAACTTTCTTTCATCTTATTCAGAACTTTAAAATTCGAAAAATGAATCCATTCAGGTATTCGACAAAGGACGCGGATTCGAGATCCGATTATTAATTTGAAAATCATTTATGCACACTAGCAATTTACTAAACGCCTTGGATTGTATTGAACCCGCAACCTCTAGCACACTGGTCCTATTACTAAGCAATTGAGTCCATTGCGTCATCGCCTTGATTGACAGCTCTTGTTACTACGCATATTTTATATTTCCGGAATAAATGCCGTATTGATAAGACAGCATTATTCGACTAAAAATGGTAGGCACCTACGATATTATCAAATTATTTCTAAATGAATAAAAAGGTCAGATGTTAATGTTACAACTAATATGAATTAAATGTATGGTGCATTATAAGTAGTACAACTCGTACCTAATAGTGAAAGAAAATACTGTAAGGTACTTATTTCCTTATGGAGACAAGCCACAAGAGGCTATCAGTGTCAATTGTCGGTAGACCCTAGAATCGAATTAAAAACCCTCTTCACTGAATTTCGGTCATCAAAGCCAATTTCAGATGGGAGACAATTTAGTGCACAAGTATGCGCGCAAACACAGGTGCAGTCTATATTCCTTTACCCACATGGTCCAATAGGACGGCAGACCGACACAACCAACGAGAGGTTACTCGCAGGACCAACGGCTTAACGTGCCTTTATAAGTACATACAGGTAACAACATTATAAACCTTCACTGCCCCCTTAGGCCCTTACCATGAACTCTTAAAGCAAGACAGTTTACGTTGTAGAAACGGGACGCCGCATTACACTGCACGTAGCGGAATCTCGCGTCCACATCTAAAACTGTCCTGCTTTAAGAGTTCATGGTAAGGAGGCTGTACTCAATTCCAATTATATTTAATCTGTAGAATGTACAATACAAAGAAAAACCACCACCACTTTTCACTTTCGCTATATTATAATAACACATGAAGTCTATGACAGTCTTGAGTTTCAGTTAGAGTATCACTATTTAAGAAATCTACCGAAATATGCACATTTTGAACGTGATCTTTAACATAAATAGTAAAAATAAGTTTTTATATAGGAAACAATTGTAGGTATCTGAAATTGAAACAGGTAAAGTGCTTGCATTTATTACACTATCCAAAAAATTATGCAAAGCCCTACTTCGCATCGGCCAAGATTACATCTCCTAAAATTTATTTACTTACATACAAAAATAGTAATACAATAGGTTTATTATCTATCCGATAATTGTTACTAAATAATCATCGATACCTTGTGTTAGAAAACAATTGGAGATTAATGAACTGATTTTCTTTAAATACTATAAGTAGGTAGTTATAATATAGCTGTATTTTCTATAGTCCTCAGACATTTCGTTTTTTGATGCATTCTTCTGTACATTTGGTGTGTCTGAGTTTTGATTGGCATCCCTTAGTGAGGGTAGTATGGAACTGGTGACGTCATTTACTAAGATAAATGCACACAGCGCCAGTATGAGCACCTGGAATGAGAAAAAAAAAGGTTATTATTAATTAGGTTATACCTCTGATGATTTAGACTATTGGTTAGTCTACGTTTGTTTTGCAGTAGATACCTAATTAAATTACAATTTTTCGTGGTTGGTCTCGCTGACCAATAAATTTGATAATGCTCGTTTCAAAATTCCCCACTGTTATTTATAGCTCTTTATTTTTGCCTTCATGAGACATAATCCTTCCACCGTTTATGAGTTTTGTTAAAAAACCTCGCCCTACACTTGAAATGTCTCACATGCAAGCACCGTTTCGAGCGGTGCACACAAAAATATATGTCCCGTGCGGAAATCTAATTCGCAGTAGCAGTTGTCTAACCACTTAGCATCTGCATTATTTAGGTACCTAATCTTGTTATCGTTTCCCATAGGACACCGAGATAACAAACAGAATCACTAGTGCTACGTGCTAACAATAAGTACAATTCTGTGGACGCATTGTGAAAAAATACTGACTGATTGACAATTGATCACCGGAGGCCCAAACTCCCATGGGCCTATGGCCTATAACAGTGAACCCAAGCTGCGATGACAAAGGCTTGTTGTACAATCACGCATCACACGATGTATTGAGCCAGTTTCAATGCCCAAGTCCGCAAAATTATTGGCTTAGGTGTACCATGGGACGACTAAATTATTAATCTATATCTGTATAATATACTAAATTAATTGCTGTTTGTTGGTCTCGCTAAAACTCGAGAACGGCTGGACCGATTTCGCTAATTTTGGTCTTGAAATATTCGGGGAAGTCCAGGGAAGGTTAGAATGGTGAAAAAGCGGTACGAAGTTCGCCGGGTCTGCTAGTAATATATATAAAAATGAATTGTTGTTTGTTGGTCTTGCTAACACGAGAACGGCTGGACCGATTTGGCTAATTTCGGTCTTCAAATATTCAGGGAAGGTTTAAATAGTGCGAAAGCGGTACGCAGTTTGCCGGGTTGGCTAGTGAAAAGTATTTCTTTATTTTAAAGAAAAAATGTGTGCACCCGGTTTTTATTCAAGACAGACTTGGATATTTCCTAGGTTTCTGTCTGCCCCTTGTAATATTAATGGATATAATATAAAAGTCCGCTGCTGTCTTGCTTATGTACTAAGATTAACTTACTTACATCATTGAATAACATTATTATACTCGTAGGACACAGATGCGGGGGCAGGACAATAACCTACAGTTTTTTTGTAATACACTAATGGGTACAAAAACTATTTATATTGGAACTGTTAGATAGGTAGCGCCACGTTTAAACTGCTTTAACTAATTAAAGTAATGTCGACTTCGTATTCGTTTGTAAAAACATAAGACTGACTGTACAAAATTCCGGACTTCGGACTGCGACTGCAAATTTCCTAATAGGAAAAGCTTTCAGTTACCTTTACCTACAAATACATACTTACATAAAATCACGTTTGTTCACCAGAGGAATAGGCGATAACGCAACTACAGATCTATAATCCTAGTATACTTTCGCTTCATTCACTCGCATAACATTCCTCATACACAATTTTTAAACCCCATTAATTAAACCAGCTGACGAATGACGACAATAATAACTGTCTTGAAGATGACTAACTGGTAATACTCGTTAATCAAATAATTTGACCCGAATAAGGAAAGGTCCACAATGCGTCCGTATAAACTATTTTAAAGTCCATCCCTAATACAAGGAAAACGCGTCAGAGGAATAACTATTGTACTTAAAATTCTTAATAAAAATATAATTTTTGTCTAATCTTTTGAGTTTCACCTAGTTAGTTATGTAACATATCAGTTATGACGTACCTATGTTTAATATACAACTATATTGTGTTTTAATAAGATTACCACTGAAAGTAAACCATCTTCTTACGTCTCATTTACAAAATATTTGTTATATTAAAATAATATTACTGAATGACAAATTTAAAAAAAATATATACTCAATACAAAATTAGTTTATATTTAAATAATTTGTTCACTTTTTTATTTAATATTTTTAATTAATGTAATTAAAACACAATATACAGAGTAGGACCTATATCGTAAAACTATAAGTATTTTCAATCGTAGAGAATTGGCCTCCAGTGACAAATGTAATACCAACACTGTTGATATCGTTTTCACTGATCGTGACAGACGACTCTTAATTACGTAGACTGGATCTCTTATCAAGGACAAATATTTTAACACTAACTTTATAATCAGTCTGTATTCAATAATGTATTTGACAAACTACAATAGTATCTAAGTGGTCGCTTATTAATTATAGCGTATCTAATAAAAATTATTAAATCTGAACATTGGAATTAAGCACAAATGAAAAATAGGAACATAATTTTTACAATCGACGACCTGATTGGCGCAGTGGCTAAGCGATTGGACTGCTGCGCTAGGGGTTGTGGGTTCGATTCCCGCACGGGACAAAAATTTGTGTGATCCACAGATGTTTGTCCCGAGTCTGGGTGTTTGTGTATGTGATATTTCATGTTTGTGAAACGCACCCACGATACAGGAGAAATTCCTAGTGTGGGGCGACGTTTTTTAAAAAAAAAAAAAAACAATAATTTTTTCCATAATAGTAAAGTGATGTATTATTTCCAGTCTTATAACCGATTTTTCCAGTATACTTATATAGTATATTATTGTATACTTAATATCGGATTATTCTGTGAAAAACTTATTCGCAGCAGTGCATTCGTTAGTGTTTTTTTGGGCCTAATAGATTTGACTTCATTACACGTGACAAATATTGTCATTAGCGAACTAACGAGCATAACTCCTTCGATTACTTCTGATACAAAAAAAGGACAAACAAGAATCTAAGCTATTTGTTTTTTCAATGAGTAAATATGTTGTTCAGATGCTATGATATAATTTCTAACCTATTTATAACTATGTAGTAAGTAAAGGAGAATCTTACTTTTATTTTTAGTTAGCTTCTTGTAGGTAGATCGCAAATTCCAACCATCATAAAAACTAAAACGAACTTATACGCACATTCTATCTATCAAAGAACTAAATAAATAAAAAATAAAATTCATTTATTTCGGACCGGAATCCATAGTGTTAGTGACAATTTATTTATTTTTTATTTATTCTATCTATCAAGGAACTAAAATCGATTCATTATTGTTAAATGTGTACACCGATATACATATATTAAAGTCGTATAGATAGTATATTGAAATCATGTTAAAAGTTTTCAATGATTTGCGGAAACTATCGCTTTATCCGTCACAATGTTAATAAAAACAACAAATTATAACAGACTCACCGCTGTCCGAGTCATTGTAGTTAGCAACAGCATCCGTCTGATTAGAGAACTTCCATCGTCAATGAGCACATTGAAATATATTTGTTTATGTATCGTCCGCAACAATAGCGATGTTTGTATTCAACAATAACAACACGCGTCTGTCTCCGATGCCGGCTGATACGGGAATGAGGATTCACTGTCCTAAATACAAATGACATTTGTTCTTTCCACAATCATACGACAAATTCTACAGCTACATGAATGTTTTTGTTCCAATTTTAGAATGTTTTGAGTTCCTGTGTTTATCAGGCCTACTTGAATTTTTACTAAATGAGCGCAGGCGCGTATTCCGTTTTTTTCCTTACGTGCGTAACATTAATTGTGGGTCTTTTATTGATGTTTATAGCAGAGAATTAATATGAATTAGTGACCGTAATTAGATATATACCTATAATTCTTTACTTCTTCTTCAAAGTTCTCCATATCAACATTAAATACTTACTTATACCAAATCATAATTATCTTCCTTCCTTCTACAGTGTAATGTTTTTAACCCCCGACGCAAAAACGACGGGGTGTTATAAGTTTGACGTGTCTGTGTGTGTGTGTCTGTCTGTGGCATCGTAGCTCCCAAACGGATGATCAGATTTTAATGCGGTTTTTTTTGCTTGAAAGGTATATTAGTCGAGAGTGTTCTTAGCTATGTTTTATTAAAATCGGTTCAGCCATTTACAAGATATGGGGGGTGAAAGTGGGGATGATTAATCCAACATTTTTATATATACCCGAGTGGGGTATCAAATGAAAGGGCATAATGTGTACATTACATAAAATTAAGTTATATCAAAATCGGTTCAGCCATTTACAAGATATAGGGGATGAAAGTGGGGATGACCAATCGAATATTTTCATCTATAACAAAGTGGGGTATCAAATGAAAGGGCATGATGTGTTCATTATAAAAAATTAAGTTATATTAAAATAGGTACAGCCATTTACAAGATATGGGGGTTGAAAGTGGGGATGACCAATCGAATATTTTCATATACATATATCCAAGTGGGGTATTAAATGAAAGGACATACTTAATGTGCACATTACAAAAAAATAAGTTATATCAAAATCGGTTCAGCCATTTAAAAGATATAGGGGCAGACAAATGAAATATTGTCATATATACCAAAGTGGAGTATCAAATGAAAGGGCATGGTGTGTACATTACAAAAAAATATTTTATATCAAAATCGGTTCAGCCATTTCAAGATATAGGGGGTAAAAGTAAGCATTAACAATCAAATATTTTAAAAAAAAAACCTATTTAAGACAATGCCGCGGCGGGGTACCGCTACGTGTTTAGAGCAATAACTTACCAATTCAACACCCAGATTTGCAACAAAAATTTGATGATTCGAAGCAATTGCTAGTAACTTAATAGATATTACTCAAACTGAGTGCCTGACTTACTTAAGCGGTACCCCGCCGCGACATTGTCATAAATAGGTGTTACTCAAATCGGATTTAATGGTTCAATGATAGGTGTTATTTTTGACTTTTATAATGACCGCTTTTCTCTTTTGCGTTGGGGGTTTTTTAAATTTTAAATTTTATTTTATATCATTCGCATTTTCTGCTGTGCCATTTCGTAAACAGAATTTTAATTGCATCACTTCTGTGACCTAGGAATTGAACCAAGGACCTAGCTTAATAATTTAAATTGTCTAATAAATCACGGACAAGTTCACTTAAAGCTGGAATGCATTACTACTCCTAATAGAAATAAAAAAGAATTTCCTAGCAATAACGCCTAGCCATTTAATGAACGTAATCAGCATAACATATTAAACGTGTTGATTATTGCAGACGTGAGTAAGATGATTAAACAATTTGAAACGTGGAAATATGAATTTTTACGTTTCCGATAAATTATTTTTATTTTCTGCAATTTCTGTTTACAAAAGTCTGCCAATTGACAAAATTAGTGGATTGACGCTGCGGCTGCACTGGTGCAGTGTTTGGCTATTTAGCTTTCTGTGTTCTGTGTTTTGAGGTACAGGTTCAATCTAACAGGGAATAAGTATTGTTAGGTGATATTTGTAGGAGTTAAAGTCCACAATGCGTCATTTTCTTAAAATAATGATTTTTAGTCTTGGATTGCTTGTGATATTTCTAATTCTAACAAACACGAATTCTTATTGTTTCTAGAAAATTCTAGTCCTTTCTATCTCACACCTCATTAACAGGAGACACTAAGTCGTGAACAGAACAGCTTGATTACAAAATGGTAGTAGTTAGGGCTAATACCAACTTCCTTTGTAGATATTTGACAAAACGGTCGGACTCACTAGTCTGAAATTGTGTGAGTGGCGGTAATGGTTAATGCTCATTCCTTCCTTGATGTAACAAAAGCTTTGTTTGTTTGTAACAAACACTTTAGATTAGACAGGTAGTATTCCCTACTCCACAAAATCCTCCACAAAAGCTCACTGCACGGTCGTCATGAAAAATGTCACACGCACAAATGCCAAAACTCGTGACAGAATTAGTTACGTGCTTGAATCCAATCCACAGACCCTCTAGAGCATCACTGAATCATTATTTTAAATATTACTCCAATCGTAACAACTTACAATTACAAGTAATTAACATAATATAACAACAGGCCTGTATACCCGAAGGGGAAGGCAGTGGTGTGTAGTACACATTTATGCCAGTTATGTTATAGGCCCCGATGTAATATTAACATCAAACGGGAACGAATCTAGATAGCGTGCTGCTACTCAAAAACACATGGAAAAATTAGTAATACTTTGCCCGACCCAGGATTCGAACCGAAGACCGTCAGTATTCGCGCTTAGCGACCACTAGACAAATGAGGCAATAACAAGTAATATTGAGCAAATAAACGCACGTGAACGCACGTGGCGTTCTATGAGCATAGTCCAAGTGGCACGCATGTCAGCTCGTCAGTCAATAAATTATTATAATTGATAAGCGTTGTTTCAATAATATACATCATTACGTTTATTTAGAAACTAGATATATTCATCTTTTTCACTTAAATAGAAACTCTTTAGCGAAGGTTTAAATTAGAAACCTCTGTCGCTGAAAATCGGATTCTGAGTCTGCACCTCTATAATAAATGATATCCTCTTGGCCGAATTTCAGTCACGATAGCCAATATAAATACAGATTACCAAATTATTAATACACATGCACAAGTGTGAGTAAAAATATAGGGGAAGTCTTTATTTCCTTACCCTCACAGTTCGATGGGGCGGTAATAAAATTGTACCGAAATGTGATTAGGCCCAAGACGGGGTGACTGACTGAGAATTTCTGTGATGTTATGTAGTAGTGTGTACCGTTTTATTAAGCACGAGGTTTCTTTTATATGAAGTTTAAAAAAACCTTACCTAATTATTTATAGTAGGTGTAGGCAACTCTTAACGTATTATTTCTTTGTTATCATCTGTGTTCCCTTATCGTAGTCTGTTTCGATCGTGCTAAAACATGCGGGCATTGTCTAATGTAGACAATGCAATTTAAGACACACATTTAGGTACTTCAAATTTATGACTAGTAATTTATTTAACTGTGCATACTACTTGGCAACAAGGCGATTTTCTGTCGCTTTTAAAGAGTTTCATAGTCTTATTACATTGACCCATAGTAACAACGAGTATATATAGAAACACGCTACAAATACCTACATATTACTGTATGAATGTAAGTTTACATCGGTGATGTATGATCTTGGCATTCAGAGGTCTTCAAACTTCGATGAGTTTTTGCAAGTCTTCCAACTGTGATTAGAATTAAACGATTTAGAATATTTGATATATGTAGTCAACGTGTTTATTCACTACATACTGAAATAATATCCTGTTTGAGAGTTTATTGACTTTTGTTTGCATTTTGATATGAGTACCTATAGTTATTTTCATCTGCATTAGTATACTGTACCTATATTATTTGATTTTCGAGTGTCTTGGACTGCTAATTTAACTTTACGTCATTATCATCAACATCAGTCTTCTGTTGGACAAAGGCCTCCCCTTAGAACGCCGCGGCAACTTCCCACTTGCAACCACAGGTTGCCCGCAACTTTGACGATGTCATCGGTCCACCTAATGGAAGGCCAGCCAACGCTGCGTCTTCTGGTTCGTGGTCGCTCCTGGAGAACCTTTCTTCCCCAGCGGTTATCGGTTAATTATATTTGGGAATGTTTAAATTTTAGGTCGCAGGTCTTTCTTAGATAAAAAACAGCCTTCAAAAAACACTAAGTAAAAAAATCTTTTTTTTAAATTATTCACTTCATTTGACATAATTATGCAAAGTTGAAATCGGCGCCAAACTACCCAGCAGCACAATCTGTCTGTCAAAATTTGGAAATATTGGTAGATATAGTATCATAGATAGTATAAACCAAAAACAAGCTAAAAGTTTCAGTACAAAATCCATTTTATTTTATGGTGATACTGTGGTGATACGGGGGATCTTCATAAACCATTGTGAGCGTCACGTGATTTCGCGGTGCTGCATTCACGTTAGCACGCTAGCGAGTTCAACGCTAGCGAGTAATTTTTCGATGAAATCTCATGGTAGAGGCTCAGCTATTAAGTGTATATATTAATTCCATGATATTACAGACAAAGTAATTTGTAGAGTGCTGAGTGTTTGTGTTTCATACATAGCATAACTTTACGTTATTACTTCAAGCTCAAAGATTTAGTGCATTGTGTTTTTCCTTGTGATTCGGGATCTCCTTCACTTTGCTTTTTAGCAGAATTATTATTGTTGTTTGTAACTTCGGCCTTATTTTCTCTATGCTTCGGCATTTTCCTATAGTATCATAATTCCCATAAAATATTATTCATCCTTATTATGTGTAAGCTGTATTTTAGCTAGTCTGTATGTTAATGACATTAATTGTCATTGTTTAGTCATGAGTCAAAATTACCGTGTTATTTAGTTAATAGTAAGGTTAAAAAATAAATAATATACATATAGTGGACAATTTAAATTTTAAGTTATTATAAAAAGATGATCCAACGAGCTTTGATGTTAATTCTGTGCGCTTTGAACATACAACAAGGACATAAATGCAGGCTTAATAGTAGAATACACTTTGGAGAGCCGTTGCCGATTATAATAAGGGAAGGACAGCTTCTAGAGCCGACTGATAAATTCGGTAACGTCGACATGAACTACGGTGACTCGTTGCTGTTAAGTTGTGAGGGTATGGGGATTATAGAACACCCAAACGCCCAGCGCGAAGTGTCCACGGCTACCATAAATTGCGATGGGGGAGACAACTTCAAAAATGAGGATTGGCTAAACGCTCCAGCGCCATTCCATCTTTTCAAATGTAGATTTCCCCCAAATTATAACAGCAGGAGAACAGACCGAACATGTTTTGAAGGCAACCGCATCGTAGAGGTTGGCTACACTGTTCGAAATGAGTTCTACCCTCTTTATGAATCATGCTTCAATGAAGCTGGAATGAATGCTATTTACTCAAAGTATACTCAGAAACCTTACAACTCTTTATTCCAAACGAGAGTAATTCGGCCTTTTTTCATCGCCAATGATCATTTTGGGTACATACCTGTCGACTCTTTGTTTTCACCAAGAGGTCAAAAAGCGGCAGTAGCTCAATTGGTGGGGCCTGTAATTGACAGCTACATCACAAAGACGGAATTTCTCTCACGAGGACACTTGGCTGCTAAAACTGACTTTGTTTTCGCATTTGGTGAGCGTGCGACGTTCCACTACGTAAACTGTGCTCCTCAATGGACAGGTTTCAATGGCGGGAACTGGAACACTTTGGAAGTGGACCTCAGGAATCATATTCACGTGGCTAACTATAATACTATAATTTATACTGGAACATTTGGAGTAACGCAGCTGTTTAATGTAAATGGTCGTAGAGTGGACATTCATCTTCACACTGATGAGAACAATAATCCAGTGATACCTGTCCCCCAGTATTTTTATAAGGTTGTTTATGAACCTACGCGTAAATGTGGAATAGCTTTTGTTGGCATCAACAATCCTTATTACACACCAGATGAAGTTAGACGAATGTTCTTTTGTGAAGATTTGTGTAGGCGTAACAGTAATTTCTCGTGGTTATCCTGGCACCCTGACAATCCCAGCGAAGGCTATACGTTCTGTTGCTCAGTATCAGAGTTCAGAGCGACTATTCCACATTTACCATCATTTCCAGTTGAATGTGTATTGACGTGATCTTGTAATCGCATTAGTTTTGTCCAGTATGTTTAAGTCCTAAATAAATTATTAATAATAATATGACATAATGTTTCATTTATATAAACAAAGTCTTAAATTCTAAAAGCTTGGTTATATCGCCACAAAAAAAAAAGTAAAGGTCCTTTGGTCAATAAAATTACCAAGAACCTATTGGTTCCAGTTTATTACACCTATTTATTATAAAAGTTTTGTCATACTTACTCTGAAACTGAAACTTAAAAAAAAATAATGAAATTTAATACATCACATATTATTTTCTGATTTTTGAAATAATCAGGATAATATATCCCTTTTGAGTTATAATACTGGTTCATTTCATTGTGATAGGTTATTGGCCTTTTGTCGGAACACAATATTATCAGCTGTGGCGATGAACACAATGCTGACCTCAAGGTGAGATACATCATCATTTCGTACTATTTTACTTATTATTTTATGGCTAGTATGGTATTGTAAAAGTAATAGTAAGTATATATAAAATATAGTAAAGTTCCTCATAGCTACAGGACATTTAACACTTTGCTTTCTGTCTAAAAGGTATAGGTTGATCTTTGCACAGATCATGTACACTAACTAAACAAATATTTTGTGTGCAAAGTGCACATCATCATCATCATCCGAAAGACGTCCACCGCTGGACAAAGGCCTCCCCCTTAGAACGCCACAATGAACGACAACTTGCCGTTTCTATAAACCCATAATGTGGGTTCTAATCCACGTTATTCTAAAGTCCGACTAGGCAGGGCAATAACAGTTGAAAAAGATTACGATTTTTGTGAGTAAAGTATTTTAGTCAATCCAAGTGGGTATATTCAATAAGCAGGTATACTTATGAAGAATTGAAAATAATAAAATACGTGAAGGTACTCTGTACTTAGTTATCCATCACAAACAATAGGGTACTTAGATAATTACCTACCTCCATAACATCTGCTAATTAATTAACTAATGTATGTAACTTTCTCCTTGCGTACTATTTAAAGTTTAAATATAGAAATACTTGGCCAGTAGATGATAGCCTTTTGTAAGGACAAGTGTAGCAGTTAATGTGAATTGAGTATTGATTGGACAACATGCAGATTACACCGGTAAGTAAATAAATATATTTTAAATGCTCCTCGTACCAAATTCACATGCATATCTACAGTATAGCTAAACGAAGATGGCAAGTTAAGCTCAAGCTTAACTATAAACTAAAACCACCGATCAACGATTCCAGACGTCAACGTCTGGAATCGTTGATCGGTGGTTTTATAATTTCTTGGATCATATCGCTGCTTTATTATATCTTCGAAGTAAACTATTAACTTGTTGAAAATGCTCTTATTGGCGTTTATTTGGGAGCGAACGATTCAAGTGTTGGTCATCATTAATAAAAAAATATATTTAGCCTTTTTGATATCCCACTGCCCGGCAAAGGAATTTTAGTTGAGTTTATTCCTTGTTCCAGGTTTTACTTTGTTTAGCACTAACAGCTGCAGTGCAACCAATGTGGTATGGAAAGATTGAAAAACAAAAGCTTAACTTGATAAATGCTTATAACAACAAAGCTTTAGAAGATCCGAAAAGAAAGTTCCTAAACGAAAGACGTAGGCTATCTTTATTTCCAAAGCTTACTAAGAAATTCATGGTATCAGTAGAACATTATAACAAACTTGACACTTGGAACCCCACCTTCACAAGGAAGCCATTAATGAAAAACATGGTGTTTCAATACAAAACCCTTGATGTTGGAAAAAAGTTCCTAGAACATAAAACTGAACGGCCTTTCCGTTCTTTTATTAAAACTAATAATCTGTACCAAAATGATTTTGTCGATTTGCATAAAGCAAAATCTAAAGAAACTGACGAAGCTAGTGAAGAAATGAAGATTGAAGAAAACTCTGCAGAAAGTTTTGAGACACAGGATGACAATTCTAAAAACGATGTAACACTAAATAAAGAAAATAATTCTATAGGGGTAAACAAAAATGATGAAGTAAATAAATCTTCATTCACGGCCACTCTTGAAGCTCCTGAAGTAAAACTAGAAAAAAATAAAGATGAACATCTGCTAGATGCTTCTGAGGTGATAAGCAATTCAAAAGAAGATGACAAAATGGCTGATTTGAAGGAATACATCTTCGTGAAAACGACCGAAAAGAATATTAAAGAAGAAAGTGCAGAAGAATTGGAAGAAATTATCACGACTGAGGGTCCAGAAGAACCTATTGCATCTAGAATAAAGAGGTAAGATAATATGGAATTAACTAATTAAAAGTGCATGTACAGAGCCTCCACGAGTGAAGGTACTTAGATACGTCCGGCGCACCCTGTTGCCTGGATGGGTAACCTCGCTATCATTCTTGTTGACTGACCAATCTCTACACCACGGCATGACCTCTTTCCATGTGGCAATTGCCTCATGCCAAAACGAAGAAGAAGACTTATAATATACCTATTTTATTTGTTGTAATTAAATTACGATTCCTTTGCTAGAACATGATAATAATAACGGTTCATGTTTGGGATAAAGTCACGTACTGAACTTACTTTTTAACCAACCACATTTTATCACAATTGTTTATAATTCATGTAAGTGACTTTAACATCATGAATGACGTTTGAATTTTAATTTTCAGTATCATACAGTATTAAGATGGCAAACTACTAAAAAAGGTATTTTTCTCGATTACAGAAGATGAAGGGATAGTCACAAATCCTTTACTAATAAATAATATACTAAAGGAACAAGTAACCTAATTTGTTTTGTCTGTTTTCAGGAGTGACAACGTGATTGAAGAAGAAAATCTTGGAACGACGGTAGCTGGGTATAAATACACCTGGCCAGATTCTAGGCTGGTTCACGACTCAATTTTCAAAAATATTAATGCGTGAACATGACTTGGTTTATAAAAGATCATTTTGAAATTATTCTAGTGTCGCTAGAATGACTGGTATTGACGATTGATGTGACGATTGTTGTAATTTTGTAATTGCAAGAGCTGTAATATTTTTAATAACGAATGTTAGTGATGTTGTTAACATTGCTTGTAGTATATGTGTATATAATACCTAAAAAGCTGCTGTACAAATAACAATAAAAGACTGCTAATACAAGTATAATTATTTATTGACATTCACTACGAAAAAACTTACATTTATAGGCACCTAAAATGTACATCCTTATCCTAGGTACAACGTAATGGCAAATAATCAATTCTCCACGTGTTTATGTAACACAATAACATCTCAATGATCACACTAGTGAGAACGAAACATAAATAAAATGTAACCTAAGGCAAGACAGAGACATACCGGCTGGTAACTATCTTTCACACCTAAGTTAATATACATGTACACATACAGATAGCAATCGTTTACACGCTACGATTCTTTACGCTCTCGCTTAATTTTCCACTTTTAAGGCACTATAGGCAATAAACAGCAAAGAAGTCTAAGAATTACTAGATTTTATAACAAACTAACGTAACAATAAAACTGAAGACAGACAGAGCCGAAACAAACACAATCACACATTATTTTCAGAATACAATTTATTACTATAACTACTTAATTAATGAAAGCGAGCATTCGAAAACAAAATCCTAAATCCGTAGCGAGTAAACGACATAGAGTTACAAAGAATAGATAAATCATTTATTTATTGTACTTGTAGATCGTGTTGAGTCTGACTTCAAGTTCGTGTGTGCACTCGGTAGATGGCGCTATTTCTTGTTGAGTCTAAATACGTCGTTGAGCGGTGAGTACGGCGTCCGCGTCGGTATCACGTTATACCCAAACGAGGGCTGTGCGTCACATCGGAGAATCACGACACCTGTTAGAACAATTAAAAAATGTGTGGTATTGCCAAAAATCACACATTGAAATAAATTTATGGGAAGAAGAAACAGTTTTCAGAGTCGGAGAGATTTTTTCATTCAGACTGACTGATATTAAAGACAAGCAATGTATAAAAAAGCGAAAGGATAAATAAACTTTGGTAGCTAGTGAAAACGTCAGAATCTTAATTTACTATATACCTAACCAATATCTAAAACCCGTTGTTAAGATTGCAAGATTAGTGTTACACGCGAAAGATACATTGTTGTGATATTATGAACTAATGATGGCACGATAAGTCAATGGAAAAACAATTAGTCCTACTAATGATACAGATCTAAATTAACCTATGATAGTAGATAAAAATGAACAAGCGGAAACGTAATTATAATTAGTAGAAGCATTAATATAGGATAATGACAACTTTTTCTGAATGATACGTTGTAGTTAAAGGTAATCAAGTTTTGTAATCATTCTCTACTTAATTACGCAGAGCAATGAGACACTAGAACGTTGAAAGTAATATTAATAGGCTTATCCTAATGCATATAATGATAGGCAAATAATAATCTAGCTGACAAAACAAAACTTAATTCAAAAGTTTTGTGGCTGCAATTCTGACCGAAAAAGTAGATTTGGTCTTGGCTCTGTGCAGTTCGATCGGGCGTCATGCATACATTTCCATGAATAGAACAAGCATTAGCGTGATATCAAACCCTTGTAAAGAAAGCAACTGTAACACTTTCTACCTGAGGGGTTCACTTTCACTTTGATCTTGGTCTGCGGCGACAGCACGCCGTAGTCGACGTCCTCGTACAAATCCTATTTAGAAGAAGTATTATTGAGTTATCGAGAAAAGTAAGAGCTGTCATTCATTTTAACATTAACAAAATCTAGATTTAAAATTAGTCGCACTAAAGCTGGTTTTATCTCTTCAGCATTCCAGACAAATTTAGTTTTGCCTTTGTTTTTGTCCGAGTCAATCTCATTCAAACATAGCTCATCAATTGTAGTCACAGTATAGATACTGTGACTACAATTGATGAGCTATAGATAGCCAGGAGTACCTTGCTTTTAAACTTATGAGCCAAAAATCTGCCTCATAAGTTTATAAGAACCCTGTCTATAGCTCATCAATTGTAGTCACAGTATAGATACTGTGACTACAATTGATGAGCTATAGATAGCCAGGAGTACCTTGCTTTTAAACTTATGAGGCAGATTTTTTTAATTATCAGACAATTTTAAACAGAGCTATAACTGCGACATTTACTCAGATATTTGATACGAAAACGTTCAACAATGACTAGTCAATTCTTCAGTAAATAAGTATCTGGCATTTGAAAAAATACCCGTAAATTTATAAGAACATACCTCCACCCTGTATCCAGCAGGGTTGTTAAGTCCAAGCTCTCGCAGCGTGACGGCAACGTCGGATGGCGTACCGTCCGTACGACGATTGACGAACGCCACGGCATACGAGTAAAACTGGCCCTGGATTGGCAGAATCGGACGCGACCAGATCTCGATACCACGGTGCTGGAATTTTTAACCATTAGGATTGATAATGCATTTAAGATTATTATCGGTGGCATTTACAATGGAGCTAATCTACTTTGAAATGATGCTTTACATAGCACTCCTTTGATTCAAATTCAATGTATGTACAGAAGCATGCAGAATTAAACGAAATAAAATGTCAAAAGTTATATAAAAGGCAACTCGAAAAAATGCTTTTGTATTTTACGGTACATTTGATTCTTAATGGTTGATGCCACACTTTTACGCGGTGAAACCTGTCTTGCACTGTAACTTATTATTCCATAATCAGTGAACGGTAAAAAGTATATACCGTTTTTGAGAGTGTTGTTTACCTTATATATCCTCCTGCCCTGAATACCGAGGGGGTCTTGATCGACGTCAATAATCTTCCGGTTCTGTAAGATCGCCTTGTACTCTGGCCTTATGGTCCGCAGGTCAACGCTCATTAACAGCGGTGCAGCCATGATGGCCCATATCGCGAACTGCGTCTTACTCTGTTCGTATGATAAGCCGAAGTTGCCGATAATCAGCTATGAACAATGAAATAGAAAATAGGTTAGAGTTGTATTTAAGTTAGTCATACTTACATGAATAAGACTTCAAAAAATGTTGAATGAGTTTTTAACAAAACTGCTAATCTCTGACTGAAAATTGGTTCTAACTTGTTTTGAAGAGGGAGCTTGTATATGTCTGCAGATCGAATTTATTAAGCCTTTTTCTGAAGCGGATTTCGATTTCAACAATAAATAATGACAATTGCCCCACCGACAAGAGAAGCTGTAAATTAGTAAATTATGAATACATGTTGTGTACCATATCGGGGTCATTCCAGTGGCCGGGACCGGCGTTAGGCACGATGACGTCCTGATGGTTTCCGTAGTAGTCTATGATAGATTCGACGGACGCCCACGAGTCTTGTATGTCGTCAAAGTTACGCCAGAGGTTGCAATGCTCGATGATCGACGAGAAGTTCGGCTGAAACGTTCACGATAGTTCATTAGAAGAAATACATACAAAGAAAATGCATGCCACATATTAACGGGCTTTGAAGTGCCTTTATATTCTGAACAGGCAGTTTTGCGCATGCGCTAAACAATTTCTCATTTGCATCAGGTGCGTATGTAATACTTGATTCACGGAACTCAGGGGGCATTGTTATATTCGATACAGTTACGTGTTTTAATGAAAGAGTATGACTTCATCAAAAATAACAGATATTTTTAATAATTTCTCTGTTTATTTTTGGTTTAGTTACGACTTAACTTACTTGAGTTAAGCCCGCCTTTGAACATCTAATTTCATATGTATTTTTTTATTTAAATGTATGTTTTGTGAGTAACATTAAAGAATTATGAAAGAATTATGAATTGTGACTAGTCTCCTAGGAATGAGCCTTAACCTAACAAACGTTGCGCTGAGAGGTTCCAGAGTTGTGTCTTTAAAGAGAACCCTGGACATCTCTTTGCGGTAAGGTTAACTACGGTTTTAGTGAGAGTTAAGTATCCTACAGTCAGTGTAATTTCCAGATGCACGTGGCTTTTTATAGTTATCTCCAGGTATAAAAATAAATGTTCAAGCTAGGGATTTTATTTCTCCCGAATCTTAGTGTCTTTAAAACCGACCTGAATACCAGCATATATCTGATAGACTGGCCAACTGCACGAGTAGACCATCTGTTTGTTCGTCAAGTTGAGCTGCCTTCCGAACTCCGGGTAACCGTAGTCCATGTCAGCGGGCAGGGCGTAGCACCCGTCCAGTTTCACGTAGTCCACTCCCCATGCGGCGAACGTTGCCGCATCTGAAGAAGAACGTCATTTGGGTTGAGTGGTACTTACATACTATAAATTAACAATAACCGTTTTTGTGCCTGATCTGGCTTGATCTTGCATTGATAGTCGGGACTTAAATTGGCAAAAGAAGGTAGTTAAATGGGGTATATGCAGATAGAAGAAAATATATGCATGTGTACGTTTTTGAATATTTTACCGCTCTGATTATAGCCAAATAGCTGTCGGTAGATATACTTAAATGCCTGTCTTTGTATCTTTTTAGGAAGTTAGGGTCATTTAAAAAGGTTTCTCCATAATAATTAAATTGCACAATTGAATACAAACAAAATCCCTGGCAAATCCAATTATTGGGCCTTCTGTAATTAACAGAGTTAAACCTGAATTTTGATCAGATAATATAACACTTAAGGATAATTATATAAGCTTTTATAAAACTTTCGATATTGGTCATATTGTTAAAAATACATTCGAAACCGGAATATCACCGTTAACGTTTGCAGCCGAATACACTTACTTAGTAGCTACCCGGCAGTATTGAAGCAACTATTTCTTGTCTTGCAACTATTACTAAGACTACGCCAAGGATAATACGTTTTGTATGTTAAATCTTTTGATATTTCGGTATTGCCTTCCATTGTGTGCAAGTAATTTGAGTCGTTGGGCGTTAGAATAAAAAAATATATTGATTCTATAATTCAACTCCAAAATATTGATAATTAATTTTATACGGATTTCTCCCTCCCTAAAAGGTTTTCGAGGGTATTGTCGTTTTAGGGACTTTTATTTATTAAAATACTAGATTTTTCGTCGGTTTATGTCTCGCTTTCGTACCTTTGACTAATGACGGAATGCCGGATCTCCTTAAGTACGTGTAAAACGTATATGAATGCAATGTTTTATTCAAAATATAGCATTATAAGTTCGAAATTAAATCCAACAAGTTCAGATTATCATATCTCTCAATAGATGGCGCTGGAGTATACCGAATGGTCTCACGCAAGTTACAAAGCATTGTATGCCTTTATAATTCCAGTTATGTACTAGTTACGAATAGAAATACAACTGACAGTGGAATAACGTAACAACATAGGCGTCATTTTAAATTTGATCATGCGTTACTTTCGCGTGCGTGTGGCATTTTAATCATACAACTTGAGTTTGACTTTCGGAGTTCGTAATGTTTCTATGTTTGCTGTTGGAATATTTGACGGACAATATGAGTGAACTGTTCAATGCAATGCTAAATTCTTTCGCAGAATTTACCTTTTATGAATTTTGTCACGTGTCTAAAGTGTCATTAACCTACGATCGACAGTAGTTCAGTATGAGAATGAAATAAAAAAAACATGGTTTTTGAACCACGATTTTGGTATGTATAGTGCTATAATGTTACATTTTGACATTATTACCATATACCATCCAAAACCCTATTTAAATTACAAAAAAAATATGCTAATAGGTACTCAGAGTTTAATTTAGTCGTATACTTAAATTAAGCGAATTATACCGTAAAGTAAGTAATAATGCACATTCTTCATCAAATGCTATTCTACTGAGGTAACTAAAATTAAATTAAAAATTTAAAAAACCCCCAACGCAAAAGAGAAAAGCGGTCATTTAAAAAGTCAAAAATAACACCTATCATTGAGCCATTAAATGATTAAATCCGATCCGAGTAACACCTAGTTAAGACAATGTCGCGGCGGGGTACCGCTTAAGTAAGTCAGACCCTCAGTTTGAGTACTATCTATTAAGTTACTAGCAATTGCTTCGAATCGCCAAATTTTTGTTGCAAATCTGGGTGTTGAATTGGTAAGTTATTGCTCTAAACATGTAGCGGTACCCCGCCGCGACATTGTCTTAACTAGGTGTTACTCGGATCGGATTTAATGGCTATGAATGAGTATAGTTTATCACTAACGAAGAAATCATCAGTACAGAACTGTGTATTTGAATCTAATTGTCGCATATTTTATTCATCAATAACATGGCAACAGTTCCTACAATTATTCCTACTTCCAACCTTAAACACGCGAAATATTCACGCAACACTCGACTTAATTGTGAAGAACAACTATTACTTACATACTAACGTGCATCGCCGAAGGAAGTCACGTGCACTAATTAGTTACACAACGTCATAATCATTTATTAGGACGTTATAATTTCCATTCCTTTTGATTTATTCTGATCGCTGATAATTATATTCTTATAAAAACCATCGCATAGAAACTTCTCCTGTATCGTGACTAACTTAATTGTTTATAAGTCTAGACTTGGAACAATTAATATTTGTAGTCCTCGTTGTAGAAAGCTAGGCATTTAATTTCAGGTAACGATGACCTTAGGTTGTCTTGCACAATAATAGATTTAATTAATTAAAAGCAAATTGAAAACAATTAACTGAATTTTAAGGATGTCTGCATGTAAACAACGCCTAATTAATTAAAAGTCGTTGTGCAACTCGGTCTTTAAAATCATGCGTCTACGGTATTTTGCACAGAGGGCACTCTAAAAGTTATGCACATAAACAGCAGGGAAGTCACAAGATCTATTGCAATCAACGCAATAGTTACCAAACCCTTATCATACATAAACGGACACTGCATAATAACTATTCACATATAGGTATCTTTCTTATGAATTTATATCGGTATAAAATTTCGTGTTAGGTCAGTACATTGAATAGCTAATTTCTATAAGTAGGCTACATTACAACACAAGTCTATTGTTGTGTTGTAAGTTATCGTATATGTATTTTTAAGTAGTCTCATTACAAATGCAGTGTTTCACTCGCGTTTATGATCTAACAAAAGTGTCGACTCGTAAAAACTTTACTATGGGTAAGTGGTTGAATTCAGATTGACATATAAGCGGCATCGTGTCTCAATAAGTACGTTTTGATTAGGTATTTCATAGTAGCAATCTCCTGGCATTTAAATGCGTTTATAGGCAGACTGTGAAATCATGCAAATAAAAGCAGTTTTACAGCAGTTTTTAGCAGTGTTACGCAGTTTTATTGGCAGATTGTATGGAAGCCACGGCCTCCTGAACACCATTACTAGGAAACACGATTGTTTTTTGGTTTGGAAACTCACCCAAAGATCCAAGTCGTTGTTGACACTAGAAACTTCAATGTTATTCTAAATTTTCTACGTTTTCTGTGCTTTGTTTTATTATTATGAGTCTCAGTTACCCTAATATAGAATTTATGTTATTTATTTTGGTTTTTATATTATGGATTCTTTTTTATACAGATGTGACTTACATACGGTCTAAGTATTTTATATTAATTTGTACTAACCTCCTGCAAGATGGCCGACTACACCAGGGTAGCCTGCACATGTGAAGTTTCCGTAATCCTCGTAGATACCGAATTTCAGACCCTTGCTGTGTACCTGTGAAGAAAAAAATAAGTTTTAATACATAATTGCTTCATGCTATTCAAAGCTCTATGAAAACTAAAATTTCTGTCATTCAAAAATCCTAGATCCCTTTGTATCTTTTACAATCCTGGTAGGCGGTTGATCACATGTTTGCCATAAACTTTGAAAAAAATATTATAATTACTATGATACAAAAATAAACTATACAAGCTTTAAGAAATGACACTACAACCTTCACAATACTTTTTATTCTTAAATCGTGCGGAAATGTTTATCGCCAAAACTTTTTACGTCCTCATAAATCAACTATTGTTTCGTATCTCACAATCAACGCTCGACTCGTCCCAGACAAATAAATTACTGCAAAAAGATGACTGCATTCCACAGAATCAACAGCCTTAACTTTTTGTTTGGTCAAAAAACTCAAGCAATATCAATGAGCTAGACCTTAATTCGTTTGTCAGTTAATGTTTCTTATTGTTACAAAATGTGATTCGTTCACGATTCCTTTGTAAAGAAGTCATTCACTCCCAGAATCCAAGGTTACAGTTGTTACAATAACAGTTCATAAGTATAGATAATAATGATTGTGAATTTATAATGTTAAAAATTTATCATAATAGGTTTTAAAGATCATTTTAAGAGCGCATTCTTTTCTTGCGTAAAACAAATCTTGTATTTTGATAAAACGCTTTATCAAGTACAATAATGAAACTCTTGAGAATTTTGACGTTTATTTTAGTTTTTTTGTTTACATTCTGCTATTAGGTATGATTAGTACCTCACCGTAGACCTCATCATTTAATATGAAATTTAACGTGAAAACTTCATGCGTTGTAAGACATAAGTTCTGAACAGCCACCTGACAAGACAGATAACGAAGTGTCCTTAGAAAGGTTTTTTGGTCCTTTCGAGGTACAAAACACTAACAAAAATATATGTAGTTACCTAAACAGTAGGTATGCTTAAAGTCTACAAATAACATGCCTTCAACTAACATTTCGATAAGTTTGACAGAAGAACATGCACGCCAAAGTAACGCTCGTTAGAGATACAGCCAAACACCCATTTGTAAAACAAAAGTGACATATAATGTAGATAGGCGGGTCTACGGGTGGGTCTGAGTCGTGCTAACGGGCCTATTGCGCAAACTCGTGGGAAAACACCAGAGTGACTCTGTTTCGAAACATACGATGTGCCACCGTAAAGAAACCTATAATAGCTTCCTTTATCTTCACGTAGGTTTCGTGTCTAGGCTCTACCACGTAAACTCGAATTGCCGCTTCATAAACAGCCTATTATAAACAGAATTTATTAGGCTGCAGGTGCGTTAAGCAATATTTTTAAATTGATACCAATAACGAGTTTTAAACTATATAGGTAAGTACTGTTTGAACTAAGATTTATATCGAAGTTATAGCTTGACCGAAGTTATAGCTTGACTAGTAGGTTATGTTAAAAACGTAAAATGCAATGAAACCGGTATAACATTTTTGTATGTTTTTCGACAAAAAGAGCTTGCATACATAATTATTATAACTCGCAACTATATTACATTAATAACCATACAATCCTTATAAAAGCGCATCTTTGGCACAATATGATGGGCATGTTTATATAAATAAAAGTTTTAAAACAAGTACTTAAAGATAAAAATTACTTCATATATACATCAGTTAACGTTACGATTCGAAAAACAATCCCGATTGTGTCTTATCGAGTACTCGTAGTATCGATATGAAGACAAGTGGGGATAAGGGCAATTCGTAGGCATCAAAGCTGTGCTCGTTAGGTCTCGCGCCGATAATCGCTAACATTATTTATTGCTTCCTCTGTGCAACCGACCTGTTATGTGCAACACCTCTGTCGGTCTACTTGATCAGAGGCAAAAGTTCGACCGTGTATGTGATAAACTACGAGTATGTTTAATAGTTTTTAGCATGGCTTTTTTGTTTGGTTGTACGCTTTTCGCTTATGTAGGCTGAGCAAGATATTGTGATGTTTGAGGATAGGCAATTATTGAGGATATTAGCCCCCTTACCATGAATTCTTAAAGCAGGACAGTTTACGATGTGGAAGCGAGACGCCGCATTACACTGCACGCAGCGGCGTCTTGGCAAGCTTGCTTGCGGCAAGGGGGCTTGCGGCAAGGGGGCAGTTACTTTATCAAAGAGCCTATTTACATGCATCACGTAACAAAAGTTTCGTTTTCTTATCTTAGCGATAGCAATCGTAGTACCATGATTCGAGCTACACTGCGAAAAAGCTTAGTTGAAAACATAAAGCCCTTAACATGTTATGTCCATTGTATCGAGCACTTACAACGTCCGGCCATTGCCCAATTTCATGCATCATACATAATTAATGTGCTTCCATTCTGGAATCTGTCTTGAAAACTTTTAATCCAATTTAAAAAGGTCACAGCATTGTCTTGTTGCGAACGCTTTTGTTTTAGATCCGACACGCGGCGAAGGCGTGAGAAACATCTGATCCTACAGCGAAGGTCTCCAGATAAGTCGCAAGATAAATACGCAGGTATGTAAGTATCGTGTCACTTATTGTTATTTGTCTGTCTGTATTGTTGTCCGTTCACATAAATGTAAGGGCTTTTCTTACAACACCATTGTAATATAATGAGATTGCATGCGTTCTGCGTTCGCACTAAAAAGTTCCGAACGAAATGTTTAAGATACACAGTTTTATTGTTGCAGTTGACCTTTGTGTGTTCCATATGTAGAGATATAATGTAAGTAGTCTGATTTCATCTGTCTGTCCATAAGCGTGAGTATGACCTACGGTGAACTTTACGATTTACGAAACGACAGCGATATGTTGTAAAAGGATTCCATATTTGGTATTCAAGCATGACATCAAGTCCGTATTTCCTGAGGCCGAGGTGTGCTATTAAACTTCCATACATCAATAAACCAAATACCTTTTTATAAACAAATCACCAACACTTTAAGCATTGATTAAAAATTATACC
The DNA here is from genome assembly GCA_905340225.1 of Abrostola tripartita. Taxonomy (NCBI): domain Eukaryota; kingdom Metazoa; phylum Arthropoda; class Insecta; order Lepidoptera; family Noctuidae; genus Abrostola; species Abrostola tripartita. The sequence goes on from HG996504.1 coordinate 6,274,699, forward strand.
TGTTATGATGGTCATTTGAATGTTAATGATCGTTAGGAGATCTGAGCCTAAGACTACGAACCTTTTGTCATTTTTCGGGCATATTAAGTCAGTGGTTTCTGATGATGAGTGTAAAATAATACATAGGTATCACATTTATAAAGTCGCATTAACTATCATGCCGACTATCTCTACTTATACTACGTATGATTAGTTTCCTATAATGAAGTTGTGTGACACACGTGACGTATGTAGGGCAATGCGCTTATGTTATTATACCTAATGATGATCACGACATCTTATGACTGATGTCGTAATTATGAACTGATGTGCAGATAAAAAATGGCAGTCACTCTCGTATGTTTCCTGTGTTGTTACAGTTGTAATGACACACATTCAGATGAATGCATCTATTAAGTCAAAGACATAAGAGAATAGTGAATAACAACTAGGAAATTCATAAATATGCCAAAATGGCTAAATTTAATTTTGACCAATTGACAGTCATATTCTGGATGGCAGGAAGTTAAATTTTTCGGTTTCGTAATTAAAAACTGACGTTGTTTTTTCATATCAAAAGGTGAAAAACAAGGCAGTGGATAAAAAATATTTGAGAAGAAAAGAAGCACAGGCAATTGTTATCCTGTCAAGAGCTGGAATCTCTTAAAAATTGATGGGAATGAGAGATTCAAACAAAAATACACTTGATTTGCTAAATAACTTTCGTGAGTGTTATGCAGTTCGGATCGCGACTCCGCCACTTCGCCAGCTCATGAATAAGGGCTTCGTTTGAGTCGTCAAAACTAGTCGGACATCGCTGAATATACACGGGAGTAGAACCGGTACCTAATAAATAAAAGCTGCTTAATTAAAATTAAAATAATCAGCAAATCGGATAAACAATAACCAGAAACTTAACAAGCAAAAAACTATTGTTACGAAATATAACCTCAAAATCGGTAACAATATTTTCAAATGGGGCATTTAATCAATCAATCTTACGTGGCTGGGCATTAAAATTACATGTTATGTAGTATTAATTGTTTTAACAACTTAATTGCTGTGGCCTCACATGTTTGTGGTATTAAAAAGTGATTGACTTTGTTTGAAAAGGTTGATTGTTACATCTTTGGTACTTGTTAACCTGTAGGTAGTATCATGTGGGAGGGAGACTTGGGTAAGTTTATTACGTCGTGACTTTTTATGTGATCTTATATGATCTTAGAGGGCTTTTTTCAGCTAAAGATAAAGTTCAAAGTGAAGCAAACTACTTAAGTTAGCATAAGACAGGTCAAGGTTAGCCTAATGGCTCTAAATTGGTATCTACGTCTATTGTTTTCATAATTAAACCTATTACTATTATTTCAGCGTCATGATAAATGCTGAACTGCCGCCACATGATATTAGATACTACTCTGAAAGATCTGAATAATAAAAACGTATTACGTTAGGAATCTACAATATTTAGCTATAAAGTGTCGTTTTTACAAATGTAAACAGAAACGACTACTTACATTAGTAGATACGTTGTTTAAGAAAATAAATCATAACATTATCAAGTAATTTCCATTCATATACGTATTATCTCATTCTGAATGTCAGCTGTCAGTTAAAACTGCAAGTCGGATGCGCAAGCGCTTGTCACAGTGCCAAGGTCACGCGCACATCAAGCACGCGAATTCTCGTGTTTTGACAGAACAATGTCATGTGGGTATGTAAGTGACAGCAACCACCTTTGTTATAAACAGACGTCTGTTTTATGGATGCCAACTACAGGTGTTAAGTTTTGACTCTTTCTGAAATTCACATACCTACCTAAAGAAAGTAAGAGTGTAGGTCAAACAACCATATCTATTTAACGTGACCTGCTCTGCTCTTCCAATAGTCTAACCAGATGCTGACTTCCATAACATAATAAATGTTTATTAAAATACTTGGTGCTTGTTTGAGGTTCGGGTTACGACAAAGCAAGAAATAGCATAGCAGGATAGCTAAGGACGACTGCATACCGTGTTATATATGATGGCAAAAGGAATGGTTTTGGCGCGACCAAAGGTTAAGGACCGAAAGTTAACACAGGCATTTACTAGTGTGGTCCAGTTTTAAAATGCTGACCCGGACCTATCAATCAGTTTATAAAATAATGTATTCACTAAAGGTGTCGAACCAGAACTTATGTGGGCTATCCGTAACACGAATGACTGTGTATAGAATGACAGTGTTGTGAATGAATTCGTTTCGGCTAAGCCTAATGTGAGCCTAACTAGGCTAGGGCTTTGTTCAATACATGTATTATAAAAACTATTAATCATTTGGACGACAATCGATTTAGGAATAATCTTGTGTATCTGTGTAAGCTTCGGGATAAATGGCAAAATAATGAGTAGATTATTGTATTAGTTAAACACATAGCGCAAAATCGATTTACAATGGCCTTTGAACTCTGCTTCACTGAAGATAAGACCGAAATATGATAATCTGTTTAAATAGATACGATTAACACAAGTGTTGCTGGTGTTATTATAATTCATCTCAGGGAGGGCTAGGAGGACACCCTGGGGTTTTAGCCGGTGGAAGTCCGCCCCAGGACGGAGAAAGTCTATAAAAATTTGCCCAGTAAAAAAAGGAGAGCGCTATAAATTGTAGATTAACCTCCTTCAACCTTGAATTTTTGCATACCATCTCTTTAACCGGAGTTTGACTACTTCCAATTTATGTTAGGAATTTGACCTGCAATGCTATTCAGATAATCTTGAATGGTACTCCGAAAGCCGACCACCCTAGGGTCAGGTTAATACTGTTAAAATCTAAGTAAAATCTTGAAGCAACACCGTGAAAGTAACAAAACAACGCAAAACATTTTCAATTGCGCGCGCCACGGATCCGCAGACGTCGTCTTTCATCCAAATCGAACAATTTCCCATCAAATGAAAGCGTGAAGATTGCAATGGTAAAAACTATTTAAAATCGAGTCTGTTTCCGTGTTAACGCACACCGTGGAATTGGTCGGATTGGCGTGCACTTGGCCCAGTTGTCAGTTGCCAGTTGGTGAGTTGGGCGTTGGCCGTTTTTTACACTTTTACCGCGACCTTCACAAGCTGGTACTTGGTTATTCTCACGGTGAACGATGAGATGACTTTGAACCGAAATTGTAACGCGTTTAAATTAATTTTATTAATTCAGGTTTTATTTTTGTCATTAGCTTTGGTTACATTAATTTTGTCGTGTAAATGTTAAACTGTTAATTTATAGTTTCCTGCGTCCGGTGACAACAGACACAATTTAATGCGTTTCTTGTGACTTATTCTGTCCTGTAAAGTTTAACTACATCTATTTAGATGTAATATCATGAAAACTTATTAAAAGTGTAACGAGAATAGGAAAACCTTACATGACGTAAGTAGGTACTCTTCTCTTTTCTCAATACGTATAATTAGGCAATTGTAATTCAAAGTATAAGTATGGCTTCTAAAAAAATCCCAAACTGGTAATAGCGCCCATTTTAGACCGCTCATGGGCAATTTGAACCCATTTCGGGCCACTCAAGGTAGTCTATTTCAGAGTCTGACCGTGATCAATGCGATCAACACAGATCGGGTGAACTGGAGCAAGGTTATGAGAAGTTTGTGGTTTTAGCGAACATACACTATCTGTAAAGTATAGAGCAGGATGCATGATGTCAAACTACTTTTAAATTTGATCTTGGTATAACTATCTGTATACCAAGACCGAATTTAAAAGTGGTTCAGGTTAAATAATGATGTATAGATTCGCAATTTAATTCTTATAACACCACTCAATTGTTATGAAACATGTTATTCATAATTTGGTTGCATTATATATTATGTACGTAGTACATTTAACAAAAAGATAAGCTTTTGGCCTGCAACTCTGAATCTATGGATCTGGATCTATGCAGTGTGCAAGTCGCTTAAACATTAATAAAAATATGTACTTAAGTATGTTTATGAAGAGCTTAACAACATTTGGAACCGTTGTCTGGAAAAACATGCTTTGCATTTTAATGCACTTAAACTTTCTTACTTACTTTAAAGCTTTAAACTACTTGTTGGTTAGTAGAAAGATCTCTTTGTAAGGTAACATGAAGATAATATTTTTAAAATTACCAACATAAAGATGAAAGTTAGTAATGAAATGAATTTGTAATACAAAGTAGAAAAGATCGTTGTCTTCATGAACGACGAAATTATCAAGTGACGGGAGAAAATATTCATCGTAGAAGAAAGATCTCTGCCGCCACCTCTATATAAAGATGATAAATAAGTAAAGTGTCACTATGGTGTACAATAAAGCATTGCATTTCCTGACCAAACAAGACCCAGTTGAGGTGAATCTCAATAGATTAAAAGCCACAGAAGGCAATTTAAAGTTCACCATCCGGAACTAGACCTAAATCGATGTCTAGAAAACAGAAGCATCATGGACGATTTGATTGGAGGAAAGCAGGTTATTAGGTCTTGATCTTATTCTTGGATAGAAACTAAAGCGTTTTGTGGGCAGTGAGCCCGTGTTATGATGATTGTATACATATGTAATGATGCATGCGCTTTCAAGCCGTATTACTTTTACATAGAGGAGATAATAGCGTGTACTCTTTCGTATATAGGATGAAAGGCTAGGTGAAAGCGATCAAGGAAGAGATTAGTTAGATATTCGGGAAATACGAAATGTTAAGTGAAAGCTCAATTAATTTGTGTGTTGTGCCAAATAATAATAACATATTATGTAACGTTAGTCTTAACATTAGCTACGGTGATAACTATTCGTAGTTCTAATACTTAATAATAGAAATGTAACTTATTCACAGTAAGGATAAGGTCAAACACTTTAGTAAATCTGTCTAAAGTATACATTTTCATTTCCAAAGACCATGCATACATATAGATGATGCTGTATATATACCGTTAAGAGTAACCAAGTTTATTTTACATAGACATACAACGATCCAACAATAAAGTTTAAGTACTTCAAAAGCTTGATATTACGTCATAGCGCAGCACAGGTTAATAACACTTTTATGTAAACAAAACCAGCTCCAAAACAGATAATAGCTAACATGTGTAGGTAGTAAAGTACTATAAATGGACATATAAATGTAAATATAAGCGCCGGTCATTAGCTTAGTATAATATGATGCTGGCAAACTCCTTGAGGACTGCTCTAAACTAGATTTGTTTGTTGAAGAAAATGAGATACTTTGGAATGCTTGAAGCATCATGAGACAAAAACGATCTAAAACTGGTGAATCTGCAAGATCGCGATAAAAATATATGGCCACAAATTCTAGATTACCTAGATGAAAATCATCCTTATTACTGAATTCGCAAAGAAATGTTGGGTTTCAATTTAAAAATGTGCCGTATTGCAGGGTATCCAATATGCTTGGTTTAGCTTAGTCAACTATTACTGGGCAAAAATGTCATAAGTTATAAGAATCATGTCTTTTTATTGTCAACAGAAAGGCATTGAACGTTAATATCAAGTACCAAATTGTATAGCTAAAACTATGGGAACTAACTCGACAGAAATCAATGAATGCGCACATATTTTAGCGTTAACTGCTATTGTCTAACGAACGCCGGCGACAAGGAAGTCAATGAAAATGTACCAAAATGAGGAAATTGTTGAGCAATAAAGCGTTTATTAATGCGGAAAATGATGCGCTTTTAACACTAAACGGTGAAGCAATTATAATGAGTGTCAACTTAAATCAAAACGATTTTAATTCAATGCTTTTACAATATCATTAAAATACTATTACTGCATTCTGGTGCTTTAAGGAGATATTGGCGTACCTCAAGGATTGATTATGGGACCTTCGTCTTTAGGCAAACAATTATTGTATTTTATTTACTTAGTAAGCTTAACCAAAAAGTAAAATGATAGTCCTGTATTATTGCCCTCATTGTCATATAAATCACCGCGTTGTGCCCGTAATCGCTATGAGAAATCTTTTTACATTATACTTATTATTGCTTATTTTACGTAAGAATTAAAAATCTATTAACGAACCTAATTATAAATGCACACCCCATTAACTGTTTTATGACTCGTGAATATTTTAATATCGGAAATCACACCGCACGTGATTAATATGCACACTTTAATAACTAGGTAAATTGAAGCGGCCTTTACACACAAATCTTATTTACACAAGTATGTCAGAGAAGTTAACTCAAGTTCATTAACCTTGTTGGTTTAAGATTAAGGTGATAGACAGTAAAACAATTATATTTTTCAAAATTTCGTGGTTTTCCTCTTACAACTTTTAATAATATTTTTGAAGAGGTCATTTTGGTTATTCTTGCAGGTCCTAGTAAAATAATTAGAATATCTATGTTAAACGTGTGTGTTATAAAACTTAATAGAAATGTATTTAGTTTATAAATATTATGGAGCTACTAACATGGCATACGTAAAAGTTTGTTTATAGTAATAAGCTTCTAGCCATAGATAAAGCTTCAAGAGACTATCAGTCAAACATAAATACAAGTTTGCTTTGCAACATAATTATGGAAATACGACCATCATATATTAAAAATATTCATCTATCTTTGGATAGCGATGAAAGACATCGTTTATAGCTGACATTGAGCTATTAACATCATCCATATAAAGAAATGTATTAGGCACACAATCGCTTTAATGCACTAGGTAAATAATTATTAATTTATTGCACATCACAACCAATAAATAAATAAAGAGAACAGCAATAAATTTATCACGTAACATTATCAAATCTGATGACTCTGATGAGACATTTCAAATTGTTATTTTATGAGACACCACAAATGGTACAGAAGAACCATTAATAGCAAAGCGAAAGCAGAAAAGGTGTGACTAACTAAACCATACGTCTACAAGAAACGTCTTAGCAAAAGCAGCCGAATATTAATAAAATAATTTGTTCATAGTAGGGATGAAATGGCTACAATATAGAAAGTAATTAATACAAACATAAAAACTACACAACGTAAGCGAAAAGGTCAGCCATATAATTCCATTCATGCTCTTTTCAACTTTTGCGAAGCTTTCTCCGAATTCGATAATGCACGGTGGATTAAGATTCGATTAAACCAACAATAAACTACTTACGGGAAGTTTGAAACGTGAATGAGAGCAAAATGGTGTAAATACGAATGAAATAAAGCAAATGATTGAAGATTGTAATAAAAATACACTTTCACTTCCACTTTGGATAAGTGTCGGATTATAGACACCCGTTTGATATTTAGAGCAGTAATATTGAGACAGTGAGTCTTGTTGTCGCGACAAAAAATACTGCCATATGAAATATGCAGAAAGTAAAAAAATAATCCCTGTATATTTTTTTATATTCCAATGGTAATTTAAAAATTAATTTAAGCTCGAATCAATTCTATCTAGTATTATTTATTTACTTTTGAAACTAAAAATAAATAAACAAAACATTCCTAATTCTTGCTTTTTGTCAGACGCTACGAAATAATATCTAGTGCAAGTTGTAAAGAATCAATCGAAGCGTAATGTTTCATGTAATCGTGATACTACGTCCACGTAATACTCGATGAGAGTGATTTATGAAGTTGGATTACAGACAATTAACGTCACAATATCCAAGTAAATTATACTTATTTACGAAGTGTTTGGACACAGTTAATACAGAAGTTTGGAGTGCCAATTGCACCGACAGAAGTGATTTTTAGATTCACATAATACCTAAAAAGGTGCATGAATTTTTAAAATTGTATCATGCATTTAAAGTTGAATGAAATAAATATTATAGTAATTAGTCATAAGATGATATTAGCATACAATGTGTTGGTAACTAGTCAAATACCTATTGCAGAGTGCAAGAATTCTCACGATAAAGAGAAATACAAAGTTGAATGTTCTAACGATCATAGGTTAGCACAATTTACAGAAAGGAACTAAGATTTAAAATAAACATTTCATGCTTTAGAAACATAATTTGCACTGCAGTAAGGCATTAAACAGCGATAATTGACGTAATAGGTCAGAGTAGTTACATTTTTATAACCAACGGTGCAGATAAACCCAGTGTGGATTACTTAGAAACATCATTGATTAAATTATACCAATCACTGTCATTTGGTTGTCAAAGAATAGAGAATTCAAGCAAAATAAGTGGTGAATGTACTCAAATACTTTTTACCATCGTTTATAAGTAAGAGAGAAGCTGGATGGCGACCGGATATAAGTAATACGATACGAGAGAGAAGTCTAGTGTTGACGCAATATTAATAAAATCAAGCACATTTATTAGCGCGGTCTTTTTTGCACTTACAAATCCGTGCCTGCGCCAGTAATTCGATACAGGAGTAAATGCTATCTTCAGTGTGTACACATCTTAATCTAGGCACTTACATTCAGACACGTTTGATTAACGGGACAATAACACACGAGGTGCTGATTACCTTAAATTAACGGCGAGCCATTCATCATGAGCTTTTATGAAAACAATCATTACTTTCTAGCATTCGTTCTATTAATTGGCATTTTCTTGTTCGAGTGTAGGCCGTTATACATATTTGGTTGGCTATTAAGGTTGTTTGAAATTTATATCTTCCAATTTCTAAAATACATTAAATTCTAGTTTTTAGGATACGTGAACATTAATAAACATAAATAATTTTCTAATGACACTTCTACCGAATTTTATATTGTTATTTTTAATTTCTATCTAATACGTAATACAGCAATAAAAACTATGCACACATAGCTACAATAAAATCTCACGAATGTCCATTATGTCATGTAATTGATCTGCCACTACTTTCTCGGCACGCGACACCGCAGGTAAGCTGCGGTAAGAATCAATTTACCAAAACATTACAGCAGCATAATGGTTAAAGACGAGTTAATCCCTCAGAATCATTATTTCCTGGTAGCAATAAACGATAGATGAAGATTGTGGCATTAAATTTGTAATAGTTAAATTGTTGATTATTATTCATTTTTGAAGAAACGTTGTTTGTATGCTAAGCTAAATATATCCATTTATTCCTCAAGTTACAAAGTGTAAGTAAAGCTTAAGGCTAAGGTTAGTAGGAAGAGTTATAAGCGTTTACTTATATATTATTCCTAGCAACTCAAACCCGGAATTTCTCAAGGTATCATCTTCGGACCGACATTGTCAAAGTATGAAAATATAAATATTTCATTCTTCTTACTCATCTGTTACGTCACTCACGGGAAGCGATCAGGTGTCCAATTGAGCACCGGCTCACGGCAATGTAAGTAAATTCAGTTTTTACGACAACCGGGAAAAAGCATTTGTTAGGCACGGTGCAACAATAAGTGTTTTTGTCTTGCGCAATTCGTGACACGACCGAGCGGTATTTTAGCAAATGCAGAGCTAAATTAAAATGTCATGTAAGGTCACATTCTTGCATTAACCTAATAAATGTGACAGTTATTTACTTGTTACCTTGTGACTAACGTGACAGCAACGATGTATGACAAATCTTTTAATTGAATATTTTATGTTTCGAAACCAGCAATCTAATATATTATAATAATCCTAGCGGACAGAATTGAGACGATTAAGTGGGTAATAAACACATTATTTCCTTCAATATTTTTATTTTTCCTTTGTTTTGGGTTGTGCACACAACTAATAAATTTGGAAACCTTAATCATTTGATTACTAAAGTCGCAATCATAAATTGATATTTTCTTAACTACGTATTATTTCATCTTGTTTAATGTCAAATGCGTTCTTATGTATTATTTTGCCACACACTTGATTAAGCTATTGAAGAACTTAAGCATTACATTATTATGATGTTTCTTGCTACCGAGACAAGTGATAAATAAACGTAGTCCTCTTAAAGTTTATAAGTTCCAGCTGTATGTAATTAAATAAAATTGCATTGAATTTCAAAACATATTTTTTCTCATGCAATGGCATATACATACATATGCCTGCATTTTGTTACACAAGACCAATGACTTCTGATTTTTAGGTGGAACATTCAGCAATTCTTTTTTCCGTCTGTTTGCTCAATGTCCTATCATTGAAAGCATAACACAAGTCATCTAACCACATAATTATTGCGGAAGATTAAACGAATATTCGTTAGTTACTACACAACTAGGTATGTAACGGCAGACCGGAGTTAGATTAAAGGAGATGTTACATATATTTATTTTTATTATGACTGGTACAATTGGTTTATACCGCTTTATTCAAAGAAATAAACTACCCAGTCAACAGTTGACGCTCTTTTGGTATTTCTTTTACCGGATAAGGGCTCTTTCAAAGTTGCCTGCGATAGTCGTGCGGTTGTCGTACGGTTCATACAAATATTAGACGTCCGTTTAGCAATTTGTATGAAACGTTCGATAGCCGAACGACTTTCGCAGGCAAATTTGAAAGAGCCCTAAGACCGACTCGGTGATTTCTAATTTCACCTATAGCCCAGCTAAACCTGGCAGGTTTACCATTGAAAGTCAAAGACTATTATCCATAGCACGATCGTGTCTTCATTTGACAAACAATGTATACAGTATCTGAACAATATTTACGCTTGAAGCGTGTAATTAATATAATGTTTTAATATTTATGCGTGCGCCTGAACGTAATTCAATACATTTTAAAACGTGTAATCACGAATGAGAATAATATATTCAAAAGTGGGCGAGGGCGAAGGTCTTGAGAATTATTATAGTTCCCATGAGAACGCCTACTAGTCTATATGATTAATTATACACTGAGATATTAATCTACGACCAACTTGTTTGTTTAGACATTGCCGGCACAATTTCGCAACAAGCTATTTATGAAGCCACTGCTAAAATTAAAAAATGTTATGATAAATTGCATTGTATAGACATCCCGTTGACTTTGACGTTGACCAGCAATGTTCAAGTGGAAATCTATCCCACAAAATAAATTAAAATCTGTCATCAGATTTCCGACGCGTGTAGTTATAATTATGTCGTTATGAATTGCACATCCTGACGCTTAATTTATTAAACATAATGTTTAGAACAAAGTTACTCTATTTAAGATATTGTAAACATAATTATGTTATTATTATTATATATGAATTTAATGTCAAGGTTTACATTACTTTGTTTTTTTTGCTATAATTTAGCAATCGTTTTATCCAACACACTTCAATTGTTATCTGATAGTAGGCGTCATACGAGGCGGACTCGAAACAAAAAACGAATTAAGTAGTATGCGTCAGTATTAGTTAAACGTTTTTATTTACCTTTATCATTCAGATTTCATTAAGCTTAATCAATTCTGCATAATCCTTTTCATTTATTACAAGTTTATGATATTCTTTATTCCCTATATCTTCATCATCTATATGTCTATTAACGCTGTCAACAATATCATTATTTGCAAGGCTCTCAATTGGTTTGCTCAAAACGTTATTTGTGACTTTGACATAATCTCTTGTGGTTTCTCTTACATAGCACGTATCAATAACACCTTGTCCCCGAGGCTTTACTGCTGATTCAACACTTAAAGAATGTATAATGGCATACTCTATTGTTATAAGTAGGTAGCTGTTTGAGTTACCATTAAGTATTATACTTATGGGAATTAATTGTAGTATTACAGAGAACGTGAGAATAATTTTGACATTCAAAGCTAATATTTTGACAGAAGTTGGTGTAGTGCGTAATCGTTTGACTATCAGTTTGAATATTGATTGTTATCCACGATTCTAACTGTATCTACGATATCATAATTTTTTCTATGGCTAAAATGGACAATTTCATCTCTAAAATTATAAGCAATTAATAATATTGCAACTTATGGATGTATTGTGGACAAATGTTAGCTCTATGCTTACATTTTCTGCGTAGGTACAGTTACATCATTTCAAATGTCAATTAGTAATAAAATATATTTTAGTTAGATAATAGAAACTGTAATAAATATCTGTAATATCTGTACCTAGATCAAGACAAAACGTACATATTTCGTCAGTAACACAAAGCGTTACTGAGTGTTACTTAACAGCTACAGTACCCGTTCTGTTTTTACGCTACACAGGCTGGGCTATTGTGTAGTAACTGCGAACTTTTCATTGATCTTTTGTTTATTGTTTGGACACTCTCACGGGTATCTTAGAAACTAAAGATCCACGATTAACGTGGCGAGACGATTGAGTTTAAATTGTTATTGGAAAAGTCACGTCACTTGTGCACACAACAAAGTAAAATTATTGTCGTCCAAATTATTATTTATAGGAAAGGTTTTTATATGGTTTTTCTTCTTACATTTCCACCAAGTGGTTGCCACAAGACAGACGCCGGAGATGCAGAAGACCTAGACGGGGATGGTAGGACGATTTGGACGCCTTCCAAAACTACTGGCCAATGCTAGTCGAGAATAGGGGTAATTGGAAACAAAAACCAAATCGAATTCCATTCGTGATTGCACCCAATTGCGAACAAGAAGATACATCATTTATGTACATAATAACCGCGTTGAGTAATCGGGACGGTTCAATGAATATATGCACTTCATTGACGCTTGTAATGTGCACGCCAATGTGCAGAAAATAATAATCAATTACACTAGCTAATTCTTCTAGGAAAAATGCTCATTACCCACTCGATATTCTTGAAGTCGATGCTTGCGATTATCGGTTCACTATCGATTTATAATCGCTTACACTTAAGCTTATAAATATTAAAGATCAATATCAGAGGCAAGTAATCATATATTTTTTTAAATAATTTATTTAAGTTGTTTTAGGTACTATTCATTATTTATAAAACATCTCTTTATGTTACATAAATGTATATTTTTAGGGCAAGAATTTTATTATTTCGAAATTTAGTGATGTGCTTTACATTTCTAACAAAACATCGATAAATTGTTTCATCATATCGAATCGAATTAGATAATAGAAAACACGATTCGCAGGTTTTGATTACGAGCGCAAATATTATGATACTATACACCGACAACATACGGTTGGATCACATTAATCTCATTCACAAGTTACGAAAACTTCGTAGGCTGGATGTTATGCAAATGCAAGGAAAAGGCTCTACTTCTTACATAGACACCTCTACCTACATATTTATTCGAATGCCTTATAAAACACACATTAACAGTACGAGTAACATTTCAAATGAAATCGTGCTCATTTAGCAAATCAGCTATAATGATGACTGTATTTTGTTGTATCATCACGTGTTTATGTAAGTTTTGTCGATATAGGTATGTAAGGCAAGTTAGTAATAATTGTGTGTTACTTAATTTTCTAGTTTGTTATACTAGTTAGCATAACACTTCTGTAATGTTCTTTGATTATTTCTGATCAACCAATCGGGTTCTTTAGTGATTTGCTAAGGAGTAATATGCAATTGCACATCTGCATTCCGCCAGGCAATATTTTATTATGTTCTTTGTGGAAAAATTATACGCTAAAAACTTAACCAAACTAATTTAATCTTAACTAAAACTTAAACTACCTTAACCTCCTCCTCGTTTTAAGTCAGTTGAAAAGGGAGCGAGTTATTGGCGTTTTTCGAGCCCATTCATCAGTCGGCGGCGTCATAGATTAAATAAGAAAATAGATATGACATGAGAAACGTCATATTGGTTCTTGTAGAGGTGTGTTCTGATTTTGGCCATAGAATTGTTTTTTTTATTTTCTCGCAAGCTCGTATACCTTTATTTAAATCGGTCTTTAATAGTAAAAGCCATCATGACAGTGTATGATTACCAATAATTAGTCCGCTACAAATCCTTGTGAACATGCAATCATTTTCATAATTATGAATTACGACACTTGAAATGCTAATTTATGCGAGTTTCCGCACCTATTAGTGTGATACAATAAAATTATTTTAATTACTCGATCATCAACATGCGAAACACGGATTAGCGGTAGACTAAATTTCAAACCGCGGTAATATATTTCAATACCTATATTAATGCACAAGTGTGCACGCAAACACAGGTGCACTCCCTATTCCCTCACTCTCATAGTCCGATGGGACGGTAGACCCGTAGTTCTGAAGTACGGAGGGGTAGTAGGGGTAGGTACTCGATAGGTGAAAACGGTCACCCATCACAAGACTGACCGCGGCGAGCACGGCTTAACCTAGCAGATTGAGTGACCTGCGCGGTAGTCACGTAGCTACGAGTGTACGTAGTCACTAAAAAGAAAAAAAATCACGAAGCTTACGTATACCTACTAGTAAAGTATATACACAAAGTAGTACTCACGTAATCAGCCAAGCTCTTCATGCCGTAAGGGAACCGTTCCCTGTCGGGCACGAGCTTGCCGCGCGAGTCGCGCTCCCGCTCGGGCCAGCAGTCATCCACGTTGATGTACTCGTAGCCGGCGGCTGCGTACCCCTCCGACACCAGGATGTCCGTCATCGTGCGGAACAGACGGTCACTGTGGAGGACAGAACGCTATCATAACAGAACTCAGCACCCCTAGACAAGTGGTGTGAACGCTAGACGAATAGAAATCGAATAGAATGATAAATGTATGGGGATGACATAATGTTTTGACTATGTTATTGATAACAAAGTCGAAACATTATGTCATCGATATGTTAAACGCATAATATTTTTCATTCTATTCGATTTCTATTCGTCAAGCGTTTGCCATTGGTCCAGGGGGGCAGAACTCAGTACCCCTAGATAAGTGGTGCGAACGCTAGACGAATACAACAGTGAGTGTTAGGGGTTGACAATTGACATAATGGTACAACATACATAATGTGTTACAACTATGACATAATTATTTCCACCATAATATTCTATTCGTCTAGCGTTCGTGCCACTTGTCTAGGATAGGGCGGATATTATCGTTAAGTTCATCTTAGCAAGATTGCAATGTAGGTTGTATGCTGCAATTTCGTATGCATTGCATTTGCATGGGTTTCGGACAAGTATTTACATCTATATTAATGTACGTACACAAATACAATCAAATTATTACAGTTATTTGTTAGCTGCGTCCCGCGGTGTTGCCCGCTATATTTTTTCGGGATAAAAGTAGTAGGTATGTGTAATCCAGGGTGTCAGCTACCTCCATACCAAATTTAAGCAAAATCGGTCAAGCCGTTTGAGCGTGAAGAGTTAACAAACAAACAAACATGATATTATTATTTTAGTTATAAGACGCATATGAAACAATCATTCAAGAATAATAGGGTTGGGGTTTTGATTCAGCTTTCTCTACAAGAAAGTGTTACGACAAACGGCTTACGGGAAAACATAAGTTACATTGTTGTATCCGATTAGCCGTTCTAAAGGAAATTATATAAATAACCTAGTAATTCAACGGCTAGAAATTACGACGGTATCATGTCTAACATACATCATCACGCCCAAGTATTTTAAAGACCGGTGCTTGTGGAACACAATATTTTATGAGACTGAGACAATTTTTAGAATGCCAGAATGAAGGTGTTTACGAGTTTCCAGCTTATTATCTCTCATTCCGAGGTTGACCCTATTTATTGCTTATTAGGCTGAGCTACTGCGATTGGACTGCTGCACGAAGGGTTACGGGTTCGATTGGACAAAAAAATTGTGATACGCAGATGTTTGTTCGGAGTCTGGGTGTTTGTGTAGGTGTGTGATATTTCATAACATATATAGGTACACAAACATATATAGGTATTCTATATTTTCTATACTATACCGCCTGTAGGCCTCTGAAATGGCTTTACACACCGTTGAAAAATCTCTCAGGTGTGCTGGTTTCCTCACGATGTATAGTATGTACCTGTAAGTACATAATAGGGGGCGAATCCATCGTTACCTTTGATTTTCCAAGTCCAGGAGATTAACGCAACACGAGCCTACTAGTCCTGGGTATAGAAACCAGAACATACCACTTCAAAAAAAAAAGATCCCGACGAATTGAGAACCTCCTTCTTTTTTTTGAAGTCGGTTAAAAACACAAAGGTAGTCCATGCATTTTTTAATATTTCCTTCTAGATTATGTACGCAGTGCGCATGCTCAGAGATCAATCCTTCTTTGTACTAGAAGAAGCCTTTGACTCGAAGTAGCTATTATTATCATAATAATAATATACTATTTTATCAGTAATTGATTTATTTATATACCATTCATTATCTTTGCCATTTATTATGATATTATCAGTCTTGTGGAAGCTAGAATGTATTTACGGAAATGCCCAAGGATTTTCCTGGAATGATGACTTTGATATCATGCATATTAATATATCTACTTGTGGTTTATAATACGTAGATTTAGAAAAACATGTGGAATAATCTAATAAATATTCCGTAGGTACTTACCTTAAAACATTACCCTACTTTTAATGCAATCTGGTAAAAATAGGTCTTATGTTACCACACACCTACATATTATTTCAGAGAAAATCCACTGACAGTATCTAATTAATGAGTTAATGTATTCTATTAACGAATCCAGATTAATTTAAAAATAATAACAATGGGTTATAGTGCAGGGACACAGTGTAGACAAGATCTATAATAGGAAAATATACTATACGTTACTCTTACCAAATAATGTTTGTCTTGTTGTGTGTAATAAAGATAGTGCCTAGCCGACAAATTATAGCAGCATAATTATTTCGTGCAGGATATTTGCTATGTCCCGAGTAAGTCTACAAAAGATACTCCAAAACTGAACCCCTATTAACATTTTCCATATAAGCCATTTCATAATTCATCGTTTCCTTCTTATTCCTAATACATATATAGAACAGGAAATATCATCAATATATTGATTATAGCCATACCTAACGAATTAAAAAAGCTTCAAAGATAATATGACAAATAAATAAACAACTCACCTAATACAATTATCGGGATCATTTTTACAATCGGTGTTGCATCTAAACCGCTCCCACGCGAGCCAGCCCATCGGCGGCGTCAGCGCCAGCCCATTGTCCAGCCCGGAGATCTTGCCCAGCAGGCATAACACCACACACACAGTCCACAAGCCTACAGACTTCCACGACGCCATCACACCTAACAAACTAACCAATATATAATACTATCTATTTTCGGAACTTATCCGCATAGTTTTTCACTGTTCGATTTTGTACGAACTAAAATTATTACTGGAAATACAAGTGATCGGTTTTGATGTCAGATGGTTAATGACATTGCTTCTTGTTATCACAGGGAGGAGGTCGGTGCGATGGAGGTGCTGTATCCGTAGCGCGAGTTATCTGTAACAAAACAAACGAGGTTTTATTAGGATTGTACAATACGATTTGTATTGGGGCTCCGATTTGTAATCGCCATACGCGGATGCTGTGCAGATTTTGATGCCATCCTTTTTCTTACTAAACAGGCTTGATACAAATTATCTATCTATCTACTAATGTTGTAGGGCATTAAAATTATGGGTATACAAAAAGAAAATATTATTATATCTATACTGCATTATACAAATCTTTCTTCTTATTTTACTAAATAATGCAAAAATATCGAGTCATAAAATTAAAAATTCTTAAACATAGTCCAGTGTTTGTTTTATCATTTTATGATCATTAAATCATTTTAAATATGTTAAGCAAGAACTTGGGATCCTATTTTAAGAATATTGAGCGCACGGAGAAGTTTGCGATATTTAAAAAAAGTGCATGAATTTGTAGCATAAATACGGTTACATTTTGGCGTCAGGGCGTCTTTCTAATTTCGATAGGTACCTAAATACATCTAACTACGATCCTGTAGACATCCATTAGACCACACACAACCCTAAAGGTCACACAATAACACCCACAGTGTCTATTTATCCTTCGATGTATGTATACCACAACCGGCGGTTATCACACATGTGTAATTATGTCATATCTAACATCTTAGGGTCAGCACAGATCCGTCATTATCAAGTAATGCATGCCGTGAATGATAATTACCCTAGAACGGAGTAAACAATTAATAATACCGTAAATGGGGTCATATGGTAAACATGATAAATCATTATCCCTGATTAATATTTTGTAAAAGGTTCATATATGAGTGCTAAAGTGTAAGTGAAAATATGTTTTTTTTACACTGATTTTACATAAAATTTCTTTAATTAATTATATTTTTTAAATAGAGTTATAGAAGGCACTAAATATCTCGAAGAAAAAACTTTGAATACAATAATCAACTTCGACATACTAAAATTGAGTACTAAAAAGATTCCGGATTTATTCTTCATAAAAATTTGCATTCTCTTAT
Source organism: Abrostola tripartita (assembly GCA_905340225.1). Taxonomy (NCBI): domain Eukaryota; kingdom Metazoa; phylum Arthropoda; class Insecta; order Lepidoptera; family Noctuidae; genus Abrostola; species Abrostola tripartita. Next base: position 6,292,877 of record HG996504.1, read on the forward strand.
TCTGTGCAATAAAAAACCTTTAAGTCATGAAGAGTTTATTGCAATCAAATTAATCATTACTATCCAAATACGTACGACGTACGTATCAATATTTAATAAATTAGGTTAAGTGTAATAAAAAAATTATATGTAAAATATTTTGTTAAAGAATTGTTTACTTTTAGGGCAAATCATAATTGAAAATAGTTACATACCGTTGAAGATTTCAAATAGGTGTTAACACTACAAGCTCACAAGCAACACTGCGAATTCTTTTTTTAAATCCTTAGAATTATCACCTGTTTGGGTCAACGCCCAAACAGGACTAGTTTGAAAAATCAAACTTTATAAGCTCTGTTTATTATCTAGAACTACTTACATATAAAATTTATTGTCATCAAAAATATTAAAAGGTTTTTGAACTACAAAATACCGTTATCCAATGATAGAATCTCATTGGAATTGCTAATTAAATAATGAGATGATGTAATCAAAGCTTAAATAACAGATAAAATAAATAATAGTAGCAAATAACAGGTTTTAAACGGACGACATTTTGACCTTATTAAGTTTTTTGACTACCTACATATATCTTCTTAGCTTCTTACTATTTCTAATTGCTTAACATTTAGATGACAGATAAAGATAAAAAGTACCGAGTTATTGATTTGTGAATTGTGTTTGTGTTCTTTTTATATTTTTGTATAGGTATGCGAGGTGTAAAATTAAGAAGCGTCTTTAACATAATAAATGTAAAAAAAAAATTGACTAGTCAGAAATATATATTATATTTTTAATTTTATTTCTTCAATCGGTTTTAAGCCTGATCAATCTTAAGCTACCAGCCCCCTTACCATGAACTCTTAAAACAGGAGAGTTTACTATGTGAAAGAGAGACGCCGCTATGTGCAGTGTAATGCGGCGTCCCGCTTCCACAATGTAAACTGCCCTGCTTTAAGAGTTCATGGTAAGGGGGCAGTTCTCTTAATGAGAACGGTCTTCGACACATGGAAATCATACGACGCATGCGCAAGAAACTACTTATTCAATCCTACAGTCATGTTTACGAAGTGTTATGTACGCGTGAGTCAGACAGCATCTGTAAATGGGGTAAAAAAAGGATGAGAAAATTGCTGTAAAAGGTATGATTAATATAAAAGAATAGCCAGAACAAATTATCGATGATTAGGTATATATCAATGCTCCATGACACGCGATTTACACGGTAATAGAATGTAATGTGACCTTTGTAGTTATAATTATACTATCCAATAATCTGATAAGCGGTGAAATTATTACTCTCAATGCGCTCGTCGTATTAATGGCATAATTGTGGTCTTTGGTAAACAATATGTACTTACATGGGTTGTAGTCCCACTGTCCCATGTTGATTTTATGTTTTAGTCGAATTTTTAATATCTTTTCATATTATTGCTGATGTACAGGGAAAGACCTGAATATGGGCCAAAAGGCCCAAAATAGAAAATAGTGGCGTTTAAGCTTATGCCCAGCAGTGGGTCACCTAAAATCTGATGATGATGATTGCATATTATTACCTTTAAGGAAAATAATAGTATACCTATCCGATATTATTACTAAAATGCTTCGTTTAAGGCTATCCAGTAATAACAGGTATCTACAACATTTATTGAGAGGCGATTCAGACAATTATGAATACAAATATAAACCTGACGATAAAGAGTGTTACTCTTCATTAAATTGTCATTTCTTCGATGAATGGCGTATGACGTCATTTTACTGACCTGTAATTACACTTCCATTGGATACTTAGAATTAATTATGACACGTTTAATGTGCAAAACTGATTTATTCTTGTCTTATAACAAAGATTTGTGTCAACACTGGGTTCGTCGTTTCTTTCACTCGTTTTCCAAGAGCTTCTAACTAATTTAAAAAAAGTAGTAATGTATTCGGTGTATTTTTAATTCTATAAAGTTGCCCCATGGGCGTAAAATAACTTTATTATATACCTACGTATATTCTGAAACAGCTTGAATAAATAAAAAGAATATTCATATGTATTTGAATGTCGTAACTAAGACCGATCGCACAGATAATTGCTCTATTTTGCAGTGTGCAACGAACTTGCAACGGTTGCAGTGTAATTGCAGTTGCCAGACGCGGGGGTGAAGGGGGGCATGGTGTTGCCACACCTAATAGTTGGTTTTAAAGTAAGCTTCCGACAGCTCAACACGATAAGTTGATCATACCAAACACGGTTTTACGACATTATTGATAACAATTGACAGATTAGGTACTGGATTAAATTTTTCTCTAGCATTTTTCCTTGTAGTTTCTCCCTTCATAAAACTTTAAGAGAATCATGGGAACTCATTGACATACAATAAATAGGGCAATAGCAACGCGATTCTGATTTGTCGTGGATTCTGCCCTAAAATCGATACCTAGTTTATTAGATTTTGTCTACTTTAAGGGTGTGTGATAATCATCTCTTATATGGAACTATCCACATACTTTTGATAAGACGGAAACTTTATCACAAGGCGTTGTAGTAAATAAATGCCATTCAAATTGGATCTGTAGTTATTGAGAAAATTGCGGAGATATATATGGGTCGAAATCAATTGAATGTATCTTACATAGGTATTCTGAACAGATTTAACCGGGTGTTGAAAGATATTGATCTTACATTTACTAAGGAGGTCAGATACCATCTATATTATATATTTAGTAACACTGTCAGCAATTCATTACGAAATTATACATTCTCGAGTCACAGTGACATGGAGAAGATTACAATAATTTAGTACTTATTTAACTTATTACAAGACAAACATTTAACATAATAGATACACACAGAAAGATAGAATCATGACTGATTGTCGACTACAAGATTTTCAAGATAGACATATGATTAGTCTGAAGTGCGAAGAGTTAGGGCCTTAGGGGCTTCGATTCCCGCATGACAGAATGGTGACGATCCCTTTGACGTCACGGTCAAAATATAGTCTGATGTACAAAGGGTTGGGGGCTCGATTCTAAATATTTGAGCTACTCGCAGATAGTCTGTGTATTCATATATACATAATAAATGATTATTATTATTAATATTTTAGATGCTTCAATTAAAATATATCAGTACCAACAGCTGTCCCTTTTGTGTTTTATAGGATTGATAATCATGAAGTTTAACTGTTCAGAATTCATTGTAGATAAATTAAACTTCAATCACCACAGCCATTATCTTATGAATGACTAATGCGACCAATTGGTCATTTTCATAAAAGCTGCAACAGTTAATAGTAGCGTATAATGGAAAATGAGCAGAAATTTACAATTAATAACAACAACTGCGATTAGAGCACAATAGCAATTTCGTAGCACCGCACACTGTGTGGCAAGCGATTACGGGGCATTCTAGGTCACACTAGATTACAATTAGCATTACCTTCAGCCTAGCTAGGAATTCATTTCAACAACACATTGACTCATATACTTGTTACCTATGTAGTAACAATATTACAGAGTTCAATGTTGTCAAAACTTTTAAACAGTTTACTGAAGGATTCGTGTTTAAGTTTAACATACCTTCTACACATTGTTCGTTAGGTCAACGTTAATTAAAATATATGGAAACGTATGGAATCCTGGACGATGTTATCAAACTATCGACACATTTTCTACTTTTACTATCGCAGGGTCATAAATGAAAAATAATAAACCTAACCGCAACACAAGCGTAGTGACCAAGGCTCGTTATTTTTTTGTATGAGAACAGGCGTTTGCTCTACAGTGAGATAATCTTACTCAACTTTGATCGAGCAGAATATCTTCTCTATCTCTGAAATTTCTGGCATTTCAAAACTTAGTATTGATTATTTTTAATGACATCCCTGAATGCGGCAGCGATGGATTCTTATAGCCTTACTTGATGCATGTAAGATTTTTCTTCGTAATATTTTTAAATACTTCCTGACTCGTAAGCACGATTAAATACGAATGTTTGTTTGTATGCTAACTGTGGATGCGGTATCGGTGGTTACTAAACATTTAGCTTTCTATAATTATTTTTTATCACGAGCTTATTGTCTTACGAAACGCGGTGTAGATTTTGACTAGAATTTGTTCCCTCCCTATCACATTAGCTTTTGATTTACACATTACAAAAAATGTCTTACGCAGGATTCAAACTCAGAATTTGTGACGCTACGTCAACAGGTATTGTGAGTAGGTAAGCTGTAAAGGCACTACATTAAATGTATTAGGGTTCTGTACCTACCCAAAGGATAAAACGGAGCCCTATTACTACGACTCCGCTGTCCGTCCGTCTGTCTGACCGTCCGGCTGTATCTCATGAAACGTGATAGTTAGTTGATATTTTCACAGATTATGTATTCCTGTTGCCGCTTTAACAACAAATACTAAAAAACAGAATAAAATAAATATTTAAGGGAGCTCCAATACAACAGACATGATTTTTTTGTCATTTTTATAGATAATGCGTACGGAGCCCTCCAAGAAAACCATTAAGTTAATGGAAGCCCGGAATGCGATGAGGCTGCAATCTTCAGCTGACATGTCGGAATACGGTCAACTCAATAGGCGAATTTCTATCTCCACGCGTCACGATTTGCGCTCCTTTAATACTGCCCGTATTATGGACGCATTTGAGCGGAACCAGGGCTCCAAAGTGTTCGCGAGGAATTCGTCTGTTAGGAAAAGCCAAATGACGAAGCTGAAGATCGACGATGGCAGTATCATCTCATCGAAACCGGAAATATTGAGAGAGCTCGAGAGGTTTTACGGACAGCTATACACCTCGACACGGGAACCCGTTGTCAGCGTAGCTCAGGACTCTAGAGCTAAACTGACCCGACACTACACTGAAGACATCCCAGACATCAGCCTGTACGAGATTAGAGTGGCTCTGAAACAGCTTAAGAACAACAAGGCGCCGGGTGATGACGGAATTACAACGGAGCTTCTGAGAGCGGGTGGAAAACCGGTACTTTTAGTCTTCCAGAAGCTATTCGATTCCGTCATACTCGAGGGTACTACTCCAGAAGCATGGCACAGGAGTGTGGTGGTGCTCTTCTTCAAAAAAGGTGACAACACCTTGTTGAAGAATTCTAAAAAAAGCTGTTTTCGAGAGTCATTACGAACCGTCTCCAACGCAGGCTTGATGACTTCCAGCCTCCCAAACAAGCCGGCTTCCGAAAAGGCTTTAGCACCATAGACCACATCCACACGCTCCGCCAGATTATACAGAAGACCGAGGAGTATAATCGGCCACTGTGTCTAGCGTTTGTGGACTATGAAAAAGCCTTCGATTCAATCGAAACCTGGGCTGTGTTGCAGTCCCTTCAGCGATGTCATATTGACTATAGGTATATCGAGGTGTTGAAGTGTTTGTATAGTAACGCCACCATGTCGATCCGGTTACAGGACGAGAGCACGAAACCAATCCAACTGCAGCGTGGTGTGAGACAGGGAGACGTGATTTCTCCGAAACTGTTCACAAACGCGTTGGAGGACGTTTTCAAGCTCTTGGACTGGAACGGGTCCGGCATCAACATCAATGGCAAATACATCACTCACCTTCGTTTTGCCGATGATATAGTTATCATGGCGGAGTCGCTGGAGGAGCTCAATACTATGCTCAGCGACCTCAGTCTCGTTTCCCAACAGGTGGGTCTTAAAATAAACATGGACAAGACGAAGATCATGTCAAATGTCCATGTCGCACCCGTCCCGGTTATCGTTGGGAACGACACTCTCGAGGTTGTTGACCACTATGTCTACCTTGGACAAACTGTTCAGTTAGGCAGGTCCAACTTCGACAAAGAGGTCGCCCGAAGAATCCTTCTCGTCCAAAATTCCGCAGTGTCTGAAGACGAAGGTTTTTAACCAGTGTGTATTGCCAGTGATGACGTATGGCTCTGAGACGTGGTCGCTAACGGTTGGCCTTTTAGAGAGGCTCAGAGTCACTCAACGAGCTATGGAGAGAGCTATGCTCGGAGTTTCTTTGCACGACAGGATCCGGAATACGGAAATTCGCCAAAGAACTAGGGTCACCGACATAGCTCAAAGCATATGCAAGTTGAAGTGGCAATGGGCAGGCCATATCGCTCGAAGAACTGACAACCGCTGGGGAAGAAAGGTTCTCGAGTGGCGACCACGAACCGGAAGACGCAGCGTTGGCAGGCCTCCCACCAGGTGGACCGACGATATCGTCAAAGTTGCGGGCAACCGGTGGATGCAAACGGCAAGTATCGTTCATTATGGCGTTCTAAGGGGGAGGCCTTTGTCCAGCAGTGGACGTCTTCCGGCTAATGATGATGTACGGAGTCCTTCGTGCGCGAGACCGTATCGCACTTGGCCGGTTTTTCTATTTATCATTTTATACGTAGGTATGCATGTTCTCATAAACCTTATAAGCTTTTATGACTAACGTTACAGTTATTGCTGTATATTATAAGTATGATTTATAGATAGTCTAAGACATGTCACGTGTATTCATAGATGAATGAAAAACGTGCGCGCGCGCGTCCGGCCGCGCTCGTGTGTCCATGCTTTACGTAATTTTTATGTAAGAAACCGGACTGGAGTGTAACGCGACCCGTTTAGTTACGTCTAACTTATTTGTAAGTACAGCTGATGTGAAAAATATTATTTAACTATTATAGTTATGGAATATACAAAAGTGCCTTGTAGGTCTAGTGGTCGCTAAGCGCGACTGCTGATCATGAGGTCCTGGGTTCGAATCTCGGGTCGGGCAATGTTATTGGGTTTGTCCTTTAAGAAATTCTCAGTAGCAGCACGGAGTGTGGTTTTGTGCCCGGTTGATGGCAATAGGCTTGCCCCCATTGTACATTTAGACCTGTAACATAACTGGCAAAATGTGGGTGTATACATCCCTGCCTACTCCTTTGGGAAATACATGCGTGATGTTATGTTATGATTTTCAATAGGTTTACTTGGCGAGAGAAGTACTTAACTACCGATAATATTATTGTAAGAGAAGTTATTTTCATTACACCTTTGTTTTCTTTTACTTAAACTTATTAGTACGTACAATTGATGAGAAAAGTATTTTAACTATTACGTATTATATTTTTTAAACGACAGAAGTGATTTTCATTAGAAGTACAGTTGCTAAAGTTACATATACTCAATAGAAAATACAGATATGACTTTTAGTACACATTTGCCTGCTTGTTCGAAGAATATTTTAATGTAGGACATTTTGGCAACACACTTTTAACGTACATTCTGGTATCAAGGTAACTATTTCAAATTGGTATGTACGGTACGGTCTGTCAAACTTACATTAGGACAAAAAATGTCGAGGTTATATGTATAATTAATTACAAAATATGTAATTATAGTGTCCTGTAATTAACATGCAACGATCCCCAAACCACAACGGGTAATTATACTTATTGCCAAATATACTACTTGAAATTATTATTATTTCAATAATAATTAAAATGTAAGTATATTTTTTAATATAATATGGTCGTTATAAATAATCCCTCTGAAAAATGTGTGTAACTAAATGTATCTTAGGTACTAAACTAAATAGGCACTGAAATAAACTATAAATATTATTTTTAAACACACAAAAATATACCTAATATTACGTGTAGGTATTTAAGTATGATGTATATAGAGAAAAAACATACTTTTAAATAATTGTATTATAATGAAAAATTTGTCATAAAAAATGTTGTATAAGAACTTAAATTATGCAAGTAAGTCTATGTAATTCTTCTTTTTCTGTAATGTCAAACAATTTGCATAAGCTGTGATAAAAAACCATTCGGCCCAGCACTGATTGACTGCCTAAGGTGCGCCGGACTTAGAACTAACATTATCAAGATTTATACGAATTTATTGTTCATAATGATTCGTTTGTGGCGTCCAAGGACAGGAAGAAGAAATATCGGTTGTCCGGCAGCGAGATGGGCGGACAACATCGTGGCCTTAGCAGGATGAATCTGGATGAGGCTGGCACAGAGACGTAGAGACGGGCAAACAAAAAGGGCGGCCTACACCCAGTACCGTAACTAGGGCGGCACAGGGCGTAGACCTTAGCGGGGTGCAGAAATGACCAGATCAGGACCACTCAGGACCACAAACAATAAAAAGGGGCTGTTAAAGAATCTTGCACCGGGCGCACAAAAGGCTATTTATGGCACTGTCTGCACCCAGCAGTGTGAAATCGGGATGCAGATGACGATTATTAATGATTCAAATACAATACACATTCTGAGACTTACATAACACACATTAAATCACGCCTAAGATCCCTAAAGTGGTATGCAGAAGTGTTATCTGTTTTAATGTCGTTTGTACGGTAGTAAAGTAAACACCCTAATGTCGCAGCTCGGGAACTTATTAGCATTCACCGGGGCTCAGTCTGGGAGAAACTGTTCATAATGTCATTAAGTATCCAACAACAACAAAAATTACCTATGAGCGAAAAACTGATGATCACTACTCTCGTTATTCGATCTTGCTTGCAACCGTGATATGTGTTTATGACGTTTATAAATTCACTTTTACCGGCTAATACTGTACAAAAGCTATGATGTAACTAGAATTTATCCTCTTTTTATTGATATTTCTAAATGGTATTGTAATGTTTTTGTTACATATAATTTATATTTGATCACGTCTCAATCACACCATATTTATTGAATGAAAGTGAGCGTTAACACGCGATCGTTTCGCCAATTATTTTGCCAAAAACTGATAACGTTTAATCGACCATGAAACTTATATAATATGTCTGGTATTTACACAAATAATTGTATTATGTTTATTGGATTATAATAATTGTATTGTCTTTTATAAAATAAGTTTTATTTTTTACTAAGAACTACACGATACATTGTCAGACCTACACATTTCCCTACATAAAACAATTGATAATCGTATTAATTACCTATTTAGGTACATGACAAAACTGAAATCATAATTCATAAATATTTAAATTACAAGCTTTTACATAAAAATCTTTGAATAAACATACACATTATGTATTGAACACAATACACTTCACCTTTGATCCTACTGTTTAAAGCTACCGGTCACTTTCTATACATTGATATGTATTACATTCAGCGTGCATGCTGCGCAAGCGCAACGCAACACGGAGGCGGACGTGGACACGCGGATCTTGACTTCCGTACTGCATTCACAAATCCGCTCACATTATATTGACCAATACTATGCTTGATCTAAATGTATATGTTAAATCAATTGATTGTGATTTAACAATCTTGTTGGTGTCAAAAGACTCAATAACCTAATAGGTACTAATTATTGATTTAATAATGCTAGAATCCAAATGCTTAGCCTTTTCTCTGTTTTGAGTTAGGACATTTGTGTATCGTCTATTACAAATTCTATACAATTGTGACAATCTATTGAAGACGTTTAAAGATAGACAATGGGATACAATCCAGTTGTTTGTTCTATTTAACAAGAAGGCTTCTTATAAGACTTTTGGTGCCATTTTAGCATGTTGCCCATGCTAAGCTTGAATCTAAATTGATAAAGGAAACTCGAAGGTCGCTGGTTCGAATCCCGCTCGTGTCCATCATTTTTCAAGTTTCCTTTATCAATTAAGAAGGCTTCTTATTTTCTTAGCCACTGACTTCTCTATCTGATTGTACAATAACATAGTAAGTTTAACTAATAAACTAACGTATTTCGAGCTGGTTTCTCGATATTGTAATATGGGTCAACGTGGACCGGTCTTGCACTTTATCGTAATGCGTGTAACGGTGTAGAATTATTATGATTATGAAATCAAACTGCGCCTAACTACAAGTGTATAAGGTTAAACTGTCTGTTTGTATACGATAGGTAAAGGTTATGCGGTGTTTGGTTATCAAGAATGTAGTGTTATTTAAATAATTTACACTCCTACTGATTATATAATACTGTTGGTAAAGACTTTTTTGGCGGGCATTGCTGATCTCAATTTAATTTGTGTGTTTTATCAAGCTACTAAAATCAGTTTAATGTATTTTTTTCGAAAGGGCCTCACTAGTTAATGATTACTGATTTGAGTTCAATAATGTATCCCTGTAATGGCACATGCATAATCCATTAAAAAGCAATTTACCAAAATCTTAATCTATTTCTTACATAGGGCAACTAATATTGACGACCTGATTGGCGCAGTGGCTAAGATTAGACTGCAGCGCTTGGGGTTGCGGGTTCGATTCCCGCACGGGACAAAAAGTGCGATACGTGGATATTTGTCCCGAGTCTGGGTGTTTGTGTATGTGATATTACATGTTTGTGATATGCACCCACGACACAGGAGAAAATCCTAGTGTAGGGCGACGTTTTTTAAAGAAAGAAAAAAAAAATTACATACTTGTAATTCTCAAATGTCACTACACTAAAGATCAATCAATTAATACATATTCATATTCTTTCACCAATAATTAGAATAGACCTTCAGAGTGAACATAGGCTACACGAAAAAATATTCTACGCCGACGACGTTACGAAATGATGCTCGTAACTCGTATTTAATAAAGATGTACCATGTTTCTAATAATCAACCTATATGAAAAAGCTGATTCTGATTATAATACAAGCTAAAAACTTAACTGTTGTTGAAATATAAATGTTAAAAGCGTCATATTCACAACAAAATATTGATAGTTAGTTAGTGTGTTGGCTTTTTATTCTTATTATCGTTACACTAAACGTACGAATATGTTACTACCATGTAAGTTGTCATTTCATTGACACACTGGTTATAGTCTATCAACACGAGTACTTTTACTTTGGAATGTAAACGAAATCGGACACAATAGAGTAGGTGTAATTAAACCTAAAATAAATCTCATCTAATCGGGTCTCGACATGAAACAGAGATTACCAGGCTATCAGATTCTCAACCACACTTTTATTGTTATGACTTATTAACATGCAACCATTAGAGTTAGATATACATACTTATTATGAAGGCGATAAGGTGATCTTATAATTGTTATTGACAGGTGAGCCTGTCTAATATTTGTACTGATATCTTATAAAAAGCAAACATAACATTACGCCTGTATCCCTAAGAGTAGGCAGAGGTGTACTTACAGTTCACACACATTTCACCAGATATGTTATAGGTCCCAATGTCATAGAGGGCGATCTTATTAAGCCAGAAACAGGGAACAAATCCAGACTCTGTGCTACTATTGAAAATTACCTAATGGAAAAACCGAATAACACTTTGTCCGACCTAGGACCATATGCTCGGCAGACACACTTAGCGACCACTTGAACAATGAGGCAGTATATCTTATGTTCCTTCTAAAGTATATTTGTTAATCTCGTTGTGTAATGTTTTTCTAGTTGGTGCGTAAAGGAAATTGTCGTGTAATTAAATTATATGCCAAACAATCTTGTTAGTGGCGCGTGTATATCTATACAACCTGCCCTCTTATCATGTACTCTTAAAGCATGACAGTTTACGTTGTGGAAGCGAGACGCCGCATCACACTGCACGTAGCGGCGCGGCGTCTTGCTTCAACAACGTAAACTGTCATGCTTCAAGAGTGAAGGGCCTAAGTCTTAATTTTTGATTCGGAGTGACTTAATATATGTATTCAGATTTCGTAATAATACAACTCTGTATGCAACTAAAAATGCTTATTAATTATGATTAATAATTGCACAAACGCATTCAAAACATTGACCTTATAAGCCGAATGGAATAAATATTTAAATAACGGCCTACATTAATAGTTAAATAGACTATTTCAAACAATCAAGTGATTTACATAAAAGTTAGTTTTTGCAATACAATCTCTAATTAAGTTTAATAGAATTAGTTTAACTGTAGTATGATTGTACGTTATTAATCACATTGAGGCTAAGCTGTGTAAAAATTTCGATAAGCCTACTAATACATTCATATTTGTCAGTTTAGCTCCGAGTTATGTAGTCAAAACTGCGAATTTTCTAGTCGATTTTATTTTAACGGAATAGGATGCAAATTCATCTAAGTATTGATTAACAACAATATTTTCCAAAAAAACTAATAAATTGCATAATAAGAAAACTAAACAAATGAAGGTCGCAGGGTTTCGTCAGCGTGTTACTTTGGAAAACGTTAGAAATCTGTTAGAAAATGAAAGATAGTACCAATTTAATTGTCTACCTACAGATGTTATAGTCAAATTTATGTGAAAATCATTTCTTACCATAATTTGTATTATTATCATAGTAGACTGGAATGAGTGAAATTATTATAGGTCTAAACTCCCAGTTTTTTTTTTTTTTCACATATAGACGTGGGTTTAAGTCTTCTTCTGCAACATCCAGGAAGAATTCTTGCACTTTAACAACATTATTTTTTGCCACAGTCAAAGTCACAATTCATTGAACTGTATTGTGGAATTTTACAATTCAAAATTGTATTGGAAGATTCTAGTTGCGAGTCTTCATAATTAAGCAAGCCATACTAAGCATGATTGAAGCAGTCCAGAAATTCTCGTCACAAGTCACAACGAACCTCAGAGAAAGGCAGACCACTAATAATCAACTCCTCACACATTGGAAACATAAAAAAAAGAATTAAATCTTTGACAAAAACGAGTTCTCGTTTAACTAACCGTGGTCCGTGTCTGATCTAAATCGCAACTTTCTAATGTGTAATTAAAATACAAACTATTGTGTTGTGTCCATCAGTTCAATGACATGATTAATGTCGTGTTATCTGTGGCTAAAGAGCGTTTATTTCCACCAGATGCCGTCTGATCGCGATACAGATAGCTGCAGAAGGCGCACGCACATAACAATGTACTGACGCTAATCTCGACTAATCTGAAAAGATGCTTCGATCTGAGAATATTTAATTACTAGGCACTAGACAACTGGCTGATCAGCACATCTCGTCATGTTTATTAGAAAAAAATGACGAATACTTTCAGCATTGTTTTTAATTTGGCTAATTTCATCATCATTAAATAACGTCCTATCGTTCATATCGCTATAGAAACTGAATGCGTGCAACATATATTATATAAGCGACGTTTTTACCTTTAACTTATACCTTAATTAAATTTTATATTCATAATTATTAGTTACAGCTGTTACAAGTGCCCTATGACAATTTTCGTGACGTGTGTGAAGTGAGCATCTCAAGTGTTAGCATCTCACAATTAAACTTATGAAAACGTGGCATCCAGCATAGTTCTACAGTTCTTGATTAGTTTTAACAATAGTTCTATCGATTAAGTTATAAAAAAATCGATGTAAAAAAATGAGATGCTAACTTCGCAAATCCATTTCAGCATCTCATCGGAATCCGAGAGAGAAACAACAAAGGAGGCGATATCCGTTGAGTTCTATGTTTAAAATAAGTTTAAACAATAGTTCTGTCGATTTTAATTTAATTTTTTTTTTTTTTAATGAGAATTGTGAGCTGCTGCCCCTATTTTGAAAGTTCTGGGCCCAAAACTATTTTTAAACTAAAGACAGTATCACGATACGTCTAAATCCAAAGAGTTCTGTTCTCTAGTGTACTTAGAAAAAATTTAATAAATTATTAAGTGAAAAAAATTTAAACAAGTGTGAGATGCTGACCTTTTTTTTAAAGTTCTGGGGCCAAAACTATATTTGAACGATAGATACAATCACGATACGTCTAAATCCAAAGAGTTCTGTTCTATAGTGTACTAAGAAAAAATTTAATAAATTATTTTGCGAAAAAAATTGAAACAATTGTGAGATGCTGATCTTTTTTTTAAAGTTCTGGGGCCAAAACTATATTTGAACGATAGATACAATCACAATACGTCTAAATCCAAAGAGTTCTGTTTAATAGTATACTTAGAAAAAATTTAATAAATTATTCAGTGAAAAAAAATTAAACAAGTGTGAGATGCTGACCTTTTTTTCAAATTTCTGGGGCCAAAACTATATTTGAACGATAGATACAATCGCGATACGTCTAAATCCAAAGAGTTCTGTTTTATAGTGTACTTAGAAAAAATTTAATAAATTATTTAGTGAAAAAAATTTAAACAAGTGTGAGATGCTGACCTTTTTTTTAAAGTTCTGGGGCCAAAACTACATTTGAACGATAGATACAATCACGATACGTCTAAATCCAAAGAGTTCTGTTCTCTAGTGTACTGAGAAAAAATTTAATAAATTATTAAGTGAAAAAAATTTAAACAAGTGTGAGATGCTGACCTTTTTTTTAAAGTTCTGGGGCCAAAACTATATTTGAACAATAGATACAATCACGATACGTCTAAATCCAAAGAGTTCTGTTCTCTAGTGTACTGAGAAAAAATTTAATAAATTATTAAGTGAAAAAAATTTAAACAAGTGTGAGATGCTGACCTTTTTTTCAAAGTTCTGGGGCCAAAACTATATTTGAACAATAGATACAATCACGATACGTCTAAATCCAAAGAGTTCTGTTCTCTAGTGTACTTAGAAAAAATTTAATAAATCATTTAGTGAAAAAAATTTAAACAAGTGTGAGATGCTGACCTTTTTTTTAAAGTTCTGGGGCCAAAACTATATTTGAACGATAGATACAATCACGATACGTCTAAATCCAAAGAGTTCTGTTCTATAGTGTACTTAGAAAAAATTTAATAAATTATTATGCGAAAAAAATTTAAACAAGTGTGAGATGCTGACCTTTTTTTTTAAGTTCTGGGGCCAAAACTATATTTGAACGATAGATACAATCACGATACGTCTAAATCCAAAGAGTTCTGTTTTATAGTGTACTTAGAAAAAATTTAATAAATCATTTAGTGAAAAAAATTTAAACAAGTGTGAGATGCTGACCTTTTTTTCAAAGTTCTGGGGCCAAAACTATATTTGAACGATCGATACAATCACGATACGTCTAAATCCAAAGAGTTCTGTTCTCTAGTGTACTGAGAAAAAATTTAATAAATTATTAAGTGAAAAAAAATTAAACAAGTGTGAGATGCTGACCTTTTTTTTAAAGTTCTGGGGCCAAAACTTAATTTGAGCGATATATACAATCACGATACGTCTAAATCCAAAGAGTTCCGTTCTATAGTATACTTAGAAAAAATTTAATAAATTATTAAGTGAAAAAAATTGAAACAAGTGTGAGATGCTGACCTTTTTTTTAAAGTTCTGGGTCCAAAACTATATTTGAACAACAGATACAATCACGATACGTCTAAATCCAAAGAGTTCTGTTCTCTAGTGTACTTAGAATTTTTTTTATAAATTATTTAGTGAAAAAAAATTAAACAAGTGTGAGATGCTGACCTTTTTTTTAAAGTTCTGGGGCCAAAACTTAATTTGAGCGATATATACAATCACGATACGTCTAAATCCAAAGAGTTCCGTTCTATAGTATACTTAGAAAAAATTTAATAAATTATTAAGTGAAAAAAATTGAAACAAGTGTGAGATGCTGACCTTTTTTTTAAAGTTCTGGGTCCAAAACTATATTTGAACAACAGATACAATCACGATACGTCTAAATCCAAAGAGTTCTGTCCTCTAGTGTACTTAGAATTTTTTTTATAAATTATTTAGTGAAAAAAAATTAAACAAGTGTGAGATGCTGACCTTTTATTTAAAGTTTTGGGGCTAAAACTGTATTTAAACGATAGATACAATCACGATACGTCTAAATCCAAAGAGTTCTGTTCTCTAGTGTACTTAGAATTTTTTGTATAAATTATTTAGTGAAAAAAAATTAAACAAGTGTGAGATGCTGACCTTTTATTTAAAGTTCTGGGGCCAAAACTATATTTGAACGATAGATACAATCACGATACGTCTAAATCCAAAGAGTTCTGTTCTATAGTGTACTTAGAAAAAATTTAATAAATTATTTTGCGAAAAAAATTTAAACAGTTGTGAGATGCTGACCTTTTTTTTAAAGTTCTGGGGCCAAAACTATATTTGAACGATAGATACAATCACGATACGTCTAAATCCAAAGAGTTCTGTTCTATAGTGTACTTAGAAAAAATTTAATAAATTATTTTGCGAAAAAAATTTAAACAGTTGTGAGATGCTGACCTTTTTTTTAAAGTTCTGGGGCCAAAACTATATTTGAACGATAGATACAATCACGATACGTCTAAATCCAAAGAGTTCTGTTCTATAGTGTACTTAGAAAAAATTTAAAAAATTATTTAGTGAAAAAAAATTAAACAAGTGTGAGATTGTGTGAATGAGATGTGAGAACTTTAAAAAAAATGTCAGCATCTCACACTTGTTTAAATTTTTTTCACTTAATAATTTATTAAATTTTTTCTAAGTACACTAGAGAACAGAACTCTTTGGATTTAGACGTATCGTGATTGTATCTATTGTTCAAATATAGTTTTGGCCCCAGAACTTTAAAAAAAAGGTCAGCATCTCACACTTGTTTAAATTTTTTTCACTTAATAATTTATTAAATTTTTTCTAAGTACACTAGAGAACAGAACTCTTTGGATTTAGACGTATCGTGATACTGTCTTTAGTTTAAAAATAGTTTTGGGCCCAGAACTTTCAAAATAGGGGCAGCAGCTCACAATTCTCATTAAAAAAAAAAAATTAAATTAAAATCGACAGAACTATTGTTTAAACTTATTTTAAACATAGAACTCAACGGATATCGCCTCCTTTGTTGTTTCTCTCTCGGATTCCGATGAGATGCTGAAATGGATTTGCGAAGTTAGCATCTCATTTTTTTACATCGATTTTTTTATAACTTAATCGATAGAACTATTGTTAAAACTAATCAAGAACTGTAGAACTATGCTGGATGCCACGTTTTCATAAGTTTAATTGTGAGATGCTAACACTTGAGATGCTCACTTCACACACGTATTTTCGTGCACCTACTGCGACTATCTACTCTGTGACATGCCGTGCGCCCGCGCGGCAAATAAAATCGAAAGTGCGGTGAAAACAAAACCGCGTTCTGACGTAACCGCTCTACTCTACTTGCTTATTCTGTAACATGTGGCGAATTGTACGTCGTAGGTCAGTGTTATGGAAGAAAGTTTATTATAGATCAGTATACTTCATCGCTGTCATTATGACGAGTTATTTAAAGGCATTTGATAGCAAATCTTTTCTTTTTAGGGTTCCGTACCCAAAGGGTAAAACGGGACCCTATTACTAAGACTCCACTGTCCGTCTGACACCAGGCTGTATCTCATGAACCGTGATAGATAGACAGTTGAAAATTTCACAGCTGATGTATTTCTGTTGCCGCTATAACAACCAACCAAAAAACAGAATAAAATAAATATTTAAAGGGCTCCTATACAACAAACGTAATTTGTTTGCTCGTTTTTGCTCGATATTGATAACGGAAACAGGTAGACGCTTGAAATATTTACAGAATGTTTAGTTATATATTAACTTGAAAAATATATAATTATCCCGTGCGGGAATAATACGCGTAACCCCTAGCGTAGCAGTCCAATCGCTTAGCAACTGCGCCAATCAGATTGTCTATAGCTCTATATCATCGTCCAAAATATATTTTAACGAGTTGCCCTTACGCATAGGCCTTACTATCATAATATTATGTACACGCATGTTCTCGCTTATACACACTACGCGCATGTTCTCGCACGAGCAAGGGTCATATGAAGCTTACTATATTATTTACCAATTTTTCGGGTGGTAATATTGTGACTGTTAACTACCTCTTTGGTCTCATGGTCGCTGAACGCGACTGCTGACTATATGCTGAGTCCTGGGTTCGAATTCCGGGTCAAGCAAAGTGTTACTGACACCCATACTTGTGGGTGTATGCGTTTTTATCGTCTGGTAATTCTAGAATCGCAGCTGTGGGCACGGAATCGGGACGCATTATTGCAATGACGCACCTGTGTGGAGGAATTAATTTAATATTAATTTATCTTTTTGTGTATCTTTACCTAATAAATTACCAATGTTTAGAATAAGCCTCCAATCAGAATCTGATTCGTGAGTACATACAGACAAAGAGATGTTCTGTCGTGGGAAATATGCATGCACTGTCATCCCACATAATTTATTGCTAGAAATGCGAATGTAACTAAAAATGATACAGGTATACATCTTCCATGCCTACTTAGACACGAAGATATTGACGCTGTCTCTAATTTAGTGTCTGTGAATATTTATTTGATTAATGCACGAGATTATTGACGATAGGATACCTATTTACTTTGTTATTCTAAGACACAACTAGCTAACATAGATGTTATACGTTTGACGTGTCTGTCTGTGTATCTGTCTGTGGCATCGTAGCTCCTAAACGAATGGTCCGATTACGATGCGGTTTTTGTTGCTGAAAGCTGACGTGATCGAGATGGGTCTTAGATATATTTTATCTTTGTTCAGGGGTTATTTGAAATACGAATTGTTCCGTACTTGATCGCTGATCATTCTTTTCACACCAAAGTTACATCAGTAAAATTTAAACTAAGTTCGCATTTTGTCGTCGTTTTTCGACTGACTCATCACAATCTCTTTATAATGTAACCGATCTACTTAATAGTAGATCGCGTGCAAACAAGAAATGTAACAATATGTCAATATCATCGTCCTTAAATTATATCAAGTAACCTTTCAAAATCATCTGCAACGACCTACAATCGTTAACGACATCCACATACTCGTAGCAATTATCTGACAGTTTCACAAGCACTGTGTTACGATATATTGGACGGTGTGATGTTTGGCTCTAGACAGTGATAAATAACAGATTAACCAATCAGAATCTTACAATTTGCATTAATATGCTTATAAACCTGCTAATATGCTAATAACCTAACTATTACAGTTTTATGCGGTTAGATGGTTTTTTCAGTTTCAAAGTGCAATCATTCAATATGATCACTTTTGGCACAAAATAGTTTCAAAAAACTAAAGTTCTATTCGCATAATATAATTATCTATCCAGCCTGCACAGTATACATAACCAGGCGAAGGTATTTTTCTCTTTAATCAATGTAAAATTATCCTTAAATTATTTACTCTCAAAAACATTATTATTAAGAACTTCCTTCTGCTAAACATAAATATAGCATTCATAAAGTATTGCATAATAACACATTATATGAAAGTTATTACGAAAGAAACGCAAAAATGCGTCACGCATCACTACAACTACCTTAATTAATTGGTTACGCATTATTATTACACAGTAATTTTATCGTCTACAGAATACACAAATATAATCATAATTACAAATATCCATAAAATTTATAATTTATGTTTATACACGTGTTATATATTATAATAGCTATAGCCCTCCTGTCTACCTAACAGGAACCTATTATAACATTTATAATATTATATAGACAGAATACCTGACACTCTGACTCATACACTACTCTATGCAAAACTAAGTCTACGTTGTTCCCTAAGTAATTAACTTCGGTTCCGTAGTCTGCTCCACAGGAACCAAGCACTTTAACGAAGCAAATACCAGTCACCCTCTGGCTAATACACTACTCTAGGTAAGCAAAAAATCTCAGTGTTTAAATAAATTTCAATTTTCTACAGAAATGTTTAAAAAAATGTTATTTTATATTATTACTTGTTCCGCGTGGATTTTGATTGTAACCTCGATAACTGGACTTTCCAACACAAAATGTTTTTTTCACATGAACCAGTATTTCCTGAGATCAGCGCGTTCAACCAAACAAACAAACGAACTCTTTATAATATGTCTATATAAATTAACTTACATTAGCAAGAATTTTTATAATGTGAACGTTTAGTATTCTTTTGTCTTCAAATCATATCAAGGTCGCTACTCATATTAATTAAGCGTTGCCTCTGTCGACAACGTTAATGGCGTGTAACTCAAAGTAAATTGCATAGACCTCACGCCTAGTTAATTATTAAAGTCATGATAACTGTTATGAAATTTTTCGTCAATTGTAACGAGAATTGTCACATCGTCGTTATGATACGTCATTTATAGTCACATTCTTTGACGAGATTTTCGTAAGGATTGTGAGTTTGCAAACGGTAATAGTTAAGTAATGGCGGTTGAGAAATAATACTCTGTTGGGAAACTACGATCTGTTTATAATACAGTTGTTTATTTCTGTCGTGTTGTCCAGGTTCACCTAGAGGTCAAGAGTCAAATTATTTTAAGGTATACTAGGTATATGCTTCTGATAACGAGAATAAAACCAGGCGTAAAGTATCAATAGGGAAATTTAATATTATAATTATCCTTCCAGTCTATCTCAAGGTTCAATATTAATTTATCTACAGATAAAAAGGATTGGCAGAGAAAAGGCAGACAAGGGGTATCACCCACTGCTGGGCCACACCCAGCAGTGGGTGATACCGGGCTAAAATGATGATGAATCTACAACTAGCTAATAAATGTAGACAGATAGATGGCTTGCGATAACATCACGAGGTTTAACATTGAGGTAAGTTTTTGAGACACTTTTCCTAAAACCAGATCGATTGAGTTCAAGAATATAATATTCGCTTTATTGATCGTTTTTATTTTAATAGCTTTTTAATAGTTCATGTTTTGGTCAATCCACTCAATAACAGTAAATAACTGACATGTTTTATATTGATATTGAACAATTTATTTTTATTCTTTGTTCAACTTCGTAATTCTGTTTACATTGATTTGGCCTTTTTTGGTCGATGACGATAGTTTTAAAAGACAACTTTTACGGTTTTTTTTTTATTATGTTATGATCTCTGCTGCCCCTCTGGGAAGGGAGGCATGACTTCATGTATGTATTGATTTTATTTAAAACATTTATATTTTTAGTAAGTACCTAACTACATGTATAATGTAAAATGGTTAGGAATGGAAATAAATACTCCTTATCCAGTCCTTAGATGATGCCTGAATTAAGCCCTCTATTAAGCCAGTCATGCAATGGATTAGACACAGTATCCAACACCATCAATTTGAACTGAAATTAAAAGCTTACATACATTCAAGTTAATCTAGTTTAATGATTACTTTCATATAAAACTTACAATGTTAGTCAAGGTCGCGGGTGGACTTGACTTAGTTTCTTTGAAAGTGATTTAGCGTAACATAACCTTCATAACCTCATAGACACATTATTTCTAAATTGTTTTATTATAGAATTCTGCTTGCATTAATATTATGACGGCAAAAGTTTGTGAGTGTGTTTGTATGTTGGACCGACAGAGAAGCTTAGTATTGTATGTTAAAGTTAGACATGTTACATAAATCACTAGTAATTTACACTATTAGGTGCTCTATCAACTTGACTAATGTACTTGTTCGTATGCAAACTTTTTGTTCCCACGTGTGGCGTTGTTTATGCTTTTTTGCCTATTTACATACGGTTCATCTGAACAATCTTTGTGAATGGTGTTGTATGAAATATTGTGAGGTGTGAGAGTTACGTCATTGTTATATAAATGTATTTTCACGCGGCTTTTTGTGAAATACAATTTGAATTAGAATACCTAGCAAAAAGTTTATTTTTACACATCTAGGTAGGTAGGTCTTTTTATGATTTTTTTAAACTAATTCCGTTATTTATTATGTTGGCTAAGGGCTCCCACACATAACTGCGAATTCGCAACGCATCGCAAATATCTGCGAGCTGCAGCGAGCAAATTCATACATCATGCTCGCTCGTAGCTCGTAGCTAGTAGCTCGCAGATATTTGCGATGCGTTGCGAATTCGCAGTTATGTGTGGGAGCCCTAACTGTTTACTTATGCAAAGTATTTTTTTTTACTTAGCGACGTTGTTCAGAAACAATGCACTTTAATTCAATTGAATTTTACAGTAAAACAATACTAAAACAAAGTACCTATTTATTCAATAAATTCACACTTAAAGACACTCATATAATTAACACAGGATATCCTTTAGTTCCGAGGTAAATGATGCAATAAACCAGCTGTTAGTTTGACAGCCTAAGTGGTTAGTTTATTTCTTCCCGAGTGTGAAATCTTAGACGAAACAGCAAACCAAACTAAAAAAAAAATACTTTCCAAAGTTGACGACATGATTGGCGCAGTCGTTAAGTGAATGGACTGCTGAGCTAAGGATTGCGGGTTCAATTCCCGCGCGGGAGAAAAAATTGTGCGATTCGCAGCCAGTTGTCAGTGCCGAATCTAGGTGTTTGTGTATATGATACCTCATACCTATTTCATGTTTGTGAAATGCACCCATGTTACAGGAGAAACAGAAAAAAAACTTCACGTTATACAGTCATATTTATACAAGTAAGAATAGGTCTCAACCAATTATATTTCAGTCTATTTTATTACTATTTTATTATTGTACTCTTAAAGCAGGACAGTTTAAGATGTGAAGGCGAGACACCGCTACGTGCAGTGTAATGAAGCGTCTGGCTTCTACATCGTAAACTGCCCTGCTTTAAGAGTTCATGGTAGGGATGGATGTTTAAGAGAATAGGACCAAAGCAGGTTTGATTAGACTCTTCCATAACCACAGGAATTAGAACTGTCCAATAGTCATCGATTCGGAAGTTATAAAAAACATAATCGGGTTGGCAGTTGCAACTACTACGCTGTTATTTGAAACCACGCGATCCATGGCACATTAGGGAAAGCACAAAGCCTCTAGACCTAGATGCTACGATCGGGTATCCATCACCGCATCATCCATAGCACGAATTCACCCACTGCTGGAAATCAATACTAATATTATAAAGCTGAAGAGTTTGTTCTATTTGGTCCGATTTGAAAAAATCGTTCAGTGTTAGATACCCCATTTATTGAGGAAGGCCATAGGCTAACTGGCTAACTATAAAACGAAATCCACGCGGGCGAAGACGTGGGCGGAAGCTAGTCTAGGAATAAACCTCTCTTTGTTTTAGCCTCATCATAAATATTGTTTCTACAATGATAGCAATCTTTAACTCCATACACATTGTATAGTGCATTTCCTCCACTTTCATACGATTGTCTTAATCAATTCTAATATATTCAAAGAAAAACAGTAGCATACGAGAGGCCTGTGTTGTAATTTATAATTCTGACAGCATCTGTAAACACTTTGTCTAGTTTTAGATCTTTATCATTGCATTCTATGTTTGGATGATAAGATATTATGCCTATCTGTAGATTTCGTGTTAGAAATACTAAACGAATTAAGTATGCTAGGTACACCTCGATTTAATTATAGATTTGTCCCTCACTTTTAATATAATTTTCTTTCGGATTTTTTAGATTTGAATACACTGAACAGAAACTCAGATTATTTCATAAAATATTGTTTCAATTTACTTGTCATATCATTGTTAATTGATGCAATCATCTATTGTTAAGTAAAAAAGATTTAAGAGAAGATTTTTTTTAACAGTCGTAATATTTCATGTCTGGGAATCTCACTCACGATGACAGAAGAAATGTTTAGGTTGGATTATTTATTTAATACCAGATAAAACCATCTACGCTTACAGCTGGTTGCAGTAACTTTATTAAACAAAGTTCTATAAAATCAAGTTCAGGACGGGTATGGCATTAAATTCATTTGAAGGTGTATTGAACTCAATTATAATCTGTAATCCGCTTGTTATGAATAATTCATGAAACTTCAGGAAATTATAATCTCAACGTTAATATATTCATCAGCGTACATAATACACACGGTGCAACAGTCTCAATTCAGTTCATAAATATGAGCATTTACATTATAACCATTATTAAATGAAATTACCCGGCGGTACCTTATTACATATTGCAATATTAAGTACAGTCCAATTTGGGATTAAACCACGAAACATGGTCAGGAATCGTTCACGTCATTTCATAGCAATACCGGTCCTAACACAAACTAGTAAAGTTTATAATTGCGTGCACAAATTTGTCATTTGGTATCTATCTGCGTCGCCACTTGTACGTAATGTAAATTCGATCGCTCTATATCGTCTCAAGGTTTCCCTCTCAGATTAATAAATATATTCGTCTATAAGCGGCGAATAACGCAACTTTGTGCTAAATGCAGGAAACTGTTGCACTATGCCATGTATATTGTATATGTTTAGCGTGACATTTGTGTTTATGGTCATGAAAAATTAATATTTTAAATATCGAAATCGTTTGAAATATGTATTCAAATCGAACTTTTATCATTTGGCGGTAATAAAATATTGTAAAGATGATTATAAATATGATTTTCAGGTAACAATTATAGGTAACGTGACTAATACAATTAATAATGAACTAATTATTCTGTAAAATTGTACAACATTATATACAAGCTTTATTTATTTTATACATAAATGACATTTTATACATAAAGCATAATGGACAGTCAGCCCCAAAAATATTAAAAACTATTAAGACAAGAATACGCTAATAATGACATCGATAGCAATCGACGAACACGTGATACTTAATAGACTTCATACAGACATAAAGGCGCGGGCCCACCGCGGCGCATGCTGTGCACGGGCACGCGGCGCATTTTAGCTGCGTGTATTAATTTGTTTGAAAACGTGGGTCTACGTTTCCACTGGAGTACACGAATATGACCCACGACTATGTATAGCGTGGCACGGCGCACGGAGAGGCTACGTACGTGCCACTGCACTCCACGGACACGGGCTTCACAGCGGGAGGTGTGGGGAGGTGAGGCGGTTCATCGTCAGAAGAACTGTCTAGCAAAGTCAGTGCCAATGCCATTCTATCAGTACCTCGATACGATATATGTATACAAGAAACATAAAATGTGTCCGCTCCACAAGGTGTATGACTGAAAACTGCGCTGCGATAAGTGAGGCGTGAGCTGTACATAGTCGAGGGTCATATTCGTGTACTCCAGTGGAAACGTAGACCCACGTCGACAGCGTTGAGCTATGTAACCGCCTATTCGAGCAAGCCACGCATGTATCAATGACGTCAATTCATGCGTAGCCTCTCCGTGGGTTGCAGTGGACACAACCACATACATTTTCTTCCAAAGCGAAGCTTAATACACGTGCATAGCCTCTCCGTGCACCGCGGTGGGCCCGCGCCTTAATGCAACCTCAACGACACGCTTCAAAATGCCATAATAAAGACAGAAAACCAGCTCAAACTACAGTCAAAACTAAGAATAAGAAAAAATATACGCAACCATTAATTTAAAATGCATTCGTTGCCCCTAAACGTGATAAATTAGCAAATCTAATTATACCTACACGTGTTTTTGTGAAAGTCACAGTCTACTTGTGTTAGACTAAGTTATTAGATAACACGTTACAGAAAGGCTCAAAAAAGATTGAGGACGAGTATGCAGGCGTGTCTAATTATGTCTGAGAAAAGAAGACTTCATCTATAACTGGTACTAAATTATAATGTACTATGAAGTCATTATTTTGTTGTTTTGTTGGTCTATCTCTCTATACTTTTAACGACCTTTCACTTATTTGACAATTCTCCTAGTATCGTATACAAATGTTCAAAACAAAAATAACTCGTGATGTAGAAAAAGTTTTGCCAATCACCAGGTTGTGTGTGTGTTATCCGAGTTTACAATATATTTATGTTGTTCTTAAAAAAATGTTCAAGTCTATTTTGTTTAGACATACAATAAAAGGACGGTTAACATGCCTACAATTCTAAACAGGCACAGTTTAGGACAAGTAAGTTATTTTGAACCTGACTGTTCCTTAAGTTTCAATAACAAAAGCTTACAAAAATCATCTTATCATCTGAATAAATTCAATCTTCAAGTCAAGTTCAGACGAAGACTTTAGTGTTCGCCTGTACTTGATTTTGTCATTTCATCATCATTGTTTCAAAGCTCTGAGGACTACCGCGTTTGCTTTTTTCTTTTGTTCATCTGTCATTAAACAAAAGATAAACGCAAACATAGTACTTAGTTAAGATTAGCTAGCCTCTAACTAACACTAGGGGCAAGTTCAGACGACCAATACTTAAATATTATTATTTTGTCATTCCATCATTGTTTCAGGTCATTCCGCGACATTATATCTGAAAGGTCGACATCACCGTACCTGTGCTTTGGCCTCGCCGTGCACGTACGTTAGACACGCCCATCGTTAAAACTGACATACATTAAAGGTCGCCCTCCTACTTTTTACCCCAGGGTATTCCAAATAAGCAATTGTCCTTATCTTACGGGTATGCATACTTGTAAATAATGTATGGTGATATTATGATGACATAAATTATAATAAGATATAGTAGAGTATTATATCATTGAAAGCCTTGTTTGGTACAACAAACACAAACTCACAAACTTTCGTGATATAACTAGCAGAACCGACAGACGCTGTCCTGTCTTGACTATGATTATTGTTGTTGAATATCACACTAATATTATAAATGCGAAAGTTTGGGAGTGTGTATGTGTGTTAGAGTTTTACAATAGCGGGTCATATCTCGATTGATGCAGTTTTAGATGTTTACTGAATTCCAGAATACTAAAGTTAGGCAGTAAAAGTGCAAAGAGAAGTTTGTGAATCACTGTGATACCCTGTCTATTACGCCTAAAATTTTATGGTCAGTTACAGATCAGTGAGGAAAAGATACAACATTATGTATTTAATATAAATCTTAGTTACAATACCTTTAAACCTTTACATTCAGAGGGCTTATCTGTAGCAAATGGCACACCAAGTATGAAGGTATATTAATGTATCTCGTTGACAAAGGGCACACGTGCATAGAGACCCATCAGTCACAAGGCAATGTTATATACCTGTCAGTATATAACGCAACATGCAAAACAATCGCATTGCCTCAGAGGGATTATCTCGGATCTATGTAATTATCCACAGGCGCCATAAACTCTTAAACAGTGGCCACACACTACATTCTAATTAGCTAGCATTGTAATTATTTAAAGTAACGACTTTAATGGGCATTCTTACGTTTAAGGAATCTTGTAAAAAAATGGAGTGTATCAGTTTTAAAACTTTATGATATTACAATTGTCAGAGAAGCAAGTTATTGTAATATGCTTAGTACCCATAGGATTAAGTACCTACGTTCAGCGAAATGTGCTTCTACCCTTTCAAGAATTCACTTGTGATTATATTTATCTACGTAAACTGTACAATTTTAAATTCTTTTGTAAATATACATCATCATCATCAGCCAAAACACGTCCACTATTGAATATAGGCCTCCCCCTTATTGGAGGGGGGGGGGGAAGTTACAAGGGACGCCGCTGCCCATCTTCTGGAAATGTAAATATACATGCGTACTAGAAAAAACATGGAGAACAATCTAAAACTTAACAATTTATTTTTTTTCTTCTGAGGGTAGTTGAAGTAACAACAACATTTTTTAAGAGCTCTTGTTATATTTTTATTTAAAAATAATAAACTCATCCTTTTTTAAATAATTATGCACTAAAAGTCTGTATTAACCTTCGGTGCACTCACTTGTTTAATATTTCCTCTTCTACCTCTCACTTATACTGCACTTTACACTATCATCACGAATGGACCTATATGCGAAACTGTCAAGCAGCATGGAGGAATTGACTGCCATGTTTTCATCAAGAATGAATACATATGAGGAAGAACTAAAGTCTGCTGGTGGGAATGAGGCAACTCACAAAACCATTGCCAGCCTGTCACGCGAATTCTCAGGATTTAAAGCCCTGATGTGGAAGACGGTAAGCACTCTAAAGACCCAGATGGAGTTGCTCATTGTTGGTCTTGACCGGCATGAGATGGCTTCGCGAAAACCGGTCCTGCTCCTCCATGGCCTTCACGAGCAAAGCGAAGAAGATCCTGTTGGCCTAGCTGTGTGTTTCGTGACCGACAAGGTGAAGATTGCAAACGTGTCTTCTTCTGACATTGCAGTCTGTCATCGTCTAGGAGCTAGAACAGGCAAGCCTCGCCCGCTGCTTATAAGGTTCCAGAGCCACATGCTGCGTAGTGAGGTTTGGCGACGCAAGACTGTGTTGAAGGGCTCCGGGCTTACAATTTCTGAGTTCTTAACGAAGCCCAGGCATGACACCTTTCTTAATGCACGTAAACACTTTGGTGTTAAAAGCTGCTGGACCTCTGAAGGTAAGATTGTCATTCTGCTACCAAACAAGGCCCGTCGCAAAAATGAGTCGGCAGCTGAGCTACTAGAACTCGTGGTGCAATACCCGCTGGCAGCATTGGAGTCATCAGAGGACGCGGCGGCTGGGGCGTCATCCAAAACATTGCAACATGCTGGCAAGTCGGTTCTTGATAAAAGAACACGCAAGGTTGCTGAATAACTTTTTTTACCCACACATATATTATATTTTCAATACTACTTGAGTTGTCGGTATATTTTAGCAGTGTTTATAACATTATTTATTATTTTATAGTTTTGACAACTTTTCAGTGTCATTCTTCTAATGTGCGTTTTGACATTTGACTTATTTGTGTCTTTGTGATGCGTTCGGAATTATATGTATTTTTATTATTCAATTTTATTGGAACACTTGTATTTTGAGCATAATTGGCGAGTGCATCGAGGATTTGGTGGGGAAAAATAACTCGAGTTTATACATTGATAGAATAGAATAATTTTGTATTGAAATATTATATTACACTATTTAGTTGCTATATTTATATGTTAGGGAATTTTGACGACAGTTTTGTATCTTGCTCTTCTTCTTGTGCATCTGACGAAAGCTATGCTAGTGCGTTTAGTGATGACTGTATTCATCTACGTGACCAAATTTCTTCCTCTTTCTCCTGTTTCAAAAAATTCTTCAATGTAGTACATATTAATGCTCAGAGTGTTCCTGCTCATCATTCTGACCTCATAACTTCTTTTGACTCTGATGTTATTCATGCTGTGCTTGTCTCTGAAACTTTTCTAAAACCTTCTCTTCCTTCTACGCATTACTCTTTGCCCGGCTATAAGCTAGTACGTAATGACAGAACAGGCAAGGGAGGCGGAGGGGTCGCCATCTACCTCAGAGGAGATATTCCTCACAAAGTTGTTGACCAGTCTCCGAGTGTTTATACCAAATCTGCTGAACATCTTTTTATTGAAGTAATCGTTAATAGCAAAAAACTATTGGTGGGAGTTTTCTATAGCCCCTCTTGCCATATAGACTATTTCTCTTCATTCGAATCTCTTCTTGAAACACTTTCACCTTTATATGACGATACTATGATTCTCGGGGACTTTAACACTTGCCTGCTTAGGGACGATGTGCGCAGCCGTAAACTTCGGTCTCTTGTCTCTTCTGTCAATATGGAAATACTTCAGCTTAATGCAACTCATCATGCTCCTCATTGCAATTCTTCTCTTCTTGACTTAATTCTTGTCTCCGATTCTAAAAAAGTAGCTGCTCATGGGCAATTGTCTGCTTCCTTCTCTTACCACGATCTCATTTTTCTCTCGTATAAATTACGCCCTTCCAAACGTAAATCAAAATTTATTTTCCTTCGCAGTTTCAAGAACATTGATATGGATCGTTTAAGACTGGACGTGGGCAATATCGATTGGTCACCTGTTTTTGCTGGTGAGAATATAGATGAAAAGGTGTCTCTGTTTAATAAATTAATACTAGAAGTTTACGATGTACACGCACCTCTAAAAAAAGTTAGGGTGAAACATTTACCTGCACCATGGCTATCGGACGTCATTAAACGAGCTATGGCGAAAAGGGATAAATCGAAACGGCAGTATAAAAAAGATCCTAATGATCAAAACTTTGCCCTATATAAAAAGCTACGTAACCGTTGCAGTCGTATGTGTAGGGATGCAAAAAGGCGCTACATTCACAACTCCATTCAAAACTTCAATTCATCACAGGTATGGCAATTTCTTAAGTCCCTTGGTATCGGCAAAGCAACTAGCGAAGGGTCCATTAATATGGACCTGAATGCTATAAACCGTCATTTCTCCAAATCACCCGTTACCTTGGATGACACTATCAAATCTGTCACTCTTAACAGTCTCTCCAATCTTCCTTTGCCAGCATGTACCTCATTTATATTTAAGCACGTTGCAGAGCGAGACATAAAAAAGCAAATCCTATCTATCTCCACAAAGGCGGTGGGAGATGATGGCCTACAACTTCCTATGCTCCTTCCCATCCTAGATGACCTCGTCCCTACAATTACTCATATAATCAACTTCTCCTTAGAAACAAGTTCCTTTCCCTCCGCTTGGAAAAAGGCCCATGTCCTGCCACTGCCCAAAGTCCCAAATCCTACTTCTCTATCCCAATTCCGTCCGATCTCCATACTCCCTGTCCTATCCAAGGTCCTTGAGAGTATAGTTCACAATCAACTGTCTCACTACCTTTCCTCTCACAGCCTGCTAAGTCCCTTTCAATCTGGTTTCCGTCCTGGTCATAGCACTGTAACGGCACTAGTCAAAATAACTGACGACATCCGACTGGCCATGGAAAACAGGCTTCTTACAGTTCTTGTACTCCTGGATTTTAGCAGTGCTTTTAACTCAGTTGATTTTGACATACTCTTGGGGATCTTATCCTCTTTAAATGTCTCTCCTTCTGCAACGGCTTGGTTTAATTCTTATCTTCGGGGTCGGTCGCAGTCTGTTCGTTCCGATGAGGCCTCTTCTGAGTGGTATGATCTTGCTGCGGGTGTTCCCCAGGGTGGCGTCCTTTCTCCTCTTCTTTTCTCCATTTTTATTAATGCTATCACTAAAGTCTTAGCTTCACATTATCATCTCTATGCTGACGACTTGCAACTTTACCAACATTTCAAGATTGAGGATCTTTCGGCTGCCATTGCTTCCATGAATAGTGACCTTGGTTTGATTGATCAGTGGGCTAAATCTTTCGGTCTATTGGTCAATCCATCCAAATCTCAAGCCCTTATCATTGGGGGTAGGTACTTTTATAATCTTTTAGATCACCCGTCTCTGCCGCCAGTAATGTATGACTCTATCCCGATACCCTTCTCTCGTAGTGCCAAAAACTTGGGCGTCTATATAGACTGTCACCTGTCTTGGGTAACGCATATTGCTGAAGTCAGCAGGAAGGTTTATTGCTCATTCCAGTCTCTTAAACGTCTCCAAAAGTTCCTGCCTCTTCACACTAAAATAACTCTTGCCCAATCTCTTCTTCTGCCTCTTATAGATTACGCCGATGTTTCTTTTCTCGATGCTACGGAGGAACTTCTTAATAAACTTGAACGTCTGCAGAATTTGTGCATCCGCTTCATTTTTGGTCTTCGGAAGTACGATCATGTGTCGGAATTCCGAGCCAGGCTGAGGTGGTTGCCTATTCGCAGACGTCGAGACTCACACATCCTCTCTCTCCTGTACTCCGTTCTTCATAATCCCAATTCTCCGGCCTATCTTCGCGAACGTTTCGAATTCTTGATCCCTAGGGGTAAACACTGTCGCACGTCTTCCTCTCTACTCCTTCGTACTCCTTGTCATTCCTCTAGTCGTTATGATGAATCATTCACAATTCGTGCAGTACGCCTCTGGAACTCGCTTCCTCACTCCTTGCGTGATAGCCCCTCGTTAGATGTATTCAAGAGAAGAATCAAAGAGCATTTCCTTTCAGTTTGAATAATTAGTATCATTATGTATGTATGTATATTAATATTTTAGTTTATGTATTATAATATTAAGTATGTTTATATTATGTACTATTGGTATGTAAATAAGTATGTTTTTCTTATATATATTATGTATAATACCTGTAAGTTAGAATAATTATTATTTATTTTTCCTTTTCTTCTTGTTGTACACTTTTATTATCCTCGTAAGCAAATCTCTCAATAACTCAAAGGTTTGCTGTTAGAAAACTCAATTTTGAGTTAAGCTCGCCTCTGTACATCTAATTTCATGTGTATTTTATATCTAAATGTATGTTTTGTATGTACAATAAAGAATTAAGGAATTTATGTATCACATGTGTTCATAATGGCTCTTAAACGAGACTGTCAAAGAACATCTCTCATAGACTTTGACAATGATAAAATATGTTCAAAGAAATGCACACCTTTGTCTTTCTTTTTAAGAAACTCGGACGTAATGATACACTCGAGCCTACGCCTTATAAAAACTGTTTCAAAGCAACAACACAATAACAAGACAGCTCATGTTATGCAACAGACACAAACGATTTTCCCTTCACATCATTGATTCGACCTAACGCAATGTCTAGGCCAGTTAATAGTTCTCGTCATCAATTGACCCCAACCAGGAAATAACTGTGATCCCTGATCTTGGTAACGAACTGCAATAGTTTTGTATGCATCGTATCGGGTAACGTCACTACGTAGAAGCTAAATAGTCCTTAAAAATAATTACATAGGTATTTCAGACTGCAATATAATACATTTAGTTCTATAGGTCTTAGGCCAAACACTTAAAAAACAAAGGATTAAATGAAATGAAACTGTTCCCATTATGATTCTTATCCATCTTGTTTTTCATTAATAGCTTGCCCTCCAATTCATAATATTTAGAGCTATCATTGCCAACATCAGGAAGTGGTCTAATGGCTATTTTATGCTTGCTTTTCTTTCACATTTTATGAGATTTCAAATTTTATGAGTGAATGCATTTCTTAGCCTTTACAGTTCACTATGCACACATCGGAGCGACACCGCGGCAAAAGCTAATACATATTTGCAGAAATGTTTTATTAATAATATTCTTACGATCGGAGCCTGTTTCAAGGTTGATCTATAGTGTGTCACAGCTGTTACTAATCTCGTGTCATAATCCCGTCCAGTTATGTAATCCATACTGTAACATAACTCGAACAAAAACTTGAGATATATCTGTTAATATCTATTACGTTAACGATTAAAACAAGTCAAGTGTCTTGAACATTTTTATGATGCATTTCAAGTCAATGCCTCACAAAAATGATTCAACTAAAAACTGTCTCGTTGGTCTAATGGGTTCGATTCACGGGTAGGACAAATTGTTATTGAGCTATTCCATTGGGTAATTTATAGTAACAGCACTGGCTCTGGATTTGTGCCCGGTTAACGGCAATAGGCTTGCCCCCTATTATAATATATTTAGATCTGTAACATAACTGGCGATATGTGGATGTTCTACCCCTCTGGGGAATTACGGGCGTAATGTTATGTTTATGTAGGAAATGCTTCCATTTACAGTGCTGTAATTCGAGCAACATATTCAAAACTTTCCTAATATTAGCTGCTTCTGTGGTCCAATGACCAAAGACTATAAATTATTCTCAAAAGATGTCACCTGTCACTCACGATTGCGCGGCAAGAATATGATTACCTCAACGTTACGCTTTTTAACTCTGGGAGTAGGTAGAAAATGTACTCCCACATACTATAGGTAGGTACAAATAAAAGCTTTTAAGGCCATAAAAATAATATAAATTCCTTATGATCAAATGTGATCTACTGAAACTTTTGATCATAATATTAAAATGGAAAAAATTATAATTTCAACAACTTTTCATAATAAAAAATTTGGCAAGATAAAATCGATCCATAATAAAAAGCTAAAGTACAAACATCAATAAATTAACGTCGTACTTGTCCCCAATTAAGGGCACTTGTAACCTGTCAATGTCAAGATAACCAGATCTTGATAAAATGTACCGTTTCCTGAGGTCTCGGTTCTTTGACCGCCCGTGAAAGTGGCAATGAAACCCTTATAGGTAACCTTAAGGTTCAGATGATTGTACCTACGACCTTGGCGTGAACTTAAGATTGCATTCGATTGGCAATTACCATCGATGCTCGCCCTGGTATTTATACTGTCGGTATGTCTTGAGACTGCACCTAAGATGCTTGTCTGGCTATATAAATTGTTGTAAGTTCGTGTATTTGTGTGGAATAGTGTAGAATATGCTCGCCAATTTGACGTGGGATGATCGGCGAAATCCTCTTGATTGAAATTACCACCTGTACCCATTCGAGACGAGAATTGCAGGCGTGGTTATATGGTATGGATACTGGTATAAGTGTATCTAAAAATATTTGTGTAAAATAAATGTTTTGCTTGTTTTTTTTTAATAACGTTGCCCCACACTAGGAATTTCTCCTGTATTGTGGGTGCGTTTCTCAAACATGTACCTACACATACACAATCACCCAAGCTCGGGACAAATATCTATGGATCGCACAATTTTTTGTCCCGTGCGGGAATCTAACCCGCAACCCTTAGCGCAGCAGTCCAATCGCTTAGCCACTGCGCCAATCGGGTCGTCAAAATAAAATGTTTATGCGGAAAAACACCCAGACTTGGTACAATTAAATCTGCGGAAACCAAAAATGTTTTTTCACTGCATTATTTTTGCACATTTTCGCAATTCCGATTGAAAATGTCTTTTCTTGTCGGAATACTCAAAAGGAAAAGCCTATTGCGGGTGTCGGCTCGTTGATATTGCATCCAAAAGAGTAGCGAGCTCGGAATCCGGCACAACGACTTTCATTACACGGCGCAATGATGCGTGCTGCGGACGTTGGCAATATCGAGCACAGGGCTAAATCTTAAATGCACTTACATCCGCTGCAGTTGTGATATGTTAGCCTGTAATATAGCCTGCAGGGAAATGACAACCCCTTAAATTGCAAGACACGTCATGGTGTGACCATCACCGATTAAAAACTTGACCTTTTAACAGTTATGTTTGTATATTTGTGGTATGTTAGCTCGTAATTTTATTGGTCAGTTATCGTTACTTTACGTTTAAATTAAAACTCTAAAATTTGTAGATGTATCATGATGTCACAGTCACCGTGCGTCGCTTCAAAGAATCTGTTTTCTTATGCCTGTTCAATAGGTAAATATGCTTCTTTAGCTTACGACTGTGTTCCCTTAAGTCAGAGGACGACAACATTTGTTAGGATGGTTGATATCAAATATCGCTTCTTCTTCTCAGCGTGTCAATGGCAAAAAATATGTGTATATAATAATGTCCTCCTGACCGAATTTCGGTCACGGCGGCCTGTCTCAGCTGAGACTAGCCATCTGCGCAGGAGATATTATAGTGCACAAGTATGCGCGCAGACACAGGTGCACTCCCTATTCCCTTACTCTCATAATTCGATGGGACGGTAGACCGACACGACCGGAGATAGATCAGGCGCAGGACCAACGGCTTAACGTGCCTTCCGAAGCACGGTGGGGTCCCGACATGTGAAAACGGTCACCCATCACAAGACTGACCGCGGCGAGCACGGCTTAACCTCGCAGATCGACTGATCTGCCGGGTAGCGGCATAGCTACGAGCCCCATTACATGTGTATATAACTATAATATATTAAAATATAAAATATCGCTTCATCGGGCCCTCCGAAAATAATAAATAATTAGTAGCACTAATTATATTAATGTATGTACCCAATGTATGTATGGTAGTCCTTATAATAAAAAAAATACAGAATTTACATTAAAATTCAAACGTTTTAAGTATTGCACACCAAGTGAAAGAATGATAGTAACAGAATAAACGACAAATTATGAAGAAGAATGCGGAAACTTTTAGCGGAGATGAGGCGCAGAAACCGCAGGGCTGCGGTTTTAATCTGAGATCTTTTAGTAGGTTATAATGTGCAATAATAACATCAAGTTGTATTTATGCTATTGCAGGAACAATTCTGTTTGTCGTACTGAAACTATTTGAAGTTTGGTGTGGTTGAATTGTAGATCTTCCTTTGTTATTGACAAAGAATTTGCACTTACCTACCAATTTATACTGTCAACCACCCGATTTCTTTGATAATAATTTTTGATAATATGTAGGTTTACACTGCAATATACGAAATATTTTGGCACAACGGATAATGGTCTAATCCACCCTAGCTGTTGTACAAAGTGAGATTAATAAAAAAGGTTAAACGTTTTGTGGTAGCCCTGTATCAACCCGGTTATGAAGGAGTGGTTGGCGACCACTGGCCTGAGTGAGTAGTGTGAGTACCTTTCAAAACATCACGATTAGCATATCGGCACCGCGTTAATCTGTGCTGATAGCCTCTGACTGACAATATAAGGGATAATAAAATAAAATCGGAAGCATGTGTCAGTTGTCAAGAGACGGCTAAATTGTTACGCTTTGAAGGAACCTAGATTGAAATGGTATCAAGACTGAACTGCACGTAACAGTAAGCAAAGCTTATCAAAATAAAAATGGTTTTAAAGCGGTTTAAAAACTCCATCTGTCTAATTTTAATTGGTGTTTTCAAAGTAAATAATTTACATTTTATAACTAAATATTTTAAAAATTCTTTAAATAGTTGTGTCAGGCATTCATGGTAAAATACGATATTTGTCATATTACCTATAACTGCATCGTCCACAAGTCAGCAAACCAGGAACATATATTTTTATATTAATAAAAGTTTACCACGTATTTAATTCCTTCTTCAATTCGCTTTATTCCACAAAATATTTTTAGTATGCTTTTCAAAAGGTTAAAAGATCACTATTCAAATACATTTTAGTTCAACCTTTGTTAATAGGACCGCATAAGGCATTCACATGATAAATAAAAAGTCATCTACTAGCTATAATCAAACCTAATAAAAAGTCAGTTTAATACTAAGTCGAATTGAAATTTGATATACAAGTATAATAAATAACTTATGAGAAAGTAAATCATAATTGATTTTTATATTGTTTATTGTAATGTCGTAAAGTAGATTTAATTTAATTCATCGCCCCATAGGTACTCGGCATTTCTCCTGTATCGCGCTTACGCTTCAAAAATATGAAATGTCACATAAATGATAAAAGATAAATGATTTTTATTTTGCAAATAAACCTATTTATACATACAAAAACACTTAAACTCTGTACAAATATCTGCTGATCACACTAATTTGTCCCGTGCGGGAATCGAACCTGCAACCCTTAGCACTGCAGTCCAATCGCTTAGCCTCAGCGGCAATCAGGTCAAACAAATATATTATACTATCAGTGACTACATGGCAATTGACATTGTTAAAGTCAAATTACTTACCCGGGTTTGACCCCGCAGTGTTGTGCATATGAATCCAGTAAGTAATTTAACCTAAGAGCCAGAAGTGCTTTACGAGCTATAGACAGTAGTGTATCATTACGTCTTCTTTATTATACAGTTTCTCTGCCTATCTAGCTAGACCACTGCCACCGGTTTGAAAATGACGATCTGATTGAAAGTTCCTACTAGGAAACCGATATAGATAAGTTCGTTTAAAAGTGTTTCTTTGCATAAATATTATCTACTTTTAACTGTTGTTTATTATTTTGATTATTGGAAGTTGTTTATCGCCGAGATTTAGTACTTATTTATTGCTTTTTTTTGTTATGTTCTGGTGAATGCCATAGCATACTAGAACTATCTTAAAAGTGCGGTGCTAAAGTATAAATCTGGTATGAATTAGATTCATAGGACACACTAAAGTTAATTAGATAAATTGAGCCTGAATTTAGACAGCCTCCAAAAGACATAGCTTTACAAAAACTTTAGAAAAAACAAGATTCAAAACAATAGACGTAAGCGGAGTCCTAAGTCGTGAAGACAAACTAATAAGAGATGTAAGAAGACAAGTATCTATACATTAAAAAATACAATAACTTTAGTTCAATTACGACTTAACTACTTACTTCTTACTTCCTTATTGCAAGGTGCATTCGTGACAGGGAACAATAATGTAATCGATTTACAGATGAATAAAAAATGTGAACAAAAAACAGCAGAAAGCAAATTACATATTATGTTATCTGCGGCGATCTATTATTTCATTAAATATCTTGAACGCAAGGCCGAGACAAAAGCTACAATGTACGATACATATTCCTATACAAAAGACCAATCATGACTACAAGACTCTGTTCAATATATGTCTCTTCATCTCAATACTGAAATACTAGGTACACGAGAAATAACATGGATGCAAAACAAGGCAAGAGCAAGATAAGCTTTCCGATTCAACGGTTGGCAAAAATAAAAACAATGATTACTAAGGGCGAGAATTCAAAGTATCGCCATACACTATTTTTGTTGTCATAGCTCACTTCGACACGAAGAAACTTAAGTAACAAAACACCCCCTAAGAAAATCCCTAAACAGACTAACGCTAGTCATACCTTAATAGTTTTCTATAACAACATCAAAATCCAATCATGGTACCTGCGTAAAATAATGTCCTAATATTATGTATCTTAACCTAAACGCCTGTAATGACCAGACACCAACGTGACTCTCTAATGGTTCCGCATTGCATATTAACCACGGAACATTACATAAAGGAATCTGGGACTACTATGTACTTAAATTTACTGTTACGCTATGATTTATAACTTAACGCTCGAAACAATATTCGCGTCACACAACATTTGTTTGATTATAGCATAAACAATATATTTTGTGTGGCTATATAAGATTACATTGTTCAATACGATACAAATTTCGATTCTGTTCGATTTATCCATGCGTAGGCGTGACAGCAGATAAACGTTTGACCGCAACATCATGCAAAGATGCCTTTATGAGAGACGATAAGTATAGTTCCCGTCACGTAAAAAGAACGCTGACCGTTAAGTTAATTTTTTGGATTCCAGTCTATTCCAAAGTGTTACGTAACTAGTAAAATACTACATGGTTCTACAGTAAAACATTTACACTTGATTATAAACCACATTAGCCTAGGACCATAGGAAGCGACTATATCCGAGTGCAAACACAGTGGCTGACAGTCGCTTAGCGTTCTTTTTACGTGACGGGAACTATAACTACGTGCGGCAAAACCCTTTCCCTAGGGAGTTAACTATCATCCAGTGTGACTACCATGCGTTTTTGGATTGGATTTACTATTGAAAACGTTTATTATTTCCATGGCAACGAGCACAGAGCTCCCTAGCGTACGCGATGAACTGAAATGGCAACAGCATGGAGAAAACGTGAAGTTTTATGACTGGGTTACTGGTACAGCTAATGCTGATAATTATGTCAGCTCACATGCGTTTTTGAAAACTCGTTTTGGCTCCAATACATGATTTTAATTTTGAAAATATTTGAAAATAATAATGCCTTAATCAATCTATTTACTGTTGTAACTCATGGTAGACTTACCTTCAATGATACCACGTCATAAGACTTTACTTCTTAAATCCACAAGTTCTTCAACGTTGTTTGAATTCGAGCTGCAAACCTCAAAGCTCTTGCGAAAACGTAGCAATAAATATTGTAAAATAATTTTGAGAAAAACTAAACATGATCTTACTCTATGATTATTTACAAAAACGTCCTGCAATTTGAGTTAATTTAAAGCATTATCTACATCCTTATTGTAGTTTAATGATGTAAGCAAAAGTCAAGGTCACACGCCAAATCTTTTATTCAATGGTCTCTCCTAATTATTGCAAAATTTTAGATCCCGTGATAGAGATAAACCTACGGCATGTTAGCGTAGAAAAAATAATAATTCATCACGATAATTCATTGTGACGTCATGTACATAGACAATGTTAAAAAGGTTTCAACATCAATTCAATCGATCAAGTGATAGTGATCTTTTCATTTTATACATTTACAGGAATCCGCCCGCGACTTCGCCCGCGTGGATTTTGAATGTTTTAGCCTTTCTTGATAAATGAGCTATCTAACACTGAAATATTTTTTCAAATCGGACCAGTAGTTCCTGAGATTAGCACGTTCAAGCAAACAAACAAACAAACTCTTCAGCTTTATAATATTAATTATAGATGTTGTAGCTACTGAGGTAGTCGTCGTTATCCAATGTGTACTAAATGTATACTGGTTATCCAATTACATAATGTGTGGTTTGAAGGTCTTTAAATGCTCCTGTAAGCTTACATGAATTCGATATATTTTGACCATTGACTTAAAATCGATTTCGTGAAAAAGGATGACAATGCCACACCTCATTTAACTCTTTCTATTTCACTACAATCCTTGTTCTTAGCTGCTAGTATAAGAGCTAATAAGAGCGTCAGTAAACCAACCCAATATAATTATGTAGATTAGAAAATGACTAAACGTGACTCTTGTCCTATGCCAATTTAAAAATAATTGCAATTATCTTTAATGTAAAGCTATCACAACTAAACGAAGCATTTCTACGTTGAATCCATAGTTATCTGTGCGTGCCAGGTTAAAGATCATAAGCAAATAGGCTTAACAAAGAAAGCCTTCAAACCCGGTTAACTACGATGCAAATGGAATTATTACAGTAACCCACTTACTGGGCCGTTTAACTAAGCGTGGGATGTAGCGCCGTCTGGCATTTTAAATAAATTGATTAAACATACCTCGGAATTCAAAGGCTGAATATTTTGTAAGAATTATTTGCAGAGAAATGTTACTTGAACATTATCAAGCTTTTTTACCTATTATAAATAATAAACCGTCGCCCCACACCAGAAATTTCTCCTATAACGTGGATGTGTTTTATATGAAACATCATATACACCCCGGCTCAAAACAAACATTTGCGGATCACAGAATTTTTTGTCCCGTGCGGGAGTCGGACCCGCAAAAGCTTAGTGCAGCAGTTTAATTTTGCTTTATTCTTCCTATCACCTATATTTACAGCAACAACAACTATACTGATAGGTGCACCTAAGATTGAGAAATGTTTATTACTGCCTCAATATGCGTGAATTAATTGCTCGCAAACAGGATACTTTAACATTTTACTTCTATCTAATCGTAAACGGCAATAAAACCGGTTAACACAAAGCTACAAACTTATAAATGCAGATGACAGCGTCGCTGTCATAACTGTCATCGCAAAGAAAGCTGTCACTTTGACAGTTATTAAGATACGTTTGACGTTAGTTTCCATTTTTACCACCGGCACAGATAAGTTGGTATAGCGCCGACATTCGCCAAACACTTCAATCTATACATAACATTACGATACGTCCATACCGCGCGTCCGCTTCCGTAACCACACTCCTTTAGAAAGTTACAGCATAAAATATTTA
Source organism: Abrostola tripartita (assembly GCA_905340225.1). Lineage (NCBI taxonomy): Eukaryota > Metazoa > Arthropoda > Insecta > Lepidoptera > Noctuidae > Abrostola > Abrostola tripartita. Next base: position 6,333,682 of record HG996504.1, read on the forward strand.
CTTCGAAACAAAATTATTGTTTGCTGTACATTTACGTATAATTATGGCCACCCTCAAAACTCTCCGTGCTGGCTCACCGTTGGTTTACAAACAATACGAATTGACGTGGTCTGTACACAAGTAATGTTACATGGTAGGATCGCGTGAGGAATTCTTTGGTCCACATTAGCACTTCAATGCCTACTTAGCATTAATAAAATGTAAATCAACTCGTCGATAGTTTGTTTATGAAAATTAGTAGCCATATACGGAAAGAAATAAAAAATGTGTCAAGTGCGATCTGTTTCTGGTTTGTCGTACATTGACGTTTAAAAAGTGCTGCAATAAGTTATAATAATTCTTTACGCACAGGTTAGGAGTTATTAAGATGTATTAAGCTATTTATCTGGCTGTAGTGCTAATGCTATTCATTTGGATTTACTGTCGTTTAGAAAAGAAAAAAAAAACACAGACAATAGGCAAAATGTAGTTAACATTTGCCTATTGTCATTTCTTTTCCTTTTTAATAGAACCATAACTGTAAATACCTAATAAGTTAATTATTAGTCATTAAACTACATTATACAGTTTTTAAACAAAAGAACCCTAAAATAAAGAATGATGTCGTTGTAAATATTTATATGAAAAACCTGTAATACAAATGTACAATTTTATACAATTTCCTATTTCTGTATAAAATACGCTTGTAATGTTAACAATTTATACAATAGACATCATAATATAGTACTAGGAACAAGCATAACATTTTTAACAAGCAAACTGTAATTTACTGCTATTCACACCTCCAATGCCAGCTTGTACCTAACGAACTAACAAATTAAAATAAAATAAAAACTTTTTTAAAGGTTAACTTAATAATCTATCTTAATAAATAAAAAAAAGGCGCAAATAAAATACTTAATTGAAATAGGGAAACCTTTTATCTTCTTAAACAATACAAATTGTACTTATGTTTCTAAACAGCGAACTTACCATGAGAAAGTTATAATCAATTTTCGTTCTATTTTTTAATGAGATGAGGTTTAATGAAAAAAATTACTTCCAAAAATTGAATTTCCATGCGTAATATGTCACTTATACTGAACTAAAAATGGCGGATATTTTTCTCTATGATGTTACACAGAAAAAGAAGTTCAGAAAACCCAATCGTACAATGAGTGATGTTGAACATCTACATTAATTATGTCATAACCAAGTCATTGAAGTTAATTGTATTCAAAGAATCCTACAATTCATATATGATACAATAGTATGATAGACGTTGGTTTTTCTCTGAATTTGATAATTGTGGGAACGTTTGCAAATGTGACATTAAAATTATGCACGTTAAGAAAAAAAATTGCACTTACCATTATTCGGTTAAAAGATAAAATAGGTCTTTATTTAAATTGGTTAAACCGGATTTAGGAGTTAAAGATTGTTATTTGAATGAGTAATTATACTGTAGGTAATTAACCTTTAGCGTCTCTTCATAAAACAATAGTAAATTAATTTTGATATCATTTTAGCATAATATTGTTCCCCATGCTAAGCTTAAATTCACGCGGGCGCGGATCGGCAAAGGTCACGGGTTTGAATCCCGTTGCTATCCATTTTAAAATTTCCTTTATCAAAAATAAAATACTTCGTTTTCGGTTCAAAATAGTGTTCAGACATACATATGTATGTAGGTATTATGTGAACATGAAAGTTAGGATTATCTTATTCATTTATATCGCAGACGCATAATACAATTTAAAATTCAGGTGACGTAAGTTAAAAATTGCATCAGATTATATAAATGTGTAAAATATTATTTTTGCACACATCTACATTCTACATATATCAAGTAGGTAATGCATTTCCATTACGTATGTAAGAAGATATGTCTGTACTACAAAAATAATGAATACAGTAACATTATTTCATAATGATATCTACTTATTAGCAATTAACACTAATTATACAGTACCCCGCCGTGTGGTATCCGGCTTAGAGTTGACCACCCCCTTTCCTCCCGTGGGTGTCGTAAGAGGCGACTAAGGGAAAATCCAGAAGATGGGCAGCAGCGTCTTCTGTAACTTGACCACCAATACTGCGATCCCCAAGCCGCTTGCGTGGGGATTACGGCAACCCCCCCCGTCTTTGTTCAACAGTGGACATCTATCGGCTGTTGATGATACAGTAACGAGATAAGTCAAAGATTCTCCACGAGTAGATCCCTAAGTACGCTGTGCGCATCCCGGGCTGTCAATAAATTGTTGTTGACTGCCAATCTCTTAACTCTTCAATCTATGGCACTACTAACGACCATCCCATGTGACAATTAGCTCTAGACAAAACGAAGGAACGAAGGAGAAGAATATTTATATTAGCTCAAATGGAATTAAGACTCGGAACCAATATAATTCAACAGACAGAAATCCGTTTCAAGTCTGAGCGCTGGTGCGTGTTAGGTTCATGTCTGCACACATAAATCATGATACAGGAGAAATTCCAGCTGCGTCGCAACGTTTTATATAAAGGAAAAATGTTATGAATGCTATCGGACTTATCATTACTATTCAAATACGTAATAATGAAGTTATAAGTTGCTTGTAAGTAACCTGTTACGACAACTACTAGGCGTAACGTTTTGAATGAAATATGCTGACAGTCCGCCGGTATTAGGTATGATATACTGATATAACTAATATACCGCGCGACACTGCAAGAATAATGATTTGGCGCGGTTACAAAAGTTCGACGTTCGTTGATGTCTTTTGCAAAGACCGGATGAAACGTGCGCATGAGTTTACAGCTTGAATAAAAATTACTTATCAAAGTTTAATGCTGTAAGTATTATATTATTTTATGCTGTTATATAAGCATATATTGCTGCAAATGTGCTGGTGTCTTAGTTACTAAAATTTTGAAGCTTTTCTTTCCATTTAACTTTAAACATTTTTAATCAGAAGTATTTTATTTTGTAGATCCAGGCACCTACTTACTTCCTGATATTAATTAATGTTTAGTCAAAACATACAAAATGTGTATCTACGCTGCTTTTGACTAAAATCTTAAAGCTTTTTTTTAATTCTATTTATTCCATATGTGCTGATTTTTTTCAATATTCTTATGATATATATTTTTGTACCTATTTAACGTGATAATAATTAATTATACGTAGACGCGATTCTCACGTCAGTGCAGTCATTTGCTTGAGATTTGTAATTTTAAATGTCATCGTAACTTCACCAGCAAAAGAAAATGAAACTTTACCAATATCGTTACAAACGCACGCTATCTCGTGATACCCACATAGTGATGAATTAATTTTAAATTGATTGTGGTAAATGTTACATTATTTCCAATATTTAAATAACTCACCGTAAGGGAGACGACGTAACTTGTACCACAAAACTGACCAAAAAATATCCTTTCAACTTTCGAATTTTTATTATGGCAACACCGGTTTTATTTTATTTTTATTTCACGAGTCACTTTCTCGGGGCAAAAGTCCGCACGCGTTTGGCATTCGAATTGCAGTTCGAAATTTGAAAACACCGTGCGTTGGGGAGCAGGCGTGTGGCTTCGCTCCGTTCGAGACGATGACTGAGAAGTCAACGGCGCGTTCGTTCCCCCGCGCATCGGTCAACGCAGTTCGAAAACTATAGCAAGCTCCTAGCGACTGAAAGTCACATGCGATATGCATTACTTTCAATGTTAGCAGGTTTTCCTTCAGCTTGCTAACCTTACAGCCAATGGAATCCTTGCAGTGCTGTGAGGCTCATCTGTAATCGCAAAACAAAGAACGATAGCAGCCGATTAGTGTGCTGTGAACACTCGGCAAATATAAGCGGTTTTAGGGAAACAAATACATATTTAGCGCGTGTGTTTAACGTCCTTTTGTTAAAAGTTAATTATTTTTATTACTCAGAGTGTATTTTGGTTTACTTAAATAATTAGATTAGTGAGTTTTTAAGCTACATTTTTAGAACTAAAAAAATGGTGCAATCAATCAATCACATACGTTTTGATTATTATGGGCCGATATTTCAATGGTCAGGTTAATTTTAGTTGAAGGATCAGATAGTCATTTTGACAGTTTATGTAAGAAAACTCAAAACAAACAATGAGTAAAATTTATTCTACGGATAAAAATATCGGCCATATGACATCTTTGGTTGTGTTGAAGCGTTTTGATTATGTCAGTCGTACTCTTATTACCACACGGAGTCTTTCGTCAGCAGCAGCAGAGCACAGGTGGCCGGCCTCGCTAGATACAAAATGGCCGTTATTCTTTTGTTTTAATAACTTATTTCTTCACTCCGTATTGGTGACACAGACATGAAACAGTACCGGGATTTGTTTGAACCAAGTTGAGAACTCAAATCGAAGCTGCTGATGTAGCTTTCAATTTCAGGTGTTTTCGAAGTCCTTTTAAGGCACAACATCTGGAATGGGCCCCGACAGAAAAATAGTCTGATTTCGACTCCCATAACACAGGATTTACACTGACCGTCATAAAATAGGTACCTTGAGTGCTATATAACACTTCTGTCAAGCATTGATGGTGATGACACACCCTTTCCTGAAAATATATATTGTGTTACTTTATTGAAAAGAAATTGTAATTATTAAGCTGAAACGTTAGATAACAGCTATAAAATAAACCGTGATAAACCATAATAAGTTCTTACATTATGTCTTGTATTCATTTACCAAAAAAGAAAACGATGTGATCCTTATTATGATCACACAGTTATGGGCCAACCAGTGATGTGTCAAATAGAGCCGACTAAAACTTTATGAATGAAACAGAGTAATGCCATCTGCGAAAGTCGGTTGTAAGAGTAATCTGAGGTGAACGAGTCATCCTGACATTTGGACAACGTGGTAGGTAACCTGTTCATCATTGTGACCTTTGGATCGACTCGCAGATAAACACAATCCACGTATAGGCACCTCTACCAGCTTTATTATTCTTTTTGAATATAATTTGTTTGTTATGTACTTACACACATAAAAATATTAATTAGCCAACTGTATTTGTCTTTGAATATTGTCCTAACAGTCCTGATGCAAAGACTTTGACATTATAAATGAACAGAATTTCAGAACATGTAGTTTAAAATTACGGAAATTCTAACCGAATTTTGGCGGCTTGGTGCCCGGATCTCCTAAATACTCATAATCGAATGGAAATGAAACAGTTCTCCAACAAGACCATAAGAAATATAAGGTTCTATGCCTTAACTAAAATGATGAAGAAAGAGATTTCCTTAAAGGGAACATAGTTTCTTCAGCTCGGCTCCTGGACACTCACTTTTTGCCAATGACGGTTTTGTTTTTTCTGTGAAACTCACTATACTGTCACTACAGTGTTGGTATTACGAGTACCTACTCACATAACGAAACATTCTTTGGTAAAATCTTTTTGTTATTATAAAGCAATTTAACTTACAAACGAAAATCTATGTAATACTCCGTAATCCCTTGTAATAGTTTGTCGTGAGTCTATGCGCACGATTCTGTAGTACACTGGTAGGCGCCGCCCGCGCGGTCTGCGCATGATTGCGTAACGTCGCGCATTTACAACTTTTAGTCTGCGCACGCTAACTTTTGGATTACGACAATTTCGCCGATTTGTACTTATTGATAATCGTACTTTTATTAATTATGATTTTCTGGTAAACTAAGATTCATATTGGAGTATATAAGGACAAAGAACTAATTCAGCTAATAACATAACGAAAGGAGCCTTTGTAAAATACTAATAAACCCTGAAAACCCTTAACGAATATTATACGAAATAGGTAGGTATCTACCTAACTACTTATCTGCGCAATAAATAAAATGCTAAAATTGATACAATCTCCAACTAATTGTCTATACGATTCACAATAATAATATAAATTATGTCCACAGAAGATAATTATCTATAAATTAAAGATTGCGTAATGTCCATTGCGACTGGTGTCACTTATATACTTACTTGCCAACGAGAAGCAATTGCAACCAGCATTTCTACATACCTAGGTTACGCAAACTATATGAAACTCGAAATAGCTTAATAGGCTACATCCGATCTTAGTCCAGTTGACGATTCTGTGAACCTATTCACATAAAAACAAATGTATGAATGTTTATACAACCTGTAGGTATGTATAAATATTAGGTACATACATACCTAAAGTCACGCCTGTTTCCCAGAGTACCTTTTTTTGTTTTCGGGGGAAACTTTTAAAAGGCAACCGGCCCCTGTGGGTTAGGAACCGGGCAGTATGGAATTAATACATCACTAAAATCACCCCGACGGTCACCATCTTTACAAACAAGGTCCCAGGACCTTTTAAAAGACCAACTCCGGAACCTCCCCATGAAACGTCTATTTTGCACATTCCGGGGGGGACACTGTAAAGGGTGCACGGGTCCTTACCATCGCTGTACACGATGCACGTGACCACCTTGCCGACGTCTCTGGTGTCGCTTTATAGGCTAACAGAGTCTCCTTCTCTGTGCGCCCGCAATCCCAGAGAGTACCTAAGTACTTATAGTGACTGAGTAGCCAGAGAAACATAGATTTTTATTAGCTACGATCCTGGCATTGTTCTCAGTTAAGGGTTCTCGTAAAAACAGGGTACCTGGCTGAAGGTCTCCTTTTAGTTCCCGCCAAAGACTGGTTAAGGAGATGAATACTAATAAGCGTTAACTACAAGAGAAAGCACCCAAAGATCAGTTTCCAACGGATTTGAAACAACTTGATTCTCTCAATCTACTGTAGCCTAAGCGTAAATAATTTGTACCTGTTTTGCACCAATAAAGTCTAGACCATTACGATAATCTAAACTTACTGTCATCGATTTATCTGATTGGTCTTCCTAATCTTTGCCCTATTAATAGGCACCTACGACGACATTGAGATGAAAGATCCCCAGACAATTAGTCAACTCCTGAGGTAGGACTAGTTTTAATATTGTTTAAAGTGACTAGCTACAACTGTAAAAACAGAAGAATAGAATTCGGCCGAAGTCAAGGGAAAAGATCAAACAGAATTCGTACCGTTCAGAACTTGAATACCTATATTGAGCAATGTACGCATGGTTCGTACATGCAAGGTCGTTTATTTGAGATCCGACCGTATGTATGAAATGGAAATAGAACACCCACTGAAGTATGTATCTATTATAACTGACAGATATAACACAATCATCTAAATCTGATAGAGGCAATATCCATTCGACAGTATGTTTCTGAGATGTCTAATTTGATTTCGTCCAATACATTCTTCTACCATAACAGTTTAGTTAAGGTCTGATTTCATGTTAATAATGACATTTATTTCTATGAGAACATAGTCAAAAGTAACGTTTAGCCCACGAGGTTTAACAAATAATTATTTGTACTAGTGTTACCTTTTGAGTTTAATATCCTACCTTAATCAGTCTGAACTCGTTCATAAAAATCGCATTATTATTATTAATTCTGAAATAAATTATACATAATATTCACTTTATTTTGTAGTCGACTACTTCTTCAAATGTCAGTCGTTTACGTTATTTAATAAAAATAATTATATCAAACACGTTTAGTCTTCAAATTTTACGATGTCACATTCTTTGGCTGATGGATTTGAATATGTATCAATTTAAATGTTATCAATCTAAATAATTATAATATATACACGTTTGTTAAAATGTATCTATATATGTCTTCATTTCTAAATCTTCAATCGTTTCACAATTCTTACTATCAGGCAGCAAAAAATCTGAGAATAAAAACATGTGATACGTCCAAAGATGTTATACCAAAATATATTAAATCTAGTTTGTATGTTAATGGGCTCAAATTCCCCTGATACAAAAGGTTATTAGGTCTATTAATTATTCACATCACCAACATTTTAATTCAAAGCGGTTAATTAAAAGTTCTAACGATTGCTACAAAATGGCAATAAAATATATATGAGAGTGATACCGGACCCGATTCACAGAACTTGGCATATAAATATATAGGTAGATTGTAAGGATCTTATTACCCTTGGATGAATATATTTTGGTCATCTTTCAACATTGTTGGTATATTCGTTTCGAAGCTTTCGTGCTTAAAAGAATCTTTAAAAGTGCTTAAAATGATCTGCGTCATGGATTATGGTCTTTTGGAAGCTACGATTGTCTCGCTGGTTCACATAGCAGAGCAGTAAGAGCACCCATAAGAAATTTTATGTGGAGGACCTTAACGAAAAACACATGGTTAATCTGGATTGAACGTGTGAGGGAGCAGGGAGTGCACCTATTTTTGCACATAATGCACTCTTATATCTCCAGCTTTCGGCAAGTTCTATTTAAAGATTATCTTCCGTGAGTTACGAAAGTAAATAACGCGAAGTTTTACAAAACGTGGGTCAGCGGGCACGTGGAAGCATTTTTGAAAATAAATGTACCGAGAAAATTGTCATAGTGATTTCTGAATACAACAGATTTTAGTTCATCGCATCGATTTCAGGGGGTTTTGTAGGTACTCCTTGCCATTGTCATAAAATAACAAACTGTTAGGAAATTCAAAACGATTTAAAATGCAACAACTCATGGTAAACACACTGTACTCCTGGGTCCTCACCGAAAATCATGCAATGCTCAATGACGCTATATTGTCATTTGAATGCCTCTAATAATTGTTTTATTTTCATAAATCCATATTTTAATACTTAGGTACTGCCATTGTTTAATTTAATGAATGCTTAAATATTATCATACAGGTATTAGACAACAATTGAGTTGACATTTCCTAGGCACGTGTCGAAGCAAAAACTATATTTCTTTAGAAATGTTAGGTTTTTTTGTGAAAATGTGGTTTTGCTAACCAAATATTAAATTAAGCGTGTATAGATATTGTTTGGGTATTTTCCTAAAAAATTATTCGACTAAATGTACACACACTTTTGTTAACCCTCTCCGGTTCTATCGTACTATACGTCTATCGTTTCTTCATGTTAGATTCGTAATTACCATTTATAAACCATACCTAATAATTTAATAGACCAATAATCGCCAAAAAGAAAAAGGACTTTTAATTTGGTTATTTATTTTGAAGCAAAAACTAAAACACTAAAAGTGTAAAAATAGACTTCTTGCAATCTCATTTCAAATTCTATTAGAAACTGAGATCAGATCATTTGATTAACGCAAAACCAAATTAAAACCTGCATGACAAAAAAAAACTTTTAAATTAAAATCGGAACACATTTAAATAACGAAGCTACCAGACAATAAAGTTGCAAGGTCTAGTACCCTAGTATATAAATTAGACCCTAGATTTATAAAAATGATGCTTTTATTATTTTATTATTATTGGAATTATGGCTTTTGGCAACACATACCATATTTTCATAATTATTTTACATTTAGATTAGCTGCTCGAAGATATTATGTAAACCTTACACGCGTAAACCCAAAGATTCCTGAAACGACTAACTAGCTCGTTTAAGGTTGTTATAAGCATTATGTTGACATTAACCCTGGGTTTAAAATATTTCGTTTGATGAAAAAAATCGAATTTGAAATAGGTAAGCTATCTTTTGAAGATTTTGGTATCCATAACGAAAAATATTAACTAACTTAATTAAAAACAAGACTTACAATTAATTGGTTTCTTTTGTACTAAATATAATAAGAATTGAAATTGCTAACCGCATCGTAATAGTCAATCAAATACTTTATTTTTATTAATTCAAGTAATTTATAGACACAAAAACATCCGCATGATATCATTATATTGAATAAAGAACTATAAATAAGAGGATCGACATTAAAAACTCAAAAAAACATTTGTATTTAAATTTTGATGTGAAATTGTATACTTTACTTACATGAATAAGACTGTATTATCAACTTAACTCAGTAAGCAGATGCAAATAGTAAGTTCTAATATCAATATGTAAGATATTAAAATTAATTAGATTGGAGTATAGTTCCAAATTTAGGGACTTAGAATATTGTAACTAAGTACTCTACCAGACATTTTCCGTTGTAGAAGCGAGACGCCACATTACACCGCTCGTAGCGGCGGCAGCATCTCGCTTTCCCTATAAAATGTCCTGCTTTAAGTGTTCATAGTAAGGGGGGCAGACACTAAAACACCTCTACAGTCTTCTTACCATTTTAATTAGTAAAAACCATTCTGTAGTTTTGTCCACGAAGCTGTATTTTGTTTCTTCCGAGACCCTTGATCGCCTTCTTTATTAACCTTTTATGTCATAATTACCACACGAAATACAGACCTCGTTTCTCAAAAGGCTAAGAATAGCAGTGATGAATGGCAGGTGTCTTGCTCTGTTCTGACTCATTCATACTTTGTTTTCAACCTTGTCTGTACTCAAATGTTTCATATTAATGGGTCGAGCACTGTTGCTGTTAATGGACTTCTATTGAATGTATTGACAGTGCTAATCACCATGCTGTTAACTAACAAGTTGCGTATTAATTAGGAGAATGTTTCGTATAGCGACTGTACTCGTATTTGCTGCAGATGTGGGTGAACGTATGTTGTTAGTAATATTGTTGTTGGCAATAATTACCTACTATCTTTACAAACAAGAGTAATTACTACATAACCTTTTGACGTAGCATAGATTAGATAACCTATTATCTGTATCGTGGTTATATAAATAGGTAAATACTCCTTCATCACCACGCCTGTATTCCCCGAAGGGGTAGGCAGAGGTGTACAGTTGTACACCTATATATCGCCAGTATGTTATAGGTCCCAATGAAATAGGGGGCGAGCCCATTGCCATTAACCGGGCACAAATCCAAACTTCGTGCTGTTACAGAGAATTACCTAATGGAAAAAACCCAAAAGCACTTTGCCGGAATACTTCTTCATATATGTATTTGTTCTCCATAACACGGATGCCTTGCATCAGTTGCAGATTGCAGATTGACGTATAGTCGTTGCTCTTTAATAATATAGAACAGATTAATTAATATGATTAATATTCCTAAGTTGCTATTATGAGAAGAGAAATTAGGAATTTTTGCTTAGGTATGTTTAATAATTTAAAATTACCGGCCCTGCGTTCAGAGATTTTTTCCTTTCCGTGTACTGTGTCAATTTGTACAAATTAAATGTAATCCTAACATGTTTTTATATATGTAATTCCGACTGCAGTTTTGCACATTGGTATTACGCAGGATGTCATAATCGAATTAAATGCGCAGCGTGTAAAACGATTCAACGATGAACGCGATCTTTGTATATTAAATGACAAATCGTCCAAATAGGCAATTACATCGTTTTAGAGTAATAGGAGTTGCCTCACTTTTGTGCGCGTTCATAGATTCTGGCTTGTTCTGTATTCTGAAGTTTAATAAATCAATTAGGGAATCATTTAGCTCTGCTTTGTTCTAAATTCGTGCCACTCCTTTTCTAAGGTGTCGAGGTCAATACAAAATTGCAGCACTAAGTCTGGACATCCGGACACTAACGTCATATTGTCAGAAAATAGATTAATATCAGTACAATATAAAATATGATATTGTTATATCTCATATTTTTCTCACGCGTTGTATATGCAAAATATATTTAGAAAGGAATGAGATTGAATTCAAGGTGGTCTACTAATCCGAAACTATACGAATCGGTGTTAGGTTCTGAATAGATTGGTTGCGAAATAATACAAACGCACTAGCAACACTGTCGTTAATCAATCCTTTATAGATGTTTGATTACTGTTCAAATAGTTGCTACTCACTTTTAGGCACCTCACTGGTTTTGGAATCCTATTGCGAACCCAGCATTGTAAGGTTTTAGTGGGTAGGCCCCTGTGGATCTTATTCGGTCTATGGGGAAGAGTCCTACATACTCCCGTCGTCTCCCAACGGCAAGGATCGCGTAATTAATTTTCCGCTCTCCAAAAAAGGTATTTACCCCACGAAACTGTGGTAGGATAGGAACATAAGTAATTAGGTTTTAATATCGGTAGCCAACAAGAAAGTAGGAGGTTTTGAATTCGGTTTTAAGTTTTTATTTAGCGATATCTTTGCAAACAGATACTTACCTCATCATCATCACTTACCTATTCGGTTCGTCTTTATGTAATTTAAAAGATGTTCTCATGTTCAGAGTCTAATTGATTCTTCTATTGTGTATTTAATTATGACGATGAAATTTTGTCAAGTTGCCAAGTTGTGATGTGATGCACCAATAGTAAAATGCGAAAATCTGTACAAGGGAATCAACGGAACCCGAAATGTCTAAAAACAGCTGAAACAATATTGACGTGATTTGTCAACGAAAAGTAGGTCAATAATTGTAAATTACACAAATTATAATCTGTCTGTTCCTATATCGGATATAGTTAGTGTCGAGGGTAACTGGTACGAAAATATTTATAGATATCTGTAGGAAATGATCAGTGTAGCCTAGCCTTAAACGAATCGACCTTGCTGCTAAAAACAGCTGTAGTTTTGAGTGCCATTGAGCACCAAAAGTATTTCACATGGCACACCCATGTTATTCGCATTTATTTCAACTATATCGGTATTTGTTGAGGGAAATTATCTAATAAATGAAAAACATTACTCTGGTTTTTTGAACAGTAGTGTAATAAAATCGCTCTTGGAGTTTGTGCGTTCAATAATGAATCATTTGAATAAGGCCAGATAGCCCGCTCGAAATATTCTAAATTGACGAATATAGGTCAAATGTGATAGTCAGGACTTAATGGCAATCCCCGTAACTAAGATAATAATAGGTAATTAAACATTATCTTAATAAAGTCGTATTAGATTGTTTTTGGCTGAAACAAAGTTATAATTTGTTATAAATATAATAATTTCGAATCAATTGTGATCAAAAGTTTTTTTAAATATGATATAAAATTACAAAAATAATTATGCTAAATAATACAAAAAGATTCCTTCGAGCCGGATTTGAACCAGCGACCTATGGATATCAGCACCTTAACCTCTACAGTCCACCGCTCTACCAACTGAGCTATCGAAGGCTTACGAAGATAGTTGAAATAGCGAATCGCTTACTATATACGTTTTAAATTCTATTCATATTCTCGTTTTTCACTTTGTCATCGGTTGAATACATTTTTACTCATACTTTTAGACTTTTCGGGAAGTCGTATGCAATTTATATCTTATGGTTTAAAAAATCCATAGGCAGTTCCTTCTTGTAGATACTAATTATTAAATCGTATTTATTGAATTTCCAGAAAAATCTTTCGAAATAATAATTTTACAGCTCTTAATAGCAAAAACAGTCATATAAAAAAAGATCTTCAAACGCAAAAAGAATCGCCCCCGGGTGGGCTCGAACCACCAACCTTTCGGTTAACAGCCGAACGCGCTAGCCAATTGCGCCACGGAGGCGGATGATCCTACATGCGAAATAACGAATTCCACTATTTAGCTATAAAAAGTTAAATTATATATCATCTAAACATGTAAAAGTATCTATTTATGTTTCACATACAAACTCAAAGTTTTTTCCTGTCAAGTAATGCAAGAACCAGTAGCGCCACACCTACACGCGATCCATTTACAGATGATTTGTTTTATTATACTAAATTGTGCTCGTATCGGGACTATTGGAAGTAGGATTACCTTGGTAATGCAATAGAGAATAGTAAATTTTTTGACAATAGAAAGATGTACAATAATACTGTGCGCCGAGTACAAGCCTGTCTGAAGGGTAAGCGTAGACCGAGATAAGTGCAAAACATTATTTGATAACACTGAATAAATAACTCTATAACAAAAGCAATAAGGTGCACATTGATTTGGGTACAACACTCGTTCCCTCGCGGTCGGCTGGATTAAGTACGCTCGGGAATATACAATGTACCCATGCTTAATCAATTTCTTACATTATTGTTACAGCAATACAGTTCATTTTTCAGTGTTCCAGAAAAATATATAAGTCTGTCTGACCCCAAGTTAAGCTAGCATGCTGAAGCTCCGATAATAATTCAGTGAGTAAATCATATTTGTAAATATACTGAAATTAATTAACTCTATAACAGCACGGTGCACTATGAATTTCACAATCAATAAATGGTTTTACTTACGTTTTCACAAAACCGTAAGCCCATATTTTTACTAGATGGCGCTGTCATCGCTTTATCGCGCTGAAAGCGCTGAAAAATCTTAAGGATGAAGACTGACGTTACCAACATTTTGGGTGCATCCTATAATTTAACATTATTTAAGGTGTGTTACCTACTCACAAAAATATGTCTTTGTATGTACGGAGATTTAGAAGCATTATAATAATTTTATAAATAGGTACTTTATTTATTTACATGGTTTTCTGTTCTAGTTTTCAAAGGCAAAAACCAAAGCATTGTCAGCAAGTCCATAGTCAAGTATTTGTACCAGTATGTACGTTTAAATAAGGGCAGGGAAAGGGCAGTACAATACAGCACTCCAGTTCATGGTAAGAGTAAGGTCACATTGGCATTTCACGACTGTATTCGAACCATAGAACATGACATAGACATAATAACTTGTCAATGTCCATTTATAAAAATATTAAGTCAGTGTGCACGCCTCCTTTGATATTCCATAGACGTGTTCTAAGTTTGAATAGTAATGTCTTGTTGACAGGAGCTTATATTTGCGCGGGAAGTTTCACCAAAAATGTTTGTCACCAATAATTTTAAAGGACAATAATATAGGAACCTATCTTTAAAAAAATCATCAGTTCCAATTCCAAATTGGTGACTGATATTTCTAGTAACATTCATCATATCCGCCTCAGAGGTAGTAGACTCCGTGCACAAAATCCCTTTTACATGATAGATTCAGTCCGAATTTGACAATTGGAATGAATGAGGAATGTACTAAACGTCGTCAGTAATGAACTCCATAACATAAACTAAGATTTATGGCAGCCAATAAATTTAATTAAGCTCCCAAAGATGAGTATCAAGAGCCAAGTTTGAGGATGATTTCATAAAAAAAACTAGTCTATGCTAATATTATAGCTGTTTCGATAAATGCTAATTGGTGTTTCAAAATGGTCTGCAACATGTTAGGAGCAAGACGAACATATTTCGCGGATGTAACCTAATTGGAATGTTAAATGTCATGGCAAAAGACGTCCCTCGTGGGAAAATGAATGATACCTCCCTCCATACAAACTTCAGTAACCCGCTTCGGGACGAGATTCAGTCAACTACATTACTTTCTTCAATTTGCCATCATGGACGTCCAATCTTTTTTAACCCATAACTCTTCATATTTTTTACAACATTCATCTGCCTTCCAGTTTCTAACCGACTATCGGGTGAGTGATTTAATGTTGCATTGATCAAAATATAGGTAGGCACCGTGTCTGCTCATCATCAGCTCATCCGTATCAGGTCCTTGAGAGACATATTCTGGCATGGTAGATAAAACCCACTTATTTGTTTAACCACGTGTAGACTTGCCGACATTAATGGGAAAGAAAGGCAATCCAGTGATCTTTAGGGACCAAAGACAAAAATAAATCAATAATTTGAAGGCACATACAATGAGAGAAGTGCGGAGATAGCTACATAACACAGCTTTCATTCACTTATCGCGAAACAAGGCCTAACAAAAAGTGAGTCAGATCACTAATGTGTAGAAAGCTAGAGAGTGTCTTACGTAACCAAGAAGTCAGTTCGGCGCAGCACTCTCATTACGTTACACTTAAACAATCAAATCAATAAGTCAGATTATTTTAATCATAGTGTTTCTACTATGGGCAAGAGCTACAAGCACGTAAGGCTAATTGAACAAGGGGGTTAGGACTTGAGGATTAATGTCTTCTTAATTACAATAGAGTCAGAAGATTTTATAATACTGGTATTAAATTATTAACTTTTTCCTAAAAGTCATTAGATAGTAAGAGCATGATGGTACTACTTGGTAATTTGTTATGACGTCACACCAAAACGCAACAGAATTAGGGTGCGGCGATTAACGTCACTTAATCCTAGCACGAAAGTCACCACACCCTTCGTGACGCGGATTAGAAAGACCGGTCCTCGTGTCACTCGTAGACGCGACTCCCCGAAACTCGAGCCTGTGTCCTGACGTCCGCATGGCTGACGTACCCGCACCACGCTCGCCTGCTGTCTATGACGTTTCGAGTGCTACGTGAGGACTCGTGTTGACGTAGCTTACAATTGACATGAGATATGCAAGTTAAGAAGCTAACAGTTCTTAGGAAATGCAATGGCAAGCATTTCCAAGTATCGGGATGCGGCTAACAGCTCATAAGAAAAAAAAACTAGGGAGGTTTAAAATAAAAGGTAACTATAAGCTCATATTTAAGAATATAATACATATTATTTTTATTTACAAAATCATAGTTAAAAAAATTATGCATTATTCTGCTTCACTATCTCATTAATAGTTCATGTGACCAAATATTTACTCTTGATTTATTCTAGAGCTAGTTTTTAAATAGCACAATAAATTATTATAAAATAACATAATATATACCTCTTGGTATGCTTATTAAAAACTGGATTCGTTTTCGTATACCCACCCTAGCCGGTATTATTAGGTTGATGACTTCTAACATTTAAAAAAAACTATAATTTCAAAATGAGAACAAATTACTGGATTGTTAAATTAATATTGAACAGATACACAACTGACAGGCGGTGATTTAAATTTAAAGTTATCCGAAGATCCGCTGAAATGGCAATGGCCTTATTAAATAAAAAAGGAAATGCCGACGCCATCTAGTTCCTTATTGATTAAAATCTGGCGTGCAGAAGTGTTTGTGAAAACCTATTTACAGAAATAAATCATTTCTTTATTCAAATTGCTATTCACCACAATATAGTATTTACTTATACTATGATTCCTTATGATTCAAATGATTACCAATTTGATTTACCTACTACATTTAAACGGCATCAAAGTAAAGTCGTAACGCCTGTATCTGTCCCCGTCGTCTTATCTGTTCTGCTAAAAATGTCATCTACCCTAATCACAATTCATTCATGATCATTATCACAAAAGAAAAATGGCCACCAAGATCGATTTAAAAAGTCACGCCTTTTCGCTATAAACAAGATTGTGGTACAAAGGTTATTGTTTAAATCATGTTAACATTTGCGTCGCCTTCACCTTTCCGTAGGGCACGAGAAACTGGGACAGACAGACCAATTATATTCTATCGTTATCGATACCGTAACCGTTCACTTCCTACTGCAAGTCCGGTATATCTTGATTGAAGTGGTGTTGCAATTCGTAGGTCTATTAATTTTCTAGCCAATGTTGCAAGTTTACAACGTGAGGTGGGAAAATAATTTTATTAAAAATAATTTTATTAACAAATTGGTTTTGCTAAGTCGGATTGCAACGATCTATTCTATACAATGCATTTAAACGATGCAGTACTATTTGATATACATCAGTGTCGAATGTCAATTTGACTGATAACTGATGATAAATATAATTATATCATATAATATAGGTACATCAAACAGGCTATTCGAAAATAAACCTATTATGCTGAATAAAACCTGTGAAATAGCCTGTTACTTTGCTTCTCTAACAATGAGACAGTCAGCCGAATCTCATGGAAAATAAATTTATGTAATAAGTTAAATATAAGAATTGTAAGAAAACTTACAAATGGTTAAGCACCCACAGCATAGTAACCACTAGGCTTAAGCGATTGAAATAGGCCCAAGCTCTATATTTATTCAAACACCTACAATATACCCTTCAACATTGCTTTTTGAATTCCTATAGATTCTTATACCAATACAATTATAGTGGCTAAGCGATTGGACTGCTGCGCAAGGGGTTACGGGTTCAATACCCGCACGGGACAAAAAATTGTGTGATCCGCAAATGTTGGTCGCGAGTCTGGGTGTTTGTGTATGTGATATTTCATGTTTGTGAAACGCACTCACGATACAGGAGAAATTCCTAGAGCGGGGCGACTTTTTTTCTTTAAAAAGAACAAAAAATGTGATTATAGAACCGATTGTAACATAGTCTTTGATTACTATAACCCAATGTAACTCATTACATGATTTGACAAGACAATAGGCTGGATTACATTTTCCCATAGATATTGAATGAAATAGTTTAGCAATCTATTGTTTGACAACATAGTGTTATTGAAAAAGTCTTTGTCCGTATATGATGTTGGCAAGGTTACAAAGATACAATTTTGCGCAATATGGTCATCTAATACCGCAATTTTGAAATTTTAAATATCTATAAATGGCGCTACTTCAAAAAAACTTAAATTGGATTTTAAAAATAGTATTGGTATATACACAGATGTTTTCTTCATAGCTTCCTTTGTTATTATTGACCCTAGAATGGGTATACTTTTGAAATTCCCATCCCTCTTTGTCAGGCAAGTAAAACTTATACCTAAGAGCTTAAAAGTTTTTGATTTAAAGCACCTTAACTATTTCTGGTTGATGATCATTGATCAGATAAATTTCTTATTAGCAGTGTTTAGTTTTTGTTCTCAATAAAAAGACAGAAGTAAATGCACATACTACCGAAATATTTACGAAACAATTATCTGTCATTACATCATAATATTTACAGTATTTTTAATCGGCCTTGATATTGACCACAGAACGGTGATATAATTGCATGTTTACGGTAGCTGACAACTTTTTCAAGGGAAGTAAAGTGAAGGTTAGCTTTCAAATCAGCTGTAACGAGAGCCATTGAAAACTGGCCAGCACTTGGCTTGGCAGTGGAACAAAAAAAAATATACATCATTTTACTTTTAACACTGGCAGGCAATTTTTCAACATTCACTCCAGTTATCAAGAAATTAAAAATAAGGAAACATTTGAAGCTCTATACTAGGTCAAGTTTGTCTGCTGGGCTCATTGAAACAAAAGCGCGTTCTGAATTCAAAATAGTAAGGAAAATATCAAATAAGGGCCTGCAACGTACCACTATACTTACTCATAAGACCATCCTTATATTAGCCTCGGCGAGTATCGATTTTCGTATGTATAAGTGCATCTTGCTCATCGTATAAGCTTGAGCCATGAGCAAATATCACATGGAAACGGGTCATGCCGTGGCGATTGGCCAGACAACAACGACGATAGAGGTTGTCTTTCCAGAATGCCCGGGTCTTAATTAAGTTTCGTCACTTGTTTCTAAATTATCCTTTGAAGCTGCATGGAGGTTTAGCGAGTTCATATTGTGTTAGATCACTATCGCCAGATAGCAAACAAACTCTCTCGTCTTTTGAATTTTATGGGTAAGAAGCAAAAGTCACGAGTTCTAATGGTCCATGGTTGGCTATCATTAAAGTTAGCTGATTAATCAGGTATCTTAAGGCCGCATCCGTTAATAAAAAGTATGAATCATGCATATGAAACTAATAATTATTTAATTAAGTTAGTGCAGATTTATAACCCGTTGCAAGACTTTTTATGAAAGATATGAGCTCACTCTAAGCCCGGTTATTATCTACTAATTATCCAAAAAGAGTCTCCACCATTAATATGTATAGTCTGGTACTCCCTGGAAAATCTAACATGCAACCTTGTTGACTTGCTATTTCATTCCACGCCATGAACTAATCTCATATCTACTCTGTACATGAAAAATATACTTACTTACTATTAAACATCATTTACATGTGATGTATGTGATGAAAGGCGACTTTTCATTGACAATCTTCGGAATTCTAGTCTTTCTTCATTTTCCTCAAATTACGCGTCTAATTTCACACACACAGATATGAAATATTTACGTCCGTACATTGTTAATATCGATGTCAGCTGCCAGAATCATGATACAAAAACGTTAATTAAATTAACAGCAGCACGATCATTTTCTATTCGACGAATCATTTTGAAACTCATTGGCTAAAAACTTGGTTAGTATCATTATCGAGTATTACAGTATTGTAGAGACTGGTGTATCAGTATTGGTATACTTACTTTAAAGTCTAACATTTAAGGAGGACGAATGAAGAATAGAATTCCCTTTTGGTGCCGGATAATCAAGTCGCCAGAAATTTCGACCCCGGTATGAGCCCGATTTAATGGCAATAGGCTCGCCACCTATTAGGTACCTATTAAGACTTATAAAAAGTACTACTACTATTGAAACTTTTCTTGAATTCTGTTATTTAGAGCTTACAAGCATATATTATAGGGTCATAAACATAATTAGCTAAGAAAAGGTAAATAATACAAACTTCGAAGTAACCGCAAACAACTAACCCAAAAAATGTTTACTCATCAAAGACCAAAAGTCAAATAAAAACATAATAAAATAAATTAACGAAGACGTAAGCAAACAATTAACAATACCATCATGACTTCAGTTTTTTATCGTTGTACCTACATCCTATGAAAAACCCAAGAGGGTGCAAAAACGTGTTAACGAATCCGATCCTTAAAAACAAATGGGGTCAATGGCACAAAAACAAAGTCACTATAAGACTGGCATAAAAACTGTCCATCATTCTTGATAAGTTTAAAAAAAGAAGTTTTAAGTGCATGTCGGTTCACGCTCTAATTTAGGGTTACCATCACCAAATATGATGTAATCAGTGGTTCCGTAAGTATTACCCATCAATCATAAAATAGGTGGGTACTATGTAAGTGATGTTATGTAATTACCTATAGTTTCCATCATATAAAAAGAATGCTGAGCGACTGTCAGCAACTGTGTTTGCACTCTGATATACTCGCTTCCTACCATAGGAATACCTAGGTTATTGTTTATAAATAAGTATTATTGTTTTATTGTACAATCATTAAAGATGCTTTACTAGTGACGTAACACTTTGGATTAGACTATAATTCAACAAAAATAGTTAATGGTCAGCGACCTTCTACCCGATTGCATCATTTCTTTTTAATTTAAGTTTAAGTAATTTTTTTATTTACTTGACTGACGTCTTCGCGATTCTAATTAAAAGGCTCTTTAAATTAGTATTAAAGAAATGTTTTTGATAATTATTATTATAATTAGTGCAATCTTAAGGATGTTGCCTGTTGTACTGTTTACAAAATACGGCAACATAGGCACTTACTTAAAGAACCTAAAAAAAAATTCTTAACATATTTTTTTGCTAATACATAAATTATTAAAATTTGCAATTCTAAATGGACAACTAGGTATTTTATTATCTATAGACTTGCCGCAAAATAAAAATTATAGACCAAAATAGAAATAAAGATTTTGGATATAATTTCATTCTGATATTGTATTTCTTCAATTTGAATTTATAAGGAATGTGTGAGATCTATATCCTATTCAGTACGCAACAATAAATTAACATTAAATTATGGTCATACATAAGTATAACAAACTCGTGTAGAATTTTTACATAAATTATGTTATAAATGTAGCAATATAATCTAATTTTAAAGATAAAAATAATTTTAATGTAGGAAATGTCTTAATGTAAACGGTGATTAACATTTAAAGGTTGTTAAAACAGGTAAGTTTAGTTAAAACGACATAATTAGGCTATTTGGGTAGACACAACGCGTAACACACACACACATAGCCTGAACCTAATAATAGTTTGGTTTTTAGACGATATTGTACAATTGTAATAAAAATCCTTGGGCCGTGTGGTATCCGGCCTAGAATTGACCACCCCCTTTCCTCCCGTGGGTGTCGTAAGAGGCGACTAAGGGAAAATTCAGAAGATGGGCATCAGCGTCTTCTGTAACTTCACCACCAATACTGCGATCCCCAAGCCGCTTGCCAAGCGTGGGGATTATGGCAAACCCCCCCGCTTAAACGGGGAGGCCTATGTTCAACAGTGGACGTCTTTGGCCGATGATGTAATAAAAATCCTCGCCCCCTATTGCTTTGGACCTACATAATTATATTAAGCCAGTCATGTACTGGCGAAATGTGGGTGTACTACACAACTCTGCTTGGGTACTTTGGGGAATATAGACGTGACATAGTGTCCCGACGAATTGAGGACCTGCTCCTTTTTTTAAGTCGGTTAAAAATGTGTTTCACTCCTAATAAAAAAATATTGAGAACTCCTTGCCCTTGCTTTGCGTAGGTATTTTAAATATTATATATTATTAAATAATAATACATTTAATTAAATATTATATTAAATATAAATAACTTTTCGTAACTAGCCACTGATGACAATTATCCGTCTATTTATTTAAATCATATGTTTGGGTTTTACAATGCTATTTTTGTCATTAATTGGTATGATTGAACGAATTTAATTGATATTATACTTACATCTAGTTGTAATAGTCTGTACTATTGAATTTTAGCAATTGTTGCTGATTCAGAATACTCAAATAGATGTCACTTTTGTTAGCGATTGTTGCGCCATCTATTTTATAGCAACAGAACTAAACATGGTGGGTAAAAATGTTTATACTATTCAATAATAGATGTCGCGACCTATACTTACCGAAACTTGTTGTCGTAATGAAAAAGTTTACGAATTCTAGATTATGTATTCATGATCAAGTTTATATAATGAAAAATAATATAAAGTTATTTCCACATAAAATAATCTTAAGAATATTATTCCGAAGTTAATCAGGACATTCATGTTCATTTGTATATGTGAATTACCTAACTGCTGATAAATGGTCAACAGATGTATAGGTAACCAGATATTATAATGCCTGTACAGTAGATAAGCATAGGTAAACTGCCTCACACCAAAATTACTTTAATCTATCTATCTACTTAAGTATAAGAATGAAGTTATTTACGTAATACCTTCGTGCGTATATCCGTCTTTCAATGCATAGTTGTCTGACTTTCCTGTAAAGCACATCGTAAAGGATGTAAGATCCATTGATACCCAGAAGAGAGCATACATAAATTTATTAAAACAAGACTAGGGCTAGACTAGGAAAATTCTTCATGAATATTTTCCAACATTCGCTAATTCGTGGCGCCTTTTCCTTAAGTGGTGATTGGCGGGTGCGGCGTGACGTCATCGCGCCCACGCTTACTCTGTGACGCAAGCCGATCGATAACTATCTTTGTCTTCTTCACTCATGATGATAATAGTAGGAGTCGTTGTAATGCTGTTTCGTTCTCGCATGTATGAATGCTTCGAAATTCAAAACCGTAGGCGGATCGTGCGTAGCCGGCCGCTGTGCCGAGGTAGTGCGACAGATATTTACGATATTGGTTTATTTTAGAGTTTTGTTTTGTTGGTAAATAACTTCGTCCGGACGAAAATGTCACACAGGGAATCACACATCCCATAGCTAAACATTACATGGTATCTTAGCATGAGTTAGAGTTCAACCGATTCTATTTCGAGCCTAAGACTTTGGTTTTGTGGAAGTACACTTACTAATAAGTTTATATAATAGTCAGCTTCTAAGTATTATTTGCCGTTTATTTCTAATGCCTGTTTATATCGGAAGCTTCTTCAATAAATATAGATTTAAGTACATTTATTGTAGAATCCGGGGGCGTTATAATATAACTGTTGAAATAAACTAACAACAAAGAAGAGTATACCTAGAGTCGGTTGTTTACCTTATTCTAGGAATCAATTTAGTGTTCTATAAATACCATAATCCATTAGACACTAACGATTCTACCCAATCGATATGCGGTTATTTTATGTCGTATAACATCGCCTGCAAATGTAGACTTAGGTAGATAGAACTATTCGTGAAGTTTGTTGGTTTTAATGGTATTTTATTTGACATAGATAATTCTTCTTCTTCATATCTTATCGTTGAATCTGGTGTCAGAGTTTAAACCGCCTGTAGGCCTCTAACATGTCTTTACACACCGTTGATAAATCCCTCAGGTGTGCTGGTTTCCTTCAACGTTTTTAGCAACTGATTACTAATTTAAAAACGCACATGAATTCGAAAAGACATTGGTGCGTGTCGGGGTTTGAACTTGCGACCTTTGTCTTGGCAGTCCAGCGGTCATACCATTCGGCTATCAGTGCTTATAGTTCAAGTCAAGTGTCATAATGATTTCTATCATTTAGGCGAATATTAGACATTAAAAAAAATACTATTTACTATTACGAAAAACTATTACCAAAAAACCAAATTAAAACCGCGATAAAATCCGTAAAAATAGTTTTATTTCAATGTCAAGTGTCACAGTCAAATCTTGTCAAGTGAAAAATTATTACCTAAAAAACCAACATGTATTTATTAAGACGGAATTCGATTCAGAAGCCTATTCTACTACTTTCTTGCAGATAGACTTGTAGATAGTTATGGCCAAAAGACACGATAAGAACTAGATAGCAAGTTGACTACTAATGGTAAGCAGAGACCGCGGATTTTCATGTGCTACGGTTTTTAAAATTGGGTACCTATTAGCTACGAAGACCACTGTTATATACTTATACCTAATTTCAATTCTCTTTATTATACGTAGTAGAAAATGTCATACTTCTCAGCTAACTACAAATCTAAAGACTAAAGTACCTATTACATAACAAAGTCATAGCATCATAGAAATTGTCACAAAACCTATGACTATACACGATCTCACTGTCTCCCGAACATTTGGCAACGTATTCAAATTACGCAATACTTTTATTGAAAGAAAGATTAATGAATGTCGAGAACTATTTATTTTTTGGCTTGAGCACCGCGTCTGACCTCAGTCTAGCCAGAGTGGCGCCGGAGTGTCTCGTTCTGGTCCGAGCGTCCTAATCTTCGTGCGTCATTGTAACGTCAGTTTGAATCCTGCAGATGAAAGAAAAAGTGAATGGACCGTTCTCATTGAGCCGGTGGGGACAGTCAAGTCAATAAATGAATAATCAAGGACTATTATGCCTATTCTCTGTTTTTTTGGAGAATCTAGTACCTAATATACCTATGTATCCTATTCTGAAGCCTCTATTATGTAATCTATGCTTCAAACGAAAAACAACTTGATATTTTTGGACGTAGCTAACTCTAATTTAGCATTTGGTCATTTAGGTTACCCGAATACAGTTGCATTTTCGTCAGAACAGAGGCTCACGCTATTTTTGTAATCTGACTCTGACTTTAAATTATTAATCAATCGGATTATTATTTTAAAGTTAACCGAGGAGCTTGTATGAAGAGAGTGATCTGAATTAATGTAAAGGAGTACCAACCTATCTGGATAGTATCTGATATCTATTCTATTCTATAAGAATATAATCCATTGCCTTGACTCACAACTTTCATAAGCCACCAAGCTGAAATTTCGTATATAGGTTCATACTGACGACCTAATTGTAGTGTCCAAGCAATTTGGACGGTTGCGCTAAGGTTTGCTGGTCTGTACTGGGGTATTTTGGACGTTTGTGAATATGTTTGTGAAACGAACCCACGATACAAGAGGAATTCCTAATCAGCAGCGACGTTTTTTTAAGAAAAGTACTTAAGAATAATATATGCCTTTACTCTATTTTATACACAAAAGAACGATTATTTTTTATTAGTGCGTATTTACAAGCTGTATACTATACGCCTCGCAGCATGGAAAAGCACTAATAATATTGTTTATACGTCACCACCATCCCTGCATCTTGTATAAGTACTTGCCATGTAATACGAACCGTAACTACATCCTACCCATCCCCGACATTACATCAATACCCCATCCCCAGACATGCCTTGCATGGAGGAGTCCTACCATTGAAAAGACGACGAGACGAGTGGGCGGCGCGGCGTGCATACACGACATTATTTATGACTAACTCCTTGACGTACACTCACGTGAAAAACAACTAGTTAACAACAACAACTGCATTTTTGTTATTAAGGTTTTATGTATAAACATTTATGTAATAGTATAAATCAGAATTAAATTATTGTTTGTAGTAAATGTTCAATCTTAAGACGTTGACTGCCACGCAGTTGACGAAATAGAAAAACTATTTTTCGCGGCTCACCGGTTGTCCGACTGGCGTTCATAAAGAAAATGGTTTTAAAATTTGCGATCATAAAAATAAATATCATCTTAGAAAACCATAACATCATGCCTACACCCATATTTCTCCAGTTATGCTTAAGATCCCGATGTAATAGGTGAGAATCCTATTGCCGTCATCGTACATAATCTTGCAGTAAAAATGAAATCATGAAGTTCTTTAACTTCATGATTTCATTTTTACATCCTTTTATACCTGACTGTACCCTTGTATCTGGATTCGTCGTAAACGAACCATTTTATTATTAAAATCATTACAAATGTAGAGTGATAAAATGTAATTTTCACCTATCAGTATAAGGTACTGCTAGGTATAGGCCTCCCTTTTTATCTACCATCCTTTAGTTTCGAGCGTCTTTTGTCCTTAATCCTTTCAACTATAAACAAAATGCACAATTTCCATGAACTTTTCTATTTACACACAGCTTCGTTGCCTCCTTAGTATCGCAGCTGGCATGTCCTACTGTAATTTTCCGTCCTGTATTTGAGAATGCAGGATGCTGTCTATTCCAGTGTAGCCTGCGGCGTTGCAGCGGATGAAGCGTTCTGTTTACAACGACGTAGTTTATTGTAAAAGACGGACAAATACAGAGAGGCGACCCCGAAGTTCATTTGAACTCAGATTTCAAAGATTGAATGAATCAAAGAGAGAGCTTATTCGAATGACATTATCGATTTAAGACTATTGACTCAATATCGAAACTAGTTCCTTTGCTCTGTTCATTTATAAAATTCGTGATTGCAAAAGTGACTGTTTTCCATAGCTAAATATATCTTGCATGAGAATTGATAAACGTTGCATTACTCTAGGATTTTCTCAATAAAGTCTGTCAATCTGTCTGTCGTGCATGTATGACGAAACCACTGTCGTATTTTGATAACATTTGGTACGTATCTATGAACATCGTTTAATATTGGATATGGACATCGATTAATTTGTAAGTATCTATTTCGTTTGCTAGAACATAGGCTACGTTTACTTTTTAAACATACAATGTAGAAGGAACATTAAGTAGTGTATAAATGTCGTTTGTTGATTTTAACTGCAACTTTTGTTACTGACTAAGTTAAGCTACTGTATACAAAATTGTCTCTCAGTTAACCTGGATGAATGTTCTATAACGGTGACCTTTTATAAATACCTGAAAGGTCAGAACAGGAATCCGGCATTAGGGGATTAACAAAAGCTAAAATAAAACCGTCAATTAAATTACCTAAATGTGTTAGGTCAAAGATTCGTAGTTTTCTGTTTTGTATACTGTGAATAAAATTAACTATTAAGCTTATGAAGATATATTTGTACCTTCACGCCTGTAAACCCCCTTGAGGTTATAAAGCTTACTCTCATCTTACCAGACAGAATTTCGATCTACCTTATGATTAGCATGGCCAGTCTTTCAATTGGACACAACTGTTACTTAATAATATAAGTTACTTCGTACGTATACGTAACGTTTACAAGTGCATACAAATAAATACTTTTTAACTTACAACTTTTATGAAATAATCTCTTAATTCAAAACAAAATATACATACCTGTATATTCAATATACATACATAAAGTCACGCCTGTTTCCCAGAGGGGTAGGCAGAGACAAAAATGTTGTTCGTGGAAATCGTCATATTTGCATTAAGGTTTATAAAATTAATTCTCAACATAAAACTCATTCAAAGCAGTCATGATGTATTTTTCGTTGTTTAGTTCTCTAATTGTAGATGCCGCTAGTTGTACGATGTTTATCAACAGAATGCTGTCGAGATAATCTTATTTATATAATGCACATTAGTATGTCGCCTCCTCAACCTTCCATTATTCGTTTAAAGTACCAATATAATAGCAAAAATATGAATATTGAACGAAGTGAATACCTGGAAATAGGTACTATGTATTTTCTTACAATTAAAATTTAGTATACTTCGTATAAAACCTCTAAGAAGAACAACTGCAGGCATATTGGGATGCAGTAAAGAATAATTACCTTCTCCGTCTTTTAAATGAAAAAAATATCTTGAGTGCACTAAATGACACTTACACAGATATTAGACAGTAAATGGTTTCAAAAGCGAAGAAGAAAACCTAGAAATGTTCCTTAATTAAACAGCTCCATTAACCAGCACACATTTTTGCTAACGATTGTACAAAGTGAAACCATGAGTGATCTAAAAATAGAACGCAAAGCATTGTACGAATGTTTCGGAACCCGTTTTGTTTACAAGTGTACTTTCTTATATGTACGAGTACCAATGTTTGTTTAATCTGTCTTTAAATGGTTCTTTTTATGGTAAGATGAGAGATATTGGAATTATAAAAACTTTTTAAAACGCAGTTCTTGATAGTTGTTAGTTACGAAGCTTTGAAATCGCTACTTTCGCGTAGCATAATAAATAAACATATACCTTTGATCACTTAACTACAATGTATTTGTAAAATGCCTAAGTAAGCACCGGTTGCGTATTTACGTGTCAACGAAACTACTGGGAGATAATGAAAGCTTTGTAGTATGCCTACGTCGTAGCCGTACGTAGCGCAAAGACATAACGATGCTACGCGGACAATATTTCTTATCCCGTAGCCGTAGCGTTTCCCGACCAATTCAGGTTCCACATTCTATTATTAAAATGCCGTGTTGTGACAATTAATGGCGAAATGTTATCTATGCAACTTTTGAAAGAGAACCACAGCCTACATAACCCATACATGCGCGTAGGTGTATTTTGGCGGGTAGTATCGCGCAGGCGCGTCCCGCGGCCGTCCGCAGTCCTGCCACCATTCTTCAGTTGCACACTGTCCGCCGCGACGTACCGACGTAACAAACCCGTGCACAACCAAACGACCGTATTGCCAACAAAAAACGAGCTAAAAACGCATCCACAACAAGAAAACGAGTGTGAAACTAAACATCCTACTCCGGAAAAGGTAGTTGTGTTCAATTTTAGTGCGAGAGTGTGCTCAGAGAGGCGTAAAACGGTAAACAAATAGGCGCTGTGGCATAGCGATTTTTGTGAATGAATTTAAGATGGTGGACGTCTGTACGGGAGTGTAGGGGCGACGTCGAGCTGGGGTTTTATGGTGATGTAAGGTGGTTTCTGGTGTTGTAGCCGAGCGTGGTGTGGCCAGAGGCTGGCGCGGGTGTGGTGTGCCGCGTGGGAGTGTGCGTGTGTGCGTGCGATCGAAGCGGATGAATGACGATGACGTGGGTGGACCGCGGCTAATGTCTGTTTGATAACGTTCTACACGACTATCTATCCAATAACAGCACGGCCCGCTCCTTGTCAACTATTATTTTTAGATCTGACCAAGCGAGTATTGAACATTCAATATTTACTGTGATATAGCGCTTTATAAGAACCTATTGTCCATTCTAAGCGTCTTATGCATTAACCATCGTTTTGAAGACCAACAAACACGGAAGATACCTCAATTGTATTTTTAGGTATCGATTGTTGAATGGAGCTATTTTAAGCGTGGGTTCGCGAAATCGATTATACAGTGCAATATTTTGTTGTTCGAGTCGCGAATACTTGAAGGTACCGCGTTGGAGGTTGTTATTGAGGCTGAGAACTAACAACCCATTCTTCAATCGATATTGCAACCTTGTGCGAAATTACATATAACGGTATCGCAATGACGAATTATGCATTTAGGTTATAGGGTTATTGTAATTCTCGTATAAATCCCTTTAATTTATAGTGACCCTTTGAAGCTAAACGGTTTAATAAGCTATAAAGTTTGATTAAATTGGTATATTGCGGATCCATAATCTGGGATTTATCATTGTTCTGTGACGTCAACAGTGTGCATGTTATCTATACATAGTACACATCATAATAACATGTTCTTTTTTGTTAAAACCTTTTTTTAATAATGATGTATGGCTGATAAGATTTCTTTATTTATACCAATTATTATTATTAATATTATTGTATAAATCTATATAGAACTATACAAGTATAATTATAATAAGTATATATTTACAAATTGTTTTAGCTTTACTTTAGTAATATCTAAAACCTCAGATCAGATTAGTATATTATAAGCACATTAGTAGTAGTATTTAACTACCTAGATTGATACTACTGTGAGGATACTCATAGCAAATGACAATAGATAACTCTATTAAATGCCGCTATATTTTAATCAATATTATCTGAAACTCGATTCTTCTTAAAAAGCTTGACACGTGACGTCTTTTTGTATAACTAAAAACATCATTTACATATATGTATATACATTTATAATTACGTACACCGAAATACCTGGACCTGGATTGGCGCAGTGGCTAAACGATTGGACTGCTGCGCTTGGGGTTGCGGGTTCGATTCCCGCATGGGACAAAAAATTGTGCGATCCGCATATATTTGTCCCGAGTCTGGGTATTGTTTGTGATACGCACCCACGACACAGGAGAAATGACTAAAGTGGGGCGACGTATTTGAAAAAAAAAACTTATTAATTAGTAAAGGTTTTTCTAGGTTCAGGTTTTACACAAATCTACTAGTGTCTATACTACCATTCTTAGTTTGATTTAATTATTAATTTCAATACACAACAAAAAATCAGAAATATTATTATCAAAATAGATAATTGTACAATGGGCAGTCTTATCGTTGACAGCAATCTGTTACATAAACGTAGTAATTATATTATTATAATACAACATAATTATACAAAAATAGTTATTATTACACAATCAGATCTAAATGTCTATAAATATGTCGCTGTATATCTATAGCGGTTTTACATGTTGTATGGTTGTGTCTCATTTATAAATGGTAGTCTAGCCAGTCGTTTGTTTTGCTAACCGTAGGTGCTGATGAAGAAATAGAAGTATCCTCGGATGAATGGTATTGATTGTATATTTAAGGTATTTGCATGAATGGGTAGTAAGAAATAGCATACAGCGAGTAAAAGTATCTGAACAAGTATGAAATGTTTTAAAGGTTGCCTAAAAATTAACATAAGAGAGTATGTAAGGATAAGATAAGATGAATAAGTGTCAAGATCGTAGCAAGTGTTTTATAATAATAATATAATAAAGGCCGAGAAGGCGATGGCGTGATAATTTAGACATCTTTGCGGGAAAGACATGGCCCGTAATGGCATTAAACAGGGTTTTGTGGAAAAATTATGGGCCTTTGCCCAGCAGTGGGACACTGAACAGGCTACTTAAAAAAAAAATATAATATATAATAAAGTTTATTGTTCTTTTCGAGTATTGTACCTTCTAATTGTTTTGTGGCTTCTAACTGCAAAACAGGCAATCTAGTTGTTGTTTTAAGTCTTAAATACTTTCTCAATCATTTAGGGGCAAGGATTTTGGAATTTTAGATTAGCATTAACTGTGATTTGATATCAAGACGGATAACGTAAAATAACTAACTTAATCGTGTAATGGTAGAGATATATGAATTTTCCTGTAAAGGAAAACAGCGTTTGATAGCCTGACTTCCTTCCAAAGTTACTGTACTTACGGTGGGAGAGAGGGAACGTAAATTAAATAAATAAATGCATAGATTAGGCGAACAAAAAAGTAAATAACACTTACTAAACTGCCTAAGACTACTGTATAATCTTAATACAATTTATTCTTACTTTGTTAAAGGTATTCGCATAGACAAGTCATCGAGCGGACAAAATCTGACCGAACTATCGATAATCAGCACCTACACTGTGGGCATTAACAAGTGACAATCGCACAAACATTCCAAATATAAACATTACCGAAGCAATGAAAAAATAAACCGCGTCAAGTGTTCGAGATTTGAATCAACCAATTGAGAGCCGCTCTTCAAAATGAACGGAAACACACGACGCGCGCGCCGCTATGACTGAATTAAGAAACAACTTGCAAGCTGTTAACACAATATGATAAAGGTACGTAACTTTGTAATATACGATGATGTTTTATTTGTACAGGACATCTCTTGTGAAACATATACTAATTTATAATTATATCAACAACACAAAAACAATTATGGCTAGTAGGAGTAGTTTTCCATTCGAAGTGATGGCGTTTGAGCAAGCTCTAAATTCTACTATCTAAGAATGAATTCTATTAATTTTACGGATATTATAGCTCTATATTTTGGTCTTGAATTCTCATTAATTTATTTGAATATCTAATGTAAACCAATTCGACCCGGGGTATCTTGTGACCAATACAACAAACGCTCAAAACAATAGTCGCATATCATTAATATTATGATAAATAATATGAGCAACTTGTACGCATATTTTAAGCTGTATAAATATACCTATTATAATATTATACGCTGAATACAGAATCTATTTCTGTAAGACGAAGACAAAGAGTCTATTTTAACGCGTTTATTTTTATCCATATTTATTTGTAACCTCAAAGGTTTTTTCTTTATACCTTCCACACAATACTACACAATAGGAGATTATATTATAAATTACAACGAGCAAAGATACTTAAGAACTCTTTAATAAACTCCATATTAGTATAAGGAGTTAAAATACAAGACGATCCAAAGCTCGTTCTACGATCTTCACAAAGTCGCGTAAAATACCAGAATTGAGGCATGGATAAAAAGGTTGCTTTTACCCAGCAGTGGGTGATACCGGGCTATGATGATAATCAGTAAATGTAAATGTAATGTAAACCGTACATTGCCTTCAAACCGAAAACTGAAACAACTCCACATTTTACCGGTCTAAGCTGTCCAGGGAGTTAGCTACCTCCATACCAAATTTGAAGCAAAATCGGTTCAGGTTAACCAGCCATAAGGTTATTCTAAATAGCAACACGGAGTTTAGATTTGAGCGCATTTATTGGCAATAGACTCGCCACCTATTACATGGAGCTTATATACTGGAGAAATGTGGGTGCCCTTCGGGGAACACAGACGTGATGCTATGTCATTGTATTAGTGGATGAATGTTAGCCTAAATATAATTATCAGTTCAGCAGACATTAATCATAGTGAGCCAGAGAAGGGGTCCATTCACAAGTCCGTACAGTTGGCACTCCTCCCAGACTGGCTGTCTGCCTCTAACTTTCCTCATTTACACTACAGACATAGAAATGGAATATATCACAGATTCACAGGAGGGTTTTGGCATCATCGAAATGAGTATGTTATTTGATTTTGATGAAGACAAAAGTACAGCGAGCTAAAATAGCGACATTAAGCCATTCTTCCTACAGGTAAATCATTTCCCAAATTTCCAGCAATTACAAATGTTCATTAAATGACACCTGAAACCTAGCTATTATTATAAAATACATTTAAAAGTTCAGCTTTTAAATGTAACTATTTTATAGTGAGTTATAAGTAAATGAAAACACTGTGAAGGGTTTTTATTTATTTCAACAAATATGATTTATTTATGATTGAAACTTTCCTAACGCGGTAATCCAACTAAGGACCTTAGGCTCAGCAGCGCGCGCAAAGCGCCAGCTTTGCGCCCACAAGTCGGAAAAGGACGTCATTATACGTCGGTGACAATATTAGGTATGTCATTAAGCACACCCGTTGGTGCTCAGGAATCGTTCAAAAAATTAAATTAAAAATTTTAAAAATCCCCAACGTTAAAAAAGAAAAGCGGTCATTTAAAAAGTCAAAAATAATACCTATCATTGAGCCATCAAATCCGATCGAGTAACACCTATTTAAGACAAAAGGCGTGAAAAAGAGGGTGATACCAGAGAGAGTGACTTAAATGACTTCTATAGAATCATATTAAGATAATAATATGAAGCATATTGTTAAGTGACAAAATGACAAAAAAGGACTTGCATACGTCCCTATCATTGTATTATTTCATTTGTAGAAATGTGACTATTATTAAATGTATTATGATTTTAAATTATATGATATTTTAAAAATATTAGAGGGGAGGAATTTTTACAATTTTTTTCGAATTTTCACGTTTTGATGGAATCGTGCTGTTAGCCCTGCAGTTAACTGTAGGTGTTCTTTGGAATTCTTGTATCGCCCATTCAAGAAACACCAGAGATCTAGAACAGAAAATAATGCTAGAGCATAAATAGATACATAACTGATACTAGTAATATATCTAAGTATTCAAGTAACACGGTGATATCCAATTTATCGTTGAAAAGAAACGCCGAAAATAGTTGTGTAGATTTAGCAATAAAGCCTTATTTAGACGACCTTGGTTGATTCCTGCAGTTATTCATCGTGTGATACGCGATGTCGCCGGCTCGCCACATTGACTCCGTCTCAACAATTTGCCTATTCTATATATTGACTATGGCATCGGAATTGATTGCCGGATTGCTTCAACTTCTATACTATTTTTCAAAACGCTATTGGCGCACAACATGGGGCACATACTTTTTAACTAACCCTTAGTTAGGTTTAAATTAATTATTAATTTCCTATTATTATCGTCCTTTGATATCAAAATAAATTAATTAACTACGTGCCATCAACGCTACTTGTTTTGTTTAAACGCGTCTGTTACGCACCTACGATTTTTGACCTTTGTGTATGGGGAGAGAGGGGTGAGAATGACGTCATCGTATGATGACAGCTTTCAATGAAAGCATCGGCTGCTAATTATTCCGTATTGGACCGACCGCCAAAATAAATGTTATTCCAATACTCTATTATAACTCGATCACGGCTTTTGTAAGCTGTGATTCGAATGGTTTATGTCTACGACATTTTAAACGTTTCATATTAATATGTAAATAATATGTGTTAGTTGAAGTTAGCAGTATTGCTGTAAGAGTGTGTTTCTTTTTATTACAAAAAAGGATATCAGTTATACAAGATCAACTAGACTGTTAGACTGATAGTTTATATAACGCTCGTATATTTTACAGATTCGCCTTTATTTATGATTAGATATCGATTAGACTGCTGCGCTAATGGTCGGAGATTCGTTTCCCACTCGGGACAAACATTTTGTGATCCGCGGATGTTTGTTCCGAGTCTGGGTGTATGTGTATCTTATATTTTATGTTTGTGAAACGCAGCCGTACCAGGACAAATTCATGCGACGTTTTTAAAAAAAAATAAAAATAGTCCCGGTCCTAAATGGCGTACTTATTACTATTTATCGGGTCGACATTAAGATTGTAGCCTCTTATGACTTGCTTTCCTGTTGATAGAAGAGCATTACATTCTTTATCTCCCTAAGGACTTATGGTTCATCTGAATTTGTTATTGGCATGATCTTTTTTATATGAAAGACATATCAACGGCAGTAAATAATCAGGTAGACCGCACCGGCTAAGTAGAGGATCGTAACTCGCCATAGTAATTGGGTCGGCGATCGTTGGGCGAATGGCCAACCACGATGCCAGACCAGATGCGACAGTCTTTTGTTAATATTGTATGTACAAGTGCATAGCGTTACATGCATACTTATCGGCGGTAGGTTAAATAAGTAAAATGGTTTGTATCTCACTGCTTTGACGGTTAGAAAGGGGCAAAAGGAGTCTAGTTAGGTTTTTCTTAGTGTTTTTGCTATGTTTGTCTATGGGTATGAATTTGACATCAGAATATTTGTCAGTTTCGCAAACAAAAGAATATGTAACTTAAACATAGCATACAATATTTGTTGCAAGTTTCAAAGTATCCACCTCGTGCATATATTATATTAACAATCATTTTTACTGATTCATAGATTTTGATAAAATATGGCATGGTTAATATGGTTCGAAACGAAGGCCAAAGATCGAGCTCAGTAGCGTGTCATATGAGACCCTATGTCCGGCAGTGGATGGAGATAGGCTGATGATGATGATGGCATAAAAAACTTTAAGCCTTTAAGCATACTTTTTTAATCCTAGAAAAACTGCGATAAAAATTCTCCACGCGGACGAAGTTGCGGGTAAGAGCTAGTTAAATATAATCAACGAATGCGAGATATTATTTCGATTCCACGCCGGAGTTTCGCGGTCTAGTTGCCAAATGCGTCCCAGTTCCGGCCGTAGTTGGAACATTGACAACCGCCACTCATAACACGCCACAACCAAATGACCGATGAAATTGAATTGCTCTGTGATACATTACTTGTGTTTCTTTCTTTCTCGATAAATTTCTGTGTGTGTCTTCTTGCTCATCAATATGTATGTTACGCTTTTACTATGTCTATTGTTCTCTTCTCATTTGGTAATTGGTTCTCTTGCAAGAGTATTTCCTAATTGTGTTCTAGATCTTTGAATGTAATTTGGCGCCCAACGTGGAACCATTTAAAGTAGTTTTTAAAGATTTATTTATTCCAGTAATTACGAAAAATCAGTCACACAAATAGAGATTAAATAATAAACTTTGTTGAATAAAAACTAAAAGACAAGTTTAAAGAGCGAATATAAAATTTTAAAATATCCATCCCTCCGCCTTCTATTTATAACCGACTTCCAAAAAAAGGAGGAGGTTCTCAATTCGTAGGGATCTTTTTTTTTTCATAATTATAATATTTTTCAAAACAAAATTAATAATAGGCTGTACCCGTAGTATCGTTGCTTATATAATAACGGCTATTTGCAAATAAACTGAAATAAAACATCCTGAAACCAAATCATACCAAAAACAAAACAGTTTACATCCTTCGTCTCACCTGAAAACAAAAAAGTTAGCACAGACACAAAAGCTTTTAAAAATTCCTTTTGAAGTGTGCTAAATTTTAAAAGCTCAATGTCAAATGCGGAGTTGCCTCACAAAGTACTCTTTACGTCCTTTTATCTTGACGTCACTTTGAAGATAACGCCAGTCAACCCGTTCTTGTTTCCCTGCATTTCATGATGCAAGCCTCCGCATTTTCGTGTTAGCGCAAACCGAAGAATATTTACGGACTCATTTGCTAAAAGTTTCCGAAATACTCTGCAAGAGAAGCAGTGTTTTGTTTGGCTTACGTTCGCCCAATGTTACTGTTAATATATGTGAAGTTTTGTGTTTTAATGAAGGAAACTTAAAGCAATAAACACTTCTTACTTTTTGCTCTTAACAGCCGTGAGCAATAAAACCGTTAGGTAGTTGCGTGATTTTAGCAATAAATAAAAATTACTCGAATTCTCAACATTTAGTAGTTACCCATTAATAAGAAATATTACATATCGATATTATATTTCACTTTAAATCATGACCGTAAGCCATTGAACATACACAAAACAAAGTACCTACTGCACAATGCTAATGAAGGCATAAATTAAGTTTCTACTGTAAATACTATAAAATAACGGGAGCAATAGTGATTAACGTACGTGCATTCTTCATCAGTTCCCCACGGAGCTAACTTTACAAAATATTTACAAATATAACTTTAACCACCATTAGGGTTGGCACTAACACCAAAAGTGCTTCTTCTTATCGTATGCTTGATGAAACAACCTGGTGTCAGAGTTTAAACCGCCTGTAGGCCTCTGACATGGCTTTACACACCGTTGAAAAATCTGTGTGTTGGTTTCCTCACGATGTTTTCCTTCACCGTTTTTAGCAACTGATAACTAATTTATAGTACGCACATGAATTCGAAAAGACATTGGTGCGTGCCGGGATTTGAACTTGCGACCTTTGTCTTGGCAGTCCAACGGTCATACCACTCGGCTATCAGTGCTTCAGTGCTTCAAAAGTGCTTAGTTGTCTGTTTTGACACTCAGGGCGACACTCAAGAACTGAAGAAAAAAGAAAATAAATTCCCAACCAAATGTCATTTATCGAACGCACTCCAAAAATTACGTTCGAAAAGTAAGATATGGAGAGATTCGCAGCCCGAGTTACCGTAAATGAATAAAGTCATAACCGAGTTCGCTGCGTGAATACGGCTAAGTTGCGGGCGTGTGAGAGAGGCTAATCTTGTCAGTGGCTAAACGGATTGAACGTCTTCTGACGTGGCTCTGCATTCATGCTGTTATGTCCTTGACAAATTGGTTGCGTCACCTAGCGCTCAACTGTTTCATTTTATGTCAAACTTGCTTGAGACTCCACTTGCATGTTTTATTCTAAGTTGTGTTTTGTGAATATGAAGGACATCGTGTCACTTTTAGTCATTTTCGATAATGTTCGAAAGTATGGACTGATTATTTATTTAACTGCAGCAAAAAATAACAGTTTCTGTTTCCGAATCATGCAAACTGATGATATTCGTCCTTATCATACACATTTTCTATATTGCAGGCGTTCAAATATGACTATGCATGCGTGTATCGTGGTACGAAATAAACAATTATTATTTAAGAAGGAGTTAAAAATAGAATATGGTAGGTAATACAAAAAACCTTCTAATCATCGCATGGTTCAATAAGAATGATAATTTATACCTATTCGCCTTACAAAATCGGTAGCGTATTTGTAATATTTAAAGCTTATTTTACCATACATTCAATTCACAATCAATCCCATAGTATATAGAGCTTTTGACGTAACTAACTACTAGGGATCGCAAACCGGGATCCCGGTTTTCAAAAATACCGGGATACCGGGCCAAATTTAGGTCTAATTAATACCGGTATTCATTTCACAAAAACCGGGATTTACGGTATTTTCGGTTTTAGTAAAGTAAATAAAAAGCAAACACAAATACAAAAAGTTCGCGCCATTTAATTCAAATTACGTGCGCGTGAGTTCGTTCATCTTACGACAAGACTTGCGTGGCGCGCCGCGCGAACGAGCCAATGGCGTGGCGCGGCGCGAACGAGCCAAGCCAATGGCGTGGTGCGAACGAGCCAATGGCTTGGCGCGAACGGCGGTGCCAGCAAATGAGTGAGTTGAAGTTAATTGCGAGTGTCTTTCTATTTTGTGAGCGTGTTTTGTTGGTGTTTTGGTTTGTTTTTGTTATCTGCAATCGGAATTTAGAAAGAAAATATACAAATTGGTAAGTTAAGATTATAAACGTAGCTTTAGATGACCGAGCTTGGTCTCAAGCTACGCTTCCAGTCCGTATGGGTGGCTTAGGAATCCGCACTGTATCTAGTTTATGTTTACCGGCTTTTCTGTCCTCAGTCCACAGTACTGAAAAATTAACCAGAAGAATTCTAGCGTCTTCCTTGGTTAATTTTGAAGTATCGTGCTTGACTGAAGCGATATCCGCTTGGGAAATGGCTTGCCCAAATACCGAACTTCCCAAACAGGTCTTCTCCCAGAGACAGTGGGACGAGCCGCTTTGCAGTATGATACGGAATAAATTGATAAATACGTCAATCAATACTGCCGAGCGCGCTCGTTTGCTGGCTGTGGGAGAATGGGAGTCGGGCCTTTGGTTGCAGGCACTGCCGTCATCCAATATTGGGACAATGTTGGATGACAACAGTTTCCGCATCGCTATTAGTTTACGTTTAGGGACTCCATGCGTCACTCCTCATCGATGTCACTGTGGTGAAGCTGTTGACGGCCTCGGACGGCATGGTCTATCATGCAGTAGAAGTGCAGGTCGCATACCGTGACACGGTAACATAAATGATATAATTCGCCGTACTCTTGTCACCGCCGGCGTACCAGCCGTACTAGAACCAAATGGCTTGGTACGTGATGATGGAAAGAGACCCGATGGTATGTCGTTGTTACCCTGGAAATTAGGAAGGCCTTTGGTGTGGGACGCAACCTGCGTCGATACCCTTGCACCTTCTCATGTTTCTGGCTCAGCAATTTGCGCTGGCACTGCTGCTGCTGCTGCGGAGACCTTTAAGCGGCGGAAATACAATAACCTAATTGGTAATTGTATTTTCGAGCCGTTTGGGGTCGAAACATTTGGACCATGGGGTCCGAGCGCTCACGCGCTGTTTAGAGATATAGCGAAACGCTTAGTTGAGTCTACATGTGACCAAAGGGCTGGTGCAATTGAATAGCAATGCTTATTCTTTGACCAAAAAATGTCAAAGAATAAGCATTGCTATTCAACGTGGCAATGCTGCCAGTCTTTTGGGCACGTTACCAGCTGACATCGATGGGGATCAATATTATGATGCTTTTTAATTTTTTTATGTGTAGGTATTATTTTTAATTTATGTTTGTTCACTAAAATAATTAAATTTGCCGTCCCTTGAACCAGTTAAGATCATTTATCTTAAATTTATTATATTTCATGTCGTAAAAGTTGTGGTTTTTTAAATTATTTTTGAAAAGAGCTGTTTGTGGAGAGTGAAGGAAGTGCAAATATTTTTCTACATTTGCATTGTATGTAATGTATGTATGTACTTTAAATTGCTAAGATAGAAATTACTATATAAATGATCGTTTTAATTATGGTGTCTACCGCAATTGTTTTCGATTTATTTTTACAGCTTTGCCAGTTTGCTCTTGATTGACCATAATATTTAGTTTTGTTATGAAGTCATAGTTTAAACTAACTAGCTGTGTCCACGACTGTTCGCGTGGAGTTAAAGATATTACTTAGGTACCAAAAGTACTTATGACTTATACTATACCGGGATAAAAAGTATCCCACATCGCAATAAAGTGTATCGCATATATCGTAAAAAATTTCTTTACAGGTTGTTATTAGTCAAAAGCAATGGCAGATCAAGACAATATTAAATATTTTGTATGAGAATTTATTAGAAGCGTGTTTTTTTTGTTCGTTTTGTTTATGTTGAGACTGTCGTGAAATGTTTAAGTTTGATAGACATATTTTGTACTGATTCCGACGATTTTCAGAACTGATTCCGAATTTCCGACTTCCTAGTCAAACACTTCATTTAATTAACGTATTTGAACTAGTAGACAAAATTGTTTTATTTAGTAGATAGGCGCCTACTTACAATTACTCCGGAAACTAGCTTTATTCTACTAAATTTGCTAACTTTAGCTTAATCCCGGAAATATCGAAAATACCGGATTACCGGTATTGGTCTGGAGCCAATACCGAAAATACCGGTATTGCTTAAATGATTCGGTATTGCGACCCCTACTAACTACGAATATGTTATTACCGTTCTCGTTTTCTTTATAGAAGACAATTTAGTGCATGAAACAAAGTGAAATTGACCCAAATATGGTAAGGTATGGCTTGCATAAACTTAAGCTATTCTCATTTCTGGGAGGCTTCCAAATGGGAACGCCAAGTGATTTACATGTACTGCAAAACAAGTATTTAACGAAAGTCTACTGGGCTTGCGCTGCGATGAAAACACTGTTTATATTTATCATATATTTAAAAAAAAGTAATTGCGTACCTAAAAGAGCATTGGCAGATCCAAGTTGAATGGCGGTCTATAACTGCTCTACTGCAGGTCCAACCACTTTTCTCATATCAAGAACCAAGCAGAAGATAAATAAATTACACACCTAATAACTAGTGATCGAAGTGGTTCGTAATAGGAACTTTTAACACTCCTTCTGCATATAGACTTTGCCAGTTCTCATTTCTCCATGCGCTCAAAATGCTCAAAAAGGGGCAGAAGATTTTGCATTGATGTATTTATTTTATCATAGAAATACAATTCTGTCTTAATAATGCGACAAAAGTGTTGTAAGCCCGGCTTTAAAGAAACTATTGCTATCAACTTTCTTTACACCAATAAGTATTGTTGGATGACAACACGATTAAACAAAAAATGTGTAATTTTCCAAACGATATATTTCAGTTAAACTGTGGAAAATGTAACAAAACGCAAGGTATTCAAAACACGTGAGACAATAAATAATGTGGTGTTGTACCAAAACGTATCATGTGCAGCTCTTTTGAATGCACCGCCGTCCAATGAGGTCGTCGCATTGC
Source organism: Abrostola tripartita (assembly GCA_905340225.1). Lineage (NCBI taxonomy): Eukaryota > Metazoa > Arthropoda > Insecta > Lepidoptera > Noctuidae > Abrostola > Abrostola tripartita. The sequence continues at coordinate 6,375,202 of HG996504.1, forward strand.
GCGTACGAACGCCCTATTGGTCGGCCGGGACAAGCTCAGTTCGTTCAACTTTGAATCTGCAAAACGCTGCAGGAGTTGCCAAGAAAAATCATTTTATTATTTAGTTTTTGCAACGGTACCATGTTGCTCGTAAGTATTGGAATCGTATAAAAGCTTCAGCATGTATCGAAATACGGAGTACTCTGTTGTTCTTAGTTCGCTTCGTAAATCCGATTTTGTATTAAGTATGGAACTTTCGTTCTTTAAAGTCCCACGTTGTGCGCCAATACGTACCGCTGTATTTAACTACCCCCGTTTAGGTCGATTTCGTAGTATTAAAGTTTCATTATAAAAATTACTGTGCACTTCACGGTAATGGATTGGTGGTAAACTTATAAAGTTTTAACCGTAATAGCGACGTTTACCACCTTCGAATAATTTACAGGCTTTGTAAATTTATAGCTTGGAGAAACAAATTTAGTATAATAGCTCTAAAGTATGTCGATTACTTCGAGCAATTATTTTAAATTCTTTAATGCCACGTTCCTTATAAATACAAGCCTTAGGTGCCATTGCCTTCAATCCACTTTATAATAATATGAAAAACTCTTATTGTATTGATTTTGTGTGACACTTTTCAAGACCAGATACATTTAGCAGATGATTGGATTCATCTCCATCAAGTTTTAAAGTACGTTATGTCAAGATAAAAGTGCACTCTTTGAAGCGAAATGTTATTACTTGCTACGTTCCAAAATATTTTCGTTGTATCCCTTTTAAAACCTTTATCGTAAGGGTACTTTTATCAATAATTGGTAAATACACTCTATACGGTGTGTTTTTTTGATTTAAGAGTTTTCAGCAATATTCTCTGCGTGATAGGATAGGCCGTTCACAAAATCCTACACCGTAGTTAGTAGTAGGTAGGCATTATCTGTTTAAACTCAATACAACAATATTGTTCACAATGCAGACGTAGTTTCTAAAATCATGTTAGATCCATTTAACTTCTTCAGATAGTGAATCCCCAACCTCAAAAATTTCACTTCTAATTTGCACTAGGAATTTCTTGCGTGGATGTCGTTGATGAACAATAAACGAAACCATTTACATATGGCTCAACACTACGCCAATCGGATTCCTTTCCTAGAATCTTAGATAAGAAAATATCTACAATAATTAACACCTCAACTATCTCTAAATAACCTAAGATATTAATACTAATTTGGCGGTCAAACTCAATGCATTCAAGTAACATATTACTAAGGAAAGCCTGTAGGAATACAAGCTACGGTAAAGTTTAAAAGATTTTGCAGACACGAATGTAAAACGTGTGTGTGCAATAACTACATCCTTATTGCAGAGAGGGAAAGCTGTCTTTGAGTTAGCGGGCTATAGGTAGTTTGCTGGGACAGTGTTTACACTGGCAGCTTTCTATAGTATCCTCGTCCCTTCGTTATTCTATGAAGAGTTCTGGTTTAGATGGAGATTTGCGCGGGCTTTCACCAAGCAGTATCGACGTATAAACAAATATGACAAACCTATTCCCGATTTTTTTTATTTGATTTTGATTTTGATTTGGCACAGCTTTGAATGATAGTGGTTGTGCACACATCACTGGGTTCGTATATATTCGTTATTGGGAATGGACTAAATACTCCTTTGTAGTTATGGGCAAACCTAATTCGGTTACAAACAGTAATAATTTTTCATGTAATTTCCGTTTTTATGAAACATGTAAAACATTTCTTAGATTCATTCAGTCATAATAAAACACTAGTCATTGCAAGACCTTAAAGTTTTAAAATCTAAGTGATCACTGCAAACAATCATAAATAATCAAAAATAATTCTTTAATACACTTCCTAAAGTAGCCTAAAAGGAATGGGAGAACAATTTCCATATAATTTAAATGGGAACGTTGTAACAGTATCAGAATCCGTCCATATTTCATGGTGGATGTCTGCAGCACGCGGCTTCAGCTGCAAGTAGGTCGCGCGGCCAATGACCCGCCCTACCGAACGATGCACACAAACGAGGTTTTAATTTAACATTTTAATATTTATATCTCCTACCGCTTCATAGGCACCTGGTACACGCTCTAACAAAACTATTGTGTGTGTGATACTTGACTGATCCTTTTCCGTTTATAACGGTAGGTAATACGCAGGATTAATTCACCAGTAATACATTAAGAAGCTTCTGTAACCTCTCAAATGTTATTCCTTAAAAAATCGTAAATATCATTAGACGTTTCAAAGTCGGAGAGAGGTAACAAACAATTCAAATTCGCTACCGAGTATGCGTGCAACTGAAGTACAATCGGATTGAGCGTCGACTCGCCTGCGATGCAAATCAAATACGTCAAATCAGAGTCATTCTGCGAATCAATCGAACAGCGGTTAATAAGTTACCGTGGATTCACTAGCAACTGCTTACTAGGATCGATTGAAAGTCGCATAAAGCATTCATTACTAGTAAATGTCAATCTATGTTTAGCTTAGTTAGGCAGTTTGTAGAACGCTTCGTATTAATGGCGTGCAATTTTCGTTTCATTTACGTACTATGTGCGTTCGTGAAAGATTTGGATCCAATTTTATATTCATTTTAGTATGGCATGTAAGTGGTTAAATTTAGGTACAAAGAAATTGTTAAATCTAAAACAAATCAAACTGTATAAATGTAATCCATGAAAACCAAATAACAAGGCAAAAAACACAACGTTGAAAAATAAAAAAAACTTATTCAAAATCGATTACTCATAAAAACTTCAAACACATCAGTTCAACAATTCCTATAGCTACACGAGTCGTCAATCGATTACCAAAGCCCGCTTATAACACAACATAAATCAATAAACGCCTTTTAAAGACTAATCCGATTCGAATGATGTTGATGGAAAGGCGAGAGGGTCAAATAGATATCGAATAGGAAGCCCGAGCCCGCAACCGAGCGCATTGCGACCCCCTCTAACACCCGGCTTACTTGCGCACAACTATAGCAATATATAGTATAGCTATAGGCACCTACATAGTATGTACAATAAGTATTAGTTACGTTGTGTTCTAATTGTAAGCCGTTTGGCGATAAGATGGACCAACAGCGAAAAATCTTTGCAACGATCAAACGATTTTGGAAGATGTTTTCCAAGTGTATATGTCAGTATATCGTGTATCGTCAGTTCATTTATGGTTGTATTATTTATTATTATTTAATTAATATTATTATAACAAATTACTATTTCTCCAACAATAAATAGCAAGTGATGTTGCTATACCGTAACCTATATGAAAATTTCGTTTTATTGATTCCATTTAGGTACTTAATATTAAATATATTTCATTTTTTCCCATATGCTTGATTCACAAGACCGAAATAATGCCAAAAGAACCATTTTCTTCGTAGATTTCTAAAGTAGCATCCTGTGTAGCAAGTCGTTTAGATGTCTCATATTTTCTAAAAGTTTCTCGATAGCCACTAGGGATCACGTATATCTGATTGATAGGTAGCATCCATCATTATTTGTATTTCCTAGAGCCTCACAATGCACATACAATAACATGGTGTAAAAGACATAAATAATAAACGATGGCACAAGATGTTTTTGATCTCAATGAACTGCATTAAAATAGCCTACACACAAGTGACGGTATACCTTATCGTTCGGCGCACCCTATAACCAATCTTGCTGACTAGTTATAATCTTTTTATAGTAATTATAATCTTTTTTTTTCATGGTATGAGCTGTTTATATGTTTTAACCCGTAAAAGAGAGACCTGTTAACATACTACTTTAAAAAAAATCACAATGCAAATTACGGTGCTTTTTAAGCACTTTTTTTATTTATAATATAAATGACGTTTAACATTTAACACCCAACTGACAAACTTTTACAACCATTTTGGTAGACACCGTTCACATAATACGTTTACACATAAAATGTTAGTAGCCGATAATATAGTTCGTACATCGTATCAGTGCATTCAGGCAGCTACCCCTGGGAAAGGGGTGAAGGTTTTGTAGCGACCTGGTTTATGTCCCAGATGCGTTGCCAAGCTACGGGCACGCGCCCGCCCCGGCCATTCGATTACTTTATAAACGTACTATGATAGAAAACTACGTCAAATTAGTCCTGAGAGACCTGCGAGCTGCGTTTGTATAACGTGTTTAGGAGAGATTGGTTTTGTTTTGGTTAAATACTAGTACTATTTCAGTAAGTAGTGTTTTCAGTTATAAGTTGGCTAATACGGTTTTAGGATGTTTGAATGTTCCAGTTTAGTCAACCATGGCTTCTACACCATGTTCTTATATTGTTTCGTATGTTCCTTCATCTTGTGTTAGGTAGAAAAGAAGAACTATTATAGTCCTAATTTCTTTTCTAATTTCCTTACACCAGTTCCCTGTGACACACAATGTCTAAGGCCCTCATCGATTTAGATTTTTAGTCATTATAGAACTTTGATTACAGGACTAGCGATTACAACGAATAGATTTTGAAATCTATTTCTCAAAGAGGTTTAAATTTAAATAGCAATATTTCGCTAATTTATAACAATGACCTATTTAATAAAAAGGGGAATAACCTTAGAGGGACATGGACACGTGCAAAAGGCTAACCAAGTCAGACCGCTTACTGAACCAAAATCCATTTCTTTCATTTTGGCTTCAAAATGACAAGCGCCTAATCAAAAAACATCTCGTTTGTATTTGTCGAAGAGGTCTGCAGAGGTGTATCGGCCATTAACCGGGCACAAAACATTATGCCAGGGTGCTTTAAGTAATGGCAAATCCAAATTTTGCCACATTATCGGCCGGAGGACCTCACGCTCGGTAGTTACGCTAACTACAAAACAAACAGGAACAAAGCAGGAAATCGAAAAATATGCAAACACACTGCACGTAATACATCCTGTATTTCTATAAATAGATACGGGGGAATTTTAAAGGCCGCAATACCAGAAGGATACGAAGGAACGAACGTTTAGCTGATTCCTAAACTTTGTTAATAAAATGTTTGGGTAAGCACCGCAGGGCCACATATGCGTCACATATTTTATTCGATTCTTTGTTTAGTAACGACCAGATCCGATGTTACAACCAATAAAATACGTATCACAATGGATATTATGTGTTTTGTTGAAGACAGTTTGCGTTCGAAGGATTCTCAAGATAATATGGTGGTTAGTAAAGGCAATGATGGACAATGTTACCTAGTTTCATGTCCTAGAGAGAAGCTGAGGAAATATTTTAGTAGAGAACAACTCCAAATTTCGCCCTTTCGCCCTATAAAAATTATCAAATCATATTATCATAAGTCTTTATTAACAATGTGTCTGTACCTATTGTATAAATTATTGCTTAATAACGTGTTTATCATAGTCATATCATAATTAATCTTAATTTACCGTAACTTAACTTTTTTTATTTTTGTTTCAGTTTAGTTTTAGTTAAGTATTAATAATGATAAAAAATCGAAACCCTATTAAGCGCTATATGTTTCTACAAAGTCAAAGCAAAAAACTAGCGAACAATTTTATCTACAATCTACATAAACGGTAAGCTAAATCGAAATCCTAACATTAAAATTCCAAGAAAATGTAGAGCACTAATAAACAAGTATTAAAAACAAAAAAAAAGAACATTAAACGTCTGCATTGGGTAATAGCAATTTATACAATAGCAATATTGGGCACCCGGAATGGCCATTGGAAAATTCTCGCGGAGAATTTGCTGCAAATCTTTGTTTCAAGCAAAAAGTGGCGAAGTTCAATTTAGGGAACACGGAAGTAGCGTAGTCACGTCTGTGAACTGTTGGCATTTATAGATTTATAAGCTGATAGGTGTTGGGGTGAGTTCTAACAAACGGCGTTGCCGGATGAACCCGTTTGCTTCCAGGCCGGTAAAGCATTTAGACACTTATTTCCTTGCGAATACTTTACATTTTTTATGCGAAAAATCCTTTTCATTTTACATATATAAGCAGGTATTGCAAAAAATGCACTGAATATGTATCACAATCCAAACGGTACTTGGTTCTCGATGAGTATTCAAGTTCCTGGGATTTTCCTAGGAAATTGGAAGTTTTCCTTTCATCGTGTTTTGTAATACTGATATTTAAATGTTACTTAATCATATTAGTATTTAATAGCAATAGAAATCTAATAATTAAGAACTACTGCAACTGTTTTACTCGGTAGTTTTCCCATACAGTATTAGCACAGACTAATATAATAAATACTACCTACGTAAGTATTAGGTCATCAGACTTTGTTGACAGATTACTAAATGTGATGTAACAGATAATCACAACCTACTGTCTGCCAACCGGTCTAAATATAGAATAAACGTAACATCTAATAGGGGAATATTTTACCGTCTTTGCATAATTGTGTCAGTAGTAGATATTCCACTTACATTTATATGCATCATATTGGTTCATCGATTTGTTGAAAGTTAGTAACATATCTAGTAACGTCTTACGTTTGTTAATGACAACCGTATTTTATTTAATTGTCTTGTAAACTGCATAACAAACTAGTTTTCAAAATGATATTGTCCAAAATTGTAATACCTCCCTTATCTTACTCGATTAGATTAGAGATTTACATTGGGTTGTGGGATCAATTCACGTACGGCAAACTCACCACTCGTGCCGATTATAAAACTTCTGTAATAAAGTATCCTACAGAAGTACCTAATTGGTTTTTTTTTGTCCCCACAACAATTAATTTAAAAAAATTGGAGAAGTAGAAAATTGCATTTCTCTCTATGGTTAGAGGGAAAAAAAGAATATTCGACCATAAGCGAAACAGGAAGCAGAATAATGAGCTTTTTTTATATTAAAAACGTCGCCCTACACTAGGAATTTCTCCTGTATCGTAGGTGCGTTTCACAAACATGAAATATCACATACACAAACACTCAGACTAGGGACAAACATCTGCGGATCACACAAATTTTTGTTCCGTGCGGGAATCGAACCCGCAACCCTTAGCGCAGCAGTCCAATCGCTTAGCCACTGCGCCAATTGGGTCGTCTTAAAGCATAATAAGCTATTCCTAAGATACAAGAGAAATAGGGTAGAACTAAAGTATTGCCTTTATAAATATTTTTCGAGCCCTTTATTCACAACAGCGAGCTTTCTGCAATGAAGTATGGTTTCGATTTTAGAAGGAGCTCGGTCGATTCAATGTCTCACTGAACCTAATCAGATTATTTTAAATTGCCAAACTTGTTTCATAGTAGGGACAGCACGGGCTCAACAGACCACTATACGTGACTAACACAATTACAGAGAGCTTTTGAGCATAACACCGATGTAAATAATCCTACCAGCTTAGTTTGAAGGAACGCTCGAACTACACTGGCCTGCAAAACTAAGTATTACACTTATAAATTGCAATAACTTTTTAAGCAAAGAAAAAGGGCTAAAATAAAAAGGATTCGAAAAAGAGTTCATTTTGTATAAAAATCTCTAACTTCTATAGTTTAGAATTAATTTAAATTTTAAAAGTGAAGTACCTACTTAATTTTGCAGGCCTGAGTATTTCCCGATTAGCAATTTAAACAAATATTAAACAAGAATCCGCGTTATGATTAGGAATACTATTCCCTTTCATAGTCGGGAAAGTGAGAGGAGAGAGCAAGACAATAGGGACTTCATGAAGAGCAGCGAAATATTTTAGGTACTTATGCACTATAAATAATACTGATAAGCATATACTCTGCTGGTGTCTACCCCGTTATGTAATAAAATAGTTTGCTAATAGACTAATAGTAAAGCTTTATTCCAATATATGAAGTGCTAACGTGCTTTCAATATAAAAAAGTGTACGTTATTTTATTGAAATCAATAGCTTTCGCTCATTGTAAACTTAACCAACCAAAGCCGACATCCGTTGTTCGGACGATAAAAAAACGAACAGTTCAATTTATTCTAGAAATAAAACTGTACCGCACAAGACATAACGACATTCGATTATATACTCTTTGGTACCAAACTGCGTCAGTAATGACGTCTTCGTTCTATTGCTGGGCCAATTATGTCGTTATTTCTATTATAGCATGCATTCGTAGACTCGTTGCTGTATCCATTTAAGGCCAATGCAACACAACTATCGATTCCATTAAAAAATCAAGAGGGATGATTAAATACGAGGTCATCTGTTCAAAGTGTTCGATTTTCTTTGTCTTGAAATATTGGATTAACCCAGTTGTCGTTTGGGTAGTTTTTAGTAATCGAGAATTCGGGTTGTGGTGTGTCAGTTGTCGGTTCGATTTTCAGGACGAGTAAAAGTAGGTTTTTATTTTTTTTCTATAAACAAAAATTTTATGTAATGGACTTCTGGTCTCAAAATAAAGATTTATTATTATTAAACATTGACTCAGATAGTGGTACCGTTTATTTGGCAAAAAAATATGCGTGAAATACACACAAAGACCTTCGCAACACAAGAGTCAGGAGTAAAAAGTACATGGATTTAGATCGCATCGCAATGGACTACTATTTTGGTGAAATATAAATCTACTTCACAATGATAGAATCTCTTTAAACGGGGGAACCCCTAAGAGTCCTTGCTCAGGGGCAGTAAAACCAGGATAAATCGCATATTGACATTTTATGTAGGTAGGTATACAATTCACAAATATTAACGTAATATTCCAGCGCGGTGCAATGGCGGTGCGGTGATGGCGGATGGCGGCGCAGGCGCGGTTGCAGACGCGGAGGGGGGGGCAGGCGAGTCCGCGGCACGCGGCGCTGCGCTCGAGCGCGCGTACGTGCACGATGTGTACGAACAGGCCGGAGACGATGGCGACGATAGCTCGCGTGCGCCTGCGCCTGGCGTGCAAGCCTTCCTCTCAGAATTAGAGCCTGGCAGCCTTGTCTGCGATGTCGGTTAGTATTCACCAATTTTCCTCTTCTTCTCTAGTGACATAAGCCTCCTCAAGTCCTCAAGTGATAAAATTCTTTGTCCTGTCATTGACACAATGCAACGTTCGATGCCCTGGAACATACAGCATTGCTACGGGAACCAACCTGCTGATTTACTAACCCTTTTCTTCTTTTCAAAGCCGTATCAGCCTTCATCAGCGCTCATCACCACTCTTATTTTGTGTTTTTGACCGTCGAATCTAGTTTTCATCGCATTGTTTTTATTCACATCTTTACAGCGGCCAATCCTAACAGATTATAATCAAATATACTTAGATAATAAATTCGTAAGCGACCCGTGTCTGTACATTCAATATTAAAAAAATATATATACTTAGACAAATACACAGAATATAACTTCACAGTCCAAGTGTATGTGCGAATCAAGGTGCAATCTTCACACTTTAAGTACGATGACACGATCGCCTATTTTGTAGGTGCAGTTAATAATATAAATAAATAATTAAATATGAATTGTCTAGGCAGAACTGTCGCGTCGACCATGTGTAGCCTACCTAACAATCCATACTGCTCGTTGAAGTAGAAAAAGCCATCAGCGAATGCTCACATATTATAACAAAACAAAAAACATTAGCAGAGCGGCTCTCGATACCTTTACCGTCCTCCCACACTTCAAATTAAAAACCTTTTGTTTTGCAATAGGAATTTTATGTTATAAAGATACATGTGTGTGTTACTGGGCTTTTATTGTAGCTAGTTAACGAAGGAAGAGACTTTTCAGTATTTTTCACCAGCACTAAAAACAAAGTAAAAAAATCTTGGTCAAAAGTAGAAAAGTGATTATCAGATATGGAAATTTTACTTTATAAGGCGCGAAAATATTAAATATGGGTACAGCCGCACAGTATTAGGACATAAACACTCAATACAAGTATCTGGATTATAATCAACCACTCCTATTCTTTTCGTCACTAAATATAACAATTATTTATGTAGGCATACCTAATATTCAGATTAAAGTGAATCCTAGGAACGTAATCAATATGATAGCATCCTGCCTTTTGTAAACCTGAGTGTAGGTGTATTTTCTCCGAAACGCCCACAATGCTCGCAAAAGCTATGTTATACTGGAGTACCTGGTATTTTATATAGTAATAATAGGTATTTAATGCATCATTTAGATATTACTTGTGTAAGCCTGTAGGTAAAGCTTTTAGTCTGCCCACACTTAAAAAGCTTACGATTATATTTAGATTAATTTCAATTGTAGGTATCTAGTTAAATTCCTATTTTTGTAATGTCCTACTTAATACTTATAACATGTATCTGTGTGTCTTATAGATCACAAAATGAAACCATTGCGTTGGTTATGGCCTTTCTTTGATTATGTACGAGTAACTATTTCGGTCACGGAAAAGAGAGAGTTCTTACCTATATTTCTGCAGACTCTTGTGCAATATAGGTAAGAACTCTCCCTTTTTCTATACCTAATAGGTACCTATCTTCTCCGTAGCTGGCATTTTTATGTGAGTTTGTTGGTCGTGGTTTTAGCAGAGATTGGCCGCCATGCAAAAAATCGGTTAAAAGATTATTATTAGGTAGCTATAATAATGATTATACCATCACATATCATTTCACAAACAATACATTAACAATTCAGAGAGAAAAACACGCTGTCATTTTATTAATTCAGGTAATACTAACATTGCAATAAAAATATATTCTAACTGGGTTCAATAATATTCCCGACCCACACTTGCAGTGGGAGAATTGTGTAGGATCTACACAAATTATTTTAACCTTTACAAGTAGCTACAACTATCTTTTGTAAGTAGATAATTTGTAAAAATATAGGTTTATAGTAGCTAATAAGTACCTACCTACCGAAGCAGCGCTTGTAACACGAACAATGAAATCTGTAACTGTCACTGCAATCTCCGAAGGAGTCGACCACGGTATTCTTCCTCATTAGGAGTCCTGAGTGTATCTATATGTTCAATTAACTGCACTTTGCTGCTCATCATAAATCCCATTCATCGAGGTTTCGCCAGGCTCATCGGTCTTACGACTTTACGCATTCCCGGCAACAGAATGAAAACTTTTCTGTCTCTCACGGAGCGTTTTAATCATTTATACTCTTTGTGCTTTGTGTAAGCTATCAGAATTCATTTCCTAAAAATAAAATAAGTAAACAGGAACTCAAAAGTTTCATCGGGCGATTGAAATTTTAGTAGGTAGGTTACCTATAAGTAACGGTGCTGAACAAATAAATGATAAAATATCTAAAATAAATCGAAGAAATAACTGCGGCTTAACTACATAACCCTAACACTATTTTCCAGAACCACATAACAAGCTTACAGTGAACTCTCTATCAATATTCCGTTTTGTTTTGCAGGTTGCGGCAATGGCAAATATCTTAGCGTCAATCCGTCCGTCTACACAGTGGGGGGAGACCGCTGCACGCGGCTCACAGCACAGGCACGGCACCACAATAATGAGGTCAGTCTTTAATGATCAATGCTTATTAGAACACAGCATTAAACATTGGGCTTCTTTTTTTAAATTGATATTATTCCTTTTAATATTCAAGTTTCTTAACTTAAGTGACCGTTACATTAGATATAATACTCAGTGATTATAAATGTATACCTAAAGACTGCCTGAATGTGATGCAGCACTGGTACTTACGCAAAGCCTGCTCTTGTATCGTAAAGTATTTTTAGGCCCTTTTCACATCTACAGACGTAGCAGACGTATTGAGCGTGCTTGAAAATGCACGTATCATATAACATTTGCGTATCTCGTATTTTTGGTCTACGCAATTTCTGTTATCTATACTTTTTGTACTAGTACCTACCTAGTAGGACAGTCACGACAGATAATTCACCTAACCCGCTTTTCAGCCAGAAATAGTTTTGACCTGTATCCTTTCCACAGGTGGTCGCATGCGACAACCTCTGCCTGCCGTACCGCGACGAGTCGTTCGATGCCGTGCTCTCTATCGCCGTGGTGCACCACTTCGCTACGGTGGAGCGGCGCGCGATGGCGCTGCGGGAGTTGGCTCGAGTCACGAGGATAGGCGGCCGGCTGCTACTTACCGTGTGGGCCATGGAACACGAAGGACGGAACTTCCATTCTCAGGTAAATTTAAAGACCATTAATGTGTGTTCCCATCAATAATTCGTCAAATTAGGCATGAGTATGCGTTGTTTTAGATTTTTTTATAAGCTCTATGTGTGAGCCCAAGAATTTCAGTTGCATAAGATGACCCTTTAAATTGCAAAACTAAGACCACACAATACATTTTTAAAATTGTACTGATGTGCAGAAGTGTCTAATTAATGTTATTAATTATTTCAGGATGTACTGATCCCATGGCATCGACCTGCTACATTGTGTCCTCCGACACCAGCTCCAAGATTCCTATCAGTTGACCATGAACAGTAAGTATTGTAATGGCCTTAATAGATAGTTCAAAAGTGTCGTCATATTTTGATTACTTACTCATATTTTTTAATTATTCAGATACGCTGAACCCTGGAAAAGTCGAGACGGTTCGCCAGGGTCATCATCCCTTTCGTCCCCCAATGAAACCTGCTACTCATTCGTGAGGAGAGCTCTGCAGAGGCTGGCGGGGCGGCGGTCATTTCTCCCATCGTGGAGCATCGGGGCCCGAGTGCCACCACGGCCCTGTCTACGCCCAGAGCCGCCCGCAGCTGACCTACCCATTGAATTACGCCGTCTAGATGAGGCACTACCTCCACGGTTAATAACACAAGCCTCAGACGCTTCAACCATCAAGTCGCGAAGTTTAACAGACATCGCAGACATAGAAAGACGTGCACTCGTTCGATCACGATCTAGTCTACCTAGTCTCGGAGGTGAAGAGTCAGAACCACCGCCGCCAGCAGCTCCTACCCTAGAAATTATTGAACCTCGAAAGAAGCCTCGACTTGTAAAACAAAAGAAATCGATCAACGAGGACGACGCAGAAGAGGACCTCGATAAACCTACTGATATGAAGAGCATGGTGGAAGAAATGCCTAATTTCAAAATACACACCAACAGGTTACAGTTTAAAAGGCCAGGCGTTATTAAACAAACATCTCTTAACGAAGAGTTGATGTCCGTCGAGAGGTTAAGAGAAAAAGAACGATTAAGAAAAAATATACAGAAACAAGCGTCACTTAATGAAGAATACCTCTATCGTAGACCGGGAGTCCTTGACTCTATTCGGGATTCTATATTCTCGACTTCCGCGACAACGGGCAAAAAGTTTCAATCATTGAAAAACGGCCTTACTAGTAAGTTCAAAACGTCTACAACGAATATAGATAAGGTTACCGTGTTCGTGAGAATGCTCCAAGGCTGGAAAAGCCACGGACCAGCACCAGAAATTCCTACACCGGGTGACAATAACGCTGGAAGTGAAAAAAGTTTTCCTGAAAGAAGACATTCTAAAGAAGATGGATCGGATTCCTCTAAAGACAGTAGTCTTCAAAGTGACACAAGTGTGGATTCCGAAGACAGTTTCGCATCTGTGATATACGTCCCTAAAGCCGATGGTTCAAGCGATCCATTATCGCCAACGCCTTTGTCCCCGGGACCTACTTCACCGAGACTTAAAGTGTCCTCGGTACCTACGTCGCCTAGAATGAAAAGTTCACCGGGTTTACCATCTCCAAGAATTAAACAAGCTTTCCCACTTATACGTCCGCCAGCGTCACCGAACTCTGTTCAAGCGCCAACAATAGTAAACAAAATTTTAGTTACTCAATATAGCTTAAAGAATTACTCAACAACCAGTTCTATTGCCACAGTTGCACTAAAACCTCAATCTAAAAGTCAACCAAACTCTCCGCCTAAATCAGAATCAGATGACACTGCTGCTAAACCTGAGCCTCTTCCTATCATAAATAGTAATATATCTATTGATGTTTTCGAAGAGATAGATCCGATACCACCTATAAAAGAAGAGGAAGAAGAAACCCCCACTAGTGAGGTGGCAAAAGAATTACTTGCTGAAATAAGTAGGGATATCGAAGAAATACATAAATTAACAGAAGAAACGAATCAATTCAAACCTCGTGTCGTATTGCAAGATGTCAAGCCTTATCCAAAGATTACCCTTCAAACTGTTGCGGAACTTCCTGAAATACCCCAGTTTAAACCCAAGGAACCTAGCAAACCAGCAACTGACACCTTAGATTCTAGAACATTAGATTCTAGATCTGCAGATCGGAAGCGAAAGGAAAGAATACGACAGATAAAAGAAATGCTCAACAAAGGGATGCCATCTGGTAGCATAAGTAGAAGACCTCCATTTCCTATAGTCCGTGGTACAAGGAATACAGAGCCAATTGTAAAAAGCCGGCCCACACTCATGTCTCTGGAGTTATTTAATCCAGCGACTGATGACATGGATAGTGACTCCAGTGGTGTTTCTTCGCCTGACTCAGTAGATAGCGTCATTAGCGTCGTACCGGACGAACTAAGAAAAACAGCTGCTGAGAAAGGTACATGTAAAAATTACTCGATAAACCTACCAGTTTTTTTAAAATTTTAGATTCGCTTAATTTGACTTTGACTTTCGATGTGCCTCTTTTAACACAAGTTACGAATAGCAAAGCCAAGTTAAATACCACCTTAATAATCCAAAGCAAATAGTGCTGCAAGATTTAAACAAATACAGGTACTTAATCATATTTTAATTTGTTGCAGATGCCACAAATACGTCAACATCGGAGGTGAAGAAGGAAGAACCGACGACAGAAAAAACTCCTTTACTGCCCTCGTCTGGACCACAAAGTCTCATTGAAGCTGCCGCTGAAGTTGCACAATCTTTAGATGAAACTTGTGAAACAGTGATTCAAAGTAGCCCTCGATCAAAAAGAAGAAACCTTGAAAAACTTGAGAGTGCTGAAGCCATGGCCATCGTTCAAGGAACTTCTAGTAGCAGCAGTAGTAGTAACTGGAGCCTTAACAAACTGTCGCCTGGAGATCTACGGATATTGGAAGATAGATCTAGATCCCAATCGCACACTAGTTCGAGTGGAAGCTCTTCCAGTCTTGAACGACTTTCTCCAGGGAGGAGATCAAAAGATCGGTCACCGAAATTAGGGAGCACTAGCAATTCTACTTGGAGTTTAAATAGATTATCTCCAAACCGACCCGAAGGTCGATCACTAGATGAAAATCTAAGCAAAACTCACAGAAGCCCAACCAGGTTACCATATGATTCAATATCAATATCTAGTACAGATTCCGATAAATCTATTTCAAAATCTGAAAGTTTTAATAGGATGCAAGCAAATGAGCCTCTCGTCACCTGTAAATCTGATATGATAG
The DNA here is from genome assembly GCA_905340225.1 of Abrostola tripartita. Lineage (NCBI taxonomy): Eukaryota > Metazoa > Arthropoda > Insecta > Lepidoptera > Noctuidae > Abrostola > Abrostola tripartita. The sequence goes on from HG996504.1 coordinate 6,390,426, forward strand.
CGAATGAAGAAGAATGGACGGATCAAGATCGGGGTCAACATTTAACCGAGTTTGCAGAAAAACTAAGCGAAAAATTATTACAAGAAATTGATCAATACTCAAAACGAATTAATGAAGAAGACTTCGATTTACCCAGCAGCAGCAGTAGCGAAAAGAGTATTTCATTGAGGTTAAAGCGAGAAGAAGAAGACAGGAATACACAGAAAATATTAGATGAACTATCGGATAGCTTACAGCATTTAGAAGATCCATATATTCATAAAATTAGTACAGAAATGCAAGGACTTAATAAGTTAAGTGCAGAAATCCAAGAAAGAAACAAATATATTGCATCAATAAATGATGTTCAAGAAACTGATATAAGCAAATTATTCCCTAAATGTGTCTCAAAGACAAAAAGTAAGAAGAGATCTAAGGACGTCGATCCCATTATAAACAAATACAGAGAATTGAAAAAATCTATGAAAGTTTCCAGCGAAGAGGATATTTACCTTAATAATTGTGCCAATATCCAGTACACAGCAAAACCAGTTGTAACCGAAAAGTTACCGGATATCGAAACCAAGAACCCAGACGAGGATAGTGCAATATCATCAAGTAACGGAAATCCAGAAATCACTATCGACTCTGGTGCGTACGACACAAGTCAGTCACTTGAAACTGGATACTCTTTAGAATCTGAAATCAGTGTGGATTCATTGTGCACTAGTACCGATAAAAGATCTTCACTGAAAGTGGGACAGTCTACAGATTCCAGTGATTTGGATAAAATGGAAATAAGTCCTGAATCTGTTACATCGCGTTCCAGTGCCAGCACGGCGCCGTTGAAGTCTGGTTTTTCAATTGAATCCAGTGATACATCAGCAGGCAGTGACTGGAGCCGGCGCGATAAGACGGGCAGCACAGCATCGCTAGGTTGCGCAAGTCTAGCGTCCCTCCCGTCATGTAGCGAAAGCTCCAAAGACAGAAAACTATTGGAAACACGATCGTCGTCAGAAGACACGGCCCCAGTACCGGTGGTGCCGCCACTTCGCGCCTTTCCGCACGCCCCACTGTTACCTTCTCTGAGCGACGGATCAGACAGCTTACCGTCAGAAGGCGGAGCAGTCACGTACCATCGCTATTACCACGTGTTCAAACGAGGTGAACTTGATCAGCTGATCGAGAAGTACGTAGAAAGTCTACACGTGGTGTCATCGTACTACGACCAGGCCAGCTGGTGTGTTATAGCGGAGAAAGTTCAAGTGTGGACCATTTAATGGATATATTGTGTACTCACTCTTTGTCTAATGGCTGATAAAAGGTTTCGTTGCTGGTATATTTAGGGGCTGATGATAATATTATAATAATTCTGGTTCATATTCTATAATCTTATGAAATAGTGAAGATTATAAACATTAATATTGAACATAGGACACTAATAAGTGCAGTGTTTACATCCAAGTGACCTTTGTAACAAACTCGTAAGTGAGTGTTAAGGACATTCGTGAAGTATGGATCATATAAAAGGTAACCCTATGCGAAATTGCCAAAAGCAAAGCTTTTGTTTTTTAATAATATATTCTAGTCACTCTATAAAAGTTTACTAGTTGTTATCTCTACATAATCTTAATAATTTTGTTGCCTATCGTGAGACGTGGCTTGACAAGAGTTATTTCATGCATCAGTTTAATAACAACCATACAAGTTGGTGACAAAGTATTACAACCAATCTGAGGGTGTTCGATTACATTACTTACATGTCCTGCTATAATGTTTAGTATATTCTGAGGTAGCAGTAAGTAACTTCTTGTAAAGTCTGCGTTTCACACAACAGGCATTAGTATTCGATGCGGTAATAGAATCGCATGAATGAAAACTAAGAGCTTTAAATAGTAAAAAAAATAAATATAATATATTATATACTTCAGTGGCTCAATATTATATAAGCTATTCATAGCTTATTTACTATACAGTTCATGTATACCTACAGAAAATTGTAATGTTATTCTCACATACTTATAGGTATATATAATGAAACAATATTCCAAGACCAATATGCTGAGGTGCAATAGATACAATTAGTCATTTATTATAATCGTTATATGACAATAACAAAGCTCTAGCTATGTCGCCATACTTTATTTTCATTTTCCCGACACACAAGTACATACATAGGTATATATTATGTAGGTACCTGCTACAAGTATGTTGGTTTTGGATTATGGTTTGTGTACATTTTTGTTTGACGTCTATTTAATCCGGTGTTATATATTTATTTTCAGTATTAATTATGACGAGCTAGCTTCTCGAACAAATTGTAAAAATCGTGTATGGGTCCACCGTACTATCGTCTTGTCACCTGATATCGCAGCGTTATAAATACATTTCATACTATATTTGGACCATTTAGTAAAGTTAGAGGATTTAGTCGTGGTAGTAGCATAATGGAAGTCTCCCTTGCCTACTTGTATAATACTTGAAAGTACAAATACATAAAATAATTTGTTCAACACTCACTCTACCTACTGTAAGTGTTCTTTTCGAAGGCTACGCCTTATAATGTAAATTGTAATTTAATGTATTATTTGTATGCCTATAGGCAGAGCATGTTGTTCCTAAATATTATTATATGTAACACCTTTTACCTACACATGTTTCACGAATAAAGTTTTATCTTATCTTATCTTATCTTAACAATGGTATCCAAAAACTATATTTTCAGTGATAACATTCATATTTTAAATCAGAAATATAATATTTATGACAGTTTGGCTCATTGTTGATGTAAAATATAAGACAATCTTTATGCAAAATACAATTGGAATATTTATTAGCAACAGTGATAGGTTTATTGTAAACAAACGAAATTATAAATGTCTATTTTGAATTTAAAAAGCAGTATTCGTGTCATTTATCATATGCTAATGCGTTTAGTAAGTACCTGCCTATCCTGATTATATGTGACCCCGAAATGTATAGCCAATTCAAAAAAATATTTACATTTCAATGTTACCAGATTTGTTGAAAAAAAATCCAACATTTAATATAAGACGAATAAACGAATTTTAAATTTTATTTTTATTAATGTATTAGTTAATAAGTATTTGCATAGATAAGTTAATATACTTACATATTATAACGTGCAGCAAAAGGTATATCATCACAATTATAACTGGTGTACCTACAATATAATCCTCCGTCTCATCTGTTACTAGACTTGTTTCAGAAAGTACTAATGAAATATAAACATTAGTTGACTTGACTTGATTAAAAACAGCTGATCGTTCATCGAATTACTTTCAATGTATAAAAGAGGAACACATGTCTATAATATTAGGTAGAAGGTGCGTGTAGACACAGCTACGGAACCAGCTTATACCTTCTCACCCGTGCAAAACGGTGACATATACAAAAAACAAAAGGTTATGGCAACATTGCTTACACGGTAATGTTAACGTTGGAAAAAGTATTCGGTATTGTACTGTAAATAATCGCTATAAGTATATAAAGCTATTAGAAATTAATTATGTTATCAAAAAATCAGTGAGATTAAAATTAATATTATAGTTATAGTAAACATGAACAATGAACACATGGCTGAGTATTTAATATTTTCTATTGTAAAATGAATCTCAAACAAGCTTAGGGAAAATATTAAATGTACAGGTAATGCGTAGTTGTCGCATTGTCACTAGAAATGTATGCGATTAGATAAATACTGGAACCGTAGCGGTTAGGAGACGATATACCTATATATAAAATGCACAACCGTTACTGTACCTATTAATTTAATTCTTTATGTAAGTCTTCATAATAAGTCAATGGCTGTCGACCTCGTGAGTGACACTTGCAGTTTAGTAGAAAAAACAGAAAACTTAGTTTAAAAAATAATGATTGGCAAGCGCCTTAAATAGCTCTTATATCCTACTTATACACTTTATATTCAAAAGTTTGGTTAAATAACGGTAACGTTCTTAAAAATGTGTTAAGTTTTCAAACCTAGACCCACACATCCCATCTCTAGCAATGCTAAGCGCAATATGCCACGGATTTTTACACGACACAAAAAGGAGTGTAATGCTTTTGTAAGAATATAGAATATTTTTAAAGTTATTACAAATGAATATATACGTTAATGAGTCCTGAATAACAACTTTACTAAACTGCATTTGACACTAAATACGAAAAGCACATCATAAGCATTCAATTATAAAAATAAACAATGTTTTATTACTTAAAATAATTTTGTGCACTAAGTCTGTCCAATGGACATTAAATTAATTTTATTCGAAGTTGTGAACATTCCGGAGCATATCAGTGCTTTTTAAGTTATAAGTATGTAAGAATTGTATAATTTTTCCTATTTTTGTAAATTAAATCGCTTAAAATATTATTTTAGTATTTATGCAGGGTGTCACTGTTTCCAAGAGGGATATATTTGGATTATTTTAATGCAGTTGCACGTAGAATGAATATAATAGAATTATTATGTAGGTATTTTATTCTCCATGTGCCCAAAACTGACACAAAACCAAAATATGTCCGTTTTGTTATTTTACGAAAAGCTTTAGTAATTTTTTTGAGCAGTAAAAATATCAATCAATAATTAAAATAATTATCTCCTTGATGCGTAACTATAGTTATTGTGTAAGTGTATGTACCTATTCCTTTTCAATTCTTATACTTATTCCGAATTTTAATATCATGTGTACATACATATTCATATAAAGTGTATTTCATATTGGCTTAATCTGTGATATATAATAGAAAATTGGCACAAACCCGCATTATTTTAAAAATTATTTACAAAACGAGGAAAAGTCCACGTTATACCTAAGAAAACATATTTTGCTGTTTATTTTTGAAGTTTTATTTTACCGTTGTATGTGATATTAATTTTATGACCGCTTGATATTTGGTAGAGAAATATTTGTCTGATTTTTATCTTTGGCAATTAAATAATAATATTATTATACAAAATAAACAACGCATATGTTAAATAAATATTCAAAAGATGTATATGGATAGCACATAGAACAGTTGTATGGTTATTGGTTTATAGATTTTTTAAATCATACCTGCGCTAAACTACGCTGCACTCGTAAAATATTACCAATAGTATAATGCTCATACTGATATCTTCATATCAATCATGTACTGAACGTAGTTGGAGCATCGAAATAAGCAGGTTATTGTAAAACACCTCCCTTCCTTAATTTTTAATAGAAAAATAGTCAGTTTGTTTGGTACGTATTCACTTAAACCGCGTCCAATTTTCAAATTTTGATAAGCAAAATGCTTGAACCCTAAAGTAGAACGTACGGTCGTTGTCTTGAGCTACCCGCAGTAAAATAAGCGGACAAAGATGTGCCCAGAAGCTAGAACTAAATTAAATTTCCACCTTTTTTATTGTAACACGAAAAGAAAAAAACTTTATCAAGCGATCATTTCAATTAAAAAGTCCTAATTTTATTTTTATGAGTATCTAAGTAAGACTAGCCCAGCGCTATGTTATTAGTGGCATATTTATTTTAGTTATAAGACCGAGCGTGACTTGGCAGCTCGTTTATACATTTATATTCATAGTAAAACAGAATGATACCATTTCAAAATATGTTTTGTCATATTAAGACTGCTTTGCAATACATATCTATCTTATAACGTTTTTATTTACACATTGCTTGCTTCGAAGCTCCAACTATGTAAATACTAATACCTAGCCTGATAAGTCCCAGTTTTTAATACAAATCATTGAATACTGTTAGCCCCTTTACGAATACGCACAGGGGTTTAATATTAATGTAATGAAAAATACAGTAATACATTGTAAGCTTATGTCGTACTGTACCTATACATTATACTAGGTGACAACCTTCACAATAAAATGAAGACTTCAATAACCCTTTTGTTTTATTTCCATTTTTACTGAGCAGAAACGAGCATTACTAACTGGGTAATTGGCACCATTAACCAATCATTTCAAGACACTACCTCACTAAAAAAACAGCTTGATTTTAGCCCTGAAAACCCCATTAATTTTCAGTTAACAGTAAAATTAGATTAATATTTCCTTTGAAATCAATAAATAGTTAGTGAATTGAGTTGGCAAAATAGTGACGTCATAATTTGATATTACCCTACATAATCTATGGAGGAAATTTGGGTTTTGACAGCTCATAAAACGGTATGTCAATTAATTGGGGGTGTCAAATACCCAACTTAGCTTGTTCTATATGTATATAGGCTTTGCCTGCGTTAGAGTCGGCTCCACGTCTACCCGTATGCAACTGGATACCAGTAGGTATTCTTATTAAGCGACTACTTTTAATATTTTTTACTATAGGACGAGGACTAGTCGTCAGACTTTTCAGTTTTTACTACCCGTGACGAGTGTGTATTTATTAAATACTGCCGGGTTCAATGGCTCATCGTGCTGCCTGCTCAGAGGGGTATCGGTGCGAAAATGGATGGTAACCCATTAGACCGCGGCCAAGTACAGCTTATGCTTAGCCGCGATCGATAGACTTAACGTGCTATATAACATATGTATATTAAAATACTCTAACTCGGTTACAATTGATTTATTTTACATAGGGTACAAATAAATACAATGCATTGACAAGTTTTAGACTATGTATATAATATAGTATAAGAAAAACGCTAAATACATAGAACTTTTGACTAAAATGATTTAAAACAATTCTGTTTTGTCAACCAGCCGCCTTACCATGAAATTCTAAAGCAGGACATTTTTCGTTGTGAAAGTGAGACGCCGTTACGTAGATAAGTGTGGCGTCTCGCTTCTACAACGGAAGCTGAAGGGGGTAGTACTTAAAACATTATAAATAGTCCTTGTATTACTAATCACAAAACGAAAAAACAACCAAGTTAATTAACTAGTAAAAAGCAAATTGATTCTAACACACTTATAAACCACGATTTTATTAATTTTATGAAAGAGTATAAGATATTTGACTACACGCTCTTATATTAAATGTATTTTTAACTTATTTATATTATTTATTTTTAAGATAGTATTAATATTAACAAATACACAGGGGCCTGTGCCTACCATCACCTATTATTGCGATACATTTTTGGACCGAATCTGGTATTGCCGCAATTTACCATCTAAGGAACCAATTATATTATTTACTATAAATTCCGATTATAGTCACGTGTGTATTCGGGAATGCCCGACTAGTTTCGAACTCGACCGGAGCCCTTATTCATGAGCTGGTTACGCGGCAGAGTCGCGAGCCGAACTAAGTCGCGAGGTCGGCTCGCGACGAAAGTTATTACAGTAAAACAATTATAATAGGTTCAGGTTGTGTTATATAAGGTGATAGTAGAACGACTGGAACTGACCTACTGCCCAGCTCCTTTCACTTGAGAATTAAGTCATTCAGGCAGCAAAATTGTGCCTACCCCCCATTTGCTGTAAAGGAGAGAATTAGCCTATGGGTGCGCCTTACTAAAGATCTACCACGATAGTCCAGCCATACTGGTGGACGCAGCAGACAGCGAAGTAGCAACCTGACATAATATATTATGATGATTAACATGACCTATTACAGAACTGCCTTATTTACAAATTGACTGTTTGTGTCACTACTGACGTCATTTGTGGGGATGCAGTGGGAGCTTTATAAGCTGCGGTTCTTAAACTCAAATATGACGTCACACGGCACATTGATTCTCTAGTGAGTAGGCCTTGTTTTCTAATAACTCTAGAATAATATACGAGTAAATATTATACAACCTGTACAGTACTGATAGAGAGAAAATGCTACTCAGATCAACTGAAAAACATGTAACAGTATTACAAATATACTATCAGAAAGTTACTTATATTTAAAGTTTATTTATTTATTATTATTATATACTTTGCCACACATTATACACTAAAGACAAAGCATGGTGCAAGCGAATTATTAGACACGTAGCATTGCTTTTTTAAAGTCAGTTTTATACAAACGAAACGGTCCGCATTTTTTTGCTGCATCTACAAATCAAATATTTTTTCTAACTGACAAGCAAAAAGGAAAAATATACTAACGCTTAGTAAGACGTAAGTTTACACGTGATACACACAGTTCATTTAACGTTGGAATAAACCCTCTCAATTTGTTTTCTCTTTTGCACACACTACACAGAAACACTTGTTTGATTGCAGTTTTCCGGCTCGTGTCACATAGTCCAAAGTAGAGAGAGTTTAAATTTATAGTTAGACGAAGTACGCGGCGAGTAGCGCCATCTTGTCTTTGGGCTGCTTGTTGCGGTGCTTGTTGCCGCGCGTGCGCCCCCCCCGCCCGCGGGACACCGGCGCGCGCGACGCTACCGCGCGGTGCTTCTCCACCTGCACACGGACTGGCTGGTAAGGCTTTCATACCTATTTAGGTGATATTATGGAGGCAAATTTGGAAAAGTTTTGGGCATATCTAAATTAAGTTTAAGTTAAGCATTCGTAAGATATATGCAGAAGCAGAACACGATATTGCGATAGTGGTCTGATTGCAATAATACATACCTATTACAATGGTTTCCAAGTTAGTAAAGACTTTCTACAAGGCGTAAAATTACTTAAAAACTTACCTAATTTGCGAGTTGAGTATTACCTAGAATGAATGTTAGCTACAAACCGACACGCGCGTCGCGTCCTCGAAGATGTCGGTGACCACGTGGCGTGATCTGACGTGATGTAAGGTACGTACCAGCGCGCTGAAGGTGGGCTCGCAGTACAGGCAGGCGGTCATCTCGGTGATGGCGGCGGGCAGGCGCGTGCGCTCGGCGCGGTACTCCACCGTCACCTGCTGCGCGCCGCACGCGCTACACGCCGCCTCGCACACCGACACGCGCGTCGCGTCCTCGAACATGTTGGTGACCACGTGGCATCTGACGTGATGTAAGGTACGTACCAGCGCGCTGAAGGTGGGCTCGCAGTACAGGCAGGCGGTCATCTCGGTGATGGCGGCGGGCAGGCGCGTGCGCTCGGCGCGGTACTCCACCGTCACCTGCTGCGCGCCGCACGCGCTGCACGCCGCCTCGCACACCGACACGCGCGTCGCGTCCTCGAACATGTTGGTGACCACGTGGCATCTGACGTGATGTAAGGTACGTACCAGCGCGCTGAAGGTGGGCTCGCAGTACAGGCAGGCGGTCATCTCGGTGATGGCGGCGGGCAGGCGCGTGCGCTCGGCGCGGTACTCCACCGTCACCTGCTGCGCGCCGCACGCGCTGCACGCCGCCTCGCACACCGACACGCGCGTCGCGTCCTCGAACATGTTGGTGACCACGTGGCATCTGACGTGATGTAAGGTACGTACCAGCGCGCTGAAGGTGGGCTCGCAGTACAAGCAGGCGGTCATCTCGGTGATGGCGGCGGGCAGGCGCGTGCGCTCGGCGCGGTACTCCACCGTCACCTGCTGCGCGCCGCACGCGCTGCACGCCGCCTCGCACACCGACACGCGCGTCGCGTCCTCGAACATGTTGGTGACCACGTGGCATCTGACGTGATGTAAGGTACGTACCAGCGCGCTGAAGGTGGGCTCGCAGTACAGGCAGGCGGTCATCTCGGTGATGGCGGCGGGCAGGCGCGTGCGCTCGGCGCGGTACTCCACCGTCACCTGCTGCGCGCCGCACGCGCTGCACGCCGCCTCGCACACCGACACGCGCGTCGCGTCCTCGAACATGTTGGTGACCACGTGGCATCTGACGTGATGTAAGGTACGTACCAGCGCGCTGAAGGTGGGCTCGCAGTACAGGCAGGCGGTCATCTCGGTGATGGCGGCGGGCAGGCGCGTGCGCTCGGCGCGGTACTCCACCGTCACCTGCTGCGCGCCGCACGCGCTGCACGCCGCCTCGCACACCGACACGCGCGTCGCGTCCTCGAACATGTTGGTGACCACGTGGCATCTGACGTGATGTAAGGTACGTACCAGCGCGCTGAAGGTGGGCTCGCAGTACAGGCAGGCGGTCATCTCGGTGATGGCGGCGGGCAGGCGCGTGCGCTCGGCGCGGTACTCCACCGTCACCTGCTGCGCGCCGCACGCGCTGCACGCCGCCTCGCACACCGACACGCGCGTCGCGTCCTCGAACATGTTGGTGACCACGTGGCATCTGACGTGATGTAAGGTACGTACCAGCGCGCTGAAGGTGGGCTCGCAGTACAGGCAGGCGGTCATCTCGGTGATGGCGGCGGGCAGGCGCGTGCGCTCGGCGCGGTACTCCACCGTCACCTGCTGCGCGCCGCACGCGCTGCACGCCGCCTCGCACACCGACACGCGCGTCGCGTCCTCGAACATGTTGGTGACCACGTGGCATCTGACGTGATGTAAGGTACGTACCAGCGCGCTGAAGGTGGGCTCGCAGTACAGGCAGGCGGTCATCTCGGTGATGGCGGCGGGCAGGCGCGTGCGCTCGGCGCGGTACTCCACCGTCACCTGCTGCGCGCCGCACGCGCTGCACGCCGCCTCGCACACCGACACGCGCGTCGCGTCCTCGAACATGTTGGTGACCACGTGGCATCTGACGTGATGTAAGGTACGTACCAGCGCGCTGAAGGTGGGCTCGCAGTACAGGCAGGCGGTCATCTCGGTGATGGCGGCGGGCAGGCGCGTGCGCTCGGCGCGGTACTCCACCGTCACCTGCTGCGCGCCGCACGCGCTGCACGCCGCCTCGCACACCGACACGCGCGTCGCGTCCTCGAACATGTTGGTGACCACGTGGCATCTGACGTGATGTAAGGTACGTACCAGCGCGCTGAAGGTGGGCTCGCAGTACAAGCAGGCGGTCATCTCGGTGATGGCGGCGGGCAGGCGCGTGCGCTCGGCGCGGTACTCCACCGTCACCTGCTGCGCGCCGCACGCGCTGCACGCCGCCTCGCACACCGACACGCGCGTCGCGTCCTCGAACATGTTGGTGACCACGTGGCATCTGACGTGATGTAAGGTACGTACCAGCGCGCTGAAGGTGGGCTCGCAGTACAGGCAGGCGGTCATCTCGGTGATGGCGGCGGGCAGGCGCGTGCGCTCGGCGCGGTACTCCACCGTCACCTGCTGCGCGCCGCACGCGCTGCACGCCGCCTCGCACACCGACACGCGCGTCGCGTCCTCGAACATGTTGGTGACCACGTGGCATCTGACGTGATGTAAGGTACGTACCAGCGCGCTGAAGGTGGGCTCGCAGTACAGGCAGGCGGTCATCTCGGTGATGGCGGCGGGCAGGCGCGTGCGCTCGGCGCGGTACTCCACCGTCACCTGCTGCGCGCCGCACGCGCTGCACGCCGCCTCGCACACCGACACGCGCGTCGCGTCCTCGAAGATGTTGATGATCACGTCGCATCTAATAAATACACAATATATTCTAATCACACCCTAAATCCCAAAGGGGTTCGCAAAGGTGTTTTATTTCTTTCAGAAAACTATACACTCATGTTGAACCAATAACTTTAAATCCCACTAGCTTTTGCCCGGAATTCCGTCCTCGCGGATTTCGATTAAAAAACCTGTACGTAGCATTAATAAGCAGATTTACTTTTCTGGGTTATTATTTTTCCCGCGGAACCCTAAGTATTTTCAAAATTAAAAGTAGACCTTATAACATCAGCTATCTGCCACTGAAAGTCCCGTCAAATCTGTCTAGCCGTCGTGGAGTAGCTGTAACCCAAGAAATTCCCGCGTTTTTCTTGTTTTCCCACGGAAACATAAATATTTTTGAAATTTAAAGTAGCTTATATTAGACCCCGGACCATCAGTTATCTTCCAGTAAAAGTCCCGTCAAAATCGGTCCAGCCGTTTCGAAGATTACCCGAAACATACGGACAGAAAAAAAAATTGCATTTTTGTAATGTGTATCGTATTTACTATCATAAGCATTGAGTAAAAAGCTGTTATTTTGATGTTACAAACAGACACTCCAATTTTAGTTATGTGTATTGATATAATTTAATTATTATACATGTAGGTACACGCACCGGTTACAGGCCAGTTTCCACTTGGGCGCGGACGGGTCGAGCACGAGCACGCCGGACTCGCACTCCACGCAGCCCGACACGCCCGTCGAGTTCACGCCGTACGGACACGTCGGGTGCGTGCACGAGTTGCAACCGAAACCCTTCTTCATGTCCCTGTCAATAACAAACAGCTTTATGTGTATTACATTAAGATCCCATTTTAAATGGCGAGTAGGCATCTAAGTAGCAAAAGCGTCGAGAGCGTGCACTAGTTTCACCTGAAACTCTTTTTCATGTCTCTGTTTAATGGACACACCACTTTATATGTAGAAAGATAAGGTTCCATTTTGAATAGCAAGTAATTGTCTAAGGAAATAAACAAGTTACAATGTTTTGACAAATGTAAGTACCACAATACCAGAATAATAGATCCCAGAATACAAGGTACTACAATATAACGAATGTACAAGAATACGACATAAATACTGAAATAGAAGTTACAATAAAACAACGTACCAACATACAATGTACCACAATAAATTGTGCCATAATACAAGGCCTCACCTGAACGGCGGATGGTTGTAGCAGTACGGGCACAGCGGGAAGCTCTTGCCCTTGTTGCCCGAGGACCACGACAGCAGCTCGAAGTCGTCGAGCGGGCACTTGAGCTCGCGGTAGATGCGCACCGTGCCGTTCTGCGGCAGCCCGTACGTGTCGTCGCAGTGCGAACAGTGGAGACGGGCGGGCTTGGCCTTAACATATATAACATATTTTTGATATCTGCGACCACGTCGTTCCCAGCCTCAGAATACCGAAGAAACCAGAATCCGTGAACGCGCACAAAAGTGAGGCAATACCAACTACTCTAAAACGGCGTAGTTACGATTGGACGATTTGACATTTAATTTACAAAGACAGCGCGCAACGTAGGAACGTTTCACACGCTGCGCATTGAATTTCATTATTCTGCGTAATGGCAATGTACAAAACTGCAGTCGGAATTGTATAAAAACATTTTTTAAGGATTACATTTCATTTGTACACATGGGCACATGGCATACAAAAATGGCTGAACGCGGGGCCTGTGTTCCCAACTAATGAATAAGGGTTCTGTTTGGGTATAGAAGCTATACAGTCCCCTTAGACAAGTGGCAAAACGCTGGGGATGACATAATGTTCAGACTATGTAATCGATGACATAATATATGTCAATCCCATACATTTTTCATTCTATTCGTCAAGCGTTTTGCCAGTGTTTTTGGAGTTCACATATTTTTGATGGAGAATCTATAAAGGTTTCCAAAAGTCGACCACGAAATTGAAATGATCTCACCTAAATTGGCCAGTTCTAACTATATGGATGCTGCAAGGATGTTAAAAAGCACCTGGGGAACATTCAAAATATCCTAAATGGTTATTTACTTTTGCGTATATTTTTCAGTTTCTAAATATTCTAAAGGTAGTTCAAGTTGTTAAAACAAAAAATAATTATTATCGAAGTCAGTAACCACACACTTACCTGAATATATCTCATATAACGCCTACACTTGCCGCACCTCGACAGCGCCTTGCCACTGGTCTTTAGAGACGAGAAGCTGACCTCAAACAGCTGGTCCATGGCCTCAATAGACCGCACAAAGTACTGGAACTTTCTACGGAATATCTCCGTGGTGTGGCCCAGTACCGCGTGGAAATCTGCCCGACCTTGCGCTATGAGATTCAATTGCTCTTCTAAGGCGGATCGCATTGTTGGCAGCACTAGTTCAGGATCGATCTGGTATACGTGTGTATGAAATTTATTTTTTATACTAACATTATTGTAAAGTTTGTTTTGTATGTATTATTCGAAAATATCGATGTGATTATCAAAATTCAGGACCTATATTTAGAATGGACGTTCAGGGCGTCCGTAGGTGAATTTAATCCCGAAATAAAATTTCAAACAACCAAAATCTGGGCTGAGTCTAGTATAATAAATAAAAATAATAATTATTATATTTTTTTAAGATTTTAGCGTGCATTATAAATCAACTTACTTCGTACTCCTACATAGATCCTATTATTTTATATCCCTCTTACCCGAGATGACGTTCTTTCTGTCTCTACTTTGCTTATAACATTACCTTCTGATATCCATGCACCAGCACGATGCCCAGGTTGGTAGGCACCAATCGGCGGCCACTGCCCACCGAGACGTAGTTCCGCTGACAGATGTTGTTGATATGGACAGGGATGGACGCGTCAGTACCGATGCCGTGCTTCTCCATCAACGTAATCACCTGATTGTTGGAGTTTTAGCATAGTATTACATGGTTGCGGGCTGGCAATGTCGCGGAAGTGGAAGGAGTTTAAGTGGAAATGTATTGATATTTTTTTGAAATTGTTTGAAACTGGTTAATGATAAAACTTTTAAGTAATCATATAAACATTTCTAATGTAGTGTTTACATATTTAGTGTAACATTATAACAATTAGTAAGTACCAAAAAAGCGACGTTGCCAGCCTACCACTAAGTACACCCTTACTAGAAACATTATAAACAAAAGTACAGTTCAAAGAAACGCTTTAATAACTCACTTCAGATTCGGTCAGGTAGTCTGGAGGCGATGTCTGGCACTCCACAAGCCTGTGATCGTGCGCGCGAAGTATGTCGTCCACGTTTAATAGAGGCACGAACTCGTCTTTGCCGAATGCCTGAAGAAAAACAGACATCGTCAAATAAATTTTAATCGTACGACAATTTCATTCCGGCTGTTTATGTATGCAAAATATGTGAAAACGTCGAATTTATTCTTCTTAGGGCCGATTTTTTAACCATCAGATATTTTTTATCAGTAGAGTAAATTTAACGAATTGACATATTTTCCATAAATTAACTGTCAAAATGACAATTTTATCCTTTGAATAAACTGACGATTCGTATACTGAAAAATCGGCTGTAATTTAAATTGATTGGGGATTGTAAAATCAAACCGGCCGGCCATCAAAGTGTGTTGGATCTTAGTTTCGTAAACACGAACTTACCTGCCAGTGCATGATTTCAGTGTATCCAGCATCGACGAGCGTGTTTCCTGTGTAGTTGAACGTCTCTGAGCCGATCTGGAAGGTGATGATAGTCGCCAAGTACTTGCAGTCGCGCGATAACGTTGCTATGAAGTGACGCGTCACGTAGTCGTAGATGCGCCATGCGTCCACGTCCAATTCTGCCTCGGCTGGACGGAAAATTTTAGACTATTTAAGATTGAAATGGATATGGAATCGCAATTGTTACATATGTTTATAAACACATTTAATGCTAAAGAAATCCCACCTAAGGTTGGGTTCAAAATATTATCATTTTCGGTGCAGTCAATATGTCACCAATACGAATTCAAAACCACTCTGGTTTGCGAATAAATTCACACTCTGCCTCTTTTCCAGCGTCCTATATAACCTATAAAACGGGTACGGCGCAACCTTTTGCGGCTAACATTTGACAGCTCACAAAATTTGGCGCGCACTATACATGAACTAATGGTATTAGAACTTGCCTGGGTTTAAAACCGCAAGTCAGTGTCTACAAATACAGTCCGTAACAATCAGTAATAAACATTATTATCGTATTCAGATATGAAACAGTACTAACTAGCAAGCCTCATAGGTGTGATCGGAGGATGGTCACCCGCGTCGTGGCCTTTCTTCGGCCGGTTGATACCATTCGCAATAATCGCTCGAACTTCCGCGCCCCACTTGCTCGCGTTCTGTTGCTGTCGGAGAGTGCCCCTACAAGTAGATGCAAGATTAATATTGAAAAGTATAATATAGCCACATGTTTACCTACAATATAGTTTGAGACAATGTTACAGCAACAAATTAAAATTTAAAAACTTATATCATAGTGCATACAGTTAATGTGCAGATAAGCGAAAAGTATGTTATGCACGTAATGAGAAAAGCACATTTGAGGTTATAAGGTCATAAGGATGAGCTTAGGCAGCAGTAGAACATGTTAATATTATAAACAAGCTTACACAGGACCTATTTATAGTATGTAATAAACCATTACTCCAACTTACATCAAGTCGTAATTCTCAGGGTAACTGGTTGTTTCTGTACGTGGGTATGATATGTAACCCTGGACGTACAAACGTTCTGCCACCTGTGTTCAACAAAAAAAAAATTGTCTTAAATTTTAATTTCCATGCAGTGTGCCAAATAAAAAATATTATTTTAAGTTCCAAATAAAAATCATTTTTACCATCATCATATTATGATGGATATTTCTTATGGCCAAGTAACATACCTGCATGGCATGATGTGGTCCCATGCCAAGTCCAGCACTGGCAACTCGCATTAACTCGACAGTGTTGAGCGCAATAGGACGCGCTTTCACCTTCTCCTTGGCTTGAATGTTAACCACACTATGGAAAAAATACGAGAATAAAAATTTAAATTATATATTTTCAAGGTATTTAATTCTTATGCCAACAGAATAGGATTTAAATTTGGATGCATTTACTGTAAATATATTAAAACAAATGGACCTGAAATTATGTTTTATTTCAAATTTGAATTATACTTACGTAGCTTCCTTTATTTCTTTAATGCCAGCCAGGAACATATGAGCAATGTCTTTCTCAAAACTCCTGACCCTCTTCCACTCCAGAGGCAGTTCTCTGCCCTCCGAGGTACTGGCAGTGACACGAAGTACCCAATATGTTTCTGGTTTGAATGTCTGAATTTCATCGTGACGTTGAACACAAAAGCCCAGAGTTGGAGTCTGGCATGGGCCATATGATATGAGTGACGCATCCAAATCTCCATACCTTCCTGTAATTGTATTTTATTGTTTTAGCAGATTGTACAACATTACTTTAAAGTTAATGCCTAATGAAGTGGAGATAAATAATTTAATTTTCTTTTTAAATTATTTATTTTAAAATATAATCTCACAACGCTAAATACATACCTTGAAAATATTTAGTCTGAAACCGAGTAAATGCACAACCAATTCTTAAATCTAGTTCTTGCCTAGCATCAACACTTCGGGACTCATTCTCGTTGGGCCGAATTAGATTTAACATAGCTGCCTTGATATCTTTCTCAGTAATCGCAGAGAATTTTGCTCGGTATGTCACTAGGGGTGAACATACATCCCCTTTCATGTAAGGTTGAACACAGCCCATTACCTAGAAGAAACAATACTAATCAGTATCATATTTTCTTTTTTAATTTCATAGCAGTGGAACACGGATCTCGTTAATTAATGTTTGCTTCCTGTAATAAAAAAAAAAACATCAACTGAATATTAAGTAAATTGTGAAGATATTAATGAACTTACTTCAAAACATATATTTTCTCCTTCTTTATCACAATCAAGCCACAGTATAAGATAGTCACAACCAGCAGACTCCTGTGCCAACAATGCAGGTATTCTCAGACGACACATGGCTTCCTTCTTCTCTGTTGGACAACTGAACAACTCGACAGGATCCACTTTGTCCCAGTTATTATATTTACCGGTGAAATCCAAACTCATAACGTGACCGCATACGGAAGTCATTTTAAAATGAACAGGCTCATTTTTAAACGTCCCATTCCATTCATGAACAGAACATGCATTATTGAAAGCTGTAGAAACGAAAAAGTTGTATTATTGTAAGAGATAATTGTTAAAAATTATATTTAATGCTATAGAGTAAAACACAAACATTTCGTGGTGCTACATTTGCCATTGCTAAGCAAACTTGCAAGATTTTGAGCTAAAGATGGCTTTTCTGCCACCATCAAAGCCGTCTTCATCTTGAATTTGCTGATTTCAGAGCTTGGTCATAGAATTTCATCCACGATTTCTTATTTCCTATCCCGAAAATACAAACGTCAAATTGTTAAGGCAACTCATCAACCTGTCCTGTCTGTTTACACCATAGATAAAATTAGATTAAAATCGTACTATTTTACAAAAGCAAATAATTTTGAGGAGTTGATAAATAGATGGTGTTTGCATCATCAACTTCTGCCAATAAAAGACATGCACAAGGACTCTATTCTTTGCTATATCATCTGATACTTCAACAAAATTAACACTTTCTCTGTTTTGCTAAAAATTTAAAGCTGGAAGTCTACGACAATCTAGTAGTGGCAACACTCTTTTGATATTGACCTTTCGGATTTTGCGTTCGGAATATAATAAAAGTGAACGAAAAATAAAACCTGTGGATTTAATTTTATTTATGAATGACTTGCCAACATCACTAAAATATAAGATTATACTAATAATGTAAGGCTATCGTGTTATCAATCATATGATATAAATTGTATAATTTTGTCAGAATCACTGTTATCAATTATGGTAACGTTAGCATAATTGATATTTGAACGTCGCCCGTATTAAGTAAACGTCATTTCAGTGTATGAAGAGGTGCGCCTGCTTGCATATTGTGATAAATTGTTGGAAAAACCTTGAATGATGCGAGGATCATTATCGAATTGTTTCTGAGTTATAAAATTGTAGACATTACGCGTATTATAAACAGTGGAATAGTTAATCGTGCGGTTGCATTACACAGTAAACATGGTACGGCCTGGTGACAAGAGTGTTTTTTTTTCAATTGTTTATTTATGTAACTGCTTGCGTTGAATCTGTGATATGTGAAAGTCGATGTATTGTTGCAGAGCCTCCCTCGAAGTGATAACATATGTGCAACAGCGCATTTAAGAGTGATGTTGCCGACGTCAGTAGACTCTAGTTTGCCTCCACAATTTCTTGATATAAGTAAGTAATTGTAACGACACGCACATATAATTAACATAGTCTAAATGATAACAATACATATTATGTCCGAGATTTGCTTTCAATGAATGTGACTCACGTTTAAGTTGAATGTTTATTATAATTAGATATTGATTATTGCAAAACTATATGTAAGTAAGTACCTTAATTATTTTGTTTATATTTAATTTTAAAGGTAAACAGTTTATTATATATAAATAAATCTTACAATTGAAATAACAAGGATTGACAATATACTTTTTTACTTGTATTCTAGTAAGTAAGTAAATAATTCATTTGCATTAAACATGGTATAAAAAGGTGATATAAATAGGAATAAAAAAGTACCATAATAATTTTGATAATGAGCTTAATTTTAAATTCTATTAAAAATTATGGTAACTTGATAATCATTTTTTACATAATTGGTTGTGAATGATAATCTAAATTCCTAAACAATGGAGTTGTAAAATTATTATTACAAGCCATAACAATGACAGGAAAGTAATGTGAAAAGTGCTTTAATCTCTTGGTTTACATAAACAATGACATCACTACATCAGTATAGCTGAAACAAGTTATTTCAGCTTGTAATTATTTATGAATGTTAAAGAATGTGGACATCATGATATCCTATGAATTAATAAAATAATCATTAAAAAAATAAAACGTCAATATGTACCAAAAAATACATTTTTCACTTATTTATTTATTAACCAACTTATTTCCACAATATTTGACTACACATACAAGCTTGATAGTAAATGTTTATTTTACTAGTTATAGCTCACAAGTTCATCCATAGATAATTTAATGGTGTTTTTAATGAAAGTATGATATAAATGGTCACTTTTGAAATGAAACATTATGTATGTCCTTCCACCTAAATATACCCTAAGTTTGTTATGATCTCCTAGCAAAATTTCATCAAGAAAACTCATAACGAAATAGCCATCAGTCTGACTTCTTTTGCTTTAATAATAGAAATGATTAACTCTCCGATTCTCTGTTTGAAATGATTTTTAGGAGTCAAATATAAGCTGACCTTTTTGTTATCATTTATCAAAGCCAACAATAAAAAAAAACGATTTTTATAGACCATCTTCATGACATACCACCACCGCAAGCTGACTTCTCAGCACCGCCACCCTATGATGTGGCCGCTAACTCTAAACTACCGACATATGAAGAGGTACAGCGTGAGAAGCAGATGGAGGGAGAAGATCTACAACAGGTGCCCCTAAAATTATTATTGATAGAGTTATCAGTGCTTGGTGCATATCTAGTTTACCCATCTATTCTTTGGTTCTTTTATATCTTGGAAATACTATGTATTGTACACACTTGTATTTCCTAACCGAGTATGCAGTGGTGTACTCATATACCTGTTATATACCCACATATCATTAGATTTTCAGTCAATATTGCCTTAGATTTATCATTAAAAACACAATTTTGTCCATATTAAACCTGTTAGTTAGAGATTAGCTGTAGCTATAAAGTTTTTATCTTTAGTCTCTAACCCTCTTTTTACAAACTAGGACAATACCTGTATTAATTCAAACCCATCTTGAAGTTCTTGAACCTATTGACATCTCTATTCTTTGATTTAAAATGACGGCAAATTTGATTGGAAATGTCAGTGACAGGTATAATAAAATCTATAGTATAATATTAAAAAAAAATGGTTTACAATTTTCATTTTTTAATTAATAAGGCGGTAGAAGTGCAGTTGCAAAACATCAAGTCTAATAGTGTAGTTACAAAGTTTTTGGAAAGCATATAAGTAGAGAAGTTTGGAATTATATTGCCTATTTACTTATTTTTAGAAATTCAATATTATAAGCTAGTTCTTTTTTTTCTTAATGTTTATTACTTTTTAGTTAGATAGATTAAGATATAAAATTTACTTCATAGAAAGTACATTATTCTTCTTAGCATTGCCAAATCCACCTATGACTAACTAACAACTAGAATAATAATAAAGGTCTCATTATTCACTTTCTTTAAACAATAACATTCACCTTACTCGACATACATTAATCATACTGAAAACAAATTGCCTTACGTAAGTATCTATCTACCATATCGCATATGGTGAGGCAGGCAGCTGAATAATGTTTGTAAACATGCACAACAACAGTTGATAGCAAATGATAACTTTTTATGTGTTAAGAATCAAAGCAAATCAGTTGAGATAAATACCTTCATTGCATCTACTGACACATTTTAAGGTACTTCAATAATTATGTTGTTTTATACATTTGGTAGAAAGTAGAATATACATATTTATAGTAATTTATGGAATGTTCAATTGGATTAACCATTTTTTTAGGGATTAGTTGTATTAGAATTGGTTTAGTTGTTTAGTTGCGGTGAGATAATAAACAAGCAGATAGACAGAAATCCTTTAGCTAGGTTCATTCTTCTTCTACCAATAGGTATTTTGAGAGGACCATAAATACTTAGTACCTGAATCAACACAGATGCAGGGACCACCGCCCCACCAGCCCGCGTTTGCTGCGTTCGTAACGGTGGAACCCACAGAAGGGTCATCAGAACAACTGGATCCAGAGACCAGCTTGCTCGGCACTGATATCATGTTCTTAACTTCATTTTTGGGTAAGTACTTTTTATTACTACTACTACTATTTGACTATTATTTTTAACCAACTTCAAAAAAAAAGGAGGAGGTTCTCAATTCGTCGGGATCTTTTTTATTTATTTTCTTATGTATGTGCCCTCATAACTCTGGGTTTTGGAATTGGGTTTACTTTTATATGATCAAATATTTGATAAATATCTCTTCGAAATATGTGATTATTTTTCATTGGATGCTGATGATGACTATTTAAACATCTTTTTTTCTGGGGAAATGCTCATGGATTTCCTCCTACTTCTAGTCATCATCCCAGTAATTTCCCACTATGTTATATTTAAATCAACTACCAGTCTGCGGATACCAGTATTTCGGAGCACCTGCCTTTCCGATCTCGTCTACCTAGGTGCCTATAAAAACACTAATATCTCACAACCATTTCCAGTGGCATTTCTATTCAACTGGATTGGGTTCCTGTTGCTCATGTGCTTCTGCCACACGGTGGCGAGTCGTTACGGCGCCCTCGCTGGCTTCGGCCTCTCGCTCGCCAAGTGGACCCTCATCGTCAAGCATTCCACGGAGCTCGCGTCGCACGAGAACTCCTGGCTGTGGTGGCTCATCATGGCATTTGGTAAGTCCATATCTCTCTTTCTCTGTTTAAATCAATGATATCTTTACTAATACTTGTGAAATTATAAAGAGGTAAAATTTGTATGCGTAATTTTTGATTTTCAAATAAAATTACCAATATTTAGAATGTAGCTTTAAGGTGGTATAGTTAGCTTTAGGGTATTTGAGAAAAAGACACGAAATCATTTTTTGACGAAGTCGCGGACTAGGTCTAGTTATAAATAAAGATAGACGGATATATATTATCATTTGATCTTCGAAAATGGCACAGTACTAATATTGCAAATTCAGACTACATTAGATGACACGTGAAAGGACGGTATTGCGTTGTATATCGGAAGTTGAGGGAATAATCACCGCGGTCCATATGCAGTCCAAACTTGAGATTCAGCTAAGTAACCGGAACATACGGAAATCATTGGATAGGCAAAGGAGTTCATCATCATCAGCTTATCTCAGTCCACTGCTGGACATAGGCCTCTCCTATGGCATGGAAAAAGGGTTCGCGATATACAAAATAGCATAATTAAAAAAATGCTACTTATTGCACGAACGCCACAAACCTCTAGCATCCAAAAACGTAGCCCTGACAGGAATAGGTAACATTATCCGCATCAATAATAAGTGGTTTGTTTTCTATTCGTGATTGTTACGTAATATGGACTAGGCCTTTAATAATTGAAGTCAATAGAACAATAAGATAGATTATTATTATAACAATCTTATTTTAATAGCATCTCACTGTATGCATATTCTATTTAATGTATGCCTACTCGATTTGTAATGGACAATTTCCCGCTGGTTTAATTGTAATAATTGGTTCAGAAAGTTGTCAAGCTATTTCTTAAGTTGAAATGGATATACACGGACCTACAAGTTTTAACTACTATTTAATTGGAAATCCGATAATATCATTCAGTGTAGCCTAGCCGGTCCATATAAATCGAACGTCCAAATAAACGCCACAGATTAATAACTGTGCTCCATAAATGGCAATAGGCTTGCCACCATAACATAGGCGAAATTGGTGGTAATGATTATATTCTTTACATGTGTTGATATATGTACATACTAGTAAAGATCTAGTATAGTCATTCCCGTGCCTACGTAAATAATGTTTCAGTTTAGGCTCAGTGATTTACTTATGAAGCAATAATGTCGGAAGCGCAACTGTCGCTCAAAATTACGTGACTTATTCTACAGATTACAATATGTCTTGAACAGAAAAGTTCATGGACCTAACAATCAAATAGCGGGACGTGCTTCATTTGAACAATGCCAGAATGAATGTTAGGAATCTGTGTCAACGTCCGGTCAATAAGACTGCTTAACCAATATCACATATAGAACCACGCCCACAGCGCATCCTGCGCCTTTCTCATAAAATAGGGCATTTCAATAACATATACAGCTGCTGATCGTTTAGTCCTTGGAGTATCACACTAATATTATGAATGCGAAAGTTTGTGAGTGTGTCTGTATGTTTGTTACCTCTTCACGCTCAAACGGTTGGAGGTATGGTATGGAGGTACGCATACGCACGGGGCGCAGCTACTTAAGATTATAATTCCGTTCCGACGCCAAGAATTGAGGCGTAAGAGGCGTTAAAGACGGTGTAGTGCGTAGCAAAAATGGCAATAGACTACATACCTATAACTTGGAAAAAAATGTGGGATTATCGACTCCTGTTGAAGAGCGCCTACACGTTCGCGGGTTCCAGCCGCGAATGTATATAAATATTATAAAACATCATAATTAGGGTTTGGTAATGTAGGTTAAAAAGCCCATTACATCTTACCTACAACACAATATTACGATAAAGTATAGATGGCATTCTGCCCAAAGGTCAGGTTCGATATTCGCACAAAAAATATATTGGTTTGGCAAAGCAAGAAGATTAAATAAAAATAGAAAAGACACTTATTACAATAATTTTTGCATAAATATATTCACCGCAAAGCAGGCACAATAAGTAAACAATCAACATGTAAATACATGAATGTATGTAGGTCACTGGACGAGTAAGGCTTTAGAGTATTTTTCTGTAAATATTGTTAGGAACAGCTGTATTTCTTTAAAGAGTGACGAAACGCATTCTCTACGAACCGAGCACAATACTGATGATTCATTTAAAGTGGCTCTATGATATGGTTACGAGTTCAATATACTCTTAACGTTATATTGTGTGATGTACCGCTTTGTTAGAGTAAAAAATTCTGTAAACGTAAAACGTTCAACCTCTACACCACATTTTTCCGTAGCATGTTGACTACGTATCACGTACGCAAGCAATATTGTAATTCTGCAACTTATAATTAGTTTTTCTAAGTTGAGATGAAACTAACTAAACATGTTTTGTTACACTTCAGTGTAGATTTTGTGGTAGCTATGTCACGTTTTTCATATCTATTGTTATTGTGATTGGAGTGTGTGCTGAAAAATAATTGATTACTGAGGTATCGTCGTCAGCTTATGAAGATAAGAAAATCACGTCATAAATCAATATTTTCCTAGATAAAATCCTTGATTCATAGAATAAATAATTTGATTCTGTACCCAGACTACTTACCTATACTTGTTTTCAACTTTCGTCTCTCGCATTTCTTCCAACTCTAGGTGAGCTCTGAGCTTCTGAGTTGAGACTACAAAGGTATTCGATCAGGTTTCTGTATTAATACAAATAAAGTAACAACACAGCAGCTAGGGATTGGACATTAGCCTAGCACATTCCTTGGGAAAGAGCTGCTAGTGAGCTAAATCTGGTTTGGATATACTAAAAATTATGTTTATTCCACGTTGAATAGGACAATGACTGCTTGCGTTCATGGCTACATTGCAACGATTTATTAAGATAGCAGAGCGAGGCAGTTCATTGCACTGCATTGTTTCATATCACATTTATCGAAAAAGGGAAACATATGACATGTGTTCAACTGTTCACGCACTAAACACTGCACGCAACAATTACGAAATGATTACTCCGATACGCCTATTAATTTCTCGCGCACGTTCCATTTGATCGTACGCTTGATTGAACGTATGCGCTATCCAGAATAAGCCTGACTCACAATGTCATGTCATTATATTGGATTTGTCATTCCTCATTCGGTGATAATAGTTTTAAGACACATTATATAGGGTGTAACTGTCTATTGTCATTGAATGGAAACAATTCTATAGGAGGTACAAGTCAAGTAATTATCTAGGCATAAGTGTCAATAAAATACCCTTTTCTTGCAAATAAAATAAGCTGAACTAAGTAATATTAATTAATATTTTTTCGTATTCTTTACCCCATTATCATGAATTATTGTTAGGGATACAAACTAGACAACAATGTGATGCCATTTATGGATATTTCAGTACTAAGTGATACTAGAAAAACAAATGTGTACGTTATTCAAACTTTTACCTAAGATAAAAATCAACTTCAAAATCACCTTGTGTAATCTTCTACCGCTTGAATACTGACTTACTATCAATAATAATAAATAATATGCACGCTTGCCAAACCGATATGTATATCGTCCTGTGAATCATACACAGTATTGTTATTTTATAGGCAGATTGTATTTTGCAAAATACAGGTCTTTGTAAATCACGTAACCCCGTAGGGGTCAGTAGATGCTATTCTTTATATCGAATCTGTACAGTATTAACGTTAAATCGCAGTTCATCGTAAGTCTCATGTAATAATATGTGGCCAGGACGAGCCTATTGTCATTCATGAACTTAAACTGGGTTCGTCGACTCACACTCCCGGCGATGGTAAAAAATATATCCTAAATCGTCTGCCCAAAGATAAAATAAAGTAAATAATTGGTTCCATTAGTGTTACATATATCAAGTATATTTGCATATTATTATCATTATCCAAGTAAAACTATTTTCAGATACATAATAATGATAATATGTTACGTACGATGATAATAAAATTCCAGTTTGTAATCGATATTTTGGCTACAACATAACTTTTTATATCTTCAGGTATTGCATGTGCCGGTGTGTTTTTATTAAATAGCTTCATTAAATTTAATAATCCGATATAAAGATGGACGATCGCTGGGTAGTTTTGGGATACGAATTATATCGATATGGTATCAACCAATGCCGACTGCCTCGTTGGTCTAGAGGTCGCTAAACGCGATTGCTAAACATGAGGTCCTGGGTTTAATTATAGTAATACTCACTAGCAGCAAGGAGTCTTGATTTGTGCCCGGTTGATGGCAATAGGCTCGCCCCCCTATTCCATAATGACTTATAACATAACTGTGGGTGTACTAAAGATCTTCACCTTTGCCTGCGGAAAATAGTCAATGTCTAATGACGTGGAAAAGTGTGTGTGTAACAAAGTAATGTTTTCTTATCTCAATATCGATCTATTTATCATTTATCAATCTCTTCCAGGTATCTTAATCTGCGTGCGTGCCATCATACAGTACCTGAACATTAAGCGAGGCTGGCGTCTCCTCTCCGGCACGGCTCAAGAGCGGCTCTTATTCTTCTACTAAACGTAACCACCACCGGCTTTTCATCTCACTTACACATGCATACCGCATCATGGTTGTGCGACAAGGATGGATATATGATTGTGCGTGTAGATGGTATTGTTAGTCGAAGTAAACGATTTTACACACCTTTGTTCCTGATCTTATAAAATCTAAGGGTACACTTAGGGCGAGTTGTTTTAAACAGTCTGTTAACGTTACATACGTACCTACTTAGGTACGTCACAAAAATAACGATCACAGTTTAACGTACGAAAACATGAACCCTCTTATTTATAAACAAGGATCATACCGGCATTAACTAAACCCCGTATTAAGCCGTATTCTTTGATATGCAATCGACAATGACTATACCTGTCATTAACCATTAACGTTAGGAGGGAAGTGTTATTTCATGCCATAAAAAAACCGTTGTCGACGTTATGAGGGCTGCTAGAAAAAAAACTCTTTCGTTATTGCGGCTAGTAGAAGGAACACAATTGTTAATGCCATTTTTAACATTTACTTGTGCATCAAGTGAATCTGAAGCAACCCGCCCTAATGTTGTCATCGTAATCGGTTTCGCATGCGAAGGGGTGTTAAGTCTTTGGCGCCAAAGACTTTAATAGTTACGGTCTATGTATCAAACTGGATCGTTACATCGCTATGGATGGAGGTAAGGGTAGCGTGTTTGTCTATATCTCAAAATATCGAGATAATTTCGTTCTAAATACGTGTTGTCACACAAATAGACGATGATACAATACCATTTGTTGTAACATTAGAATTTATTTACAAACCTATTTGCAATTATTCAAACGACTTTGATGTCTATTCCGTAGGCACTAGGATGGGCAATAATAGCAAAAAAAATTGTTTACTGCACCTGTCATTTGTCATATTACCAATGCAATAGATGTCAAATTTGTTTAAACTGACTGTTAAAGTGTTACCTCACCTAGAGCATTCGCGTGTAATGTATAATTTTAGATTCGATTGTGAGCATTGCATTACAATACTGCCCAGGGAGGCAGTATTGTAATGCAATGCTCACAATCTTGACGGGCATTCGCCTGTAACGTAACATTACAGATTCAACGTTCCATCAAAATATTTCACATTGTATCAAGTTGCGCACTGTAATGCTCGGTTCTCCTCCCTCGTTTATGTAATGTTCAACTTTGTAACGTTACATTACACGCGAATGCTGTAGATGAGGGAGCACCATAAAAAGGGTTTCCCTAATTTCTAATGTTATTTTTATTATCAACGACGTTCTGTACATTTTGTTGTACGCAACCAAGAGTTGTGTTTGAAAGACATGTTAAGCCAACATTTAATTAGATATACTTTTAATTTATAAAGAAGCTCAGCTTTATTGTTTAATTGAGCAGATATTTTTATATGTGCAAAAAGATATGAAATGTCTCACCGATGTGAAATTTACGATTGGGTAATATTAATTGTCGGGTACTTATGTTGTAACATAGCACTACTAATGGGTAAAGTAAGACATTTTATTTGGACAATTTCGTGTTAAGTTTAATATTAAATATCGTAAACTCGAATTATTCGATCGTGTGGAATCATTCCGTGGGTATGTCTAGTGGCATTAATTAAGTGTATAATTATAATATTTTTATGTTTATAAGCTCCAAAAGGCACGCGGTCGCTAATCGAAACGTTTAGTAAACAGATATCTTGAAAATATTAAAGCCATATGTTAAGTTCCCATATTGTGAACCTTTAAAAACAACACGTCGATTATTTGTACTAAATGTGTGCAAATGTATTGGTAGGTATTATCGAAAATATTGTGACATATCAACAGTCATTTACATTTTTAACCGATTTCAAAAAGAGGATGTTCATAAATAAAAACGTTAACACTGACACATAATGTATGTATTAGAAGTAAGTACCTACATAATTATGTATGTTTAGAGTACTGGTAGATAATATGCACAACACATCTCCACACGTCATCATTGTCGATGATGACCAAGTGTTGATAGGTTCCATTTCTTTATCGTGGCTTAAGACCGAGATATTTAAACTAGTCTGGTATTTCATTTGATGAATATTTTTAATACTGACTCCTGATCCCAACATCGAAATATAAAGCGTATCGTGTACAGTCAATCACAAACTCATGATTAGTATTCTTCCTTATAATAGAAAATAATGATATTTTAATAAATTTAGGAACATGCGTATTATGTTTTGATAAAAAATTCTTGTAATTTAAAGAAAGTTCTATTATAGTTAAGGAATAGTTTAAACTGTAATATATAGCGAAAATGACATACCGTGACATTTAAGGCAGGATTAACTAAAACTATAATTATTTTAGCATTTTTAATTTACGAGAATAGACTCTCTGATGGTAACTCAACTACTTTGATGCTGACTGTACTTACTTAACTATGCATTGTTATACATCATCTTAAACATGATTAACGTACTTCGGAATTATACTCTGTTTTAATAAGATTTGCAATAAAAGTAAACAATATTTTTATATGTGACTTACAAAATATATATGACGACCTGATTGGCGCAGTGGCTAAACGATTGGACTGCTGCGCTAAGGGTTGCTGGTGCGATTCCCGCATGGGACAAAAAAATGTGCGATCCGCACATGTTAGTCTCGAGTCTGAGTGTTTGTGTATATGATATTTTATGTTTGTGAAACGCACCCACGATACAGGAGAAATTCCTAGTGTAGGGTGACCTTTTTAAAAAAAAAAATTAAATAAAAACAATTCAATATCTATAAAATTTAATAAACAAGAATTTTCAAGAACAGTAACTTACTAATTTGGTTAATTTGCTCAAAAAAGATTGCAAATTTTATTGAAATAGAGTATAGCTTTGATTTTCACATACACAATTACAATTTTAAAATATTTGTGTCCGTATTGTTAAATACAGATTTTTTTTTTCTAGATTATGTACCATCATACAAAATGCTTCATGCCTATTTCCATGAACTTTCTTAATATGATCATGATATCACACTTAGTTCATTAAATAGCACACTTCATTTATGTGACTTTTTCTGATTCGCACCAAAAAACATTGTCCATGAAAGTTTTGTGATTAGATAACTTTATTTTAATATATGTTTTAGTGCAATAATGTCTAGTTCAGAGTTTCTAGTGGAAATAAATACGTTATAATTATTTGTGGTTTTTCTTCGTTCTAAACTCCTTGCTAAGCAGTGGTCACAAAGTGCGACTGCTGGTCGTACAGTCCTAGTTCAATTCCCAGGTCGGGCTGTGTTATTGCGTCCTTCCATTAGGTAATTTACAGTAACAGCACGGAGACTGGAATGGCGCCGAGTTAATGGCAATAGGCTAGCCTCCTACACTGGGATCTGAACTGGCGAAATGTGGGTGTACACACCTGTACCTACCCTTCGGGGAATAAAGGCGTGATGTGGGGCGACATTTAAAAATAATATAAAAAGGGAAAAAAAATATTCTTCTATAGGTAAATGCACGCCTAGTAGCCATAGCCATTGCTAACTGTCGTTTTATTGGTTTTCCCAACTAAGTAAGTAAGTCGAATGGAGAAGGGAGTTAATTTAGGACCTAATATCACACTAATATGAGGAAGTCATGATGAGTTTAATTTTATAGGTTATGATTTCAGAGGAATTTTATTAAATTGAGGGCAAATTTCATGATCATCTATGGAATAGAAATTCTGACTGGCGCAGTGATTCAGCAATGGGACTGCTGCGCTATGGGTTGCGGGTTCGATTCCCGCACGGAAAAACAATTGTGTGATCTGCAGATGTTTGTCCTGAGTCTGGGTGTTTGTGTATGTGATATTTCATATTCACGTACGATACAGGAGAAATACTTAGTACCTACTATGCGACGATAAAAATAGATATTATTATAATCACAGTTTTCTATAAAACATAGGTCAGCTTAGAACCACTTGATTTTAGGTGCAATTAATAATACATACTTATGAAGATTTACTTGCTTAGTGTTACTTCACTTAGCTTAATTAATATTTTTATAAACAGTGAGTATAGGTATCATCTTTCCTAATTGTATAATAACTATTCATTACCATCGCACACGTGTTACGAATAACTGAAACAATAATATTTTATGTGGTAACAATGTAAGCGTAAATCCTTGATGTGTACCTACCTAATAAATAATGGACAAGTTGAAGGTAGGTACTAGACGGTTAGAAACCACAAATAAATTATTATGTGTAGGTATTGTGTTATTATAAGTATAGATAGATAAACCCTCTTCCTTATAAGTAAACGATGCTAGCTTAACTTATGCATCTCCCATCTTACTTATAAATTATGCAAAAATCTCGGTTAAGTTAACTGCTTCTAAGTCTATAGACATCTCTATTCTTTACCTGCAAACGACAGTAACAGGTATAATTTACTCAATTGTTCAATATTGACAGTTTTTATAAGTAAGGTAGCTCATCTCTTATGTCAATTAAGTCTATTGACATCACTAGTCTTTGATATGCAAACGAAAGGGACAGGTATAATTTAATTATTTTTTAACTTTTTTACTATTGGTGCTTTGTCAATTTTTTTATGTAAGAGGGTACTAATATATCTATACATTGGGATGTTACCATAAGTTAATAGCTTAATACGTAAACCTATACTTACATAAAAGATTCAGTTTATAGTTTAGTCCGGTGAGGCCCAATAGGACCCCTCTTAGGGTCATCGGCAATTAAGTATTCCAAAAAAAAACCATCTGTTTATAGCCAGTATGTACTACGTATTTGAATTGAAACTTGCCACTAGCTACGGAACCAACGCTCATCTAAATTTCAAGGTTGAGTTGGTCGCCTGTTCAGACACGCTTTTCTGATAATGGGTTCCTTAATATGAGGTCCCGACACGAGTAAAATAATATAATAATCGGTAAGTAATGGTATTTAATCAAGCTTTTCCTAATGAACCATTTAGGAAGAAGGTGTAACAAAATCATTCAGTCAGTTTACCATCTTCATTTTCAATGTTTTTATACCAGGTAACAAAAGCAGAAACGGATAGGTAAATAAATTACTTCTTACATTATCACACTGATACCTACTACGACGTAGTAGGTATCAGTTTCTCCTAGTAAACAGATAACTAAGCTACACCCATTCACGTACGAGCTACGGGGTCAAAAACCTGTTTATTGCACAGAGAAAATTAATGATTTCAGGAATCGTGGTATCTGGTGAATGTCTTTCAAGAATTGGGTTATTTAGCCACCAAGCAGGCTTACCCCACATGACACTGATAATTGCTGTTATAGACGCAAAGGCTAAAGATGAGTAGGTACCTATCTGGCGGTCACGGAAGAAAGAACTACCCCATAATAGTACATACAACCACATTTATTATCATCATCTCTCTCATCAATCATATTTATATCCGCAGTGCGACTTCAACTACTAGGTACACGTGACGTCATTTTTGTCACAGTCTCCACGCGCTAGCGTCATCCAGCAATGATATCTTTATCAGACTTATAAAATTCTAAGATAGACTATGACAGTGGTTTCTACAAACAACCCTTAAAAACCGTAAATAAAATTACGTACGTAGCTTCTTTTCAGTAATGCAGATATTATATCTAACTATAAGATGGTGAACAAAAAAACGTAGTAGAGAATGTGTAGTAGCCAATGAGCGCTAAATACATGTTAGGCAAGCACTAAAGACATTATTATGCAAGCCAAGCTTATAAAAGCGTGTCGATTCACATAGGTACTTCATTTATCCCTTGTGACCGGCGTGGGAAGAGCCAGCAGCTGACACTGTTGCCGCTGGTGTGTTCCACTTCAGTCCGTAACATTGTAACCTATACAGTATCAATAACAACCGTATGCCCTTTTCTCAGTATGCTCTTAAACAAAAATAATAGTAAAAGATTAAACAGGTCAGGTGCGTATTGTTGATTACTATCAACGACGTCAATAGAATAAAAGCCAACAGTGGCACTTTTCCCAATTTCTGTATCACGCACTCTCAATATAGAAATTCTATTGACAAATATGATCACAATGCAGCTGTAATATAACTGCAAAACTCCACGATGGCTTGATAAGTCGGTTTAGTGCCAAAAAAACCCCCAGTGTGATGCCAACCGCCGCCGAGGGTTGACGGACGCACCATAACACCAGACCACTGCACCATATAGGACAACTCGCGCCTCTCTGGCGTAGCACGTCCAAAGCTTACGTGTCCTTATGAAGAAAGACAACTTCGCGAGTTTTCCTTGGGACTTCGTTACGACTTTAACGTGCAGTAAGGATAATAATTTCTACAGAATATTAGGTAAGTACTTATATAATTGTTTTTACATAATTTGTTAAGTTTTTGTATTCAAGTTAAGTAATGTGCTTTTTATGACAATGTCAGTGGTTTTTTATTGTTTTGTGTCCTGTATCATAGGGCGAGACATGGCAACTGGCGCGCTGCCAATATCGCCCACCTTGTGTCGGCTACGTTTCAGGGTGTAATAACTTCTCAGTGATAGAGACAGATGAGCGATATAATAAGTGTTATTTATGTCAGACTGTTTTGCTGAGGTCACGCATAACACGTAATTTACTTAAGGAAAATTAGGTGACTGGGTCATTAAGGCAATGCCTTAATTAAGTATGCTAGATATTAAAATAAACTATGAAAATTATAACTACCGCGCAACCCCGGAAACTATAGTCTACGCTTCTAAAACTAGTGAACTATTTTAGTGAGCTTTGCTTTGAAAATCAAAGAATCGTCGAGTCGTATTCACTATTCAAAAGAATAAATTAATAGGCGAAAAACAATAGTGATTAAAAAACTTCCGACACGATCATGTTTAAAGCTTTACAGTTGAAGAACCTAAGAAACGACCTCAAATCGCTGATTGCCAAAATAAATAGTAAGTTTGTGGAGGTGTACTTATTCATCTAAAATGATTTGACAAAGACTCGCTTTGTTTGTGTACGTTATAAGTCAATAAACACCTGCAACTACTGCATAAACTAAGTCTCTGTTTGTACGATGAGCTGCATTGCCTAATACAGAATAATAAAATAAAACATAAGTAGATAGACTTATATAAATTTAAAATAGCTGATAATCAAATAAACACCAGCTTAAAAAAACAATATCCATAAAAATTTACAACCTCAGTTAAATCTTACCACAACGCCTTTAACTAGATACTATTATTTTGTTATTTATTGATTCTAAAACTACAGTTGAATCAACAATAAATGTCGTAGTCGCGATCTGAATCATAATCCATTTAAGTACAATAGTTCGTAATGTAAGTAAATATAACAATTGCAGTTCTTAAATATGAAGGTAGTGTACTGACCTGGAAATTTTATTTCAGCTTTATAGACTGACTTCATGTAATAGGGTGTTGATTTTTTCGTTGAACTATATGGCTATTGGCTATAGCATCTTTACTCCATTATATTTTTAGCCCTTATCTATAATATATAAAAACGGTACTTATAGTTGCCAATAAATTAGCCAGGATCCTTTAAAAAAAAACAATGTAACATTCTATGTAATCAAAATACAAAAGAGTAAACATAACTTTTATTTTCTGTTTTATAATATACTAGCTGCGCCCCGCGGTGTTATCTGCTACATTTTTTCGGGATAAAAAGCCTATATGTTAATCCAGAGTGATAGCTACCTCTATACCAAATTTTAGCAAAATCGGTCCAGCCGTTTGTGCGTGAAGAGGTAACAAACACATTCACAAACTCTCGTCTTTATAATATTAGTGTGATTTCCGAACTGTGTAGCACTCATTGACGAAACATATAATTGAAAGGTCGCATATAATACTGCTACATTTACTCACTAACGACAGTCCATAAATCCTATGAAGGATGTGTACTAAAAGGAAGTCTTAATACCGGTATAATTTCATCGTAAACTCTTATGTCGCGCCAAGTCGTCGCCAGTCTGAAAACTCAACCCTTAGCGTTTATAACGTAACAAGGACTTTACCCTTTGACCTCCATAACATTGATCTGCATATCACTATGCAGATATAGATTTCCTGCTTCCCAAAACAAATGAAAAATTGCAATATGCTAACTTGCCTTGCTAAGAGTTTACACAAACGCTTTGAGAAAACAGTCGCATGTTTTGTTGATGCCTATAAATATATGACTTGAAATGATACCATGATCATATGTCTGAAGGTAACTGGAAAATGGATTAATTAAAAACTAATGACTTATCATACATACTTAGTTTTAAGCGTAGAAGTTGAGTTTTTACGTAAACAATAATTAAATTCTCTATTTAAAAAAGAAACCGGATCAAGTGCGATTGGTACTCGCGCATCGAGGGTTCCGTGCAAGCTTTAAATTATTTTTACACCAATAACACGGTTCTAATGAAAAGATAATATACTAAATTCACAGACAAGCTTAACTTTGCCATTGGTACTGTAACCCCAATACATTGAAGTAGGTAGCGGTTAGTTTATCAACTGCAAACAAGTTATTCTTATTTTGTATGTGATGTAACTACAAATTTACAGTTTTCAGATTTATTCCTTTACTTGTGCTGTAATCTAATGCTTCTTGCCAAATTCAAGTCAACGGGAAGTACGGTTTTGAAAGTGGAAATTGTAAGAACATTATCTTTTGATTGCGTCGACTTAGAAGTTTCATATTTTCACGGCTTCAAGGGACAGCAGACCCGAGTATTTGGTATTAATATCAACTTTATACCTTCACCCGTTCTTGTGAAAATCAGGATGACAGACAGTCAGACGGACAATGGAGTGATCCTATAAGGGTTCCGTTTTTCCTTTTTGAGGTACGGAACCCTAAAAACGTCACCCTACTCCAGGAATTTCTCCTGTGTCATGGGCGCCTTTCACAAGCATGAAATATTGAAAATAAACAAACACCCAGACTCGGGACAAACATCTGCGGTTCGCACAAATTTTTCCCCGTGTGGGAATAGAGCCCGTTTAGCCACTGCGTACCTTATCAGGTCGTCGGAAATTATAATGCTTAGGGCAATGAACATTTGAAAACAAGTCGAACAAGAAACCTTGAAGGGCAAAACTTTGACAAAACGTGGGTTTATTTGAAGTTAATTTCACGCAGTCGTAGTCGGTACAAAGATACAAACAATGATCATACCTTTTCTGACATTTTCATACATTTGCTCTGCTGCCATACCCCAATAGCGTTATTATAAAGTAAATACGTTGACAAGCGCATTATGTGTGTTACGTCAGGAATATTTTAACCTCTACGTAAACTTGTGACAAGTACCTACAGACTGTTAAACAACTCATCTTTGGTTTTACCAAAACGTGTACGTTTACGTAACACGTCGTAGCATTCGTAGCGCAGATTTCTCAATGTTCGAGCGAGCGCATACATCTTCAATATGATTTGCTTGTTAACACCCTTTCCTGGCTTCTTAGAAGGATGTTCTGCTAGATACTCATTACTTTCATTCTATTCTATAAACACGCTCGACACTAGACTTGGCCTATCTCCAAGACATCTTTCTTCCCCTTCCGACCTTCCATTCATGCTTCCTCCGAGCAATATCGATTCTTTCATTCAACTTTCTTTACCCTACTACGCAGCTACGCAGTGTGTAGTGGTACCCGGCGTTGCCCGAGTTGAACACACAGTTGGCTTATTATTTTCCGGCGCGCAGCGTAGCGGGCGTAGGGTCGTAGGTTATGTGGCGCCAACAGACTTAGATATGTTCATTGTTTAGCTCACTCAATTAAGGATCTGACGTAATTAACATTTTGTATATTGATTTTGCAGTCTTAGACCAAATTACCTTAAAGTGCTAACTTTAAGTACTCTTACAGTGATGTGATTTTATGATTTCACGAATGAAATGTTATTCGCGGCAGTGATGGTATATAGATGGCAGCTTTTTATGGATTTTTTTGTGAATGTAAAAATATTTCTCTACGTTAGACAAGGTATACAAATTGACATTTTAAGTTTATTGTCCAAAATGTTCTGAAGAAACGACGCAATAATCTGCCTAGCTCTTACAAGGCAGCTGAAAGTTTAATCAATCATTTATTCTTGGAGACTTTATTATTATGTTCGTCCACAACAGTCGATGTCGCAGACGTTATAGTCATTGCATACGCGACAAGCCGTCAGCAGTCAGTTTATAAACCGATTTTAACCAGTCGTGGTTGTGCCAAATGTAGTCACAACCACTGCTTTGGCACAGATAGCAAACGTTATTAGTTATTACTTATATTAAATATACTATACTTGCAGCTAGTAAGTGCCGTATACCGATACGTTTTTTGATAAGTAGCCTATTTTGTTTCCAACATGGCAAAGGCCTGCCCTTTCTTCCTACATGTTATATTATGAAGAACCCAAGATACTATTTATCTTGTTATTATACGTGACCTTTCCAGAAAATAGTTTTATGGTCTACAACTACATACATACATACATATGTATAGTATTATATACATATAACACTATAAATAATAGATGAGGAGAAGATTTCTTGGTGCATATGATGCAATGCTGGATCATAATAAGTTCTTAAAGTATGCCTTTGTCTAATGCGGACGAGGTATGCTGGGTCTAGCACTTATTCTGTTGGCTATATTATCCAATCCTCGAACGATAAGGCACGTATTGATCAAAATATGATAACTTATACTTTAAAAACACTTATTATTCCACAAATGAGGCACGTAACTTGAACCGTCAAGATATAAACGATATTTGAATATTCAAGCAACAGTTGTATGAAATAAGTAATAGTTATTGGAATGGACAGTTGGTATCATAACAAAAAAATACGAGGTTAGCTACATATATTCAGATTTATTAATCTGAAAAAAGATTTTTGAATGCAGTCAAGATTGAAAAATCTTATTATTATAAATTCGTTGCCTGCCCCTACTGTTTTTGGAGACACCAATATCATCTTCGAAAGGGGTAAGCATTACGGTATAAGATGATAAAAGTACCTACATTTAGCCTTGCATCATAAGTCCCATGTGCCAATCCTACTGTCAATCATTGGGCCCACACTTATACCTCAATAATATAAAATTATAACTCAATTCGGTTTCTTGTTTTATTTAAGAACTCAGCATTTGGCAGTAAAACTATCGCTGCCGTTCTATATCACCTGCCTTTTTAACCACTTGATATAACACAACTCCAGCTTTCTCTTTAACCTTAATTACGATAACTGAATAAAATTTACAAATATAGTATTTGAATAAGTTATTAAAAATTAATCTATAAAAATATATAAACTTATATACAGGTAAAGTTATCGCTGTACCGAAGCTTGGGCTCTACAGTTCTACTCGGCTTGCCACGTAGCTACACCTAACACCACCTCACCCACCTCCTTTTGCAATCTTTCCTACAAAACATAAAGTTTTTTACTTCAGTCGTCATAAACCCTTTGATAATTTAAAACAATATACAACTTTCAATAAACTATTGACAAACAGTTTAGTTTTTAGTAGGATAGAAACATTAGGAGCACGCTGACTTTTGCAACAGAAGCCCTATCACAATCTATATAAGCACAGGAGTGGGTGAATCCAATTTGCTTACTGCATTATTTTTATCTCCACTCAAATTAATTATGTAATATTCTAAGTACGACGCGTTAGTAATGTGTCTGACTATGATTGGTATGTAGTTCTGCACGTGACATCGAGCGAATGCAAAGCCCTTTACAATGACGTAGAGTTCAGGTCAACACGCGGAGACCTGACTCAAAAATAAATAAACATTTAAAATATAATGTGTAACAAATATATTTGATTTATAAATGTGTATAAGTATCTATGATCGGAAAAACATCTGTCACGGTAAACATGATTAGGGTGCAAGTTTCCAGCACTGGAAATGCTTAATAGACTTAGAAGCTTTTTGCTTTATCCGTTACGATCGATGTAGCTGGATGGGAAGAAGTCTTCGCCACAGTGGGCCAAGTTCAAAGTCATCGTCATTTATCATTCAGAATTTCAACACTGTATTGCCATTGAGAATTTTGTGACGGAAAATTTTCAAAGGACATGGCCACTGAGTTGTTAGTTGAGTGAAATAATTTAGATATTTACACGATTTAACAACATGCGAACCGGTTATCCCACTGAACTGGGCCCGCATAGCTGACTTTTCAGCAGTGATTTTACTTGATAATATGTGTGATATTTGAGTTTGGTTAGACAGTGCAACGAGATGGCAATGCAATATAAATTAAACGTCCAAAATGAAACAATTGTAGCTTAAAACACATTTCATAAACTTTACCCCAAGCAAACACAAAACTATTTATACCAACTTTTCAATCTTCCTAAAAGGCTGTTGTAGACACCGTTGACCTAAAACGGGAATGACTCCCCGTTTCTCATGACTGGGAAATATTTAACAAAAGCATGCTTCGAACCACCCCGAACACTGACGTCACAACCCCAACGACGATGTTACGTAACACTCGCGTCAAAGGAACTTACGTAATACACCCGTATCACGTTGCAATTAAAAACGCGCTAGACTGTGACTGAATGAATTTTATTTGAGGATCACGTCTCATCTCCTTCACGCTTAATGTAATGAAACAAGGTTCATATTTCTGTAACAAAATATATATTATAATAATAGAGTAGTGTTACTGCCAGGTGTACTTGGCTTGTGACAATATTCTAATTTAACTATAGTCTGGCTGGCCCTTGATCTAATTCGAGTTAGCTAATCGCGTGTCTAGTCTGTTTATAGTTCGAAAACTGTCTGGTATAATACATTGCCTACTTGAATTATATTATTTAGACGGCCATTTAGACATTACATTATATCGGTAAATACTTTATAACAATTTAATGATGAATAATTAGAATGGATAATGGAGCTTAGAACCTCAAATACCTTATAAAGCCTTCTGCATGTGCTATAATTATTTCTATTATTTATATCCGATCTACGTTCTCTTTTCAAAGAGTCTTTGTATGACTATAAACGTAGATCGTCGCTTAAAGTAACGCAAGAAGAATCCCAGCATTTTTGAGGAATATTTGTAGTAAGGGAAAGTTCCTAGGTAGTAGTTAAACCTTCTGTTTTACATGGGTAGAACTAAAAACTTGGTAGAATCCACGTTGTTTGAAAACCTTCATTGACTATTTAGTAGTTCACCTCACTGTTTAGCCATCAACCAGGCTCAATACCTTGAAGCTACTGTAAAACGGCAGGTTTGACTAAATTATTTATTTGCTTTACAAGAGCGCGAGAATAAGCAAGACGAACCCTACCTCAGAAAGTCAATTTTCTAGCCACTGCACTATTAGGATTGTCTTAAGAATATTTATCAATAAGAAATTAAGCTGAATAATTATGTGGATCCAAATTCTACTGTTTCTTATAACAGTATCAGTTTTGTTCCAGCATAAAATTAGAATGCTACGAAAATAATTGATAAATGAATTGGTCGTGCGGTTGAGCCATTTATTTTCAGTGGACCTAACTACCTTGGTGATACAGCCACAAAACGCTAGGCGGGAAGATATACATATTTAATTTCATTAGGGCGCACCTATACCAGTAACATAGGCAACGACCAAACGAGACACGAAAATACCGGTAGCTTGAAATGTTTCTTTAGATTTATGGAATTTAATTTGTTCTTAAAATATTGTTCATTAAACAATGACGTTTAGGTGTTTTCATAAGCGCGGTCATGTGGTTATTGATACCCAAAGTAAGGCCGTGACCTGTGACCGTGACGCATGCCTTAAAGATGGCCAAAAAGCCTTGAACTCTTTTTCAGATCCTTTTCTTTCTTGAACATTTTCCGATGTGGAAGCGAAACGCTGCCGACGTGCAGCAGTATAATGCGGCGTCTCGCTTCCACAACGTAAACTGTCCTGCTGCTTTAAAAGTTCATGGTAAGGGGGCACGGCCTTCCGCTTTGCCACAGTCGGGTAAATATAACTACTGCATCCATCGTTGTCGGTCGTTTACGCATAAATCTAATCCTGCGGAATCTCAGCCGATGTTTCTTTACTTTGACTATATCTTTGACAGATAACAAGAACAATCAATCGGATCAATGCGACGTAACTACTAAAAGATAAATAGACATTAACAATGAATCAAGATTTATTTAAGGATTAATTTAACACCTTAGTAGATCCTTTTGAAACTTGTTTATATACTTTGTGATCAAATTCAAGAGGTCGACTGGTATCTACTCAATGTATAAGTATATATTCTTTTGATCCCTTGAATACTCCTCTACATTAAGATTTGAGACTACAGTCAATGAAGAACTATACCCAATTTTATACTTACCTAGGTACTTTTATAGGTTTTTTATCTAAGATAATTAAGTACTTGCAAAGTTAACAGCTACGAGCTGTAGGCAACTACAACGCTATGCAATGATCGATCGGCATAATATGTCAACGCCGCGCAGTGACCGCCGCGTAAACAAGAGAGGGGTTAGGGCCGCGGGGGATAGCATCCACCTCTCAGAGCCACCATCCACGTCTCAGTTACATCATCACTGGTAACACACACTCTTTAAAAATCTTCATTTTTAGATACTGCGGAATTTGACTGTGTTCTGTGACTAAACTATTAGACTGTAAAGTTTAATTACAAATTTAGACTTTCTCGATCTTCTAAAAAGTTAGAGTACTTCATTTAATCATGAGCTATTGTTTTTCGCAGTAATATCCCTTTGCGTCGAACAGCCAGTAACTCGAAACAATTTTGTCGGAGATTCGCACGAACTGCATCACAGAGGTGGCAGATATCCCGCCGAATCATTGATACATTTAGAAAATTTATTATTAACTAATTAGCCAACTTACCAGAAAAATTAATGTAGTCCATAGTTGGTAACGTTGCGCGATGTTGCAAATCACTATTACACTTATTCTGATTTATTAGAAGACTAGATTGTTATTTAGTAGTTTAACTGTGTGGAAAGTTTGGTAATGGCATCTAATGACGTGTTTTAAGACATATATTAGTGTTAAACACTGACTGCCTCGTTGGTCTAGTGCTGAGCAAGAGGGCCTGGGTTCAAATCCCGGGTCGGCAAAGTGTTACTGAGTTTTCCATTAGGTAATTCTCAGTAGCAGCACGGAGTCTGGATTGTGCCCGGTTGATGGCAATAGGCTCGCCCCCTATTACATTGGGACTTACAACATAACTGGCGAAATGTGGGTGTATTATATGTTCACCTCTGCCTACCTCTTCGGGGAATATAGGCGTGATGTTATGTTATTTAAGTGTTAAACAATTTTCTTGATAAATATCTGATTCAATCATAGCTGGCAAAGTTTAGACATACTATATAGCCCTGCCTACTCCTTCAAGGATACCGCCATGATACTATGTCATACTACGTGTTGATAAACATGTGTATTTCTTTACTTAGACACTAAAAGGAACTGTTTAATATTTAAAAATAAAATGTTTTTTTTTTTAAATCCGCACCTGTCACCATTATATGGAGTATGTCAATAAATCATAATTATTTAGTTCTTTAACCATCTATAAGGACATTACGGTTTTCCTTGCGGTTTCAGAGATAATCGGATTTTTCATACTAGTTCCATACAAATTTTCGTAAAAACATTATAATTCAGTCATTTTTGTGCAGAGTTAACTCGGATTTTTTTTGTGTATAGTAATAGCAAACTGAAGCAATATCCGGCAAAAAAACCGATATTTAAAAAAATATTCCTTAAATCTATGAGAGCCGATTTTCAGCCCACCGTGCGCCGCGCCTGGCCGGCGGCCGCCCAGGTTATTGGATGATTCGCACTAATTAGACTCGCACTAAATGTGCGAATTGACAATTTTTCATAATATAATTTTTTCCGTAGGCAATTCGCACGAAGTAAATTTATTTCTGTGCGAATCGACAACTCCAAAAGTATGGTACTCCAGAAAAGGATAAATAAGGATCAAAGAAAAGAGGTTGTATCGGGTGGGTTACGGAACAGTCGAGTGTGCTAATGCCGTGATTCTATATATTACAGCGATAATAGATACGTTGTATCAGTTGTATTAACAGTACACTATATCGGTGGTACGCTGCATCGCGGCGGAACTAGTACTAGGGACGGGGAGGATTTAACGGATCCCTCCCGTCCTTAGTAGTAGATTCTGATTAGTCTATGGTAGTAGTTCCGCCGGCCTGGGGCCGAGCCTAAATTAGTAGTAGAATCATAAATAACCGTCCCTAAATAATCATTGTTTGGTCCAGCTGTCCCTTTGTCATGATAGTCAGCGATGTGCAAAGTCGAGGTCCGAATCCCGCAGGGGGCGCCCTTTCACACACTCTCTTAAAGTTTGTAGTATTAGCCTT
Organism: Abrostola tripartita; assembly: GCA_905340225.1. Lineage (NCBI taxonomy): Eukaryota > Metazoa > Arthropoda > Insecta > Lepidoptera > Noctuidae > Abrostola > Abrostola tripartita. The sequence continues at coordinate 6,433,209 of HG996504.1, forward strand.
GGCTGAAGGCTCCTAGGCTCTCGCCAGAAAGTTCGGTAAAGCAGATAAAGCCTCCCTCGAGGCTAACTGCGGTAGACCATTTCTAAAAAAAAAAAGCGTCCGTAACACGGGTCATGTAAACAATGTTCGCAAAAACACAATAGTCTTCTTAATTTAAATAATAATACAAGTTGCAATAATTCCTTTCATTCGATACCTACATTTACGCACACGGACGTAACCCCGGATGATACGACATACGGTGTTCGAGCACACACCTCATTACATACAAACTCTAACATGTCTTATCACTCGAAGCAAGCCGTGCAATCTATCTCATTAGAACAGGTTTTGCTTTCAACAGCACTCGTTAAGGTCTGTGATAATAATAATTAATTTACAGTAGCGCGAGTTTATCACAGATTCACTTTGCAAAATATTACATTTAAATACTATATGATACTATACAGTCCACTCTCACCATAACAGGAATAGGGAATAGTGTTACTCGTTCAGAACAGTCCTGTGACCTACTCATGCATTCAAAGGTTAGTGATTTTAATATACATTTAAGGTGCTCATAACATAACATCACGCCTGTATTCCCCGAAGGGGTAGGCAGAGGTGAACATATAGTACACCCACATTTTGCCAGTTATATTTTAAGGTGCTCAGTTTTACCTAAAATTACTTTCCGTTTACCTAATACACATATAGATTATAATTAATTACAAATAGGAAGCAAGCGAGGAAGCACGTCATTTTCTCAATATACCTACTGTGAATTACCTGGTCACTTTCAATTCATATCCACCAACATTTAATTAAAGAGATATTTTCAAAATACGCAAAAATACCTTCTTAGAAGTAGGTAGTTAATGGTCATATTTCTTAGAAAAGCCTTAATAAAATCATTGGGTTGTTGGTTTACCGTTTACGTGAACGTTGAACTGTGCATTATGGAACATTAATGGTAACAGTTATTTTTTACTTCTGATGTTCAATAAAGAATCTGGAATATAATAAAAGTTTACAGAGCGCCGCAATGCGGTACAAGAAACCGAATCGATGGCTGCTCTACATTATCAATCTGTGTTACAAAAAGGAGTAAGCTGCAGTAAGTGAATACCTACCTACTGTTTGGCGTAGACATAAAGCACCAAATAAATCTTATGTGCCTTTTCCAGGCTATGAAACAAACATTAACGTGAGCTTTCAGACCATTTTTTTGGAGGTTAAATACTTTTTGTTGAAATATTAAAGACAATAAAGTTACCAAAAACAGCTAACAAAGAGATTTTCCACCAAAAAGTATTCAAAACCATTAAAAAATCATCATGTCAAACTGACTGCACCGAAGTTACCACTACAAGAATGTTGTAATGTTATTGAAATTATGGGTAGTATTGTATAATCAAAGCATGCACTTGCCTTCAAGACTTTGAAATGATATGAATGAGTTTTATAATACACCAATTCTTACTTTTCATGGTTGATGCTAAATTTAAGAGTTTGTTTATGCTGGAAATAAGATCTGAGTTGTAACGATAATCGTCGCTCCTTCTTGGGTAAGTAAAGGGAAATCCAGCAATATTTACTGTACAAATAATGTATTTCGTTTAAACGTCTGTTTAAGGACTAACTAAGTATTTATTTCTGGGAAGTATATAAACATTTTTTGGTACAAACCAATTCGTGAATACCATGGCTGTCAAGCTGTAACGTTCCACGTCCATATTTAAAAAACGACACACCTTAGGTTGTTCGGAATTAAATCATAAAAACGCGACTGCTGACCTTGAAGTCCTAGGTTCGATTCCCAGATCGGAGAAAGTGATATCGTGTTTTTCCATCACGTAATTCTCAGAGACAGCACGGAGTCTCGATTTGTGCCCGTTTAGTGGCAATAGGCTGACCCCTATAACATAGGAGCTGAACAATCCTACTAGCGAAATGTGGGTGTACAACACAAGTCCCACCTCTTCTATCCTACCTCTTCAGGGAAAACAGGCGTGAAATTGTGTTTTGCTTTCTTTCAGAGCGGCTAACCCGAGAATGAAACGCGATGATTCGACTAAAAGCTTTAAAGCACAACGGCGGAGGAGCGGCCTGGGACTGGGCTACAATGCGCTCGGTTGGCGCCAAAATTCTCTTACCATCAACTCACTAGCTCAGAACTCTGCTTACATTGCTGAACAAATATTAAAGGAAGATAAGTAAGGGTTTTTTTTAATTTTAGATAATGACCTTAAGTAGGAACATTTTTTACGTTTCCTTCTTTCTAGTCTGATAAAGTAGCATATAATTTCCATATACAATAGGTAGGTACCTAATTATGGAATTGAGAAATCTTACAGATTATTTCGCCCGCAAATCGTCAGTCTCCTGAATTTCTTTCGATTTAATATATATGTATATTATATACCTACGTGAATATGCTAAATCGCAGTACCTTTTTCAGTATCTATACTATATACCCATATAATATTATAAGGTGTTAGTTAGTTGTTGTTAGCTAAGAGTTTGTTTGTTTGGTTGGTTAAACATGCTAATCTCAGGAACCACTGGTTCGAATAGTAAAATATTTTTGTGTTAGACAGTCCATTTATCGAAGAAGGCTATAAACATTCGAAATTCACGTGGACGGAGTCGCGGGTGGAAGCAAGTTCATTATAAAATGAGAGAGTAGAACCTACATCTATATGATTTATAAGATACAGTGCCATAGCTAAGCGCACAAAAAATTGCGTGTGTTTTTACGTTGTGCCCATTGGATACATACTGTCCAAGAAGTCGGATAGAAGAAGTATAGCATTGTCTAGACTCCAGAGTAAGGCTGAAGTGTCGATAACCATGACGAACGTTATATTTATTAAGCTTATTTACTCGATTCTTTATTATTTTTTCAGAGAAGAGGAGGATCGTCGTGGTTCCGAACCAGTCTCTTGGTTTCAATTAGTAAGTATTTCGTAGTATTACAAAATATATTGTTGCCACATATTATGATTGTATATACGCAGCAGTGGGATATTGAAGGCGGTTAATGATGTTTGTACCTCATATGAGAGCGATTGGTGACCTACAATGGCTGCAATTATTCAAATTGTCAACCAATTCGCACGAAGTCTTACCAAGCGTAAAGACATGATAGTACCCAGTAGAGACAAAACGGAACTCTATTCTTAACCTTTCTCTCTCACGGATCACTAAAACCAAGTAGATACTACAAGTGCTTAATTTGATTATGACTTTCACAGTACAGGTACGCAAAGCCGTTTGAGATTCTGCTGCTGTTGTTCGCCGTGATTCTCGCTACCATCAATGGCTTATTCGTGCCAGTGGGCGTCATCATCTATGGCGAGTTCACTGCTCTCCTCATCGACCGCACCATCATGGTCGGAACCTCCACCGAGACCTGGACTATCTCTATGTTCGGGGGCGGCAAAATACTGTGAGTTTCCTGTGCATATTCACTGCTGTGCAAATGTGCATCCTCACTATTAGAATCACACACTACAAGTAGACAACTACAAAACTTAAGTTCTGGTTTTCTAACGACGTTTTCTTTCACACCATAGACGTAATTCACTCAACAAAACTAGAATGGTGTACTTATTTATTAAGATTTTAAATCATAAAATCGTGTTTAGTGTTGGTGGTTAATGGTAATTGTAGTAGATCATTTAGTAATAAAAATATTACCGTTTAACAGCACAAATGCGTCGAGAGCGGAGAACAGAGAAGCTCTAATTAAAGACTCGGAGGCGTTTGGCGTCGGCTGCACAGTGTTCTCGATTGGCCAGTTCATCGTCGGAGCCATTAGTGTGGACATCTTCAACTACATAGCACTCAAACAGGTAACGCAAGATATAGAACAACAACTGTATGGTCTCATTATCTTCTATATCTATACTTATAATAAAACTGTAGAGAGGTCAATTCTGTACATTGAATATATATTCAAAATTATTATTGGAGGATAACTGGTGATCGATACTGATGCCAAAAATGCAATTAGTAAATTTTTTGTCGGTCTGTCTGTCTGTCTGTCTGTATGTGCACGCATGGGTCAAAAACTACTGAAGGGATTTTAACCAAACTTGGTACGATTGTAGTCCATACGCCTGGGCAGGTTATAGGCTATATAACATAACGCTAAAACACATAAGAGCTGAGCAGTAACGATAAATTTGAAGCAAGTCGGATGAAAATGCGCTTTCGAGCTCTTATCCTCGCATACGTCGATCATACACCAAAAGTATGTATTACAAAAATGATGGTCTCTAAAAGCTCTACAAAAGTATATATCTATCTTTTATAAATTATCCACAATAACGTGTTTAATCGTTAGGCACTTCTTCAAGTGTATTAATAAAATATATAAATATATTGTATTTCACATAGATATATCGTTATCAAACTCCAATATTCAAAAAGTACACTTTAATATCTATTTTATAAAAAAAAAGAAATCATCGGTATATAAGATATAGATGAAATAAAACTTCCAAATCTCGCCGCGCCAGTATGGGTACGGCTATACGGTTGTTTTAGTTTAACGCGCGACACGGCCATCCGCTGCATTTATAAAAAGGCGGGGGCATTCACGCGCCACCTTATTGTCCAGTTAAGCAGTAACACATCCCTCAGAGCTAATTGCGAGAGACATTTTCGAAAAAAAGAAAACGCGCCACCTTCGCTCACATTGTCACTGTTAATGCGAACAGACGTGGTTCATATTGACTCTTTGGAATCTTCTTCTTATCGTATGGTTGAGGTCAGAGTTTAAACCGCCTGTAGGACTTTACATGGCTTTACACACCGTTGAAACATCTCTCAGGTGTGCCGGTTTCCTCACGATGTTTTCCTTCACCGTTTTTAGCAACTGATAACTAATTTATAGTATGCACATGAATTCGAAAAGACATTGGTGCGTGCCGGGAATTGAACTTGCGACATCTGACTTGACAGTCGTACTACTATGTAAGAGTGACATGTATGTAAAGACAATTTACATGTATGTAAAGATTGACGTAACTTTTTTTTATGAACCGATTAAAATGAAACAAAAACATACTAAATATTATGGGAAGCTGCCACAATACATCAATGAAAACTGCATTCAAATCGGTTCAGTCGTTTCTGAGAACGCACTAGCGTTCAAACGCACAGACAAACCGACAAACAGACAAAAATTTTAAAAACTATATTCTTGGCGTCGGTGACATAAATACAGTGCGTATAAATTGTTTTTCTTTTTTAAAATTGAATGTACAGACACGGGTCGTTTACGATTTTATTATATGTATAGATATAGATTTTTTCTCATTTTACACAACGCTTACGCTTACATAGACAATTGTAATTCTCGCAGCAAGTAACACATACGGTTCTCCGGAACTTATTTCTGTCAAAGTAATTTAACGACTTCTAGCTCAAAGGCATCCTTCGGCTATAACATCATTTTTTTTGTCCCGTGCGGGAATCGAACCCACAACCAATCGCTTAGCCACTGCGCCAATCAGGTCGTCGCGGTTGTCTTTTATCCTTGGCATTTTTTTTTCTACAGTAGTTTCAATGTACTGGAACTCAGAAACGCACAAAACGGATTTATTTATGTTCTCTTCTTCAGTTATATATTATTTTCAATAGACTTTCTGTAACTTCCGTAATTACCGTTCAATTTTTGCGGTTTTTTTTAAATACCGGAAAGTATTCTTAGTTAAATAAGTGGTTTAAAGATTTTTAACCTACTTAAAACAGCCTGCCTGGTAGGTATTTTTTTCTGTTAAAAGTTCAATTTACTACTGGTGTTTTATCCGAAATACACGCGGACGAAGTCGCGGGCAACAGCTATACATGTAATAAAATAGTACGGCATGGCGTAAAAACTACTAAATCGAATTCGCTCAAACTTAGCTAATATATTAAAAACAATTTAAAAATACTTTTGCTGTTTCCGAATTTCCACGCGAACGGAGTCGCGGGCACATATAGTTCACTTAATAAAGGGACAGAAATTGGTGAAGTATGCTTTGATAGTTAGGCATGTAGGAACGATGAATGAAATGAGTTGATATAGCAGTAGTTTTGATGGGTAGCATGTAAAGACGTTGACTTCTAACCAGATTCAGTGCTACAGAAAGATCAGCCCCCTTACCATGAACTCTTGAAGCAGCCCTGCCCGCCCAACCCTACTTTAAGAGTTCATGGTAAGAGGGCAGGTTATGAGTTTCAGAAACCTACGAGCGTATAAAGAATATAATGAGAGTGAATGAGGTAAAAAGGTTGTATAAGGATCGTAGCCAATGGTCAATCGTGTTCTCTCTTCTCTCCTTTGGAAAACAGGGGTGACTTTACGTATGTATGTGTGTAAAAGAGGCCGATAATATGATGAATGTAGAAGTTCCTTGTGACTAGTTATGACTGCAATGCTATAACTATCCACCATCACTTTTGAATGGCACATAATTTAGACCTCGACAGCTGTAGCAAAGCTCCAGAATACTTAGTTTACCGTTTGCAAAGAGTCTGGTAAAGATTAATGTTATTGGTAGATACCTTTCTTCTGTAAATTAGCAAATTGAAAAATGTCAAAACTCTATCGTCAATGGATTATATACAGTACTCAATGCAACGCGCATTATTACATGACTGCTCACAAAAAGGAGTGGTAATGTTTTGTTTGGTACGTCTTCCTTCATAGTTCTGCCCTTTCCTAGTAGTCAGAGCAACTGCGAGTTCTATTATCTCTTCATTTATCACAAAGCTCTTCATTTCCAGGTCGACAGGTTAAAGGCGTTGTTCCTGCGAGCTGTACTTCGTCAGGACATTACTTGGTACGACTTAAATACATCGATGAACTTTGCTACTAAAGTATCCGAGTAAGTGTTCAGAATTTCTATAAGCGCATGTGATATTTCGTGACAAAACGCCCTTGCGTTACAAGAGAAAATTCCAGTGTTAAGCATGTAATTTATTAATTTTTTTGGTTCTTCCAACAGCTGTTACAGTAAAATATGCTTTCAAGTTTAACACATAGCTTTTAAATTAATATTAATATATATAATATTCTACTGCACAACCAATTACAAGTAAATGAAGAATGTCATATGTGTAGAATGTCTCATCAGCCTATTGCAGTCCATTGCTGGACGTAGGCATATGTATGTATACCTTAACAATATATTAATTAGACCTTTCAATTATTTTAAGTGACATCGAGAAGTTTCGCGAGGGTATTGCCGAGAAAGTGCCCATCTTCGTCTACCTGGTGATGTCATTCGTCACATCGGTGATCATCTCTTTCTGTTACGGCTGGGAGCTCACTCTGGTGATTCTGTCGTGTGCGCCCGTGGTTATAGCTACTACTGCTGTGGTCGCGAGGGTGAGTTACTATATTTAATCAAAAGAAAGGGCATGAAATAAATTAAGACACTTATTGCCGCTTTCACATCATTTAAGTATAAATAATAATAATCCAGCATATCTTGCATATGTCGACAATATTGAAATACCTATTCAGTCATATTTTTGGCTATCAAAATATACTTGCCAATTAAAGCCTTGCCTTCTTTGATTATCGAGACTACTTTCTGTGGGTTTGAATAGATAGTTTGTACTGTATTAGACGTCGTTTGTTATTTATATGATGCATAGAAGATTCGATTCAGAAATAAAAAGCTCTATACTATAGGTCCAATCATCGCTGACATCTCAAGAGCTAAAGGCGTACAGCGTAGCAGGCGTCATCGCTGAAGAAGTGCTCTCGGCGATACGAACTGTGGTCGCCTTCGGTGGAGAAAAGAAAGAAATAGAAAGGTATTACGATTTATATTATTTACCTAAATAAAGTAATTTAAAGCATTGTATTAGCACATACAGTGGTAAAATAAGGCAGACAGTCAAATTTGGTTATTTTGAAGGTAATGTTTTCTGTCAACGGCAAAGCTAGGTACGTAAAAGGCGACGAATATTGGATCCCCAAATGGATGGCTTCTTCTTCTTCTTCTTCGTATCGGCATGAGCCAATGGCCACATAGAAATAGGTCATGCCGTAGTTTAGAGATTGGTCAGTCACTAAGGATGGTAGCGAAGTTGACCGTCTAGACCTAGGTATCGTCACTCGTGGAGGCTCTCTACTTGCATAGTTTTTACGTCTACTATGGTTCTTTAGATGAGCAGGAGATTGTCGGTGTATTGTATATTAGATAATTTAATAAGATAAGACAACTTAAGAGAGAGTTCTCATATTTACTTCAACAGGATGTGAGTATTCTAATGCTACTAAAACTAAATTATTTATGATTTAACTTTGATTGTTATAGGTATTCACGTCGCTTGGAGCCCGCAAAGAAGATGGGTTCAAGAAAAGGCATATTCTCAGGATTAGGCAGCGGCGTCATGTGGTTCATAATATACGCTACGTATGCTCTGGCTTTCTGGTATGGTGTCGGTCTTATTCTGGAGAGCAGGCACGAAGAAAAGCCTATCTATACGGCGGCTGTTCTCATGATTGTAAGTTTTCCTCCGTGAAACTAAACTCCGAAATCTTTTCAACAGTCTCAGTCTCACTAACGAACCGGACTATGCTTAAAATATGAAGCCAAATTATGTTGAGCCAGCATTATTATACGTGGCACTATATTGCATAATCTAGACAACGTCTTTAAATAAGGTACCGTGTGAGGTTTGACTTTCAAGCACCAAGGTAGCTCTAGGTGATTTACCTATAAGTGTCCCATTAAAACCCAATGATCAATTAAACATCCGCTAAAACATTATTTTAGGTTTTCTTCAGTGTACTTCAAGGAGCTCAAAACGTAGGTCTCACAGCTCCTCATATGGAAGCCATATCGACTGCCCGAGCATCTGCGGCGTCTGTTTACGCAGTGATAGACCGGAAACCCGATATTGACGTATTTTCCACTGAAGGCACTACACCACAACTCAACGGTGATATCGAGTTCAGAGACGTGTGCTTTAAATACCCAGCACGAAAAGACGTACAGGTGTGGTATTGGTAACTTTAATTATTTGCTTATTACTTCGTAGTGGCAGTGCTTTCATATAATTGTGTCCGCTAAACGGCTATAGTATATAAGGCCTTTAAAATAAAATGTATATTGTCAGACAAAATGTGGGGATGCTACAACACACCTCTACGGGAAATCGTTCAAAGCAAAGCCATAGCTTAACGTGCAATGTGTACAGTAACATTGCCTAATTTCTTCCTCCATAATGATTTCTTGCGAGCAAAACACAAACATGTTCATTACCCAACTCGGGACCTCACAATCTCTAACTGCTTATAGCCGAGGCTATTCCAGTTCAACCCTCCCGCTTAAACGGGGAGGCCTATGTTCAATAGTGGACGTCTTTTGGCTGATGAAGATATTCCAGTTCGGTAAATGCAGTTATAAAGATATAATCAATGTCTAATATATTTCATTATTATGCTAAGGTTTTAAACGGGCTTAACTTGAAGATTCCCTGTAATGAGACCATTGCCCTAGTCGGTCCAAGTGGTTGCGGCAAGTCTACCGTGCTGCAACTTATACAAAGAATGTACGACCCGGATTCGGGTAAGGTGACAGCATCAGGATTTGATTTGAGGGAAATCAACGTGAAGCACTACAGAAATCACATCGCCGTCGTTGGACAGGAACCTGTACTCTTCGCTGGAACCATCAGGGAGAATATTAGGTAAAAAATTATTCAATAAAAATGAGTTTTAGTGCAGCATTCCTCTGATAATAATAGGCAACTGATATTCTGATAAGACCAGTTATTTGAATTTCATCTGCATTTTGAGCTGCTTGTTTATTACTAAAACAAAGGATCTTGTCGATTGATATTTACTGATTAAAACGTTTTCGTAAAACTTAACACGTTTTCGATTTATACTCATAATTTCGATAAAGATCGGACCTAAGTCTTACCTAGATGCATTGATCAAGACTAGTGAATAACACTAAATACCTCTTATTTTAGAATGAGTAACTCGAGTGCTACGGATTTAGAAATTGTCGCAGCGGCAAAAGCGGCCCACTGCCATGACTTCATAAAAAAACTGCCAGATGTAAGTGTCAGTTTGATTGATCAAATAATCAGATATTATCATCAATCATCATAACTGGGTATATGACACCACCGATCAATTGACATAGTCTTGAGCTGTCAAAACGGTTTCCTCCAAAGATTTTGTATGGTAATAGCAAATTATGACGACACTATTTTGCCAACTCAATTCAATATTTACTTGTTGATTGCAAAGCTACTAAAAATCTAATTCTACAGGTAATCGTTTTTTTTATTTCAATCGAATTATTTACTACTGGTGTCAACTGCCTAATTATTGCCTAATGTTTATTGTATTAAATAATTTTATAAACTAGGAATACGACACTTTAATTGGCGAGAGAGGAGCTCAACTTTCTGGGGGGCAAAAGCAACGTATTGCTATAGCCAGGGCCTTGGTTAGGAAGCCTATGATCCTGCTTCTTGATGAGGCTACGTCGGCTCTTGATTCCAATAGTGAGGCGAAGGTGCAGAGGGCCTTGGATGCGGCCGCGGCTGGGAGGACCACCGTCATGGTGAGCCACAGGTACATATAAAAAGAGCCGGTTGAAATTGTTAAGATTCTTAATTGAAAAGAAATACTTATGTTTTATACTAAGAAAAAATAAATTAAGTATGTTTATAAGAAAAGGACCTAACCTCTTCTTATTAACATACTTATGACTGCATGTTACATAGGTCGGTCAATTCCTACATAAGACGGCATAAGTTACGCTGATTGCACAACGTGTGTGACTTGACCTTTCGTATTAATTGTGTACCCGTATAATATATATAAAAAACTTTTAGATAAAAAGTCACGCCAGTCAAATTTCCAAATCCTAATACAAATCGAGTGTTCCTTTATGCTATGATGATGGGCTTACTTAATATTTTAATCTTCTAAGGTCTGTTTCACCATCTACAAGTAAAGTGTTGAATAGTTACTTCTTGATTAACGCTAATCGGCAAATAAAAGTTACGAGTGTCTTCTATCGTATCTTAGTTACAGGCCATCCACTGATCCATCATCTTTTTTTATTTTTTTAAACGGAAAAATCAGCCGGAAGACGTGCACTGTTGAACGAAGGCCTCCCCCTTTTAGTAGGGAGGGGGTGCCATAATCCCCACGCTTGGCACGCGGCTTGGGGATCGCAGTGTTGGTTGTCAAATTACAGAAGACGCTGCTGCCGAATACCACACGGCTATTAATGCTACTCAGATATTGTAAAATTCGTTTGAGTAGTAACGGGTGACTTTAAGTGGCGATTAGTCTACTTGACACTTTACTTGTCGATGGTGAAACAGGCCCTAAGCCTCTTCTCATGAAATAAAATTACAACAGATTGGCAACAGTACTGAACGCGAACCGTATAGTATTTATCGACAAAGGCGAGGTGGTGGAACAGGGAACCCATGACGAGCTGATCGCTAAGAAAGGACGGTACTATCAACTGGCTTTAGAAAACGAGGCTAACTTAGACACCACTGCTTCCCCGGCTGAGGGAAAACGTAAGATATTATCTATTATCCTTGTTAATATAATGCTGAAGTAATAGTGTATGTTTCTAATCATTTAGATTATTATAACCCTAACCAATTGTTTCTATGTTTGTTATTCTACAGTTTTATCTCTAGGGAATGGCCGCCAATTTTCATCTCGAAGACATAATTTTTGTCCGACTTTTGAAAAGGCTATAATCATAAATTTAATCATAAATTGTGTCTTGTGTCTTTAACATTATTTTCTATATCTCTACATACATATAATAAAATCGTAAACGACCCGTGTCTGTACATTAATATCAAAAATGATCAATTGAAACACTTTGTTACTAAAGCCAAAAATAAAGTTATTTATCTTTTTGGCTTTTTGTTTGTACGTTCGAACGCGCTAATCTCAGAAACAACGTTACTGATTTGAATGCGGTTGTATGTCACTGATGTATTGTGGCAAGCTTCCCATAACATAGTGTTAGTTTCATTATAATAGCTCTTAAAATGGTTGCCTATCCGCGAGCGTCGTAATATGCGTGCCTTAACCACTCTGTTTTCGCTTTTGTTCACTCCTCATTCTCCGTCTTATCTAACTTCCCACTTTCAATATCTTCATGCCAATCACAGTAAACATCTTCGCTCCTCTTATAATCGCCTACTTCAGTGTCCCTCCCACAACTCTGATTTTATCCACTCCACCTTTTTCATTCAATCCATTCTTCTGTGGAACGCCCTCCCTGCCGAAATCAGGATGTGCACCAGTCGTCACTCTTTTAAAGCCAAGATTAAAAATTACTTCATCAGCAAAAACTTTACAGATTCTACACAACACTAATTCGTTAAAATCGGTTATATATTTATGTATATATAACTATACATGTATGTACGTTTATTTTTATTTATTACGTTTATTTATATTGTTTATTTAGTATTATTTGTATTTATATTACTTACATCCATGTACTTCTTAGTTGTTTAAAATATAATTATATATTTGTAATGTCGAGTCTAATTACTCTACTGTGCATCTACCTCTATTTTTCTCTGCATCACCTCAAGGTTGACTGGTAGAAAATGCCTATGGCATTAAGTCCGCCTTTGTACACTTGTTTTGTGCATAAAGTATTAAATAAATAAATAAATAAATAATATGTCACAAACAGAAAAGTTACGTAATTTTAATAGTGCGCACTGTGAGCGATTCGTTTGAGAAATCAATTTTAGAATAATTTTGCTGTTCCCGAATACTCACGCGGACCAAGTCGCGGGTACATGTACTACATACTAAATACTTATGTTGTTTTCCTTCCAAATTTACAGGCGCTAAAATGCGGAGACCTAAGTTGAATAAGATAAAATCTATAGAATCAATAAAGAGCACTACCTCCGCTAGTTCGTCATCGTCATCAGACAGTTCAGTGGAAGAAGTGAAACAGGAGAAAGAGTTTGAACCGACGACCTGGCAGATACTGAAGCTTTGTGCTCCTGAGAAATGGCTCATGGTAGCCGGCGTGTTCGCCGCTATAGCCGTCGGCTCCTCATTCCCAACGTTCGCAGTACTCTTTGGAGAAACCTACGGGGTATGCTATGCTCTTCTTCTAAAACAGGTCATATGGTGTAGAGTTTGGCCAGGCAAAGATGGCTAACTTGACCTCCCAGGGTGCGCTGGACCTACGTATCGCCACTTGTGGGGGCTTTCCCTAGTTGCGCTGTTACTATAGTTATATAATACATTATTATTATTATTAGCCTGAAGTGTCACACTGCGGGGCAAAGGCCACCCCATATATATTACATACTTACAATTTATTCACACAGTCTGTTTAAAAAAATAAAGCGTAATAGTAAAATAATAGTAATTAATATTTTGATGCTCACTGTCTCAGACTGAGGTCTACGTCATTCCAATGTACCCTACTCTCAAGAAACTGACTTTTCTGACTGAATTCCCCAGTTATTTGGTGGACAGAGTTTCCTTAAAATCTAATACGGTGGTTTACTAGGGAAGTCTTTATATACCTTCCTCGTTCTGTGGTGGACGGAGAGGTGTTCCAAACTTGCCGGCTAAAGCCCTAAGGTAGGTACTTAAAGACCGCGGATAGGATAGGACGCGGGATTTACGTACTTAGTATCGTGGTTAGGTATACCCCGGATCTGAATTGTTGATTGCTTCTCGTTTTATCTTGTCTACCTTTCTGTTTTAGTTCTTGGAAAGTCCTGACTCTGACTGGGTGCGTGGACAGACGAATATCATTGCTGTGCTATTCCTTCTAGTGGGAGTCTACACCGGCATCGGCATCTTTTTCCAAATATTCATATTCAACTTGACTGGAGTTCGATTAACAGCAAGACTCAGGTAATTGTGTAGCAAATAGTTTTAGGCCTGACGTGAACTTGGGAACTGGTGTTTTCATATAACATAGGTACGCCAGACTTTAATACTGTACTGAATACAAAATTATATAAATAAGAATGTGAGTAAATATCTAAATTGCCATCTTAGCTTTCCTGTATTTTGACGCTCTACGTTGTAAATAATAGTATTCATACAATCATAAGTTCGTAGATACTCTTAAGAACACTCTCACACAAATAATTGGTTCCTAGCAATATTAACTATATACACATTATTTAAATATTCTTAATATTGTTTGTTTTGCAGGGTAGCGGCTTTTCAAACTATGTTGAATCAAGAAATAGGCTGGTTTGACGACCCTAAGAACGGAGTGGGTGCCTTGTCAGCCCGACTAGCTGCCGACGCTGCTGCAGTCCAGGGCGTAAGTAATGCTTATAAAACATTCCTTAATTATAAGTTTTTAGATTTTCGCAGTTTGTATACATCATACAATAAGTGCTAACGGGTCTTAACCGCGTACGTAAATAACGGTATACATACCTATTTTCTCCGACGTTTCGGACGACTTGCAAAGGCCGTGGTCACGAGTTGACTGATGACAGGTCAGCGACGTCGCCGTGTCATGCGGGTTTCTGCCACTACACACTACACTCACTACACTTTTATTCATGTTTAATTTGTCGGTACTTCTACACACCACACTAACAACTTGATTAAAAACTTGATTAAAGTGTAGTAGAGATTTGAATGGCTAGTATACATTATTAAGATTGATAAACGAGAGAAAAATACATTATTAACATTTTCTTCAAATACATTTTAAATAATTTCGACCCCAATTAAAACCGTAACCCCCTATCACGGTTTTTTGTACTTGAAGAAAATGTGTTCTCTACTAAACCTAAAAGATATATTTTATCAATCTTAATAATTTTATGAAATCTCATAGGAATATCAGAATCCTTATTGTGAAACGATGTCTACGTGTTCATAGAAAGCTTTCTTTTTGATTCTTTCAAAATCTTCACGCTTTAGAGTAAATATAAGTGTTGTATTATAGGTATATCCAGTACCCACACATTAAAAATAATCACATGACTTACCCTAAGGTGAACCAAACAAAAAATACTAACCGTCAAAATAAAGCACCAGCTATTCTAATTTCTCCTAATGTATTTTCTGTTTAGGCAACGGGTACTCGAATCGGCGCCCTAATGCAGGCGACAGCTACCATAGTCATTGGCATCTGTTTGTCTATGTACTTCACATGGAAGATGACACTAGTGTCCCTGGTATCGGTGCCTATGGTCATAGGTGCTGTGGTCTTAGAGGGGCGCGTGCTCTCTGCCGGTCTCTCTCTTGTTAGAGAGGCATCATATAAAGCGACTACTATAGCTACGGAGGCGATCACCAATATCAAAACTGTTTGCGCTTTCTGTAAGTATTGATATTTTTCTTTTATTACTTATTCGCTTTGTGTAAAGAGGTTAATGGCAATAGGCTCCTTCCCTTCCTATTACATTAAGACCTATGACATAACTGGCTAAATATCTAAGCCTAACCCTCAGAGGAAAACAGTCGTGAAGTTATTTGTGAAGGGGTGTGTTACTGTTCCATAGCGTATGGTAATAGGGGGCTATTGCCATAAGTACTATATTCTATGGAACAGTGCAAATAATATAAAAAAATATGTAGCAGTTGCAGCAACAAGAGTAGCGAGTCTTCTTGTAGCTTTAGTTTTTATTCTCAATCTCAAGTCGGACATTAGGTGTATCGATCGGTTTGATAACATAGCCTGGCTAACGGCGCCGCGCCGGGACCTTTTATCAAGTTAGAAATTCAAAAGTGTTTATAAGTTTACCGGATGTCAGTACATGACAGAAAAATTAAAATATTGAGTATTTCTGTGACTGTGATTTTGTGTGAATTAAATGAAACAACAATTATTATTTAACTTAAAACCAATTTATTGCAAACGCTTTCAAAAAGTTAATTCTGTTCGCTCGGTTCCGAAATATCATTCCACAATAAATATGGACCAGCAAGAACTGTATGGTTAGTTTTTTTTA
Source organism: Abrostola tripartita (assembly GCA_905340225.1). Taxonomy (NCBI): domain Eukaryota; kingdom Metazoa; phylum Arthropoda; class Insecta; order Lepidoptera; family Noctuidae; genus Abrostola; species Abrostola tripartita. Next base: position 6,449,169 of record HG996504.1, read on the forward strand.
TGAAATAGCAGCTTGTATTAAACCTATGCGATCAGGTGGCGAGGAAGGCGTGATGCAGCGCTACCACCATGCCTTTATGAACGGGCGGGTGGCGGCGCGTAAGAGCGTGCGTTGGCGCGGCCTGGTGTTCTCGTTCGGACAGACCGCGCCTGTCGCCGGCTACGCGCTTGCGCTCTGGTACGGTGGTGTGCTGGTCGCCAATCAGGAAATACCGTACAAGAGTGTTATCAAGTAAGTTCTACAAGATTTTGCACATGCATGACATAGCTATCTACAAAAAAATATATAAGGGACTCTAGAGAATGTATTCTGTGTTGTAAGTCCGTTTCACAAACATGAAATATCACATACACAACACTCAGACTCAGGACAAACATCTGCGGTTCGCACAAATTTGTTGTCCCGAGCGGGAATCGAACTTGCAACCCTCAGCGCAGCAGTCCAATCGCTTAGTCATTGCGCCAATCGTATTTCTTATTTGTTATTTTAATGGAGAACTGGAGTCATTAGGCTCATCCATCCTATAGTTGCCAAGATATGTTACGACCCAAACAACGTATGGCTGTATTTAAAATAAAAAGGCTCTGATGAAGTCTGATAGTTTTAACAAAGAATTTAACATAGCTTCATCTGAAAGTGGTCTCTAGTGGCCATACAGTGCGACTGCTGAGCGTGAGATCCTGGGTACGATTCTCGCGTCGGGCAGTGTATTAGTACTACAGGCGTGATGTTATGTAATGAGTATACATGTGATGCACAGGGTGTCGGAAGCGCTAATCTTCGGTGCGTGGATGATGGGGCAGGCGCTCGCGTTCGCTCCTAACTTCGGGGCAGCGGTGAGCGCTGCCGGCCGCGTCATGACCCTGCTGGCTCGCAAGCCGCGCGTCTACAGCACCTCGTCGCCAGCCCTCCCCGAAAACTACGTACGTACTGGTTTATAGCGCAATACTTAAACATTTCTGTACCTTGAATTTTATCGAAAGCATATCGATCTTCATACCGGGTTTAATGCATAAGGTTGCAGGTTTAACCCCAGGCATGTATAAATGTGACTTTTTCAATGTCATTGATGCTTTCTTAAATATTCTAAGACACCACTAACTAACGGTACCGGAAAACATCGTGAGGAAACCTGGATTTAATTATCTGAAATCGCCAACCCGCAGTGAGCTAGCGTGGTGATCAATGTTAAATCCTTCTCTATACGAGAGGAGGGCTTTGACCAGCAGTGGGATATTATAGGCTTTTATTAAATTAATTATTATTATAATATATCGCTCTTGCAGTGCTCGAGAGCGTCTTAATTTACGACAATTGACCTATCTACAGATTGCAAAGGGCAAGATTGAGTATAAGAGTGTGAAGTTCCGTTACCCGACGCGGCGCGAGGTGGAAGTGCTCCGCGGTCTCTCGCTGATGATCCCGTCGGGCAAGCGGATCGCGTTCGTGGGGCCCAGCGGCTGCGGCAAGTCCACGCTCCTGCAGCTGCTGCAGCGGTTGTACGATCCTGAAGAAGGTTCTGTGGTGAGCGATACATGTTTTATACTTGATTTGGTACAAGTAGAGCTTCCTAGAGCGCACTAGTAAGAGGTAGGAATATAATTTTACAACCGGCGTGCGCTGGGCAGACAGCCTTATTACAACGATCTTGCTGACTGACTAATTTCTACCGCATGATATAACTATGTAAGATTCTAGATTAAGTTATTTTGTAATAAGAATCATTTCTAACTGTGTCGTGGAAGTTTTCCAGTAGGTGACCACCTACATGTGAAACTCGTTGTCAACCCTTTAATCATCTTAAACATATACTCCTGTTTTTATTTCCAGTACATAGATGACTACAACATTATTTCGGACATGCGCTTGAACACATTGCGTTGGAACCTCGGGCTGGTGTCTCAAGAGCCGGTGTTGTTCGACCGGACCATCGCCGAGAACATCGCGTACGGTGACAACACACGAAACGTATCCATTGAAGAGATCGTATCTGCAGCGAAGCAAGCCAATGTCCATTCGTTTATCGCCGCTCTGCCTAATGTAAGTGTGGCTTTTAGTAATAATTAGGTCGCCTACAATTTTAACGTTATTACAAAATACACATTTTCTCTCTCATCACATCTTCTCCATACAAACTTTTTAAGGGATTCAAATTTTTAACTTTCGTATTAAATATTAATTAATATATAGGTGCTACCGTACTGCCTACATAATAAATCCTCCTGACTGAATTTTGATCCCCGTGGCCCGTGGCCTCAAACGAGACTAGCCAAGTGCATCTGTTTATAACGCTGTTAAATGTTAATGTTTAAATAAAGACCATACCATACCATACCGTATCATGCCCCTGTAGGGCCCAAGTGTGTGCCCATATGGGTATGTGTGTGTGGTGCAGTCTCTATTCTATTCCCTCGCTCTTATGAGCCAATGGGGCTGTAAATCGTCTAGATTATTCGACCAAAGAGAGGCACGGGAGAAGTCTCTAATAGACTCGAGAACCGTCTCCCATCTAAGGTAGCAAGTGCTGCCTAACCTTGCTAATCGACTGATGTGTTCCTCGTCACAACTACTCTAGCATGGTTCCGTGGAGCTAATTTGATATCTACAACTTCATTTAATTTAATTTTAAATTTTAAAGGGAAATGTATGTTGTTCTATCTTTAGGCGTACGAGACACGAATCGGCGCCCGCGCATCTCAGCTCTCTGGCGGTCAGAAGCAGCGGATAGCTATCGCTCGCGCGTTGGTCCGAAACCCGCGCGTTCTACTCCTCGATGAAGCCACTTCTGCTCTTGATACTCACAGCGAAAAGGTATTTTATTTATATACACGTTACAATGTTACTAACAACAGCCAGGTATATGTACCTAGTTATATGTACTCAGTTATGACTTTGTACAAGAAGCTTACGTAAACTTATTGATGGAAATACTTACCTACCTATTACCCAAATGCCAAAACGCCGTGTGAAAAAAATTGTTTACTTAATAACAAGCACATACTTATTTTATGTTGTTTAGGTATATGGTATCAGATACAAAGGAGTAAAAAATTCTAAGTCCAAGAATCATAACATTTAAAATACCGTCAGTAATATATCTTTTTATGTATCCACAGGTGGTGCAAGAGGCGTTAGACAGAGCGAGCGAAGGCCGTACAAGTCTGATCATTGCCCATCGCCTGTCCACAATACAAAACGCAGATATGATAGTAGTCATCAACAAGGGTGTGGTGGCCGAGATAGGAACACATAGAGAACTTATAGCACTGAGAGGCATCTACGCAAGGCTGTATGAATTGCAGTGCGGCTTCGCTGAAGAAAGTGACGACTACCCGGGTGCTGCGGCCGTGTAAACATCTCTGGGCACATGTAGGATATTTAGACAGCCCGTAGCACCACTACAGGCTAGGCACGCATGGAAACCAGCCCTGACGGTCGGACTAAACTCATTCAGCTCATCACCTACCTAATCTTTCCCCGACTATGTAACTGGTTTCCAAAAACAAATTATTCTGCTAAAACGTCAAAGTTGCGGTGCGGAGCTGGGTACGATCGTCACGGCTGAATGTGGAAATATTCACGCGCGCCTAGATATAAGGTTCCGCCTTACCAAGGCGGTTAGTGTTTTAGGTTTTTTGACCCCTAGCTTTAAACTTAAGACATTTTTACATCGGATTCCCAGCCTTAGATGATTTATCTTACCTGAATCCCGTAAAGCCCTAAACCAATCAATGATGGATGAATATATAAATAAGAAAGAAAGATAAACATCATCTAAAGCTTACCATACACTACTATCAAGCACGCATGCGTGTATAACGTATGGAAGCAATGCTTCAGATATATGGTTCGTATTAATTGAATTCAAACATGCCAAAATATCACTGTTGTGGCATTTGAACCCCTAAGAGTAAAATATTAGTATGAACACTCCTATATTTTACTCATACATTCCTTCCAATTACCCAAGACATTCCCTGTCCAGCCCCCATACATTCCCTTAGTAAAAGACAATCTCCTGACCACTTTTAAAGCTGGTCTTCTACTAAAACTCTCCATAGCTTATTTCCTTACATTTTCTATCGAATATAACAAAATATTTTTATATTATAACCATTATGTGCTCTGAACATCAAAATATATAGTAATGAAGATTGTAAGTGAAACAAATTGTCACTTGAATGAGATGTACACAATATAATTGTATCAAATTATTCTAGCTTTGCCTTTCAATGGTGCCTTCATCAAATTAGGTATATTTGTAGAGGCCAAATATGGCTGTAATTAACCAAAGATTTTTTTATTTTTAAATCAATATTTATACTACTAACTAATGAATATTATTGTAATGAACATTACTAATTGCTTCAGTATTGTAAAGCATCTTTAAATTAGCATTTCTAGAGTAGGTACTGTATTAAAATCATCAAATAAATTGTGCTCAAGTGTAGTATTGTAACTTCATGTGATCAAAATGATATTTTTATACCATGTTACGATTTATAATTATTGGTGTTTTGCTAATTAAAGTTTATGTATGATTTAGTTGTACAGATAAATATTGAAATAAACTGTGGACTTGTATTTTGGTTTTGACATAAATATCTTCGACCTAACGATACTCGGGACGAGTTTTTCTGTTGAAGGGTTTGTAGCAACATAGCTACAGTGGATCTGCCAGGTTAGTTACCTCGTAGGTGACAAAATCGATATTAACACATACTGGACAGAGAAAGCTAGTACGGAGCAGTTCCTATAGCTGTAAGCATTTTCATTTACGTTAGACAGCTCAAAATACACTTCAAACTTAGAGAATTTGGGACATCTAAGCACCTTAGAAAGCATGTTGTGCTGTGGGTCCTGAGCCTAGTCACTCTTCAGTCGTTTCACTTGACGTCCGACTGGACTGCGAGTGAGAGGAAAGACCCGATGGACCCGATTATTATTATTCTGCAGGATCTACATGCCGATGACATGTACGGAGGTACTATACGTATAAATGTAGTAAGCTTAATAGTTTTTTTTTACTTAATGATTATGACAACATGAATAAAAAAACTGCTTACCCCTCTGGTAAAGAGGCGTGACTTTATGTATGTATGCTAAAATATAATAGCAATTTAATTACTTGGGTTTCCAGAAAACGGATTTTTAAGTTAACTGTTGATGTTGTCTATTTTTCTTTAAAACGTCGCCCCATACTAGGAATTGCTCCTGTATTGTGGGTGCGTTTACAAACATGAAAATTATATCACATACACAAACGCCCATTACACACTATCTTTTGAATACAAGTTTAAAAAAAACAACAAATATATTTTATTATATCTTTAATAATCATCTGCCCTTACAAATAAATAAACAAAATGAAATTTAAAATAATACAAATTGGTATATTTCCGGCAGTATCACTTTCCCTTACACTATATACATGTGAAACATAAAAAATAACATATAAAAAGTATAATAACTTTGTAAAACGGAAATAAAACCTATATAAGAATGATTCTATAAACATTTGTACTTATTATATATTTATGTCATTATATATAATATAATATGATACATATCGTTATACCAATCATTATTTTATTTCAGTACAGACATATCTAATAAATTATACATTATATATTTTCGCTAACAAGAGGCCTTTCGAAAGCAGTTTGATGAAAATAAAATGATATAGAACACCATTGAGAACCTGCATAGTTTTTGAAACTGAGGTCGAATTTTCATTAAAATATTAATAATATAGCACCACTAACTAATGATACAGCAGATAGATAGATAGACCTCAGACACCATTTGTATTCATATTACATGGTACAGGTGAGCCATGGTTCTACCCGATAGTGCTTATTTTCACTCAAACATCAAAATAGCCACAATCCCATAAAAATGTTCCAAATTAAACTTATATGCCTAAGAAAAAGATCAAATCGATTCTAATACACAAATCGGCTATTTTTGTTCATGATTACGTGATTTTAGTTGATTGAAGAAGCGCGTCGCTTAAAAGTAAATACAAAAAAAAACTTCCAAAACGTAGATAAATACGTAACAAAATATTAAATTACTGTCAATATTGACTTAAATTGTCTAATCTCACTATGTGGAACATTTTATGGGATAACAGACCTAATTTCCTTGTAATAAAGTTCTAATTACGCTGGGCGACTGAGATGTGCTGTAGCGGTGCGTTGGGGTGAATGCCTCGGATCTGCGGCTCGAGGCACTGGACGTAGATGTCGGCCGACAGCTCCTCCACACCGATCTCCGGCTCGGACTTGGCCTGCTTCGTGGCCTCGTCTACTACTTGGCGTACTTTCACGTCGATTTCCTATAAACAAAAAAACATTTTTTTTTATTGTATTGCATTTGTTATCGTAGGAGCTCGATATTTAAGATCTTCCAGTGAAACGTATAGAAGAAAGGAACCAACGATAAAAGTCTAAAATATTCTGCGATCGTCGGTAATTTTGATTTTCGAACTTTTACCAGCATTCACTTTGTATATACCTACTATGGGGGTGCCATTTATTTATCAAAAATGTAGTTTTTTTTTCAAATTTCCATGGCTTTTCGGCTCTTACAAAAATAAATTAGTGATTATAAAAAAACATACAGGTTTAGGGCGCCCACACAAAACCGCGATGCGATTATTTTTTTTATTTTAATTTTTTTTTATACGACGCGGTATCACAGGAATATACTCGCTGCAGCTCGCAGATTTTTGCGATGCGTTGCGAATTCGCAGTTATGTGTGGGAGCCCTTAGCTTAGCCAACACAAACGAATATTTCTGACAAGATACCTTAATTTCGAATATAAGATTGTACCTATGCGGTTTTAAATTCGAAACAAACATCAGAGGGCTCATAAATTTCGCGTTCAGTTTAGAGGTACAATAAATATGTTATGTTAACAAATATGCTGACCTTAAGTTGATCGGGCGTGGCGAGCTCGTTGCTCAGTACCTTCTCCTTGAAGGAGGTGATGGGGTCTCGTGTCTGCCGCACCTCCTGCACCTCGTCGCGCGTGCGGTACGACGTGCCCGGGTCGGACATGGAGTGGCCCGAGTAGCGGTACGTCTCCATCTCCATTACTAGCGGGCCTGGGACACAATCATTATATTAATAATAGAATTACGGGTTCTTGTATTACGCTAATTTTATTATAATCACCATATTATTATTATCCTAACGTGTCCCACTGCTGGCCAAAGGCCTCCCCACTCTCTTTCCACATCCCCGTGCCGTCACCCTATGCTTGCATCTTATTATTTGTATTTCAAGGTCACAAACCTATAACAATTCCTGCCAAAACGTAGCAAATATATGACCAAGTTCTGGTTATACTCACACATTTATTCGGGACTTCGGGTATACTTGACTAGTTTTAGACTTAAGCTAGTTAAAACCGTTTAGTGGTAAACTAATCAGGCCATTCCGAAATATTACATTACATTCCAAATATTACATTTTTCCAACTATTGCAAAAATGTAACATGGAAAAGGTCGCAAGTTTTAATAGTATAAATTATATTTGAATGTATGTTTCAAGTTATACATACATACATAAAGTCACGCCTATTTCCACGAGGGGTAGGCAGAGACTACGGACTTTCATTTGCTACGATTTTGACATACTTCTTTCGCCTCATTCACTCGCATCACATTCCTCATATAAGCTCGGCGGTTAAGGGTACTCCTCACTTGACCCTTTTGTAGAACATCTCCGATCTGGTTCTAGTTATATTTTTATAAGTGTTGGATTACCTTTTCCACTGGTGCAGTAGTCGATAGCGTATCGGGTGGCTTCCCTGGTCGCGAGTACGTCCATGCCGTCCACCCAGATGCCGGGAACATAGTCTCCGCGAGTGTAGTACTCAGTGCTGGCCGACGAACGGTCAATACTTGTGCCCATACCTGGTAACAATACAGTCATTTCATTTTAAAATTTTTGTGTAAGTCTACGAGCAACAAAACGACACGCGCTTTTTATTGAAGTTAGCTGAAGAGAGACATAGACTAGATGCATACTTTTTATTCTAAAAGCAGTCTGCACTGATAGCTGAGTTACTGCCAAATCAAAGGTCGCAATTTTAAACTCCGGCTTGCACCAATGTCTTTTAGAAATTACGTGCGTATTTTACTTAGTTATCAGTTGCTTAAAACGGTGAAGGAAAACATTGTGAGGAAACCGGCACACCTGAGAGATTTTACAACGGTGTGTTAAGCCATGACAGAGGCCTACAGGCGGTTTAAACTCTGACACAAGGTTGTTCATCAACCATACGAGAAGAAGAAAATTCTAAAAGCAGTAGTCTGTGATCTATATCCTGTAGGATTTAGAATCTTTTATGACGATCGGTAGTGCAACTTTACGTACATTTATACTGCGGCAAATCCAATCGCATAGGTTACGTATGTTTTTTTAATTAACTTTTACTATCAGTAACAAAGAGACGAATGATCTTGCCAGCATCAGCAATAATTACATACCAGACGTTAATTATTTAAAGATAATAAAGTACACATTAATACGTCTAGACAAACATAACATTATGACATCATAGTGCCGAAACCGAGATAAAACCAGAAAGAAGTGATAACGCAGATAAGTTGTTTTAGGTGACATTTTTGTACCAATCTCTTTATTTCTTTAAATGTCGAGGGAATAGGTGGAACTCACCATTTTTTGAGCCACACACCAGGTTTGAGTGCAAAAAGGTATATGAGGATATCATGGCCACTGCCAAACCCCATAAACGAGTAGCTACTATATAAAGCAACTTAGGTAGTAGGATCATTTACATAATAACATCCTATGTAAGTGTACCTATATTGCTAAATTTTGAAACAATATTTGCCAATTGTCTGAATAGGTTAAATCTGATCGCTTATAAATTTTTGTACCATATAGGTGAAATGGCAGTTTACTAGAACAGCCAACTAGACAAGTGGCAAAACGCTTGAGGTATAGAAATCGAATAAAATGATAAGTGTATGGGGATGACATATTAATGTCAAACCTGTATATTTTTTGTTCTATTTGATTTCTATTCGTCAAGCATTTTGACCCTTGTCTAGGGGGGCAGACAACACATCTAAATACAGGCACCCAGTCTGCCTGAAATACCAAGTATGAACTAAGATTCTTGACTTTGCTTCGTTCATTCACGCATGTTATTATTTAATATTAAATACGGAACAAAATATAAACACACCCTTATCATAATTATTGTACTACACATGTAAAGGTCATCTAGAGGTTACATAAATGACATGGAGATTCAGTTGCCTATTGATCAATCGCCAATTCTAATACACTACAATCCCACAGACATTGTGATAAGCATTATTAGGCAGACTCAGGTAATTATTTACAGATAGTAATAGGTAGTGCCCTTTATATAAAAGAAATTACCATTTTAAACCATGGATTAAATTGTACCTGTCACTGTTGTTTGCATGTCAAAGAATAGAGATGTCAGTGGACTTAAGAAGGTTTTAAGCTAAGACAGGTATTGTCATCGTTTTGAAAGAAGATGTTGAATGTATTAACGATTGGGAATACAAAAACTTTGGGATAGAGTAGGCATAAATGAAATACAAATAACATCAGCTCACCGTATCCATTGTTCTCGCAGACGAACACGCAGGGCAAGTCCCACAGCTTGGCCATGTTGTACGCCTCGTACAGTTGGCCCTGGTTGGCGGCACCATCCCCGTACAACGCGAAGCTTACGCCTCCGTCGCCCGTGTATTTGTGGGCGAAACCAATGCCAGCGCCTAGCGGAACCTAAAAGTTATACTAACTATGTATAACTGCCTTTATCGTATATTAGTCGCTTAGCGCGACCGCTGAGTATGAGGTCCTGGGTTCGAATCCCGGGTCGGGCAAAGTGTTACTGGTAGCATGGTTTGGATTTGTGCTTGATTTATGGCAATAGTCTCACTCACTTTTACATTACATTTTACCTATAACATAACTAGCGAAATGAAGGTGTACTATATACACCACTGCTTACCCCTTCGGGAATTGTAAGGCATAATGTTATAGAGATAATAATACATAAAATAACACAAATATCTCATAACCTCTCAGACTTGGGACACACAAGTATATTGTGTTCTATGCACATTTACCTGCACAATAATAATAAAACATCGGTTCCAGATAAATTTAATATAAAGTTTTTGTCATTATGCTGTTTTTTCTATTAAAGCCATCGAAATAACATCGAAATAAACCAACCTGAGCTCCGACAATACCGTTGCCGCCGTAGAAGTTGCGTCCGTACAGATGCATGGAGCCTCCCTTGCCGCGGGAACAGCCGGTCCTGCGTCCGGTCAGCTCGGACAGCACGCCCAGCACGCTCACGCCCATGAGGTGCGTCCAGCCGTGACAGCGGTACGCCGTGATCACAGAGTCCATGTCACGCATCGCCGCGCGCATGCCCACTGCTACTGCCTCTTGTCCTAATGTTTAGTACTGATTAGTATAAAAATACATACAACAACATTAAATTTCCTTTTATTTCTGTTTGCTTCATGTAGCTTTAATTAAATTATTACTTAGAGATCAGTGGATAACGGTGTTGTGCAACAAGCATACTCTGTTTAAGCTGATATTTATGTTATGTATTATCATTGTACTACTGTTTGTTATCCAGAATAAATAAGCAGAACCAACCACATGTTGCATGTTTAAAAGAAAATATGCAACATGTGTTTGTCTTTTATGTCTTCCTACCCAAATCTTGTTTTTTCTAATACGAAATTCAGAAAACCATTATATGACATGCATTTGCTTGATTTGTTCACCGTAATTGCTTACTGTAATTATGATTTTAATGCAATGAATAATATTTGATGTTGAATTACAATTTAACTTCAACAAACCTGCAAGAATCCAGTGTTCAAAAATATACTTATATTTTTGAATAATTTGGCTCACTGATACATATAACAAAGGTATTGAATGTCTCACCTGAATATAAATGACAGAAACCCCGAATGATCTTCTCCTTGTACAAGTTACCGGAAGCAGTTTCAATTCGTCGTAGAGTAGCGAGCTGTTCGTAAAGTTTGAGAGCATCTTCACTGGTGAGGGTTGCTGATGTGGCCGGACCTTTATCCAATTTGTGGAGTTTGTAAGGCTATAGACAAAAGAAATACAAGAAAAAATGTTTAAAGAAAATATCCGGCCCTCATAAAATATGTCTATCTTTTGAATAATGTATTTTTTTCTATTAAATGATAAATTTTTTCAATAAAGTTTTTCTAACTACTTCTACATTGTGAATGTGATTATTTATTATTTAAAATATAATTATTTCACTTTTTACCTGTTTTGCCAAAATGTTTTACTTTTATCCTGCAGCCAATAGGCATATAATAGCAATATGTAATTAAATTTTTAGCTCATCGTTAGAAATCATGATCTTACGCTTATATTTTCATGTCTGTGTGTGTGCAAACTCAGTGATAACATCAACTCCTTGCCAGTTTACATTTACTATACTTTTGGTTCATCCATTGTGTAGTTTAGTAGTCCATATCCATAATACTTATAGTTATCACTAACAATCCAAACTGTTACCATTGGTTCAGGTATCGTAGACGTCAAATTACTGACAACAAAACACTAGTACACTTGACACATGAAGGTTAGGTTACATAATTATTATTATAGAAACTTGCTAATCAATTTCAATAAAAACAATCATCGGCAGGTAATGGGAGACATAAGTACCCTTGAATATAGAACTATTAACATTGAAATATAGATAAATCGAGTAATAGAATCTACCTTGATTTCAAACGTTGCTTCACTTTTCGTACTGTATTTAGCTTTCGACGTTGTAGCAACTGGGGCGGCCACTTTCTAAAATCAATATATGAAATAGAATTAATACAGTCATCTATCTTCCAATTATACTTAATTAATTATGAACAATATCATCACTGAAATTACAAAATATGACCTACCGTAACCGCATTACCGGCTAAAAGTTTAGCAGCGGAAGGGATTATTTTACTCATTATCGTAATTATTTCTTCAATAAAGCCCAGTTTATTTAGTGATCCCTAATAAGGACCACTTTTTACTATTTTATTTATTGGAATAATTTAATTCAAGCCGTCCTACTCCCTACGTTGCACAGGTCGAAGATGACATTTATGACATTGACAAATGACAATTTAATTTAACATTACTTTTTAATGATAACGTGCTATGGTGTTAGGCTGTGGTACCTCTAAGATGTTTAAAATGAAAAATATTAACGATTCGCTTTTGTAAATAAATCGTTAAACAAATTATTTCCATTCATATATTAACTGTATGTTAAGTTGTTTAATTGGTACCTATTATATTATCATACTATTAAACAAATGTTACTACTCTGTAAATGATTACCTTAGTGATAACATAGACCATAGACTAACGGTGATAAAAATTTATAAAAGTGATAAAATAAAAGTACATATTCTCATTAATGATAGTAGATTTAAATATTTGTCCACCAGAAATGGTAGAATATATGAATCTATACAAATTATTTACACCTAAATTGTACTATATTCTGACCTTAGAGCATTTATGTTGGATACATGCTCTAAGATTCTGACAAATAAATTTTTTTTTTTTTTGTCTTTCTACTACTTGAATTGGAACGTACATGTAAATACTGGCAGTTGAGTTAACTGATGACTAGGCAGCATGGTCTCAGACCTTAGCCTGTTCCATCAGGAACTAATATATTAAAAAAAAAAACTGGCAGTTGACTTCACAAAGGCGTTTACGAAGATCGATGTCAAATTATGTTTCTTATCTCTTACAACTAGGGCACACAACACAATAATTATTGTTACAGAATAAAAAACAATTGTTAAAAGTGATCCCGAGTCATTACAGACGTTTTTGTTTCAAAATTCAAGAGTATTGCGTCTTTCCTTCTATTAATTAAAATCAAGGTCGTTGACGAAATTACTAGAAACTCCTAGCTAGAGTCACTTGTGAGTCCTCCTTCAACAACTATATTTATTATTAAAGACACCCAATACGGATGATATGGAGTACAAAGTAGTAAGTACATTCGTAAATGCACCTTGTCAAATGAAAAGAAATTATTGTCGTTTCATCATTTCGATGTAGAATTTATCGTAGTGAATGACGAATAAACGAAGAGTAATTCTTTTGCAATAGCTTAATATATAAGTGTTAACAAATTCTTGTCGTCATCACTGTTTGTGTTACGCTGGAGGTAGACCACATTTACAGAAACTTTTGAAATTATATTTTACTGCACGATGGAGTTTCCTCATATTGGAAAGAATTGTTCGTATAAATCGTGCAACAAACTAGGTGAGTGAAATTAATACGTAATATAAACATTTTATTTAACTTTGTTCAACAATTTCAGAAAAATAATCTGTTTCTGTGTTCTGTTCTAAAGTCATAACTGCAGTAAATAAGTTTTTCTAACAATTGTACCCACACAAGTACACACCTACAGTGAACTATAAAAGATTTGTTTTCATCGAGATAATGGACATGTTCTTTTATAGATTTTATCATGTGTATTTGTGTGTGTACTTTAAATTAACCATTCATAGTCCTTTGTTTTGTATACACATTATATTTCGTTTAATTTAAAGTATATGTAATACAAGGCTGTGATGACTCATATAGTATACATTTCAATTAATGTAATTGCTCTGTGTCAGTTTTATTTTAATTAAATGTAATGTTTCCTTACAGACTTCCTGCCCTACAAATGTGGTGCTTGTAAAGACGTGTTCTGGTGAGTGATTATGAGTTCAATGTTATTTGCTTTAAGTCTGTTACTGTTACAGATTCACAAATTGATGATGATGGATTCACAAAACTTTATGATTAAGTTGATAAAGTTTATTTATCTAAATTCTTAACCCACCAAAAGTTCACCATTGACGATTGGTAAAAGATTTAAGCTCTCAAACAAATATATTTTCCCAACATTCAGCCAGTAAACCTAGTGTTCTAAGTGCAGTATGTACTATCATAGTAGCATAACAATACCTGTTTATTTCCACTTGTAATTGTCTTTTATATATTATGTTATCTACTTATAATTATTTCCTTAATTTGTATCTATAATTTTGAAATGTTAGGTTTAAGATTCCTTCTGAACAAAGCTTTTTTCAAATCCATGTAAGTGTTTTAATGTTCTAGAAATCATGAAAATGTACATGGTTAATGATGTAACTCTTATAGTCATAGTCTTGAAAATGCATAACTTATTATATAAATGGAAGCAAGCAGAATTAAAAAAAAATTACTGTATCTATTCCAGTTCTGACCACTTTGCATATGCAAAGCATGACTGTCCAGAGCCCAACACTCGAGATGTGCAGGTCCCTGACTGCCCTTTGTGTGGTGCACCGGTGCCAGGCCGGCGGGGTGAGCCCCCAGACGTGGCGGTCGGTGCCCACATAGATAACCAGTGTACCTCGGATCCTGCTAGAGAGAGGCGGAAAAAAGTAAGTGCCTCAATGCAATAAAAACAAAATAACATTATTGAAATGTGTTCCAATGTAACTATTTTCCATGTACGAATATTAAATGATATTGTCATGAACTCATGAGTCATGCCAATCAACAGATATTTTAGATAGTAATATAATGTTCCTTGTTACTAACCCAACATAAATATTTTCACTTCTTTCTTGAAAATCATGCTGTTTATTGAAGTTCAAATAAAAATGTTATTCTTAATTCTTTATTGTACACAAAATATATGATTACATTTAACAATACGAAATATGATGCACAGAGGCGAGCTTAACTCAGAATTTTTTATACTTTCATTATTTAAACTTTTCCATAATTTTTATTACAGGTGTTTACAAATCGTTGTTCATTCAAGGGCTGTAAGACGAAAGAAATGGTACCACTTGTTTGCAGTGAGTGTGCTCTTAACTTCTGTCTGAGACATCGGCACGCGAGCGACCACGCATGCGATGGGAAACTCGCCGCAAAGAAACGAGCAGCAGCGTAAGTAAACACGTCCCTTTATGTTCCATCCCAGACAAGAATATAACAGATCGTAGGGATCGATCGCCGACGTGTGTGAGCGGCAATTTTGAAGCGATCCATAGTCCGTAAACGGCGCTCTTTATTTAAATATTACCTTTTGACAGATTTTGTAAATATGTCAAGCTTAATCTGTATATTAAATCTGTGATGGTGATGTGCATATGAAAAATTTATATACATTCCATAACAAAGGAAATATCTTACCATGAATATTATTAGTAACATCTTGGTTTGTTAAATTTTGTGAACTATCTAGTATCTATATAGTTTTACTTATTTTTAATTTTCATTTACAGGAATGCAGCTATGTTACGTCTAAAAGCGGCAGAGAGTAGGGTAAATCAAAATAATACACCATTGGCGGCACCGGTGGCTACATTCTCAGAAGTACAAGGAAACATGGTAAATGATTAGTATTTTTAATCCACACATTTCGGAATACTTCCCTAACTATTGCAAAACTGCAAAATTCGAAGAGACTGGTCTAACAGCAGAGAAATCTAAAATCGTAATACCCAGAGATATGAGATTCAAATCCCGTAATATTTGTTAAGTTTTATATCTATGGTCGATTTCTATAAAAACAACCTTTTGGTAATTAAACTGTTAGTTATATATTATTATTAGTAATATTATTACAGTGTATTTAAAATAATTTTTTAAACTATTATGTTTAATCAATTAGAAATACTTATAATAATAAATGTTTTATCTGCAGACTGAAGACGAGGCGCTTGCGCACGCACTGGCCCTTTCCCTGCAGGACCAGAGCGGCAGCTTGCACCCGCGAGACAACGCGTTCGCGCGCGCCCTCTCTCGGCAGCGAGTCGGCGGCGAACAAAACTCCAGGTGTTCAGTGTCTTAGCAAGGACACCTGGCAGCATTACCTCACGTCATCACATGACCCGGCACTGCTAATATAACTTGTGGATACTGCCCATTCCTAGGCAAACTTAACTTTTTCCTTGTCAAGTGAGCCAATATGGTATGTTGATAGAACTGTTGTCTGCCTCATGGACAGTGTTAACCAATCGCTGCGGCTTATGCCTATTAGTTTAATTAGGAGCACTAAAATTATAAATAACAATCGTAACAGCTGAATAATTCTTCTGAGTGCTGAGTACAGTGTTGAACGGTGTATTATGTATTTTAAACTCTCATCATGTATCTAAATTGATAAAGGATCTCATCATGTAATTAATATTTTTAATGACAGATTTTATCTCTTTACAATTGACAAAATATGTATAATATTTGGTTTACTGCAGAACCGTTTACAATAAAACTGTCAAGTGCCCTTACAATCTGTTTATAAGGTTATATCATGCATGAAATTGATTTAATTCGAGACTGCGATAATAATTAAATGTGACGTCATTAGTCTGGAACTAATGTAAGTGTTCAGTTGTCTCGGAAATGGATTTCGAATTCAAACGCATTATTGGCATCTCATAAAAAGACTAATTATTATTATAAGATTTGAGAAGTAAGGTTTGTACAAGATATCAGGTATTTAGGTTATAACAACGCTTAGTGGGAGTTTCAAGATATTGTAGACATATCTCCTTGAAGTATATTGTATAAATATATCATTATTATTACTAGTGTATACTGCCACAATGCCGAAGACCCATTATTCCCTGAAATACCGTGCTACTGCGTATAGTGTTTCAAGGGAATTAGAATGACCCCTAATTTCCATGTAAATGTTACTGTCCAAGTCTGCTACAGTCTTAGCCAATTTATTGATGAGAAATTTCGTCATGGGTATCATCTACAGTTAGAGCAATAATTTGGTATTTACTGGTAATAAAATCTGCTGCATGCTTTCGCAACTTACCTCCTTACTGCCACCTTTGAAGGCGTCTGATCAAGATGTCTGTTTAAAGCACTGTCTACTTTTCAAACGATTAAAAGCAAATCCTCTATCACTTTTTTTAAATAACTAATTTTATTCTACTATTGAGAAACACGGGTATTGTCATTTATAATCTATTTATTTTTATATTCACTATTGTTAACGCACTATAAAAGACATTTTGATACTGTAGCTTGAAATGCTTAAGTATTTGTTGTATGTATAATTTAATATTTCAAATTAAAATTTGGTCTATTTTTCTTAAAACAATATTATGACAATAGATACTGATAATAAAATTGTCCTCTCTAACTCGGTAACATTTAACGATACGATAAATAAAATATATGGATTGTTCTGTAGCATAGGTATAGGTCTCGCCAAACTTTTGATTTGCTATGAAGTGCCTGCGAATAGCTGCGTAATGCAAAATAGATGTCGATGAGTTAACTGCCCCCTTAGACAAGTGGCAAAACGCTTGACGAATAGAATGATAAATGTATCGGGATGACGTAATGTTATCGATGACATATGCCATTCCCATACATTTTTCATTCTATTCCATTTCTATTCGTCAAGCGTTTGGCTACTTTTGCGGCTGTGGAGAGTGAACTTCAGACCGAAATAAAAGTACAGCCAGACCTATTACAATAGTGATTTTACTGTTGCTGTTACATAATGAACTTTATCATCTGGACACAATAAATGTAACACTGTTTAAAGTATACCTCTGTTAAACATTCAATTCGCTTGTACAGTGTTCAGCTACTATTAAGTCGAATATTAAGTTTAATATATTCAATATTTTTGAGATAAATGTTATGAAAATAAAAAATATACAAATAATTGTTTTTATCTTAGCTATTGTTTGGCCTCTTTATTATACCTAAAAGTATTATTTCTGATTATTTACTACAAGGCATTATTATTCCAAGGGATTAATATTTACATCAATTACTAAACTTATTAGTTTTTATAAGCATTATTGTAGTATTCTTTCCTTTATGGGTAGTGTGGGCTGAAATCTGAATACGTGTTAGTAAACCTGACAAAAAATGTACGGCCACGGCAGTGAAATAAAAAATACCAGCGAAGCAGTGAAGGACGGAACGAAAGAAAACGAATGATTATAAAAAATATATTATTTATTTACACAACACTAAGCTTTAGATAAATATTTCAATCATGGAATATCACAGAGTGAAGGAATTTCAGTACGAATCAACAACAAGATGAGTATAGTATATAATTATTTTAATATAAATATATGTAGGTATACCTACTTATCGTCTTACTAGTTATTATTTGGTCAGGAATGCTCAGCCGCCTTATATGTACGTATTTTTTTAGGAACTGTTAAATATATTATAAATATAACTTCAATGCATGCTTTTTATAAAAATAAAAGCTGGTAATAAGTTCGTTTTAGCACAGTATTTACTTTGGTATAAGTTTAATGGAGCCTATATACATACTATATCATTATATTATTTTTCTCCATGGCTCCCAGACAACAGCCTTTACGCCTAAGCTCTGCAATAACATATTTAATTCTTACATAATACCATCTACACCACTACAATGTAATAGAAAGTTTATCTATAGGTACTTTCAATAATATCATTTTTTTAAATATGTTCACCTACCACTAGGAATGTCTCCTGTATCATGAGTGCGTTGCGTAAACATGAAATATCATACATAAACACCCAGATTCGGGACAAACATCTGCGGATCACACAAATTTTTGCTCCTTACGGGAATCGAACCCGAACCCAAATCTTAGCGCAGCAGTCCAATTGCTTGGCCACTGCGGCAATCAGCTCGTCATCACCTATAAGTTACTAAGCAACGCTTTATTGTGCAGAGTTCTGAATTTATGATTGTCATTTAGATAGCTAGTAATAAACTCTGGAGGGTTTCTGCTCAAAAACAACTCCATGCTCATGTACCTAGCCGCTGTCAAGCGCTTGCGCTCAGCGTTTGAGCGACAAAGATTTTTATGTGCGTGCGCAGCGAAGTTTGACGCCGCCTTCTCAACAAGCTTCTGTGTGACGTGCAGCTTAGGATCGTCTTCTACGGGTGGCTGTAATAAGAAAAATACGCCATCAACGGAAATATAATATCGTGTTTAAGTATTTAACATCCCGCGTTTTAAATGAGGTGTGACTGAAAATGGTTTTATTACGTTGCTTATTTGAAAAGCAACTTAAATAAAGGAAAATATTTTGATTAGTTTATTTGATTGAATACAGATAAAATACCATTTATTCAAAATAGACTAGGTATTAGAAACAGTACTTTCCGAACGACATTCATTACAACAACACCCCCAAAAAACGCACAAACTGTACCGATTCCTCCTTAATAGACTGGAATCGCTACCTCGCAGTGAGCAACTATGGTAATCTTATGTTCGCTCTACCTAAGAAACGAGGGATCGAATTAAATTCACGATAAACTTACAGCAAATCGAATCCACTGCCATATCTGAAATCTGGATATTTCGGCAGTCGCGGAGTCTTCGACATTGCCGCTGTAGAAGAAATGCCCGATGCCTGCCAACCAGTAGTATATGAACAGTATGGAGATAGCCACATTGTGTTTCAGACCTTGTAGTGTCACGCCGTCCCTAGGTATCGACAACAAGTCCTGTGGCGTTATGGTTACGTCGAACTGCCTGGATATCTGGTTTGGTGTAGCGCCACTTTTTTTCCAGAGCTACAATGTTAATAATAATAAATTACATTATTGTACAACAAATAAAAAAACTTAAAACTAAAATTGCACACAGGCTGGTCTTAAACACTAACAGAAAGTAGTAAAATTATAGCGCGCGAAAAACTTTATGAGCCCAAAACCGCGCAGTCATCATCATCATCAGCCGGAAGACGTCCACTGTTGGAGAAAGGCCTCTCCCTTATAGAATGGGGGGGGGGGGGGATCGCAGTGTTGGTGGTCAAGTTACAGAAGACGCTGCTGCCCATCTTCTGGATTTTCCCTTAGTCGCCTCTTACGACACCTAGCTACGGGAGGAAAGGGGGAGGTCAATTCTAGGTCGGATACCCGGACAGTACGTTGACCAAATTCTTTCAGTCTCTTCTTCAACGTTCTATAAAACGACTGCTACGCAAGCTCAACCACTTAATTTTGTTTCTATACCTTTTCCTTCCTCTTAATAATGTCAAAAAAACTTTCATTGCAATGAAATCAAACCGTTTCAGCTAATAAAAAGAAACGTATAAAATGTACGTAGGTACAGTCAATAAATACCTATCCAATTTACTAACACGCCATTTCCGTAGTGCGATTGTCACGGTTTGTGTAAAAAGTATTTGCATTCATGTTTTTGTCTATTTAATTGATTTATATTTTTACGTTGTTGGTACGAAGCTAAGTGGACACCTTATAACTATACAGTGTAGGTGTATTTACTTACTATCTGGAACCTGTACTGTATCGTCAAAGACCTTGCCTTTGTGGGTCACAGGGTAATAGGGTTGGTAGGTACTGAGTTTTTTATTCAAACCATCACTCATGTATAAGTAGTACCTACTGCTTTTACTAGAATAAAACTATAATAGCTTTACTATGTAACACGTTTGATTTTGAATGGTTGGGAGATCTTCCCTCTTCGTTGGAGGGTCTCACCTCGTTTCTCCTACGTAGGGATATCATACAAACCTCATTGACATGCGGTACTACCCGCGAGTCGTACACCATGAACCCATCGACGCCGAGTTCTATCTCCTTCGATTTCGCTGCAAGGACCTTCGTGACAATCTTTTTGGATCTGAAATTGAAAAGTAGAATAAGTATTATGTACCTGACTATACTATTGTAGTTATTGTGTAAATATTTATTATTTATTTTTTTGTTGTTAAGGTGAGAACTTACACGAGAAAATCACCTCTGTAAGGAGGATAGTTTTCGTAAGCATTTTTAAGAAAGTGTTTCCAAAATCAATGCGCCAATTTTTAAATATACATTTTTAGGTAGTAAGTGTACACTCAGTTGGTAATGATGCCTCAAATATGTTAGAAAATTGATATTTGTATTATCTCGATTACTATATTACTGGCTATTAACCTATCGATAAGTGTTACCTTACCATCAGCATACCTATAAGTAAGTAGCTATTTGATATGAGGTTCGATGATTTCGCTAGATTGTCTTTGGCAGTTTAATACAATTACAAAGATATTCCTCCTCTCCTACTATCTTACTTGCTGTGCTACAGGGTCCACAATGATCTCATTACTATAAGTTTACCACCTAATTATAATATATAATTATAGACATATGTATATAGAATGGAATAATTGCTTTAGTGTTGCAGTATTTTAATTTTGTTAGTACAGATGGTACAGTACAAAGTAGTGAGAGAGACTTACTCCTTATCAGTAATGTCGGAGCCTGGTTTAAGCACGGATGCTGCCATTCCACCGGTGGCTGGGGCTCCCCTGGCATGACATGTACTCACAACAAGCCTCAAGTAACTGTTGAGGAAGTGACGATCCATATTCACATACTTATTCCGGTCTGGCAGCAAGAACTTTTCATGGTTGCCTGAATCATAATTTAATGCATATATCACTGAGTTAACTACTTGGTGGTTAGCTTCAGGTGAAAGTAGTTTCAGGTCAGCCGAGTAATAAACTCCATGTTTACACATAAAATATTAAGCAGCAGGAAATTGTACTGTTTTGAGTTCTATTAGAAGACTAAAAGCTGTTATGAAAGGCACATTTTTTAAAAAAACAATGTCAAGATAAGATGAATAAAAATTAAGTTAAATATAATAAATTTAAATCATTTAAATATGGCTCACACTTTTAAATTATAATTTGAGGTTGACATGAAATAAAAAGCAATTTGAACATTTTTTAAGGAAATCAATATTTACCAAATTTAGAAATAATAGAAGCACAGTAATCCCATATTCCACAGTTAAGGCCTAAAGAGTGATCTTTGAGGGCATATAAAATCTCTTCTAGTTCAAAACTCGAGACAATATTTTCAATTAATACACATGCTTTTATTGTTCCTTGAGGTAATCCAAGTTCATTTTGTGTCCAAACAAATATATCATTCCACAGCTGAGCTTCAGATGCGCCTTCTAGCTTAGATAAGTAGAAATATGGCCCACTGTTAGCTTCATTAAGTTTTTTTGCATTGTGGTACATTAGAACTGAGAAATCCACTAAGGGGCCAATTGCTTCTTTACCATTAATCTAAAAAGAAAATAAATAATTTTCTAAAGATTGCTTCCAACCAGTTAACACAATCAAACTCCCCAGAAACTCATGATTGCTTCATTAAGAATTGTAATAATAATAATAATAATAATAATCATTTATTTCAGGCAATATAAAACAATGCTAAAACAAAGCTTACAGAGGCCCATATTATATATACCTTATAGACTAACATATATACAAAAATATAAACTTATAACTAAGTCACGTTTTCGCGACGTGTGCCGCAAGTTCTGCGAGAATCGGAGGACGCCGGCGGCCGCGGAATTTTCTAAATATGACCCCTTTCGGCCACAGCTCCTCTTTCAGCATCGCCGCTAGTCGATCGGTCGGGACGCGTACAACAAACGAGTTGAAGTTAACCGTGTTGCGCGATTCCAACTTCTCGACCATAAACCGGGCCTGCATTTTCTTCTCCAAGTACTCCATCACGTCGGAGGCCTTAGTGGTGAAGTGGAGACGGGACACATACACATGCGCCACAGGAACAGCGGGGCGCAGGACATGTTCTGTCGGTGCGGTGCCACACAGGTTGTGACGAAGAGGCCTTTTCTTCTTTCTCTCGACCTTAGTAAAGCCCTCTTCATCCGGCTGACGTGTTAGCGCCGCACTAGGAAGGCGTTCGTTGCGGGGGTTCCCGGTAGCCCTCTCGGTCCTCAATATATTGCTGGCTTTGGGTGGCTGGCGGGCAGCAGCAGCGGCGTAGTGACGTTGAGGCGTAGACGTCACGACGACAGGCGAAACCTCCGCGGGGGGAGGCGCGGGGCGGGGCGCAGGCGACGGCTGTGTCTCAGGTGTCGCGCTCATGAAACTTGCTGACACAACTTTGCATGCGCCGCGTCGCGTGTTGATGTTATTGACCTCCGGTGAACTACTTACGGCCAGCGAATTACGCAATGATTTTACTTCGGCACGTAGCTCACTGATGGTGTCTTGCGAAGCCTCCAACTTCAACACTACCTCCGCCAGGCTGGCTTTCAGGGTTGTGATGTCCTTGAGCAACCTGGTTACATCTACGTGGTCGAATGTCACTGGCGGCAACTTGTTCAAGTTTTTCGCCACAAACGACGGCACGTCATCAGGATCCGTTGTCTTCAGGAGATTGATGATGTCCTGAAGACTCTTCTCACCCTTGTCGTCCTTACGGCGGGATGGCATTCTGTCGATCTGTCCGACCGACTTATACAGCAGAATTTTCGCAGCTGTTATCTCCTCTGCATTAAAATTGGACTTGCAGATCTGGATGATGCTGATCTCGTCCATGGTGTCGATGGCGTGTTGTAAAAACGCCAACACTTCATTAGCTATGAGTTGCTCGGAAATCAAAGCCATGATAACGTGCGTCGGCCTATGCCGCGCAAATCGCGAATATAATTAAATTATTATTATATTCGTATGCAGTGGGCGCGTCCTTTACCGAGCGCGCTCCGCACTGCTATGAAGATATGGAGTTTACAAGCAAAATTCAGATGATAAAGTAACACATTACAGTTCTACTGCTAATCATAGTGTAATAAATGTGATTCTGCTCATGAATTCATTTATGCAATTAGACTTTCTTACCTATTATAGATTGATCTTATAAACAAAAAGCATACCAGTATATTGTGCTCAATCATATTCCATGCTCTTGGTCTCAACATTAGTACTGGGCATGTTGTTATTGTAAGAGGAGTGCCAGGGAGTTTTCCATTAACAGCCAGTGTTATATTTTGATAAGCCTGCAACTGATTCTTCCATGTGGGACAGTGACCATCATCAAAGTCTACTTGTATGCCCTGGACATCCTCATTGAGGGAGGACACAAAATGAGCTGTGTTTGATGCTGAAACATCTCCTAGGTCTAGGTGGCGGTTTCTACAATAAAAGTACACAAAAATAATAATAAGATACAGGTTACTTAGAAAACAATGCCACTGATTTAAAAAAGTGAACTTTTTTTAAATATTAGTACTTGAGAGGTACTTATGCTCTTTGGTAAGATATTTAATAAAAATTTTAACAAGCAATGATATAATATTAACATAATGACATATCATTGGTAAAATGCCATATGAAATAGTTGAGCTATTTAAGATAAGATTTATTGTACGAAGTTAGATAATGCAATAAATAAGTAACAAACTTTTAAACAAAAAGTTAAAAGGTATGGAATTAATGACTTACTGCAATCTTGAAGGTAAGGGAGCAACTTTCCACCTCTTATCGCTCCGTTCGGGCGACTTTTTGAAGTCCAAAGTCGAAAGTGTCTGAATAGCTACAGACCTATGTAACCTATCATAATATAGTTTATCTATTTTTCCATCAAACTCATTATGTAGGCGATATAAAAACTCTACAGCCCCGTCGCTAAATATTGTTTTCTGTATATCTTCAAATTTTGGCGGCGGAGATTGCAAAAAAATAACTTTGCTCATTTTCAATATTAATTTATATCACAATAAAATTGTTAAAGGTACGACACAATGTTTTATCTACTGGACGACTACCATACGACTGATCTCAAGCATTGTAGCATAGCTCTCAAGAACGATTAGAACAGAACGTGATGCTTGTTTTTCTTATCACGATTCTTATCAATTCAATTCCGTATTTATAATTGAATGCTGAATTGCTGATCAGTTGCTTAAAACACGCTTAAAATGTCACTTTGACAGCTACAGACCAAAGTAACCAACCATAGACAAATACTTCTACTTTATTATCACACAATGTAACATTGCAATCAATGATATTTAAGTATTTAACAATACAGGTACAGGTATTTAATATATTATAATAACATAGAGAAAATTAGTTATCTCTTGATGATATTAAACAATACTTTAGTTCAATTGGTTCAATCTACACCTATTATCTACATTAAAACTAATAATATGTCATCGTCATCATCGGCCGGAAGAATTCCATAATTAAACAAAGGCCTCCCCCTTAGAACGCCATAATAATTACAATAAAAAAAATGTATATACAAATAAAAAATCGAAAAAATTATGCATCAACGTATTCCTTCTCATCGCTGTCGACTGGTAAAGTGCCCAAAAGGCTGGCTGCATATTGCATTGCCACGTTGAATGGCAAAGCTGTTTTTTTGGCCGAAATACAAGCCAGGTCATTATCGAGTATCGACCAACCGTCCAGTTAGGTCTCTAAATAAAACACGCGCACTCGGACCCCATGACCTAAGTGTTTTGACCTCAAATTGCTGAAAAATACAATTGCCAATTAGTTTACTAAACTTCCGCCGCGCGCCGTTTGATTCTCCGAAGCTGTAGCAGCAGCGCCCAGAGCAAACCATTGGCGCAAATGGTGCAAGGGTATCGACACATGTTGCATCCCATATCTAAGGCCTACCCAATTTCCATGGCATCAAAGTCTGGTCTCTTCCCATCGTCTCGTATCAACCAAGCCAATGGGTTTTAATATTGCTGGGATGCCGCGCGCCGGCCAACATGATGTATAATGTTATTTAAGCGTGCCGCGGTATGCGACGTGCGCTCCTGATGAAAGATAGGCCATGGCGCTCGAGGCTGTCGACAGCTTCACCAGAGTGACACCGGTGAGGAGTATTACAGGGAGCATATAAAACAATTCTACTTATTTGTCTATGGTTAACGTCTATGGTTCAATTATTCTCTGTGGTAATTTTATACTCTTTACCTTTAGTCTTTGGTCATAGATTGTCTGTGGCAAATCAAAGGAAATTAAATTGTCGAATTGTTAAAGCAAAAGCGTAGTGATTAAATTCTCTTTGAGCTAAGCTAACTAGAATGAAGGCGTGGGGAACTGGGGAATACTGAGGAAAGATATATTTTATTTTATAGCAGTTTCTGTGTGAATAATCTGGATAAAACGTGTTCATCATAACTAAATACCTAAAATTACATTTATGTTGATTTGTTTGCTACAAATGAAGTAAAATATTATTTGTAGACGATAAAGAATGAAAATGGAGGACTTGGACACTCCAGACACTGAAAAGAACGTTGAAGAAATTAAAATTAAACCTAAAAAGAGGAAAAATATTCGACAAAGAATTAAACAAGATGATGATTCGGACGATGAACAATACATCTTGGCCAAGTTAGAAGAAACAAAGGTTTTGCAGAAACTTCGAGAAAGGCCTAATGGAGTTAGTGTTGTTGCTTTGGCGACAGGACAAAAGACTACACTGGAAGAAGAAATTACTTGTAAAGACCCATTCAAAGTGAAAAGTGGTGGTATGGTGAATATGCAAGCACTAAAGAGTGGCAAGGTGAAGCAAGTTGACGATGCGTATGACACTGGTATTGGTACACAATTTTCGGCAGAAACTAACAAACGTGATGAAGACGAGGAGATGATGAAGTACATTGAGGAACAGTTGGCAAAACGAAAAGGTTTGTTCTTTAAACCATATTGTTTCTACTTTATCCTTGTTGTTATATTATGTAAAAATGTTAGTGTAGATACATAAAGTCACGCCTATTTCCACGAGGGGTAGGCAGAGACCACGGATTTCCATTTGCTACGATCCTGACATACTTCTTTCGCCTCATTCACTCGCATCACATTCCTCATACACGCTCGTCGGTTAAGGGTACTCCTCACTTGACCCTTTTGTAGAACATCTCCGATCTGGTCCAAGTATGTTCGCCGAGGTCTTCCCCTTCCCGATATTCCACTAACATTCGCCTCATATATTTGCTTTGTCACTCTTCTTTCATCCATCCTTTCTACATGCCCAAACCATCTAAGCATATTCTTCTCGATTTTTGTAATTACATCTACATTCACTCCGCATCTCTCTCTTATCACCTTATTTTCTACTCTATCTCTCAAAGTCACACCACACATACTTCTCAAAGCCCGCATCTCTACTGCATTAATGCGGCTTTGATGTTTTTTCTGCCATACCCAACTTTCACTACCATACATAAGACTCGGCACTAATACTCCTCTATGCACAGCCAGACGAACGTTTTTTGACACCTTCTGGGTGGTCATAAAGGAGTGTAGTGCCCCATTTACTTGATTCCCAAAATTTACTCTCCTTTCAATATCTTCTTCGTGCTTACCATCCCTTGTAAATAATGTCCCCAGGTACACAAAATCTTTCACTTGCTCTACTCTCTCTCCACCAATCATAATATTGCATGCTGTCATACATTCATCTTTTTCAAAAATCATAACTTTCGTCTTTCCTACATTTACTTTCATTCCCTTTTTCTTAAGTGCTCCATGCATAATAGTCACCATCTCCTGCAGCTCCTCTGCTGATGATGCAAGTATTACCTGATCATCGGCATAAAGAAGACATTTGACGAGTAACTCATTCATTCTGAATCCACATTCGCTATCTTTCAAATCTTTCATACAACTGTCCATGAACAGATTGAAGAGCCACGGAGACGCTACACATCCCTGTCTAAAACCTTTTTCAATGCTAAACGATTCAGTATAGGCCCCGTGTATCCTTACGCACACACTAGAATCCTCATAGAGAGATTTAAATAATTGATGTTAAAATAGTCATGTAATCACATTTATCCATCTAGCTCAGTAGTTCCCAAACTTATTTTTCTCGTGCACCACTTTCAAAATTAAACTGGTGTCGGTGGACCCCCTGCTGCTACATTCCTACCACATTGTTAAAGTCGACAAAAAATAAAAATTGTGTCGCTTCTGAGTTCCGTCCCTATATTCTGATAGGTTAAAATTTTAAATTTTAAATAAAAACGAAAAATGGTACATTTTATAACATTTTATTAATTAAAAGAAAAGAATTACAAAAAAATAATAATAAGGTAATACTTATAGGTTGTGGACATAATTTTAATTAATGGGAAGGATGTATTTGATGGAGTGTCAGCAAACGATCAATGTTTGGCTTTATTTTTGTGAGCAATAACCGCAAATCCCCCCGCTCTGTGATGTTTAGTTTGCTCCTTTTTTTTGTTAAGAGGTTTGTAACGGCACTAAAACTTCTTTCGACAAGGTATGATGAGGGAAAAGCTATCAAAAATTTCCTTGCGATTTCCCACAGTCCAGGATATTTTTCGTGTATTTCTGCTTGCAGCCAAAATGTTTGGTAGCCTTTTCTAAATTTCACCTTCAGCTCCTCATTGGTGCTTAGCTCAAGCAGCTCCTCTTGTAATAATACATTGGCCACTTCAGTTTCATCAAATGGATTTACAATCCATGGTGGTATATCCATCGTCAGCATATCTTCAAACCTGGTTTTGAAGTCATCATGCAGGGCACTTAAATGTTGACTGTAGGTATGGATATCCTCATCAATAGTTTCTACCTGCGACAAGTTTGGAAATTGAGATAATTCGCGCCGACTAATGTTTTGCTTCATAAATTTCAATTTCCCAAGAAAAGCCGAAATTATCCCCTTTGTTTTTATTAAATTCAGGCTGTCCCCTTGTAACTGCAAGTTAATATCATTAAATTTTTTAAACAAATCTGTCAAATACGCAATGTCTCCTTTGAATTTGATCAAGTTTTCTTTTAAATCTGGATCTCTACTTTCTAAGAACTCTAATACGGAATCGAAAACAGAGTAAAATCTCGTTAAGCATGCACCTTTCGACAACCAGCGTACTTCAGTATGTAAGAGCAGTCGTTGGAAGTCTTCGTCATTTTCGTCGCACAATTGAGCAAATAAACGCGTATTCAATGCATTGCTTCTAATTTTGTTGACAGCGTTTATTATAAAATGAAGAGATTGGTTCAACCTGTCACTTAAATGTTTCGCCACAAGATGTTGTCGGTGGATTACGCAATGAATAGCTGTAAGTCCTGGTATAATTCTTTTGAGATGACTTATAAACCCACGATATCGCCCTACCATTGCAGGAGCTCCGTCTGTTGCCACTGAAATAATGTTTGTAAATGGAATCGATTTTTCCGTAAAAAAATTACTCAGGACATTAAATATTGATTCGCCTTTAGTGTCAGTCTCCAAAGTTCTGGCAAATAGCAATTCTTCGTGAATTTCTTCCTCCATGATAAATCGGACATATGCTAATAATAATGCTTCATTACCGGGTAACGTTGACTCGTCCAGTTGTATAGAAAAATGACTTTTTTGCAGATGATTGCACAAAAAACTTTCGATGTCAGAGCTCATTTCATCAATGCGTCTTTGTACAGTATTGTTACTTAATGGAATTCTTTTTAGTACGTCAAATGGAGATTTGTGCAAAACAGTTTTTAAAACCTCTTCAACAGCGGGTAAAATTAATTGTTCTCCGATAGTGTGCGGTTTTCCAGATTTTGCTATTAGTAATGAGATATTGTAAGATGCCCGCAAGCCATCATCGTTACTTTGAGATGTTGAAGCGAACATGCTGTGCATGGTGGGTCTCTTTTCATATTTTTCCTTCAATGTTTGAAAATATTTTAAATCTTTACCCATTTTATCAGTATGACACCTTTTTAGATGATCTTCGAGCTTTGATGGTTTCATAGAGTCATTGCTTAAAACTTTATTGCATATTAGGCACATGGGCAAGTGTTTATCTGCCTCTGATGGAACAAAACCATATTTCAAATAATCGACACTGTATTGTCGACATTTTTTCTTTGCTGTAGCCATGTTTTGTATCAGTTACCTTCCCTGTAAAAAAAAATGTTATAGTAACCAAGTTTTTATTTGAATATAGGTAGCACAACGCAGCCTTTGTCAGCTTTATATTATTATGATTATCATTATATTGAAAAAGTATTACGGCTTGTAAAGGGACCAACTAATAAACCGCTAAGACAAGTACAGACTTTTTCACGAAGCGATATCAATGTTAAATACCTAATTTACCACAATTTTTTAATAGTAGAAATAAAAATTAGTTTACTCAGTATCGAATATTGATCATATTTGTGTAGGAAAAAATAAAAGTCGAAATCCCAAATTGACCAAAAAAGTGACCATAAAAACAATAACTAAAATTTCATTAAATCAATGAGTTCACGCGCTAGTAGTTTTATAAAACAGTAATTGCTCTGCAATATTGATTTTTCGGCCTTTTTAGAGAGGCAGTCCTCTCGTGAAAAAACAATTGAATAAAACGTGCTGTGTTTGTCTTCAAATCGAAAGAGGACAATTAAAATATCTGTAAGTTACTAAGTTAGCTATATACAATGTGTCCGAGCGATAAGACCGCCCGGCGTTTTTTGAATATTTGTACGAAATCATTAATAATTATATTTACATTTGTGACTTAGCGGCCTTAGTGATTTTATATAAGTAATTTTTTTACTACATTTTAGTTTTGTCTAATGATTTTAATTGATAAATTATGATGTCGGCTAGTCAGTAAACAAAAATAATGGAAAAAGATGAACAAACTTAGGAAATATCGTAAAAAAACTGCAGCACGTCACGCGTCTTTACTTAATTTAATTTTGTACAAATATTCTAAATACGCCGGGCGGTCACTTATCCCTAGGACACATTGTATACAAGCATTTGTTATCAACCGACCAGTACACGAAACAAAATACTTAAGAACTAGGTACAACAAAAAAAAGGTACGTACTTACTTTTCTCCGGCACTAGGAACACTAATATAAATTTTCTCACACCTTCTTTTTCGAAATTCCGGAAACAAATAAATGAGCATGCCTTTGGCATCGAGTATTTATAGTCTTGATCAAGATCATGTCTAAACAAGCACTAAGCATTGTCGGACGGATTGCGCTTTGCAAGTCTGTACACGAAATTGTAATATCGAATACGCAAGTTTGGACAAGTAAGAGTCGCTTGCCAGATTAAAATGTTATCTGCTTAGTTAGGTACTTAAAACAATATAGGTAGGCCCTTATAAAAACTATATGCAGATAAATTTTCGTGGACCCCTATTAACATCTTATGGACCCCCATTTTTTATTGACGCCTACGTAGACCCCCAGCAAGGCTCCCGTGGACCCCTGGGGGTCCACCTGGACCACTTTGGGAATCACTGACTAGCTAAATACAAGTTAAACAAAAATATGTATTAATAATTATATTTACTATCAGGTTTTATTATGATAGTGCAAGTAAGAGATTTCAAGGGTAGTAAGTTCTACTATTGTTCTGAGATTGTTGATCTAAATATGACATAAAATGTTGTGTGTAGTGTACAGAAGCAATGTTGTTTCTAGATTGATTCACATGTTTTTCATCTTTTTGCAGAAGGGCATTACCAAGATGCAAAGGAGTCTGAACATAATGACTCTTTAAAATATTTGTCACCTGAAGAAGCTGCCCTGTTGTCCCTGCCCGAACATCTAAGGGTTTCATCTGCACATAGGTCTGAGGAGATGTTATCAAATCAAATGCTTAGTGGGATACCTGAGGTGGATTTGGGTATTGATGCTAAAATTAAAAATATTGAAGCCACAGAAGAAGCAAAAATGAAACTTTTGTGGGAAAGACATAACAAAAAAGACTGTCCCTCACAATTTGTGCCTACGAATATGGCAGTTAATTTTGTACAACATAACCGGTTTAATATAGATAGTGATATAGCTAAGAAAAGAAAAGCAGAGAAACCTGAAGTGATTAAGACTGAAAATAGTGCAATAGATGATAGTGTTGACAAAATAGTTAAAAAAGCAAAAGGGGAAAGGGCTACTGATGATTATCACTATGAAAAGTTTAAGAAGCAATTTAGAAGATACTGAGGAAAATGGTGTATATTTTTAAGGATGTGTAAGTTATGCCAAGGTCAACAACTAAACAAGCTAAATAAATAAATAAATATGTGCTAAATACAGTGATTTTTTGCATCTTCTTAATAAATAACAATATTTTGCAGTCAAATTATGTGTCATATGTTTCAATAGTAAATCAATATGAAATTAAAAACAACACTTTTAACTTGAAAAATAATTTATTCATATTATCGAAAAAGATATAAGTTTAGTATGTACATTTTTAATTTGGTATCTCTAACATATTTTACTATAATAACTTTTGTGAGTGTTATCCATATTATGTATTATTCCGGTTATACTCACATGTGTATTTAGGAATGCTTGACTAGTTTCGGACTCAAACGGAGCCCTTATTCATGATTTGGTTACCAGTTTTGCTCTTGACTTTGCTACATATCCAGCTCAGGAAAAAGGGACTCCGTTGGAGTCCGAAACTAGTTGGGCATTTCCAAATACACATGTGCATATAACCAGGATATATAGTAAATAATCTCTAATATACATCGTTACCTACCATCAAACATAAAAAAAAATACAAATCACAATTATTATTTTTTATTAAAATTAAAAACAACTAGTATTACAAAATGAGTACTGTAAAACCATACAACTTTGCCCAGATTTGTTGAGAATTTTTATTCCACTTCAAAAATATTTTTTAAATACTTTACTTTTGATTCGTGATTGCACTAGATCATCAATAAATAAATAAGAGGGGTATAGAATCAAAGGCAGCTATATCCACCTAGGTATTTTTTTCGTAAAACAGAAAAAACGTTTTATTTTATTTTTACTGTGGCAACACGATGAAAAAAAAGACGAAAGAAAGTATTTGGAATGGTGGTACAGTCAGCATCATAAGTAGCTGAACATTTAATTTTATAAACATACCATTAATTGAAGAACAACTAATTACACACTAAAAAGTCTTAAATATTTTAAGATCATACATTGGACGCTCCTATAATTTGAAACAAAAACTTGAATTGGTTTTTGTTTCTTTCCATTATTTGACATAAGGTTTCGTAATATGTTAATCTACTTATGATGCTGACCGTACCACTGAACACACACAAATCAGTCAATCCAATGATTAAATTACTTTTTAGGCGGTAATTTTAAAATCACTTAGCTGCATTTGATACCAACTAAAGGGTTTAGCTGTTTTTGATTCTGATTGTATTGGATATAGCTGTTTTTGTTTGCATTTTTTTGGTGATGACGTCACAAGACTAGTGATGTATATTTTAACTTTGTCTAAAGATTTTGTCAAATCGTAGCTATAGTCAACGTTAAAAGATATGTGTATACAGTATATTCAAATGTATTAAATAACCAAAATACGTGCATTTTGAAGTATTTTGAAGACCCACATGTAAATAAAATAATATTTATGAAAAAGTATTATTTTTAATTAAATCTTAATTATTTAAATTGTTATACTCTCAAATTATCTTCTTCCTGAACCTCACAAAAATCTCGTACATTATCGTTTTCTTCTTTCTTCTAATAGCCGAAGCTCATCTTCGTCTAGAGTATTCAACACGGGGTGGAAATATCTTAAATGTGCAAGATCTTTCCAAGAGTCACCATAGTGTTTTTGAAGAAGGTTTCTGACATCTCGCAACTTTAGTGGATTCACTTCTATGCCAGAAGGAATTATTGTTGGCCGTATAGCCTCAGCTTTTTTGCCTGCTTTACACAAACTTTTTTGTTTTGTCGCGTGTCGGAATTGTAATACAATTCACCACGTACCAACACACTTCCTTGAGTTTTGGATCTTCGAAGAATAAATCTTTTACACTGAGAAATTTTGAAGTGGATTTGAGCCGGTGTTTTTACGATACTTTGTATAGAAGTTTACCAGTCAAGTAAGGGTATATCTCGTAGTTTTGTAACTGTAGAGTGTTGACTGATTACATCGACGTACTCTTCTGGAGAAGTGATGACCTCCATTTTTCGGATACTTTTTTCAATATTGCCGAAAACTCGATCAGGCTGCATGAAAGAATGGCCTGTCACGGGAAACACTAGTTCCATTTGCTTTATTTGTCGATTTTCCAAGAGCCAACGCATGCACATGGAAATCATAATTAAATTTTGTTTTGGCCTGCACATCCATCTGCCACTAAACGAACATGGGTTACATTAGTCAGGTCAGTTTTGTTGAGCCTATCGTATACAGCGGAAGCTATTTGGTTTGAACCTTTAGCGTATTCATTTTCTGTCCAGATGTATGCAAATGTGGTGTTTTCATTCAAGGGATCTTTCGATGAACCCTGGACTACTGTAAAATTATATAGATACAGCTGTCTGCTGTAGTAACAACTCTGGTCGGGCACTTTTGGAAGTACCAAATTCTTTTGGCAATCAAATGAGAACGTAATCATTTGCTCTTTTTTATCTTTAAGTAATTTAAAAAATGCTTGTGTAATTTAAAAAGTTTTGTGTATCCGTTTCTCTATCATCAGTTGGTTTTTCTTTGTTGGATCATTTTCGTTTTTCAGTTTTTCTTGAAGTTAATGCATTTCGAGCATACATCCGTCCTTGGACTCCCAAAACCAAGATTAAAGTCCTCATCAAAGATAGATCTAAAGTAAGATGGTTTGACTGGGCTGTTTGGGTGTACTTGTTTAAAAAGTTTTAATAATTTTTTAACATTGAGTTCATTAGTTAGGTATTTACGTTGCTGCGACGATCCTCTGCAATAATGTGCTTCAACGCATTTAAAACCCATGAACTGATTGTCTTTGTGCTGCATACTTCTGTTTCTTGTGGTAACTATACTGTGGTAAAGCTATTTTATTAAAATAAACAAAATAAAATTGTAAATAGAAATAAAATATTTGTTTCAGTAAACTGTTTAAAAAAAATATTAGTCTTCTATTAATTAAAAGTTGTATCTAAAAATCAAATAGAGGTACACTGTACCACCTGTAGATACAATTAAAAAACCATAAAACAAAAATACTACCAATGAATATAGAACTACAACAGTAACTTAAAACATCTCTTCTTAATTAAAAGTAGTCTAAAAATCAAAACTCTTCTAGAAAAAATAACAATAAGTGGTAAAAAAAAAATTATCAAAAATCAATGAAGTCACAGATTCTCATAGAAGTTTTTATAAAATCTAGGTATTATATTTTTATCTATAAGTGTAAGTATACCTGCTTTCTTACTGTCAGATACAGGTAATTTTGTTGAATACAGTGGTTGTAATTCTGAATCTCAAATTCTTTTTTATCTTGCTTGCTCGAGTTTTGGCCATTACAGTTTTGAAGCTATCTTCTTTATAAGAACACTTATAGAAAAATGGGGCTCGTAGCTATGTGGCTACCCCGCAGATCAGTCGATCTGCGAGGTTAAGCCGTGCTCGCCGCGGTCAGTCTTGTGATGGGTCACCGTTTTCACATGTCGAGACCCCACCGTGCTTCGGAAGGCACGTTAAGCTGTTGGTCCTGCGCCTGATCTCTCTCCGGTCGTGTCGGTCTACCGTCCCATCGGAGTATGAGAGAGGGAATAGGGAGTGCACCTGTGTTTGCGCGCATACTTGTGCACTATAATATCTCCTGCGCAGATGGCTAGTCTCAGCTGAGACAGGCCGCCGTGACCGAAATTCGGTCAGGAGGACATTATAGAAGAATCGATCATTGTGAATTTTCTCCACTCTAATAACTTTAATATCCCCCATTTTTACCTTTTCTCTATCTTCATTAATAGAGTAATTTGATCCAACACCGTCTGCGATTTTTTTAATGTCAAAGAAACTTTCATGATTTAGTTCATGGACTCTGTATGGATTTCCTTTTTTTTTAGCGGTTCTAATCAAAGTTATGTATTGTTCCGGGACGTAAATAGGTGCAGATTTCAAGGATCTTGAAATATTACGCTCTATCACAGAATGTGCGGAATCTCCCTCATTCTGTGAGTGTCCCTTTATTAGAAATTTGTGGGTAACTGCCGTCAAATTTTGTAAATTAGTGACTGCGTAAATATACATTGCAATCATAAATTTATTTTTTTGCTGTCCACAACAGTTGTCGCTATAAAATATAGCTTCAAAATCATCCTTAATATTTTCTTGTAGGCTTCTTAAATAACTTAAACGCAGGATCCTATTTCATTGACTCCTCTTCCGCCTTCACCTTCATGCCAAACGTAACAGTTTACGTCTTTGGATCCAAGTTCGTAAATAGTAAAGTTCAGAACATTTAGTTTTGAAATATAATAAAAATTTAAAACATCACCTCTTGGACACGGCATCACGGCTTGCAAATCATAGACGGCAGTTATGCATTTTCCTTTGGTATTTTCTTTATCCAAGTCTTTTTCTTTTCTTACTAAATCTTTTTCTTCTAGATGAGAATCGTATTTGGTTTTCAACGGCTTTTTATCATCTGCATTATTATAAGCAGCGCAATCCTCACATTGATCCTTTTTTGGAGACCAAAATGAAATATTGAACTCTTTGGTAAATATGTTGTAGTATATTTGATAATCAGCATGAGGAACATTTTCTGTACGACATTTTGTAACATAGTCTCTATGTAATTGTGCAATAGAGAGACCTCCTTCAATGTATTCCCGGCTCGTACGAGCTCGACAGTAATGACTATCAATTCTAGCTATAGAATTGATATGTTCATGAATACAATCAATAATTGCAGTATCAAGCTTATTGTGTTTACCATGCTTCCCTCTTTTGTCATCTTTCAGAAAACCCCCAACTATAGAGTTTTGCATTGAAATTACCGGTCTGTCGGATATACCCAGAGTATTTAAAAAAAAAAGTCTTACACACTCGAATTATCTCTCTGTCAACTTCAAAATTAAATGTATGGTTATAATCTTTTCTTGTACTTCCTTCGCGAATATATCTGTACTTCGGTTTAATTGCAGTTACATGTTTATTGATAAATTGACTTTGCTTATCTAAATCGCTCATTTTCCAAAAAAAAATATAAATAAGTTGCCTCTTCTCCTCACTAATCTTGTTATAGCATTTCAGTTTACATTTTTCAGTACATGTTGGTTTCATTGGTCTTTCTGGCATTGGTTTTTGTGACTTCGATGTCGATATATACGCTTTTCCACAATTTCTTAATAGCTTAGCTTTATTTTTTCTCCATTCTTCCGGTACAGCTTTTCTTTTTCTGCCCTTCTTCGCTTTCTCATTTCCATCTTGAACTGTATTTTCTTGGATTTCAATAATTGTAGCGGTTTCATCCTCCGAAGATGATGACACTGCAAGATCTTCGCGTAGAAAAAAATCCGGGTCATTATCTGTATCGTCAGGCGAGAAGTCCTTTTGACTATCAGGTATGGAGTTTGGAAAACTATCGTCGTCATCCTCAGAGGATAATATATCCGACTCGGATATTACTATATTGCTTGAAATCTTGGAATGGAGAACGTCTGTACTTTCTTCTGATACTGAATCACTTACGGGTGATTGCACAATAATCCTACTAGGCCCAGGTTGATCATTTGGCAGGTATGGAGTAATTTGTGAATCCGAAAAAGAATTGTTGCTAATAGGATTCGGTGTCTGAACATTGTTATTCAAATTAGTCAACGGAGTGCGTATGGAATTTAAATTAGTTTGCAGTGGCTCAACGTCAATAATCTCACAAAATTTTGATGTGGGTACTATGTTTGATGGTTCTATATTCTCTGTAGCTGAGATATGGCTCTGGACAACTACTTCAGATAAATAAGACATCTCTTCTTCAGTCTTCTCTAGATTATTTTCTGAAAGTCCCTTGGACGTAATCATTTTTATCATTTTGTCACCACGCTTCATCCTAAAACAAAGAATTAAACTAATCAAGCCAATTGATGTAACATTATTTTAAATTGTAAAATATGATTTACGTTTTGATACCATGTCTCCTTATTATAATAAAACAGACACAAATAAACAACTTGCCAAGTGCGAGTTGGACTCACCCATTAAGGGTTTTAAGAACCTCCATGTAATTTTTAAAGACCTATCCGCATGTGTAGGTTTACAGAATACATCTACCTACAAAGTTTCAACTGTGTAATCCTTATAGTCTCGGAATAAAATGGCTGTGACATACGAGACAGACGGACAATCATGACGAATCTATAAGGGTTCCGTTTTTTGCCATTCGGCTACGGAACCCTAAAAATGTAAATCGTCGGCTTAGAGTGTAAACCTGCTAACTCCATATTAGGTACATTTTCAGGAGAGACAAAAAACATTCCTAAAAAAATATGAATAAAATTTATGAAAAGACTTTTATATTTCCAAACTTGTATTTGTATACCATACAATTTAAATTTAAAAAAAGATAATTTACTTCAGCATTTATTAAATTAACACCACTTTTGTGACTTAGCAGGTTTTCGTAATCAAATATTTATTTTAAAAAACAACTTAACAGGTTTTCATAAACCAAAACAAAATTTATAAAAGTATTGATAGTATTCATAAAACAAAAACAAAAGAAAATCTCTAAAAAATAACAAAAATTAGGTTCTGTCTTTATGTCCTTAATTTAAAAACATAATTTTCTTTCAAGATCAAACGAACTTATATGGTTTTATACTAAAATTAAAGTTTTGAAACTTTCAGTTACAATTTAAAAATTATAATATTATTACTTTTAAACAAAACAAACTCTCAAAATGAACAAAAAGTAGATTCTGTCCTTATAAAATCTAGAAACACATTTTTTATTTTCTTTTTAGCGTAAATTTAAATAAAACCTTTATTCTTATAATTAAGTATTATAATTAAGCAATTAATCAGTCTCAATGTTCAAATCAGTCTCAACTTTAGTTTTCTACTCATGGGGTAAATTGTCGTAATAATTACGGTAGTCTGCAGGTAAGGTATCTTTCAGATATTGCAGATCATCAAATTTTCTTTTCGTTATTTTCCTCCTAGTAAGGTGCTGATTTCGGAAAGAATCAAAAGGCAATGCAGTAACTGCCGGTGATTTTCTTTGCGGTAGTACGGTCCAATCTTCTGTGAATCTTAATTTGAAGAATATATCACCGTCTGGAGTATACCGAAGAGCTTTAATGTCAGTTACTTTGGGGTCACCTTTACCGCGTCCAGGACGAATGCTTTTAAAAAACCCAACATCATTAAAGCTTTTGAAAAAACTATGGTTTAAGTAAGTTACGTCGTAAGGTCTGGGGGCTTACCATGAACTTTCAAAATAATTGCCATGTTCCGGGCAGTTTAACTTTGAAGGATAGCCTGACAGGTTTTCTATTTGTACCATGATCATTTCTATCAGAGCTGCAATGCATCGATTTCACATCTGCTGTATTGTCTCTGATCAGCAAAGTCTAATATAGTTTGGCCAACGAAAGCTGTCCACGAATTTTTTCAGAAACTTTTATATGGCAACATTTTTTTACTGTCAAGGAACTGATACATTTGTCATTATTGATGTCAACAACAACTCCGTATCGTTTATTTTTTTCCTTGAATTTGTTATTAATCATGCCGAAAACAATCAAAAGTTCGACGAGAAATCTACTGTTTACCATGATCAACAAATTTAATGATGTGAAAAGTGATATAAACGAGAAATCTGCAAAGAAAATACAACAACTGAACTCAATCGCTTCACTTTTAGGTTAGTTTTTTTGTAGTATGTGGAAACATCTTGATATTTCTTGAATATTTTAAACATTTTGTAATTACTTTTCTGGTTATTTTTAGAAAGTATTGACGACGAATACAACAGAGAGATAAAGCTCAATATAACAAAGGTGTTACATGAAATGATATCTGTGGAAAAAAACGAAATACTGACTTGTGAAAAACATTATTTAGAAAAGATATCTTCAATGACAGGTATTCTAATTTAACATAATTATCGATATAAGTTAGTTTAACATGACATTATTGTTTTACTTATCACATTCTCACACTGATAGGTGTAACTTATTTTATGCCAATTAATATAAAAAAGTGAATTCACTGATTCATATTGAAAGTCTCTAAATCTTCAAATAATGCAATGTTTGAACTACATCAGTTCAGATAAAAGAAATTGACAAGTTGTGAAAGTGTTTGGTGTTTTTAGAGTTTTGTTTACATTTGTCTTTTGTTTTTTTCAGAAGTAAGTGTAAAAACACTTAGGCGAATAAAAAAGGAAGGTTCAGTAAATCAGGGCCAGTGGAACACTCCAGGAAAGAAACGACCTCATCCAGCAACAGTTTCTAATTTGGATGATTTTGATATTTCAGCCATAAGAAATAAAATAAATGAATACTATTGTGTAAAAAAACAAGTTCCAACATTAAGAAACCTGCATAATGAACTGAAAGAAGCAATTGACTTCACTGGATGCCGTGAAACTCTTAGAAAATTGTTACACAATAATGGATTTGAATTTGTTAACAATAAAAATGAACGGGCCTTGCTTACAGAAAGATACGATATTGCTGCATGGAGGCATAGATACCTAAGAACAATTAATAAGAAAAGACTGGAAGGTAAACAGATTATTTATATTGACGAGACATATGTACATCAGAATTATAAAGTAAAAAAATCCTGGCAAGGTCCTTCTACGAGTGGCGTAATCAGTAATATATCATCAGGTAAACGGTATATCATTGTACATGCAGGATCAGACGAAGGATTTGTTCCAGGAGCTTTATTAATATTCAGCACAAAATCGAAATCTGCAGATTATCATGATGATATGAATGCTAATAACTATATGAAATGGCTAGAAGAAATGTTGCTACCAAATTTAAGTAAGCCCAGTGTACTTGTGATGGACAATGCAAGCTACCATGTAAAACAAGTCAACAAACCACCTTCAATGTCTGTTACGAAAGTGGTAATACAGACATGGCTTCAAGAAAATAACATTGCTTTTGAGGATTATCAAACAAAGGCAGAATTAATGTGTTTGGTAAAAGATAATAAACCTACTCCAAAATATGAAGTTGAAGAACTTCTAAAAAAGCACAGCAACATTCACAACCATGAAATTTTATTATTGCCTCCATACCATTGCGACCTCAATGCGATTGAGCTGGTATGGAGTCAGGCAAAAAGAAAAGTCGCTAGCAAAAATATTGGTATACCAGCATCGGAAATGCAAAATTTAATTAAAGAATGCTTTGATAGTGTAACTAATGACGATTGGAAGAAATACACTGATCACGTAATTAATGTTGAAAATCAGTATAAAGCGAGGGATCAAATTTTTGAAACTGAGCTCGAAAGATTCATTATAAATGTCGGGGGCGATAGCAGTGAAGAAAGCAGTGAACCTGAATCATTATCAGGTGTGGAATACTTAGAGTCGGATTTCGACTACGATTCGTAACTTTTTTACAAAAAAAAATTATGTTCAGTTCATTAATAAACGTTTAGTAATAAAATGTTGTTTACTTCATGCACATCTTATTCACCTTCAACTAATAATAAAAAAACAGTGAGAGTCAAAAAATCCATATAGCAATGTAACTTTGTTATAGCATACATTATAGGTTATAGCATGAGAAACGAGGCAATTCTCTCTAACACAATAGGTACTCGTATGTAGGTTTGGTACCATTGGATAAGGTATCTGTATTATTAACAATAATTAGTCTTCAAATATTTATTTTTGTTATAGTGACATTTTTCCCTGAATATTAAAAAGTATCAACTCTGTTTATGCAGTATAATAACAGTGTTGACAACCTAATTTTTTTTGAAATTGCCGCCGTTTTCAGTGGACAGCTTTCGTTGGCCAAACTCTATCTTCATAATATAAACAAACGTTCGAAAATACTTATCCGCAAAGTTACCGGTTTTACGGTTTAAAAAAATTGTATTAAAGTATTTGAATAACATTTTTTATTACGATGATAATAATTAAAACAATATGTTTTATTACTAAACATCGCATTAGGCATGATTAAGATGCTAGAAACCTTTTCAACACTTAAAACAGATAATTTAGACACTTGATGAGATGATTACTATTTTCGAACGATGACAAGTACGTCAGTTGGTATTTTTTAAGAAATGGAACTACCACAAATTGAGTTGTTTAAATAAGAAACATTATGTTGATTTGTTTCTTAGAATCATAAGATAGCAATAAAAATCACCAATCCGTCATCTCGTTTATAGCGATTGTCATATTATGGCTATTATGGGTATAAAACCTGAATAGTACGTACACTATTCAATAATATAGCTGATAGAAGTATACCATTCAATAAATAATATTCTGGTCGTGTGGGGTAAAAATAAACACGTAGCATAATGTCACTAGATTTATTTTCGTAATCAACATCTTAATATAACAAATACTCAAGTTTTATTTAATGCCTCAAGATATATGTTTTCTTGATACCGAGCCCAACATTATAAACCACACTACAGCCATCACTACCCATACACCAGCCGATAGTTCTTCTGCCGATCCTCTACAGTAATAGTCACAATTAACGATCTAGTTAGAGCACTGCTATCGTCCAAGAAAATGACGATAGGTTGTTTTCAACTCGTTTAATTTATTTG
Organism: Abrostola tripartita; assembly: GCA_905340225.1. Classification (NCBI taxonomy): domain Eukaryota; kingdom Metazoa; phylum Arthropoda; class Insecta; order Lepidoptera; family Noctuidae; genus Abrostola; species Abrostola tripartita. Next base: position 6,491,580 of record HG996504.1, read on the forward strand.
GTTCAGATCGGTAGCTGATTCGACCGTAGGCATATCATGTACAAATTTCGTAGAAATCTTACAGCACAATGGACACCATGGCTTAGTCGAGTACTTGCTAATAACTTTAAGCAAAATTCATCAAATATTATTTAGAAATCCACAACTATTGTCAAAAAAATTGTCATTTTCAAACTGACATTATTTTCTCATTCCGTTTTACAGTAATTATAACTATGAAGTATGAACTTATGTTTCATTCTTAGATAAAGGAGGTTTTATTAACATGAAGATCTTCAAAATAAACGTAATATTATATAATTTCATCGTTACACTTTTGTATATTATGCTAGTAATACTTATACGTGAAAAAACATGTATTTTATTTAAAATTTACCAAAACAGGTCAATAAAAGTTAGTTTTTCACACCTGTTTAATCTGACAGCAAAGTAGTTCAATTCTCGATGTTTTTATGTCAAAAATTACTTCATGGTACGGATAAATTGCAGGCCAGCTACTGTCACGTGATCGCTCGCCGGCTTAGATTACGTGACCGCTGGCTCGCCTGTTATTTTAAGTGGTCATGGTGCAAAATAACAGAACAGTTCATTTTTCGTCGAAAACAGTCCTGCTATAAGGGTTCATGGTAAGGCCCCTGGAGTGTTTTCTTGCTGATCTGCAAATGGTAATGTACTCTGCGGGCACATTGATGTTCTTGTTTTTAAGAGCCCGTTCAACAGAAGAATGAATACTGTCAGCTTCCATCTGCGTATGACCAACTTCTAGAAATTTTTGTTCTATGATGATGTTGTTGTTCATAGCCGTGCATAATAATGCATTAGACATCACACAGTTTCTGGTTTGATAGGTACACCCATCGCTATAAAAAAATATTTTATTTGGTTTTTCTGACTCATTTTGTAAAAGCTTTTTTTCTATTAAGCTTACCCAAACACTTGCAAACTCTTCAGAATTCAAGCCTCCTTCAGTTTCGTTCCATAGATAACAATAGCCATCTTTGTTGTTTAAATTAAAAGAGGCAAGATTGTGTATTTGTTGTATTCAATTTGTGCGCATAGCACCCGTAATGGCTCCACTGTAACAAATCTGCAGCAAGTAACATGTTCGCAGCGTTATCGGTAACAAATAAAATTACTTTTTTCTCAAGATCCCACTCTACGGCAACTTTTTTTATTTCGTTGCAAATATAAACTCCAGTTTGACTGCCTTTTACATGGGTGCACTTTAAAAGTATGGATTTACATTCTAGAGACTCAGTCAAAAAATGAGCCGTAATAGCCATATAATGATCCATCGCTTTTGAAGACCAACTGTCTGCGGTTAAACAAACACTGACAGCATTATTTTTTACAAAATCTTTGAAGAACTGTAATCTTTCCTCGTAGATCATAGGCATTAAAAAATTAGAAATAGTTTTCCTGTCAGGTAATTCGTAGTTCGGATTAAGCGCGTGTGTGTAATCTTTGAAGCCTTTATCTTGGACTATACTAAAAGGCTGAAAATCATAGGCTATTAATTTTACCAAGCATTTGTCAATGTACTGTTTGTCGCCTGGCCGTATTCTTTTTGGTAAATAGGATGACACAGTAACTTGTCTTTTCCGAGGCGGTACAGTTTGATTATTGGCCATTGAAGATGACGTCGATGTCGATGGTTCAGTGAATCGACGCCCATCATTATTAGCTCGGACAACATTTGAAGCAGATCCTAAACCATCACCAATAGACCCAACACCACAATCACCATCATTTCCAATATCATGCACTGCTACCGACTCCTGATTTTGACTTACCGAAGAAGAAGAAGCAGTAATCTCATTGTAAGCCGAAATATGCTTTAACTTTAAATGAGTCTTCTAGTTGGTCGTCGTAGCTTTGTAAGATAAAATCTTTTAACAAAAATTACAAGAAGCAATTTTGCTACTAGTAGAAGATTTTTCAAAATAGTTCCAAATCATGGCATTACTCCGCCTTGAAGTCATTATAGTAATTCACAAACACACACTAATGGCACAGTCAAATATTATTTATATACCTATAAAGATGTTACTCAATATTATATTGAGTCAAAGTGAGATATTTGTAAAACTTTTTATCGTTTGTTGAAATAATCGTCGTTAAAACTTATGCACTTATAGTTTAAATTACTTTAAATACCAAATTATAAAACCTATGTAACAAACACTGAAATCGCGCAAAAGTCAATTCAAGTTAACCGTTAAATGAAATTTGTTTGTTTGATTGTTCAATAGCAAACGGTGAAACTAAACAACAAATTTGAATATGAAACATTAAAAGTTATATTTATTTTTGCATCAATAACAAAACGTATCCTTAGCGACATAGGACTCAAAGTTCTTTAAATCAACTCGCGACAAGATGTTAAAAGTTATTTTTGTTATGCCTTATTCTATTATTGACATCTTATTGCTGTTATTGACATGACAACGCCATCTAACATTTAACGTCATAAACTCTTACTAAGTGTTAAGTGTAAGTGGAGCCGATTAAATAAAACTCTCGACTTATTTTGTTGTGCCTACGAACTGCGTTATAACTTTTAACGATTATGTCAAAATTATTTATTGATGTTAATAGTTAAAAAAAGTAATGTGTTAAATTAAACGTATAAACTTTTAATCCTCACCTCTACACTACACCCACAAACAAAAAAGTTATTTCGAATTAAAGGAAACATTTTGGGCATTTTTTTCATTTAAAAAAATAATAATTATGTAACCAACCGTGACATTTGGGACAAAGGGTGTATGGGTAGAACCTAGCTAATGACCTCCCAAATCCCAGAAAAAAATGTGTCGGTCCATGCGCCAAACACCCTGTATATGATGAAATCCAATATAACTCTCGTTTCTACATCACATAGGACAAACAGTTTAATGCCGAATCGATTACGCTTGTTAGGTATATATTGTTTGATAATTAACCTTCCTTTAAATGGAACAATACTTTCGTCAATACATAGCTTCTTGTACGGAATAAAATTAGATTGAAATTTGTGTCTTGCGTCATCTACCACTGTAATTATCTTTGATAATATTGGGTCATTGGCATGCCTTGGTCTCTAATATTGTCGTATAACGATTTCTACTCATTAGAGTTGTGTAAATTGGAGAATTCAATAGCGGATTTGTTGACCAATGCTCTTCAATCGTTAAGCGACTGTTTCTCGTCATTAACATAGTAATAGCCAAAAATATATACATTTCGGGAACGGTTACTTCTTTCCAAGTCTGCAGCCTAGAGTGGTTCCTCAAATCCGTGTTTAGTATGAAGTAGCGATGATACCAATTAGTGTAACGTATTATTGTTTTTATTAATGGATGGATATTCATAATTATCATTTAATGATCTAAGTTAATAAACGATTTTATTATTATTTATTATGGACAGCCTCGGTAGTCGAATAGTTTAGGTCGCGGGTTCGATTCCCACATAACACACACATTTGTGTTTTAAGTCTGAGTGTAATTTGTGCCCGTTAATTCTTAGAGTACTCCGTGACACAGGGCGTGATCCCTAGTAAGCTATAAAAAGCTAAACTAAATTTCGGGCATGCCGTCCAATCTCAGCGGAGTATAGCTTGTAATGTTAGAAGTAGGTTTGTGAACTTAGAAATGACTCACCTCAAATTCATCTTCAATTTCACTGTCTGATGCAGATTTAATTGTGATTCCAACATCATCTGTCTTGCTTGTGCTTGGTTGAGGTTCAAATGTTTTCTTTTTCATTCTATCTATTTGTTTTTTGTACTTTGCATTAACCGCTTTTAATTCTGTTATTCTTTTATGCAATAGTTGGAACTCTTTGTTTACTTTGTACTTAAAACGGCGCAAAACACAACCAGAAGATGTTGTTCTTTTTGGGGTCTCTGTTATATTTTGGGTTTGATTCTGAGTTGGGTGTCACTGGTTACTGGTTGTTCTTCCTTGGGATTCAGTCTTGCCGATCGCCTGGTCGAAAATGATGAACTGCTTGGACTTGGAGGCTCGCTTGAGTACGAATTCCTTGACAGTGGTCGTTGTTCATATACTATGCACAACAAATCAGATCGTAATTAAAATCGTAATCGTCGTAACAAGAAAAAATTTTATTAATTTTTGAATACAAGAATTACATATTTTTACCTGATACTGATGAATGAATGCTGCTATCAGAAGCTGATGATACTGGTGAATCAGCACGTAACAAAAGCAATGGAGTTGAAGTTTCTTCCAATGGATCACGGTTTTCTTTGTTTTGAATTTTCAGTACTTGTATAAGATTTTCATGAAGACATCGCTTAGCTTCACTTTTTTTCTTCAAGTTATATTTTCGGGAACTTATTCGACTTTTCTCTCGTCTAGCTTTTTGTTCGCGGCGGTTCAAATCATGAATACTAATTATTTTCCCTTCTTGCTTCAGCTTTTCTTTTATAATATCTTGCCCGGTTTTTGGCCTTGAAATCTTAATTATTTTTAAGCCTCTCTCTTCTTCTTCTTTCAGATAACTTCTTTCTTTCTAATTTTTCCTCTCTTGTTAATGGCATTTTGGTCTAAAAATAATTCAATACAATTTTAAATAATTTTAGCTATGATGACACTATTTTTTTATTATTAGGTACTTATAAAATCAGAAATTCATCAGCAGTGTCATTTTAAGTTTGATTTAAACGAATTTACTTTTAAACAAAGTTATAAAAAATATTAGTCATAGTCATAATGTTTTTATTTCATATAGGCTACAAAAGAGCACTTACAAAACGTCAAACTAGTTGCACGGTTCCAAAAAGTCGTTTCTATGGAGAAGAACCGGCAAGAAACTCCATAGTTACTCTTTTAAAAATATGGTTTAACAATCATTTCAAGTATGAGAGAATAATGAGCTACACAATATACCTAAAATAAGAATACGAGTAGCATCAAAGTCAAATCATACAATACTATTACCAAACCCATAGTTTTTTCTTTTGCATGGCCAATAATTGATTAGCGTGGGTCAAAACGACCACGTAAACCACGCAAATCACGACCACGGAAATCAAAATAAATCATTTAAAATATATAAAAACCCTTTATGCAAATATACTGTGTTTTGAATATAAGTTGCGTTACCTTATATTTGTTCGAACAATATTTTATTCAATAAACAAATTCACAGACACCGGAGAAAATTGTACCAGGCAAATCAAAGTTTCGAGAAACCATACCCACGAAAAAAATTTCTTACCTTAATTTTTCGGAAACTCGACGCGTCGTCACACAAGCACTCTGCCCGGCCGTCGGAGCGCGACTAGTAGTAACGTGAATTAGGATGACGCAACATCGGGCCGCGATGTTAGGGATGTGCAAGTGAATTTACAATGATCCACGCAAATCAGTAACTACCCCGGGACAGTAACATATTTTTATTTTTTTTATTTTGTAATTCTTTTAGAACTATGATCTAATTTTTCATAGCATTGTCAACTTCTTAGGACTTAATTTTTTTTTTTGGTAAGCCTTTACCGTTTAGTTAAGAATATATAATTTACTAAGTGACTAGATCGAGGTTTGGGACACTCCACGAAAATCAAAGAATGGGGGTATTTTATTTTTTTATGATATTAAATATAAAGATAATGGAATAATAATCAATAACCCAAATAAGAGGGGATGAAATGTTTGCCCGAAAAAAAAAAGTGGCTTGCTGACTTTTTGATTTCTATTCGTTTAAGGTGATGCCGCTTAAAAAACGTGTCTAGAAGAATGACCCATGTCTATGTCACAAGAATCATTTGACTACATATGCAACATAATCAAAGACGATTGCAGCCATATGGTAACGAACTACAAAATACCTATTAGTGTGGAAGAAAGATTGGTGTTGACGATTAGGTGAGTATTGTGTAATTTCTATAATTTACTACTTAATCTTGGTCAAATAAAGAACGGGATAATAATAAATGGCGTTGATCTCATGTTAAATCTTATTTCCAACTATCTTTGCCATTTTTACCTTTCCTTAATTTTTCTATTAACATTTTTCAGCGAATCTTGGCCCAAAGGTATGTATTTAATATATTACAGAATGTTTGGGAACTATGTTGTACAAAGATATCTAGTGTTACTTTAACTTACGTTTGAGATTTCTGAGTTAAAAGACGTTTGAGGTCGAGTTTCGCTGACTGTTTATTATAGGGAAGAAAAACGAAGTCCATAAATTAAATTGAAGGTTTATTCAAGTAGGTACTAAAAAGAAAATCAGAACAAATCGCAAGTCAGTAGGTACCTATCATTGATTTATTTCCCCATTGGCACTAATAAGTAGAGTCATTTGTTGAAGTTTCGTACTTATGTAGACCAGGGATGTAACGGTGGTAGTTTTATCGGAACCGAAGGCGGAGTCGGAGTTTTTAAATTTGCTTTATCGGAGTCGGAATCGGAGTCGGAGGCAGGGTCAGAAGTGGTGGCACGAGAGAGAATTTTTATTTAAGGACAAATATAACATTATTTGGTAAAAAAAAATTTATTTCAATTTTCAATTATAAAATAAAACACAAACAATAAAAAAAAATTGGCATATTTATTGACAAAGTAGCATATTACAATGTATTAAATGAACAAAAGCTTTAAAACAAATTAAATCAAATGAATCGACTCCAAAAGTAGTGTATTATACTTTACAAACAAAAGCTTTGAAGCTTTGTCCCCGTCCAATCTATTTCTCAACGAGTCATAGATTAGGCCAGCGCCACTAAAAAGTTGTTCGCTCGCTACCGAGCTTGGACACGACAAATATTGGCTGGCAATTGATTGAAGGGGCTGGAATTTTGTATTTCCATTTACTTTCCACCACAATAACGGATCATCACTAATACTTATACGTTTTTCTTTATTGAACTCATTTAGTATACTTTTCATTACAACAAATTTGACAAGAACTGAACATTTTTCAGATGTGGTGTTATCATCGTCTTCATCACTACTTAACAATATATTCGACAAAACTGTTTGGACATTACTATGGCTAGCTTCTGCTGGTAATTCTATTCTTGTCCGTTTTTGTACAGGAAAGGCAATATTGTCAGCCTCGTTTTTAGATGTATCTGCATCAAATAGTGACATTATTTCTAATTCAATCTTCTCTTTAACCACTTCATTAAAAAATTTTGTTTTATAGCGAGGATCTAGGTATGTTGCTATTGCAAAGAAATTGTTTGATTGAAGGTCACCAAATTTGGAATTTAATTGATCGACGGTACATTTTATTATACTTTCAAATTTATTATTTGTGTCTTGTTTACTGCCTTCAGTGTGTAATGTACATATACTTTAGTGTGTGTATAAGTGGAATTAATGATGAGATACTGGTGTTATTGTCACTCATATTTCGGGTAATTTCTTCAAAAGGTTGAAGTATAGTCACTATTTTTTTAAGCTGCAGCCATTCTTCAGGAGACAACTGAGAGATGTTGTGTTTACATGCGTACAGGCATAGAGAATCCTGTATTTTAATCATTATTTCCAACATATAAAATGTACTGTTCCACCTGTAACAAATTAATTGAACTAATTAACGCTTACAATTTACACTAATTTACAGTATAACTTAAAGTATTTTTTGAATTAAATGAATGACAAAAACTAAATACACTCATTAAAATCAGCGTGCATATACCACAGCAAGTATTAATAAAATCGATTTAGTGGTTTTATTTGAATTTATTGTATTAGCGTAGATAGATCTTTGATTGAAATGAAATAATCTGGAGGTAAAAATAAATGCACAAATTAATACAACTTACCGCGTACTACACTCCTGTATTACACTCAAACATTCTTGGTTGAGTTGTTCCTTTTGTATTTTATGCAGTTCAGTCTGAGCTATTTGGGAATGATTAAAATGCGTCGAAATTTTCCGTATAATAAGGCTTTAATTCCTTCATCACAATCTAACAATGTTCGCACACACAGTTGCAACTGATGTACAGTGCAACTGACATCAGGTATGTCGCCGAGTTTCATTGCACGTATCATATTAGATCCAGAGTCGCGTACAAAACAATGAATTTTCTCTTTTTTGATGCCCCATTCCATCAACATACTCTTAATTTTTTCTAGAACAAGGTCTCCTGTATGTCTTCCGTCAAATGTGTGGCATTTTAATATAACTTTTAGCCTTTTAAAATCTCTATTTATGCCATGCGCTGTCAGACTCAATAAAGACACATTCGAACTTGGTTCGGTCCGAATGTCTGTTGTAAATGAGATCTTTTCAAATTGTGTGAGCAAATCCTTATTTTTTTTTGCTAATGTTTCATATAAATGACCACAAATATTTTCAGTAAAAAATTGTCTTCCCCGTAAGTGATAATTCGGCACAGTGAACTGCATAAGTCGCCGAAATCCTATACCTTCCACAAAATTGAAGGGTAGATCTTGCAAAGCAATCATTTCAGAAATCAATTTGTCAATTTCCATAGATTTAGCATTAGAAGTGCACCACTTTGTATTCTTCATCAAAGTTTCTTTTAAAGTAATTTGTTTTTTAGCATCCTGAAAGGGCGTCGAAGTCGAAGACTGTACAGTATTTTTTTTTTCAGTTTCTAACTTTATTAATTCTTCATATTCAGTGGCATGGGCAGACTTCAAATGGCCTTTTAACGACGTTGTCGTACCTCCCTTTCTTGAATACGTCTTCATACACAGTTTACATTTTGCCGAATCTGAATTAACTTCAATGAAGTAGTTCCAAATACAACTTGATTTAGGTTTCATTGTCCAACACAAAAACAGATCAGTTTTATTGATAATAAGCCAAAAAAATCAAAACGAATATAGATCTATAACCTATGAACGTATCGTGAGTGTAACAAATAAAGAAAAGTGAAAAAAAAAAATTGACGATAGAGCGATCAGTGCACGTAGTGCGAGTCGGGGGGATTCCCCGCGCGACATGTATAAACCTGTTCATAACAGTCGACACAGGCCGCCGCGCCGCCGCCGCGCCGCTATGTTATGCTTCGACCTCCGATTAAAACCTCCGATTTAAAAGTGTCGGAGCCGAAGTCGGAACCGAAGGTGTAATAGTAATCGGAAGTTCCGACTTATGTGAACCGGAGTCGAAGCTCCGTAACATCCCTGATGTAGACCCAGCAGATCATTTTCGTAGTGTGGCGCACCGACGTTGAATTATCGTTGTATGGTCCGTTTACCGGAGAGGGTATTATAGAAAGTGATACTGGTGTTGATGATGTCGAAGGGGTAGTTATATTTTGTATTTCATCAGCAATAATATTTTGAATTTTGCTTTTTATTCTCAGTTTCTGCACTGGTGATAAATATTTAAAATATGGCGCTAATGATCTTAAAAACAACATGTCTTCATCGTCCTGTTTGTCGTTTTTTGCATTATTAAACGCTTGTACTTTCTGTTTTTCTATTTCAATCATTTTTTGTTGAAAATGTGTCAGTTCATGTTGTTTTTTGGTTGACGTTTAATTTTTCGGTTTACCTCACTTGCTCTAGAAGATGTATCAGATGTGTCGTCCAAAACAGAGATTCTCTTTCGAGCAGCTTTAACTTCGAGAGACCTGTTGTTAACAGACTCTAAATTTAACTGATCGCTTTCTGGATTTTCAGTCACCTCTTCAATTTCAGCTATTTCTGAAGCCTCGATAGCCTCCGAATTTACAAAATCTAGGTCTTGAGACTGTTGAGTCTCATTGTCAGACCCAACATTAGAATCCTCCAAGTTGCCAAGTGGCCCTGGGTTTCACAATATCTTTTAAAAATGACATTTCCTTAAAATAACCCCACTTGCCTATATACATTTCGTCGTTATTAGGGCTGCCTGGGTCTCCGGATCGAGGCTGTCGTACCTTTTTTACTTCTTTCATGAATACATCCCTCAAATTTTTCCATTTGGTTTTAACGGCAGCTTCTGTAACATGACAAAAATATGAGTTTTTAAACTGACAAGATCACAAGAATATAAAAAATATTTTTTTGTTCACAGGTACCTAACAACAGGAACTTCTTTCCGGAAATTATCAATACCTTTCCGAATTTCAAAAACAGCCATAGCAAGCAATGTGTTGGAAGTTTGCAGTGCTGCTTGGAAAAAATTGCATCACAAACACATGAAATTTCCCAGTACAGAAGAATTTAAAGCTATAGCAGAATCATTTGCAATTAATGATAAATTCCCACATTTTTGTGGCAATTTGGACGGCAAATACATTCGTGTCAAAAAACCGCAGAAGTGTGGTAGCATGTATTATAATTATAAAATGTATAATTCCATAGTACTTGTGACGTCCACTTGTCACGGGGTAAGTATTAAATGTAATTAAACAACTATAGTGCTATTTCGTAATAGTCGCTGCACGTTCGCTCGGCTTGGCCGACCGTTTGTGTCTGCCCCCCACCTCGCGCCCCGCGCCGCGACTATACCATTTATTTATACCTACATAGTTATATATATTAATCATCACACCTTTCCCTTTTTAACAAATTCAGTGGATACAACTAGTCATAGTCATAATGTTTTTATTTCGTATAGGCTACAAAAGAGCACTTACAAAACGTCAAACTACCTAGTGGCTCGGTTCCAAAAAGTCGTTTCTATGGAGAAGAACCGGCAAGAAACTCCATAGTTACTCTTTTAAAAATATGTTGTAGGAATGTTTAACAATCGTTTCAGGTATGAGAGAATAATGAGCTACACAATATACCTAAAATGAGAATACGAGTAGCATCAAAGTCAAATATAATATAGATCGGTTATTCTCTCATTTACAATTTGGGTAAAATACATGACAGTGAAAAGGTTCAATATAATCGGTAAACAATATTAAATATCAAATTATGGTTGATTGGCAGTATGCCAGGGAAGCCACAAATGCAGGAAAAATCAGTGCCACACGTCCCTATCGTCAATATAACTATTAATACTATAGTAGGCTTTCTTAATGAGTAATTGTTTCACATAGGATTTAAACTTGCCTTCTGTAAGGTCAGTTATAGAATTTGGAATTTTATTATACAACCGAACACAGTTTCCTAAGAATGTACAAAATAGTATTTCATTAAAGTCAGGAATAGTACCTATACAAAATCACAAATATACATATGTAGACATTTTTTCTTTCTATTATGATTTAGTCTAATTTGAGTAGTTAGGTATTTATAGTAGACTATCGACGCTACTATCACTGATGTCATCTGAATCAGTTTTATATTATATTCCTTTCCTTTTTCTTTTATTATTTTGTCTTCATCATTGGTTTCGGACGTTGAGGGCGATTCTAAATCAATATGATTTTTCGCTCTGGCTAATCCTGAAACTTTTAAGAATGTCTTTTTGCTTGCCCGGGTCCGACATTTGGTCCTGAAATGGCCTATAAATCTACATTGTTTATTATTTGCTGGACAAACATTACTGTCTTCAGTATAGTGCATAAAACCACAACGTGAACATCCTAAAATATATACATTAAATTTATATATTTATTAATATAATACATCTGTAGACGAGACGATTGTAATATCGAATGTATTTTCACAAAAACTTGTAGGGGCGTTAGAGAGGCATAATAACCCATTTTTAATTTAAAAAAAATGGAGTTTGTTTTTGTTTGTCTGTTTGCTTGTTACGCCATTGCGTCAAAAACTCAACATTATTGTGGATACTACTAAAATAAAAACTTAGGTGTAATTCAACGTTACATTTAGTTTTTGTTTCATCGCAATCAATTACGTACATCCAAAGAAATAAGCATTTTAAGTGTTTGAACCTATAATTACGCGATGTATCGTTACTTGGACCGATATCTATTTTAAGATACCTAACCAAAAGAATTTAGAAAAATATAAGATTACATTAATATATATTGATGTGTAGTGGTAGTGAGATGCACATTTATTAGTTGTTAAATAGTTATTTCATAAATTTTGTATATTGTGTAAAGTTCTCAATCTCAATGATTTTATTTCTACAAATAGGTTTTAAAAACACTTTTACACGACATTTCTTTTTCTAGATAGATGGCGTCGGCATTTCCTAACCGACAGTGACCTGTGAGAATACCAAACAAACTCAGGGGTCAAGGTCACTTTAAAAGCTCAGAGAATTTTAATAATTTATGTGAGAAAAGTGTAGGTGGTCTGAGAAGAGGTCCTTTTAGGAAAGAACCACGGCGAGTTCTAGTCGACCTGTCCTTGCATCTAATCTATGTATGTTATTGATGATACAAAATAATAAATGTCGTTAGCCTATTTAATTTGGATTATATAAAAAATATACATAAATCAGTTTTCGCCGGCAACATATTAATAGGATAAGGGCAAAGAAGAAGAGAGGCATAGATGGTTTTCTGTATAAGGGTTCAGCTTTATGTACCTAATTCATTTTTTTTTTTCGCTCCGCACTAGGCTCCCGTGTCGCGGGCACGTTTCACAAACCCGAAAGATCAGATGCACAAACACCCAGACTCGGGACAAACATATAATGCGGATCGCACAAATTCCTGCCCCGTGCGGCAATCGAACTCGCAATCCCCAGCGCAGCAGTCCAATCGCTTAGCCACTGCGCCAATCGGGTTTTGTAATATTAGGTTGTGTATGTACTTAGATTAGCGCCATCTACCTATTTATTTATTTAAAGTGTTTGCAATCAATTATGACATGTATAGAAACATTTATACATACTAGCATAGCCTGGCGGCTCACCGACCGCCATGCGAGTTATTAGTATATATGTGTATATATTAGGATATTTTATATATTAAATATATATGAAAACCACTTCACACGTTTCGACTCTCTTGCAGTAAGTGGACTGTAGGCACACATAGCCAAGATGAAGGTCTGATGTCCTCAAAGTTATCCTTTCGTACAGAAACATCATTGAGGTGAAAGTAACTAATCCTTTATTCCCCGAGGTAGGCAGAAGTGTACATTTCGCTCAAAGTGACAGAGGCCGATTCTATAAAATTATCATTAACTGGCACAACTCGGTACTGCTATAAATAAAAATTAGTGGAAAAAATCCATAACAGTTTGCCCGTCCCAGAAAACGAACCCACGGCGAGACCTACGCTCCAAGTCGCATTTGCGAACACCAGATCAATGAAGCAGTCAAATTCTAAATTCCACATAATTAGGTATCAAAATCTTTAGGTCGAGGGACGCGGGATCTGCGTATGCTACGCTGTACTCCTAAACAGATTCCGACCCGCCTTTTCACGGGGGTCCCGCTCACCATCTACGGTCTACGTGCCGCATATTTCTTCTCGACAAACGCGCGCGGAACACCAGCCCGCGCCGACATTTCGGACTATCTGGTTGGCCTACCGAGCCGCCGCGCCGGTCGGATCAAATGTTTACTACAAATTCTAATCAATATAAGCCCTTACCGCGTTTTGACGTATGAACTGTCACCATTAACACACGCAGAGGAAGACGTAGTCTTTAACCTTGAAACCAGCTCAGTCTTACACTGTGTGTGCTGACTGTACGATTCTTACTTCCAAAATACGAGTCCTGTCTCCTTGTAAATGTTGTCTACTGAGGACTCAACTACAAACGTAGTTTTCAGAGTATTTTCAATAATATGCATTCAATGTAGTTAGTTTTTGTAAAGTATTGTAGTGTTATAGTTACAAAGGTAAGTTCAGAATAGTTAGTTTATGTCCCTTATAAGCAAATAATCGTTACAATAACTTTCCTGTAAGCCACTCAATGTTTGCTGATTATTCCCACGGGAATCGGTTTTAAAAGTCAACTAGCCTTATCACAATTTGAAAAATACCTTTTTCATTGTATCATTTGAATGCTATACATTAAAATTCCTTTCAATAAGTAATTTAGTGTTTTTTTTTTTTTTTTTTTACTTTAAGCCTGAAGTACGAAAACTTGATATTAGTCTACTGGTGCCGCGGGCAGCAGACAGTAATGTAAATAAATGTCTCTCATTAATACATTGCTTTGGTGAGTAGTCATCCAGGACCTTTTTAAGCAATCCTTTATACATCACCATCGTGCTGTATTTCCTTACCGTCTTGTAAATTATGGTATATTTATTTCACGTCAAACCACTTTATTTTTTATTTTTATATAAAATTATATTGCTAAATACACTTCGAAGACACCCATAATTATTTTACTACATGGTAGTGGTACACAACAAATGGAGTATGGATATGTATCAGTTTCGTCGAAGCGTACCTACTGCTGCAAGTAGTCAATGCAATCTCTAGAGAAAAACCTCACTGATATTCCTGTGACTATAGGATTTTGTTAGTACCAACCGACTTTGTCAGTTTACTACTCTTGTGCACGACTTAAGTGTAGGTATATAATTGTTAGTACCAACCGACTTTGTCAGTTTACTACTCTTGTGCACGACTTAAGTGTAGGTATAGTACCAACCGACTTTGTCAGTTTACTACTCTTGTGCACGACTTAAATGTAGGTATATATCATTGTTAGTACCAACCGATGTTCTCGGTTTACTACTTGGTGCACGAATAAAATTTATTGATAGTACCAACTTTCCAGTATACTACTTGCTATAAGTACAGCTTAAAACTTTTTTTTGTTAGTACCTATTGACACTGTCAATTTACTACTCCGTTAAAGTAATGCAAAACAATCTTTATTACCAGCCAAATATTAATTTTAGCTTAATACTGTTATTGTTATAATTATATTCTCAATGTCACACTGCAGTTATGCAGTATAGGTAATTATTAATTCGCTTAGTACCAGCCGTTGATCGCTTACTACTAAATAAAGAGGGTAGGAGTAGTTTAATGTTTATAACATAAACCAGGTAAGTAAGTACCCATCCTATATCGTACTAGCGCAAACCGTGCGAAGTATGATATTATCTATGTAAACGATATAATAGTACAGTATTACGAAAGTCCCGAACTTAGCTAACAATTTCGTTTGGTTATTATTTAGTAATTTATAAAAAAAATATTAAATTATTTTGCAAGTAGATATTTACTATTAATCGTAGACATTGTTATTAATAAATGATCGTCAACTCCTTTACAAAATATTTTCGTTCACTATTGCACATTGCACCAAATCGTGTCCAGTAGGTGGAAGGAAATTTATAATCTAGGTTATGCTGTTATATTTCAGATCTAGGCAAATGTAGTAGGTATGTGAATGTGCGTAAGTTTAATAGGTAACATCGGAACTATGACATTGGAAACCAAACGACTTATTGTATCTAAAATCTCTCTGTAAATTTAATTTGTTAATTTACATTACTATTATCAACTCAAACGCTTGAAATACATTGTACACAGCACAAGTGACACAGTATTCATAAAACGAAACACTTAGTTATCTAGGTTAGGCACTCACTCACCTGTTTTCTCCAATCCTCTAATCATTATCCTTCTCTTTTTTTGTTTTTATATTTTTGTGGCACTTACCCATAGACTCGTCGCCAGTTGTGACGTCCACTTGTCACGGGGTAAGTATTAAATGTAATTAAACAACTATAGTGCTATTTCGTAATAGTCGCTGCACGTTCGCTCGGCTTGGCCGACCGTTTGTGTCTGCCCCCCACCTCGCGCCCCGCGCCGCGACTATACCATTTATTTATACCTACATAGTTATATATATTAATCATCACAGTACTATTAGCTGCCACTGATTCAAAAAACAGATTTATATTTATTGACGTAGGTGCATATGGAAAAGACAGTGATGGCGGTGTGCTCAGTAATTCAAGTTTCTATCAAAAGCTGCACAACGGAGAAATTCAACTTCCTCCCGAAGAACCATTACCTAACTCTAACATTGTGGCTCCATATGTGTTTTTAGGAGACGAGGCATTTCCATTAAAAACTTTTTTAATGCGACCTTATCCAAAAAGAAAAGCAACAGATGTCACAAAAATAAGATTCAATAAAAGATTATCTGCTACGAGAGTTGGTGTTGAATGCGCATTTGGAATGATGACCACCAAATTTAGAATACTATATACACCTATCGAGACTTCAGTTGAAAACACTAGGTATTAAAATAGTTAAGACGATATGTCTGTTGCACAATATTTTAATAGATATTGACAAAAAATATAGCGATCAACACTTATCAAACATTGGAAATCGTCGACCGGAATACTCACTGAGAACATTAAATAGAACTAGGCGTAATAATCACACATCCGCAGCTGCGATTAGTGCAAGACAAAAATTTACTACTTATTTTTCAAATCAATTGTAAATAACATAAATGTATGAAAGAAAATAATAAATAAAAAAATATACTTATGTACTTGTTTTATTTAGATTTTTTGCAACAATACTCCTCCACTCCTTGTCACTCTTTAGACGGTTTTTATAGTCGTCTTTACGTTTATCCCATAGGGTTGGTCGATTACGCACTTCAATTATCAATCGATCTTAAAATGTCATTAGATTAGATAGATTAGAACATTTTAGTCGCGCGACCGCATCACGCGAATTTAAATCAGGACACCTCTTCGACATCAATACGTTTGATCGCGGATTCGTACGACTAAAATTCGCGCGAACTTGCGATGATCGCGTAGTCGCGCTCTATTAGGACAACGCCTTAGGCGGACGCTTTAAGTCGTCAATGGCGTTCACGACATAGAAAAATGTGTGATTATTAGTAATGTTCGAATAAGTTGTCGATGTTTATTGAAGTAAATGGAAAAATATAATGTTACAAGGAAACTGAGTACCTAAGTAATTATATAATATTTATAGATCAACGTATGTGGGTACTGCAAACAAATATACCTACTTAATACATATTAGTTAGAAACTAGGCACTATGATAAATAATAAATATTATAATATATTGAAAAAAAAATACTGTATTAAGAATATTGTTTATTTTTTAATTCTTCAAACATATCGAAACCTATTATAATCTTTACCTACTGTTTCTCTGTGTCTGATAAATTTATTTCGTCAAAGTGAGTGTTCTTTGCATGCTCTAAAAAATTTAACATTTTTATGTAGCAACGTGAACGAATACACGGTTTAATGTACATGAATTCTTCATTTAGTAATTGACAATAATAGTAGTTCCTTTTATCATCACGTTGATATTTGTTACATTCTAAACATGGCCTTGTGTTAATTTTTTCAACATTAGTATGTTGAGAAGTTGCAGCTGATGTTGGCTTATGTTTCGCTTGTGTTTGAGCAACTTGGGGTAGGATGCTCGGCGATGTGGAAGGCAGGCAGGCTGGTACTGCTCCGGAAGGAGGGGCGCCCTATTGACGCTCCATCCGCATACCGGCCGATCGTGTTGCTTGACGAGGTGGGGAAGCTGTTCGAGCGAATCATCGCCGCTCGCCTCGTCAAGCACCTGACCAGGGTAGGACCCGACCTGTCAGAACACCAGTTCGGTTTCCGGGGGGGTCGATCCACCATAGACGCAATCCTGCGCGTCAAGACCCTCTCGGACGAGACAGTGTCGGGCGGCGGGGTGTTGTTGGCTGTGTCTATTGACATTGCCAACGCCTTCAACACTCTGCCGTGGAGTGTCATCACTGCGGCGCTCCAATATCACGGACTTCCGGAGTACCTACGTCGAGTAGTCGGGGCCTATTTGGGCAATAGAGTGGTTGCCTACGAAGGTCGTGGCGGGCTGGTCACCAGACGGGTGACGTGCGGTGTTCCACAGGGGTCAGTCCTCGGACCTCTCCTGTGGAACATCGGATATGACTGGGTGCTGCGAGGCGCGACTCTCCCGGGTGTCAGCCTGGTGTGTTACGCTGACGACACACTAGTGCTGGCCCGGGGGAGAACGCATCGAGACGCGTCTCTGCTCGCCACGGCTGGAGTGGCCCACGTCGTGGGGCGCATTCGCGCCCTTGGCCTTGAGGTGGCGCTACCAAAATCCGAGGCCCTGTTTTTCCACGGGCCCCGGAAAGCGCCACCTGCTGGGTCCCACATCGTTGTCGGGGGGGTTACTATTCACATAGGGTCCACCATGCGGTACCTCGGGCTGGTGCTCGATGGCAGGTGGACCTTCAACCCCCACTTCGAGCGATTGGGGCCCAGAGTGGCCGCCGCGGCGGCCGCCTTGGGGCGGCTGCTGCCGAATTTGGGAGGGCCGAAACAGAGTGTTCGACGTCTGTTCATGGGCGTAGCCCGGTCGATGGCGCTCTACGGAGCACCGATCTGGGCGGAATGTCTGACGCCGCGCGGCGCCATGTTTTTGCGGCGTCCGCAGCGCGTGATGGCTGTCCGGGTCATCCGCGGCTACCGCACGGTATCCGGCGAAGCAGCGTGCTTGCTAGCCGGATCCCTGCCGTGGGACCTGGACGCCAGAGCATTGGCGGACGCCTACCACTGGCGCAGAGAGCTGGTGGCGCGCGGCGATGGGCCTCCGCCCAGAGCCGTGGAGCGGCGCATGAGGGAGCTCCGTAGAGCCCTCGTCCTGGAGTGGGCGGTCAGGCTGTCCCGCCCAACAGCGGGACATCGGACGATCCAAGCCGTCCGCCCACAAATATTCCAGTGGATGAACAGATGTCATGGAACACTCACGTTTCGGCTGACACAGGTACTGTCGGGGCATGGGTGCTTCGGCAGTTACCTGTGTCGAGTGGCTGGCAGGGAGGAATCTACTTCCTGCCACCACTGCGTTGGCAACGAGGACACGGCGCAGCACACGCTCGAGCATTGTCCTGCCTGGGCTGTGCAGCGCCGGACACTCGTTGCCCAAGTGGGGCCGGACCTCTCGCTCCCAATCATCATCGAGGAGATGGTAGGGTGTGAGAGGTCATGGAGCGCCATCGCAGACTTCTGTGAAGAAGTGATGGCGCTCAAAGAGGCTGCGGAAAGGGAGCGGGAACTCAACTCCGCTCTCCCAATCCGCGCCCGGCGGCCCCGGCGGCGGCGGAGGGCCGACAACGCCCTCTACCAGCCGCCATAAGACTCGGCCTCAGGGCGGCAGACGCGGCTGAACTGCCGCCCGCTCAACAGAGGCCGAGTCGCGTGTGCGCACATAGTGCGCACACCAAAGTTGGCGCAAGGGGCACACTACCGCCCCTTGCCACAGGAGGCCTGCGGAGTACTGGGTTGGGAGACCCACCTCCGCACCGAATAGGCCTCCGCTGAAGTCCTGCGGCCCCCTCTCCAACAAGGGGGCACCGATGTCGATTCCGCCCCTCTTTACAGGGCGGATAGCGCCGGCGGGGTTGGCGGTAGAATGCTGCAGCGATCCCGCCTCCCCGCCATCAAAAGCGCAGAGCAGGCATGTGAGGTTTTAGTGGGTATGCCCCTGGATCTTATTGGGTTCGGGGGAGAGTCCCACATACCCTCGTCGTCTCCCAACGGCGGGGGATGCGTAATGCATTTCCTCACTTTAAAAAAAAAAAAAAAAAAAAAGGATGCTCGGCGATTGCTCTCTTGGGCGCTTCAAATCTGTGTAAAATCAATAGGCGTGTTTAAATTAAGTTAGTTACTAAAAGTGATAAGAGATGGCGCCACTGGCAAAATTAAATGTCGCTATGGTTTCGTTACCGCCGTATATATAAGTCTCAGCGAGATTTTCAATAAATTAGAGTCTTTACAAGCAAGTGTGGTTTTATTTACGTAACGTGCAGTGACATCTGGTGCCGAAACCCGGGAATAAGTGTGTGGACATAAAATAAGAAGTGTATAATATAAACATACAGTGAAAAGTGAAGTGTTGAAGACTTAGAAAAGCAACATGTGATGGAACAGTAAGCAGTGATAGTTTGGATCAGTTTTGTGTGAATGTAGACTCTCTTCACACAGGACTTAGAATTATTTGTGTAATTGTGGTTATTGACTTAGTCTCCGGCTCTCTACGAGGGACTTAGTTTCTGGCCTTTTCAAGCGAACCGGCCATCTATATTGGACTTAGGAAGACACTTACACTACAACTAAAATGGATAATTTAATAGCAAAACAAGGAGAAATTAATGATCAAATAATAAGGAACTATAATAATTATAGGAAGTCTCCTAAGGATCGATTGACGAAGTCCTATATAGAAATACGTTCCCAAAACTTAGATACCCTATGGGAAAAGTTTACGGAGAACCATTTTGAGATAATAACGTTACTGAAAGGTCACGAAAATTCCAAATTGTCATATTTTGCCGAGGATTTGTATGGTAACACGGAGGAATGTTATGTTTTATATAGGTCTAAAATGAAAGATGATTTAGAAGCACGATCCTCTGCATCTCCAAAAGTAATTCAGACTGGTACATCAGCTACCGCTGAAATCAAGCTGCCTAGAATTCAGTTACCATCATTTTCAGGGGCTTATGAAGAATGGCAGACTTTCTATGACATGTTTATCTCTTTAATTCATGTAAATCAAAATCTAAGTGCTGTTCAGAAACTACATTATTTGAAAAGCAGCCTGACAGGTGAACCTGAGATGCTTCTCAGAAATTTATCGACTACAGAAAATAACTATGAAGAGGCATGGAACAAGTTAAAAAGGCGTTATAACAATAAACGCTACAATTCAAATGAAATACTAAGACGTTTGTTTTCACAAAAGATTCTAACAACCGAGTCTTATACTGGCATAAAACAAATACTGGACACTACATCTGCATGTATAAAATCGTTAGTGAATTTAGGCATTAATGTAGACTCCTGGGATATAATAATAAATTATATTGTAGTCACTAAGCTTGATTATGAATCGAGGCGACAATGGGAAACGGAAGTTTGCCATTACGAGTCTGATGATTTGCCTACCTGGGATCAATTAGTCAAATTCTTGGAGATGAGGTTTAGAACCCTTGAGATGTTAGATGGAACTAAGAATTTTAAACCTGTTAATAATAATATTGCAAAAAATGTGTCCAAACCCAAATCATTTCACGCTGCTGTTCAAGAAGAAAAGAAAGAAAATAATAAAAGCTGCACGTTATGTACGAGTCATCATTTATTACACCAATGCAAGCAATTTAGCAGCAAGACTCCCCAAGAGAGGTCCGAGTTTGTTCAATCCAAGGGTCTTTGCTATAATTGTTTGTCACCAAATCACAATGTAAGAGGCTGTCATCAGGCTACATGCTGTCGCCGATGTGGCAGAAGACACCACACATTGCTTCATTTCGAGAGAAGTCAACGTCAAGAGGCAACCACACCCACACTAACGAGTCCTGAGAAATCTCTTAGTCAAGAGACGAGCTCAGAGAAAACTGTAGTAGCTCATTTTGCAAGAGGAGAACACCAATCAGAAGTGTTATTGGCTACGGCCTTAGTCAAGGTCAAATCTAAAAATAACTACTCACAAATTTTAAGAGCGTTAGTTGATCAAGGTTCTGAAGCGTCATTTGTTAGTGAAAACACTGTTCAATCTCTAGGTCTTAAACGAATTCCTGTAAATGGTTTAATATCTGGGGTGGGTAATGGTCAAGCTAGAACTAAGAGTATGGTTGAATTTTATTTAGAGTCGCTTTATTATCCTGAGTTTTGTATCCGAGTCAATGCCTTTGTTTTAAGTTCACTGACGTCCTTTCTTCCTTCGCGTAATACTTCTATCATAGATTGGCCTGAGATTAATAGCCTTTCTATAGCAGATCCAAGATACGGTCAACCAGGTAAAATTGATATTATCTTAGGTGTAGACGTTCACAGTGAGATAATGCTGGATGGCTTACTTAAGCATCCGGCACAATCAGGCCCTATTGCGCAAAATACAAAGCTAGGCTGGATTTTGTCTGGAAGAATTTCTAACCAAGAGTCGTCTAACCCTAGAATGATTAATTTACATCTTCGAGTAAAGGAGGATGAACTGTTAAAGCAATTTTGGGAAATAGAAAGGGAGCCAGATATGATAGAAAAGAAGCTTACTAAGGATGAAATTCGCTGTGAAGAAATTTATGAAATGACAACGCTGCGAAATAACAAAGGGCGTTACATAGTTAGATTACCATTTAAAGAGGCCGACCCAAAATGTATGTACGGCAATTCAAAGGCGATAGCAATTAGAAGATATCAACTACTAGAGAAAAAATTAAATAAAAACTATCCTTTAAAAGAAGAGTACATCAAAGTTATAGAAGATTATATTGAGCAAAATCATATGAAAATAATTGACGATCCGGACGATATTAACAATTCATGTGCAGTGTACCTCCCTCACCATGCAGTAGTGAGAAATGACAAGGAGACTACGAAAGTGAGGGTGGTGTTTGACGCATCCTGCAAGGGTTTAAATAACGTATCTCTGAATGATACGTTATTGGTGGGACCGAAACTGCAGCAAGACTTACGTCATATTTTAATGAGTTGGAGAACAAATCGTTTTTGTATTGTTTCAGACTTAAAGCAAATGTACAGGCAAATCCTAGTAAATGAGAAAGATATTGATTTCCAGAGGATTGTATGGCGTCCTAATCCTGGACAGCCTATACAACATTACAAACTTTGTACACTTACCTTTGGAACTGCGTGTGCCCCATATTTGGCTGTTAAATCTCTACAACAGTTGGCAAAGGATGAGATACCTAAATACCCTACAGCAGCGAGGATCACTTTACAGGATTACTACATGGATGACGTATTAACCGGTTGTGAAAATGAGGATGAAGCAATAGACATTTACGAAGAAATGAATAAACTGATGAATTTAGGTGGGTTTCATCTTCAAAAATGGTGCAGCAATAGTAAAAAATTGTTGGATCACATTAAGTGTGAGAAGCAAAGTTCTGGTGAATCCTTTGTGTTTAAAGCTAACGATATGATTAAGGTTCTAGGGATTTCCTGGAATAAAATATCAGATAATTTTGAGTATACTTACAATTTACCAGTGGTGGATGAATGTATAACCAAACGCAAAGTTTTATCCGATATAGCAAGGCTTTACGATCCCCTGGGATGGATTGCACCCGTAATCATTGTTGCCAAAATATTCATACAAAAGTTGTGGAAGTCTGGTTTGCAGTGGGATGAAAACCTACCCCCAACTCTTCTTAAAGAATGGCTACACTTTAGACATGCATTGAACCAAATAAACATGATTGTAATTCCGAGATGGTTCAACACATTTAATGATGATTCCTTAGAACTGCATGCATTTGCCGACGCTTCACAAAAGGCGTACGTTGCAGTTGTATACCTTAAAACTAAAAACGCGGATGGTGTCCATGTCAAGTTAGTGACTGCTAAGACTAAAGTAGCTCCAGTGGAGAAAGAAATTTCCATTCCTCGAATGGAACTTTGCGCTGCTTTATTGGCCACTACACTAATACATGAAGTTTCTCAAGTAATGAAAGTGACTAAAGAGAGGTTATTTGCATGGTCAGACTCGACTGTGGTACTAGCTTGGTTAAGTGGAGAGCCCAGCAGATGGACAACATTCGTCAGCAATAGAGTGTCCGAGATTCTGACGGTTATTGACCGTGATAAATGGCATCATGTTAGTACTGATCAGAATCCTGCAGACTGTGCGTCTAGAGGTTTATCAGTCTTGGAGTTAGCCGAGTATAAACTTTGGTGGAATGGGCCCGATTTCCTGCATCATCAAAATAGTTACAGAGTAAATTACGATTTTGTTACGAGCGAAGAAGAAAGACCCATTAAAGTATTAACTGCAGTTGTTAATATCAAGGAAGAGTTCATTTGGTTAAGGTTTTCTAGTTTACCAAGATTACTAAGAGTCCTATCGTATTGTAGAAAATTTCTTATTTTGAGATTGCCTAAGGAACAAAGAAACATAAGCGCGATAGTTTCTGTAACCGAAATGAATGAAGTATTAAAAATATGTGTAAAACTGACTCAACAATTGCATTTTAGAGACGAAATAAAACAATTAAAATCTGTCGGATATGTTCCTAAGCGTAGTCCACTTCATAGTCTTTGTCCATTTTTTGACGAAAATGGCATTTTAAGAGTAAGTGGTAGGATAAAAGAATGTTCAGCTAGTTTGGACAAGAAACATCCAATGATTATACCTAGTGATAGTAAAATCACTAAGTTAATAATTTTGGACGCTCATCACAAAACGCTTCATGGTGGACCTCAGATTATGATGAATTACCTAAGATCTAAATTTTGGATTATTCGTGCTAGAGACCGTGTCAAAAAATACTACAGGGAATGTAGCACTTGTACAACATATTCTCGTCAAAGCAATAATCCGCTTATGGGACAGCTTCCGAAGGCCAGGTTGACACCAGATAAGCCGTTCAGATCATCTGGTGTAGATTTTACAGGTTATATTCGTATTCGATTTTCTCCTGGACGAGGGTCTAAGTCCTATAAAGGTTATATCTGTCTCTTTATCTGTATGACAACCAGAGCTATTCACCTGGAAGCGGTATCCGATTTAACTGCCGCAGGTTTCATAGCAGCATTCAGAAGGTTTGTGTCGAGAAGAGGTTCTTGTCAGCATCTATATAGCGACAACGGGACGAATTTCGTGGGAGCAGAAAAAGAATTACGAGAGATGTTAGTTCGTGCTAAATCACAACTCCCCAACGAAATATGTCACTTGCTGGCAAATGAAGGAACCACTTGGCATTTTATACCACCCCATGCTCCAAATTTTGGAGGATTGTGGGAAGCGGGTGTCCGATCCACTAAAACTCATCTTAAACGAGTAATCGGAGAAGCAACACTTACTTTTGAAGAACTATCGACAGTCCTAGCGCAGATTGAGGCTTGCCTGAATTCGCGTCCAATGTCAGTTTTGAGTGATAATCCGGTTGATCCACTACCATTAACACCTGGTCATTTTTTGGTTGGCGAGCCCCTAGTAACTGTGCCAGATGAAAATTTTCAACACGTAACAATCTCCAGTCTTCAACGATGGAAGTTGGCTCAAAAAATGATTAATGATTTCTGGCGTAAATGGTCAAATGAGTATTTAGTGAATTTGAATCAAAGGTATAAGTGGACAATGAAACGACCAGAACCTGAGATAGACGATATAGTAATTATAAGAGATTCAAATATACCACCTGCGAAGTGGTTATTAGGTAGAGTTGTTGAAAAACATCCGGGAAAAGATTGTGTAACGCGCGTAGTTACTTTGAAAACTAAAAATGGTTTATGTAAGAGACCTTGTAATAAGTTATGTTTGTTACCTAAAGTAGAA
Organism: Abrostola tripartita; assembly: GCA_905340225.1. NCBI lineage: Eukaryota > Metazoa > Arthropoda > Insecta > Lepidoptera > Noctuidae > Abrostola > Abrostola tripartita. Next base: position 6,516,665 of record HG996504.1, read on the forward strand.
GAATAGTTAAAAAAATTGTTTTATTTTGTGCTGTTTTGTTTACTTTAACGAGTCCTTACGGTGGGCGGCTTATAATTTTCCTTTTGTTCAGTGTTCTTATAGTTTTTTAATTTATACTTTGTATTATTAGTAGAAAGAACGAAGTTCTTTGGTGAGCGGCATGTTTAAATTAAGTTAGTTACTAAAAGTGATAAGAGATGGCGCCACTGGCAAAATTAAATGTCGCTATGGTTTCGTTACCGCCGTATATATAAGTCTCAGCGAGATTTTCAATAAATTAGAGTCTTTACAAGCAAGTGTGGTTTTATTTACGTAACGTGCAGTGACAAGGCGATACAAATAATAATATATATTTTTACGTAAAATCATGTTTAATTAATACGTTACACATGTTGGCTGTACTTAACACATTAAACGCCGACTCAAATTTAGTGATTGTTCCGTTTGGGCCGTGGGGCTCACCGGTGAGCGACAGCAATACTACTCGTTCAGGCCGTGGGGCTCACCGGTGACCGCGCGGCGGGCTCGTGTTTGCACTCAATTTTCTCGCTGGAGGACACAGTGCCGGTACAAAACTATATTGAGCGTGCCCGGCGCGGCCCTGGTGAACAGTTTACGCATAGTACTAGCTCGTTTCTACACTAGGTATAAAAAAAGACTGTTGATTTTATGGCTAAGAATACAATATGTGGTTTTAAAATAAAAGAAGGTTTACAAAATATTATGTTTTATTAGAAATTAAACTTTGTCATGAATATTTGGCGAACAAATGAAATCAGTTTTAACAACAAAATAAACACATTCCTCTTTGCTTCGCGCAGTCGGGTAAAAAATTAGTCATTTATGAAGCACATTGAAGCAAGATATACAAAGAAAAGGCTTCTCCGGGCATTGTGGACAAAACGTTCTCACCTTTTTAGTCTTGTTTTTAGCCAACTTTCTGCCGTAAGTAGCTGCGTTAATTTTGTAGCAATTCACACATGCTCGCCTGCTTGTTCTGGCTTACCCTTCTTTTTGTTGCAGTTTGTGTGCCATTCTTCTAGGTGGGTAGGATAGTCTTGCAACTGGACCATCTTGTTGGTTGCAAAACGACTTCAGTAATTCCAGCCGGACGTCTGCCATTTGTATTTTCTTGCCAGTGACGCTTTGATACAAGATCAGTGCATTGACCACTGCTGTGTTCAGAAGAAGGTTGATTGCATACTTCTTGTACCATTTTATCGATTTTCTCAGTGGAGTTGAGTAAGCAGCCATCTGATCGAACATATCTACAGCTCCTTTAGCGCCGTTATAATCAATGACTATTTTCGGTTTGGAAATAGTTTTGTTGCGTTTTCGGACATTTTGGAATTCCACTGAGTGTTTTGTGGACAGCAAAAGGACGTCTCTTTTATCCTTCCACTTCATTACAGTTATGCCCTCACTGCTTTTCTTCGCCACGAATAGTCCTCGCTTCAGTTTAGCATTTACTACATCCTTTGGCAGATGCTTCCGGTTCTTTCGAATCGTGCCTACGAGATGAGTCTCTGCATCCAGGAGTTTTTTGGCAAGATCTATACTGGTGTACCAGTTGTCAGTCACTAGCGTATATCCCTTGTATAGAAGATCGCTGCATAGAGACATAACGACGTTCAATGGTGTAGTATTGATTTCATCGTTATTCTTTCCCGCGTATACATTTATTTTATATGTATATCCAGGAATGGTACATTACTTGAACTCCTTTATACCATATTTATGCCTTTTTTGTTTATTGTATTGTCGAAAAATGATTCGTCCGCGAAAAGGCACCACACTTTCATCTATGCAGATCTCTTCGGAAGGTGTGTAGTTTTTTTGGAAGTTCCTGTTCACAACTTCGAGCAATTTCTCAATCTTGTGTAATCTATTAGATTTATTGTCTTCGTCTTGCTGAGAAAAGTGCAGCATCTGCAACAGCAGCTCAAATCGGTTTCGACTCATTATTGTGCGTGGAAAATTCTGTCCAAGTATAGGATCTTTTGACCAGTATATAGTAGGATATTTTAGGTAATTTTACGATCCCCATGAAAATAATCAAACCGAAAAATCGTTTCATCTCTGCTGTGGATGTAGGTTTCCACTGGCGAATCCGCGCAGCTTTAGATGCTGCGTCATACCCTGTGACTTTCTTGATAGCAAAGCTATTCGTATAATCGGCCACCATTTCAAATAATTTGTCTGGTATTAAAAAATGGTAGAAATCTGCCGGGGTCTTATCGATCATTTCTCTTACAACTCGTGAATCTAATCCTAGGAATTCAGTGTATGGGATAATCTGACGCTGATTACCTTTTGGTTGGTGCCACATGCTAGATGATGCAGTAAGGGACGCGGTGTGACCAGAAGTACTTGGCACGGCATTTTCAATTCCAATGTCGCTCGTGTCACTAATGGACAGAACTCGTCGACGTCGCTTTCGTAAAGGTGGTTGTAACTTGTACTCTTCCTCAGACTCCGAACTTAGCTGAAAGCTACTATTGAGCAAGGAAATTTCTATATTTTCAATCTGCGTCAAATCGTCATTTGTTATTTCAAAATCTTCAAAATCATCCATGATTCTCAACACACTTTTCCTTACAGTCAGGAACCAGGGAAAAACTGTCACTAAAACAATCCAAAATAAATAAATCGTCCCTTAGCTTACAACACCGCTTAAGTCATTTTTACCAACTTTACAGGAGACGAAAAAAACTGTCTATTTTAAAAAATCTGTGGTTTTTTCTATTGCTACTCAATACATACTCTAGTTAGCGGTTAAGAAATAATTATTTATACTTATTTTGACGATTTACTTTATTTTAACTTTGTTTTTATGACTTGAGCGGTGTTGTCTAATATTTTATTAGATTTAGGCGGTGTTGTTTGTGAAAATGTTAGGGATTAAGGTATTAAAAGATGATTTGTAAATAAAAGCTTTTATTAAGGAATATTTCAAGAAAATTAACATTCTTTATAAAATAGGTATCTTAACTTAAATCTAAGAATCACATTTTTGAGATCAATTGCTTAAAGTTATTTGGTAATATACAAACCTCTAGTTAGAACGTAAACGAAATAATATTTTTTTACTTTAATAGGTAAATATTTCAAATGTTAATCTTAGTTTACTAAGTCTTTAATAAGCTACAAAGAAATAAGATATAATAGTATTAATAAAATTATAAAGTATACTCAAAATCTTTAGACCCAAAGTCTTTAGTTTAGTTGCAGTCTTTAGTGATTGCTGTGCGGAAGGTCATCATAAAAAGAATGGCAATTAGATGGCAATACACTTTTTAGGTCTTGCAAATCTTGATACTTCCGCTTTGTAATTGGTATTCTAGCTGCGTACAATTTCTGCAAACTATTTATTTGTTTAATGCTGTTAATTGGCGTGAGACGATGTGATAACGGGTGAAGCTCGTCATCAAAACTAACTTTATACCAAATTGTGCCATTTGGTCTGTATTCTAGCATACGTAAATCTGTGACGACAGGGTCACCTGCTTTTCTACCAGGCCTTATAGATTTATAAATTAATTCTTTCGAAAAGTCTGTAAAAAAAGTATAGTCCAAATAACGAGCTTCGTAAGGCATAGGATCACTCCTAGCAGTTTTACTTATAACCATGTATTGTATGTACTTAAGTAAAGATACAATTTTATCGTTTATTTCTAAATTAATACGCGTAAATCAATAAACATTACTTTATTCTATAGCTTACCTCTTAATCTTCTATTAAAACTTCTTGCATAGACGTTTCAGCGATAAAATTCACTTAAAAATTGAATAATCACGGAGAGCGAAGTATTTTCGCGCGATAAGTATGACAGACTAACGACTTGTGCGGTGTTGCGACGCCAACCGACTTGAGCGCTGTTACTATTTTTTAAATTACGGCTTCTGATTGGCTGAAATCTATTTCATGTGACCAATGGTTCGACGCGTAATGCGCGGCTTCATCCAATGGCATTAAAAAATTTTAAATAAAAAATTATAACCTCCTTCAAAAAACTCAAAAGTGAAAAATAATATTTTATCACTTCACTTTACATAAGCGAAGTGGAAGTCGGCGCCAAATCCTATGCGTTCGCTTAGTTTATAGTGTTAGCTTTTAAACTATGAACCACGCACGTATGGCAGCATTCTCATAAGTACTATTTTTCTGAATCGCTTAATGGATGTTGGGATTTGGCACCGACTTCTACTTCGCTTATGTAAAGTGAAGTGATAAAATATTATTTTTCACTTTTGAGTTTTTTGAAGGAGGTTATAATTTTTAATTAAAATTTTTTTATTTCACGATTTTTTGGCTTTAGATTCTGCTAATGTGGTTTTGCTATTTGTATGACCATTTAAGCGATTTAAATTTTGTTTTGTGAAATGGGTATTTAGTGAAATATAATAAACCACACGACGATAGATCGTTGCAGGAAATGAAAAGACTACGAAATCTGTCTTCCGATAATGAAGGTAGATAAGTAAGTCAGTAGTACATAAGTAAGTCATAATAAACCTTTTATTTACGAGGCAAAATTATCCAATGAGTCCTCCCACCCTGGGTGGAGGGACTGTCAGACTTGTACTGACAGTCATACTACTGTATTACTGTTCCAGGGTCACGGTTACCCAGGGACAGTACCGCGATCACGGATCAGCTTACGTAATTAGGACGCATGAAATTTGAAGAGTTTTGTTCTTATAACCGAATATCTCATCAGAACAAACATCTAATTATTTTTCAGTATTGCGTTTTTTTTGTAAAACGTTGTAAGTGACCTTGAACATTTTTTTTTCGGAATTGTTTTTATAACCTTTGTAGTGAGTACAGGCGTGATATTATGTTGTGTGATGGCGTAAACAATGCTTAGATATGCTATAGCAACAATCGCGGTTAATCTGCTGTTATTTATTGAAGAGTTCCCCCGATTTCTACAAGATCCCATCATCAGGTATTGAAATGGTGACAATGGGACCACACGGGAAGCACCAGCTTTCAAATAAAAAAAGAATCATGAAAATCGGTTCACCCAGTCGCAAGTTATGAGGGAACAAACATAAAAAAAAAAAAAAAAAAAAATACAGTCGAATTGATAACCTCCTCCTTTTTTTGAAGTCGGTTAAAAATGTAAAAACCGCCAATTTTCGACTTGAGCGGTGTTGTTAGCTAAGGGACCATATGTATTATGAAACATAAACAATGCGCATGACCTTGCGTGCGTTTACTAACTCTCTAATGGCGCGTGTTAAGAACGCGGACGCTCGCAGCTCTTCCGCGAATCGGAAGGAAGGAATCCCGAAAGGGCGCGGGGTGTGGCCGGCGCCCCGACCCCCGCGGCCCCGTGCGAACGAAATGCTGATTTCCAACGTCGTGCGCCGTGGTGGTTACCGGTAGGCGACAGCAATTATTTTGTTAATTCTTTTGATAGTAATACGAAATAATTATTTAGAGTGGGGTTTTTGACTATTTTGAACCGTACGAGCCAATAAAATATAATGTGTAAAATTTGTCGAAATCGTAAATTAGCGTCAGCCCATAAGGAAAGTACCTATATGGTGGTCATCGATGGTGGTCATCGGTGACCACCACGGCGTTCAATGTGTTAAGTAGTCTTAGAGTTAGGAATTTTATTTATAACATTATCTCTTTTGTTGTATCGACATTCGAATGGTGGGCCCTATTACAAAATTATTAAATATTTTGACTCGAGGAATAATAATTTTTCAAGCAAAGGCGGTACGTACTGTGTATGCTAATTATATTTTATTAAATCAATGTAAATCAAAGAAAAAGAACGTAAACTTACCAGTCTTCTTCTCCATTAGGCCTCTTTTCCATTACACGGTTGTTCAAACGTACGGTGTGTAAGCCGTACGGTTGAAAAAACGTGCTAGCATGTACATGATACGGCAAAATCACCGCGCGAGACATTGGTAAGTACTGGCTAGTAGCGCTTTTTACTCGGGCTGTGTAGGACGTGCTGCGTCATGAATTTTCTTACGAAAAAAAAGATTATAGTTGCTTATTACATATATAGGAAAAAGAAAATAGAAAAAAAAAGGGAAGTAAGGTTTTGGATACATCCGATTTTAGAAAAAAGGGAGGAATATGGCGCGTTTCATACACTTGTCAAGAATCAATTGAGAGAAGATGAAGACAAGTTTTACAATTATTTTAGAATGCAGAAAACTACATTCGACAACTTGCTCCAAAAATTATCCCAGGAACTAAAACATCAAGATACTTTTATGCGAGAGAGTATATCGCCCGCAGAAAGATTGGCTGTAACTCTGAGGTAAGTAGGTACAAAATTAAATGACATATTTTAGTTTAAAATTGTTTATTGCACACAAACAAAATTATTACATGTAATTGAATTTTAATAATTATTAATTTAAGAACAAGTAAATCAAAAAATACACTACGCTGAAAATGCTACTCAAGTGCGGTACTAAAATCGAATTCGTCTTCAATAGAAACTTGAGAATCTGCCGAGATAGGTACTTTCCGCATTTACACTATGTACAGATAATTGTGATTCGGGTCGGTAGTGGATTGGCTCTAAACCAGAACCGTGTCCAAAATCATGAGAAGACGTCTGTGGACGACTTATTCCATAGCCCGATCTAGCAGCTGTAGAATATCCATATGTTGACGATTGCGCATTTGAGGATGCTGTACCACTTAAATATCCTTGATGGCCTTGATCCCATTGGTTTCTTGATGTAGGTATATACTGAGTACACTGTCTTTGTTGAATATTTTTAATTATTGAAATTACTTGAAACTGAAAGTCTATCATATTTTCATCACTGAACTTGTCAACTGTATCAGCGATTCCCATAAAAAAGTTCATACTACGGCTTTTCTTTTTCTCATCTCGTTCTGCTGAATCCATAAACTTCATAAACCTAATGTCAACTTCACTTAGTTCATTTTTTCTTTTTTTTTTAGCCCTTTGCGTCTCACTCCGTTCAGTGTATCCCGAGCTTGATTGATTCGGGACTGCACTATCAAAATTTTCATTACTGAGGCTAGAATCATGAACATGTTCAGTCATGTTAGAATCGGTCTTGCGATGCTCAACATTTTTTTTTAGGAACATCATTTCATCATAGAACATATATTTTCTTATTTTTTTTGCTGAAGAACCAGACTTACATTCATTAATTTTTTTGTCATATTTTATCCAGCTATCTTTCATATTGGTCCACTTCTTCATCACCATTTGCCCTGAAAATAAATAAATAATAATTATTAAATTCAAAATTTATAAAAACCCCCGACCTAAACTGAATCGACCCCGACCTAAAATGGGGTTTTAGTATTTGAACCTGAACCGTTTTGTTTTATATTTCAGGTATCTAGCAACAGGAGATACCTTTACTGACCTATACTACAGCTATAGAATTGGAATAAAAACCATAAGTTGCATCGTACGTGAAGTATGCCACTACATTTGGTTAGAACTGTATAAAGAATATATGAAAATGCCATCTAAAGAAGACTGGCTACACATTGCAAGCAAATTTCAAGAATCTTCCAACTTCCCGCTGTGCTTAGGAGCGGTCGATGGAAAACACATCAGACTTATTAAGCCAATTGATAGTGGCTCGATGTTTTTAAATTACAAACATTTTTTTTCTATAGTTTTGATGGCAGTAGTAGATAGCGATTACAACTTTATATTTGTTGACGTTGGCGCCTACGGAAAGGAGTGTAATTCCAGTGTGTTTAAAGAGACCCCATTTTGGAAAAATTTAACAAACAACGGATTAAATCTACCCGATGCAACACGTTTGCCTGGAATTGACTACGATTTGCCATATGTGTTCGTTGCGGACGAAGCCTTTGCTTTGCATTATCACTTGCTTCGTCCATTTGGTGGTCATCAGCTTGATCAATTAAAACGTACATTTAACTACAGACTCACCAGAGCGCGAAGATTTGTTGAATGTGCGTTTGGCATTTTATCCAATAAATGGCGAATTTTTCACCGGCCAATGAATGTGTCCATCGATTTGGCAGTTGATATTGTGAAAACATGTTGTGTTTTGCAAAATTTTATACATAAGCAGGAAAACTTTCAGTTTCACAATGCGAGTGAAAATGAGTCCACCCTTGATTCAGAATCGGAACTAATCCAGTTACCTATCACGAATGCAGTTCGCGGAAGTTTGGCGGCTAATGAAGTTCGCAACAGATTTGCACAATATTTTGTATCTAACGAAGGTCGCCTCTCCTATCAAAACAACTATGCATAAGTAAAAAGTTAATAATTAAATATCTGTAACTTACCAAACTTGTTTTTCTCATCACCACTTAAATCTTCAAATGTGGGCTGGAAATGAATAAATATTTCTTTCCAGGAATCATATTTAAGCCGCTTATTTTTATAATCGTCGATGGTCTTATCCCATATTACAGGCCTTTCTTGAATCAACGTAATTAATAATTCTTGATTTATGTTCATTTTATAATAAAATCGCGAAACAGCGTATATAAGCGGTCACGAATCCGTGCGTACGTCCGGCACCGTCGACACACCCCGATAGACTGCCATACAACACTGGTGAAAATCACGCCGTGCGTAGACGCGGCGCGCCGAGGGGCAGTCACGGCGCACGCGGCCGCGGCGCCGTGCCTTGGCGCCACCGTGCATGTCGACAAGCTCATATAGTGATCCATACCAGACTGACGACCGTGCCTACACGCGGCGAATTAACCGTAGATTTTCACGGCGAGAAACCGTGTAATGGAAAAGAGGCCTTACGGTTCAAAACGCAGCTTCAAATTTATGCGGAAACAGTAAAAATAATATGCTTGTCACTATTACGTCTGTTCAGTGGAACCAAAAATACACAGAGCCGTTTACACGCCTCGCTTTCGACGGTTAGTGTAAAATAATATGTAACGTAAAAAGTTTGACTGGCACCATTTTTTAAACTACCTACCTATGTATTATCTATATTTTTTACTAGCGGTGCCCGCGACTCCGTCCGCGTGGACATTCGGAAACAGCAAAATTGGATTCTATTTAGTAGTTTTTACGCCAAGCCCTACTGTTTTATTACATGTATGTAAAGATTGACGTAACTTCTTTGTTTGTGAACCCATTTAAATGAAACACAAACTCAATGTTATGGAAAGTTTGCCAGAATACATCAGTGAAAACCGCATTCAAAGCGGTTCAGCCGTTTCTGAGATTAGCGCGTTCAAACGCACAGACAAACAGACAAACCGACAAACAGACAAAAAATTTAAAAACTGTATTATTGGCTTCGGTAACATAAATACAGAGTGTATAAATTGTTTTTCTTTTATAATATTGATTGTACAGACACGGGTCATTCACGATTTTATTTTATGTATTTATTATTATATGTATGTATATGTAAAGATATAGTTATATTATTGATAGCTGTGCCCGCGACTCCGTTCGCGTGGACATTCGGACACAGCAAAATTGGATTCTATTTAGTAGTTTTTACGCCTAGCCATACTATTTTATTACATGTCTATCTGTTGCCTGCGACTTCGTCCGCGTGTATTTCGGATAAAACACCAGTAGCACATTGAACTTTTAACTGAAAAAAATACCTACCAGGCTAGCTTTTTGAAGTAGGTTAAAAATCTTGAAAACACTTATTTATCTACGAATACTTTCTGGTATTTTTTTAACAAAACCGCAAAATTTGAACGGTAATTACAGAAGTTACAAAAAGTCTATTGAAAATAATATATAACTGAAGAAGAGAACATAAATAAATCCATTGCGTGCGTTTTTGAGTTTCTGTACATTGAAACTACTGTAGAAAAAAAATGCCAGGGATAAAGACAACCTTGACGAACTGATTGGCGCAGTGGCTAAGCGATTGGACTGCTGTGTTAGAGGTTGCGGGTTCGATTCCCGCACGGAACAAAAATTTGTGTGATCTGCAGATATTTGTCCCGAGTCTGGGTGTTCGTGTATGAGATATTTCAAGTTTGTGAAACGCACCCACGATTCTGCCGAAATTTAAGAAACGTTTTATTTAAGAAAAAATAAACCTATACTATAATACAACCCATTTATATTATTTTGGATGTTTTGTCTGTTTGTCGGTTTATTCGTAATTTAGTTAAAATAGGGAACCATTGCAGTTGACTCTTATAAAAAAATATTGTTATAAAACATACCATAACGACACGCCTGTATTCCCCAAAGGCGTAGGCAGAGGTGCACATATTATACCTACTCCCACAATTTCGCTAATTAACGCCTATATTCTTCGGAGGAAGGCAGCAACATATTTAGTACCCCCTTAATGCGTTCGTATAAATTCTTTGTGATGGGGGCCTATAGTTACTATCCAAATGCAAATTTAGTTTCCGAATACCTTATCGTATGTATTTTGTAGAAAAACTAATTAAAAATTTAAATTAATTAAAACATAGTAAATAGTCCGAAATGTTATGTGAAAAGTATAAATAAAGGTCTATTATAATTATTGAAGTGCAAAAACATGCAAAAAGAAATGAAAGCTAATGCAAAAAGAAAAACCTTTGCCAAGGATCGAACACTATACTAATCACACGCAGGGCGATCGTTGAACCGCCACGCTACGATGATATTTGATAATTGGTGCAAAATAGACGTTTCTATACATGTCATGATTTACTGCTGAGTTCCTTGTGATAGCGTGATGATTTCCAATTCAGAGGTTCATCTGTAACTAATCTACATATTTCAACTATTGGTTTTGTCTTTTATTAATCCTGCAGTGAATAGTAGACGAACAAAGATACAATGCAATATTGCTCATCCCCTTTTGCAAATACCGTGATAATATATAGCCTATGTTACCCGCCGGCCCTTAAAGAATATATTTGCCAAGTTTGAGCAGATTCTATTAGTATTTACGCCAAGCCGTACTGTTTTATTACTTGTATGTAAAGATTGACGTAACTTTTTTGTTTGTGAACCGATTTAAATGAAACAAACACTAAATGTTATGGGAAGCTTGCCACAATACATCAGTGAAAACCGCATTCAAATCGGTTCAGTCGTTTCTGAGATTAGCGCGTTCAAACGCACAGACAAACAGACAAACCGACAAACAGACAAACCGACAAACAGACAAACCGACAAACAGACAAAATTTTTAAAAACTATATTTTTGGCTTCGGTTACATAAATAGAGAGTGTATAAATTGGTTTTCTTTTTTAATATTGAATGTACAGACACGGGTCGTTTACGATTTTATTATATGTATAGAATAGATTTTCCTTTCGGGGGTAGTCACAGCACTAGTCGACGCTTTAAGGCGTCGTTGGCGCCGTGGCGTGGGTGTAACTTTATAAGTAAATTTTTTGATGAGTTAATTTTTAGTATTACGTGTCCAATTATACTATAGCTCAATGTTTTAATGCATAATTATAGTAGTCGAAGTCAATATGAAGAGTTTTAAATGTTCCTGATTCAGAAAATTGACATTAGCCAAGTTTTATTCGTCATTAAAAGTTGAAATGCGATGGACGCTTTAAGACGTCATTGGCGCCTCGATCAAGTTATTGAATGACGCTTTAAACCGTCTTTGGCGGTCTAGTGGTTGAAGTTTCGAAGTGGTATTTGCAGTCAAGTACTTTATTTTTATGTTTGTTAAATTAGGTATGTCCCCATGTGCAGAACATAAGAATTTTCTTCTTGTTTTCTTCATTTCCTTATCAAGACTTTTAAGCCAATTGTTAAAAGCATCACAGGTCATCCAGCATCATCCAACCTTAGTGTTTGACGTATACTCTGTTAGCAAATTATTGACATTTTTAAAACATTGTGGTCTTTTGTATTGATGATGGTGATGAGTGGTGTAAGTTTGTATGTCCCGGTACAGTTTGTCCCTAGCAACACTGTTAAGCGAAAGCTATTTTTCCCGCCATGACACTTATCACCTTTGAATGATAAGGTATTGTCAGGTAAACATTTATAGAATAGTCCTGTTTCATCGACGTTAAAGATATTTTCGGGGTCATATCCCACGGTCTGCATTGCAACTTTTTCTTTCCACTCATCACATACTTGTTAAATGGAATGGTGACGCAGTGACCGCTTCTTGGACATCAAGTATTTCATCGTCGGATAGCAGGTTGAGATTTTCCATCGACGATGGCAGTGACGGCGCTGGCGATGATTGTTCGTCTACCGTATGTCGAATTAGAAACTGTCGGATTCATTTTCAGACTCCGTCGACGAATCGTCATTCGATGATTTTCTGCCCGATTTTGTGATAAGCGCACAAAGCTTTCTGCGTCTTGCGAAGGATGGCTGTACTCCGCCCTAAGATAAACAAGCTTAATTAACCCTCCATGCCATGCAAAAATCAAAACGAACATACATTCCATAAAAAATACCAGAAACCAACAACCAGATCTCCAACAAAACTTGGTGTTGATTGTTGTTCCTGAATTGAAAATATTCAAACATCAGTCAACAACTATTAAATTATATACATACATATTTGCATGGAAAATGTGTATATTAAATAATAAAGAACCTCATTTGAAGAAATTAGAAGAAGAGAGTTCTTCATAAAATATTTCAAGTAAGTATATATTATTTACACTAAATACTTCATTACTTTTGGGGTACTACAAATCATATACTCATATTCATTAAAAAAATTAACTACTATACATATTTACATGATTTGATTTTAGACAGTGAATTGATAACATAAAATACTGTACATAATTGGTTTTGTATGGTAACTTTAGTAAGTTAGGATATTTTAATCATTTGTGTTAGACAAAACAACTTAACATTGGAAATATTGGTACTGGATTTAGGCCTATTAACTGGGTAGAAGCCAGCAAAGAGGGGCTATTTTCAGAGCTCTGTCCGGCTGGGGTCTAAAAATTTTAAAAGTAACATGTAGGTAAGTAAATAAATTAAAACTTTCTTAATTTATAAAAAAATATTATTATTGTAAACAATTTAACTTACTTAAAAAAATGGTCTAATTTCTAAATGCCTGTTGTTACAGTACAATATCTTTGTGCTGTATCTACAATCTACATCGCAATCTTACGATCTTTATCGCACGTTCAATATCTACTAAATGTTTCTACTATCCGTGATCAACACGTAGTCGTTAGTATATAAGATGCACCTTTGGATAATTATAACCAGACTATACTACAACTTTGTCTCATTTACGCCTAACCATATACTGTCAAGAAGTTTGGCAAATTGGTGACCCCGACGAACGAATACGCAGCAAGAAACATGGCACAATCACCATGCAAGGCGAACATAAATCAGCAAGGAACACTTGAAGTAGCCGCTGGCACCTCGGTTTTATCTCGCATTCCGGAATTTTGGAAAGACCAACCAAGATTATGGTTCACGCAACTAGAAGCCATATTAGCACCACAGAAGCAAGGAGACGAATACAAATACTGTACAGTAATAGCAAAATTATCCAAGGAAGAAATACTACAAGTTAGTGACCTAATCACTTCACCACCGACTACAGATAAATATAAAAACATCAAGGAACGTTTAATTGATTGTTACGAAGAAACAGAACAGCGACAGTTTCAAAAATTAATATCAGAGACAGAACTCGGTGATCAAAAACCTTCGCAGTTATTACGTCAAATGCGAGTCCTCGGGAGAGGAAAAATCAGTGACGAAACAATTAAACTACTATGGTTCAGGCTTTTACCAACATCAGTTACTACGGTTCTAGCAGTTACGGAAGACATGGAAATTGACAAACTGAGCCAAATTGCAGACAAAATAATAATGAATTCAAAAGTAACCGAAATATCAGCTGTTAGCAACGACACTTCAAACGACAACAATACAGCATGCATTTTAGCCCAGCTAGCAAAATTACAGATAGATATTGACGCAATTCAGCAAGGTCAATATGGCTATCGACCCAGCACGCACAATCATTTCAAGAAACGTCAACAATTCCCGATTATGAGGCCGAGAACAAACTATAGAGGAGCAAATCGATTTTGTTACTACCACGAAAGATTCGGAAAACATGCAAGGAACTGCATTAAACCATGCGGTTGGAAACCAATGGCTTACGTACGGAACCAGGGAAACGAATAAGAGCACAGACAACGGCGAAACTCTGTGCAATCCACCCATCCAATCGCCTCACCATTACCGACCGAAAAAGTGGTATGAAGTTTTTAATTGACACGGGCGCAAATATTTCAGTCATTAGCAAGCAACAGAGATATTCAATTTTACAAAATGAACAATACACACTATACGCTGCAAATGGGACTAAAATTAGGACTTACGGCGAGAAGACGCTTACCTTGAATTTAGGACTACAACGATGTTATAAATGGAATTTTATAATCGCCGATGTTACACAACCAATAATTGGAGCAGATTTTCTAGAGCACTATAAACTATTAGTCGACATAGCAGGTCGCAAACTTATCGACAAAGTTACAGAGCTGACAACGCATGTAACTTCAGAAAAAGCGACACAACAAACAATTCGTACTATCGCAGTGGGAACGAATTCACGTATTACGCAACTTTTAAACAAATACGAAGACATCACGAAAGAGTCCTCTCTACGCAATGCGCCCAAACATAAGATTGAACACCACATTATCACTACAGGGCCACCCGTCGCAGCTCGGGCAAGACCATTACCTCCAGAAAAATACGACATAGCCAAAAAGGAATTTCAAAATATGATAGAGCTCGGAATTTGCCGACCGTCAGATAGCCCATGGGCAAGCCCATTACATATGGTAAAAAAGAAAAATGGCGAATGGAGACCGTGCGGAGACTATCGAATGCTCAATAGCACGACAGTACCGGACAAATACCCACTACCAAGATTAACTGACTTTACATACATATTAGAAAATAAGAAGATACTAAGCAAGATAGATATACGCAAAGCATACCACTGTATTCCTGTTAAAGATATAGAGAAAACAGCCATCATCACACCTTTCGGACTTTTTGAGTACTTAAGAATGCCTTTCGGATTACGCAATGCGGCACAAACATTTCAACGATTCATGGATTCCTTATTTAGAGATTTAAACTTCGTATTTATATTTGTAGACGACTGTCTCATCGCATCGGACAACGAAGATTTGCATTATCAGCATTTAGAAACGGTTTTCAAACGTTTACACGAGAATGGAATAACCATTAATCTCGAAAAATGCGAATTTCTCAGAAGGGAAATAGATTTCTTAGGTTATCATATAACGAGCCAAGGAATACAACCTACCGAAGAAAATTACAAAGCAATCATGGAATTTCCCAAACCGAAAACAATTCAAGAATTAAGACGATTTTTGGGCATGGTCAATTTCTACAGAAGTAATATTCCACGCGCAGCGGAAAATCAAGGAATTTTAAACGAATATCTACATGGTTCAAAAAAGAACGATAATTCACCTGTTCCTTGGACAACGGAAGCAGACAAAGCTTACGAAAAATGCAAGGAAAGCATGAAAAACGCAGTGTTAACAGCGCATCCTTCCCGCAACGCATCACTAGCGCTCATGACCGACGCTAGTGCTACTTGCGTTGGTGGAGTTTTACAACAAAAATCCGGACGCAATTGGGAACCATTAGGTTTTTTTTCACAAAAATTGAGCGAAACTCAACAAAAATATTCTACGTTTGACAGAGAGCTGTTAGGAATATACATGGCCGTCAAACACTTTCACAGATTAATCGAGGGAAGAGAATTTACAATATTTACGGATCACCGACCTTTGACATACGCATTCTTCCAAAAACCATCATCAAACGATACACCGCGACGGGTCCGGCAGTTAGATTTCATTTCACAATACAGTACCAACATTCAACACATAAGCGGACGTGACAATATTACCGCCGATGCCTTATCTCGAATAGAGGAAATATACGTGCCATCACCTATCGATTACGCTGAATTGGAAAAATGTCAATCAACAGATAATGAACTAAGTAAATTACGTGACAATAAAAGATTAAAATTCAGAAACATTACGCTTCCGGGTTCCACAATAAACATCACCTGCGACACGTCTACTGGAAAAAGCCGCCCCTACTTACCAAAGCAATTTCGCAAACAAATTTTCGATACCATTCATGGTATGAGCCATCCAGGAAAAAGAACTACGAGAAAAATGATAACCCAAAGGTATTTATGGCCGTATATGAACAAAGATATCAATAATTGGTGTAGATCATGTATAGCCTGCCAAAAATCAAAAATACAACGACATACGATATCACCTCCTGGTACATTTATGACAGCGCAACGTTTTGAACATTTACATATTGACATCGTCGGACCACTTCCGATTTCACAAGGGAAGAGATATTTAATCACAATCATAGATCGTTGTACGTCATGGCCCGAAATATTTCCGGTAGAAGATATAACGGCAGAAACAGTAGCCAAGACACTTTTCGAAGGATGGATTACTCGTTTTGGATGTCCATTGCGCATTACTACGGATCAAGGCCGACAGTTTGAATCAAGAATATTTGAGTCACTCTCACAATTTTTGGGAATACATAAAATTAGGACAACACCTTATCATCCGCAATCCAATGGAATGATAGAGAGATTTCATAGAACTTTAAAGGTGGCGTTAATGACAAGAGAATCCAACGAAAATTGGTTAAAAGAAATTCCAACAGTTTTACTCGGGTTGCGGAGTAGCTTGCGAGAAGACACAGGTTATAGTTCAGCAGAGATGACATATGGAACGCCAATACGACTCCCTGGAGGATTTTTTGAGTCATCAGCAGCACAGTTATCAACGTACGAAGAGTTTGTAAAACAAATTCAAAAGGACATCACACAAATGACATCAATTCCGAAAAGAAAAAACCACAACCAAGCTATATTTGTGCATCCCGAACTCAAAGAATGCTCACACGTATTTGTTCGGTGTGATAGAATTAAGAAAGCCCTGACACCGCCGTATGAAGGACCCTACCCAGTAATTAGTAAAACAGATAAAACATTTTGCATTAGAATTAGGGATAAAGAGACAGTGATATCAATTGATAGATTGAAACCAGCATTCATGATCAATGACGAATCAAACTACGTGCCAGATTCAAAGGATTTATACAGACATTCACACACGTACACTACACGATCGGGACGTAAAGTAAAGCCAGTAGTGCGTCTATAAAAAATCGCTGATATAAGCAAGCCATTCGTATATATATTAACATAGATCTTAACATATACCATTAATTCACAACTACTCGTAACAACAAGACATCTAAAATGGGAAATCAAAGTTCTAAGGACCAGATAACATACAATACGGACAGTTGCCTCAATCAAAACGAAGCGGACAAACTCCGTAACCTGATCCAGGAGGATTTACGGTGGACAAGAAATGTTGCAATGGGACAGATTATTTTAACAATCGGCGTGATCCTACTTTACGGCATAATGAAAACACTGGACAGAAGAATGAAGAGTTTAACGGAAAAAAATAATAAACACTCGTGCAACAGCTAAGTCAAAATTACATACGTCAGCAAATCACACCACAACAGGCGTCATCAAATTCCACCGCGTACAATAGCATTATTATTTATATACATCAGCAAATAACTAGTAAGGTCTAGGTCAAATTTATATTGTAAACACTATTACCATAATAATATTTTTTTTTTTTTAAAGGAGGGTGTACTGTTACAGTACAATATCTTTGTGCTGTATCTACAATCTACATCGCAATCTTACGATCTTTATCGCACGTTCAATATCTACTAAATGTTTCTACTATCCGTGATCAACACGTAGTCGTTAGTATATAAGATGCACCTTTGGATAATTATAACCAGACTATACTACAACTTTGTCTCATTTACGCCTAACCATATACTGTCAAGAAGTTTGGCAAACCTGTCACCAGTGGCAAAGCTGTCGCCACCCATTAAGGCCAATATCCTCTCCTCAATCTCAGAAAGCTCCACCACCTCTTTACCACCACCAGTCTTATTTCTAGTTTTATAGCGTAATGCACCCTTCTTCTTAACAGCACTTTTTTATCAGCCCAATACTAAAAACAGTTTTACACATTTAAATGTAAGTAACTATGTATACTTACTATGCGTAAAAGTAATTGTTAACAAAATTACAAACTTTAGTCCATTGTTTCCATGTTTTAACACAGCCCCCTAAACTATTGAGTTCAAGCGCCAGTTTCTCCCAACTTTTACGGACTGTGTCCCTTGCACTGGAAACTTTTGAAAAACCTTTCGCTAGGCTTGGATTCTACTCCAAAAAATTTAGTAGGCCGTGAACTTGGGCTGTTGAAGAGTGAGCCGCTCTTTCTACAGGGCTATAATTAAAACAAAACAATTACAATAGGGGTTGGCTAACTATCATAGAAACTAATATTAATAACAAAATTATATACTTACTTCATGTTTTATTCGGTATTTTATTAATTAGAACACAAAAACAAACTTTTATTTAACTTGAAAGCAATTCTTACTTCTAAACGTCAATCGGCTTGTAAACAAACTTAAACTACCGTGAAATGGTGCATCTTTGCCTTAGGTTTAAAGTAACATGCATGTAATTTGAAAATTTACGACAAATTTTGAACTTTGTCTAGTTAGGGATAAAGCTTATTTTCATGGGCATCGTAAGTGTACTTAAAACATCGTTTAATTTATTTTATTTTCTAAGTATTATCAATTTGATCAATGGGCAAAGTTGGGCCAAAAAACTGTAACATTGCCTGCATGAATTTTGACGGTCTTAACAACATAAATACATAATTTTTGCACATGAACTTAAACTTTATTAATAACTAGCTGTGCCCGCGACTCCGCCTGCGTGGACATTCGGAAACAGCAGAATTGGATTCTATTTAGTATTTTATACGCCAAGCCCTACTGTTTTATTACATGTATAGCTGTGCCCGCGACTCCGTCTGCGTGGACATTCGAAAACAGCTAAATTATTTTAAATATATTAGCTAAGTTTGAGCGGATTCTATTTAGTAGTTTTTACGCCATGCCGTACTATCTTATTACATGTATAGCTGTTGGCTGCGACTTCGTCCGCGTGTATTTCGGATAAAGCACCAGTAGTAAATTGAACTTTTAACTAAAAATAATACCTACCAGGCAGGCTTTTTGAAGTAGGTTAAAAATCTTTAAAACACTTATTTATCTAAGAATACTTTCTGGTATTTTTTTAACGAAACCGCAAAAATTGAACGGTAATTACGGAAGTTACAAAAAGACTTGAAAATTATATATAACTGAAGAAGAGAACATACATAAATCCGGTGCGTGCGTTTTTTGAGTTTCTGTACATTAAAACTACTATAGAAAAAAAAGGCAGGAATAAAAGACAACCTTGACGAACTGATTGGCGCAGTGGCTAAGCGATTGGACTGCTGTGTTAGGAGTTGCGGGTTCGATTCCTGCACGGGACAAAATTTTTCATTTTTAATCACATTAAGATTCGTCGCAGGTAATATTATGTTTAAAAAATTAAATATTCTGGTAATCACTGGTTTCAATATGTTCATCGTGGCATCTAGGTATGGGTGTCGGTGTATATGTCAATGTTGAATGTATGTCCTCGTTATTTACGGATGTTGCTTGGGGTGTTTAATAAGAAAAATCGTCCATGGTGTTTGATTGATTCACAAGAGGTTTTTGTTTTGATGTGGATGGTTCATAAACAGATGTATAGTTTGATTGATTTACAGGAGAATTTCGCTTTGTTGTGAATGGTTCATGAATAGATCTTGTAGCTTCAATATACTGTGGTGCTTCTAATATTTCTGAATATTCGATTTTTGCCTTATTAACAATAAGCAATACATCTCTTTTCACTTGTAGTTGCAACTTTTTCGGTAAAGATTATACTGTAGCAGCCATTGATTTGAAAAATATATCTATTGGATGTTGACCTTCGGCATTTTTAGAATCTATATATTTTTTTAATATCTCAGCTGTGGTTATGTTTTGTGATCAAGAACACGAGTTTAGTGAATTTGAATGTGACATATGTGATTGTGGCCGTGATTGAGGAGAATCCAAGAAAGAATCTTGTATCTCCTCGGAAGACGAATCTAAACTAGATACCTGCGCTCTATTTAGTAAAAATGTTTTAAGAATTGGAGTTCTCTTTCGTGTTTTATAGGCCTTTGTGGTTTTGCAGAATCACCACTTTTGCTTGTTCTATTTTTATCGCTTTTCGATAGTTGTTTCAGATATTCGTCCACATCTTGAGACATTCTTGAGCTGGAAATAAAATAATACACATATAAATGAATGGTTTATTTGTTGAATGTATGTGTCCAGAACCCGCAACACAGGTGATATTATGTATAATGTTTCGAAATCCGTATATTATCAAAAGTGCGTAGGTAGGTATATTTATTATAAATTGTCAAATTATAATAAATATCAACCCTACCTAAACTAGTATTAGTATTTTCTTTTTGTTCTCGATGACCTTGGCCGTCCAGATTTTGGTTTTTCTAGTGTTGAACCAGTCTCTTCAAACTTTTTTACCCATTTTCGAATGAGAGGAATGCTTGGCGCATCATTTAAATGGCGTAAATTCACAGTCACTTTAATTGCTAGTTGCAAGCGTTGCTTCCGCGTTGGAGCAGGATCTCATATCCATGTTCTTTTCACAAAATTCTTGAACATTTGACGGCTTGCTCGACATCATACTTTGAAATATTTCATGAGTTGATTGTCCTTGCCATAAATCAGGCCCGAATGGTGATCAATTCTGGCGGCGGCCACTTAGCCGATACTATTTACTACTTAATAAAAAAATATTTAAACATCAAATAAACACAATCCATAAACGAAACAACGTTTTAATTCATTAAATAAAAAATAAACATTTATTATGCATGTTAAATCGACTAATAACTTTTAGATTTTATTTCAAATCACCAGGCAATTAAATATTTGTAACAGTTTCTGGTGTAAATCTATAGCGAGCGTGAAATTCTCTGATGGAATATTTTGTGAAGGAATCAGTATGATCTCGCAAATATCGCATTGGCCCAGCTTTCCTGAACCTTCTCACATAGTTCACAATCTCTATACCTAAAACTTAAAAATCTGACATATTCCTTGACATTGGATAAAAATTAACACAAATTATTTACCATGAACACAAAGACAACGTCAGTCATGGACGTCAAATCTCTCATTATGTAGTTAAGGTGCTGGGTTACTTAAGGCTATATAGGAGAGTAATATATCCTGTATAGAGATCCCCCTCGCAAAATATATTGAAAACTGCTAATGGAAATTGATCGGATAAATAGCGCCATCTATTATCGCCATCCACAAACTTGTGATAAATATACAGGGTCAATGACCGGCCAAATTTTAAAATTACCATCTTTTCATAAATCCAAAAATGTATGTTAGGCATTACAATCAAATAATAATAAACAGTAATGAAAACATGCAATTGAAAATATCCAGAAAAGTTTCTTTGAACTCTACAAGGACAACGACCTCTAATGCAGCGCAGCGGTACCTACAAGTATGTACCTATCAGCTGTGCAGCGCGCACGATGTATTATGTTATCTTCGTTAATTATAAAAAAGTTTGGTTTTAATTAATCATAAAATGACTACTGAGTCAATGTATGGTTTATTGAAATTTTCCCTTAATACTTCACGGGCTTCGGACCGGCATAATAACAAACTTGTAAATCTTTATCTTATCTGTGATAATACTACAGGGTATTAGGGACAGACCATGGACGTAATATAGCTATTATTATTACGTCCATGGGACAGACTTCCAAACCGTTATCGATAAAACTTTATGCTACGGTCACACGCGCGGCATGCAGCCCATCCCGGGCCGGCGGACATTCAAGCTGTTCACACGCACGCCGCGCCGTCGTGTCAGTCAGTGCCAGAATGGCGAGCAGCGAGGATCTCGGTGTTGTTGCTGCCATATCCTTTGGCTTAACTTATTTTTATTGGAAAAAGAAACAAAATTATGAACGACGTAGAAAAAGAAAAAGACTGCAAAGAAGGTGGTGGATGATAACAGTTCACAAAAATCGTACCAAGTACATTGTACCTGTGTTTTCTCCGATCGTGATTCAGTGGTGTAAAATGCTTACAAAATTACCCATTTATGATTTTAGTTTATTTTTAAAAACAATTTGCATTCACAGATTGTAACCTCCACCCGTTTTATCTACACCTATAAAATGGTAGCAGAATAAAACGAGCGTGTACCTTTTAAAATATTTAATTAGAAACAATAAATAACCTAACTACTAGTCGGAGGCACACAAATTTGTGAGTCGTGGGTTAGTGCCGTCTGTTGTCACCTCTGCAGCGACAGGTACCTCCCTTTAATGCAGTGGAAGCCCCTCCCGGTCGGAGATGGAAGTCGGCCAAAGTCCTCGGTAGTACGGCGAAGGTCAGAGGAGAACGACGAATTGTCCGACTTGCTAGTTGGGTGGTCCGCGGCACCCGTCCAATAATCTGGTCGTCGACTGTGGTCGCAGATCGTGGTCGCAGATCGTGGTCGTCGAATGTGGTCGTAGAACGTGGTGGTTGAATGTGGTCGTAGAACCTGGAATCCACCGTTCCAGTATATCAGTACAGGGCCTAATATCCTCCGTGCTGGGGGGTACCACCGACGTCTACCAGGAGAAAGTACCACCTAGCTGTAGTAGTATTGACGTGGTGGTACAGACCAGAACGGAGTTCACAAAAAAATAAGCTAGTTTAAGCAAAAGAAGTCAAATCATTCATAGCAAGAAAGAGAATTTTAATATTCGATTATTATTTTATTTAATGTGTGAAGGTAGAAGAATTTATTTTTATATACGTTTTTTACTAGCATGATTCAGCGACAAATTTTAAAAGCAAGATATTAGGTGCTAATTAATGCATGATAATGATGAATGATTAACAGTACACAGAAATTAAGTATAATAAATGGTACGAAAGTGAAATGTGTGATTTATGTGCTATTTAAAACTTACCCTAATACGGGATCAACACCAACTTGAAAAGTATACTTAAAAATATTTAAATTGCTGTGACGGCACTGATTTGTCCTTACAAAATAATTTGACGAGACAAAAAGTAAATTGATTTATGTACGATCGTTTTCTAATATGGCGCTCGCTAGGACGCAAAGCGATACGTGCACTCTCACATCAGCCTAGAAGCGACTATGTCAGCTGCGCCGGCGCAATGGCTTCCTTATTATTTCCGAACACCCCCACACCGCTAGAGCGCAAGTTCCGGGCGCGTTCCGAGATAAATGCCATCAAATAACGTAGCATTAGTTTAATGTAAATATTAAATCGTAGTTTTAATTTAGATTTTGTATAGTTTTGTATTTAATTAGGGTTTGTAACTATATTGTTATTATTTAATTATATATGTAAGAAAATGTAAATTAAATATTTTATGTTTTTGTAATCAAACAAACTAGAACTAAGTTTAGTTATGAAACGTCATGTAACGTTCCGTTACAAGATTTTAATTAAAAAAATTAAAATTAATTTAAAATTTTAACAAAATATTAAAATTCGTAGAATTAAATAGAATCTGTGAATGCAGTTGTTTATTGTAAATTGCTCTATTTTCAATATTTTAAGCCTTAAAATATTGAAAATAGAGCAATTTAAGGTACTTCCCCTCGATGAAGCATCGCCGTGGGACACCCTGTGTATTTCACACTTCCAGGGCAGGGCAGGCCAGGGCCAGGGAAAATACATAATTTGTTTTTCGTTTACAGGGAGTTCTTGCATGAACCGTCTGGAGAGTTCGATAATTTTTGTCGAATGACCTTTACTGATTTTGAAGTGCTGAGTAAAATTTCACCGATAATTTCTAAGCAAGACACAGATTTCAGAGAAGCTATTCCAGCAAAATTTCGTCTTATCATGACGCTAAGATTTTTAGCATCTGGTGATAGCTACAGAAGTCTACACTATCTGAATAAAGTCTCCATATATCAGGAATTATACGGGAAGTCTCTAGAGCTCTTAATGAAGTTCTAAAAGATGAAGTAAAGGTAGTTATATTTTTAAGGTTTTTTATTGACAAAATAAACACAAATCACCACAAATTACTGAACTAAAATAAAGATATCAAAGACAAAAATCAGACACTGACAACAAAATTTTTGGCAAACAAAAACAATGACAATTAATTATTAGGTTCATTCATGGTTCACTTGTTTCATTAGATCCAAATGTTTCAAATGAATTTCCTAATGCAATTTGTATAATGTTAGGTTTAGTCTGGATTGAGTCCGTATTTGTGGATTGTGTGTGCAGGTTGGATTGAGTACGTGTTTGCTGATTGTGTGTGTGCAGGTTGGATTGAGTACGTGTTTGCGGATTGTGTGTGTGCAGGTTGGATTGAGTACGTGTTTGCGGATTGAACATAATATGGAGATTGGACTGAATAAATGTCTGACTAGATTAAGTGTGTGTTTGCAGACTGAAAAGATGGGGGTTGGATTGAGTGTGCGTTTGCAGATTGAAAGGATGGGGTTTGCATTAAGAGGTCGTTTGCACATTGAATAGATGTGCAAGATCTGAGAGTTCAACAGGTTGACTTGATGCATGAATGTTTGAAATTGGTTCGGAATATGAGCTTAAAGTACTTGAAGCTCGGCTTCGCTTCGCTTGTGATCTGCATGAAGTCGATACTGACGGTGGTCTAGAATATGGGTTTGAATATAGTGGAGATGGTGTTTCACGTCTAGGTAGCCTGCACTGAATTCTATTAACAAATATGCCATCTATTTCATACATTATTAATTTACGTTCGTCTTTGGACAGTTCTCGCAGTTTTGTAGCCAAAAGCTTGGCGTAGAGATCGCAGACATCATCTTCTTTAATTGCAGTATGTGATTGACGTTGTCCTAAAACATGAGTCAATTGACCGAATGCTGTAGCCATTTGCTGCTCGGCTGTATTAGGTACTGAGCGACGACGGCTATTTTTTGCTTGAGTAGGCTGCATCTGTGAGGTTGGAGTCTTTGGCGATTGTAATGTTTCCATCACTTCGCTATCAGTTCTTTCGTTGTCGATAGCTTCATGTAGTTCGGTGTTTTTTCATCTCCAAAAGGTTCCTTTGGTATTTGTGAATCATGTGATTCTGATGACGTTGATGGTGTCTGTAAAAAAGGTATTTTAATTAATTTAATGCTAATATATGCTATTATTATTTCAGATGCCCACAACAGCGGACGGTTGGTTAGATATCGAAAAAGGATTTAGAAGAAAATTTCCACACTGTATCGGATCAATAGACGGCAAGCATATCGTAATGGAAAACCCTTATCACAGTGGAACCGAGTTTTATAACTATAAGAAGACTTTTAGCATTGTTCTAATGGCACTAGTGGATAGCAATTATAAATTTATATTTGCCGACATAGGAAGCCAAAGAAGAATAAGTGATGGTGGTGTATTCAACAATTCATTGTTACGAAAAAAAATCTGTAGAAACGAATTAGATCTACCCACACCATGTCCTCTTCCCGGATCAAATATTGATGTGCCATATCGACGATGAAGAATCAATACCTCCCAACTAACACTTTGACGATTTTCGTTTTATAGCATTTTCGTGCTTAAAATAGGGTAATACATAGGTGCATAAAGGTCATTTCTCTGTAACCAGTCATTTAGAGAAAATACCAAAGTGTAGCAATACCTGATAAAAAGAGTTACGTAATTTTTGCCGGCAATATATTCTAACTACATCCTGACGCGGCCGCTCTGTGCTTTCATTCGAATCGTACTGACTGGTCGCGACTTGTCGATTCCGGAGGTATGTTGGCAGCTTGGTAAGGAACATCGTGCGCGGGAGGGGCAATCAGTTAGTTATTGGCGGCGAACGCGGCAAGACAGCACTACTTTGTTCATCGAGTCGTTTCTATGTTTACTATTAATAACTAACTTGAGTGAATTTAGTGTTATTTGTATATAGAAAAGACAATATTAAGTTCCAACAGGTATGTAAACTGATTATTTTCTTAATATTATGATTGTTAAAAGCTGTTTTCATTCAATTTCAATGGTTCCATTGCACATATTAGTTATTGTTTTTTTAGTTATGTAAATAATTCATGTAGATACTAGTTATTGCTCTATTATATTTTTATCTTTTTTATAGGATGTCACGTAATAATAGACCATATCAAGGCCTACGAGGAAGAAAAATTTTGGAAATCCTCGATATTAATAGCGTAACAAGACTGAGGCATTCTACGGAACAAGATTATAGGGACATTTTTGGAACCAATCACCAATATGTAAGAACGTTACCTTTATAATTATAATGATTTTATCTATGTGTTTAATTCGAAAATAACAAGCATATTTTTACTTTTACATGTAGCTACGTGTTGACGACGACAAAATGTATCAGCCCGATAGCTGTCTGCCAGGCAAGGTATCTGAAACAAATTCCACTCCGAGTCGAAATAATGACGAACTCTTACAATGTACGTCCCATCAGATCGCTCAAGGTACTTTAGATAATGATGGTAGCATGTCAAACATTTTGGGAGGCGACAATCTTGAGGTTTGTGATCAAGAAATGATTGGTCCACCAGATTTAAATTGTATTCAACCTTCTACAATCATGTCTCGCACACCAAGCCTTGACAGTGTTGAGCTTAACGTTTACGAAGTGTTGCAGCTGCCAGATACAACTCATTTAGAACCCACCGAAATTAAGCAACCAATCATAAGTCCTACTATAGAGCTTGAACCGCACATGGGCCATCCATCAGAATTTAGTCATATTGAGCTCAATGATAACGTTGAATCTTCTAATAAAACTTCTAATTTAATTACGGCCCGGTTACCTTTGTGCCTCGTTAGATCCTGGTCGCATTCTGATTTAACACAGGATAATGATTGCCCCTTTAAAACACTAAGAAAAAGTCATTCGCTACCAATATTGACAGCTGAAAATAGTGATCCTGCTTTATTTAATCGTGATAGTCCTTCGATAATAGCAGCTTGTATTCAGGATGATTACCCCCCTTCAAGTACTGTTGGCTCTCAAAGTGTGGATATCTCAACAACTGATTGTGAATCAGAGCCAGAATTCGGAAACATGGATGAAGGTAGAAAGCGAAGACGCATCGCTGAACCCAAGCTTTGGAAAAGAAACCTAGCAAAAATACGAAGGATGAAAGGTATAGAATTTTTAGGTTACTCTAGACCTTCGAACGGAAAGTTTAAACAGGATACCATAAGAAGTGCTAGACAGTTAGGTGAAAGATGTAATTCTACATTTTGTAGGAAAAGTAAATTAAGAGGTTGTAGTCAGGTGAGTGAAGGAACTAGGCAGCAAATTCATACTTATTTTTGGGAACATTTAAACTGGGATCAGCGCAAAATTTATGTAAAATCATTAGTAAACTCTTCTAATACATCACGAAAGACAAAGACACGTCAACAAACTTCAAGGCGAGAACAAACAGTTACTTATAGTTTACCCATAGAAAAAGATGGATCTAATAAAGTACAAGTATGTAAAAAAATGTTTTTAAGCACGCTTTCTTTGGGATCATTAACAGTTTATTCTTGGGTCAAAAGTGGTGAGTTTGGCATGCTTTCAAACCAAGAAGAAAGTAACTTAACACGTGCTTCTCCATCAAACTCAAAAAATGATCGAAAAATTGCCATTCTCGATGAGTTTTTTGATGCTTTGCCAAAACTACCATCGCATTACGCGCGTAAAGATACTAACAAGTTGTTTTTAGAGTCAATATACAGTTGTTTCAGTGAATTATTTAAGACTTACAAGAATTATTGTGCCGAAAACGAATATCCTCAAGTTTCTAGATTTACTTTTGAGAAACATTTCCATCAGAAAAACTTGTCACTTTACACCCTTAAAAAGGACATGTGTGACGTTTGTTGTAGCTATAAAACAGGAAACTTGAATGAAGCGGATTATCAGATTCACATAATTAAAAAGGATAGAGCACGACAAGAAAAGGATAACGACAAAAAGAAAGCCGCAGCAGGTGAATTAATACTCTTAACCATGGACCTACAAGCAGTTAAGGTTTGCCCATGTTTGAACGCTAGCGCATTATATTTTAAGACCAAGCTTGCTGTACATAACTTTACAGTATACAATTTAAAAGCATTGTACATGTTACTGGTTTGACGAAACAGCTGCTGACCTGACGTCTAGCACTTTTGTTTCGTTTGTAATTAATTACCTGGAAAAGCATTGTGTTAGCCAACAGCTGCCTATTACTATATTTTCTGATGGATGCACTTACCAAAATCGCAACGCAGTAATGTCGAACGCACTATTATATTTTAGTAAAAAGTATAATATTACTATAACTCAAAAGTTTTTAGAACCCGGCCACACGCAAATGGAATGCGATTCAGTCCACAGCACCATTGAACGTCAACTTAAGAATAAAGAAATTTACGTGCCAAGTGATTATTCCACTTTAACCAAAGCAGCACGGAAATCTCGTCCATATGAAGTGGAACAAATTGATTACACCTTTGTTAAAAATTATGCGGCAACTGAAAACTTATTTTATAAAAGTATTAGGCCGGGACGTAAAGTCGGAGATCCGCAAGTGGTAGATATAAGAGCCCTAAAATATAATAACAATATGAGCATAGTGAAGTGTCGGGAGTAATAAATAAAAGGACGTAAACTTGTAGCGAGCGTATAATGCGAACTGGACGGTTACAATGATGTAGGCTTATTTATACGTGACCTTACTTACTAATTTTCTTATGTGGGTAAACCCAAATATATTACAATCCTCCACCTTAAATAATGCATATCCTAAATTATAATATAAAACTAAAATACACAAAATATATAACCTTAACACTAACTATTTTATATCTTACAACTGTTTACAACGCTATACAAACATAATTGAAATAGAAACTTAGTCTTCGATAGCTACCAGTATAATTTAATCCAGAAATAAGTGAAATAGGTAAATGTTTAGCTATCACAATATTGGGGCAGTCTTTTTAAGCGACACGCCCGTACAGGACGGGGGCGGACTACCTCTGGAACAGCATCCTCGGATTGGGGAACTATCACCTGTTCCTCAAGACTGGGTACATTACTGAGAGGTACTGATCCAGAAGCAGATGTAGACGGCAACTCAACGGTAGTCGCGGTTCGAACCGGACTGAACTCCCCCACGCTCCGAGGGCTCCGAGTCTCTCCGGGAACAGACGCTGGCTTCGTCACCTCGGGATCAAGAGAACTCCGTTCAGATGTGCTAGTCGGACAACTCAATGAGCTTCGCGATCGCTGTCTTAACTGGTCAATGTGTCTATGGCTTTTCTTGCCTGAACAGTCCATAACTTTATAATCTGTAGTACCCATTTTGTCTACTACCTGCCCCGGACTCCATTTTTCATTTCCCCTATATTGTCTCATCCATACTTCCTCTCCTATCTCTAAAGAACGTTTGACGTCCGTTCCTGCTTTCTGTTGTCGTTCCTGAGCCTTCCTGACTTTATTTTCTATATCTGGTTTTAGTGCATCTAGTTTGGTACGTAAATTCCTACCTAGCATCAATGTGGCTGGACTTTCCCCTGTTGAACAGTGCTCCGTATTACGGTAATGCAAAAGGAAAGTATTTAAAAATAAATTAATGTTTCCTTTTTGTTTATAAGCTTTTTTTATAATTCTTTTAACCGTACGCACTGCATTTTCTGCAGCCCCATTCGATGCTGGGTGGTACGGAGCAGAAAAAACGTGATCTACACCCTGACTAGCCAAAAAGTCTGCCATTTCCTTGCTCGTGAACGGTGGTCCGTTATCTGAGACTATCTGTCTCGGTAAACCCCATCTAGAAAAAACTTCGGTAAGCTTTTCAATGGTAGAACTAGCCGCCGTACTAGGCACAGGAAATACTTCTAACCATTTAGTTCTAGCGTCAACCATAATTAAATACATTTTTCCGAAAATAGGCCCTAGAAAATCCAGATGCACCCTCGCCCACGGTCTCGAAGGCCAGGGCCACGGCGTGACCGCGTGCCGCTGCGGCGCGTCCGCCTCCCCCGCGCACACCGCGCACTCCCTGCACGTAGCCTCAATCGCCTCGTCTATGCCCGGCCACCACACATAACTCCTAGCTGACGCCTTCGTCTTAACTATGCCCATATGAGGTTCGTGTAATTCCTGTAGTACCCTGGCTCGACCACTTGCAGGAATCACTACCCTGTGCCCCCACATCACGCAGCCTAGCTCTTCGTACAGTTCCTTACGGCGGTTAAAATACGGCTGTAATTCTCGAATATCATTATCCGTTGGCCACATATCAGGAATATAATTTAAAACCCTACCTAACATTGGATCTACCATAGTTTGTTGTTTAATTGTATTATAATCTAATAATAATGCATTCTGTGCAAAATGTAAATACGTTTGCTCGGGGACCCGCAGTGACTCATGGCTACTGCACGGAACCGGCAGTCTCGACAGCCCGTCCGCACCGTTTTGTTTAGTGTTTACATATTCAATATCGTACGTATAAGCAGATAAAATAATTGCCCAGCGTTGTAATCTACTCGCGGCCATCGCTGGTACACCGTGTTTTGGTCCAAATATACTTACTAACGGTTTGTGGTCGGTTCGCAAGACAAAACGTCGACCATAAACATACTGATGTAATTTTTGTAAACAAAATACGATAGCTAACGCCTCCCGATCTATTTGTGAATAATGTTTCTCGGCGTTATTCAACGCGCGTGGCACATACACTACCGGGCGGTCGCGGCCGTCGGCGCCCGGCTGTGTGAGCACACCGCCTACGCCCCGCGCACTCGCATCGCATGTCAACACTAACGGCTTGTTTGGATCATAATGAGCTAATACCTCTGCGCCTACTAATATTTTTTTAACTTTTGCAAACGCTTTTTCGCACTCCGCACTCCATTTCCAATTAACCTCTTTTTTTAAAAGTTCATACAGTGGTGACAAAATAGGTGTGCGTCAGGATTGCTCCGCCAAGTTATCAAATCAGAAAATGGTTTCAGCCAAAAATTTGTTGATATTTGTCAAAATCGAAAGAAACAAACCCCGTATTTGTCAAAGCAGAAATAAAGAAGTTATAAGCGTTTTAAGTTGGCCGCGCAATCCTGACGTCAAGGACTGCGCGGCCACGGAGATCTCAGCAACTACTTTGGGATAGAGAAATAATTCCTTTTGTCAACTCAAGTCTGTATTTGTCAAGATTTGTCGAAAAATGAATCAAAGCTCTATATCAATATTATAATTAAATATTCGCCTTGAAAGTCATGGCCGCGCAGTCCTTGATTTGCTATTTTGTTTTTAGTATTTTTTTTATTAAAATTGAAGACTTCATATAGTATAGGAGTTAAAAGGAGAAAGGTCTTAATTTGTCGAAACTGACAAAAGCTTTAAAATACGACTAAAGTGTAATTAAACAGACGAAATCAATTTAAAACACAAAACTCGTGGCCGCGCAGTCCTGACGTTACTTTAAACCATGATATCTCAATAACTATAGTAGCTAGGATTTTGCTGTAGACGTCCATATAATCCTTATATTAACCCCATTACAATGACATATCCTTTTACCCTCAACACTGTTTGGGACGCGAGTAATCTCAAGAATTATGTTACCCCATACAATGTTCTAGTAGAGTGACCATAATTTCAAGACCATAAGTTCAAGACAATACAGTCTAAGCGCATTTCTGTTCTGGTTTCTATTGTTAACTGATAAAAAACTTTTTTAATATTTAGATATTCTTATACATTATAAACAAAATGTACAGAATTATATTAATAGAATCTTGCAAGTTACTGCTCGTGGAAATGTTAATTATATCTAAAATAACGTTATAAATAGATATACACTATTTTAACAATTACTTACAGTAGAAGCACTAAAAAAAATATCATTTAAGACGTGCTCAAGAATAAATGCAGCGTTACATTCACAATTACATATAATGATATATTTTAAAATATATCGAAGCAATTCTTATTCTTAATCTGTTTGATTCTTCACTGTTAATATAACGCTGTTATATCGTTATTTCTGTGATTATTGTCAAATAAATTGAGTATACATAAATACTCTTTATTCCCAGGGTCAGTAAAAAAAAACACTGAATCAAATGCACGAGTAAATTTAATATTTTTTACAGATAAATCAGTAAAATTACTATTTTAACATTATTCTAAGTTGGTCTCTTCGGCCGCACTACAGGAGCATCGACGCGAGTTTGCCTATTGCGCTCTCTTTCTAATATTGCTTTTCATTCGCACAACTGCTGGTCAGCGGACCACCGCGCTCGCGTCGAATCGTCACGATACCAGTATTATATCTCAACGGACTGTTACTGCTGTACGTTGTGGATCCGACAGTGATATTCCGATAAAAAGGACATAAGTGTGTATTCAGTGAGAGACTTAGTGTATATTTAAACGTGATATAAATAATTACGTGATATTAATCAATATGGTGAGTTATTTATTTTTGAATTAAATTTGTTAACGATATTTATTTTGTGTTATCTACCACCATACCATGTTAAAACTTTTACCAGTTTTGCTGTAGTCAGTACTTTTACATAGGTACCTAGTTAAAAAGTAGATCGGAATAAAGTCCTAACAAATTAGGCCTTAATGAACAAGGATGGAATTGATTGTGTTTTATATAATTAATAATAATAAATAAAGCCTGGGTAAGGTAAACCTTTCCCAGGCTCTCTATTTAAAAACTAAATAGAGCGTTTAAGGTTTTGCCTAAACCAGACGCAACTTTTAACTCCTGGTAATCTCAAATTATTAAAAAGCAGTTATAAATAAATAGATATTTAAAAATATACTTTTTAATTTAATTTTCAGATAAAAGCGGGTCGCAAAGGAAAAGTCAATAGTGAAAAATTAAAAAAAATATTTCTTAAGTACGGAGATGTATGCAGAAATCGCAGTATTAAATATAATGATCCAGTATTTAAAACAATATCTAATGAGTTAGATAATACGATAGCTCCTTATGCAATCTACAAAGCATTGAAAAGGCACTACGACGAGTATTTTCAAAATGATGAAGATGATAACCTTTATTCACCCCGAGTTCAGAGTAGTTCATCTTCTTCACCGTCGCGTCATAGTGTGGCTTCATTATCGCTGACATATCAAGACAAGGTGAAAACATTTAGTTTTACAATGGACGAGCATGAATGGAAAAAATTTCAACCCGTGATGGTACATTATGCTAGAAGAGATATAAGGACCTCATCGACACACCAAAAATACAGGAGTCTGCCAAAGTTTAAGTGGGCGACTTTTTTGAGAGAAAAGCTCTGGGAGTTATCTAAGCTACCATGTACTTGGAACTTTAAAAATAAGAAAGTTGACGGTGAAAATAACATTTCGTTATTTGGAAAGTGCTCACAATGTCAAAGAGAAACAATAATAAAAACCGAAGCAATTTCTGAAAAAACTGTAAGATTTACATGCGATATACTTACTTGTAAGGAAGAGAATGTACCACACAATCCTAAAAAAAAATCAAAATTAACTCCATACAAAAGAGGTAAATTAGCAAAAATTCTACAGTATAAGCCTGCCGTAGTCGTACAAAAAGAACTTGCGGCCAAATTAATTAAAGACCCAAATCAAGTTTGCCCACCAGTGCTGCCAAGTTTAGCAGCTCTCCGCCAGATCAAGTATGAGAAACGACAAAGCAAGAGACTTCATGCTCACCCAATTTTAAGTATACTCATGATGACTCAAGAGGTACAGAACTTTATCCGTGAAGTGACATTGATACCGTGTTTTCATTTATATTATTGGTCTGATCAGCAAATAGAGTACTATACTAACTATTGTAATAGTTTTTCTAAAGTGACCATTACTGTAGATGCAACTGGATCTTTTTTTCAGGCTATAAAGCTTCCCGATGGAACTACACTAACAAAACGACTATTTGTATATATTGGCATGATTGCTTCGGATTCAATTAAATCTACTCCAATTTTTCAAATGGTTACCGATTCTCACAATAAAGATTCAATTGCAGCGTGGTTAAAAAAATGGTTAATTCAAGTAAGGAGCCCGCCACATGAAATTATTACCGATGACTCATCAGCATTAATTGCAGCTAATGTTTCAGCATTTACTACGTTTAGCAGTATAAAAGATTATGTTAAACGATCTGTTTTAGTCTTAAGTGGCCGCAATTATGCATTACCTGAAGTATTTATTAGGCTAGATACAAGTCATTTTATCAAAACAATTTATAATTTACGTTGCTTTGAAAATAGGGATATAAATGTTAAAATGTTATACGTTCGTTGCATTTTGTATATGAAGGAATGTGAATCGTTTCAGCAAATTAAAACTCTCATTACTGATGTTGTAAGACTATGTCTAACCGAATACGATAACCCAGAAAACCCTGTTTCTGTTTATATTCAGAAAATAAGTTGCACCTTAGGTAATACTACATATACGGAACCTAATGAAGACACCGATGAGAAGGAAAATATTCACGAAAACATAATCCTCGACGATGATGACGGTTTGCTCTCATGGTTTGATGAAATTGTTGAGAGGGAAAAAAGCCTAGATAAAACAAAAAGTTCGTCAGAATCACAAAACTCTTTCTACATGCCTCATTTAATAACAACGCTCGAACGGTTACTCCTAAAGTTACCCCTCTGGAGTAATATTATGTGCCCATTATATAAATCACAAAACAAAGTACCAACATCTTCAGCTATAGAGAGCTATTTTAAAACTATGAAAAATTTGTTATTCACAACAAGGTCGAAGAAATATAACATTGATGAATATTTAAATATGCATTATGATTATTTATTAGGTGAAATAAAAATTGCTTTAAATTGTTTAAATAATTTCGCCGACATTGTAGACAAAAAGGAGAAAAACATTAAAAGAAAACGAGGTAAGACTAGGAAGCGAAAAATGTTACCATTTGAAAACAAATGCTGCAAAAAAGAAAAACCTAGTGTAACCAAAACGTTTTTAAATGATTAGGTATTCTCAGTAATTCCTACGTATGTTGAAAACTGGAGAGGCGAAGGTGTTCCTAAAGATGATTCTGCAAATAAACCTGTAAATATAATGTTTTTAAAAAATAGTAATTTTACTGTACAAGATATATCTGAAAAAAATATTAAATTAACAAACACTTGTGCATTTGATTCCGTATTTTTTTTATTGGCCCACGGATTTAAAGAGTATTCATGCATACGCGATTTATTTGACAATAATTGCAGAAATAGGGATATAACAGCGTTTTTACAAATCCTCTGTAACTCTGATAATAACAGTGAAGAAGCAAACAAATTAAGAATAAGAATTGCTTCGATACATTTCAAAAACAATCATTATGATTGTGAATGTAACGCTGCATTTATTTATGAGCACGTCTTAAATGATATTATTTTTAGTGCTTCTTCTGTAAGTAACTGTTCAAATAGTGCATGCATAAATTCTACCCCATCAAGAAGAAAACATGTGTTTATACCGTTAAATTTAGATATAATTAATATTTTCACCATCAGTAACTTGGAAGATTCTATTATTATTCATGATTGGGAAAACAAGCAATGCAGAAAATGCAATGAAGTAGTTCTATTTCATTATACCTTGTCAAAAATTGTTACATTCGATTTAAATGGCACGCAAATGGTGTTTTTACATGAGGTACCTAAAAGTATAATAATTAAACAAAACATTTATAAATTATTAGGTGCCGTAGAATATGTTCCTCCAATACTTGGAACAATAGGGCATTATAAGTGTCATATTATAAGAAATAGCGGAATGCTTTGTTACGACGATAACAAGAGTAAATTAGAAGAGAGTACAAACGATTCTGTATATATCCATTTTTTAACTTATGTTTTAGTAGAGGTGTAAGAGCCGATGAAAAACATTTAAAGTTGAAGAATAATGATTTTGTTGATTTTTGAAATCTTTATATTTGTGCAATGAATAAAAATATTCAAATATTAAACAAGTTTTTTATTTCGTCTTATTTAGTATTTTATTTAAGTTTTTGACTAACAGAACAGAATGCCCTTGAACTGTGCTGTCATAGCCAGTTTGACAAAGATTAAAAACAAATCGAAATTATGGTCACTCTACTAGAACATTGTATGGGGTAACATAATTCTTGAGATTACTCGCGTCCCAAACAGTGTTGAGGGTAAAAGGATATGTCATTTTAATGGGGTTAATATAAGGATTATATGGACGTCTACAGCAAAATCCTAGCTACTATAGTTATTGAGATATCATGGTTTAAAGTAACGTCAGGACTGCGCGGCCACGAGTTTTGTGTTTTAAATTGATTTCGTCTGTTTAATTACACTTTAGTCGTATTTTAAAGCTTTTGTCAGTTTCGACAAATTAAGACCTTTCTCCTTTTAACTCCTATACTATATGAAGTCTTCAATTTTAATAAAAAAAATACTAAAAACAAAATAGCAAATCAAGGACTGCGCGGCCATGACTTTCAAGGCGAATATTTAATTATAATATTGATATAGAGCTTTGATTCATTTTTCGACAAATCTTGACAAATACAGACTTGAGTTGACAAAAGGAATTATTTCTCTATCCCAAGTAGTTGCTGAGATCTCCGTGGCCGCGCAGTCCTTGACGTCAGGATTGCGCGGCCAACTTAAAACGCTTATAACTTCTTTATTTCTGCTTTGACAAATACGGGGTTTGTTTCTTTCGATTTTGACAAATATCAACAAATTTTTGGCTGAAACCATTTTCTGATTTGATAACTTGGCGGAGCAATCCTGACGCACACCAAAATAGTACTCAAATTCTTAACAAATTTAGCATAAAAATTAACTAAACCTAAAAAGGAACGCAACTCTGAAATATCTGTTGGCCTGGGAATTTTTATTATTGCTTTTATTTTATCTGAATCTACTTTAACCCCACCTTTTGATATGACATAACCTAAGTATTTGACTTCGTTAACCATAAATAAACATTTACTCCCTTTTAGCTTCATACCGTGAGTTTGTAACCGCTGGAACACTTTTTCTAACGTTTCCAAGTGATTATCCTGTGTTCCCGCCGTTCCGATGATGATATCATCTAAAAATACTTTAACCCCCGGAATACCACTAAGTAAATTCGACATAATACGCTGGAAGATGCCCGGACTAGAAGACAACCCAAACACAAGTCTATTGTACTTAAATAGACCTCGATGTGTGTTTATTACAGTTAAATCTTTAGTATTATCCAATTCAATCTGGTTGTAAGCAAGGGACAAATCAATTTTTGAGAAATGACTAGCACCGTTTAAACTCACTAACAAATCATCTATCTTGGGTAACGGATATCTATCGACCAGTAAGACAGGATTTAAAGTTAATTTGTAATCCGCACAGATACGGAGTCCTCCGTCCGCTTTACGTACCGGTACCAAAGGCGTCGCCCAGTCTGAGCCCTCGACGGGCTCGATGATGCCCGCGCGCAACATGGCGTCCAACTCCGCGTCGACCTGACCCCTC
Source organism: Abrostola tripartita (assembly GCA_905340225.1). Lineage (NCBI taxonomy): Eukaryota > Metazoa > Arthropoda > Insecta > Lepidoptera > Noctuidae > Abrostola > Abrostola tripartita. The sequence continues at coordinate 6,554,242 of HG996504.1, forward strand.
AGAGCGTAAGGCAGCGGGCGCGCGCGGCAAAACACCGGCCTCGCGCCCTCCCGCAACCGGAGCGTTGCCTTGCCGCCTGTGTACCGCCCCAGTCCCTCGCTGAACAATTCTTTATACCTGTTCAACAAACAATCGACAGTATCAGACATTTTGTGTACACTATGGTTAATCTCTTGTTGAAATGGAGGTATTTTAATACCCAATTCTATTAACCATTGCCTGCCCAGCAAGGAAGTTGTACCCCCGTCTATCACAAACAGTTCTAGATATTTAATTTTATCTTTGTATTGAACTTTCGGTCTTATAACCCCAAGTGGTTTTATATTGCTACCATCATAAAATTTTAACACCAAATTAAATGGCTTAATTACTCTATTGTTAAAAAGTTTATCATATGTTTTCTTACTGATGCATGAAATTGCCGAGCCTGTGTCTAGCTCCATTTTTAATGTTTTATCATCAATCAGTAATGATAAACTCACCGGGTTGTAGCCGCTCAAACATAGTTGATGAAGTTCTTCCTCAAGCTCGTCCGAACTGGAGTCCTCCGCTCCTGCCCTCGGATGGTTGCTCGTGGTGGCATCCACGTGGTTCACTCCGCGCCTCTTCCCTCTGCCACTGTTCGCCTCCATCCGCGGACAAACCCGCCTCAAATGTCCGCTTTGTTTGCATTTGCTACAAACAAAATGCTTATAGCGGCACTCCTCCTTGCTGTGCCCGCGCCAGCCGCACGCCGTGCAGCCCCCCGCGCCCTTCTCGGTGTCCCGCGCCGCACGCCCATGGTTCGTTCGTTGGTCCGCTGCATTGTCCGCAAACTGACCGCGCCCACGCTTTTCCCGCAACGTGTTCACGATTGCCGATGCCTCCGCCGTCACTTTCTGTTCCACGACTGCCGCATCCCGCTCGGCCGCCTCCAGCCCAACCGCCAATTTGACTGCTCCTGAGTACGTCAAACTGTCTTCCGCAAACAACCTTTGCCTGATGACGTCACTCTTCACTCCGCACACGAACTGGTCGCGCAAATTCTCCTCCAAGTTTGCACCAAACTCACAAGTTTTCGAGAGTTTCTTTAACTCGGTCAGATATTGTGTTACACTCTCGTCGTCTTTCTGTCTTCTTTGTCTGAACCGATACCGTTCCGCCATGACCGCAGGTTTCGGTTGTAGGTGATTTTTCAAAATCGTAACGGCCTCTTCATACGTTAAATCCCCTGGTTTCCTTGGATTACACAGCGTGCTCAGCAATTCGTACGCCTCATCCCCCACGCCCGTGATCAGCATCGGCAGCCACATGTCCTTCTCGACCTTATTGACCTTGAAAAACATCTGCAACCGCTCCTCGTACAAAGTCCAGTTGCCTGACTTCACATCAAAATCGCGAATCTTCCCGACTTTGCCGACCGACATTTTCCTCGAATAATTACAGACGAACTTCGATGATTATTATAACGCACAAATAGTGATCCTCGTCGCCACTGAAGTGTCGGGAGTAATAAATAAAAGGACGTAAACTTGTAGCGAGCGTATAATGCGAACTGGACGGTTACAATGATGTAGGCTTATTTATACGTGACCTTACTTACTAATTTTCTTATGTGGGTAAACCCAAATATATTACACATAGATTACAAGCTTAATTTTGACAAAGACTGGTTGCCACTTCCACAGAGGCCTAAAGCTATAAACCTGGCAATTACTTACAGTCAGTTACACTCTAATAAAATACCCATCAAAGAAACAAAATTTAATCACCTTCAACAGTTGAAGGCAGTGGTCCCTAGTGACTATCACCCTTACTATGATTCCTTGTCACATTATTAAATTAATTAAGTAATACTTAGTTAATTTAATAATGTGACAAGGAAGGAAGGAGAGATCTCTCTTTATTATCATTACCCAAAGGTTGATTATGAATGTTGATTATTGTGTTTGAATTATTGATTAAAAGATTCCTCTGTTGAAATATGGCTATTAAATTGAAATTATTGGTCTCAGTATCCAAAGGTTTATGTTATGTTTATAGTTTATGGATGTTGATTATTTTTATTGATTTATTTTTATTTTAAGTGAAATATTAGAATTTTTTAATTATGTCTGAAAGTTATGTTTAAGTTATCTTTATTTCAGAATTTCACAGTTAATTAAAGCTAAAACTAATTGATAAACTGTTTTATTTTCAAATCACTATCTTCGAGTATAATCACGTGTAGTGACAAGATTTTTAATCAACAATTTACTTTAATAATGATACAAAAACCTAAAATTAAAACTAAAATAATGTTGTTATTTTACGAACAATTTCTTCTAAGTACACTGGCAATATATTCTATCTAAAAAATACGGCACTCTGTTAATACAATTACTAGCAATATCTAATATCTGCTCGTTTTTTAAAAAACCTGTGATTTTTCATTGAATAAATGTTTCCATGATATCTACTATCTCTTTATAATGCACGTAAACCAAACCAATAATTAAAAACAATAAAAAAAATGAAATAAAACGTTTTTTTTATCTCCTGAAAAATTGAGTTTTTGTAGTTAGTATATATTGATACTTCATCGTCGATATGTCTTCATAGGCGATGGTGCTTTTGCACTCAGTACACATGTAATGAAACCATACCCTGGCAATCATGATTCGGATTCACAAAAAAGGATATTTAATAAATGTCTGTCCAGATCCCGAGTTGTGGTGGAAAACACATTCGGAATCTTAAGTGCAGTATTTAGAATATTTCGACGACCAATTGATCTGGATCCAGGTATTGTATCACAATTGACAATGACATGTGTACTGCTACACAACTTTCTCAGAAACAGTAAAAATTCCGCAGCAAGATATACTCCTCCAGGAACGTTTGATGAATACGATGATAACGGCAATCTGACAAGGCCTGGATCGTGGCGAACAAACGTAGGTGGATATAACGCTATAAGAGATTTGCCAATGATAGCACGAAGATCACCTCTGAACGCTAGAGAAATCAGGGACGAATTTTCTTCATATTTTTATTGGACTATCCACTAACAATGTACCTACCTACATATTATGTTAAAATTATATAAATGTATAACTTTTTTGTTTTAACGCATGTGGAATAGAAAAAACTGAAAAATAAATGGCACAGGCGGGACTCGGACTCATGACCTCCGGCGTACCGTGCCGCCAGGAAAAAAAACTAACTATTTTTATCAAACTAATATGTACCTACTAAGTTACTAATACTAATAGTACCTTTATTTAAATATAATGATTAAAACATACGAAACTAATTTATTTACCTCTTCTGTGTTGAGTGTAGCCCTACTGGTATAAACAGGCAGCAGAAAGGACTCCATTATCTGGTATGCAAACCAAATGGCGGTGACATACAAAACTGTTTGGTAATTAGGTTAGACTGTACATCTCCTTCGGAGTCAGAAGATCTTTCATTGTTTGGTATAAATATGGGAATCCTTAACACTGTCGTCTGAAGAAAAGTCAGCATTTGATGAACTACTTGATGATGATGAATTGATAGAATCGGTTTCGGAGTTACTATCAGAGTCACGAACAACTCTGTTTGGCATATTTATGTAGTTAGCATTTAGTTTCGTTATAGAGTTTGTTTCATTGTCTTCATCGTTCAGAATTGAAAAGTTGAAGTCAGGTTGACTGTCTGGTATGGAATTTGAATCTGAAATATCAATGGATAACCTTCTTGGTTGACTGAGTGCTGAAGTATTAGAGAATGAAACAATTTGCATATTATTATTGCGGCCAGGTTGACTTTCCGGTTTTTGATTATTGTTTGCCATATTCAGCATTCTTCGTGCTCTATTCATGATGTTCTTCATAATCTGTAATAACAAAAAAAAACCAATTTAAGCGTATTTAAAGTCAGTTACGTAGGGCAATTTAGTTTATTATTAATCTCGTTTTATTACAAAAGCTATTCCTTTGACATTAACTTGATACCCGTTGAAAACGAATAAACACATTTAGTACATAATATATGAGTCATATAATATCAAAGGCGGAAGTGTCCACAGATTGAAATTTCTTGTGAGAGGAAAAAAACACATAAAATGGTATAGAAATATTGAATGCATCCTAGGTTCATTTGTAATGTTTTTAATTATGGAAATGTATTCATTTCATAATAATTCAATACGAAATCATGGGTTGTAATGCCTAAATTTACATAAATAGAATGGACATTGCCGGGTTTGATATACACTGGTGGACAATTCCGATTTTGATCAAGACAGCCAAGGACAAAGCCATCTTTGATACAACTGCAAACTTTGTGTAGTTGTGACTAAACATCTTGATACTTACTGGGTATCTTACTTACCTTATGGTAAATGGTCATAAGTATCATTAGATTTAATTTGGTTATCGGTTACTTAGAAGTAGTGTTGTGTAGTAGGAAACACAATAATGCCATTGCTAATTGTATCCGTAAAGTAAATAAAATCCGTAAAAAAAAAAGTAAATTCTCAATAGGTATAGGTATGATATCTAATTAAATAGTAGGTAAGGAAAACAGACAAAATTCAAAAAATACAATCATTTATTGAGGCACTTAAGCTTAACCTAATACAATTTTTAGCTCAGTCTCGAAGTAAATGGAACTTGGGTTCTTAGGTACTGGTTATACCTGCTTACTAAATTTCACTTATCATTAATACCAACAAACTACAATAGGAACACATTGAATCATTGCAACGTAATAACAATAAATCTGTAGACTAGAATCATCTTCTCATTTAACTGAAATATTTTCTTACGATATAGTATTATCTTCACAAATCGGTTCACAGTCATCAACACATTCACCTTCTTCCATACCATCATTAGAGCTCCTATCACAAATTTGTTTAAAAAAATGTAAGTTTTCATGGTTTTTCCAGTTTTCACCAAAATGTGTACACAAAAGCCTTGTAACATCCGCAATTTTGGCGGGTTTCAGATTAACACTTCTAATAGAAACTGTATGAGCATTCATATCACTGACTAACTTATCGTTGCGACTTATTTTTTTGAAAACACCGTGCTTAGCGTTATAGTGTACTTCTCCTTGTATTACAACATCGCGTTTATTAGCAGACCTTCTTAAAAAAAAGCGTTTACTTTTTTTAAATTGGAAATGCCAATTACCAACTGGTTTTATTATATTTCCCATACACGTCTTGAAGTCAAGTATCTCGCAGTCAGTGCCTAAACGGATGATGGTACTATACTCTCCTATAATGTCGAGATAATCTTCTGGAGTAATTATAGATTCCAACTTTCTTACATCTTTCTCGATGTGAGCAAATACCCTATCAGGGGGAATAAATGAATGTCCGACCACTGGAAATATTAACTGAATTTCTTTAACATTGTCAGGAGCAAAATCGCACAGCCATTTGGAACACATTGCTATCATTGTTGTATTTTTGTTTTGGCCCGGACATCCATCCGCTATAAGTCTCACAGTTTTTATGCCAGTAAAGTCAATATGTCTAAGCCGGTGGAATATTATGGAAGCTATTTCATTTGACCCCTTTGCATACTCATCTTCGGTCCAGCAATAAGCAAATACATTTGATTTCGTCAGCTTAGATTTTGAAGAACCTTCTACTACAGTACAGTTATACAAATAGACTTGTCGCGAATAATAGGTTATTTGATCTGGAGTTTTAGGCAATGGAAGGTTTTTTTGACAGTCAAAAGAAAGGGTCTTTAAGTCGGACTGCTCTTCCTTGACTAAATTAAAAAACGCTTTAGATTTAAGCTTATGGACTCTATGTTCTACACGAAGTGCTTGTTTTCGAGTCTCGTCGTTCTCCCTTTTAATCTTGTCGAGAAGTTGGATACAAACAGAGCATACGTCAGTTCTAGGGCTACCAAATCCGAGGTTATATTTAGTATTAAATATCTTTCTGAAGAATCCCTTTTTAACTTTAAGTTGATCATTTATCTGCGCTTGATTATTATACATCTTCCACATTTTATTGATAGACAATTCAGCTGGTAAATATTTTCTTCCTGAATGACCGCGGCAATAGTGTGGTTCGTCTACTTGAAACATATTGATGAAGAGCATAACTGCATCCATTTTCTGTGCGAATAAATGAGATTTGTGATCGCCTCCCCTTTTCTCCTTCACAGGTTGCCCACCAGATTCTAAGAACATTTTAGTTACATATTGCACTCTGTGTTTTGTGATATATAAAATATCGAGAAAGGCCTTTTGGCAAACTGTTACTTTGGCTTTCTGAGTTACACTATAAATGCTGAATTTCGTTTGGAATTTCTTAGGGGTGTACTTATTTTTCCTCGGCCGCTTTCGTTTTGGGACCTTCGCAGTGCAAAATTTAAGGAGAAATGCATCCTGAGTCTCTTTGTCGGTATATTTGTAAAAGGCTCCATGAAAATGCAATAAGTCACGCATACTCAATTTATTGCAGTTGTATATACCTTTTTTGTGCTGACAAGTAGGTTTTTTAGGTAAATCTGAAGAAGAGTATCTGCAATAAAATAAAAAAGCTAATGTTAATGCAAGCATCCACCACCCAAAACACATACACAAATCAAATATAAGAAATATGAGTGTTAAAATTCTGATTGACATGAGAGATGCATCAAAAAGTACCAAAACCGATTAAGCGTAGTGTACTTACTTGGCTTTTTTGGCCACATTTCGTTTCCACTTTTCGGGCTGTGCACAACGTTTCCGGGATTTACTTGATGCACAAGGTGTTGCTTGGCACTCCATGATGACGTTTTTGCATAAATAAACGTGTGAAAACTATAAATAATAGCAAAAAACTAATAAAAACTGGAGAGACGCCGTGCTCCGTGACCGTTTTTTCGCCATACTGAATTCTGCTCTCTGATTGGTTGTTGTGGACGAAGCCATCTTTGAAGTAGACGGCAATGGACAATGCCGATTTTGTTGTGAATACTGCCTTTTGAAGTGTGATTATATAGGGATAAAGCTAGTTTTGATACAAACTCGTTTTTGTCATAGATAATAATGAATATAGACTAATAAAACTACATTAAAATGTCAATTTCGACCCTAAGTGGACATTGCCGCCTTTGATGTTATATGACTCATATATATGTTATTAAAGTTAAAAATCACTAATATAATAACAACAGAATATAATTAACATTGAAATAGACACTTCACTGCTGCTAGCACTCTCTGAAATGTCACTTCTTCTTACTGATTCTAAAAACATCGTATTCCTTTCAGTTCGTTGTTTTCTGGATGAAAAAATCGCATCATGAATCTGGGGTCTAGCAAAGTTGCCAAACTATAATATTTGTCTTTTTCTAACCCTTGAAAGCGGCCCTGAATTTCACTTTCAAGCTTTTGTTTCATATCAGCTATATTTGGGCAAGTTTGGGAGACTTCAGGTTTTGATAAATATTTTAATAGGGCGTTAGTGTGGGGTATTACTTCAGAAATTGATGCTAATGTGGAGCTAGTAATTTTCGTAATTTCTTCAAATGGTTTTAGTAATGTAATGCACTCTTGTAGGATCTCCCATTGACGTTCAGTTAATTGTTGAAGATTGGCTGTACTTGGGTTGTCCGTGATGTAGAGAGATATTGCCCTTTTTTGCTCTAACAATCTGTTTATCATGTAAAAGGTACTGTTCCATCTTGTGGTAACATCTTGCACGAGTTTGTGCTCTGGCAGTTTTAGTTCTTTTTGTATCAGGGTCAGTTTTTCTTGTGCTGCTGCAGAATGGTTAAAGTGGCCTACAATTTTTCTACATTTTGTTCCTTCAACGAAGCTTTTACTGCTAACTGTAGCGTATGTATATAGCATCCTTTGCCAACATATTGGCTATCATTTATGGCTTTCACCACATTGGGTCCATTGTCTCTCAAAACGAGATGAATGCGAGTATCAATATCCCAGTTCGCGGATAAATCTGAAAGCACTGATCGAATATTGTCCGCAGTGTGGGGTCCTCTAAAATGTGACATCTGCAACACTCTGTGCTGAAGCTGAAACTCGTCGTCTAGCCAGTGAGCGGTGTAGCTTAAAAATCCGAATAAGTTGTTCATGCAGGTCCAAATATCAGTAGTTATTGATATAGCTTTAGCTTTTGAAATTTCCGCTCTTATTACGTTCTTTACTTTGGTGTACACTTCTGGTATGACAACCTCGCTCATGTACTTTCTACTAGGAATTTGATATTTGGGTTTTAAAGTATTCATTAAGAGCCATTTCACAAAATTTTGACGTTCGAATTCTGTCAAATTTGTCATGTGTGCGTAGCACACCCACACAAAAACAATGCAAACAGTATAGCGCGAGTTTTGAGACGGACATAAAAATCTTGATCGTTACGACAATGTTTCTTATTCGAGATTTATGAAAATATTTTTGTTTCATTACTAATTTATTTAGACAAATTATAATTTCTAAAATAATAATATAATCAGCAAATATAAATATATCATGTTTTGTAAAATTTATTTTAATTATAAATGTATTAGATTGTATTTTTGGAGGATTATTACTCAATTACGCAAAAATGGTTAAAAGATATTAAAAAAAATGCACATTGATAATTGATTAACATAATAAAGGCTACAAGCTACGTTTCATGCGTAGAAAAAATCCAAGTGGACCAAGTCGCAGACAAAAATAGTACAGTCAAGATTAAAGTAGCTGAATATTAATCTAATAAAATATCTTAAACTAATAAAATAATATACATACTTTACTTGATAGAAAATGAAAACGTTGTGGTCGTAGTATAAACATGCGTTTGCAATACTAATTTTCGTAATTTAAAATGAGAAAAAAGTGACACAGATCCCACCTCTTTGGGCGCTCGGGCCCGACTGATCTTTCAACGTTTGTGCATCGTAATTTATTGTGATTTGGAGTGATATTTTAAAATTAAAATATACCTTTATTCAAACAAAAAAGTCGCGTTAAAATTACAGTATAAACCGTGAAAATGGGTTTCAGTTTTATTTTTTTTATCAATTAAAAGTGTTATTAATCGAAAATGTGGCACCGTAAGTTTCAATAAAAATATATGCCTAATGCTTATTGTAGTTTTATGATTTAAATTTGTGAATGTAAATGATAGAATTTGGAGCCCGAAATTGACTCTGCGATGATTTTTCAGAAAACGTGTTGCGGGAGATTGATCACCATATAGCAATTAGGTTATTTTTTGTAAATCTATTAGCTTATGTGTCAATGCGAAAGATTGGTCTACATTTTACATTTATATATACATTCCTAAATACTACCTAAGATGGTAAATTAGGCGTCCGAAATCTTAGAAAACTGCGTAAAAATTTAAAATGGCTCTTAATCTTTGGAACCCATTATTTTCCAACATAGATATCGGTTGGTTATCTACCGCTACAGCTTTGTGAATTTCTTTAGCACGCGAATCCGTTTGTAGAATATGACTCGAAAAGGGTTTGCTGTATTTTCATTGCATTCGATTGCTACGACGAAGTTGATGCTACTGACTCACGATCTTGAGATTTTTCCCGCAAAGTTTCATTTTGCAAATCTTTATTAAACTCTTCTGTGTGTTTTATTTTCACATGATTTAACATTGCCGTCGTAGAAGCCTTTCGTCCAACACCACTACGTGAAATTAGAGAATTACATTTCACTTTTGCTTTGTCTTCTACAATCTCGTCGTAAAACGCCCAAATTCGGGATCTTTTACGTGAAGTCATTATGTCAACAATCACTGATCAGATCCTACACACAGTCAATCGTTAATTACCAACTTTTAAATTATTTATCTACTATGACGCGCAACGTGACGTATTTATTTGCAAACTATCAAGCGACTGGTAGTTGAAAGACGCGGGCGGGGTGAGGGGTGTATCAACGCGAGTTTGCCGCTCGACCGGCGCAAACCTGTTTGTACTTGATTACGCGCTTGAAATGGGAGTTTGATTGAACCGAGTTACTCGGCCGAGTACTCGGTTGGGAAAAAATTGGACCGAGTAAAACTCGGTACTCGTTACTCGGCAAAAGTGTCTTTTTTATAATACTAAAAGCAGTAATCATTTTATTTTGAACTTCTTAGCACTTTGTGCCTACCAACGTAAACGTGTGTTTTCACTTCATAAATGAAAGTCCAGTGGGGTCATGGCTAGACGTGGTCGAGCCTAGAAGACCATGGTACAGGGCCTTGATTTGATTTGACACTAAAATTGTCTACCTATTAGACACTATTGTAGGTATTGGTTCCTTGTTTTTGTAGGCACAGATTTCCGGTACGTTAGACTTTCCGCACTACGTTAACTTTTACCACTTCGAATGTAGCAACAAAAGAATACAGAACAAACACGACCACGGCACCATCTCGTTATACTGGACATCTGATCAATTCGCCATAGGAGTAGGCGACGTGACGCGACGGTGACCGGTGATTCGGGAGCGACAAAAAATAGCATGCGCTTACGCATCTAGGTGCGGCGGGAGGAAAGGGATGCCTAGACGACCGACGTGTGTGTGCGTTGCTCAATAATGTTATCAAGAAGTACTTTTAGGCGTGTGCGAACTAGGTTGTTGAAATTTTAACTATCCATACGTTCAGATTTTTCGATCAGACAGGAATTAGGAAAAATTTGTAAAAAAGAAAAAATATTTTTATTTTGTTTATCGACCATATCCCACACCCAGATCAACACTGCACTATTTCAATATAGCTCGTTTTCCCCAATTGACGAAAAACCGTTATCACCAGCTACATCACAGATATCGCAAATATCTTGAACCTTGCGTATGAGAAATAGCATCTGTAACAGCACTTTATACGTCAGTCGATTTTAAATCCCTTAGTTAAGCATATTTATGCATTTTTTTACTTAATCCAGTGTTGATGCAAAAATTATCGAAAAAAAAAAAAGATTATTTCGAGTTTCGCGCTTTTTGCTGATGAATTCTGAAATAATGCAATATTATTCTACTATTTTCTAATTCAGATTTAACGGACAATAACGATTTATTTATTTTGTTGTCAAGAATGGCACTATTAATAATGAAATAAAACACATAATGTTACTGAAATCAGTAGTTACATATTTATTTTAAATAGAAGCAAGTACTGGTTTTGGACCCATAGTATTGAATAATCAATCAAAACATAAACAAATGGCTTCATTACGACTACAATAAAATAGGTATTATCATTCAGTTAACATTTACACACTCATAGCATGTACTTATACTCTCAATCTTAAATATTTAATGAATTAATCAGTCTTCAGTTTAGGAACAAGAGTATTAACGAATCACCACGTATTTATTTCAAGAAAGGACAGGCAAAGTTATACTACTTTTAAATGACCACCTTTAAACAAAATACGCATTATAAAAAAAAATGTTATAAAAATATATTTAGGAACTGTAACTACTCCTATTCTACTTATATTATAAAAATATAATTATGTAGAATAGGAGTAGCAGTAGCAATGTTTTAGTTTTTTGCTATTTAGCTTTTTAGTTAATTGCTACTGCTACTCCTATTCTACATAATTATATTTTTATAATATAAGTAGAATAGGAGTAGTTACAGTTCCTAAATATATTTTTATAACATTTTTTTTTATAATGCGTATTTTGTTTAAAGGTGGTCATTTAAAAGTAGTATAACTTTGCCTGTCCTTTCAGCCTTTGCCTGTTCTTCCAGTCTTATAATAGGCATTAACATAATTAGAAGGAATTATATTTTTTTCGATTAACTCCATAATGTCTCTTTTCTTGTTTCCAGCTAAAGGTTGTTTTTCGGTATACGCTTTAACCATCAGTGGAGAAAAGCTTTGATCTTTGTAGCGCCTTGAACGATTTCGAACACAGACCTTCTTAAAATCAGTCTGTTCAAACGATGTTTTATAGAAGAAAGTAAAAGGATGTTGCTTATCAACGCGTAGTTGTTTTATGTCATTCCATTTTAGTTGATTATTGTCCTCATCTACATTAAAATTATTGCCCTAAGCTTCCTGAAGTACTTTCAAGTCGTAAAAATCGTTGTATGTAAGCTCCATTAAAAGGTATGGCTTTCCTGTTTTTTTGGCAGCTCGAATTAATGTAGCATATTGCTGTGGGCAATAAATAGGACCAGATCTTAAGTGTCTTTTTATTTGCTTTTCTATCACGCTGTGGACGTTGTCCCCTTCGTTCTGTGAATGACCACGAATTAAAAATTTATGGGTTATAGAATTGACTCTTAGATTATTAACTGCATAAGCATAGATGGATAGTAAATATTTGTTTTTTTGCTGCCCACAGCAATTGTCACTATAAAAAATAATATCCACGTCAGTATCAGGGCTCTTTTCAAGTATCATCTCAATGTATTTAAAGACACAACTTCCAATCTCAACTGCACCACGCTTGGCTTCGGTTTCATCCCAGAAAAAACAAACAACATCCTTTGCATTTAGGTCACTAACAGTAAAATTTAGGCAGTTTATTCGAGATTTATAAAAAAAAGGGATACTTGGCCCTTAGGAACCTGCATGACTGCCTCCAAATCGTATACTGCTACGACGACATCTTTATTATTTTTGACAGCTTCTTTTTCTAATCTGGACAATTCCTTTTCTTTGACGTGATTATTATGAGGCGTCTAAACGGGCTATATTTTACGACAATTTGTGGCTGCAATTATTGGCAAACATTGCCCAGCCATCAAAAAAACATTTTAGTGCATTTTATGGCTGAGCAATCAATTGCAGGCAACATGTTGGAATATGGCTGCAATAGTATGGCCTTTGATTCAGAACCCTTTAATGAGCCACACAATCCAGCAACAAAGGCCGACGAAATGACGCTCATCGCAGCCGCTTACATTGTTTTGGCAGAAAAACGAAAAAAAAGGACACGAATGTGGATTCGACCCTACCTAAGTAGGCGTGACACTTTGGATTCCGTAGACAAGGAATTAATGCTGGATAAATACTTATTTAAAATTTTTACAAGAATGTCTAAGAGCGACTTCAAATTTCTTGTGAACAGAACTGGACCAAACATACAAAGGCAAGATACAAACATGAGGAATGCAATACCTGTGACTACAAGATTAGCAATAACTCTACGGTATTTAGCGACTGGAGATTCTTTCACTTTCAAGAGTCTAATGTACCTTTTCAGAGTGTCCGCTTATTAAATTTCAACTATTGTCCCAGAGGTTTGTATAGCCTTAATAGAAGGCTTAAAGGAATACATAAAGGCAAGTAAATATTTAAGTATTTATTAAGTGCACATTTATTTTTGTTCGACGTAGAATCAATGAATTTGCGAATCATTATTGACAGTTAGAGTCACAAGTTCTTCATAAGCAATATTTCCAGTTAACTGGGTGTGGTGTAGATCAGTATACTGTTGTGGTGAAGACTGATAAGGAGCGGTATATTCTTGAGTCATAGGCTGCCGAGTATTTTGTCGTGATATGTATTGGGACATCTCTGAATATTGGGATTGAGAAGTGCTAGTTCTTTCTCCGCTATCGCCAGCAGGACTCTGTGTAAACGAAGCTGGATTTCTGTATTTTCCCATGTCACAGTCAAATAAAATTTTAATTATGTTGAATTCTGCCTGAGCACGGGTATAGTCATCATATTTACTTGTTTGCTATATGCTCTGCGAAACCAGCAAATTCATTTCTTCTTTTTTCACCTGCTTCAAGTATAATGTTTTGAGCCTTTTCCAAAATGGGATCTGCAGTCTTGGACTTCTTAGAAGCACGTGGTTATGGAGAGGGAGAGAGAAAAGCAGAGAGTCTGTTGTTTCTGAAAGTACCTCTTGGGCAGCAATGCTACTAGTCTCTTGGGCTTCAGTCCCCTGAAAACGAAAGAAATATTCAATATAATTAAAAAGGAACCTTTATTTTACAGATGCCATTACAAGCGACTGAATGGAAACGAGTCGCAAAGGATTTTGAAGACCGTTGGAATTTTCCTCACTGTTTGGGTGCAATGGATGGCAAGCATATTAGAATTATTTGTAGGTAGTGGTACTCAATATTTTAATTATAAGCAGTTTTTTAGCATAGTGCTATTCGCGGTAACAGACGCAAGGTACAATTTTTTGTATGTACATGCTGGAGTTCAGGAAAGAATATACGATGGGGGAGTTTTTAGGCATACGGCTTTTGGGCAAGCACTCCTGAACCAAAATCTTGACATACTACATTGTGAACCCCTTCCGGGTCGAGAAGTATCTACACCATATGTTTTCTTGGCAGATGATGCATTTCCCTTAACCGAAAATATTTGCAAGCCCTATACTGTAGATTATAACATAGGATCTCCTAAGCGAGTATGTAACTACAGAATAGGTAGAGCACGCCGAATTGTGGAAAACTCATTTGGAATTTTGGCATCCATTTTTCGTATACTACTATCAATGTTGAGATGAAAGATGTACAAAATATAGTTATGGCTTGTGCATATTTACATAACTTTTTGCGACGAAATACAAGAGCACAAGCTTTATATTACCACCTGGGACCTTTGACAGGGAAGATATTGACCTTGGAACGGTGATCCCAGGATCATGGCAAGCTGATGGAGAGCGTTTAGCAGATTTAAGAGTATTGGAAAGGAACTCAACAATGAGAGCAAAAGCGATTAGAGATGAACTTATGCATTATTTTAAGACAGAGCGGGGACGAGTGGCATGGCAGGACAAATATTTAGGAAGTCCATAATCTATTAATAAATATAGGTACATACATTTTCTGTTGCATTTTCACTATCCAGTCCTGTATTTGGAGTATCTTGACTAAGAATAAACGACATCGCATCGTAAGCAAACCATTTTGTTTGTTTGCCGCCAGCACTACCACTTTTATTCTTTTTTCTTTCCTCATTCTTCACATAAGTTCGGAGGCTTCGGAATTGTAAGCGTATCACTTGATATATCAAACTTAGTAGCAACAATAGACCATGCATCTTTTTTTGCATTTCTGTCTTTATACATTCCTGTTTCCACATTCCATATTTCAGGATGTAATTGCACTTCATTAATAAAGTCAAGAGTCTTCTCATTAGACCAAGTATTAGTCATTTTTATTTATTTTCTAAACAACACAAGAATGACAGCTGCTGACAGCACAGAATATCGCCACACCACAGATTTATACACGATGGACGTCGCAGCACACTTCACGTCGCGCAGAAAGTGAAAAGCAAAGTACTTCACGTCGCAGGGAGATAGGGACGCGCATATACAGTAAAACAGAACAACAATATAGATGGCCCAGATATATTGCAGTATTTTCGATTGCGAGGCGATCGTTCGGCCACACGCCGGCTACACATAAAAACATTTTGACATACAAAAAATATGTGGCTATAATGCCGGGCCATCCTTAAAATATTGCATAGTGTGGCTGGTATTGCTAGCAATGTTGCCGGCCACAGTATTGCAGCCACAAATTGTCGTAAAATATAGCCCGTTTAGACGCTGTATTATATTTGTCACGGATTTTTGTCTTGCCCTCATCATCGGCATTTTTATAAGTTTCACACAAGGTTTTTCACGAGGTCTTTCTTGGGTATATAAAAAGAAATATTAAACTCCTCGTTGAATATCCTACTGAAAGTTGAAGCTGTAGCAGGAGTTAAATTATTTTGCTCTCGGAGGGTTTTGTAAACTCGATATAAGTCTGCTAAACATTTATCACTGGAGATATATTCCTTCGAAGTCTGAGCTCTCAGATAATGGGATTCTATTCTAGGAATAGAATTTATGAAATCAATCAAACTATCTTTTATTTCAGAGTCTATTTTGCGTTGCTTACCGTGCTTCCCCCGTGCATCAGATTCCATAAAACCATCCCCTGTTTTCTTCGAAAGCGCCGTCTTAATATATCTATCACAAATGCTCAGCGTTGCCTTAAAAAACTCTTTACAAACCCTAATTCTATTGTTTCAAAATAGAAAGCACAGTTCAAAGCCCTTAATTTTTGAGAAGTTAGGTAGGTACATACCTATATTTCGGTTTGATTTCCTGTGTATGCCTTACTAAATATTCTCGTTGCCTCTCCAAATCAACTAAAAATTGCCAGAACTGTTTAAAAATTTCTTGCCTTACAGTTTCGTCTATTTTAGTTTTACAGTTCAACCTGCATTTGTCACCACAAGGTAGACGGATTTGTCGCGCACTTATCAATTTTGTAGGGTTTGTCAAAGAAACATACGCTTTTCCTGTATTCCTATGTATGTATGCATTTTCTACCTGCCTATCTTATGTTGTAACCACCGATGCCTCATCTGTTGATGATGCCATGGATGCATTTTCTTCCTACCTATCTAATGCTTGATCCGCTGATGCTATAAACGCTGAAGTCTCATCGGTTGATGCTATTCCGATTACCTTTTGGAGCAACTGGACACCACGACCTTTCATGATCTGCCAAAAAACAATAACAAATAAAATTAATTCAACAATACTGCATTATTTAAAAAAAAAATACTATTAATCTTCTTGTATATATAGAACTTTTAAATTGTAAAAAAAGATTTTAATTTAACATGTTAGTAATAATTCTGTGTATATAGAAATGTTTATTATGATTATTTCACAAAATTAGGACGTAATATATATCTACCGTCAATAGTGCATCATTTCACAGATTTCCAACTTTTAGGAACAACACGGAATCATTTTGGAATAATACAAAAAATCAGACATACCTTCGCCAAAAACAGGGTACTATTTCGTAATAGTGTCAAATGTCAAATCAGTCGTATAATCACAGTCAGTAATACCAACAACACTGCATTAAAACTAAATAATTCACGGTAATTTTATTACTTTATTCAACAACACCGCGTTATCACGAAATAATGCACTGTTACGTAAAGGATCCGCGGGTCGTTCAAGCGGCCGACAAGTTGCAACTGGAAATAAATTCGTGTTCGCGGTGTGACTGACAGCGCGGTGCCACCAATAAGCGAGTTAGAACGCCATCTATTGACCATTTTTGTAATTATAAATACGCCTGTTTTCGTGGCATGTGCGGTAAATTTTCGGCTATTCAAATTTATATAAAAGGGTGAATTGCCCAAGCACAAAAATACACGGCAAACCTGAGAACGGTAGTGCAATGTGCTGATTATTAATTTTATATATTTTTTCTCAACAACGTAAGTATTTCTCTACCTTGGCAAAAAAAATCATTGGTATCTACCCTCTAATATACCCAAAAAAAAAATTACAAAGTGTTATTTTATCATCACGGTGACCTGTCCTGAACCCAATTCCGCTCATAACATACCTTCTCCTGCAAATACATTCGTAATATGGATTTAAATTGATTTTGTTATCATTAAATTATAATATATTCGATCAAATAAAACAATTTTTGTTTGTTTATCTTCTTTCTCATGGATTTGACAGGCAGTCAACTTTTGTCTGGAAAAAAGTTATCATTTCAGAGGACAGTAAGTTTTAGTAGAATAGCCACATCAACATTGCGTTGTTACGCCCCTTTCACCTTTTCTCACTCCGGATCAGTCCGGCTTAAGCTCTCGGCGCGAACGCACCGGTCCCAACGTCTTGCGGTTTCCCGCCAAAAAAGTAAGTTTATCATTTCAGTAATATGGGGACAAAAATAGTTTCATTTCGGTGGCTGTTATAACTCGTGCTAGATTTGTTTAATTTGTTTCAAAATTGTGTATTAAATTCGCAGTAAGTACTGTTTTGTTTGAGTAGTGTTCATATTTTTTAAATAATTTTTTTTCGGAGTTAAATGTAGAACTAACCTCTATTTTATCATCTCAGTGTTATCATTTCAGTGGATTCGGTGGACTGTTATACCAATTACAGTCCACCGGAATTAAAAGTATCTCCGAAATGATAAAAACATAAAGTTTTAGAGATCCTGGTGTCAAATACAAAGTCATAGTTTTGTAATGTACCTACTTTTACCTAGAGTGTCGATTAGATTATTTAGGTGTATTTGTTGTGTAATATTTGTGCTTAAGATATATAATATATACATATATCTATGTAGTTAGTACATGTTTACTATACTTTAGATACACATTTGTTCGGCTCAACGAAAATGTGATGAGTGTGTGGGTCACCACAGTGTAGATTATTATACCTACTAATTGTCAACAAAATAATTATTTCGAGGGTTTACCTTCAATATAAGTCACTTACCTTTATTTTTATATCATTTATTACGAGTAAATAACAATAATAAATAATATTTGATATAATTACAAAATTTCTTAATTTTACAAGATATAACAAATAAGTTAAAGAGCATTTAAACGTTATATGAAAAAAAAAGAGATATACCTATGTGATGAGAAATTGCCTGTGAGAGTGTTTGTCTGAGTCAATGCAAGAGAGCTAGTGTGTGAGCGCGTGGTGTATCTGAAGGTATAGTATTTTATAGGATCATAGTATAGTGTGAATGAATGTATGTCTGTGGATATGAGAAAGAAGAAAATTGAAAAGCGTGTATTTTGATTTTAGGATGCCGCGGCCTAAGCAACAGACTAGAGAAGAAAGGTTGGAAAAAGGGAGGTTGTATGAAAGAAGAAGAAAAGAGAGAATTAAGAGCAATGAAGTCTCACGCGAAGAGTTTTTGAGAAAAGACAGAGAAAGGTATGCCAGAAAAAAAGCAGCGGGATTAATTGTTTCAAGGCATCTAATGACCCCTAAAAAATTAAGAATCCTAAGAAGAAAAAACAAAATAAGTGCTGCTGCTTATTACCAAAGAAAAAAAAATAGAGCAGCTCCAGCTCCTATAGCGGCTCGTGCTAACCCTCTGGATGAGACAATTGGGGATCAAAGTGATGGTCCTGGACTAAGCACTTCCTGTCACAGTTCCTTCTTGCCTACTTTACGGCGCAGCTTACGATTGAACAGCAATAGTATTAGTACGAATATCCAAATCCAACGTTCTAATACTACAGAAGCTAGAAGCTTTCATCGGGTATACACAAGCAGTCCACGACAAACCCTGCTATCAACGCATCAAAATTTTGTAAATTTTGACTATAGCAATCCTGGTCCAAGCACTTCTCGTCAAGGGAATCCATCTTCGGCTCGGCGCTGCTTGCCGATGAATAGCGATAGTACAATTGGTTCCAATATTCAACATCATATTGATGACAATGTAGTAACTGGCACTCATTGTGTACAACCAAGTGGCGTACAACGAATAACATGTCCATCAAATCTAAGTAGTATCGAGTCAACATTATGCCCCAACAGCCCTGTTTCAGACTCGTCAATTACATCTGTAGAATTCAAGCGAGGACTTAAAGACAAATTTCGAAAATATCAAAAAACTAAAACTAAGCTAATAACAGAATTACAAAACAAATTATTACAGGTCACTAAGGAAAAAGAAATGTTCAAAAAAAGGTGTAACAGACTACAAAGCAATTATATGATTTTGAAGAAAAGTACCCAAAAAGGAGAAAAACCAGCAGTAGAAGTCATAAAACCTGATGAAAAAAAAAATCGAATTCTCAGGAGGGTGGTGAAATTTTTAGAAGATGATGAAAATTCAACACTGTGTCCTGGAAAAAATGACACCATATCTAGACATGGATTAAAAAAACAAAAAAGACTATTGACAGACACACTTAAAAATTTACACTTGAAATATTTGGGATCAGGAGAACCACCGATAAGCTATTCAACATTTTCAAGAATGAAGCCTTTCTGGGTCACTCAACCAAATGTGAATGCACGAAATACATGCCTATGTGAAAAGCACGAAAATATGAAACTTGATTGAATCTATGAAAAGAAACCGCCTTATCAAAGAAAATACAATATCCGACGTTTTAAGTAGCCTATGTTGTAGTAAAGATAACATCGATTGTCTGCAAAGAATATGCTCAAGTTGTAAAAATAGACACATTGATTATCAAGAGTTTAATAATGAAGTGAACATAGCGTATTGGGGTTGGGAGAAGAATAAAAGCATATATGTCAAAAATAATGTAGAAAAATCTGCTATTAAAGTTGAAAAAGTAAGGCGTTGGGTAAAACCACTAGATTTAATAAAAAAATTCGAAGATAGCCTGAAACCATTCCTTAAACATTGCGTCAATAATAAAAATCAAAATCAAGCTTTCAAAACGTTAAAAGAAAATATGACTACGGAAGACTGTATTATACAAATTGATTTCAGTGAAAATTATAATGCCAAATATGGATCCGAAATTCAATCCCTTCATTTTGGTGGTAGCAGACAACAGTTCACTTTGCATACTGTCGTAATATATTTCAAACTCGACAACGAAACTTGCAAAACTCAGTCATTTTGTACTGTAAGTACCTCTTTAAGGCATGATGCTGCTGCAGTATGGGCACACCTCATTCCTGTTTTGCAAGAAATTGAGATAACTGCTCCTCTGGTTCGTAAACTTTACGTTATTTCTGACTCACCATCTGCGCAATACAGGAATAAAAATATATTATATATAATAACTCAGTTATCCTCCTATTGTCCGATGCTGACCCACATAATTTGGAACTATTGTGAGTGTGGTCATGGAAAAAGCGCAGCAGATGGAGTGGGTGGAGTATTAAAGAGAACGCTAGATAAACAAGTCTCATATCAACATGATATTACCAATATTGAATCGCTGGTACAAAACCTACAGTGTTATGTTAAAGGTGTGAAAATTGAAACAGTTGAAGATTATCAGGTGACAGAAAAAGATTGGCTCTTGCCCAAAGACTTAAAGACTTTTCCGGGAACTATGAAAGTTCACCAAGTTGTTTGGTCTAAAGAGTCAGGAAACCGTTTGGCACTTCGACATCTGTCCTGTATTGAAAGAGAATGCCTAAATAAAACTATTAGGTGCCCTCACGGCAAGCATTTAGGTTTTCATGACTTCACTGGGATTCAATCAACGAATTTTGCAAATAATACAAATATAGCACATCTGCGTCCAATTCAACTGTCAGAAAAATTAGTACTACGTCCCAAGCCATTCAATGAAAAGAATCTTTCCAAAAAATTACAAAGGAATAGTTTCATACATGAACCACACACACACTCAATCACAAACATTGAAATATCAATTATTAAGCCCTCAACATCCCATTCCTTTGATGGAATGAATAATCAAAAAGGAGAGAATGAGCAGGAATCATCGATAATACCCAAATCATTGCTCGAAAAATATGAAAACTTCAATGAATTTAGCACTCCATCGTGTTCATTTTTTGAAAACAATGATACTGAAATTATTGAAAAGTATGAACGGACAAGAAATATTGACAGCGAAGAAGAAATCATGATTACAGCCAAGAAGAGAAAAGTAAGAAGATTATCTTCGTCTTCGTCCAGTTCTGATTTGAATATTTTTTGTTATTGTATATTTAGTTTTTTAAATATTTGCTGTCATTTAATGGCATGACTTGTTTTAGGTAGGAAGTTAAACTTATTAAAGAAGACTGATGACTATAATAATTATAGTAAAGACGTGCTGTGGTGTGATAATTAAAGAAGATTTGTTTATTAGGTACATATCTAAATTAAAAACCTATATTTATAGTCATGAAAAGAGGCTGATTAGTGAATTTGAGAAATAATTGTGTGATTTAAAGTGACATGATGAAAAATTAATCTTTAAGCTACATACTTGAACCTACTCGTAAATACGTACCCAGAAAGACTGTTTTATTGGAATAACTATAATTCGCATTAGGTATAAGAATTACTTATACATAATTGCGAATTATAGTTATAGGTAGAACAAAACTTTGTTGTTTTTTGTTCTATTTAGATATGTACGTTTCTCTATTGTTGTAGTAATTTAAGAATAAAGTGATCTCAATCTCAGGTTTCTGTTATGTTTCATACGTTTATGTAAAAGGATTAAAAGTACTAAGCTATTACTACTAAGATATTTTTATAATGTTTCTTATTCATTTATTGTATTTTAAAAATATAAGAGTTGATTTAATTTTAGAAGTTTTACTGATATACCTGTAGAAACACTATTCTCCTCTCGTTACCAATTTAACTAAATTATACCTAGCATTTTTCTCTTAGTGCAATAGGTAGACATTAGGTATTACTATTAATGGCATAACTTACAAATGCAACCATCATATTAATCAGAAACTTTAAGCTTTCTAATCGCGATACGTTGATTCTTTTGAAAATATATCAAGTAAATTAGTATTAGTACATAAACAAGCAAAAATATTTATTTAAGGTTACCAGCATTTACGATAAAGTTTTCCAACATTTTCACACAACAACAACCACAAAAATTACCAAAGGTTATAAAAGTAAAGAAACTATTCATTCATATCATAATAAACATTACATTACATTAATATCATTCTTTGAGGTTATTGTAACCTCAAAGAATGATATATGTAATAATACTAATACTAACTGTAATATCTGTATATTAATGATGATATTAAAAAAACTGTGTACTGTCCTGTCTCAGTGTTTATCTAAAATTTGTGGAAATCAAACCTAACAAAGTACGGAACCCTGGCTGGGGGCACGGTTGTTCTTAGCTGTATCATTTCGGTGGATTTATCATTTCGGTGGTAATTTTTATCATTTCAGTGGACACTTTTAATTTCAGTGGACTCTTAAAACTTTATCCTTAAATATTTATGTAAGTTTTGATAATATTTGATGTCCACTCACGCACAATGTTATAAAATAGACTAAAGTATTATTTGTCACTAAAAATATATAGATTGCATTGAAATAAAAAAATCCCACCGAAATGATACATAAAAATCTCTTGTTGAAATTCACCCAAAAGTAGATTTTGTGATTTTTCGAGATAATACAGCGATATTGTCGATTCTGATTCATCTCTGAAAATTTGGCCGGTTATTGCAAAGTAACGCTGTATATAGCTATAGCTACATACAGCTAAGATAACCCACTGACCGGAGTAGTGCTAGAACTAAGACAAGGGCGTGCACCTTCAGTATTTAGACGCATATTGGACTATGTTAATATGCAGTACCAGGCTACTTCTGCAATCCTTATCGGCGAGGACAATTGGGCCCACATCGGCAATTTGTAATTTTTTTACCATTCCTTCCTAATCCTGGGTATGTCCTGTGTTATGTCACGCAGCAAACGGCGGATCAACAAACACAAAAATGTATTCCATGACCTGTTTATAAAAAAATATTACTTTTATTTTTCAGGTATTTAGCAACCGGCCAGTCATTTACAACGATGGGGGATAATTTTAGAATTGGATTGAAAAGTGTATCAAGAATTATTGATGAAGTTAGTGATGCTTTATGGAATGTATTGCAACCTCTTGTCATAATAATAATAATAATAATATCGTTTATTTGCATGAAATATGGTGCTTACAGATCTTAAAATACATTATATATAGTACTGCATATTCCGCCTACTAAATTCAGCATGCAAATTTAGATTGTGACATAATTGTTATGAATCCAATAATAATTGTAATAATTCAAATATGTCACGATAGGAAATTGTCAAGAATTCAAATACAAATGTCAAACTATGAATATTAAAAATGTCAAACTATGAAAACTACTACTGTCAACTCTAAAAAAATACTAATGTTATAATTACAAAGGTTACAATGTTCAATCAAAATAAGTATACAGGAATGTCAAAGTTAATTCAATTACATTATTACATTATTCATGTCTGTAATAAATTCCTCTTCGTATTATAATTCATAAATTCATTAATCGAATAGAAACAGTTTTCAATAAGCCATGTTCGGAGTCTTTTTTGAAATAGATTTGTAGGCAGTTCTCTAATTATCTTAGGTATCCTATTATATATCTTTATTGCCATTCGACTGGTGTTTTTTTGGAAAAATGCCGTTCTACACCTAGGCATAGCCAATCTGGTTGGATCCCTTGAGTGTTTACCTATTTTATACATGTTTACACTATCGGCTTTACAAAATAGGTTAGGGTGTTTTTTTACAAACACTCCCATTTCCAATATATATAAGCATGCCAGTGATAATAATTTATGCTCTTTTAATATGGGTCTGCATGATTCCAATGGGCCTGCACCAAATACAGCTCGTAAGCACTTTTTTTGAACAATAAAAGCCCTATCGCTGTCCGTAGAATTGCCCCATATTATTAAGCCGTATCTAAGAACAGAGGAGACGTAACCGTGGTAAGCCAGTAGAGCGGCCTTTACTCCAACAGTTTTCCTAAGATTTCTAAGTGCAAATGCAAAGCTGTTTAGCCTGTTGCATATGTTATCTATATGTTTTTTCCAATTGCAATTTCTATCAATTAATATGCCTAAGAATTTTGTATCATTAACTTCTTCAATGTCAATATCACGGCCACTAATTTTCATTGTTTTATTTGTCATCTTGTAATTACAGAAATTAATATATTTTGTTTTAGAAATATTTACGCTTAAATTATTTTGTTCGAACCAATCTAGTATGCATTCTACCGCAGTATTTATTTTGTCCTCATGCTGTTCATTTTTATTTTCGTTATTTATTACTAAAGAAATGTCATCTGCAAATAACACGCATTTATCCTGTGTTACATTAGGCAAATCGTTCACATACAGAAGAAAGAGCACTGGCCCCAAAATGCTACCTTGAGGCACGCCATATGTATTGGCCCTAAACTTAGATTTATAATTTAACACTTCTCTTTCTTTGTTCATACTTAGAACTTCCACACGTTGCTGTCTGTTACTTAGGTAGTCTTTAAGCCAATTTAACGCTTTACCTCTTATTCCGCAACTTTCACATTTTCTAAGCAGTATGTCATGTTTTACAGAGTCAAACGCTTTGCTCATGTCAAAAAATATAGCAGTGACCGGTATTTTCTTATCTATATTCTCGGTAATTAGTTTGATTAGTTGATAGCAAGCTAGTGTAGTTGACTTTCTTCTTTGGAAACCGTTTTGTTCCGCACTTATTATACTATGTTTATCTATAAATGAGACAATCCTATTACACATAGCTTTTTCATATATTTTTGCAAATACCGGAATTAAGGTTACTGGTCGGTAATTATTTATATCGTATTTGTTTTTTTTTTTGTACAAAGGCTTTACCACCGAAAACTTCAGTTTGTCAGGATACTTTTCTTCAAAGAAACTTAAATTAATCACATGAGCCAATATAGGTGACAGTATATCAACACAAGACTTTATAATTTTTGTCGAAATATCATCATATCCCACAGCGTTGGTATTATTTAGTGATGCAATTATTTTGCTTATTTCATTTGGCGTACAGGGTTCTACATATATACTATTACCTTCATTATTTGTATTAGTCGTGAATCTATTTTTACTACTATTTGTTATGTCATTGTTTGTAGAATCAATAAAATGATTATTAAAAGCCTCAGCTATTTCTTCAGGATTTCTTATTAATGTATCTTTTAGTTTGATAGCGTCTATATATTGTGAGTCTCTACAGTTAGGTTTATTTTTAATTAATTTCCAAGTTGCTTTACATTTGTTTTTTGCTTTTCTAATAAAGTTGTCAGACGTTTGTTTCCTAGATACATTAATGCATTTTTTTAACAATTTTGCATATTTATTATATTTTGATTTATTTTCTATGGATTTATTTTTATAAAAGTTGAATTTAAGGTATCTTTTTGACAGGCATGATTTTTTAATACCTTTAGTAACCCATTTCAAAGAAGGTGTTTGATAATTTACTTTAACTTTTTGCAAGGGAAAATTTAATTTATAGAATAGACTAAAGATTTCATGAAAGTTATTAAAAGCTGTATTCGGATCCGTTTCGTCATAAATATCCTGAAACGTAAGGCTCAAGAGACACTCTTTAAATTTATCGGTGTATTCTTGATTATAATTCCTCCTATATAAATAACAATGTGATGGAGCAGGTTTATTCAATGAAGCATTTGATGGGAATGTTAATATCTGGGCAGTATTATGGTCCGAGAGATGTAGTTCACATGTTTCACCAGAAGAGTCAGGTATATTGGTAATAATGTGATCTATGCAAGCGGTATGCCGGGTTGGAGTTTTTATTTTTAAAGTTAAGTTATAATTTCTAAGAATATCATTTAATAAAGTGGCATTTTTATTCGTGGTGAGGATATTTATGTTTAGATCTCCGACAAGTATAATTTTGTTGTTTTTTCTGTCGGTTAGTTTATGTAAGAGTAGCTCTAATTTATTAAAGAATGTAGCTATGTTCGAATTGGGTGTTCTATAGACACATACAATAGTACAATTATAAAGTGGTATTTCTATGCCACAGCATTCGAATACTTTCTCCACGGCCATTTCTTTGCATAATTGTAGTATTTTATAATCTAGGAAGTGCTTTATTAAAATACATACCCCACCCCTGTTTTCCTTATTTCGAGAGTATGAAGTTGCAAGTGTAAAGTCATTAACACATATGTTTATATCGTTGTCAGCTCTAACAAATGTTTCCGAAAAACAGAGTATTTGAATATCTTTATGCCTGTCATTAAACTCCGATAAATATATTTCTACCAAAGGAAGTTTATTCAATAAGCCTGCAATATTTTGGTGCAGTAGTCGTATGTTACAAGATTCAAGTTTAGCATTCTGTTCCCGCTTATTACGAGTAACTATACAAGGGACGAAAAAACTTATCCTTTCTTAAAGTTGTACAGTTATCTGAATTTGTTTCCTCATCAATTTCGAGGTAATTTTGTTGTATATACATCTCAAGATAGCACTTCAGATTGACAAAAATATTCTTCATGCCATAGTTATTGAGGACTCCACGGCGTCTATAGAACATTGTTTCATCATATGTCAGATTAAGATTAGAGTCAAATATCATTGCATAATCATGAGTACAGTTATCCATGCCGCAACCAACAAAAAACGACTGGATAGAAATAGCAGTAGCATTTGATGAACTATGGCAATTTAAAAATTGTGCAGGTGCTCTTGATGGCAAGCACGTATACTACTCTGTGTAAAAAGTATCGGGAATATGTCAATAAAAAGACCCGCGTAAAAGAGATCGTTCTAATTTTTTTACTGCATGTTGGTAGCACTGTACTGATTTAGTGCGCAAAGTTTGAGCGGGATCTGTCATTTAATTTGTTTTAAACTACACTTTTTGTTGGTCATAGTTTTGAGTTCTCGGTGATTTTTACAATGGAAAATATTGTTGAACAAAGAGTGTGCCTTAAATTTTGTGTTTCGAATGATATTTCATGTGGTGAATCACTAAAAATGTTGCGAAATACCTACGGCGAATCGTGTATATCGAAAACAAGGGCTTATGAATGGTGTAAGGCTTTTAAAGAAGGCCGAGAAGTAGTAGTAGACTTGCCTCGTTCTGGTAGACCTTCAACCGCTACGACCAAAGAAAACATCGACAGAATCAAGAAGCTAGTGCTCGAAAATCGACGTATGAGTCTGAGAGAGTTGGCTAGTGAGGTGAACATATCTTTTAAGTCCGTCCACAACATTCTCATTGACATTTTAGGCATGAAACACGTCGACGCTCGACTAGATCCAAAAGAGCTCAATTTTGTTCAAAAAGCGCAGCGAAAGCATGTCGCAGAAGACATGGTTTCCCGAGCTTCGGGATAAAGGTCGGATCCGTAATCCGACCTTTATGAAACGTATAATAACTGGCGACGAGACATGGGTTTATGAGTACGACATGCAAACAAGCCAACAGTCTTCAGAATGGCGTCTCGAAAACGAGCCGAAACCCAAAAAACCGCGGCAAAGTCGCCCCAAAATCGCAAAAATTGCCCTGACAGATTTTCGCTACGTAACTTTTGGCATTGTTTTTAATTTTGTAGATGGTCAATAAGTATAAAAGAAAAACTACAAACGCATCATGGGACAGGAAAACAATGAAACTGGCAATGGAAGAATCTAAAGAAACATCTGTCAATGCAGCTGCCAAGAAATATGGTATTAATTTGTCAACACTGCAGAGACACATAAAAAAGGGATCTGCAAATAAAATCCTTGGAAGATTTGTACCAGTTTTCACCGAGGCTCAAGAGTTGGAGCTGGTTGAATTTATTTTTCATATGGATAATTTATTTTTTGGCCTGACAAAAAATGAATTTTTGGAATTGGTCTTCCAATATGCCGAAAAAAACAAAATAAAGCATCCGTTTAAGGGCAGCGCTGCAGGCGAGGATTGGTACATGGGTTTCAAGGCACGACATCTTGATGTCACTCTGCGCAAGCCAGAACCAACATCGATTGCACCGTGCAAGAGGCTTTTTTAACAGACCACAAGTTGAAAGATTCTTTGATATTCTTGAACAAGAAATCGACAAGCACAATATCGATGCCACTCGAATCTATAACATGGATGAAACTGGAATCCAGACTACAAGCAATAAACTACCAAGTGTTCTAAAAAACAATTTGGTGTTATATCTAGCGTTGAACGAGGCAAACTAACAACGGTAGTATGCTGCTGTAATGCAGCAGGCTCTTTTATACCACCATTTTTGATCTTTGGTCGCAAACGAATGGTAGGCAGACTTTTAGATGGTATTCCACTGAAAATGCTGTAAAAGGATTTTTGTGTACTGGAATATGGCCCACAAATAGGAACATCTTCGACGATTCCGACTATTTTATTTTATTTATTGGGGACAAAAA
Organism: Abrostola tripartita; assembly: GCA_905340225.1. Classification (NCBI taxonomy): domain Eukaryota; kingdom Metazoa; phylum Arthropoda; class Insecta; order Lepidoptera; family Noctuidae; genus Abrostola; species Abrostola tripartita. The sequence goes on from HG996504.1 coordinate 6,582,845, forward strand.
ACAGTTACATGCCAAGCTTAACCAAAAATTCTTAAATTAGTACAATACTTAGAAATACATTTATATAAAATCTATTCTATATTTATGTTACTACACATGTAACCCACACCATTGTCCACGATTTCACAAAAATAAAAAACAAGTTAAAAGAGAACTGACGTACAGTGTGCATCTAAGACAGTTAAGAGGAAAAGACAAGCGCGCAGAAAACAAGAAAAACAAAAAAAAAATTACTTAAGAATTCAGTATCTCTATTGCTTTCACCTTAAAATGATGTTTGGCAAGAGTAAATATGTCAAGCTCCATAAAGTGAGTGTTGTACACATCAACGAGACAACGAAGAGGCACGCGCACCCCGGCGTTAGTCCTGCACGAATTTGTGTGGAATAGCCGAGGCACACGTACCCCACGAAGCATGACAGATCTAGGTACTATATAATATAGACTGTTTGATAGTGGAATGCAGTCGAATCTTTTATTACATATACCGTGCAGCATCATTACACCCAGAAGAAATCGTCTAGATTCCAAACTAAGAATATTATAGCGTTTCAGTAATTGTTCATAGGAGACTTTAGGACGATGACATCTATAATTCATAGTACGTAAATATTTCTTCTGCACAATTTCTAGCATATCCTTGTACTTATCATATAGAGGATCCCAAATCTGGATAGCGTATTCTAATTGTGATCGAATCAGTGTTTTATAAAGTATTAAGAATGTAGAGGGTCGCACAAAGCTACTTGAAGATCTCATCACGAATCCATACATCTGAAAGGCTTTTTTTACTATATTATCAACATGAATATCAAAATGCAGATGTTGTGAACACTTTCACTTTCGCTGCGTCGCCGGGAGGCCGCGGGCGGGGACTGCGGTCGCGGCGGAGGGGGCGCATCGGTCATCGGCGCTCAGCTGCTTGGCCAACCAGTACGACATTATCCACCGACTTGAACGCGCACATAATAATTTATATCCCCCGTTTTAAGATCAAGACCGTTTGTTATAATCTCAATACAGTCTATTCTAGTTACCGCTGTTTTAATAGGCTCGTCCTACTAAGACCCGTAGGACACAATAACTTCCTTCTACAGACTAGAGTCAAGCGTAACACCCAAGTCGCGGACTGATTGAACCTCCTTAAGACCGACATTATGTATTGAATAACTAAATTTTATCAGATTCTTATTTTTAGTAAAAGAAATTTTGTGACATTTGGGAAGGCTAAGAAAGAGTTTATTTTTGAGGCAGTATTCATAAAGTCTATCAAGATCTTGTTGTAAATAACAGCAGTCACGAATATTTTTACATGTGATATAAATTTTCATATCGTCTGCCTGCATACATGAAGAAATGTGAGTTGACAAAACAATGTTTAATATCATTAACAAACAACACAAATAGAAAAGGACCTAGAGACTATATGCCATCAACTTGTTTTTAAATGTAAGTGTTTTGGTCGTATGTACTGTGAACTTATATTATAGATTTAATAAATAAATAAATAAATAAACTGTGACCGATCGGCCAGAACTAACCCATCCAGCCGTTAATGATGAAGGACTAACTTTTGATGTGCCCATTGCATCAAACGCCCTTATTGAGGTTGAAGAGCATCAATCCAGTGACTCAGACCGCACTATGTCACCATGTATTCTGGAAAATTTGTATGGAATTAGTTTTAATTGTAAAACTCCAGAGGTCACTGTAGCTGATGAACAAATTATTCAACATTTAATGAATAATGTGACTCCTGATAAGGAACAAAATAAAAATGAAGATGCGTTACATTTGACCCCGCTTGATATCCGACCAATACCAAAAATAGTCCCAAACAAAACTAGTCGTAAAAGGAAATCACAAAGAGCTGAAATATTTACAAGCACTCCTATTAAAGAACAACAGAGAGAGAAAGAATCAAATAAATACAAGAAAATAACGAAAAGCGCAACAAAGAAAATTCTAAATAATAATAAGCCATCAACTAGTACGAAGCGACAAAAAAATACGAAAGAATTAAAAAAAGGACCAAAACAAAATAAGAGTGATCTAAACGAGTACCGATGCCTGGTGTGCAGCGAAAAGTTCGAGTATGAGGAGCCACTAACAGAAGACTGGATAAAATGCGGAGATTGTGAAATGTGGGCTCATGAAGCTTGCACTTCATATTCAGGCAGAGGTTTCTACTACTGTGACATGTGTCTAGAATAATTTCTGACTAATTTGAATTAAGGCTGCAATTTCATAAAAATTATAAAGACCACCTTTGCAATACAAGGAATTTCTTTCGTTTCCCTAGAATCACTTATGCAACGCGCCAAATTTACGGTGAAAAAAATGAATAAAACTCATCGCAAAATGCAGGTGTGACCTTAACCTGTACCGCCAGAGTTGTATAAATACAACAATAGTGATGTAACACATAAGTTTATTTATTACTCATTAATGTCAACTTTAGTTTACTCAAATAATATATAAATAAGTTAGGCATTCAGAATGAGAAAGTAATTCAATGCTTGTTGCTGTTTTATTCTATTTCTAACTATAACATCTAAAACTTCACATGATTTAAGGGTGTAAGTAAGTGGTGTAAGGGTTAAGTAAATCTGTTTTATTTGTTAAAAGTTATTAATAAATTAGTAATTTATTTCATTGGGTATTGTGGTCGTGTTTGAATCGCAAATGTCGAGTGCAGAGGAATTATTAAGGATTTTAGAAGGTTGCGAGGGAGATGTAGAAGACTTTGTGACCGATAATGAGTTAGAAGAGCGAGGTATGTACACAAATTTGATTTGTTCGTATAATCCTAATTAAAAAACCCCCAATGCAAAAAAGTAAAGCCATCATTTAAAAAGTCAAAAATTCCGATCGAGTAACACCTATTTAAGACAATGTCGCGGCAGGGTACCGCTAAGTTTCAAGCAATAACTAAATATCTAAATACCCCCGTACCCCGCTTTTTTTAATTTTTATTTTAAAATTTTTAAACCTAAATTAAAGTCTTGTTTTTGTAATATACACATAATGCCCTTTTATTTGATACCCCACTTGGGTATATTTGAGAATATTCGATTAGACATCCCCACTTTCACCCCCATACCTTGTAAATGGCTGAACCGATTTTGATATAATTTAATTTTTATTAATGTACACATCATGCCCTTTCATTTGATACCCCACTCAGGTATATATAAAAATGTTGGATTAATCATCCCCACTTTCACCCCCCATATCTTATAAATGGCTAAACCGATTTTGATAAAACATATCTAAGAACACTCGCTGGAAAATTTTCTTTCTATTAAAAAAACCGCATCCAAATCGGTTCACCCGTTTCAGAGCTACGGTGCCACAGACAGACAGACAAACAGACAGACACACATAGCGGTCAAACTTATAACACCCCTCTTTTTCCGTCGGGGGTTAAAAATACAATACTTTTTGGTTTTTGCCAACTCACTACAGATTGTTTTTTTTGTTTTTTAGGTAAGTGGTGACAGTGAATTCCATTGGACTGCAGCGGAAACGTCGCCAATCATACAACCATTTAATGATTTTATCGCTGGTTTTTCATCAGAAATAAACCTTTCGACTGATTCTAATGAACTAACTTTTTCGAATACTTCGTCGATGATGGTTTGGTAGCTGAGATAGTCAGGTGTACCAACAGGTATTACCAATTTTACGTTCGACGTGTCGATATACGAGAAAATTCAAGAACGCATGGTTGGCGTGACGTTGATGCGAAAGATATTTATTTGTTCTTTGCGGTAACAATGTTATTTACCAGGAACAAAAGGATATCCATTGAAGAACATTGGTCCACGGATCCATAACTGAGTTCCCCAATCTTTCAAAAGACCATGAACAGAAATAAATATTGTTTAATTTTGGCTATGATGCATTTCACTGATGTTTTTCCGTCGGCGGCGCCGGATTACCAAGATTACATAAACTGCAATTTCTAATAAATCATGCACGGGAGAAATTTAAAAGCGGTTTAATACCGCACCAGAAATGATGTATCGACGAGAGTATAGTCCCTTTCAAAGGCCGTCGTGTACTCAAGCAATACTTGCCTAAAAAGAGAAATCGCTTTGGAATAAAACTATTTGTATTGTGTGACGTGGAAACATGATATATATTGGACTTTATAGTCTATTGTGGATCGAAAACGGATATTGAGCAGATTTCTGATTTGGGAGTGAGCGGGTCGGTAGTGGTTGCTCTCCTTAAGGAATACTTTAACACGAACAGACAACTTTTTGTGGATAACTGGTACTCGAGCCCAAAGTTGTTCCTTTATGTGGGAACGGAACGCAACCGAAAGAAAGAGATAGAGTGCTAGGTGTGGGAGTGAGAGGAAGGATATGAGGGACGGGCAGTCGTGCTCTGGCTAGGATAAAGACGTTACGAAATAAAAGTTAATTACTGTGAAGACGGATTTTTTATTAGAAGAAACCTATATCCCACACCGAAGTTTTTTCTCGCGGCACGCGGCACGTGGTTGGGTCCGCTGCAACAAGACGTCGGCAGCGGAAAACCGCCATTATACTAATTTGAAGACGAAAAGATGTCGAAAAATACAGAAGACGTGGCACCAAGAGGTGTACAATATGCTGAAGACTTTATAAGTAAATTTTCGGGTCAAGACCATACCTACCCAGTGAGCCGCTGGATACAAGAAATTGATGATAATACGGAAATATTCGAATGGACGCCGCTCCAACAGCTTGTGATTGCGCGTAGATCGTTGGCCGGAACAGCGGGGCTATGGCTACGAAGCGAAAAACCGTTCAAATCGTGGGCTGAATTGAAACAAGCCATCAGCAAGGAATTTCCCGACGCGATTGACGCCAAGACGATTCATGAAATGTTGAGTGCACGTAAGAAAAAATCAGATGAAAGCTGCATGGATTACGTGCTTATAATGAAAGAACTCGGAAAAAGGGGCAAGATTCCCGATTACGTTGCGATCAAGTACATCGTAGACGGCATTCATGACTTAGAAAGCAATAAAATATTGTTGTACGGTGTTACGAGCTACAGTGAACTAAAAGATAAGCTGAAAATTTATGAACAAGTGAAAGAAAAAATGAAGGCGCGACGTGACACGCAACGCGATCAAGGATCTAACGGCCATAATCGAAATTCTAAGAAGAATACAAGCAGTGAGTTGCGGTGCTATAATTGTGGAGAACTCAATCATTTGTCGCAGAACTGTCCTCATAAAGAAAAGGATCTCAAGTGCTTTAAGTGCAATGAGTTCGGCCATATTTCTTTAAAGTGCACGGCGACGAAACGCGAAGACGATCGGAAGCCTTCGGAAAACTTCGATAGCCGATCGAGTCGGCCAATCGGCGGCGCCGCGCCGGTGGAGACGACCGACAGCGCTACCAACGTGACGGACGTCGTTCGGTCAGAAATCCGACGAAGCCGAGCACTTCGAAGTCCGCCATGTTCGCTACGGATTATGTTGGCACTACTGACAGCGATAACCCAGACGACAGTTGTCACTGTCAAGAAAATAAAGAAGTTTTGCAAATTGTAAACAAACCTAACAAGAAGGAAATTGTGTTGTGTTGTCGGGTCTCGGACTAAAACAAGTGCGTTCTTTCGGGATGTTTACAACTGGTGTTGTGATTGACGGACGACGTTACGACGGACTTATATTCCATGTTGTGCCTAAAGACTGTATGCCTTATAGTTTAATATTAGGTCATGAGTTTCTCGCAAGTGTGACGATGATTATGAATGAAGGACGTGTGTTGTTGTTACCATCAGGTGAAGAATGGATGAGACGAATTAATTGTTTTACAGTAGGTTTGAATGTTGTTGTAGGTTCCACAGTCAGCCCAACTGTCAAAAAGGAGGTTTTACAGTGTGTAGATGACTACAAGCCGGTCCAAATAAAAGAAGCACCCATACAACTGAAAATTATCTTGAAGGATGACATCCCGGTGGCTCAAAAACCAAGAAGATTGTCATTAAAGGAACAGCAAATAGTAGAAGATCAGGTAACGGAATGGTTGGATAACAACATAGTTCGGGTAAGTTTCTCGCAATATGCTAGTCCCTTGGTGTTAGTCAGAAAGAAAGATGGTTCTACACGGGTCTGTGTAGACTACAGACAACTCAACAAGATGATAATATTTTATAATTATTAATTCCTTCATTTAAATTATTTTTCTTATAAATTACATTTTTAAATATCTATATAAAAATACAATATTTAAAAATATAAAAAATAGGGCCCAACCAGCAGCAGGAACAGGGTCCAAGCTACCGGTGGTTAGGGCTCCAGAGATTCCTCTCTCTGGAGCTCCTTACAATGCGTGCCGTGTCAAGGAGTACCGTTTTCTGCATCAAGCCCTTGACCCAACCACCTAACGTGAGCCTCTTCAGATGTTGGTCGAGACTCTTGGCCATGAGACCATTGGCCGAAACGACTATCGGTACAATTATTGCTGAGTCCACCTCCCACATGTCGACAACCTCGTGCGCCAGATCAAGATATTTAATTTGCTTATCTCTTACGGCTTTCACGAGATTCTCGTCATGGGGGATCGTGATATCAACAATTATTGCGCGGCGTTCTAATCGATCTATCACCACTATATCAGGCTTATTGGCAACAATAGTCCTGTCAGTGATGATAGATCGATCCCAGTACAATGTGATATGATCATTTTCAAGAACTGGGTCGGGGACATACCTGTAGTATGGCATCTCAGAATCCACCAGTTTGTATTTCAAAGCAAGTTGCTGGTGGATAATCCTGGCTACTTGGTTATGTCTGTGTAAGTATTCGCCGTTAGCAAGACGAGAACAACCAGACATAATATGTCTTATGGATTCACCCGGACGGTGACATGCCCGACATATGTCAACCGTGCCATCCTTTAAGATATATTTCCGGTAATTATTATTATTATAATATGGACTACAGATAAATTGGAAAAAGGTAAACTTGATATGCAGTGAAATTGAATATCTGGGTCATCGCATACAAAATGGTGAAATTAGCCCGAGTTTAGACAAGGCAGACGCTGTAGTGAGATACCCAGAACCAAGAACAACTAAGCAGGTACACAGTTTTATAGGACTTACTTCTTACTTCAGAAAATACATAGAACATTATGCTGCAATAGCAAAACCCTTAACTGACCTATTAAAACAAAATGCTATCTTTATTTTTAAAGAAGATCAACGTAATGCTTTTAACACTTTGAAGCAGAAGCTGGGATGTGGTCCAGTGTTGAAGATTTACAATCCCAAGCTGCTCACGGAAGTGCATACAGATGCGTCTAGCATTGCTTATTCAGCAATATTACTACAGCAGCATCCGGATAGTGGCTTACATCCAGTCCAGTACATGAGTAGGAAGACAAATGATGCCGAACAGAGGTACCCTAGCTATGAGCTGGAGGCTCTAGCGATGATTGAAGCTATAAAGAAATTTCGACACTACCTGTTTGGCATACATTTTAAGATTGTTACAGACTGTCAAGCTGTTGCACTAACCCTGAAGAAAAAGGACTTATCAGCTAAGATTGCAAGATGGGTGTTGTTTTTAGATCAATATGACTTTGAAGTCGAGCACCGAAAAGGCTCAAGGATAAGGCATGTGGATGCACTGAGCAGACACCCTTACGTTTCGGTCATGGTAGCAAGCTTTCATGACCAGGTCAAGGAGGCACAAAGCCGGGATGAAGGGCTGCAAGCTCTAATCAATATTGTTAAAGAAAAACCCTATTCAGATTATTAGTTGCAGAACGATATTCTTTTCAAGAGTGACCAGAAGCAGCTGGTAATTCCTAGAAGCATGGAAAAAGAAGTAATACGAAGAGTGCATGCCCATGGTCATTTTGGTAAGAGAAAAATGAAAGAACTGGTTAAAGATTTCTACATCAAAGACATAGACAAGAAAATTGATGACTTTATTGCAAGCTGCATACCATGCTTGCTGGCAACAAAGAAGCAGGGGAAACAGGAGGGTTTTCTTAACCCTATTCAGAAGGAGGAAACCCCCTTCCATACCCTTCATATGGATCACATCGGAGCAATGACTGAGACCAGACAGAGGTATAATCACATTCTTACAATAGTTGATGCTTTTACCAAATTCGTGTGGCTTTTCCCTACAAAGAGCACCACTACTAATGAGACTGGATAAGCTGAAGACACACCAACAGACATTTGGGAATCCAGTAAGGATTATCACCGATCGGGGTCCTGCTTTTACTAGCCATGAGTTTGAAGAATATTGTGAGAGTGAGAATATACAACACATAAAAATAACAACAGGAGTGCCACGAGGAAATGGACAGGTGGAAAGGATAAATGGAATCATTAAACCAACTCTTACGAAGTTATGTACAGAAGATCCATCAGTGTGGTACAAACATATAAGTCGACTGCAACGTGCAATAAATAGCACTTTCCAAAGAAGCATTAACACTAGTCCATTTGAGGGATGTATGACTGAAGGATGGATGTTTGAGTATTTTCTTATTAGTGATTAAGTTTTATTTGTTTTCTTTTACAAAATGTAAATTGAATTCAATCTATTAAACTAATTAATGTTATAAGCTAACCTAGTTTTGTTTTTTAAATAGTGCTTAAGTACAAAACATGTTTTCTGGAAATTGTTACAACCCTTTAAGTTACAAACCCTTGCATTGTGTTCAGTTATAAGTTTGTTTTATGTTATGTTTATTAAGTTAAGAACTGTGTAAGGCGGAATACTATCCCTTTTTATGTTGTAAATGTTTGTGATTAGTTATTTAAGTCATTTTGATTGATGAGCATGTAGTGATGAATGTGAGCATGTAGTGATGAATGTGAGCATGTAATGATGATGAATGAGGAGGTAATGTACGAATGAAATGAGAAATGAAAGTCAGTTTAGCATGTCTGGGGACAGACATGAATGTCGGATGGCCGAATGTGGGAACGGAACGCAACCGAAAGAAAGAGATAGAGTGCTAGGTGTGGGAGTGAGAGGAAGGATATGAGGGACGGGCAGTCGTGCTCTGGCTAGGATAAAGACGTTACGAAATAAAAGTTAATTACTGTGAAGACGGATATTTTATTAGAAGAAACCTATATCCCACATTTATTTGAAAGATAACGGGATATATGCATGCGGTACAGTTAATAAAAATAGAAAAGGCATGCCTAAATTTAAGAAGCTGTCTATAGGAGAAGTGGATGCTTACTATTCTCCTCCTTTAATGACTTTAAAATGGCAGGATAAAAAAGCGGTAACCATGTTTAACACCATGCATGATGTTAAAATATTACCGTCAAATAAGGAAGACAGAGCTACTGGTCTGCCAAAATTGAAACCCGAGTGTGTAATTGATTATACTAATGACATGGGAGTGGTTGACACCGCAGACATGATGATGAGTACTTTATCGTGCATGAGAAAAACGAGACGATGGTACTTAAAACTAGCCCTTCGTATAATCGACATGTCTATGTTGAATGCATTCTACACATACAAAATTATTAATAATTGTCCCAAAAAACTATTTAGTGAATTTCAGCTGGCAGTTATACGGCAAATCGTTAGTAAAAACAAAAAAAACGATTATGAACCGGTGCCTTCGACATCGCGTGGCGTTCAGAATGATCCCTGTCGCTTTTTACCAAGTGATGTTCTCAAACATTTTCCTGTGACCATACCAAATAAGAAAAGGCAGCGTTGCAGAGTTTGCGCTCTGAAAAATATTCAAAAATACACAAGATAAATGTGCAAACAGTGTAACACTTATTTGTGTTTAGAGAATTGCATCACAGAATTTCACAGAAAGCCTAGTAGTGTTAACATGTAAAATAAAACCCATGATTTAATCATTAAAGTGTTTTATTCAAAAAGCATACTATTACGTTGCTTTATTTATTTGTATGCATTATGTTAATTTTTTTCGGTTTCCATTAAATCAATGTCTTGAGTGTGACAATTTTTTATTGTATTTAAAAAGTTTAAAATTTTTATATAAGCCCGGCTACGCATACACGGAGGTATATACTTTAGCTCTTCAAGAATTAGATGTGTGAAATGCTCGTTTCTTTAGTCTGCACCAAACGTTGCACAGTTCTCACATTGTGGCCTTGCGTTCGGTGCACCAATGCTACTGGTTTTCGATAAATTTTTCGATACCCTTGAGGCCAACTCTGCATGGAAATGTGTTTCAAACAAATCCAAAATAGAGTTGTAGTAGAAAGTATGACAGCAATAGGTGGAAACGCATAAATGTAATAGTTGTTCCAAGGTATTGTAAACGCGTCTATATCATAGGCGTCGGGGTCACGTTTCCAAGATAAATATTTTGTACATTTTTTATTAAGGCGTGAGGCAAATAAGTCTTTGTTCGGTATACCGAATTTTTTAATAATGAATCTAAATAAGAGTAAATCTAACTCCCATTCCGTATCGACATTAGTATAGCTAGAGGCTTGGTCCGCATCAGTGTTCTCTTTAGACCTGATGTACGATGCATATATAAATATAATTCTTTGTTCGCTCCACGGCCATATTTGTCGAGTGATATCATTTAAATGAGAAAACTGTATGCCGCCCATTTTGTTTATATATGCAATAGCAGTAGTGTTATCAATTCTAAGGAGAACATCTATATTTGTTTTGTTTTTACAAAAACCCTTTAAAACAATAAATGCTGCTAGTAACTCAAGAAAGTTAATATGATGTTCTCTTTCTTTAATTGACCAATAGCCTCTCGTGACTTCACCATTACAGGCGGCGCCCTAGCCGGTAAGTGACGAGTCAGTGAATATTTCGAGTTGAAAGGAGTTATCGCAGAGTTTTTTCTCATTTTTGAACGATATTTGACTCCACGAAGTAAAGTCTTCTTGTAAGAGGGACTTAATATGCATTTTTGCGTCGTAGTAATCATTTGCTTTTAAATATCTTTCGCGTTCTAGTTGTTTGGTGTATACCCAACCATAAGCTATGGCCGAACATGCTGCTGATAACGTACCAATCAATTTTGCAAAGTCTCCAATAAGAACTGTGTCTTTGCGACGATATTTTTAAACTATATGATCTTCTATTCTTTAAATTTTTTCTCCTGGCAGTTGTAAACACCGACTGCGAATTAATAAGAAATCCTAAGAATTTGCAAATTTGATTTGGTATAAGTGAGCTTTTTTCTACATTGATTACTAAATCTAATTTATCAAATAATCGTACTACTGAATTCACTGTTTTATGGCATATATCGAAAGTTTATACAAATGACGTCATCCAAATATGACACTACTGTATAATCGTTGCGCCTTAAATATGACAGAACAGGCTTGAGTAATTTTGTAAATACTAATGGAGCTAAGCTAAGACCATATGGTAAGCAATTAAATTCATACAAAATCAAAAATATTTTCTATATGAGTTATGAACTGGTACAAAAATATAAGATTCTTTTAGATCGATTGTTGCCATAAACGCATTATGTATTAAGAGTTTGGATACGGTACGTATGTCATCCATTTTAAAGTGTTGGGTAGGTAGGAACTTGTTAAGATATTTCAAATTTAGGATAAATCTGTAACCGCCTGTACTTTTTGGTGTTAAGAACACCGGTGATATGAACTGTCCAGGTAGGTCAGAGCATTTCGAAATAGCCCCTAAGTCAATAAGTTTCAAAATAGCCGATTCCATTTCTCCTTGAGGAGATGGTGGGTTTTTGGGCTCAGTACTTTGACTAACCTTTTTAATAAAAGGAATTTGAAAACCATTGACATAATTTCATATTATAGGGTCGTCGGTTAAATACCGGCGTGAAGTACCTTTAACGGCGGTTCTTCTTGTCGTATGTCTTGTTGGTTCATGTCTGCCGATTGCGTTGAGTGAAGAGGTTGGTCCTCCTCGCCGAGGATGTTGATGGCTGCGGTTGGTACCGACCTTTAGTAGGCGCTACCGGCCCATTCGCACGAGGAGGACCCCGCACATTTCCCGTCTGAGTCGCATTTCGGCGATTGGTAGAGGAACTGCAGCATATTTGGAATACTAGTTTGTTTTTTAATGATACTTTTAAAGAGAAACGGGATGGCTCAATGAAAAAGACAATAAAATATTGAAAAGTTATTAAACTTTAATAATAAAAACAATTAAACATAACTAACACCAGAAATCTTATCAAAATGCCTATCAAACTAAAAAACTCCAAAATAGAGATTTGACTTAGGGTGCATTCCAAATTATATTCACATTTTTTTGACATTTGATAACACTTTTCCTTAGAAACTAATAGATTTCTTATCTTTGTAAGAGTTTTATAGTCTTTAGATCTTTAGGTAATCAGTATTTTTTAAACAAAATAAACTAAAATAACATCTAATTAAGTAATCAGTCACAATAATCACAGATCACTCTTTAGTTTGATTTTACAGTTTACTATTTCTTGCAGTAATCACAAATATACACACCGGATTCATAACCACTACAAGCACCGTGAACCCACAATTCGCACATTAAGCACTGTACTCATTCTTCACCCCTTTTATCCTCGCTATATTTTCCGTTACAGAAAAACATTCGGCGTCTGCGTTAGTAGGGACAGTAGTCTCATCTCTCGTTGCTACATCGTCGGAAGAGTCTGTGTTATTTCCAGATATAGCCCCAGAAATCGGATCTGATGAGTCACTATCCGTCACATTTCTTTTCTTTGTCTTCTTTGTAATTTTGTTCTTGCCTTTTCCTTTTTTCTGTGTTCTGTTTTCTTTATCAGACTTTTTAAGTTGTGTATTCTCAAGGTCTTTTTTATAAGGAGAACTTGTGATTATAGCCGATCTTGCTGGCTTACGGCCCCTGTTGCTAGTCCTCTTTTTTATAGTGGGCCCGGGAGAAATATGAGAGGGAGTAACAAGGGGGTGAATTTCTGTCCTAATACCTGACGGCCCTGGTTCTGTTTCATCAAAATTCCCCCTTTGCAAAGAATCATCCATGGGTGAGGCGATCGTCGTTGAAATTGTTTCACGGTCTTGATCCTCTTCAAAATCTGTAGCAGCGGCCATGTAATCAGCTTGAGTAAATATATTTCGATTAAACGGATATATGCCACCAACTCTGAAACCATTAGCAGCAATTTCTCCAGTCTGGCACTTGATGTAGGCTTTTCCGAATAACTCAACAACGTCATATGGTGTTAAGGGCCTATTAGTTTCTCTGAGAAACACCCGAACTTCTTCACTATAATAGGATTTTAAGGGTCCCATGAAAGTGCGGTCCAGTGGTTGAACTTTATGCGTACAATGATAATGGTAGTGACAATATCGTCACATAATGTTGTTTTGCTAGATCTATCAACTCTATATTCTTGGTGTGACTGTAATGGCCATCGAGAATCAAGAGCACTGGGGATGCTTCTGTTGGTTTTACGTATTCTACAAAGTGTTGAAACCATTCTGTAAATAAGTGAGTTTGGATCCAACCCGATGGATGTACCTTTCCTATAGACCCAACTGGAGCTCCTCTCATTAAAGCATTAGACATGTTTTTACGCGGAAAAATTATCATGGGAGGGACAAATATTCCCGCAGGGCTCATACAAATTACAATAGTTATTAAGGACCCTCTTTCGGCTGACGTCATTGCTCCGATTTGTTTCTTCCCTTTTCGAGCTATAATTTTTGGTATTTTACTCTGGACTATGGAGAGACCACTCTCATCAACGTTAAATATGCGCGCAGCAGGAAAAGGCTTATCAGCCTGGATTCTTTCAAGATTGTCGTAAAATTCATCCATTCTTTCTTTGGTAAATCCATTAGCTCGGGCTTGAGAAGTTCCAGTTGGCTGTCTTATAGATAAAACTGCCTGATGTCGTTTTAAAAATCCTTTCAGCCAGTATCTGTCAGCAAACCCAGCCTTAAAAGGATTTTTTATATTATTTTTTATAGCTAGTTGATATGCCAAACGTCGCAAATCCATTCTGGTCAGGCCATAAAACTTATTCTCCATGGTTAATACATACTCCACCAGCAGGTTTTCAATATCTTGACTAAAAACCGGCCTTCGACCAATGACTTTATTTGTTATCGATCCAATAGGAGAGTCTTTTTCATTTACAAATCGAAAAAGTGTTCTCCTGGAACTTGAACTGTTTAGCAGCCTTTAAATATCCCATTCTCTTATCTCTAACAGCGGCAATGGCAGCGGCCATTTCCTCCTTTCCCCACTTCTTTCTCTTATTATATTTGTGAGATGTTTCCATTTCTAAAAAAAAGAATAACTAATATTACTCCTAAAAATGTGCATGTAATTTGGAATATTCCAAATTATGCTCTCTTTCGGTATTCCAAATTAACAACATACTATCCTAACCTAAAATTCCATAACACATTTTTATTTCTAGATATTTTCACAAAATCATAGTATGTACCATCATAAACTAACAAGGTCACTTAACCGTTTAAATAATTACGATGAAGATTTAAAGTATTACAATAAATGATTATCACTGATTGCATTCTTACCGATTTTTCTTTCCAAGCAAGCGTCTCGTTCCCTTGTGTCTGTTAGCCGGAATGTCAAGATGGCGACCTGTTTTTAATACTCTATGGCTTTGTGTGTCGTATGACTTTATGTTTACGTAAAAAAAATATAGATGGCGTTTATAACTATAAGAACTAGAAACCTTCCTAGATCATATGAGAGCAGGCTACATCACTTTAAAATCGCGTCCCTTAAGTCGCGACGTACTCTCTCTGACCTCCTATTTCTTTACAAACTTCTCAATTTTCGCATTGACTGTTCCGAATTGCTCAGCTAGATCACCATAAATGTACCTTCCAGGATCCCGCGGTATCCTTGCTCATCGTTAAAAGCTCCCAGATTTCGAACCAACCTTGGTAAACATTCTCCAATTGTTAGGATGACCTACCAATACAACACGGTGTCAGGCTCCTCGGAAGACATCGATATATTTCATGACTCCTTGAGTCAATATAAGCGTCACGTCCTACCTCACTTGTACTAATAGGATTATTAATATATTGTATTAAGTTAAATAAAGTATTAAGCAAATTTTGAATTGTAGCTCTTAATTTCAGTTGTCTTATATCTTAGTTTGTTATATTTTATTTTTAGTTTTAAGATTTACATTAATTTTGCCTGTTGTGTCAGATTATTTCGCATGATGTGATCTCCTGTAATTAAAGAAACACAAGGTATCTAATCTAATTGTACTACTATATATACTTATAGCAAGTAAGGTGTATTCTTTGTTGGAGTTCCAAATAAATAAATAAATAAATAACTATTTCGATATCGAAGTATTCCAAGTTACCTGCAGTATCTCAAATTAGCTGCAGTTCCTCTAATATTTGACAGAACAGGTTTCTTAATTTGTAGACCTGATTCTTCGATTTTTTTGCAATATTTTATATTTTCGCCTAGCTTAGAACTAACAAAAACTCATCCATCTTCACCCCTTTTGTCATATTCCAAAAGCTTTTGTCTAATAAAGGTGTGACGCTGACGAGTTTTCGTCTGTTAAAGGTTTCTTCATGATGTAGATCAAGGAATATTTGACTTATTTCTGATATCCTTTTTAGGATATGAAGTTTATCTACAAATTGGCATTGTATAAGATCTTTTGGTTAGATTGACGAGGCCAGCAATCCCCGTAGCAAGTTGGTTTTGTGCCGACTCTAAATGTTTGTCGCGGTTTTTTGCCGATTCAGTCAGTATCGATGCGATTTCGGGGTTTAATTTTGGCGCGTACTGCAATGTAAAATTTTCTGGAACAAGCATGTTTGCTTTCAAACACTCCCTGTGCTCCTTGTCTAACGCATCCAGCAATATTTTTCCCCAACGTTCAGCGACTTCTGTGGGAACTTTATCTCCAAGCGTGGGGTCCACTTTCCTAGCTTCACCAAGCAAATCAAGGATTTCGGTGGACTTGTTATTATTATCACCAGTAGGAGTTTCATTAGCCAAGTTAAAAGTTTGTTCTAGTGACGAGGACGTCATTTGCGTGTCGTCTTGTGGCGTGGTGTCAAAAGCCGACTTTATAATTGGGCTTGGATCAACCTCGGATTATTCTTGTACAGGTTGGGCCAAATTTTTTTGCAAATAGTAACACTTGATTTCTCAAAAGCCGTTAGAGGGAGGGGCGCGCGGGTAGCGGGGAATTGCCCGTCGCTTCATGCAGTTTTAGTCACCATGGAGCGCTTCACGGGACAATAGCGTGCTTTTTGTGTAAAACAATTTTACAAAAATAACGATTCTTACGTTACTGTACGACGCTTATTTAGAATTGAATGCGGATTACGCCGTGTAATTGAGTGTCCAAGTGTTAATTTAATCAAAATCTTGGGTCAAGAAGTTAGAGCAAACGGGATCGACAACTAATATAAAACAAACAGGGCGGCCACATTCAAGAAGAAGCGATGAGAACATTCGGGAGGTTGAAATTTCTGTAAGGAACGATCCAGAATCATCTACGCGTAAGCGTTCGTCGGCTATGGCAATATCAAGGACTAGTCTGCGGCGAATTTTGCATCTGGACCTTAAACTAAACCCATATAAGCTTCAAATTGTGCAGGAGATGAAACCAAACGATTACATTCAACGTAAGTTATTGGCTGTCAGTTTGCTGGAGCGATTCTCTAGTCTAGAGAATGTATTGTTAACGGACAAGGCCCATTTTCACATCAATGGAAACGTAAACAAGCACAATTGTCGATATTGGAGCATGGAAAACCCTCGCCTGAAACACCAAAAGCCGCTTCATTCACGACCATATCCCAATTAAAACTAAACATAAACGAGAAAACATCCGCGATCCCTCGCAGCATGTGTCAGCGAGTTTTTCAAAGTTTGCGTAGTCGATTGTAGGAGTGCCAACGACGAGACGGGGCACATCTCGACAATATATTTTTTTTAAAATAAATTTCAGTATTTGTTTAATACTTAAAATAAATGATTAAGAAAATAACATTTGTAGTTTTATTTCTATTCATGTTTCAAATGTGCAAAATTTTTGGCCCACCCTGTATAATAATTTCGTCATATTGATCTTCAATAGAACTTTGATATGCTTCGCGCGGTGATGAACTTAATGATCGCAATGATGGACTTTCTGTAAGGTAAAATACCAATACTATTACTTTCAGGACAGCATTGCGTCCTCATTAAGAAAGATTTCATTACGATAACAACTAGATACATTGTCGTAATTATCAGGTTCACTGTCCAGGCTCCAGAGTGGGAATGGTCCATAAGTCCAGTTATGTTTTTATTTAAAGTCAGTTTATTTATGATTAAAATGTATGCATGTATGTGTTACAAAATTTTTATACTCTACTGAAATCGTTTTTTTAACACAGACCACATATGGTCTGTGGACTCGTAGCGCTTCCAGGACGGTAAAAATTACCTCGTGAGTCCACAGACCCTATGTGGTCTGCGTATACTTTCCTTTTTATTACGTTTTTTATCGTTTGGCAACAAAAATATCTAGTGACATTGACAGTTTGTAACATTTGAGATGACGTTATTGACATTTCAGATAGTGAAGTTCAAATCATTCACTGATTTATTCTTTGAGTTCTCTTGTAACGATTTGAAAATGAGCCGTTAACAAGCGTATACCGACGAGCAGCTGAGAAAAATATTGGAAGAAAGTGATTATGAAGAAGAAATTCAGTCAAATTCATCGGAGAGTGTAGAAAATTTGTATGATGACGACAGTGTCCGCCACACTGTCGTCATCATTTTTTCCAAGTGCGTTGGACATTTCATCTTTAGAAGCCACCGGATCACCGGATAACCAGGTAAACATGAATGATGACGATAGTATACACGATGAAGCTTCACTACAACCAATTTCTAGTACACTTGTTGCTACTGAAGTACCATCACAAACTTCTAGCACACTGGCTAGTGATGTGCCCGCACTATCGAATTCAGATTCTAGCGATAGTGTTAGTAGCGATGCAATGAACACATCTGTTCAAGCTCTGAGAAATTCTGCTCCAAGAATTTCTGTTTCAAGACCAACCAACCACAGACCAACTACAGATTATGACATGAAACTACATGACGAGAATGAAGGTTGGAACTATGACATCCAGCCATTGCATCGTGAAGATTTTACTAGTGAAAGCTTGTTACATATTGATCAAATTCCTGAAAATGCCGATGTCTTTACGATATTTCGCTTATTGGTTGATGATGAAATCCTAGACTTGATGGTACCAACAGACAAACTTGTACGCTGAGCAATCTATTGCTGCTAATCCTGGTGGTCGTTTGACTCGCTGGAAACCTGTTACCAGGGAAGATATAGAGAAATTTATGGGCATTTACTTTAGTGACTGGCATAATTAGATTTCCATCATTAGAAAGTTACTGGAAACGAGACCCTATTTATTACCATCCACTGATGCACATGATAAACATGTCATACAATCGTTTTGTTTCAATATTACGCTGCTGGCATTTTGTAGACAATACGGCGGAAAGAAATGATCGCTTGTATAAGGTCAAACCAATTGTAGACATTGTAATGAGAAACTGCAGAAAACTACTTACGCCAAAACACGTCGTTGTCGTTGATGAGTCGATGGTCCCTTTTCAAGGGCGAATACTGTTTCGGCAGTATAACCCAAACAAAACCCACAAGTACGGCCTAAAGTTTTCCAAGGCCACAACTGATGATGGGTATGTTTAGAAATACAAAGTGTATACTGGCCAAGATCCCCAAATTTCTAATCTGGATAAACCTGGAAGCGTTGTCGTTGAGCTGTGTGAAGAGCTTTTGGACCAAGGGAGAATGATTATAGCAGATAATTGGTATACAAGTATACCATTAGCTGAATACTTGCTCAGTCGCAAAACTAATCTTTGTGGAGCTTTGCCAAAAAACCGCAAACATTTGCCGTTATTAGTAAAAAAAAAAGAAGCTCAGAAGTGGACAGCATATCGCCGCTCAGCGGAATAATATAACAGTTCTAAAATGGAAGGACAAAAGGGATGTACTTATGATCTCAACTTGCCACGCTGATGAACAGACAATGACTACTGGGAGAAATGCACGCCTGAAGCCTAATATGATTTTGGAATATAACGACCGCAAAAAAGGCATTGATCTTTCTGATGAGTTAGCCAGTTATTATTCTCCACTTCGTAAAAGTCTTGTGTGGTACAAGAAGATTGCTGTTGATGTGATTTTTGGGGTAGCCGTAATAAATGCGCTGTATGTCTACAAAAAACTGAACCCTCAAAATAAATGTTCTCTTCTACAAGCACAAACAGATATTGTGAAAAAACTTGTGGGTGTAAACATAACACAGATACCGGCTTCGGCTATAGCTACTCCACAGCAAAATGCAACTGCAGGGTCATCACGTCAAAATGTCCCGCCATCGCTAGCACAACATTTTCTTCAAATGCTGGATAAGAAAGATGGTAAACTACAAAGACGAAGGTGTGCAGGTTACTACGAGCGACATAGATCGGCAGGAGAGACAGCACAAGCTGCCACTAATAAGGCAAAAAGAGTTTCGCAAATATGCAATATTTGCACAAAACCTTATTGTTTGCAATGTTTTCAAAAAGCCCATGTATAATTTTTGTCCTATATAATAAATTTTCTATTCATTTCCCGTATTTTGTTACCTACTTACCCATTGATTAGCTTATTTCTAAGTAATGAAACAATAACACATCGAAAAAAAAATTATGCTGACACTTTTTATTTCATACCCTTTAGAAAAAAAATATCGACTTTTTCCCTATATCCCAGCACTTTTTATAATCCTTATGATGTGTCCTGCCAAGTCCGCATTAAATACGAGACTTTCTCCTTACGTCCACAGTATCAGATGACTTAGAAATTGTACGGGCGAACATACCACATACGGTCTGTGGACTGATATGGAAGTCTCTCTACAGACCGTATGTGGTCTGTGGACAGTGAACCTGAACTGTCAAAGTGAGTAGAAGAGAAAAAATATAAAATATACTACTTACGTTCTTTGCGTTTTTTCCGTAACTTATTCTCGTAATGTTGTATTTTACACATACAATATTCTTCAGAATCTTCGCGTTTTCTTTTTGCCCATAATAACTACCACTATCACAATATTAATAAGCAGATTTGATTTATATTGAGGTTAACGGCGTAGCAATGCAACACACGAAGGACGAATGAGGTGACAGGTGACAGCTTACTACTAATAGATTTTTTTTAATCCTTGAACAGTGTGGCAATGCAGTACAACGGAAGACGGACTACATTGTATATTAAATCTCGAAGATGCAACATTGAAGTATAATGACTTGTTAATGTTAAATATTTATGTTGTATGTTAATCATTGCTTTTTATTCTGTGCATAGTTCTTAGACATCTTTTTTGAAGTACAAAAGTCAAGTTAACATTACTGAATTTTCTCAATATATTATGACATAACTCAGTACTGAAAATATTTTAGCCGATTGAGCTGTAGCGATATTTGTTGTGTTAATTAGTACGTGTAAAGTATAACAGTAAGATCTAAGTTTACTATTGACCGATTCAATGTGTTGCTTCCAATTGAAGTCATTGTCAATGTGTACCTAATCCAAGAAACTTTGCATTATTTACTTCCTCTATAGTTCTATTATTGTAATGTAAATTTAATTTTATATGTTGTGCTTGGTAAGGACAAATTTGGATATATTTTGTTTCATTGATATTTTATACTTTGTTTTGCTGTCCCTATAAAATATCTCAGTAACTTGTTTGCAATTTGTTAAATAGCTTTACATTAATTTATATGATATGCCAGTCGAATGTGTATAAGTTTTTCAAATATTTTCGAAAATACAGGCAGTAAAGCTACTGGCCTATAGTTTTCAAATTTTTCCTCATCGCCATTTTTATATAGAGGTTTTAATATAGCATCTTTTTAACTTTCTAAAAAACAACCTGTTGCAAGAGTTAAATTGATTATAAAAGTCAGTGGCCTTACAATTTCAAATGCTGCTAGTTTTATTATTTGAGTAGTAAAGTTATTTTGTAGTAAATATGAAT
This sequence comes from Abrostola tripartita, assembly GCA_905340225.1. NCBI lineage: Eukaryota > Metazoa > Arthropoda > Insecta > Lepidoptera > Noctuidae > Abrostola > Abrostola tripartita. The sequence goes on from HG996504.1 coordinate 6,603,896, forward strand.
CAACTGTAGCACAAACGTGATTTGTTAAGATGTTTGAAACTTAAAACTTTACAACTTACTATCACATACCTATTCTATTATTAAAACTAAAAATATATACAAACAAAAAAAACATCAAAAAATTATGCATCAAAATATTCCTCCTCATCACTGTCGACTGGCAGGGTTCCCAAAAGGCTGGCCGCATTGCCACGTTGAATGGCAATGCTAATTCTTTGGGCGAAAAACAAACCAGCCCTTTGGTCACGTGAAGAGTCGACCAACCGTTTAGATATGTCTCTAAATAAGAGACGCGCACTCGGACCCCATGACCTATTAACATTTTGTCTTCTGTTACTGGCCTCATGAAAATGGAATTTTTTGATTTAGTCTACTAGGTTTGTATTTCGATTCATCAAGCAGTGGGTCATAGTTTTGGGTGGTGAAAAATTGATTAAAATAAGAAGCAATCGATTCCGATTTGTAATGTTTATCACATTGATTTCCAAACTAGGGGGCGCGCCCCACTAGGGAGGCGCGAAGACATGATGAGGGGGGCGCGGGCGGCGGTTTTACTCCAGACGCCCGCGCATTCCCGCGCCGTACGCGACTTGCGAGAACACGTGTGCACTTGATGCAAAAACAAACAAGCGTCGTGTTATTGTTGTTATTTGTGTGTAAGAGTAGTGACAGTGACCGATTATTTCTTTTATTTCGCCATGAGCTCTGCGAAAAAACGCAAATATAATGATGATTATATTTAATACGGTTTTGTTTCTATGAATAAAAGTGGCATCGACCAGCCGCAGTGTGTTATTTGTTATGAAGTATTGAGCAATGATGCTATGAGACCTTCGCGTTTGGAACGTCATTTGTCAACAAAACACAGCGATTTAAAAGACAAGCCGAAGGAGTTTTTCACTTCAAAATCTGCAAGTTTGAAGCGCATGAAATTGGATAGTACTGGAACGTTTGCTCAGTCATCTGAGAAAGTGGTCGAAGCTTCCTATGAATTGTCGCTACTTATTGCAAAAGCCAAGAAAAGCCATACTATCGGAGAAACACTCGTTAAACCCTGCTTATTGAAAGCAGCTGATATCGTTCTTGGAACAAAAAGTAAACAAAAATTTTCACAAATACCTCTTTCTGATAATACTGTGAAACGTCACATTGATGATATGGCTGAAGATATAAAAAATCAAGTAGTGGAGGCCGTGAAAGAATCATGTTTTTTTGCAATACAGTTGGATGAGAGTACGGATGTGGCGCCATGCTGTCAACTGCTAGTTTTCGTTCGATACATAAAAAACGAAACAATCAAAGACGAGTTACTGTTTTCAACAGAGTTAACGACAACTTCGAAAGCAATTGATATAATTACAGCAATCTCTGGATTCTTTGATAAACATGAACTGTCGTGGAAAAAGTTGATAGGTGTGTGCACAGAGGGCGCTCCGGCGATGCTTGGATCTCGTTCAGGATTCGTGCAGTTGGTCAAAGAAAAAAATCCCAACGTAATTACTATTCACTGTTTTATACACCGGCAAGCCTTGGCAGCTAAAACACTTTCAAACGAACTCTATGACGTCTTAAAATTATGCATTAAAATTGTAAATTATGTTAAGAAGAGTGCATTATACACGCGGCTTTTTACGGCTCTCTGTAAAGATTTGGGCACAGAACACAAGACATTGTTATTTCATACAGAGGTGCGCTGGCTCTCAAAAGGAAATATGTTGGCAAGATTGTTTGAACTGCGACTGGTAATGTAATAACGTTTAGGGCGGTTAGGGAGCTCAGTTGCCGCGCGACTAGTGCGTAGAGTGGTCGTAAGTGAGTACTGCGAAGCCGCTGTTCGTTCCGTCGCCTGGCGCGTAATTTTCTAATACCTACCATGGCGTGCAACAAGGAAAAGGAAGTTTTATAGTGCATATTAGACATGTACAAAGACATGCCGTATTTATGGCAAAAATAACATAAAGACTACATGAATAAAGACATGCGAGCTAAAGCCTTTAAAGTTTTATTGGGAATTTATAAGAATTTTGACGAAAACGCTACCGTAAAAACAATAAAAAAGAAGATTGAAAATATGCGTACGAGTTATGCAAAAGAATTTTTTTTTTTTTTTATAAACAAAAACGTCGCCCCACACTAGGAATTTCTCCTGTATCGTGGGTGCGTTTCACAAACATGAAATATCACATACACAAACACCCAGGTTTAGGCACCCAATTAAAAAAGGTGAGTATAAATATGAGTTACATAAATCACGTCAGAAGCCTTTAGGCGGTTTCTGAAAACTCTGACACCAGGGTCTGCTAGGTCAAATAGACCTGCAGCCGTATGCAGCAGTATGGGCTGCAGGTGTTCGGTTGAAATAAATAAAAATTCTTCATCGTATGATGAAGAAGAATTTTTATTTATTTCAATAGTTATTTTTATATATCAATCTAATCTCTTATTCAATCGATTTCAGGTTCAGCCTTCTAAGCATACAGGCGCAGGAGCAGATGAGGTATACGTACCAACTCTATGGTATTTCGACGCTTTAAATTTTCTGGGTTCAAGAACGGAATCTTGTCGTACTGTAACCGACTCTTTAGAAAATGAGGTGAGTAAAATAAATATGTAGACATTTTATTTTTATTTTCAAACGTAACTATCTATAATTAAGTATTTTACAATATCATACTGGGACTACGTTTATCATTCTATCTTGAAATCCGACTCTTCCTTCAGTAGTGAAATAATTCTTGAATTTATCTCGTACAGCTACAGCTTCAACATTCCTTTGACTATTGTTTCTGTGTTGTAATTGAGTCAAGCCATCGGTAGTAGACCTCCAATCTCCTTGATGAAATGTCGCACTTGTTATGTTCTCACGGTCAACATTATTCGGACTTATATAAACTGTTTCATGTTTTCTCAAATAATTGTGCAAAGCACAACATGCCATCAACAGTATCTAGGTCTACATCGAGAGGTCTCCTTAGCACTCTAAAGCGGGACGCTAGTATACCAAATGCGTTTTTTACAACTCGCCTGGCTCGTGACAATGGATAGTTATAGACCCTTTGTTCATAATCAATGTTTTTTAAGGGAAATGGCTTCATAAATTTTTTATTTAATGCAAAAGCATTATCACCCAAGAATACATAGGGTACAACTGTATCAGTGCCTGGCAGTGCAGAAGGTGGTGGTAAATTTAAATCGTCATTAATCATTTTCTGATAAAATGGAGTACAACTTAAAATCGATGCATCTGCGATGGATCCATTAGTGCCTGTGTTTACGTACATGAATTCGTAGTTTGCATTCACCACAGCAAATAGAACAATACTGTAAAATCCTTTGTAGTTATAAAACAAGGACCTACTTTCATGAGGTTTTTGTATTGCAACATGTTTCCCATCGCATGATCCAACACAGTGAGGGAAATTCCACCTTTGTTCAAATTGCTCAGCTACTTCCCTCCACTCTGTTGCTGTCGTAGGCATCTGAAAGAAAATATATTTTTTTTTTAAACAATGTACTTGACTTACGCCAGCGGTTTCGCCCGCGTGGATTTCGGTTATATAGCGCTCCCTTAAAAACATGTCAAAAATTCGGGATAGAAAGTATCCTATGTGGTATTCCTGGTGATAAACTACCTAAGTTCTGAATCCATACAAATCGGTCTAGTAGTTTTTGCGTGAAAGAGTAACAAACATTCATCCATTCATCCATCTATACTTAAAAACTTTCCTATTATTATTACAGAAGTCATCATCAGAAGATGAAACCGCAAGTGTTAAAAACTAGCAGCGGGTCACGGAAGAGAAAGAAAAAGGATACTTTATTACAAAAACAAGAAAATATTCTTTTATCGGCAGAAAGAATAATGGCTCAAAAAGACGAAGAATGGGAGATATATGGACGATCAATTGGCTTTCATGTAAAAGATTTAAACAAACGTCAAAAGATAATAGCACAAAAAATTATATCAGATGTTTTGTTTCACGCCAAACTTGATCAACTAACCGAATCCTCGTGCGTCGTTCTCAATCCATTTCACGAATTTATACCTAACAATAGTGGCTTTTACCAGCGTCAGAAACAGTTTTACTCACCTTCACCGCCATCAAATTATTCATCGCCATCACCGTCAAGCCAAACTCAATCACCTCATCATTCAATTTCACACTTTACTCCATGGCCTCGTTTCCACACACAGTCGGTCCGCCAACCAATACCATCACTACAGCACCAAACTCAACTGCCGAACTGACCATCGCCTTATCAATTATCATCAAATCATCACACACAAACAGTCCACCAACCATTACAATCACCACAGAACCAAACTCAACTGTCGAACTCACCATTGCCTCATCAACCAACATTTGACAATGTAGTTACTGTTGATAACAATACACAATTTTTAGAACGCCTTCCCAATGTAAATACCGCAGATGAAAACTCAGGATTGTTGCCTGTAATAGAAGGTCCTGGCGAACTAATGAAAGAGTTTCTAATTGTAAAAGGCAGAAATTAAAAAAATTGATTAAATATAATTACATAAATAATTGTTTTATTTACCTTGATATAATGTCCCAAACATTTGTAAACTGCTCGGCATGTTTCTGGAATAATTTGAGACAGAAGCGGTTGCGATATTAAAGTGCTATATCTTAAGTCTTGGTAAGAGTTTCCCGTAGCTAAAAATCTTAATGTAACGACTAATCTCTGTTTAGCACTCACGCTTTGTCTTAGAACCGTATCTTGCTTTTGTATGTAAGGTGTCACCAAACTCAACAAGTGTTCAAATTGTTCTGCACCTACTCTGAGATAATTCCTTAAATCTCCCGGTTCAAGCACGCTTAGTATTTGCATATTTGAAAGCTTTTCACGTAACCGCAAATACTCTTTCACCCAGGTCTTTCTCTTCTTTCTTTTTTTAATATTTGTTTTTGCGAGCACGGTTGGCGATAGTTTTGATACTGACGACGGCATAATGTAAAATGCGACAATACGTTTATCTCTCTAGACATTCGCGTATAAACTGAGTTAGGGCCCAATTCGCAGAGAAGTGTAATAAGCGCCGCACTAACTATGGTACACGCCGGACGGCCCACCCTGGATGCAGGCAAGATGCAGGGCCCTTCATATCGGGTTGTGTAATAAGCGTTTTAGGCAGTGGCGTGCATTGGTTTTTGGACTAAGTAGGCATTAGACAAATGGAGGTTTTTTTTACGTAAAACGCGATTATTTACCATACACTGCGGAATCGGCACATAATTATCTTCCCGAATCCATAAAAAATGTATTGGTTCTTCAATCACCAAAATATCGATTTTATAGGTACCTAACTATATTGTTGTTTTTAATACCTACGTTCGGCATATACTGACCTCCGCGTTAGTTAAATAAATTTACAAATAAGTTAATTTATCACTATAAAGGTAACGTGCAAATAGAGAATGTATGAGTGCGCGGCTAGTGGCAATTGGCCTATGGGACGGATAATATAACTCACAATTTCTGAGTTAATTCATACACTTCTGCTTACACTATCGAGAAATACCTGCACACATGATAGTTATTATATTGTATTTATGAAACGCACTAGATTTGGTACGTAGGTACTTTACCGCGATCGTGAATACGTCAATGGGCTTAAAGCTTAATATAGATAGTTCAAATCATTTGTGCGCCCGGCGATAAGTTTGAGTAAACCTTGTATATATACAGTGACTGTGTGTGCGTGACAATAGGTACAGTGAAGTACAAAATACAAATACAGTTACATATTTCAAAAATAAAAAGTACAACTTGGTGACAAACAGTAACTATTGTAAATTAGTTTAGATTATTTAATGTTAAGGTTATTGTAACCTGCTCCGCTGTTAAATAATAATCTTTTGAATAATAAAAAACAACTTAATTTGTTAATGCATGTTTATTAAACTATTAACCTGCATCGCTACTAGAAGAATCTAATGATGAATTTTCGGATTCGCTGCTCTTACCAAGATTAATTATTAATTCAGATTCCATATCAAAATGTCGATAGTATTCTTCTTCTTTTTTTTACGTGTAAACAAGTATTACGCCACATCTCTTCATCATTCATCATTTCATCATCAATTTGAGAATAATGGAACTAATAAGTGAACGTTTGTTCACTTATTAGTTCAATTATTCTCGTCAGATTTTGTTCGATGTTATGCGAAGCAATATAATTTTTCTAAATTCCCCACACATTTTCTATGGGGTTTAATTCAGTATGATATGGTGGTAGGTGAAGAACTTTTATCATCGGATTTAAAATCCGATGAATCCGATAGAAGATAGTCTTCCTGAGTTTGTGGAGGTCTTTGTTGGAGTTGTAGTCGAGGCTCTATAGTGGGAGCTATGATGAGCTTTAATACCTCCGCACACAATTTATTAGACTTTTTTTGCGGTACTTCCCGGAAGCTGTTCATCACAGGATCAGACGTTAATATCAACATATTGAGCAAGTCTCTATTCGTGGCAAGACGAGAGCACTTTCTGGTGTTGTGCTCTCTAAACCTCCGGCAATCTTTGTTTCTTGCTTCTTGGGCTTCCTCTGAAAGCTGCCCAATTGGAACTATTGCCGTCTTAATCACCTCTGTACTGTGAATAAGCAATTTAAGCACAGTAGCAGGCATGTAGTACCACGACGAGTAGAGACTCGGATAAAGTCTTTTTGTCTCGAGACAAAGCTTATTGAATTCAACAAGATTTATTTCGGAGCCAGAAGACAATGTCCTCAACAATACATCAAAGTGTTTGATGATTGTAACATCCAATCCTGTGATTTGAGCACTCAGTGGGGTTCCCGAAAAAACGTCGAGCTGTGTTTCCATCATTTGTGGAACCAAATCCTGGCTTTGGCTTGTCCAAAATTAATCCCATTTCATGCTTGAATCGTTGTTTGATTTCATCTGATCGTTGTTCTACACTTGCTTTTTCCTCTGAAGTTCTAGCTTGCCTTCTAATGCCTCGTCACTACTTAGCGGTCTATTACTTTGCACAGCACTTGGTTGTTGAAGGCATGCACTTGCAGACGCTGGATTTTCACCAATGTCCTTTATAAATCCGGCAACGTTTTTATGACCGGTTGTCCGTGCAGCTACCTCTGCAGCAGTCATTAATTCCCCAACACTCCGCGATTGAACTAAATCAGCAACTCTACGTTTCTTAGTTTTAAAAGATGAATCTTCAAAAACTTTTTTACGTCTTCCGGGTCGAGAAAGGTCAGCGGATGAGGTAGAAGGTTGTGGTTGAGTCGATCGCATGCAGAATTCTATCTTCTCACCTTCCAGCCACAGTTTATTCTTATTCAGGAAACGCTCTTTTGACTTTCCTGAAAACACCCACTTGGTAGCAAGTTTCGAAGAAATGCTGGCTCTTAATTTCCCTTTGACATTCTTCAGTGATGCCAGAGAAATTACACTTAGACAAAATAAATTCAAATATACATCATTTCTTTCGTCTTTTTCGCTCTTAAGCCACTCTTCGAAAAACTCTATTTTACTAATAGAGTATAGCTTTTCTGCAAAAAAATAAAATAAAAATCAGAGTGGATATAAGAGGATACATGGCTTTTCCAAGCCTGATAAGTTCGAAAACAAAGAAAAACATTGTTTTTTTTTTTGTGTATTTACAGATAGTCTACTTTCTGAATGTTTATGACACATTAAAAGATTCTAATAAGAAAATAATATAGTACATACCTTCAGAAGTAGAATCCATCACTAAAACTTTCCACAAAATTAGAACTGTCACCATGAGATGTTAGTGCAAGTGTCGCGAATTTTTTAAAAGAATGTTCTTCGACTAAACCAAATTCAGACATAACTTTTTTTTCGGATAACTGTTGTGGCAAACAATAAAAAAAATCATTCTTAGTTTGTATTATTATGCCGTTTCAACCTTGCCAATTAATTCCATTACACACAAGTTCCTAATTCGTGGACACACGCAAAACGAAGCGGATAGCGTCCGCTCAGTAATAGAGAAAAATATTCGTCGAGCAAAAAAATCTGGGCCAATTTACACCCCAGATCAATATGTAGCTCTAATCCGTAATGCCAAAAAGACCGGTAACAGTTTCACTGTTAATGAAATGAGTTTTGATAGTTTCTACGCTTTAAAGTTACTTTCAAACGATATTAACTTGAACACTGGCAAGAATATTGATCGCGAAACAATCAGAATTTCTGATGTAAAGGAGTGAAATTCATTAAAGATTCTGATACCTATTTGTACAAAACCACGTATAAAAATGAACGTTGGCAAGAAGCTAAAATTAAAATTAGTCGTGCAGCCAAAAAAAATATCTCAGATATTCATTGGAGTGGGATTCATACAGCTCTAAGTTGCCAATTGCGAATAATAAAAAACAAGATATTCGACAACAAATTACAGCTAATATAGTTCCAAAATACGTTTAACAGTTTATTTGAATAATAAAAACTTTTTGATATTTCTTTTATTATAAAAAAATAATTAACTTTAAATAATACGAACCAACAATGTTCTTATTATCAATTTATTGTTAATTATTTTTTACTACTTATTATTTCTTAGTATCGTTTGCTGTCTACTATAATGACAACAAAAAGTTGATTATGATGTACCTTTTTTGATAAAAAACTTTCCAATTTCCTTTATTTTTCTAAGAATTTTATTGTTTATAAGTTCGAAGATTATTATGAAACCATTTATAAGACTCATTATAGGACTGTTCGTAAGTTCCTAAGTGTAAAAGACTGAGTATTATGTAAGTCTGCTTTTGCTAGAATTTGATTACAACTCAAAGTATGAAAATGATGCCAAATAATGTTGTAGTTATAAGAATTTAATTGTTTTGCGTTACCTTTTTATTAGTAGTTGTTTTTTAGAGAAGAAAATATACGATTAAGTACACTTGGGAGCAAATAAATCGAGCCACTTCCTTTTTCACGCATTATGGTAATTATTTTTGGTATTATGGAACGCATCGATTCGAAACATATATCGCCTAAAAGGGTATTTAATAACCTTTACAAAGAGGGTAGTTAGTTGTCAAAATTTCATTTTTTTTTAATTTAAATTAAAGTTTAAAGGGTAGAATAAAATTATCGCATTTAATTTGCTTATGACATTTTTATTGTACTCTGTTAAGAAAAGATTAAATTTGAGGTTTTTGTTAATCATACCCATATTACTTGTTATTGTTGTCTTTATTTGTGTCTGTGTAATCAAAATAACCTGATAAAATGGATACTACACCGACGGAAGCTGCCCAAGTTGTAGCTTTACTTGAGGTTGGACACGGACAACGTGAAGTGGCACGCAGACTTCATTTGAGTCGTTCAAAGGTACAGCGGGTATACCGCAGGTATCTGGAGACTGGTGCTTTTGTTCGGCGACCTGGAACTGGCCGACCACGGGCAACAACAGAACGTGACGACCGCTTTATTGCAACCAATTCGTTGCGCGACCGTGGACTTAATGCTGTTCAGCTACAGCAAGCGTTACGTGACGTTCGAGGAGTCTCAATCAGTAGGTGGACAGTGAGACGAAGACTAAAAGAACGAAATTTAACATCACACAAACCAGCAACTGGCCCAAAATTGACTGTAGCTCATCGCCGATCTCGCTTGGAGTTTGCTCGAGAACACATTAATTGGACGTTAGAAGACTGGAGGTCAGTTTTGTTTTCTGACGAGTCAAGAATCTGTCTTTTTAGCAATGACGGGAGAAACCGAGTGTATAGACGTCCTGGTGAAAGATTTGCCCAATGTTGCATTCGAGAAACTGTGAGTTTTGGTGGTGGTTCTTGTATGGTGTGGGGAGGAATTTCTCTAGACGGAAAAACGGAACTTGTCTTCGTCGACCCCGCCAACGATGGCAGTGGTAGACGTGGATTAACAGCTGACCGATACATAACTGACATTCTTGAAAACCACGTAATGCCGTATGCTGGTTTTGTCGGAGAAAATTTCTTGTTTATGCATGACAATGCGAGACCTCATACCGCGCAGATCGTTACGGAATACTTGTCTGCGATCGGGATTCAACAAATGGTATGGCCAGCACGAAGTCCCGATTTGAACCCGATCGAACACCTATGGGACGAGCTAAAACGGAGAGTCCGAGCCAGGGTTCCCGCTGTTTCATCCATTCCCGAGCTTAAAGTCGCTGTGCTTGAAGAGTGGGAGAACATACCACAATATGTCATCGTAACGCTGATCAGATCGATGACTAATAGGCTACAAGAATGTATCAGGGCACGGGGGGGTAATACCAGTTATTAAGAATATTTTTTTTGCAATAATTTTGTTTTTTATTGTTTTTATGGACTGTTTTAGCCCTACTAAATTTTCTATCAAAATTACCATTTTTCTTGCAGAGCCAATAATTTATCATTCAATAAGGTTATTATTCAATAACTAGATGTGCCCGCGACTCCGTCCGCGTGGAAATTCGGAAACAGCAAAAGTATTTTTAAATTGTTTTTAATATATTAGCTAAGTTTGAGCGAATTCGATTTAGTAGTTTTTACGCCATGCCGTACTATTTTATTACATGTATAGCTGTTGCCCGCGACTTCGTCCGCGTGTATTTCGGATAAAACACCAGTAGTAAATTGAACTTTTAACAGAAAAAAATACCTACCAGGCAGGCTGTTTTAAGTAGGTTAAAAATCTTTAAACCACTTATTTAACTAAGAATACTTTCCGGTATTAAAAAAAAACCGCAAAAATTGAACGGTAATTACGGAAGTTACAGAAAGTCTATTGAAAATAATATATAACTGAAGAAGAGAACATAAATAAATCCGTTTTGTGCGTTTCTGAGTTCCTGTACATTGAAACTACTGTAGAAAAAAAAATGCCAAGGATAAAAGACAACCGTGACGACCTGATTGGCGCAGTGGCTAAGCGATTGGTTGTGGGTTCGATTCCCGCAAAAAAAGTGTGATCTGTAGATGTTTGTCCCGAGTCTGGGTGTTTGTGTAAGTGAAATTTCAAGTTTGTGAAACGCACCCATGATACAGGAGAAATTCCTAGTGTGGGGCGACGTTTTAGAAACCTATACAATACAACCCATTTCTATTATTTTGGATATTTTGTCTGTTTGTCGGTTTATTCGTAATTAAGTTAAAATAGGGAATCATTGCAGTTGACTCTTATAAAAAATATTGTTATAAAACATACGACAACGACACGCTTGTATTCCGCGAAGGCGTAGGCAGAGGTGCACATATTGTACCTACTCTCACAATTTCGCTAGGTTTGGTGTAGATCCCAATGTATCAGTATCTCAACAGACAAAATTTATAGAGAACTCGTGACCTAAGAGTAAGCGTCGTACGATTGTGTGTGCGTGTAAGAAGCAGCTAAGTATTCGTAAGATTAAAGGCTACTTTAAGACTGCGTGAGACAATGGTAATGGTTGATGTTGATGGTCATGGCGAAGCATAAGGCTGTACACTCAGCCGAAATCGTTATACACAGGATAGAAAATCTATCTTGCTGCTAGAATGTGCGCCTCAATGATGTTATAGCTGAAGGATGCCTTTGAGCTAGAAGTCGTTAAATTACTTTGACAGAAATAAGTTCCGGAGAACCGTATGTGTTACTTGCTGCGAGAATTACTATTGTCTATGAGGTAATGAGAAAAAATCTATATCTATACATATAATAAAATCGTAAACGACCCGTGTCTGTACATTCAATTTTAAAAAAGAAAAACAATTTATACGCTCTGTATTTATGTCACCGACGCACAGTGTGGGAATCTCGCAATCTAGGGGGATTTAAATCAAAATATAAATTTTAATAACTGATAATATAGTTATAACCTATTTATACCTAAGACCCTATTTGTCACAGTTACGTATTAGGAATTCTTGTAGATAGGTTAAAAAAATTAATAAAAAATGTTGAAGTGGGTAGATAATAATTGTTGTACCCTTACAATACGAACAACAACATTAAAGTGTCATCTTCACTTGAGATTACTGATCAAATTAACGTATAGTCGTGTTTATTGGTTTATTATTGTATTGTGTATATCTTTCAAGGTAAGTTACAGTGTATTTTATTTAAGTAATAGTTAAACATTGATCTAATAACATCATTTGAAAGCACAGTTAAATTCAGCATTTTTTAGAGATGATATGCAAAGCAAAAGGTGTATAAAAAAAAATGACCTGAATATCCCGGTGTTTTCATTGTTTTAATTTATGGTTTAGAGTCTTAACTTTTGAGAACAATTGATAAAACTTGCGATTTTTTGCGACCGTCATACATTTTTTTTCGGTTTTCAGAATGTCCGCCGAAATTACAAAAAAACAAATTTTTGATATTTGGACCTCAAATGCGAAAAAGGAGCGAATTGATGCTATTTTTGCTTTTCTAATAGGTAATTACCCTCAAGTGCAATTTTCGGAAGGTGCTATAAGTGAAATTAAGTTCTTTTTAAGGAGGTTATGTAACAAATTTGACGAAAAATGGTCAGCAAGCGGAAGACATCGTGAACGCTTTTTAAACAAGAATATAACCTGGTTGAATGAATGCATTAAATTACCAGATAATGTTTTAAATGAAATACCATCTACATCTGGCCATTCACCAGGTAGACCACACAAAAATTTTGTAGAATGTTGCGATAAAACCAAAAAACGCAAAGTTCAGAATCTAATATCATCTACTAGCCCTGAAGAAATAACGATTGCACATGAATGTAACCTTCGAAAAGCAGGTAAAAGGGACTCTGCAGCTATCGTAAAAGAACTTTCTATGAGTTCACCTAAGAGAGGTTCCGTCATGAAAAGCGTACGTAAAACAATGATTACCGAAAGCGTTCAAGTGACTGTGTCGGCCGATGAAGCATTAAGCATGATGGTAGATGCTGATTTATCAACACATCAATATGAGATAATACGGCAAAGGATAAATAAATTGGTTAAAAACTTATTGCCATCTTATGACCGAATAAAAGAGGCTAAGAAGAAATGTTATCCTTCGAATAAAACCGTAACAGAATCAACTGCAACGTGTGACCTGCAATCATTAGTTGATCACAGTATCGAACGACTTTGTGTATCTCAGAAAGAGGTTCTTGGGTCAATTGAGGAATTGCAGAGTACAGTAAAGGAACTATCACTATTAATTAAGTGGGGTTGTGATGGAGCACAACAAAAATCATATAAACAAAAATTTTGTGCGGAAAATAAATTTGATGAGAACCTTTTTAGCATATCCATGGTACCTATACAGTTAAGGTTGAATGTTGAAGGGAATAATATTATAGTATGGCAAAATCCAGCCCCTTCTTCAACAAGGTACTGTCGACCAATTAGACTTAACTTTGCTAAAGAGACTACTTCATTAATTAAAGAAGAGGTTGACACGATACAACACCAAATCGATATGTTGTCGGCCGTCGAAGTAAGTCTAGATAACTTTAGGATTTTAGTGAAACCAGTTTTTATGCTGACTATGATAGACGGCAAAATATGTAGTGCTCTATCTGATGTTTCGTCCTCACCTCAAACTTGCTATATATGTGGAGCAAAGCCTTCAGAGATGAATAAACCATCTCTTATTTTAATAAAACCTCTCGATCAAGCTGCATTGTCTTTTGGGCTTTCTCCTTTGCATTCCTGGATTAGGTTTATGGAGTGTATACTTCATATCGCCTACAGACTCGATATAAAAATGTGGCAAACTAGAGGTCAAGAAAATAAAGATAAGGTTAAGGCAAGGAAGATACACATACAAACACGGTTCAGAAATGAATTGGGTTTATTAGTGGATTTGCCGACTCAGCAAGCTGGTAATACCAATGATGGCAACACAGCACGCCGATTTTTTAGAAGTGCTACAATAACAGCTGATATTACCGGGGTAAATTTAGAATTAATAACGAGGTTTCATATAATTTTAGAAACTCTCGGGTCTTGTTTTACAGTCGATTTAGATTCCTTTAATAGTTACACAAAAGAAACCAGAAACCTGTATCTTAGGGAATACTCATGGTATAACATGCCAGTTAGTGTGCACAAAGTTTTATTTCATGTCTTTTCGAATTCATGTGCGTACTATAAATTTGTTATCAGTTGCTAAAAACGGTGAAGGAAAACATCGTGAGGAAACCGGCACACCTGAGAGATGTTTCAACGGTGTGTAAAGCCATGTAAAGTCCTACAGGCGGTTTAAACTCTGCCACCAGGTTATTCATCAACCATACGATAAGAAGAAGATTCCAAAGAGTCAATAAGAACCACGTCTGTTCGCATTAACAGTGACAATGTGAGCGAAGGTGGCGCGTTTTCTTTTTTTCGAAAATGTCTCTCGCAGTTAGCTCTGAGGGAGCTGTTACTGCTTAACCGGACAATAAGGTGGCGCGTGAATGCCCCCGCCTTTTTATAAATGCAGCGAATGGCCGTGTCGCGCGTTAAACTAAAATCAACCGTATAGCCGTACCCATACTAGCGCGGCGAGATTTGGAAGTTTTATTTCATCTATATCTTATATACCGATTTTTTTTATTTTTTATAAAATAGATATTAAAGTGTACTTTTTGAATATTGGAGTTTGATAACGATATATCTATGTGCAATACAATATATTTATATATTTTATTAATACACTTGAAGAAGTGCCTAACGATTAAACACGGTATTGTGGCTAATTTATAAAAGATAGATATATACTATTGAGGACTTTTTTGTAGATCTTTTAGAGACCATCATTTTTGTAATACATACTTTTGGTGTATGATCGACGTATGCGAGGATAAGAGCTCGAAAGCGCATTTTCATCCGACTTGCTTCAAATTTATCGTTACTGCTCAGCTCCTATGTGTTTTAGCGTTATGTTATATAGCCTATAACCTGCCCAGAAGTATGGACTACAATCGTACCAAGTTTGGTTTAAATCCCTTCAGTAGTTTTTGACCCATGCGTGCACATACAGACAGACAGACAGACAGACGGACGGACAGACAGACAGACAGACAAAAAATTTACTGATGGCATTTTTGGCATCAGTATCGATCACCAGTCATCCTCCAATAATAATTTTGAATATATATTCAATGTACAGAATTGACCTCTCTACAGTTTTATTATAAGTATAGATAGATAATTTATAAAAGATAGATATATACTATTGAGGACTTTTTTGTAGATCTTTTAGAGACCATCATTTTTGTAATACATACTTTTGGTGTATGATCGACGTATGCGAGGATAAGAGCTCGAAAGCGCATTTTCATCCGACTTGCTTCAAATTTATCGTTACTGCTCAGCTCCTATGTGTTTTAGCGTTATGTTATATAGCCTATAACCTGCCCAGAAGTATGGACTACAATCGTACCAAGTTTGGTTTAAATCCCTTCAGTAGTTTTTGACCCATGCGTGCACATACAGACAGACAGACAGACAGACAGACAGACCGACAAAAAATTTACTAATTGCATTTTTGGCATCAGTATCGATCACCAGTTATCCTCCAATAATAATTTTGAATATATATTCAATGTACAGAATTGACCTCTCTACAGTTTTATTATAAGTATAGATATAGATTTACCCTCATTGTAAAGGTTATTAACTAAACTTTTAGGCGATATATAGTTCGAATTGATACGTTCCATATTACCAAAAATATTTACCATTTTACGTGAAAAAAGGTAGTGGCTCGATTTATTTGCTCCCAAGTGTATGTTTGATTATGACACTTTATTTCATTTAAAACATACCTTGCTTTAGTCATAAAACTAAATAACTCCTGGTGCAACAAAGTCACAATTCAGGACACTTTATTTTGTTATGTCTTTTAATAGGATTTTTTTGGTCATGAAATATAAGATTTTTACGTAAAACTATAGCCAACTAAATAAACAATTAATTATGTAAAGATTTCAAACCAACTATAAGTAGTTATCCAGAAATGAGGAATAACATGCGAAAAAAATTTTAAAAGTCTTCTCCTGTAAAATTTAAAAATGAGCTGCTGTGACTTTGTTGCACCGAAGGTGCGACATATTATACATTAGCATTCATATCAAACTGACGTTTGTTAACGCTTACTGAGCGATCCAAAGACAATATCCATATTTTTTTCTATCGATCGAATCGACTGAGCGTTCGCCAACTGATTTGACACTTGGCTACCAATTACCTATCGCTTTCGACTAATGCCCGGTTCCTATAACTTAAAAACGAATAGTTTCTGTAACGAATAGTTAACATTTCTACTAGGCGTAACAGAACCATTCCTATAAAAAACGACTCGTTATCTAAATAACCGACATCTGGTTACTTACGGATGGGAGGGCGTTAGTAAGCAAATTGTATGGAGATGTGTTCCTAAAAATATTTCCTACTATCACGGAACTGTCAAAATAACGACGCGTTACGGTTTTGTTAACCAGTCGAATTCGGTCGGTTTTACCAATCGTTTGCATTTTATTTTAGTGTTTGAGGTGATTTCTGTGCTAATGTCAAGCTCTGAAAGTGATAGAGAAATCATGGATTTGATAACTGACGACGAGGATACAGATCAAGAATTGGGAAGAAGAATTTATAAACAAAGGGTTGATTATTTTTCTGTGCTTGATTGCCAAGAATTCCAGCTAAGATTTCGGCTCGATAAACCCGCTGTCGAAGAATTACTCAGAGAAATTTATCCTTATTTGAGAGTGAAAGACAGACGATTTGTAACTAATTCAAAGTTTAAATCAGTTGTGTGTTATATTTACTCAATGTAAAAACTGTTTTTGTTCAGAAACCATGGAATACCACCGATACATCAGTTGCTGCTTACTCTTCGTTTCTATTCACTTGGAACAATGTTATTATCAGTAGCTGATTTTATCGGTGTGTCAAAGACATCAGCTTGTCGTATCGTTCGTGATGTTAGCTGTGCTATAGCTAGGCTTTATACTACGTACATTACCATACTTCCAAATACTGAGCACGACTTTTATAATATATCCCGCTTTCCACGTGTTCTTCGAGCTCTTGATGGTTACACATATTAGAATACAATCACCATGTAAGATACTACTACAATACTATATATGTACACACTGTACCATAAAAATATTATTGATTGAATTACTTCAGATTTTAATTAAAATTCTCAATTTATTGCAGGTTCTCAAATTGGTGAAGAATTCAGAAACCGTAAAGGCTACTTTAGCATTAATGTGCAAGCTGTATGTAATGCTAATTTATTATTTATGAATGTTGTGGCATGTTGGCCTGGTTCAGCTCATGATGCCACCATATTTAATAATTCTGAACTGCGAGGTAAAGAAAAAATTGTGTTTATTTTATTGTTTAGTACTCATTTTCCATAAGTTACATTTATAATTGAATTGAAATAATATGTTTCTAATTAATGTTTTGTTTATTTTCAGCTCAGTGTGAAAGTGGATTATTTGGAAATAAATGGTTACTTGGAGATAGTGCATATGCACTAAAGCCATACCTCTTAACACCTTTATTAAATCCTCAAACACAGGAACAACAACTTTACAATGAAGCTCATATTCGTACAAGGAACTGTATTGAAAGGTAATATGTAGTTTATTTTATGGTTTATTTATTGTTTTAATAACATAAGTATTAACTATCTTAAACCATGAATACTGATTTTGTTTTAGATGTTTTGGGGTTTGGAAACGAAGATTTCCAATTGTAGCATTGACAATGCGTCTGAGCCTTTTAAGAGCCAATGCAGTTATCACTGCAACAGCAGTACTTCACAATATTTGCAGGTTGAGAAGCCTCAGTGACATACCACCACCACTTGAAATATGTTTTTCAACTTTAGCAAGGTAGGTGATGTTCTATAACAGCTGCAGCAACTCTAATTCCAGCTTCTTTGCACGTTTTTGGCGGTTTTTATACGGAGATTTAAATTTAGAGTCATTTTCTTTTCCTTCAGCCAATATATTAGTAATTGTTCTCTCTGATACCCCCACTGCCATTGCTGTTCGCTTTCTCACATTGTTTAAATGTTCACGCAATTTCGATATTAAAATTGGATGCGCACTGCAAACTGGATCACTTACTAGTTGCAATATATCTGTCGCATCCTTTTTCAGAAAATCGTATACCTTGGCAATGGTTTCACGAGTCTAAAACAAAAATAATATGATAACGTTTTTTTTTTTTTTTAAGATACCTACTTTATTTCGTCATAAAGAATAATAATTAGAAATCATAAGAAATTAGCACATGAAACATTAATAAAACTTACCTGACTCCTTAAACATTTTCTCCGTGAAGAACTAGCGTTTTCCTAAGCGACTGTACCCGTGCAAAATGCGACAAGAACACGTGTTACTCGGACGATGACGGCCGCGTCACTGTCACACAAATTAAAGCTGTCTAATTACAAGCG
Source organism: Abrostola tripartita (assembly GCA_905340225.1). NCBI lineage: Eukaryota > Metazoa > Arthropoda > Insecta > Lepidoptera > Noctuidae > Abrostola > Abrostola tripartita. The sequence continues at coordinate 6,622,297 of HG996504.1, forward strand.
CACGCATACATAGCGCCGCGAGCACAAATGAGTTGAACTATCTGTACCTACATACTTACGCATTCAGTATTTAAAAAGTGATTTTGAGATTTCGATTACGACACAATGAATGTCACTATTTGTGAATGTTGTATCTATAAATGCACATTGCTTACTGTGGTACCACATACTCGAGCCTTTGTTCAGACAGAGTTCTTTTTTGATAATGCATGACAGCAATTCATATTACATTTTCCACCAAATTCCTATGAAGTCGAAGTCGAAGTCCTAGAAGTCGAAAGCTTTGGTGCCTAAATGCGGAGCTAATTCTGATGTAGAATCTAGCGAATCTTCGGAAGATGAGTTCCAGATGTGTAGGCCTCATCAAGATGTCTCCGAAGACAGTTCCCCTGTCCGATCAATAGCGTCATCCGTCGAAAATGTAAACATCTCCGATAGTGATGACTGTGAGTATCGAGAAATATACGCCGTTGCTTCTGTCCATGAAGAGCCGAGATTCAGACAAAACACTACCGACTCTACTCCATACTCACCTTCTATTCTTCTACATGATCCTGACATTATACCGCCTTCACCATCAGTTTATATTCCACCGTCACCATCTATAGACTCAATCTGTATTCCAGCATCTTCAGCACCTGCCACATCTTCAGCACCTGCTGCACCTTCAGCACCTGCCACATCTACTGCAGCTACTGTGCGTCTTCGGCGGTTTAAGAAAAATCCGGTGATCGTATGAAAAAATCATATTAAAACCTACCAAAATGGCTCCTAAATGGACAAGAACAAAATTTCAAGGATCAGCAGACATAGACACAGATAATATCTTTTTCGATTCTACTAATATTGAAAAATCGCCGCTTGATTACTTTAAGCTATTTTTTACTGACGATATACTAGAACTTATAGTATATCATTCTAATTTATATTCTGTACAGAAAAAGGGCACTTCAATTAACATAACCAACGACGATATCAAAGATTTTTTAGCTATAAATATTGTAATGGGTATTATAGATATGCCTGCATACACTGACTACTGGTCAAATGAATTTAAATATAGTAAAATTGCTGACGTCATGACATTAAAGAAATTTCAGTCTATTCGACGTTACATTCATTTTAATGATAACTTAAAAGATGACGGTGACAGGTATTATAAAATAAGGCCACTAGTAGAAAAAGTTCGTCGTAACTGTGCAACGAATATTCCTGAAGGAAAACGTTTCAGCATCGACGAGATGATGGTGCCTTATAAGGGTACTAGAGCCGGAAGCCGGAAACAATATGTACGAAATAAACCCAAAAAATGGGGTTTAAAGTTTTTCGTTCGTGCTTCACCATCTGGCATCATACATGATTTTATTATTTATGGAGTAGAAGATACTTTCAGACTCCATTCTTTTACTGAAAAAGAAAAAGGTATGGGTCTTGGAGCCAAAGTTGTAGTAGCTTTGGCGAAATCTATCAAGCAAAAACCATGCTCCGTACTATACTTTGATAACTTTTTTACGTCAATTGAATTGATGCATCATCTAAGGAATGAGTATGGTATATTCTCATTAGGTACAGTCAGGTTAAATCGACTTCGTGGGGCAGAGAAAAAATTACCAAGCGATAAGGAGTTGAAGATGGGCAGCAGCGTCTTCTGTAACTCCACCACCAATACTGCGATCCCCAAGCCGCTTGCCAAGCGTGGGGATTATGACAAACCCCCCCGCTTAAACGGGGAGGCCTATGTTCAACAGTGGACGTCTTTGGCTGATGATGATGATGAAGGAGTTGAAGAAAAAGGGCAGAGGAACTTTTGCACAGGTCGTGTCTAACGAACACAATATCGCTGTTGTGAAGTGGTTCGACAACAAGTTTGTCGTGGCTGCAAGCACTTATGTGGACGCTCATCCTGTACAAAATATAATGCGGTAAAAAAAAGAAGAAAAGAAGAAAGGTCTAGTCACATGCCCAAAGGAGAATGCCCAAGTGACTATGACACTTAGTATCGCTATAAAATCTTTTGTGTCTTAATCTAATGTAGCTTAATTTATAGCTTGATTCCAGCACTTTCAAATACAGTTATTATTATTTTGATAACTCTCCGGAATCAACGGCAATTTTGTGATGAATAACAAGAAATGACTAAATAATGCTGCGCGCGCAATTGTACCTAACGCTGCGCGCGCAGTTGTAAGTAGGTACCTAACGCTACGTCGCGCAATCACGCCAAATCAATTCGCACTTACTCTCTAAACTCACTTCTTTAAAACTAACGCGTAAAGTATCTAAGGAATATCGCTGCGTTATTCATTTCTAGGAAAAAACTGGAATCGACGTAACGTAACGTCTATCACTTCGCCAGAAATTCTATTCTTTAGAAAACCACTATTTAATATAATGAATCGAAATATACCTTTCTACTAACCTAAAATATATAATATAGGGAATTGAAATAAAAACTGAGTGTAGCATATAATTTATTTAAATAAAATAATAAATGACATGAAAGAGTATAATTTATTTTAAAATCATAGGAACTATTAAGCATATTACATTTTCACAACCTGGAAATATAAAATGTCTTGTTTTAGCAGTAGCTCGCTTGTATCTACTAAGTGTAGGTAATAGTTGGTTCTTGTTGCCTTCTTTGTGGTTGAAACAATGATTCCTGTGGAAGCGGTGGTAGCTCAGGAGCCTGTACATTCTCTATTTCAGCACCAGAAGTATCTCTATTTGCATCCTGTTGCAAATGTTGTTGCACATTTCTTCTAGCTGCCATCCAACAGGCTTGACACACTCTTTATAGATGTGGAACCTAAAAATAAGACATTTCTGTATCTTAGGGTCATGTGGGTTTTGTTACTTAACCAAATGTACTAACTATTAACTGGGAAAGAAAAGATTAATCACAGACAGACTAGCTATGTTCTGCAGTTCAGTCAAATAGAATGCAGCCGGCACTTACACAATATAAGTCAACTATGCTGCTAGCCTCCAGTCCATCTAAGACTTTTCCTCCACGGTGCATCTAGTATCTGGTGAGAACACCACTCCAGAACACATTTGCATTAAAGGAATGAAGCTTTATGTAGCATCAATAAATTAGTAGGTGTATAGAATGTAGGTATTAGTAAAATAGTGTGAATAATGTTCACACAAAGTGCAGGCTGCATTGGATTTGGCCAGGACGCAAAAATCCTTTGATAGACATTATTTTACATAGGTACCTACCAAATGAGGAGATATCCATTGAATTATAATATTCCTTTCGTCACAATATATAGGCACTCTTGATGTATGTGTTCGCATTATAGATACTCCACATGCAAAACATATATAATATATACTAGTATGTCCAAACTCAGGAATTGTTGCAGGTTCAGTTTATAGCCTCTGGCAAAGCTACTGAACATTCAATGCAAATCACGCCCTCACGTGAAACCTGTAACGTCAAATAATTACATCTTTTTAATATTGGCGATAAAATAGTTTGCATGTTTCATTTTTAGAAGCAATCCATTCATTTTTATTGAATGATGGTATGCCACGTTAACTGTCCTACGAATAAGGTAACAATCATCACGACTTACTGGTGTGGGTGCAATCCAAGATGCTAAAGTATTGTAGACAGAATCATTAACTTCGCCCGACGACTGCCAACGTATAATATGACGTTGTCGAAGTGAACAATTAACAGACCGTGGGTTTTCCATGTTAACTAATACAGTCTCTGTCTCACTATCACTTTTCCTTATTTTTGTTGATTGTAACTAATCACAACCACACAAATAAACATTCAAAACAACAAAAGTGCAACGTGAATTATGTACGTCGCTGTCGGAGGTCCCAAAAAAAACCACAATGATTCTTTAAACTAATTTAATTGAAGTAAAGTTACAATTAAAACTTATAACTAATTTTATGCGATAACCTATTCCGATCGATATTAGATACAGAATGAATTACAGTTAATTTTATTACGAATAGGTAAAAGACACATCCGGTAAACAGAAGCATCGAATGACGAACATCGGCCGTTGGTGTCAGCGTTTTACGCTACACGTGTAAGGCTGTTCCCATGCTCGGTATCGAGGCCGCTGCATGCTTGCAGTTTACTTATGCGGGCATACTATAACACCTCCACCGCCAGATCAGCAATTATTTTTGAAGTTTGAACTGAGAAAATATTGCTGACTGAGTCTTTGATACTTCAGCAGAAGGTCCAGGTGTTGCGTAAGTTTCATCTTCGGTAGGCTGCATCTTGGTTTTAATCTGGAATATCTTATGGCGTTTCATGATGACGAATACAGCAAGCGCCAATAACCCTGATAGTATGATGTAGAGTGGAATCGTAGTATGGTATAAGTATTCCGACCCAATTGGTTGTAGGTGTACCGGAGGCTGTACTATCACTTTATGTTGGACGTCGTGCAATCTCGCGAGATCTATCGAATTGAGTTTGATCTGCGTTGATTTTTGCTGGATGTCGGTGTAGTGTAGTTTCGTTATCTTCAATGGTTGTCCTTCCACGTGGTCGTTTAGATTAGTAATTGTAAATTCAGAAGTGTAGAGGAAGCAATTTACAGGGATGGTTGCCAGATAACTGCCATTTAGTACGTTGTAATCTTCACGTCCGCATAAAGTATGTACCCTTGTCGCTTGGGGGAATGATATAACGTAGTGTCGTTCGTCCAACTCTTCCATAGCTATTCTTGATAGTGATACTGTAGCAATTTTGCAGGTGCTATCAAGGGATTGGTTCGTGATCAAATTCTGCATACAGTCCGGATGCTGCCGCAGCTGATGATTCATCTTGTCTCCGCAGAGATACCAAGTGTTGTACTTCGGGCATTCAGCCTCTATATACACATAACCTTTCCTGCTAGTTGCAATCAAAGGATAAGGAGGGATAAGGGCCTGCCTAAGTCTATTTGGAGCTATTGATAACTTGTAGAGGTCATAACTTTCTATAGCGAATATCGGTATCTTAAATACAATAACCACCTGATTTCCTGAGTAGTAATAACCTGGCTTTATAACATCGTAGTATTGTCTAAGCTCTAATTCTAATATTTTATCTCTACCGTATATTTTAACTAACCTCTCAATCATATGGCGTAACACTTCTATACTAATCATGGAATGATGTGAACTAGAACTATGAATAAATGCTATTATGTTCTCAATTCTAATTAATTCATTTTGGATTGCATCTAGGTTCTCGGTTAATATTGTAAGATACTGGCCGAATTTTGCATATTTTATGAGGTTCGAATCCTTATAGGCATCTTTGTCTAACAGTAATTTTAATGTCTCGTTTATCTTAGCTTGATTTGTAACTAACTGCATGATTATATTAGAGTGCTGGACCATCCATTCTTTACTGATACTAATGTGGTTATTTATTTCATTGGCGATTTCATAATTACTATCCTGTAGGCTTTTGATAGTATTATCGTATTTAAGTGCATCTGAATAATCTAAGTTTCCTGTGACGCCTTTTATTATAGAGCCTAGCCCGTCTATGAGACCTCGCTTTACACGACTCGGTTTTAGAGTGTTTAACTGATATATTACGTGTGCTAATTTGTTAGAAAGGAAATTTAGTTGTAATTCGTATAACGAATAAGTGTCCTTACTTAATTTCTGTTTAAAACTATCCAATTGATCTTGTAATACTCTAATCTTTTCGTCAATGTCTTTAAGTTCAATATGTTGTAAGAAGGTATGATAGTGTGTTATAAGTCTCGTTGCACCGAGCCGAAAAGGTAGTATTCCTGGGCCGTCATCCAAGCTCTCAAGTGTTATCTCCCGGTTTACTTCCTGGGCTGCTATCAAAGGAGCAGTCAGGACCAGTAGCACCCTGTAACAATTGAGCGCTTTTAGGTAGTCTTTTTAAGCGACTTTTGGCGACAGGACCTCGCTTCTTAGACGTATATATATGTATTGGTAGGTCGGCTAATACCGTGTCCTGTGTATATCTAGGAGCTATCTTTTGACGGCTTGCTAAAGGGTTCCTAACAAAAATACGTTGCTGAGGTTGGTACTCAACCTCGGGTTCGCGAGTCTTGTTACGATTTTCTATAATGTTCTTACGATCAGCTAAGGAAGACTCATTTAACGTATCATATACTAATTTCATCTTGTTCCTGTGGTTCTGAGTATATTGCTGCATAAGGTGACTGCCTAAATTTATATCAAAAGTCTCGTGGGTCAAAATGACCGGTTATAATATCGAGTGGTCGACATTTAGTGAAGCTATGGATGGCGCTATTATATGCCAATATAGCGTAAGGAACGAGGTTTATTATATTATCTCCTTTATGTGTTAATTTAAGGATACGTAAATGCTCTAACAGAGTTGAATGGAAGCGCTCCACAATTCCGTTATCGTTAGGGGCATGCGGTAAAGTTTTATGATGAGTTATTCTATGCAGATTTACGAATTCGTTAAATAGCTGATTGGTGAACTCTGTCCCATTGTCTGACACAACGGTAAGAGGCAAACCATGATGCGAGCAAAATCGCAGCAAGGCTTGTAAGATACTAACAGCTGTACCATCTCGTACATGGTAGGCTTGCGCGTATTTAGAGAACACGTCTACGATAGTTAGATATTTTTCTGTCTGAATCGTTAATAAGTCAATGTGGACGGTTTCAAAGGGTTTACTTGCAGGAGGTACTATGTTAAATTGTTGCTTAATAGGGTGACGATCATATTTCGCTTGACCACAGATAGTACAAGAGTTAATGAATTTAGAAATTTCGTCTTTCATCTTTGGCCAATAGTAACGTGAAGAGAGAGCTAAGTAACACTCATTTATCCCGCGATGGTTAGTTTTACCATCGTGATAGTTTTTTATTATTTCTTGCTGTCTAAGATATTCCCTAACATTTTCGACCTCTCTCTTGGTCAAGACTAAATTCATTGAGGAGCTTCTAAATTTATCTTGTATTATAGGTATAATATCGTACATAGCTAATGGAGGATTAATTAATAACGCGGTTTTAACTTTGGGATTTACGTACTCCTTTATAACGTTTACAATGTCGTTTTCTAAGTCTGTTTTAGATACTTGCACGGCTGTTCTAGTGTGGGTATCAAACGGTTTGGATGCTGTTGGGCGTATTTTTATGTCACCAACTATGCTTATGCAAATTTGCCTGTGGAACTTATTTAGCGGCTCATCAACTATCGGTACTTCAAGTATTGGGTTTTCGTTACTAGTGTGAGCGGAAGCAGTAGATGAATGACTTATGGAGGGCGGGCGCTGTGATGCGTTCGCTATCATAGAGCTTGTCTCTTCGTTATTAATTTGAATACGGGAGAGGGCGTCGGCATTTGTATTACTTGAGCCCTTCTTATAAATAACTGTTAAGTCATATTCAGATAGTTTGAGCTTCCATCTGGTTAATCTGGAGTTGGGCTCCTTTAGGTTCATAACCCACTGAAGTGGTTTATGATCCGTAACGATTTTAAATTTTCTTCCGAATAAATACGGTCGAAAGTACTTGGTCGCCCAGACTATAGCGAGAAGCTCCTTCTCGATTGTACTGTAATTTATTTCACTCTCATTTAGAGTGCGGGATGCGTAGCATACCGGTTTATCAGCGCCTACAGTACCCTGAGATAAAATAGCGCCTAACGCGACATTAGAGGCGTCTGTGGTTAAGATGAAATCTTTTGTAAAGTCTGGGTACTGCAAGATCGGGTCATTAGTTATGAGGGCTTTACATTTTTCGAAACTTTGGGTGTATTCAGAGTTAATAACTATTTTCCTTCCCTTCTTCAAGCATTGTGTGAGTGGTTTGGTGACTTTTGCGAAATCTGGAATGAACTTCCTGTAATAACCGACTAAACCTAAGAATTGTTTAATCTCTTTAGGAGTAGTTGGGATGGGATAATTTTGAATTGCTGTGATTTTATCTGGATTGGGTTTTATACCGTCTCTACTTATGATGTGACCCAAATAAGAAGTTTCTAATTTAAGAAATTCGGACTTGTCTAACTGGATTTTAAAGTTAGACTCTCGTAGCCTTCTGAATACCTTCTCGAGATTAATTATGTGCTCTTGGAGTGATGTACTAAAGACGACTATATCATCTAAATAACGTGTGTGAAGTGAGCATCTCAAGTGTTAGCATCTCACAATTAAACTTATGAAAACGTGGCATCCAGCATAGTTCTACAGTTCTTGATTAGTTTTAACAATAGTTCTATCGATTAAGTTATAAAAAAATCGATGTAAAAAAATGAGATGCTAACTTCGCAAATCCATTTCAGCATCTCATCGGAATCCGAGAGAGAAACAACAAAGGAGGCGATATCCGTTGAGTTCTATGTTTAAAATAAGTTTTAACAATAGTTCTGTCGATTTTAATTTTTTTTTTTTTTTTAATGAGAATTGTGAGCTGCTGCCCCTATTTTGAAAGTTCTGGGCCCAAAACTATTTTTAAACTAAAGACAGTATCACGATACGTCTAAATCAAAAGAGTTCCGTTCTCTTGTGTACTTAGAATTTTTTTTATAAATTATTTAGTGAAAAAAATTTAAACAAGTGTGAGATGCTGACCTTTTTTTTAAAGTTCTCGGGCCAAATCTATATTTGAACGATAGATACAATCACGATACGTCTAAATCCAAAGAGTTCTGTTCTCTAGTGTACGTAGAAAAAATTTAATAAATTATTTAGTGAAAAAAATTAAACAAGTGTGAGATGCTGACCTTTTTTTCAAAGTTCTGGGGCCAAAACTATATTTGAACGATAGATACAATCACGATACGTCTAAATCCAAGGAGTTCCGTTCAATGGTATACTTAGAAAAAAATTAATAAATTATTCAGTAAAAAAATTTAAACAAGTGTGAGATGCTGACCTTTTTTTTAAAGTTCTCGGGCCAAAATTATATTTGAACGATAGATACAATCACGATACGTCTAAATCCAAGGAGTTCCGTCCAATGGTATACTTAGAAAAAAAATAAAAAATTATTAAGTGAAAAAAATTTACACAAGTGTGAGATGCTGACCTTTTTCTCCGACCGTTTTTTAAGTCTTAATAAAAAAAACTCTGTTGTTCAGCACTCTTGAAATTTTTGAAATAAATTCCACACTTAGTAAAAAAATAAAACAAGTGTGCGATACTAGCCTTTTTCTTAAATTCTGGGCTCATAATTATATTCAAATGATATTTCCTACTATTAGCATTACCTGGAACCAACGGCAAGGACGCGGTAGCATTTGGCTCCACATTTTTGTCAAAATGATTTAAGTTTAGTTTTTTTGTTAATTTTTTATGAATTAGTTTTTAGGATTAAATTTTTATGATTTTGTTGATTTAATTATAATGTCGTTTGTCCTTCATTCACGATGATTCCTTTTGTTCATCAACTTTTTTTTTTTAATATTTTTTTTTTTTTTAACATAATTATTACAGTTATTTTTATGATTTTGTTGATTCAATCGCTTTTTTTTTTTAGCTTTTGTTTATTTGATTAAACTGTAATTTTTGCTTACGATTATGATTTATTCTGGCTTTTTAATTTTTTTCACTAAATAATTTAAATAATTTATAAAAAAAATTCTAAGTACATTAGAGAACAGAACTCTTTGGATTTAGACGTATCGTGATTGTATCTATCGTTCAAATATAGTTTTGGCCCCAGAACTTTAAAAAAAAGGTCAGCATCTCACACTTGTTTAAATTTTTTTCACTTAATAATTTATTAATTTTTTTCTAAGTATACCATAGAACGGAACTCCTTGGATTTAGACGTATCGTGATTGTATCTATCGTTCAAATATAGTTTTGGCCCCAGAACTTTAAAAAAAAGGTCAGCATCTCACACTTGTTTAAATTTTTTTCACTAAATAATTAATAAAAAAAATTCTAAGTACACTAGAGAACAGAACTCTTTGGATTTAGACGTATCGTGATTGTATCTATCGTTCAAATATAGTTTTGGCCCGAGAACTTGAAAAAAAAGGTCAGCATCTCACACTTGTTTAATTTTTTTTCACTAAATAATTTATTAAAAAAAATCTAAGTACACTAGAGAACAGAACTCTTTGGATTTAGACGTATCGTAATTGTATCTATTGTTCAAATATAGTTTTGGCCCCAGAACTTTAAAAAAAAGGTCAGCATCTCACACTTGTTTAATTTTTTTTCACTTAATAATTTATTAATTTTTTTCTAAGTATACCATAGAACGGAACTCCTTGGATTTAGACGTATCGTGATTGTATCTATCGTTCAAATATAGTTTTGGCCCCAGAACTTTGAAAAAAAGGTCAGCATCTCACACTTGTTTAATTTTTTTTCACTAAATAATTTATTAGTTTTTTTCTAAGTACACTAGAGAACAGAACTCTTTGGATTTAGGCGTATCGTAATTGTATCTATCGTTCAAATATAGTTTTGGCCCGAGAACTTTAAAAAAAAAGTCAGCATCTCACACTTGTTTAAATTTTTTTCACTAAATAATTTATAAAAAAAATTCTAAGTACATTAGAGAACAGAACTCTTTGGATTTAGACGTATCGTGATTGTATCTATCGTACAAATATAGTTTTGGCCCCAGAACTTTGAAAAAAAGGTCAGCATCTCACACTTGTTTAAATTTTTTTCACTTAATAATTTATTAATTTTTTTCTAAGTATACCATTGAACGGAACTCCTTGGATTTAGACGTATCGTGATTGTATCTATCGTTCAAATATAGTTTTGGCCCCAGAACTTTGAAAAAAAGGTCAGCATCTCACACTTGTTTAATTTTTTTTCACTAAATAATTTATTAAATTTTTTCTAAGTACACTAGAGAACAGAACTCTTTGGATTTAGACGTATCGTGATTGTATCTATCGTTCAAATATAGTTTTGGCCCGAGAACTTGAAAAAAAAGGTCAGCATCTCACACTTGTTTAAATTTTTTTCACTAAATAATTTATTAAATTTTTTCTAAGTACACTAGAGAACAGAACTCTTTGGATTTAGACGTATCGTAATTGTATCTATCGTTCAAATATAGTTTTGACCCCAGAACTTTAAAAAAAAGGTCAGCATCTCACACTTGTTTAAATTTTTTTCACTTAATAATTTACTAATTTTTTTCTAAGTATACCATAGAACGGAACTCCTTGGATTTAGACGTATCGTGATTGTATCTATCGTTCAAATATAGTTTTGGCCCGAGAACTTTAAAAAAAAGGTCAGCATCTCACACTTGTTTAAATTTTTTTACTGAATAATTTATTAATTTTTTTCTAAGTATACCATTGAACGGAACTCCTTGGATTTAGACGTATCGTGATTGTATCTATCGTTCAAATATAGTTTTGGCCCGAGAACTTTAAAAAAAAGGTCAGCATCTCACACTTGTTTAAATTTTTTTCACTAAATAATTTATTAAATTTTTTCTAAGTACACTAGAGAACAGAACTCTTTGGATTTAGACGTATCGTAATTGTATCTATCGTTCAAATATAGTTTTGACCCCAGAACTTTGAAAAAAAGGTCAGCATCTCACACTTGTTTAATTTTTTTTCACTAAATAATTTATTAAATTTTTTCTAAGTACACTAGAGAACAGAACTCTTTGGATTTAGACGTATCGTGATTGTATCTATCGTTCAAATATAGTTTTGGCCCGAGAACTTTAAAAAAAAGGTCAGCATCTCACACTTGTTTAATTTTTTTTCACTAAATAATTTATTAAATTTTTTCTAAGTACATTAGAGAACAGAACTCTTTGGATTTAGACGTATCGTGATTGTATCTATCGTTCAAATATAGTTTTGGCCCCAGAACTTTAAAAAAAAGGTCAGCATCTCACACTTGTTTAAATTTTTTTCACTAAATAATTTATAAAAAAAATTCTAAGTACACAAGAGAACGGAACTCTTTTGATTGAGACGTATCGTGATACTGTCTTTAGTTTAAAAATAGTTTTGGGCCCAGAACTTTCAAAATAGGGGCAGCAGCTCACAATTCTCATTAAAAAAAAATATATAAATTAAAATCGACAGAACTATTGTTAAAACTTATTTTAAACATAGAACTCAACGGATATCGCCTCCTTTGTTGTTTCTCTCTTGGATTCCGATGAGATGCTGAAATGGATTTGCGAAGTTAGCATCTCATTTTTTTACATCGATTTTTTTATAACTTAATCGATAGAACTATTGTTAAAACTAATCAAGAACTGTAGAACTATGCTGGATGCCACGTTTTCATAAGTTTAATTGTGAGATGCTAACACTTGAGATGCTCACTTCACACACGTATCTAAATATACTAGACAGACTGAGTTTTGAAGGTCTTTAAGTACATTATCCATGACACGCTGGAAAGTAGATGGGGCATTTTTTAATCCCATAGGCATACGTAAAAACTCATAATGACCGTTTTCAACGTTAAAAGCGGTTTTAGGGATATCAATAGGGTCCGTTTCGACCTGATAAAAGCCACTAACGAGATCAAGGGTGGTAAAATACTGGCAGTTCCCTAATTTATCTAGAACGTCATTTATATTTGGTAAGGGGTACTTGTCATCATAAGTTTTTTCGTTTAACTTCCTAAAGTCCACAACCAAACGCCACTTGGCTTTGCCCGAGGCATCAACCTTTTTTGGGACAACCCAAATGGGTGAGCTCCAGGCTGATTCTGAGGGACGAATGATTCCCTGACTTAGCATTTTCCCTATCTGGTCTCTGACTTCATCTCTATGGATATATGGGTATCGATAGCTCTTTGTATGAACCGGTATTTCGTCAGTGGTGCGAATTCGATGTTTAATCTTATTAGTAAATGTTAAGGCCTCTCCTTCTATGTAAAATATATCGCTGTATTTTTCGCATAACTTAACCAAATTAATACGCTCTTCTTCGTTAAGATGACCCGTACGCAGACGTGATATAACTTCTTTAGCGCGTATTGATGTCTGTTCAGATGAAGTATACTGAGAATCGTGAGGCGATTGTTCAGTATGCGTACATTGAATATTATAAGTTTCGGCCTGTACGGCACGGTCCATTGAAAATATTATATCATGTGAGGTAGGGTTAAAAACTTCTAAAAATCCACGGTTATTTTTTACAGTAGTTAAGCAATCCTTAATAGTACAATTAGATATGGTTTGTTCAGAAACGATTACATCTCCGTCATGTATGTTAATTGGTACCCTTAGTAATTTCGATGAGTTTGCCGGTATAACATCCTCATACAAATTAACGTTTCGCGAATTATACATACTAATTATGTTACTAGAGTTTCGGGTTATTAACTTTTTATCTTTAAGATCGATCTTTGCCTCCCATTTTTCTAATAAATCTAGACCTATAAGCCCGTCAAAGTACTCATGAAACTTGTAGATGAATATAATTTTATGTTTTCAGATTCCTGAAATTCGTTAAACGTGGGGATAGTTATAGAATAGTTATTTCTAGAAGTAGCGTGGACATTTGTAACTTCAAAAGGGTCAAAATTTAGAGGGAAATTACTGTAAAATGTATCTACTGCTTCAGGGCTAATAAAAGATTGATTAGCGCCTGTATCAATTAACAATCTTAACGGTGGCTCTGAAATTTGAATAAACGGAAGTTGCCTTTGCGTCTGTAGATTAAGTTCTATTTTGATTTGTCTGATATCTCCTGCTTCTGAAAATCCGACTCACTACTAGCACTAGTACTAGCAGTACTTGGTTGAGGATCGTTTGTGGCTGGAGATTGATAGTTTATAGCAAGGTTATCGTAATAATAAGCCATTTCGTCCGTATAATAAATTGGTTCATTAATATAATATTCAGTATTTACTGCATAACAGTTATACTCAGGCTCGCCGTAATAGTTCGGATAGTAATATTGGTCACTGTAATCAGCGCATACATTCATATTCATCTCTTTTGTTTTAAAGTAGTTTGATGGCGGCGGGTTACCGCTCTTACGCCAATCATGACCTGGCAACTGACCAACTGAAGGTTTATCTTTAGCAACGTAGTGGCTAACACCACTCATAGGCTTAGGGCCAAGATTTTGGGGTATGTTTCGTGGCTGTATCTGAAAGTTATTGTTAAATCGATAGCCAGGAGGAGGCGCGCGGAACATTTGTTGCGTATGCGACAACGGTGCGCGGAACATTTGTTGCGTATTTGACATTTGTGGACGGAACGTCTGCTGCAAGTGCATAGGCATTCCGGCGATACCGTACGGACTACCCTGATTCGGCTGAAAATTTGGTTTCCACATCTGTGAATGCTGAACGTAAGGAAGCGGACCTGGTCGTGCTGAAAAATTGAACTGTTTCGCTATGGTGTTAGCAGCTTGGTTAGGCGTAACTTGTGGCAAAGATTTTTGTGCTAATTTTTTATCAGTAGTCGGATCATTGCGATTCTGCAGATAAAGGACGTTCAATTCTTCTTGCACAAATTCAAGCGCTTTTTCGACACTATCAGGACGCATGCAACGTATACGTGAGCCTAAGGGCTCCTTTAAACCGCGGACAAACGCTTGCATAGTTAATTTCCTATACAAGGTACGCTTAGCTTCGATTGTTGTATTAACGCTCTCATGCAATGTGACATAAGTCATGATAGTGCTAAAAAGATTTACACATTGATCATAAAATTCTTGAGGTGAATTGTTCCCTTGAGTTGCTAGCATGAGGTCATTATAAAGGGTGGTCTCATCTCTTTGATCCGAAAAGTTATTAATGAGTGACTTTTTAATACTATCCCAATCCTCAGGAATACCGTTGGAGTTAATTATGCGCGCGGCTGGTCCAGTAATCTTATTCAAGATGCCATTTATCAAGCAGAGTCTAGCCAAGGAGTCATTAGGATTTGCTTCGATATATTCGGCAACGATTTGATCGCATAGGTGTATAAATCTGGGTAAAACATGTGAATTACCATCAAAATCTGGCACTAACCGTAAGGTTTTATAAATAAAATCGACACTAGACATTTTGCTAGATTCTAAATCTAAACTACAACCTGAAATATCTAAATCTAGACTAATAGCCCTATTTAAATCTATATCTAATCTACGTGCTTGTTTAGAGCGCTCTGGCCCTTTAGGCGACGATTGCCTAGGATGAAAAATGATTGCGACTAATCTATACTAGTTATAGGAAAAGGGGAATTGAAAGCAACTCACAGAAACGATTTTCAGTGTACTTACATAAACCGCATTCTGGTACAGTCAGCATCATAAGTAGCTGAACATTTAATTTTATAAACATACCATTAATTGAAGAACAACTAATTACACACTAAAAAGTCTTAAATATTTTAAGATCATCCATTGGACGCTCCTATAATTTGAAACAAAAACTTCAATTGGTTTTTGTTTCTTTCCATTATTTGACATAAGGTTTCGTAATATGTTAATCTACTTATAATGCTGACCGTACCTCTGGGATCGATGTCTGGATATCTCCTCCGCGCAGGACGACAGGTTCTTGTTTCTGGATACTCGGCGAACGCGCTCGCTCGCGACGGCGGTAGCGAATTAGCGGGACGGTCTTCGATATAAGAAAGGCCCTATCTAGCTAGCTCGAGACGCCTCGAGTATCCTACCGACTGCGCCAATTATGTACTTCGCTGTCGGAGGTCCCAAAAAAAACCACAATGATTCTTTAAACTAATTTAATTGAAGTAAAGTTACAATTAAAACTTATAACTAATTTTATGCGATAACCTATTCCGATCGATATTAGATACAGAATGAATTACAGTTAATTTTATTACGAATAGGTAAAAGACACATCCGGTAAACAGAAGCATCGAATGACGAACATCGGCCGTTGGTGTCAGCGTTTTACGCTACACGTGTAAGGCTGTTCCCATGCTCGGTATCGAGGCCGCTGCATGCTTGCAGTTTACTTATGCGGGCATACTATAACACGTGAATAAATAATCAAAGTAAATAATGACAGAAGCAGTCATCAGTGTTGCCAGGCGTTTTGATTGATTTATCCAAATGTAATCGATACTTTCGAGCATTCGAAAAGAAACCTAGTTTTCTTAGTTTAAGTATTTTATTATTGAAATAAATAATTTAAACACGCAGTCTTGCTCCCTTAATGGAAAACGATTCAATAGCTCATTGTGAGCTATAACAATAGCTAAAGACAAAATAATCGAGTAATGGGTAACACACCTTCAGTTTTAACCGTGCGATTTAACTGTACAGTCGAACTGTACAGTTAAATCGTTAGGTGTGTAGAACAAACAGTTGAACTGTACAGTTTTAACTGAATCTAATCAAAATATGAATAGATAAATCTGTACAGATAGAACTGTACAGTTAAAACTGAGAGTGTGTAGTCGAAACTGCGCAGTTTTGTCAGTTTTGTCACAGCGAGCGTGAAGTTAACACGTATCGACCTTGCTATCTGCCTTTGCGAAAACTTATCGACCATGGCTCAACGCGAATGGCTGGAAGAGTTTATACTACTATACCAATCGGAGCCTTCGTTATGGAAAATCAAGAGCAAGGATTATCATAATAGAGTAATAAAAGATTCAGCTTATGAAAAGCTTATTTTAAAACTATGCGAAATAGATTCTAAAAGTAATAAAGAGGCTGTTATAAAGAAAATTAATAACCTACGCTGTACGTATAACAAGGAACATAAAAAGTCATGGCCTCAAAATCCGGATCAGGCGCCGAAGATATATATGAGCCAAAGTTATGGTATTACCCACTATTACGTTTCTTAGACGATCAAAATATACCAAGGCCTAGTCGGTCGAATTTGGATGAAGAAGATGAGGTAAGTAAATGAAACTTATAGGTTATCTTTGTTAAATAAGTATAAGTTTATTAAATCAAATAAAATTATTTTGCCAAGGGACCTGACCTTCATTGTTAAAATAGTTCATAAATTCTTCTCTTATCTTTTTGGGTGTCCGACTTATGTTTCCCACATTTCTTCTTTCTAAAGGTGCCATAGTCGAAATATCTGTTGTACATCCTGGTATGATGGTTCCGGTATCATAGTCTTCTCGATCAAAGCAATCTGGATTAGTATAAGAATTTGGCAGTTTTCTAATTAGATAATTATGTAATGCACAACATGCCATAACGACGGACTCAATTTTATTTGGATGTAAATTTATAGCCGTATGGAAGATTCTGAAACGTGAAGCCAGAATGCCAAAGGCATTTTCCACAATTCGTCGTGCTCGCGAAACACGATAATTATAGATTTTTTTATCTGTTGAAGTCAATTCTGCTTGTCTGAACGGTTTCATCATATCAGGTCTCAACGGAAATGCGTCATCAGAAACAAAAACGTATGGCCAACGACTCTGACTATTTCTTACTGCTTCTTCGCTTGGAATTTCCAATTGGTTGTTTCGGAGCATTTCAAAAAATTTCATATTTTGTAATACGCCTCCATCTGAAACTCGCCCGTTTGTACCGAAATCACATAATAAAAACTGATATTGAGCGTCAACAATAGCCATAAGTACCATGCTGTGGTGTCTTTTATAATTGTAAAATTCCGATCCACATCCTTTAGGTGGAGTAATAGCAATATGTTTACCATCTATTGCGCCAAGTAGATGTGGAAAGTTCCATCTTTCTTCAAATAATGCACTAATTGCTTTCCATTCACTGCAACTTTGTGGAAACTGAAACAAAGAAAATGTTACAGATTAACGTGATGGAATCATCGGGTGCAACATCAGCGTCTGAAAATGAAGCAGCGCATTCAGAGTTAGATGTTACTGAAAATCTTTCTGCTCAGAGTCCTGCGGCTTTCACCTCAATTACTGCTCCAACTTCGTCTGCTCATGGTTCGGCATCTAAACGGCAAACAAAGCGGAAAAATAATGAAGATCTAACAAAAGACGTTTTGCAATCCGTTCAGGACCACTTTAAACGGCCGACATATCAAGAGGATCGCTACGACATTTTCGGAAAAATGGTAGCATTGAAACTTCGAGAATTTAAAAATAAACAGCAACAGTTGTTGGCTGAAAAAATAATAAATGAAACTTTATTCGAAGCTGAGATGGGAAATCTTACAATGTCACATAGAGTAATGGCTCCAAAAACAATGATACTAAATGATTTTCGATTACGGTCAAGTAGTTCAACTTCTATACCATCACCATCTCATAACTCTTTGCCATCACCGTCTCATAACTCTATGCCATCACCATTACAATATACAGGTACTTCAAATCAGTCACCCATACATCAACCTCTGTACTATCAAGCAGGCACACGAGCACCTCAGATGACAAATATAGTACCACAAACAAACACATCTTCATATGGTCAAGAAATTCAAGAGACACAAGCAATAAATGCTATGGGTGATACTACGGTCCAACTATCAATCCCGGACTGGACAGAGGAAACAGCGGGGTCATATGTATCGCGATTTACATTGAACAATAATTGAAATTTGTAGTTTGATGACAAGATTTCACAAGATGATTTGAATAAAAATAAATAAATAAAACATGAGTCTTTTTATTTCTTACCTTTAAGTAGTCCTTGTGTAAAACCTTATAAATTGCTTCACAGGTTTCTGGTATGATGGCGGAAAGTGCTTGTGGCGATATTATTGTAGAAAATTTTAAACATTCATAAGATCTCCTTGTAGCTAGAAATCTTAAAGTTGCCGTTAATCTTTCATGAGGTGTTATAGCATTTCTCAATATGGTGTCTTGCCTTTTTATTAATGGTGTCACTAATGACAGCAGATGCAAATATGTATCTTCATTCATTCTCAAATAATTATTGAAATCTTTTGGAGTAATTCTCAATTCATTTATCAAGGATGTGTGTGAATACGATTTTCTCAACAGAAGCCAGTGTTTACACCACAATTCACGTTTTTTTCGTTTTCTTCTATTTTCTTTTAACACACACATTCGCCCTACGATCGCTAAAGCGTCGTCTATGGAGGCCATGATGATAAAAACTGAAAGATCGTATACTTTTACTTGAACGTGTGTGGGCTGTAGGGACGTACGATTTATCTGTACAGTTAAACTGCACAGTTTTATCGCACAGATAAAACTGAAGGTGTGTAGCCCCCATAAGGCAGTAAATACCTGGTCTGTGAGGTAAATCCCCTACTAGTCGCATGATTACTATCATGAAATACACTGTGAAACGTTCTTAACCTATGGTCAATCTGTTTTTTATCACCTAGTCTGTGGGCTATACCGGCTCCCGGTATGACCTGTCAAACCGCTGACTGTGCGCATACCGGGTCCCGGTATGGAACCGCAGTACAACGCAGTTCACGTATTTGGCTTATAATTCAATTTTTTTACTAAACATACCAACATTATTTATGCTTAATATGAAAGAATGAGCTAGCATACACACAGTTATTGCTTGGTTACGTCGAGTTTTTCCGCATTACCTTCATATTACACATTATACCTATTTTAATTATTAAAATACCACATAAGTGTGTTTTCCTTAAAAACAAAAGATATTTTCCTGGAATCGTTATGTTTTATCGATTATCAAGGAATTATCTCTTATTCAAAATAATTACTTAAGAAATGGCAACACTGCTTTCCTCTTTTCTAGGATTTAGTCATATAATATGCTTTTTACTTTATCAGAATTTATCCGGAGAAGTAGAAGGGTAATAACAAGTTAAAAAATTATTATAAATAAAAACAGGAATTTTCAATATATTTAGCTAATGACACAATTCAAATTTTAGCGATACCATCCGTGGGCATTCCCCTTTAATAAAGCACTATAACGCAAATATGGGTGGAGTTGATTTAGCCGACATGTTAGTTGCTTTTTACCGTACTGATTTGAAAGGCCATCGTTGGTATTTAGTATTGTTTTCACAGATTCTGGATATCTGCGTCAATAATGCCTGGTTGCTGTATCGTCATGAGAACAGTGGCAAACAAAAATTGTTGCCACTCAAAAAGTTTCGAGTCGCTT
This sequence comes from Abrostola tripartita, assembly GCA_905340225.1. Lineage (NCBI taxonomy): Eukaryota > Metazoa > Arthropoda > Insecta > Lepidoptera > Noctuidae > Abrostola > Abrostola tripartita. The sequence goes on from HG996504.1 coordinate 6,642,233, forward strand.
TATTTCGACAACTGCGTTTTTTTGAGAGGAGTTCTAATCTACAACCTGATGTTCTTTCCAAATCTGTGAGAAAAATAAAAAAACCAGTTGCGGAGAGGCCTGATGACGCTACTCGTTACGACCTAACGGGACATCTTCCTGCTTTTACGACAAAAGGCAGATGTAGGCAATGTACCGACCATCAGACCAAATTTTTTTGCCCGAAGTGTAACGCACGGCTATGTATAGTTGAAGGACGAAATTGCTTTATGGATTTTCACACAAAGTAGTATTTATGTTTTACATATTGTAACATAGTAGATAGATATGTAAGTTAACTTTGATCTCAGAGCATTAGGACTGAATATTGTGATAAATAATAATTGATAATAAAGGAAAGTTTAACTTTGTTTAAAAAAAATGTTTAACTATATGAGGAGCGTCAGAACAAAAACCGATAAATCACATTTTGTATTTTTTTTTTTTATGATGCCAATTGGTTGTTCTCGTACATATCTTGCTTTATGGTTAATGTAACCTGATCGCAAACTGATAAATCCACTCTAAATCCGACCACGAAATACCCGGATCTGAACATAAACCGATAATTACATCAATCGTACTAAACAACGATGGCGATCGGAACAGATATCGATAAATCCCTAACATTTTTCATTGTTGACTCTTTTGATTCTGTCAAAAACCGATATATCTAATTTCGAGTTTCTCATGACAAAACCATAAACAATTGTAGGATACTGTAATGTAAAGCGGCCTTATTTTTAAATTTGACAGGTGATAATAATAATAATAATAATAAAATCTTTATTATACCAAAAGGATCACAATTTTTACATTTTTAGGATCATGGCTATGTGGGCCAGAACATAAAGACCCTGACTTCTAAACTAGGAAAAAACCTGTATCTGATAGCTTGACATTGACGTTGTCGCAGTTACTTGTCAGAAATAACCGCGTATTGTTATTGTGGTTGTCGGCTTTCAAACCGTAACATAATGTTTAAATGTTTTTAAACTATCAAGTTGTTCTTCGCAAGTAAACTAATGATGATGGAAGATTTAGGTAATCCTGTTGTAGCAGACATTAATCAAGGAGCTCGAAAAAAAACGAAGGGCAAGCGTAGAACTGCTTTGGAACGGGAGAATAGGTACTTACCTTTGTATTATTATTTTTAGTAACCCCGTCAATAACATAACATAACTACACGTTCGTCTAGTCTATCTAAGTGTCTGAAATTGGTAAACCAAAGGATTAAAGGTTTAACATACTCTAATTAATGTTTATCTGGGGGCACGGTAGTGACCCCGCCAAGTCGAGTGTTTTATTTTCATGGTTTCAACATTTTGTATTTGGTTGTTTAAGGTACCGTGATACTGATCCATTGGCAATAAATTTTGAGTGGCCATGTTCGCACAATTCCAATAAACTTCAATGCAAAAAGATGTCTGTCCGCTATATTTTAAAAAATAGGCAAAATTTTTTTAATAAGCGAAATAAAGTCGATCAGGATGTCTATTTGACACGTCTGATCGCACCGTACGCTCCAGAACGACGTCGACAGAGCAAAGTGGAATCATCAAAACGCAGGACTCGCCTCATGAGCGCGACATACTTTCTCAATGACAAAGGTAATAAAAATAGACCCGTTTGTAAGTCTATGTTTATGAAAACCTTTTCTTTAAAAAAAGACCGCTTGCATCACATAACTAGAACGGTGTTTGACGGAAACATTCCCAAAGAAAATCGCGGTGGCGACCGGAAGTCAGCAAAATCTGCTGCTAAAAAGGATAGTCTACGTCAGTTTATACGAAAATTACCTGCAAGCGAAAGTCACTATAATAGATCGAAATCTCGAAGAATTTATTTATCATGTGACTTGAATCAACGAAAATTAAGGCAAATGTACAATGATTCGGTTCCTCAAGACCTCCGTGTGACAAAGACCATGTTCCAGAAGGTATTTTCTGAAGATTTCAACATCGGATTTAAGAGTCCTGCTTCTGACGCCTGTAGCACTTGTATCTTATTAAGTAATAAAATAAAAATAGCTACTGACCCTGACGATAAACGCATTCTGATGGTGCAAAAAAGGGTTCATAATTTACGGGCCAAAGCGTTCTATAAGCTATGCAGAAATGATGATCCTGACTCGGAAAATTTTTGTTTCGACTTACAACAAGTCCAACCACTGCCTCGGACACCCATTCAAGAGTCTTTTTATTCTCGACAGATTAGCTATTACAATCTTTGTTTCGTGGGTATGGACTCGAGAAATCCTCGTTTCTATCAATGGTCTGAAGATCAAGGTGGAAGAGGAGCCACTGAAGTTGGATCGGCACTCTTGCATCACTTAAATTCTTTGAATTTAGAGGGCAAAAGAATGTTGCGTTTATTTTGTGATGGCTGTGGCGGCCAAAACAAAAATTCGCATATAGTCCACTGTCTTATGTTTTGGCTCGTCAATGAATCCCCAGAAAATATTAAAGAGATATATTTGACATTTCCCGTACGTGGTCATAGTTTTCTACCCGCCGATCGTGTTTTCGGCAGAGTAGAAAAGGCGGTTAAAACCGTTCCAGTAATTACACAAAAGGAAGAATATCAAACGATTTATAAGAGACATGGGGTTGTTTTATTGCTAGAAGAAGATTGGAGCTTGAAGGATGTCAAATCTTTGGAAACATATTATAAAAAACTCGAAGGAATGAGGGACTTAAAACGTATTCATTTGAAAAAATATAATGTTATTCAGGGACGAGGAACAAGGAGACAAACTAAAACTATATATGAGGTGAGAACCTTCCGCAATTTGGTTAACGAGTCTGATCAAGAAAGAAAACGGTTTAGCATCTTAAAATCAAGAAAGACACATCCCCAGTCAATGGCACCACTTAACGTAAACAAATGTCTTAGTGCTCTGAAGAAAGCAGACGTAAAGTCTCTCATGGTAAAGCAATTTGGTGACGACTGGGAGAAAGATGAAACTTTTTCTTGGTACAGAACGTTATTGAGTGAAAATTCCACTGAACCTGTTGATACAGAAGCAGATGTTCCTGACAACCATGAACGACATGATCATGATTCTGATTGCGATTGCCTGGAACCAGAAATAGCGATAATAGTTTAAGTTTTTCATTTAACCTAAATAGCCATTAAGCTTTTAGTTAATTAAAGTATGATGTGATTTTAAATAAAGTTGTTTGATTGGAAACCACCTAATCTGGCTTTAGAAATACTGACGCATGTTCAGCCGCATTTTATCAAGCTCTCATATTCCTACCAGCGTTTTATCAAATACCGATATATCCTACAGAGTTTTATCAAAAACCGATATATCCAGTTGGTTTGGTCAATAACCGATATATCCATTTTCTTTTTTTTAATAATTCAACAGGTACCACAATCACGAATGCATAATTTAGGTTTCCAAACAGTGATTCTAACACCAATAAATTGATGGATTTCGTTCAACTCTAAATTAGAAAACCATGTACTTGGCCGTATTTTTACATTTTTCCACAAAAAACACAAATGAGATTTATCGGTTTTTGTTCCGACGCTCCTCATATGTCATATTTCGTAACATGCCATTCTTATTGACCTAGTTCCTAACAGATATCAAAACTTGTTGATATTTTTTAAGATTTATGTTTTTGTTTATTTTTTAGTTTAGTGATTACATGGCAGTGTGCATGTAAAGACACATTTTTCTTTGTCATTTTTTTCTTGCGAGCTTGGCAATGTGCTCTGGAAGATACATAATATATCCTGAAAACTGAAATTCAGAGATTTTTTATTTAAATTTTCCTGATATCCTTATATTCCAATTAACATAGGGAAGTAGTAAAAGTTTATATTTTTTATGGTAAAACTCGCTGCCAAGTATAGGGTTAAAAAACAACCTTTCGAAAACAAAAAACCGCAAACAGAACTGTAGTAACTAAAGGTGCGTATAAATTAAGCGCGGCAAACCATCGAACATTGGCGCGCGCGGCGGCCGCGCTCTATGTAGACGGGAGCGCCGAAAAATATGTCAGCATCCGGTCTAGCATTAAGGAAATCATTAATTAAAGTGATTGCTTTGGCGGTTGGACAATTATTAGCGTGAAGAGAGCGCCGAGCAGGTGGATAACAGAAGAGTCTGTGGTGGCGCCGTCCACTCCCCGGTGTGTACCGGTCGGGCACATAAAAAGAGATTGTTTCGCGTACCGATGGATTGTCCACTTTATTAACTAGCAACAGGTAATAATGTATTAAATGCACATAATCCCTACGAAGTTGCAAAGTATCCAAACCAACCATCCCAGACACAAATAGAGATGGATATAAAAACGGATAGTATCCATATTGACGCTTGTAGACATATGTTGCAAATTTACGCTGAACTCTTTCAACCATGAGTGTATTATAAATTTTCATGCGGTTTCCACACTATGGAGTTATATTCTAATTTACTACGCACGTACGCATTATAAAGTAGCTTTAATACTTGGTGGTTTTGAAATTGGAAAGAGGTTCTAATTATAAAGCCTAGTGATCTGTTAGCGTCTTTACATGTTTTTAAGATGTGCTCATGGAATGTAAGTTTTTTATCTAAAGTTAGACCTAAGTCACAAACTGTGGAAACACATTCCAGAGATTCACCAGCCAACATGTAATTATTTATAATTGGAGATCGAGCTCGGGAAAAAGACATAGTTTTACATTTAGCAACGTTAAAAAACCATTTATTTTTTATACTCCAATCTAACACTGCATCGATGTCATTTTGTAAGGCTACACAGTCTTCTTTATTACTGACAGAGAGGAATAACTTCAAATCATCGGCAAACATCAAACAATGTGCGTTTGTGACTACTTTTGGTAAACCATTTATCATAAGGAGAAACTGTGTAGGCCCAAGAGTACTGCCCTGACTTACTCCTGAGCGAGTATAATATTCTGGAGATTGATGGATGCCTAATCTGACGTACTGCCTACGATCTTTAAGGTAGTCTGCCATGAATCTTAACAGTTGTTTACTGAATCCGAGATAAGCTAGCTTGGCTAAAAGAACATCGTTGTCAACGAGGTCGAAGGCTTTTTTGAAATCAAAAAACGCTGCATCAACTTGACAGCCAGACTTCATACTAGTTCTTACGTAATCGACGAACTGTATATGGTTTGTTAATGTAGAGCGAGAAGGATGAAAACCATGTTGACAATTACTTAGGCGCCCCTTAAGTTGTGCAAATATGGAATTGTTGAGAACAGATTCGAAGATCTTTCCGAATACTGAAAGAACGGCTATTGGTCTAAAGTTTGATACATCTGAGGATGACCCACCTTTAGGCACTGGTGCTACTCTAGAGAGTTTCCATTTAATAGGATAGATACTTTGTTGAATCGAAAAATTAAATATGTATAATAGGGGTTCTAGAGTGGAAAACAGAACTAAAATATTGCGCAATTATATTTTGATAAATAAAGTCCTTATTATGTGATCTATTCTTGCGTTTATTCTTAACATATTTCCAGAAATTTGAAGGATCATAGGTGATATTATTTTCTACATTACTCAAATATTTCTTAAACGCTATATCCATAAGGTATTTTACTTTGGTCCGATAATACTTAAATAGTTCCCTATTAAATTCGTATCCATGTGCTTTATATTTTTTTAAATTGAAATGTTTTAGTTTTATATTATTTTTTATTTTACAATTTCAGTAGTATACCATATTGGGTATGTATATTTGCTTTGGGTTAAGATTCTTTTGGTTGGCACTCGTTTACTTATTATATAGTTAATTTTGTTATAAAGTATATAGACTACCGCGGCATTAGTGTCTTGCTGTTGAAGTTTAATATCTATTTTGCCAAGATATTGCACCATTGGTAACAAAGTGATGGGCTAGGTTTGAACGTATTTGTTGTGCAAAATTTTCCGCTCTTCTTGGGATATAGTTAAGAGGCAGTAGTGATGTAGGGGCAGTTTCATTTCTCCAAGTTCCATGGATAATTTGCCTCTCCTTTCCTTCACTATCTATACATCCTTGCGGCGTGTACTGTGATCTTGTCAGAGATCTTTTTCTCAAATAATTATGCAAATGAATTTTTGCTAAAACCATTTTAGTAGCAATCTTTGGTTGTAGTAACATAGGTTTGCGTAGAACTCTAAAAACTGAGCTCAGAATCCCGAATGCATTTTCCACACACCTACGTGCTCGAGATAACCTGTAATTAAAGATTCTTTCCTCGGAACCCCTTTCTAGATCTCCTGGAAATGGTTTCATAGTATATTCATTTAAAGCAAAAGCTTTGTGTGATAGATGGCGCCAGTGCCACACAAACATTAGCTCCGCGTATTTAAATTATTAAAAATAGTTTAAGTGGTTTATAATAGTAAATAAATAGTAGGATTTAACTAATATATCATAAAGACTAAGTGGAAGTGTTATCAGAACGTTATTCGCTAATATAGTGCGGGAAATAAGGAATTTCATTTTTAGAAGACTGTGTAGTGAAAGTATCTTAAATAGTATTAAAAACAAAGTGTTTTTAAGTGTATTTCAATAAAACAATAAGTGCAGTATAATTATAAGTGAACGACGAACGTTAGACAACAATAAAACTGTATTTTTGTTGTTCACAAAATATTAAAAGCATTTGGCGGTGAACTGCAAAAATTTCAAAAAAGCGTGGCGTCGTAACGAATTTGATGTTAAGTGAAAGAAGAAAAACAACAAAAAGAACTGCTATTTCGTAGACAGTATTAATGTCAATATGGCACGAAAGTGTAAATGCCTTGGGTTGACTCTTTTGTCCTGAGTTCGCATCTGACAGGTTACATCAACTTTTTGCATTTTCACAAGTTAAGAATATAAAAAAAAATTAAAATATCTATAAAAATAATAATAAATAAAAATGGAATTTCAAAATGTCACTCTTCGTCGAAACAAAACAGCTTTTAGCGAGTCACTCAACCTATCATTCATTTCGAGCACTTCGGACTATCTAACAAAAAGTTTACCTGACCTATCAACGGGTCATTTATTTGGTGAAGACATCGAAAGCTACAAGGCAGAAATTGCAAAGCTAAAAGATCAGCTTTATATAGCTCATAACGAAATAGAAAACTTGGTAACGGAAAAAAGCAATTTGCAGCGTCAATTCCGTGAACAAGAAAGAGCATTTACGCATCTGAAACAAATATGTACAAATACTCCATATTCCGCAAAGAAAATAAAGTCCACACATAAACAAAAAATGTCAAGAAAATCACATCATTCACACCCAATATTGAATACGAGCTGTAATGATCTTGATTTGAAAACCGATAGAGAGTGTGAAGGTAACAAGATAGATGGCGTTAGCGATAGTTACACAAACACGGAACCTCTGTCAGAAGCGCAAAATATAAACTGTTTTCCCAAAAATCCACGAGATGGCGCTGTAAAAGAAATTGATTTCGAGAAGATGAACACATCGACTGATCTACGGCCTCACATCTTTATTGCTGGTGGAGGACAGTTATCAGGATTGGCTTCCCATTTAATATCGTCCAGAATAAGTACAAAGTATGAAAAGTATCTTATAACTTCTGTCATAAAGACTAATACCTCAACAGCTGAGCTCTTAAAATCTACTACCCAGGTGCAAGACAACAAGAAAAATTATTTAATTTTATGCGTAGGTGAATACGATAAAAACCCAAATGAGGTATTGTATGATTTGATAGGAACTTTAAAAACTATACAAAACATTAATGTTTTAATTGTTAATGTGCTTAGAAATAGATCCTTGAATGAAATAATGTTAAATAATCTCTTAAAAAATGTATGTCACGATTTTAATAATTGTAAATTTATAAATGTTACCTCTAATTCATATAATAATAAGAAGCTGTATATGTTTAATGTATGTAAAGAATTAAACTTTGTCATAGATTCTGAGTACTACAACAATGAATATTTAAACTTACGTAAAATCTCATGTAACGATAAGCGGGCGGGTGTGCACGTATCTGATTTGCATTGGTCGTCTAGGCATCCCTTTCCCCCCTTACCGCAACCCCTTGCTCTAGCCGCCCGCCCGCACCGCTCGCCGCCCGCCGCCTGCCAGTAGTGACCGTGACCTAGATGCGTAAGCGCCTACTGTTTTTTGTCGCTCCTGGATCACCGGTCATCTTCACGTCGCGTCGTCAACCACCATGACGAATTATTCGAGTGTAGAATATTATGAGATGGTGCGGTGCTACATTTTAAGTGGTGAAAGTTTACGTGGTGCGCAAAGGCTGTACCGTACGGAAAGTGTACCGCGCCTACAAAGTCTCGGTATCAACACGAGGGTGCCTAATAGACAAACTATTTTAGCGGCCAATCAAAGGCTATTGGATTATGGTCAGTTTATAACACCAACCCATGCTTCAAGTCGTGGCGGGCATACAGCAATTACACCTGCTATCGAAAATGAAGTGCTCGAGTTTTTCGAGCGAAACCCTTGCGCTAGCACCAATGATGCCGCTCGGCGTTTTAACGTCAGCCAGTATTATGTGTGGAAACTACTGAACACGTCTGGACTACATCCATATCAGGGTAATATCAAAAATTATTGTACATTCTAACATGCGAAAATGTCCATGGTAGGTTCTTTCAAAATTATGCATAAAAATTACAAAAAAAGTTATGATACGTAGACATACAGGGTTATGGATATATAATGTCAAATCACAGCATATTATAATATATAGTTATTGAAGTACACATTTTTTTTTTTTGGGGTATGGCATATTTCTCCCATGTAAATAATAATGTCCTCGAAGACTTGTGCGTTACAAAAATGCCTCTAATTTTTTGCGTGCGAAATACAAATCTTTAATTCAGCTAAAATGATCAATAGTATTATTATTTTATCTAGATCCTGTATTATCTCTCAAAAATAATAAAAAAATAGATAATTAACTTAATATCAAATATTCGTCCACGACTTAGGTCGTTTTTGTTATTCCATTTTGAAACACCAATATTTGGTAGTTTTTTAAATATAATATTGGCAACACTTTGTTTATTGCGAGCAGCCAATCACTTAGCGCTATCTAGTGACAGTCGGCCATTTTGCAACGTGTTTTCTGGGGAGTGCTGTGTGCAGAAGGCAGTGGTGAATTTTGTAAACATTTTTAAGTTCTTTTTGTCCGGTGTTCTACTTATAACCCGGTAAGTTATTTATTTACTATTAGACCATGTATATATTGTATTACTCTCGCCCAAATAAAAAGTAAACAACAATTTTAGTTCAGGCGTTTTTATTGATTTTTAATTCCTTTGAGGTTATATTCAACACGTGTTTTATATTCCTTTTTGTTACAATTTGTCACATTTTTTGTCACGTAACAAAAATGAGATAACAAAAAGGAAGTAAGGGTAATTTTATACTGCTGAAAAATACGACACATTTTATTTTGTTACAAAAGAAATTAGCAATTCTTCCCTTTCCTACGACAATTAGTAAATGACGGAAAAGTATGAATATAACATGTTTTAATCCATATAAACTGAATATCCTTTTGCAGTAATAGGTTAACTGGGTTCAAGTTTATTAAAAACTCACAACCGAGATTTTTCATAAAATTAAATTTGTTCTAGAAAAAATGCCCATGACACCAGCCGAACGTCAACGAAAATATAGAGAAAATCTCAAACAAAACGATCCTGAAAAATATGAAGCAATCCGTAAAAGAAACTTGGAAAGAGTAAAGTCCAGGTATGTCAAATTATCCAAACTACCAGATAGTCAACAAAATAAACGAAGAAGAGACTGGAGAATGCTAAAAAATAATCAGAAAAAGATTCTAAATCTAATCTAATCGAAAGATCGATTTTCTTGTCACTTTTTTTGAGAAACTACTACAAATTGAAACAAACCATCAAAAAACAGAAGAAGAAACTAGAAATCCAAAGGAAAAAAATAGGTGCACTCAAAAAAAAATGTTATCGACAGAAAATGCTGTTTGAATTTCAAAAAACGGATGAAGCGACGACAGAAAACGATACTATTACAGAACTTACACCGAATTCTAAAGCTGATTCATTCTTAAAAGAAATAACTAGCATTTCTACACAGGACAAAGAGAAGATTAAAAGAGTTTTACTTCAACATAATATTTTAACGGAAAATTTGGCCAAACAGTACGCAGATGCGAAATTTAATACCGAAAGAAAAATTATAAAGAGACTTTGTAGTTCAGAGTTAGCTCACCGTTATAAAGTGCGTACACGATTAGGTCGCAGTACAGGATTAATAGGCAGAATCAGGTTTTCTAACAAAAATAATGTGACCAAGTGTAGTAGAACAGCAATTAAATTCTTTATTCAAGATGATGTAAGTCGTCCAAGCTCTGGGAAACTTTTTTGCATAGATGATGAGGATATTCATGAAATTGGATCGAACAATGAGAATGAATTAAAATCCCTGTTGGCTGTACCAAACACCCTGAAGATACACCAAGTGCAGGTTATCAATGACGACTCATTTGACATATATTATAGAAATTTAAGTTGTTTTTGCAACAGCTCAATTTAATTTAATTTAATTTAATTTATTTATTCAAGTGACCATGACTCATTTTGTTAGTAATACTTAATATCTATGTTAATAACTATAATATAATAATACTGGTCGATACCTAGCTCACAGCCGCTTCATTCCATGTGAAATGGCACAGCAGTGAACCAGGTAAGGACAGTCTAGCCTCATCGCAATCATACTTAGGATGCTGTTGGAGCTAGCCTGCACTCTGCGCACCAGAGAGGCGCATCTTTTACGCATCGTTGAATAAAAACAGTCTACGTGAGCATCTGCGAACATTCCCGATGCGCTACAGAAGCGAGGCAGCCCCACCAGCACCCTAAACGCGTTATTGTATTGCACACGGAGAGCGCTGTACGCTCTTCGAGTATATCTAGCCCATAGGCTGCACGTGTAGAAGGTTGTACAGTAAGCACGGAAGAGCGTAATCTTTACCTTAAGTGAACAGCGCGCAAACCTACGGGCCAGCATGTTCGCTCTAACGGACAACGCTCTCCGCTCTCGTGCAATGTCTGTATCATCCTTGAGGTCGGGGGTCAGTATATGACCAAGATACTTAAATTTAAATACCCTCTGTAATGACATCCCGTTGAGGATCACAGGCGGTACTCTCGCTGGACTCTTACCCCCAACCTCAAAAACCATAAATTCTGACTTTTTACAGTTGTAAGTGAGGCCATGTGACTTCGCGTACTCTTCACATTTACCAACTAACCTTCTTAGGCCACAGACTGACGCACTTAGCAGCACCATGTCATCTGCGTAGCTGATATTGTTGACACAGATACCATCTATATAACAGCCGACCCTGGTACTACTAAGCTCGCCGATCAGCTCATTCACATATAGGTTAAAGAGCGTTGGTGAGCTCAACCCTCCCTGCCTCACCCCGCACTCCAACCCATATGGATGAGACAAAGCCCCAGCCCATCGCACCTGATTGATCTGATTTCCATACCAAAACTTAAGGATGTTAATAATTTCCGTTGGTAACTTGGATTCTTCTAACTTTTTCCACAACCTATCATAGGAGACCAGATCAAAAGCCTTAGATAGGTCGAGAAAGCACGCATAAATAGGTGTACCGCGCTGTGTATAATACGTGACAGCCTGCTTAAGACACAACACTGCACTCTCCGTTGACAGCCCTGGTCGAAAACCGAACTGGTTATCGTGAACTTTTATACACCTGTTTAATTGCGCATTAAGCAAGCCGTCAAATACTTTTGATATCACCGTAGCTAGTGATATGGGCCTATAGTTACCTGTGTCCGAGATGTCGCCAGTCTTGTTTTTAGTTATGGGCACTACTAATGTCTGAATCATCTCGCCCGGCAAGTAACTATGGCCCACACAGAAGCTGTACAACATGGCGAGGACTCTCGGTAGGTGTGGACCTGCGTATCGGAGGTGCTCGATGCTGAGTCCGTCATGCCCCGGGGATTTTCCTTTTGACATGCGTCTTATAATCTGAGCAATATCTTTCCCTTTAAATTTGACCCCCAATTCGAGACCTGACTCAACATCGATCACAGACCTTGATTGTCCTAAAGGGGATTTCACAACAAAGATATCCTTAAACAGGTTGGCAACATCCTCTGGCTCATACATGCCGCCGACACTCACAGGGATACCCGGTTTATTTTGCATTTTCTTAGTCTGCTTCCAAAAACCACGAAAATCATTTTTAGAATGGTGCGAGGCCAGATTGTCCATTTTTACTTGGTCCTCATGACTCTGACACCACTTAAGTCTCGATTTAAAGACTTTCCTAGTTTCACACATCTCCTTATATGCCTGGCCAACAGTAGGTTTACCACTCCGGACCCACAACAAAAACTTTTCCTTCGCCACCCTGTGTGCCCCAGCGACATGCTTGTTCCAGCCTACAACCATACTTCCAGAACACCTATTGCCACCCTCTCGACCCATCACCGCTGCACTTTTAAGTGCATGTATGATGTCTGAGTACAACTTGTCTATAACAATTTTGTGCCTATCGTCAATACATGTCCTATCACAACACGTCGCCAGTTCGTGTGGAAAGTCGATCAGTCTCAATCTATCATGACATTCATTTTGATAAAATTCAATCTGATTTTTACTTCTCTCCCCCCACACAAACTTGCTCGAGTTAGTCCCTGACATACATTTTTTGGGCACAATTAACTCTAGACTACATTCCACTACCAGTGGGAAGTGGTCAGACCATAGTACATCATATAAAATATATACATTTTTAATAGACTTAACAGCTGCTTCTGTTACTAAACAATGGTCGAGCCATCTTTTCGACCCATAAACCTCACTTATAAATGTGTGTGTGTTCGACGACACACCTAACATGTCCGTATCAATACACGTCCATTTCTGTTCTATACAAAACGCGGAAAGTTCTTTATAAAATAGTTCATTTGGGTGCGCATTATAATCTCCTAATATGTACACATCGTTTATATTAGAATTGTCAATAATAGCACTCACCGAGCTTAATGTGTCCGTAAACTCTGTCAAATTCGATACTCTATCCGTAGGCATATAAACGCTTAACACTAAACAACACTTTTCCTTCATCACTATTTTAATTGCACAGATACGGGGGTTACCGCACTGAATAATAGCCACATTATGAAAAAGACGTTTTTTCCATAGAAGGGCAACTCCTCCGTATGGCCTACCTCGTAGCATACCCACTGAGGTGTCCATAGCTGATACTCCAGTGCTGCTGAACTCGACACTTATAGTACTAAGAAACGATATTTCCTCAGGCTGTAGCCACGTTTCTTGTAGTGCAATCACATCGTATTTCTTACATAACTCACGAATATCTTGAATAGAGCGCTTGACATTTTTGCAATTAAAAGAGACAATTTTATAAACATCACACATTATTAGAGTTGTGAGTGCCGGGTACTAACGTCTCGTTATTCCGTTTCGGTCTATAATGTACAAATCGTCGGAAAATAACTCCTTCAGGCCATAACTTAGCATCTAAAAACATATGCAATTTGCTTTGGGATACAATAAACTTGTACGCATTGTGTTCGCATTGCCGTTTAATATTGATACGTTCTAGGTTCACATTTTCTCCAGTTTTCTTGCGGATGTATTCAGCTATATCTGATTCTAATGTCGCTTTGTTTACATTTGTTATAAACATAGGTGTTTTTCGATCAGCGGACCTAAACTTCTCATTTGATTCCACTATTACACTGCCTATACTGCCTTTAAACGTATTGTTACGTTTTCTCTTCGATTGTACCAATGTAAATCCATCGTAATTTTGTACCGCTGCAACGCTAGCATACGATTCACGCGGCAGCGGCTGATCGACGAAACGGTAAGCGCCAGCTGATAACGACAACAATGACTCATCGTTCCCATCACTTTCACTCACTGCGTTGAGGTGCGACAAGTTATTGTTGCTGACGGTTAGTTCGTATTGTAGATTTTTGCCACTACCTTCAATTGTATTTACATTATTTGTAGAATTAGAACTAAGGGTTTTTACTAATAATACTTGTTCTTCGCAGCCAGATTTACTTTCTTGACTCGTACATTCCTTGTCAATTTTATTACAGTACGCACCTCTCTTGGTGTTTACATTTGTCGATGACACTGACATCTTATCACACTTTGTTCTCAAGTCTTGCAATTCTTCCTGAGTCACGTACGACGATTTGATGTCCTTTATTTCAGCTTGGACCAGCACGAGATCTTTTAATAGTTTGGAAACATCTAAGTGATCGAAGGTGATCGGTGGTAGTTTGTTGAGATCTCGGGCCACAAACACAGGTAATGCATCTGGATCCGTTTTAAAGATGGCAATGATGTCATTTAACACTCTGTTTTCTTTTCCCTTTCCTTTGCGCGCTGTACTTGGCACCTCAGCTGACAAAGATTCTAGTAATAACTTCTTTGAATTTTGGATTTGCTCACTAGTAAACGCCGACGCACAGATTTTTACTAAACTTGCCTCATCTGCGATCGAAACTTTATTTTGTATATAAGCCAGCAGCTCATCGATAACAATATTACATGATACACACTTAATTGTATTCGCCATTTTGCTAATTGCGCACGGACAGCGCATTAACCGATACCACGAGCGAGGTCAATGACCGCGCGCGCGCAACCCAAAATCGCTCAATGATGCGAAGCTTTTGTGAATGTTTTTCCTTAAAAAAAACATTGTCTGATAAAACAACAAAGGCCGAAAAAACGCATGAGGCGCATTTCTTCCTCTGACACCGATGTAGATACATTTATTTTGCGGCGCCGGGCCATTACACCCTCAAAATTCATTACTTCCTCTGAAGCAGATGAAGATGATTCTGTTTTACAAAGACAAGTCACACACTCGAAGTCCAACGCTATAGATGACATTTCAGCTACCGTAGAGCCTGGTTCTAGTTTGACTCCAGCTAAACAAACAAATTCAATAATGTTTAAATCGATGTCTACCTCTGAAACAGATGAACCTGACAATTCTATTTCACAAAAACAGATCACTAACTCAAAGTCCAAAACTGTAGATGTCCTTTCAATTATGGTAGAGTCTGGCTCCTGTTTGACTCCAATCAAACAAACAAATCCAATTAGGATTCCAGGTTATTTGAAGAACTTCGTGTAGCTGCGGCCATGTTTATATCGTGTCCCTCGTTAAAAATTAATTAAAAATATAAAAGACAATCCTTTAACAAAACAATATGTAATTTCAGTTTCTCGTGTGCTAATTTAGTCGTGAAAGTGTTATCAAAAAGAATTAATCAGTATAAATAAAGTTATCAACAAATAAAATAGTGGACTACAAAAGTTAATCAAAACAGTGAAAACCACTTTAAATTGTAATACCCACATGAATTTACAAAATAGTGGTGAATAATATAAAAATAGTGCCTATAAAGTGACAAAAAAGTGACATTATCCTTAAATAATTAATGCCGTATTAATTAAATAAACAAACATTCAAATTCTAACGTTCTATTTTAATAAACAAGAAAACGTAAATAGTTACTCCCTATTTCGCACTGTAACGATAAGCGCTCCGTGGTCTAATGGTTAAGGCGTAAGGTCCATCGCAGAGAGTCGGAAGATCAAACCCCGCTAAGTGGGATTCTTTTTGTGTGTGTCTTGATTTAATCATAAATAATGGTTAACTTCGAAAATGTTACGCATCGAAAGAAACGTCCAATTCGATCGTTGTCAACAGAAAATATAAATACATCAAAAAACTGCTCACTAGATGGCACCACCAGTAGTCTACCTTGCCTGTCAGACGATGATGATGACCTACAACTACAAGAATATAAAAAGGAAATCGATAGTCTTAAACAAGAACTTGCAATAGCTCACGAAGAAATAAATAATTTGTCGTTGGAGAACACATCTCTGAAAAATACAATTAAGGACATGACTAAAAAACAAGATTTAATAACAAAAGCTACCAAAAAGCTTAATATTCAAAACAGCACACCTATAAACACACCTAAAACTAAATCTAAGAAGTCAAATAACCACACTACACCTATTATAGAGACTCACCAGAACTCCTCTATCCAGCAGAGCAACAATATTAGAATTATTGGTCCTACAGCAAGCCCGGAAAACAATATTCAACATGATACGACACTTACACAAACAATAACTCAGAAGCACGAGCACCGACCTCAACTAAAGAATAAACCTAAAATGTGTATTTTGAGCAACAACAAAACAAATAAGATATTGTCATTGGCAGAAGACACATTTCCCAACTACGAAGTTTGTCATTATCTATCTACCAATTGTGGGTTACAAAAACTTATTAATAATCTGCATATAAAATTAACAAACTATACATTAGAAGATTATTGCATTATCATGATTGGTCCAGAAGACTTCCAAAAAACAAATAACTATGTTAATTTAATTCTCCATTTACGTGAAACATTATTACCAATTCAACATACTAATGTAATAGTTTGTGTACCTACCTACAAAATAATAGATCTCAATGGAATGTTTAACTGGAGAATAGAAAGTTTTTGTAATTTGTTATATCTCGATTCACTTACCAACAATTATGCAACTTTTTTAGATTCAAACTTAAACCTCAAATATGATTTCACAATGTTTTCTAAATTTAAAGGTACTGTGAACAACTTTGGAATGAAAACTATCTTTGATGATTTGAAATACTGTATAAAAGAATCTCTACGATGTAGTGCAGATAAATATGAATGTTACGATCATGTTAACACAAAAGTAGACGACGAATGTTATGTTAATAATAATATACATGATAGATTTTTTTTTTCGTTAATAAACAGCTATTAGTACTCCATCAAAACATTGCTGGCCTATTGTCTAAATCTGACGCCCTCACTGTCTCTCTTACTGAACTATCAGAAAATAACAAATCTGTTGACATAGTGTGCATAACGGAACATTTTATGATGTCAGGCTATGAATCTCAACTTGACATATCTAATTATTATCTAGCAGCTTGTTATAGTAGACCAAATACTAAAAGAGGTGGAGCATGTATTTTACTAAAGAGTGATCACTTGTGTAAAGAACTACCAGAGATTTCACAGTTGTCACAGATAGGTATTTTTGAATGCTGTGCAATAGAATTGCTCGAATATAAAATAGTAGTTATATGTATCTACAGACCACCTAAAGCTGATTGTTTAAACATATTTTTCTGTAGGATGGAACAATTGCTGAAAAAAATTTGTAATAACAATCGATTTAATAATATTATAATAACAGGTGATTTTAACATCGACATAATCAAAAATAATAATATAACTCTAGATTTTAAGTGTTTAATGTTGCGCTTTAATTTAAAATTAGCTTTAGAACAACCAACACGTCTTCGTAGTCAAACTTGTATAGATAACATAGCACATAATTTTCAAAAAAAGTGTAAAACTGAAATAAGAGAATTTGCCTTATCGGATCATACCGCTCAATTAATACATTTCCCAGTAAAAAATAAATGCACTATAAAATATTGGCGTAAAAAGCAGCGTGAGTATACAAAAGTTAACATAAACAAATTTAAGGGTTGCTTAAAAAATCTATCCTTCTCTGATATATATGAAACCTGTGATGCAAACGTGGCTTATAATTTATTTATACAACAATTTAAACTCTTTTATAACCTATGTTTTCCTTTTAGGTATGTTACTGTTAGAGTCGATAAAAAACCTAACTGGATATCAAAGGGTATCAAAATGTGTAGTAGAAAAAAGAGGTTACTTTTATGGATATATAGACGTAATCGTACTCTTGTAAACCGTCACAAATACATTGAATATGCTAAATTATATAAAAAGATAATAATTTTAACGAAACGAGCTCAAAACTGTTTTAAAATTAAAACTTCAACGAACAAATGTAGAAGTACATGGCAAATAATAAATAAATCAAAATTTAATACACCAAAAGATACCGTAGAACAACTTAAAATTAACAATGAAATAATCACTAACCCTTTAATTATAGCTAATGAATTTAATAAATATTTCGTTGGCAAAGTTGTACCTATACCAAATATAATTAATAAAAATTCCATAAATATCACACACAGAACAAATTCGATGTTTATGGCTCCAAGCTTACCCACTGATATTCTAAATATAATAAAAGGTCTAAAAAATACAAGTAGTGTTGGGTTAGACGAAATTGACACCAAAATAATTAAATATGTAGCTAATCTAATATGCCAACATCTAAGTTATATTTTAAACTTATGTATAAGTAATGGTACTTTCCCCGAGATGTTAAAAAATTCGATAATAAAACCGCTTCATAAAAAAGATGCCAAAGAATTAATGAAAAATTATAGACCCATAGCACTAATATCTATCATATCAAAAATATTTGAAAAATACATTTATAACCAAATATATCAATATTTAGAAAAAAATAAAATACTATGCAAGGAACAAAAAGGTTTTAGACAAAATATGAGCATAAATCTAGCAATCTATGATTTTTTAAGAAATATAATGTTAAAAGTCGATAAATGTACGCCTGTATGCGCAGTTCTTTGTGATATGACCCAGGCTTTTGATTATGTTGATCATAAAATATTAATATGCAAATTGGAACGCTACGGTCTAAGAGGAAACATCTTAAAACTCATCAATTCTTACCTATCTAATAGAAAACAAGTTACTGCAATCACTAAATTAGATACTAATACAAAAAACCAAAGAGTCTATCTGTCTCGTGAATGTAGTGTTGCATTTGGAGTTCCCCAAGGTAGCGTTTTGGGACCACTATTATTTATATTATATATTAATGATTTACCTAATTCAGTTTCACAACCAATGTCCCTTTTTGCCGACGATAGTTCAATAGTAATTGCAAAAAATAATCCAAACTCATATCAAAATGATATAAATTCATCCATCTCGTCTATAATACTCTGGCTAATAAATAATAATTTAAAAATAAATTTATCTAAAACTAACGTAATACATTTTAGTCAACGCAAAGAAACTTCACATATGAACATAAGTTATGTTAAGTATCGCAAGATTCAACCACCGATCGCGTCATCGCCGGCCAATGCGAGTACAGTAAAATGACGCGACATGCGCGCTGATTGGTTTACAAGATTGTTCCCACACCCCTCTATCCATGACCGCTGTATTAAGAAAAGGACATTACACTCGCTTTTGAACTCTCAACAGAACATTGCATTTTTATTTAAATTCTAAAAACCCTGCGTAGTCTCAGAAAAGTAGCACAGTACCAATACTCATATGTAGTTATAATACGCCGCCACATAGTTTGGTCCTTCGAGCCGGATATATCGAGAATTTGAAGAATCGCAGCAGATTCATCGAGGAACGCGACCTTTGGACTGGCTACACTGCATCTACAACGGGGTGCCAAGGGATCACATTCCGCACAAGGGAGTAATACTGGAGTACGGACTGGGAACAAGATTGAGTTGGAACACAGACGAGAGACAGCTAACGTGAGTTTGTGAGGGTTGCCTACTGCGCTGAGCGACACTACGGCTGAGCGACATTGCAAACGCCAGCCGATCTATATACGCAGTCACCACGTGCACGTAAGTACTCCTCTTTGTACAAGCCACTAGAATGCCGTTAACGTCCACAGATGAAGCGAGTAGTAGAACCCGCAGTAAATCACCTTATAAAGCTATCGATGAAAAAACTGAGCTTACCATTCGCGATCTGGTTAGGAAACGGGGTATAGTTAAAGGTAGATTAACTAAATTTTCTAATTATGTTAGTACTATAGACGTTACGACCATAACTAGTCAGTTAAGAATAGACTTAAAATTACGTATACAGGGCGCAAGTATTTTGTTTTCTGAATTTAACGAAATTCAATCCAAAATAGAAGAGGTCGTTCCAGACAGTGACATAGATGAACAGTTAGATCAACGCCAACAGTTTGAGGACACTTACTATAGCACTCTTGCTCGAGCTGAATCTCTTCTTAGCGATAGTAAAGAGGTCACTTTTAGTTCCACAGCGTGTCACCATTCTAAAATACATTCCTCTATAAAATTGCCTACAATAACATTGCCTACTTTCGATGGCTTGTATGAGCACTGGCTAGAATACAGAGACACGTATTTGTCATTAGTACACCATTCTACCGAAATAACCGACATACAAAAATATCACTACCTAAAATCATCGCTTAAAGGTAGTGCAGAGTTGGTTATAAACGCGATTGAAATCTCTTCCGATAACTACTCTGTTGCATGGGAACTACTACTAAATAGGTATGATAATACTAGGTTGTTAGTGCATAGTCATGTAAAGGCATTGTTTTCAATACAGAACCTACCTAAGGAGTCATCTTTACTAATTAGGAAACTTATCGACACAATAATAAATAATTTGCGTGCTTTAAAAACCCTCGGTGAGCCGACAGACACGTGGGATACACTTGTGATTTACATTGTTGCTTCTAAGTTAGATAAAACGACCGAACGAGAGTGGGAAGAACACAAGGGTACATTGTTGTCGAATAACACTAATTCCAAAATGTCATTGAAGGTTGACGACTTAGTCAGGTTTCTTAAGAACAGGGCTGATTTATTGGAAACATTAGCACTGTCACACACTAAAGATCAAAACAATTCCGAAGTAAAAAAATGTAATCCGTCTACAAAAGGTCACATTTCACATTGCAATGTTTCCACCGATAAGCCGAATCGCCACTCACATAGATGTTGTGTCGTATGTAAAGGTAAACATCCACTTTACACATGCATAAAATTTATTAATATGGATTTGCAAGCAAAACAGAAAACTATTCAAGATAATAATCTTTGTGGTAATTGCTTGCGTTCGGGACACACTATAGATAACTGCCTATTTGGACCTTGTAAGCACTGTAACAAAAAACATAATTCACTAATTCATCCTAATGACATAAATCATACTACTAGCTGTACTGCGTCGGCGGTCATTGGGGAAGCATCGTGCAATCCCCACTCACCGCCGCCGGCGCCGCTTGCGGAGTTACTTCATAATAACAACGAACAATACAATGAAATTAGCAATGTTCACACTAATACGCGCACAGATACACAATGCATAAATGCGGAACCAGTTTTGTTATCTACTGCCTTGGTCGAGATCCCGGATAGATATAATAAGTATCATACGGTATGCGCTTTACTCGACAGTGGCAGTCAAAACTGTTTTATTACACAATCGTTATGCAAATCATTAGACATACCACTATTACAGTCCACTCGCGAAATACGAGGAGTAGGTAATTTAGTATCACATTCGACGCAATCATGTGATATTGAAGTTAAATCACGCGTTAATACTTACTCGATGCGCATTAAGTGTTTCGTACTGAAGGAAATAACTTCCACATTGCCAGCTGTGCAAGTACAACACGCACAGTTCAGGATTCCTGACCACATACAGTTGGCAAATACGCAATTTTTAAAATCACAAAAGATAGATATTTTAATAGGCGCGGATCGATTCTGGGACTTGCTCGTCGAAGGCAAGATGCGTTTACCTAACGGTCCGTTCTTACAGAATACAAAGTTGGGTTGGGTAATTTCGGGTCCGGTCCATCATACAACGCGCCAGAATGGACATATCCAATGTAACTTCACTCAATCTATTGACATGCAGTTACGTCAGTTCTGGGAGTTGGAGGAATTGTCTAAGCCTCGGGATACGCGAACCGATGAAGAAAAGGCTTGTGAACACTCTTTTACCACAACAACTACACGCGCCACAGATGGTAGGTTTTGTGTTCACATTCCTTTAAAGGAATCACCCGATGCATTAGCTGAGTCATTTCCTCAGGCCGAGCGTCGTTTTCTATGTTTAGAAAAGAAGTTATCGCGCGCACCTCCGGACTACAAAAAATTGTATACTGATTTTATACATGAGTACATCCAATTAGGGCACATGACTCGGGTTGACAGTTACGCTAAGTCCCATTACTTTATGCCGCATCACGGTGTTTTCAGAGAGCACAGCACGACCACCAAGCTTCGCGTGGTGTTCGACGCCAGTGCTGCTACAAGCAACGGAAAGTCATTCAATGATATTCAGCTGGTTGGCCCTCCCATTCAAGGAGACCTGTTAGCTATACTGTTACGGTTTCGTCAGTTTAGGTACACGGCTGTTGCAGACTGCGAAAAAATGTACAGGCAGGTGGCTGTAGACGCTTCTCAACGCGATTTACAACTGATCATCTGGCGCGATGATCCTTCAAAGCCGCTCAATATTTATAGGCTAAACACCGTTACATACGGAACGGCATCAGCGCCTTTCCTTAGCGTGAGATGTTTAAAACAATTAGCGGCAGAATGTACGATTCCCGAGGTTCGAAGGGTTGTAAATGAGGACTTCTACGTCGATGATCTTTTGACTTCGTGTGACGACAAAGATCAATTAATAAATATTTGTAAGAATACCGTAGATGCATTAAAACTCGGTTGTTTTCCGCTACGAAAATGGATTTTCAACTTTCAACTAGACAGTGACATTTCATTTAGCACGAATATTAACTCGTCTCGTGACTTAAACCTAGGCGAACATAGTCAATGTCGAACATTAGGTTTAGGTTGGTGCAATATTGTTGATGAATTTAATTTCAATACACAGATTCAAACTGACAACAGTTCTATCACGAAGCGCACAATTCTGTCAACAGTCTCTCAGATATTCGATCCATTAGGATTGTTAAGCCCGTCTGTTATTATAGGTAAAGTATTGTTGCAAAAATTATGGCTATTAAAATTACAATGGGACGACCCGCTTCCTAATGACGTCGAGCGAACATGGAACCGGTTTGTTAACAGTTTGGTTTATCTACGCACAATAAAGGTGCCTCGATACGTCTTTGAATGCAATTCTACGCGAGCTGAGTTGCATATATTTACAGACGCATCACAAACAGCATATGGCGCGTGCGCATACGTACGTACTATACGTAATAACCAGGTGTCAGTCAGACTGTTAATTTCAAAGGGTAAGGTAGCTCCGTTGAAACCAGTAAGCATACCTAGATTAGAATTGTGTGGCGCGTTGTTAGGTTCGAAGCTTTACGATAAAATTCACGAATCGTTAACTCGTACCTTCGATGATGTCATGTTCTGGACCGATTCGACTATTGTTTTAGGTTGGTTGCGTATGGCTCCCAATTTACTCAAGACCTTCGTTCAGAACAGAGTCGCTGAAATACACGAATTGACTAGTAAGTTTACCTGGCGACATGTAAGTGGCAAGGATAACCCTGCTGACCTAATTTCGCGAGGTGTGAGCCTCGAAGACTTGTCTTCGTCGAGCTTATGGTGGAAGGGCCCTTCGTTCTTGCATGAAGTAGATTTAAGTACAAATTTAACTCAACAATCGAATATAAATAGTATTACACTTCAAGTACCCGAACTTAAATCAAAGGTTATAAACTCGTTAGTAACAAAATGTGAAGAGCGTACGTTTGTGTCGTCATTCCCATTTCATAGATATTCTCAATTTGGTTTCTTAAATCGCGTCGCTGCCTATGTATTTCGATTTATTTATAATACGCGCATTCGAGACAAGTCAAGTTGGCTAAAGGGCACGATCAGTGTTACTGAATTGAGACTAACTAGACTTCGGCTCGCAAGATTATCACAAATGGAATCGTTTACACACTACTATAATTTATTGATAAATGGTAAATCCATTAAGGCGAAGGATAGTCTCGCGTGTTTGAGTCCATTTTTAGACGATGAAAAAATTATTCGTGTTGGTGGCAGACTCAATGCTTCACCTGATTTCAATTATAACAAAAAACATCCTATTCTCTTATCAAGTAAGCATATATTTACAATTCTGTTATTTCAATATGAACACATACAGTCATTGCACGCTGGCCCGCAAGCGTTGTTATATCGACTGCGCGAAGATTGGTGGCCGCTGGCAGGTAGAAACTTAGCACGGAAGGTGACTCATGATTGTATTGTTTGTAAACGCATTAGAGGCAAAACTTTGACTCCACTCATGGGTGACTTACCTAAGGAAAGAGTTACTGCTAGTTTTCCTTTCTTTCGTGCAGGTGTAGATTATGCAGGTCCAGTGTTTATACTTAATCGAAAGGGCAGAGGTTCACGATTAATTAAGTCATATATTTGCTTGTTCATTTGTTTTACTACGCGCGCAATTCACTTGGAACTGGTTAGTGATCTCTCTTCTGACGCATACTTATTAGCCCTTAAACGCTTTATTTCGCGGCGCGGGAAGCCGTCCGAAATATTCTCAGATAATGGTCGTAATTTTGTAGGTGTAAAAAATGATTTTGCTCAGTTTTTATCATCATGTAGTAAAAATATAGCTGATTTCGCTACTAGCCAAAATATAAAATTCTCTTTTATACCTCCCTATTCTCCTCATTTTGGTGGCTTGTGGGAAGCTGGGGTCAAATCGTGCAAGTACCATCTACGCCGCGCAGTTGGCAATGCTCATCTCACTTTTGAGGAATTCACTACGGTGTTGACACAAGTAGAAGCTGTACTGAATTCAAGGCCATTGATCCCACTGTCTTCGGATCCTCATGATTATCTTCCCCTCAGCCCTGGACACTTCTTAATAGGTCGTTCTCTCACCGCACCTGTCTGTGACGATGACCTACGAGACCTTCCTGCACATCGATTGACACGCTATCAGAGGGTGGAACAGCTTCGACAGCAGTTTTGGTCCCGATGGTCCAATGAATATATCACTGAGCTCCAAACCCGGACCAAATGGAAGGACAACACGGCCGATTTGAAACCAAATACACTGGTCATCCTTAAAGACATTAATCTTCCACCACTAAAATGGCAGTTAGGTCGAATTGTCAGGACGATACCCGGCAACGACGGTGTTTCAAGAGTAGCAGACATCCAGACGGCAGCAGGCATCGTGAGACGCGCATACACTAAGATTTGCCCTCTTGTGGAAACCGAATGAAAATTGTTGTAAGCTAGTGCTTTCAAGGCCGCGGGTATGTTAAGTATCGCAAGATTCAACCACCGATCGCGTCATCGCCGGCCAATGCGAGTACAGTAAAATGACGCGACATGCGCGCTGATTGGTTTACAAGATTGTTCCCACACCCCTCTATCCATGACCGCTGTATTAAGAAAAGGACATTACACTCGCTTTTGAACTCTCAACAGAACATTGCATTTTTATTTAAATTCTAAAAACCCTGCGTAGTCTCAGAAAAGTAGCACAGTACCAATACTCATATGTAGTTATAACACGCCGCCACAGTTATAACAATCAGATAATACAAGAAGTGGATAATACTAGATTTCTCGGGCTAACAATAGATAAAAAACTCAATTGGAAAGCACACATTGAGAACATCTGCAAAAAAGTAAGTCAATCATCCTACGCACTGTATAAACTTGCACCAACTGTAAATACAGATACCCTAATAATTGCCTACCACGGTTTGGTTGCGTCTGTACTACGATATGGAATTATTTTCTGGGGGAACTCGGTAGACAAAGAGTTTGCTTTTAAGATACAAAAGCGATGTATCCGTGCTATGTTTGGTCTACAAGTCACAGATAGCTGCAAACCGCTCTTTATAAAACATAATATCCTAACATTACCATCTTTGTATATTTTAGAAATTTGTCTGTTTGTCAAAAAGAATACGC
Organism: Abrostola tripartita; assembly: GCA_905340225.1. Classification (NCBI taxonomy): domain Eukaryota; kingdom Metazoa; phylum Arthropoda; class Insecta; order Lepidoptera; family Noctuidae; genus Abrostola; species Abrostola tripartita. The sequence goes on from HG996504.1 coordinate 6,667,956, forward strand.
AATTGTTTCCTCTTCAGTCAAGTGTATCTCAACGTAACAGACGTAATAATAATAGACTTTGTTTGCACAGCGCCAAAACTACCCTCATGTGGAGAAGTTTATTCTGTATGGCTCCTAAAATTTATAATAAAGTACCAGATGCATACAAAATATTAAATATTAACCTATTTAAAAAGAAACTTAAAGAACTTTTATGTAAAAGAGCTTACTATAAGGTAGACGATTTCTTAAAAGATAATATTTAAAACTATTGTAATTCTATTCCAGGAATTTTGCTATTTGTTTAGATTAAGTATCCGAATGTAGATTTTAAGTTTTAATAAATGTATATTTGTACGCCTGTTAAGGCAAAACATATTGAAACTGTAAATAATATTGTACCACCTTATATAACATATGTTTTTAACAAATAAATTTATCTTTATCTTTTATCTTTATCAGGTAAAAAATCAGTAACATTGTTATCAGATATTAAAGTGGATTACTCACGCGATCACCTAAGAAATATCATGAAAGGCTCTTCTCGCTATAATATTTCGTCCATGATAATACCGAAACATTTTCCGGAACTAACTTATAAAACCGCAGAACACAAAGAACCGCATCTTTGTAATCCAAAATCCCAAAAAGTTAATTATTTTGATTTAAGTAGCGATAGTGAAAATTGATTTCACAACAATATATGTAATCGTTCATTGCAAGTTGGTTTTGACTGTACTTTGGGTTTTTTTACGTATTATAAAGTTATTTTTTATTATTATTAAAATTAAGTAACAGTTACGAGTACACTAGGTGGTGCTGACTGTATGCTAGGTTTATGTTAGGTTTGATTACAGGAAAAGGGGAGATAAAAAAGACCTTCAATCTTAATCTTAGGCGACCACCAAAGTAGCCCGCGAGATTCAAATTTTCTTAAGTTCTTTGCTTTTTTCAGATCAGTATTATTAGGTCGTACGTTGATTAAAACTGATTAAAGACATACTTATACAAGTAGTAATATAACAAGCATATTGTTTATATCAAATTAAAATAATAAAAATCATCACGATGGGTAGGACAGCTTTCTAATCTCTTGTTGAAATCCCCTTATTGATTTACTTTTACATGAAGTCATTTGCGGCCAATTCCAATGGTTATAATTCTGTCTGTACATATTTATTTGCGAGCGTAAGCAAATCATATTTTCCTCAACACAACCATACAAATCAACGATCATTATTTGCAAAAAAACTCAAGAAAAAATGAATTTCACCGGCTACCTTGACGCATAGGTACTCCTTAATGCCGTGTCGATTTTTATATTTCTTTATATTTTTTGTATAGCGAAAGTTTTAAAAATTTTCATTACTTATGAAAACAATTAATCATGTTATTGTACCAATAATATATTATTATGAGACTGATAAATGAATCTCGAATTTATTAATTAGGTCAAGAAAAATATGTAACCACCAAAAAAGTGAGATTATACCTGTTGTGTGATTTAAAGTTTTATTATGTTTAAATTTTTTATTGTTTTTTTAATAATTTTTTAAATTTTTTATAATAACTATCGTAAGACTGATTCATTATTAAATGATGTAACTCAAGTCGAACTCGCAACAGTTCGTCTCGCGATCCCGCCGCGTCAGCTCATGATTAAGGACTCCGGTTGGGTCCGAAACTAGTCGGGCACTCCCGATAAATACGCGTGAGTAAACCGTTACATCATTTAATAATTTTTTTAAAGTTGTTTATTGTGATTGATTATAATTAATAAAAATAAATCCCAATAGTTCCTTTTTGTTTCCTTTTTGTAACACCTTTCATTTTTGTAACGACTCTCATTTTGGTTTCTTTTTGGTGACTGTACAATTTATTTTGATATTACCCATCATTACCAACGTGCTCAAGATCTACACGGCGACGGACCCGCCCGAATACATTTTTGTGAATGGCTGCTTAGCCACACCAATTGTAATATTTTGTGGACTGACGAAGCGTTATTTACTCGCATAGGACTTTACAACAGCCGTAACAAACAGTATTGGGCCTTAAATAACACACACGTTATTAAAACTAGTTATCACCAAGTGCGTTTTAGTATAAATGTGTGGGTTGGTATACATGCATTCGTGCATTGAAAAAAGTAAAAAAAAACATGTATTGTATGTACCTGAAGAAATTTACGCAATTATTAGAAATGCTAAAGTACAAGGACAGAGATATAACGTAAAAGAAATGACGCAAGAAGATTTAAAAAAACTGATAACTAATTACACTATTTGGGCAAAAGACATGTCTGGAGAAAAGATTAATTGGACAAAGATAAAAGAGATTTCTGTAGATCCTATGTCACCTAGAAGGCTGCTGATAAGATATGATTTTGATGATGAGACACCAATAATTGTAGACACAAATCGTTACATTAGAGTCGGAAGGAGAAAAAAAACATCAGCTAGCGAAATATAGTATATAATCTGTTTTAACCCAATTGTATGATGCACCACTGTCGATATCTGAAAATCTATACAAAGACTAAATAAGTCTCTGTAGAGATAATCATATCCCACCACATTATCAGACCTTCCATAACAATTTGCGTCCACAATCTACCAGTAATGAGGATAATTTTGATGTCGTTACTGATAGTGTGGTGTGTGACGCGCTGCACCTTCCATATATTGGAATGTATCATTTATACTAGAGCCTTAGACTATAAAATAATATAGACAAAGCCTCACGGAACATTGAAGTGAAGCATGGTCGTGAATGGGTGTTTCTTTTTTTTCGTGCATATAACACGTCCAGCAATAAAAATACTTTTATCTATAATTTATCAAAATTCCTTTTAAAGAAAACCAATGTTATAAAGTTATGCTTACAATGCATGTAACATTTACTGATCCGAAAGGCGTTATTAATAAATTATTAATTAAAAACTTTACGGATTCTCATTTCCTTCGGTGTCCATTTATTGTCCTCACAAATACATTTGTATTTTAACCAAAAATATCAATATTAATTATAAATAAAGTAACCGTACCAAGAAACTATAATAAAAAACACAACTTTTACGCTTAAATAAATAACAGTATTCCGCAAATATAATACAATTATGTTTCATAAAACATTTAATATTTATTTTTTCTGATTACCATCGATCTGAAAGAAAATCTATATAACAGTCTGTGCATGAACTTAAACGCTCCTAAAATGCCATCCTGCGCCCCGCACACGTCTCAGTCACCCAGCAAACGTCGTAGCAAGAGGACGCTTGGTCGTGGTAAAAAAATACTGTCGAATGAAGTTTCGCGGGTGGCTATTATTCTGGAACCGTTCTCTTTCCTATCGTCCGTATTACTACGTGAGTATTTATAATTTTGTTTAACTTGTTGCTTCTTATCAGTTCTAATAATTACCTTCGTAGTTTAGATTATGTATGAGATTTGTAATTCTGATATTTTTTGAAAAAAAACGGATAATGGATTCAAACCTCATTACCTTCTTCCTCACTGCCTTCGTTTACCGTCGTTTTTTTTAGCGATGGTAATGAGGTCATAACGATGGCAATTAGAAAATTTTCTAAGTCAATTAATTTTTATTTTTTACTGTGCAAACCGTTTGATTACCATTTGGTTTGGTTGGAGACCGAAGTTGACAAACGTAACATATTACGGTAGTTTTGTTTTTCTTCAGACAATAGTACTTTTTGGTATTTAAATAATGAATACTTGTTACTTTGTTGTTTGACGCCGCTTAAAGTTCCCGCCGGTCAAGTGTAGTTTCTATAACGCTCTATTATTAAGCACATGAGCACTAACATTTTATTTGTTTTTTCTTTATAGGTAACAAGAAATTAAGAATGCCAAAGAAAACTAAACAAACGTTAGAGCAGAAACGAGAGCGTGATCGATTACAAAAGAAAAGAAAGCATGCGGAAATTAAGAACGATCCTGAAAAGTATGCAGAATTAAAGGCAAAAGAAAGAGAAAGATATCTTAAAAGAAAAGAACAGAAAAAAATAATAAATGCAGAAGATATGACACCGAGACAATTGAGAATTCAGAGAAAAACATGGAGAGTTAATTCGAAACGTCATTATGAAAGAAAAAAGAAAGAAAAAGCTATTCAGCAATTATTACTAGATAATTCTCCACCAAATAGTGACACTGAAGCACTCCCAGCTGAACAAGATCCTCTTGCTCGGCCAGCTCTTAGTCCCATACCAAGTTCATCTTCAAATTATTTGTGTTCCAGTAAAATTGATTGTCAACAGTGTTTAAAAAAGGATGTTCTTATGAGAAAAATTCGTTACCGACATAAAAAAGAAATAGGTATTTTGAAACAAGATATTGAAAGAATAAAGAAACAAAAAGATGCTGTTAGGAAAATGCTTTATAGAGTAATGAAAAATAAGAACAAAGATATTCTATCGAGTGAAGAAAAAATAGAACATTTGGTAGAAAATGTTAACAAAGAAAAGCGTGAAGAAATTAAGAAGAAATTAATATTTGGTCAAATTCTTACAAGAAGTGTTGGAAAAGGCTTTAAGTGCCTGAGAAAAAAAGACAAAAAAGAATTTTCTAATTTGGTTATGGCAGAAAAAGATAAATTCAAAAAATATAAGCTGATGACACAAACAAAAACATTCACAGTAAGAGATAAAAAAGAAAAGAAAATAGTTAAGACTGAAAATATGATAGAGCAACTAATTCTAGAGTTTTTCGACGATGATGAAGTGACTAGAATTGCAGCTGATAAAAAAGAATACATCACTAAAAATAAAATAAGAAAACAAAAACGATACTTAACGGACACATTGACTAATCTGTACAAAAAGTTTACGCATAACTCGGATATCAAGGTAACGTATCAAACTTTTTGTAAATATCGCCCGTTTTGGGTTTTATTCCCAAAGGAGTCTACCAGAAACACCTGTGCTTGCAAAGTTCATATTAATATGGATTTGTTGATAAAATGCCTTAACACAAATAAAATAATAAAAGAATCTAACGGGACAGGTATTTTAGAAAGCTTGTGTTGCAACGTTTATAATGAAGAATGTTTGAATCGATCATGTGAACAATGTCTATTAAAACATTTAGATTACGCCGAATTTGCGAATGACAAAAAAATTAAATATTATCAGTGGTGTAGTAGCTCTGAAAAGTACTATGTAAAAGATGAGGAGAAGACCAAGTTAGTTACAAAAAAACAAATAATATTTGATTTTCCAAGAAACATTATACTCCAGTTAGAGAACACACTTGGGGGGTATATGAAACACTGCACTAATATATTGACTCAGTATCGAAATATTAAAGAGCTCAAAAATAATCTTACTCCACAAGAGGTTGTGATTCACGTTGACTTTAGCGAAAACTACTGCGTTAAATATAACGAAGAAATCCAAAGTTTTCACTTTGGTGGTAGTAGAATGCAGTTGTCACTGCACACTTGTGTCATCTACTTGATTGACCCAGAAGTTGGAATTCAAAAACAATATAGCTTTTGTACCGTAAGTGAATGTACCCAACACGATGCTGCAGCTATCTGGGCACATATAATGCCGACCATTGGGTATGTATTTGAGATTTCATCTCACATTGACTCAGTTCATTTCATTTCGGACAGCCCAACAAGCCAGTATAGAAATCGCTTTATTTTTTATATGATTTCCCAACTATGCCGTGATTTTCCGCAACTGAAATCTGTGTCTTGGAACTACCTAGAAGCTGGACATGGCAAAGGGGCGCCAGACGGAGTCGGTGCTGTTCTCAAACGAACGGCAGATCAAGTAGTCCGTTTTGGCGGTGACGTGGACTCATTAGAAACATTTTTAGCTTGTCTTGAACCTAGAGTTAAGATTGAAATTCGCATTGTCACTAGAAATGATATTGAAGCCAGAAGTTTTCCAACAACCCTTAAAGCGGCTAAGGGTACAATGATGGTACATCAAGCTCTTTGGTCATATGGGTGCTCTAAAATTAGTCTAAGGAAGTTAAGTTGTTTTCTGTGTGGCAATAAAGATATTTGTAGCCACGGCAAACATATTGGATATTATGATGTTCCTCCTTACGGAAACGTAAATACTTACGAATTACAGAATTTCCTCGATGAAAATACAACACCTGACGTTATCCAAACAATACAGAATACTGATTTTGAAATTACTTGCACCAATCCATCGACCAGCTTCGAAGATAAAACTTCAAAGGTGGACACAGTTTCACCAAAAGTCACAATACTGTCGGATATTAATGTGACTGATTGGGTTAATAGAAAATTTTGTATTCAAAAGGAGACTATTACAAAAATTAAAACTGCCAAAAATACTTATCAAACAGACTTTGAAAAATTCATTATGAATAATGATGAAGATGACGCCAAAGAAAATAAAGACGAAATATGCGAGAAAGAGGAGAAAAAAAGACAGACTAAGTTCTGGAGTAACACCGATGATGATGATGATGATGATTTAACTATTTTCTAATACGAAAGATGAATCTGTTTTTTTTCTATAAAAGAAGTTTATTTTTGTTTACATTAATAGTAAGCCTGATTTTTAGTTTTGTTAGAAGGACTTTTGATTTTGATCTCATTTTTCCAAAGATTTTATTGATATAGAAAATTAAAAATTTATAAATTTCTTATAGAGGCCAGTAGAAAGGGCCAATATTATGTTTTCATTATTAAATATCTATCTTTAAGTTACATAAGCAATTGCTTTAATTAAATTAAAGTAACTAATGAGTGGTTCATTGATTTAAAAAAAAATAAACATGTATCTTGTTTAACATTATGTTGTATCATTGCCTTCCGTTTATCTTCATTACCTTCGCAGCTCTATGCCTTCACATAACGACTTAAAATCATTCCCTTCGTCAACGTTCTCATTACCGTCTCATTGCGATTTTTGATATTGCATTAATTGCATTACTATCAATAGAAGGAAAGTATAATCCACAAAATATTTAAAGATTATCTCTATATAAATGATATCAGAAAAAAAAACGAAGTTATTCGACAATAAATTTGAATTCTAGAAATGTCTTGGAATATGCACCAACTACGCGAAATACCCGAATATGTGTGAGTGACTTTGACAGCAAAGGAATGTTGCCGAATAAAATCTTTTTACCCTGAAAAACAATTAATTCTTTTCAACATATTACGCGTGTTATTGAATTTATTTTTGACTGCGTTATATTATATTACTTTGTCAAATACTACCGAATAAGAAAGGTTACATTAAATAAAACGATGTATTTATAAAAGATGTATATAATATTCAGAAAAAACGTAAATCATTTATCTCCAAGAGTAACACAATCCTCCGTAAAATATATATTAAAAAAGTAATTAAAAAAAATTAAAAGCTCGACTGCTAAATAATATTTTATCAAATTACTTTTTTATTTAACACTTAAATTAGGATACATAAATAAGTATTGAAAATGTCAACTTTAAATAGCTATGGATCCATAATGGTCCTTGAATACGAAAAATGATAAAATAAATCAAAAGATGATTATAAACCTATACCTATGCAATGATACCCCACTTAGTATAGTTCGTAGAATTTAATTTTTTTATTCTTCACATTTTAAATTTTGAACCTCTAAAAACCGCTGAGTTGAGTGAGTTTGTTAAAAACTTGGCGTTTAGATGACACTGTTCGTGAAATATCCTCTAACTTTGCCACGTGATGCAATCGAATGGTAAGGTATTTTTCAATAATACATCTTATTAAACTAATTTTGTGGTCTATGCCAACCGAATCGTGCTCTGACTCTAAATTAATAAACACAGTATCGTAGCCAACAAATCTTTCTAAAATTCTGTTCATACATTTGTGTTGATATTCTTTGGCTATTGTAATATTTTCCTTAATAATCTTTCGTACCACAATTTCACAAATGCAACAAATGTCAAATAAATCTTTTGAAGGAAAACTAAGACCACCTTTGTTCCTTAAGTTTATTAGTTTGTGAAAGTCATGACGTTCCTCTGATAAAAGACGAGACTGACATTTTTGACACTTGATAATTTTTGTCAAATAATGGGCAGTGCCACCTGCTATATATCCAACGATAACCCTTCGAAAATCGTTAAATTCGTCTAGGTCTAACCGCTTCACAAGATCATCAGAGTCTCTTTGGATTTCTCGAAGGAATTTTAAAGAAGACTCTTCCATATCTTCTGTTTCGTCATCCTCGTGCCGAACTGATGAAGTAGTGCTGTTAATTATTTGTCTTGCTGATGTGCAATTTAGAATGGCTACTCTTTCTAAAGGCCTGTCGTCAAACAGTTAATTTCTAATTGGCTTAATATTTTTCGATAGCTGCCTTTAAATTGCTTGACGTTTGGGTTATTATTAAAGCCCCCTTGCATCCTTATTGTTGAAAACAAAAGTTCAATGTGATCCTGGCTTAATTTATATGTAGGCAAGTAAACTAATCGTTCTCTCTCGATAAGATTCTCATACATTTTTTTAAGGCTTTGCACATTTATTAAGGCACCTATAAATCCTGCTTTGCACTTTGTTTCGACAACAGGTTTGTAATAACGCTTTATTACGTGAACACGACGTCCGTCTTTTATTACGCTTCTCCTAATAGTTACATTTACTTTTAAATTTAAAATGTAATCTCTAAAGTTATCTAAAAAGTTAAAAACGTCGTCTTTATTACCCGCGCACAACGGTTTTTTGAAATCAAACTGGGTCATTGATCTTGTATTAAATGTGTCAAACATGTCATTTACTTTACTTAAAAAATCTTCTGTGGCTTTAGAATTCATAAAATTTGGAAGGTCTAAATCTTCTCTGCATAATTTTAAGGCAACAGAGACACTTCTGCTTAATAATTGTGTAGCCAATTTCACTTTCATAATTTGGTTTCTGAATTGAATGTGTCGCTTTGGATAATTTGTTGGCTAAATGCAAACCTTCTTCATTTTGTAATTTGTTTAAATCAACTAGAAATTTCCAATCGATAGTATTACCATTAATATCCTGAAATTGTTTTTTCGACTCCATTTGGTTTCTAAATAATTTTATGACGTGGCTAGGATCAAGAAAACAGGCGATTTCCGAGTCATCAGTTGGGTGTTTGAAAGTGGTATTAATTTTATTCGGGTTTCTAAAATTGCATCCAAGCAATTCAAGTGCAGTGAAATTTGTGGCATGACCATCACACGTTAAGGACACCACATCTATTCCAACTTCATTGCACTTCATTAAACAAATCTTAATTAAATTGACCTTCTGCTCTCCATTTACGGTGTTGCTTAAAAAATACCCGATAGGAATTTTAAAACGATGATTTATACAGACCAGTAAGAAAACCAAAGCCTGTGAAGCTAGTGGAGCAGACTCTTCCGCGCCTGTCCCTATATCCTCTAAACCTATATATTTTTTTCCATCCCAAAGTTTTTGCGGGCGAATGGCCATCTCTCAATCACTGAAACGATAATACCAACCCAAATTTATATGACTTTTGGTGCCATTTTAGCATGTTGCCCATGCTAAGCTTGATTATCGTTGCAGTGATTTATAGCTGTAAAGGTATAACACTGAGTTGGTAATCATAGATTCCAACAGATAATACCTGACGTCACCCTTAAGACGTAAATACTAAAAGGGAACTTGAAATTCGATGGATGCGAGCACCGACACGGTGGCTCAGTTGGTTAGAGCAGCGCCACGGATCGGCGAAGGTCGCGGGTTCGAGTCCCGCTCGTGTCCATCATTTTTCAAATTTCCTTTATCAATTTAGTAAATATTAATTTATAATACCAACAATTTATGACTTGGTAATAACAGAAGTACCTTTTTAGGAATCGCACTTCTTATCATCCGACGTCCACATTTTGATAATTTGAAATCATTTTCGTCGAAATGATTGCTACAAACGACCGAATATAATGTCGGGGTCCAATTAACGTCGTTTCTGTTTTTTCTAATAATATTAATCCACTCACTTTGTCGTTCTAAGTCTCTTGGAAATCTAAAAAGCAAAAAAGCATAGCAGCCACCAGGAATCACACCCATTTGGAAATTTACCCCGTTTTTTGGGAAACTTACAATTTATTACCATGCAACACAGATGTTCCACGTCACTTAATCATGTTTCGATTGCTTATTATAAAATCATACAAATACGATTAAAATTCATTACTTACTTGTGGAAAGTCACTCCATTGGCCTTTTTATGAGCTGTGCTATTGTTTTTACATTGTGTAACAACACACGACGGCATTTTAGTTTTATTTTTGTACATAAAACGGCACTGACAGTTCTAGCGGTCTGCGTGACACTGAACGTTTCGGCACCTCTTGCTTGTCTATGTGTGTGTAATTCGCGTGTACTACACAAACCGGCACCTCTTTTTATGCTTCACTTTGCTTGTTCCTGACGCTTCGTCTATATTATTTTATAGTCTAAGACTAGAGCATTATACGTTTGGACACCGGAGAGATAACTCGTTTAATTTGACACCCTTAAGTCCGTCACTGCATGGCGACCCTGCCAGTGCTGCCTTTGGCAGTACTGAGCTTGTGGTTTTTTTTTAATTTTTCCTTGCCTGGCAAGATCCAAATCGACCAATTGAGTCGTTGCGCGTTGTAACGAAAATCGAAAAATGTTGATTACGTTTTAAATGAATTGACTGGCTGATCTGCGTGACGCTGAAATGAGAGGTTTCCCGAGGAGGATGCTGCCGGGAGCCGTGGGTTTTGGTCTGTTAAGCCCAAGAACGGAGCCGTGGGCACATCACGGTGACCTCAGTGATACGGTGTGTGCTAAACAGAACCATGAAATGTGAGGTGACGAATTTTTTTTTTTTTTATTTATTCCATATTGCCGCGGACAATTTTTTTTTGTGTTTTTAATATAAAATATTATACTATTCTTATATTTTATTAAAATGTTAAAGATATTATTTTAAGTAACTTTATAGTATATTTTTATAGTAATGAATTATGTAAAAGTGCCTGTTGACAAGTAATTATTGACTGGCCTGAAGTTGTGGACATAACTTTACGGCCTGTAAATCTTGTGTAAAAACATGTACGTCATCCAATTGACGAGCCCTCTCTTTATCTTTCACTTTCTCGCTTCTTGCCATGTCTTTTTTCTTAATATGTGATCGATATTCTTCCTCTGCTATGTTGCCTACCTTGTTCGAACAGCAAGTATCGCACTGATCTTTTTTAGGCGAGAACAGGCTTAGATTCAACTCGTCAAAAACTCTGCACATAGTCAGCGACTAAGTGGACTCTTTTTCGCACTCTTGGATGTACAACCTAAAAAGACAGTTCTTGTTTTCAACAATCGGCTCTAAATACTTTTTCGATGTAGATGCCCTGCAATAGTGCGAGGGCATTTTTGGTAACGAAGCGAAGAACTGTTTGAGGAATGTCATGTCTTCTTTCTTAATAACGCGTTCATTATTGTCGTCGTTTGGTCGTGGTGTTGTTTTAGCAATGCCATGTTCAGATCTATCGATCCAGCATCTTATAGTCGACTCTTTCAAACCCAGAGTGTTCAAAAAAGTCTTCAGACAAACTTGGATACGTCCCTCTGATGTACTGAGAAAGTACTGTTTACTCTCACTTCTACGAGAATTAGATTTTACTTTTACTTGCTTTTTTTCACAAACGGAGACGTGAGATACAACGTACTGTTTCCGTTGCTCCCAAGTCATGCTTTTCCAGAACTTGCCAAAAATGTTCTCTCTTTCGATGTCAGACAAGCTAAAACAGCCTCGTAACTTAGACTTCGAGCAAAATGTGGAAGTGCAACGTGAACCAATTGAACGTGCTGGACGTGGCACATCATGAAGTACATTAAATTTCTCTTGCCCTGAAACTTTCCTGTCCCTACGGTACCCCACATATTCTTCACCTTGCATACGCTTCAGTTTTGTTGTGTTTTTATTCCATTTTTTAGGTTGTGCGAATCCCTTCGATTTCCTTTTTCTGTTAGAATTTATATCTTCGATCTCACTGTCAGACGGTAGCTGCTCTAATAGCGACGGTGAATTTCCGGCAAGTCTTTTAAGACCTCAAGAAGAAATAGAAACGACTGACACGTTCAATGGAGGGCGGAATGGAATTTGCAGAGATTTGGAAGAAGGAAGGGGCACCAGTAAACGTCCTGAAAATAATAACAGGATACATTATTCCATTTGTCAAGAAGCCACTTCTCATACCGTTTCATCCAAAAATATTAACAAAATTCGAAACAAAAACCTAAATACAGAGATTCAAACTCTAATACATCAAAGAGTCTTAGAAAAATCAACATTTCGGACAGGATTCTTATCAACGATGTTTCCAGTTCCAAGCAAGGATGGCGCCACTGTCACGTAAACATTAGCTCCGTGTTATTTTGAAATTAAAAATAGTAATAACATTAATTTAGTGCTTTAAACTAGCTTAACATAAAAAGTGAACCTTAATACTCGTGCAACATTGTTATCTAGTGTTAATATACACAATTGCCAAAGTTATAAACAAATAAAATAGCTAACTAATTATAACTGTAAAAAACGAATAATAAAGCTTATAGCGAACAATAGCGTATAAAAGTGATCCTAACTAAACTAGTGAACAGTATAGTGAAGTGATATTTTTGCAAAAACAGTGACTCTAAACAATTTTCAAAAATACTTCAACTGTGTAATATATTTGGATTTACCCACATAAGAAAATTAGTAAGTAAGGTCACGTATAAATAAGCCTACATCATTGTAACCGCTCAGTTCGCATTATACGCTCGCTACAAGTTTACGTCCTTTTATTTATTACTCCCGACACTTCAGTGGCGACGAGGATCACTATTTGTGCGTTATAATAATCATCGAAGTTCGTCTGTAATTATTCGAGGAAAATGTCGGTCGGCAAAGTCGGGAAGATTCGCGATTTTGATGTGAAGTCAGGCAACTGGACTTTGTACGAGGAGCGGTTGCAGATGTTTTTCAAGGTCAATAAGGTCGAGAAGGACATGTGGCTGCCGATGCTGATCACGGGCGTGGGGGATGAGGCGTACGAATTGCTGAGCACGCTGTGTAATCCAAGGAAACCAGGGGATTTAACGTATGAAGAGGCCGTTACGATTTTGAAAAATCACCTACAACCGAAACCTGCGGTCATGGCGGAACGGTATCGGTTCAGACAAAGAAGACAGAAAGACGACGAGAGTGTAACACAATATCTGACCGAGTTAAAGAAACTCTCGAAAACTTGTGAGTTTGGTGCAAACTTGGAGGAGAATTTGCGCGACCAGTTCGTGTGCGGAGTGAAGAGTGACGTCATCAGGCAAAGGTTGTTTGCGGAAGACAGTTTGACGTACTCAGGAGCAGTCAAATTGGCGGTTGGGCTGGAGGCGGCCGAGCGGGATGCGGCAGTCGTGGAACAGAAAGTGACGGCGGAGGCATCGGCAATCGTGAACACGTTGCGGGAAAAGCGTGGGCGCGGTCAGTTTGCGGACAATGCAGCGGACCAACGAACGAACCACGGGCGTGCGGCGCGGGACACCGAGAAGGGCGCGGGGGGCTGCACGGCGTGCGGCTGGCGCGGGCACAGCAAGGAGGAGTGCCGCTATAAGCATTTTGTTTGTAGCAAATGCAAACAAAGCGGACATTTGAGGCGGGTTTGTCCGCGGATGGAGGCGAACAGTGGCAGAGGGAAGAGGCGCGGAGTGAACCACGTGGATGCCACCACGAGCAACCATCCGAGGGCAGGAGCGGAGGACTCCAGTTCGGACGAGCTTGAGGAAGAACTTCATCAACTATGTTTGAGCGGCTACAACCCGGTGAGTTTATCATTACTGATTGATGATAAAACATTAAAAATGGAGCTAGACACAGGCTCGGCAATTTCATGCATCAGTAAGAAAACATATGATAAACTTTTTAACAATAGAGTAATTAAGCCATTTAATTTGGTGTTAAAATTTTATGATGGTAGCAATATAAAACCACTTGGGGTTATAAGACCGAAAGTTCAATACAAAGATAAAATTAAATATCTAGAACTGTTTGTGATAGACGGGGGTACAACTTCCTTGCTGGGCAGGCAAAATGGTTAATAGAATTGGGTATTAAAATACCTCCATTTCAACAAGAGATTAACCATAGTGTACACAAAATGTCTGATACTGTCGATTGTTTGTTGAACAGGTATAAAGAATTGTTCAGCGAGGGACTGGGGCGGTACACAGGCGGCAAGGCAACGCTCCGGTTGCGGGAGGGCGCGAGGCCGGTGTTTTGCCGCGCGCGCCCGCTGCCTTACGCTCTGAGGGGTCAGGTCGACGCGGAGTTGGACGCCATGTTGCGCGCGGGCATCATCGAGCCCGTCGAGTGCTCAGACTGGGCGACGCCTTTGGTACCGGTACGTAAAGCGGACGGAGGACTCCGTATCTGTGCGGATTACAAAATAACTTTAAATCCTGTCTTACTGGTCGATAGATATCCGTTACCCAAGATAGATGATTTGTTAGTGAGTTTAAACGGTGCTAGTCATTTCTCAAAAATTGATTTGTCCCTTGCTTACAACCAGATTGAATTGGATAATACTAAAGATTTAACTGTAATAAACACACATCGAGGTCTATTTAAGTACAATAGACTTGTGTTTGGGTTGTCTTCTAGTCCGGGCATCTTCCAGCGTATTATGTCGAATTTACTTAGTGGTATTCCGGGGGTTGAAGTATTTTTAGATGATATCATCATCGGAACGGCGGGAACACAGGATAATCACTTGGAAACGTTAGAAAAAGTGTTCCAGCGGTTACAAAGTCACGGTATAAAGCTAAAAGGGAGTAAATGTTTATTTATGGTTAACGAAGTCAAATACTTAGGTTATGTCATATCAAAAGATAATAAATAAAAGCAATAATAAAAATTCCCAGGCCAACAGATATTTCAGAGTTGCGTTCCTTTTTAGGTTTAGTTAATTTTTATGCTAAATTTGTTAAGAATTTGAGTACTATTTTGTCACCACTGTATGAACTTTTAAAAAAAGAGGTTAATTGGAAATGGAGTGCGGAGTGCGAAAAAGCGTTTGCAAAAGTTAAAAAAATATTAGTAGGCGCAGAGGTATTAGCTCATTATGATCCAAACAAGCCGTTAGTGTTGACATGCGATGCGAGTGCGCGGGGCGTAGGCGGTGTGCTCACACAGCCGGGCGCCGACGGCCGCGACCGCCCGGTAGTGTATGTGTCACGCGCGTTGAATAACGCCGAGAAGCATTATTCACAAATAGATCGGGAGGCGTTAGCTATCGTATTTTGTTTACAAAAATTACATCAGTATGTTTATGGTCGACGTTTTGTCTTGCGAACCGACCACAAACCGTTAGTAAGTATATTTGGACCAAAACACGGTGTACCAGCGATGGCCGCGAGTAGATTACAACGCTGGGCAATTATTTTATCTGCTTATACGTACGATATTGAATATGTAAACACTAAACAAAACGGTGCGGACGGGCTGTCGAGACTGCCGGTTCCGTGCAGTAGCCATGAGTCACTGCGGGTCCCCGAGCAAACGTATTTACATTTTGCACAGAATGCATTATTATTAGATTATAATACAATTAAACAACAAACTATGGTAGATCCAATGTTAGGTAGGGTTTTAAATTATATTCGTGATATGTGGCCAACGGATAATGATATTCGAGAATTACAGCCGTATTTTAACCGCCGTAAGGAACTGTACGAAGAGCTAGGCTGCGTGATGTGGGGGCACAGGGTAGTGATTCCTGCAAGTGGTCGAGCCAGGGTACTACAGGAATTACACGAATCTCATATGGGCATAGTTAAGACAAAGGCGTCAGCTAGGAGTTATGTGTGGTGGCCGGGCATAGACGAGGCGATTGAGGCTACGTGCAGGGAGTGCGCGGTGTGCGCGGGGGAGGCGGACGCGCCGCAGCGGCACGCGGTCACGCCGTGGCCCTGGCCTTCGAGACCGTGGGCGAGGGTGCATCTGGATTTTCTAGGGCCTATTTTCGGAAAAATGTATTTAATTATGGTTGACGCTAGAACTAAATGGTTAGAAGTATTTCCTGTGCCTAGTACGGCGGCTAGTTCTACCATTGAAAAGCTTACCGAAGTTTTTTCTAGATGGGGTTTACCGAGACAGATAGTCTCAGATAACGGACCACCGTTCACGAGCAAGGAAATGGCAGACTTTTTGGCTAGTCAGGGTGTAGATCACGTTTTTTCTGCTCCGTACCACCCAGCATCGAATGGGGCTGCAGAAAATGCAGTGCGTACGGTTAAAAGAATTATAAAAGAAGCTTATAAACAAAAAGGAAACATTAATTTATTTTTAAATACTTTCCTTTTGCATTACCGTAATACGGAGCACTGTTCAACAGGGGAAAGTCCAGCCACATTGATGCTAGGTAGGAATTTACGTACCAAACTAGATGCACTAAAACCAGATATAGAAAATAAAGTCAGGAAGGCTCAGGAACGACAACAGAAAGCAGGAACGGACGTCAAACGTTCTTTAGAGATAGGAGAGGAAGTATGGATGAGACAATATAGGGGAAATGAAAAATGGAGTCCGGGGCAGGTAGTAGACAAAATGGGTACTACAGATTATAAAGTTATGGACTGTTCAGGCAAGAAAAGCCATAGACACATTGACCAGTTAAGACAGCGATCGCGAAGCTCATTGAGTTGTCCGACTAGCACATCTGAACGGAGTTCTCTTGATCCCGAGGTGACGAAGCCAGCGTCAGTTCCCGGAGAGACTCGGAGCCCTCGGAGCGAGGGGGAGTTCAGTCCGGTTCGAACCGCGACTACCGTTGAGTTGCCGTCTACATCTGCTTCTGGATCAGTACCTCTCAGTAATGTACCCAGTCTTGAGGAACAGGTGATAGTTCCCCAATCCGAGGATGCTGTTCCAGAGGTAGTCCGCCCCCGTCCTGTACGGGCGTGTCGCTTAAAAAGACTGCCCCAATATTGTGATAGCTAAACATTTACCTATTTCACTTATTTCTGAATTAAATTATACTGGTAGCTATCGAAGACTAAGTTTCTATTTCAATTATGTTTGTATAACGTTGTAAACAGTTGTAAGATATAAAATAGTTAGTGTTAAGGTTATATATTTTGTGTATTTTAGTTTTATATAATTTAGGATATGCATTATTTAAGGTGGAGGATTGTAATATATTTGGGTTTACCCACATAAGAAAATTAGTAAGTAAGGTCACGTATAAATAAGCCTACATCATTGTAACCGCTCAGTTCGCATTATACGCTCGCTACAAGTTTACGTCCTTTTATTTATTACTCCCGACACTTCAAACTGCAACAAACATTTTTAAACCACCGCCATAAACCGAATACAAAAAATAACGGAACATTATACTTATTATAAGAAGACAAATTTCGCGATTAGTGTCTACAGCTTACGCAGTCTAGAAGAAAGCACTGCTGACTTAGAAGTGAAGAACATCGAGTTCAAATCCGTCAAATCTCAATATCACTTTTTCCGTTTTAATTTCATTATTTATAGTATTTTATACTATGAATTTCTTTGACAACATTACGTTTAGAAAAACAAAACGTCTGTCCCTGACAGAAATGTCTGACGATAATAGTATGAATAGTTCGAAAACAGGTGGCAGCACTAGTAGCCTACCAAATATATCTACAAATGAAAACATACTACAAGAGCTTCAAAATCAAATTGATCGACTCAGTTTGCGACTTAGTTCAGCTTATGAAGAAATTGATAAATTGAAGCTAGAAAATATTAATCTAAAAGAAGACCAATAAATTGTCAAATAAAAATATCGCCAAAAAAACATCAAGAGAAGTTGTTACTCCAAGGAGCATTTAGCTCACAACAACTGATTACAACACCACAAACTAAGTCCCCGACTGCGGCTCAGAAACAAAGTAAACAAACTTCATTAGGAAAAAAAGGCAAAAGACATAGTTCAAACACATCGAGTGAGATTATCTCTGGACCTGCGAAGAACAAAATATGTATTGTCAGTACTAATAATACTAATAGGATTTTATCTATAGCTGAAGAAACTTTCCAACATTACCAATTATGTCACTATATCTCTCCTAACTGTGGTACAACACAACTTATCAGCGACCTGCATAAAAAACTGACAAACTATTCTATGAATGATTTTTGTATTATTTTAATCGGAGAAAACGACTTTCAGAGAACTGAAAACTATGTAAATATTATAATAGAATTAAGGAAAACATTACTAAAATTACAACATACTAACATTATATTGTGCGTTCCAACATTTAAATTAAGTAATTTTTCTACAATGTTTAACTGGCGCGTAGAAACTTTTAACAGCCTGTTACAACTTGATTTAGAAACATATAAATATGCAACTGGATTTGATTCTAATTTCGATTTAGCTTACGACTTCACAATGTTCTCTAAACTCACTAGAAGAATTAATGACCGTGGAATGCATAATATTTTTAAAAATTTAATGTTTACTATCACTGATTATAATAGGGATAAACAATATACACATAATATAATAACTGATACCAATAACTCCGCATCGCCTCATCGTCATGAGCTTTTTCTATGATCATATGTTTATCTTACATCAAAATATTGCCGGTCTCTTAAATAAATCAGACTCATTGATTGTCTACATTCAGGAATTGTTAAACCAACAGAAAGTATTGGATGTAATATGCATAACAGAGCACTTTATAATGTCTGGCCAGGAAAAATTGCTACATATTCCAAATTTTAATCTAGCGACTTGCTATGCTAGGCATAATCAAAAAAGAGGCGGAGCCTGCATCCTAGTTAAAATAGGTCATGAATTCAAAGAACTGGCAGACATAATGAAATACTCAATAACAGGTATCATAGAATGTTGTGCTATTGAATTACCTGTACAAAAAATAATAATCTTATGTGTTTATAGACCACCAAAACTGTTAAATCTTACAAAATTTTATGAGAATTTAGAAATAATTTTAAAAAAGCTTTGCACAAAGCACCAATCAAAAGTAATATTATGTGGAGACTTTACTATAGATATTTTAAAACAAAATAGAATGTCATTAGACTTTGAATGTTTTCTTATGAGCTATAACCTCAAGCTGGAAATAAGATAAGCAACTCGATATAGGAGTAGCACTTGTCTAGATAATTTTGCCCATAATTTTAAACAAAATTGTAAATGCGAAGTAATTTATTTTGGATTATCAGACCACACTGCCCAAATAATGAAGATAAAAGTCAATAAATACTGCCAAATTAGATCATGGAGAGCATCTAGACGTGAAATATCTACGGAAAATCTCATAAAATTTAAAAACTATCTTCATAATCTATCTTTTTCCGATGTCTACAGCTCAGATGATTCAAATAAAGCGTACGATAACTTTTTAGAACTGTTTACTTTAATACACGATTCCTGTTTTCCTTACAAATTTGTCACTATAAAATCCGAAAAAAAGATTAAATGGGTATCGAGAGGTATACGTGTATGTAGCAAAAAGCAGCGGCAATTACTCTGGAAACAGAGACTATTGCCGACGGCTGATAACATAAAAGAATTTATTAATTATTCCCATAGATTTAAAAAAATCATTAAATTAACCCAAAAAGCTCAAAACAACTACTTAATTAATAACTCCAAAAATAAATCTAAAACAACGTGGCAATTAATAAATAATTCAAAGAATATCAGTGAACCTATCCGTCAAGTAAGAAAATGTGACGTCATTATTTCTGACCCCAAAGAAATAGCTGAATCTTTCAACAATTTTTACATCGATAAGATATCAGAAGTACCCAAATATATGTCAGATAATATTATTGGTTTAAATTACAATTCACATTCCATATTTATGTCACCAATATACCCCGAGGCTGTCATTCGTGTGATAAAAGGCTTAAAAAATAAGAAAAGTTTTGGTTATGACGGCATTTCTACAAAAGTTATAAAATATGTCGCTGATTGTATAGCCTCACCGCTGTGTCATATTATAAACGTAAGCATTTCCACTGGAGTATTCCCCGAAAGCCTTAAAACTGTTATAATAAAACCACTCCACAAAAAAAGCTGTAAAGAGGAAATGTTAAATTACAGACCGATTGCCTTAATTCCCATATTTTCAAAAATAATAGAAAAAATAATACATGAACCTTTTTATAAATTTTTAACAAAATTTAACATTCTATGCGACGAGCAAAACGGATTTCGTAAAAATAAAAACATTAATATGGCTATCTTTGACTTTCTTAGCTCTATATTGCCGAATATAGATATTAAAAACCCTATTTGCGCCATTTATGCTGATATGTCAAATGCTTTTGACTATGTTAAACATGAGACTCTTCTTAATAAACTTTACGCATATGGCATCAGAGGTACAGCATATAACTTGATAAAATCGTACTTAAAAGGTCGTAAACAGTACACGGAAATATCCAGAATTTGTCCTAAATCTAAACGTGAAATAAAATACTTATCATCATGTAGAGAAATTAAATATGGTGTACCGCAGGGTAGCGTCCTCGGTCCACTACTATTTATTTTGTACATTAATGATTTACCACATCAAACTTTACATCCAATGGTACTATTTGCCGATGACAGCACATCAATAATTAAATGTCTTAATAAATGTTGTGTATGTGAGAGTTTACGTTGTATGTGTGCGTGGCTGCGCCGCGCGATGTGTTTAACGAACAATAAAGCAGTGTGTCTATAGCTGTCACTTGTTTCACTTGTCTCCCGTATTAGGTACTTAACAGTGGCGACGAGTTTTTACCCACATCTTAAAATAATACTTAATTGTAAAATGAACAGTATCGGCATTTTATCTACATTCGACCACAACGTACAGGAATGGAAGTCGTACAAAGGCCGAATAACGCAATGGTTTGTTGCAAATGACATCGTTCCGAAGAGTGATGCAGCTGGAGCCAAGAGACGGGCGATCCTGCTCAGTGCACTGAGCGACGGTACTTTCAAGTTAGCAGCGGATCTGGCCCTGCCAAAGGACATCCAGGAAGTGCCATATGATGAAATAGTGCAGTTATTAGATCAGCATTTTCTGCCAAAAATATGCGGCTTCAGCGAGCGTTACAATTTTTACGCGGCGGTGCAGCAACAGGGCGAGTCATATACGCAATGGGCGTCAAGGCTACGAGGACTTACGGCACATTGTAAGTTCAGTAACGTCGAGGAGGCGTTACGAGATCGGTTTGTAATGGGAATGGCAGCAGGGCATGAACGAGAGAAGCTGTTCACGCAGGACATCGACAAGCTGACCCTGGCCAAGGCGGTAGAAATCGCGGAGAGCGTGCGGTGCGCGCGAGCAGGCGCCGCTACTACATCAGCTGTCCTTGGACAGCAGACGCCAGTGTTCAAGATAGCCAAGGCAGTAAATAGTGCTAAAACCATTAGTGCCAGTAAATCAAAGTGTACGGTGTGCGGTCGTAATAATCATGAGTCATCCAAATGTCGGTTTGCAAGCTATAAATGCAATAAGTGCAACACCAAAAGGTCATCTGCGTAAAATGTGTAAGGTTAATTATGTGTCGACAGGTGATGTGAGCGAGGACGACGACGGTAAGTCATTGTTTAATATACGCTCAGACCGTGGGGAACCTATGACAGAAACAGTTTCAATATACGGGAAAGATTTAAAGTTTCAAATAGATAGTGGATCAGCGGTGACAGTTATATCCGAAGGTACTTATAAAAATGTGTTCAGTAATATTCCGTTACTAGATTCGGAAAAAAGTTTTTTTAGCTACACCGGCAGTATTATGAAATGTGTAGGGTATGTAAACCTGCCGGTGACGTACATGCAACACACTCACGTATTGGATGTGTACGTCATTCGCAATGGCGGACCGCCACTACTAGGCGGAGATTTTATGTCAAGTTTTAAACTTAAGTTGACGCCTTGTAACTTTGTAAGGGGTGAGCAGAGTATAATGGACCAATTGCAATCGCGTTTTCCTGAAGTATTTTCTGATAAACTGGGTGAATTTAATAAATATCGTGTTAAATTAAAATTAAAGGATAATATGAAACCTATATTCTGTAAAGCTCGTCCAATTGCGTTCGCGTTACGTGATAAGGTCGACGAAGAGATAACACGTTTAGTGAACCTAGGGGTTCTAAAACCCGTTTCGCACTCTGAGTACGCGTCACCTATTGTTCCCGTGCTTAAGCACAACGGATCGGTTAGATTATGTGCCGACTATTCGGTTACTATTAACAAACAGCTGATGATAGAACAATATCCTCTACCCACGGTACCCGAACTATTTTCAAAGTTGTACGGGGGCCATCAGTTTTCCAAAATTGACTTATCTATGGCCTATAATGAGTTTTTGTTACACGAAGAATCTCAAGCGATCACATGTATAAATACGCATAGGGGTTTATTTAATTATACTCGACTAGTTTTCGGATTGTCTAGTGCGCCGTCTATATTCCAGCGCGCTATGGAAACGATGCTTTCGGGACTTGACGGGGTCCTATGCCTGCTCGACGATATTTTAGTGACCGATCAGACCCTGGAGGGGCATCAGAACAAATTGAATTTAGTCCTGCAAAGACTTCAGGATGCAGGGTTAACTGTGCAGAAAGGAAAATGCGATTTCTTTAAAAACGAAATTAAATATTTAGGTTATATAATAAACAAAGATGGCTTACAGAAAGATCCGGCAAAAGTAAAAGCTATAGCTGATGCACCCATACCTACGGACGTTAATACATTACAATCATTTTTAGGCCTTGTAAACTATTATAGAAATTTCTTGCCTGGAGCATCCTGTATCCTGAGTCCTCTGTATGACCTATTAAGAAAGGCAGTTAAGTGGGACTGGTCTACGTCACACCAACGCGCGGTCGATGAAATTAAAAATCATCTGATCAGGTCTTAACACACTTTAATTCAAACGCTAAAATAGTTTTAACCGTCGATGCATCGCCGTGTGGCTTGGGGGCTATTTTGTCCCAATTAGATTATGACGGGTTAGAGCGCCCGGTAGCATTCGCTTCCCGCACGTTGAACTCGGCTGAGAAGAATTACTCTCAAATACAAAAAGAGGCAACAGCAATAATATTTGGGATACGTCGGTTCCATCAGTATTTATATGGCAGGTCAAATCCATTCATATTACGCACGGATCACAAGCCATTAATTTCTATTTTCGGAAAACATAAAGGTATACCGGAGGTGTCCGCAAATAGATTGCAGAGATATGCGATGTTTTTAAGTGCATACAATTACATAATTGAGTATGTTCGGAGCGCTGATAACAACGCGGATTACCTGTCACGGGCAAGTTTACAGTGTGAGTCAGTACGGGCTCGCGCGGAGAGAGAGGGAGACAACTTCAGCGCACACGCCGCCGCGGCCGCCGCTCCCATTGATCGCGCATCATATGTTAATTTTGTTATCGAAGGCGACATGCCGTTAACGTTGAATGAGTTACGCAAAGCCACTAATGACGATACTGTATTACAGTCAGTTGTAAATTATGTTCGAAACGGGTGGCCTAAAAAAGTTATAGACTTGCAGTTAAACCTTATCATTTATGTAAAACTCAATTGTCATATGAAGACGGTTGTTTAATGAGGGGA
Source organism: Abrostola tripartita (assembly GCA_905340225.1). Classification (NCBI taxonomy): domain Eukaryota; kingdom Metazoa; phylum Arthropoda; class Insecta; order Lepidoptera; family Noctuidae; genus Abrostola; species Abrostola tripartita. The sequence continues at coordinate 6,691,578 of HG996504.1, forward strand.
TGTAAAGTTGTTCTCCCCGAATCTTTGCGGTCAAGGGTTTTATTTGAATTACATAGCTCGCATTTAGGCATCGTAAAAACAAAATCAGAGGCCAGGTCACGATTTTGGTTCCCAGGCATTGATACAGCATTAGAAAAAATGATACACTCGTGTGAAATATGCAAACAGCTACGGCCCTCGCCACCCCGGGCGCCGTTAGCACCATGGAAGTTTCCTCATGCACCATTCCATAGAATACACGTAGACTTTCTGGGACCGCTGAATAATCAAATATTTTTGGTCGTGGTAGATGCGCACACGAAATGGTTAGAAGTTTATGACGTGAGCACATCTACCACCTCGGCGACCGTTATTGAAAAACTTTATGATTTTATGTCTAAGTACGGACTACCTCATACGATTGTCAGCGATAACGGCACTGCGTTTACATCCGCTGAGTTTACAAGTTTTTGTTTATTAAACGGTATTGCTCATCTTACATCGCCACCCTACAATCCTGCCAGTAATGGACAAGCAGAGAGTTTTGTTAAAATTGTGAAAAAGGGTATAAAGTCTAGTGTTTTAGGTTCTCGCAATAAGAATGAGTGTAGGCTTAAAATTTTGAAATTTTTGTTCGACTATCGGAATTCCGTTCATTCTGTCACGGGTTTCTCACCGGCTGAGTTGGTGTTTGGGCGAAAGCTCAGAACACGACTTGATTTACTCCAACCAAAGTCAACGTCGACCCCACTTACATCACTAACCGACAATGTTAAACAAAAACAGTGCTCGCAAATTAAGTTCTATGGCGGCAATAATAAACAAGTGTTTAAGCCGGGCGATGATATCATGTTTAAAAAATTTCTGAACAATTGTAAATTTCTGTGGTGCAAAGAACCGTTACAAAAAGACTGGGTAAAGTGTTGTATTTAATTAAAGACCATGTTTCATCGTCAGACGTCAAAAAACATAAAAATCAAATAGCATCAATCAATATTAACTTTTCCTTGTCTGTATATCCTAGTAATAGCTTTATTTGTCTACACCAATAAACACTTGTTTACTAGCCTTAAAGACTATAGAAACCGAAGCACACATATGCGATCACAATATCAAAACTTATTGTATACAGGAGCTTACAAAACTACTTTGCTGAAGAAAAAAGTGATGTGCATGGCGCCTAAAATCTTTAATAAAATTCCAGACCCGATAAAAAAGTTACCTTTTCCTAAGTTTAAAAAACAAATTGTATCTTTTTTACTAAATAAATGCTATTATTCAGTACAAGACTTCTTAGATGATAAGTTAATTTAAGATGTTTGCTTATTCCAATTTTATTTTCCATTGTTAATGTTGATATTTGCATGCTATATTAAGGCAGAATTGTACAAGGATCCATATATAAATGTAACACCTTATTATTGTACCTACATTCATTGCAAATAAAGATATCTATTCTATTCTATTCTAAAGCCCAACAAGAAAGTCCGTCCAATAATCAATTTGAAAGGTTTGAACAAATACCTTACCCCGAAGAAATTCCGCTTGTTAAACCACTTCAAGGTACCTCGATTCTTGCAGAAGGGAGATTTCCTCATAAAAATCGATATTTCCCGGGCGTATTTTCATATTCCAGTAGCCAACCGTCATCGAAGGTTCCTGTCAATAGTCTACCAAAAGAAAGACACAAAAGACTATATAGATTACAACAAATCATAAAGATCAGCCCAAAACATAAAAATAAATTGACCCCACGTTTCATAAAAAAAAAGATCAGTCCTGAAAAACGAAAAATACGTAATCTAGTGAAGTTATTTTATGAAGATGACGAAAATAGTAAACAGTGTCCAGGCAAACAAGACTGTATAACGCGACATAAACTAAAAAAACAAAAGAGGTATCTAACAGACTCTCTTAAAAATCTCCATCGCAAATACCTCGATTCCGGACACCCACCCATTAGTTATGTCACTTTCACCAGATTAAAACCATTTTGGGTCCTACAACCAAGCTTAAAGTCTCGTGAATCTTACTTATGTAAACCGCATGCCTATATGGATTTATTAATTTCTTCCTTAAAGAATAATAAGATTATTCATGAAAATTCCACCTCAGAAGTTCTCCGTAGTTTGACTTGTAACCAGACCAAAGTTGAATGTTTGCAACGTAGATGCGACAAATGTAAACATAAAATTATTAAGTATAATGAATTTGATAATTCAAATAGTATTTCCTATTACATTTGGGAAAAAGGCGCTAAAATGTATATAAAAAATAATGAAGAAAAGTCTGCAAATATTATTAAGAAAGTTCAGAAAATTGATAAACCTCTAGAAGTAATTAAACATTTTGAAAAAGAAATTAAACCGTTTATGGTGCATTGTGGTTATATAAAAAATCAATACGAATCTATTAAAAAAGTAAAACAGCGAATTGCTGAAAACGAAAAATTATAATACGAAATATGGCTCAGAAGTTCAATCCGTCCATTTTGGCGCTAGCCGATCTCAAATTACATTGCACACTTCAGTAATTTACTATCGTTCAGGAAATGAAACCAAAGCTCAGTCATTTTGCACTGTCAATACATCTTTGCGACATGATGCATCTTCGGTATGGGCACATTTAATACCGATTTTGCGTGAGGTTAAAGAAATCCTTTCCGAAGTTTGTACAATTCATTTTAAGTGGTTATTTTTAAGTGGAGAGCGTTTCCGCAGTCTCAAATTCCACCTGAATTGAGACGAGAATCTTTCTCCAACATTAACTGTGGTCCCACAGTTCCATTATCGAGTCCATATGACGCATTTACTGCCATATGGGATCACGAGATCATGGAACACATTGCTCAGGAGACAAACCGATTTTTCTCAACAGAGATGGCTACGGAGATGCTGGTAGACGGCAGTATACTGCCGAGCAGTCGTATGACCAAGTGGCGTGATACCGACGTCAGTGAACTTTACGTGTATTTGACTATAATCCTAGCTACCGGGATTGTAATCAAATCGCGTCTTGAGAAGTATTGGAGCAAGTCTCAGGACATATTCAGTACTCCTGGGTTCACTGCGTCGATGCGGTACGACCGTTTTCAGCTGTTGAGCAAATGTCTCCATTTTCAAAATGATGACGCTTGCAATCCAGAATTTATGACTAGGCCTATGACAAACCTTTTTAAAATACAGCCCATAATGTCACCTGCCACAGCCGGGCACTTTCCGGCTCAGTGCGATTTCCTGGCCGGAAAAGTGCACGAGCGGCAGCGGCGTTTTTGCAAGGTGTGCAAAACCCGTACAAATTCTTACTGCAGAATGTGCAATGTCCCACTTTGTGTGTTCACATGCTTTGAGCTATACCACACTCTACACAATAACACTATGTACAGACACTGGTTATTTAGAATTTACAACAAATTTTTACAAAGCTTTCAGAGACCTTATTAAGCTAATACCAGGGGTTACACAAAACCAGCATCAAGCAATTAATATCAAAAATGTACGTTCCAGTATACAGGATATGGCTCACGAAATTCGCAGAAAGATTAGTAACGAGATAAAAAAAAATCTACTTGCAATTAAAGTAGACGTTGCATCCATTAAGTTGCGAAGGTATCAACAAACAGGCTCCAAATTGTCTTTTGTTTCTTTAAATTCTGTGTTCGAAATTCAAAAAAAGACTATTGATTGAAATTGTGAATGTGCCAGGTTCAAAACTGCATAAAAACTTTTTGCTCGACCTAATATAAAATTTTAGCTAGGACCAAACGAAACTGAAAATACAAGGTGGGCCAATAGATGTGTCCAGAAGTGTATATGATTTTTTTTCAGATCTCAAAATGTGTGGTCCTCGATGGAGGTCATGGCCTACACTAGTACGGCGGTGCCGGTGCCGTGCTCAAGCCCAGGTTCTCCTAACAGGTAATTATGGAGACATGCCGACTTACTTTATTCAATTCAAAATATTTTATTTTATTTTAACCACTAATAATAAAAATAATTGCAGGGATATCGTCATCAATTTATTACCATGGAGCACTCCATGCACCGGCACACCGCGTGCTGGCACATCGCGTGCAGCTGGCACTCCGCGCACGGGCACACCGCCCGCAGGTACACCGCGCGCAGGTACACCGCTCGCAGGTACACCGCTCGCAGAATTGAAGAGATCCGCGTAAGTACATTTATATCATGCTTTTTACTATAATTATTCGAATCGCAAGATTGTCATTTTCTTAACTACAATCTCTTGTCATAATCTCTATACGTAGTAAAACTCCGCTTTTATACCTATCGAAATTACGTAAAAGGACAAAACGACAATAAATTTTTTTTTTTACTTTTTTAGAAATCCAGAGGCCAACTGCACTGCTGGTAGTTCCCGGGCAAAACGCTGCTTGTAAGTGCATACTTATATGAATGGTAAATACTACCGATTTAATTTATTTGAGTTTTCAAATACAACTATATTTTTTCAGAATGCCGCCTCCTTCGTCCAACGCTGGGTCGCGTTGTCTACGGGATGATGAGATCCACGGCCTTCTACACTATGGTATGTATTTTTTGTTTTATTCTATCTTGTATAGGGAATACATTCAACAGTAAGTTTAAGTAATTAAGGTGTTCTATTTTTATACAGGCAGCGAAGATGACTCGGAGAACGATTTCGAAGAGTCAGGGTTGGAGCCTGTCTTGGTGCCCCGGGCTGTGCGCCTCCTTTTGGAGCAGGAGGATGATGAAGTGGTGTCCAAGAACGCCATTGTGTCGTTCGAGTGGCCCCCTCATCCGCGTGCAGACCCCTGGAACCTTGCAGGTGGAGCCCAACCCTGAGCAGGAAGTCACGGCCGAGTTGTAGGAGCTGTCGTTGGAAGCCGTGTAACCCGTCGACAAATTTGATTTTAAGCGTTTCCGCTGTCTCAAATTCCACCTGAATTGAAACAAGAATCTTTCTCCCAACCCAGCGAGTCCATATGACGCATTTACTGCCATATGGGATCGCGAGATCATGGAACACATTGCTCAGGAGACCAACCGATTTGCTCAACAGCTGGCTACGGAGATGCTGGTAGACGGCAGTATACTGCCGAGCAGTCGTATTACCAAGTGGCTTGATACCGACGTCACAACTTTACGTGTATTTGGCTATAATCCTAGCTACCGGGATTGTAGTCAAATCGCGTCTTGAGGAGTATTGGAGCAAGTCTCAGGACATGTTCAGTACTCCTGGGTTCACTGCGTCGATGCGATACGATCGTTTTCAGCTGTTGAGCAAATGTCTCCACTTTCAAAATAATGACGCTTGCAATCCAGAATTTATGAGTAGGCCTATGCCGAAACTTTTTAAAATACAGCCCATAATAAGTCATTTGAATTCAAAATTTTCAGACCTTTACAATTTAGAAAGAAATATTGCATTAGACGAAAGTCTCACCATGTGGGAGGGCCGGTTAAACATTAATCAGTTCATGAATTAAGACATACGAAGTATGTGAATCCCAGACCGGAAACTTGTGGCGTTTTGAGGTCCACGCCGGGCACGACTCAAGCCCACAAGAGGACGGGCCGGTTTCTGGGATTATCCCAAGCCTTGTTGGGTTCCCAAGGTTACTTAATGGCCGCGAGCATAAAGGCCACACGGTTTGGATGGATAATTTTTATAATTCACCAGCACTTGCGCGTGAGATGAAAGTTCGGGGGTTCGATTGTGTCGGTACAATTCGCACAAACCGGAAGTACATTCCGACCGAGCTTTCATCTCTACCCAAGAGTGACATGGCGATCGGTCAAGTGTGTCGTTGCACTTCAGGGGATGTTGATTTCATGGTATAGAGAGATAAGAACCGCGTTGCTCTTATCTCGACATACCATGGCTTAAGCAACCGTGAAGTGTAACGACACACTCAAGCCCTCCATAATACCTGACTACAATGTCTGTATGGGGGGCGTTGATCGTAAAGACCAAATGGTCGCCATGTATCCGATTGAGCGCAAGCGCAATCGGATCTGGTACAAAAAGTTTTTTCAACGCCTCCTAAATGTTAGTGTTTTAAATGCCTACATATTACACAAACCACAAGATCGCCTAAATTTGAGCCACCGGAGTTTTCGGAAATCTTTGGTGGCTCAAATTTTTGAGCGGCATTCACCACCAGCACCACAAAGTGGGATTCCACCCGCTGCAGCCGGGCATTTTTCGGCTCAGTACGATTTCCTGGCCAGAAAAGTGCACGAGCGGCAGCGGCGTTTCTGCAAGGTGTGCAAATCACGAACGAACTGCTATTGCAAAATGCGCAATGTCCCACTTTGTGTGTTCACATGCTTTGAGCCATACCACACTCCACAGTAACACTATACAATAACACTATGTACAGACACTGGTTATTTAGACACTAACATTTATGTCAAGTCTGAAAAACTGCTTTATAATAATTATCCATTCAAATTGTTTGGGATGTAGACAAATACAGCTGCCAATTTTTTTTTAAATACCACTTTTTAAATTGTTTGTAAAATAATTAAAAAAAAGTAGCGTTATGTGGTTATAAAGTTTCAGATATTTTGTCTTTTTATTCGGATTGCAAACGTCATTGTTTTGATATTACTACACTTGAACTGTATATGTATGTGAGAATAACCGATCTATCCATTGTTTATTATTTTACTTAAGTTTGCTCTACTCATATTTTACATTAATGTAATGTGTAGCTCATTATTCTCTCATAGTGAACACTTTATTTTTTTTATTTTAAATTTTTTATTTATTATTATAATACATATGTATATAGATATAGCTTAATTATTGTCCAAAATAATATTGCAATTTTTACGGAAACAAGTTATATCGAATTTGACTTACTCGTAAAAGTTATAAACAAAAACCACCTCAAGATATATACTTTTTTAGCCTCACTTGACCAAAATGGACGATTTTTCGCTATCTTTATCAGCATTTTACTCGAAATATTTCTTAGAAGCATATATGTTTTCTGTTCGAATCGAATGTATTGTTCTAAGTTAATCTTAGAAAATATGTTGTGGCAACTTCGACAAACTAAAAGACGCACCTATAATCGTCGTATTTAGGGGCGCACGCTAACCGGTTGAATCGACTAGTTGCCTTGGCGCCCGCGCCTCAACGCTCCGCGCGGCGCGCGCGCATCCACGGCCCGCTACCGCTCGGTCACGACCTACAGTTGCTATCGGTTACTGACGGCGAATGCACGCGCAAATTTTCTCTCGTTTTTCCGCTATATCTTACGCTGTCTTTAATCCTAATCACTTCGCGCTTGCTATACATTATAACTTTCATTCTTCTACTACTGTGTCACCTGTATTCTTCATCTATAACCGCTATTGTGCTTGCTTGTTTCCTGTACTGCAAAAATAAACTGTATCTGTTATACGCCGTTATGATTTCAAACTGCCTAGGGGAGATAAGCCTAAATCGGGTACCCCGCCTAAATCGGGTACCCCGCCTAAATCGGGTATGCTTGTTTGGGTGCGTGTTACGTCTATTAGTGAGAATGTACGAGTGCAGCGAGGTGGCGTGACAGTCGGCCAATCACAGGCAGTCGGCTCTCCACTGTGACGCAAGCGCTTGCAAGGTAAGATTGAAAACAATATTTTTGATGGTTTTACTAAAAAAAAATGACTTTTGGTAACAGTGAATACTCAAATATTGTATGGATTATGTTTACTTAAGTTTTGTGTTGTGATTTTGTAAGGAATTATGCACCTAAATTAAAAAAAACTTGTGGCGTTCCTGCATTTGGTTTTGAGGTTATGGCGGTTAAAAATAAAAACATGCGTTTGGGCATAACGGGTAGGGGTAAAACGGGTATGTACCCGATTTGCCCTAGTATGGTCATGTAAGTAGTTTGGGTGGTTGAAATGAGGTTTTAATTAAGATTTTTGGTTTGTTTTTTTCTAGATGGTTAACAAATATAAAAGAAAAACCTCTAATGCATCATGGGACGAGGCAGTTATGAAACTTGCTATGGAAGAAGCTAGCAAAACCTCAGTGAAAGGTGCGGCTAAGAAGTACGGTATAAACTTATCCACGTTGCAGCGGCACATCAAAAAAGGATGCCCGAAGAAGAAACTTGGCAGGTACACAACTGTATTCACGGATCCTCAGGAACTCGAGCTTCTTGAATATGTGTTTCATATGGAAGGTTTGTTTTTTGGACTGACCAAGAAAGAATTCTTAGAACTCGTGTACCAATATGCCGAAAACAACAATATTCCACACCCATTCAAAAATGGAATGGCAGGTGAAGATTGGTACATTGGGTTTAAAGTACGACATCCTGATTTAAGTCTACGCCGTCCAGAACCGACGTCATTAGCACGCGCTAGGGGTTTTAACAAACCACAAGTACAGAGGTTTTTCGATTTGCTAGAGGGAGAGATCGATAAACATAAAATTGACGCGACGCGCATTTACAATGTTGACGAAACTGGAATTCAGACTAATAGCAACAAGCCGCCTAGAGTTCTTAGTAGATCAGGAAAAAAACAGGTTGGTGTGATATCTAGTGTCGAGCGTGGTAAACTCACAACAGTGGTTTGCTGTTGCAATGCAGCAGGTGCGTTTATACCCCCATTTTTAATCTTTGGGAGAAAGCGAATGGTGCCAAGACTTCTAGATGGCGCTCCACCTGGATCAGTCGCAAGCTGCACAGACAACGGCTGGATAAATGGCCCAACATTCTTAGACTGGCTTCGACATTTTGTGGCTATGACTAGGCCAACTAGTGACCAAAAAATAATTTTAGTAATGGACAATCACGTGTCACATAAATATTTAGAAGTCCTGGATTATGCTTCAAAGAACAATGTAATTTTTATGTCTTTTCCACCACACACAACGCACCGATTACAGCCTTTGGATACGTGTGTTTACGGACCACTTAAAAATTATTTCGAACAAGCTGTTTCGGTATTTCAGCGTACCCACGTCGGGCGCATTATTTCACAGTATGACGTGGCCAGATTGTTTGGTGAAGCCTACATGAAAGCGGCCAGTGCCCATAACGCAATAAAAGGGTTTTCATCTACTGGCATTTGGCCAACCAATCGGAACGTATTTGATGAAAGTGATTATATGCCATCTACTTTGACAGACAGGCCGGAGCCAGCTACTGGAAATGAGGAGTCGGCAAATATTCAACCCGCTGTGTTGAATATCGAGATACCTACTAACGATAACACCGATATTACAGAAACACCGACTATTTTAAGCGAAACAGCAGAAGTGACAGCAGGACAAACTGAAGAAACAGCATCTGAGATGCAGTCCAACAATTCTCCGCCACTAGTAGCTGACACAGACTTGGAGTTACAGGTTACTGAAGTCAACAGGCCCACAACTCCGGAAATGCAGCCGTCACCACCAATAAAACAGCATAAAACTCCAATAGACATCAGACCACTCCCTCAAATCACACCGAATATAACTACACGAAAACGTAAGGCACAAAAGGCTGAAATACTAACAAGCACACCAGTAAAAGAGGAACTAAGGGAAAAAGAAAACAAAAAGAAGAAACCTACTAACACTAAACTTAAGGCAGTGAAGAAAAATTTAAAGGAACCCAGCACTAATAATAATACATTTGTTAACACTAAGTCTGAACACCACGCATATAATTTAAAAAATAACGAGTTTAGTATTTTTTTAAATCCCACGACTGCAAATGAAGTTTTCAATACTATTCATTCGTTAAAAAACTCTAAGTGCGCAGGATATGACGATATCAATTCAGACTTGCTGAAAAGTATTGCGCTGTTTATAGCTGAACCTTTGGCACATATAATTAATCTATCCCTTGAACAAGGATGTTTTCCAGATAAACTTAAATTATCTATTATAAAACCGTTACATAAAAAAGGGTCGAAACTCGATAGAAATAATTATAGGCCTATTGCACTAACCCCTGTTCTGTCCAAGGTTTTCGAAAGGATTATGTATAAAAGAATCTTAAACTTTTTGGATAAATATGACATTTTGGCAAAAGAACAATTTGGATTCAGGAAATGTAAATCTACACAATTGGCCACTTTCACTTTAATAAATCGTATTATCAATAATATTAATGATAGAATTCCCACATCTGCCTTACTATTAGATCTAAGTAAAGCATTTGACTATGTGGATCATTCCTTGCTCATTTCAAAATTGGAGTCCTATGGAATTAGGGGTTCATGCTTGTCATGGTTTCGGTCATATTTGCAAAATAGAAAACAGCTTACTAGAATAACTAAATTTGATAACAATTCTAACAGTGTAGTTAAATTCGATTCTGAATTGAGAATAAACTATTTTGGAGTGCCTCAGGGAAGCATCTTAGGGCCATTGTTATTTCTTATCTACGTTAATGACCTTCCACGCGCACTTACACATGACTGTGTCTTGTTCGCAGATGATACAACAATCATCTTGGATTGTAAAAACAGGAATACATATGAAGCTGAAATAAATAAAACTTTAGACGATGTTATTAAATGGCTTGATGTTAATAAACTAAAAATAAATATAGAAAAAACTAAATTAATTAATTTTAAAACATATAAAAGTAAACATACACATTTAAATATAGGTTACAAAAACACTCTAATACAACAGATACAGAGTGCAAAATTTTTAGGTATAACTCTAGACACACATTTCTCGTGGAAGGAACATATTAACAGTATATGCAAGAAAATTAACAAATTTGTCTTTGCACTTCGAAAAGTAAAAGACGTAACATCGAGGCAAACTTCTTTGATGGTTTATCATGCTTATATCTGCTCCATAATACGATATGGCATAGTTGTCTGGGGAAATTCTTCCGAAATCATGAGGGTTTTTATAGCCCAGAAGAAGTGCATTCGTGCATTATTTGGCATGGAATGGTCAGAATCCTGTAAAGCCGTATTTAAATCAAAAAATCTTTTAACTGTTCCAAGTATTTACATTTATGAAGTTGCAAAATTTGTAAAATACCACAAATATCTGTTTGTTACCAACGATAACACGCATAAACGCCCGATCACTCACCTGCCGATAAAAATGCCAGTCCCTAAGTTAGAGCTCTATAGGAAAAGTTGTGCTTATATGGTGCCGCTTATATTTAACTGCTTGCCTAAAGGGATTATTGATTTACCATACAAACCATTTTGTTGTGCCTTACGAAAGTGGTTAATTCAAGAGAGTTATTATTCTACCAAAGATTTCCTTAATGACAGCTCTTGCAGATATAGAGCTTATTAAAGCATTGTATCAAAGTAATAAGTAAGTTCTTCCTTATATTCGATCCTTTATTAATGTTCATTGTATAATTAAGTATGTAGTCACTAGTGCATATCAGTAAAAATAATGTAATAATGTTTGCATGCCCGTACCAGGGTGAAATATGTCATGTTCTGTATTATTATTTAACAACTTTTGTACCATATTTCAAGCAAATAAATGATATCTTATCTTATAAGAAGGAAGTAATAGCTTGTTGTAGTAATACCAACAAGAGACAGGTAAGATCCAAACGTGGTCCAAAAAACAGTCAGAATGACAAAATTGAATACGCTTGCTTAGTCTGTGCTGAACTATATACTGAACCACCTCTAGAAGATTGGATCAGGTGTGACGATTGTGACATGTGGGCTCACGAAGCGTGCACTTCATATTCTGGCAGAGGTAATTATTACTGTGATGCCTGCCAAGAGTAATTTAGTTTTTATTTAATTCTTATTTACTAGTTTTTATTTAGTTGTTTTGTTCCACCGATGATTTATAATTTAAACAAGATTAAAGATTGAATACGGGTCTAATTAAACATTTAGGAAGTTTTAATGAGCAAATATAAGTGATCTCATGTTAAAGTATTTTGTAAAACTATAAAAATAAGTTGATTGTTCTCATTATATAGCCTTTACCCGTTATGCCCTGATGAGGTATTGTACCTGATTTAGGCCCCCTATAAGGGCAAAACGGGTATTTGGAAGGGTCTCCTAATTTCTGTTTTTCTAAGATTGTTGAAGAGAATGGTTATGTATGTTTTTTTTTTTATATACTATATTAAATAAACATTTCCTTTAGTAAAACTATTTGGTACATTTTACGTTTCTAAGTATTTTTTATTTCACATGTCCCTTAGCGTACCCGTTTTAGGCTTACCTCCCCTACATAAGACATCACACCCCAAGGATCTTCTACAATGTATTTACTTTAATATTAACAACATACTAACAAATAGCATTAGTTTTTACGAGTACTGTTTTTTGTGCCCAATTTCAGTACTAATTTTGATTCACTTATACGCAATATATATTAAGCACACCATTGTGTGGCTTTTGTTACTTGTAGCTGATAAGGTCTAGTTACTGTAAACAAAAAATCTCCGGCACAGACGCCAGAGTTAGTGTAAACAAGAAATATGACGCCCACTTACGATAGCAAACTGAGCGGCCATTTTTTGTGCTTAGTTTTCAAACACGAATTGTGTAAAATAAATGTATGAAGACACGTGGTGTTGTTGTAATAACTTTTTAATGTGTTAAATCTTTAAATAAAACAAAATATACCATAGCAGAAGGGTTTTTTTTTATGAAAACAGTCAACTTTAGGTTGCCCTATATTGAGTGACGTATTTTAGCTTTATTTTAATATAAATGGGATAATAATGTAAACAAATACATACGTCAATCTTTTATTAATATTCCAATTAGAATGAAACATTGGCGGTGCCAAACCACCGTCTGTGCGCATAGCGGGATCCGGTTATACAGATATACGTCAAACGATGTTTTTAGACAGCTCACTGACAAGAGGTCCCCTCATCTGTGAGCCTAACCGTTTCCCGGTATGCGTGATTCAAACGCCGTCTGTACGCGTACCGGGAATCGGTTTGTGTTCAAGGTTATCGTTACGCGCCGATAATAACGTTAGTGTTCCGTTCCCTTTCAAACTTAACATATTGCTTATGAAAGAGTAAGCTAACAAGTGACGCTTAACTTTCGCTTGTTATTGGCCGTAATACGACGACAACGTCTTTTAAACATCGTCACACTACAGTCGTGTCGCGTCACCACCCGCGTTAGTTATCGACAGGTTTTTTTGTGTGCAGTTTTGTGTTAAGTGCATTTAAGAGTTATTACAACATGGAACAGTAAGTAATGTTTAATTTCTTTGATTACTATCATAAGTGCGTTATTAGAATATTGTTAAAATCGGTCTGTAACATGAGTGTTCTGTTTATAGAACTGTAAGCATGATTTTGTTTTGGCCATATTTTAATCAAAACGTGATAATATTATGGTTTTATGTTTCTAATTGCACACCCATTTAATGAATTTTGTAAAGATGTAAAGTGTAACGTATATTTAAATCTGAAATGCATAATTTTTGATGAAATTCGATGTTAGGTACTCATATACCGGGACCCGGTATGGCCAAAGACGGGGTATTTCGTGTGTTTGACAGTTAATTCTTGGGTGCGAGAACTCTATGGAAAAGGCTGTATTTTCAACTAGCTATTGCCCGCGACTACGCTCGCGTTAATTTAGATTTTGTCAAAGAAATCCATTTTTATTTTTTTATGTAATTTACAGCCCCTAATGTATCTACCCTTTGGAGATTAAATGTTACAAAATCGCGATATACGTGTTGATTTACTTGTAACTAGAAGCAGGTGTACGAAATTTCGTGTGTCTAACTTTAAAAATAACGAACTATCATACAAACGTTCATCCCTTATATATGCCCCCTATATATACCCCCTTAGGGTTGAAATTTCCAAAAATCCTTTCATAGTGGTCGCTTATCATAAATCAGTCAGTCAGGGCAAGCACGTAAAAATATTTTTACGTGCTTGCCCTGACTGACTAAAATAAAAACAAACAAAAAACAAATTATGATAGTTAAAAAATATCTCAATATAATTATATCTTCACAAGCATACTCATTGTTTTTTAATTGAAATTGTTAAAATATAATGTATGATTAAATGTCACGCCTTGTATAATAAATTTATATTATCTGTGGTTGTGCACTACAGCGCCACTGTCTTCTGCTTAACATATTTTTTCATTTAAGTTGTACACACAGTTTCTTATCAATAAATAAGTTTAATACTAATAATAGTATCTTTGTCCACAAAAGTTAACATGGTAGCAGTCAATGGTTGTTATTGATGTGGACATAATTCGTCAGTAATACGAACCGGCAAAAACTTAACCTAAAAGTGCACGTGAACATTTTCTTCTTTTCGAAAAATAAGACTCAGTTCAACAAAATAAACGTTGAAAATGTCTTCAAACAACTCACTAGCCGTGATTGAGAAACTAACCGGTCGGGAGAACTACAACACCTGGAGATTCGCAGTTAAAACCTACCTCGAGCATGAGGAGCTATGGGATTGTATCGAATCGGAAACAAGCGACCCTGTTGATCCAAAACGCGACCTGAAAGCAAAGTCAAAAATTATCTTATTAGTGGACTCAGTGAACTACGTCCACATACAGGGGGCAACCTCCGCAAAAGAAGTTTGGAATAAATTGGCAAGCGCCTTTGATGACTCGGGACTGACACGTCGCGTGGGACTGCTACGAGATCTATGTACAACTAATCTAGATGGATGCAGCAATGTAGAAGAATATGTAAGCAAAATAGTGACCACAGCTCACAAGCTCCGTAATATTGGCTTCAAAGTAGACGACGAGTGGTTAGGCACACTACTCCTCTCCGGTCTTCCAGAAAGTTATAAACCTATGATCATTGCCATAGAAAGTTCAGACATGACAATAAGTGCAGACTCCGTTAAAGCCAAAATTTTACAAGATGTCAGAATGACTGATACTAACTCGAATGCATTTTCTGTAAATCATAGAACCAAAGGAAACCAAAATAAACCATTCAACAAGGGACCTCGGTGCTTCAATTGTAATACATATGGACATGTGGCTGCTCAGTGCAAGTCAAAAACAAAACAGAAGAAACCACAAAGTTCAAGCTATGCTGCTGCTTTCATAGCTTCTGCAAACTCTGGTGGTGACTCATGGTTTATTGACTCTGGTGCGTCAATGCACATGACCAAATGCAATAAAATGCTGAAAAATGAAAAAACATCTATCATAAAAACAATAAAGGTAGCAAATGACAAGTTATTATCGGTTCACAGTTCAGGACAGTTGGTTTTAGACATATGCAATGATAAAGGTCAGTACAATGAAATATTGTTCCAAGATGTACTTCATGTGCCGGAGCTGGCCACAAACCTACTATCTGTTAGTCAGATCATCAAGAATGGAGGTCAAGTAAAATTTAATAGCAAAGGCTGTGTTATAATGAATAAAAACAATATGATTGTTGCTTCTGCCAGTTTAATCAACAATATGTACCGGTTGAATGTAAAAAGTGAACATGCATACATATCAGATGTTGATGAACAGGATGTTTATATATGGCATCAACGCATGGGCCATTTGAATTTTCAAGATTTGATTAAAATAGTAGAAAACACTAATGGTGTTAAAATATCTAAGAAGGACAATAAATTAACTTGTATAACATGCTTAGAAGGGAAACAAAAACGATTACCATTTAAACATAGTGAATCTAAAACTACAAAATTATTAGAATTGGTGCATTCAGATATCTGTGGTCCAATGGAGACTAGATCTCTAGGAGGTGCAAATTATTTCATGACGATTATTGATGATTATTCTAAAAAGGTATTTGTATATTTTTTACATAAGAAGTCAGAAGCTTTAGAAAAATTTAAAGAGTTCAAAAATGAAGTGGAAAAACAGTTAGAATGTCACATTAAATATCTACGCTCGGATAATGGCCTTGAATATGTCAACTCTAGCTTCTCTGAGTTTCTTAAAAGTAATGGAATAATACATCAAACCACTACTCCATACACTCCTGAACAAAATGGAGTGGCAGAACGCATGAACCGAACACTAGTAGAAAAAGCAAAGTGTCTCTTAATTAATGCCAACTTACCTAAAATGTACTGGGCGGAGGCTATACACACTGCTGCTTATCTCACCAACAGGTCACCAACAAGATCACTGAAATATAAGACTCCAGAAGAAATATGGACAGGAAAGAAACCAAATATACATCATTTGAAAGTATTTGGATGCGAAGCTATGATTCATCTTCCCAAAGAAAAAAGGAGAAAATGGGATCCCAAGGCTCGAAAAGCAGTATTTATAGGATATTGTGATCATACAAAAGGCTACAGATTTTTATTACCAGGTTCCAGAACAGTAATAAAAAGTAAAGATGCAGTGTTCCTAGAATCAACTGTAAAGAGAAATTATGTTCCGGTAGAGTTGACGATAGACAGTTCTATGAATGATTTATCTTCTGAAATCTCAAATGCTGATGAAACGTCACAAACTACTGTGTTTGTAGTTTGTGACGTTTCATTTTTTATTACGATTATTCCTCTGAAATAAATACCTCATCAAGTAGTGAATACTCACCAAACCAAACATTTGAGACACCTCCTCCATCAAACATCACTCTGAGACCCAGAAAAAGAGAATTAGCTGCAAAACTGAATGATGAACAAAGCTACTTGTGTTATAATGAAGATGTTAGTGTTCCACTCAATTACAGTGAAGCAATTGCATCACCTGATTCAGAAAAATGGAAGACATCAATAAGAAAAGAACTCGAAGCTCATCATCAGAATGGAACTTGGACATTGATAGAAAAGCCTCAGAATGCCAAACTAATTGGAAGCAAATGGGTATTCCGAATAAAAGATGATACAACAGGTCCTCGATATAAAGCTCGACTGTGTGCTAAAGGATATGCACAACAGGAAGGGATTGATTATGATGAAACCTTCTCACCAACCGTCAGGTATGACTCTATTCGATTACTAATATCTATTGCAGCCCAAGGAAAATTGGAGATCATCCAATTTGATGTCACCACAGCCTTCTTGTATGGGCAACTGAATGAGAACATACTGATGACGCCACCTGAGGGACTGGACTGCAAACCAAACATGGTATGCAAACTAGTTAAATCTCTATATGGATTAAAGCAAGCACCCAGGTGCTGGAATCATAAATTTGATTCAGCCTTAAAAAGGCTTGGATTTGAGAAAAGTAATGCAGATCAATGTGTGTATATTGCACAAATAAAAGGGCTTAAATGCTACTTATGTCTATATGTTGATGATGGATTATTACTCTGCAGAGATAAATCAGTGATTATGGAAGTGATCAACGATCTTAAATCTAATTTTGATCTAAAAGTATGTCCTCATTTAACAAACTTTATTGGTATGCAAATTAAAAGACATGAAAATGGTATTTTCATTCATCAAACAAATTATATCAACTTATTATTAAAGAAATTTAACATGCAAAATGCGAATTCCAACAGTATTCCTGCTGATCCTCATGTGAAACTCCAGAAAGCAGATGCCGATAATCCGAAAAAGGATCATCCATATCGAGAAGTAGTTGGATCTCTAATACATGCGGCTACTGTAAGCAGACCCGATATAATGTTTGCTGTAAGTCAGGTCAGTCGATACTTACATTCTTATGATGACTCACACTGGAATGCTGTAACGAAGATATTAAAATATCTGAAAGAAACTAAAGATTACGGTTTAAACTATATATCTGAGCCAGAGAATTCCGATTTAATTGGATATAGTGATGCTGATTTCGCTAATGACATAGAGACCAGGAGATCAACAACTGGGTATGTTTTTCTCAAAAATGGAGCTGCTGTCACATGGTCTACACAGCGACAACAAACAGTGGCTTTATCAACTACCGAATCAGAATTCATGGCTATATGTGCAGCCACCAAAGAAGCTATCTGGTTAAGACAGCTACTTTGCGATATCTGTGAATACAAGCAGAACTCTGTGTGCATAAACATTGACAATCAGAGCGCTATAAGTGTTATTAAGAATAGTGAATTCCATAAGAGATGTAAACACATTGATATTAAGTACAATTTTGTTAAAGAGAAATACCATAACAAGACAATAAGTTTAAATTATGTACACAGTTCTAACCAATATGCTGATATTTTTACAAAAGCATTGCCTAAAGATAAATTTAAATTCATGAAACATAATATTGGAATGTCAAAGTTTGTTACTTAATTGTTGCTGGCAGGTATAAAATATGTCAATAGTCAGTGACTCTCATTGTTTGTAATTCATTTCTATTATAAGGCTCGAATTTAGGAAGAGTGTTAAAATATAATGTATGATTAAATGTCACGCCTTGTATAATAATTTTATATTATCTGTGGTTGTGCACTACAGCGCCACTGTCTTCTGCTTAACATATTTTTTCATTTAAGTTGTACACACAGTTTCTTATCAATAAATAAGTTTAATACTAATAATAGTATCTTTGTCCACAAAAGTTAACAGAAATGATCTCATTTTTTCTTGTTAATTTACAATAAGGTATAGTGTATTTCTATTCTAAGAATAGGAAATAATAATCTTGTTTTATTTTTTATCACCCGCCCTAAAAGTTGTATAAGTTGATCAAGGTGTAATAAACACTGAAAACCTCTTACGCCAGTTTTGTCGTCAACATTCAACTATTAATTCTTTGTATGTACCTCCCCTGTATTCATCTAGACTGCCTATATTAGACAGTAAGTATCAGCACGCACTTACAGCAATTAAAGAGTGTCATACCTGCAGATTGTCACTTATTTTACGATAATTTGCCATTTAAGAAAGTAAAGTTTTATTGATCTCATTTTTTAACAAAGACCTCAAAGTGCAATTTTTATTCTACTCAGAAGTAATATTATTATACATTTATTTCGTTTATTCATTTTTTGTTTTACTGTTAATTAGAAAGTATAGGGTACTTTGTAATTAACAGTAAAACTAACTACAACAAGGTATTTTTAACATATTAAACTATAAAGAGCTATTTTTTTTAACATTATGGGGATTTATGCTGTTATTTTCTTGTATATTGTTGATTACCTAATGTACCGATGATATTATGTGCCAAAAATTAGCTGAAAAGTTGACTAAATAAATGATAATAAGATTTTGATTGTATTCTTTTGTTTTAATTCAGCGGACAATTCCGCGTACGTTACATATAAAAACTTATTTTGATTTTATTTGTCATGATAAATCCGCGAAAGTCGATTTTCTAATTCATCCATACATAATTATTGTACATAACTGAGGCGTATAGTTGCAAAATCCCCTAAAACAGTTTTATTTATAAATTAACTTTTTTACATCAACGGCCAGTATTTCAAATTCTCTTTGAAATAAGAAAAAGAAATCTTAGCAAAACCCACTAAAAGCGTACAAATTTACAAAGGCTAATTCGTGTTTAGTAGCAAAAACCGCTATAACGACATGTTTCACTTTCAAACGGCCCTAAAACCAAATACACCAATCAGAGCGCTTCATTCATTCATTCGCAATATGGCGATTTCTGTTGTTGTTGTGGAGGATTACGTGTGGTATTATTGTGTTTTTAGTGTTAAATAATGGAGGAATTAATGCAATATGTTAAAAAATCGGAACTTGGCAAGTCCAGGAAACGTCCTGTTATAAAATCTAAGTGGAAACGAGAGGTAGAACGTGAAAAAAGGTATGTTGAATGTTTACTATAAATGCACGTTGTGTTAGTTTAGGATGGCGTAATACAAGCCTGCGATAGTAGCACTAATAAAAAAGCCTTTAAAATATTACTTATTGAATTTCATTGGGAAAAGATAAAATGATACATATATAGTTTTTTTTTAGATTTAATTAGTTCTTTGTTTAGTGAGTCGAGTTTTAATTTTAATTTGTTTCTTTCAGGCACAGGGCTCCGGGTTTTCCAACATATCCTTCATGTAATCACAATCAAAAGGCATTTAAATGTAAGGGACTATGCAAATGATCAGAAAATTTTACGAGAAATTCTACAAATGTCCCACCGAAATTACCCAAGACAATTTAATTTAAAATTTTTGCTCAGTACAAGAACCAAAACGTATTAAAAATGAAAGCAATCGAAAAAAGGCTATGAAATACTACATTTTAGGGAATAAAGGTTTCAAAGTTCCAGTGTGTCAGAAAACATTTATGGGTGCTCTGTTAGTTAAGAAAGATCGAATACAGGGTGTTTTGAAACGATTTCATGAAAGTGGAGGACAAATGCCTCAAGAAAATCGGGGCGGGGATAGGAAAACTGACAAGTTTATTGCTAGAAAATTGTCTGTTCAGAGGTTCATTGAATCATTTAAAGGCCAAGAGAGTCACTATTGTCGATCTAAAAATATGAATAGAGTGTATCTTTCGTCAGAACTAAACATACGCAAAATGTGGCGTATGTATAATCAATCTCATGAACCGGACTTACAAGTAAAACAACATTTTTTCAGAAAAATCTTTAACCAATGCTATAATATCGGGTTTGGAACACCAAGACCGACGTATGTTCAACGTGTACAGATATTGGGGAACGTTTAAAAACAGAAACAGATACGTCAAAAAAAAATCAATTAATTATTGACAAACGTATTCACAGATTGAAATACAAAGCATTTTACAGCATACTGCGGGAAGAAGTT
Organism: Abrostola tripartita; assembly: GCA_905340225.1. Classification (NCBI taxonomy): domain Eukaryota; kingdom Metazoa; phylum Arthropoda; class Insecta; order Lepidoptera; family Noctuidae; genus Abrostola; species Abrostola tripartita. The sequence goes on from HG996504.1 coordinate 6,712,134, forward strand.
GATGGGCTTTTGACAATTTCTTTTGACTGCCAAAATAACCAAGCACTTCCTAAATAACCGGATCAGTCTGCTTATTATAGCAGACAATTTAGTTTCTACCACTTCGCTATAGTAGCAGGGAACTCGAAGGCAAAATTGACGCCAAATAATGTTTATTCCTATTACTGGGACGATACAACCCACGCAAAAGGCAGTAATGAAATTATCAGTGCTGTATACCACTTTCTGCAAAATATTAATATGACTGACAATATTAAGGTATTAAGAATAATATCAGATGGATGTTCTGGACAGAACAAAAATACCGGCATGATCTCAATGCTCGGTAAATGGCTTTACTTGGAATCGCCAAGGCACCTTAAAAGAATCGAATTGATTTACCCAATTGTTGGTCACTCATTTATTCCCCCAGACAGGGTATTCGCCAAAATTGAAAAGGTTTTAAAAACTAAAGAAGTCATTACATCACCAGCTGAATATGTGTCCGTATTGCAAGAGCATACAAAATGTACAGATTTAGCATAAATTCCTGTATATGACTGGAAGACTAGTTATCAAAATATTATAAAGTCTACTACTAGTTGGCATTTTGCTTTCATGAAGTGTAAACGAGTTTTTATTACCCGGACTAAGACTGAAAATGTATTTGTGCAAGGCGAAGTTAACTACCGGGCAGAAAACAATACAAAAATGACGATTACCAAGAAAAACAAAAAAAATTACCATGGTACACCCTAATATCATTCAACCTAATAAAATAATTCCGAATGCTGCCAAATTACAAGATGTTTTGAAATGATTAAAAACCCATTTTGGTGATAATTGGGAAACCTTGGACATATTAATTTTTTATAAAAAAAATTAAAGAAAGAGCAGAAGGGCAACCGGAAAATCACCTTAGTACCTTGTCTGACTTGTGTGAGCCTGGATTTACAGAAAATATAAGCTATGTGTAATTTGAATCAACTAAGCAAAAATAAAAAGTTTTAATTTCTTTCATACATACTTGTTTTATTATACCTAATATACTAACCACCATTAATCCTAAAAAATATTGTGATTGATCGTTTCTTGTTAACATTAAACTATGCATAAACCCATCCACGTTTAATTTTATGTTGCTTGCAAAGTCCCCTAAAACGTAACGAGTCAATATCAAATACCACTATGTATAATGAATGATGAGTTTCAAAATCCACTTAAATGTAACAATTTTATTTAATATCCTTTTTTATATAACTATATTGACAGTTCTAATTTTCTCTTTGATGTTATCGTACTTCTTTTCGTAAAAATGTTAACAGGTGCCATTAGTACTGTGCATTATTAAGTAATAAAGTAAAAAAAATACTTCCTCATCTTTTTCCCAGGATCGTTTTAGGGGTTTTTGCAACTAAACGCCTCATTGCCTACAATATTAAGAGGCATATTATAATTTGACAATTTAAAAGTTTAAACAATAGAAAGTCAAGTAGTTTAGTAAATATTACGTTTTTCCTCGCTCCTGTAAAATTCACTGCACCTACCTTACGCGGTTTTTAACACTGTTAGTTCTGCGGTTTCAGAATATCACCGACGATATGTTTCAGTGCAGCTGGAAACTACATGCCACCTATGCTTATCTTTCCTAAAAAAGGATGAATCCAGAGCTGATGGCGAATTCACAAGCTGGTGCTTGGGGCACATGTAGTGATTTGGGCTGGATTACTTCCGAGCTGTTCCTCCAATGGTTTAAGAGATTTGTGTTGTAATAATGTATTTGTAAGAGATTTTCAGTGGAGCATCTAAAGAGAGACCCGTGCTTCTAGATGGGCACAGTACCCACACTCAGAATATTGATCAATGAAGCCAGAGCTCATGGTGTTATAATCTTGTGTTTTCCTCCACACACGATACACCGTTTACAAGTAGCGGATGTTGCGTTCATGCGACCATTGAGCGTTTATTATGAACAAGCCGTTACAGCCTGACTGCGTTCTAACCCTGGACTTGTCGTTAGGTACTATATATATATGTCGGAGACACGTTGTCCTCTCGGTCACTCATTGTGGGCATAAGCTGGGATACGGGTGAGTAATAATGTCTTCGTAGGTTAATTAATTTGATTTATTTAGGTAGGTAATGTACGCAGCAATCACAATGCTGCCGCAAATTTTCCCTTAACAATCAATGCAAACAGTAACAAGTCATCCCTGTGACTTTAAAATAATCTAACGGACAGTCATCCCTGTGACTACCAACTTAACAGACAGTCATCCCCGTGACTATAACAATTTAATCAGAAAGTCATCCCTGTGACTATAACAATTTAATCAGACAGTCATTCCTGTGACTATAACAATTTAATCAGACAGTCATCCCTGTGACTGAAGCTTAATTCATATCTGCGTACACAAACATTATCATCCCTGTGATAATAACACAAAAACTGACAGTCATCCCTGTGACTATTGTAATCATTCATTACTTTGATTGTTCAGAGTATTTGCAGCAACGTCAGGAGGTTTTAAAACCTCTTCATTATAAGAATTCGGTAAATTACAGTGTTCATTTAATTCTATGAGTACTTTAGCCTCCGGCATTTTTCTTATTCTATCATGCGCATACTTATACGTCCGCTTAGAATTTAAAGCCTTTAGTAAGTAACGGTCACCATCCAGAACTTCTATTACCTTAAATGGACCCTTAAATTTTGGGTCTAATTTGGTTTGATTTCTCTCTTCATTCTCAATTAATACAAACTCGCCTACAGTGAATTTATTTAGCTTTGCCTTTGAACTATTAAACCTTTTCCTATCATATTCAGCAGATGTTTCTATATTACTTGCCGCACTTTCTCTAAGTACATACATCTAGATCAATAGACATCTCATCATTTTCGATATCGCTAGTCATTAATGAAAGTGGTCTGGCTACCTTACCGATCATAAGCTCCAGTGGTGAGCATTTTGTAACCCTATTGACAGTACAATTGAGAGCCAATTGCACGTCCCCTAGAGAATCCTGCCATGATTTTTCAGAGTTAATCTCTACCGCTGTAAGCATCGACTTTAATACACTCATGACTCTCTCAACTTGCCCGTTCGCACGAGAAGAGCCGGTCGCAATTAAATGAAGGTTTATATTTTTGCTATCACAAAATTCGCGGAAATCCTTGCTTGCAAAACACCTTCCTTGATCAGCAATGATCCGAGTGGGTGTACCGAAAAGAGCTACGCTATTGGTTACCGCTTGTATGCTACTTTTTGTATCGATATTAGTAGTGTGATATAACAAAACAAATTTCGTAAAAGCATCGATTAAAACGAATGCATATTCTTTGCCGTCATTTTTTCCACTAAGTTTACCAGTGGCGTCAATGTGAACCGTATGCCATGGTGATGTAACCTTAGGTATGGAATGAAGCTCGGCTTGCACTTTTCCTGATCGGGACTTAGCTACTTTACATGTCACACAGTTTTCCACGAACCTTTTAACGTAACGCGACATTCCCTCAAACCAATAATGATCATACGCCTTTTCGAGTGTCTTCTCCCACCCAAGGTGAATAATGGATTCATGAATGTTGTTTATGACGGACCATTTTAAAACGTGTGGTACAATCGGAAGACATCGTGTCCTACCATTACGTTGAACCTTCCTATGCAGTATGCCAGATCGAAGGACATATGTGTTGGCTAAACTATCTTCTATCCTATCGTTATGCAAATCATCAACAATTTTAGTTAATTCGCTATCTCGCTGCTGTTCAGCGGCTAACCAATTTGGAGAGAGCTCGACTATATTCACTCGTTTAGGTTCTACTTTACTGCTAGAGCGGTTATTGTTCGATGAGGACGGTAAAGGGTTCCGAGATAAAAAGTCAGCATGTGCCATGCGTTTACCTGGTCTATATTCAATATCGAAATCGAAACACTGAAGATAGGACCACCATCTATGCACTCTAGGTGTTAAGTCGACTTTCTTTTGGGAAGACTTCAGCGAATTACAGTCTGTTACTACCACAAATTTGCGCCCGTGTAAGTATTGCCTAAAATGTTTAATAGCATTTACAACAGCTAGCGTTTCTAACTCGTAGGAGTGATATCGGGACTCCGCGGGAGAAGTACGCTTGCTAAAATAAGCTATGACGTGTCGTTTATCGTTATGAGTTTGAAATAAAATAGCGCCGTACCCCTCTGAACTTGCGTCTGTTTGTAGTTCTATAGGGAGGCTAGAGTCAAAAAATTTAAGAATTGGGTCATTGGTTAATATTACAATTATTTTTTGTCTAATATTTTCATGTTCAGGTTTCCAATTGAAGTTCCCCTTTAGGGACGTTAATCTATAAAGTGGTGCCATTAAACTCGCAAACTGTGCAAATGTGTGTGTGTGAAAATAAGAAGCTAACCCTATGAATTGCCTTAACTGTGTAACGGATTCAGGTGGTGGTAACGCCGTGAGGGACTCTACTTTACGTTTATTTGGCCTAATATTACCGTTTTCCACTTCGTAGCCTAAGAACTCAATTTTTGTTTTAAGAAATGAGCATTTTTTTTTAATTTAAGGAAAAGCCGGATTTTGTAAGTACTTCAAGAACTGTATTAAGTCGGTTTAACCCTTGTACTATTGATTCAGCCTGAATCATCACGTCATCAACGTAAACGATGACGTAATCGCGTGCTAGGTTCCCCAGTGCGTTAACGATAGCTCTTTGAAATACAGTAGTAGCATTTTTTAAGCCAAAAGGCATAGTTATATACTCATACTGACCATCAGGTGTTATAAAGGCCGTACGCTCTATTGACTCCTCATGGCAAGGAATTAGATGAAACCCACTAGCACAATCCAGTTTAGTAAAGTATGTGGCGCCTTGCAAACGCGATATCAAATCTGTAATAATCGGGAGGGGGTATCTATCTGAAATAGTATTCGCATTGAGTTCCCTATAGTCAATACACATCCTATCGGACTCGTCTTGCTTCTTAACTAACAAAGCCGGGCTAGCGAAAGGTGAACAGCTTGGTCTAATTCTGTTCGCGCGTAAAAGTTCATCAACCTTATTTCGCATAATGCTACGTTCCTCAACAGATAACCTATAAGGACGTCTTTGAACTGTCTTACTCGGGTCTTTTAACCGTATCTCTTATTCACCCGTCGTGACACGTGTGGTTGGCATACCGGTTACAAAATAATTTGAATAACGATTTAATATTTCTAAAAGCTGCGGCCTATGTTCAAAGGGTATATCCGTATCAATACAACTAAAATCAGGTGAAGAGTTCTGGATAGCGCAGTTATTAACAACATTACTTTTTAACAATTGAAAACTAGTACTCGTCATCACAATCGAAAATCCTAAATACATTATTTCACGACCAATCAATATTTCACTGCGTAAATAGATGTCAGGTAACACATGTAACAATAATTCTAATGAGTGCTCATTAATTATAACCTCAACTAAAATTTGTTCTGTTGATTTTATACTGCTTTGGCCGATACCAGTTAAGGAAACAATATTACAACTACGTTTCCCACAAATTTTTGTTGCTAAGCTTTCCTTTATTAATGAACACTCAGAACCAGAATCGTAGTGAAAAACATAAGACTCACCGCGATGTTGAAGGTATCCAGTAGGGGTTCTACAACGCAGAGGTCGACCCGACGCTCGGTCTTTGCACTAGCGTCGGTACTGCCGCCGCGGTCACCGGTTCTTGTTATACAGCGGCTCGCCACGTGTCCTAATTCACCGCACTTAAAACATCTAATGCTCGATGGTTTATCTACACGTTGAGAAGTGGAAGCTACGTCAGGTTTCATAGGTGACCTTGGCTTGTTGTTTTTTAATTTCGATCTACATTCAGCCTGCCGGTGACCCAATTTTCCGCAACCAAAACACTTAGGTGACGATTGTTTGTAGAATTTCGCTCGTTTGCTGTCAGAGGTCGACAGCGCCTCTGCTGCCGGCGCTTTTCTTTTTTGATACGTAAACGCCTGTAATTCTTTTTGAAGTTGTTGCCGGGTAGTTATTTCAGTTGTAAAAGCAAGGCGTTGTAGTCGCGAATCATGCTGTGAAATGTGCGCGAGAGTAGTCGCTACGGCGATCTGTTCTTTGGTACAATCTTTCCAACGGCTCATCAAAGAAGTAATAATACGACTCGCACACGCAGCTAGCGACTCGTTATCTTTTAATTTTTCATTTTGTAAATTAATGAGGGTACCTGCACATGTGTCTGTAGATATGAATCTTGCAGTAAATAGATCCTTAAATTCCGTCCACGTTATGCCAGGGTATGATATCTGAGACAACCATGTCGATGCGCTACCTTTCAGGGCCTTGCTGATGATAACAATGAGTCGGCCTCCATGTGGTGGGTTTTCTTCAATACAAATATCCGCCGTTGCACACCACGACCTTGCATCACTTTCTTCTTTATCGGGGTTAAACTCGGGTAGTACGAAGCGATAGCTTGATTCTTGTGGTTGTAATGAGGAAATCAATGCAATCATATTTTGATTCTGTTTCTCGATAAGTTGCCGCCATAATTCTTCACTATTTGATAATTTCTCAACCCGTTGATATCGCACTTCTGATGTCGGAGACACGTTGTCCTCTCGGTCACTCATTGTGGGCATAAGCTGGGATACGGGTGAGTAATAATGTCTTCGTAGGTTAATTAATTTGATTTATTTAGGTAGGTAATGTACACAGCAATCACAATCACAATAGAAATTATTTAATTACACTAAACACTATTCACTCTTTATTTAATACACAGCACAGTTCCTAGGCAAGTAAACTATTCCGTGATCAGTATGAAGTGAACTCGAATTACAGAATGCACGCTCTTTTATTAACGTTTACCCTCCTAAATCTAGGCTCTGTACACGTCATTTGACGTTTGTGTAGTTGACGATCCGTACTCATGACCCGGATGCGACATATAAGTAACTAAGCTAAGTCGCTGAAGTATTTGGAAATGCTTTTGTTCAAGCAACCACTATGTCTACAACAGTAAATGGATGTCGTAAATATGGGATTTGGCCCTATAATCCAAACGTATTTTTTTAAACAGAATTTGCCCCTTTTTTGACAACCAAGATCCAGTTAAATGACGGTCAAACTTCAACAAACCCAAAAGTATTTCCAGATATAAGCAATGTCACTACTGCCCAAATTTCAGACACAGTAGCTGCACAAACAGCTGATAATGCTGCGACTTTTAGTAGAGATGTTATTGATGACTCTTTGCCAGGGTGTTCCCACTGGAGTCCCAGGCTAGTTAATCAGGAGTCAACACCATATCAAACTAAAGACCAACCGGAGACATCACAAGCAGAACAAAATCAATCCGAACAGCAGACGCACTCACTAGAACCAGCTAGAAAACCATGTTTGTCAGGAACCAGAGACATCACAAATACAAATAAGTTAGTCTGTGGGTCGTGTCATGTTGGTGTGAATATGACAATCTTGACCGCCAAGCGTGCCAGTACAAGATACTTCCGCGCGAAGATCAGATTTTGATAAGAGATATCAACTGTAATATACCCTACCGCATTGTGCGTGACACAAAGCGGTAGTAGAACGGTCTTAGCAAACACTACTAGTGTATTGTTTTAGAGTTACAGAAGGATAATCTGCTATTTCAGATCCTGTAAGTATTAATGTGGAGAATGTGGACGAGTCTGTGTTTCCGGAGGCCATGCTAGTTGCCTTGGATAATGATAAACCCTTAGAGTAAAAGTACGGTAAGTAAAGCCCAAATATCAAAAATCTTATTAGCTCAAGGTGGGAAAACACCACATTAAATGATGCTACTAAACAGGTAAAGGACATTATGAAAACATACAAATTTCCCAGTGTTTACTTTTAGAGGCACCGGAACATAATTCAGAGGTCAAAGCCGCTATTAATGAAGCAGCTTGTAATCGGGATCAAATGCTGAAAACCAAACAACAACAATTGGGTATTGCTCTTACTTGTCTGGCTCATGCAATGACCAAGATGAAATAATAATAATATTTTGGGTCAACTCACACACGGTCACCTGATCCCAAACTAGGCAGAGAAAAAAATTATTGTTATTTCTCCTGTACAGCTAGTTACCAGCCCAATGCTATGAGTGTGAGGAACAACAATTTGTTTCTCATAAAGCAGTCGAAGAGGAGAAGGCCGTGTTGGAGCAGTGTGCAGGCCCCAAAGAATTTCTAAAAAGACGAATTGCGAACCAAAGGAAACAAATAAAAAACTGTCTGCTGCACGTAGACAGAAGACTTAGTCGACAGAGGTAGTGTTTAACTTGCTAGCTCGCTTTTAAGATTTATTGAAGTGGACCAATCGTGTCGCAATAAGCATCATTTTCTCATATGGTTGGACTCCTGCGCTGGACAGAATAAAAATTTTAATATCATAGTACTCCAATACTTAATTATGAAGGGCTATTTTAAAATCATTGATCACCAATTTCCCGAAGCCGGCCATTCCTATTTGGACTCTGATAGAGATTTTGGCCGCATCGAAAAGATCATGCGCAAGCATGAGGCAATATAATATGTGTCTGAGCAATATCGAGAGATTCTATGCAAAGCATCTCGAAACAATGTTGTTATGGATATGGCGGATAATTATGGTAAAATCCACGGAGTAAATACAAAGAGGAGATAGCCTAAGCAACTGTGCACTGTGATTCTCAACTAGGTCCTGACGTCATCATGTGGACGTGGCCTTAGTCAGTGTATTGTTGGCGTTCGTCCTGTGCACAACTTTCTGAACGTTCCCATTTTACAGCATTGTTCGCGCTTGACGAAAAAAAGAATGAAGTGTTGTGTTTTGTCTTGTAAAAATTACTCGGATAAATGCTATAATGATGATGGGATCGATCTTCGGGCCCCTGCTATTCTTATTAATGATAAACGACCTTCCTACCGCTCTAAAGCACTCTAAATGTCTATTGTATGCTGATGATTTGAAAATATTCTTAGAAGTTGAATCCGATGCCGATTGCTTGGCCCTTCAAGAAGACATAAATGCAGTCTACAATTCAGGCAAATAAAATGGAATTTAATTTTAGTAAGAGTCGTGTAATGACCTTTGGTCGAATGCGAAGCCCAATTTATGCTGATTACAAACTAGGTGACTGTATTATTGAAAGAGCTACAAGTATAAAAGACCTGGGTGTCACATTTGATCAAAAGTTAACCTTCCATGATCACATGAAAGTAGTGGCTAAGGAATCTTTTCGTAGATTGGGATTTGTTCTCCGTAATACCTATGATTTCCATAGCCAACATGTTATTAAATTGTTGTACAACACGCTTGTGCGCAGTAAATTAAAGTCAAGTGCTGCCATCTGGAATCCACACGAGAGCACGTATGAATTACTTATAGAAAAGGTACAGAAAGCTTTTCTAAGATATTTGTACAAGCGTGTTAACGGTTACTACCCATACCTGTACTCAACCTTATTTTTGCTAGGGAGTCTACGTTATAACTCACTTCAAGTTCGGCGGGTAATGCAGCAAATTTTGATTATTTACAAAATTATTCATGGACAAATTGATGCGCCCGAATTACACGCTGAGGTACTCTCCATTTTCGCTCCTGACAATTATTCCCGGAATCGGAAACACCACCTTTTTGCAATACCATCATGCAGGACAGTCAGTAGAGCAAAGTCCCCTTTACCCCGCACACTTAAACTATTAAACCTATTCCTGGACTCAAAACCAGAGTGTGACGTGTTTGCGAGTATGAGAGGATTATTCTTGTCGGAATGTTTGAAGTTCTGTGAGAGAGTTTAATGAAAGGGTTATTATGTATATTATTGAAATTCTTATTGTTACAATTTTTATGTATTACTAGCTTCCGCCCGCGACTTCGCCCGCGTAGATTTCGAATGTTTTACAGCCTATAACCTTCCTCGATAAATGGGCTATCTAACACTGAAATAATTTTTCAAATCGGACCAGTAGTTCCTGAGATTAGCGCATTCAAGCAAACAAACTCTTCAGTTTTATAATATTATAGCGGACCCGGCTGACGTTGTTCTGCCCCGGAAAAGTAGCGCCACGTACTGGATCGGATTGTGTTTTCAAACCATCCAAGAACCCATTGAAATATACACATAAAATTTCATCCAATTCGGTCCCACGTTTAGGAGCTAGGTAAAAAACACATACTTCCCTATATTTCCCTATATTTCTGTTATCCTGGTACTCATGACATGTGCTATCAATTGCGGAAAATTTACCCCGCGGTTTTATCTGTTTCATTTGCATTTGTGTATTCCTTATTTGTCTTCATTCTGATATCCTAGTACCCAACATTCAAAAATACGGCCGCAGTGGGTAATTTTACAACATTGCGAACCCCCAAACAAAAATCCCCTACGATTGATTTCACAAATACTTCCTTCTGTTATCCTGGTACTCATGACGTGACCTGTCAATTTCGGAGTTTCAAACCTTAATACATATTATTAACAAATCATTTGTATGGGAAAAAGAAGGGCTATTTTTAGGGTTTTTCCAGCAATAATTCTAATTTTTCTCGCCGTAAAAACCATCCTTGAACTTCAACGAACATTTAAAAAAAAGATTTGGCCAAATTGGTCCAGGCGTTGTTGAGTTATGCGCTTACCAACACATTTTGCGATTCATTTTTATATTATAGATTCTAAGACATTGTTCTTGTTATGAATAGTGTAATTGGTTAACCGTTCTATTCAAATAAATAAATAAATGGATGGCATCACATTTCATTTGTAAGTAATTTTATGCGTAATTTATTAAAATAGTTCTAGAAAAATCTCCTAGCGTCGGCGTTTCCAAACATAATCTTGTTGAATTTTCAAGATGGATAACAGACGCAAGATCATGCACATCCTGGAGGTGAGCTACTCCTCACACCGGGGAGATGGGCGGATCATATCGAATGATCGAGACTATAGTTGCTTCATTTCAGAGAGCGGCATTAAAATGAATACTCTCAAGAATTCAATTTCAGCCGAAGGACTTACCAGACTTTTCTGCCAGTATCTGAATAGCACAATCGTTTCCAAATTCCGCGCTCCTCTTTTTGGCGGTGATTGGGACCTGCCCGTTAGGTTCATCACCGCCTTTTCAAGAATGTCAAATACCATCGAAAATGACATTATGCCAAGAATCGATGAACAATCTGACCTACGTGGTTACCAAATGTTTGAACCCCTCGGCACCACCGGTTTAGGACTACCGTTCGTTGGCCCCGTCGCCGAGGAGGACAACGTAGTAACCCCTTTCTTCGCAACTGAAACTGTCGGAAATTTATTACGTACATATATCCACAAGACAGCATGTCCCCAGAAATACTCTGCAATTTCCCGGAGGACTAATAGGATCGATGATAATCCGCACTTGTACGCACCACTTCAGTCTCATGCGAGCCAATGAGGAAATCGCCCCAGCGCCTGGCTTTAACAGCGCCTTTGGAACCATAGATATCGCTCTATCTTCCGACATATCCAATTTGCGCTACACACCCGTTGGTGGTGCTCCCATTACCCTTGCAGGAGGGATGTCGAGGTGGAGTCATACACTCACAAGCTGCAGTAGCCGGAGTGTATAATATCGAATTTATAGGTCTTAGTTGCCCAGGTAACGATCTTAGGCAAATGTTCCAACATTACTCATCCTACATAGACGTATTTAGAAACGCAATGCAAAATATGCCAGCGACCCTTCAGCCATTATTCGTTAATTTCTTACGTACGACGGAAATGGCCACATACGCGATCCGCTTGAGGACGCGCCCTTCATTATATCTTCCCAGCTCGATGAATCTTAGATAAGAAATCTCACCAAAGTCATAACTGCCATCACCGCAACGTCTTAAACTCTCTGCTTAAACACTATGTCTCATCAAAGGTAAATTGTTGAGTTATCCGATAATCCTACCCGACACTAGATGGCGACACTTGGTGTCATGGAAACGAAAAATATTTAAGTAGGTATGTAGAGCTCAGAACTAACATATTTAAATAATATTAATACTGAAATTTGTTCAACATTCATTCCTAAAGACCCTTTAATGGCCAAAATGTTATTTTTGTAGTTTTCATATCATTTTGTAAACAGGCCGCCATCTATCGTCAACTATGAACAACAAACATAAACATAACACATAACAAAAAGACAGGGCCGTAATTAGAAATCAATTATTTTACTGAAAGTCCCGCGGCTGCGGCTGTCTCATAAATGGAAAGTACTTAAAACATTAAATACGCTGTACATAAAAATACAATCTCCTATAAATTAAATATTCTATCTACAATTATTTTATTTATTTAAAGTACTTAAAGCCCACCTTGTTTATTTAGTTAAATTTTAAACGATGTCAGTCTCATTACAAAAAACTAAATAAACATCGGTTTAAGCCTGGCCTTTCAAGTCCAGGCTTATCTGAAGAACCATGGTCTAAATTTGTCCTTATTACAAAAGTTATAAAAACCGTGGTTTTCTTAGCACTGTCATTTGAACCATTGTTTGTATAGCAACCACAGATTAATACAAACATCGTTCGTTCATAATGTTATCATTCTACAAAAACGTTCCATTTGCCCAGAAAAGAAAAAAGTTTAATAATAGACTAATGATTAAATATTCTATAGAAGTGTTAAAAATATTGAGACTATTATTTTTTTGCTTAGATTTTAATATCAATTATATCGTCAACTGTAGTTTTGTTTAGAATGAAGCTTGTTGTATTAGCTAGTAATACAACTAAGTACATCCGTGTAACGAAACGTGACGTAATTCGAACTTATTTGTTTATGAGATGTTTGTTGACGTAATTTAGTATGTTAAAACCAAAAGTATGTAATTTATGCTAGTTTATGTATTGATAAACATAAATAATGCGTTAGAACGGCATTTGTAGTGAAATATATGCGAATATATTGTCATACCGGGAGCCGGTATGGCTCACAGACGAGAGGATCTAATAATTCCTCTTGTGAATCGTATTCTATTATATTTTGTATGATGAACCAACAAAAGCAAATAATATCTGTATTATCGGCTTCAATATCCTCAATATCAAATAAATTGACTATTATAATATCCATGTTCAGGTAAAAACAACAACAATATATGATAACCTAAAAGATGAAATTTGACAGATATGATATTTTAAACCATAGTTCTTTACTTTAAACTAGGGGCCGCCCAGGTTTGGCGTTAGACCATAGAATGGACAATGGTTTTTCGCAGAACCACTTTTTGTAATAACACTTTCCTATAAACCGTGGTTTTTAGAGGTTTTAAACCTTGGTTTTTAGATAAACCGCTTTTTGTAATAAGGCCGTGTATGTTTTAGATTTCCATCCGAGGATAATCTAAGACAGCAATGGATTACAAAAATTAATAGACAAGACTGGTCTCCGACTAAATATACGAAAATTTGTTCTTGCCATTTTAATGATAAAGACTTCATAGTGACAAAAAAAGGCCTTAGAAACACTAAAGAAGGGAACTTTGCCTTGTTTAAAACTGGATATATCGGTTCGTTTCAATGCATTTTGTATTTACCAGTTTCAATTCATTTGGGAAAATTAGTAAACTTCGTATTTATTGTTTTATCCTTTATGTTACAGCTTAAAAGAAAATGTACAGACCCAACAATATCATCACCTAAGCCCTACCACACCTACAAGTGATTTAAATGAATTTCTGATACTGCATGATACGCCAAGAAAGAAGAAGTTAAAGCATGAAATAGCACAACTTCGATGGAAAGCAAGAGCAGACAGATTAAAGATCAGAAGACTTCATATGGAAGTTAAGCGTTTGAAGAAGAAGGTACCTGGCGCTATTTCACTTTACGCAGTGCCTTAAGATGATATTTTTCTAAATCAAATACTTTTTCATATTTTGTTTCAGGTTCAAAATTTAAGTGCCTTAATTAAAGAATTGGAAAGCAAAAGTCTTCGGTTAGGAGAGGAATCAGAAATTTTAACTTCAATAAATGTTAAGTTGAATGACTTGTTGTTGGCTGGGCGTCAGCTAGCAAAAAAAAAAACCATTGACGAAACAGTATCCTCCAGCTCTCCGATCATTCGCTTTGACACTCCATTATTTTTCGCCAAATGCTTACTCATACGTCAGAAAAACCTTCGATACTTGCTTACCGCATCCGAGAACTATTTCTAAATGGTATGAAAGTGTCAATGGTGAAGCTGGATTTACAGCTGAAGTTTTTAACATATTAAAGCACAAAACTAACTCCTCAGGCAAACGCGCTTTGTGCAGTCTTATGATGGATGAGATGGCAATTAGGAAGCACGTTGAATGGGATGGAACAAAATATCACGGCTATGTTGATCTCGGCCTTAATGACGTACAAAACGATAATTCGGATCAAGCTTCTCAGGCTTTAGTCCTGTTGCTTGTATGTAAAACTGAACGCTGGAAATTACCTGTAGGTTTCTTTCTTATTCGTTCTATGACCGGGGAACAACGCGCCTCAATAGTTCAACAATGCCTCTACAAATGCCAAGAAAATGGTGTAGACGTTGTTTCACTTACGATGGATGGCTGCGCTGCAAACATTGCTATGCTTAAAAAGTTAGGATGTTCGTTGAGAATCTCAGAATATGAAAACTACTTTCAAACACCCTAGTACAGACTACGAAGTAGCAGTATTCCTTGACGCATGTCATATGCTAAAACTTGTGCGCAACGCATTTGAAAATAAAAAGAAGTTTCTTGATTATCAGGGTAATCTTATTGAATGGTCTTATCTCGTCAAGCTCAATAACTTACAAAAGTCAGAAAGCCTCCACCTTGGGAACAAGTTAAAAGAGAAACACATAAATTTTCAGCGACAAAAAATGAAAGTAAAATTAGCCAGTCAAGTTTTCAGTAATAGTGTAGCAGATGCACACCAAGTTTGTGAAAAATATAATGTTGAATTCAAAAATGTGGCTGCTACAATTACTTTTATCCGTTTAATAAACAACATCTTTGACATTCTCAACTCACGAAACATGCGTCAGTTTGAGTACAAAAAACCCTTATTCGAAAATAATATTTTGAAAACAAGGGAGTATTTAGAATATGCTAAATCGTCGAATTTTCAGTATGGAGCAAGAGAATATGTTGTAGGGGTATTTAAAGATCTCGTCTAAGATGTGTCACGGCCTCACAACCACTGAGGTCAGAAAATTAGCATATCAAAACGCTGTAAAATTGGGAATTGCTACAGTTAAATGGCATGAAAATCAAACAGCTACACAAGACTGGTTAAAGAAATTCTTAAAAAGGCAAAAAACACTTAGTGTAAGGAAGCCCGAAAATACCTCTTTGGCACGGACGACATCTTTTAATAAAGTTACATGTCACGAACTTTTTTAACAATTTAGAAAAGTGCTACCAAAGATATAAATTCCCGCCCAACAGGATTTGGAATACTGACGAAACAGGATGCACTACGGTTGTCAGTGCTCCGAAAGTCGTCGCTGAAACAGGACTCAAACGGGTTGGCCAGATCACTTCAGCAGAGCGTGGAACTCTAGTGACAATGCTTTTGCAAATGCTGCAGGCGGTAGTATTCCTCCGATCTTCATATTTCCGCGGGTACACTTTAAATCCCACATGTTACAAAATGGACCTAATGGTGCCTTAGGTTTAACTAATCGGTCGGGTTGGATAACTGAAGATTGTTTTTTGGAAGCGTTAAAACATTTCGTGCATCATGTCAAGCCTTCAAAAGAAGAACCTGCATTGATAGTCCTGGACAATCATACAACGCACATTACCATTAATGTTATATTATATGCGCGAGAAAGTAATTTGATATTGCTGACCTTCCCACCTCATTGTAGTTATCGGCTACAACCATTGGATGTTACGGTTTTCGGCCCATTTAAATCACGCTACAGTTTCAATGAACGACTGGATGACTTCCAACCCTGGTGAATGTGTCACAAACTACAATGTTGCCGAGTTTGCAAAAAATGCCTATTATTCTGCATTCAACATGCAAAACATAACATCAGGTTTTAAAAACACTGGAATTTATCCATTAAACACTAATATTTTCACTGATGATGACTTCCTTCCATCAGCAAATTACTGATAGTCCGTTAGAATCAGATATTCAAAGCATGCAGTTATCTGCTGAAGTCAACCAGCAGGAAGGCGACAATGATGAGCATGAATCTTGTGTGCTGCCGATTTCTTTAGATACTGACAATGATCCGACAAATCTGTCTCAATCTAACACGGATAATACTATATTGTCAAATACCGCTTTTGATTCCGTGTATAATAATCCTGTGCCATCAACATCAGCTGTTCTTAGTCCATAAATGGTTCGCCCGTTTCCTAAAGCACCATCCCGCAAAAACCCACAAAAACAGTCCAATAGAAAAATTACGACTAAAATAATTACCTCGACTCCAGAAAAAGATAAACTCCTGGCAGAATCTTTAACAAATTTACTAAATAAAAAACAGGGCATCACAGATATGACACATGTGAAAGATATTTTTAAGAATTTATTGTCTGAAAAAGATAAAAAAGAAAATAAGAAAACAGGAAGCAAGCAAAAGAAAAAGAGTATTAAAAAATCCAAGATACTAGTAAAATCATCTAGTGACAGTGATCAAACAATTTCTGATTTAGATTCTAGTGACGATTTTTCTGATTGCGATAATAAGCCGTTGCAAAAATTAAGAAAACTGCCAAATACAGAAGAGGATATATGTTGTGTCTGTAAACAGAAATTTTCGACTAATAACGAAGATTGGTTTCAATGTAAACTTTTTCAGAAATGGGGTAATGAAAAATGCGGAGTAAAAGGAGTCTTCAACTTTTTTTGTAATTTATGTCATTAGTATTGTTACATTTAATTTTAACAAAAAATTAAACTTTGATCTCTTAAATGTAAGTGTAATTGTAAAATATGTAGAGGTGTATTAGTTAACTATTATGTTATAGTATATCTGTACTTAACAATGAGAATTTGATACAACTTTACCTGTCCCTTTCATGACTAACTATGTCCCCTTCAACTACCCAGTCATGAACGGGACATAATGAAAGGTTTTTTTTATTTGATTATTATGCTGGATTGATAGAAGATTAAGTAGTATTTCATTTATTTTTTTAAAGATGAATAAATATATTTGAAATATAAATGAAAGTTTTTAATTTATCTCTCATACGTTTCCCAAAATCTATACTTATAGAATTTTGTCCCATTCATGGCACCTCTCTCCTACAATCGATTTTTGGAAATTCATACCTTCATAGTCCGCATGTCGTTTTATGAATTTGCGTAGTTTAATGCATGATTTTGTAAACGAACATCAGAGCTATAAATAAACAGATTCCAATAAGAAATGATTCTAGAATGCTACCTATACTCGTACTTTCATCGACTAATTGCTAACCATAAATCGTAAAATAAAGCGGAAGTAGACAGTGACAATAACAGTCGTGCCGGAAATAAAAATACCAAAAAAAAAGACATCTAGATGAAGATCTCAATGCCTGCCGTACAAAAAATATAAAAAACAATAACAGCCACCCAAAGCTTTTAAAGACAGAAATCGTACGTGTAAACTAAATTGTTTGTTGAATTTCACAGAAAAAGATCGTATCTGAATTTGCAAATCTTACTGGGGTAAAGCTGGATAAAGCAGATTACAGGCGTAAGAAGGCTTTTGTACTGCTGAATGTTACAGGTTTATGGAATGCAATTCGGCATCATTAATATCGATCGTCCTCGCCAGTCTGCGAGATCATGTTTTCCATCAGCTCTGTTTTGGTAAGTAGCTACTGATTTTAGCTCGGGATGGGGCTAGGAGCAAACTTGTAGGTCTCACCTGATCATAGTCGATTATGATAATTGTTTCTAGTATATCTAGTCTATGCTACATTAATAAGTGGCAACACTGTAGAGTGTGTGCATCCGTGCTTTGGAACATTAATGCCGTCTGTAACTGTAATAAAGTAAAACAAATACGTCTAAATTGACTAATAGTCCTTTACTTTCCACCCGTATAACATGAACAAGTTATCCCTAATATATACATTACTAAAATAACAGAAATTGCACAACAATTGTCAGATATTGGCTCTCTAGTGGGCAATCTTCAATCATCATGTTGAATAAGTTGACATCCAACTATGAACCACTCATCATGGCATTGAAAAATTCAAATGACAAGGTAGCTAGTGAAACGTAAAAGTGTAGAAATAAAATTACTACAGGAATTTTTCAGACGGGATGAAAAGGCAGAAAGTGTATCAGTTTTGGTGTCTCTAAGAAACAGATAAAACTGTAGAAAACCAAGACACAAAGAAGAATTGCCCTAAAAATGCTGCTTCTACAACTCCAGTGAGTAAAGTCAAGGAAAGTGAGAAGATGTTCTTCAGTTCCAGGTAGCCATAATTGCCAAGTAATGATGCCCAAAACAATTATTGTATGATCTGACTTACAAACTGCTTCCTGTTTCTAGCCCCCTGTGAGGTCCAGCCATAGACACACACATACAATCCATTCACTAATATAAAGTTCATGTAACTAAAATTAAGATGTTCCTGTTATTATTATAAAGCTCAGTTCGAGCACACGTGTATTTGAATTAAATAAATATATTTTTAACAAGTCTTGCGCGTTTATATTTCACTGGCGCAGCCGGGTTGGATTAGTTAAGTCGCGAACAATGATCGTAAATAGACACAAATCGGTCGTAAGGTATCCTAGACTTCTAGTCTATAATAATAATAATGTCCTCCTGACCGAATTTCGGTCACGGCGGCCTGTCTTAGCTGAGACTAGCCATCTGCGCAAGAGATATTATAGTGCACAAGTATGCGCGCAGACACAGGTGCACTCCCTATTCCCTCACTCTCATAATCCGATGGAACGGCAGACCGACACGACCAGAGAGAGATCAGGCGCAGGACCCAGCTTTACGTGCCTTCCGAAGCACGGTGGGGTCTCGACATGTGAAAACGTTCACCCATCACAAGACTGACCGCGGCGAGCACGGCTTAACCTCGCGGATCGACTAATCTGCCGGGTAGCCGCATAGCTACGAGCCCCACACACACTTCTAGTCTATAAAGAACCTATGAAACAAATTCGTCAAACGTACGTCACGTGTGCAGTAGCAGCAGTAAGCAGTAGTACGAGAACCGGTATGAGATCGAGCAATCTTAAGTAACGTATAATTGTACTAGACATCGCCATTTAGCGTAACGACAATAATCGCCGAATCTTTTTTTCAAACGTCGCCCAACACTATGAATTTCTCCTGTGTCATGGGTCCGTTTCACAAACATGTATTATCACATACACAAACACCCAGACTCAGGACAAAAATCTGCGGTCCCGCAACCCTTAACGCAGCAGTCCAATCGCTTAGCCACTGCTCGTAGTAATTTGGGCTCACGTTACCATTTTACTACTCTTGTGTTAATTACTCAAACGTCAGTCAACGCACGTTTACGCATTTACTTAAAGCGTTGTTTAGACTAAAATCGCCAACTACGTCAACGCCAACACCTTATAATTAAATGGTGAATGATTAATATTCAACTAATCTCTAAGAAAATTCAAAGCATCACCCCAAGATTTGAAGGATATAATAAGATACACATTTTTTTTTCGAAATGCCGACTACGTATTTAGAAGTTTTGAAGGGAGAACAACCAAGCTCAACAAACTTATTTATTTCATTGCATTACGAGCAGATTGGTGGGTAAAGGTGCTGTCTCAATAAGTGAACATGAAAACGTCACCACCTGGGAAGGTCTTAAAGATCTTTTCGTTGAGCACTTCCGGAACCTGAGATCCAAAGCTTGCCTTAATATCCAATTAGAAAACCTGAAGGTCAAACAGGAAGTCATATTGTATAGATTTCTGCCACCGAATTCAGAATGTTATAAGCTCTCTTATTTTGAAGTACATCTTCTCACCGACGAAGGCATTAAAACAGCGAAATATATTATATATATTGACATGGACATGATAAATTTCGTAAGATTAAATAAATGCAAAACAAGTCCGCTTTACGTGTCGTAACCGAGGAAGTAAACTTTCATACGAGATACAACGCCCGAAATAAAAATAAAACAACCCTTAATAATACCGCTATAAGCAATCCTAAGCTAAACCTTATGGCTCCAATTCAATATACATTCGGTATTCAGCGAATAATAATCAAGGTTTTAGACAATTATATGGTTTTAAACCCAACTCCATTTCGAATCCAAACAATAGCAACCAAAAAGTTGCTAATCAACTACAATTTTAACCTTTTTTTTTTTTTTTTCAAGTGAGGAAATGCATTACGCATCCCCCGCCGTTGGGAGACGACGAAGGTATTTGGGACTCTCCCCCGAACCCAATAGGATCCAGGGGCATACCCACTAAAACCTCACATGCCTGCTCTGCGCTTTTGATGGCGGGGAGGCGGGATCGCTGCAGCATTCTACCGCCAACCCCGCCGGCGCTATCCGCCCTGTAAAGAGGGGCGGAATCTACGTCGGTGCCCCCTTGTTGATGAGGGGGCTGCAGGACTTCAGCGGAGGCCTATTCAGCGCGGAGGTGGGTCTCCCAACCCAGGACTCCGCAGGCCTCCTGTGGCAAGGGGCGGTTGTGTGCCCCTTGCTGCACCTTTGGTGTGCGCTTTAAGTGCGCACACGCGACTCGGCCTCTGTTGAGCGGGCGGCAGTTCAGCCGCGTCTGCCGCCCTGAGGCCGAGTCTTATGGCGGCTGGAAGAGGGCGATGTCGGCCCTCCGCCGCCGCACTATGGGACCAAACAGTATTTTCCATCTCGAAAATGGTTGTGACGAAAGGCGTAAATCCATTGATTTCTTTATGGTTTTATACTCTCAAAGAATGGAACTTACGAATTAATTACAAAAAATATTGAATAACTTAGTTTTACGCTTATAAAATGAACCTCAAACATTGGTCATAAATATTTTCATGGCAATTAAATTACCGTTAAGGAAATTCATTACAAAATTATTCGGAAGTTTACCAAGGAAGCATATTAGTGTTATACATTCTTAGATAGCTTAGAATGTACACTTTACAACCAAATAGGTTTTTGTAAAAAAAAAATTATGTTTATTTTTTTAATAATTTTTTTAGTGAAGTAAAGAAAATTCCGTTTTTGTTTAATTCAATTGGAGTTTTCCTTGTTGCCGAAAGCTGCCGGTGTCAAGTAAATTACTCTATTAGAGACCTTACCTATTCAGTAATATATGGATAAAAAAAAAACTTGCGCCTTTTTTGCGCTAGTGGTGATTTAGAAGCAATAATGTCAATCGGGAGAAAATACAAAAATCCCCGAAAATTACGGTTCATTTGTTTTTTAAAATAATATATTATATTTTGATGTCTATCTTGTTTTTTTTTTCATTTCTATGATAGAGAAGCATACAATAACAAATTAATATACTACTATTATATTCAAGGAATCTTCCCATGGTAATTTTGTTTGCGGTAATCACCTTAACCACAAGTATGATAAACTATATTGCTGCGGAAGTTCTAGTTATCTGTCGTGGTAATTAATTACAATCAGTACTGATTACACTATTTCGGTGAGAACTTCCATAATCAATTGTCCCATGGTTTTTGCACAAGGCACTAAAATATTGGTCCTATATATACTCGTGTTTTCAGCATACTATTCATCAAAGTGTTCACATACGTTTTTCAATAACAATTAACAGACAAAAAACATATAATTATCTAACAATGAGTGAATTTGTTTGTGTTCGACGTGATCTTTGTGATCAAATAATAAGAGGAAAAAGTACTTCAGACCTCAAAAAATATTTGGTGGACAACTTTCAACTATCGGAAACTGACGTTAATACTGTAATACAGAGTATCCAAAAAAATCTAACATCAAGTTGCAACCAGAAATGGACCAAAGCTCAAAGAAAGTCAGACAGGTTCGAGAGTCTATACTCAAATTGGTTAAATGGTGAGTTTAAAGTACCATTGAATTCTTGCAGTACTTCAACATCTCAAAATTCTGGCTTGGATACTTCTGGTGATCGTGGTAGACCAACAAAACCATATGACGAGTGTTCGGAAAGCACAAAGAAACGAAAAAATATGGAACTGGTCCAGGAGTATGGAATGGGACATGTCCGTAACGCTTATGTGCAAGGTTTACGATCCATGGGTGAAAATGACGAAGCGTCGATTGTGAGTATTATAAGAAGTAAGGAAAAAGAAGAGAAAAAAGTAATTTTACAAAACATACTCAATCCAGATAATGCACTTTCCTTTACAAAAGAGGAGGCCTTGAGTATGTGTATTGAAACAGATTTAACCAAAGCCCAATATGCGTACCTAAGAAAAAGGCTCGTTGATAAGAATTTAAGTTCTGTATTGCCTTCTTATCAAATACTAAATGAAGCAAAAAAGGCTTGCTATCCGCCTGCATCCAGCATAACGGTGACAAATATAAGCGCAAAAATAAATCTTCAAGATCTCTTAGACACTACAGTCTGCCGTATTATAAAGATAAAGTCTGAACCGACAAATTATAATCGTCTCAAGTTGTTTACTAAATGGGGATGTGATGGATCCTCCGGGCAAAGTGAGTATAAACAAACTCTACCGGAAGAAAACGAACAAATATCGGATGCTAATTTGTTTATAGTTTCCCTTGTACCACTGCGACTAGTAGACGAAGAAACTTCTGCAGTTATATGGCAGAACCCTGCTTGTTCATCTGTTAGATATTGTAGACCAATTTCATTAGAGTTTGCAAAAGAAACACCTGAAAAAACTACAGCGGTTGTCAGTGAAATTGAAGCCAAAATTAATCAATTAATACCAACTCTTGTGTCAATAGACGACAAAGTCATTGAAGTTAAACATGAACTGTTTATGACAATGATTGATGGGAAAGTTGCTCAAGTGTTAACGAACACATCATCCAGTGCTACCTGCACTGTTTGTGGAGCAACTCCCAGACAAATGAATGATCTTTTAAAAGTTACAACGAGAGTGGAAAATGAAGATGCGTTTAAATACGGTTTGTCGACACTACACGCATGGATAAGATTTATGGAAATGATCCTCCATATTTCTTACAATTTAGGTTTTGAGAAGTGGTCTGCAACAACTCTAGAAAACAAGCAACTAAAAGAAGACAAGAAAAAATATGTCCAAAAACGTTTTCGAGAAGTGCTTGGTTTGCACATTGATAAACCACGTCAAGGTTCCGGTAATAGCAACGACGGAAATACGGCAAGGAGATTTTTTCAAAATTACCAATGTTCTGCAGAGATAACCGGCATTGATGAAGAATTAATCAAGAGATTATATATAATTCTTCAAACTATGTCATCGGGATTCCCTATAAACGCAGAAAAATTCGGCCAGTATACATTGATTACTGCGCAATTGTATGTAAGCAAATATAACTGGTACTATATGCCATCTTCGGTCCATAAAGTACTTATACATGGTGCTAAAATAATAGAGCATTATGCAGTTTTGCCCTTAGGACAATTATCCGAAGATGCGCAGGAAGCCCGAAATAAAGATTACAAGAAATATAGGTTACATCACGCTAGGAAGTGTTCCAGATCAGCAACAAACGAAGACGTTCTGCATATTTTGTTATATACATCTGATCCTTATATATCTAGCTTAAATAAACCAAGTTTTCTAATATCCAAAGAATTGTTTGACGAAGCTAAAGAATTGTTGAAAATGGAAAGTGATGAATAGGATAAGCGCTAAAAATATATTTGTTATCATGTAAATGTTTGTTTAAAGTTAACAATTAGTTAGTTGTAGTTTAGTTTTAAACTTATTTCCATAAAAAGTGTAACTTTTATTAATGTAACTGTATAATTATATTTTTAATATAACTGCATAATTTTTTGTATAAAATTTCGTATAACTTTATCTTTTTCATTTTTTTACGATAAATATATAATTTGTAAAATGATAGTGTTGGATTTCTTTTATTGCCTAGATATTCACAAATACGTAAAAAAAAAATCAAGGAGAAAAATCACAAAACTACAGAGTTATCGATTATTGAGATGGAAACTACCGTTTGGTCCCATAGTGCGCCGCCGGGGCCGCCGGGCGCGGATTGGGAGAGCGGAGTCGAGTTCCCGCTCCCTTTCCGCAGCCTCTTTGAGCGCCATCACTTCTTCGCAGAACTCTGCGACGGCGCTCCATGACCCCTCACTCCCTACCATCTCTTCGATGATAGCTGGGAGCGAGAGGTCCGACCCCACTTCAGCAACGAGTGTCCGGCGCTGCACAGCCCAAGCAGGACAATGCTCGAGCGTGTGCTGCGCCGTGTCCTCGTTGCCATCGCAGTGGTGGCAGGAAGTGGACTCCTCCCTGCCAGCCACTCGACACAGGTAACTGCCGAAGCACCCATGCCCCGACAGTACCTGTGTCAACTACAATTTTAACCTAAACCAAATACCAGTAATTATCAAAAAATAATAACTCACAAACCATAGCAGATTTCGCTTAGGAACACTTAATCATTATAAACCATCGAATTTTTTCAAAACCAATAATCCGGATTTGGCATTGAAAATCAGCAGCCTAGACTGGTACTGATACTGACGTGTCAATGCGAACGGTTCGCGGTAACATGATTGAAGAGCCACTCGAACTTGACCCCGACTTTAACTGCAAACAAATATTCTTACTAGACGTCGAGAAGCTTGTAGTATTAATAGATGGCAATGACCAAATTGATTGCGTGCAAGCAGAAAACGAACCAGAAAATTTTCAGGTAGAATAAACCGATCAACCAACTTCGACAACAAATAAACCAATATACATATAACACCAAAATATACAAACCAAAATAAATGTATGGGGATGACATCATGTTTCGACTATGTTATCGATGACATGTGTCATCCCCATGCATTTTTCATTCTATTCCATTTCTATACGTCAAGGGTTTTGCCACTTGTCTAAGGGGTCAGATCAGAAATAGAAATAATTAAATTCTAGTGGTTTAAGGCTACCACACATCTATTTACGCGAAATGGAGGCCATTTTTCTAATAGGTACAGGTAGTACATTATCTTTTACACTATGGCCACATTGAAGTTCAATATAAACTTTTAATTTTTATTTTTAATCAATGTCCCATCGCTTGATAGCTTCAACGATTACCTGCTTTTATTGGTACCATAATTCTGTCGCGATGATGCATCACGTGCCTGACCCGCGATGACTGGTACAATACAAAAAGAGATCAGGTCGATACATCTCGTGCACCACCCCCGTCTTTTGTTGGTTTCAACAGTTTACAGCAGCGCTGGTAGGTACGTTAAGTACCCTATTTTGATCACATCAATACATCTCGTGTATTACTTGCGTCAGTTAGTACTTTGATTTGATAACCGCAGTTTATAGCACCGCTGCCGCTGATAGGTAGATACATTATGTACCGTAAAAACCCCTAACTTCACCTGTGAACCCTAACTTCGCCTGTTTCAGAAGAAGTTAAAATTTACAAAATATTTGTATTTCTACCTATGCCTAAAACTACCAAACACTAAACATTTTTTATTCCTGGCAACAATTTTGTGTTCAAAACGCAGCTAACTTCACTTCACTAGTGACAGATGCGATTTTTCGGTTACAACAACGAGTGTCTTTTTTCTAACACGGACAAAACTTTGATTGGTGCCCATTTTAGACTGCAGGTAAGGCTGAACATTTTATTGTATTAGGATCTATTTTAAACCCTCTTTCAGACAAATTTATTAGTCTTGCAATAAGTTGTGTATTTAAAGCATAATCGTAAAAAATAGTGGTTAAGGTATCAATGCAGCCATGTTTTTGCCAATCTTCGCCTACCCCTAGGGTTGTCACTTTGAAGTTTATGTTCCTATTGATATTTTTTTTTACATTTGTTTCCAAGTTTTACTGTAGTGTTTTCTATTTTATTTTTGTTACAGTCATAATCATAATGGGAAAACCGAAAATTAAGATAGTAAAAAAGAAAACGAAAAGAAACTATACCTCAAAATATAATCAAGAAATGATAGATGTTGCTGTAGGATTACTAAGAGAAAAAAAAAATCGTCATATGAAGCAGAAAAAACCTTTGGAATTCCAAGGCGAACCCTTTTAGACAAAATGCATGGTAAACACCCTCTGACTCCAGGTTGTCCTACACCACTTACAGCTGACGAGGAAAAAAATATAATAAAAGTGCTCATTGCAGCTGGTGAATACGGCAGTCCTCTCAGTTTGCTAGATTTGAGAATTGTAGATGGCTCTAGAGACCTTTCCAAATTGTTAAAATAGCTGACCACCTCGTCAGGAGTTTTTTCGGCCCTGCTTCTTTTAATATTTTGTACTGTTCGTTGTGCAAGTTCATTCTTATGCCGTTTTAAGAATGAATATGACCACTTCTTACCTGGTAGTTTATTATTAAAAACTGCCGTTCTCCCGTTCTCTGTTAAATATTCATGCACGACAATTCTCAAATCTAGCAAACTGAGAGGACTGCCGTATTCACCAGCTGCAATGAGCACTTTTATTATATTTTTTTCCTCGTCAGAATACACAAAGAAAATATAATGAATTATGGTGAGACAAATTTAAGTGATAATCCCGGTTCGCAAAAATGTCTATTTCGAAGAGGCGTTAAATACCCTGAAAGAATGTTAAACTATACCAAAGGTGCTATTTCCGTCATGTTCGCAATTACGGCGGGAGGTGAATGCTTACCGCCATATATTGTATACAAAGCCGAACACCTATACGAACAATGGCGAGTAAATGGACCAAAAGGAGCTCGGTACAATCGTTCAAAATCGGGTTGGTTTGACAGCACAGTCTTTGAAGATTAGTTCGAAATGATTGTTTTGCCATGGGCTAAAGAGAAGACTGGACCAAAAATATTGAGAGGAGATAATTTGGCATCGCATATCAACCACCGGATAATTGCAATGTGCGAAGCAAACGACATAAGGTTCGTGTTTTTGCCGCCTAACTCATCGCACATAACTCAGCCTTTAGATGTTTGTTATTTTGGACCTCTAAAAAAACTATGGCGAGCAATCCTCCTGGATTATAAAACAAAAAACCCTCGAGAAGCCACTATCAACAAATCTCATTTTCCCGACTTACTAAAACGTCTGATGCAAGATCTTAATGCAAAAAATCTGTTATTATAAGCGCTTTTAGAAGTACCGGTATACATCCATTAAACCCAGACAAAGTTATCAATAAACTTCCCGAATCTACACCACGCCAAGAATCCTGCAGCATTGACAAGGCACTGTTACAGTTCTTGAAAGAGAATCGTGCCCCAAACCCTATGAAAAAAGTGCGTAACAAAAAACTTAATGTTCCTCCTGGGAAATCTGTGACCAGCTTAGATTTCAAATTGACTGTGAACGTTCAAGAAACAAAGCCTTCAGTTACAGTCTCCATCGATGAAGCCGGAACCTCAGGTGTAAAATTTCACACCGATATGACAAAGAAAAAGCGCTTAGTCCGTAAAGTTTCTTCATCTTCGACAGAGAGCAGTGATGAACAAATTAGCCTTGCTTCCTCAACTGAAGATTTAATTCTAGCAAATGAACAAGTCGATGATAATTCAGAAGATGAATTACCACTGACGGAACTCAAGTCCAATTACCAAAGCTCCAAGAGAAAACTACCTGTTGATAATCAGCTAATTTTTTCTACCATGATGGATTCTAATCTTCATAATTCCAATAGTAAAGACAAATCTGGTGAAGATCAAGTTAACCATTCCAAACCCAAGCATATTACTCCATTACTCTTGGCGCAGTCCAAACTTAATTACAGTATTGATGATTATGTTATTGTGAGATGGGATAATTGTAAATATCCAGGCCAGATTACTTCGCAAAATGCCGAAGGAGTGATGGTGAACTGTATGAAAAAAGGAAAGTATTTTTGGAGATGGCCAGTCATCAAAGATGAACAATTATATTCTTGGGAGAACGTATTGCAGAGGATTGGTATACATAAATTTGTTAAAAAAGGTTGTTTTTCCGTCCCTGAACTTGATTTCAACTAATTACCACAAAACAAAAAAACAAAATTCATAAAATAAATACCGTAAAATACGCCAACTTTGCCACAAAGGGTATCATTGCCCGAAAATCAATTTATAAGCAAATTCTTCAGTTGCAAAAATACCTTCATACTGTGGCAACATTAATAGACTGTGGAGGAAAATAGGTTTTATGCCTGACAACACTGCCTATTGTGTGGGTCGCTAACTTCAACCAGTAACTTGTTGGAAATCGTAGAGTACGGTGCGTAATTTCGCGGGCAGAATGTGGTGCAAATTCAGGAGTTAATTGTGCACGATGGTGAAAACACGGGTGAGTTTCACTTATTATATGTTATAGTAAAGCACTTCAGCAGTATTTTAATGCTATTATCATTGCCAAAGGTTATTTTAACCCTTAATTTGATTACGTTAAGAATAGTTAACATTAAATATAAAAATATATTACGTAGATTTTTATATAGCCAACCGCGTACAATAAATTATTTATAACGGGTAGAAATGTTGTTTTGTGGTATAAAAATATTTTTACCCACTGGCAACACTGCATTTGACATTTGTGATTTAAAATGGCGACAAGACGAAGCGTTCTGCGAACTGTGCAGGTAATTTTTACGTATTTTTTAGTGATTATCATCAATTTATGAATTATAAATGTTTACATTTATTTCACTGATAAATAAACATTATTATTATGTCATTTTCAAGTCTCGAAATATCCTGGATATGGACGTAAAAGGTCGGTAAACTTGCATGTTGAGCCCGCTTAACATATTCAATTGATAAGATATTTACGTTCCGAAATTATAGTTGAGTATACTCAACACAGTCGCATGTTTAGGATAATACCAGGGCATCACGTATCTTAGCGTTGGTACCAGAAGAAAACGCTGTTTCGGAGGTGAGTGAAGAATCCAATTCAGAAAATGAATACGAAGCTGAAATTTCTTATAGACACCGTACATCAGAGTCATCTGAAGCACCGACACTTGATTCGTCATTAGAACGATTGAATGTTTTAGATTCTTCCGACGATGATCGAGACATAAACTCACCTTCAGTTTTAGCTAATATTGAAGTGAATGATGTAAACTACACTTTACCATCCATAAGTTCATTACCAGTTTTGTCTCCTATGTCAAATATCCCTTCAGTGACAACATCATTTATAATTGATCAAATTGTAAACCTGCCTCCACAGTCACCACAAAATATTTCTTCACCACGACTGACTCGTAGAACACGCATAGAACGTCAAAACCAAAATACAAATGTAAGACCTCGTCATGTAATAAAAAAAAAGAAAATTGACCTGAAATTTAGATGGTCAAACGGACGTTTCCAACATTACGCTGAATTAGAACCCGATGAGTTTCAAAGCCCTATACCGGATAACAAATGTGCCTACGACTATTTCTCTGACTTTTTTTCTGAAGACATATTTGCCGAAATATGCCAATATTCTAACATGTATGCTATGCAGTTAACAGGACAATCTATAAATTTGACAGTTGAAGAATTACGTAATTTTATTAGTATAAAGTAATTATGGGTATAGTCTCTATGCCATCTTATCTAGATTATTGGTCATCGACCACTCGTTATCCGTTAGTAGCAGATGTTATGTCGCTAAAACGCTATCAGCAAATACGCAGATATATTCATTTCGTCGATAATAATGAGACAAACTCAGACCCTTACTTTAAAATAAGACCATTTGCCGAAAGGATTCGCCAAAACTGCCTCAAAGTTGAAGAAGAGACTTGATTTAGCATCGATGAAATGGTGATCCCATACAAGGGCACGAAAGCCGGCAAAAAGCGGCAATACAATCCTCAAAAACCAAGAAAGTGGGGTTTTAAGAACCTGGTTCGTGCTGGCGCGTCTGGACTCATATATGACTTTTTTTTGTATGCTGGGCATGAGTCATTTGAAAATTGTCCCTTTACCGACGAAGAAGAGAGTTTAGGTTGGGGCGGTAAAGCAGTTATTAGGCTGTGTAAAACTATAAAGAAGAAACCCTGCGTGGTATATTTCGATAATTTTTTTTCGTCTTTAGAATTGATATATCATCTTAGAAACTCGTATGGCATTTTTGTCTTGGGACAATTCGGCAAAATCGACTCAGAAGTGCTGCAAATAAACTGAAAACTGACAAAAACCTGAAAAAAGAAGGAAGAGGAGCCTTCAGTCAAACAGTTTGTAATAAGACTAAATTATCCGTAGTTAAATGGAATGATAATAAGTGCGTCGTTTTAGCGTCGAGTTATACCGATGCTTATCCCAAAACTAAAGTAAGACGTTACTGTAAAGTGAAGAAGCAACGAATTGATGTCGATTACCCTAATTTGGTGAAACACTATAACGCCCATATGGGTGGAGTAGACCTGGCGGACATGCTTATTGCACTCTACAGAACAGAGATGAAATCAAGGCGTTGGTATCTCTCCATATTTTCACAGCTTTTGGACATTTGCGTCAATAATGGCTGGTTACTTTATAGGCGGGATATGAAAAGAAAAGGTGTTGTGAAGCAAAAGGCTCTGAAAGAATTCAGAATTGAAATATACAAGGCGTTGCAACAAAAAGGAAAACATATAGATGTACTTTGCGTCCAAGATGAGTGTTACAGTACAATATCTTTGTGCTGTATCTACAATCTACATCGCAATCTTACGATCTTTATCGCACGTTCAATATCTACTAAATGTTTCTACTATCCGTGATCAACACGTAGTCGTTAGTATATAAGATGCACCTTTGGATAATTATAACCAGACTATACTACAACTTTGTCTCATTTACGCCTAACCATATACTGTCAAGAAGTTTGGCAAATTGGTGACCCCGACGAACGAATACGCAGCAAGAAACATGGCACAATCACCATGCAAGGCGAACATAAATCAGCAAGGAACACTTGAAGTAGCCGCTGGCACCTCGGTTTTATCTCGCATTCCGGAATTTTGGAAAGACCAACCAAGATTATGGTTCACGCAACTAGAAGCCATATTAGCACCACAGAAGCAAGGAGACGAATACAAATACTGTACAGTAATAGCAAAATTATCCAAGGAAGAAATACTACAAGTTAGTGACCTAATCACTTCACCACCGACTACAGATAAATATAAAAACATCAAGGAACGTTTAATTGATTGTTACGAAGAAACAGAACAGCGACAGTTTCAAAAATTAATATCAGAGACAGAACTCGGTGATCAAAAACCTTCGCAGTTATTACGTCAAATGCGAGTCCTCGGGAGAGGAAAAATCAGTGACGAAACAATTAAACTACTATGGTTCAGGCTTTTACCAACATCAGTTACTACGGTTCTAGCAGTTACGGAAGACATGGAAATTGACAAACTGAGCCAAATTGCAGACAAAATAATAATGAATTCAAAAGTAACCGAAATATCAGCTGTTAGCAACGACACTTCAAACGACAACAATACAGCATGCATTTTAGCCCAGCTAGCAAAATTACAGATAGATATTGACGCAATTCAGCAAGGTCAATATGGCTATCGACCCAGCACGCACAATCATTTCAAGAAACGTCAACAATTCCCGATTATGAGGCCGAGAACAAACTATAGAGGAGCAAATCGATTTTGTTACTACCACGAAAGATTCGGAAAACATGCAAGGAACTGCATTAAACCATGCGGTTGGAAACCAATGGCTTACGTACGGAACCAGGGAAACGAATAAGAGCACAGACAACGGCGAAACTCTGTGCAATCCACCCATCCAATCGCCTCACCATTACCGACCGAAAAAGTGGTATGAAGTTTTTAATTGACACGGGCGCAAATATTTCAGTCATTAGCAAGCAACAGAGATATTCAATTTTACAAAATGAACAATACACACTATACGCTGCAAATGGGACTAAAATTAGGACTTACGGCGAGAAGACGCTTACCTTGAATTTAGGACTACAACGATGTTATAAATGGAATTTTATAATCGCCGATGTTACACAACCAATAATTGGAGCAGATTTTCTAGAGCACTATAAACTATTAGTCGACATAGCAGGTCGCAAACTTATCGACAAAGTTACAGAGCTGACAACGCATGTAACTTCAGAAAAAGCGACACAACAAACAATTCGTACTATCGCAGTGGGAACGAATTCACGTATTACGCAACTTTTAAACAAATACGAAGACATCACGAAAGAGTCCTCTCTACGCAATGCGCCCAAACATAAGATTGAACACCACATTATCACTACAGGGCCACCCGTCGCAGCTCGGGCAAGACCATTACCTCCAGAAAAATACGACATAGCCAAAAAGGAATTTCAAAATATGATAGAGCTCGGAATTTGCCGACCGTCAGATAGCCCATGGGCAAGCCCATTACATATGGTAAAAAAGAAAAATGGCGAATGGAGACCGTGCGGAGACTATCGAATGCTCAATAGCACGACAGTACCGGACAAATACCCACTACCAAGATTAACTGACTTTACATACATATTAGAAAATAAGAAGATACTAAGCAAGATAGATATACGCAAAGCATACCACTGTATTCCTGTTAAAGATATAGAAAAAACAGCCATCATCACACCTTTCGGACTTTTTGAGTACTTAAGAATGCCTTTCGGATTACGCAATGCGGCACAAACATTTCAACGATTCATGGATTCCTTATTTAGAGATTTAAACTTCGTATTTATATTTGTAGACGACTGTCTCATCGCATCGGACAACGAAGATTTGCATTATCAGCATTTAGAAACGGTTTTCAAACGTTTACACGAGAATGGAATAACCATTAATCTCGAAAAATGCGAATTTCTCAGAAGGGAAATAGATTTCTTAGGTTATCATATAACGAGCCAAGGAATACAACCTACCGAAGAAAATTACAAAGCAATCATGGAATTTCCCAAACCGAAAACAATTCAAGAATTAAGACGATTTTTGGGCATGGTCAATTTCTACAGAAGTAATATTCCACGCGCAGCGGAAAATCAAGGAATTTTAAACGAATATCTACATGGTTCAAAAAAGAACGATAATTCACCTGTTCCTTGGACAACGGAAGCAGACAAAGCTTACGAAAAATGCAAGGAAAGCATGAAAAACGCAGTGTTAACAGCGCATCCTTCCCGCAACGCATCACTAGCGCTCATGACCGACGCTAGTGCTACTTGCGTTGGTGGAGTTTTACAACAAAAATCCGGACGCAATTGGGAACCATTAGGTTTTTTTTCACAAAAATTGAGCGAAACTCAACAAAAATATTCTACGTTTGACAGAGAGCTGTTAGGAATATACATGGCCGTCAAACACTTTCACAGATTAATCGAGGGAAGAGAATTTACAATATTTACGGATCACCGACCTTTGACATACGCATTCTCCCAAAAACCATCATCAAACGATACACCGCGACGGGTCCGGCAGTTAGATTTCATTTCACAATACAGTACCAACATTCAACACATAAGCGGACGTGACAATATTACCGCCGATGCCTTATCTCGAATAGAGGAAATATACGTGCCATCACCTATCGATTACGCTGAATTGGAAAAATGTCAATCAACAGATAATGAACTAAGTAAATTACGTGACAATAAAAGATTAAAATTCAGAAACATTACGCTTCCGGGTTCCACAATAAACATCACCTGCGACACGTCTACTGGAAAAAGCCGCCCCTACTTACCAAAGCAATTTCGCAAACAAATTTTCGATACCATTCATGGTATGAGCCATCCAGGAAAAAGAACTACGAGAAAAATGATAACCCAAAGGTATTTATGGCCGTATATGAACAAAGATATCAATAATTGGTGTAGATCATGTATAGCCTGCCAAAAATCAAAAATACAACGACATACGATATCACCTCCTGGAACATTTATGACAGCGCAACGTTTTGAACATTTACATATTGACATCGTCGGACCACTTCCGATTTCACAAGGGAAGAGATATTTAATCACAATCATAGATCGTTGTACGTCATGGCCCGAAATATTTCCGGTAGAAGATATAACGGCAGAAACAGTAGCCAAGACACTTTTCGAAGGATGGATTACTCGTTTTGGATGTCCATTGCGCATTACTACGGATCAAGGCCGACAGTTTGAATCAAGAATATTTGAGTCACTCTCACAATTTTTGGGAATACATAAAATTAGGACAACACCTTATCATCCGCAATCCAATGGAATGATAGAGAGATTTCATAGAACTTTAAAGGTGGCGTTAATGACAAGAGAATCCAACGAAAATTGGTTAAAAGAAATTCCAACAGTTTTACTCGGGTTGCGGAGTAGCTTGCGAGAAGACACAGGTTATAGTTCAGCAGAGATGACATATGGAACGCCAATACGACTCCCTGGAGGATTTTTTGAGTCATCAGCAGCACAGTTATCAACGTACGAAGAGTTTGTAAAACAAATTCAAAAGGACATCACACAAATGACATCAATTCCGAAAAGAAAAAACCACCACCAAGCTATATTTGTGCATCCCGAACTCAAAGAATGCTCACACGTATTTGTTCGGTGTGATAGAATTAAGAAAGCCCTGACACCGCCGTATGAAGGACCCTACCCAGTAATTAGTAAAACAGATAAAACATTTTGCATTAGAATTAGGGATAAAGAGACAGTGATATCAATTGATAGATTGAAACCAGCATTCATGATCAATGACGAATCAAACTACGTGCCAGATTCAAAGGATTTATACAGACATTCACACACGTACACTACACGATCGGGACGTAAAGTAAAGCCAGTAGTGCGTCTATAAAAAATCGCTGATATAAGCAAGCCATTCGTATATATATTAACATAGATCTTAACATATACCATTAATTCACAACTACTCGTAACAACAAGACATCTAAAATGGGAAATCAAAGTTCTAAGGACCAGATAACATACAATACGGACAGTTGCCTCAATCAAAACGAAGCGGACAAACTCCGTAACCTGATCCAGGAGGACTTACGGTGGACAAGAAATGTTGCAATGGGACAGATTATTTTAACAATCGGCGTGATCCTACTTTACGGCATAATGAAAACACTGGACAGAAGAATGAAGAGTTTAACGGAAAAAAATAATAAACACTCGTGCAACAGCTAAGTCAAAATTACATACGTCAGCAAATCACACCACAACAGGCGTCATCAAATTCCACCGCGTACAATAGCAGTATTATTTATATACATCAGCAAATAACTAGTAAGGTCTAGGTCAAATTTATATTGTAAACACTATTACCATAATAATATTTTTTTTTTTTTTTTAAAGGAGGGTGTACTGTTACAGTACAATATCTTTGTGCTGTATCTACAATCTACATCGCAATCTTACGATCTTTATCGCACGTTCAATATCTACTAAATGTTTCTACTATCCGTGATCAACACGTAGTCGTTAGTATATAAGATGCACCTTTGGATAATTATAACCAGACTATACTACAACTTTGTCTCATTTACGCCTAACCATATACTGTCAAGAAGTTTGGCAAAATGAGAAAGCTAAAGAAAAAATAACAAAACCAAAACGTTCCAGGCCCATAGACGACGTCAGGTTCGATGCCATCGATCATTTTCCTGAACATGGTAAAGAATATGGTCGATGTGCTTACTGTAAAAAAGGATTTACCACTGTTTACTGCCTAAAATGTAAAGTACGATTGTGTTTTGTCAAAGACAGAAACTGTCATTTTAATTATCATCACGTCAGGAAATAATTTTAACGAACTTTTCTTTTTTCAATACTTAAACGATTTCATTTTATTTGTGAGTTTTATTATTTAAAAATGCCCCTAATCTGATTTTGTTGAGTCTACTCAACAATAGTAGTTTACCTTTAATCTATGACCATCCTTTTTTGTTGAGTATACTTAACGTCGTGTTTTCAGGAAAT
The DNA here is from genome assembly GCA_905340225.1 of Abrostola tripartita. Lineage (NCBI taxonomy): Eukaryota > Metazoa > Arthropoda > Insecta > Lepidoptera > Noctuidae > Abrostola > Abrostola tripartita. The sequence goes on from HG996504.1 coordinate 6,748,120, forward strand.
GCTTCAGTAATTTTTTTTTTATATTTTTTTCAGACTTATAATTATACCTTAATTATAAGTCTGAAAAAAATATTAAAAAAAAAATTACTGAAGCATTTAATAACATATAATCACTATAACATCATAGCATAACTTGTAATGAATGAAACCTAATGTTTTGCCAAATTAAGGGTTAAACTAAAGTTATAAAGGTGGGCAAAGTTATCTAATACTGTAGCGATCCACTATTTACAACATTGCCCGCCATTAAAAAAAGCTTAGGGTTGGCACTTATATAGTAGAATATATTATTTCGGAACAATTTATGTTATTGACTAAGTAGATAGAATAAATTAATACAGTGATGTGACAGTCGTCGAAATGAAGGGAACAACTGTTTTCACGATTTCAGAGTTGGTCCTCAGAAAACACGTATTTAGTGCCGCATAATTTTTACTTTACTAACTTGAATTAAATTAACTTTTTAATTATGTCTTCTAACATTTTTGTTATATATTTTTTTTATTTTCAGAAGCATAAGCCTACATCTCGCACACCAAAGAGAAACTCAAGGCGTCTTATTGGATCGAGAACGTACAGAAACTACACGGACGAAATGTTAAAACTGGCGTGTGAGTTTGTTGACTCGGGCCAGATTTCATCCCGTGATGCTGAACGCCAGTTTGGTATTCCAAGACGAACAATAGTTAATAAAATAAAAAACAATCTCAATTAGTGCAATAAATGTTGATTCTAATAAATAGGATACTGTTTTTGTTTTGATTGCCTTAAATATTATTATCCTTAGAGGTAATATTCGTAGAAAAAAAAAAGTCTTGCTCATATTACGGAGATATGCCAAGTTGCCAACCCTAGTACTTTTGAACGGCGAAATGCGGTTTGTATGAAAAAGAGAAAAAAGGTCTGGGTAACTTTGCCCAGCTAATTTATTTAGAAGTCTTTCATGGTACTGTTTTAATTTTTAAAGTAAATGCCATTTTTTCCATAATTCTTGTATTGGATTCAAATATAATCGGGCTAAAGGTCATATTTACGTCAAAAATCAACGTTGGTAATGTTGGCAAAAGTGCAGATAACTTTGCCCGGCATCAAAAACAGACAAATGATGAATAAAATATTGAAGAATTTAAAATATTGATATAACAGTACACGCACATGATCTACGAAAAACGAATGCTAGCAGAAAATACTATCATCCACATAGATTTTTTTGCGAAAATTGAAATTATCCAAAAAAATTGGGCAAAGTTGGCATGTTTTACGGTAAGTAAATTAAAAAATTAAAAAAAAAAACGTAATAATTATAGAAATTTTTCCATCCAAAATGAGGGCCAAATATTATTTGTTAAACTATAATTTAATTAAAGAATAATTTTCTAATAATAATTTGAATTTTATTTTCATACCTTCCTTTTGTATTATGACAGCCCTAAGCAAATCAAAAGAAATGTATGAAACAACTTCAGACTGGTCCCTATCTTCGCCTACCACTTTTTTTCCAATAATCAACTTTATTGCAATAGACTTTAAGTTCATTTTTGCTTCATGCAATATTAAGTATAGTTGACAGTGACACCTATCTACACCTAAGTATCTATACGAACGAGAAACACATGGTAGGCGAAGATAAGAAACAATACCCATACTTCGCCTACAATCTTTGCGTAGTCTTTTTAGTCATTAGTACTATCTTTTCTCGAGTTCTATTACACTTAAGTCGTAGCCTTAGGCAAATGGGTACTTTTTTATTTGAGTATGATGTAAAATACTTCACAATTTGGGAGCACGGTAAAAAAATGTATCAAAAACCAGGCGAAGTTAGGGGTCTCTACGGTACCTTATTTGGATCATGTCAATACATCTCGTGTATTACCCGTGTCGGTCGGTACTTTGATTTAATAACCTGTACCGGTAGGTACGTACCGTTTTAATGTGTAACAGTTTAATTTAACCAAAGAATCCGAATTTACGGTTTCTTATTTCATCAATTTTTTACTATTTTCCAGATGTGGGTTGTTCCAACGTGGAATACTAAAACTTTTATTCTGGGCTAAAACTAACAATATACAACAAATCGTATCCCGCTCGTGTCCATCATTTTTCAAATTTCCTTTATCAATTTAGATTCAAGCTTAGCATGGGCAACATGCTAAAATGGCACCAAAAGTCATATAAATATACAACAAATACAATGTTAACCTACTTTGTTGTAAACACTTATATATATGAGAACACACACTTTAAACAAACAAAAACGATGCGTTGGCTGCCGCGCAAACGGAAAGAATGAGATAGACAATTAGGAGTGACATAGAGTAAATCGAGTTTTGAGGTTTTTTTTTTCAGTTTCTAAAATTGCGTTGGCCAAGTGGCGTAAAAAAGACTGCAAGGTTAATTATTATTATATCGAGAACGAAGCTGTAGAATAATAACTAACTGTAACTACTTACACTATGCCTACAGAAATAAAAAACAAATATTTTTACTTATTATTACTTAATTTATGTTGAAAATATTGGTTGTGCTTACGTAAAATAATATTATTATGTTACAGATCCTAGCCGAGAATTTTCCGATTATGATAGTGATGATAGCATTAAAGACAAGACTTACGAACCACATAAAGATCTTTCGGATTGCAGTAACGTCAGTGGTTTGCCACAAAAAATCTTAGTTCTATCGGGGTATTTGAAGGTGAAAAGAAAGTTTAATTTTTCGGAAAAATCGCCTGAAAGGCAAGCTAAAGTGGCAAATAATGAAGATATTAATTTATTCACTTTAAAGCCAATAGAAACAGCAAGAAACAGAAAACGTATATACAAGTGGATTGCCCCCAAATAATCAAAACATATAACCAGCATATGGGTGTGGTGTGGACTTGCTAGATTCATTCCTAGGGAAATATAAAATAAAAATAGGACTAGAAAATGGTACTTGAGGTTATTTTATCATCTTCTTGATGTAACTCTTATCAATTGCTGGTTATTGTACCGAAGTGTCGGGGAGCAGCAACATACGCCAACCCCAATGAAACAGAAGGACTTCAAATTTGAAGTAGGGAAAAGTTTATGCATGTTTGGGCCATCGATAAACAAAAAGAGAGGTAGAACTAGTTTATCAGATGAAATTGACAATAAAATGCAGACGACATCAATCCTACCTCCTCGTGATGTCAGACGTGATGGGTTTGAGCATTTTCCTATTTGGGGGTGAAAAAAGACAACGATGCAAATATCCTGGTTGCAAAGGAAAAACATTCTTATCTTGCGACAAATATCGCGTAGAACTTTGCCTAAATTAATAAAATAATTGTTTTAGATCTTTCATCAATAAAAAAGTAACAAATTTATTTATTTATTTATATATATATATATATAATACTTAAATGATTTTGTTAACTTATTTAAAAAAACTAATAGGAATCTATTTCTAAAACAAATCCATTGTACTAGTTTATACCAAAAAGTATAGTTAGGGCTCAGTGTACCGTATGTGGAACTGAAATAAAAAGTTGATTTTTCCGTAAAATATGGATTTATTTTTATGTTTAAAAGGTTTCCCTGTCTTCTGATCACTAATTACAACTTATATATTTTTATCGCAAACTAAAAACAAAATGATCCTTGTAGGGTAACGTTGCACTTATTGTGGAAAGAAAGGTCACAATATGGAAACATACCGCAAAAGATCGGCAGAAATGAAAACAAGTGAGTTGTCAAAACCCTAAGACAAAATTACTTGTTACGGATGTGGTACACCAGGTGTAGTCAGAACTAATTGTGTGACTAGTAAAAATAAAGAAACGCCACCAAAACCTGTAAGATTCAAGCCACAGTAGAAAACAATACTAAGATACCTATAATTGAAATTTCTATAAAAAACAAGAAAATGCTTATATCGATACGGCTGCTAGAATACGTATTGCCTGTACCGAATTATATAAGATGATACTACAAAGGGGATGAAGTTTGAAGAAAATTGCACAGAGATAGTATTAGCGGATGGTGCAGTAAAAACCATAACCTTGTTGTCTGCAAAAGAAGACAGCTATAGGCCAACGTATGTGACCTGGAAACATTATCTGCAATACCCGAAGCCAACAATAATCGCACTCTTCTAGGAATAGATTTCCTGGAATCTACTGAAATCGTGCTGTATCTTCCACAGAGGTCATGGAATTTTAATTGCCGACCGTAATACAATTTTCAGCTTTATACAACCGAAGAATGTAAACATACCATTGAAAGCTGCTAAAATGATTACATTTAAGAAGCAACCTCAAGAAAAATCGCTGCAAACTTCTTAAAATAGGCACAGGAATTTATCATGGCCACTCCAATGTTAGACACTTCGTCATCATTTTAGGATTTATGTAGTCCACTAGAGAACAAAAAAGGGCGATGGCTGTTACATACATTAGATACGCCGCCACGTCCAGTTCGTCCCAGGGAGCCAGCCGACGATAAATTACAACTAATAATTACAAAATTATCCGTAATTACGACGTCTGCGTCCGTCGTCTCTGACGAGAAAGCTAACTACCATACAATTTAGGTATCTAGGGACTGACAAGTATAACTAAGGACTGATGTGATGACGTTCGTATTTGTATATCAGTTGTTTACTTATGAAATAATATATAAGTACTAAAGAAAAAGCCAAAAGAAGAAAGATAAGGGCAGATTGCGAGAGTGGTTCGAAAAATGTGGTTAGCTGAAAAACGCAAGTTCAATTTAAACAGGGGATTACAATACATGAGCCGAACAGGAAAGGTACGTCAAAAAAAAAAGCCGCTTGCAAATGTCCCAAAAAATATTCGAAAGAAAATTGCAGAAACTGCAAGACGCACAATATTTAGAATCTTCTGGGAAATAAGGGATCACACTCGATAATGGGACGTCATTGCTAAGTGTGTTTCAAAACCGGAGAAGAATCGAGTTGTTACTGAAATATATAATACTGAAAATTCACAAATAAATTGCACTCTGCGATATTCATTACCGGTAACAGGAGATAGTGGGAGCATTGAAAACGCTTATGTTTGTAAGATCATATTTCTAAACACTTTATTTATTAGTTATATTAATGTTTCTGATAAATAAATAAATAATTTCGTAAAAACGGCGTTGGACAAGTTTGAAAAGAGTTCCGGGGTGATAGAAAAGGATTGCAGGGGAAAGCATTCAAATCATCCAGTAACCATTTCCAGGACAGCCATTGAAAGTGTATGCCCTCATGTAAAGATGTACCAGCCGTAGAGTCACGATACAAGAAAGTAACCAGTCAAAGTCTATTTAGATGAGTCATTGACTATTTGCAAATGTTTAATTTTTACAAAGAATGGTGTGATTAAGAAGAAATTCTCCTAAATTGCAGAGTTGAAACTTTAAGGCAATGTAGAGACATCGTTAATAAAAACGATGTCACACATTTGAAAACTTACAAATCCTACAGATGAACAAAAAATATCAAAACACAACCGGCATTTAGCCGAAAAAGAAAGGGCTCGGCAACTAAAAGAGATGAATAAACAACCAGCTAAGGAAGATAAAAGAGTAGTTGCAGTTATTTTCGATTAGGCAAAAACCACTTTTTTTTTTTTAAATAAAATTGCATTTTCACAACTTTACTCCATTTGATATGGCTGATCTTTAAAGATATTACTATTGTTAGGACGAACAGGCTGCTAAAAAAGAAGCCAATGAAATAGCCAGCTGTATTTTCGATTTATGGTATGAAGGTGAAACAAGCTGTCAAAACTTTTATATAGGTACTGTTCGGACAATGGTGGAGGTCAGAATCGAAATAGAATCATTTTCCTTATGCGTATTGCGCTTGGAAATTTAACGAGAACATCACCCATAGATTTATTGTTGTTGGTCGTACTCAAAATGAGGGTGACAGCATTCATTTCGTAATTGAAAGACAAACTAGAAATATTTTAATTTGTACTCCAGAACAGTGGGTGGCTTGTCCTTCAAAATGGCGACAGCTAATGCAAAACCATACATCGTTAAAGAAGTTACTGAATATTTCGTCTTCGATTCTTATCTTTTTTTGGTAAATGGAAATTTCAGCAACCCTACTAACTGTACAAAAACAGGCGCAATGACCCTACTTAGTCAAAAAATCGTTTGATACTATTTAAAAAAATATATGTAATAATTCACTGTAGAATCAAAGTTTATTCACCCATCAATGATTCCGTTAGTTTTTTTTTTATAATATCAAATCCGAGGGATTTGTTATTATAAAAAAAAATCTATCCTCTTATTTTCTCTCGTATTATTTTACAAAAACACTCTTTACAAACCAGTTTCTCCTTATTAGAAATCTCTAGCATGTATTTACAGTAGCAATCTATATTTAATGACCTGCTGCCCGCTTTTTTAAGAATTTTTTGGTAAAATCAATACTGACTTAGCCACAAATGCTATCTCTTTCTCCAAGTTGCCAATAATTTTCAAAACAATGCGTCTGTTCAGCCGTTGTAATTCTTGCAGCTCATTTTAGTCTACATGAACTCAACACTTTCGATTTTCTGTCAGGAACTACTTTACCTTTATCTTTTATCTTACCTCATTACATGATTACTACTCACTTCCATCATTTTTTCTATTTCCTTTGCACTGAATACATTATTTAACATGTCCAAATTGAATACATGGTCCCAAAAATTGGTGGTCTTGTGAATTAAGCAAACCCTTGCGTTTTCAACTATATATATTTTATAATTTAATAGAATATTTTTTCTTAAGTACCCAGGCACTATGTGACGTTCTGTGTTTGTACACCCTGGTACAAAACAACGGGAACTTGACATACCAACTTTCTTGTATGTGCTTAATTCTATATGAAGGGGCTTATCCAAAACTTGTGGAGGCTCTTCTGTAATAGATTCAGCTTCAGCAGGTTGTTCATTTTCTCGACGAACCGCATCTTGAGCCCAAGTCCAACAGTCATTGCACAAAATTGAATGATTACTGACCTGTAAAACAAAACCTATAATAAACTTACACGTTCATAGATAGATTCATACTTCACAGATTTACACTTAACTATTTTACACACCTGTCTGGGATATATTCTTCTTGAAATTACATCTCTTACTGGACCAATGTGTAACAAATGTGTTCGCCGTCTTACTGTTGAAGTTGAACATGCAACACACACTTTCCTTCTATTTAGGTTGGGATTGGTTGCACGCTGCACATTCCTTCTAGCTGATACCCAGCATGCATAACAAACTCGATCTCCAGGGAGTATCTAAACAATAATACAACTGTTATGATTGTTAGTCATGGCAAATCATTAGAAATGGATGATTTAAGAATTTCTTGTAATTAATGGAACCTAAATTGATAATACATTTTTATAGTTTATATTAAGTAGATATTTTTCTCCCATATCATCATTATCTTATTATTACATTAATCAGTATACATAGCATGACAACTGTAAGTATAATCTAAACTTGGTCATATATAGAGATAGGGTTATATAACAGACCTGTTGTGGTGCTATCCGAGCTGCGATTTCATCTCTCTCAGGACCATGTGGAATACTGTGTATTCTTCTCTGAGAAAGTGAATGTCTACACCAAACACAAATATGTTGTGATTTCCCAGAATTAGATGTTGGTGCATCTACCAGCCTGCAGGCATGTACCCAGCAACGGTGGCAAACAATGCCACCATCTAGTGGTATCTGAAATGATTAACATAGAATATCAGTGTTACTAGAAGTTGTTGTTAAGGTCAAATAATTTAAGTAAAGTAGGTAGGTATAAAACAATTGAAAATAATAGTTACCTGTCTTGGGGCAATTATATTGGATATTGCACCTCTCTGAGGCCCACTTGTTAAAAAATGGGTCCTCTTTCTTGTTAAACACGAAAGGCACCACACACATACATTTTTCTCATATGTTTCACTAATGGGTGCTATCGGATTATCCTGAAATACTTTAGTACTTTTATGAGTGCTTTCAAGAAAACTAGTCATATACTTAAAGCATGACTCGCATAAGGCAGCTTCAGAAGCAATCTGAAAAACAGATTTTTATGTTTGAATATTCTCCTAAAACAAGTTTTTCTATATACTTAAAAAAACTGTTCAGTTACGAGGTTCATAATGTGATAATATATTCTAACCTCATGAGCCATGTTTTGTTCAATAATAAACAAAAGCTCTGGACCCAAATCTGCCGCAATATAGAGGATTTCACCACTGAGTATACCTTTGTTGCACTTGACACAAGCCATTTTATAACAAGTAAAAAACCCTGTAAGTAAATGTTAATGTTAAACATGTGTTCCAAAGTTAATCTATCGGTTTATTAACTAGTTTATAATTCATTTACCTACTTTTAGTATGAATAAAAACAGAAGATTTCCAATGGGCTGTCGAATTCAAAACAGATTCTGAATTCGACTACCGTTAACATAGCCTAAGTCAATCCAAGAATAAGCAGATATCACAAAACAGTTATACAAGCCAAAGTCGTAGGAAGTAAAAAATAAATGAGCAAACGTAAAATAACACCGAACAATCGAGACGAAGGTGACTAACTGATGAGACCGACTCAAACAAACGGTCATTTTGAATTTTTCGTTTAGAAGTGACTGAAAGTACAGTTCAGGGAAGCAGATTCATTTTTTTAACAATGAAATCCTCAAACTTGCTTATAATTAGTCAAAAATATGTATAAGAGAGTAATGTAATAATTGTTAATAGTACAAGATTACATTACCTTTTTTATTTATCGTCTACGTGAAATTGAGTTTGGATGTGACATGATTGCAGAACGAAAGCAGGTTATGCAAAATATGAGACGCCATCTTGAATAATATGGCAAAAATAAAAAAACTATAACTTTTTGTAAACAAGTTATCAGACTTTAATTTACGAAAGAATATTTTTCCTGAATTCGTGGTATTTTAATGCTTTTTTTCGATAAATGTACAAGAAATGACCGAAAATGAAACATCTCCTTTTTACTAAACCTACGTATTTTTAACCCCCAACGGAAAAAGAGGAGTGTTATAAGTTTGACCGCTACGTGTGTCTGTCTATCTGTGGCACCGTAGCTCTAAAACGGGTAAACCGATTTAGATGCGGTTTTTTTATTTGAAAGCAGGTTTTCCAGCGATGGTTCTTAGATGTTTTATCAAAATCGGTTAAGCCATATCAAGATATGGGGGGTGAAAGTGGGGAACCAAAACAAATCGAATATTTTTATATATATCCAAGTGTGGTATCAAATAAAAGGGCATAATGTGCACATTACAATTAAATAAGTAATATCAGAATCGGTTCAGCCATTTACAAGATATGGGTAGTAAAAGTGAAAATTAACAATCGGATATTTTCAAATATACCCTAGTGGGGTATCAAATGAAAGAGCATGATGAGTATATTACGAAAACAAGATTAAATTTTAAGTTTAAATATTTTAAAATATTTTTGTTATATTTATAGAAATTTGTAATATCGCCTCTTTGCAAGAATACTGTGATATTTCAGAAAAATCGATTTTTTTTTTATTCCATAATCAAAACCGCCGTATTGAACTTTATTTTCGATAAAAACGAGGTATTTTTTCGACAATAACGGTGCGTCTATGAGCGAAAGAGACAAGAAAACTGCAATATTTTGTGTTGTCGCGCTGTCTCTTTCTGCCTCGTGATTTGTTTCGACAACGTGTCCCATCAGTCGGCGCGTGCCATTTGGAGGGAAGGGCGCTCTCGTATTTGTGCAAAAACGTGACATCACGAAGATACCACATTACGATTGCTAAGGTAAGTTTGAACTCTTTGATATTTTTTTATTAAGTAATGTGATATGTTGAATTGACACAGTTTTGTTGAAAATAGTATGCAATTTTAACTTGTTATTACTTTTGATATCACGTTTTCGTTGAAAAGATATCGTTTTTGTTTTGTAACATCATTTTTTCTAGATAAATTATAAGTTTTTTTGTAAATTAAATCGTTATGTCACGTTGTAAATACTAAAACAAATGAATTATAAATATTTATTTTTTCAGATGGGATCGCGGTCCAGAAAATTAGTACAATTAGCAACTATGCAAAACGTAGTTGATAGTAACGTAAATGATAGTTCCAGTATCCAAGCCGAGGAAGTTGATGACTCTAATATAAACGCAATGATTCCAGAAGGTAAGACTTAATAATTTTGTTTTTTAAAGAATATTTTTGTAAAGACTAAATGCCACCTATGTTCGGTCCCATGTAACAAGGGGCGAGCCTGTTGTCATGTAGTTATTTAAAATGAGTACCTATTAATACGAAACGAACTTAGGTGCTTACATTTTCATAGATTTTAAACAAATTGGATTTCCAATATTGGAAATCCATACATGAGGCCTATGCCCAGCAGTGGACGTCCATCGGCTGAGAAGAAGAAACAAATTGAGCAATATTATAAGGAGTCTTAGTGTGTTTTCTACAGATAATTATGTAAACACCTCGATTTTAGTTTAAATTTTTGTTTTAAATTAAGAATTTAAAACAAAAATTTAAACTATTAGGTACTTATGTTTCATAAAGTTTTTCTATTGTTTAAGTTATTATTATTTATATTTCTTTTAGACAAAAGTAACGATGACTCAAAACATCGTCGACGTGAGTCAACTAGTAGTACCGGTAGCTCTTCAAGTAGCTCTTCGAGTTCTTCTTCGAGTTCCTCCTCAAGCAGTGGACCATCTTTTTATGAAGGTAGTAAGTTTTTATATAAATGCATTTATTATATTTCTTAATACATACATACATTATTATTGTCACGCCTTTTTCCCATTGGGGTAGGCAGAGACTACTATTTCTTAATAAATGCACTTATTCAATTTATGTAATAATTTGTGTTCAATTCTGTGCATTTCGGATGCCGAACGTTTGCAACGTAATTATTTGGGACTAATTTTCTTTTAACTTTTCCCCAGATAGTGATGATTCCGTAAAGGATCCCAATTATCAAGAGGAGAAGTCAAAAAGTAATAATATACATACTTCAGACTCTGAAGAAGAAGGTGCCAGCACTAACTACAACTTCTCAAAAGACCAAGACTTGTTTAATTTAAATAATAATATTGCTTCAGTTGACACCATAGAGCAAGTTGACATGTTATTGGTAAGTAATTCAGCAGAAAATCGAGACATAATAGTTAACCATACAAATCAGATAGATCTGGTCGCAACAGAGAATAATTCGCTTGTAGTTGGGAATGATACCACTATGCCAATAGAGCCAACCACTTCCAACATCACCCCAACTAAAGTAGGAAAAAAAAGACCAAGGCAAGAGTTAAATTGGAAGAAGAACATCGCTAAGCGATTAAGAAATAGTGGACTATCATATATTTCAACAAAAACTAATAAGCCCTTTCCAAAACGCCAGCTTAAACCACCTTGCAGAGAAAATTGTAAATTTAAATGTAGCTCTAACTTCTCAGAGCTTGAACGTGAGAAAATTTTAAACGAATATTGGGGTTTAGGACAAATTGAGAAACAATGGACGTTTATAGCTAATAATGTCGATTTAGTTATTCCAAAACAGCGATATGTGAAAGTGGACTCAGACGGAAATATTGCTGCAAAGCGTGAAAACAACAACGCTTTCTTTTTGACTATTTCTGGTGCAAAGATCAGAGTATGTAAATTGTTTTTCAAAAACACTTTGGCTATCAATAACCGCCCTATAGAGACCGCGTTGAAAAAGAAAAATAATGACACTAATATCTCGTCAATGAAAGATTACCGTGGCACTCATCTAAATCACAGTAAAGTTGATGAAAACATTAAAGAAAGCATAAGAAAATTTATAGAAGCGATACCAAAAATAGAATCGCACTATATTCGAGCAAACTCGAAAAGACATTACATTGACGGCAGCAAAGCAATTACAGACCTGCATAGAGACTACGTTGAACAATGTAAATCTAAAAATATACCCTATGCAAGTTATTTAATGTTTTATCGTATATTTACACAAGAATTTAATATATCGTTTTTTGTGCCGAAGAAAGATTTGTGCGATACATGCGAAGTTTATAAAAATAGTACGCCCGAAGAAAAAGAATTGAAAAAAGAAGACTACGAAAAACATATCAGAGAAAAAGAATTATCACGCATTGAAAAGACAAATGACAAGAACAATAAAAATATTTTAGTTGCTGTTTACGATCTCCAAGCTGTATTCCAGTGCCCTAAGGGCGATATTTCTGTATTTTACTACAAATGCAAACTTAATGTTCTTAATCTAACAATTTATAATATTCAGAATAATGTTGTTGAAAGTTACGTATGGGACGAGTCACATGCAAATAGAGGCATAAATGAAATAGGTACTTGTGTATTTAATTACCTTACCAAAATGTCAAATTCAGCTGAAGATTTAGAGGTTGTCTTCTATTCAGACAACTGCGCAGGGCAAAATAAAAACAAATTCATGATTGCCCTGTATTTATATGCCGTACAGACCTTGCCTAACCTGAAATCCATAACACACAAATATCTTGTAAAAGGCCATACCCAGAACGAAGGCGACTCTGCCCATTCCCAGATTGAGAGACAAGTAAAGAGGCTATTAAGATCCGGTCCTATATACACTCCCGACGGATTTATCGGTGCTATAAAAACAGCCAGGAAAAAGAGTGAGCCAATACACGTCAATGAAATGTGTTTCGAAGATTTTTATGATTGGAAAAGTGTGTGTAATCAAATTAATTTTAACTTAACAAAAGATGAAGATAACCATGTAGTTAAACTATCAGAAGTAAGAGTAATAAGAGTTAGTAAAGATGATACAAATGCTATATTTTATAAAACAATATAGAAATAAAAAATGTCTATAATAATAAACCCGGGATAGCTGAACGAAAAAAATCGGACCTAATGGATTTGATTAATAAGAAATTAATTCCCGGAGTTCATAGGAGCTTTTACGAATCGCTCTAAGAATGTTTTTATTTTATTTTTTATACTATTTTTGTAATTTTTATAACAATTATTTTTTATTACTTTATGTGAGATAAGTGAAACGTCGGTTCCTTTAAGTACAATACCTATGTGATATTTTATAATGAAAAGTTCCTAAGTCGTAATTTTATAGTACTTAATGATAAATACTCAAGTTTTTAATACATTTTGCAAGTATACAATACTTATAATTTTAGATACTTATTTTTAAAACCTATCTCAATATGAATAAAAATATTTTTAGTATGTATTATTATTCTTATTGAGATGGTTTTGTTTTAGTTAAAATATAGATTATGGTCCACCTAAAGTAGGTTTAGAATAAACCTAGTGATTATTTACAAAGACTAATGTTACGAAGAGACTGATTGGTTAGCTAGATCTAAAATAATAATAACAAATTTAGTAATAACAGTATACTTTTAATTAAGAACTGATAGCTATAGTTTCATTTTGTTAACTTTGTTGATTGTTAACTGTTGAATTACTGTATTTAAGTAGGTAACTGTATATCCTACCTACGTTATAATGACTAATGTTTAAGCTTGATTTTCTTTTCCTACAAATTTTTCATTGATTTAATAAACATTTTTATTTCTAAAATGTGTTTTTATCATATAACCTAACACAACACAAAAAAATATATTATCAACAATGTGACAAGTTCATATGTCACATCGATCCTTGAAAACTTTTTCAGTAATAGTGTGACAAAATATCCCTTTTTTTTTAATCCTGTTAATTTATACCGAAAAATAGCCAATAGCGCAACAATTACTATAGTTTTAGATGAATTAATAGTTAAATTATAAATCACTAGAAGGTTTTGTTGCTTTAGCTCTATTATTTTAGATTTTATAACATTTCGAAAGTTTAAAATACGCGTCCTGTAAAATTGCCTTTTTTGAGATGTTACAGTATTCTCGCAAAGAGGCGATATGTAATAAATAATCATAATTAATTTTCTTATTATAATCACTGCCTGGCAAGCTTAAAAAAATATTATTTACTGTATTGTTTACGATCAAGTGGCATGACATTTGTCATTGTCGAGGTAACCCTATATAAAAATATACTCTGTAGTCGAGGATAGGTGGGTGTTGTCTCATAAACGTAGTGGTTATATTCTCTTTGCCAGCGGTGCCCAGGCACAGGGCGCAGAAATCACCAGACCTGGGCCAAAAACATTACAAAAGGGCGCTGTTAAAGAGGCTCTCACCGGGCGCATAATTACGGCACAGACTATCCTATCGAAAGTGTGGTCATAAAAAGAAATATCAAGTCCGTCGAGGTCTAAGCCCAACAAAAATATGTGTAGTTTTTTAGGCCACGAGCCATCACTTTTACCTACAACATCAAACAAACAAGATTACTAAAAACAAATCAGTGATGGAGGCATTTTATCAAAAAACGATAGAAAACACTGAAAACCCACAAATTAAACGCATTTTACAAGTACAAGTCAAATTATTCAGCAACATGAAGCACCAAACGACGTGAACACAAGAAATCAAGAATGACGAAACCAATTAAGAATAAGATTCCTAACACTAGTACCGTATCAGTTACACACCTTAGTTTAAATGGTTTAATAATATACCATGGTAATAATAATATAGTCCGCTGTACTAATATTAGTAGGGACTACTTGAATGCTACATTTATTATTATGATACCAAGTTACACTAGTTACACACCACATGTGATTTTCATAAACAATAATAAAATTGCCTTACTCTATGCCATGGTGTCATGGTATCACTATGCTACAAAATGTACGATCCATAGAAACGAAGGAACGAATTAAATTGGATAGTAAGCCCACAGATCACCAATGGGGACAATTCTTACAGTACAATACTGTTTTCAGCCTTCAGAGTTCTCGGCAGGTTCATGGTATTATTTTTATTCCACCATGGGCAGGCTATGGGTGTATTCAGGTGTATTTCTCCAACAAATGAACAAAACAAATCGACATAATTGGTATCGTTCGGAAATAGTAATCGTTTTATCAAGTGTCTGTGTATGTACCGTCGAGAAGTGTTCTTTATTCATTTTTTTTTGTGTTATTCATATACAGATGCAGTTGTTGCTTTCTTAAAAAGTGTAGTTGAGCTATGATAAAGAAATTTATTCGTGAAGGACATGATGAGCAAATGACACAAAAATAATAAAACTTCACGCCTACCGACGCGATGCGCGACTGCGCATTTCCTATTTAAGCCCATTCCCTTTAAGTGTTAAAAAGTTTACTAACATCTTATTCATGTTTAATACAATGTTTAGTTACAAAACTTATTATTTCCAATATAATTATCAAACTGTTATCCAATTCTTTAAAACCGGTAACATCGCAAATTAGTACTTCCGAACGTTTGTTTGTCTATGAATTTATGCTTTGCTGATCAGAGACAATGGTATAGATGTCACATTCGAAGCATTTTAAGCTCAGACAAAGGAATATATATGGACCGGTTATACCTACGAAAAACGGGTGCCTACTTACTGTCGCAAAATAAGGGATGCTCCAGATAGAATGGTCAAAGGTCATCGATATCGATAAATTTTTTTAAACGATTTTATGTTATGAATTAACTTTTAAAAAGGATGTTCCATGTTAGTTTACATATTTTTAGGGATCCGTACCTGTACAAAATGTAACTTCTAAGTCAACGAAATTAAAAGATACTTCAACACTACAGAATTTCAGCAAAATGAAACCAGTTGAAATAGTTATTTATTATAATTAATCCAGTTTTTTTGCGGAGCTCGTAACGAAGTTAAAGCCAAACAGGTCGACCGCAATTTATTTACTACTATCAGGTTTAATGTTAGCTTATCACGGCTAGTCTGCGAATAGGCGCGCACGTGAAACGCGTCTGATGGCAGTCTCCCTACCTAAAATACTCATATTTAGCCAAATTTGGTTAGACTGGAGAGCGACAAAAGTAAGTTGTGACAAGGGCTCGGAAGACTTTGTATAGTTAGGTATTATACCGACTAGGTTTAATCATTGCCCTTATATGTATATAAACAAGTACCTAAGTTGTAGTGGTAGTAGAAAAAAAAGGCAAAATATGTTATCATTTAATAAACAAAACAACTTTAATCATTATTCATAGAAATGAATAATGTTAGGATAAAAAAACTTCGGTGCGACACTTTATCATTTATTTTCTTTACATGGTACCTGAACCTTAAATCTATATAACACTTCTAATGACCAATAATCGGTGATTTATATTATGTTCGACATTATTTTCAGTATAAAATAGATATCAGTGTTATCAAATTCAACGAGAAAGTGTGACGTGCTTGTATTTTTGACTGCCTAATAAATTTCTCATCTCAAGCTGCCGACATGCCGCCGACCAAATTTTCCGACTTGTAATAAGTGAAGCCGCAAACTAGACCGCCGACAAAAAGTTACCGACATATGTCGGCGGCCCGGCGGGCTCAATGTGTATTGCGCTTAAATAATAATGCTCTAAGACGTTTGTTGTAATTAAAGAGGCCTGATATTATTTTCTGATTTTTATAAATTATATTCCGGACACTATGAGATGCGTAAACTGGGCTGCATCTTGATAAAAAAAAAGTATTATTTGCTTGTCTTATGAAGACGTAAGCTTTCGGCAAGAGAAAGTGCAATTTCAAGGCGAACTTTCGAATTTCTTCTGAATATTTTTGTTGCAAGGGTAATGCTTTGTTCTTAGCGATTTGCCTCCTCAAGCAACAGAGATTGTTCATTATTAATTCTATTTTTTTCTTCAATTCGTCAATAACGATTTTTAATAAAGCGGTTTTTTCCTTGCTCTGCGCCTAAAATAAAAATTGTTTAATAAATTAATCAAGATTTAGGCATAATTGTAGAGTTAATTAGGGTGAACTATTTCAAACTAGATTAAAACCTTAGACTATAAAATAATAAAGACAAAGCCTCACGGAATATTGAAGTGAAGCATGGTCGTGAATATGTGTGAGTGACTTTGACAGCAAAGGAATGTGGCCAGATAAAATCTTTTACCCTGAAAAACAATTCATTCTTTTCAACATATTATTACGCGTGTTATTGAATTTATTATTGACAGCGTTATATTATATTACGTTGTCAAATACTACCGAATAAGAAAGGTTACATTAAATAAAACTATATATTTACAAAAGATGTATATAATATTCAGAAAAAACGTAAATCATTTATCTCGTCCACATTTTGATAATTTCAAATCATTTTCGTCGAAATGATTGCTACAAACGACCGAATAATTATATACCTCAATGATTTTAAGAGGTATTTAAATGGAGGCGCCCTAGTCTTCTATACAAATATTTGCTTATACATCTATTGTGGGAATCGATATGGTAATATCAAATTACAGTTTGTCTCTTTCTAACTACTGAAGTTGTACATAAGGAAAGCGAAATGACATGTTGTTTGTTTTTGCTAATTCTGGAAACATTGGAGCGGTGACGTCACGAAAATGTGCTTGGGTGCCGATGCGGCCATGATTTTACGTCCATTTGTGGTATATTAGCTGTCAAGTGATCGTGTTATCGTATCTTTTCTGTGAATTACATTAAATTTAACCACTAAGTGCTGAAGCTAAGCTCCTTTTTGAAGTGAGGGATTGAGTTCCAACATGCCTATGTGTAGTATAATACAGTGTGATTCTCGTAAGAACAAAAATCGGCCTCTTATAACATTTCACAGGTTAGTGTTCGTTTTCATGAATTATTTGGTAAAATAATTACAAATGACTAATTATATTTATCACTATATACTTAAATACTGTGGCCATTAAGTAAGATTAGTTACATTTAGCTTGAATTTCGGTTTCTTTGGTTCTACTAATACTGTTTGTTGACATGTTAATACGTAAACAAACAATAGTGACGCAAGTCCGACTTTGCTTGTATCGATATTGTTGGTCAATAGAATTTGAAAATGCTGTTGATCTGTATAAAAACCCAAATGAAACTATATTCAAATGTAATAGCAATAATATCCACGCCTTCATCGACCCTTGCCATGCCATAAAATTAATAACGAACCATAAAATTAACATGGAACATACTTTTTAAAACTTAATTCATAACATAAAATCGTTGAAAAAATTTATCGATATCGATGACTTTTGACCATTCTATTTGGAGCATCCCTTATGATATCCGTTATGCGACATATGCGACGGTAGGTAGGCACCCGTTTTTCGTAGGTATAACCGGTCCATATATATTCCTTTGTCTGAGACCCACAAAAATGTCTAACTGCAAACGTTGCAGTCTTAACTCGAATCTGGCAGAATAGTTGGAAGCCCGACTCAATTGCCACAAGAAAAAAAAAAAAAAGATTTTAAACCTAAATTGATAAAGGAAAATTCCTTTATCAATTTAGATTCAAGCTTAGCATGGGCAACATGCTAAAATGGCACCAAAAGTCATATAAATTTGGGTTGGTATTATCGTTTCAGTGATTTATAGCTATAAAGGTATAACACTGAGTTGGTAATCATAGATTCCAACAGATAATACCTGACGTCACCCTTAAGACGTAAATACTAAAAAGGGAACTTGAAATTCGATGGATGCGAGCAGCGACACGGTGGCTCAGTTGGTTAGAGCAGCGCCACGGATCGGCGAAGGTCGCGGGTTCGAATCCCGCTCGTGTCCATCATTTTTCAAATTTCCTTTATCAATTTAGATTCAAGCTTAGCATGGGCGCTAAAATGGCACCAAAAGTCATAAAGATTTTAAAGAAAAAAAAAAAAAGATTTTAGCTTTCATAAATTATTGTATTATACAAGGCTTTAACTCTTTGATTTTAATAATCAACTTCTACATTTATCAGTAAAAAGTCAGCATTCTCAATTCACATTCAGCTATCATTGTTGCAGGTCTGATGAAAATGTTCATGGTACAAATGTTATTTTCTTAAACTCGCCACACACTCCCCTCCATGCGGGAATCACAACTGAAATGCCTGGAACTTGGCAATTATTTAAAAGTTCGTGGTAAACCCCCAGTAATCAGCAGTTTTCACCATAGTGGACACAATGATACACACAAAGTCGGTACTATTTTTGTGAGAACCATTAGTAGGGACTTACCGCAATAACAATTCCACACACAGAATAACACGCAAGATACGAATCGGAAGTTTTGATAGGTTTGGTTAGGTTCCATGAATGTATATAATAATTATGGATTAAAAAAACAATCATTAATAACTGACAGTTCAGTGTAAGACACAGATATATAAAATAAAACAATTTAAGTTGGTTGTAAAACAAATTGCTTGTTTTATTCAGCAAAATACTACTAAAGAATAATGTATAACTAAATATCAGATCATTAACACAATGGGATATTTTGGACGGAATTGTATAATACCGTATAATTAAAAATATAAATCAGAAATCTGTTTCATAAAAATAATATTATAAATAATGTTTACATCATTTCATTTTAAGTGCAATTTCTTTAAGTATATAAAAACGTCTAACCATGGCCATACAATACAGGTCATAAATTGAGTTAGTGGTTCGGATTACATCATTTTTGGGTAGGCAGTCATAGGAGTATCTGTCGGCTATCCTCAAGTGACGTAACTTTTATGTCACCCAGCAGAAATGAGAAGGCCTTGTTTTATTAGGCCATGGCCATAACGCAAGTTACCTACATTACTGTAACAACTGTCCCTACACAAGCAGAATACAGATAAAATATTACACTTGTCTCAACAATATAAAATTAACAATAATAATTTGATTACAACATTTGTATCTATGATATATAAACTACCTACATATTAAGCAGTTATGTCGAAACTAAAGTTAAGACCAGAATTTGGACGGACAGAGTAAATAATAATACTCTAACTACGTTTATTATAGGTTTTAACATAAGAATGACCAATTAAAAAACAGAAACAAAGCAGGTCATGAGATACATGTAAATTATAGTAAATATACCACTTGAGGCAGTAAAAATGAAATACTTATTAATTTTATAAGCAATTGCCAAATTTTTTATTGAATCAGGACAGAATTTGAAATGTTGCTTAAAGAGATTACGATTTCATTAGGTTTGTAAAATATGGCTTTAAGGACGTATAAGGCACAATTTTGGATATAAAGGGTAAGGCACGATTTTCACAATCGATTATACAAAAGCAGTTTTTTTATGCAAACTCATTAGGTTCCTAAAATGTGATGATCTGCAAAAAGCCTGGTGGGTTTCATGTGTATTTACATTTATCTATTTATACTTTTATTCTTATAGCTAAATCGGAATTAAATTCTTAAATAGTAATCATAACATATTAAAATTGCATGTTATTATACAACAAAGCTGTATAGTTTAACAAATTTAAAAAAGTTTTCAGTAATTTAATTTTACAACACTTTGTGCTGATTTATGTACAAATATGCACTTTATACACTATAAAGTATTCAATTAAGAACTTTGTTCAAACGAAATATACAGATGATTGCAATGACTTTAAATAGTAAATAAAACACACTTAAAATGTAAACAAAATACGTAGATATATCAAAATGAGATATGTGGATTCTATTTGCGACAGTGCATCGACTTTTATTCTACCTTAACTAATGCATACTTAGTGAAAATGTACATGTTATATAAAACAGTAAAAAGGTACCTAGTTTGATTTGACATAAGTTTATTATTAAAGTTCTAAGTTAACAATAGTGTCTTTTTACTATAAAATGTCAGTTTACACTTAATGATTCCACACCCAGTACTAATCCGTTTAAATAAATAATTTACTTACACCATCAGTCAAAATTGGTGGTACAAAGTCCCCTTATTTTTATAATTCTCACTTATACCTATTCTGGAATAAGTTGGTTCGTATACTAAGCAGTTCTTGTATACAAATGGCGGTAAGTACACAATGTAATATTTAGAAAATTATGTGTTAGAGAACAATAAGTTGTTGACCAGAGCTGTCTCCAATACTTACTGCATTTACATTAGTATGGAATGAACAGTCAACAAATAGTTACAGAATATGTTAAGGCTAAGAGTTCATTATGGTTCATCGGTATTGTTTGCCCACCTTTATGAAATGGAAGTAACACACCCACATTTCAATAGATGGTATAATATATAGGTTCTAAAATGGCAGTTTAATTTGTCATTTATGGAGCAAACCGTAAAGCGTTATTTTAAACCATCTAGAGGTTTGACTCTAGATGGTTTAAAATAACGCTTTATAAATGGTACTGCTAAGCAATTCCTATCAAAAATTTCCATACTACTTCAAACAATTAGGAAGTAGATTCACGTTAGCACGATTAGTTATACGGCAGTTACACTAGAAAAACATGTAACAATACTTAACTTTATTATTAAATTTGTAAATCGTAGCCCCAAATTATGACTGATGGAGCAAGATTTGTGGCAACACAAGTCTCGTGAAAACGTGTTGAGGGAACCAATAACAGCTACAGTTCAGAAACCTTATAGTGGAGAACACTGATTCACACTTCAGTACTGTGAGTTTGGATGCGCACTTTCTTCTGGCTCCCGTTCCTATTGAGCGGGGGCGAGTGTCCGGAGTAGCCGGGGTTCTGGATGCCCAGGCCGCCGGGCTCGCCCTCGCGCGGGCGCGGCTTCTTCAGCGATGAGCGCAGCGGGGAGCGCGTGATGGTGCTCGCGTCCGACAGCCCCGTCAGAGTGGTGGCTGTGGTGTTCATCGACGCCACGCTCCCGTGACCATTTGTGCTGTACGGCTTTCCTGACGCGTCTGTCATTGATATACCTATAACGATGGTTGGGTTCATTATATTTTGAATTATTAATTTATTATTTAAAAGGAGTTGGGGTAAAATTAAACCTAGAGTCGATAGCAATGAAATGTATACCAATGCTTAACTATAATAGATATTTGATGGTACTAAAGGGACGACTCTGAAATCTGTGAGGTATACCGTATAGAAGCTATATAATAAAATAACATAAATAAAGAATTTTATTTTTATCGATTATTCTGCTGTTTTGTTTTCTTGATAATGGGTTTGGTGCATCTATAACATAAACTTAACATCACGCCTGTATTTTCCGAGGGGTTAGGCCGATGTGTATAGTACACCCACATTTCGCCAGTTATGTTATCAATGTATCGTTTCATAATAAAGAAAGAAATATATTTATTTTTATATCGAAAACAATTTACAATAATAGTAAAAATAGTTACAGAGTACGAGCCAAAAAAAGGTCCCCGACTACAGCGAGACTAAAATTTTCCGTGAAAAGTGACAATGACAGATAAATAGTGTTTATGCCTTCTTTAAAGCCGGGGTTGTTGATGGTGGTGCTGTCGGGCTCGCCCAGCGGGTTGGTCGGGTCGCCGCCCACGCGCCGCGCGAACAGCGTGTCGTACACCGACATGATGAACAGGATCGAGTTGATTACTATACTCACTATCTGTAAACGATAAAACAGTAGGTTAATGCAGGCGACGACTAATTCTATAATCTTATCCTATAACATCACGCCTTATGCCCCGAAGGGGTAGGCAGCGGTGTATAGGACACCCTAGGCTAGATCTTATTGTAAAAGGGTGCGAGCCTATTACCATTAACCAGGCATGAATCCAGACTGCTACCTCACTAGTTGGCTAGGTTAATGGTAATAGGCTCATCCCCATATGTCCCGATATTCAATGTAAAGTCAATACTGTGATTTTTAATATACCAATCATAGAGACCATATTATATTATAACAATTAAGAAAAATATCAACATGGCCTAGTGGCTGTGGTCTGGAGACGTATTTAAATATCATAATATTATGATATATAAAAAGTGGTGATTCCTGGGTATAGTGGAACAACATCATCAGTGCAGTGAGCAAGTGTAGAATCAGTTATCTATGATTATTCCTTGTCTGTGCAGGCATTTGCCTTGTCACAGCTGGATGTGTTATATAATATACAAGAGAGCTAGAACTTGTAACATAATAAGAATCTGTACCTGCACATAGAATGCTTCTCCCTGCGTCACATAAAAACCCCTGTCATCGCCTTGTACGGCGAATAAACTTGCTGCTACTATTGACAGCAACGCTGCAAATATAAAATACATAATAAAGTAAACTATGGCAATTTATATTTTATTTATTTAATTATTAATAAAAAAAAAATTAAAACGTCGCCCCACTACGATTTTCACCGTGCGTTTCACAAACATGAAAAATCACATACAAAAACACCCAGACTCGGGACAAACATCTGCGGTTCGCAAAATGTTTTAGATTTTTTTGATTTCAGTTTTTTGACGTTTAACTAAGGCATGGACTAGATCTTTTTATCGAGTCGATGGCAATTATGTAAATTTTGTCGGCCCAGAAATTTGCTACAAGAATTGCATTACGTAGCGTTCATTAGACTAGATTGAAACTTGATTATCAATTGAAAAATAATAATTTTAAGAATAATCGTTTTTTTGGCGGTTACGACGCTTGCAGTAGGCATACTTACTGGCTAAGAGCGCCAGCGCTAACTTCAGCATGACGAGGTGAGTGTACTTGAGGGCGACGCGCTCCTTGGAGGATATCATGGCCAACTGCAGCACGGACAGCACACAGAACACGCCGAGCACCGTCACGCCGACCGACGCGACCACACCCGCTATGTACACCGCCGCTGGAAACACAATCATCATGAAATTAGAAGCTATCAGTTATAAAACATGGTATTACTTTAATGTAGATTGGTGCATAATTTCTCACAGTTCAATTCATCCCAAAAACATTTCAATTTCACAACACTGTTCTTTTTGTAGAGTTTGTCTCTCACAACTACTTAAGCAGTTATGATTACTTAAGGGGACATTGATGAGACCTCAAGACAGGGCAGTAAAAATAACACCTGTATTCTCCGAAAGGTAGGCAGAGGTGACTGTAAGGTACACTCACATATTTTTAGTTATAGGTCCCAATGTAATAGGGGGCGAGCGTATTGCCATTAACGGGGCACATCCAGACTCGGTGCTGCTACTGAGAATTACTTATAGGCAAAACCCAGTAACATTTTGGAGACAGGGCAATAAGTTCCTTATGTTGAAGGGTGAAATTTATTGCCACTGGACTCCATTCGATGATATTAGTAGTAGTAAGTATAAAAACATAACCCTCCTTCTGGCACAGTCGGGTGAAAAGTACGTTTATAATTATATGTGTTAAAAATAATGCTGGTAGAAGCTTGGGTTACCGCGGTTTATTTATTTATTATTTTGTACTAAAGTGTATAAGGCGGGCTTAATTACTACCGAAGGCATTTAGACGGTTTAGGAATACATCGTCAATATCAATGACTTGACAGACACGACGCACGTGATTTAGTAGTTATGGTGCAATGCATCCCCTGGTAGCTTCATGGCCAAATAGAATAAGCACATAATTATGTACTACTTAGTCTAGTGTACGTGGTAACAATTTATTGACTAGGTTCATTCAGAGTACATGTATGGTTTTCGTATACTTTTTAAAAGATTATGGACATCAGTACGAATGTATAATGATTACGTTATTCTTACAGTTTCAATTGGATAATTGAAAAATAATATAATTATTTCAGATAACTTAAAACGGATTTTTTTTTTAACTTTGGTGGATGCGAATGGCGAGTTGTCGCTCATTGTGGCGTTTTAAGGCTGAGGCCTTTGTTCAACAGTGAGCGTCTTCTAGCTGATGATGATGAATTCAAGTTATAAAATATTGATAGAAATAATGCTGAAAGAAAAATATGCTCTTCTTCACACCGAGATAAGTTCCCGCTCGTTGGCTTTTTTTTTAAATCACAAATACACATAGGTACATCTTTAAACAAAATTTACATAACTTTAAGTACTTACCTACGTCAATATTTTATTCGTGCTTATTAATAAGTAGTTCTTTTAATACAACACTGAATTGCGAACTAAGTACACAGCCTACACCTTCCACTTCACACTTTTTTAATTAGAAGAGTTTTTAATTGCACTAAGTTTTTCAGGAAACGTAGCACTGGGACGAGTTAATTCGGCGAACTAATTTGCCAAACCAATTATCACATGGCAAATAAATTTTTCACCCACATTAGCGGTAAGGGACGGGTCTAAACTAGACAAGTGACTGACATAAAGGCCGTTTGGACCTGACTCACGCGACCACTGCTTTCCTCTTACTCATTTTATTTCACAAAACTAGTAACTACGTAAACTTAGAACCGACGACTAAAACATTATTTTTCTAACTAATCTTCTTAACGTAATTCTAATTTTCCTACAGTTTAGTGTTAACCCGTACTGTTTACCACTAAAGGCTAATTCATAGAAATTCCATCAACTTACCTAAAATGAAATTACATAAGTACATATTATTGTTATTTCACATCGTAATCATATAATAAAATGTTGATCTATGTTGACATTGCTTCAGTACATCTAATCAAATTACGAGTAGTAGATCCTGTAATTGACCGTACTACAAAAATAACTACATTAAAATTTAAAAAATATTTCAAACAAACTTCCTAAATGTGTCAGTGCAGGGAAATAAACATTTTGTTCGAAGTCCGCAGTTAGAGAGTTCATGTAATTAGTAAGATAATGTGTTGCCTATATGTTTTGCATATTTGGGTCGAGCTTCAAGGATGACATGTTTCAGGTCAGTTTTAAGCTAATGGACGACTCTTTAACCATGTTTTGTAATTCACAGATTAGTACCTGTGTTATGTAATACTCTTTATTTTGTTTCATGTCATATTATGTTAAATAAATAATGGTTGGTACGTGTTTTAAGGAGTGTCCTAATATTTTAAGTCTGACGAATGTTTTGTTTTAAATATGGTCCGTAACTTACAGTACGTAACTACCGAGGTACTGATAATTTAATTTTGCATATCATACATCTTCAATGCGTTATCTTTGGAGGTAGAAAAGTTCTGTGACGAGTTTCAACTCTAAATATCCCAAAGTTTTATATTTAATAGACAATCGAAGTGTAACGTTTCTATTCAACCTTTGGGACATGAAGTTTCAAAGCTAACAGGTGCGACATCCTGCCGTCCGATTTAGTATCAACAATTGCAACTACCGGCCGTGCTGTATCGAAAACAATACGCTACACATTGTTTATAGTTCCTCATATTGTGTTACGGTATGTGTACTCTTATTTAATGTAACGTATCTACAATGTGTACTTAGTATTGCAAACATTACACTTCTTGATTAATCGATTAACGGAGACATGTTTGAAGCTTAGAACACGAATTTAAGAGTAAAATAGTGAAGCAAAGTATAAAATACTCCCTTCAACATTTGTTTAAACACTGTTCCTGAACTATTTAATATGTATAATAAGACTAATATTTATCCGTAAATTAAAGCTTTGAAATATAATTTAGGTACGTTTTATAATTTTCAGTTCTTTAGTCGAATGTTCGATTTCGCAAGGCCTATAAATATGTATAGAATATGATTCTTGTAAGTAAGTAGCTACGGTTGTACATAAAGGTTAGGTTCATAAAACAGTTACCATCACGAAACAATGGCGTGACATTGAAAATGCAGCGACACGAGAATGATTGTCTTCTAGAAACTGCAAGAAGCAATGACGGAAAATTATGTCATTAGGGACTACGTTTTATTACAGATTTACTAGATAACTCACTTAGACACGTGTAACTGTTCAATTGATTCATATGAAAACTAAGCAAAATACGAATCCAGGTTTCTTCCATTGTTAACTGTAGTTATTGAATACAGAGCTGTACGGATCGGATTCATTAGCAGATTGTTTTACAATCGATGTAAGTACCGTCTTTTTTCTTTTGCCAGAGTACTTCTTTTGCTAGATATCACTGATCAACTTTGAACTGTCTCGGTAAAAGGCAAGTCTCGATGCATGGGTACCTATGCTACTGCTTACATTCTCCTTTCGGGAATACAGAAGACAAAAAAGGCATTAATAATAATATTTCATTCTATAGATTGAAATGAAAGGGCTTATGACTTAAAAAAAAACTGTAAGTACCAATACATATATATTTTTACATACAGGTGTGGCAATAAACGCATTCCTGCCAAGTGTTGCTGTCAAGTATGACGTCATGAGCATGTTTTTGGAGAGCATCGGCAACAGAACCGGATTATCAACTTAATATTACACTCCCGAGTCACAGTATTTGGGGTCGCAAGATTACAATGGCGGTTTTATTAGCATATTTTTTTTTATTACAACGACTAACTGCATAATCATGTCTTACAGAGCCTCCAGCCAGTGTTAGTTTTGAACCAACTTAAAAAAAGGAGGTTATGTTAATAGCTGACAACTTCCTTTGTAATGGAACAAAAGAAAGTCGCAGGGGAAGTTTATATCTTATATTTTGATCATTGTTATACTAATCTTAAATTCTGAACTTAAATAAGAAACCCTAATGATCTAAATATGCTATCAAATAATTAGTCAATCAAGAGTCAGTATTGGAAACGTTTCAGTACTCTCAACCTCCATAGTTTTGTCCACGCTGTTATGTTTGTTGGTAAACCGTTACTAAGTAGGTTCTATAGTGGATATCAGTAAAGCATTATCGATATAAATGATCTCTGCAGTGCAAGCCAAAATGATTGAGACTAATGCAAACAATACAAACCATTTGGACGAATTCCTTTCATTTGATTACGACAGCACTCAAATAAAACTCACATCTATTGTCAAATTTGGAAAGTGAAATACTTTCGTAGTAAGTGCAAATTAACCTTTGTATAAAAGTTAGAACGTAGTGATAATATTTTACTCCTTGGCTTTGAGTAGAACTAGTAGAATAGTATGATGAAATATTCTCTAAAAATGGAATCAATGGTTTTAGTTGGTTTCATTGAGACGTCGACATCAATAATCACTTGCTTTTAAAGTTGGTTGGACTACAGTTTGAAATGCAATGGCAGGGAGACAGAGACGGGCAACATTTTTGCACGTTTGATAGAGTTGTGAGTCACGCTCGTCCAAACACGATATGTCGTCGGCGATGCACGTATCAGTCTTTAGAATAAGAGGAAATTTATTCACATCCACGTTTTAAATGAATAAAATTATCATAATAACGCCTGTATTCCACAAAGAGGTAGGCAATAGTGCCTTTTAAAAGACTTTATCTTGCTGATAGTGACATTAAGTTAAGGTAATTAATTCAAAACCCCTGGAAGCGAACAATGTATTAACAAGAAACATTATTAACCCTCGATCTGAAAATCAATCCGGCACTAGATCACAGTTAGATAGTCCCGCTGAATGAATGTAACGGGGATTAATCATGTTTTTTGTTGCTGTAGCTACATGTAGCTAAATAACGTTCCCTCTTGTATAACTGTTTGTTATATCATCACGAGTATAATAATTAATATTAGCTTGGATTAAGAGTGTTTACTTCTAATTTTGCATACATAATTATAAATAGATAAGTACGACTTCTACGATGGATTCTTAACGTTGCTCATCATTATCATGGCCGATGATAC
The DNA here is from genome assembly GCA_905340225.1 of Abrostola tripartita. Classification (NCBI taxonomy): domain Eukaryota; kingdom Metazoa; phylum Arthropoda; class Insecta; order Lepidoptera; family Noctuidae; genus Abrostola; species Abrostola tripartita. The sequence continues at coordinate 6,776,644 of HG996504.1, forward strand.
CGCCCACTGTAGAATCGAAGATTGATATTCTCCAGCTCAATTATGTACGTTAATTCCTGTGGCTAAGGGTTATTTTTCAATGGCTTTTGAGAAGGGTATGCTGCGTGGGTGATTATGTCTATTGTAATTAAAAACATCACGTTATAAGAACTGGTGACTGTATAAGTATTTTTTTATAACGTCACCAGAGATCTTAATATTATGATAGAGTTTATCGTCACGCGATTGTTTTAACTGTTATTAAGGTAGATGGTATAATTGTGTTGGTCAGTGATTGCTGTGGTGATTGGTTGGTTGATAGTAATAAAATGGTTTCCATTCTTTTGAGTTAAGATGCACGTTATTGTGAAAACTAAAAAAAAAAAATCAATACCTACTGAAATAACTTCCGTGAGTGTTATCCATATTATTTACTATATATCCCGGTTATACTCACGTGTGTATTCGGGAATGCCCGACTAGTTTCGAACTCGAACGGAGCCCTTATTCATGAGCTGGTTACGCGGCGGAGTCGCGAGCCGAACTCGCGACTCCGCCGCGTAACCAGCTCCGTTCGAGTTCGAAACTAGTCGGGCATTCCCGAATACACACGTGAGTATAACCGGGATATATAGTAAATAATACCTACTGATTTTTGTATTCCTGAATCCTGATCAATTTAAAACATTAACATCAGAAAGCACTGCTTCTAAGCGTAAAATATAATGTTAATCAGTACCTACTCCGTTATGTCATTATGCTACGATGCATAAAACAAAGAGTTTTTGATGAATTTGAATTGAACAAATGGTCTTTGCAAAGGCGCCTCGAAAAAGATGTGAAATTCAAATAACGCCCAATTCATTAGCTAGTGGTTGTTTTTCTCCATCGCTATAAAGAAATAGCGTGATGTTATATAATGTAAAGGATACTGTAAGTTAATACACGCAATCGTGATAAGTGCAATGAGTCATTATAGGTCTTACGTAGCAGCTATACTGTTTGTAAATAGACAAATACCATCCTGCTATGAGTCGGGTAAATACTTGCTTCACGACGTTTCAAGGACTTCTTAAAAGGTCTCCGTGCGAGACAGAAACCAATCGGGTATCCTGAATAAGCACGTGAGTGCAATCGGAGTTAAAATAATAATAACATCAGAGTCAACAGCATCAACAGAGTGGTATGATTGTTGGACTGCCAAGGCAAAGGTCGCAAGTATAAACGCCGGCACGCATCAATGTCTTTTCGAATTCATTAGCGCTCTATCAATTAGTTATTAGTTGCTAAAAATGGTGAAGGAACACATCGTGAGAAAACCGGCACACCTGAGAGATCTTTCAAGTGTGTAAAGCCATGTCAGAGGCGGTTTAAACTCTGACACCAGGTTGTTTATCATTTCATCAACCATACGATAAGAAGAAAAAAATTTGTTTTTTACCGAGGATCGTAAATATTACCTAACGCTGTGTCACTCGATACTGCTGAGAATGACCTAATGGAAAAACCCAATAACACTTTACCCCTAGAAATTGGACCCGGGACATGACGTCCTAGGTCCAATTTCTACGGGTAAACTCAGCAGTCGTGCTTTTCGACCAACGAGGCATTTGATAGGATAAAGTTTTTCTGTATACAGAAGACAGTTAGGTATTGCAGTTGGGTATTGTTAGGTATATCCTAGTATAGCCACGACCAAGATCTTAATTTACGAATATGGCTAACGGCGTTCGTGGTGAATCCTAACACGATGCATTGAGCACCTGTGCAAACTGTCCTCACAATAGAATTAGTATTCAAGAGCCGTGAATTAAGTCCGTATTTGTGTCAGACAGTACACGAATCACGCATATGTAGGTACATATATCTATATAATATGTATTACATATAAGTTAATAGGTATACGGGATTTTAAATGTCGATAAGATGGAAGGACAGTCTTTTGCTATCGACGACACATGGGACGAAAACGCCTTTGATCCCTAGTTATTCAGAAAGGATAATTATATGTATACAATAAGTTTACCTGTAATGCTTTAATAAAAATTTAATAAATAATAAATGAATCACGAATCGAGAATTCAAACATTACTTTGACATAACCACGCCAGAGGCCAAACGCTGTAGCTATACCATTACAAATAGAATAGAAACCACACATTTACGATTCTTTTGCTATTTGTTTAGGTGGTCTATTTCCAACCGATTCCAACTTCCATTTGCTATGATCCCGACATAATTCATAATCAAATAAGTATATCGTATGATCACCATTAATTAGCAGCGATCTTGTATCATAATAAATAGTTATCATGTAGTACGGTATCCAGTATCACGTATATAAATAGAACATCTTTTTTAAGGTCAAGGCAAAAACTGCATTGATCGTCACACGACCAATTTATCCGCGGCATTTACCTCGAGCATTAAATGAAGGATGCTTTGGAAACAATGAAAGCATTACACAAGCACACGTCAACTGCACAATGACATTGTTTTAGCATTACGTGGACACTGCACAGAGTGCACAGTGACCGAACTCAGAGGGATATAGGTATTTTTTATGCACATGTCTAAACTCTTTTTCGTATATGGGGGTGCAGGGTGCAAGTAAAACAATCATGAAGTGGACGTTGTCATAGTCAGCGAACTGGTTATTAGCTAAGAAGGTAAATTATAATAAAACTTATGCTACTTCGATTTTGGCCAGGGAAAACATGGTCTTCCGGAACCTATGTGATCATGCTTATGTTTTTTCAATGCAATGTAAAAGTTCATGTTGAGCAATTCATCATTGTTTTGTGAAATATAAAAAATCGCTCATGCCGTCATAACAAGCTGTGGTTAATTAAGTAAAGTAAGGTGCATTTCTAGCAATTCAATCATTAACTTCCTTAGATTCAAGAAAACTAACACAAGAAAGCTATAAGCCGCTTATCATGCAGGGTAACTTGAACTAGGGAAGTGGGTTGCTTGTTACGAATGCGATAACTGTACTGTACTGGAGTAAATTGCAATAATAAGTACCAATTTAATTTTAAAAAGAGGCGTGTCGTGGATATTTTCGGCCAGTGCTAATATTTGTCATGCTACCTGTCGCCAATTAATAAGGACTTATCCGTAGCTCTAGTAAGCAGACGTTTGTTCAGATTTTAAACTGAAACTGATGACTGATGAGGCATTTCTTTGGTATTAGAAAATCAATAAAAATTTTCGTTGAGTTTCAGTTAGAGTTAGAAATAAGGTTATTTCTCAATTTCTACAGTACTTGGAACCTAAGGAATAAACATATCCACGTAGAATCGTGCTTTGAAATAATGATAATTATAATTGACATTCAAACCTTGTGTTGCAACTACAGTTTTCTTCCTTAAGTGATGAGAGGCGACAGCAGGTAATGTTTGAAATTAATTTATTATTATAATCAAGCTTAGGGCTGTATATTAAACTAAGTAGGCGATCAGGCTTCCTTAAAAAAAAAAAAACCGAATGGTAAATAAAATGTCACCTGCAAACTTCAGTGAAAGTTGAAAAAAGAAGAGCACATTTTCTCCCATCTAATACTAATATAATACATACGAATAGTTTTAATTATGATCGTTTAAGTGGCACGTGTGATATACGCACATCAGTGCATGTCTCACACATCGCGGAAGACACTTTCGAGTCCCACGATCATCACAATACTCCATAAATCAATGTACAAGGAAAGTGTATGTTAATTAATCGTACTCATTGTGGTTGAGCCCATTGCGCCCTAGAACTTGGTTTCAGTTAAATAAAAATCGTTACACATTAGGAAGTGTTGAAGCTGGCTTTCTTGAATGAAATGAAAATCTTTAATTGGGACCAAAGAGCAATGGTATCAAAAGAGGAAATCTGTAAAACCTGATTTTCTAAAGTAGCCCTTTGTCGTGACGTAAAATAGATGCGTCTACGCTTTGTGTGACTTTAAAATGTCTAGACTAAAGAGATTTTGATCTCTAAACGTGTTGAGACTTCCAAGTAATAGGAAAGACCTACAACCTAGTTTAAAAAGTCGTGATAACTGTTAGTGAGACATTTTTTAGGAATATTGTACAGGAAATTGATAGACGTTCTTCAGGTTATAGTAAGTATAAGAATCGAACAATGCCAAGACCATAAGCTGGTGAAAATGCTAACATGGACTAGTCAATAAAGGCTTAGAAATAATTGGTCTAGAATGACACAATAGCTACGACTGGTGGAACAAAAGACTTCATTGGGCCGTTTTGTCTGTAGGGTATAATAGGGAGGGACTATGGGAACTGAATAGGACTGCAGGAGTGAATATTGAGACACAAGTTAAAAGGGATTTTAACATTGAATGAATACAGGTTACCATACCGAGCCATTTTGTGTTAGTTTTTTTGTAGTTCATAAATTACCTAGTTCTTGTATATTATAGTAACTCCTTTTAACACACTTCAACCATATATCAGATTACGTCTATAGTACCTAGTGTCCAGAATGGCAAGTCGCTCAAACTCAAACAGTTTAACTTTTTTCTGTATCACATTAGGGCTCTTCAAAGGAGGTTATTTCAGGGGTCGCCGTTGTAGAAATCGACGAGGAGAACTATATAGTAAGTATTAAATCTAACCGCAAATTACATTATAAAGTTAAGCAGATAGTTGATAAAATACATTAAGAGGCAAAATCACCTTTTCTGTCATTTATGTAGCGCGGCCGGTTATAAAGCTGCTGACGTATACAACGATCTGAGTACTGGCGCCTGCACTCATTAATCATGATAAAATCTCGTAATTCATACCTACGTTAAGTTGAATTTAATGAGATTATATTTTTCATATAAAGCTATAGGTACCTACATAATTATAACTTTATAACTACCCTTAACATAAGAATATAAATTTTATGGTAGTTGAAAACGCAACATACACGGCGTCTCTTAATTATTCGTAAATGTGCCTTACGTTGTACTTTAATCTTGCATTCTGGAAAATGTAGTATGTACCTACCATCAGAAGATAAATAATGTCACTATGACTATTATAACCCGGTAAACTTCCACAGTTAATAGCTACGGCGATTACATACCAAAGGAACAGGTATATTCAATCTTAAGTAGCAGTTAATTACTTAACACGTTTAACTATCGCGCTGTTCATTGAACTGAGAGCACAGTCGCTACACGGGTGGTTTGAGCGACGAATGAATTAACGAACATACCCTTAAGTAAAGGAAAGTACTTATAGGAAATATTGGTCGCTAGGGAATTATACAAGAGCGTATTGATTTATAAAACCCGTTATAATTTTGTACCGTTGTGATTTTACTTCAATTATCTTACGACAGTCAGTGATGTGGATGCTTGAATGTGCAAATTATGCAATCTTGTTTTTACCACCAACTACTCTACCTCTACTTAGTGGTAGTAAAATATTAGCTATTTGCATTATTTCTCTACCAAAAGTCAAAACTTTGACCATGTCAAATCTCACACTCCTCCTTAAAAGGGTAGGTAAGAAGGTTTCTCATAATATAATAATAATGTAGATTTTATTATTAGGGTTCCCAAACTTTTTAACATCCACCCTATCCACTAACTGTGATAATGCCTATCTGTTTCTTTCTTCCGTTATAGACTGTTAGTTTAGGACCGTTTATTTGTTCCTACAGTAAATGCTAATAAAGCTTGCCCTAATAATAACAACGAAATTAGATTAATTTGCGACATGCGAAATGTCAACACGCCTACATGTCATAATATAATGTCAGGTGGTAATGGTTAAGCGGGGTCACGAAGATGGGTGTGATGAATGCTAGTTACCTAAATAGAAACGAACCGATAACTTTCTGTTAACGTAATTATTCAGTTAGTATTATTCAAAAAAAGTGGATTCCTTGCTAAAAGCCACATTTTCCATAAATACAAAGTGATTAAACGAACAAACAATTAGAGCATGTTCATCAGACCAGCAATTACCATTTATGAGGAAACATTAAGATGCATTAAGAGTCGAATTAATCGAGGTGATGCACGAAATTGATCAGACGACGGTTGTACGACGTGGACGGTAAATTGAAATTTGAATATTCCTACGTATAAAAAAGTAAGAGCTAAATAATCAAATACTTTTTTTACCTTACAGCTATGCTTTATTCCGTAGCTAAAGCCAGCCAGTATTTTATCTATTACTAGCGGCCCACTCCGGCTTCGCACGGGTATAAAATATATAGCCTATGTCATTCACTGAAAAAATGATTAAAATCGATCCAGTAGTTTTGATTTGTTCATTATTGCCCGTGGCCCGCACGCTACGTCCCGAAATTTTTAAATCTGTAATATCTTCGAAAATATTCATTTAAATCATATGTTGTAAAGGGCCATATAGATCTATATTAAATCAACAATGTATGGTATTTAATTAGATAAGGATTAATGCTGTATTGGTTAAAATCGCTTCGAAAATTAGCCATTATTTGTCGTAAAAAGTAAATGACAAAAAATGATATTGTGGGATATCCATAAGACATCGACATATACCATAGCAGAGTTTTCTGTATATCTTTTCAATGTGTACAATTATACTTAGTACATTATTTTGATAAATCTCGTAGGGTTCATCCTGCGTTTGCAATGTAAGCGGAAAAAATGTAATTATTTACGACATCACATTAGAAACCTCAAAAATAACAGTATTTCTCCACTATTTAATGGATGTTATTATACATATAAACCTTCCCCTTTAATCACTCTATTTATTGAAAAAAACCGCATCAAAATCCGTTGCGTAGTTTTAAAGATTTAAGCATACATAGGGATATAGGGACAGAGAAAGCGACTTTGTTTTATACTATGTAGTGATGGCCAGTCTTATGATCTGTCGCAATCTAAGTTCAGTGAACTATGTGTACCTATCACACGAATTGGCAAGCCCTGCAAGGCCGCTTAGAATAGTTTGCAATTTTGCATCTAACGACTTCTACCGTCCTTCAAATCATCTGTTTCACCTTATAAGGTCCCACACTTCTCATACTGATCGGTAAGGCGCTATAACCTTTTGATCACAGATTGCCCGTTCCTTGAGCAAATATTACAATACTTCTAGTTAAGTTTAATTAACTACTATCATAATTAATCCCGGGAGCACTTTTTTTAATTGACGAGTCTACAATATACATTTAAATAATTACCTGAAATACATAAATTAAAAATAGGGCTGGAGCATTATAAAACAATGGTCTTCCTCATGGTTTTTAACAGTTAACTTGGTCAGTGGCCACTTTTAGTGGAGACCACAAAACAATAAATGTAATTACTTTTATCAACAAGATATGTAACTATTATGTTCTTTTTTTATCTCAGCTAGTAAGTGCTAAAAGGATTGTTATCGTCCAATAAAAATGTTGACAAAATAAACAAAGGAGTGTCGACGAACAATTCAATTAGAGAACGTAGGTACTTAATCGATCTAATTTCTTAAAGTGATCCGAAAACAAAGTTTACTATAGACGTATCTGTTTTATATCTAGTCTGCCATCCACGTCATTGAAGTAATTGTCATTAGATTAGAACAGAGCTATTTTATCGAAACTTTCTCGTGTAGGTAATCTAATGTCTATATCAACTTAAGCTAGATATAATACGTAGGTATACATAATACATACTTTTCCTAACCTTAATTAACCTTTTCACTGCCACCATATTTCATTATGTAAGACTAGGAACGACTTGAAAGATAGACTATAATAATATCTTCTTCTTCGTCTTTCGTTAGTTCTAAATTATCTTCATCATTTTGTCTAGGTAAACTAGACTTGACGATATAACTACCCTAACTGCCCGTACCATTTGTAGGTCCCCTTTTGTGACCCATTTAAAACCTGTTATTTGGTATTTCATTGTATTGATCACTTTTCGATTCCTACTAATTGTACCGGTGTTAAAGTACATAATTTTCTTCTTCTACTTCTTCTTCAAACTTCACAAAATTTAAAATAACCTACTTTAATGAATACGAGGTTTCATTAATTTTCCCTTTATAAATACATACAACAGCCGATAGCATCATTCAGTTTACGAAAAAATCAATAAAGGCAAAAGCATTATGGTAACGCAGCCGTTTCCCTGACTTCCCTTTACAACGGCACGACGCCGACGCCTGTTTCCTTTTAAACAACTTCCCCCTTTACGCACAATATTAGGTTACCTTTGATGATTTGGAAGCATTAAGAAAGGCAGTGTTTTACAGTGCCAGCCAGGTTTAATTACAAATTTGCGTGAAATAGATCCACCTCTTTCTACACTAACATAAACGCACCTACATAATCATTTTGGTGAAAAAAAAATACAATTTATTCCTTTACGCTAACGAACTATACTTAATAATAATAATTCCATTAGTGTAAGTCCAGTAATGCATTAAACGACAACAAGGAATACATTTAAGGGCGTTGCGTAAATAGGTCAGGCAAACCACAACATTAACTGAACGGTAGAAAATTAATGTCTCTGGAACATGACACACAATACAAAGGTGTATGTAATGTATCATGTGTTCATAACGTAACCACATCTACACTCTTGAAATATAAGAAACAGAAACCTAATGGATTGATCAAGGGCGACCTGAATAAACCTTTTATATGAATAAGTAAAAAAGCTGTACGTGTTTGTTACTCAATCGAGATGTAGCAGTCGAACGGACTCCAATGAAATTGTATACAGTTACAGACGCCTGATGTATCTTGTATTAGCACATAGCGTATTCCGCGTCCCAGAAAATCATGTGGAAATTCAAGACTGCGAGATAAGTCACACATTAAACTAGAGTAAAACTGATTAGAACATTATGCAGTTTTAATCATTGATCTTGTTGTCTTCGGCTTTCAAACAACATGGCGGAAATTTATCCGTAAATATATGATAAGCAACTCACTTGACGGATGGAACTTGGAGACATCCGTGCCGCATTTCTCCCTGTTGTAGAGCAGTTTCTTGCAAACACGCCATGGTCCAAAGTAGCCCTGGTCGAAGTTAGGATTCTCTACTGTAAAAAAAAAGAAAAATCAAACTAAATAAAATAGGTATACACGATATTCTAATATTGATTTTGTAATGACGCTTTATTCCATTATTTTCAATGTTAGTTGCATAAACTATTATCAGATTTATTCATCGTGCACGATTAATTAACATGCTCTACAATTCATTAAGATGTCAAACATTATAACTAATTGCCAACTGCACAATGATCCGTCACCCAAGGCCGCCCAATTATGAAACAGCAAATTATGTGGACTCCGAGATTTAATCACACGTTTAAATTAAAAGCAGAAAGACCTCATAAATATAGGAAAGTAGCCACTAGCATCGGCAGTCGGTTAACATTGTTGGAAAGCCGCAAAATTACGTTGATAAACAACATTTTGCTATCATTTACGGGATTTCTAATATCCGTTTAGCATAAATCTTAATCACCTAGTCAGCTGCAAATATATCACGCAGATATCTACCAAGAGTTTTCCTACAGGTACCAGTCCATACATCAACTCTTCAAGTACTAACACCAAAACAAAAGACTACACATAAAAGAGGTCAAGGTAAAATGGAAAAAATATCATCAATAGACATAGTGTGATGTAACGTAAGGCAATATTTATTTGGCATCTAAACGTAAATCATTCACGACCTTAAAACCACCTACACATACATAACTTAAACAGATTTTGTCACGACAATACCTTAATAAAACAAACATGTTTGCAGTCAACTAGCTACTGGACGAGTTGCGGCTGGCTTGACACTTATTAGCTAATCGTAGAAGAATGAATGAAATATTTGTGCGGTCCTTGCGATATCACATGGTGTTTTCAATTTGAATACTTGAAATACGATGAGTACGCGTCAAAGAATTTGATACGAGGCCGTTTCATAAGGAGGCAAGTACATTGCAAGACGGTGCGACAATCAGTCTTTTCGTTAAGCAGAACTTATCGAAGGTCTGCCAAACAGAAGGTTTTTTTTTTTTTTTTTGTACTAACTCCGCCAACGTAATTGGCGCCTATTCTTGTCTATTTATCATTCATACTAGTTCTCGCTTGTATGCCTCTCGCACTTTCATGCCGCCAAACAGAAGGTTAATACGCTAAGAGTACAGAGGGTTTCGTCACGATTTCCTACATACTAATTCAATTCATAGGGTGTTGCGAATTGAGCCTTGCTAATTGTCTAACGACATAGCTCTTCCTCAATACTTTATCAGTTCGTCAAACGGAAGAATTTATAAAAAAAACATACTTGCAAGGGCGTTGTGTAGATGTTTAATTGATTCTACAGTAATTGCTTTGAATCTTTAATATAACGTGGTTTGGTTCTTAACCTAACGAATGACTCATTAAACTGTTATTAATTGATGAGTTTCTAATACCAGGTAGGTATTATATTAGACTTGCATTAAAGATCATTAGTCGCTTGCATTAAAGATAAGAAATCGCCGTAATTACGAGTAATAATTATATATTTAAATTAATGTGAATTGTACAAGCATTTCTAAGAACTACTTAGTATCGAACTTAAAGAACACAGCGAATGCTCCTATAACAGTTTTTAAGGCACAGAAGCATAAATTATGACGTCCGATTAGCTTAGACACTAGGTGTATATTATTATCAGTTTTTTTTTACATAATTATACATACATCAGGCTCAATGACAAGAAGAAATGACGAAATCAGAACATTATATAATTATGCAGTTAATGAATGATGGCATGAGTCATAAGTCACATGTCAATTGATTACACGATGACCGACATTCACCTATACAATGGCCAGGTCAACAATACACTTCAGAAAATGAATTTATAACATGAATGATGCCCGATTTGTCATTGGGTTTGGACTTTGTAACTATTTAGGTTACGTAAACTGACCACGGTAACAGAAAGTTTATATACCCTAAATATCATCAATTTTAAAATTAAGTTTACGTTCATATTTTATTGGAATATGAATTTGTATAAAGCACAATACTTATAAAAATATATTTTATTTTATTATGCTGTCGCAATTAGCATGTTTTATAATGAAACTGAGATTCGAGTATTGCTTAAATAAGCTTTAAAATTTTGTACGATAAAACTCATGACGTTTGACGACTTTAATTACTGAAAACATGTTTACTTAATAAAAATAATATAATACCACATCGCCTAACCATTTCGCAATGAAACTGTATTGTTAAATTCTAGCCTATACAGTAACATATCGGTCATTTTAGATTAGTCATGGATCGTTTACGGGGGTCGAAGAAATTCAAATTGCCCATCAAACCGATACGATGGTCAGTGGTGGCTTCAATTTAATATTTATACACCGACAGAAGCCAATCAATAAAGAACGGTTCTTAGTAAAGAAGTAAGGTTTGGAACGAATTGCGATAAAAACGATTGTGAATTTTACCAAAATACAATATTGTGAAAGTTTTAGACATCTGAGACTGTAAGATTTTGGTAGGAATAAAATACGGTATAAATATAACGTGAATCGTTCGTAGATTACATAATGTTGGTAGTAAATTAGTAAGTATTAAATACTTATTTAATTATACGTAATTATATCTGTTTGAATACATGTTTGCCAAAAGACAGCGAATCAGTACAGTAGTGTTTAAATTTAAAGGCTTCGTGACTACAATTGTAATTTACAACGGTGGGGCAGAATGTAACTGTGAACTTACTCTAAGGAACTGCAGAACAATAAGTCATAAACTACAACGATAAATTTAACGAACCAGGCCAGTCCTGGTAAACCGATAGCCTAGATTAAGGACCGATGGTTTATTTCTATGTGCCTAGAAACAGTATTAAAAGACCAGTGAAAACAAAAGTACTCGAAGCCATAAAACAAAATCATTTAAAGATAATGTTCCGTCAATATTGCACGGATGGAACACGAAAAGTGGAACAAAATATCAATTTGAGACCGTCACGATACCACAAAGGAGTTTTTATGTTTTAAATCGGTGTAAGTTATATAATTATTTTTGTAATATTTCGTGTTACAGAGACTGAATCTTTCTATACCTTATTATAGAAAGATACGCTGCGATACTCAGCGTCAGTCTTAATCAATACAGCGAACAAAACAGTCACGAACGATACGCTTGTAAAAAGAAATGCATAATAGTCTTACGAAAATAACTGTTATAAATGCCAGACTTGACACTTCATTAAGCATTAATGTCATGAACAACGAAGATAGCGTAGACTAATTACCAAACAAAAACATCTGAACAAAAAAGATTTCTCAGGACCTTTGCGTACCGTGCTCGTGTTCAGAGCCCGAGGTCGTTGCCAGTCAAAAAACGCCGTTGTCATGCTGACCATTGATGGCGATACGTTAGCAGATCGCTATAATACAACAGTACTGTTGTTACTAACATATTTTTTTAAATTGACGTTAGTCAATCTTTAGACATATTTTACAGCAGACGCTTTGTAGCAGATTTTAGATTATCCGCCTTTAATCTTCGGTTGGAGAAACTATGTTTCGTAGTTATAATACAAAATTACTTCGTGAGGAAAATTTATTATCTGGGAAACTGAACAGGTGTTGACAAACCGTTTTACCTAGCAATTAATAGTTTAGCCTTGAGATGTAATCGCTTTATGCATTATTTCAAGTACCATTCTAGTATCATATATCGCTGTGGCTTCGAATAAAAGCGTTTTTTCTGCAGTGGGACAGTTACAGGCTGGTAAGGAAAACACTGAAAGTTAAATAAAAAGTACCTACAATGAGGTTAATTAAGCAATGAGGAAATATTACGGCTTTCTTCAAGTTTGTAATTTTGGTAAGACATGTATTGGTTTTAAATAATGAGCAATCATCATTTTTTTATTCAAGTTACACCGTTATAAGCGTGGGTGTGAAAAATAGCTGGTCGACTGCGAAGAAATCTAATGACGCTATTATACAGAAGGCTTGTAGTTAACTTTTTATACACATACTGATAGTTACATTTCCACACTTCTTGTGACGAGTACATTAAGAGATAATAAATGGGAATATAAGGAGCTAGTTTGGAATAGGTTTATCTCAATTGTTTGAATCTCAAACAAATGTATTCACAGTTCAATTATTGGTAACGACGCGCTGACGCGCAACGTGTTGCAATTGCAATAAAAAACATCTTAACTTTCCCCTTTTTATACCTACTATAAGGAAAAGTAAAAAAGATAATTATACTGGCTGTAAATAATAATATCCAAGTAAATTATGCAAACAAAATTAAAAACTCGTTGGAAGTCAATGTCTGTTGTGAACCCAAACGTAATATGACCGTGAAAGGTCAAATTTCTCGGGGATGGGAATCTGAGACCTGTTTTGTCAGGGTATCGCGCAGAGGATGCTTGTGGTTAATTTGCTTAAGCGATTTTATACTACGAAACACCTGAAGGCTTAATGTTGGCTGTCTAAAGAATATCTCTATCATTCATAAATTTATTTATAGCAACAAAATATAATTTAACCAATAGATTTTTAATCCAGATCTAAACTCACGATTCGCTGAGCAAAGAATATTTTTTAAATGCTGATTTGAACCTTGATCGAAATTCAAAATTAAGTTCGTTGTACACTGTATGGACTGGACAGTATCTAACGAATACAAAGTGATTTTGCCATAGCATTCACGAATTTCGAAGTTTAATATTCTAGAAAGAGGTTGAATGTACGATGTCTGTATATATTTGAAAAAAGAACACTCCATAACTGCGACCAGTGGCACATCTCCCACAAGTTTTGTCACAAAGGTCTCGTGGGTCAATAACCCGTTTGGCGGGCGTGCCACATTTTTTAAATGCACTGTGTAGATACTGGCTCGAGTAAACATCGTGGACGGCCTACAAGGTATTTTTTGTATTAAATAGTAATTATGCGCTTAATAGAGGTTGGAAACGGTTTAATATTTAAATATTATACTTACATGCTCTTGGATGTCATGTTCTTTAATTCATGTTCAATCAAACTATAGCTAAGCTCATCGTTACCCGTATTTAATTAGTAGGTACATTTTCGTTTGATTTGCCTGCTAATTTGAAAAGTTGAAAACGATTAAGATGAAATCTTCAAAAGCAATTTTGTGTACAAAAGTTTAATCAATTTATCTTGTAGTCTAATAGCGGTTTACAACGAAGGTACAGTGGGAAATCAAGATAGATTTACGCAATTTTATCGAAATAATCTACTTTTAAAGCTTTTCTCGTGAATAAGATTGGAGTTTCTAAAAAACATTCGACGGGCAATCATTGATCTTATCTTGTAAATAACTAAAGTACGATGTTAGAAAGGCGAGGGTATCAAAGGTAACAGTAGACGAAGGTAGGAGCGCGGTTTGGCCCACTTCGCATGCGCTTGGGCTTGGGCCTGCACTTCCGCTGTGTACTCGAAGATAAAAGTCACACAGATACAACGCAAACATACATAGGTTGTTTACACAGTCAACTAAAGCGGAAAGGTAAACCAACAAATAGTTTTAACACATCCAGAAGGTGTGACGTGTAGCGAAGCCATTAAAGTTAAAACCGAAAAAAAACATTTGAGTCCACGTTAATTTAAATAACACCTGTTTAGCAAAATGATACCTCATTATATCAGTTACTTGACTGTTAGATTACATGTCTAGAGTACACAATACATAGTAGGTGTATGTGTGGGTGCAGAAACTAAAGAACAAGAGCATGTGTGCTCATGTGTGTTGCGTACTGCATCTATTACGGACTAACATCTTTTATTATCTTTTAATCCGGTTTTTTATACACACAAATGACAAATGATTCTGTTAGGTATACCTATAGAATTCACGTTTCTGTCTATCTGTTTGTTTGAAACTAAGCATAGGGATAATCTATCATACTTATTTAGATATAATTATTTTTTTCGTTGTGCTTTACGATTTGTTAAGTTAGAATTAAGAACCACATAATGCACTATGATTTAAATTTCAAAGGAAATTCGATATTTAAAAATAGACGCGGTTAACTGGCTTGAAAATTTCAACACTACGGTATTCTAACCGAACTACAATCCAACACCTCATTGCTAACCATTCAGGTACTTATGTCATAAAAAAGGAAACATTTGGTACAAAATCTGCACAAAATACAAGATCAAACCTCCACCATAAATTAACATTGCACCAAACCATTACCCAATAACATAATTATTAATCTCATACTTACAATAGTACCCAGGGATCGAGAGTTGAATGTCAGAGTCATCTGTAAGAATTTGTTTAGTTAAGAAATCTAAGTGCAAACAGTGTCATTAAGTGCCTATTAATTCTAATTCTACTTAATTACATATTAATTATAAGTGATTTCTAAGTTATAATTGCCGTGAACATTAATTTGAACCGTGATTGCCCTTTTAGACATGGTACACAGATTAAGAATCTATAAACATAGCAACCGAGAAATTGTATGTAACTAGAAGCAAGTTGAATTAGTTTGTAACTTTACATAGGCTACACATAAAAGGTGATTCAATGCAATTTTATGTCTAAACTAACAACCAAATGGTAACAAATAATACAGAACTATAGGTTTTCCTGTATTACAGCGAAGGCAAACTGACATTAATATGTATGTCTTACTAAAATGGAGGAAAATAATGAAATCAATATAATGTAACACAATTTGTTGTTGTGTGACAATGTTTATTATGATTAAAAGCATTGCTTTGTCTTCCCTAACAGGAAAAAAAGATTTAAAAAAAAGATTTATAATAAGTTTAACAATAAAAAAATTATATGTAGGAAACGCTAGGTATCTAACACAATAAGAAAGCAACTACATCTTTGATTGAATTACTTATTGTAGGCTTTTAGATTTATATTTAAATTTTTTATAAATAGAAAATTCAGTACGTGAAATAATTTGTTATTGTAAAGAATTGAAGTTTATGTTATGTGAAAGCACAAGATATACAAATAACAGTCAAGCAGACTGTGAAATGATTAGAATTAATTGATCTATTGAACACAATGTGTATTAGTAAGTCAGTGTTGCATTACATTGTTATTTTTGCAGTCATTATGACAATGCTCTATATATTTTTATAGCATGTAGTCTTAATCAATGTGGGTACACTTTAATTGCCTATAATCAACTATATAATATAAAACTGTCAAGATTTAATTTATTTTAAATGGCTATTGATACGTTGTTTATTGTATATTAAATTTAATCATATTTTGTTTTTAAAATTCAATAATTATTATTAAAATAATGGAGTTTGGAAACAGTATAGTACTACGTAGTACTACTGTACAATATACATTTCTTATTGACTATATCTAGCTCACAATTCTGTTTTAGAGTACACATTATGTTATTAAGTAGCAACAGTATGTTACTAGTTACTACGGTAGGCAGCTGGTATGACAATGGTGTTTTGTCTGTAAGAACTTAAATAATAATGACGTATTATAGGTATAATACTTACAGCTATAGAATTTTCCCCAAGTAGGCAGTCCCACAGCAATGGCACCCACTACGAAGCAAATAAAGCCCAATGCGACCACCGCTATGGAATACAGAGCCTTGCCACTGGCCATGGCTGCATGACTCAGCCAACTTCATGGAATGTTCCGGACAACATCAGGGCTGGTGGGTGCTTGTTCGGTGTGACTGGAGTGTGGATCCACACATCTGTAAAAGATGAGAAATTAGGAATTTTATCAAGAAAGTATGGAGGTAGAAACCTATTTTAGGATAAAGTTTATTTTCAATTTAATATCAAGAAGCTTAATATTCTTCCTGGCTGCTAAGAGTTAATTAATTAAAAATATACTAATGTTCTATTTCTATATTGCTACCTAGTATTTTATATGTATTTTCTACAGGTAGTAAAATACTATGAGTGGGATTGTGCTTAATTGCTATATATAATGGCATAATTAAGTCTGTAGAATTTTGAATTAACTAAATAAGTAATATTAAGGCATTTGGTACTTTCTTGGATTTCATCCTACAACCTGCATACGAATTTGGTATGTAATCCACTAAAACCATTAAATTTACGTTATTTAGTAGAATACACATAAACCAAAACATATTTTGATAACTTATTATAAACATAGCTACACTAAATTATTTATAACAAAACAGAGTGAAACCTACTTTCAAAATTTGTAAGTCTTTTGCTAGTTGCATAAACTCGAAAACAGGCGCAATCGTCATTTGACTGCATTAAAATTTTTATTGTGTAATTGCAGTACGTAAACCGGTCTCCGTCCGATAGTAACACTAACGCACAAAGGAATGCCCAATCAAAACATTTGGAACTACCATTAACATTCCTATTAGAACTCACATTTCTTATTAAAATCTGACTAGAAATCCCCCAGTGAGAATTTTTCATCGTGGTAATTGAACCATACAGTGGTACAGCTAGTATCTAAAGGCTAGGAACAGTTATTTTAGCTTTACTTTTACTCACGTTTACCTTGCGAACTCGTCTTGTTGAAGAAATCACACGAAGATCACTGAACTATGCAACTGACAATCAATTTTGATTGAACACCTTTTTCCAAGCATTAACATCTCTGTTTCACACACAACCTTTCAAACTATTCACTTGTATTTTTCACGTGAATGCACAAAAGTTTATTCACGGTTCAAAATTCGAACCACGACACACCTTTTTAGCACTCCGAATAGGTACTTTATTGTGGACTTTCGAAAATCAAATTTAAATGAAACACTCCGTTGTCAATAGTATATTAAAATGACACACGAAAAATAAATGAAATCGCTAACTGAACGAAAAAAAAGAGATTTTATCTCTGTGAGAAACACGGACAATAATTTCGGTTCGAGACATAGAACGCGCGCGTCGCGGTTGTGGTCGGTAAATAAACTGGTTTTTTGATTTCAATTTTCGTTTGAGTTGAGTAGAGCGAACGACGTTGCACTCATGAATTCGGTCAACCTGTTAATTATATAGGTGTCTTACTCACTCACGCCGAGTTCGTACTGATAAGTTTATACACAACGGAGATCAATATACTTTCTTCTGTTTCACTTTATCTGATTTGTTGTTGTTGCACTTTGTAGTTAACTTTTAAGAAATAAATTAGAAGTAAAGAACTGTTATTAATTAATTCTGTTTTAGTCATTTTAATACTCTTAAAAATTTAGATTTATAAAGTATCGAATAGACTTATGTCACGTGTGTTTTTGAACGAAACGTAACGTTTCTTTCTGCGCAGCACAATGGTGCGTGTGATGTGCGCTTTGCTCTGATGCACGAACAGATAGCTAGAAGCCGCAGATCGTACAATAAGTATTGTAATAAATGGTAAAACAAACAATATACTCGTCTTATAGCAATGATAATTTTTCTATTGAAGATTCGCTCTACACTACGCGGTTAAGAGGCTGTTTAAAATTTTGATAAAAAGGCCGGTTAAATATGAATTTTATCGAAGCGGTTTTAAGGAGCGTAATATCAATAGATCATTATAATTTACTATACATTTTGTTTCTACACCTATGCACACTCGTGGGACCTACGCTACGAGGAGAATATGCTGTGGTGATTACCTAATCTTTACTTAGATTGTAATTAATAATGTAGTTATATAACATCATGTACTGTAACCCATGTTTGCGAAATAAATTATCTTATCTTATCTTATCTTAGGTGAAGTTGGATTTGAGATGCAGAGCAGGCTGGTGGAAAAGCAGTAAATTCTATATTCGTAGTCTGTGTACTTTTGTAGGACCTCGTGGGGTCGTACCTACATACAAAGCTACCACAGAGATCAATCAATCTGCGAGGCAAAACAGTGTCCGTCGTAGTCACTTTACGATATCGGTAACTTTAAGGAATATGGAGTGCACTTGTGTTTGCGCGTGCACAATAATATCTCCTGCGTTGTCTAGTCTTAGCTGGAATAGGCCGCCGTGACTGAGGATATTAGGCGATATAAATTTGCTCTACTTTTGGTACCTACCTAAAGATATTTCAGTCGGTGAAGATTTGTTTTGTAATCTAAAAAAGCATGGCTGAAATGTTTATGTTGGTAGTAACATCTCACATCAATTAAGATGTTATCAAAAAGGATGAAAACCATGACAGAAAATAAGGGAAGGGAAAGGCCGAAGAAAAGAAACGGGTAGTTCATATTCATAATCTTTATAGAAAGGATAAATACTAAACCTAAATTATTATGAAATGGCACTAGAAAGAAGAAACATGAGTAACAGCAAGTAGCAATAGCTAATTACGTAGATACTGCATAGGTTCTTAATCTTTGTAGCGTGATTCTGAAATCACCACCTACAAAAGGTGTAAGGTGAGTTAAAAGACTTTCCGTTTATTGTAACATAATAAGAGCAGAGGAAAGATTTATTCTACTTTCAAACGAAGTTAAAAATTAATAAGGATGTAGGTACAATACGTTTTCTAATGTAAAGATAACAAAGGTACTGAAGATTGAATAAATAACTCCATTGCCGAATGCCTGCGAGGTCATCTATTTTAGTATACGCGCTTCCAAAGAGGAATATTGGGAGACTAAAAGTTGCAAGCAGTTCGTAATTTTACAATTAGGATTATTTATGTCGGTTAGACAGTACACATTCGTGAAAAACGAGTTGTTTTATTGTTTATTTATAGAAACCGTATTAAAATTGTCTGTGGCAAAGACATGTGTTCAAGTTTGTGCTGTAAATAAAACGAGTTGAATTTCGAAAGGTGATCACGATGATGCAAGTACGGAAAAATGTGAAACAGAAAATGTTAAATGTTATACTGTTTCTTATCCTGATTTTCTGCAATATTTCTTGTAAGTTCCTTTAGTTTATGATGGTCAGGGCCAAGCTATCGTGTAACCATACCCAGTTCTGTACGTTTATTGTTGAAACGAGCAATAGTTCGTAATTAACTAGTTAAACTTATTTTATTTTATCAACAACAGTTGCAGATGAATTCCCAGTCAGCGCCAGCGATGGAGTGAGTAAAAGAAATGTAATAATTTTTCTTTCTTCATTTTCTTCCCTGTTTTGATATACCTAGGTACCTAACATTTTATAAGACATCCTGAGTATGCCTCTTAAAAAACAAGCATTGTAAAATTGTAATGCTCCTCTACGATTTCAGTCGATTTTAATAAAAAGGAGCTACGGTAGGTACTACGTAGATACCACCTTCTTTTTACTTTTACAATATATACCTTCACTAACATCGGCCAGATCATGCCAACATTTGTAGTAGTAACATTTCCGTGACTCTATAGTCAGCCAGCAATAGTTAGCCAGCTATCTACGATGTTATTCCTTAGGGCTAAAGACTACCCATAGAAAATACCAACAAAACTGGTACATAAAGCGGTGTCGTGTGAAAACGTAAAAGAATGAGAGCTGTTTACATTCATTTAAAATATTAGGGCTTATCTGGTAACATGGTTACTTAATTGCTCACTTCTACATTACTAACTTTGTTTATCTTTTAGATTCCTTTAGTTGCTCACTCCATTGTTTTTAATTTCCAGGATTCTCAAGATTGCGATTCTAAATGCGGTTGTGATAGGTATGTTTAATTAAATACTCATAAGTTTTCATAATATATAGGCATCTGTTTAAGGGCTTTTAATTGAAAACGTTTCTTGTCTGGTTTGTTTTCAGAAATTACGTCTACGATCCTGTTGAAGATAGATGTCTTATAAACTTTAAGAATGTGATGAAAACAGTTGTTGTTATGTATCCGAAGAGCAGTAAGTTCTACTGTTGTTGTTGCCTGTTAACGTTGCCTAAAAATATAAACAATGTTGTGTTTTATTCATTTTAGAACCTGTGAGTAGGCAGTGTATTATGATTTACCAAGAGTCTAGGTACATACATAATATACTGCCTATTCACAGTTCGCCCTACTGTATCCCATGTGACCAACCTTGCCATTAAAAAAGCCGAATTATGGAATTTGGGCTGATAAATGCTGAAAACCTGTTAATAGATAGGTGAAAAACCGTTTTTCAATTAACTTATTTGAATTTACAGATGTTGATGTTTTAGCGGACGACGCAATGGCCAGTAAGTTTGCAGAAAAAAAACCGAAATGCTTTGTGTGTTTCATTACGAAAAGTGCTACATACAGATGTTTGTAACATCAAATTGGCTGCATTATCAGGGCCAAAATTAAATTAAAAAATAATCTAGAACAAGAAAACTTGAAATTTTAAAATCTACTAAATGACTGCAATTAAAAAATGAAGTAGGAAAATGCATGCAGGCATTTACCTAATTTATTATTGTTTGTTGGTGTGTTGAGAAAGCTAACAATATACAGCAAACGTATATGTGTATATTAACATACGGTTAGGTAACCCATAGATCACTCACCGTATTCAATAAGTGTTCTTTTATGATCTGAAGTTCTGAACCTGTCCTGAATATGGCCCAATAAGCCTGCAAAGCAGTGAAGCAAATGCTTCTTCTACAGAGAACAAAATATGAGTGTTCGTCATAACGCTTGTTGCTGCTGATTGGAGACTTCAGACCATTAAATCCAGGTTTTATCACGATCTCTCTGCCTCCAAAATTAGTACTTTAGTACTTGTCTTGGTAATTTAAACCGACAGCCTTGTGCATGAATTTCAAACTGAAATCTCAAACTTTTACGCTAAACTGGGCCTATCGAGTTGTCAATTGTAATATAGTGCTTAAATCAATTAATTCCAGTTTTGAGTATACCTATGAGCAAATGTGACGTACAAAGAGAATATTCTTGCTTTTGAGTTAGTCTAGAGCCAAATACCTATACTTCTAATAGGTACAATGTATGAACATAATAATTTTTACCTTAATTATTTATTTGTTTTCAGAGGCAATTTATATTGAAGGTGAAAAGATATTTATAGGCATCATGATAGCAGTAATTCTGTTCATTGCGTGTGCAAGCATTTGTATCGTTACTGCTTGCATATATTGCTGTCATATTAATTACACGTGAGTATTGTTTTTGAACCTATACCCAATAATTAATAAGGGCTACCTACCTTAGCTTAGTCTCTTGTCCAAAACAAGACGAGCCAGCTATGCTATTCTGAAACACAAACATTATCTCGCCAGTCACCTCGCGACTCATAATTTCGTAGTGGATTTAGAAGTGAGTTTGTAAGTTATGTCTTTAGAATAACACGGCAGTTTCCGATGAAACTTTGACAGCCTATGGCACTTCCCAATAAATGATTAGTAAAACTATAATAACTTTTGTGAGTTATATCTCTATTATTGTGTTATTAAAATAGAGGCTTACTATAAAAGCAAGCAGTTTTCAATCTCCGTAAATATGACCATATATCTGCGTATCGGTCGCAACTGAATTGGTTGCCTATCCGCCAACGCAGAAACATGAGGGCATTGACCACCTTATTCTCCATATTATTTCTGCCACACTCTCCTACATACCTTACATCTCACTTTCACTATCTCTGTGACAACCACAATAAGCATCTACGTTCTTCCAGTAATCGTCTCCTTCAATGTCCCTCTCATCGCTCTGACTTTATTCACTCTACCTTCTTCATTCAGTCTATTCTTCTTTGGAATGCGCTCCCTCGTGAGATCAGGATGATACACAATCGGCTAAACTTTAAAAAAAAATTAAAAAAATACTTACTCGACAAGTCATCGACGGATTCATAATATATCTCCACTACACTATGGATATTATTATATTGTATGTATGTATTTATGTATGTATTATATTTCTTAGAGTATTATAATATATGTATGTATTTTATTTTCTCTCTTTCACAACTGTTTGTGCATCTACCTTGTTTTTATCTCTGCACTACCTCAGGTTCGACTGGTAGAAAATGCCTAAGGCATTAAGTCCGCCTTGTACACATCTGTACTGAAGTATTAAATAAATAAATAAAATAAAATAAAAGCCTTATAAACTATAGGCGAAGACTCGGCCGCGTCACCTGCTCATGAATAGCTCCATTTGAGACCGAAACTAGTCGGGCATTCTCGAATATTCACGTGAGTAAAACTGGCATGAATAGTAAATTATTTACAGTTCTAAGGATTTTAGTTAATTAAATAATTACCCACTTCCCTACTTGCTATACTAACGTTAGTTGTACGCCTTAAATGTGATATCCATTTATTACAGGGATCGGGCTTTGAAAAACGATGTTAAGGCTCTGGCAAAGAAACTTAAAAGAAACTACAATTCGAAAAAGATTCCAAATCGGTTGCCCACACCGGCGATTTCAGAAAGTTGTAATGTCATGGTAGAACCAGCAGGTGTTTTTGTTGTTTAGAATTAACGTTGTCATAAATTAATTCTACAAAATTAGTTAAATTTTACCAGCTGAAAAATAAATAGTACACTATCTACTTAATCTTGCTTTATTTTTTATTAATATAAAGTTCCTACCTACCTGTGCGTACCTAACGCATATTAAAATTTAGGTAATGTCTTGCATAGTTTGACCTTTATAAAATATTCTTATGGAAATTTGAATAATATTTTAACAATATAATAAATTATAATAATGACAGCCTATAAGTTACTGTCCCACTGCAGGTCAGCAGGGCGAGGTCTCTTCTCTTATAGAAAATAATTGAGCATTGATCACTACGCTAGCTCCAATCGAGTTGGCGAAAGTAGGTATTTATGATATTTAAAAAGACACGTTGATACTTGCCTGGGTTTGAACCTGCAACCTTATGTTGTGCATACATTTTTTTTTTTTTTTTTTAAAAAAAACGTCGCCCCACACTAGGAATTTCTCCTGTATCGTGGGTGCGTTTCACAAACATGAAATATCACAAACACAAACACCCACACTCGGGACAAACATCTGTGGATCACACAAATTTTTGTCCCGTGCGGGAATCGAACCCACAACCCCTAGCGCAGCAGTCCAATCGCTTAGCCACTGCGCCAATCAGGTCGTCAAAATACATGGTGAATACTTGGACATAGCGCCCCGGTTCCTTCGATGATATGAATTGATATGTCTTCTCTCGAAGAATATTTCGTGTCGTTTTATGGAAATAAACTACTATACACATCTGGTATGTCAACGACTTGGCCAATAGTAATGTTTTAGCCTTTGAACAACGAATGCACTAAAATGTTCTAGGTGGACAGCTTAGGTACAGTTATGAGAGAGACATAGTTTATTTAAAGACCCTGTCCGTTTTTCGTGTTCAGCTTTTGTTCGCTAGCTCGAACACAAGCTTTACTAGTAATTTCTACTTATTAGGAATCGGAAAATATATATTAATATTGTAATTTTTATAAGTAAATAATATGAAAGAGTAACTTTAACGAATTCCAAATCTGAGTTTACAGTTTCAAGTTTTTGAACGAAAAAGCAAATATATAGGTTTCATTCTATTGCTCAAACGTTTTCCTTCGTCGTCGATTGGATGTTTGTGTTTTACGTCAGACTGTAAACCTTACATGGTTGGTAGAATTGTCAATTTGACAGTTGACAGAACATTTTAATATAACCCATCTAATGTTTAAAGATTTATTTTATTGTTGCAAAGAGTCAATTTATTTTGGAACCTGAATATAATGTTAATATAATTATAGAGCGAAATTTTATATATTACAAATCGAGCAGTCTATAATAAGTAAGGACCTTTACAAATAAAGAGCAATATTGCTTGCGTTAATTGTGTTCAGTTATTGTTTATATTTATTCTTCTATGTGTTCTGAAAGGTGTTTTTAATCGTTGCACTGTCTCATTTTCAGGATTAAAACAGTATTTCGTGAACATGAGTGAAGGAAGTCTAATGGATATGGTGATCACTACCTTGGGTGTATTATTAAGCATGGCATTGCTGAGCTGTCTGTGCTGTGTGTGTATGAAGTTTAGGTAAGTAGAGTGCTTTTTAAATTAAACGTTCTTAGATTATTGATACCTATTACATTTTGACAATAGATATAATATTGTTTATTAGTAACAAGTGGATTGATAGTTAACGGTCAACTAGTGTCCATTAAACACCAATGGTTATCTGAAACATGTGTTTTTACAGGTTTTAAATTAATTATTACTTATGTACTATACTATTACCATATGATAATAAGATATATTAGATGAATATAATATGTTACTTTAGCACTCAATTATAGAGATCATCAAGGTTGTATCTTTTGTTACCTCCAATTGACATTATTCACGTCACAGCGTCTCACAATTGAAAATTTCCTGTGTGTGGTTAAAATAGACATTTCCTGAAGACACTTACTATGTATTTCTGACTCTGCCTTTGCTATAGATTGTTCTTTTCCAAAAACCACATCAACTCAATTTGTCTATCTTTTTCATAAAGTAAAACTTCTGATAATGATGAGAATGTTTTTTTTATTAGATTAAAAAAAAATATTGTTCATTGTGCAATTTGTAACTATTGTTTTACCTGATCTGCCTTGTCGGTCTCTAGTGTTTGCTAAGTGCGACTGCTAAGCATGAGGGCCTGGATTTGAATCCTGGGTTGGCCAAACTCTGGATTTTTACCCCTTCCATGGCAACAGGCCTGCTGTCTATTACATTGGGACCTATAACATAACTGGCGAAATGTGGGTGTACTTTACAGTCACCTCTGCCTACCCCTTCGGGGAATACAAACATGGTGTTATGATTATGTCTTACACTTCATACTTACCTTATTTAAACTATCATTACAGTGACCTGAAGCTGAAGGCTTACATAGTGGAAATGGCAAAGAAGAAAGGCATTAAAGTGGACTTGGACAAACTGGAACCGAAGTATAAACCCTGCCAATCACCACAAGCTAATGAGAACTGTACTATAATGATACCAGATGTTGCTATCGTCCTATAGCTTCTCGTACATTTTCATCAGTCTAGCCTTTTTTTAAACAATATTGGGGCTTCCTTCGGTTGAACCGTACAGAGTAAAATTGTCTAAGATCTATGATTGATAGCTGAAGCTGATGGTTGGAAGCTTGATGTGGTGTCTTAAGCATTGAGTGGTACTTAAAGGAGGGACCGATTCAAAGACCTATAGTGACATCCTGCTCAACAGTATTTGATAAATCCATGTAGCTATTAGCCCTTTCAAAATGAACAACAGGCTTTCTCTCAAAATATTTAAATATTTAGTACAGTTGTGTACAGTCAGCATCATAAGTAGCTTAACATGATAAGAATCCTTATGTCAAATAATTGCAAAACATCAATTCAAGTTATTGTTTCAAATTATAGAAACATCCAAATGATAATCTGAGATTATTTAAGACTTTTTACTATTTAAGAAGTATATTTAAGAAGTTGTCCATTGATTAATAGAATGTCCAAAAAAAATTAATGTTCAACTACTTATGAAGCTGACTGTACCAGGGGACTTAATGCCTTAGGCAGTTTCTACAGGTCAATCCTTTGAGTAGAGTAGAGCTATAGAAAGGTAGATGCACAAGCAATATCAATAACAAAAAATATGTATTTATAAAGTCTATGGTCCAAAGTAGGTCCGATATTTTGATTGAGTCTTGGCCAGTACACTCATATTGGTTATATAAATTAATTGTGATAATTTTATTCAAAGTTTTTGGTTAAACTTGAGAAAATAGTGGTCGAACCCCAACAGGGTTTAACCGCTCGGAATTTCATAGTATATATTAATAGTCAATTCCCTGTTTTCAGATAGGTTGATGATGATATAAGATCAAAAATACCTTGAAAGTGATTGTATTCCATTATTAGTGCATATTATTTTGTCACACATAAAGAAAAACACAATTTATTTATGTCTTATATTTCTACAATTATAAGACATAAAAAAATTGTGTTGTATTATAATTGCATATCGGCATGAGCCATAATATGCCATTGAAATAACTCATGCCTTAGTGTTAAGGTTTCCGATATACTAGACATATAATTGAGTACTGCCGTTTAGGAAAGCTCTACTTGCACCCCAAATATTTATATAATCACTCATAAGACAAGAGTAATATTTCTTCACTGCCTCAAATTACACAGATAATGTATATAAAATATCTTATAGAAATGTGAAATGATTGGAGACCAAAAAGGTTTATTAATTTTGCTTTGTTATACAATATTTTTAACCATCTTCCATCATGTTTTCATTCTTCATATTGTTCAGTAGCTTCATTTGTTTTTTTTTTGTGCAACCAGACTCATTGAGACTTTTTTTATGTAGGTTTGCGTATACATACTTGTGATATAGGCATTACTTTCGGTAGGGACTTGTAGAACATAGTTCTCTGCTGCTCTAAAAGTTCCTAGTTAAGTTGTAGATTAGTATCCTAGGTGCGTCATTATCAGATTTTAGTGAATATCTAAACTTATTTAACCAAAAGACCCAGTTGTATAAATGAATGCATTTAATATAATTATAAAACGATATTTTTGGATCGCACAAAATGTATTGTCTAATTTCAAGAAAAAAGTTCTCTATATTTTCTGTATTACCTACATTTTTTATACTAAGACTATTTCGCCGAATAGCTTTCGAGTGTTCAATTATTAAAGTGAGATTATTTAGTGTCTAAATTATACATTATATTTGGCATTGGCTAGCATAAAACGAATGTTTAAAACTATCATAATATACATGTAAAATAATGATAAAGAACGATTATTATATAAGATTGTAACACACGTGTGTACACGAGTATTATATAAAAGTTGTAATGTGTATAAGGTTTAAAGTTTGTGCATATAGCGCCATCTATAAAATATTTATTGTAAATTCATTTATGGTAAAAAAAGTCTTTGACATTTGCAAAGATTTAAGGCGTGTATTAAATAAGCGATGCATTTGTGTTACGTTTTGACGTCTAATCGTCTCTAATTATGTGAACTATGACTGCGTAAATGATCCTTTTGGTAAGAAAACTTGTGTCATTGTGTGATGAGGGGTCAGACCCATCATGGATGCATAGTACTCTGACATGCGCAGAACTTCGCCTATGCCTAACTTCAAGCCGGCCAAAAATCGTAAATTGGACGCGATGAGAGCAATGTTGAGGTAAAGAAAGTTATGTATAATGCCAAATAACTGTCGCCTAGTAAATACTTATAACAGGTAGTGCCTACAATTAAACGGGTGAATTGAAATTTAGTATTAAGAATATGTTTATGAAGTAGAAATTAGCTCAATTTACATCTTATTAGGTAATATTTATGAGATTAATAAGGTCGAACTTGCCTTAATATTATGCTATATTATTATAATTTTCTGGGCCATTAAGATAAAATATATTATTACAAATTTAATTAATATTTAATTTTGCAATAATATACAGATTATTTTTATTTATGGTAAAAATGTGGTAAATTAAATAAGAAAAAACCTTTAAACAAACAAACAATTTTACGGCAAATTCATCCTATTTGGACGTCTATTCCGTTGACAAAATAATAGAAAAATATTTAAAGTACGGTCAACAACAGCTTAACAACTTAATATTAAAAAGTGGAAAATACATCAATTCAAGTCATAGTCTCAAATTATAAGAGAGTCCAAGATGACCTCAGAATATTGTAGACTGTTCATATATTGTAAATTTTTTGTTATTGACTGTACCAGTTGTTCGTTGCAGCTGTCATTTTTTACTTTATAATAAATCTTTATTTTTAGATCAGATATCCATATTATACGAGTGAATAAGTTGTTACTCACTAAAGTCCAATCTAAAACACGTTTAATAAAACTTAATATCTTCCTCTGAATAACGGTCTGTGTAGGTACCACCATCCAGTGACATATTATTTTAATGCAATAGAAGTCAGCGGAATAGACGGTAAATAATGGTTTTCCAAATTCGTACCTTCAAATTATAAAAGTATACTCGTAAGTTTTTATCAATTGTTTATTCACATTTATTGCTGTGATTTAAACTAGACTGTTTTTATGTACAACTATATACTGTTTAACATTGTATACTTATATATAAATGATCTCAACTTTTTTGACTTACCATTAATGTTTTATTATTACTCGTTTTTAAATTATAATCTGCAAAATTAGTGAGAGTAGTAATTTATTTATACAAGTAAGGAGAGTATGAATATCTAAAGTAGGTATCTAAAATAATATAGCTGTATTCTGAGGTAATACTTATGCAAAGCAAGTTTTACAAAACTGTAGCGCACAATTATATAAATTGAATAAAATAAACAATTCTGGAAAACATGCAAGAAAAACATATGTATTTATGTAATTCAATCATACATTGTCATTATCATATAAAAGTTACATGAAATTTGTCTATTAGACCGTGGAAACGAAAAATACTTCTACTGGAGCCCTGTTACTGGGCATACTCAAGTACTATATACCTACTGTATTCTTTTAGTTTTATTAAATGAAATGCAAAAGAAATCTTTTTTTTTTGGCGTGTATTTTTCCGACTCGTTTTGAGATTTCCTGTATTTCACCACAGATTTCACCCACGATTACATGCGTAGGTGTAGATGTTTTGTGGCAGGCTACCAGCTTGTGCAGTAACTTTTTCACACTAAGATGGAGCCATCTTCCAGTCTAAATGAATGTTGCTGGTTACTGGTAGCAGTGGCGGATTTGCAGTTTTTGTTGTGCTTTGTTACGATTGGCCGCCCCTTATATCTGGCGACCCTAGGCCCGGGCCTACGGGGCCTTAGGGTAAATCCGCCACTGACTGGTAGTCTGTTCCTATCCCCCGACATTAACTCAGTTAGAAACCTACCTAAAATAAAAGTACGTTGGTCGAGAGTACCTCGTTGGTATAGTGGTCGCTAACCGCGACTGCTGAGCTCGAGTTCCTTGGGTTTAGAATTTTGAATTCCCGATCGGGCAAAGTGTTATTGGTTTTTTCCAATAAGTAATTCTCAGTACCAGCACGGAGTCTAGATTTTTGGCAATAGGCTCGCTCCCTACTAGGGTGCGAATGTAATAACATTGGGGACCTAACATAACCGGAGAAATGCAGGTGTACGAAACTCCTCGTTCTTCTCGGAGTTTTATTTACAGACATACGACTTATTTGCCTTACTTACTTAGCGACTGAAGTATGATAGATATATTATAAACAGGAATGTTATTCTCTATCTTCATAATTCTTAGAACGTTTTTAGAGCGCTTTTAGTCAATATTCAGAAGATAAGTAGGATTACTTATCTGATACCTTGATATTATAACTAGGTAAATAAAATACTTGCGTCACGAAGGAACCTACTTATAAAGTAAAATAGGCAACCATTATCTTTCTACGGCGCATTAACCTATTTCTATTGAACTTAATTTCTCAGTGAGTGGCTGGGACAAATATAGGGGGAAGAGGCTGCGTCAACACGATAACTGTGATAAAGCTATCCGAAGGCGTGATGCGAATAATCCTGTGAGGTTTAAGAACGTGATACTAATAACACCTCGCCGTACTTCCATTTTGTGTGGAAATTGTCAACTGTAAACAACCACGGCTTCAGAAAAATGTATTGCTATTGCTAGGACCGATTTTATCAGACGTTCGAGCGGAACTTCCATTTCGTGACCTCAAAATAAATGTCACTGCTATCTTCCGATTATAAATTCAAATGAAATGAAATAAACGCTGTTTCTTTAATATTCCTTCTGTAAAATGTTCATATCTACATAACTAGATAGGTACCTACTTAGATTATTCTAAGACACAGCTTTTTCACTGTTTCGTTGGTCTAGTGGTCGCTGAGCGCGACTACTGAACACGAGGGCCTGGGTTAAAATCCCGGGTCGGGCAGTGTTATTGGTTCCATTTCGTAATTCTCAGTAGCAGCACGGATACGGGATTTGTGCCCGGTTGATGGCAATAGGCTCGCCCCTTTCATTGGGACCTAAAGCGTAACTGGCGAAATGCGGGTGTACTATAGGAATACCTCAGCCTATCCCTTCGGGGAATACAGGCGTGATGTTATTATTGAAATTTTACTCGATACATGGTTATTTGAATACAAACATAATACTTCATATATTTCCAAATGTACGTATGTAGATATAAGATGCTTAGTTAACTTTTACAGATAAGTACCAACTTATGTCTGTAGACCCCCTACGATACAGGATAAACTAGTCCAGAAACTGGGTATAATGTAGGCGCCGTATTTAGATTTAATTAAGATAAGCACAATTAGACTTACCTAATATTAGTAGAAAATCGGTGTTATCATTCCGGCATCAGAATCCAGAAATATTCCCTAAGGCCGACATTGTTTGGATTTATTTACTCGTGAAGACTAATATAAAGTTAAATATTTGTCATAACAATGGTAACGAGTTTTGTTCTCGGGGGAGGCATGCGCCGGCTTCTTATTACCAAAGCCTTTGTAGGAAACGTCGGCGAGAGTAACCAACGCATATTGTAGGCGACGTGAAATAACCTGGACTTAGTTTTGATGGGATTATCTTCTAGAGTTAGAGATCTCAAATGTTATAGTGATTTTAAATGAATTGCTTTACCGTCTATTATTTACATAAGCCCGCCGGCAATATCTTTGTTTTTAGAAAATCTAATCAAGCTCATCAAATCAAATTAAACGTAGGTTTAATAAAAACGGGTGAGTTTCAAAAATATATATTTGAGATTTTACGTTGCTGCTTACCCACCACGTAAAATTGAATAGTCATACTTCCATTTCCTTTGTGAAAAATAATGAATCCCGTGGAAAATTCGTTTGTCATGCAATTCGCTTTGAATATCAAAGACGATAACGGAAAGGTACCACAACCCACTACAAAGGTACGTGTCAATGCATGGACGAATGCCGAATCAAAAAGCTGCACACTGCACTCGAACAGTGAAATTTCTATTACGCCATGAGATTTCCAATTTCCGTTCGATCGTCCGCCGTTTTCATTGGTCTTCCAATCAACTGTCAGTGTACCTAGCTACTCGTACCAGTGTATCATGGAAGTGAAAATATCTTTTAAAACATTTATATTTTTTAAAGCTCTGTTTTGACACTTGTGGTATATAAAATGGGTGGTTTATTTTGGAGTTAAGCTATTCGATTAAGATTGGGTGTCATTCGTAAGAAAATAATGATAACCTTTTATTATAGGATGTATTCTATATATTTAGATACTTTTTAAAAGGTTATTTCAGTGAAGTAATTAAATACGAAACTTGAAAAGTTTATAATTATTTTCGCTTTTTCAGCGACGGAAAGAAATTTTATTTAAGTAAGACCCTCGCGAGACTAAAAAAAAAAGTTTACAATTTAACTGAATTTTTAATACGCTTGTTTCATTGTTTTTAATTTTATTGTACATTCTTGATTTGTTGCGCTTGTATTTCAAATATACCCTGACAATGTGCCAGACATCCTGAGTCCTTACATGCAGAGCGAAACAGACAATTAGAGTTTTGTTGAAACGAGACGACATGAAATCCACCCGCAAACTGGCGTAGTGTTTATTTTCCAGCACCCTGCTCGTGAAAGTCTAATAGACACTAAGAATTGTAAACAAACATGAAAAGATACAATATAATCATTAAGAACATTGTTATACATAAGTCCTAAAAACGCCAACCCTTCACCGCTTCCTAGTGCTATAGCTGGGAAGATCAAGGATCAACAAACTGCCAGTGTAAGTATTTTTAGTATTAACAATACTTCCGCCAGCAACTTTGCCCGCTGGCAAATTATATCGCGCCCTTCCTAGAGTAAAATATATCTAGGTAAGTATTCATAAAAATCGATTCAGTAAACTGTTGTATGCTATTGCTAGAAAAAAAATGCGTAAGTAAACACAGCCTTTTTTGTAAATCTTATTCCTAGGATTAAACCCATGTACCTAAACCCAAGAACGAACATTCTATTTTCAAGTCATCAGTTTTTTAGCGCGTTCGATTTACTGCAGTAACCGGTCAGCGATATGTCTTTGTGTTCGATTGACATTTTACATCGAAAATCGTTGTTGGGAATAAAAAAAGTAAAACGTAACTTTTAGCCCTCGATTTCCCGGCATTATTCAATTTATCTTTGAACCATCCCTTTATTTTCGGTTGACAGGTTCCGGAGTGGCGTTTACATAAATTGGCCATTAGTGCGATGGATGTCCCACTTTATAAGTTTCCTGTTATGTTTACGTCTGAAGATATAAAAATGTTAATGTCACATTATAATAATGCAAATGTTTTATCTTGGGGAATATGATGGGAAGTGTCGCAGGAGAAAGTATGATTCAAATCTGAGAATTCAAATTCATTTTTCCTCTGAATTCTAGATAATTTTTTTTCTTCATGATTTGTAAATGATAGTGGGTACTTAAGGTAAAATATTATTAAAATCTAGTAGGTAATAAGAAAATTGATGGCTTCATACATCCTACTTTTTGTTCTACTCTTTCATACTATAGTGTTAGATACTATATTTTGTTTAAGGAAGTATGTACCTATATAAACAAAAATCAGTAACATAGCTGTAGCATATAAGTAATGAAATTTCTGTTGACAGATACAAGTAACTTTCCTCAGGCTATGTGGGCGGGCCGTAGGACGTTAGGACATTTTGTTTTGCATGTTCTATCTGAAAGTCAAGAAAGAGCTTAGTGGCCCTTTAAGATTTTGATCTCTGAGAGGTAATATTGGACGAGCCAATTACACTATTTAATTATAGTCTACTGGCAATGTTTTGACCTGAAAATGCATCATTTTAACTAAGGTAAAATTTTGGGTCTTGCTTTGTAGATAATTGGGATTTTCTCAAATAAAATTTTCTTCTGGACAATGTCAAAACTTTGATGTCATATATTAATTTAATTATGCTCAAGATACCTTTGATCGACCTGATATCGAACCTTCAGCGATATGTTCAAGAGCTATCAATTACGTCGTAGGCGAGATGTGATTAGTTCTAGTGATATATTGCTTCGTATTTAGACTGTTGTATGGCGGATATTCGACGAATTATTGCGGCAATGTCGCACTCGTGTCAAAAGTGGGCGGTAATGTACGACCGGGTGAAATTACGACCCGTCACACGAGTGGAAATTGCATTCAATTCATCGGAATTTTGATTTTATTGATGGGAGGATAGAAAAAGAATGCTATTTCTTTCCGACATCGGAAAAGCTAGTGGTAAGTCGTTCAACCCAGTAGGTATAATCCTGATGAATGGAAAGATGCTTGCAAACTATTACATGCGACCTCATGGACGTAGATTCCTGGTAAATGAGAGCACCTCTGTCTACCCCTTCAATGATTAAAGGCGATTATTAATGTAATATTAGACGACCTGATTGGCGCAGTGGCTAAGCGATTAGACTGCTGCGCTAAGGGTTGCGGGTTCGATTTCCGCACGGGGCAAAAATTTGTGCGATCCACATTTGATTGTCCCGATTCTGGGTGTTTGTGTATGTGATATTTCATGTTTGTGAAGCGCACGTACGATACAGGAGAAATTCATAGAGGGGGCGACGTTTTTAAAAAAAAAAAAAAATATGTATCTGCTAATATATTTTGTATAATCAAAGTTAGGAAATAAAAAAACCTGTGTAAACGCAGCCTAATTTCACTCGGTGAATATCATGAATAGACGTCTATCACAATATTAGTTGAGGTGAATAACGAATGCGTCCAAGTGTCAGCGGTGTCGCCCTTCGTCACTCCAGCCGTTGTGAACTTTCATTAGGTAATGACGTCACACGCCCCTTTTCACAGACTTTCAATTAGCCCGAGTGACAGGCCGGTGTAGAGGGACAATCGGCAACGTTTTCACACGTAGGCGTATGCTTTTAAGTTAGGAAAGTTATGAAAAGGTTATGCACGTTTTCATTAGAACCAGGCAACTCAATGCCTGAACGCGAACGTTAAGTACGTAGCATAGAAATGCAGCTAGTAGTAGTAGTAGGCGCTCTAAGGAAGGAAGAACCGGCCTTATAAATTTTTTATTGAGCCATTGGTTTCATTTTACCAGCTCCCTTACCATGAACTCTTAAAGCAGGACAGTTTACGTTGTGGAAGCGAGACGCCGCGCACCGCAATGTGCACACTGAGTGACTGTGTGTGCAAACTGAGTTCATGGTAAGGGGGCTGTAGGGAACCGTCGTTTGCATGCCAAAATTGGGATGTCAATAGACTTAGGGTGTCTGTTACTGTAACGACGTTTCATCATTGTTTATTTGTAAGAAGAGGGGTGGCTAAAGAATTGTTATTTGTGCTAGGTAACTCCGTAATATTTATTATATTTCGCATAGTATTTTAGGAAGTGCTTATGGTAAAAATGTAGTATTGACAATAAATAGGCAAAAAAAAGCAACCAATAAAATTTTACTAAATAAAATCTACACACAATACTCCCAATTTTAATTGTAAATGAAAGCAACTATTGCTTAAGTCATTGACGAGTAGCGGCGACAATTTTAATTACTGTGACCTATTTGTGAATTGGTGAACGAATGCTGGCCTTACGCCTTAATGAGAGTGGACTGGCCTTACATGAAATGGAAAAATTGTTTTATACGTACCGGTTATGTGAAGGTAAGGAAGGACTTAATTTCTCTTTACTTCACTGTTTTTCAGGGTAAGAAGTTTCTTTGTATGAGCTGTTAAACATTAGATACCCCGTACCTATCTATATATCTATAGAAGCCATTTACCGATCTTGCAAAATATAAGCGAAATACGTGAACCGCGTTGAAGTGTTTCTATACCGGGACGGTCCTAGTGTGCGCACAGACACGGAGTTGATGGGTCATACCGAGTACTGGGACGCCCACAGACCATCAATGTCTGAAAAGTAAAATCTGCCGTTTAAAAAGTGTCCTAATTTACCATTGTAACATCCATGTGCACGGGAATTCTGAATCATCCATCCAACTATTTGTACCGGAAACTGAACTTAGGCGAAAATTATGCACAATTATCATAATTTTCGCCTAAAAACCTCATACATCCGAGTAGGTTTGAAACAATTACGTTAATAAGATAGACAAGGAAATAATGATTATCGGGGTCATAAGTATTGAGTACCTACCTGTAGTTCATCAATAGTTATAATTACTGGGTCCCACTTGTCTTGTTGATAAAAACTGACAGCCTGATTAATGAGGCAACTCTAGACAGGAGACGTAATTTTTATTTTAGCCATACATTTCATTTTCTATATGTTTGTAATACGAGTGTGAGGGAATAGAGACTATTATATTTCCTCATAAGTGGGTGCACCAGTGTTTAACTGTTTGCACACATGTTTGCACTATACCTAATAATATTTTTTGCGTAGCTACGCGTATTTTATCTGAGACTAGCTAGCAATCTTCCATTACACAATTTGTCTCTTAATTAATGTAGTTCGCATCGTTGTTTTACCCAATAAAGCTCATATTAATAATTCAATATGTCTTGTTATTCAAACTATTCCCAGCCAATTGACAAATTATTCCCCGCTGTATTCAAACTCAGAGATTTAATTAGACCAACTTTGTTTCTATAAACTCGCTCTAAATGAGTTCCAAGTTACCGTTAAGTTCCAATTACGTTGATTACCGTGAAGCACTATCTTGTAGATTAATACAACGGTGAAATAACTTTGAAATACACGTAAGTAGGTATGATCTTTATTTAGATGTTTGAAGTCACTTGTTGTTTTTGAGACCTATGCTTGTAGAGGTTATTTATATACTTTGATGACTTTATTTACACAGGGGCACCTTTATTTACTGTGTTATGTTATAATGTAGATAGAATATAGATAGAACCCAACCAGGAGGCCGTGCAGCGTAAGCAATTCCCGCGACCCTCGACCTAAAAAGAGCCGATAAGAGAAATAAAGTAGAGAGCTCGAGCCGGTAACAGTCGGCAGACGGTATACTCCTCAGTCCGCCCCAAGACGGAAGAAGTCCGAGAGGAACATAAGAGGAGCATCACGCCTGTATTCCCCGCAGGGGTAGGCAGAGGTGTACATATAGTACACCCACATTTCGCCAGTTATGTTGTAAGTCCCAACGTAATAGAGGGCGAGCCTATTGACATCAACAGGGCAAAAATCCAGACTCCGTGCTGCTACTGAGAATCACCTAATGGATAACTCAGTAACACTTTGCTCGACCCGGGATTTGAACCCAGGACCTCTAGCTCAGCAGTCGCGCTTAGCGACCACTAGACCAATAAGGCAGTCATAGAAGTCCGAGAGGATTTTCCCAATACAAAAAATCGGCGATGAGGACATGACACAAGTGTTTCCTTACATTAAATAATTACAATCTTTACTTACCAATGTTGCGGTTGCATTCAAATTTCAAATAAAGAAATTTTTGTAATTCATCCAAGATCACGTTCTGGAATTTCATCTATCTACACTAGTCTATAAAATTCAGATCTTTAAATGGCTACCAAACGGCCACATTCAAACGAACTGAGACTAATGTCATAATAAATTAACCGACGAACACATTTTTGTCAGTGTCAATTTACTTTTATAGCAAAGGATTTGTTGTAATTGTTTTAATATATGGCTGGCGTTTCAGAAGTTTCTGAATGAATATTCGGCAAATCAATTGGTACCTACGCTTAGTAGTCAGCTAGTACGCTAGTAACTAAACAAAGGTATCCTTTAGACTAGAAATGAGGTTAACTAACTGTACCTGTTTTTTGACGTGAATTAAATTTTAAAGACATCTCCTATGTAATATTTTAGTCTTGTTTATAGGCATACAATTATGAAATACCAGTTATTAAAACGTTATTTTAAAAACTACAAGACCGACAATCCCATCAGATTATGGTTGGACGAATCATAATCATCGGAACCCAGAAGTGAGCATTTGGCACAATTTCAGTAAAATATCTCATAGTACAGAACCCTCCACTCATATTATAATCACATCGTTTTTTATGCATGTCTTATTTATGCTGTGATGTGTGAAAATATTTTATATGAAAATAAAGTGAGGACCATCTTTATACGCCATTTTGTAGTGCTAACACTGAATACGGAACATATTTTTTTTGCAAAATTCACACAAACTTCGCGCGTGTTCTGAAATATGTTTTTTGTTTAGGAAACATTTGAAACGAGTGATTTAGATTTTATTTTGGCAACAAAACTGTGTTAATTGTGACAGCGTGTTGTACGCTTTGGGTTAAATTTTAAAAACACCTTTTTATAATTATGCAGCATTATTTTTTTTGTTATAGGTGGTAGAGGCCGTGTAGGCCAGTATGATAAAAGCTTGGTTATAATTATGAAAGCTATTAAAAATTCTGAGTACAACTACAGACCTACCGTGTGCTCCGCTATGAACTTGCTGATTGGTTAGGATCATATTACCATGGCATGAACCATTCTTATTGTATGGGATTAGACTAAACATATTACAGTTTACAATATCTCAAATCACCAAAGTCCGAGCTACATTTTAAAGACGACGATATAATAGTGACGTAATATCGTGTAGCTAGGTTTCAAAAATGTTTTTATTGTTACTCATACATTGTCATGCATTACAACAATTGAGACAGCCCCAGTAAGTTATAAGTATACGTGTATTGGGTTGCCCTGCAACTTCCTTAAATTACACATAAACAATGTTAGACCTTTAAATTTTTTTAGAATTAGGTAGGTACCTACTTTATAAGAAATATGACGCAAGTTCTTAGTATTTTTACGTTAGCACCTTTCCGAAATCCTAGTAATAAATCCAGTTTTACAACAACAAAGGTACCTTACGCTGACCAGTAACCCAAAGGGGTGACTGATGAGTGTTTTATTTCAGTCGGTGTCGAGAGCGGCGTGATTGCGGGCACAAAGAACAGTAGAAATACTCGTTTGTTCCGCTAAGAACGTACAGCTTCCCATCACAATATAGGAATATATAGAAGCAAAAGGTTAAGTCCGTGAATTCCGCGACAACTCACGAATTTTGACCAAAAAATAAAGAATAAAATGATTTGATCGTGATACTTGAATGTAAATAAATACTTAGGCAGTGACTGACTTAACGAAGTCCACGATGAAACGTTTTACCCTTATTTTACACTGCACGGTGACTATCAAGACGACACTCGTAGGAAGCTAAGAAAAGATAACTACCTCATCGTAATGTTGCACTTACATAATGTTATACATACAATAATGAGTAGGTACCGGCCTATTACGTTATAAATAAGAGCTAAGAAAACTTTTGTAGACTGCAACACGTTTTCCAAACGCATCAGAAATAAATATATTAACACGTGCTACAACTTTTCTAATTCCTTTTCCACGTGGGAATATTTTAAAGAACATTTCCACGTGATATTTCTGTTGTATGTTTATCTAGTGTGACCATTGTTCTAGCCTTCTAACGCCACGAGATCTCACGCTGAAGTGTAATTAGTTCTGGCCTATTTTCACAAATTATCTACTAGGCTCTATTATTAGGGTTAAGTGAAATATGGTTACAGACATATAACCTGCGAAATAGACGAGATTTATGTAGGTAAGAGGTTGGGCATATAATTCTTAGGATTTAAGCGGCTTTACTGTTGAATATTATACTATGAATAAGGACAGTTACCGTTAGGACACATTTATTAACAATACTATATCTGAAAGTATTCTTAATATTGTAGTCCATACGAAGTAATATTTACAAACCTTAAGCGCAGAAAGCCCTTCACCGACACCTGGATAAATTCTCCAACTTAAACTCAAAAAAATGTTTTATAAATAGTGAGTGGTTCTCTGAATATTAATATCATGAAGTTGCTCTCCCACTGCGCAAACCTTACTATGGTTTGCCGTCTTATACCTGTGCTGTGGCAGTCTGATTTGTTGAAATATTGAGGGTAACTGGGAAAAAGGTTTAACGTACCAGGTTGACATGGCTCCGAAAAAAATAATCTTTGCATATAATATAACCTATACAAGTGTCTGCATTTACAAGTTATGATAACCTAGCCTTCTATTGAGATAACCCAGCCCTTTATATTGAGGTTCCTAAGCAACGAAACACAAAAGTTAACTAAATTGTAGGAAGTGTTTATAATATTTTGAGTACAAAATTAATTAAAATACAGTACCTAGCATAAATCTACTCAAGTGTTGGTTAAGAACAAAATAACCAGCTTTCATTTCCATACCAATGACCAAATTATAAATTCAGCAAACAACCATTATCATAGTTTAACATAAAATAACAAATTGGAATCCACAAATGGAAAATATGCAGGCCCCTGAGGCAGGCCCTCGAGAACTGTTTAAATGCACTCAGTACAGGCGTATTGTGGCATAGACAGGACCAATTTAACACATATGACATATTAGAATGCGGTGCTCGGGTAGGTTATTTTTACGGTCTACGACGGAACGGAGAAGGTAGGTTTTTGAGTATTTTCACCAAAAACTGATATAAGTAAATAGCTACAATACTAAGTGTGAGTTGCACCAACAACTTTTACGTATTGGTTAGCGTTAAATATGGCCGCTTGTATAAGAATTTCCTACTAACTTAACATTGACGTACTGGTTTAACGATTAGTCTGAAATCAATCACCCTTTTAACTACACATAGTGTGT
Organism: Abrostola tripartita; assembly: GCA_905340225.1. Lineage (NCBI taxonomy): Eukaryota > Metazoa > Arthropoda > Insecta > Lepidoptera > Noctuidae > Abrostola > Abrostola tripartita. The sequence continues at coordinate 6,817,159 of HG996504.1, forward strand.
TTGTTAGGTGTTTGTACGAGACGAAACAGACGATTGGTGCAACCCACCCTTAATGAGTTAGTCTAATAATATTTTTAGCTATTAAGGCATTGACACCTATAAAGCAAATTAACGGTTTATTCTAAGTATTTGTAAAATAAAAATATTCCTTTATATCCCCTTTATTATTCTGTTTTAAAAGTAGAAACCGGCTAAGTGCGAGTCGGACTCGCGCACGAAGGGTTCCGTATTTATATATATATATATTTTTAAGTAGCCTGTTCAGTGTCACTGTTCACATGTTCACTGCTGGGCTAAGGCCTCCCCATTATCTCCTCCTCCGTACCATTATCACCATAAAAACAGCAAAAAAATCATGTCTGTTGGACGGGAGCCCCCTTTAAATATTTATTTAATTCTATTTTTTAGTGTTTGTTATTATAGCGGCAACCGAAATACATCATCTGTGAAAATTTTATCCGTCCAACTATCACGGTTCATGAGATACAGCCTGGTGACAGATGGACAGACAGACCGACGGACGGACGGACAGCGGAGTCTAAGTAATAGTGTCCCGTTTTACCCTTTAGGTACGGAACCCTAAAAAGGTGCATCTCGTAATTATTATTATAAACATAATATGGAACAAGACCCCAGCGTTACTCCGTTTACGGTCGACCATTTTTAGTCTCTCACTATGTTTTCGTTTCTTTGTTTACAAGAAAAAACGACAATACTCTTTTTTCATCCGTTTCTAAAAGCCATAGAACTAGAAGCCGTTAAACCGTTCAGGTAAAAACACCTTTGTCTGTGAGCTAAACCGGCTCCCGGTATTATAATAATAACAATAAGATTCCCCCTTCCCTGTCTGTGGCCACACCGGCACTCAGTGTAGAAACGAGGTCAATCCCCACTCTGATCAGCGTTCGTTTTATACCCGTCCCTTTTTAATGCGTGAAGAGAAAATAAGCTAGCACGTGACGCCGCTTTATCGAGCGCTATTGGCCGAATTACGTCACGAGCGTCTGATAAACATCGCTCCGTGACGTGCAGTTTAGTCAAGTTTTGGCGTCGTCCGCGTACATTGTTGTGCTCAATAATTTTGTGTTTGTGTATTTTTAACCTTTTTCCCAAGAAAACAACATGTTGCGGTAATGTTTAATTTGTATTATTAATAACGTAACTGTCTTATTCATTGTTAACTTAGTCAAAATCTGTTTAAACTTTGATTTTATTTATCGATCTTTGAGCATGATTTTGTTACAGAAAATACAGCATTAGTACCTTAATTAGTACAATCAAAACATGATAAAAACGGTATTATTTAACGAAGTGCACGCTCAGTTGATGAATTTCGCATAGATTTATCGTGAAATGTATACTGTCTGAATATTAAAAAGTAACAATGTGGGATGGTTATTGAGATGTTGGTTACTCGTACGTATACCGAAAGTCGGTGCCCGGTGTAACCACAGACAGTGTCGCATGGTTTTATTTAGGTATGTGTGTGTTAGCTTCTGTTCGTAGGCAAGAATAGTATGGATACGGCGCGCGGCGTTTGAATTTATAAATGCACAAAATATTTTTTTTTGAATTTATATAATTGCCTCGGTGGCGCAGCGATAGTGCATGTGACTTTGCGCATTAGTTCCCGGGTTCGATTGCCGGGGTAAGTTATATTGGGGTTTTAGGTAATATGCCCTGTAGACGGCAATAGGGTCACACTATTATATATTATAATAGGTGTGTTATACCCCTCTGCCCAAAGTTTGTTTGAATGTTGAGCTATTTTCCTTTTTTGCCATGTAAGAACTGGAAGAACCGATGTTCGAGGTGCACGCAGGCCTAGTGGTGTCCGCACGCGAGGCGGGCGACACTCAAACAGTGGTGATGGTGGGCGTCCTAGCTTCGGCAGTGACAGGCCTGTTTATGACTTGTAATAGCAACTTATAAATATGTATTTATATATTATATAGCATTGGTTAGAGATGAGTCGATTAGCCAGACCAGTCGCTCGCAAACAAGCAATCCGTTCACTGCTTCCAGTGATGTTTGAGTCGCACCAGTAATAGGGAATATGCAATTGCATGTGATTTAAATATGAGTTGAATATTTGTTTTGTTAACTTTAATGCTACAGTGTTATACCTTCATCCATTTTATTAAATATAATTTCTTATTGATTATAAAAATAATTATTAAACAGTGCCACAAATAAGCAAATTTTGAAGTCGTTAAAATGCGATACCATTATAATAGTGAATGTGACGTAATAGTCTATGACTATAAACAAATGTCAAATTGCTTGAGTTTGAGATTCATTTTGATTTAATTGGACATTTAGTCATTAATTTGTAAAATTAACACACCAGACTCTTTAAAAAATGACAGAAAGCCGTTTGGTGAAGTCGCAATCAGACAATTTGCCGAGAATTGATGTATATTCATTATGACCACATTTTTTATACCAAATCCTGATTTAACGTCTGCTGAAATCAAAAGAGTGAATCTCTAAGGAAATTACGTATTATATATAATGTTTATTTTTAATTGGATACCTTTACTGCAATTATTGACCGATATAAAGCAACATAACCTAAAATTACATAGCTTGTTGACATAGACTTTGACGTTACAGCATGCGCGCCAAGATGGCGGTCGTTTAAAGGTAGGAACTACTTGATATAAAAAATCTATGGGTTTAAAGCGCCACTTAGTTCCTTGTTACATTTTTTTTGAATATTTTTTTACCATTAAAGAACGATGTAAACAATCGAATAAAAATATTAAAAAAACCTTGCATATTGCCTATTACGAATGCATGTGTTCTTAGTATGCAGTTAATTATTTAAATTAAGTGAATTAACTTACTGGACACCTTTATGGAGGACTGGGCATCGACAGCCCTTGACAGAGTCGTGTGGAGGGAGAGTGGGGAGGCCTTTGCCTTGCAGTGGGACATTACAGGCTTGTAATAATAATAGTTCTTAACATTGTAATTACACAATATATATATAATATATTCATATTATTCTCTGGAGCCCTAACCGCCGGCAGCTAGGACCCTGATCCCGTTGCCGGTTGGCGAATATTTTTTATATTTGTAAATATATTTTATTTTTATTTTGCTGTTTTTGTACATAATATATATTTAAAAATGTAATTTATAAGCAAAAATCGAAGAAGAAGTTTCGTGTATCACTATTTCCGGCATGGAAATGTACGTGAAGTTAAGGGCCAACTAGTCGGTGCCTCCTGCCGACTAGTCGCCGACTACACATATGGCTGGATCAGCTGGAGTCGGCTACTAGTCTACATCCCTAATTGTAATATATTTTTGAATTATAATGTTGCCTAACCCTCGTGGAAATTGGCGACTTTATGGATGTATGTAATGTTGTCTAATATCTCTTATTAAAGTTTAAACCATGCATTCTAGTTGTTACCTTAAACTCAAATATAAACCTAATACATTAATTAGATACTATTGTGTAATTACGAATGTTCAGAACTATTATTTAATTGTAATTAATTAATCTATTTGATATTTGGTCGTGTCTATTCGTAGGCGAGCATAGTATGGATACGGCGTTAAAATTTATATTTTTTTATTTATATAATTACCTAGGTGGCGCAGCGGTGTCGCGCATGACTTTATGCATTAGATCCCGGCTATGATTGCCGGGATAAGTCATATTGGGGTCCCTTAGAAAATGTGCCCTTTATACGGCAATAGGCTCGCCTCCTATTATATAATAGGTGTGTTATACCCCTCTGCCGGAGTTTTTTTTGTGAGTTGTTTTTTTTCCTTTTTTGTCATGCAAGAACTGGAGGAACCGATGTTCGAGGTGCACATGAACTTGGGACACGCAGGCCTGGTGGTGTCCGCACGCGAGGCGGGCGACAATCAACCGGTGGTGGTGGGCGTCCTGGCATCGGCAGTAACAGGCCTGATTGTGACTTGTAATAGCAACTTATAAATATTACCATATTCTTTAGTATTGGCTGTTGTAATTAGAGATTAGTCGTCTATGAGTTTGGCAGACTTGCCGACTGGTCGTTTGCAAAAAGGCAATCCCATCTTGCCGACTAGTCGCTGACTACACTTATGGCCGGATAGTCGACTAGTAGTCGGTACATCTATAATTGTAACGTTTATAATATTTTTGGAATTACAATGTTGTCTGAATTAACATTTACTATATAGCTGTACCTACATATTACACCATGTATTCTAATTATTAACTTAACTCAAAACTAAATGTAATACATTAATTAGATGTAATTACTGGTGGATGTAAATGGCAAGTTGCCGTTCATTGTGGCGTTCTAAGAAGAGGCCTTTGTTCAACAGTGGCGGCTGATGATAATGTAATTACGAATGGTAAAGACTATTATTGAATTGTGATTAATAAATGTAGTTGATATTTGGTCATGATTGTTCGTAGGCGAGCAAAATATGGATACGGCTACATTAATACCTATAATTGCCTCGGTAGCGCAGCGGTAGCGCATGTGACTTTCGCTTTGACCTTGGTTCGATTGCCGGGCTAAGTGGTATTCTCTTAGGAAATGTGCCTGTGGATAGCAAATTTGCATGTTGAGCATTTTTCATTTTTTGCATGCAAGAACTAGAAGAACCGATGCTCGAGCTGAACATGGACTTGGGGCACGCAGGCCTAGTGGTGTCCGCAGCCGCACGCGAGGCGGGCGACAATCAAAGAGTGGTGGTGGGCGTTCTGGCGGTGACAGGCCTGATTGTGACTCGTAATAGCACTTATAAATATTACCATATTCTTTAGTATTGGTTATATTGTAATTAGAGATTGGTCGACTATGAGTTGGCCGACTAGCCGACTAGTGGTTTGCAAATAAGCAATCCGATCCTTGCTTTCGGTGATGTTTACATCGCATCAGTAATTCAGAATGCAATAATAAATAATAATAATATATTATGATTGTACAAACATATGTGTCCGATAAATATATTATTTATAATTTCTATGCAATTAATTATGCAGCGTTTTACTAGGGTACGTGTCGCGTAAACATATCGCCCAATATTCACGTGGTATGATGTCTTTGCGAGTTTGTGGGACAATGTCGCTCGACTCAGTGGTGAATGGTATGTCGCCCGAGGAGGTTAGTATTGTTCAGTGCGACTATCATAACATATCAGGCGACTCGCGTCATGGCTAAGTCGTTATTCAAAACTTGTCGGGCGACTATCGACTGACACGGATGTCGCTCGACCTGCGACCCGTAGATGTCGCAAGCGACGTCGGGCGACATTGCGCGGGACTCGTAAATTTTGTGTCGAGCAATTGAGTCGCGAGACAAATTTAATGTGAAAACGCGGCTTTATTTAAATTACGTGAATTAAGTTATATTAAAGAAGAAATCTCGTGTAGCACTTTATTTCCAGCCAAGAAATGTACGTGAAGTAACGGGTTAAATAGTCGGTTTGCCGAGAAGTCGCCGCCTACACATATGGCTGGATAGTCGGCTACTAGTCGGTACATCTCTAATTGTAATATTATGTTTATATATTTTTTCAATTATTACGTTAGAGTTAACAAATATAATATACATACTTGACCACAGTTATGATATTTTATTCAGCTTTCTGCACTTCTTCTCCATATATACTTTAACTATGCCTAATCACACACTCCTTCGTGCGGGGATTATTTGGTTACATTCATATTACCATAATTATGTTTGTCATTCAGTAAGACTATAGAGAATAACGACTAATAATATTAATATTTTCTAAGCTTAGACTTTAACCACAAGCAAAAGAGTCATAACATACCTAGATATTTTAAATTGACAGAATACATCAATGATATCTATGATGTGTAAAATAAATATGTATGTGTGTGTGTGCCAAATGCATGGTAGTGAGTGTAATGTATTTTTACTCATTTATTTTATTTCTAATACATTTATAAAAATATTTACTTTCTGCAGGCCTTCTTATATTAACTTTAACTGTGCCAAATTTTTATCTATCTATTACATCTAAACATTTATCCTCTCGTACCTATACCTAATATAATGAAGATTACACCAGGTATTCTAGTTGTTAACTTAACTCAAGCCTATAACTTATACGTATTAGATATTATGTTATGTAATTAATGTTAAAAACGATTATTAAATTAAAATTTATTAATGTATTTGGCATTTGGATGTCAATAAATATAATAATTTATATTCCTAACACAAGCAAATTTATATTTCAGCGTTTTTAGTGGCCAGTTAGAAGATTTGCCGAAGGCCGTGCAGTTAGAAAAGTCCGTCCGGAATAAAAAGCCGCGTCTTTCGCGTCGGGCGAAGCAGAAGTCATTAGAAGAGTAAATATTATTACATTTTATTTATGCGTAGTTGCCGTGTGGTATCCGGCCTAGAATTGACCACCCCCTTTCCTTCCGTGGGTGTCGTAAGAGGCGACTAAGGGAAAATTCAGAAGATGGGAGCAGCGTCTTTTGTAACTTCACCACCAACACTGCGATCCCCAAGCCGCTTGCCAAGCGTGGGCATTATGGCAAACCCCCCTCCCCGTTAAAATAGGGAGGCCTATGTTCAACAGTGGAATCTTTTGGCTTATGATGACGATTATACGTAGTTAGGTACTAACATAAATGTGTCGACGTTTGACTTGGTTGCTTAAACTCGAAGTTTGTGGTCTCGGGACCATTATCGAGTCTACGAGCGCACCAACGACCATGGCTTTGCTGTAGCCATTAAGTACGAACCCCTTTCCACGTGATTTACGAATTTACGTTTTTTTGAATCTAACTGTATATTTTTTCAGAGTCCCCACCACTTCACCGGTCCGCCCTAAAACACCGCCACCCTGTGATGATGAAATTGTCGGTCAGCTTCACTTTGGTAGGTTTTTTTTGTGTATTCCATCTTGTATAGGGCACAAATTCAAGGATATGTTCTAGTAATCAAGATGTTCTACTCCTTGCTTTTCCTCTTTACTCCTTCGTAATCCTTGTCATTCCCCTAGTCGCCATGATGAATCATTCACAATTCGTGCAGTACGCCTCTGGAACTCGCTTCCACAGTCCTTGCGTGATAGCCCCTCGTTAGATGTAATCAGGAGAAGAATCAATGAACATTTCCTTTCAGTTTCAAAATTAAGTATATGTATATTTATTATTTTTCTTTCTGATGTACACATAAATTTTCCTCTTAATCAAATTTTTCAATAACTCAAAGGTTTTAGAAAACTCAATTTTGAGTTAAGCTCGCCTCTGTAAATCTAATTTCATGTGATTTTATTAAACTTATGTTTTGCGTGTACACTGAAGAATTAAGAATTGTATTTTTTACAGGCAGCGAGGATGACTCTGACGATGATTGCGACGAATTGGGGTTGGAACCGGTCTTGGTGCCCAGGACTGCGCGCCTGTTTATGGACCCGGAGGAGGAGAATGAGCTGCAGACCACGGACGCTTCTGTGACGTTCCAGTGGCCACCTCAGTCATCTACACACCTTAGCGCCGTGCAGACTGAGACCAACCCAGAGCTCGAAGCCGAGACCGAGCCCTCTTTAGACGTCTACGAGCCTCGAGATAAATTTAGTTTTAAGTGGAAAGCGTTCTCGCAAACTCAAATTCCACCTGAATTGAGAAGAGAACCTTTCATCGACATTAATTGTGGTCCCACAGTCAAATTTGAGAGCCCATATGAAGCATTTACTGCTATATGGAATCTCAAAATAATGACACACATTGTGAAGGAGACGAATAGATATGCTCAACAGCTGGCAACGGTAATGATGGTAGACGGCACCTTACAACCGAACAGCCGCATCACTAAGTGGCGGGATACCAACGTTAGCGAGCTCTACGTATATTTTGCTATAGTCCTGGCTACCGGAATTGTAGTTAAAACACGTCTCGAGGAGTATTGGAATAAATCGGAAGATATTTTCAGTACTCTTGGGTTTACGGCCATGATGCGGTATGACCGTTTCCAGCTGTTAAGTAAATGTATCCATTTTCAGGATAATAAAGCTTGCAATCCCGAGTTAATGACAAGATCTAGGGCCAAATTATTCAAAATCCAACCTATTGTAGATCATTTAAACGAAAAATTCCCTCTGCTCTATAACATGTCCCAAAATATTGCTTTGGACGAAAGTCTTACCATGTGGAAGGGCTGGTTAAACATTAACCAGTTCGTCAACAACAAGGTAGCTAAGGTCGGCATCAAAACCTACGAGGTTTGCGAATCCCAGACTGGATACTTGTGGCGATTCGAAGTCCACACTGGTCAACATGACTCGATCCCACGAGAGGACAGTCTGGTTCCAGGGATTATACCAAACATTGTGCTCAACCTTCTAAGTGGTCTTGAGCATAAAGGTCACACGATTTGGATGGATAATTATTATAATTCTCCAGTACTAGCGCGTGAATTAAAAGTTCGGGGGTTCGACTGCGTGGGAACGCTCCGAACAAATCGTCAGTTTGTTCCCACTACATTGGCAACATTGCAAAAAAGTGATATGGAGATCGGTCAAGTGTGTGGCTGCACTTCAGGTGATGTGGATATCATGGTATGGCGAGATAGGAACCGCGTAGGTCTTATCTCGACATACCATGGTTTAGCAACAGTGAAGTGCGACGACACATTAAAGCCTTCTATAATACCTGATTACAATCTTTGTATGGGGGGGGTTGACCGCAAAGACCAGATGATTGCCATGTATCCATTTGAGCGCAAGCGCAATCGGGTCTGGTACAAAAAGTTTTTCAGACGACTGTTGAATTACAGTGTGTTAAATTCTTACATACTTTACAAAGAAAATGATCGTCTACAATTGAGTCATCGAAGTTTTCGAAGAACTTTAGTTAATCAAATTTTAGAGTACCACGGCCCTCCTAAACCATGTAAGGGTCCGCCGCCTGGAAGTGGGCATTTTCCTGCACAGTACGATTTTCTTGCTGGAAAACTGCACGAGCGGCAGCGGCGTTTTTGCTTCGTCTGCAAGAAACGCACAACAGCATATTGCAAGGCGTGTGAAACCCCACTATGTGTGTTCACATGTTTTGAGCCTCACCACTATAAAAAAAAATTCAGTGTATATACCTCTACAGAAATAATTTAGACACTGACATTCAAGATAAGTCTGAAAAACTTCGTGAAAATAAGTATTCATCCAAATCGTAACGGGAAGTTAAAGACAAATAACGCTGCCCTTTTTTGCTATGACTTTTCCTGTTCGAGTTTCTTACCAGTTCTTTTCATAGCACTAACGCCCTTGTTTTGCGATCATGGTAATAAATGCTAATTCAAAAGTAGTGCAGTAACTTTGACCTTCATAACTGTTATCGTATGACTATTTTCGAATAATTTGGCAGAGGGTTTCTTGTCTTTTATTTTTTATGGTTCTTCGCCCATGTTCTGTGATTCTGTCAACATGTCAGTAATAAATGTAATTATGAGTGAATGAGGCGAAAGAAGTATGTCAGGACCGTAGCTAATGAAAATCCGTGGTCTCTGCCTACCCCTCGTGGAAATCGGCGTGACTTTATGTATATCAGTATGTATGACAGTAATAATTCCACGAGTTGCGTAACATTCGTTTGATAATAAGTGTTACCTAAATAAGTAAATGACTCAGATTGCAAACAGTATTATTCTGAGTTGATCGGTTTAACTATTAAGTTTAGTGGTTTGTTCCAAAATGTATGTTTATTTATTATTATGCATAATTTTAAGTGTTTTATGGTCCAAAAGAATACTCAAGTTTTTTATAGAAATAAGTAATTTGACTTTTCAAAAAGTATCCATACTTTCAAGCTTTCGCACGGTTTGTACCAACCCAAAGTGAATGGTTTTTACATTGCTATTGAAATATTTCTTAGAACGTTGAATATGTATTTGAGTTCTGTTTAATCTATTGGTCTATGTAAATATTAGAATACATACAACTAAACTTTGAAAAAAAAACATTGGTTTTAATGTTATCATTTTTGTGACAAGTTTGCCAAGTTTCAGTACTATTGTTATTTAACTCTAACGATATCTGAGCATACCATTGTGTGGCTTATGTTACTTGAGGATGATAAGCTTTAGTTACTGTAAACAAAATATCTTGGGCCGGCGGTTAAGCCGAGTTATTTTAAACAAGAATGAAATATTATTTACTATATACGCTGGTACGTGCGCGTGTATTCGGGACTGCCCGACTAGTTTCATGAATAAGGGCTCCGTTCGAGTTCGAAACTAGTCGGGCATTCCCGAATACACACGTGAGTATAACCAGCGTATATATAATAATAATATGGATAACACTCACGAATGTTATTATAGTAGAAGAATGAAATACGACCCCCAAATTCGATAATATTGACTATTTTTGTACATAGTATTTAAACTGGAAATAAAAGACATGTAAAGAAATATACATAGTAGATATATAGTGTTCATGTTGTGTATTTATTTTTAAATGTATATAATTATTAACTAAATATAAAATTACAGTACAGATTTGTATTTTTTTCAACATTAAGGATAATCAAATTTAGTGTAGGTACCCCATACCGAGTGTCGAACTTTAGCATATAAATGAATCAAAATACCTATGTAAAATCTTTAAATATAAGTCTATCAGAAAGCAGCTATCCCGCGGTTTCACTCATAACCTACATGGACTAAATCAGGTGTACTTTTATGTGTTTCATAAAAATTGTTGAGTAATTTCTCGTGAACAAACATTCATCTTTTCTCACAAACTATCGTGTTTATAATATTGTGGGATATTTTGATAAGAATGAAACATCGTGGTCATACCCGGAGCCGGTCACAGTTCAACCAGGTAAGTGTGTGTGCGATAACTGACTAGTGAAAACTCACAGATTTTTTTATAAAAGACACGTGTCTTTTGGTCGTGATCATGTGGCAACACGCTTGACAAATAGAAATCATGGAAGCAATCATTTATTTATTTTTATTTAAAGTTAATTAAAACGGCGTAACACCAATTACAGTAATTAACATAGAAACAATTTAGTACATACATATATCTACAATATTTAAAACTAACACGGAATAGTAGACACTCTTGCATACTTTCTCTCACAGAACATCAGACATACACGGATAATTCTGCTCCATTCATCCGCAAACACATCACATTCAGGATTGGCAGTCAGGAGGGCGTTGAGCATCACTAGGATACAGCACACTGGTGACTCAACTTTTAGACAGCAATGAATGGATTTGACATAACGACCATATGGATATTTATATAACATCGATTCGACGATCTGATTGGCGTAGTAGCTGCGCGATTGGAAGTTGCGCTAAGGGTTGTGGGTTCGATTTCCGCACGGGACAAAAAATTGTGTGATCCGCAGATGTTTTTCCCGAGTCTGCGTGTTTGTGTATGTGATATTTTATGTTTGTGAAACGCACCTACGATACAGGAGAAAATCCTAGGGGCAGGCGAAGTTCTTTTCTTAATGTGTACCAAAACTACATATTCGAAACATTATGTCATCCCCATACATTTATCATTCTATTCGACTTCTATTCGTCCAGCGTTTTGCCACTTGTCTCAGGGCCCTGTAACTTAACAATGTAAGAATATCATTAACACTAGACAACCCTATCTAAACCTGAGAGACCTTCTTTCATTCTGCCGTAAAGAAAGCTCTACAAATAATCTTAATATAAAACTATGGCTCGATTTAGATCGTAGCTCTCAGAGTAACCAAGGTCTATTGTGGTAGTGCAGTGTAAAGAAAGTGAAGATAAACAAACCCATTTGTTTGGCTAGCAACACTAGCAAGTAATGCAACTTGTCCACTGACGTAGTAGTTTAGTACTTGAAGCTTACTTTATAGTGCTAAGGCCGAGATCTATTAAGTCGTTGACTGCGGAAAAACACATATCGTACCCTGTGTTATGGTAAAAGTGCCACTCAGACTCGACTTAAACTCAATCTATGCACTGAAAAATTCAAGTCATGTTACTTTTATTGGGTTGGACTTAGACAAGTCTAAGTTTTCGTAAAAGTTGCATTCGGACTACGAAGATTAGTTTTTCTAAAATTAAATACTGAGATTGATTTGACTTGTAAGATAAGTTAAATACATCCAAGACGCCGGAGAAATCAAGAAAATTGGAAGTTTTCTCTTATTTTAAGTACGACTCAAACGTACTGCCCCGTTACCCTAAGCTCTTAAAGTAGGACATTTTCCGTTAAGGAACGCCGCTCTACACTACGTAGCGGCGTCTCGTATCCACAACGGGAAATGTCCTGCTTTAAGAGTTCATGGTAAGAGCTCTGATGACTGAAATTAGCGTCTGGGTTGTTAGAACTAATGACCCGGCTTAGACAAACAAAGTTTATCAAGAAATTATCAATTTACGTTGAGTTGGAATTGAAACAACAAACTCGCAAAACCAGTTAGTTAATAGGTTACTACTATTTGTAGGTTTAGTTAGATAATACAAAAAAATGTTTTATGTTAAGACTCTAACGTCCGATCAACGTCGCCGGAAAAGCGAGTCGGAAATGATGATCCCAGTGTGAGCTCGATAAATTGGATTATACTAGTCACCATAATACTTATGATGAGCTGTCAGCTGTGACATTTAGTTGTATAGACTGTAATGTATTACACTCTTTCTAATACGGCTACCGATTTGGAAATTACTTACAATAAATAATTATGTATGTAGGCAATGATATTTTAAAAAGATACGTTACTAGCGCGCTCATTTTAAAGACTCGAAAAGGCGACAATTGTTGTCTTGGGTAGTAAAATTGTTGTCCGATTTGACATAAGTCTAGTGCAGTTCGGACTCAGAGTTCGGAACACTTTTCTCGTTCATTTTTTTAGCTTATGACATGACGTGTCTATACGTTTACGCGAAGAATTTTCATGAAAATAACTCTAGGAAATCACATTATCGTGATCTCCAGCTTACCGATACTAGAAAAACGCTCCTGTAAGGGTAGATCCTGGCGGCTTTGTGATTCAAATCGTGACCCTCATACCTGGATAACATTTTCAATATCGGCCGAGTTATAATCGCGTTTATCCGCTGCGGAGACATGAGGATTGAGGAGCAAAGCATGCATTTAAAAATGGTTTTTATGGATTGCCTTTACCTTTTTTTGCTACGTAAGTTAAGTGTTATATCCATAGTTCATGCTCTAGGTAATTGTCCGTAACAATACCTACGGAGGGTCTGAATTTGTCCCGATCTATGGCAATAGGCTCGCCCCCTATTAGGCTATTAGGTACCGTTTATGGTTCCTAAAACATTACTGGCTGAAGGTGGGTTTTGGTATACACCTCTGTCTACCCTTTTGCGTTGTACAGGAGTGATGTTATGTTATATGTTTATCGTTAACTTTGGTATATTTCTGGTAATTTAATGTGTAAGGTACGTATACACTTAATGTCATTCGAGACCGATACGGTTCTCTCAAATGGAGCGAGCTTAATTTAATAATGTGGGTACTGCTTCCAAGAAGAGTAAAGAAAAGATTCACGTAGTTACATATATTTCATAATTTTATCAGAGTAGGTAAACATATATATTTAAAACTATTTGGTATTGGAATGAGCAATTGATGATAATTTTTACGCACGAAATCCAAAAATGGGAGTCATAACTATAATATACACACATTTAAGATCAAGGGACCATCAAGTTTTCGTTTAGTTTTAGTTCTTCTATAATAAAGTCTATACCAAAAACCTTTTAACAGTAGCTGGTAAAATAACGCTTAACTTAAACCGTGTTTGCCGGAGATGAGAATTAGCTTCAATTCTGTGCCATCATTGTTGTGTAAAATGTAACGCAATTCTGTACTTTCTGTAGTAAAAACCCTTTGAAATTGTCGCTGGAGTTTCTTGTTTGAACGGTTCTTCAGCTCTTGGTTTTCAGAAGGAAATTGTCGGACTTTGTACAACAATTATTGCTTGTTTTAGTCTTAAGAATATTACTTACGTTTAAATTGTCAATATAGCTTTACGGTTAAGGAAAATGGCGACGAAAGCAAGACCTTAATATTCTTTATCGTTGAATATCATCAGCATGGTGGGAAACGTACAGTCAACAACAAAAGAAGTAAAACATTTAACTGTATAACACTTTGTTACACAGTAAAAAGTCCTAAATATTCTTAGTTCATCATTTGGACTCCCTGATCTTCTTCTTCTTATCGTATGGTTGATGAACAACCTGGTGTCAGAGTTTGAACCGCCCCTGACATGGCTTTACACACCGTTGAAAAATCTCTCAGGTGTGCCGGTCCTTCACCGTTTTGAGCAACTGATAACTAATTTATAGTACGCACATGAATTTGAAAAGACATTGGTGCGTGCCGGGGTTTGAACTTGCGACCTTTGACTTAGTAGTCCAACGTTCATACCACTCGGCTATTAGTGCTGGACTCCCTGATAATTTGAGTCTATAACTTGAAATTATGTATATTCCTTTCAATACTTAACAGTGAGTTTCTTGACTCGTTTAACTACTTCTGTTGCTAACCGTACCTTTGTTTAAGTTAAGAAGAGACGTTTGGCTTGAGAGTAGCTCGTATCATTAATATGTCTTTCTCACACTTTGTGATCGATGTATAATTTCCTGCAGATTTATACGCTTCGAATCATGTCAAAAACATGTGTTATCACGATCGGATATCACCTTGCGATTATATATTCAACATTCAAGGAGCCACGAAGAATGGAGAGATATTTTCAATATATTTTTCTTTGAAGGCATTTTGATTCGATTTGTGGAAGAGGATTCTTTTATTTTATCCTTTTTGTTATTCCGGAGATCCGTGCACATTATTACGTAGTAGCGGGTGTTGTGGGGTTGGTGTGAGGACATTTATGCGAATGCCAGGAATGTGTAATATATATTATTTTCAAGAAGGCTTTATATATGTGCGTGCGATTTCAGGAATGAGTGACTATTTTGGAATTGCTACAGTATTATATAATAGATACTTAGACCGATAGGCAAGTACCTACAATGAATTTACTAGAACTATTACTTCTTAAAAAATATTTGTGTCTCATTCTGTTGTCTACTATTGTGTTGACACAAGCTTTCATAACTCATACTCATAACATCACGCCTGTAGTCCCCGAAGGGGTAGACAGAGGTGGTACATATAGTACACCCACATTTCGCCAGTTATGTTGTAAGTCCCAATATAATAGGGGGCGATTCTATTGTCATCAACCGGGCACAAATCCAGACTCGTGCTGCTACTGGGAATCACCTTATGGAAAACTCAGTAACACTTTGTCTGACCCAGGATTTGAACCCAGGACTCTCTTGCCCAGCAGTCGCGCTTAGCGGCCCATGCTGTAAAAATATGAAGTGAGAATAACAGGCTGACTGTTATTGGTTTGTCTTAGGTGTTGCTCTCCTCTTTACAGTAAGTATTTTAAGTTACTCTAAACTAAGCTGAGAGAGTATGGTAGTTGTGTACCATCAGTTAAATCAAAATTGAAGTTTGTGTGACGTACTATTCCAACTTATCATATATTCATTACGAGCGACACGAGCGGCCCCAGCCTACATCACAGTGATTGTATGAGCTGTCTTTGTATTACGAACCCGTCCCTTAATAATATAATAGTAGCTTACCTAACACTGTTCGAATATGGTGTCTTTGTTGATACACCTACGCCTAAACATCTTAACAAACATATGTCCATATCTATAACTTCACAGTGGGTAGAAACCTTTGTGACGGACACTGATTCTAATGTCTGCTACGTTGATTTAGTATTCAATCGCACAAGTTTGTGGGTGATATGACCTAAGCATGCACACTATATGACTTTAATCGTTTCATATGTGCATTTCTTAGTTATTTTAAGACACTATTGCAATAAGCTCGGCCGCCTTTTACACTTTTTTTATATCGGTATGAAGTAATTGTCATGAAGGAACAGTTCATGCCGTGGTGTTGGCAAAGGCCAGTCATCTAGAAGGTAGCGGGGTTGACCGCTCAGGGTGTGCTAGCCGTAGGAACTAACGTATCATTTATTTATTTAGAGTTTCTACTCTCAGTTAAATTGATAATATCTAACAAGAGATAATTATATACTTAATTATGTGTACTTACACGCATCGTGTGTTTAACAGGATGTCAAACGTAGCGATTGTCACTAACAAAGCCGCGTATCGTGTTGAAACGAAAATGCAGCATCCGAATCCAACGTCACATCCGAGCGAATTAGCAACGCTAATAAATTCCGTCGCCGCAATTGGATTTGACGGACATCATGACGTCACTGTTACGCCTATCCATCGGTAGAACATGTAAATACATATAAAGTCACACTCTTGACTAAATGCACGTTAGTTTCCATGGAAACTATCTTCACCAATTACTAACAAAAATAGTAATAAATACGGCTCCAGATTCTACATACATTAAAGTCAAATATTAAACGAGCTTAACATTAAATAAACTACGCAAATTGGCAACCATCAACAATTAAAAACCATTAAAATATAATAATTCCTGGAAACTTCTAAAGTACTAAGAAGCTCAAGTACATTGTTGCATCTTGTATTGTGTCGATATAATTTCACAGAATCGCTTTGTGAGTGCGACTAAAGATTATTTAATGGGGAATACAATTCTATGCTTGCCAAACGTGGATTTTAATTTCACTATCTCGTTGCAATACTAAAAGCGATTGCAACTTCGTTCAAAAAGTTACCGCGGCTAATTCCGTAATGCCTAGATATATAGGTATATTTTAAGAAAATGTTCATCCGTATATTGTTAGCAAAACAATCTTTGCGACTGTGTGGAGGGAAATTTAAGTAAGTATGTTTGATGTAGATATAGATGTATTGTATCTACACAAAATGGAAACTGTCATATCATAGTCTGTAATCGTTTAACTTCGTTGGGCCGCCCCTACACGAGCTAGCGCCAGTACATATTGTTCAGCTAACGGTGTCAATACTGTCAATGAGATGATTAATTGAATCTATGTGAACTAATTACTTACGTACCTAGTTACAGGGCTGCTGCTTTAATAAGCAAGAAATATTTACAGTTTTTGGCTCGCACCGCATTAAGGGGCTAAATTAAACGTACATTCTTATGGTGGCTTTTGAAGGCACGTAATACCACGAGCCGCGCCGCGCCGAGCCGCGCCGCGCCGAGCCGATTTGTCAAGCAAGAATATGACGTAGTAATAAGCGAGCCAGAACCACCTATTCTCAAAGCGCAGCGCGTTGCGAACCATGGTATTTTAAGACGAAAAACAAAGCTTTGACAGCCCTAAGTTAAGGGTTATCGATCAGAAACAGAATACCTTTGTAGATGTTACAGCGAACACATATTTGTTACAACTTGTGTACATAATATAGGCAATAAAAAAATTCTGCCGCAGTAGAGCGGTAACCACGGGCGGTATAGCGATGTCGCTCTTCTGCGAGGGAAGAGAATTTTATTCTTAATCTGTCTCCTATGGATACAGTAGAATGCCATAAAAAAACCTAAACAAACAAAATAAAAGATAAAAAAGACCTTTATGCCTAAAAATGTCGTTAATTTATTTCGTCAATCACGCTCAAAGGGAATCTCGCCAAAAAGTTTATAATATTAGTACTTTGTCATCGCTTTATTGAAGTTTTACCTACAACATTCGTGAAATAACTCTAAGCTCTACAAAAATTTTGGTGTAATGTCCCGCATAGAATGTCAAAGGATTTTGCCAAAAATCTACCTACGAAGATGAAATGAAAATATAATATTTCAAAGTACTTTTTATTATATTGCAATACTTTACACTGTGAAGAGTAGGTGTCATAAATCGTAGGTAAGTAATGCACAAATGCTAAGACACATCACTTTTTATAAGTCACACAAATAGATGTAAGTAGAGTCTTTCTATGGCCATGATCCTTTTCTGTATTTTAAATATCGTGATTATACGTTGGTTTTTAACCCTTTGTCCGCCACGATCATATATAACAAACGGTTCCGCGCTTTCCACGCCATAACATTGAATAGAAGAGAAAACCTAATCGTAACATTTGTGTAATATATATTAACAAACAATCATTGTAATAAATGTTACGATTAGGTTTTATCTTCTAATAAAATCATGGCGTGGAGGGCACAAAAACGTTTGTTTTCTAATAAGCCCGTGGCTGTCAAAGGGTCAAACATTAAGACCACCGGGAAAGATTTTATACATCCTCACAAACTTTCACATTTAAAATTAATAAGATGACTCTTTTTTGTATTTAAACAAAAACACCAGCGAGAATTTTAATTAAACGTTACGTGGATAGTTAAATTAACTGTAACCTGTATAAACTGTCTTGTTTATTTTACAGGCTAACTTTGTACCTAGACTAAAACAGTAGGTAAACCGGGAGCTCTACATTTGAATTCTACAAACTGGAAGTCAAATAGAAATAGCACGACTAATATAACTTAGCCAAAACGTTTAGGTTAGTCAAAATTATGTTTTGATTATAATATCTGTGCGTGAATAAGGCCCGGATTAGATCGTGTTCATGTAGAACAAGACTAAATAATTTGGATGGCTGTAATTAGAGTGATTCATATATGTGAGTATTCCACACATAATAATATATAATCAGGAGTCTTATATACATCATATTGGACTACCTGCTTGGCGCAATGGCTAAGCGATTGGACTGCTGCGCTAGGGGTTGCGGGTTCGATTCCCGCACGGGACAAAAATTTTGTAATCCCGAGTCTGGGTGTTTGTGTATGTGATATTTCATGTTTATAAAGGCGTTTTTTTTCAATTCATATTTACATTCACAATTTACCGCTCACATGTTATTTGTCGAGTGTGTTGTGCGCGTCTATTGCCATTCATCTGGGTCCCAAGAAAATTCTTCGCCTATTACAACTCACTTTCACGTCGATAGAATGGAATAGTATTCTCATTTCGTCTCTACACAGCCTTCGAGTACCTACCGACGAAGTATTAAACCAATTCTCTTTGTTTGTAAACTCTAATGGTGGCTTCTCACGGGTTATAACACGGGCTCTGTCGCGCGTTTCGATTTTTACGGGCCAGCATTCCATCAACCCCATGTGGTGCATTGCTCGACTTGATGCTCGCACGGCCCGTGTTAAAACGCGCCTTGAGAAGGCACCATTACACGACATTGTAACTGAAGATTATATAATTTTGGACTTAGCAACTACCAAACAGTATCGAGTCCCCGATATTATTGATTTAAGGTTTTCACTTGTTTGTAGATGTTTTTCTTTGTTCACAACGCTAGTGTAAATTGTCTTTCTCTTTGGTTGAAAATGTAAAACTTTCGAAACATTATTAATATGTATTTACTTTTAAGTCTCGTAAAATACTAACTTTCTTTTCATAAAATACTCCAATAGTCAGTATATATTCGTAATGCTAACAGGTTTTTTAAGCATTTGACTACTTGCGACAGTTGAACGTCCTATGTTCGATTCCGGGGTCAGACAAAGTATTATTGCTTTTTCCATTGAGTTATTCTCAATTGCGGCAGGACTTGTGCCTGGCAATAGGCTCTAACTAACTGGCGAAATGTTGGTTGTAGGTATATATTATACACTTTAGAATACTGGTGAACTATTTATTAATTGAGTTAGATTGTTACGAAAAAAAAAAAAAAACAATATTTCTTAAAAACATAAATAAGGGACTTCTTCTTCGTATCGGCATGAGCCAACAGCCACATAGAATAAGTCATGCCGTGGTGTAGATTGGTCAGTCAACAGGGATGGTAGCGAGGTTGACCGTCCAGGGTGCGTCAGACGTACTTAAGTATCGTCACTCGTGTAGACTCTCTACTTGTCTCTCTGACTCTACCCAAAATAAGGGACTTATAATTTCTCCACCAATCTTGTAACAGAAACATGTCTTACTTATTTCTACGAGTACATACATAAACTGTTGAAGCGTCCCCAAGTTCACGACCTACGTCTCATAATTCCCTATCAGTTGGTAAACAGAGTGTACACTAGTTTCAGAACAACATGTTAGTGTGACGATAAGTTACGACACTAACTTTAGACTTCGGCGAGTTCCTGAGAATCTGTCGTGAGTCGACTAGTCAATGTGGGTAACGTATGGGCAATGTTGTTTGGTGTGCTATCGGAGTGGCTTATGATAGCGACGTTAGAGCTTACAACTTTGTATCAACAACTGGCTTCAACTTTGGCCGCGGTTTCGCTCTTGGTTATATATAATGGAAAAATAAATTCAGTTGTTGTATCATCATCATCAGCCTATATACCTATATCTGTAACTAACTCATAAAATATCTCTATTGCTGCGTAAAAGACGGACAAACCACAGATAGGTAGGGACCATTGTTGGTCCCATGTAATAGAAGGCCAGCCTATTGCCATTAACCACGATTTCGTGCTGCTTCTGAGTATTTCATTTAATAAAAAACCCGCAACACTGCTCGACCCAGGAATGGGACCCAGGACCTCGTATGCAGCAGTCGCGCTTATCAATGTAAATAACGTTATATCTAGTGTTATAAACAGGAGTATAGTTAGGTATATTAAAATAACAATACACACAAGTTACTCATGACAATAGAACGTGTCCATTCTTGTAATAATTGCATTTCACCCCGTAGCCGCATCAGCATAATGCAGCAGAGTTCGCAGCATTCACATGTAAATGTTACTACAGTTCATTACGGCTCTCGATTATGATAATTGTAGCTTTGTATTGGCGTGCTAACATGAGCTAGACGTAGTTTGGACGTCCTTATTGGTTCAGCTTGTTGCGGCAAACTTCTTTGTATAGTAAACATGAGTTTTGTTATCGTATGTAGTTTCTACAACAGTAACTGATAGGAATAAGTACCGTCTTGTTGATAAGTAAATACTTTATTGTTTAACTTTTTATGACTCTTCCTATTAGCGTCTTAAAGCTTAACCTATCCCTCTCATTCATAAATTAGGATGATACCAGTATTAATTTAAACTCTCCTTATACTTGTAATTTTTTTTCTCGGTTCATAACATAACATAACATCACGCCTGTATTCCCCGAAGGGAAAGGCAGAGGTGAACATATAGTACCCCCACATTTCGCCAGTTATGTTGTAAGTCCCAATGTAATAGGGGGCGAGCCTATTGCCGTCAACCGGGCACAAATCCAGACTCCGTGCTGCTACTGGAAATTACCTAATGGAAAACTGAGTAACACTTTGCCCAACCCGGGATTTGAACCCAGGACCTCTTGCTCAGCAGTCGCGCTTAGCGACCACTAGACCAACAAGGCAGTTTCTCAGTTTATTACTGCCTATAAACTTTTACATGAACAATTTACATCATATATAAACTCGATTAACTTAAACTGGTTTTAAGTCTATTGACATCGCTATTCTTTGACATGCAAACGACAGTGACAGGTATAATTTAATCCATGGTTTAAATTGTATTTTTTCTACGGATAATAAAATATACTTTTACACTAGTCTCAGTTTCATCTCAGTAGTAATGATTTACAGGGTATTATCCTGTAGTTCGGAAAGAAACGACGCCTGCCCCCTTACCATGAACTCTTAAAGCAAGACAGTTTACTTTGTAGAAACGAGACGCCACATTATACTTCACGGAGCGGCGCGGCGTCTTGCAGGAACTGGAGGTGCTTGTCAGGAAGCTGAAACTCATAATATCTGATACACAAACGCCTAGATGCGAGCGTCACACAACAATGTGCCGTACGGATAGATCACGCACCACTTATCGAAGCGGTCTAATCAAAGCTGAACACTGCAAGGTAGAAGTGAATTTATTGAAAACGTAACAAGGAAAAAACACGAAGGCCATTATCCCCGTGATCCCGATTTCATAGCCGGATCTTGCAACCCAGAAGGAATAGTAAAACTTTTTTTATGATAATCTAATCATTTATATGTAAATCTTAGGATGTAATAATGGAATGTTTTGGTTATGGCGTGCAAGACTCTCGCGAAGCAATACAGAACAATAAACACTGTCATTTGAAACCGTCAACTATATTTATTGTATATATGAGACAATTGCAAATGTCAATAGGTTTTTATTCTACCATCCTCTGTAGGAACAGATTAAGAATACGTAATTAACGTTAGATCGTCAGTAAAGCAAGTCTTCAGGAGCGCCGAACCTATTGTAGGCTCGATAAACGGTAAATGGCTCGCTGTCTTGATACTTACGGACTTAAGTGTTAAAATGAGCGAAATGTGGGTGTATTTACGAACTTCAAATATAGAAGAGCACCTCTGCCTACTTCTTTGGATATTAGAAACGCGATTGAAAGATAAAAAGAAAATTTTTTTTTATTCAAAATAGACTAAAAATTATGCGTTAGTTTCAAAACGCCTACTCGTCACGAAATATGACAAAGATTTAAAAAATCGTTTCATTAGTACCTAGTAAATTCTATTCTGCTCATTTATTTTTCATTCTTTTCTATTTCTATTCGTCAATCGTTTTGCCACTGGTCTAAGGTGTCAGTGCAGTCACTGATTTACAGTTGATGAGACGTCACTTTAAGCGGAATGCTTTAGTACTCGGTAAAACAATCTATATGCGTATGTAATGAGATATTAGTTTATAGGGTAGGTATACAAACAATACTTGGATGAAAATAGCAAGTTGTCGTCCATTGTGGCGTTCTAAGGGGGAGGCATTTGTTCAACAGTGGTCGTCTTCCGGCCGATAATGATGATGCAAACAATTAAATTATGTATCATAAAGCACAGCAAAGTAACTGTTCTCGTTACCGCAATGTTTTACTTAAACTTTATCCAATTCTGCGAATAAAACACGAGTATGCTGTTATTACAAATATTATAATTACAATACTTTCAATGTTCGTTGATGTTGCCACACTCGTTCCTGTATAAATTACACTCGAACAAACTTCTCATACCAACATCAAACTCCATCCAACTTACAATATTCCTAGAAATGATTAGCATCGCGTATTAATTGCAAGAACTTGTTAATATCATGTCGCAGAAAAGAGGATTCTAGAGATATCGCAAAATACCTAGGGTTGCTCGGTATCGTATTTCTGAAATGAGGGCAGTATTTTTCATACCAAGAAAATATACCATGGTATGTTTTCTGTAGTAAGACGTAAATAAGACTATTCGATATACTGATAATTCAAATCCAAATTTTAGATAAATGATGATTATTGAAGACACATGGCGCAGACATAAAATCAAACTGTATTGTACTATCAATGAGTACAATTTTAAGAATGCTAATTAAGTGTAATCATGTTAATAATAAACTACAAATTCACCATTAGTTCCAAGTTACCAATTATTTTAAAGCCCGACCTTTTTTATCTAATTGTCACCCATCCGTCATTAGTAACTGCGCAATAGTGAGGTTTTCAGAAATTCATTACGTTTATCACTTGGTATTACATGGTATCTCCGGTTTACTTATTTCTCTGCGACATATACATACTAATAACTACCTGAACTAAAACAAACTTGCCGCTTGTCATGTTTTATTCAACACGCCGCAAAGATAAGCTAATTAGCAACATCGTCTACTAGGTTCTAATTATAAGTTGTATGAGATAATATTGACTGCTTCGTTCTAGTGGTCGCACTGTTCGATTGTTGATAATGAGTCCTGTGTACGAGTCCCGGGTCGTACAGTGTTATTGGGTTTTTCCATTTTGAAATCATCAGTAGCAGCACGGAGTCTGGATTTGTGACCGGTTGATGGGAAAAGCCTCACCCCTATTTCATTGGGACCTATAACATAATTGGCGACGTGTGGGGGAACAAAACATCTCCGTCTACCTTGTCGAAGGCTACTAGCGTGATGTTATTTAAATAATGTTGAGAATAATGTTCCATGCTTGTAGCACGTGTTGCACTCACCAATTAGTGATCATTCATTTTAAAAGCACTAATTGGCTTTTAAAAGAAACGCTGCGCGGTATTCATTAAATTGAAATATTGTATTGACGCTGGCTTTTGCTTTGTTAATTATCAGCCCTGTATTTCCACGTCTCGCCAGGTAATATGACTTTACTACTGTAAAAGGGTACATTAAAACAGGAACTTTTGCATTTTCATAAATAGTGTTTGGTCTTCCTATGATATAAATAATTAAATTCACTTTGTAAACTACTTTAAAAAATTACATATCTCGCAAGTAATATTCTGGGTTTAAAATAATGTCATGATATGTATTTGCCATTAGTCTCACCTTACATTTAATCACTTTGTAGTCTCCGTTCAGGCAAACGAGGTTATATTCATACCTTTATAGGTTGACTTTAAGTTCGATTGAGACTCAACATTAGTAACATTTAGTTATCCTCCAATTCCACAGCTTTCGTTGTCGTGTATCTAGAAAATCCCATTTACCCCATGTTATTTGTCGTTCCATTTTTTATTGACTACAGTCAATTCCCCCAAATCCCCATTAAAAGTAAATTGATCGCGATTAAAATGTGAAAGAAGTCCCCCTTCCTAACGTTATTGAGTTTAAAAAAGAAGTCTGTATTTCACTCTGTATTTTCGACTTAGTCAGGACCGTCTTTAGCCATATCGAAGAATGATGTAGAAGGTCCACATTATAGAGCTAACTTAGTAAATTTCGAGAATTGTATTTTGTGCCCTTTAACTTGTGGCCTCAGAGGCTCAGAGAGCAGATACGTAAAGCGGTTGTGCGCTTGATCGCTTCAGCTCGTGTGGGCCTATCAACCCATCGGATTAAATGTGTGAGAGATTAGAGATTGCACCTATGTTTGCGCACATACTTAGGCTCCATAATCTATTTAATACGACTGTTTAAAGATTGAATTTAGCCTGAAGGAAATTATAGTAACTTCGTGAAAAATCACTGGCTTCTAGAAGAAAGCAGCAAAGAATACCGAGTCCATCTAATTAGAAATGAGTTACAATGCAAAATGTTTGTACATTTTTGTTGTTACCAAGTGAAGCATTGCATAGGATTAAGCTTCTGCTATTATACTTATCTGTGTCTCTGTACACCTTTTGGCAGCGTTAATACATTAAATTTGCATAATTCAATGAATTCTTACTTTGACGAATACGTCAATGGCGAAGTAAACCTCTTTATTGCGTTTGTTGGAGTTCCCCATAAATATTTACCACTCCATCGTAGGGAAATGCAAACAATATGATTAAACTCAAGTATGAAGGAGAACTTTTCAAATTTCAATTTTATTAATACAAAAATCTACGCCCCGCGGTTTTACCCTCTACATGATTACGGGATAAAAAGTAGCCCATGTGTTAATCCAGGGTGTCAGCTACCTTCATACCAAATTTTTGCAAAATCGGTCCAGCCATTTGGGCGTGAAGAAGTAACAAACACACTTACAAACTTTTGGCTTTATAATATTAAGTGTAATTGAATAACATAAGATTACATACTCCTGTACTACATGGCAAACATGACGAAATCTCAAAAACTGTACCATCTTACATGCACTTGTATAAATTGTATGTACACTCATGTTCTCAACAAATAAAAATAGGTATCTTATCTTATCTGTATTCTCCGAAGGTATATTGTACACCACACTTCGCCGGTTATGTTGTAGTTCCCAATGCATTAGACGGCGAGTCTATTGCCATTAACCGGACACAAATCCGGACTCCGTGCTGCACTGAGAATTACCCAATGGAAATAGTCAAAACCTCTTCGCCTGACCCGGTAATTAAACCCAGGACCTCATGCACAGCTCTCACGCTTGTGACCACTGGACCAAAGATAGTCCAACATCTTCACATAATATTTTTTATATAATTAATTTAAAACCAAATGAAAAAAGAAATGATATTTAGGTACATTTTAGTATATTCTTCTAGCTGGGGGGGGGGGGGGGGGCTTACGGCTGATAATAATGTAGTAGTAGCTTCATACATAGTGATGATAGATTAGTGTGCTTGGTCAATCAATGTCATAAATGTGTAAATGATCGCAAACTAACACGCATCACCTACCTACCTATTTGCACTAACCGGATCATGAATCTTAATACCGATGTAGCGTCAAACCTTTGTTTAGCCGCATGTGAGCTCAAGCGGGTGATTAGCCATCCTCTAATTAATTGAGATTGGGACTTCACGCTTGACCGTAATACCATCATAGCCTAGTTCATATATAGGTGTAAATAGTATATTATGTGAGAAGCCATTGGATATTGCGTAGGGTTTTAAAAGTGTTGTCAAAAAATGATTTTTCAGTAGGCACTTGTTTCAGAACCTTACCTTCGGCTACACCTTCGGAAAACAGCGTTCGAGCAAGGAGTATGGCGACAAAATTATACCGACATGTCTTAACCCTTCATAAAACTCCATACCTACCTATATAAGTTCACAAAAACCTAATGTCATCTTTACTCTACTCTTTATAGCCGGTTATAGAAGTAATTTCAAACGCAACTGACTTTTATCCTCAGTTTATAGAGAAAATGGCAATAAAATGTCAGGTCTTGCGACACAATCAACAATGCTTAAGCGTTTTATTGAGAGAGAGCGTCTGGTCATAACGACCGGGCGAGGTTTAACTGGCTACCACTAGTGGGTCAACGGTTAGAGGTACAATTAGAGAAACCACGTGTTGGAGATTGAGTAATAATGGACGCGCTCATTTGTTAGTTGCGTACCATGTGACAACCTTACTACCGTGTGTGTGTAAGTACTAAGCACAGCCCCCTTACCATGAACTCTTAAAGCAGGACAGTTTACCATGTGGAAGCGAGACGCTGCATTACACAGCACGTAGCGGCGTCTCGCTTCCACATGGTATGGCACATGGCTGTTTGAATCGCTACGTTGCTTAACCCTTTTCCAGTCCAGTATTCCACGAACGGTAATGGGCGATTGTTAAACCTGTGTCTGTCTTATGGACCGTGTTAAATAATATTTGGGCCTTGCTTGGAAATTAAACTTATTAAATGCGTAAAACATGGACAATTTTTATCATCTATTAAAACATGGTATCTGACTAGATTTGATAAACAATTATTAAGTTTAGTTGCGCACGTGCGAAAATTCCAAGTACATTTTAAGTACCTTCATAAAAATACATTTTAATGTTCACTAAGATGAAAAGAAAATAATGCCAGAAATAGAGAATATGATCTCAAATTCATATTCTTTCGAGAAAAATCTACAAAAACTAAAACGTCTTTTATCCTACCATTTTACCCATCGATAGATTCAATAACACGAAAGTGCTTTTAAGTGCCATTATCCGTAAAATTAGTAAGTTCTTATGCAGAAGCATGCCCCATTATCCATCCCAACTGTTCATCGCTTTATCAGTTTGGAAAAACAAACTTTCATTCAAAATAAATCTATGGTCTTTGCTCAATAAATCCTTTTTGGTGCGGAGCCTAGTCAAACACCATAAATAAGGCCGGGCATTCTGTGGCTGCTTATGCGGTGTTTTGCAACTGAATCGTGAATAGTGTTGCCAGGTCGAATATGTAAAATTTCGGGACATTCTGATATGAAAGTTGCATCGGATCGAGGTTAAAGCAATAGGGAATTTGGTTTTTAAATCAGCCCCCTTACCCTTAGTCTTAAAGCAGGACCATGTGGAAGCGAGACGCCGCTACGTGCTGTGTAATGCAGCATCTCGCTTCCACATGTTAAACTGTCCTGCTTTAAGAGTTCATGGTAAGGGCAGGTTAGGTTTAATTTGAGAATAATGGTTAAATTTTGGACTGTCAATGTCAGTTAAATGTAAAATGTTAAGTATGTCATCATTAGTTAGTAGGTAAGAGAAGCAAATGTTAATGACTAAAATCACATTACCGCTTTAAAAATTAAATATAATATCAAATCATCTATCTATTTTATATTTTCGAAGGAGGGAAAAATCGGGACATTCGGCGTCTCAATCAGCTACTCGGGACATTTTACTAAACGAAAATTTGGACACTTGGCTACACTAATGGTGAATATAGGTGGCGTGTTATGTTAAGTTTATGATCCCAGTATGGAACGGTAAGCAGGAAATGCAAATGTACTCCGTGTGGGACGTGAGATCGTAAATTTATGAAACACTAGCGGTGCCCGCGACTCCGTCCGCGTGGACATTCGGAAACAGCAAAATTGGATTCTATTTAGTAGTTTTGACGCCAAGCCCTACTGTTTTATTACATGTATGTAAAGATTGACGTAACTTCTTTGTTTGTGAACCGATTTAAATGAAACACACACTCAATGTTATGAAAAATTTGCCAGAATACATCAGTGAAAACCGCATTCAAAGCGGTTCAGCCGTTTCTGAGATTAGCGCGTTCAAACGCACAGACAAACAGACAAAAAATTTAAAAACTATCCGCGTGTATTTCGGATAAAACACCAGTAGCCCATTGAACTTTTAACTGAAAAAAATACCTACCAGGCTAGCTTTTTGAAGTAGGTTAAAAATCTTGAAAACACTTATTTATCTACGAATACTTTCTGGTATTTTTTTAACAAAACCGCAAAATTTGAACGGTAATTACCTTATGTGTCACTTGCTGCGAAATTTACAATTGTCTATGAGGTAATGAGAAAAAATCCATACATGTTACATATCATGGTAACCTGCCGAGTTCTGTCTAAAACCTTGAATGGCTATTTATCTGTCATCGTACATTAATCCCATACAATTAAAGACGAATTTTCTCTAAGCAAGTGTCACATTTCCATACACACATTCATCGTCACGTTACATACATCAAAGAGCAGAGGGAAGGTACTATTTTCATTACCTCCTTGTTTCAGCCCCCAGGAAGAATGCCAGTGGGCATAAGTGCATTCCAAGAGCATCTAAGAAAACCAATTGACGTTGAGCAAGCCCAGCGCTATTAAGGCCGATTTTATTATCACCTCATCATTTATTTATTTATTTATTTATTTATAAGGCAAACCAACGACATATTTACAATTACAGTTTGTGACATTATTTTCATAATTTATGTACAGTGTAAATACGTCACTTACAGGTATGCACACCATTTACAGTATACAACATACATATAAACATGCTACAGAACAGATATTAAATAACAATAACAAAATCAAGTTAGCTTCATACAGTTACATAGAAATAATAAAAAAATAAGTAATTATAATATAATTAGAATTGAAATGAATAACTTAAAATTAGTAAAGTTAAATCAAAATTAAAATAATTAAAAATAAAATTGATCCATATAAATCTAAAATTTGAGTAAGGTAGCCGATCACAAAGTAATATTTAAATTCAGGATCTTATCTTTAAATTGCGACATTGTGTTGAAGAATATGTCGATATCGCTGTTGTCTGAGCAAGCTCTGTTATACAGGGACATCATTCTGTTTAGTGGTGCGTGTTGACCTAGATTTGTTCGACTAGATTTTGTTGCAAACGTTCTAGTGGTACGGGCGCGGCGGTGCACATGACGAGGAACGTCGACATTAACTTTCTGGAGGAGGTCAGGGGTGGACGATATACCATTCACAATTTTATAGAGAACTGAGAGGTCATGAAATGTTCTTCGTTTTTTTAGCGAGTCTAATTCAAAGTAACTGAGCCGTTGTATGTAGTCAGCTCTATAAGGACATTTCTGATCTTTAAACCTCAGTAATCTTGTGAATTTTTTTTGGACGCGCTCTATTCTTTCAATGTGCACAGCGTATGTGGGGTTCCAGACGGGAGAAGCATATTCCACGACACTGCGCACAAATGCATTGTAGAGTATTTTTAGTGACGACGTAGTCCTGAAGTCTCTGCCGATTCTTTTGATAAACCCAACCATCTTCATTGCCTTTTTTATAACATTGTTGATATGCGTTGTAAACGAGAGGTCGCTGCTGAGCGTAACACCTAAGTCCCGTATATCGTTGACCTGTAGCAGAGGCGTTCCATTGAGAGAGTAGACTGACGTTATTTTATGTTTTTTTCGCGTAAATGTTATATGAAAGCATTTACTGGCATTCAAAAGCATCCCATTTACCATACACCAATTCTGCACCGAGTTAAGGTCTGATTGTAGTAGGGTAGTGTCTTCCCGGGAGTTTATTTGTCGATAGATTTTTAGATCATCGGCAAACAACGAACATTGGCTGTGCTTAATACAGTGCACTATGTCATCGATGAATATAACGAAAAGAATTGGTCCTGTATGAGATCCCTGTGGTACACCGGAAGTGGCTGTATATTCGGCAGACCGATACCCATTCACCACAACTCTTTGTGTACGTTTACATAAGTACGACCTAAACCATCTCAACAGGGGCCCGTGTATACCAAAGTCCTGTAATTTCGTTAGCAAAATTTCGTGATCAACCTTGTCGAAAGCACTGCTAAAGTCGGTGTAAAGGGCATCGATCTGCCGTCCAGAGTCTATGCTCATTGCGACCTCGTCCACATAAGATACCAAATTGGTGACAGTAGATTTGTTACTGCGGAAGCCATGTTGTTGGAAAGCGAGTTGAGATTTTACATGTGACGTTAATACAGGACAAATCATTGATTCAAACACTTTTGAGAAAATTGATAATATTGAAATAGGGCGATAGTTTTTCACATCAGCACAGTCACCTTTTTTATATATTGGGACAACGTATGCTTTTTTCCATTCGGTTGGAAATGTACATGTTTCTAAAGACTTGTTGAAAATTAGGGTAAGTGGGAGGGCTAAGTTTTTGGCACATTTTTTTATGAACAGGGGCGGCAGCTCATCCGGCCCAGCACCTTTAGTTGCATCGAGTCCTTTTAGTGTTTTAAGAACTTCTCTCTCAGTAAAAACGATTCTGCTGAGTGTATGTTGGAGATATTTATGGTCAGTTGTTGCCACTCTAGGTATACTATTAGTGACAGAAAACGTGGAAGAAAACTGAGTGGCAAAAAGTGAGCATATTTCATCGCCAGTTGCAGCTGTTGAATCGTTTAATGTCATTTCAGATGGTATAGAGTTAGGTTGTAATTTCTTCGACTTTACAAAAGACCAGAATGCCTTTGGGTTCGACCTAATGTTATTTTCCACAGTGCAGACATATTTTCTGTAGCATTTCTTTATAGTCGACCGTGCTCTGTCATCAAGCATTCTGTACTCAATTTCATCTCGCGGATTACCGTATTTCTTTAGACGTTGTCTTAGCTTTTCTTTCTCCTTTAGAATTTGAACCAGAGATTTGGAATACCACGGCGGATAAAGATTACTGACGTGTTTGATCTTAGGGATATTTTCATGAATTATTGATCTGAGGTTTTCGTAAAGAGTTTTTGTCATTGAGTTAACATTTAAACGCGATTCGAATTCATCCTTCCAATCTATTTTTCTTAATTTATTGTTAATTAGTTTGTAGTCGGCTGCCCTAAAGTTAAATGAGAGTGACTTCCTGGATTTTAACGTAACATGTGCATTGATATTAATGTTAATTTCTAATGGGGGGTGGTGACAGTCTTCTTTACATATGGGTGAGATAGACTTTTTTACTGTAGCCCCAACCATGTTTGACAAAACTAAATCTAAGGTTCTATTGTTACTATTTTGAATGACATTGTATTGGTATAAATTATTAAGAGACATAAAATCAATAAAAGAGTATCCCAACATGTTATTGTAATTTGAAGGAATTGTAGACGTACCGTTGTTGTTACTATTCTCTCGTTTCCACTCGATAAGACCGAGATTAAAATCTCCGGCTATTATTATTTCTTCGCGAGCAGTTTCGTTCACACTAGTGATTGAACTTAGAACTACGTCTAGATGCTGCTGTGTTACGGGTGGTGGTAGGTAGACAGCACAAATGTTTACTTTCTTTCCCTCATTTAGTTTAATACGCACCCAAAGGTCTTCCGCGTTGGTTTCCCATTGGCACGCCCTGGCGGAGTCATATGCCTTAGAGACTGCAACAAGGACTCCCCCTCCCTCTCTGCCCGCAAGTGCGCTGGAGGCCCTGTCTCTTCGATAGATATTATATCGAGAGTTAAATATTTCACCGTCGCTAATGTGATCATTAAGCCATGTCTCTGTTAGCACAATGAGATCATACTTGTTAACATTCACTGCCAGATTGATGTCATTAAGTTTTGTTCGCATCCCCCGGAGGTTCTGGTAATAAACAGTGAATTTCAAATAATAAACTCACGGGTTTCCCGACCTAGGTCCTGCTTACAACATGTTGGTAGCTTGTAAGCTTTTTATGTGTATAGCGCGTGCACCATCATCCTTGCGGACTAGTACGCGTCCATCGCGGACCCAAACATACTTGTAGCCCTTTTCCCGGGCAATTTTTCTGGTTTGTGCGTGTATTGTTTTATTGAGAGGTGACAAATGTTCGGAGACAAAGACCGGCGATTTGGTACCAGCATAGCCTAGATGACTAGTACTAAGCTTATCAGCTTTGTTAGTACGGTTGAACTTCGTTACCGAAGCTAATACTTCGTCACGTTTTCTGGAGTTTTTCAATTTGACGATAATTGAACGGGGGCGGCTACTTTGTGAATCAAGTTTCTTGACCCGAGTTATTGAGGAAATGTCATCGGTTTGTATATCGCATGAGATTGTTTTTCCTAGCTGGATCACTGTTGTCGTGAGATTTTCAGCTTGATTTTCAGGCACTCCGTTTATTTCTAAGTTATCCAGACGAGATTGCTGTTCTATGATGTTAAGTCTCACGGATAGGTCGGCAATGTCCGTTTTCAAGACCTCATTCTCTTTTTTTAATTGGTTAATAAGGTCTTTATTTTTGCCAAGTTCGATTTTTATATCGTCGAAGTCGTTGCTCATGAACTGAACCGAATCTTTTAATCCTTGTACTAAGTTTTTTATTTCAATAAATTGTTTTTCGAAGTATGATTTCATCATAGTTATGTAGTCTTTAACGATGGTAGGCTTTGCGCCTTTATTTTAAATAGTTACCTACAGCATTAATTATTAAAAATAGTAGAGCCGGCAGCCTAAAAACGACCGCGGTGTTGCCAATTTAAATAACTTCGTCCTGAAATTTAGTAAGAAAGCGCACAGTTCATAAGGAGGCAGACGTTGGACCCTGTTTTGCGTG
This sequence comes from Abrostola tripartita, assembly GCA_905340225.1. Lineage (NCBI taxonomy): Eukaryota > Metazoa > Arthropoda > Insecta > Lepidoptera > Noctuidae > Abrostola > Abrostola tripartita. The sequence continues at coordinate 6,850,212 of HG996504.1, forward strand.
GTATAGGTGATTCTTAGTTGCGATTATTTAGAAGAACACTTTAGACAATCATACATTCAATGGCCTTAATGTTTCCTGAAAACTCTTCACCGTTTGCCGTGCCTACGTATAAGTCGACAATTCTTTGGCGTAATCGCAATAAAAAATATTAATCTGATTTATGTCATCTTTATCGTCATTTCACTCCATACTATTAGTTATATCAACGCCTATATTCTTCGGAGGAAGGCAGCAACATATTTAGTACCCCCTTAATGCGTTCGTATAAATTCTTTGTGATGGGGGCCTATAGTTACTATCCAAATGCAAATTTAGTTTCCGAATACCTTATCGTATGTATTTTGTAGAAAAACTAATTAAAAATTGAAATAAATTAAAACATAGTAAATAGTCCGAAATGTTATGTGAAAAGTATAAATAAAGGTCTATTATAATTATTAAAGTGCAAATCATGCAAAAAGAAATGAAAGCTAATGCAAAAAGAAAAACCTTTGCCAAGGATCGAACACTATACTAATCACACGCAGGGCGATCGCTGAACCGCCACGCTACGATGATATTTGACAATTGGTTCAAAATAGACGTTTCTATACATGTCATGATTTACTGCTGAGTTCCTTGTGATAGCGTGATGATTTCCAATTCAGAGGTTCATCTGTAACTAATGTACATATTTCAACTATTGGTTTTGTCTTTTATTAATCCTGCAGTGAATAGTAGACGAACAAAGATACAATGCAATATTGCTCATCCCCTTTTGCAAATACCGTGATAATGTATAGCCTATGTTACCCGCCGGCCCTTAAAGAATATATTTGCCAAGTTTGAGCAGATTCTATTAGTACTTACGCCAAGCCGTACTGTTTTATTACTTGTATATGTAATGTAAAGATTGACGTAACTTTTTTGTTTGTGAACCGATTTAAATGAAACAAACACTAAATGTTATGGGAAGCTTGCCACAATACATCAGTGAAAACCATATTCAAATCGGTTCAGTCGTTTCTGAGATTAGCGCGTTCAAACGCACAGACAAACAGACAAACCGACAAACAGACAAACCGACAAACAGACAAAAAATTTAAAAACTATATTTTTGGCTTCGGTTACATAAATACAGAGTGTATAAATTGGTTTTCTTTTTTAATATTGAATGTACAGACACGGGTCGTTTACGATTTTATTATATGTATAGATATAGATAGATAAATGTCTCTTAGTAGAATGTTATTAGGTTTTATTTTTAAGACTAACGCATCCCTTGTTACTATTTACAAATTCATAGTAATATCACAGTATAGATTGGTACCTACTCATAAACTGTGTTAATTGTATAATGCGAAGATAACTGTGTCTGTCAGGCTGTTAAGTTACACGACTAAACCACTGAACCCATTTGTATGGAATTTGGTATAGCATAAGCTTGAATCCCAAGAAAGGACATGGCTACTATTTTATCCTAATAAAAAGACCCGTCTTTTTTTCAAAGAGGGTGAAGACGTGGGCAAAAGTCTGTAGATAAAATAAAGTATACTTGAAATAAAATCATCACAAAGCCGATCAACGCCTTATGCTTTTAAATTGTTTATCTTCCATTTAATTACGTGAAGCAAAAATAAACAATGAAGTAGGTACCTATATCTACTCAGGCCGAAATCTTTGGGCAACAGCCTTCGTAACTCAGTTTAGCTGTAAGCCATTAAAGCTGGGCTTAAGCAATAAGGCTTAGATGTCCGACTTTAGTATCTTCAGTACTTTAATATTGTTTTATTTTGGAATCATTAAATAACCTAAGTATGGCTTTATTTCCCGAAGGTTTTCGCAGACTTGTGTTGTCACATTTTGGTAAATTAATGAGCCTAATTACAATTTTAAGCGAATGCCAATTACTGGGAACGATATATAATGAGTCAGTGCTGTCTTAGAATAACTAAGAAAATGCATGATAATATAAATATTATAACACTGAAAAGCCACATCAATACTTGCCTTGTTTTAAACCTGTAAGACGTAATGTGTAAGACGAAGACGTTCGGCCAAAAGCGTGACGTGACTTGAATTTGTTTACTAGATTATGCTGACACCACTTTTATCTGTTAACATCAAAGTAAAAATATATATGTAATATATGTTCATGATTTATCCTATATTATATATCCTATATATATCATGCAGATTCCTATAATTACGTAAAACTGTAATTAACTAAGGCTTAAATGACATATACCTTTCCCATGTATCCAAACCGTCATTGCGGTCCGCGACATAGAAAGTCATGAGTACAACCTTATTTTGCCAAACACGCGCTCTGTCCACCCCACTCTATGACGCGGGTAACGCACCAAAACCCATAAAAACCTCATATGGGTAGTGAACCCATAACAGTAAGGTTCCACATAAATTTTGAATGACCCATAACTGACTCATGCAGTGAATTTATGAACTCCGTCTGTATTAGAGTATGGGCTGAAACAATATAGGCTCCTAATACCATTTACCACAGGTTGTCAGCACTGATAGCCGAGTGGTATGAGTCGTATGACCGTTGGACTGCCAAGTCAAAGGTCGCAATATCAAACCGAAGTCAAGTCCGAACCAATGTCTTTTCGAATTAATGTACGTACGTATTATAAATTAGTTATCAGTTGCTAAAAACGGTGTGGAAAACATCGTGAGGAAACCGGCACACCTGAGGGATTTATCAACGGTGTGTAAAGCCACGTGAGAGACCTACTGGTGGTTTAAACACTGACAATAAGTTGTTAATCTACCATACGACAAGAAGAAGACCACAAGCTTGTGACTGCAAAATCTAGATGACTAGAAATCCTCTGACCTCAGACTATTTTTACATCCATGCCACAAAAACAAGTGTTATGTTTTTTACTAAATCTTCTTTTTCGTCTATAGGAATCAGGAACACAAAATGTTGTTAGTGTTAGTTAGTTTAATATATACGCATAATTAAACTGATAGTTGATTGTATTGAAATAGAACACTGAACATTCTAGTTTTTATAACCATTAGTACTAGTGTTCTAAGCCTTTAACAATCTTTTGTTTTTCTTTTAAAAACGGCTTTTCACTTAATTTGTAAATAGATAACATTCCTGCCATTTTAATTGGTTAACTAAAAACTTTGTTATAGTCTGTATTTAGTAGTCCGTGAACAATTTAGAACGAGCTATAACTGTAAGTATGGAAGCTTCCAGGTTTTACGACTGTCGTTCGTTCTCGGGGATCCTCGATGTTATCCAGGTGTTCATAGTAACATGTTATTTGTTACATGCTGACAACGCACTTTATTCAAAGCCCTTTTTATTTGGGTCCCCAGTCCACATTTTCTCGAAAGACTTACTATAAACCAGTCTACATGATCTTAAGCTTGGCTAAATATATGACTTATATTTATTTTCCTTCTAGAGATGTACTGAAAGACAGATTTTTTAAATATAACGAATAATTTATTTGAATTTGTGATATTTAGTTTTTGTAATGATGGATACATTTGGGTAGTACAATTGCGAAAAGGTACTTAGTTCAAATTTACGTGGACACATATTTAAAAATGATACTGGTTCATAATGAAAGTCAATTCTTCAATCTTCTTCAATACTCCGTACCACAACAATGCTCTGTATTAAAGGTTTTGTTTCAGGAACGGACTGTTTAATTTACTCTCAAAGTCTACTAAGCGAGTTCTGGAATAAAAATACGAAGGCATTGTAAACACCGACCTCTTATCATCCGCTGTGAATGAAAACGTCTTCTTCCTTCCGGACGATTGTCTCAAGCGAAAGAAAACGCTCCCCCAATCAGAGAAACGCTACAATTGTTCTACGTTTGGTCACGTCACTAAACAACTGAGTATAGAAGGCGCATGCGTAATAAACTATTCTATTAGTAAGTAAGTAAGATTGGGTTCTAATCTAAAATCTCAGTTCTTAAACAAAACAACAGATTGTTTTTAAATCAACTTTTTTTTGCCACCATCGACAGCCTATTTGCGTCCACTGCTGGACATAAGCAAGTCTTGTGGCACGCCACTTACACCAGCAACTAAAATTGGGCAATTCTTGGCAATTTCTATACAATTGTTGTATTTATTCATTGCTAGCTGTTGCCGGGGCTTCATTTTTAACCAATATTGACAATAATCGCGCAATTAATTGCCTTTGTTAGGGACCTTAATATTACTTATTAAATTTAATTTATTTTGTAAGGTTTACCTTTTGCAATCCTCTTGTGTAATGACGCAGTGACCAGCGATCGTCGATATGATTGCTCCTGATTGCTATCGTATCGACGGTTGACGAGTACACACGTGGCGTACTAACTTGTTACCTTGTTTGTGATTCAGGATAGGTGGTTAGGGAGTTCGCTACGTTGAGATTAATATTGTTCTGTCAAATATTCAAAGTTTAATTGGATAACTGTAAAGTTCGTGTTTTGAAATGGTTTTGTTTTGGCATGGGTTGTAAATTGTGTCTGACGAAATGTGGGTGTGCAACGCATACCTTTGCCTGCTCTTTACATAGATATGATAATAATATACAGACTATGATAGCAGATAATAGATACAGGTCGGATTAAATGTAAAATGATAGTAAATCTTTAACCAACGAAATATTGCCTGTCTGATGATGAAGCGGTAGGTAATCGGATTCATTGAATGAGCCGATAAACATAACACTTTCTTACGAAAAGCCATTATTCGAATCAAATAACAAAAACAATAAACGATATAAAAATACCTCTATCATATTACCTACATATATCTAAGAGACAATAATATGCTTAATATTCATTGAGTCGATCATCATATTACGGGACAAAATGCCAGCGAACAAATATTTTCTGGTTTGTGAAAGTGTAAAATCAATTTGGCAACCAATCCACTGACCATTGAAAATTCAATGAATACTGTGCCAAATTGATTCACACGGACACGTAAGTTTTTACTGAACCTCTCGAATTTATGACTTCTTCATTGGCTGGGCAGTAGGGACCTACTGCCCTACTTATAAAATAAAAAACTAACTTAAATAAAGTATAAATACTTCCTTAAACGTCTTAGAAATACAATTGAGGATTGAACTCGATGTGGATTTATATGGCACGCCTGTATTCCCCGAAGGGGTAGGCAGAGGTGTATCGTACACCCACATTTCGCCAGTTATGTTATTGGTCCCAAGGTACAAAGGGGCGAGCCTATTGCCATCCACCGGGCACAAATCCAGACTCCGTGCTAGTACTGGGACTTACCTAATGGAAGAACCCTATAACACTTTGCCCAACCCGGGATTAAAGAGACTTTATTACAAATATAATATTAAGGTGTGTCATACATGTTACCAAGCCGTTAGGTATTCTTCTTCTTCTTGTCTTATGGTTGATGGACAACCTAGTGAACCGCCTCTAGGACTCCGACATGGTTTTACACACCGCTGAATCCTTCAGGTGTGTCAGTTTCCTTACAACGTTTCCCTTCACCGTTATTAGCAACGGATAACTAAATTATAATACGCACGTGAATTCGAAAAGACATTGCTGGGTTTGAACTTGCGACCTTTGACTTGGCAGTTTAACGGTCATACCACTCGGCTATTACTGCTCCTGTTCGGTATTATATGTATAACGGGTCATTAGAGGTATATTGAACAACTGTGGAGCCAGATTTACTTATTTTATAGACAGTTAAGAAACACTCTTTTATCTCAATTTATTTAATCGATAGGCGATCCTAATCACGTGACATGTGGGCCAAATAACCCTTATAAATCACGTCAAAACCTTTGAAAAGCCATAAAGTATACAGTTACTAAACGTACATGTTTTAAGAGGGATCAGAAAAGGGATGAATTGAGGAAAAGGTTTCATTTCTGGTTCCGCAAACCACAGTTGAATGCTTCCCGTGATTATCTTTGTAACAATTTGTGTTACTGCTTTCTTGTGAACGGTGTTTTCCTTGTTATATATGGGTTTATAAACGTATTACGCATCAATGAGTTTGACACGTGTATGGCTTAATTACGGTTTTGAAAATAATGCTTGGATTTCAGAGATAATAATGACTAAATCACTTTGTAAAACATACAAACAAAAACAGAGCAGCAGAGGTGTAAAATACACCCACATTTCGCCAGACATCGTTTAGGTTCAATGTAATATGAGGCGAGCCTATAGCTATAAACCGGGCACAAATGCAGACTCCGTGCTGCTACTGATAGTTACATTACGAAAAAACGCAGTAACACTTTGCCCGACCTAGAATTTGAACCCAAGACATCAAGCTCAGTGAACACCAAACTAACTAGGCACATAACGCACACTATACGGTCATTATGCAACAATGACGCTCAGAAAACACCATTAAAAACCTTTGAATGTGATTATTACGAAGACTTTTGCAATGCAATGCAGCGGATTACCGCAGTGTGACTCGCATCTGACTTTGTTAAAGTTATGCTTCTGTAGCATTAACAAGTAACGGTGTTTTTTTGGGACACGTAATATCTTCATATCGAAATAAACTATACAATTGAAAGATTTGTAATTTAAGGTAGATACCACTTAAAATGCGGCTTTGTATCTGTTAATAATAAGTACAGGTAGGTACTGTTTACAAAGTAGACACAACAGTTACAGAAACAATCACCGTGTATCGCATGCGAGTATGTGGCTCATTGATAAATGATAAATGATTTTATTCCAGCAAATAGGTTTAAAAAAAACACTTTTACACGTCATTTTTTTATAAACTAGTTAGAATGATGGTGTCGGCATTTCCTAACTGACTACCTCTGAGAAGAAACACCGAAACAAACTCAGGGATCAAGGTCTCTTTTAAAGTCCAGACAAGTTCAATAATATATGTTGGACAGGCGAATGGTTAAACATAGTGTAGGATAATAAATAATTATAAATTTCGTAATCTAAATATGCCAACCCTTATACTGCCATTATAAATCAGGATCTGGTTACTCTGTAGCGATTAATTTGCAGCTAACTAGCATCGGGGTTAGGTTAACCGCGTAATCTGAGCGCTGAAATGATACGTGGCTGCTATTAACGATGCATTTATTAGCAATTACTTGTGGGTTACTGTATGGAGTTTCTTATTAAATGGTAGAGCAATGTCCTCGTAATGCGTTTGCAACATAACGGTTCTGTTGCAAACATGAAACTAAACTTGAAAAGACTATGTAGACTGGATGTAAATTATTGTTATTATTTTAGCCATTTTTCCTCTTCTTATCGTATGGTGAAGAACAACCTGGTGTCAGAGTTAAAACTGCTTGTAGGACTCTGACATGGCTTTACGCATGGATTGAAAAATCTCTTAGGTGTGCTAGCCATGATCGTATTGATCGTCTCACTGTAGGGTAAAAGCCTCCTTTTCCTTCCTTCATCCCGGTCGTAAACTGCGTATGCTATGTTTGCATGCTAATTATTAAAATATGCTTATTACAGGCAAGGAGAGATGAAAAAAAGTAAATAATAAAAAACCCTAAAAAGTATTGCATCGGAGAGTTTTCACGGCAGACGATTCTAAGTACATACGCCCGGCGCACCCTGGATGTTCAACATGGCTACCATCTTTGTTGACTGGCCAGTCACTGCAAGGTGGGATGACCAAATTCTAGACAAGCTTATGTCGATAAGAAGAAGCAGACATTCTAAATGTAATGTAGAACTAATAAATAAAGACGAAAAGTAACCGGGGTGCTTGAATGTGGCTTGGATTATTATGTTCTTTATAACAAACATTACCAAAGCTTTTTGGCACTTTGAATCTTTTTTAACATTAAAACAGTGCTTACTTGATTGTATACAGGGTCATTGGGAAGTTGAAGAAAAAACAACGTTTCACGATCAAACTTAATGGACTTAACCACGAAGCTCGTTAACCCTAGATCACAGTTTTTATTTTTTTTATTTTTTTGAAAAACGTCGCCCCACACTAGGAATTTCTCCTGTATCGTGGGTGCGTTTCACAAACATGAAATATCACATACACAAACACCCAGACTCGGGACAAACAAATGTGGATCGCACAAATTTTTGCCCCGTGCGGGAATCGAACCCGCAACCCTTGGCGCAGCAGTCTAATCGCTTAGCCACTACGCCAATCAGGAACAGTGTTGAAATCTAATACCAAACTTAGTTATAAGTTGAGGTAAGTTGAATGGGTTCCGTCAGTACAGTTGCATACCATATCATGTTACCGAGCGCTGCGCTGCAGTGGACTAAGTACGTCGCGCGTCGCCACAAGATAGGGATTTGGATAATGTATAAACTTACGAAAGTTAAACAACTTTGTTTTGATGCGCATGGATTTATTTTTAACTAGTACTTGTCTGCGAGTTCGTCAGCGTGAGCTTCGAAATTGGGAATTACAGCCCTCTCATCATAAACTCCTAAAGCAGGTCATTTTCCGCTGTGGAAGCGAGACGCCACACTACACTGCCCGTAGCGGCGTCTCGCTTCCACAACGATAAAACGTTCTGCTTTAAGAGTTCATGGTAAAGAGGCTGCTACTGATTACAGTCGTTTAGCTATGCTTGCATGCCATCCCTAGCCTATAATCCTAGAACAGGCAAGTGTAATTTTATTCATTGCTAGTCAAGGAGTTTGTGTGTGTCACAAAAATAAACAAACCCGATATTAAAGAAGGTAACACAATCATTCGTAAGCGAGGTGTGTGGAACACTTGAAGACGTAATACACTTATTGACGGAGTGTGTCAGACTTCAGTCTGCTAGAGAAGTCCTACTAAGGGAACTACACATTAATATATAGGACACGGGTATGTTCCACTACATATTGTCGACACCTAACTAAGACGCTGCATTCAGTATATTTAAGTTTGTTTTGTTACGTTTTCTTTGTTAATTTTATAAGTAAGGTATGATAGGACTGGCATGTACATGTTCTTTTTGCAGAAGCAATATGTATTTGGTACCTAATTTAGTGTCTATAACGGTTATCAGTATAGACCTTCTCGTAGCAGTGTATTGAACGGGTGTGTGCACATCTTAGGAGCGTGACAAAACCTCTTTGTTGCATAGTAAGTGCAACTCAGTAGACGTGGGGTGCCTGAGCGAAGCAGATAACGCGTGCTTAGGGTAATCCACGCTTTCTGCCCAGATATACGGAAAGTGCAACAGTTCTTATATAGTTTGTTATAGAAAACTCTTTTTATAAATAGTGTTTTAGGTACTTTTCTATATCTCAGCATGCATTTATCGTAGTATTATTGTGGAAATGGGATCATTGCAAAAATCCTATGACGATTGCTAAGGGCCTAAATAACAAATCATAAAAGAAAACAACTTTAGTTACGTATTTACTTCCAAAGTGCCTTTCCAATCATGAAATGGTATAATTTGAACCTTAAAATGGATTTTGCTTTGCATACGGTCCGTAAATTACAGCCTTTCGGACATTAAAATTATACTCAATACAAGTTATATACAATTTAATTACAAGGTATCGATACCCGTTCAGAAAATGACACTTTTCTTTAGTAACTTAGAAAAGAAGTAATAGCACAAATTAAGTATAAGCACACTGTAAACTAGAAACCACTTGAAATAAGTTTTTTATAAAATGCTTTCCCTTATTCTCCTGAGTTTAAAATAAATTATATATTCCAATAGTATCTTAATAATAATAATAATCATTTATTTGCTTAGAAAGTAGGTACATAAAAAAGTGGTATACATAAAATAATGGTCATATTAGTCATCCAGATATCGCTAAAAAGTCAATAAAACTCAACAGCACTATTCCAAAGCTTTATCTGGCTTTCACTAAAAATGGCTGAGACCGAGTATCGGAAATAACTTTAAATTGGTAAAGGTCAGGTCCTCAGGTATATTTTAAAAATGACTAAATGAATATTAACCTATTTGCGCTGTTCTTAACCACTAGATAATTAAATGCATATTATTGTCACGCCACGTTCAGTTTCCGCACGAGACAAAAAATCTTGTGATCCGCAGATGTTTGACCCGAGTCTGGGTGATTGTGTTTAATTATGGTAGTTCATGTTTGTTAAACGCACTCACAAATAAGAAACAAGTTTGCGTAAAACCACATCGATCCACAGTATAAACAGACGGCTAAATATTCTCAATCTTATAAGTTGCAGTACTCCGAAGGAATAATAATCTAATCAGAGAACGGCAAGACTGATGTCTTGAACGTCAAGCAATGTGCCCTTATTTCTTAGCTTCCAACCCGCTGCCGCTATTTTATTAGATTTTATCGGCGATTAGTGCCGAACATTGCAATGTCCGCTTATAAACAGCGTGGCTGCGTATTTTCTTGCCTTTTTACAAATAGATAAATAAAATTTTATCGCCTGATAATATTTTCAGGAGTTGCTGCTTTGCATTTAATTGAATGCAAATAAATTTGTGGCTTGCGCTTAGTATGCCCGATATTAAAAAACAACGGTGAGTTTTAATTATACACGATAATTCTTGTCTGACATTAAGTGCTTAGGTATGCTACTCGTAGCTGCTAGCAGTTAATACCTTAAATTCACTAATTTACTACTACTGCTACCTTAATACACGAAAACAGGCACACATTTTCAAACGTGACAATAAAATACAGGCATAAATATAAACTAATCGTGTCATAAAAAACAAATCAATGAAATAAAAAACACATCACATAAATTGAATAAGTAGTGCTTTTGTATATAAACACTAACGGAAATACAGTCAGATATATTTTCAATTTTAACATAACATCACGCCTGTATTCCCCGAAAGGGTAGGCAGAGGTGAACATCTAGTACGCCCACATTTCGCCAGTTATGTTGTAAGTCCCAATGTAATAGGGGCGAGCCTATTGCCATCAACTGGGCAGAAATCCAGACTCCTACCTAATCCTCAGTAACACTTTTTTTTCAATTTTATTATACGCAAAAATATGTTGTATAGAGAAATAAAACACCTTAACGAAATATAACGGGTTCATCTATCAAAAAACACTCTAACCGTTAACAAAGAGCTGATTCACCAGCGTTCATTAGAAGAAACACCAAAAAAATTTGATGCTGATCGATCAAGCCTGCGATAATTTAGCCGGGAGTGCTAATGTTCATCAATCACTGAGGAAAAACATTTACTTAATAAAGGCGTTCACGAATCACGGATTAATAATTTAAGGAAACCTTTGTTTCCGAATTCACGGATTTCGTTGACGAATAAATAATTCAAAAGACATTTTTCATGTTCACCTAATTTCAAACATGTTCATCATGCAATTATAAAACAAAAAACATAGCATTACGCATGTATTTCCCGCAGGCGTAGGAACGGGTGTACCTATAATACACCCACATTTTGCCAGTTATAGGTCCCAATGTAATAGGGGGCGAGCCTATTGCTATCAACCGGGCACAAATCCAGACTCGGTGCTGCTACTGAGAATTACCTAATGAAAAAATTCAACAACACCTTATCCGATCCGGGACTTGAACTCAGGACCTCATGACCAGCAGTCGCGCTTAAGGAACACTAGACCAAGAAAGCAGTCAAGAGATCATATTATCAACATTATTATAACCTACTACTACTAAAGCTTCGTTAGGAAAAAGAACTCTACATTTTAGAAAAAGATGATGACACACCGATGCAGTCTATCGGAAATCCGTAGATAAGGTTAAGATTTATACTGAACTATTCTATTATAAAGCGTTGGGAAAAAGCTGAAAGCTACGGGGGTAAATGATAAAATTAAGAATACTTAAAATCATTTATACATAGTTCGATAAAACTGACCTCGAAATATAACTGATTAATCTATCAACACATTTAAAAAATATTTTTGATAATTCTCTGTTGTAATTTTTGTATGACCTTTGAGATCTTGAATAATATGTTGTGCTCTAAGCTGGTGAGTATGTATAAAATGACCGTGTTCATCGTGTAGGTATCATAAATAGGTGAGACAGTGTTACGTTTATACAAAAGTAACAGAATACGTGTAGTTAATATAATTTGATCTTGTCTACTAAATTGTTTTTGGCTTAGATTTTGTTGGTTTTCGATCTTTTTGGCATCAGTCTACACAATCACTCGATGGCTGAATTGAATTAAGTTTTTGTATCAGTTGAACACAAAGACACCTGCGTCTTCGTCTTGCGCATTGCAGGGACATAAACATAATATGTCTTAAAAATGTTTCACATACGTAGCTCCATACATTTTATGCTTCTGTATATTTATTGTTAATTATAATGGTTTATTAAGACTTCTAAAATGTGGAGCCTCTTTTGTGAGATCCATAAATATTTATTTCATGTTTCGAATATACATAAAGTCACACCTATATCCTAGGGTGGTAGGCAGAGACCACGGATTTCCATTTGCTACGATCCTGTCATACGTCTTTTGCTTCATTTAAGTTTCGGAATGTACCTAATATTTCTTCATATGTTGATATTGGCAGTGATTGGCTAGTCTTCTAAGATGGTAGAGACGTTGATGCCTGGGGTGCGTCGTACTATTATCACTCTTGAAGGCTATCTTGCACAAATGCTTGTAAAACACCTAGTAATATCTAGTGTTGACAATGTTTTTAAAAACAACGCTCAGCTCTAATCAATAAAATATTTCACTGTAAACCCGGGCCACAGAGCCGTAAAGCGTTTAACTAAATCACTCCCCACTCTCCGTAAATGTACAACGAAATATAACTCATCTAAAATCCTGAGCTTTTGCGTTTAAATAGAATATTTTCAAGCAATTTATGAATTCTTGGAACACTGTGTGGAAGAGTACAATTACTATATAGTAATGTCTATTATTATTTGCTAGAACTTTACGTTGATTTGCAAGTGAATATTGTCTTTTGGTGTGGGTTGAGTTCTTCGGCCGGAAAAAGTGTTGTAGTTATTTAATTGGGGTTAAAGCTTTGATTTTAGTTAATGCAAAATGTGCGTCTTAAATGTATTAAAATTATATAGGTATACTTTATTACAAGATTTTTGTGAAATAATTTTATCATCATCTTTTCTATGTTAGGGTCAGCTTTCAGACTAACTAGCTACAATCGAATCAGATAAATACCAGTATTCTACATAGAGCGATTACCGATCTGACTTGCTACACTCAAAGCCAAACACACTAAGCTTGTAAGCAATCCCAATACAAACAATTTACCCAGTTATATATCTCATTTAGGAATTTCTACCCGCCCTTTTGGGTAATACAACCTGATGATACTTCCAATTAGTAAAGCAAAAGCTAGTTGCAGCCTCACAGACAGTCCGAGAGAAATAAAACTAGATTACAGGACTTTTTGCGCCGACGGCTGTAAAAGGCTTGATGTCAGGGAAAATAAAACAACTCGGAGAAAAAATGTGAGTCATTCTCGAAGTTGGGTCGAAGTCACTAAAGCATGACGGTCTAATGAAACGTGATTAGACATAACATGGCAGGGCTTAGATGATTTTCTTTTCTTTTAAAAAATGTCTCTATATCTAGGAATTTTCAGTATCATGCATGCGTTATGTCTAAACTATGGAATCTATCTAGGAAGTTAACTACTTCAGGTTCGTCGCTCCTAACGACTCGCTTTCTGTGCTCAGAAAGCATATTATTCCTCACTCGCAGACATGATACTACATTTAATATATCATATTTAGTGTAGGTGATCCGTGCCAAATATGCTAATAACACTAGTAATCCAGTAATTTCTCATCACAAATACGCTTTGTATAAGTACGATATTCCAGTTCTCCTCTATAGCTAGTATTGTTCAGAGCAGGAGCTCGCAGTAGCACATTAAGGGGTGGCCGCCTGTTCCCCTTGCCCGACTCTTGAATTCAATTTGTACGGTTGACAGGAGTGATGCAAATGATATCTGACACCGACCTATTATTTGCGCGTCCTTGTTTAACAGTGATATTGTGGAGAACTGGCAGATTAATGCTAAATATAGTTTCTGGTTTCGAGGAGATTTGCATTTTATAAAGTAGTATAATTATCTATCATCTTTTAATGCTTCGTTAGGTAGATAGGTGAAGTGAATGAAACATTTTTTGGGCTAGATTTCTAGGACGAGCTGATTGTTGAAGCGATTTTAAATTGTATACGATTTTGGATCGGACAGTTATTGAATTTTTATGTTGGTTCGATATTCGCACACGGTGATACCAGAAAGGCCATTATTCGTCTGGGGAATACAAAATTTCGAAACATATTTCAGTTTCAAAAATCTACCATAAAACAGGATAGAAATCGCGTCATAGCTAAAACGTGTTAAAAATGTTTGGAACGCAACCTATCGAATACGTGGCGTGCTGCACTGTCTCCCCAATGCATACAAATTGGCCCTATTCATTTTGTTTTCGTCGAAAAGGCTGATTTTATACTGAAATTCGTTTATTGTCAATCTCTTTGAGCCAAAATATGTTGCTTTATTTATACCTACGTGTTGCCTGAATATGCTTTTGTTTAGCTCTCTTTTTTCATGTTTTTGGTAAGAAATAGTATTATAATTTGTAGCACATAAAATGTACTTATTTTTTATTCCTTTGAACAAAAAGTAAATAAATAACAGATATTTTTACGTAGTCTACAATCTACATTCTACAGTGTCATAAATACGGAAATAATTTGTCATAAAAGTAAGCCGCAAGAAGGAAGATGCGCTCGTATTTATAACTGAACCCATCGCTCATTTTATGTTGATCTGGAAATGAGAAACGTAAATATAAAATGCGGTAGGCATCGTTTGTACCTTATCGATGTGACGCGCTGTACTCTGATTAAAGAAAGGATCTTGCTGGCATTTTACATTCCCTGTCTCCTTACCATGAACTTTTAGAGCGGGACAGTTTCGGTTGTGAAAGCGAGACGCCACTACGTGCAGTGTTATGTGACGTCTCGCTACCACGACGGAAAATGATGAGTTCATGATGTGGCTTAGACCTTATCATGAACTCTCGTAATTATAGAATGGATTTAAACAGTCGGTTACATATTATTAAAAAACATAGAGATAAAATAAAATTATGCCTGTATTCCTCAAAAAAGGTAGGCAAAGTTGTGTAGTACACTCAAATTTCGCCAGTACGTTAACAGGTCCTACTGAGAATTAATTAATGATAAAGCCTTATACGTACATAAATTATTGTATTTATATCTAAAGGCATACTAGAAATTTCTCCTGTATTGAGGTGGCGTTTTACAGACACGAAATACCATTGCGCTTGACGGGTTGTCGAAATTGTTAAACTGATATAATGTTCGTTTCTATGAACATGCTGGAAATTCATTACTAAATGTTGTATATTCCAAGACTGGAATCTCCCGGTCTGAGATAAAGACTGCAAGGTGCTTTAATTAAAATATTGTGACGGTAATACCAATAATGGTAAGTAATCAGCACAGCAAAATATTCCAAGTTGTCTAGATCATTATTACTACTGCAATCATACTAGTTTTAGACTGTTAAAAGTTAACTAAAAACATTGAAATCATGAATTGCCTACAAATGAAATAAAAAGACGGTGCCAGCTCTGTAACTATTTTAGGATGCGTCAAAAATGATAGAGGCTTATGAAACAGCGTCGAATAATTTATTCATTCCGTTTTTTGTCCCGACTCCGAGACGGTTTCACCTTTTGGTCCCTATAAAGGGAAGCGTAAGGTAGCCTTATGGCTATTGCTTATTGAATGTTCGCTTTATCTTAGTATTCGACCTTTTGTTGTCGACTCACCCCGAGTCGCCAAACGCTCGTTAATCTTTTTTCACGACGCTATTTTTCCGGATTCCTTTATGCACATCCCCTGCTGTTCTCAGTTTTTTAACGGGAATATATGGCCGTGTAGTCTTAAACTATTCATAAGTGTAAGTTTTCTTTATTGTATTTTTTTCTGGAACCAGTTTAATATACGTATGTATTCCTAAAAGTAGAGGTGGAACTTTACCATGTACTAGGTGACAAGGCTATTGTTATTTATCAGTCTCACATAAAATGTTTAGGAAAAATGGACAGTTGTCGGCAATAAATAAGATATCATATTCGTTTAGTTTTAACCTTTTGAACGCCAGAGCGTAAACGCATCGGCGCCTGTTCTACGCCAAGCCACATATTAACGGTCGGCTTTAGCCGACGGTGGCGTGTTGGGCATTTTGTCAATTGTCGGCTATATTCGACCGTGGCGTTCAAAAGGTTAACACCTTAAAAATTCGTGAGGGTGATATGTAAGTCTAGCGTGGGTTTGCTACTTTGCTATCATTTCTCTTCACTGGCCAATCTCTACACTCGGTTTCCAAGTAGCAATAAGCTGATGTCATAATATGTTGACAGAAGTTCTAGTATATTTTAATTAATGATCTTACATAAACATATACCTACAAATACAGATGTTCAATACAAGCCACAGCTTCTCTCATTGATCGCTTCTATGTATGGAATACAGTAATAGTTTTGGCTCGATGCCTAACATGCGGATGGTTGCTATTAGTGCGGTTATCTTGTGTGGTGTATTGAAAATAAACTTGATGATGATGGTTTATATTAGTCTTTTAATAATAATATAATTAGATTTGTAAAAGCTGAATAATAGATTTATAAAAGCTGTGGCCTGCGGATTCACTTATATACTTCAAGACACTTTTCAAATGACATGTATATGAAATTAGTGTATACTAAGTTTTATTCGAAGTCTACCTGTATGTCAAATTTTATCTAATTTAGTTGTTGTTATGGCGCGATTGGTAAACAAACTTCCAAATGCGCAAAGCAATATATTTATTGTTAGTGGGATTATAATGCGAGTGGAGGCTCAAATATATCTATTTACTGTCAAAACTCATTATGTATGTTGACAATAAGCAGTACAGTTAAGATTCTAAAACTTAACGTAAAAAAACAAATTATATTATGCTACAAATAATGTTTTACCTATGTATGTTACCCAAATATATAAGACCAACAATAGTCCGCAACAAACCGTAGTTTTAACATTATCAAACAAGACAATATGGAACGAGTGGTGTTTCAACGACCACTCCACACAAAGCGGTTATGATTAAGATATTAAGCAAATAATGGACCTCAATTTGATTCAAATATTAACTTGCCGCGTGTATTTGTTTTGGCTCATTCTGGAACAAACTTGTCAGATGATGTATTATGCACGTGTAAACATGAATAAGGATGATTCGTGTGTGATAGAAAAGAAATTATTTCCAGTGTGTATGTTTATTGTCGGTTTTTTGTATTTTTTATTGTAATAATCAGTTGCAGTTCAAGTATGTTCGAAACTTTTGCCTGTAAACGATATTTTGTTTGTGAATCTGCTATACTAGCTTCCACCCGCGAGATTCGCGTGGATTTTGAATGTTTTATAGCCTTCCTCAATAAATGGACTATCCAACACAAAAATATTTTTTTAATTCAAGCATTTTCCTGAGTTTAGCTTGCTCAACCAAACAAACTCTTCGGGTTTATAAATTAATATTAATAGTATAGATTTCTCTATTATATAATGACATTGGTATCTAAGTATATATTTTATGGATTATGTTGAAAGTGATTTATTACATTATTTTGTAGATGAATTATGAAACCAGGACTGCTGTATTTGTAAAATCCCTGTTTTACCGAAAATCAGACTTTAAATTGTTTTAGTTATATATATTTGATTTTATTTTATTATATACTTATTTGACATTTCTTTACTATCTTGAACTATTTTAATGTAATATTGAGCTATCTTACTCTAAGACGGACTTAACTAAGTATATTTAGGTATGTGATAAGAAAAATAAACAGTGTTTGTTTTCACAACATCTGACCTTTTAGACATTGTTCAAACGGACTTTCAAGCAAATAACTCTTATTAGTTTAGGGTTTTGTTTAAGGTTAGTTATTAATATAAAATATGTTATGTATGTCGCAATTTCTATTTCATTTTCATTGTCAGGTGCAGGACTTAGCGTGCCTTCCGAAGCACGGAGAGTTCTCGACATGTGAACACGTTTACCCATCACAAGACTGAACGCGGTGAGCACGGCTTAACCTCGCAGATCGACTGATCTGCGCGGTAGCCACGAAACTACGAGCCCCTTGCCATACACATTAAATACAGGTTGAACAAATATTGATACAAGAAAATAAAGTTATTTCCTACACAATCTACGTTCTATTTCCTATTCTGTTCTATTTCGTCTTCCAGTCCACTGAACGGTATTAATAGACTTCGGGCCTCTTTCACAATTATAGACTTGCATTTTCCTACTTCAGGTCGATCTAAATGCCATATATTTTCGACCAGTCTGGCTCGCGAGCTAAAATATCTAGATCCGAAATAGTTTTAGATACTTCTAAACTGATTACTTTTGCCAATCGAGTGGCTTCAGATTTTTTGGGTTAGCAGTAATTGAAACTACTAATTTAGAATTTCGATGACGTCTCTGTGTGGTCGACAGATTAATGTCTTCGTTATAGCAATAAATATTTGAGTAAAAAATTAAGTCTTTTATTTATTCTAAGTTTACTCTTTATGTAAATATGTATACATTTAATCACGGCTGTTATCCCTAAAGATGAAGGCAGGTGATCTGCTTTGTTAGGATTTTAGATGTTATCTCCATTGTTTGCCGCTGACGTGGTAACTGTAGTAGCCTAAGGCTATCCATCGGCCAATTTATCGAAAACAGAAATCAATTTAAGAGGTGTTTATTCCCTTAGACAGTACTGCACGTAGTACAGTCAGCATCATAAGTAGCTGAACATTTAATTTTATAAACATACCATTAATTGAAGAACAACTTAATACACACTAAAAGGTCTTAAATATTTTAAGATCATCCATTGGACGCTCCTATAATTTGAAACAAAAACTTGAATTGGTTTTTGTTTCTTTCCATTATTTGACATAATATTTCGTAATATGTTAATCTACTTATGATGCTGACCGTACAAACTCGTGACCTTTCTATCCGTAAAATAGTTTCATTACAAAGTAAATATTTGCATGTGTCGGAAATCGTTATGCTTTTCAATCTTGAAATTTTTAAAGCCTTGACTGGTTTGCTTGAGCTGTGAGCAGCCATTAAGTACCGTGTGTACAGAGCCGCTTTGGAAAAGGAAATAGCACTTACTTTATAATGAAAGCAAAGAGCTTTTAGTATGAAGTCCCCTCTAATTTTGTAGTTCCGTTTTGTGTACTGAAAAGCCTTTCAGAAAGCTAAAAGTGTGTTTAATAGTGGATTCAACCTGCTTTACATTTGATGGGTGGTGATGGGCGAAGATTGTCGGTGCAGTGAAGTTTCTATAATAATAAGTAGGTAATAATAATTGGTAGGTATAGTAATGAATTTAAATTTAAATTTACCGTGCCTTCTTAGGGCAAAAGACTAGTCTAAAAGTGTAGACCAGTTCAAGGTTCAAGACAAGAATTTCGATATACTCGTAATAAGAAATCATTACGACGTACATATTTAAATTGCCTTCGATTTATTAGTTGTCTTTCAATATTTATGGCTCAAGTGTAAAACTTGCTCAATACAAATAATAAGTTAGATGATTTAGTAGGTAATTACCTAAATTATTATTGCTATCTATTTTGTAGCTATTTATTCTCCGTACTTCAGATGCCTGTAGATAAAGGATAATATCGCGTAGTATAATTGCCTCAGAGTTATCATAACTGGGCATTTTCGTGGCATTTATATCTGCAAATGGTTGGCTATTATTTTTGTGGTAACATCGTCGTTAGATCTCGACAATTATCATAAGCTGTCTCGAAATGAGATATACATACCTATTTATTGTTTACGGAATAGGATAATTTAAACAAGAGTGAATATATAATATATATACTATACATTTACGCTACTTAGACGTTATATAAGTGCTCGTTTGTAGCATGTACCCACGATACAGGAGAAATTCCTAGTGTGGGGCGACGTTTTTAAAACAAAAAATAAAGAAATAAAAACATTATGACCATTACTTTATATATAAAATAAATATTTTTGTTTTCTGCAAATTGATTCCAAAAAATCATTTACAGAAGAAATGTTGAAACATTTCTTCTAAAATGATTTTCAAGGGTCAAGGGATCAAGGTATCTTTTAAAATCTAAACAGTTACGAATAATGTTAGTGGGGACTATTTAGGACGTCTGAGACGTTTTTAAGATGGATCCAAAGTAAATAGTAACCTGATCCTGGTCAAGTAAAAGCACGGATCGATCAATCAAGGTTAACCTTCACTAGCTGCGGTTCGTGTTTATATGAACATTCATTAACACACCGAAGTCCTCCGTGTTTTGGAATCATGTTATGTCGTTTACTCCGGCTGTTATTTGTAGATCCTTGATGGTCCTTATGGGTAGCAAGGGTCTGACAACTGGTCACAGGCTTAGTAATTAGTTAGTTATATTCTTGTTCTTCTTATCGTACGGTTGATGAACAACCTGGTGTCAGTTTAAACCGCATCTGACATGGTTTTACTCACTGTTGAAAAATCTCTTAGGTGTACCGGTTTCCTCACGATGTTTTCCTTCACCGTTTTGTTATATTAATAGTACTTAAATCATTCTTCATTTTGGTTAAGGGCAGTAGAAAAATTAGGTAGACGAATAGGGTGCATTACCTTATATTTTTAACCATCTTTCTTGTTATCTATAAACAAAATCTTTATCATATTTCTTGGACAAACCAACGTTCGTATTTTTTTGTTTTTGTGCCGTATTTTCCATAACTTTAAGTAATGTTATATCGCGGCCTACAAACCGTTGTTAACCCCAATAAATTCTTATCGCGTGCAATGTCCCCACAAAATGTCGGACACAGACGCACTGGGACAAAACTGTCTTCAATTCTGTCCGTGACGAGCCGATTGTGGGCCCCATGCGTGATAACATGTTGTCGTCTCTCTCACATCTTGTTTTACGTTGTAATAAAATAAAATATTTGTTGATGTTTGTTTATTTTAGAAGGAAATATATAATAAGTTGGTTTAGGAAAGAACGTACCGTCACGCACGTTATCATGGTAGGGAGAGAGGTAAAGGCGTTTCCCTTTATCGTGGCTCGCGACTCGAGTTTACGCCTACATTTCCTTATCAAAAGTGACATCTAAATAAAATGTATATTCAATACAGTCACCGATAACAACACACATTTTTGACGATGGAAGGGAACCGTATTCTTATTCTGACCCTTCACGGTTAAGTCAGTAAAAAAGAGCTACTCAGCAAATAAAAAGTTAAGATGAACGGCACATGTGTTTCACAAACATTAGAAAAAACATCACAAACACTCGAACTCGGGACAAAAATCTGCGAATCAAACAAATGTTTTTCCCGTCCAGGAATCGATCCCCTTAGTGCAGCAGTCCAATTGCTTAGCCACGGCGCCAATAAGGTTGTGGTTGGTTATAGAAGAATAACTCTGCATACCTTTTTGGGGATAGCTGTCGTTATGACAATGTATGCGTATTAATAAATTCTTTTTATTTTAACAGCGTAGTTAAATTATATCGACGCCATCTTTTATTTTGAAGTTGCCTCCCCGTTTCGCTAAGTTCGTTATTCTTAATACGTTCTCTGAAAGCTATTGCCGTTGGCTTTTATACTTAGAAGTCAGAGTAGGAGTATTTCTGAAAACCACTAATAGGGTAATACTATTTGGTAATGAAGTTACAATTCTAAAATTAATTCTAAAAGTATGTCTTTTATAGAGGCCCTGAAATCGAATACTGGTCGCTGTTGGCCAATTAGATTTTACCGATCAATGCATATACTATATTACTCGTAAATACCTTGTAACAATAGACACTCCTTTAACAATCTTATTGTACACCTCGATGTATATCATCATTTTAGTGGACTACATAGAATTTTTATTCTTTTATTTTTCACGAAAAGATCGTCGCAACACACAAGGAACTTCTGTATCGTGGGTGAGTTTCACAAGCACAAGAAAGTCAGTGGCTCTGATTATTTTAGAACTTTTTAAAGATGAAAATTTAGGTGACATTCAAAAATACACATTTGCTTTACATACTTTGAATTTTCGGTTGTAATCACACTCAAAACCTTTTCTGAAACCAAATGCTATTCAAATCAGTTTACCGATTTAGTCGCGAAAACATAATAAAAAGGTAAAAGCATACGTATTTATCTAAATTATACTATTCTAAGACGTAAAAGCACTTTTTGTCAAGTTATCGATACCTAAAATGAAAGTGACAACTCACTGTCAAATCAGGTAAAAAAGGAAACATAAGACCCTTAAAATCGAACACAAAATACGATATCTTTTGACATAAGATTTCGATAATACACTGGCATTCGATGCCTCAACGGTATCTGTAATATCTCAATATGTTTCATCTGTGGGCTTTATCTTTTTATCGTATATCATCTGACTTGAATTGACGTCGAAAAGGTCTTAGGGTAGTATATGTTTGTGAAGAAATGATTTATATTTTTGTGGGCGTTTCTGTATCGCCATTTAAAAAATAAGTCGTATGTGTAGCAAGTTTGTGTAATGTTATATTTATTATTTACCACATGAATGTCAGAGATAATACACATAAAATATATATATGAATGTAATTATCATGGAATATAAAATGGGTGTCGCCATATTAGTTTCACAGTGGAGACTACAAACTGCGACAGTATAAAAAGAAATCCTTTATTTCGCGTTGATTTAACCTTAAGGTTGTTGTATTTCGACAGTTTTGTAATATACCAATAACCACGTACAAATCCAGACTTCCAGCGACAAAAAACCTTATATTTAAAAAAACCCACACAGATTTATATTCCGATAGGAATGTACGGATCTCACAAATATCTGTCCTATGCGAGGGCTTAGCCAGTGCGCCATTTGAGTGAGTTACGATCGTGTGGCCTGCATGTGCATAGCGCAGGATCCCTACTTAGTCTGGCCGCTCTCTACGTACGGACTGTGTTACTAAAACAGCTCCGCATCTGAATTCATAAATCGTCTTGGGAGAAACAGCGCATGGAATTGATGCACCTTTTTGTGGCGATAGTACAACACGTTAGTAGGGTAATTAATTTGTATTGTGCACTATATTTTCCGTAGTGTCCTTGTTAATCGGATTGATCCTACAGCCATCCACGTCCACAACAGTGCTCGTAAGGTATAAGATGTTTGAAAGAATGATAAGCTATGCAGCCTGCTTTGCTCGCCTATATTTAATAGTAGATACCTACTTATATTTCTACTAATATGAATCCTGACGTGTAGTCACATCAGTTTTGCCTTTTAATGTTTCATGTAATACAATTATAGTTGCCCTCTTCATTTACATCGCTTGTCGTTGAACCATAAATGAACGTCCTTCCAATGTTTACATAAGAAGCGGTATGATCACCTCTATCTGCTAAAATTTGAGCGTATAAATTTACGTACTAAATAAAAATCACACTAATATTATTAAAGGCGAAAGTTTCAAAGGCTAAAATTTGGTATGGAGGTAGCTGGCACCCTGAATTAACATATAGGCTTTATCCCGATAAAATGTAGCAGGTAACACCGCGGGGCGCCGCTAATCCTTGAATATAGTTATCAAGGCATCCATTGCATTTTAAATCTCAATAACAGTTTGATGTCCACTTACTTCTGCTACAATGTCAGTTCCAGTCTTATATTCTACTACAAACGGCCATTACAATTACGACTGCATTTACGCAACCAATGCTCTTCAGCGCTGCGGAATTGCGCAATGAATCGATGACACCCACGCAACACTGTAGCCGCGCTGTGGTAAAAACACAAATTATTCTCTTTCGGTCCAGAAAAACCAACAGCCAATATTCAGTTAATTTAAGTTTGTCTTTATATAAAAGGAATGTTTATTTTAGCATCATTAATACATAAAAGCTTTGAACATTTGGACGAAGTTAAATTACCACCGTGCCATTCGAATTAAACTTTTCGCTTTAATTAGTGGGTATCGACTTGCGGAACTCAAAGAGATCAATCAGTAGGTACGTTATTCTATTTTTGTAGCCTCCTAACCTCACTAATCAATGCCTTATTTGAACACTTAAGAACTATGTTCGAAACTTCTAATATAGATAAGCAAGACATCTTTTCTATTTTCAGGAACTTTTAATCTAGAAAAATATTAGAGAAAGCTATTTGCATGCTACAATTATCTGTTATCCAGTCTATATTTCAAAAAGTATGTTGAATTGCTGTATAGGAGTTAAGCTAGAAATGAAGCTTCCCAGAACTCCATGGTTGCGATACGAATACCTACTTATCACAAATGGACATCTCTGTATAAAGTAAATAAACATTGCTTTCATATTTCTCTCTCTCATTTATCTCGATATAGACTTTGGTCCTATTAGTTTTCCTCCTTGCTAATGGCACGTGTAACCTTACTTTATAAATAACTAGCTGAAAATCTTTAGCCTCAAAGCGAACGTGTGTTATTTTAGTTTTGGTAGGCAAAAATCATCGCCCTATTAATAATATAACTCAGTCAAAATATCCATATTATATAAGGGTACACAATAACTTCTTCTACTGAATTGTTTGCAGTGGCAGTCGGGGAGTTGAATTTGTGCCGATATACGGCAATCGAATACGCGTCCCTATGGGATGTGATATGGGACGAATATCCATCTTTAGTGGAACGAGGGTTTGCAACAATACAACGCTACCTACCCTAATAGGAATAAAGGCATAGTCCGTAGTATAAATAGTAGCTTTTTCCACCCGCAAGAAGGGACGCCTATTCTACTTAGTATTACACTGCATAATGATTTAATATTGGAACCGGCCATCGTCCCTTTCCATTTAAGATTAAAATTCCCAAGGCTATGCATGTTAGACCCGTGTCTCCGAACCCTCCGAAGTACCAGGAATTTGATTGCTGACCTGTCCCTCCACGGATATGGCGCGAAAGAACATACTGTCTACAAAGGTTGTGATTGCATTTAGTATCTAGAGATAGTGTTACGACTTGGAACTAACTGATTAAACTTGGCTCTTATTGAAATCGCAAAACCGCTGTTGAGTTAAGGGACAGTTATAGCCTGGTACTATCATTTTAGTATTACAAAGAATTTCACTGGTTACGTTTTCATACCCATCTCTTCGAGTTGTGTTTGTTCATAAAGTTGTAATGTACTACGTAGGTTCTCTTATATGTTGCACAGAGACTATTTAAGTTAAGTCAACATATTTTTTATCTGTGTACCAAACGGCGAGTCATATAGTAGGGTTTTCCTGATTATGTATTCCTTTGGGCCACGTATGTACTAAGTTACGACTCTGACCGAGGTTTTACGATTTTCTATGAATAGATGTTTGGTAATTTGAGCGTTTTATATAGAAATGGGTGTGAGTAGGTTTTTAGTATTACACCGTTTATGAGCTGTCAATCCTGTTAATGGATTGTTCTAGATTTGGATCAACATAAACAAGGTCTAGCGAAAACAGTTTTTGTTTTAGATGGTGAAGCTTTATCTCAATAAAAACAGCAGAACGTGAAAATATTTTGATGTTATTATACCAGACCAAACGAAACACAGTACAGAGCCAAGTCAAGCTTTATTGGTAAAGTAAGTACGACTACCGCTATCCAGTTATAGTGACCTATGTTCCACACATCTACACCTACCTGTGTAGGGTATACAATAAACATGCACTTTTTTCTCTTTGAGGATAACGCGTGTTAGTATGTTATGCATAGGAATTGCTCTGTATCTTCATAGTACCCATGTACGACATCAAATGATGAATATTACTGTAGCAATGTTGCACGGACCGTAGGTTATGTTATATGAGATATTCTTGGAATTCGTGATCGTGACATATTAGTTATGTATCTGTTATCTGAATTGTACGTCACAGACAGCCGTCAGCAAAATAAATATTACGTGTATGAAGATTGTTAATAAGATAGGTGCCTAAAATAGGTATAAAGGGGGATTACAAGAAATTGCACATTTATAGAATCCCTTAGATACAACACATTTATTGACACATTATAGAGATAGGTATAGGATCGAAATTTATATGACAAAAGCAGATATATTAGTCACACATATGAAAATATGAGAACAGCATATTTTAAATGAGACATATAAAAGGCCTATTCACCAAGCAGTGGGATATTGTAGGCTGTGATAAAATTTAATAGGTAATTTGTTTACATAATAGGTCTTTCCTGAAGACTTTGTAAGATAAAATAAATGTAATAAGCGGCCTATGGTAATTTCACTATTCAGGATTATTTACTATGTAAAACATTTCTATATTAATAAATTTTCAGTAGAGTACAAAACTTTGGCTAATAAACAAAGATGGAAGTTTTAAACGTCTTGGGGCTAATAAATATCGGAAACTTATTTAATTTGTTTGTTTACAAAACGGTACGTCACTTCTGGAAAGTACCTAATAGATCTTTGGCCCTGGACATCGAAAAGGGAAACTGATGTATCGCCTTTATGGAAACCCGGGAATAAAATTTAGTAAAAGAAAATTAAAACCTTAATCACTTTGGCCTTGTTTCAGTATTCCTTTTTGGATCCAGAATAACGCTGGCATTTACTAAAATAT
This sequence comes from Abrostola tripartita, assembly GCA_905340225.1. Classification (NCBI taxonomy): domain Eukaryota; kingdom Metazoa; phylum Arthropoda; class Insecta; order Lepidoptera; family Noctuidae; genus Abrostola; species Abrostola tripartita. The sequence continues at coordinate 6,876,814 of HG996504.1, forward strand.
ATATTTGAAAAAGTTACTGAATATGTGTAAGTAACAAACGTATCCATGCAATTACTGAAGTTTTGGGAGATTTGATCTTCTAATCTAAAACAATAATATCAATCACCAAAGGTATTACAAAACAAAACCAAATAAAAGCATAGTCTTTCAAAGGAAAAAGGAAAAATCTTAATCGGTTCACAATTATCAAAAATATTACTTAATGACACGGTCAGATTGCGGACTATCTTGTAAGATTAAACCGGTAAAAATAAGATTGAATCATCTTAGAACTTGTGGTATTTCTCTTAGGATCTATCATAATATTGGCACTTACGAAAATACTCGTTAAATGTGTTATGAAGAACATTTTTTTTGTCTGAAACTTTAACTGAACTTACATTACAGTTCGTACCGACTAAACCCGTATCAAAGAACCTACTAATTATAATATAAATTTACGTATTGCCACAACAAACGCTCCGTCTGTTAGTCCTACTAAGATTCCGTGTGACGTTGAGTCCATTACAAACGTAGTTACTAGCGCAAACATTTAGGCCCGTAACAAGCCACTGGGAACTGCAATCTACGGAGATCCGGATTTCCTGAAGTAGACTTAAACCTGTGTTGAGCTGGGGAAATTGTCAGGTGTGTCCTATTTGGTCCATTCACAATTTCATACTAAGCACCTGTCGGTTTTGTGAATTATTTCAGATAATCATAATGGTCACATGTGCATTCTAATAACTCTAATTGCGTAGAACCTTTTTGCAAGAATATTATTAATCTAAAATTGGCAATGAAAATATGACATTAATAGATATGTATCGATTCCATGTCAAAGGTCTTTAGTATATACATAAGAATTGTTAGTTTTCATTGGCATGTTTCTTCAAGTTGTTTATCTTGAACATAAGTTTATCAAGTGTCGAAGTGTTGTTTAAGCTCTGTCTAGCATGTTTGACTGTTGGATTAGGCTTCCAATTAGCAATAGTCTTCCTGACGCCAATGTTTCTATTAGTTAAGCATTCGTTTCTCAGTTTGTTCGTCTTTCGTGTACTTTTTGGTCGAACTCAATACAAATTAATTGGCGACTTTAATTGGTATGGCAGTTTGGTATTCTCAATATTCGATGCATTCATTTATATCTATTATTACTAGTGTTCCTTTCTTCACCCTATCCTGCCAGGATGATATTCAGTAGGACCTCTTTACTCTGAACCAGTCTTAATTTGCCATGTTTATTTCACATGGTTTATAATGTTTTTTTTAAGAACACATGTTATGCATTCACGTTGCCATCGTAATGTTTCACTGACAAGAGAAAACACGTTTTAGTTTACTGTAGACTCACGTGACACAATCTATGAATCGGGTGATTAGAATTTTACACCCAAGAATTAAAATTTCTGAATTACCTGATAGTAGGATCTTACCCCATTGTATGGATTTATTTATAAGGATACTAAAAAAACCTACTTTTATTTGTTCAAAAATAATTCAAGTAGCTAATTCAAAATCATATTTTTAATTTTTAAGTAAGATTTTATGTTTCTTTTTAACTTTACTTAGGTAAGTTCTTTTTAACATTTAAATCGAGAATGCCTTTTCAAATAACTGCTTTAGGTCTTAAATATTGTATTTAGTGCTCCGCAGTTTGAAATAAAACACTCGAGCAATTAATTTTCCAAGGCACAGTATTGTTTTACGTCTATTAAATTTCTTATCGTCTAACCTTTGGAGAATTCATTTTGTTGCGAAAAACATGACTTTGTCAAGACTTATGATGTGTTTGTTTTTAAAAGGTATATTTTTTGTTTGTGTTCATTTTGTTTGCTTGGTGTGGGATGTAGGTAGATTGCTACCTCGGAGATCACTTAGTTTGCGAGAGTAAGCAGTGCTTGTTGACTTCAGTTTTTGGATTGGTGATCGTTAATCACACGTCGAAATCTCTCCTTGGCTCAGAAAGATCATATAATTGTTGCTCCTACTCTTGAGGTCGGTCCAGTCGTGCTAATTTACCATCCCATCGGACTCAGAGTCGGCCTCTGATTGAGGAAATGTATGATCGGGAGAATATTATTATTTGTTTTAATAATTCTAGGTATCTTAGCGGAAGAAAATGAAACGGAACCATATAGTGGCGTGCAACTTTGGAGAGCTCAAGGGTATTTAGATGAAGAGGTGGTAGAAGAATTCTATGATAGAGGTAATACTTTTAAAGAATATGGATATTAATCCACCCTCATAATGGTTTTCCCGTCAGTACTGCTTGTGGTCGTTCAGTGGTCAAAATTCTTCAAACAGTTGTTAAAACTTCCGTAATAATACCTACTTCTAACAAAAATACATTCAAGAAACGTTGATAGTCATGAACATGACATACCTCTGTGGTTTAACTTTTTAGCTGAAGTATATCCCTTCCGAACCATTAAACAGTAATCATTTTATCGGCTAAAGTACACTATAATCCCACTAATGTGACTGGGTAACGGGCCTCTTCAACAAAGGGCGGTCTCCAAAAACCAATGGAGTATGACAACAGTAGTGTTGCCAGTTATCCCAATTTCATGTCCCCAATTTCACCGCAACTGTAAATGTAAAAATAACTTTTATATTAACCTGTTACGCTTGTTTTTTTTATTGAAATTCTATTATATTTTAAATCAATGTTAAACTAACTACTTTTGAAAAGAGTAGGTAACCATGAATGTCTTGCCGGTTCTTCTCTATAGGAATCATACTGAATATTATTTGTCACTCAAATAATCTTTCATGTCGCCAATGTAACTTATTTTAGTATTTCTTACGTATCGTCTTCCAATCGTATGGTTGAAGAACAACTTGGTGTCAGAGTTGGACATAGCTTCATGGCCGTTGAAAAATCTCTCAGGTGTGCCGGTTTCCTCACGTTATTTTCCTTCACCGTTTTTAGCAACCGCTAACTCATTTATAATACGCATTTGAATTCGTATCATCATCATCATCATCAGCCGGAAGACGTCCAATGCTGGACAAAGGCCTCCCCCTTAGAACGCCATAATGAACGACAACTTGCCGTAAATCGTTGAATTCGTATATCGTACGGAAATTTTGAAGATTGTACTTGGCAACACGAGGCACGACATAATGTACTTAAACTCAGTCTATTGGAGCATACTTACTTTCCCATAGGAAGGGCATTATGGGAAGTAAGAGGGCTTATTCTGATATTGTATTGTTGTTATTTTACCAGGTTGTGTTATAAATTATATCTTATAATATATATCTATCGATAGATAGGTTATAAGTAAAGTGCCAAAAATGTATGCTAGTGGTAATTATATTATGTTTCTTATAACTCCGGAATATGTAGTAATAGGTAGAGGAGATTTCCTTCCATGATCATTTTAATTCTAAAGTCATTCATTGGGCCACCACTGTTTCGGTCGATAAGTCCTGTACCTGATATCATCGGGCTCATCCTGGGTTCGGTGGGTAGGGAATTGCATTTCTTATTTTAATATACTTATCAAACTAGCTACGGTAATCACTAACCGCTTTAGACAAAACAAACTTCATGTATGTATATTCTTTTTCTTTTGTATAGCTCGTTTCACTGAAGACATTTGGAAGAGGAATAACAGAACAATAGACTTTTTAGTTCAAGACGAAGAGATTGAATATATAACGGAATTCTTAAACTCACACAATGTGAAGCATAAGGTGCTGATTAAGAATGTGAAAGGACAAATCAACGATACAGTAGTGAACAAAATACATACCAGACGTAAGGCGAACGTGCCTCAGGGACTATTATTTAAATTCGGAGTAGACCGCTAACCAAACTCCACTAACAATCATGAGAATTTTTAACGAAACTATAAACAGTTTTATCTACCGATTCTGATTTCTATTGCGTAGTCTTTAGGTTGGTAATTCTTTACAGTTTTTTGTATCGATATGAGGTTAATAATACCTAATTGTTACATGAAAATAGGTCACGCGGTGAAGAGATTGGCCAATATTTTTTCTTGGAATCAATGTGATAGGACTATAATTAGGTTGAACGGACTCTAAATAAAAGTTTTCTTCATATCTGATGACATTTTAAATGGAGTATAGTAGTATAGGCTTTGCCCAAGAAAATAAGGGAAAACTTTGCAACAACCTTAAGCTGTTCTAAGTTGAGCTTGAGTGAGTGTCAATTTAAAATGTGTTTGAAACATTTTGAATGACTCTTTTTTTATATGAAATTATATTTAATATAATTAAAGGATTTAATTTTATAATGTATTTTATTTGATTCTAAGAGTTTCAGACCCAAATGGAGTCCCTATTCATTAGCTGGTAACATAGCGTAGTCGTGAACCGAACGACTCGCGACAGCCGAATTCTCAAAACTAGTAGGTAAAACCATAGTATTAGTAAATACCTAATATGGATAAGGTAAAATAATACGTAAAAATGGTAGCAACTTATAAAAACAATAAAAATCAAAAAACTTTATACGAAAACAAATGAGAGTCTTGTAAAGGCGAAGAAGCACTAACTGTTTTTAATTTTCCTTTGACTCTCTGTTACGTAACTGACAAAGCAATGTGAATCCTTACAAGAAAACTTTATCTCCACTGAGTTTTTCCACTGATTCAAAGAAAAGCTCAACAATAATATTTTATTGTTATTGTAGCATGTTGCTATTGTCAAAATAAATGTTCTTTTGGTAAGATAAAACGAATCAGTAAAGTATACTCAACGAAATTATAGTCGTATTCGTAGACATAAAAGTGAGCTACGCATTAAAACTAACATTAAATTTATCATTCTTTGCTAACAGAAAATTCGATAGCTCTTGAGTTGTTGGTTACAATTGTTTTCTTGTATGTCATTTGCGTAATAGTGTTGGAAAAGTGGGAAGTCTTGTTCTGTTCCAATAAAAACAGTTTGATAAAAAAATCTACCGCCCATTGTATTCTAACCTTTGAAGATCTTCATTACCTTCAACAAATTTACAAGTTGGAAGAACATTCTGAATAAATAGTTACATTATTACCGTAGATTACTGGCAATACAAACAAAGAAAATCTAATTTTAAAGACGGTTGAGATCAACATAACCTATAATAGGTACCTACTGCCTATTTACTAGACATCACGACGATGAATTGGGAACACTCTTCACAACAAACCTATTAACGAAGAATATTTGTATCATTAAATTCTATAGAAATACAAGTGATCAATAAATAATGGGTCGCTTCTAAAATAATAGTGATTGTTATCTAAAGCCTCGACTAGCATTCCGAAGTGGATCTTGTTAGGCAAATGGGTCAAGGGTCTGATATAGAAAACGGTTCCCCTTGACAGGGTACGCATTGTGCGAGTTACTCTCTGTTGAGTCCTAACCACTGATAACTGGACCCTTTTAATAAGCAGGTTGGTCAAAATAATGAATAAACATGTTGTTGTCGTATCGTAAATATGTAGGGATGTTTTGCAGATTGAATAAAATGGTATTTAGATAGATAGAATATGCTTTATTGGTACCAAAATTGTTACAAAGCTTACACAACATCAATTAATTTAAAGGGTTTAGTTGTGGTCTTGTTACTAAAAGCTATATCTACCAGACAACCTTTGAAAGGACATTATGGCGAGATTTTTTAAATATGGCTTTGCTGAAATTCCATCTGTGCTAGGTTACGTAAAATGTTCGAAGATATAAATCGAATTTTACCCATCAAAATGTTTTGCTGGGAATTAAACTAAAGGTACGCTGTTCAATAGCAGCATTAATAAGATCCTTTTTATCCAATTTTTGGCATCGCTTTCCCTTTTTCTGTTCAATCCCAATCAGCTTTATTAGCCCACACTGCCGTTATTAGCGTCTGGGGACACATTAATCCGATAGTTGTTTGTTCGACGGTTGAATTACTTCCTTAGAACATTGTGTATAAAGTAAAACGGATTTGTGCGACTGAATGAAGGCGACATTGTTTATTACGTGGTGTAGATAAATGTTTTACTTGATATTAACTCACCAAAAATTGGAGAAAGCCCATATTAGCGCCCTAAACCAACACGAATGTTGTTATAAAATTGTAATCAGACGATGATCCCAATTTGAGTTTTATAAAATCACCAACCATTATTCCTTAATGTCGGTTTTAAAAAGGCAAACAATTATTTTTATAACGTTCATTAAATCCCGATTAGTCGGGTATTTAAACAATCCATTAAATGGTGTCCACTTTATTACGAACATTTGTATACTGGATTATAATTTAAGTTGATAAAATGCCTGTTTTTTGGGATACTGTAAAATTTTGCAAGATGATTATAATGCAGGGCGTCTATCTTTTGTGTAGCACCCCAATGTACCAGTGGTACAATTGGATGGATGGGTGCGGCTGTACTCATTAAATGTAAAAGTTACGTCCTTTTGGCTGGCTCTGTAGGGAATTTTAATTATTTCTTTATCTGACTCGGTCTGTTTCATACCATTTTACGTTCTTGACCCACTTTCTAGTGGGCCGAAAGAAACCACTAATTCTCTTTTGTTTTTGTTAAGATCCTCGCTTTAATGCTTAATTCAGAAGGGCTTACTTTTTAAAGCTGTGGTGTTTACTTAAAAAAACAGTAACTTTTTAGCAGTGAGTTCAAATACCTCCTCGAAAGTAGTCTTTTATCAAACTGTATATTAATTAACAGTTTCTCCTTTTAAACCTTTGTCATTATTGCTGATAAGTGTCTTCTTTCCAGTCACATTTCTATTCTATACCTATTTCAATGTTGTATTACTTAAGTATTTCCACACGGCATCTCTTAATTGCACATTTAATTTCCTACCGTTTTCCAGAAAATATTTCACGTTAAACGGCGGTAATACCGGTCCTTAACAAGCATAAAACTCTGCTACCGCTATTGCAATCCACAAAGCATAGCTGTTAAGCGCAGAGGGATGTCTTATCTAACATTTTGATGAGATCTGGAAACTTTTGCCGAGCAATTATCTCTATGTTTGTACATTCCGCAGTTTGACTGACGACGTTATTATAACTGGCGTTATATTACTAGGGGGAATCCGCCCTTATTTATAAGGGGTCGAGTTGCGAGGAGTGGTCTCCGGTTGAGTTTAGCGTTAGTCGTTTACTTGCAACGAAGCAAAATATCCTTTGAGGATACACTTACTGATAGATAGACGAGCATATACTTACGTAGCAGTACTAGTTGTACAATTTCGTTTATAATGGCTAAATCGACATTTCGTATGTTTTTTGTTTAAAAACAGAACAGAAAAATAATCTGATTTTGAGACTAAATGTGGTTCGCGACACCACTCTACTTGTTTGAATCTGGCTGTATTAGTTACGGTAGTATTAGTTAACAGGTTGGCACAGAGGCGTGGAGACTGGCTCGAAAAAGAGAGGGTGATCGGAGTCAGGCAGCGGGTGAAGTCTGGCTGGTCTGAAGATGATTGTAAAAAGTAATACTATTATTACTTCACAATTATCACAATTCGTTTAATAAGTAATTGAATATAAAAATCTCGTAATATCTATTCTAATTAAAATGATAAAAGGCAATAAACCGACACCCACACCTAACTATGCGGAAAAAGTTATCGGTATGGTATCTGAATACCTATAAATCTTTGTTTTCAATGCAGAATACAATTTTCCTTTATAAGAGCGATTGCAATTTATTGAGCCAATGTTCACATATAGAGAAAATGCAATAAAATATTCATAAAGACACGGAATTTTCTTTGTCGCAATATGGAATTACATTCCGTTGAGACTTGGTTTCGGATACGATAATTTATTTTGATGCTTTTGTCATGCTCTGTGGTTGTTACTCGTTATTGTTTGTTGTTTAAGGAAGCTCCCTCAGATGCCTAGATATTCGGGGACAATAATCTGTGACAGCAGTTCTTTTTTTATTTCTTTCGGAAGCTTTGCACGTATAAAACTAAACATAGCGTTACAAAAGATTTCCACATTTTGCTAGATACGTTATGGGTCCTAATGTATTTAGGGGCGAGCCTATTGCCATTAACCGGGCACAAATCAATACTCCGTGCTGCTACTAAGAATTACCTAATGGAAAAATCCAATACAAATATAACGGTCCTGGAAATCAAACCTAGGACCTCAAGCTCAGCAGTCACGCTGTGCGGCCACTAGGCTTGTATAATGCTGACATACTCCTCCGTACCTCCGTCAGACACACTAGAGATCCAGCTACAATTTGATTGCGTTTTTTTAAACCTAAATCATACCTGCGCAAAGCAGGGGCATGTCGCTAGAATTATTCTAACCATGATATTTTTACAGACAAGGTTTATTTAGACGTCTGTGTTGACTCTAAAGCGTGTTTATGATTCACGTTTAGTAATTTCACGCCGTGGTTTTCCATCAGCCTACGTTAATTTAGTACGTGATTTAAATATCAATACCAAATTGTTTAATCACGTTTTGATCAATAGACAGTATTCTGGATTGTTGATTTGAAAGTGAGACGGTGTTAAGGGGTACTCATTCCTGAGGGCAATGATGGATTTTTTTCTAGTAGCCTATTTTGTTTCCCACTGCTGGCCTCCCCTTTATTCTTCCAAACAATGAAGGGCCATGAATCACGTGGTGTTCCTTCAGCTAAAAAGGGTGATCTTCTAACCAGGCGATCGTATCGGCGCGTCGCCAATTCTCAATTTAGGGCAGTTGTGTTTTTTCGGTATATTTTATTACCGAAGACCCCGAGATGAGTCTAATGGGCGTCGCCGGACAAAGAAGCGAGAATTGCTGCTGCTGCGACTGCGTGCGCCTCCAGCCAGCACTTAGGGTCGGTTGTAGGTATATAGGTTATATGAACTTATGATATAATTTAATTTAATACTTTATATACACACGATTGTTTTTATACTACCTATTATATTATTAAAACTAAAAATATATACAAACAAAAAACATCAAAAAATTATGCATCAAAATATTCCTCCTCATCACTGTCGACTGGCAGGGTTCCCAAAAGGCTGGCGGCATTGCCACGTTGAATGGCAATGCTAATTCTTTGGCCGAAAAACAAACCAGCCCTTTGGTCACGTGAAGTGTCGACCAACCGTTTAGATATGTCTCTAAATAAGAGACGCGCACTCGGACCCCATGACCCGAGTGTTTCGACCCCAAACGGCTCAAAAATATAATTACCAATTAAGTTATTATACTTCCGCCGCTTGAGAGTCTCCGCAGCTGCAGCTGCAGCGCCAGAGTAAACCGATGTACTGGAAACATGAGATGGCGCAAGGGTGTCGACACACGTTGCGTCCCACACCAAAGGCCTACCCAATTTCCAAGGCATCAAAGACATACCGTCTGGTCTCTTCCCATCGTCACGTACCAAGCCATTTGGTTCTAATATAGCTAGTACGCCGGCGTTGACAAGAGCTCGACGAATAATGTCATTTAAATTTGCGTGCCGCGGTATGCGACCAGCGCTCCTGGCGCAGGACAGGCCATGGCGTCCGAGGCTGTCGACAGCTTCACCACAGTGACACCGGTGAGGAGCAACACAGGGTGTACCTAGACGCAAACTGGTGGCAATCCGGAAAGTGTTGTCATCCAACATCGTTCCTATGCTGGACGACGGAAGTGCTTGCAGCCAAAGAACTTATGATTACTTAGATGGCATCATTCAGGATTTTATTGAGCTTGTGTATGTAGGCCTCACTACACATGTGTGATCGATTATGAGGTGACAATTATTAACGGAACTTACAAGCTGAGCCGTGTATCTACACGGCTCAGCCATTAGAACCTCAGATGGTTAAAAATAAATAAACAGGTGATCTCACCTGTTTATTTATTTTTAACCATCAAAAATAGATAGGAAAAGACGTCTTTTAAAACCCATACGTATGCAAGAGTATTTAATAAAATAAAAAGCTTAAATGATTTTAAATGACGACCAACATGGGATATTTGGATGGGATAATTAATTTCAACTAAAAAGTTATAATGAATTAATACAGTATTCACATCTTGCAAATGTTGGACATCTATCAAAAAGAAATCAACATTTTCAAGATCCTTGTAAATGCCCATACAAATTCCCTGTTCCAACTTGTAAGAACAATTCTGAAATGAATAAATCTTTCAAGACATTACCTACTCTTGAAACTTATAATAATTTCTAGACGTATTTCAGGGGACTCTTTCCAAACTGGCAGAAGTTTCAGAACTTCGTCCTTACTACAGTATACCGTTATTGCAATAAAGAATTGGTAACGAGTATGAAACCATTGTAAACTTTTCTATTGTCTAATGTATTGAGAAACCATTTGTGCGATACTTTTAAAAGTTTGATAGAATATCGTGGGATTCTCGGGGTCAACTGGAACGAAAAATGTTGTCGAGTAAATCTTTTTTATTGTTTAAGTTGGTACCCTTGGTTGTTATAAAAGAAACATAGCTTTGCTTTTTATTTAGTTATTTTTATTTTCTTCTTTAAAGGCTTTTTGACTTAACAATGCCAAACGTCTGAAATATAAGCATAAGACAATGATGATAATTCTTAGTTTCAGCATCGGCTAATTAAATGAAAAGAGATACTCGTAAACGCAATAGACTATGAAGAACATGGATACGATTAAGACAATGGTAATGGTTATTGCTATTAGCCTGATAATTTAAAATAAGTTCTTCTTATATCCATCCGGACAAAATTCGAGAAGGGAGATCTATAAGAAATAATTTGGGCATTGGAAACAAATGATGATGATACCTCGTGGTAAAATTTAGACACAAATGGACACTGCACTGTGCATATGAGAAAATATTACATGAGTAAGTAACCTACAACTCTACGTAAAGATTCCATTCCGTCGGTAGTACGAAGTACCGACTCTTCTTATTTTATAAGTTTACTAGATATACTTATCAAACGTTGCGATGTCACGTTAAGTGACAAACTGATTAATGATGATCATTTTTTTGGCCAGATACACACTCGAACTTCTCCTATAGAAACGCATAGAGGACACACTTATAAACATTCATTTTTTATTAAAATAGAAGATGTATTTATACGATGTTACGCACATCGTTACTTCTGCTACGCTCCACTAGGCTCGGACCCAACCGTGGCCCTTATTCATGAGCTCTTCAAGCCATGTTGCGTTCCGTCTCTTGATTCCCCGTTATATATATCATATTTACTCACAAGGTCTTTAAACAAAATCAGGAAACAGATTAAATGACTTGGACAATTTATTTATCTTCAAAACAGTTGGCAGACGATTTCGTTTCAGGAGATCACACATCACATCGTACATTTTGCTGTTAATGTACTTAATTGGTGACGAACATATTGCTTCTTATTAGGTATATATCTACTGGTTTATCGCCTCTTACAACTAGTTTTTCTGGGCGCGGAATTGAATTGTATTCCTTATCTGTCTCTTCATAGATCTGTTCCTTTTCTAGTAAAGGCGATAAGTACATGAGAGTATATAGAATATACATCAAAAAAGTTGACCACGGTAGCTTCTTTATACCTTCTACTACTAAAGTCCTCAGAGGATGGATACTACTCGCTAAGTTATGTTATTCTATGATAAATATAAAAGAAGTCACCCAACCAATGTTGGTTACTGCGTACTGGTGCGTTATGGTGTACTGCAACATTGGTTGGTACTTCTTTTACATTTATCATAGAATAACATAACTTACTACCAAGTACCTACAGATGAGCGTCACAAGAACTTTATCTTGTCATTCGAACTTTTACAGAACGAGCTAATTCTCCGAGTTCAATTTTAATAAATTAATTCTCAACTAGTGCTTTAATAAGATTATATTAATTGAAGTAGAATGTAACTTTTAGTTCTAGCTCTTTCTTTGATTAAACTCGAGAATATAATTACGTATTGTGAAGTTTGAGCTTTATAAACTTTGGAAGGATTTCTTGGTTTATTTTTTGTAGGTAAACGATAAATGAAAATTTTGTAACAGACCTAGTTTAATAGTCTGAAATCGTTAACGGTGGCCAATGTTCATCCCTTATCTTTATGAGAAGAGGCATTTGCTCTTTAGTAGGACAGTTTAAAGATAGTAATATGTACTGGTATTTTGACGATCCAATTGATGCAGTAGTTAAGGGTTGCGGGTTCGATCTGTTTTGTGTGATCCGCAGAAATTTGTCTCGAGTCTGGGTGATTGTGTATGTGATATTACATGTTTGTGAAACGCACCCACGATACAGGAGAAATTCTTAGTACGGGGCGACGTTTTCTTTAATGATAAATAATTCTAAAAAAAAATGTTGTAGATATTTTGTTTATTCAAGTTGTGTCTTTCGCTTTGAAGGTACTAATTTTAAAGCTATTTAATTGTTTTATTGCTATAAAAGGGCTAATAACCCCGCCTTTTTATTACCGATCAGCTGAAATTCTTGTCAGGAATAAATATTATGAAAGTAAAAGTACAAATGCCAGTTTCTCCCTCTATCGCGCAAAAACACTACTTCTTTTTCCAAAAATGCACGGTCATGTGAGATGGACCATTGTTGGCCGAAAGCTATCATTAAAGAATACCAATTTCAAAATGTTATCTGCCAATTCTACATTTCATAAATTATGTAAATAGATTGTTATCTTCTTATCGTATGGTCGATGAACAACCTGGTGTCAGAGTTTAAACCACTTCTGTGTAGACCTCTGTAAGGCTTTACACACCGTTGAAAAATCTCTCAGGGGCGGTTTCCTCACGATGTCTTCCTTCACCGTTTTTAGCAACTGATAACTAATTTATAGTACGCACATAAATTCGAAAAGACGTAGGTGCGTGCGGGTTTTTGAACTGGCGACCTTTTACTTGGCAGTCCAACTGTCATACCACTTGGCTATCAGTGCTGCAATAGGTAGTTATAAGGTCGCTTGACGATGAAAACAGCAAGCTACACCCACTGGTAAACTATTCAGAGGCCACAATAGAACAGAAAACACATCTATTTTCAGTCTCCTTTCTCTCATTATTTTCCCGTTTTCATATTTGTATGTATAAAGTTTGCTGAATACTCGAAACTATTCAGATTTAGTTCGTTTTGTGTTCAAATGAAATGTTCTTTCAAAGGACGAAACGGTTGCATCGAGCAAGATATTTAAATTAAATACCTTTCATGGATTTCTATTGTTCGTTTTAAATTATATATTGTAATTCTTTTTTTGCCGCTTGGCTATTGGCAAAGCGCAACTGCTGCGTTTGGTTCCCTTTCCAGTTCGGGCAATGGTTAAGTTTTCCAATAGATAGTGACAGCACGGAGTCGGGATATGTGTCCAGTAATTAACTCGCCCCTTATTACATAGGTTTTAACACCCTCAACTTATAACATAACTGGCGAAATTTACAATGCATCTTTTCCTCCCCCTCCCAGGATGTAAACCTTTTTTTAAAGTCAGAAAAACATACCTAAATTTCATGTCAGGTAGAAGACGAGGTGTAGAAACTTGTACATGTTCAAGCTTGTAATACGTGTTAAAAATATTATTGTGCGTCGTAAGTTAGTTAGTAATCGGCTAAGAACAATATGTTCTTATTCCCACAGGAGTTTACATTTCATATTTCTTCTGTTTTATGAACATTTGTCGTCAGTAAAATTCTCTTAAAAATAAGACTTGACTGGCTCTTCTTCAAATTAAGACATTTCAAGTTGAGCAGAATTTAGTCGAATCACATATCATCTCGTCTAAATACCCTTATGGGGTATGCAGAGGAATACCATAGTAACATAGTATGCCCATATTTTGTTTGTTATATTATAAGTCCCATGTAGGTAATAAAAGACGAGCCTATTGAATGGGTACAAATATAACTGAGAATTACCAATGGAAAAACTCAACAACACGTTGCCTGACCTGGAAATCGAATCCAGGAGTCCCAGGACCAGCAGGCTCTTTTGCTTCTGAACCTCTGAACCAAAGAGGCTAAAAACTGAAATCTACGTTTTAGCGGACAAATACAGTTTATTTCCAGAATATAAATGGAAACCTACCACAGCATAGCGTGGCTTCATCGTTACTGGTGTGAGAGAGAGTGAATTATGCTAGAGTGAATAAAAAGAAGTCGATACGCTTCAACATAATATTTAATCAAGTGTAAAGCTACTGGGACGTGTAAACACACAATACATAGTTTGTTTTCGTACGTCGCCGGTTGGTTGCGAATAATCGAACTGTGTAATCGGAAACAAAGCCACGCTCACGGTTTGGTAAAAGAAAACAAACGACATTCGGTGAGAGGTACTATGAGAACTCGATTCTCGATTTTATATTTTGTGTGAGTTGTTAATGTGGTAGGCAAATGACGTTATAACTGACCCTTGATATCGTATCTAATAAAAAATAGCGGGTGTCCCACTGGCCTTCTGATCGATAACACGGTTGTTAAACGTGTAGTCTGTTCGATGTTAGGTCAGGCAAAGTGTAAAAATAAATGTTCAAATTTTATCCAGTTTAAAAACCATTCGAGTTGTAACACAAAGACATTCTAAAAGTATTGTCCTTTTTAACAGCAAATGAGTGCCTAAGAATAATAAAAATATATCTAAAATATTGACCAATAGTAGAAGTCAGCCGATAACACGTAGAGAATGCATCCCGACCTGTGTCAAGCTCAGCGTCTCGAGAAAATCGATCTGTTATCTATTTACTGTTGAGATAACAACAGATAGAAGACCATACCTATTATATAAAGGACATATGTGTGAATTATTTATTTATGTAGGCGGGCAATACGACTGCCGTGTTTTTGAATATCGACTCTATGGGCTGTTCCAAATTCAATACAAAACCGGATGAAGTAAAAATAAACACATGCAATCGTAAAAAACAATTGCGTAACATGTTTTTGAAATGATTTTTTGTAGGTCCACGGCCTTGCCTAACCTAATCCCGTGAAGTTTGCAAATCAAAGATTAAAAATGTCACCCACAACTTTTTTTTTTAATATTATATATCTTTATTTAAACCAAACTTATAGTGTAAGTTAAATAATCCTAAGGCCGACTGGTGGACTGGAAAAATGCCCTAATGGCATTAAATCCCCCCATTAAATTTTTACGAAAATGTGCATTAATTATAAATAAAATAAAAAGCTGTCTAAATCATTTTTTTTTAAATATCATTAGACATCATTAGTTCCTTTTCCATCTAGCATACTTGCATGCTTTTCTATCTCTGACGGGCTTTATATGCTCTGCAAAAATGAGTAAAGTTATAGTAGTATAGTAAATAATAAATGGTAAACATTTTATGACAACTTTTCTTAACATTTTCCAAGGCGATTTATTGTTTTGTAAGCCATTCATGACATACACCACCGAACACATTGCGAAGTATCGAGTGTCGTTGAAAGCGAGTTATTTCGCTAACATTGTGAATGCAAAACAATGCACCAATAGCATTCATGCAAAGCTTTTAAGCGGCTTACGTGCGTGGGCACGTGCTACCAGCGTCTACACGTGTATTTTTGATACAATACCGTTCATATGCATATCCCACGCGCAATATCTGCGAAGTGCTTGGACAGTCACGTGCAGTGTGCACGTAACAAGATTTTGTACCGCCTTTTATAGTAAATGGCTGTTTTTAATTTGGTATTAAAATTGTTGCATGGAACCTCATATAATAGAATAAAAAAAATACAGAACATGTCGGTTTGAAAACAGCTCAAGGCTAAAATTGATCATAACTGAAGCACATTATATTTTAGGGATACAAAATAGAGACAGAGAACATAACGTAAGGCAGCGCACCCTGGCAGTTAGCACTGCTACGATCTTTCTGACAGGCACATTCACCATGGCATGAGCTCGTTTTATACAAATTCAAGCGACCAGATATATTATAATGCGTTGCGTAACGATGCGTACATGGGACCAGTTTGTTTCTACCTTTATTATCACGTAATTAATCTTAAATATTTACACGCTCACACAAAAAAGAAATTAAAGAACACATGTTACCCTAATAAAAAACTGTTATGTACAAAAACGATTATACTGGTGATAGTAAATATATTGAGTTCTAATGCTTTTTATCTCGACTGTACGTCCATATAATTGAATGTTTTCATCGAAGCAGTGTTATTTTTACCTCGGCAAATACAACAGAGGTAATTTTATTATGAGTCTATTTTTGTTCATTTTCATTTATTTGCAATAATGTTATGAATGGACTAAAATAAACACGAATAAAATAAAGTTTTGAATTTAACAAAATTGAGTAAAACTGTTTAATTTTGGTAGCGATACACGAGAACTTTAATTGTAAATGAATACCTACTAAGAATAGTAAGTATAAATGACGTGTTGTTTCTTAAGTATTTGTGGGTGTCAAATAATTGTATATTTAAAATTTATTTATTTTACATGTAAAATATTTACATTAAAATAAATTTGTCGAAGGGTTTCCACAAATTTATTTTTTTAAATAACATTTGGAATACAATTATAAAAGTCATTATAACGTAATTGTCCCATGTTTACCGACTTAATTCAACATTTTCTGAAACTCAACCCTCGCACATTCGCGGCCGTCGATAGGCAAATTAATAAAATTAATTATAGGTTCCCTTAATAAGTTAAAAGCTTGAACTGGCAATTTAAAAAGGCAGAGCTATTAACGCGGAACAATTAGTTAATTGATTTTCTTTTATCATTTTATACGGCTTTTAAATTGATCAATTTTATTAGTCTGTAGTGGTCCATTGCAGCTGCCTGGCAGTAGTAAAAATTACGGTTACGGTATAAAAATCAAGACATGGTATATGGATAACAGTAATATTTTGCCGTCTCAATGACACTTTGGATTACCAGTGGATGCTTTTTAAACGTCCAAATTACATAATGACAGACGCTAAAATTTTTAGTGTTAAAAAAAACTTTTTTATGAAAGCGCTTGATTTTTATTTTTTATTATATTCATATAGTCACGTCTGTATTCCCGAAAGGAGGAGGTAGAGGTGTCCACCGTTTTGAAAAGTCCATGTACCTAAATTTCGCCGCTTATCATAGGTACAATGATGGCAAGCGATGTTGGCGAGCCTATTGCCATTCATTCTTGCCACGCTGACGTCTCGTGTTCCTGGTAATGAAAAGGGATCGTATTCTTTCCCACGCTATGTAAGGTTGGAACATTTATACCAGTACTAGCTTTTGCCCGCGGCTTCGCTCGCGTTAATTTAGATTGTTGGTTAGTATTATGTATATACATATACATAGTTTTCACCCGCATTGCCCCCACCCCTTATTTAAACGCCTTAGACAGCTGAATTAAAAAAAAATAGCCTATGTCCTTTTTCGGGTTTTAAACTTTATACATGCCAAATTTCATTAAAATCCGTTCAGCGGTTTAGACGTGAAGGCGTAACAGAAAGACAGAGTTACTTTTACATTTATAATATTAGTATGGAAGTATGGATTTAACACTAGAGGTACACACCAACACTACAGTATAAGTCCAGATCAATAGTTCCAGCTACACTAACAGAATCATAGCCGGGAAGGTCATTATTTTAGTGGCCGCCGCACTGCGGTCCCGGTTTAGGATTACAACCTTTGTTTTTACTAGCTAGCACTAACTTTTATTGGTCTGAAAAGTCTAGGCATTGTTTAGGCTTAGGGTTATACTCTGGGAAACTTAGTCGACCTCATTTGTGGAGTGGTTAAGAATTTGTTGTTTTACGTAAAGGCATTTGTTGTTAACCGACTTCGAAATATATACATATACACTAGCTGCGCCCCGCGGTTTCACCCGCTACATTTTTTCGGGATAGTAAGTAGCCTATATGTTAATCCAGGGTGTCAGCTACAGCTGTTTGAGCGTGAAGAGGTAACAAACATACGAACATACAAACACACACACTCACAAACTTTCGCCTTTATAATATTAGTGTGATGCATGTTTGTATGTCGGCGATTTTCTCAAAAACTACTGATCTGAGTTAAATGAAGTTTTCGTTACTTTATATAAACTCCTTATGCAGAAGTGGTAATTAAAAGAAGCGGTTCCTTGCTACGAACACTTTATGCATAAATTATGTCCATACATTATTGGTATGTCAATTTATGATTGGTACGATGGAACGAGGTCATGTCCAGTTCAAAAGAAGAAGTTAGTCGTGGTATATAATCATGCTCTGTTGACCGAATTTTGGTCGCGGCGGCTACTTTTCTTACTTGCCCTGACCAGAATACTATGATGGAGTATTATATGTCTGCTGCACGCAGGTGCTCTCTCTTTCCTCTATTGCTCCAAGTCTGATGAAACGGTAAATAGACATGTCCGGTGAAAGACGAAGGACCAACGGCTTAACGTGCTCTTTGAGGCACGAAGGGGCACTAATCGGCGCCTGGGGCCTGTCTCGTGGAGCATAGTGTGACAGTGTGATACGTACTTTTGAGGTAAATCAATCTGGCAACACACTATTTTTCAAGTGCACGTCCTAAAATGAAAGATTATTATTAAAAACGCTGAGGAAATTGTAGTTTTTTGCGTACTCTTTGAGATACAGGCATGATTTTATACATAGGTACTTAGCATCCGCCAAAAACCAGCATATTCCTTTCTATGAGAATGTAATTGTACGCCAACAAAGTTAATAAAACCTTAATTATAACTTTTCGCAAAAGAATTATAACGGTCGCGCGGTCGCTTTGAAATTTAAATTTAAAATTGAACATACACTTTTAAAATTCAAATTCAGGATGCGAGGCGAGAGTTGAAGCAGCGGACGCGACGGGGCACCCACCTCCAACCGTTTTAGGGTTATCAAGTCTTGTGTTCATTCCAATACGGAAGGGTTATGTATTTATGCTTGTACTGCGGTTTCAGCATTTTAGGGTTACTAGTTTAACGGTAATCATGATACTGTATCGTAAGTATTATTTATCTAACACACTTACAATTAACAGGTACTTCTAAAGTAACCAATTAATGGATAGTGACATATTTAATGCACAAATAATTTTTTTATGAAACCTTTTTATTCTTTCTGCGATTTCAGTCCCTCTTTTAATTTAATAGTTTGATTCATAGCAGAAACTATCGCTAACTACATAATTGGCTCTGATCTCACCTTTTCTATCCATTCTTATATCATTGGCAAGCGTTTTTTTTGCCCATGAAATAGGTGGCCAGTCTCTTGCCAGTCACGCCTACACCCACACAGTTTCTAATCCCAAATAATTTACCAAGTCATCCTCAAACGTTATTAGTTTCTAATGTATGATTATGTCAACCTGTCATCGTCTCAGTTACATCTAATTCTCAACACAATGCAGACGTCGAGATAGCACGATCGAATATTCACGAACAATTACTTGACATGACACTGTTGTGCGCCGTAATAACAGGAATTAGCCGAGTATATGGGACTGGGAGCCTGGGATTATATGAATTTAGCTTGGTACTCAAAAGTACCTGTAAAGCTAAGATTACAGATAGATCCTCAATGTTTGCGGTAAGATTTTGTTTATTTCTATTGCTAAGAAACGAAACAACAACCTGTCCTGCAATTGTATGTAACGTTCGAAAAATTTAAATCACTTGTTGTTCAATATTTAAAAGGTTTATTTAAATAATGCTCTCATGATTCGGTAGTTAAATTTCAAATTATATTTAGAACACTACCATTAAAATAAAAACTCTTGACCAATGATATTTTAAAAAGGTACAGATATGTTACTAGCACGCTCATTTTGAAGACTCGTAAAGCAGCCAATTGTAGTTTGGGAGTTCAGACTCAGAGTTTGGAACACTTTTCTCGTTCATTTTGTTGATGTATCTGTACTTTTTAATATATCATTGCTCTTGACTGAACAAAAGCTGAAATAAAATAAGGATGGTATACACATGTTAGTTCATTCAAACAGTAACCCGATATTAAAACAAAATGGCTGCTCATGGCACTTGACAGCACGCGTGCCGCTAACACATATTGATTCAATTCTCTCATCAACCCACTCTGTACTGTCTGCGCTTGTGAATTATTAAACTTGAAGTCCCCGAAGGTACAGTAAAAAAGAAAGAAAGGAAGAAAAAAAGAAAGAAATATATATTTTATTTGCATACCACCTCTACATTTTGCCATTCATATTATAGGACCTATGTAGTAGGGGGGTAGGAGTTTGCCCTTACCCGAGTAGCGTGCAGTTATTAATCTAATCGAAAAACCCAATTTAATACTGCTCGACTTGGGATTTGAATGCAGGACCTCATGTTCAGCAGCAACACGTGCGAGCACTGGACCATCGATTGGACATTTACAAGTCCTACGACTAATATGTGAAATATTCAGGTAATAAGAACTTCAACATAATTCATACGTACTGTTGTTGACAGCTCAAAACTCTGCAATTGTTCAACATTGCTTTATTTCGTGATGTTATTGTTATGTGTTTTGTCTCTCATTGCTGCAAAGTACGGATCAACAACAGACCTAATTTCCAACTGCGAGTTTTATTTGTGAAATTCACGACACGTTTTTATCGTTTTTTAAACGTTACCTTGCATTGAGTATTTCTCCTGGATTGTGAATGAATTTTATGCGAGAGCAAGAAAATTTGAATAAATCATGTTCAATTTTACATAAACATAACATCACGCGTGTATTCCCCGAAGGCAGAAGGCAGAGGTATACACATATTACACCCACATATTGCCAGTTATGTTATGCAATCAACTGGGCAAAACAAGACTTCGTGCTGCTACTGAGAATTAGGTACCTAATGGAAAATCCCACAAATACCTTGTCCGACCCGGAATTCAAACCCAGGACTTATTGCTCAACAGACGCGCTAGCGATCACTAGACCAACGAAACAGTTCACTAATATTACAATTACAAACTAAATTTACAATTTTAGATGGCAATCTTCTTCTTCGTATCGGCATGAGCCAATAGCCACATGGAATAGGACATGCCGTAGTGTAGGGATTGGTCAGTCAACAGGGATCGTAGCCAGGTTAACCGTCCAGGGTGCGTCGGATGAACTTAACCGTCACTCGTGGAGGCTCTCTATTTGCACCCTGATGTCAGTGAAGAAGTTCGTGTAATTATACTAGTACCTATTAACCTACCTATGAATAAATAGCACCTCAGTTATAAAAATCATTGTCAACGAATTGTCGTAATTCGGACGTATTCGTAAATATTTGTCTCATGAAATAAAAGTAGCGCAAAAAGGTACGGAGAAACATGTTAGGTATTTTCCTTGTTGACAGAATACCAAACGTGATTCCACGAAGCTGTAGGTAAGAGGATTATTTATAGTGGATGGCCATTGTACTCGGTACGTGAGATATGTAGAGCTACAGGGTGACGTACGAGCATATTATATAGGGTGCGTTATTAAAATTATTCATATTTTATCACACTAATATTACAAAAGCGAAAGTTTGTTACCTCACGGTCAAACGGCTGGACCGATTTTGCAAAAATTTGATATAGAGGTAGCTAACACCATAGATTAACACATAAGCGATTTTTTATTCTGAAAATGTAGCGGGTAACAACACGGGGCGCACCTAGTCTGAAAATATATTTCAAAGTCTAGCCACTGCTGAAAAATAACATATTGTATATTTTTCACCAAATTAATGTATTTTTGTTATGAAAAATAATTGTTACTGGATTTTGTTTTACAATAATAAGAAACACAATAGAGGTAGATTGTAGGTAGGTACTAAAAATAACTGTTCATTTACAAAGCTTGTTTAAAGTAATGAAAACGTGAAATACAGATATTAAGGTTTTATCAACTGATAAAACCTTAATCAGCGTATTTCACGTTTTAAGACCAAAGTAGGTTTTAGTTTTAAGACCCCAGTCTAACGATAAAATAGTAAACATTTTTTGAAAGCCGCAACTAAAATCTAGCTAGTCGTGTCACCCCAGTCTTCGCCAATATTATCAACATTTCGTCTTACAATGAGCTATTATTTCGAGAAGTTCGCGCCGCGTCGCTTCAAAAATGTCGCCGGCAGCGCGAGACCCTTTGTAAACAGTTTATTTTGTCACTTGCATTTGAAGCGCACTGTAAGCACTAATTCAGTTCCTCAACCATGAGTTTTTTCACTTAAACTCGGTAGCGACCACGTATTATATATTTCCCCTTACCAAGAAGTCTTAAAGCATGAGATTTTCCGTTGTAAAAGCGAAACACCGCACTACAATGTAAGTAGTACGTAGTAAAGTGAGAATAAAGCTTTACGCGTCTTTTCTGGCTTAGGTATTTTTATTATATGACACTTGAAATCAATTTACAAAAATTCATGTTAATCACATTTAAATACTAGTGGTCGTCGGAATTCGGCCGTTATTTCATTTGCTTGTATCCATACCTACTATATTGCCTTAAACATATCGCTTAAAGAACCGATAACCGCTGGGGAAGAAAGGTTCTCGAGTAGCGACCACGAACTGGAAGACGCAGCGTTGGCAGGCCAGGCCAGGACCAGGTGGACCGACGATATCGTTAGAGTTGCGGGCAACTAAATAGGGATTGGTAAGAAAATCATTCATTTTTGTCTCAACACACAATAAAAATAAAACAAAAGGTAATAAAAAACTGACGACCCGATTGGCGCAGTGGCTAAGCGCTTGGACTGCTGCGCTTAGGGTTGCGGGTTCGATTCCCGCACGGGACAAAAATTTGTGCGATCCACAGATATTTGTCCCGAGTCTGGGTGTTGGTGTATGTGATATTACATGTTTGTGAAACGCACCCACGATACAGGAGAAATTCCTAGTGTGGGGCGACGTTTTAAAAAAAAAAAAAAAAAAAAAAAAAAAAAAAAAAAAAAAAAAAAAAAAAAAAAAAAAAAAAAAAAAAAAAAAAAAAAAAAATAGTACTAATAGGTAAGCCATGAAAGAGAAAGAGCGATCAGAATTGGAACTCAACTCATACACCACAAAAATAGGTCATGCGCAGAAAAAACCTTGCGAAATAGGGGCTGGAACAATGCGACTGTTTGTTGAGCGTTCGCAAATGAGAAAATAAACTAATGAAGTCCTCGCCGTCACTCTCATCTGATTGTTGTTTGAATACCCTCTGGAGAAAACACTTGTGACTCGCGAAAACAATTGTCGATCGCTGTGTAACTTGTGCTTTGGGGACAGAATTTTGAACGTTACAATTATACGTATGTATGTTTGGTTCTCTTGCCACTGTAAGTACTGAAGTCTTGTTGTCATCATGATGGGGTCACATTATCTTTGTTGTTGGCTTTCTTGAAAGTACTAAAGACAAAATCAGTATGAAATGGGATTAAAAGCCGCTTGTTAAATTGCAATAATAATAAATTCTGAAATGCTAATACAATGATTGTATAACAAAAAATCTCTGGCTACCCATTTAGAAATGTAATGTTATTTACATAATTATATACTTACTAGCTGCGCCCCGCGGTGTTACCCATTCACACATATTACAAACGTCATTATTTCGGAATAAAAAGTGTTACCTACCTCAATACAAAATTTTAGCAAAATCGGTTCAGCCGTTTGAGCGTGAGAGGGTAACAAACATACAAACACACTCACAAAATTTCGCCTTTATAATATAAGTGTGAAATATTATTGTCATTGGGCACATTTTTATGATTATCTCATGTTCTGTGGTCTTTGTTATTGTACCTAAGAAGTGATCTTTAGGCAAGAACCATGATTCGTAGGTAAAATAGAGATCCTACAGAATTTGCGTCCAAACATTATTATTCTACACTGGCCACTAAAGGACAAAAGGAAGGGTTTTATTATTGTGTTCACAGGTCAGTCCACTACGGACGCGGCGACAAAACCAAGCAACATTGCTTTGTTCAGCTTAATTTGGAGTTCAACGAAACGCACCAAAGGACAGGATAACAATAGCTAGCGTGTATTCAACGGCGAAGTCTTCTCACCTTGTCGCTTGAGTGCAGTGGTGCAGCGAACAATTCATATGTCAAAGCAACTACTATAACGAAAAGTAGCTTTTGACTTTGAGTAAAGTATGTTTACGTTGCGATTAAAACCAGTGGTTTATGTTTTTCTTCTAATTCAATTAGGAAATCATTTAGCTGATTGGGTTTTGATAAGAACCTATCACCGCTCTTAAAAAAAAAACAGAAATATAGGGTTTTAAGCAGGATCACAAACCTTGACTGAAATCAAACCGAGTTTATATTTTGTTATATTTATCAGGTATAAATAATTTCCCTGGTAGGTGTTTAATCCGTACTTGTTAGGTTCACGTTCAAGTTCACCCAAAAGGGTATATCATATAAAATGGAATTATGTTAAACAAAAAATATAGTTTTAAGGACACAACATTACTTATAACGTTTTATCATTTAGATAGTCTGTCACGCAGTATGTTTCAATAAGTGGTTTATAATAAATAAAATAAAATTATAAAAGAAAATAATTTTTTTTTTTTTAATATCTATTTTCAAACGATCATGTTTACCTATATTTAACATGCAGAATTCTACACTGACGCGACCAGATAAGCTAATAAATTCCAACTTATCCTAACTTGGTTATCAAACAAATCTCTCTCGAACATCTCAAGGAATACGAAAAGTTAGCACTCCGATACTTGCTAACGTGTCGTTGAAGCTCCCATTAACTACCGTCCCCAGAGGAAACTATTTTTAGCTGAACGTGGTGACATGTTAAGTAAGAACAACTCACGTAAGTGCAACGTAAAGATGCTCTAGGAGCTAAGTAGGACGCGCTGAGTATGTTACAGACTGTGTTTGATGTTGAATTACAATTCAACGAAATGCTGTAGAAAATTGATGAAGAGCCTTAATGTTTTTAGTTGAGGTTACCTTTTATGGGGATGATAACTTTTACACTCAAACCTAAAGCAAATATCTTCATATTACAAAAAAACCAGGTCATTGCAATCCATTAAAATGTTGCTTCAATGTACACCCACATGTCGCCAGTTATAGGTCCTAATGTGATAGGGCGCAAGCCAATAAAACTTTGTCCTACCCGGGACTCGGACCTAGGACCTCGTGCTCAGCAGTTGCGCTTAGCGACCACGAGACCAACACTAAAGTCAGCTGTAGAAATACCTTTCTATAAAAATATTACTCTTTGCTAAAAACCTGTTTAAAAACATTTCCTAGACTTGCTTAACCAGTAAAAATGCAGTGGTATTAAAATTAAGGTTCCTTTAATGAGCGAAACGTATTCTTTAGCCAAACTCTACGTTAAGTAAACCTATTTCAAAAAACTCTTGCTGAAGCTCCAAGCTGTTATAAAACAGCTCAGAAACTGTAACTTTAATTTCCAAAATAAATTGCCATTTATTTTGGCAGTCGAAAAGTTCTTTCCTTGCAGCCTTGGCTTCATCTATAATACAATCAGTCTCTTAAAGCGAATGTAGAGTACAGTTAAACTTAGTTTCTTACTTTCCCTAGCTTGAACGTTGCCAGAACAGTTTTCCACGTGCTGTTGCCGACTTCCAAATTAACTTGTGTATTCCACGTAAAGCTACAACTTCGCTGAGGTTAATATTGTGAATTGGTAATTTCTTTTCGAGAATCGAGAACTCGGAACTTTTGAAGTACTGCCATTGAAATTAGGTTTACGCTTTTTGTTTTTGATTTATTCGATTGTCTGATAAAAGTTTAATTTTACTTCTAAACGATCTCGCTAAGTGTTTAGGACTGACGCGGCTGTTCAAAAGTAAGATAAAAGAAAGTTTTAAGATGAAGACGTTGAAAACAAAACTTTTGATTTTTTAAATACTTGATATTACTGATTGGTAATGTTTTGATGAAATCTTACGATCTATGAGATATTAGGGTTTATCATACTTATACTATTGTTACTATAAGAAGGTAAGGACTTGGAGGTTGCTTGGATTAAGAGCGTAACATTTTTGTAACGAAATATTTGTTTCTTCCCTTTATAACCTATAATCTCGTATACTATAAATAATCCAGATAACTATGGTTTCATAATAATACTTTTTATTTTATTCTATCAAAATTAAGATTGAAATCTTCTCTTATTCGTTCAAGTTTCACAATTATTTCACAAATAGGTCCCATCAAATATAATTCTTTATTTACACGGTTCCTAGTGTAATGCTGTTGGAAATTGTTACTACCAAAATTAAACTTTAGACATTTACATTTTGTTTAATCACTTAAGTCTAAGTTTAATAAGGTAAGAGGACTTTAACAAAAAGAAGTCCCGAACTTTCCTTACTTAACATTCAAGTTGCGTAAAGTAATAAATCTGAAAATATCGCTTTACCTAATTTGAAAGTGTGTACGACACGTTTTGGAGTAATAAAATAAACTTTTAATATCATCTAAGTTTGACAGCACCGGTCTTAGGGCAATGTGGGTAATTTAATTTTTGTAATATAGTAACTTTTTGGATTGTCATTTTACTTTCGTTAGTTTTACTTTCAATTAACATGTAGACATATGTAGCGGCCAAAATTGATATCGGCGGAGAGTTAATCTCTAACCATGCTCTAACTTATGAGTTAAGTTGACATGTCAATTGTAATGTTGTCCGCAAACTTTATAAAGTAAATATATTAAGTAAAATAATATAATTTATTGTATGTTGATGACTTAATGTATTATAAAATACTTAATTACAGACATAAACGGTCATATTTTTTATTAACAAGATAATGTGGCCACAGGTCACAGGCCAGTTATTAACTACAAACATATTTTATAACAGTAAACTTATAATTAAAAAGTTTCACATTATTGTGTTTCCAAATTATTATTGAGAATGATTTATAATTACATCGTAAACAACAAATCCATCGTTTGGTGTGGTTATTGCTAATATTGTACTACGTTTAATGGAAATTCTGCGGTGATTGTAATTAGCTGTGCAACTATAATAATAACATTGATGCGGTATTTGTGAACTGCCTGTTTTAATAAATACTAGACTGAAACAATCGACCGCCTCATGTAATTATTGAGTAGGCTGATTCTCATATTTTGTCATTGTTGCAGTCTGGTCTTAAATAAGAACAACTAACATTAATTTGCTTAGAAATACGAGTATCAAACGAATAAACACACAATAGTGAACAATTTAAAATTACATAATTACCGTACAAGTCTGACGTCCTAGCATAGTTATACAATATTCTTAAAAGCCTGTGTTTGGGGACGCACAGGACAAAAATGAGTGCGATCCGCGGATGTTTGTCCCGAGTCTGGGTGTTTGTGTATGTGATAATACATGAACGTGAAACGCACCCACGATACAGTAAAAGGATAGTGCGGGGCCACGTTTAAAAAAAAGGATGTACTTGAATTGCCCTACAGAACTTTATCAATAACTGAAAGCTCCCAAAAGCGTACCAATAGTTGACATATCTTGGATTTTATGATACACTACACGTACCCACTTAAGGGCGAGTGCTTCATTTTATTTACTTTTTACGTTCCCGAATAGGGCAGGAGTAGGCTTTTAGTTTTATGATGTGGAAAAAAGTACGTGTTAACGTTATGGGTGTTATAATGGTGATTAAAACGCCGTGAATGTAAGTCATGGGGTTTGTGGGCAGTATTATTTATGGATTTCACCAAACCCTGTTGTGGTTGTACGAAATGTTCGCCCTTGTTAGATATGATGTACGGATTAAAATATACTCTAACATTTTAATCAATGGGAAGCGTTTTTGCAATTCCGCACTAGATTAAACATAATTATTTACTCGTTATTAGCCTTTATTGGTCCAATAATACAAATAACGCAATAATTAACTTTTATGTTTTTCTTTGCCCTTAGCATCGAGCAACTAGTAGAGAATTCTTAAGTGCCTTCAAACTTAAAATAAATCGTTTTGCTTTAAATGATATGCCTTCATAACATTCTGCCAATTCAGATTGAAAGGAAACTGTTTACTTTACCCGAAACAAAACATGTCAGAAAGCTTCAAAACGCACTCCCGAACGGAACAAACACCTTTACGTTCATTCCATTCGTTCGCTCATTCTCCTGTCAATATGAATATACTTACAGAGTGAGCCATTCAAAAATAAACTTTCCTGCATTGAGTTTTA
This sequence comes from Abrostola tripartita, assembly GCA_905340225.1. Classification (NCBI taxonomy): domain Eukaryota; kingdom Metazoa; phylum Arthropoda; class Insecta; order Lepidoptera; family Noctuidae; genus Abrostola; species Abrostola tripartita. The sequence goes on from HG996504.1 coordinate 6,904,872, forward strand.
TCTCATTTTACTTCAATTTGACATTATGAACGATCGTAGATGATTTAAAAGGTTAAAGAACATTTCAGTCAACTCATTACATCCCTCGTCTTGATTTGATAAGGATATATAACTTGATAAGGATTGTACCATTGCCTGGCAAGAAGTGGCCATATTTAAATTAAAAATTTAATGTGCTAAAAGTATTTAAAATCTTCGTAACTAAAAACTAATTCTTTTAAAAAGTCATATGGCTTAAACTTATGGACACGAGTTCGAAAAATGTACCTCTATTACAGTCGTCCAGTCCTACACGTTACGCTCTAGATATTTCATATCGCATCGCCAAGAACCTAATCCGATGCCAGTCTGCCAGTATCGAAACTTTTTCAATACATCGGTTAGTCTCTGCTTTTTCTGTGGATCCAATAAAGATCGAGTATCCGAACGCAATATTGGTACAAGAGATACCGAGAATTGCCCGAGTGAGCGTTCGAAATTCAATTTTTGAACATTCTTATTCCAATTTCAAACGCATTTCGGGACATGATGGAGGTTCCGAGTGGCCTCGTTCTTAGTTTGCTCAAGCAAATCCCTGCGGACGGTCGCTAGTGATGTAGATTATACAATATTAGTATGTTTTATCGTTGTCGTTGTGGCCTCGTGGTTTACAGGACCGATTTATATGCATAAAATAAATGCGGATAAAAGCCCAGTAACACTAATGTGTGTCTGACTGTGGAGTGAATTGTAGTATGCAGATACAAGTGGACCATAAAGTGAGGGCTTTGCACCGCAGAGAGACAGCCAAGGATAAACAAAAAAGAAAACTTTGTTTATTCTCTGACACAAACTTTCTGTTTTATTTTACACCATCACGTCACTAGGTATGGTTAAAACATGTCCACCGTTGCGTGGGCATCGAATTGCACTTATCCGGTTAGTTGCGGACTCCGTAATGCCGTTTGCGAGCCATCTTGTTTACGTTGTGCCGACAACCCTCGTAAACTCAGCGCTAACTTATTTATCTGGATAGTTCGAACGTCCCTTCTGCGTATATTTATATTCCATGGCTTAGAGCAGTTCAGAACATCATGTTGATGTTTTTTGCGGGTAAAAGTTGTGATGTTTTGTGCTTGCATTTCTGATGCTTTGGGTCAGTAGGTACCAAAGTTAAGTTTTATCAGTCTTACAAAACTTTCTCGAGAAAATATATGTAATTTATATATGTAAAGCTGTATGTATGTCTTGCTAATAAGGCTTTTTTGTTTACAGTTAGTGAACAAAAAAGCCTTATTAACATGCAAAAAGGTTGCGTTTTTTAAATGTTTTCTGTTGAAGTTATTGAAAAAAGCCATAAGCCGTTAGATTATACAGGTCATTCATGAGATTTAAGACCGGGTTAGCATGCAGGGTTTTTTACATTTTTGTGTTTTTCTGGCTTGAAACTGTCAGAATCACGTAGAGATAACATAACATCATGCTTGTATTCCCCGAAGGGGTAGGCAGAGGTGCACATAGCACACCCTTATTTCGCCAGTTATATTATAGGTCCCAATGTAATAGGAGGGCGAGCCTATTGCCATCAATCCAGCACAAATCCATACTCCGTGCGTGGAAAAACCCGATAACACTTTGCCTGACCCAGAATTCGAACCCAGGACCTCATGATTAGCAGTCGCGCTTAGTGACCACTAGACCTACGAAGCAGTCTCAGAGTTTGCTAAAGTTCGGCTCCTAAAGTTGATCATTTTCCGATCGTGTCCGATGGCCATAAAAGCGCATCTGTGTCTGCGCAAAACTCTAATCCACATTAACTCATTCAATGTTTTGCCGATTTTGGTACACACAAAAAGCTGAACTAAGGTCTAAGTTAAAATTCTGGTAAATATGGAAATTCCCAGAAGTGACTCATGGTAAATATTTATGCTGTTTTTATTTCTGCGAATTTAAAAAGGTAACGATGAATCCCTACAGTTTTGAAAGGCAGGTAAAATGTTAAAGTCCATTATTTTGTTTGTCGAGAAGGAAAATAACAATCTTAGTATTCTTAAATTATTAAAAAAAAGAAATAAATGGATATGAACTAAATCTTTAGTCAATTATTTTGTTTTTCGAGAAGGAAAATAATAATCTTGGTATTCTTAAATTAATAAAGGCAAGAAAAATAAATGAATATGAGCGGAATCTAAGAATTTATAGCTCTATTTGATGTTACCTCGAACTTATTGTCTTTAAAAGATCGGAAAGAGGTTACGACCAACACCCCAACGAGCCTTTTAAACCACATAAAGGATATGTGAATAACGGTCACCCATCACAAAACTGACCGCGGCGAGCACTACTTAACCTTGCAGACTGTACTGTGAGGCTGCTACATAAGTAATACGAAACTTCTCAGTCAAAAATAAAAATATGAAAATATGTTGTAACAGCGTCGTTGCGATAAATTAGCGGGTTAGGCTCTAGTTACATCTGCAGCTTGATTTATAAACCCCCAGGGTGGCCGGTGCGTCCGTAAGCCACGGTTGTGGTACAAGCTGAAACATTATCGAAAAGGAACCACAAGTGTTAAGGACGGTGTTAAATGATATTATATATATGACCTTTGGTGTCATTTTAGCATTTTGACCATGCTTAGCTTGAATCTAAATTGATAAAGGAAATTTTGAAAAACGATGAACACGAGCGGTACTTGAACCCGCAACCTTCGCCGTACCGAGGCGCAGCTTTAACTAACTAAGCTATCCTGTCACTGCTCGCACCCATCGAATTTCAAGTTCCCTTACATTATTTACGTCTTAAGGGTGACGTCAGGTATTATCTGTAGGAATCTATGATTTCCAACTCCTTTACAGCTATGATATTATATAACTAAAAATAGGTAGATACGTAACCTAGGCAACATTCCATCTTAGTAAACGGTACTCAAAATTGTAATGTCACACAGTGGAAGGACGGCATATCGTTTGGGAATTTGTGGGAAAACCATGTATTCATAGTAAGACATAGTACCTATATATTGTACCGCTAGGGAAGAAAGGTTCTCGAGTGGCGACCACGAACCGGTAGACGCAGCATCGGCAGGCCTCCAACCGGTGGATGCTAATGGCAAGTTGTCGTTCATTTTGGCCTGCTAAGGGGGAGGCGTGTTCATCAGTGGACGTCTTCCGACTGATGAAGATGATGATCGATTGTATCATTAGTTCATCAGCTTGAATTTTTAGTCCAGCCACGCCCACCTTTTATAACTTGTAGTCTTGACTTGCGTCACGGTTTTATATTCAATCTCTGACTAACAGCTAACAGGCTATAAAAAGAACGTCTTTTTTTCCCAATAATAACTCAGTTACGAGTAGAGGTCTAAACAGATAATATTTCTACTTTACTAAGTTATTTTTTCTTTATAGTGAGTATTTCTTCCTCTATGATTGATTTATTATACTATAAGAAAATGGGTAGGTTCTGAAGTGTTCGTAGAATCTATTTTCAAAAATCTAATTAGCTCCCTTACCGTTATCCGTCGAGTAAACGAGATGCTACATTACACTGCACGTAGTGGTGTCTCGCTTCTACAACGATAAAAGTCCTGTTTTAAGAGATCATGGTAAAGGGGTAGGTATCATTCCTAGATGTGCCAAAAATCATGAAGGATAGAGAGGGTAAGGGAGAAAGGGGAACCTCTGTCCAGCAGTGGGATTTAAGTAAGCAAATGAGCAAATACCTATGAATATTTATACGAAGAGCGAAAACTTAGGACCTATTTTAATAATAATGGCGCTCACGTGGGCAGGCGTATGACGTTTGGCTGTGTTTAGAATTCATGATGATGATGATAATGATTGTTTAAAATTCATATAAGGAAGAACAAAAAACCTACTTCTTTAAAGTTACAGTAGAAGTATAAAAAGTAACGTAATACTGCTCGTATCCCCGCCTTATTAATTAACGAAGACTTTAGACTATTGACATTTTTATGCTCGGATTATTCAGGGTGTAATCCTCGATATTAACTTAGTCCTAAGCCAGTTTGATCAAGGCGAGTCGTAATTAGATTAGAAAAAGTTTAAAATTCCATTTTTTATTACGAAGTAAGCATAGTTTGTATCAAGTTCTACAACAGCTACGTTGTAGAACTTGATACTACTCGATTGTTACTCAACTAAAATTCTATGAAACGTCGAGATGTGTGACCTTTCTTGTTTTATAGGTTACTTCTAACATTATTTCGAAATAAGAGTGACAACACTTCTTCTTGTCTTCGTCTTCTTCTTGTATCACGCTAAATATCGCCGTCGAAGAAGAATCAAAGGTATTCGATAATAATGGATTATTTTTGTTGCGTTGCTGTATCTATAAATTATGGTAGAGACTGCACTATTTTGGTACATTTTGCCCATAAAAAAACATATAAAGTAAATCAGTAAATTGACACGTAAGTACGAGTAAACTTAAATGTATTAAGTTCCAAATAAATAAGTCTTGTCAACAAACATAGGAATGTGGGTCAATTAATAGAAGCAAGAGCACACCATACCTATGTAATATTATATACCTACTTAAACTTTCACAATAACTTAATTCTTCTCCAAACGATGTATTTCAAAACAAGCGAATATACGACTAGGGTTTTATCCCAACATAAAACGTTATGGTAGCTTCTCACGGTGCGTTATAACACGAGCCACGGCAGCGCAGTGCCGAGAAACGCGCCATGACGAGGCATGGCTCGGGCTCGTTCGTCGTACTTATAATAATAACAGCCTATAACCGTCCCACTGCAGGGCAAAGGCCTCTTAAAACATGCAAAAGGATTCAGCATTGATCATTCGTCGTACTTGCTGGTCCTTAAAAATCAAATCTGCGCGGTCCGGTCCATATTATTACGCGATGTGAGAAGGGGTGGCTCGGGTCCGTAAAATTTTGGCTGCGCGGCATAGCACGCGCCGTGAGAAGCCACTATTACCGGAGCCGAAGCCTAATACCCACCATATCGCTCGTAAAACATCAATTACACTTCACTATCTTAATTAACACGCGACACCCGGAAACGATAAAGTAATACAACAATATTAATTACAGACCTCTGTTATACTTTATCATTAACGGTGGATAGCTGCCACGGATAATTGGGTTAATTAGTTTTTTAGTCATTTAACCTTCATACTTGACGTAGGTAAGTAATATACCTCTGACTTAGTTATTTAATTTCATGCCTGTGTTTCCCGAAGTGGTAGGCAGAGGTGTAGGTATAGTATACCTACATTTCGCCAGCTATTTTGTAGGTTCCAATGTAATAGGGGGCGAGCCTATTACCATCAACCAGGCACAAATCTAGACTTTGCGCTACTGCTTAGAATCACCTATTTGAAAAGCTCAATAACTTTCTGACCCGGGGTTCGAACCCAGAACTAGACCAACGAGGCAGTTACGTTAATCCCTAATTTCTATGATGAGGCTCTTGAAAAAAATGATAGTCGCATTATAAGGTCGATCAAGGTTAAGCTGCGCTTGTTGCGGTCAAGTTGTAGATGGTTGACTTTTACATCCCACCTTCTATTATTCACGCAAACAAGCAGCCAAGAAAATATCAGACACCATCAGTATTTTTTAAGTTATACCGACAACAAGCAACACATTGTTCGATGGAGAAAGTTTATTCAAAAACAAAATGGAGTTTCACTGGCGGGAAGCCAAGAGCGAGATAATCGCTTTGCGGAGTTGGTGCGTGGTAATTTTTTTAACAGCTTTATCGTAGAAAACTGTTTGAGAACACATTTAGTGCGCTTGTTGGCACGAAGTTGACTGTTGCTCATCGTATCTTGTCTTTAGGCGGTTGTAGTAACTTTATATCGCATGGTTCATAATTACCTACGTAGTAACTGTTAGGTTAAGCTGTTCTTATTGAGGTATGTCTTCAGATGGGTCCGTTCTTGATATATTCAGAACTCTGCGTGCCTAGTAAAACAGTTGACCGTGCGTCTAATCTCTCTCTGGACGTTTCAGTTTGCCGTCCCATTGGACTGTAAGTTTAATTAAAGTCAATAAATAAGGTACCGTGTGTAAAAAATGCATCCGTGTTTGCCTACTTACAGGATTATTTGATCATTGTGATAAGCCAGTTCATCCCGCCACTTCAATTTGAAACTAATTGCCGAAGCTTTTAGGAAAAACTCCATGCGATTTACATTTATAATCTAAATAACAAGTCGAAGATGCTGTCCTGTAACTTAGAACTTCCACGTTATACCGAATAATTTAGCGAAAACCTACAGCTTGTATGGTAAGGACTGCGCATGTGTGAAAACCAACGATGTACCTAAATATGCATCAAAAGTAGGTACTTGCTTCGCGAGTTTGGTCTGAGACGAACGAACGGGATTTTTTTGAATATGTGAGGATGACGAAATTTGAAAGGAAGACGTAAAATAGTACTGATAGGATGAATAGAAGCCTTGGAGCCCTGGCTTAAGCTACACCGCTTTGGGCAAAACGGGGCTCAATCCGTAGCTTATTTATGGGTGGATTTTGTTCTCAAGTTTTATTCAAACCCATTATACAAACAGTCAGTAACAAATGCAAAGGAATTTACCTAGCTAACCTGTTCATGAAAACTTGGCAAACTATGGCAGATTATAGTAGCACTTTAATAAGAGACGCATATAAAACGTTACCGTTCTTAAACTGAGTGGCCTAGTAACAAAGCCTTTTCCCACTAAAATATGATTCAGTGTAAAGTTTGAAATCACTAAGTTTCGACGGAGACTGTCAACTCAATTTCACGAGCTGCGGAGTGTATCTCGTTGGAGGTAATCCGCTGGGCTTTTCAACTCAGCTTTCGTTATTTATTCTTGTCGATAGGTGCTTTTAGGTTGTTGCTGAGTGGTTAAGTGGGGGTCGCGGACGAAACTTTTTGTACTGGGATGTGACTTTTAGTTTATGTTTAAGATATCTTACTTATCGTAGTACATACCTAAATGTCAGTGTTTAGAATATTGGTCGAGAAATGAAAGTTATAGTGAACTGAGGTGCATTAGAAAAGGCCTTCTTGTGTGGAAGCAGAAGAAGATTACTCTTTTGACCTATTAATGCGGCAGACCATGAGACCATTAATGTGTCCAATGAACTACTCATGACATGATCAACATTTCCGTAGTTGTAAATCATCTACTGTATAGGTAAATACGGGGACATGACATCGCATTCTCAGGCTGCTTGCGAACACGGCCCGTGTAACCCGGCCGAAACGTCAAGCCAATATTAGAAACATGTGTTCGCGTTAATTCTTGTGTCGTAATTTAATTCTAATAAAATCATGCAACACGATAGTTAAAAGTTAGTAATTTCTATAAACATTATAAATACTTCAATTAATCGATCAATCAAACAAGAAGACTTATCTTATACCGTTCTTTTGTCTATACTTTCCTTCAGCAACAATGCTGAACAGCAAAAATATAAATCCTATTCCAGCTACGCGGTCTCGTTGACCCGAATCGCAATAAAAATTGGCCCTTATTGGGGGGTTAACAGATAAATAGATAACAATAAATCGTTTTGCCTCGTGAGCGTCCTTTCCGTCCAGTAGATTAGAGTCCCGAGGGTATACCTACGTCTAATACAATCTCTCACTTGCCCGTGAACAAGCGTCCATAAACCCTGAATGCTTAAGTTATACATGTTCCGATTTATCGCAAGTTTGGTAGGTCGTATATCATAGCAGATAATGCTAACTGCATACTAATATTACTTAATGTGAAATTTACAACAGCCGTCTATATGTTTGTAGAAGAATGAAATGTGATGTAGGTTGAAAGCCGCGACGATTCTGGGGAATGGCTTACAAGTGGTAAACAATTAATAGCGTTTTCTTTATAATCTTTGTGTATTAAACTTTTAATTATTTTTTGTTTTGGATTGGCGACGATTTAAATATAATATAGGTGTATGTTAAATGTTTTTATTCGGTTTTATTTGGGTGTTAAGAGGTCTACGGTAAAATAATTATAACAATATTGAAAGATACGCGTAGTTAAAAATACAGCTACGAAAGGTTTATAACGAAATAGAAACATGAGATTTCTCGGAGCGTGGATGCAACGATTCTGATAAAACATGTCTTAAAATCAGATTGCGTAAACAATATTTTCAATTCATTTCATCCAAATTTTAAACGACATTACTTATCCAAAGCAAAGCGACGCCCAAGATCAATAACTAAAACATGACTAGGAAAATATTTTAAATCTACTGCTCCGGAGCACTCGAAGATAAATATGCCATAAATTGAAAAGTGTATGACAAGCTTTATTCGAAATGATGCCTGCAAAGTCGTTGTCTTTCTCCCATATGGGAAGAAACTCAATCGATAGACTACTTTATGTTGGCACCGTTCAAAGTCACGTTCTGTAATATCTTGTTGCGGTGAGGGATAGAAAAGTGCATTGACATCGACAGTTTCTAAGCAGTGATAGAGTGCCAACTGGGTTTGTGATTGTCCTATTTTGCTTTATGGTATTATGCACTTGGTGTGCTTGGAGTTGCGTCGAGTAAACACGGATATTTTTTTAATATTTATAGTTGTTAATTTAATATCCAAAAATAGATGACATTTGAAATATTTAAGTTCTTGTATTTGTGTTTTTGACTTAATTTGCTTTACTTGGGTACCTAATGTCTTTTAAAGATTAAAGTTGTTTTTTGTTCCATACCTACTTCTTATCAAAACATTGTGAGAAAAGTTACGATTTTTTAGAAGATTACTGCTACCTACATAATCAAATCACGTAAAATAACTGGTCCCCTCATTCGTCTACAAACAGACTGTAAACACACAAATCAACGCGTTCAGAATTGTACCTAATACTGTAAACAACGGACATCGGAAATTAACAATACGGCACTCTCAATAACTGACATGCGTCGTGGGTAGCATGGCAACATTGTGAGGGAAAACAAATATTTACAGCGGGCAACCCTATTAACTAAGCTTCGAAGCGAAGCGGACTTAGTCGGCCATTTCTGCTTTGGTTTCCCTTTGACGCGAGCCCCGTGACTGATGGATGAAATGTCAAAGAATATTTCTACCTTGTAACTATGCACTATGCATATTACTTGCGGCACAACTGAGGGAAAAATCCTGATTGATTGAATTTGAAATGTCAAACATGGACTTGGTTGTGCATCGTCCTATCTGGTTTTTCTGTAAGGAAAGGTCTATGTTCAGCAGTGGGATAAATTAAGGGGGTGGTGTCAGGATTTTGTCAGAGAGTGGAGACCGTCTGACCTTTGACGTGAGCCTGTATGTCTTGTGTCGTCGTTTTCATAAGCAATGTAAATAATGTATTAGAAATTACATTTGTTTTTGTTGGTACTACCACTAATGCAAGTATTCAGAGAAGGTTCCTTTAAATCAATCTTCGCGTAAATATTTTTGGCATTCATAGATAATATATGAGCTTAGAGTCTTCGGGTCTGGGCTCAAGTTATAAATAATATTGAACATGTGGAGGAAGGGATGTGGAGTTCCTCCAACGAAAAGGAAGATCTTCCAACGGCGGTGGTATGCCTGGTGGGCCGCGGCGCCCCACTTCTCATTTCGGGGTTGCTGTATTCGCTACGTACTTCGCTAGCGCGATGCAGGAATGTCATCGTCATTCGTCCTTCGACGGGTAGATGTCGCTACAAACCTTTCAATATTGTAATGGTAAAGTAGTTGTACACTAAATACCCGTATTTTCGCGTAGATAAGAGTCTTATAAGGAACATTTTTAAGCTACTATTATATACGAGTAGATGTATAATAATATTGATATCGACGTACTCCATACAAATCCCTAAATATGCTGTGTTCGGCTGCTGGTCTAACCGGAATAGATGCGACCGAGTATGAATATTGACTGGGGCGGCTGCAATCTGCCATGCAATCCAATCACCATATATTAGAACGACCGACAGTTTCTTGTTCTCGGGCCTCTTACTACTAACGTGAAAATATTTAAGATTGCAAGTTACATTTTCTAAAAATATAATCTATAATAATTATTAAGTGTGATCATTATGTTTCTTAGAACTTGCGTAGGGCCATATAATCTATTTATATAAAAATATAAAAGGAGTATCGATAAATAAATAAATTTATTTTATAGTTAAAGTTGGCTGAGACAGTTTTTACTATCGCTTCATGTCTGTTATACCTCAGGATATATAAATACGACAATATACGTCGATCGACAATATACGAATCGAGACAAAATTATTATCATTTTTCGAGATAAGTTAATCAATAGAAAATAAATAAAATTTAAAGAATAGAATAGAATAAAAATTATCTGAAGTATTCAATTGCATTACAATATTTCCTGTTATAGTTATTTATACAAATAAATATAATTTCAAGTAGGTACATACCTATTTAATATTCCTATTTTAATAAACAGACGCGATATAATCCGGTCGATTGGAGCTCAGAACTAAATAAATACTAGTATATTGCCTACGTGTTCTCTGCGGACGCCCGCGGATTAATTTAGTTTAGTATTGTTAGTGAATATATTTTTAATCTATTTGTGCATTATGCAGTATTATTTATCAAGGTTGAGTATTTTATTATATAGGTACTACAGACTTAGATAAAATGTCCTGTTGATGATCGCGAAGAGGCGTCTGCTGTACCAATCAATTTAAACCTTTGCTTTGGTATCTCTATTATATAACACTTTAGAGTAGCTACTTAGTTTACTTTTATATTTTTTTTTAAAACGTCGCCTCACATTAATTTATTTTGAGTCGTGGGTGCGTATTGCAAACATGAAATATCACATCCACAAACGCCCTGACTCGTGGCTAACATGTGCAGATAGCACAATTTTTGTCCCGTGCGGCAATCGAACCCTACCTTTAGCGCAGCAGTCCAATTGCTCACCACTGCGCCAATTTGGTCGACGAAATAGTTCTACATAATAATAATGTTTATTTCTCAAAAATACAACCTTGTTAAATGGTTATACCTAATGATGTTGCAAGGGTTTGTTGTTAATTACGTAAACATTATCATTTCTTAAAAGCCTGCTCTTTTACATTGATTATAAGAACCTACCGTGACGTTTAAATTTGTTTTAGCATTTTTACAGGGGAAATCACTTAGTGTTTGTAGGATGTTGTGGTCAAGCATGAATAAAGTAACACATTCCTTTTAAATTTTACGTTTTATTTAGGTTTTTAACAGTCACTTAAAGATCAATTTAGAATCACTTAGAGGTTATAATTATGGTGCACCGACTACCATGAACCCCGTCGTCTTTGAAAGTGTTGCGTCGGGGAAACGGAAATTAGAGATGGCGTCCATCTTGATGGCTCCACCCTCCGCCCACTCGACGATAGATGGCGTCAGGCTGCTGCGGGCTCCTCTCCAATAGATGGCGTTAACACTTAGAAATCGATTTGTTGCCAGAATCTAAACATCGATTTATAGAGTAAAAGAAGTCAAAGTACCTACTAATGTATAATATCTATCTTTTTCATCTTATGCTATCTTTTTCAAGACACTATCGCCAGACAATCTAACTTCTGTCTTCCCACAACAACTGTAAATCGCTGATATTTGTATGGTTATGATGTCATTACATGCACAATGTTTCTGCAAACAGCACCAGATGTTCAACGCGGCTATGCATTTATTCTTTTCGTTTGGTTATTTCGTGCACGTAGCCCCATTACATAAAATCTGTTGCAAGACTAGACAACACTCTTAGATATCGTGTTTAGATGGTATACAGTAAATATTAAAGATCAAAATAAAATTAAATAAATATATTTTCAAAATAAATACTTGCATTTCTTATCTCATTATTTTCTTTGATATTATTATGTAACTTAAAATTGACTTTCAAGATTTGATTACAACATTACTAGTCAAACTTATAAAGACGCGTGTTATAATAGTGTTTGCTATTACAAATTTATTTTGTGTATAGTTGTATATTATGTTAAAGGTTCCAACGTAATAGGGGGTGAGCCTATTGTCATCAACCAGTCAAGCACGTACAAATGCAGACTACTAAGAATTACCCTAATGGAAAAACCCAATTACACTTTGCCCGACCCGGGATTCAAACCTAGGACCTCATGCACAGTAGCCGCGCTTAGCGACCACTAGACCAACGAGGCAGTCATAAAAAAGAGGAATAATGTTACCTTTAGGTACAAAGGTTAACCTATCGAATCTTACTTGCTCTGGGTCGCTGCTCAAGTAAAAATTCTATCTAGATAATCTTGTTGCATCCGTGATATTTGGCGAACCTCACCTGATAGGACGCCTGAAATTGGATAGTATCGGATTTATTTCATAACACGAGGTTGTGTTAAAGGTACTACAGCGAAAGGCGAAAGGTAAAATTCACATTTTATGATCTTACTATAGAATATCAGGTTCATTTTTTTGAGAGGCGTCGTTAGTTAAGTGTGGGCTTAGATTTTGAAGTTGTAATCAAGTGTGGTTTAAAATATATAAAACCGGCTTTCTTTTGACTTCGACTACGACTTAAAAAGTATCTTACGTTATTCTCCAAAGCTTAAACAATCTACGCGACATCTTCTCGTCCAAAATTCCGCAGTGTCTGAAGACGAAGGTTTTTAACCAGTGTGTGTTGCCAGTAATGACGTATGGCTCTGAGACGTGGTCGCTAACGGTTGGCCTTTTAGAGAGGCTCAGAGTCACTCAACGAGCTATGGAGAGAGCTATGCTCGGAGTTTCTTTGCGCGACAGGATCCGGAATACGGAAATTCGCCACAGAACTAGGGTCATCGACATAGCTCAAAGCATGTGCAAGTTGAAGTGGCAATGGGCAGGCCATATCACTCGAAGAACTGACAACCGCTGGGGAAGAAAGGTTCTCGAGTGGCGACCACGAACCGGAAGACGCAGCATTGGCAGGCCTCCCACCAGGTGGACCGACGATATCGTCAGAGTTGCGGGCAACCGGTGGATGCAAATGGCAAGTTGTCGTTCATTATGGCGTTCTAAGGGGGAGGCCTTTGTCCAGCAGTGGACGTCTTCCGACTGATGATGATAAACAATCAAAAGTACATTTAAGATATTCCCCAAAGTTTAATATACCAAAACTAAATTTCACCAAATTGAGCTTAGCAGTTTTGTTGTAGATGAGAGTACAAACAGATAGACTTTACATTAAGATTTATACTATTTAAGTGAAGAAATTAAATAGGTAATGTTGAACATCAATACCGACTCGTAGATGAAGCTCAGCGTCATTTATCACGAAGAGTTAATTTTATACGGACGCCGAGATAAAGCGAAGGAAAACATAAGAAAAATGGATAATCTTGCTGTCAGTCATGCCAGTTAATATCATTACTCTGATGAATGATGTTAGTAAGGTATATGTGTACATTATGTTCATTAGTTAATGACTAGCCGACAATGACGTCATGGGAGTAATATTAATTTGTAAGAAGGTTTTCTTGTTGATTAGGTATTTTAGTTGAGAAATTAAGTAGGGTAGAGAAGTCGTATATGAAGGTTCATGAAATTAACTTTAGAGTTGTGAATGGCTTTAAATGAAAGTATTTAAGTGATAGCCGCATGCTTCAATTGTGTAAGGTTCCGTTGCGCTAACCGCTTTCGGTTTTTGGGTTGGGAATAGACCCTAATTAAGGAAAACCGCTGCGTAAAATTGATTATAAACATGGTTTACTTTACCTGTTTATTAACACGTTGTACGCCATTCGCCCCACCGGTGACCCGCGAAAAATAGTTTTTCTATTGTGTCTAATGCGTGGCAGTCAACGACTTAACAACTATAGTTAGCTTGCGACTTCGTCGGTGTGATAGTTTTGTTGTGACTTTTACAGGATCCTTGTTAGCACCAAAATTTCAAAATTTTGGTAAAATTGTAATTAAATCTGATGGGTGCTTTTGAATATTGCCCCGTACGTCCAAATATACAAACTTTACCTAGACTATAGACTAGTATATTATATATCATGTATGCCACTGTCCAATTACTATGTTAGTAAATTATTTCTAACCTACCATTGATCATCACGCGCTCACACTGCGTGTCCCATTTAATCTTGGTTTTATTACTAAGTAAGTCAGTGGTGTTAAGAATAACGTAGAGAAAACTATGTCATAGATAAAAATACATAGTATGGTTAATGTCGATGTGTCTAGAATTTACTTACGTGTTTAAATTATTATGGTATGTTTATTAATTATTATTACACTAGCTGCTCCCCGCGGTGATACGCGCTGCATTTTTCCAAAATTGGTCAAGCTGTTTGAGCGTGAAGAAGTAACAAACACACTCAAAAACTTTCACCTTCATAATATTACTGTGACGTATGAATAGTGTAAAAAGCAAAAATGGTGATCATGTATGAAGAATGAGATATGAGTGAATAAGGTGAAAGAGGTTTACCAGAATTGTATTTAATGAAAATCAGTGATATCTACCCCCGAAAGAGTGTAGGTACAGTGTCTCTCCACAGGAAAAATCGAAATATTAGATAAGATTTAAGACACTGAGGGCCTGTTTCACCATCGACAAGTAAAGTGTCAAGTAGACTAACCGCCACTTTTACAATATCTGAGTAGCATTAATCAATAAACTAGCCTGTAACTTAGATACGATAGAAGATACTCGTAACTTTTACTTGCCGATTAGCGTTAATCAAGACTATTCAACAATTTACCTATAGATGGTGAAACAGGCCCTTATAATTACTATTTAAGGTTTCTATGTTTTTAACAGTCCACGTTTTAAAAATTTAAAATCCTAATTAGTGTTATTCTCGTGTTTCATTATTCTTTTCACATGTCTGCCTAATTAAGGCGTAAAAGTAAAATATAAACTATGACCTAGTTACTACGTTGGTTATCAAAAAGTCCTTATAAATTCATATCACGGCTCCCTTTCCAGGATCAAAACACATGTTGCCTGAAGTGTTTTTTGTCTGGGTCCGAACCAACGGGTTCGACCTTCCAATAATTCGATTTACATCACTCTGGGGATAGAAAATGGCGATAAAGTAGACGGTGCGAAAGTGTGTTAATATTCTATCGAATTAAGTGTGTTAGCAAAATAAATTCTTACTTACTATTCATTATAACAGTGGAAAGTAGTGTGTTGGCTGTATGTCTGTTTGTATTCTTACATACATACATAAAGTCACACCTGTTTCCTAGAAAGGTTGGTAGATACCGCAGATTTCTATTTGCAACGACCTGAGCATTTTGTTTTTCCTGACTACGATTTAACGTATGATAATATGTATAAATAAGCCCTGCTATAATTTTGTAGACTGGCTCATCGCGATAACAGGACATTCGCTTTTTCTAGGTATAGGTACTCAGGCAGCATCAACCAAAAAAAAAGTCTATAATCGGTGGAATCTTGAATTAGTACCTACTACCTATCATCCACATGGTTTTCAATTACCTATTTCCACATGAAGCAAGTTTTTATTGTACAACATTCTGACTATGTTTCGTGTTTGCTCACTATGTTTCAATATCGGATAGGTAACAATTTACTAAGTGAAAACTGAATTGAAATTGGTTGCTAGAAGTCCACGCTCTAAACTTTTCACATTCGTCTACATTTCGCATTGTTAGCATCTGTTTTCTTCTAACAGAATACTACGCGTAATATATTGTAAAACTTTTAATTTAATTCTTATAAAATATTATTTGGTATTTTTAGGTAGGTAATACAACAGTGGACGTCTTCCGGCTGATGATGATGAATTTAAGTTCGGTCATAGCTAAGGCTAACTTAGCCACTGCACTGACGTGGGTGTACCTACGATACACATCGGCCTCTTCAGGGGACAAAGGAAAGGGCATTTTGATGGCTTTATTTTAATAAAAGAAAATGCAAGGGCGAAAGTTAAGTAAGCAACCAACAAACTCACACGAAAATCAGATTTGTAATTAACAAGTTTACTTTCCATTGAGAACATTTGTGATAAAAACACGGTTACCATTTGTCAGAAGTTTAAGTACTGAAGCATTTATCCCTTACGTAAGCAAGTTCCAAGAGCATGGAGTGTCTCTAGTATGCATGGGTTGTCTGAAAATCACAGAGCACTAGCGTTTCGACGGCACGTTTGATGTGTCAGCAAAATACTGTCGGTGAAGGAAACTGCTGGAGACGGTTTGAAATGGTAATGTGTGAGCTAGCAGGTTGACTGCAGTGCTGAGTGGTAGGAAGTAGTAGTAGGTGAGGAAGACTGTATTTGGAGAATGGACGTATATTGTATTTTAGCTATGATCGTCGATTTTTTTGTTTTCGGGGGGCACCCGGCCCCTGTGGGGGTAGGGACCGGGGAGTTTTGGATTTCTACTTCACTAAAACCATCCCAGTGGTCACCATCTGCACGAACAAGGAAGGTCCCGGGACCTCTTAAAAGACCAACTCCGGAACCTCCCCATGCGACGCCTCCTTCTCCGAGTAAGATCAACCCTCTCACTAGCTATGATCCTACTGCAGGGCAAAGGCGCGGGCGTCCCTTTTCTTCTTCCTTTCTTCCCGATGGTAAGCTACAATGACTATTTATAAGTGAGTAGTAGGATTTATTTAAATGTATTTTAACTGTTTTATCGTCGCTCTTACCTACATAAAGTTACACTCAAGGGCGTAGCCACAGACCGCAACAAAAAAACAATATCCATGCCACGATCGCACACCCCTTACACGTTACATTGACATTAGTTTCCTCCATCCGTCGTATTTCAAGCGATTAAAAAAGATCATACGGTTTTAGTTGTTCATTTCGCGAGAAAATAAATAGAGATAGCAACTGCGGCTATTAAAGCCTCTTATCTCGTTGCTTTTCTATATGAAGGCTATAAAAAGGCTATAAATGTGTTGATATAGGCTTATCGTATATACTAGAAGTATCATGATTAGAAGGAATAGTAAAATACATTGTAGAAAATGGTAAGTAAGATATTATGAAGAGCTACACGGCTCCATTGTACGCTAACCTGCAGCCTTAGTATGAGTTGCATTGCAGGTAATTTGAAGTTGTGGAAGCGAGACGCCGGTATGTGTGTAGTGCGGTGTCTCGCTTCCATAACTGAAAATGTCCTGCAATGCAAGATCATAGTAGCCCCGCACAGCTTGCCATAAAGATTAATGCGATTATCATAATGACTTTTAATTATGCACAGTTGTAGGGATTTTAAACTGAAGTTGATAATTGCATTAAAGGCCTGCAAAGAGGCCAGGAAAGATAAGAACGTTAGGTACTTTATATTGTGTTAATAAATGTTGTAGAGGCTCGAGGGTTAACTTGTACTATTATTATTATTACCGGTCGTGTTGGTCTACCGTAGTGTTGTTCCTTCTCGATTACTGTCGTTTTCAAAACTTTAGTACCTAATCAACAGCGAGTCTGACTGGGGTCATAAATATTGCCTAATTATAATTTGGTTGAGCTGACAACGAGTTGACCTTAGACAAATAGCCTTAATGTATTGAACATAATAGATATTTGAGTACCACGAAATCCATTGGGATATGTAATATCTATTAATTATAACGTTGTTAATTTACTTTTGGCTTTATGTAAATTTTTATTCTAACGTTACGTATATTCTTTAATTGTTTTGTCATCTAGTGATGGAAATGTAGACATAATTTTTCACCAGGAATCTAACTTCGGACCTCACGCTTAGGTTTGATAATTAACCGTCGTTTTTGTGTCCTTAAGTTCTCTTTAAGTTCAAATAATCTATCTGGAAAAGATTTATTTGCCTGAATAGGATATGTACAGTAAGAACTAGCTTGTATTAACGCAGTGCAGGGCAAAGGTCTCCCTCTGTTTCCACATATTTCTAAACTGGACAGGTCAGAAATGTGGAAAACGAACCTTTGATAGGGATGTTATCAAATATCCAACGGATTATTATTTATAATAAGGTACACTGCGCAAGCCTTACCAGTCCCCCGGGACAGACGAATGTAGATATAAGGACATACGTCTCTCCGGGTTCAGATATAAATGTTATATTTAATACTGGAGCTATTTTTACAGGCTTTCATGAACCATAACATCACGTGTTTATTTCCTAAATATGTAGATTAATAAACGTATAGAGAACGCCTACATTCCGCTAATTATGTTATAAGAGCCGAGCCTATTGCGATTATCGGGTATTGATTAACGGGTACAAATCTAGAGTCTACTGCTACTGACAAATTTCCTAATGGAAAGCCATACTTCCACTGATCAAGTATTCAAACCCAGGTCTTCATACTTTGCAGTCGCGCTTGCAGTCACTAGACCGACATGACAGACTTTTAATTTACTATCGAGAAATCTGTAAAATAATATTTTTGAATGATGTATTTTGACAAGATGGTATTACTTCGAGTCTCTCCATCTTTGGCAATCAATTGAATACAAATTTGTAATCACTAAACTTCCTGGCAACTAGATCAAAGAGAAAACAAGCTAACAATCCTTCATAAATTACATATTACATAACAAAATTACATATACCCCATAATAATACAGCTATAACTTTAATTAATTCTCATAAAACATTCCCTTTTAATATACCAAAGGTGTGCCTTCGAAATCCAATTACGTTATATAATTCAGCGTAGACAGGCTCGATGGCAAAGGCTTCATACGGTGACGCGATAAAGTCTGACGTCATAAAGAGTGACGTTAAAAAGGTTTTCGCGGCTTACTCGGCTACAATTTGAGCTGTCTTAATACCTACGTGACTTCGTAACTGGCTGTAATCGTTAGATGCCGTTTTGCTTTGTCTTTGGCGGTGAAATATGGGTGTATGGGCTTAGACTAATGGCAATTCCTTCTATTGCTATAGTCCTTCGGCAATCGCAAGTGTGATTGAGGAGAAGTAATATTGGCAGTCATTTTATTATCACATACATATATATATATTACAATAGGTTGAAGAGAGTTATTATAATACACAAAAAGGTACAAACACGTCGCCCCTATTAGCGCCAAAATCCACCATTTAGGTTTTTTATAATTTTGATATACCCATAATTGTTCACTCTCACAGTTTGTTTCAGTTGAGACGTATCTAACGACACCTCTCAAGCTAAAATCCATCAAGCTGTTTGGGCTACAGAGCGCGCCAAAGAAATATACATACATACATACAGTATAAGTACACTCAAAAACATAACCCTCCTTCCGGCGTTGGATAAAAACTCTATTATGTGGTGGACAGCGGGCGCACTATAGAATGCTTCTGCCTACCCTTTCGGGGATAAAGGCGTGATGCTATCCATCAACGCTTGACGAACTATTTGATGACATTATGTCATTAACGAAGGACGCTCCTCGGCATAATTTCTTAAGCCCGCGCCATTCGCCGCAGACGCAAGTAGCCACTGTCAACTCCATTATTCATATATTCTGGGACCCCAAGTGTTTCTGAAAAGCCATAAGTTTTCGGACCACCCCACAGATAGTGACACAGTTTATATAAACTTTGATACAAGGAGAATACTAGCCTTTGTTCATGGGAAACCATTAGTCTACGAAAAATTCGTTATTTTTGAGTTTGTTTTTCAGGGTTTTCTTGCATGGTGGTTATGCTATTTGGGAATTACAAACTACTAGATACTCTAAAAATGATTGCTGTTTAAAATCTTATTTTTGGTATTTCTCAAAAGTTTTCAGACGAAGAAGAAGTTGTTTCTTAAGTTAGAAGTTGCTAGAGTATGATGATTTACCTGCCGACTTAAGTAATAAGTTATAGATGAATTATTTTCTTTAATTCGATTAGAACAAAACTTGTAACTTTTATATAAGCAAAGACTTGTGCTCAACAGTAGAATGGGTTAAATGGGTTACAGGAGGATATTATTATATTGTCGGTCAATCTGCCAAAGGACACAGTTTCCTACTTACTACGAATTAAAGAGAGACTTTTATTACCACTATTTGGACATATATACTGTGGATATTCACCGCCTCTAAGGTTTATTTTAATAAGAATTACGATATTCGACTGCCTCGTTGGTCGCCGATCGCTTAGCGCAACTGCTGAGGATAAGGTCCTGGGTTCGAATCTCGAGTCGGGCAAAGTGTTACTGAGTTTTTCCATTAGTAATTCTCAATAGCAGCTCGGAGTCTGTATTTTTGCCCGGTTAATGAGAATAGGCGAAATGTTGGTGTACTATATACCTCTGCCTATCTCTACGGGGAATATAGCCGTGATGTTATATTTTATGTTATGAATTACGATAGCCGGGCTTGTTTTACACCTCTTACGTATGTATGTACCTAACACTTGAATACCTTCAAAATTCGATGAAAAGAGTAGAAAATATACTTAAAGCATAATATTTTATGTATAAACCTCTTATGATGTCTCCATATACGCTCAGACACGTAAGCTTTGAAAAATGTGGCTTTTAATGCGGGTTTACCCATGTGACGCATTTTCCTTTGAAAGATGTTGCCCGAAAATATTTTTAAAAGCACAATTTTGTGTCATGAAAGCATTTTATTCATTGTATCTTATTGATGTTTTGAACTTTTTTCTATTTATCGACGTAAATTATGATGAATAGGTTAAAAATACGTAGAAATTAATTACATTCTAAAAAAGCGTTTTAAATTTGTGAAGGGTACTTTTCTAGGGATTTTCTAACCGAGGCGATGCATGATGTGACGTCCACTATGTAATGCTAAGGAGTGACGCCACTTCTAAGTAGATGCTGTATCTGTCTAACATTTGAAATGCTTATAACTTAGTCATTTTGCCGTATTTAAGTAGTTTTGTGATTACAGATTTAATATTCGATATTAACCCTTTAAAAAAAATAGGGAGGTACCTATTGCCATTAACTGGGTACAAATCCAGACTCAATGCTGCTACTGTGAATAATTTAATTAAAAAACCCAATACTTAACATTTTGCCCGATCCAGGTTTTGAACACAGGACCTTATGTTCTACAATCGTGCTTAGCACCCTCTAAACCAAAGAGGCAATGTAAAGATATACAGTAAAATTATTTTTTAAATGCATCTTTCTCTTACTCTGTTCTCCATAGATTCATATTTATGACTTTGTGGATTAATAAGTTTTCATAACATGTTTAAACTCCGTACTAAAATAATAATTACACTAACTTACATAATTACCTCAGTCGTTTTCTCCAAACTGCTCTTACATTTAATAGCATGGAAATTACATTCAAGGATTACGCGACCGTTCGATGGCTTATGGTAATTAAATTCTCTTTTTGTCAATGGGGATCGTAATCTTTTCTAAGTAGTCGTCACTTGGATAAAAATATCTGAAGTTCATACTGTTCAGGACTCGTTCTGGACAGTTATGTTTATATCAAACTAGCTGCGCCCCGCGGTGTAACCCGCTACATTTTTTCGGGATAAAAAGTAATCTATGTGTTAATCTAGGGTGTCAGCTACCACCATGCATATTTTTGCAAAATCGGTCCAGCCGTTTGAGCGTTAAGACAAACAAACATACAAACACCCTCACAAACTTCCGCCTTTATAATATAAGTGTGATGATGTGATTTAAGTACGGATGTACAATATATGTACAATTGTACATCCTTTTCATTATAACTCGTACTTACTTACATTACCTCGTTCTCATCTTTTGTATACTTTTTCCTCTGCATTTCGTTCCTAGAATTCCTAAAACCTATTTAGTTTTAGTGAAGTCTAACCTGCAGTCAAGGCTCATTGTAAACTACGCTAAGTGGTGAGTCCTTTCCACCGGTTTTTTGATATTGTCTCCATCTAAGGACGGAAGGAAATCTAAGGACGACGATTACCCGGACAATTCGCGAGACCTAACAAATTACCTCCAGGCTCCAGCTGCTAGGCCTTTGCCTTTAAGAATTAGCTCAACTATAAGATTAACCTTATCGACAACCAGTTCACTGAACATTGGGCCGCCCTTATTATTTGTTCCGTTCTAACATGCGGACTCCGAAGAAAATTAATATATTTCCCATTCCAAGTAAGACGTGACAATAAGAATATTCTCTCATATTTTGGGAGGGCGTTTTTACATTAGACCGCACAAAAGATGAGGGCTTTTCCTTTGTTGGTACTTAGGAGTGTAGTTATGTTATACGGGTCCTTTTGGGGTGGACAGGGAGGAAAACAAGGGCGATAAGTGCATTTTTATTTTGATGCTTCTTTTTTTATAATGTTTGGACCGACTTGTTGATGCTGAGAGTTCATGTTTAGAAATTCCTCCTAAAATGATGCTACTAAAATACACAGGCTTTCACAGGCTAAATATATTTTGAAACACAAATCTCCAAGGTCCAAAGAAAGACCCAAATGGATAAGGGATCAAATCAAATCCTTACGGCAAGAAGTTTCTTTTTGTCTTATCCCCCTTTTCCTCACTATTCAAAAGCTGATAATCTGTTTATCATGAAAGTTTTATCAACACCTGTCTCGATGTTTGGAAAAAAAATGTCACGTTATAATCAGAGTCCCCTTTCAAACTTTGGGACAAGCTGAATAAATCAAACGCTACACGATGGAGAAAATGTCAATTTTTACAAACACAGTAAAACAATTTAAAAGTGAAATAATTAATTTTGTCTGAAAAAAGGCCGCGCGCTCGGAGCGAAGGATTACAGGCATGATTGATGAAGTGAATAAAAAAGTTGTGTCGAACTTTGCTAATAATGGAGTTGGTGACGTTTTGTTTTGTGTATTCTACGATTGTTTTTTTTTTTTGCTACGGTGGCACGTATATATTTACTATGTTTAACAGTTACACATATCGACACCATTATTCTAACTTGTTTATAAAAAAATAACGTGTAAAAGTGTTTATTTTAAGAACTTATTTCGGCAAATAAAATCATTTATCATTTATACAGTTTAAAAAAATACATAGGTACAGATGAACATAGAACCTTCTCCTTTTTGATGGTTAAAAATGTTCTGAGTTGAATTTAGAATAGAATGTACTTATTGTACACCATTTAGTAACTAAAACAAAGGATTGAATAAATTGTGAATAAACACATAAATAAAGTGTAGTTTTATTGAGATTTGTTTTCATTTTGGGTGTATGTTCAGATATTTTGTAACCGTAACAGTAAACCGATTTTGTTTTGTTCAGAGTTTTCTATAGAGATATTCTTTTGAGATCTGATGTAGACAAAGATTACCAAGCGATACTCTTATAGCCATACTAAGCCTAGGCTATTTAGTCACTTGTAAAAAGTATCTCGAGGGTGTTAACCATATTATTTACTATTAACGTCAGCCCTCGCGTCTAAAAATGCCTGACTAACATCGATCGATCCGTTTCACTCACGATTCCGCCACATCTCCAGCTAATGAATATCTAAGGGCACCGTACGAGTTCGTTACTAGTCGGGCATCTTCAAATAAACACGTGAGTACAACCGAAGTTAATAGTAAATGAGACGGTACTATTCTTTATGAAGAACATTCAAACTCGGTTAAGTAATTACCATAAAATTTCATTGTTATGGACTATTACTTTTACTGTGTTGTTTATCTGGCAGATGTGCATTTGTTTATTTTTCCGCGATGGCAGCAGCCTGGAGTAGTCGATAGTCTTCTTATCGTATGGTTGATGAACAACCTGGTGTCAGAGTTCAAACCACCTGTAGGCCTCTGACATGGCTTTAGCTTTTGAAGTCGATAGTGATATCAACTATATTTTGTTTGACTGCATCGTTGGTTTAGTGGCCTAGCGCGACTGCTGAGCATGAGGTGCTGGGTTTGAATCTAGCTAGGTTTTTCTATTTGTTCATTCTCAATAGCAGAACGGAGTCTTGATTTGTGCCCGGTTGATGGCAAAAAGCTCGCCCCCTATTAACTTGGGACCTATAACTTAACTGGTGAACTGGGTGCACAACAGATATTTACACCACTGCCTACACCTTCGTGGATGTTATGTTTTTCGAACTCGGATATTTACTTACCCTAAAATTTTATTGTTATGGTCTATTTTTTTTACTGTGTTGTTATCAGGCAGATGTGCATTTGTTTATTTTTCCGATGGCAGCAGTCTGGAGAAGTCGCTTTGTTGATATCGATAACAGAATCGATTTTGCTTTATATAGTCATGGAACTTAGGCCTTAAGAGCAATGCAAATTAGTTGAATCGTCTCGGATTGTCGAAACTGTAATATTTATGTACCTACCTATGTGCAAATAAGACCCGATCTATATCTTAAGCATGAAGTGGTACTATCCAATAAAGGAAGAAATTTTTCATTTCTGCCAAAACCAATTTTAGGCTTTATTATTATTACACTAGTTTAGCAGAAAATAATGAACAGTTATCTTGCGAAATATTAGCCAAGTTTGAGGTGCCATAAATCTGAATATTTAAGTACCGACTGATACCAAAATGAATAAAAATGTTTTTTTTTTCCTAGAAATTATAATATTAGTTATCCTCTTTACCTAACTTCATTAACTTTCAAAAAAACTCGAAGTGATAAATTACTACGAACCATTTATTAAAAATATTTTATCTCTCGTTAAATTTACATATTCAATTAAGTTGGATAGGGAAAGCTGTGTAAATAACAACACCGATATCGTTCATAAACATTTATTAATATAATTCATTTTCCATATTCCAATATTAGTATTATTAATAGAATTACCATACATATAAGAAGCTACATACAGAAGAATCTACTAGCCTGTAACATACATATATATTATCATATACTCCTGACCGAGAGGCGTACATACATTAAGATTCGTTTTTATTAATATTATATATGAATTATGTATTGACACATTTATAATAGATATTTAAAAATCTAAGATGCCAATCGCAAATACAAATGGCGTTGTTATATATAAAGGCTTATTATAGCGTCTTTCACCAAGTTTTTCATTACCGATACTCTCTTATGTGACTAAAATATTTAATTTAAAAGTTACATTTATATTTTTTTTTCTATTTTGTAGTGATAGCTACTTCCTATTGACATAAGTTTACCATCAATTTAGCAGCTACTGCTTTATTCAACTACGATTAGCTTACTTAACTCTACATACATACATTGTAATAGAATAGTCGAACTGCCTTCAAGGCGACGGGTCTCTTCGTCCGAACCAAAACTTGAAACCAAATAGAACGTCTGAAGACTCGTCACCAGAGGCAGTTGCCGGGGTCTGATCGGCCGAGCTTAGCGTCAAGCGTACGGATTAGGCAATAAGGCTGGGTGATTGCCCAACCACGTAAGCGGACACTCGACAAATCAGATAAAGAAAAACTACAAGAGACAAATCAAAAGAAGTCAATAAGAAAACAATACCATTTCTAAATTTTGTATATCAAAGGTCCAAAAATATTTCCGAACTAAAATCTAGATCCCTGTTTTCAATTCGAATCTCTCTACGCGATAAGTAAGGGAAGTCAAGGAATGTATGGAAATGAAATGTGAAGAAGAACGCAACGGGTCCGTTTGAAAATGCAAAGGTTGTCGTCCGATGGAGCGGCGGTCAAGTCGGCTGGTAGGAGTTGGTCGCCGCTTCAGGGGAGTCGGGTGGTGCAGGCCTACCCCCACTTCTGGAAGAGGCCCATGCGCTGGCAGCGACAGTTGGAGCCCCACAGGTTGCACCTGCACGAGGAGGAGTGGCAGCAGTCCCCGGGTCGGTGGTCACAGTTGCCTCCCCGCTTCACACAGGCGCGCCTGAAAACGTAGATCAGCGACGAACGTCTGAAACCACATCATTGAACGCTAGCCTAAGTTTGTGTCTGTGCCAACGGGCAGTGCAATGCGCATGCGTTAATGAGATACCTTACATTCTTGCGCTAACTTAAGATGGGCCCAAATATAAATGATGACTTTCACGTCATAGTTATTTGGGCCATTTTTATAACGCATCAACGCTGATTGTATTGATTCCGAACTCGTAATGATCTTGATTAAAGCTTGTAACTTAAGTCTTTCAGATCTGCTTTGATAAATTATTAAGGTAGTTAGGAAGACCTATAGATATATCCCCTATTTTACAATACATACATAGTATATTGAGTTACAACTGATGTGATGATTTAAACAAACTTCCTCTATCTAAACTTTGTTAAAATAAATGATTTAAGTAGTTACCTGACTTTCAACCTAATTTCAATGTAATAGAACTCACTTTCCAACATCCTGCAGCAGCTGTAAATCGGCCGGATCGGCTCCGTAATCAGACAGATTTACTTCAACGTCGTCGTCACCTGTTGACAAAATGAATTAAGTTTTTAGATGTTTACAAAAACAAAGAAAACCTTTGCTTTAACTGGTAAATTTATTATTGATTAACTCGTTTCTTGCAGGGCAGTTAAAGAATATTCTATTATATTCTAAAATTTGTGTTCTCTTGCTTGGATAAATAATAAGCCTTATTATTTTTAATGTATTAGGACAAAACCTTGATACCATTGTACGCTATTTTTAAGCAATTAAATCTTCGGATTAAAGTTCTACGTTTATGTTTCCCATCAATTTTAAACGTTATAAAAATGGGTCGTTAAGAGTCTGTAATTTGCTTAAGTATATGCTCGAAGGGACAAAGAGATTAACATTTATTTTCCCTTTTTGTTACTCACGGATGGCAAATTAAGAAAAATAGATGTGAGAAAAAGATTCGTTCGTTTCTTTGTCGCGGTTTAAGCAAAATGGTGCCGAAATATTCTTTCATCTTTATGAATACAGGCAAATTAAAATTTCTTTGACAATGGAGTTTTTGTATTGTAATTAAAAATACTGTGGCGACAGTTGGAATTGTTACAATGCTTAACAAAATGGCACATTTTTAAGCTATGCCAAAATTGGGATTTTCAATGTGCTTAGTATTTAAGTGATTCTGATGACTGTTTTCTGTATGGATTTTCAGTGTGGATGATGATAAAGATAGTATACTAGATTTTGTCCGTGACTCCGTCTGCATGGAAAATGAATAATATTATAAGTCAGGGATTCTTGAAAAACATCGTCATTGCAGCTGCAGTAGGAAATCAATTATATGGATAAAATCCCAAAATATATAATAGTAAAAAAGAGTATCAACAGTTACTGGCTCGGCTCAGGCTTGTTCGGCTGGCTCGAGGAAGGCAAAGAAAGGGATGGGATACTGTACCTGGATCAATGTAGGAGGCATGAACCCACTCGGCGGCGAGTAGGACCACCGCTATAGCCAGCAGGAGTGCGCCGGCGCGCGGCATTCTGCCCGCGCACCAACCGCTGCTTGCCTGTAATAGAACGTGAGCGTGAAGATATATTTTACACAATAAGTTTGAACTTCCCTTTACGATGATTATGAAAAATTAAATGACAGTTAAAGAAAGTACTTGTAAAGTTACAAAAAAAATAACGGTTATAAAAAACGGTATTTTTTGTTTCTAAATTATTATTAACTCGTATTTTTATTTCAAAATGATATTTTTATTTAAACTTATAACTAACAAAATATAAAAAAATGACATAAAAAAGATTGTGCTTCAGTGCGTGTGTTGTGTGTGGCGATTTCTTGAATGTACCTGAAAATAATCCTGAAAAATCTGAATAAAACCTTCCTAGATAAAACCTCCAACAAGTTTGCCAACATAATATATACATACTTCGAGTAATCATTCACTCTTCACCTAAATTCATGCCCTTACCTGCCCATAGTACCCATTCAAAACACGATCCTACCTTCCAAATTATAAGTTTGACACTACGAAATCAGCGGCGAAAACAATGAGAAACTTAGTCCTATATACCTTGTAGGTAGGTACAAACAACCACAGGTCCTGGTTGTATATATACCTATATATAGGTACCTACAAATAGAAGGAAAATGCATATGCAGCATCAAAAATATTAACAATATACGTAGACGAAGGTGAGACTTAATAGCCGACAAGTTCAATGCATTTTGAAGGAAAGTTTGTTACCTTTTCACGCCTAAACTACTGAATCGATCATCATCAAATTTTACTTTTATACTTTTCCCCTTTGTCAACGTATATGCAATATTATAAAAAAGAACATGGGTCTAAAATATACGTTGATAGACAGACCTCTTAGTGAATAGTCAAACATTTTAATTTGTAATGTTTGATAAACTTTATACTTAGGTATATTGACTGTTTTAGTCTTATTATTTAGTATATTATCATCACTTACAGGTTATGTACACTATTCTATTATATTGTATTATGTATGTATGCTTATAAAGCACAGTTTATCGTACTAAGTGTATTAGGTAACACACAAAGTTCAAAAAAAGCAACTTATTACGATATACCTAAATATTATCATAACTATTTTAAGAGTAATTACCGCCAAACTCTCTTGAGTTCAATTAATGTTAATATTACAATTAAATAATTCTAATCATAAACGATCGTTTGCGGATTTAATTACTGAAAAGTTATTGAAACGCAAATTGGTGCTGTTATACCGAGTATGTTACATAAAATCTTATTCGTAGCAGTATATTATTTTAATCACATTATGACGTGTCGTTGTGGCGTAGAGGTTGAAGCACTGGATTTGTGTGCACAAGGTTGTATGTTCAAATCCAGGCAAGTATCAATGTGACTTTTTTAATATCATAAAGTTTCTTAAATATGTAGTAAAAAATCTTGATGCAATCTAGATTTAATAATTCAAAATATTCAACAATAAATGTGGTGATCAGTGCTTGTTTCTTCTCTAAATGAGAAGAGACAGTTATAAGCCAAAACATTCCTATAATAACAGCCTATAACTGTCCCACATCAGGGCAAAGGTCGCTTCTCGTATAGAGAAGGATTGAGCATTGATCAACGCAAGCTCACTACGGGATGGCTTGAGTTGAGTTGAGAGAACATTCTTACAATTATCACATCATAGAGAACTTAACAAAATACATAATATACTAAATATATATCTCAATAATTTACGATCAAAGAAAACGTTCCACCAAACCAATACAAAAGGAACAATCAAAAGATCGTAGATCATCTACACAAGATCACGTAGCGACTCGCTACACCGCTACGCTTTCAGAGTGCTACGGCTACGAGCCGATTAGTGCCGTTTCGCGCCATTGCTGGTCGGATTTCCGCTTCCTTTCCTCGCCTATTAACTCGGCCATTGTACCGATAGACAAGGTCCGACTTTATTGGCTAGAAAGACTTGATAACATCGGTGGTTATAGACAAGGAGTTCATATATGATAGGTTTTCATTTAGCCGTCTCGCATCGCGTCGTAGAGAAGTTTGATTTTTAATCTTTTTAACCGACTTTAGAAATGAAAGAGGTTCTCAATTTGACTGTAATTTATTTAGAAACTGTAAATGTGCAATTTATGTTGCAATCATACTAATATTAAAAAGGCGAATATGTGTGTGTGTATGTATGTTTGTTCCCTGTTTACGAGCAAACGGCTGGGCTGATTTTGGTAAAATTTGGTATAGAGCTGACATCCTGGATTAACACATAGGCTACTTTTTATCCCGAAAAAATGTAGCGGGTAACACCGCCGGGCGCCGGAGGCAACAAACCTTTATAATATTAGTTTGATGTAATTCACGATAGGAGAACTCTGGCTACAGAATAAACGTTCTCAATATGTGTAGTAACATCAATTAAATAATTACGTAATTTGTATAGCTACTTATACAGTTACATGTTAATCCGTGGAAGTCAACTGATACTAATTAATATATTCCACAAATTAGATATGCGTGGTCGCGCCGCTGTGTATAAGTGGAGTTATGTGTGACTATATCTCAGGGTATTAAAGGGATACAGGAAATTTAAAACTTATTAAGTAATTTTTTATTAACTATTCTACTAAGGGTTGCGGGTTCGATTTCCGCACGGGACAAAAATTTGTGT
The DNA here is from genome assembly GCA_905340225.1 of Abrostola tripartita. Taxonomy (NCBI): domain Eukaryota; kingdom Metazoa; phylum Arthropoda; class Insecta; order Lepidoptera; family Noctuidae; genus Abrostola; species Abrostola tripartita. The sequence continues at coordinate 6,934,734 of HG996504.1, forward strand.
GATCCGCAGATATTTGTCTCGAGTGTGTGTGTATGTGATAATTCATGTTTGTTAAACGCACCCATGATACAGAGGAAATTCCTAGTAAGGGACGACGTTTTTCAACACAAAAAAATACATTTACATATTTTTTGCATAGAAATAGTGATCAGATACATATCATCTACCTTCGTCCACAGACGGGTAAAACCTCAATGATTCTTTAACTGACCCGGGAATCAACCCAGGATCTCACGCACGGTAGCACTTGAGTCCACTAGTCCAACGACGACAAACAAGCACCTAAATCAGTACACAAAAGATCTACGTAAATATTATTTAAACCCAAAAAGCAATTTCAATACACGAACAGACTGTAAGATAAGAGTAATTTTCGTAAAAAATATAATACAATTCCGTGAGGCTGACACGTTGTCATCTGAACACGAGTGAGATGTGCTCAAGTATTCATAAATATGATACACGATGACATATGACACAGATTATGAGGCATCAGACCATTCTGTGGAGGGAGGGCATGAATTGGGAGCAATATGGGACTAGGATCATGATTATATAATTGTATATTAGCTTCCTATGTAATAATATTTGTTGATTTGTGTATTCAAGGCAATTTATATACATTAATTTATCAATAACTTTTATACACTCTTTTTAATTTAGATTACTTTAAGTTAAAAAAAATGTGATTAATAAAGTAACCTTAGGGGTAAAAAACCTTACTTAAAGAGACAAAAAGTGATATTATGAAATATAAGTATTCATGCTGCATTTTCAATGTCTAAAATGCCGTTTTCAAGCAATTACAGTTTTTAAACAAAGGAAACTCAGAACCGATTTTTTAAAGGAACATACATATAATTATCATATGTATATTGTATAGGTACGCAACTAAAAATCTTCGGGGAATAAAGAACAAATTGATTACAACGCTTGTAACGACAATTGACAGTCGCAGCACGATTTTATCTAGTAAAAGAACATTTGCCGATAATACCTACCTTTACCTAAGCCTTATTCTTCGAGACAACAGTTTTAGGTCAGCTTTTAGTCCATCCAAAGAATTGGCGTTCCCACAATGACTAAAACTAGTCAGCCATTGTGAAAAGAATAATTATTTTGTAACTAAAACGATTGTCTGATGGTTCAGAGCAGTATAAGGCTAACATTGTTATGTAAATTCTGCAATGCTGGTCTTTTGTACAATCAGGGATTGATCGGGTAGACAGGCAGACTGCCTTGGTCTAGTGGTCTGCTGTGCGACTGCTGAGCATGAGGTCCGGGTTCAATCATAGTTATAATTTTACAGTCACAGTTAGTATAAAGTTTATTTCATACTAGCTGTTACTCGGTACCCCGCAGTATTACTCGCTACATTTTTTCGCCGTTTTGTTAATCCAGGGTGTCAGCTACCTCCATACCAAATTTTAGCAAAATCGGTCCTGCCGTTTATGCGTGAAGAGGTAACAAACATACAAACACACTCAGAAACTTTCGCCTTTATAAAATTAGTGTGATAGGCTATTAAAAAAGCATTTACGAAACGTCAAACCTAGTTGCTTGGTTTCAAAATGTCGTTTCTATGGAGAAGAACCAGCAAGAAACTTTATAGTTATAGCAGTCCATAGTCTGTAGTCCATACTATCCATACTCCATACTAATATTATAAATGTGAAAGTAACTCTGTCTGTTACAGCTCCACGACTAAACCGCTCTACAGATTTTGATGAAATTTGGCATGTAGAAAGTTTAAGACCCGAGAAAGGACATAGGCTACTTTTTTTAAATTCAAACCTCTAAGGTGTTTCAACAGGGGTTAACACGGGTGAAACCGCGGGCAAAAGCTAGTAGATATATATTTAAAACCCGGGTCGGCAAAAATGTTATTGGGTTTATCCGTTAGGTAATTCTCGGGAGCAGACTGGTCCCCCTATAACATAACTGGCGAATGTGGGTGTGCTACACACGTCTGTGTACCCTTCGGGGCATACAGCCGTGATATCGATCTATATTATAGACAGGGAATTGTCAGTAAAGGGGATGGATTAAGTCGTTGACATCCATGCAGTAGATATAATAGAAAAATTATTGTTCGCGGCTCACCGGTGGGCCGCGTGGCGTTCAACGTGTTTAGGATAGAATTCCCTTCCATCGCCGACAAAACTTTTGCGCGCTCTAATAAACTGTTAGTACGATCGAGGATTAATAGCGGCTAGTGTGAGTGTAAAAACTTATGTCATGAAGAACATCTTTACCTACTTCTTTGGGTATTATAGCAGTGGTCATATTATGTAGACAGTATCGATATGCCACCAACAATCAAACTTGTATGACCAAACCGCGTGTCTCAAAGGGAATAGTTGGGACAACTTAGATTACTTCTTCCCCTTTGATTGGGGATACCGGCGCGTGAAATCCGGGATAACATCGATTGGTTGATTATAAAACTACTTCAGGTCAATGACCTACTTTTTATTATAATTTTTTAGGCTATATAACCTTTTCTTAATCTTGAAGGTAGTAATTGTTTTGTTTCTTAATAAAAACGTCGGCCCACACTTAGAATTTCTCTTGTATCGTGGGTGCGTTTCACACACATGAAATACAACATACACAAACATCCAGACTCGGGGACACATCTGCGGAACACAATTTTTTTTGTTCCGTGCGGGAACCGAACACTAAGTGCAGTAGTCTAATCACTTAGCCACTTCGTCATTGATGTCGTCAGTGTCGGTCATAATGCTCTGATTAGACGATCAAAATTCACGTTTAAAATTGATTAAAAATTATTAACGAAATACAAACTCATTATCTACACAGTTTTAAAAGTTATATAATAGTTTAATATAATAGGGAAACCCACACAAAAGATACAAGTTACGTAAGCTAAAATGTATACCATCTGTACTGTACTGGACAGTGAAAGGGTTAATTATAAACAATATTCGACAATTCATTTCCTCCACTTCTATAGTGATGTGTCAGAAATACACAAATAGTAAATACATTGTATCTCCATTGTCAAAAGGATGCTTTAATCGTAGGAGAATCACACGCAATAAATCTCTTCGTGAAAATAAGAGAACATCTCTAGTCTGTACGGACAACCCTTCTGTTATCATCTGTGAGTTATAGCCTCGCGGGATGATACACAGCCGATTCTCAGACAGCGATAGACGGCACTTATTTATAAAAACTTGACGTCGGGAAACGTTCGATAAATCTTTGTATTTCTTTACCATATACAAGCAAGAAAGGCAACGCAAACTATCACGCATGTAATACCTAAGGGGTAAACATACATGTTCTCAAGAGTATAGACAAGTTTAGCCGCTTGTCATATTTGAGAAAAAGTCGACTAGCTAATTGTCAATCGGAGCTTTTTTTAATTATTTTCAAAATTATATGAACCCTCTAGATCACACTGATCCCAGCATCATTATCATCATTGACAACCTGATATCTACTGCTAAGTACCTAAATAACTTTTTTTTGCGAGCAACGCGTCTTTGCCAGCCTCACCCTGGTTCCAACAGACGCTGTCCTAATTCATCACACTTCCCTACTCGCCGTTGCTTAATAATCCTTTGTTATAATACTCAACGAATTATCTGTCTATCCCACATCCCTTTAAATTTAATTCGCAGCAATATTTCATTATTATCATCAAATTAAAACGTAATAAATCATATTGTGCTGAAACAATGCTAGGACGGTTGTGCTACGAAATATCTATCATGCGAACTGCAAATGGCAAATTTATGATCAATGTGGGAACCATGATTAATTGTTTATTTGTGTTTGTCTTTTGGAAATATTATTATTTGAGTTTGAATGAATATTTATGTTGTTATATTTTAATTTGGGCACGAGATAGATCTAGGTATGTTGCAGGTATAAAAATAATATTGCGTGTATTTGAATGCCTCGTGTGCTTTCTGGAAACATCATCATTATCAGCCTATCTTAGTCGACCGCTGGACATAGGCCTCTTCTATGGCACGCCACTGAGCTCGATCTTCGGCTTTCCGCTTCCAACCGCTGCCATCCAATTTGCGTATATCAAGTTTAGAAAATTAAATTATTAATTACTTTTTTAAAACGTTGCGCAACTTTTGAAATTCTTAAACCGTGAATAAGAGTTTGAATTAAAATCTTAATAACAATGAATTTGCCTAACCGTGAGAAAAAGGGGACCAGGACCTTTGAATATAGCAAAAATCTTCATGAATATCATCCTAAACACCAGGCAAGTATAATACACAGTTCTAAGACTCATTAAACAGACTCAAACATAAATCTTAAGCCGATGTTAATTTGTAAGGCCCTTGGTACCTGGGCCACAATCTCCCTTAAATTTGTAAGCGAGGGTCACGAATTAACAGAAACAATATTAACCTGAAGAGAGGACTGCTGTACTCTAATTATTATGAAGAGGTAATATGACTAGGAAACGAAGCGAATTAAATTATAATATTAGATGAGTTTCGTCAAGATTAGCCAAATTGTACATATTTTCGAATTATAAATTATTAAAAATTAAATCGAGACGACGCACTACGGTGCACGTAGCGGTATCTCCCTTTCACAACGGAAAATGTACTTAGTTCATAGTTAGTGTTTAATCGGCGAAGAGATAGGTAAATATTACCTTGATGTAGAGTCAATACACCCGTGTTCCACTCATTTTATAAGTTTCACGTTGAGAATATATTACATTCATTTGGCCCAGACATTTTCTTTTCATTCATTTGCTTGAGCCGGATATTTTTGTTTATTTTTTACAATTTTGTAATAAATAAATTTAAAAATAAGCTGTCTTTTACGTATTCATGTGATACCACGTACAACTCTGCATATATCTTTATGACACACACTGTCCTAAAGATAACCATTATGATCGATAAAAAATAACTACGCAGACTATAAGATGTATATCATAATTAGTATTAGGACTGGCCATACCACAGAGTATAAATTTCAAGAGATATGAGCCGGACATTCTGTGTCTAACCTCATTCGATTGTTATTGGAAATAATACAGAAGGGATCCTATTACGATGAAAATAGGCATAGTAGGGGAGCCTGTTATGGCTAATAAATAATTTATGATTCGGCAATAAGACGGTAAATGAGCTGTTTATATTAGACGCTACTTACGGAAGTTAAAGGTAAGGCCGCGGCTTTGCCTGCTCGTAATATAACTTCTGAAAGGCATTATATATTGTTTTAGTATAATATTTTTACTCGACTTGTAAGTAGGTGGAGTGTATCAATTCGATATTATGCGTGTTTAAGTTGTGTGGTTTTAGTTTGAACGAGTTTAGACATATTTTTTTAACAACTTAATGGCTTTAACTTAACTTTATGGCTGATAGTGTATAAAATTGACTACTTTACTAATAAAATTTCAATAGCCCTCCTCGTAACGTATCCCAAACCCACTTAAACTAATTCAAGTTGTACCTCTTCTCCTACAAGTAAAATCATTCCTAACTAAGTTCCAAGTGCTTTTATAGTCACTTGAATAAAAACAGTTAAAGGTTTAAGAGGTTTATAGATACACAATATGAGAGTTAGGTAGGTATTGTATGTATATAGAATAATATGTATTTTTGAAAATAAATTTTTAGTCTTCTTCTAGATACTAAACATGACAAAGAAAGAAAAAAAATTGTCTTTCACATACTTTCATTTTTTTTTTAATGTAACAATATGAAATTATTGTACGGGGCCGACAAGGTCCCTGTTTAAGCATATGTTGCATAGCTGCAGCACTAGTTTTCATTCATAGCCTAAATAAATATAATATAATATATAATACTTAGGATAATTGTGCAGTATTATTTACTATACATTCCGGTTATACTCACGTGTGTATTCGGGAATGCCCGACTAGTTTCGAACTCGAACGGAGCTCTTATTCATGAGCTGGTTACGCGGCAGAGTCGCGAGCCGAACGAAATAATATGGATAACACTCACGGAAGTTATTATAGTAAAATAATTGTGCAATGCTCAAAATGGTATACACCTATAAACTTTTCAAATTGCTATATTAATACTGAGCCATAAACAGCCTAATTATATTTACAAATCTTCACTATCATCATCAGTATTAGCTGGAAGACGTCCACTGTTGAACAAGGGCCTCCCTCAGAACACCACAATGAACGGCAACGTGCCATCCTTAAAATCTTCTAAACATTCCAATATTATTTGAACGAGTAAAATAACGTCACAGCCAGCGCTTTCCGTAGGCGCGAAGTCGGGGCAATACACAGTTCACCGGGTTTCTTTGAAATCAACGTAATGTCAACTACAGCGCTTAACGAGTCCGTGTGGGGTGGAGTTCCCGACCATTAAAATGTGACGAGTATAGAAAATGTTGGTGCAATTTGTAAGTACAGATATGTGGAGATTCTATCATGATTGTTACGTAGTCGATTCTTCTTAAAGAAATCTGTCGAATGGGTTTCTAAGGAATGTGCAAATATTGTGTTTATGTACGCAAGCGTGAAAGTGAATTTGGATTCCTTGTTTTATTAAAAAAAGGCACTAGCTCACATCGATGTATCTTTGAACTACTGCCAGCTCGCAATTGGTATAAAAAGTTATTGTAAATACCGAATACATTGTGCCAAAAAATCCGTCAAGAGCTTTTCAAATATTCGTAGTATCAGTTAAGCCTATGAACCTTTAAACTACTACATTTCAATTGGTATAAAAAGTTATTGTTCCACATAGCCACTAACAAATCATATCAAAGTGTTTTTCAAAATCCATTAAAACCTTTCCAAGTATTAGGATAACAGATATCCATTAATTAAAACAGCGAACCTTTCACTATCGTAGCGTCAGTCCATTGTTAGCGAGGTATTCAGTATGGCTGTCACGGAGCTCTCGTCAGGCCCTCAGTGCGGCCTGGACAAAGGCCTTCATAACGCGTACAAGGCCAGTACTGCCACTTAATTAACAGTGTTAGCGGACGGCCGGCAGACAATGTACGTAAGGTATCAATATCATAAATCAAAGCCAATCTAGTCTCAGTGCTGTAATGTCAAAATTGTTATATACTTGGAAGTCAAAATGTAACGTTTTCGGTTTTTTGGGTCGGATATTTTAAGTAATAGGCATTTTGAACAGCAAACTAATTATTTTTATACAATCATGCGTTGTACATAATACTATTCGGGGTCTTATAACTTTTTAGTCCTGTAGAAGCAAGTGACTAAGCATAATATATTTTTTGGGTCTTTTAATTTCTGTAGGTATGATCTTTTAGTGATTAATCAAAAACACGGATATTTATTATTTACTAAATTATAAAAAAAAAAAAAGAAAGAAGGAAAACAAAAGAAACAAACAAAGGAAATGTAATATTTTTGTTTAGATTTTCATACATTTAAAAAAGTAAACGGCTTACATTATGCTTACATCGTCCGATTTAGAAAAACCTCTCTCAAAGTTAAGTATATGAAACGATGTTTCGGATTTTTTTGGTAAAAACAGGTCGAGGATTTCGCTAAGCCTCGACCCTTGCCCGCGAGCGCCCAGTTTATATTAGGAACCCACAACACATGATAAGGTTTAAAATATTTTTTGTTGGTTTTTAACTACAAAATTACATACAAAGTAATAATTTTATCTTTTTAATTTAAAATGAGGTTAGAAATAGCATGGTATTTTAATACTACTTGTAACATGGATTTCGACAAAAAAAAACTTGACTTGAGATTTTCATATTCCATGAAATATTAAATAAATAATACTATGTTTAGTTATTTAATTAAATAATGATTACATTGAATGTAATAAAATGTATCTTCAGACTAAAACAGCCTAACATACAACTAAAACAAATGGCTAACATTGAAAAATATTAGCAAAGCAAAGAGCTCAGAAACCACGCAGGTGAAACTGTCAGTTAGCAGAATATAATGTAGGCAAATTAAGATCGTACTCTAACCAAATCAGAGTAGCGGTCACCGTTGCCGACTCAATTATAGCAATGAGTACCTAATTGCTTATGCAACGAGTTTGATAATTTATAGCTTGAAGTAATTTCGCCAGTGGAAAATGTTTCGTGGCATTGCCAGGATACGAACTTATGGCTTGCAAGGGTAACACGAGTATGTCCATTTCAAGTTCCATCGAAATCTATAAAGAAAACACGTGGGACGATACAGAGTTCAATGTCATTGCTGGTTAAGACCTGATATTGTTATCATTGTCTATTTCAAAAGGTAAAACAAATGAAAATACCGACAACTTATGAAATCAATTAACAACATTCTGTGATTTGATTAGAATGAAAATATTCCACAATTCTGAGAACACTAATTTACCTATGACAATACATTTGCACGAGTTCTGTGAAAACGACTAATTTGTTTGCATTTGCATTACTGGTATACAACCAGCGTACATAATAATATGGACACACAAAGAGGATAGACGCGAACGGTACCGAGGTACTGCTGAGTGGCATACAAACAATTTGTAAATAACAAAGGCATGTATAGTATTTAATCTACGTACTAATATTATTAGCAGAAAAGGTAAGTAGTATTTATTTATCTGAGATCGTACATTTTAGTATATGGTCCTAAAAGTATTTCTCGTCGAAATTCTTGGGCACTTATTTTATTATTATACACATATTTGATTATTGTATATTTTATAATTTATCATAGTTTATTATCACTACATAGTATAAAACAAAGTCGCTTTCTCTGTCCCTATATCCCTATGTATGCTTAAATCATTAAAACTACGCAACGGATTTTGATGCGGTTTTTTTTAATAAATAGAGTGATTCAAGAGGAAGGTTTATATGTATAATAACATCCATTAAATAGTGGAGAAATACTTATAATATATATTTTATACCCGTGCGAAGCCGGAGCGGGCCGCTAGTATAGTTCAGTTCGCCGCACGCGCTCCCACCGTGCGAACGTGACGCCTGTTGATGCGCTTATAGTAGCCGAATACTTACGTAAACTATTAAAGTCATTCAAACTAGTTTTTGTATTTGTTCGAGATGGTACAATGCAAATCGTGTAAGCTGTCGCTGGCTCGAGTGAAGGGGGACAGCACTATAAGATGCAATGGTGATTGTGAGGGTGTGTTTCACAAAAAGTGTGCCATAAAAATCAAGGCATTTGTTGATACTGGCTTATGTGACGAGTGCCAAATCCAGCCGACTCGTCGGCCATCCATAGCAGTCGATATATCGACAACGACGCCGGAGAAACTGTTAGCTGAGGTAAACGAAAAGCTAGCAATAGTCTTTAACATGAAAAAAACGTTAGAAACGATGTGTGAAGATATCAGCTTCTATGCTGAAAAGTATCAGGAGCTGATTGAAGAAAAAGAAAAAACAGATAAGAAGATTAAAGCTTTGGAACATAAGAACGTGCATCTCGAGACGCATAACAAGGCTCTTGAAGAAAGAATAATTTACTTGGAAGTTCGTGAAAGAGAAAAACATGTAGAAATATTCGGGTTAGAGGAAAACCTTAATGAAAATTTAGATAGTACAGTAAAAACTATAGCAAGCAATTTAGGCGTAGACGCGGGTATGATACAAGAAATAAGGAGGGTAGGTGAAGAAAACAAAGGCGGCGTAGTGCGCAGTGCCGGTTCGGGCTGCGGCTCCGCTAACGAAAACAAACAGCGTGAGAAAAAGCCGCGGCCGGTTGTTGTCAAGCTGGCTACGCGCGCCGCCCGCGACCAATGGATAGCTACTAGAAAAACCCACCAACTAACGAATGATGATGTTTTTTCCAGCGGAAACAAACATAGAATTTATATAAATGAGGATTTAACAAAGCACATGCGGAACCTACTATGGACGGCTAAAAACGAGCTAAAACCTACGTTTAAATACATTTGGATACAAAATGGCAGAGTACTGATAAAAAAAGACGATCCAAGGGACACGAAAATAAGATCAATCCGCACATTAAGCGACATTAACATGTACACAAGCAATCATTGATGAGTTTGTGTATTGTTGTTATATACTGGTTATCTGATTGCACCAAAGTTCGATGATCACGCAACGCATATAAAAGATAATATTAATTACAATAAATACACAAGTATAGATAGATGGCAAGAGGATTTATTACAATGTAATAAAAGCTTGAATATTATACACTTAAATATACGATCGCTTAGAAAGAATTTTGATCAATTTCAAGTCTTAATTAATAATTGCAAGGAAAAATTAGACTTGATTGCATTAACTGAAATAAACATACGGAAACGAGAATTACACTTATATAATCTAGAAGGATACGATACATACATAAACACAAGAGAAAATAAAAGAGGAGGGGGGATATTGTTATATGTAAATAATAAACTCAACTTCAGCGCAAAAACAATAAATTCCAACTATAGTGAGTTGATGCATGGGCAGCTATTCCAAGACGGAAGATTAACAGTTCATTTTTTTATAACTTACAGGCCGCCAAAAACCAATAAACATGGTTTTGTTGAAGAAGTACATAAGTTATTGTCTGAGATACCATTAGGCTGTGAATTGGTTATGATTGGTGACACGAACATAGATCTATTGTGCAAAACCGGTTCTGGAAATATTATTAGTCATTATACAAATAATATGAGCGAGATAGGGATGGAGTGCGCTTTCCGTGACGTAACGCGAGAGGAGGTGTACGGCGATATAGTGACACGGTCGTGCATCGATCATGTGTGGGTTCGAACTCAGTGTATGACATCTGCGTTTGTGTTAACGTGTAAGTTATCGGATCACTACGTGATCGGTGTGTGCCTGGGTAGTAAATCGGACTCGTGTAGTTATACAAGTGGTGCACCGTCTTATAAGTCTGTTATAAGTGATGACAAGGTAGCTAAAAAACTTGAGGATGTTCCATGGACGGAGCTACTGAGTTGTGAGTGTCCTTTAGATTTATATAACCGGCTGTTTTCAATATTCTCAGATGTTTATAGTAAGGCTAAAATTCAAGTGCGTGTATGTAATAAAAGAAAATCTAAACCGTGGATAACTAAAAGCCTTAAGAATATGATTAGTACTAGGGACAAGCTGTTTAGATACTGGAAAAGTAAACCAAAAGATATGAATTTGCGCATTCAATATAATAGATATAGAAACAGGGTAAATAAGTGTATAAATAACGCAAAAAATACGTTTCGGCAAGAAGAGATTAAAAAGTGTAAAAAAAATATTAGGAAAATATGGGCTAAAATTAATTCGTGGATAGGAAGGAGTAGGCGGAGCATAGACAGTACTATTATAAAATACTTAGGCAAAACAGATAGCACAGTTGATATATGTAACAAATTTTCTACAATATTTACCAAAGAAATTGTAGATATAAAGCATGTTTGCAATCAGAAATTCTTGGATAGATCTAAATACGTTAATTGTAGACAGGTTTCGTGCAGGTTTCAGAAAGTCTGTCCAAAGGATATAGATAAAATTATAAACCTGCTAAGTTGTGATGGGTCTGAGGGAATTGATAAAATTAGAGTGAAAGATATAAAACTGTTAAAAAGGAAGCTGAGCCCTGTATTAGCTTTATTTATAAACTTATGTGTCGACAAGGGAGTGTATCCTAAAAAACTGAAAACAGCGATAATAAGACCTATTTTTAAACAAGGGGTGCACACTGATTACTTAAATTACCGGCCTATAGCCATTTTGTCTGCAATAAATAAAATAGTTGAAAAAGCTATTGTGAATCAGTTGAGTACTTTCCTGGACAATCACAATATGCTGACAAATGCTCAACATGGCTTTCGGCGAGGACGGAGCACGGCAACGGCCTTGGCGCAGTTTACAGACGACGTCAATCAGTGTCTGGATCAGCGGAAGCAGGTGGTGGTGGTCTACATTGATTTCAAAAAAGCATTTGACACCTTGGAACACCACCAGCTGCTTCAAGCCATGGAGGAGTGTGGAGTCGCGGGACCACTGAATAAGTGGTTCCGCGCCTACCTCGCAGACCGGACCTTGCAGACCATGGTCGACAGCGTCGTCGGCGATCCCAAACAAGTCACATGTGGTGTGCCAACCGGTTCCGTGTTTGGTCCCGTCGGATACATCATGCATGTAAACAGTATGTGCAATGTGGTACATAACTGTCGTATATACATGTATGCCGATGATACTTGTCTAGTATACGCAGATAAAGACTTAAATGTAATTGAAATTAACATTCAGGAAGATCTTACTAATATAATTAAATGGGCCCATGATAACGGGATCTTGATTAATATAAATAAAACAAAATGTATGTATATACGATCACCGTATCTTAAAAATATTGAACGTCAGCCGCACATAGTGGGTCACAATTATGAGTGTCTGCATAGTAATGAAACATCATTGTGTGCGTGTGGAAATATAGAGGTGGTGGAGGAGTACAGGTATCTGGGTTTAGTTATAGATAACAGCTTCTCGTGGAAACCACACATAACACACCTATGTGACAAACTGAGGTCAGTGCTTGTGAACTTCCACCACCTTAGGTTTGTTCTGGATAGGGCCACCTTGTATACGATATACTATGCGCTAGTAGATTCACTGCTTTCTTATGGGCTGGCGTGCTACGGTAATACATTTAAATCATATTTAGATAAAATAAAGTTATTACAAATCAGGTTTATGAAGCTTTTAGTAGATAAAAATACAAAAACTCGTTGTAAATCTAGTAACTATGAACAACTATTTTTAGAATGTAAGATGCTACCAGTTCATGAAAAGGCAGTACTACTAGTAGCACTGGAACAGTACTGTAATGATGAGTTTAAGATCAAGTCGGCACATGTAAGGCCGCAGAGAAATAGAAACATCAAGAAATTTGAACTGCCTACTTATAACAACTACTATGGACAAAGATGTAAAAAATATTTAGTTCCAACAATTTTTAATAACCTTCCTTTTGATATAGAAAGTAACTGTTCTTCAAAACCTATACTTAAAAAAAAAATAACCCAGTACCTTCTTGTTAATTTTCGCAAAAAACTCATTCTAGAATAAGTATGTGAAATTGTAAAATGAATATGTATGGTGTGTAATTATATGTGTATACATACTTCACATATGTATAATATATATACTATACGTGTAAAACATATAAATACTGTTTTTAATTTTACTCAATAGGGGAAAAAGTGTAACATTTAGATTAAATAAGCTAAGTAAGGGAGCTACATCTGCCAACAAACTGCTATACAGTTTGGCAGTAGTAAAAAGTATTGTATACGGTTTTTGTCACTTAATAAACACTTTTTCATTTCATTTCATTCATAGTATATTTATAGAAAACATACGTACGTACAAAAGTGTTTTTTATAAAAGACGCTATATCTGGACAGAGTTAAACCCTTATCGTATTAACTGAGCCTTCGACTTCGAAATACGTAGCCATATAATTACGTATTCCTTCGTAGTGAATATTAAAATGTAGGAGTAATTACATGTTGTCTAATAATAGCCTCAGTATACCTCCTATGGTAGTAGGTACCTCTACCATGAGTTTTTTTTACGTAAACTCGCTAGCGGTAACGAAAAGCAATTTTACGGCAAGCTGGTTTCACAGCTGTCTGTCATGTCATTAACCTTAACGGCAGAGACTGTAAATTAAATAAATATTTTTTGCTTAGAACACTGTCTGAGGAAATGTGGATAGGTGACACACCTCTGCTAACCCTTCAGTGTACTGGCAAGATGATACTTATAAGCTACCTACAAAATACCTCATAATGTATATTTATGGTACGATCACTATGGCAATTAAAGGGTTACACTAAGAATTTCATTTTTTATGTAAATCTTTGTGGGTACGCATAATATTAAAACCAAATCATATTCCTGTTGAGGCCATTATCAACATTAAAATGTAAATAAAAAACATTTATAAGCCACGGTTAAATGTCACAAAATATATTTCCACTGAAAATAATGATTACAATGGAAATGTAGACACAATGAATACAAATTAACAATACCTTATCATGACGTCAGGAGTGAACCAATATATAATAGATGACGCCTTTCATTATCCATTAATACCATAGGCATACTACTTACTAAGGTAGTTAGGTGGACACCCTGTGGTTTTAGCAGGTAAGAGTTTGCATACCCCTCTACCCGCCCCAGGACGGAGGAAGTCCATGAGGATTTCCCCAGAAAATAAAAGGCATACTACTTACTAGAAGCGACTCAATGAGTCCTTGTAACAAAGATCACTTTTGCCTACGCCTTCGGAGATTACACGCATAAGGATACACATTATTAAAACAATCATAGGTTGTACTTAGTCCGAGGTTTACTGATTGGGGTGGCAAGCAATACAAAGAAGCAATGTTGTGGTGCTAGCTACGCATATCATTTTGCTAGTGGTATAATAATATACTACAATCTTAAACCTCAACTTAGACGAGATCCACCTGTGGTCAATGGCATCAACACTCTTCACATCATCAGCTAGTATATTATTATACCATGATAAGTAGTAAGCTCGACTCGCATTAGACACAGTCATACAAACATATCACAATACCATTCAACATATTATCTAGAACATTAGCGTATCGTGTGCGAAATACACTTTTGGGATCATGTAGGGAATTCTGCGTACTTCACAGGATATCTGAAGATATACATCGGGCTATAATAGAAGAGTCTACACAAGTATATAAAAATTGAACATATAAACGTTGGCAGTACGCCTTAATTGCTTAGAAATCGGAATTCGAATTTGTTTTCGGAAATCAATTGTTAACCGACTTTTTTTTCATTTTTCGTAATAGATGGTAAAACTTAGTAATACGCGGAAGGGTGTATGTTTTTCGGAGTATTTTCTTGCGTTTGTTACTTGAACATATAAACGTTGAGACGCAGGCCTTAATTGCTTAGAGAAATATACGGGTTTGCTTAGCTTACACCCGCATCTCCAAGAAACACACGACAAAAAAGTTACCTTACCTTTGTATTAAAATTTACAGCTTGATAAACTTATAAACTTAGTGTTGTAAAGTTAAGATTTAAGAAAAGTAGATATTTCCCCGGGTTTAGGACACCACAGGGGCCTAAATTGGTGGTATTACCATACTTAGCAAAAGCTTTAGAAGATAGATTTCATGTAGGTAATAATTATATGATGAAGGCAAGAAGTTTATTTTAGTCGGTACCTATAGAAAGAATACATACATACTAATAAATTACTTTGAATAAATTTTATCCGATGATTTCTTATACGTTCGTCCCCAATTCCGCTCAATCACGACTAATTATGGCTGTTGAAATGAGAAGGTTAAAAAAACCAATGATTATAATAATTATAATTATCACTTCAAGAAATATATAATTAGTATATACAGGCTGTTTAAATCTAATTCCAATATTTTATTTGTCCTTACTATTATAATTCCTCTAACCTGCATTTTTTTTTTCATTAGCCTAATTAGCGTCCCACTGCTGATAAAAGGCCTCGCCTCTGAGCTTCCAAATCCCCCTATTCTCGGCTAGCTTAACTTGCATTATAAATGTGAAAAACTTTGTTAATTTCTTACATTTCATTTGAAGTCCCTTTTATTCCAGTAACGAAGTAGTGAAACTTTCACAGTGTAACGCGGACGAAGTCGCGCGAAATCTAGTGTTATAATAAATACATTATCACATCACTCTTAATATTATAAAGGTAAAAGTTTGTGAGTGTGTTTGTTACTTCTTCACGATCATACGGCTGGACAAATTTTGATAAAATTTGGTATCGAGGTAGCTGAAACACGGGATTTACACATAGGATACTTTTTATCCCGAAAAATGTAGCAGGTAACAACGCGGGGCGTGGTTAGTATAATATAATTTATGTTTGCCAGTGGCAAGTTTTCGTGTCATTACCTCAATAATCCTATTACCCCGGTTACGTAGGACAGTGTAATCTTCACGATATATGTGGCAATAAACTCACCCTTATTGACTTGACCAGTAAATTTACGGGGCGATTAGCTTAGAAGCTAAGTTTCAGGATTAAAGGTAAGTACTTGTATGACCTTCTTTTGTTTTTAGTTACAGAACAAAACACTATCTATTTCTATGCAAAGCTCAAACAAGTTGCTTGAGACGTTGAAATAGCGTCGGTTTGATAAATCGTAATAGGCTTGTCACCACTATTGGACTAATGATAAATGATTAAACATCTTTCAAGCACCTCTGTCTAACCTTTTAGGGATTGGTGTCGTACTAATCGTCGTGATTGTAGGGACGTACGTATAATATATAACCGAACCAAACCGAAAGAGGCAGCGTTGGCAGGCCTCCCACCACGTGGACCGACGATATCGTCGGAGTTGCGGGCAACCGGTGGATGCAAATGGCAAGTTATCGTTCATTTTGGCGCTCTAAGGAGGAGGCCTTTGTTCAACAGTGGACGTCTTCCGGCTGATTATGATGTATAATTATACCTCTACAGGTTTAAGGTTCTAAGTGTCTGTGGTCTGGAGATTACTGTAAGCCGCTTAACTCATTAACAGGCAAAAAGGCCGTTTTAATTATGACTGCTTACCCAGAGTACTTAGACTTTGGGCAAGGAATGACAATTTTTATTTAAGTCTAGTTTTGAACGATCAGAATTTTTACTTCCTAAGGGTTTAAAAAGTATGGATTCAATATCAATATTTGTGGGACGATAAAGAGTATATTTTCATTAATCTATGTCGTAAGAGTGACAAAATTAGTGTGAGTCTGTTGAACGGCAATGTGCTCACAATTATATACGTGGCAAAATATAAGTGTGCTTTTGTTTTGCACTTAGGTACGTCATTTCATTGAAGCGACTTGTGACAACGTGCCATTTATTACACGACTACCCAAAAAAGGGGTGTAATGTTTTCAGGGTTCATGTATTTTTGTTTTTTACGTTTGAATTCGTTTTTTAAGATGGAAGTCGTGTTTTTTTTTAATTGTGATGTTTTCTTCGTCTTTACAAGTTGCTTGACGCTGCAATTATAGTAAATAATAAATAAATACCTTTGATACTTAAAGAAACTTACCTACATGATAATAGCTAGGCCATGTCTTGATAACACTAAGGTAACTTTCTGGAGAAAATAAAATATAACTAAGAGTCGGTTACCGCCCCAAAATGGCGGTATCAGAGTAATAAATGTCACTGTGATGGATGCTTCAACATTAAGCTATACAGCACTATGGTTTCTCTATGAAAATACGTTTTACTTGCCAGTATTGTAAATACAATTCCAGCAATTTTGTCACTTCACGGAATCTTGTAGGAATTCCATTCATCTTCTAGAAAAGTTTCATGTCGGGCGCCAAAATTCCATGTCTGATTTACTAACAATCCAAAAGACTTGTCAACAAATCCGTGGTCTTTAGGTACTCCTTTGGAAACCGGACGTGTTTTATGAAGGTAAGTATGATGTAAGTATGTGATAACACACAGAAATATAATAACTAATTGACGACTTGGTTGGCGGAGCGGCTAAGGTAATGGACAGCTGAATTAAGAGTTGCGGGTTCGATTCCCGCACGAGACAAACATTCGTGTGATCCGCATATGTTTGTTCCGAATCTGGGTGTTTGTGTATATGATATTTCATGTCTGTGACACGCACTCGCATTACAGGTGAAATTTCTAGTGTGGGGCGATGTTTTTTTATGATATTTTTGTTTTGATACCGTATTGCTTAAAGAAACGTTTTATAAATTTGTTTGTGTCGTCACGTTAATTTTATAGGAGCGCAATGTTGCACAAGCATACACACAAAAGATTTGTACCTACATACTTCTAGCCTTACTGGAATTAATTGCTGAGAGTATCAAAGGTTGCCTTTTCCTACGTCGTGAAGTTGTTAACAGAAAAAAGGTTTTCACTGTCTTTGTACCCTATATCTGTTTTATATCTAAAAGTAGAGATGCGGATAAGTTGGATTTAGTACATGTTAAAACGGTGATCATCGATCACTTACAGTAAAGATTGATCATTGAATTTGAATGACGTTCTCTTTAAAGACGAAAAAGAATATGATATATTTATCGATATTTTATAATTTGATTACTAGATTATTTTAGTATCATACTAGCTGCGCCCCGCGGTGTTACCCGCTACATTTCAGGATAAAAGCTTATGTGTTAATCCAGAGTGTCAGCTACCTCCATACCAAATTTTATCAGAATTGGTCCAGCCGTTTGAGCGTGAAGAAGTAACAAACACACTCACAAACTTTCGTCTGTGTAATATTAGTGTGATTTGATGAGAGTAATAAAGCATTAGAATTGATTCGTTATGTTTAGCTAGTTACTACCCATATATGCACATGCATTTACACTCAACACAGAATAAATTGAAACCCGCAAACCCGAACAAAGCCAAGTGCTATCAACAACACTAATTACTACGCGCCGCAATTATTTGCTGAATCAAACAACTCGGACAAACCATTCACATTCACCGATAAACCAACATCCCTAAAACCAACATCCCTAATCAAAATAGTACTAAGCGCTAATCGTTTTGTATCCTACAGAGTATTAATTAATCCTATTCACAGGTGTCAAGTGAAGCTAGTACGTAGCTTCAACACATCCCAGAGTTGTAACGATAAGCCCTTTGAGGGCTACTTCTGTTAATTGAATGCGCTTTGTGATACGAATGGCAGATCAGATGTTGAAGTAGATTGACGGGGATATCATACAGGGATTATTGTTGTGGTGATGTTAGTTTCATCAGCAT
The DNA here is from genome assembly GCA_905340225.1 of Abrostola tripartita. Taxonomy (NCBI): domain Eukaryota; kingdom Metazoa; phylum Arthropoda; class Insecta; order Lepidoptera; family Noctuidae; genus Abrostola; species Abrostola tripartita. Next base: position 6,953,491 of record HG996504.1, read on the forward strand.
TTGCCATCGAAGATTGATGATGGCTTCGAGTAACTCGCATACAGTGCAATGTTGGTGTTATGGTCTTAAGCTGACTGAACTTTAAGTTTCTATTTCAGATGGATTGAAAGTGTTGAGCTTTTTTAAAGGAGTCTTTTTTTCAGTAGCAGCGGTTTTGACATCGATAAGCTTGAACTTATAATATGCGGTGATGAAGTATTGTAGGGTAAACCTGGATGAGTTTGGCATACCTAGGACTACAACGAATGTAATAGTTTAAGGAGGGCACAACTTGCGATCACCCAGATACCCAGCAATGAGAATGATATGTAGCTGATGATAAAGCTTTAGATTTTTAGATTAGATTAGTGATGATGATGTTTTTGGACATGATCAGCTATTATTGCATCTTGGGTGTTAGGGGGGTGCAACTAGAGAGCTTCCACGAGTGACGACACTTAAAAACGTCCGGCGCACCCTGAACGGTCAACCTCGCCACCATCTTTGTTGACTGACCAATCTCTACAGCACGGCATGACCTGTTTCCATGAGACAATTGGCTCATACCGATGCGGAGAAGAAAATACAAGTTAAGTAAAGACGTATATTAAAACAAAAGCATCAATGCCTAACATATTTCTACATAGATCTCGTTTGAGGTGATTCAATTTCGATAACTACCTACTCAATGAAAGCCAGGCAATAATAGCAACCAATTAATTAAATATCGGGTCTAGACATCTCGAAAACAATTCAAAATGTTAGTATTCAATTCAATTACTAACAATGAAACGTAAATAACAATGGGAGTAATGAAAACGAGGCTGATTTTATAACGATTCAGAAGGAAACCAAAACCGATTAAAAGTTTATCATAATCCGTTTCCAAAATAAATTAAATATTAATTCGTGTTTCAATTTACTGCGACACTTTTATAGTTTAATATAGAATATTGTAAAACAGTACCTTTAGTCATTTGTTCGTAATTGTTTCATTGTTATATTTTATTACTAAGTGGATTTTAATGTTGTGTGTGTTAATAGTGAACTATTCATAACATAATTCCACGGCTTATATTTCCAAAACGGAAAGTTACCAATTATGATTTAAGTCCCAAAGTAATAGGGGGCCAGCCTCCGAAAATCTAGACTTCGTGCTAGGGAATTTCGTAATGGGATAACCCTACTAGCCCTACCCGGGAATCGAATGAAGTACCTCATGTTAGGCGACCACTAGACCAACGAGGTATTTACCTAATCGTTATAAATATTTAACTTGTAAAGTATATCCAATATCTATACCGAACTCTTTATATTCATTTTACTTTCGCCTCACCTTTGCAAACAAAATTACCATTTTGTTACAAAAATGAACAACACCTAAGTTATGTAGCCAAGTTTTTCGATTTTTCTTACTTTCTACTTGAGAATATACAAGCAACTACTTAAGGAGTAGTTTCGAGTTGTTTGAGATGAGTTAGCGTCGCGTATCTTTGTAAGTGGAGAAGGCTCAAGCAGAAACAGTACCTACCTACCTCGATGTATTCACAAACTAAATATAAATAATAAAAATAAAATAAATTTTATGATAAATATAATTTCTACGATATAATATAATTATATAAATTCAAACGTAGGTAGTCATTATTATTCATTTTGTCGTGTTGTTGCAAAAAGAGCGTATCAGGAGTATTTTTTAAGATTTCACAAAGTGTTCATAGATTTTTATCATATCTTGTTTTCATGTCTTGCCAAATGGTTGTCGAAACAGTGAAATTTTAATATATTGAAGATATTTTAGTTTTATGCGAAAAATCTGCCCATGAACGGTTGATCGATTATTTTTATTTAGGTCAATAAAATTTATACATTTACGTCTCTATAACCAACTGGTTATTCCCCAATCAGCGATCAAACACTGCTTTCTTCCAAGACAGCACAAACCTCATTTATTGCTTCTCCAATTCGAAATAGGGGTGGAAATCTTGTGAGACATTACATTTACAATCGGATTCGCAATAAAAGGTGAATCGTTAAGTAAGACAAGCGATTTAACGCGCGAAGAGATATCCCGATAGCTGATTGGGCCACGTTTGTACTCTTGATTGAAGCCTTGAATCCCGTTGGGAAAGGTTAGGCATTTTTGTTAAGAAATAATGGGGAAGGTACATGAAATAGGTGCTTTGGAATCAGTTACCTACGTAGATCAAAAAGTGATTGGATACTTTAACTAGCTCAATGGGATTAAGGATTATCTAGGGAAAAAGCCCTAGCTACCTTTTCTCGAAGTTACTACTTTAGATGCTATTCCTAAAGGTTTTATTCGGGACAAGCCCACCACCGTGCCTATCATTGTAACTGCTGTAAGCCAGGATCCACAATGATAACCATTAAGAACCATCGAGGCAATGAAGCGCGAGGTGTCCCAGAAAAATGAAAATGAACCCGCATTAAATTATCATATAAGGATATATAGGAGAATATATTCCTTAATTGTGGACTATTACTTTTTGTATTGTAGATAAAAAAAAGCCAAACGTCAACAGAGCAGTTCCCAATACTGATCACCAATGAACCAAAACATACATACTTGATCCACGTACACACGTGCCGACGAAGGCTGTATCAAATGAAAATAGGAATCGATCGAACATTCCCGTAAATAAACTGTGACGTTTATTGGTCAAGGCAAGATGTTATGCAACTTTATTGTAACTTGAGCTGCGGTTAAGTGTTTGTGCTGTCGTGTAAATCATTCGGTCTATTCCTGTTTACTAGATACTGACGTCATAATAGGAAGCTGAAAATGTGTTTGGTCAATACTGACGACATAAGATGGGAATAGAATGCTGAATATCGTACCTTGAAAATTAAAGGGCATTAACTCAAAATTTTGAGTTAAGCCACTTTAATTCTAAATTGAATCGCAAGTGTGAATTGAATGGCTTCACTCAACATTTTGAGTTACGTCACTTTAAGACCCGATTGGCGCAGTGGCTAAGCGATTGGACTGCTGCGCAAAGGGTTGCGGGTTCGATTCCCACACGGGACAAAAATTTGTGCGATCCGCAGATATTTGTCCCGAGTCTGGGTGTTTGTGTATGTGATATTTCATGTTTGTGAAACGCACCCACGATACAGGAGAAATTCCTAGTGTGGGGCGACGTTTTTTTATAAAAAAAAAAAGTGCGATATGTGTTTCTGTTTTTAGCTGGCATTGCTATCCATCTTCATGTTTTCCTAAATGTATATCAGAAAGACGCAAACTTGCGTAGGTCTGCCTTATATTTAGTGGTCGTTAAATCGTTGAAATTCGACCATCAATGTATTAATTTTTGTTTTCTACTCTTCTTCTTTGTATAAACTTTAGCAATAGTATGCGAAATGTAACACTCCTCCGTGCACCAATATGATTAAAATGATGTAAGTAAATAATAATATAATATGATCCATTATTCATCTGAATCTCCGATCTAATAAACGCATTCACGACACAAAATATCCTAGTGTAGTTTAGTAGTGTAGTAGTCATTTTATTACCAAAACAGTATGACTTTTGTTTGTTTCAACGTTGAAATAATATTATTACCCTAAAAGGTTTCAATGTTTAAAGGCCATCAGTTTTAAAATATTGTTGAAGTTTATAGGAACATGGACACTGTAATAAATTCCATCGTAATAACCTGTATTTCATGACTCAACTTCGTAATTATGAAATATTGCCGTTGAACGTTTCGATCACAATTATTTCCTTTAACAAAAAACCTGTATATGGGAACTACATTCGCTAATTAACTGTTGAGTGGTTGTAAGTAATGAAATGTTCCCTATCGTACCGTTCTTAAATTTATTACTGGTAATAATTAAATACAAATATCAACGGTAGTAAATTAAATAAATTATTGACTGAGGAATACAGGCAAATAAGAGCAAATTAATTTATGTGTGAGTTTCTGTTTACATGAATACGAGTATTCTACATGGAGCGACTACCTGTATAACCTTCACGATCCAATTACTGTGTAATACGGTACATGTAAGTTCAACAACTGTACTTAACATATTACTGACACTTCACTTTATTAGGAATTATTACAACATTCAAAGATAAATAATAATTTATTCAAATAGCTATTGCACCGTAATGCTATTCTGACCGAATTTCGGTTACAGCGTTCTTAGCTGAGACTAATCAACTATGCCGGAGATTTTATAGTGCACAAATAAGCGTGCAGACACAGGTGCCTCCTATTCCCTAACTCTCATAGTCCGATGGGACAATAGACTGACACGACCGGGGAGAGTTCAGGCGCAGAGCCAACGGCTTAAAGTACCTTCCGAACATGTGAAAATGGTCACTCATCACAAGACTGACCGCGGTGAGCACGGCTTAACCTCGCAGTTTGTTTTATCTGCACAGTAGGTAGCTACGTAGCTACGAGCCCCTCAAGCACGCCCCTCCTATTGCAACGTAACAAAATACTCAAGCAAGTCACTTGAAAATTCACTGGTCTGAAACTTCTCAATTTCCCGTGTTAATGAGCTAACAATTATAATGATTAGATGTAATTGGTCACAAATTGCCTGCTACCTACGCAGATCGTTAAGCAGGTCTCACTCAATTTACTTTTACTGTTCGCGTGGGAAGATACGACACGAATTTGTGAAGTGTTTAACAGTAATTTAGTCAACTTTTGAGGATAAATCTACCAATTCAGACTGTCAATTAAGTGTGAATCCAAACACAGTAATTATAGAGTTATTTTACTGAGTTAGAGAACAATGTGCTGATATTATCATATTAGTATACATTTTTACTTTATAAAATGAACTTAAATGTATTCTTGTGAACTGTAAGTATCTTTTAATGTAGTGTTTTTTCAAAATATTGTCTAATTCTTGAAGTATAGGTACTGTTCTTGCGATACTAGGAATTCAGAATAACACGAGTTCTCTGTAGGGATATATAGGTATACTTGTGTTGTACGAAATGTACGTACTTTTTACTGATAAGTACTTTTAATACCTACACAGTACGAATGTATAGAGCACAATTTAATGTCCTCCTTACCATGAGGTCTTAAAGCACAACATTTTTTGTTGTGGAAGCGAGACGCCGCGTACGCGTAATGTAGTGCGGCGCGCGGCGTCTCGCTTCTACAACGTAACACTTCCTGCAATGCAAGCTCGTATTGAGGTACCTGAACCGCTGTGATTATCTTAAATACTTTCCAGTCCTTCCAACTGACCCAATAATATACAATACATTACTATAAACTGCAACTTTCGTTGCTCTGAGCATCAGATTCTAGATTCAATTCCGTTGAGTTAGGTGATTCAAGGAAGGGAGTCTGGACGAGTGCCCGCGCAATGATCAAACGTTCGCTCCGTATTAAAATAAAAGTAATGATAGGTACGCATATAGTTACGTTAACTTCCTTCCTGTCATTCTCTTGCAGTGAAAAGTGCTTACATCATCGTATGTCAAGTAGAGTCTAGGTGAGCCTTCATAAATGGGAACTCAATATTTTAGTCCGGGTTCTCTTCTTGAGGCCAGTTAGCCTTAGTGACAGCCCTTAAAAGTCCATCGATCGCTGTTGACCGACATAATTGGAAATAGTCCGCCAAGGTCTAAGCTTTAATTAAGGATCCCTTGTTTTATTGTCTTAGGTCTGCGTAGATAAAAACTAGAAGCAAAAGTCGTTTTACAGAAAATAAATCATTTACTTTGAAAAGCTTTTACATCAGAAATGACTTGAAAAAAGTTTTTATCTAAAAATACGGAGTGTGTAGTTACAGTTTTATTTTTTTTTACATTTTATTTTATGTTACTTAGTGCTATGGTATGGCTACCATGATAGAAGCCTCCAAACCTGACATAGATTAGTTGTCCATCAATCATTTTTAGCAACAAGTTGACCGATTCCAGGTAGTGTTTTCACACGTAAACGCGAAACATTAAAGTGCAGTCTAATGATGACGTCACGTAACTCGCCGCTCTAATTCTTTTCATCCATCAATTTCAAAGGACGTCCCAATATTGTGCTCACAGTGTAATTGAAAACAAACTGTGGACGGAACTAAGTTCCCAAAACTTTTGGGATGATCAATTGCCTCCGTTGATTTAGTTAAACCTTTTTATTACCCAACTTGACGATCTACGATCGGTCATTCGTTCAGCGAAATTGTGTACGGACTTTTATTAAAGGTCTTAAAACCTTCGTCATTTTATGTTTAAGTCCCAACTGTAAAAGATCCAGATTATGGGATGAGACCGCACTTATTTATCTTGAATTTTGTGGTAATAATAGCGCTGAAGTGGACTTTTTCATTTTACTGTCTTACTTTGAAATAAGGGTAAGATGATTGATAAGAGAATATCTAAAGATTTATTATTGTTAAGCCTGTAGGTAGCTTCAAATTACCTATACCTATTATGTAGGTTGCTCTTGTATTTTTTGAATGATTTATGTAAATTTGTCTATTGCACACCCACACCACCACTGTATAAGTAATATGTAATAGGAAGCGACCCTATTGTCATTAATTATCATGTGCTCTAACTTAGTGGCAAATAGCAAAATTGATGAAGAAAATACACACAAATGACATACTAAAAGTTATAATGCTGGTATTAAACCCCAAGGATATAAATTCGTTCTGTAAACCACTTCAGAGCCTGTACAATATAATTTTAAACATACCTATTTGATAACCCTGTTATATTAAATTACACAGGCTATACAAACATAAAAAAGTTCCACCTGCCCTCTTACCATGAACTCTTAAAGCAGGACATTATCCGTTGTGGAAGCGAGACGCCGCTACGTGCAGTGTAGTATGGCGTCTCCCTTCCACAACAGAAAATACCCTGCTTTAAGAGTTCATGGTTAGGGCCCTGTTTCCCAAAGGTACAGACCGAGACCACGGATTTAGAATTCCTACGAACCTCGCATACATCTTATGCCTGACATCTCTGTCTTAAATAGAATTAATTTACCTGAATCTTATATTTACTTTTCTTGGAAGCAATTCCTACGTAATTGAATTAAACTCGCTCCATTTAAGTGAACAGTGTCGGTCTCAAGCGATTTTAAATGTATACAATACTTGGAATCAGAGAATTATTGTTCAACTAATCGTTGGTACAGTCTTCGATAAAAGTAGCTGTACATTTATTGTTTTAACATACCATCCATTAAAGTACATAATAATAAACCTTAAGTATTATCACGACGATCGTAGACTTCATTTAGACTAGTAATTGAACTGTAAAGCAATATACAAGTCACATTATGTATAATTATGCATTACGTTACGTAAAAACCGTAACGATGTATTTGCTCTGTCAGTCACATCAAACATAACCTCTGTCCCCTTGAGTGGAGTTCCGAAAATACGCGCTCCGATAATTTGTGTATTTTACGAATCAAAAACGAATGGGATGTCAATAAATTAACGTCTATGCAATTGATATGGATTATGATTGAAGGATTAACATATTAAATTCATGTATCATTTACAAAATATAGATGAAACGCGGTAATTGAATTGCTACCAAATTATTTTACCCTGCATTCTTCATTGGGCCTATTTTCAGTAACCTCTAATAACAGAATACACTGCCTCGTTGATCTCGTTGTCGCTAAGCGCGAATTCTGAGCATGAGGTCCTGGGTTCAAATCCCGGGCTGGGCAAAGTATTATGGGGTTTTTCCATTAGATAATTATCAGTAGCAGCACGGAGTCAGTATTTGTGCCCGGTGATGGCATTAGACTCCCCCATAACATAACTGGCGAAATATGGGTATACTATGCCTCGCCTGTCCCTTCAGGAAATACAGGCGTGATAATATCTATTAACAGAACGTAAACAAACCAATAGTCGTTTACCTTCGCCCCTTATTATCCCTACCACGTCCTATTCTTATACAAAACTTTTCAGTACAATTCCAGGGTATTATCGGACCACAAACAATTTCCCTCACGATTTACATTTAATTCGGCGGCTTTAGTATATTTAGGCCAGCCTTAAATAGATGGCACGAAGCCAGAATCGTACGGTGCTACCACTGCTAAAAATAGCTGCTAACTTGACGGTGTAAATGGGATGTAGGAAATCACAAAGCTAAGCCAATTTTCTCACGTCCACTCTGCCATTTTCATTTCTATGAAGCAGAAGGTAAAATATCTCGTAAATTCAGGTATGCTCGCTAAAGTAGCTGATAGTATTCTCGTTGAATTTGTGGGAGTTCTATACGCTGGTGAGATGACACAGTGGAAACATAATTCTATCATTCAAGATTTTTACAGACATTTTTATCTAATAGGTCGTACTTAATATATGTTGTACTTGTAATGTATCTTATCTTCATATGTCACATAGCTTTTACTTCTAAAAATGTTCAAGTAGAGCTCCTTCTAGGCAAGCATGCATCATCATTAACTGTGTCTAACTTGCCAACGAAATTGTCACACACAAGCTTATGAAGAAGGCATAAGACGTATTATCTAATGTAGGTGTGTGATTTATATTATCTTTTTTTTAATAACCTAAAGTAAAACCTAGATCCATATTTTTATAATAAAGATGGTTTTGGGCTTAACTGCCGGGCCGCGAGCCAAGTATCGCTGACTGCCGACAACAAATGCTACAAGAATCAATCCCAATTTCCCGGTACATCGTAACCGGTGCGGGTCAGCAATCGTGTGGAAACTGCAATCGGGCAGAACGTAATTAAGTAGCGACAAGTCGAGCATAGCCGGATATACCTATACAGCCCCTTTACTATGAACTCTTAAAGCAGGACTCTTCCGTTGTGGTAGCGAGACGCCGCTACGTGCAGTGTAGTGTGGCGTCTCGCTTCCACAACGGAAAATAACTTGCTTTAGGAGTGCATGGTATGGGCTGGTAAGGAATAGAAGTCTTTTTGCGCATGTAACACTAAAAGAGTTAGACTTTTAGAAGTAGTGTAGTTTTTAATTAAAAAGACATTTAATCAGTCTGAGCGAGGGACCAACTACACTTATTTAGCTGAATTCAGCAATTTTCATTGTACTTGTTTGTACAAGGAACACTAGCTATGCTATTCTGAAACACAAAGCTCACACCGATGAAAAACGCAAATAATATAATTGTCAACCTTTCATAGCGATAAATTTTACACAACCTATTTGGCACTTAATACTGAACTAAATTGGATTGCGCATATAATTATGTTTACAATGCACAGCTTTTGGTTCGGTAATAAGTGTTATTCACGAGGCGTAGTGGCAGTTTGCAATTTTAGATAGTCGCACTCCACACAAATGATTAATAAGTAGTAATTAATGCACTACCGACTTATGCCTCGTATAACAAATAAAACTTAATAAATTAATTGATTGAGAATGCTTCATTGCATTAAAGGTTAGTGTAAAATTGATTAATTCATTTTTAAAATGATATGAAAATCTGTTTTTGTAAACCCATTTGCTTTAATAAAATCATTTATTTATTTATTAAGAAGTACAGGTAGATTTGCAGCCGAGTTTCCGATATCTGTTAATTTTACTAAACATGCTCATTACTTACATACACGACATTAAAAGGTTGTTAATTACCTAAAGTTAATTCTCTTAACTCTTGTTGATGACATCTCACTCACATACAAGTAATTAAACTATACGACTCAAAACCCAGTTAAGTTGCAAACAGTATTGACCAATCAGCGAGCAACATTGTGAGACAAGGCCTTAGAGCGATGACGTCATAGTAACTCCAACACACTCGAGCAAGTTAGATTGTGTTGACGCTTCAATTAGATTATATTACAAGTTCAATTGTCCCTGAACCTTGACATTTCCGAGTATGACTCAATTTGCGGGCTTTACGAATAGAATAGAATATTCTTTAGTTCACCGTTATGAATTTGGTACAAAGTAATTTTATAAATAAAAGAATAGGATAGAATACAATAGGCGGTGTTATTGCCGAAAGCGATATCTTCCAGAAAACCTTACAATGGACGTTGTTATGGATGGAGATACTTTTTGTTTACTGGTTACTACGTATTCCTGAGTTGTAATAATATCAATTACATATATCTACAGATTACACTAATTATTTGTACCATGCAGAGATCGAACGCGACGCATAAATTGATTGGTAATTAGCAACAATTAAACAAGCGTTGACTAGCATTCTGGCACCGATAAACTGAGCTGCAATCGTCCCAAAAGCTAACGACGTTAAATTTTGATTCCAGTAAATAAAGCCTATACCAGGGATGCCAAACCTTTATGGATCAACGTGCCATATTTTCTAAAGAAAATAATGTTTAATGAGGCTTTAAAAGTATAAAAACATAATCACGATGTGCCTAGATGGCAATAGGTTCGCCCCCTATCACATTGGGACCTAAACGTAACTGGCGGAATGTGCGTATAACCTCTGCCTACCCTTTAGGGAAATACAATGTCACGTTGGTTTTTTTATGTAGTGTGCCCAAAATATTTTGTCGCGTGCCATTGGTTTGACATCCCTGCCCCCTAGCCTATACAAATGAACTAGGACCCGTTAGAAATACGAGTCGCGTATCACCATGATTGGTGCCGGGAACTCGGTGCCAAAAAGCTACGAATGCACTGTTCAATTTATCTGTTGTCACCTAGATTGGCTAGTGTGAGATTTAGTGAAACTGTTGCTAATAAACAGTACGCGCATCACTAGGCTGGGTTGAAGTTAGTTACGTGTAATAAATTACGAGCGGCTTTGTAGTCGTATAAGTGTGTTTAATCGTTTACGTAGCATTAAAGTACCTAAGCTGTAAACAAATAGGTATTTAGAATTAAAAGTAAAGCTTATCATTGTTATGCGAGGATAACTGCCGACGAATCGTCATGCAGCTTGGCTGACTATAATTTTGTAATTGTTTAACTTAATGTGTATTAAATAATAACCCTCCTTCGGGCGCAGTCGGGTAAAAATTGCGAAACTAATAAATAATATTAAGACACATGCGAGAATATGGGAAAGCCAATGTCATGTACAGAGTAAATGTGCGTAAACTGCGTTTTGTAGCTAGTGTGGAGTTTACTTGTATGCTTAGAGACATTGTGCATTGCCTACGTGTCCGATAGGTGTTGTAGGTATTTCTGCGTATTGTCATCTCTGAGCTCAAAGCCATAATTGCTAGTGGCTGCGGTCAGTATTTTGGAGATTTGCGTGTTGTGTTTTTGACGACATGCAGTTTTATTTTCGATGATTGCATTTGTATTGTTAAAGTTTGGATAGTGTTAACTCAACGGTAGCCAACATTAGTTAAACGACGAGCATGCAGACAAGTTATATTATATGTTTTTACACGTTTAATTGCTAGTGGAATTGTTTTATCATGTACTACAATGTGTATGTAGGAACTTACGTTACCCGAACTCTTAACAATTTCCTTAAAAGCAAAAAGCGATATTAGCTTTAAAAAAAACTGAACTGCACATCGTGTCGAATGGTTCGTCACATATTAACCACATACTAAAAGGCTTCGCTTACGCAATGTACTGTCGCGATACCATGTATGTATGTGAAGAACCATCTCTATGCTATAGTCTCAGTAAAATTATGGTACAACTGTACACTAGTTAGAACCCAATCCAAGAGCTTACGTCTTACTAACGCACAAAGAAATACCTCTAAAACAATATGAGCTTTTCGACCTAGACAAAAACAGAATCCTCAGTCTAGCAACATCACGGCATTCAAATGAATTCATCTTTCTCATAACGTTACGTCCCATTTACAGACAAAGCAATGCCTAGAAATACGTCGTACCTATTTTCATGTTGATTTTATTCTCAGTACAAGAGAAAAAGATATCTTGGCAGTTTTATAGCGGCATCGTAGGACAATGGCACGAATACTAATTTCGGTTTAGAGTCGAGCTATTTATTTTCAAGAGCCGGCTAAACAAACTTTAATTGTGTTTAACAAATAAAAAATTAGTGAGACATTTGTTGTTCGCGTAACAAGGTAAGTAAAATTGTAATGAAACTTTTTTATTTTTATCTCAGGTTTAATAAATTTAACGTGAATTTAGCTCTCTGAACACTCCATCAAGGTGCTCTCAATATCTTTATTGCGACATAAGCAATATTATTGCTAAAGAAGAGTTAAACGTTATATTTAAAGTATAAACAACAAACATTGACATGAGAGACGAAAAACACTTTGAGCATTCCTCAAACGGTATTCGTTTAGCAATTATTTTACATATAAAAGTAAATAGAGGTAAACAAAATGTTCTAGAATTCTCGGAATCCAAGAACGAGTAGCGAACAAGATTGAAAACGTTGTACTGTACATACATAGATATACTGTATTTCCCATTACTTCTAATTAAATTGGTTGTGGGCTCAGAGCCGGTTCACCGTTCTACACGCAGGAAAGCTCGGACTTTTTTGGTCCTTATTTACGGAAAGTTTCGTGAGCTGGGTCGCATAAGTGGTTAACAACGATGGTATCACAACATCTACATGTGCGTATACTTTATAATGGTAAGTTTATATTGTTTTAAAGGACTAATGGGTTAAAAAAGGTAATAGAGTTTTGAAATTTGTAATTTAAAACATCTCCTTTTTTGTATTTAATAGGTGTGCGTTTGCCCACAATTCACCTGTCAATAATGCTGGAGCGCGCCCATCTAATAAAAAAATCTTAAATGTTTTAGTTTGTTATCAGGTTAGGTACTTTACAAGGCTAAAGTTTCAGTTCAACTAAAGTTGTATGATTAAACAATGAGTCCGTTAGTATAGACGAAATAATCCATTTTGAATAACTAAATTATCTCAAGATAAAATATTTAAAATAGGTAGACACTTTGGCGCTGTCTTTACTAAGGCTACAGAGACATCCTATATTCATGATCCCCAATTAGAAAACATAAGACAAAAGGTACGTATGAGTATTTCAGACGTCCTAGCTTTGTTTTGGACTAACATACATATATGAAACTACTTTGTAACCTATTTCGTTGAAAATACGAATGTATTTATGTGTGTTTGGAAGAAGAAAACAACACATTTCTATTTCTATTTGGGTTAGGGCCGTTTTTAAGATCATTGTGTTCACTAACACTGTCAATCAATATTATTTAATGCAAGGACCAAATTACCTACAATCAACTCCAGAATTTCTGCGAGAGCTACCTACGACGCTTTATATGACTCATAAAGACAATCGCGAAACATCACATATGGTCTCCAAGGACCAACTTGAAGTCCGGCCCAAAATTTACCCCAGGGAACTGGTAACTGAATTTACCCAGACAATGAAGGATGTGGGAGGTTGAACCGTGCTAGAGTGCGAGCACACGAGTGATACTCTTTTGTTTTATGACGTAATTGTGGCGTGGTAGGGGTGGTAAAGTTGGACAACAATTTGCCATGTTTTAGATTGGGGTTGACAATATAACGTAGTATTATACAGGTTTGTGGACCAATGAGTGTCAAAAGGACTATTTTATGGGGCATATTATGATGGGTGATGGAATGCAAGGCTCCTGACAAGAAGCCACACAAGATAACCCTGCCTACTACTTTAGGAATTACAGGTGTGATAGTGTGTTCGTTGATCGGTCATAAAATAACCATTTAAAAGAGGTTTACGCAAACGACCAATAAAAGTATAACTCAAATAAGCTATAAAACTAATAGAAAAACAACTACTTAATTCGGAAATCCAAGATCAAAAAATTATTATCCAAGTTTATAACAAACTACATAGAATCTTTGAAGACTTGGCACAATTTCAAAGTCTTATTTGGGAGGCCCAAATATACCGTGATACATAAATGGTAATTCAAAACAAATTTATCTGTTATTTGAGAAAACAAGTCGTACTAAGTAATTTACTTCGTGATTTGGAAAGCTTTCATAAATTATACTTTATAAGCGGCCATTTCGTTTAATATTCTTTTTGTTGTAATTATCATTAGCTTAAATCCCGTGGCGCTAGAATATAAATAGTAAGACAAAAAAACTTAACATATCCCCTCTTTTTTATAAACTATGCTAAAACCTTTCTCAACCTTCAGTCTATTAACATCTCTATATTTTTGTCATGCAAACGACAGTAACAGGTATTATTTAATCAACAGTGTCATTTAAAAAAAGTTAGGGTATCAGGATTTAATTTAAAACAAAGATTTGACCATAATGCCACTCAGACCGTTACCAAACGAAAAAAAAATACTTGAAGACTGACTTTATTTCCAATGGTTGTAAAGGTACTTCAAGTCTAGCTGGACACGCAAGAGTATTATGTAAGCTATTGCACGTGAAATCAGATTAAAAAGCTGATTAAATCGAGATCAAAATAAAACCATTCAGCGGGCAAAGAAAACTTCTCCACCATGTAAAATCAAGATTGATCCTTAAAATCATACCTCGTAAAATTTGCAGTGAAACGCAAATGGACGAGAAACATTTTGCTGACATTTTCATTTTAAATTGAAGATCAAACTTGGTCCATCTGATTGTAGATTCCCCGTACACTGGAATCTGCTTCAACTTCACATAGCTTGTAAGTTCAGTCAACTATGTTGCTGGTCTTAGTTTTATTAGACCTTCATCTTGCGTTAGTGGATATGTCAGACTGTGGGCCATTAACCAATAATTTAAAGACACTACTTCTTCAAAATAATTAAAAAGAATTGAAATATAATTAAGATGAATTGAAGTCAAATTTGGGCGCTAACTTATTTTATTTTAGCATTTAAACATACAATGTGCAATAAGTCTATACTTTTATAAATAAACTGTATACATTTAAATATTTTTACCTCCAATACCGAGTCCGGATATTACATTAGTCTAACAATATTCTCCCAATCCCATAGAATCAAACAATGGATGTCATTAAATTAAACGGAATTGAATTTTCATTCTTAATGAATTGAGGGTTAGTAGATATTCAAAATCAACCGGAAAGGTCTAATTACGAGCCCGTAATAGTAATTAGCAGCCGAAATTCATCACAATACCGCCATCCAATTGCCAGAATAAAGTGGAGCTTCCCAACAACTGTTTGAACTTATTTTAATTGAATGTTCCAGTTTTAAAACATTTCGTTAAGTTGCCTTGATTTTTTAAATCGAAAATTAAATTAAAATTTTAAAATATAGCACACGAATGTATCATAAATAAATGATTTGATTTACAAATTGTATTTATCACTATCATTATAAAGACTTAATCGGGACAAATATCGGTCATATATCACACAAATATTTCTTTCCGTGCGGGGATCAAAACCTACCCTAATCAGCAACCCTCATCACTCAAAAGCGCACAGTAAACCAATCAATCCAATCATTTAACCAACGCACCATTTACCATAAAAAATGTCGACGTTCAAAATGGTAAGAGGTTGTTGGAATCAAATCTAAATTGCCACCAAAATAATAAAACCAAGTCTACGGCTAAAAATCCAGGAAAGCGTCCTTGGGTTGCAAAGAGCTGCATTTAAATTAATTCAGCCATTTCAGAGAAAAATGGTTACTATTTGCAAACAGCAACTACTGCTCAAATTGATGGCACAATTTATTTCGTTCGTAAAAGATTTATTTCGTTTGACCACTTCACTTATTGTCCGCGTTTTATTTGTCTAAAACTTTATTCTTCTACTTTGTCGACATGAGCTCTACTACGATATTAGCTTATGCAGAAGAAAAATGATGAACCCGTCAGCAAGTTGTTAGGAGAGTTTATTGCTTTTCTTTGTTTTCGTGAGGTTGTCTGTCTTATTTACTATATATTATACTTTATATACGGTTATACTCACGTGTGTATACGGGAATTCTCGACTAGTTTCAAAATCGAACGGAGCCCTTATTCATGAGCTGGTTACGCGGCAGACTCGCGAGCCGAACTATTATTAAAAAAATATGTTTTATTATTTTATTTTGTTATTAGTAAAAAAAGGTTGACTGTCCCCTTAATACGTAGGTATGTACTATCAATTTAATATCGTCAATTGTAGATATAGAGCCATTATAATTCACTACCAAGCATCCATGCCTTACACTAGGAATCCAGTACCCTAAGTGTGATACAAATCACACTTTAGGTACCGGATTCCTAGGTACGTACCTAAGCATAAAATATCACATGCACAAGCACATACGACTGGACTCAGAACGAATGTCCGTGGATCCTAATAAAAAAACATTGGTATCTTGTAGGCAACAAACCTGCCACCCTTGGCGTAGGAAGTACTTAGCTAATTTGCCAATTAGTCGTCAACAAATTCTAGCGAACAATAATTGAGATGTAAGCTTCAAAGCTCTGGCGCCATGGAGTTGCGACAACAATGAAACTTAGTTTGACCGTCGCAATGCACCGACAAAGTTACACTAATTGATAACCTTACTAGAACTTAATCTAAATTTTAATTGTATTTTGCGTCGAAAATACAAGGTCTACGTAAGCCATGTCAGGTTTTAACGCAGGTAACTGACGCATCACTTCAGTGGTTGGTAAACTGGCTTCGAGCACAACGAGGACACTAAACAATTTTTTATGTGTAATGTGTATACCTATATCACTTAATAATGTACCCAAAACATGAGACTTCGCTTAAGTCTTACACGCATCACCTTACTAACAGTATAAGAATGCACCAAGCTTTCATTCATAATCGTAACATATAATGAAAACCGTATCCTAATCCGATCAGTAATTTTTGAGAAAATCGCGACCATACATCTTTTCCTCTTTTTTTCGAAGTCCTTTAAAAATAGCAAGTAGTGGACAACCTACTAAAAAAGGTCTTTGCAATGCATAAGGATAGTCCCGAGAAAAAAAATAAAAAAAATATTAGGTCCTTGAAACTTCTAATCACTCAACGTGGCCTCAAGCTTAGTATCCAAGCAGAACGACTACGTCACGTCATGGACGCCGGGAGAAAATATTCATTAACAGCAAATATAATTAAGATGTACAACTCAAGCAATTTATTTGGCGCCGCACAGTCGCGTCATAGCGACATTTATCACGAGTATTGCAACGTCATTCAGTTTGTTATGGCAAATGGTGGACGCTTTCAGTAACTTGATTTACTAACTGTTACTTGAACCCCAGTTGTACGCTTTGATTTATTACCGGTGATATTAGGGGACGGATAACAAGGAAATTGAGATGTAGCAAATTGTTTACACAGTATTAAATTGAAATTACTTTTTAATATGTGTACTATTTATATATAATTTTCATCGAATTGAGAATTGTGGAAATATAAAGAGGAGGTCTTTGCTCAGCAGTAGGACACAGAACAGGCTAATTAAAAAAGAAAAAAATGAAATGTACTTCTGCGAAACGAACCACGATACAGAAGAGAGAGAGAGAGATAGATTTGAATACGTGACTGATTAAAGCCTTAGTTAGCACACGACTATAACAGAAGATACAGCAAATGTACAACGAATACAATGGGCATTATTATTGTACCACTGCAGGGCAAAGGCCTCCCTTCCCTCCCTCCACTTACCCCTACATGGGACATAATGTTAAATACAGGAGGAGACTTCTGACAATGAAGAACATCTAAGCTTACCTCTCCGGAGGCTACTGATGTAATTGTGAGTATGGAAAATTCATTAACAACTGTGTGAAACTAGTCCACAAACATGCAATACTAATATCTAAGTACTCTTTCCCAACGACTGTGCATGACGTTTTAACCGTATTAAATCAGTCAGAAAACAACAAGCTCAGTCTCACAGGTGGAAACTAGAACGTCCGTCTCATCCCACAATCCCGTACGCGCTGACAAAAGCATCCCCACTTATTTCAAACGTCAACTCAAGAATGGCTTGAAAAAGTGTGTCAATGTAAATTAGAGTGGGGAAGATGTGAAAATAGGTGGCAGTTTGTAATGGGTTCGTAGCATCGTGAGGCGCCATTATTTTTCCTTGACGTTATATATTTTTTGTTGCCACTGGAATGAAGAAATTTACTGGCGTAAATGTGCAAACAGTGTGGTCAATTTTTGTGCGTTATTTTATTCCGAATCAGGCAGTTAGATTGGATACTAGCTTTCGCTCACGTCTTCGTCCGCAATGATTTTGAATGTTTTACAGCCTTCCGCGATAAATGGACTATCCAAAACAAAAATAATTTCTCAATTCGTAAAAGTAGTTCCTGAGATTAGCGCCTTAAACCAAACAAACAAACTTTTCAGCTTTATAATATACATAGCTCTAGAATCTATTATATAGAGACATCGTGACTTCTAGACAACCTTTGGATTTTCACAAACAAATTCGAACTATTTAGTATTCTGTCACAAATTATACCTCAGTTTCTTATAAGGTCAACACGTTGCTTAATACTGGTTTTCGTTTATCTAGATAGGACAAGCGATACTGATTAATAGAACAGCTCCCATTTGAATAGCATAAGGTCTATGGTATGCTAAGCTAAACCGATTCACTTTTCAGATTTTCCAAAATTAGATTTCCAATTCTTACCAAAACTAAAGATTTAACATGAGTAGCTCATGGGCATACCTACCTCTCTATGGTAGTTCGGAGGAACAAATATTCTTCATACACTTAACGACCAATGCGTTTACATAAGTTTACACATTACAAATGTATTGCGTCACGCAAAATAGTTTTAACAAGAAGGATTTAATCTGCCATTTAAAGTGTATTCTAATTTAAAAACCGTTCTGCATTCATACAATGAAATAAGTATATATTCAATATTAATGTGTCTGAAACACGTGTTTCTTGTTGTGTAGGTTTAAGTACATACAAATGGGTATCAAATCTATTTAAGCCTCAAACTGAAAGGACAAGTTTAATTAATTTTAGAATATAAAATTTTCCCTCTTCCCTATTTTAATAGGGTCCAAATACCACATTTTTCCACTCCAAGCGTTCAAATTAAATCGTTGAATCCCAACTTTCTTTCAAACAAATCAAATTACCGTTACCCAGATACGCTGTCAGAGGTCATAAAGGTTGGCATTAGAATACGCCTCCACGGGTCCGCATTAAGCAAACTTTCATACATAATTTCTTTGAGGGCCCAAGTTTGCGCATAGGGCCGAAGTTCCAAGCCCCAATTCGTATCATCCATTTGGCCCTTCGAATTTCGCTTATCGAGCAATTTGTTCCCGACCGATGTATACTGAGATTCTTCTTCATTTATTCTGATCCTTACTTAATAGATATCAGTGACCAATATAGGGTATTTTTTTTGTAATGCTAACGGATATTGTTATCTCACAAGAGATCTACAAGTTTAAACATAATACAAGACTATTTGCTTAACGCTACATAAATAAAGTTTTACCGCAGTGAGCGAAACTCACACACAGTTCATCCCCCATAACGCGAGATAGTTAAATATAGATTCAGCAAAGTTTGGCAACCGCATCCTTTAAAGATAGTCTCTAATGATATTATGATTCCTCTAATTCAGGTTTACATTACATGCAATACAAAGACTCTAAAACACTGGAAACGCTAATGATTCATGAAGTCATTGTATTCCGTATTTTAAACTTATAATTATTCCATAATTAGTAGGTACTTTTTTCTTACTCAGAATTATAACAGTCTCAAATAACACCAACACAAAGATCACACCTCATCGACAATGTGGAGTCTAGAGTCAAAATTATTCCTGGTAGCTAGAATCTTGATAGGAAGCCTGAAAGTTAAGAGCCGTAAAAAGAACAGCAAACAGTTGTGAATTATCATAATTTATTCCGGATTCAACACGGTACAAAAAATATTTCTAGAGTCAGGGATAAAGACATGTTTAATATTAATGAACTCCGGATCTCTTTGTGATAAGTATCACAATCTTCCTAAGTTTTTAGCACCTGCTTATTAGGGTTTCCTTAATAAAACAGAGATTTATTTCCGAATTTTACGAATACCCTTATAAACGTAGAACGATTTTGTTAAACGTTTCTGGTTAAACTTTTATGATGCCCGTTTTCTCTCATCTTGATGGTTTCTTTGGTAGCTAGATAATAACAAATTGTAAAGGAATTTTGGTCGTAATTGCAGTCGTAAAAATTAAAACGAATCGACATGAGTATAAAACTTGGTATTGCATCTTAAGCCCCAACCATTTTGCATAATTCAGTTTAATTCCTACTAAAAGTCTCGGAAGCTATCTCACTCACTTTTTGCTGCTATAAAATCGTGTACCTACTCTAAAATGCATTACATTTATCTCGTAATATTTTGAAATAGTCAGTAAAAAGACGAATGTATAGCAGAAAATAAAGAAAAAGATTTTATTATCAGACAATGGTGGCATGGAAGAAATATGTAGGATTTGCAAGTTATCAAGGCTTCTAAGTGGTTTTTGACGACGTGTGTCAAACAAACTGTTCTTTTGTGTACAATATAATTTACATACAGTACTAATATTGCAGCTTTGGCAGGCTTCCCACCAGGAGGACCGACGATATCGTCAGAGTTACAGGCAATCGGTGGATGCAAATAGCAAGTTGCCGATTATTGTGGCGTTTTAAGGGGAATGCCTTTGTTTTTCACAGGACCTTTTTCAGCTGATGATGATGATGGTAACTTATATTTGCGAAAATAACTTTATTTGTTTTATATTTTTATCGTTAAACCACTGAATCTATTTTATTTATATTTGGTATGGAGGAAGCTTTAACCTTAGGGCTTTCCCTAGGGTTACAGCCATACAAAGGGACGGCTGTAAGCCTATTTTTTACCACAGAACATCAATCACGTAGATAGTAACAGTTGAAGTGTCTACGCACGGCATGTATTATCTGTGGCCCGGACGGGGGCGACGGCTGCGGCGCGCGGGGCGAGCCGGCACGCACTTCACATCTTACCACGTCAACGACATTACATCCTATTCTTTGTTCTACACATTTATTATATGATTTTATACAGTCTACGTAGTATAGTTTCATTCCACGGGAGTCCTAATAGGTTAGATCCCAAACAAATTGGTCCTTCGACGGTTTATCAAGAAATCAGCTGGTGTGTGTGATACGAGAATAGTTTTATCAAGAGCAAGACGTTATCGGCCATTGACCCCGAGTCATCGCAGCGTTCAAAAATTGCAGTGTCATTGGCGCCTACGGTTGAAGATTTGAAGTCGCTACTGGATTTGTCGATAAGGATACGGATATTCGTGAGATTGTTTCAATTATTCCTTTCATCTCGTCTATCATTTCCCTATTTCCAGTTATTTTTAAGATTGATTAATCTGTTTTTTCAATTATACCTACATACCTATTCATTGCCTTATTGAGTTAGTTACTAGCTAATTCACTAATTCATTCGACTATTTTCACACCCATTATCTTATTTGCAATTCATTTTGCTTGCTTATAATATTTCTATAGCAATTAGCTCAAGGACAAAGAACGACCTTGAACTCATTACGCGGCGACAGCTGTTTTTATTGTTGCATTCTACAACAACAAATGCTTTAAAAGCCTTTAAGTGTGTTTCATGCGTGTCATTTAATCGATTTTGTTAAATTATCTTTTTAAATTTTGTGCACGTTTAGTTTCCGAGATAATGGCCGACAAGTTGATTCGAAAACGTAGTTCAATGAAAGCTAAGCTTACTACCTTTAGTTCACATCTGAATGTGCTTAACAGCTGTGACCGCCTCTCCGAGCTGCAAATAATTGAGCTAGAAAGCCGCTTCGATAAATTTAACCTTTTATACACAGAATTCGATAATTTGCAGACGGAGATTGAGGTATCTGTGGAAACACCGGATGAGGCGTACGCGGCGAGAGCCCAGTTCGAGGAGCAGTATCACTCACTGGTGGCGGTGGCGCGACGGTTGTTGTCGAAAGGTGACTCCAAGTGTCGTGGCTCCGCAGATCCCGTAACGGGTTCCGAGGCAACAATGCAAGGTGGGACTAACAATAACTATGTTCGATTACCAAAGATTGAATTACCGCATTTTGATGGCAGTTTTCAGTACTGGCTTGAGTATAGAGACACATTCACTTCATTAATTCATAAGAACGCTGGTATCGACAACATCAACAAGTTCCACTATTTACGTGCTTCACTTATAGGTGACGCAGCAGAAGTTTTAAAAAATATTGATTTCGAGGCCAACAATTATCAAATGGCGTGGGAATTGTTGGGTGAGCGATACAACAAAAGTCGTTCTCTGATCAAAAATCATGTGCAGGCTTTGTTCGATGCCGAACCAGTTGCAACTGAATCCAGTGTCTTTTTACGGCGTCTCATAGATGTAATCAATAAAAACATGAGAGCACTGACGTCCTTGAAAGAGCCTACACAGTACTGGACTACTCTAATTATCTATATGATGGAACTAAAATTAGATGCCGAAACTACTAAAGAGTGGTTAAAACATGAAAAAACATTACCTAGTACTCCCACATTATCTCAATTTTGCACATTTGTTAACGATAAGGCTGATTTACTTGAAACACTTGAGAAAGGTAACAAATTAAACCAAACAGACAAAACAGAGAACACTAAATCTAAAAGCTTAGTACAACAACATATACATAATACAAACAAAAACAGTAGTAATAGTTCATACAATAATAAATTCAAATGCCCTATGTGTTCAGGTAATCATTTTCTTTATTCATGTGATTCTTTCAAAAAATTAACCATAGAATCACGTATTAAAAAGGCCACAGAATTAAAAGTTTGTATGAACTGTTTGCGAATGGGTCATGTTGAAAAAAGGTGCAAAATGTCACACTGCAAGTACTGTAAGATTAGGCATAACACTTTATTGCACCTCGAACCAACAGGTACCCCTCCCATACACATTCCTCTGCCTAGTACATCTGATAGTGTTGCGCTTTCTGCTAATACTTCAGCTACTATGCCTTCTTGTACTCGCTCTTGTGTTTTGCTTTCCACAGCGCTGGTGAAAGCGGTGGATGCCAATGGAAAGAGGTGGGATGCACGAGTCCTACTGGATAGCGGTAGTACAGCCAATTTTATTACCGAGATTCTATGTGATAAGCTGCGTTTGTCTCGAAACGGCATGAGCTCCACAATCACAGGTATCAACAACCACACCAGTACTAGTGCACAATCTTGCAATCTCACAATCGAATCATTACACAGTGATTATTCTGTTAATATTGATTGTTTAATTCTCCCACAAATTACGCATATCGTACCGTCGTCTCCAATCAACATAAATAATGTTACAATTCCAATGGGTTTGCAGTTGGCTGATCCATCATTTAACATTCCATCAAATATAGATATATTAGTCGGAGTCGACGTTTTCTGGAATGTTATATCAGCCAATCAGATAATTTTAGGCAAAAATCAACCAAGGTTATGTGAAAGCAGGCTAGGATGGATAGTTTCAGGGTCCGTAAGCCATCAATCACGATCATCCCTTTCACATTTCTGCAATTTTGCAAACAACAATGACAATAGTGATTTATCCAAATTTTGGGAGTTAGATTCAGTACCTGAAACACATTTGCTATCTGCGGACGAACGTTCGTGTGAAGAAAGTTTCTATGCTAATACAACACGCAAAAACGACGGGCGTTTTGTAGTCACTATGCCATTAAAGTCTGATCCTTCTACTTTAGGTAATTCATATCAAATGGCAAAACACCGATTTTTATCTCTAGAAAGACGATTTGCACGAGATTCAAATTTCAAAAACATGTACATAGAATTCATGTCCGAGTACGAAAAATTAGGTCACATGTCTGAAAATTCTTTTTCTTCCGCAGAATACGATGGTAAAGTCAATTACTTTTTACCTCATCATGGGGTCAGACGTGAATCTAGTGTAACAACAAAATTACGTGCAGTTTTCGATGCATCTGCTAAAACTACAACAGGTGTGTCGCTAAATGACTTACAATTTGTTGGTCCTACGGTTCAAGACGATTTATTTTCTATTTTATTGCGTTTCCGTCAACACAAATATGTAATCTCTGCGGATATAGAAAAAATGTATCGCGCTATCGAAATTAATCCTGACCAGAGATCACTACAACAAATTGTTTTTCGTAAAAGTCCGACAGAGCCATTAAAAACCTACACGTTGAACACTTTAACATACGGTACAGCGTCGGCACCTTATTTAGCTACTAAATGTTTAGTTAGCTTAGCTGACAAAGTATCAAACGAGTACGTTAGGCGAGCTATACAACATGATTTCTACATCGACGATTATTTGAGTGGTTCTGATACAGTTTCAGGCGCATTGGATCTCTGTAGGGAAACCCAAACTATTCTAGCATCTGCTAAATTTAATTTAAGAAAATGGCAGTCTAATAGTCCAGATCTCCTGAAAGAATTAGGTATAGAAAATAATATCAGTGTTCTAGATCTTTCAGACAGTAAATATAATACTCCATCAAAAACTTTAGGTTTAAATTGGTTGTGCAATTGTGATAAATTGTCATTTTCTATTAACATCACTTTAAAACCAAAGGTTACAAAGCGACATATTTTGTCGGTTATCAGTCAGATTTTTGACCCACTGGGCTTAGTGACTCCATGCATTGTTGAAGCAAAATTAATCATGCAGAAGCTTTGGTTAGAGAAGTGTGAATGGGATGACGACATATCGTCAGACGTCGCAAATTCATGGCTATTATTTGCAAAATCACTGCCCTGTTTAAATTATATAAAAATTCCACGTTGGATTTTATGTAATAACGCAATAATTCATGAAGTTCATGTCTTTACAGATGCTTCAGAAAAGGCTTATGGTGCATGTGTATACATTCGCTCAATAACCAGTTCAGGAACAGTCTCGGTTCGACTATTAACTTCAAAAAGCCGTGTTGCACCCGTCAAGCCGACTACCATTCCAAGGCTTGAACTGTGCGGGGCTCTATTAGGTTCAAGATTGTGCACAAAGGTTAAGGATTCTCTTACGTTGTCAATACAGCAATTTCAATTTTGGTGTGATTCCACAATAGTGCTGGGGTGGTTGGCAACACCTACACAGCAACTTAAGCCCTTTGTACGAAATCGTGTTAACGAAATACAAGAAAGTACGGGTTCTGTGTGGAGATACGTGCCGTCTAAGGACAATCCGGCGGACCTTGTTTCTCGTGGGCTGAAGGCTGATCTTATCAGCGAGTCTGAACTGTGGTGGTCAGGCCCCTCATTTCTTATCAATAACAAAAATGATTGGCCGCAACAGCCCAATAAAAGCGTGAAACAGGATCTACCTGAAGTGATTTCTAATTTAGTAGATAGTAATTTCGTAGATAATAATTTAGTACATAGTAATTTGGTAGATAAAAATAATTCTAAACAATCCCTAGAATACAATACAATTATACAACAACTTATTTATAAATATTCCGATTTTAATTACTTACAAAGAATTGTAGCTTATGTTCTAAGGTTTATTTATAATTTAAGCCATAGGGACTCTAGGTTAACAGGTTCCATTTCTATCCTGGAATTTAAAAATGCCTTAAATTGTATTTTACGTGTAGCTCAATGTGAAATGTTCCCAGAAGAATACGCGAGCCTTTTGTCAGGAAAACCACTGTCACGTAAGAATAGACTAATCTCGTTAACTCCTTTTTTAGACAGTGACAACATAATTCGTGTCGGGGGCAGACTCGATAATTCCCCATACGACTATGATGTAAAACATCCAATTTTACTTTGTAGTAAGCATCATTTAACAAAAATCTTGTTTCATATGCAACATAAAAAATTACTACATGCTGGTCCGCAGTTACTGTTAGCAAACATTAGACAAACTTATTGGCCCTTAGGGGGCAGAAACCTCTCTAAGCAAGTAGTAAACAAGTGTTTTAAGTGCTTCAGATTTAAAGCCAAAAATGTTCAGCCAATCATGGGGCAACTACCCGATACTAGAAGTACTTTAGAATTTCCTTTTTTTAATAGTAGTGTCGACTATGCTGGGCCGGTATTGATTTCTGACCGGAAGGGTCGTGGTAGTAGATTAATAAAGTCCTACTTGTGCATTTTTGTATGCATGGCTACGAAAGCTGTGCATCTCGAGCTTGTTACGGATCTTTCCAAAGAGGCTTATAAGGCCGCTCTAAATAGATTTGTCGCACGTCGTGGCAAACCACGTACTATATTGTCCGATAACGGAACAAATTTCGTTGGCGCTTGTAGTGAATTTTACACATTTTTACAGGGATCACATGTTGCGTCTGAAATAGCTCAGGAAGGCATAGAATTCAAGTTTGCACCTGCTTACTCGCCACACTTCAACGGCCTAGCTGAGGCTGCAGTTCGTTCGACGAAACACCACTTAAAAAGGCTACTACAGCTTACTCATTTTACTTATGAGGAAATGGCTACGTGCCTAACTCAAATAGAGGCAATTTTAAATTCTAGACCCCTTACTCCTCTCTCCACTAACCCTATTGACTACTCTGCGCTTACACCTTCTCACTTCCTTATTGGACGCTCACTTATGTCTGTTCCAAATCCTCAGATCACTGACGCCAACATCAACCGCTTGGAGCGCTATCAGCGTGTAGAATACATCAAACAGCATTTTTGGAAACGATTTAATCTCGAATATATTTCTAACCTCCAGCAGAAAACGAAATGGTTTTCTTCCAACAACGATTTGGCGTTGGGATCGCTTGTCCTTGTAAAGGACAGGGCGTTGCCACCTTTCTGCTGGTTGCTGGGACGCGTTGTGCAGGTGTACCCTGGCAGCGATGGTGTTACGAGAGTCGCTGAGCTCAAGACGAAGAGAGGAACAATTCGGCGCGCCTTTAACAATATTTGCCCACTACCTCTTTGAAGCAGAACCTTCAACCCGGGGAGCATGTCTACGCACGGCATGTATTATCTGTGGCCCGGACGGGGGCGACGGCTGCGGCGCGCGGGGCGAGCCGGCACGCACTTCACATCTTACCACGTCAACGACATTACATCCTATTCTTTGTTCTACACATTTATTATATGATTTTATACAGTCTACGTAGTATAGTTTCATTCCACGGGAGTCCTAATAGGTTAGATCCCAAACAGAAGGTAAATAATGTTTGTTTGAATCGTTCCCGCCTCGCCACCTATTACATTAAATTGGGTCTTCTTTTCAAGTTTTAAGAATACCATTCTCTTCCGTCACCCGAAAGCAAGGCATATGACGCGATGAGCTCAATGGGAGCCTGATGTATGGCATTGAGCTCGCCACTTATTAAATAGGAATGGGCTTTGTGATGAGCTGCAGTGTGGAGTATGGACTCTGGATCAATTAAAACAAATCTGCCCGAAAAAGAGATTCGATAGACGTGGTTATAAGTACGTTTGCACATCAACGGTCCAGAGCATAATCACCCAGCATGGTGGCACTTTGCTTCGCCCTGTGTTTACCGCCCTACCTTCATCATCATCATCATCAACAGCCGATAGATGTCCATTGTTGAACAAAGGTCTCCCCGTTTTAGAGGGGGGGTGCCATAATCCTACCTTATCTACTGTAAACTATGCATTCTATACAAGAAATAAAAAATATCCCTAATATTCTCTCGCTGTTGTAGTGCCCTATGTAGTTTTACTGTCAAGAAGTATATCGTAGTTATTACAAACTTCGACGAACTTTCGCAGGTCTGATTTGGTATACTGCAATATAATTTGGTAGAATAAGTCGAAAACTTCGTTTTGGAAATGTTGGACTGTTGGTAGCAGTCGAAAACTTGGTGTTGGAAATGCTGGACTGTAAGTGAACTGTTTACCAGCTAGGTATCCATTACTTGTAGCTTGCCAGTCTAGTCTAGCCCCTATTGTTTTCAGGAATCATGTCTGCCAAGAGTAACTTCCCCTGGCTATTAATGTTTGGTTAATTTAAAGAAATTTTGGAGAAATTGGATCTACTAATGGTGTGTGTAATGTAATTGAAAATGTAAGTAAACCTTTTTTGAGATTGAACTTCATATTTGTATATATTATTTTTAAATATGGATAGTTGGATATATACCATGATAATAATAACTTTTTGAGTATCTAAGAAAAATTTCTTAGATACTCAAAAAGTTATTATTATCATGGTATATATCCAACTATCCAATCAATACATTTAAGTGGTTATTGAAAATGGGAAGTTAAAACGCTAACTTTTAATTGGTTATGAAATAACAATATTTTAAATTTAAAAATCGTACAAGACAGAGTTTCCTTTCATTTACAATATTCTCATAGATTTTGTGTAAAGTTTGTTTACTCTCAAAGCTTTATCTCAGCTAACTGAATTCTCTCAGCTACTCAACTTTTCATAATCCCCGAAAGTCCTTAAAGTGCCGTAAAACGTCTCAGTCCGCAAAAAGCTCACATCTCGAACAATGAGTTCACGACCCTTACTTTATTTCAAAATAATGTACCAAATTGTCCGTTTAGCGGGCCGTCTCTATTTTTTGTCCCAAGTACCTTACCGGTCAAACAATAGAAGGTACTTTTGTTACTCGTACGTAATATACTCACAAAAGTTTCATGGTTTATGGTTGAATAAATCTTTTGTTTTTCGACATCAAACATTTTTAAGGAAAATGTTTTTTCTTTAATAACTTCACTGTGGTTCGGCATCTATCGATTTCCATGTTATATTTCCTAGCCTGGAGCTTTCGGCTAATATAACTTGTGAAACAGATAGACTGGGAAAATAAACCCCTAAGGCGCCTTCCGTTTATTTGGATACACGCCTGAAAATCCGGGTGTTCCGGGAACTCAGGAAATTGGTTTACTAAAGAGTCCTTAGATGTTTTTACAGAATTATTTTTAAAGGAGAACTGACATGGTAATTTTTTGGTTAATGAATGAAAACATAAAAGCAATTTGCATAAAATTTTGAACCAGCAGCTGCATAAATATGGCCCGAAATATCTTAGGTTTATTGAGATATTTTGAGGCGAACCAGTGAATAAAACTTTTAGGTACTTGATTTCTATTCGTCCTTTTGTCTGTCTTTCTTTTTTTTTTCTTTCATATATTTTGTAAAAACCAGCTTCATTGTAGTCATTCTCTTTACACGATTAATAATAGAGCTTTGTCGGTCATAACGGTCCACCGTGACTGTAGTTAAACTAACGTTAACGTATTAACCCTAGTTAAATTATAAATCGTTGCAGACATTCTACGTAGAAATTTGATGACGTCAACAACCGTACTGTGTCCACAATTAAAGGATTCCGCTCATAACGCGCATTGTTCCCGCGCGCGTAATTATATCATATGTCGGTTATGTGCTAGTGTCCTACCATGTTATAGTACCTTCAAAGGGTCCAATATATCATGTACGAGCCCATACTAGTACCTAAACGTAATGTTTATAGACTGAGTTGTGTTACCAAGTTTTATTACCATAATTATGAACCATTTATATGCACATACGAATAGTCAAGAATCTATGTTCCAGTCATTTTGGTGCTCAAAAAGAGGTTTACCTAGAAAGTTTTACCAATTTTGCACTGCACTGTACCAATTTTCAAACTCCCGCAAAACTTTGGGAAACAACCAAATGGCTAAACTACCTACATGGTAAGTACGCCGTAGCAGCAAAGAGCTACTCGGTGCAGGCAGATGCTTACTTATGAGCATACTGTATGCATCAGCATCGCTTAGGCCAACCATTTTGTAAGGAACTTAGTCACACATGCAACTATCTACAACAATTTAATGATCTTGAGAAACTCAGACTAACAAGCAATTATCAGACGTAGTACATACTGTAATATACTCGACTACTCGTGCTGTTCAGAAATACATATGGCCAGAAAATGGTGACTGGATAGTCAAATGTATAAAAGTAATGATCGAACTACCGAAAATATTTAAAGAGTAAAGGTAAAATACATCATAAATCTTAAAGTAACATAGGTAATGGTTAAATATTCTGTATGTCTACTACGAGTTATGAAAATAAATGTGAAGCTATAAGGAACTGAATTACTTTGACTATGCACAACTCCATGTACCACAATTGTCAGTAAGAGGCGCGCGTTACTACGGGTTTTAGTTTAACGCGTAAACTTCAGTGGGCTTAAAAGGTAGTACAGAGTTTTTCTCTTTATCTGTGCAGGTGGTCAAATTGAGTATAAAGTTTTCGAGGTATCGTTAGGATAATATTTCCATTAGAGCCTTTTAGAATCGTCTAGGGTAGCATAGAAGCCGTTCTACGGCAACTAGTGGTGCAATTCTTTTTATGTTCCGACACCGACACAGGACACACACCGACACACTTTAGAGCAAAATTTAAATAACTATTATGTGTTGTTCAAGCAATTCTTTTCTGGGGAGGGCAAAATGTTAGCTAATACATTTCTTGGCTTAAATTTAAAATTAAATTGTAAAAACTATCACCATATGGGGATGAGAATATACTATTTTTAAGTATTAGGACATCGTAGGACACAATGTTATAAGCGTCGCTTGCGCGTCGTCTTCTTCTTCGTTAATGGTATCCTGAAGGAATTTTAGAGGATCACATAAAACTAAAAGCTCAGTTAATTGTAATTTTTTCAAATATTAGATACGGGTTAGCGTTTTTTTAGTTAAAAATAAGTTCCGTTTGACACATTGTTTGTTACTTAATAATAATGAAATAAAACCGCAATAAAATAGTTTACCTATCGAACTAATTGATCATGGGTAAAGTCAGATATACATATGTATATGGTAACAAAAGTTATTACAATAGTATAATATTAGCTTACTATATTTAATCATAACATAATGACATGTAAATTTTTAGTATTTATTTGATTTAAATTGAGTTAAAGGTAACCTAGAATTATTATAAAGCAATAGTGTTAGTATTCCCCAGACAGCACGTAAAGCCATATATTCGCCTGATCTTTCTGCGGACGAGTCAGGCGTCCCATCGGACCATAAGTGAGGGAACAGAGTGCACCTGTGTTTGATAAACTTATGCATTATATGGCCACCAGTGTTAACTGACCGTGCACTTTGCAAATATTTTGTTATATAACAAAAACTATAATATATAAAGTCACGCCTGTTTCTTAGAGGGGTAGGCAAATACCACGGATTTCCATTTGCTACGATCATGACATACTTCTTTCTTTGTTAGTTGTACTGTTTTAATATAACAAAGTATGAGTCACTGTTATTTTAGAGTGCCCTTATTGCTTTGTTTTGGAGGAATTGAAGTTTGATAAGTAATAATACAGAGCTATATAAATAGGTATTATGGACACAAATTTATGTAACAACTTTACTGTTTATTCTGGAAAATAAATCTTATCTTATCTTTTGACCTAACCAAAAAAAGGAAACTTTAAAATAGTCTACTGAGTTCCTCTGTTAAAATACGTGTAATGTTGCCAGTGAGTTTAAGGTACTTGTCAGTAAATATATACCATATTGTTTCTGAATAATAAAGTGACGAAAATAGAACAGTGAAAAACACAACCCACCTTATTGTCTTTACCGCAGACGGTTAATTATGTTACGGATCCATGTAACTATAATTATGTTTTCTTGACTATACAAAAAACATTCCTATTATAATATTAAATAGACTAATTAACTAAGCTACAGTAATTAATTAACAATAATAGCTTTAAGTGACTCAATTCAAAATCTATTTGTTTAATTTTATATGAAAACAGTAGGTACCTAGCGTTGACGCGTCCTTGTACAATATCAACAACAATAAATAAACAATAAGAGGAAATTAATTACAATAAATACAAAACTAATTATAAATAATGATTTCCATAATATTATCCTTCCTTACAGTTATAAATGCGACAGCAACTGTCTGTCTGTTTGTCACATCAGCGCGACTAAACTACTGAACCAATTTAGATGAAATTTATAAGGGGATAACTTAAACCTTAGGGCAGGATTATGGCTATCCTCTTGTCCCAAATTAAACGCAGTAGAATTTTCCACGTACACAAAGTCACGAGCAAAATATAGTTTTATAATGATACTAGCGCCCGCCCGGGACTTGTCGACGTCATCTAAGATCACGACGCCTCTTCTCCGGGATAACAAGCGTAACCTCTGTCCTTTCCTGGGGGTTGAAACTAACTCCTTACCAAATTCCGTCAAAATGGGTTTGATGGACAGCGAAACAAACAGACAAGGTAACTTTTGCATTTATTTGATCACTAGTATGGATATAAAACACATTAAAGTTTGTGATTGAATAAGATGCCTCGATGATCTAGTGGTTGCTAAGCGCGACTGCTAAGCGCGAGGTCCTGGGTTCGAATCCCAGGTCGGGTAATGTTTTCTTGGGTTTTTGAGTAATTCTCAGTAGCAGCACGGAGTCTGAATTTGTGCCTGGTTGATGGCAATAGGTTCGCCCCCTAAATTGGCACCCTTTAACGTAACAAGTGAAATTTGAGTGTATTATAGGTACACCTCGGCTTATGCCTTCGGGGACAACAGGCGTGATGTCATGTTATCAAATAATTAAGTGTATCGTTTAACTCTACTCATTTAACTTCACCGCTATCAACTGCGGAGTATTTTAGTATGCACTTAGGGCTATTCAGAAACCAAACATTAACCGCGAGACGCTTTACTTACCCCCATAAAATAACACTTCCTAACTAACTCTAGCCCCATAGGAAACATGAGGAAGTTTTACCCAAACAATTTGAAACAACGCCTAAAGTAATGTGTAATTAAATTGGTGGTTAATTTTAATTTCTAATTAAACTGCCATACAAATCTGGTGATATGAATTTGTTAAAGGTACGCGTTCGCAACTGCTTTTAAAAGATAACAAATAGCTTTCATTGTTCTCCGTTATCATCTGCTAAAGTCTCACACCAAAACATGGGTCCAGCTCAAAAGAATTACTTTTATAGACACAAAGAGAACTATAAAAACCGGTGTACTATTAGCAAAGTTATCGCTTAAAATAGGTAACATCCAAAAACAACTCCATTGGATATGAAAATCCTTTTCTGAAGTCTATTTAAAATGAAATAATTATACCAATAAAATAAAAAACAGATAATTTTTAAAGCAAATAAAAGTAGGTTTTAATAAAATATATTGAATAGCTCATACGGTCAACATCTAGAAGCGTCGCTTCCTTAAAGACATGACATTTATTACAAGGATGTAAAACCGGAATGGATATGATGGGCCATCATTCATGTCCCAAATGGTAGTGAAGTGCAGAAAACGTAATTTATCAAGTCAGCTGTGATGTAAAATGGGTCATATCTAGCATCGAGAGAGCAGGTCAACTGTACCCCGACAGGAAAGACTACGCTTGAATGGACCATTGATTAGAAAACTCATGTGGTTTTAACGAACAAATGACACAGATTTTTTACAAAGCCTAGTTTATTTTGTTATCCTGAATTCGAGTCCCGTCGATGTTAGAACTTAGTATAGTGAAACAAACGTTAATTTAAAAGGATACTTATATATATAATACAATCATAGTGTTCATTAAAAGGCATTTTATTTTGGTAATTCTGTACCAGTAAGTGGGTGAAGTTAGGTTGGTGGTAGATGATGAATTTTGAAGCGTTTAAATCTAAATACATTAAATAAACCTACGTGTCTAATAAATTGTTACTTTGTATATTCTGTGTTTACTAGAGTTCAAAATTAATAATATTAATATTAAGGAAAGTTTATTAATAAAAGAATAGGATACGAAATGAAAAAACAGTCCAGAACATTCCACCGCTGAGAAAATTGTGTTACAATCCTCTTTATATTTTGCAGTCACTTTGAACGGAAGAAACACTGGAGTTCTGTTACACAAAGAAATAGCATTAAAATACACATATTTAAGATGAAGTTTCCAAACGTTTGTTATTTATGGCGGCTACAGCTTCCAAAGATGCGGTTTCTCAGTAATATCGTGCGCTCCATGCATTTACCGCTGGGCACTTAACATGGCTCCTATAATTTATTGCTGCATACATTTCAACATTTCAATTGTTTAATTTGTAATAAAGTTTGTTACTGAAGCGGTAACATAGACGGTAAGTAATTCTATAGATAGGTTTTTTTTATATATTGCTATAGATAGGTATTAATTTACTTTAGTTAAATGTTGTTGTTAATCCAGAAGATGGGCAGCAGTGTCTTCTGTAACTTCACCACCAATACTGCGATCCCCAAGCCGCTTGCCAAGCGTGAGGATTATGGAACCCCCCCCCCCTCTAAAGGGGAGGCCTTTGGAACGTGTTCCGGCTGAAGATAAATGCTGTTTTGGTTTAGTAAAAAGACCAATATCGTACACACTTTCGTGTACCTATAAGTTACATACATATCCAGAAAAGTGTCAATGTGCGTATTTTCTTCTTCATAGCTAATACTGAGTAACGATTGTGTCTGATAAATAAGAAAAAGCCCGTATCACGTATTATACCTATTATATTATTTCAGGCTTGTTACACGTTTGGCAAGATGTCTATGCACATTACTGCTGCCTCCCGCTTTAAGAAATACGGGCATTATGTTATACCGTATCGCATAGTCTCACATTATTTTTTTAAATGTTTCCGAGATCATATTTCAAATAATTCGTTTATAGGTAGGACTAGCATTTTTTACCAAAGAGCATAGATAATAAAAAAACCTTTGTGCCACGCTGTCTCACGTTGCAAACATTTCTGAGTTCCCTTTGACAAAAATTCCATCCGCTATTAGGTTATTGGTTGTTGATACGCCTACCGCTGTTGGGGACGATACGGAACTTTTTTATTTGCAGCTTCTGCGAATATTTCTCTTCTAGATTGCCGACCCGCTATAGTAATATTGTTTTTAATTAGCTTTTTTTCGCGCTTTTTATTGTTTTAGTACACATTGATGTGATTTAACTTAACGATCGATTTACGTTCTTACCTCTTACCCAAACAGGGTACTATTAATATTACAGAGCTTCCACAAGTGATGAAGATGAACTTAAGTAAGATCAACCCTGGGTGGTCAACCTCGCTACAATCCTCATTGACTGGCTAATCAGCAGACTTCGACATGACCTGCCATAAGAAGCTTATTCCTATACAATGAAGAAAAAACCCCAAATAAAAAGAACTCTCCATTTTAAAAACAAAAGATAGAAGAAAAAATATGCTTTATTGCATACCATAAATACAGAATACAGAAAAACCTTGAAACTAAAAACAATATTAGGTATTCGTCTAAAAGTATTGCATTTAAATTAAAAATCGAGATAAAGTTCTTCTCAGTTTCAGTTTAACAGCGCTTGTGCCTCAGCTTCTGTTATTCTAACGAGTTACAGACAAAGCCCAGCTCATTTTCATGTTAATTAGTTGGCCCCGATGTTGCTCGTAAAAGTTGGCGTTCAACTTTGACCAACATGTTGGCTATACGTGCTGACTATAGTTGTGTTGAACATAGTTCTCGAGCTAGAGTCGTTTTTCGCACACTGTTATTATAAAGCTCTTTTTAAAAGCTGCCTACATTTTCTAACCAGCTGTTCGAAGACAATTTGCGATTTTTATAAATGGTTAAAAGATTCCTTTGACTATATATAATCTTGCATTTGATCCCAAGGGTAGTAATATTCTTTATATTTTTGGAAACCTTGTTCTTTGAATGTTCAAGTGGTACTTCTGAAAGAGCGTTCGTCATGGTAATAAGCGACATATTGATCTGATTACACAATGATTATATATTATTAACTCAACTAACAAATCAAGTTTAATACGCACTTTATAAGCTCGGTATTTTGTCTTTTCAATTTAAGCGCTACAAAATTGTTTGTTTCATTAAATATAACACTTCACTTTCAATCGACTTAAGTGCCAAAAAGTTTGTTATGAAACGTTTGAATCTAATTCCTACAAGCGAAGGGTTTGCAAACATTAATACGATAAAAGTTTCGATTGGTTGGGTGTCCCAGTATTTCCGTATCGATAAAAAAGTATGTTGGCTGCCAGTTCATTCGTACGAGCCGTTGGCTTTCCACACAGGCGCAGTGCGAGCCGCGGCTTATCCCGCCAGCTTAGCGCCCGTAGCCTTGTCCGGCTTAGTTTTTGAATCATCGACTGTGAACATGAATGTGATGGAATGAAGATTTTGTTTTTGTTGTGTTTCGTTTAGATTTTTGAATGCCTCGCAATGCTATTAGTATTTATATATACCTATACTTTCATCGGGTAATACTTTGGGGATTAACGGGATAGATGAGAAGGCGAGTCTCAAAAGGAAACGTTTGGGCCTGATAAGTGCAAAGAGCAAAATGAATATCTATTTTTTGTATCTATATAATCGATAAAACCTCACCCCTTCGTCGATTAGAGTGGTCTATGTGTTGTATAGACTATACTTCTTCATACTATGAATTGTCAAGCATGATTTTCTGGAATTTCGGTCAAAGACCTAACACTGTCTCCAAAATGACGGTTACAGAATACGTAAGTGGTTGTAAGTAATCGTGGGCTTAGAGTGGTTCGTGCCGCCAGCGCTATCCGCTTTGGAGTCCAAACCGCGTGAATGTCAACAGCGGAGAATGGATTACTCTTATTGTTATTCTTCGGGCTTTCGTAAGCGATGAGCCAGCAAGTCGACACTTGCTGCACAATTGTGAACCTTAATACCTAAAGCGTAAGTCACATTGCTCCGAATGCATTTGATTTTAATGCTGCTTTAAATTCTGCTCAGAAAAAGGACCGCTATGATAAACAAATATTGGTATTGATTTTGGTTGATAAGGAGCTGGGTTATCGTTTGTTAGGCTTTGTTTCTTGTTTTAATACAAGAATTTATATAGTACACGCCTTACTGTTAGTTTACATGGTTTGGGCAAATTCTCGACTAGGATTGACATGAATTGTAGCGACAAGCAAATGCCTCAAGTGGTATTTCTCGAAATAGTTAGTATACCTGATCCAACATACTAAGTCTGTAGCTATATGTGTTGAATGTTAGTTAACATATTATGAGTTGGAAATAAAGCTGACTCGTTGGTCTACTGGTCGCTAAGAGCGACTGCTGAGCATGAGGCCCTGGATTCGACTCCCAGGTCGAGCTAAGTGTTACTGGGTTTATCATTCAATCTTAGTAGCGGCACGGATTCTGGATTTGTGCCCGGTTGATGGTAATAGGCTCGCACCCTATTACATAGGGTCATAACTGGTGGAATGTGGGTTTACTATATGTGCTCTTCTGTCTACCTCTTTGGGGAATACAGGCGTCCTGTTATGTATAAAAACGGCTATTCTATTCCATATACCGGCCATGCTTATTTAGGTGCGAAAAATTATATTATAATAGATATAGGTATGCATTATTCAATCGACGATTTGATTAGCGCAGTGGCTTAGCGATTGGACTGCTGCGCTAAGGGATGCGGGTCGGATTCCCGCACGGGACAAAAAATCGTGCGATCCGCAGATGTTTGTCCCGAGTCTGGGTGTTTGTGTATTCATATTTCATATTTGTGAAACGCAACCACGATACAGGAGAAATTCCTAGTGTGGGTCGACGTATACAAAAAAAAACACTAATCGAACTCTGCAAGCATAGTGATTAATTCAATGCACCTTTGTATGCGAAACGGTTTGCCTTTACTTTGCCCTGCAGTGGGACTGTTACAGGCAAGTATTCTCACTAAACAGCCCCCTTACCATGAAGTCTTTAAGCAGGACATTTTCCGTTGTGCAAGCGAGACGCCGCGCGCCGCTACGTGTAATGTAGGGTGGCGTCTCGCTTCCACAACGGAAAATGTCTCGAAGGGGACTGTATGTACCTATTACTGGCTAATAAACCCGCAGCCTTAAGTGGATTACTTTTGGGCAACGGATTAAGTTTGAAAGCGCTGATTAAATTAGAGTGTTTTTATTGAGTTCGTTAATATACAGCTTTCTGATTGATGGTTGGTACACATTGTTTATGTTTTTGAAGCGACGATAAGTAAGGTTGCGAATTAAAAGTTAGAAAAAATATAGATTACATCTAATCAATTTTTATAACAATAATTTACTTTGTCATGTCTTCGATATGTTTCTAAGAAGAAGCAATTCTTTAGTATGTTTTTTAAGGTTCCGTACCTCAAAAAAGAAAAACGGAACCCTTATAGGATCACTCCGTTGTCCGTCTGTCTGTCTGTCTGTCCGTCTGTCAACCCCTTTTTCTCAATAATGCGTGTAGGTATAAAGTTGAAATAAATATCAAATACTCGAGTCTGCTGTCTCTTAAAGCCGTCAAACAATGGCACTTCTAAGTCAACGCAATCAAAAAATACAAGCAATTATGCTGATTATTTGAGCAATTTTCACACTCAAAACCTATAGGGTCCTTTCCGTTGACCAAGAATCATAGATTTGCCAAGAAGCATTAGTTACATCACAGGTAAAAGAATATATCTGAAAACTATCAATTTGAAGTGACATCACATAAAAAATAAGAATAACTTGTTTGCAGTTGATAAACTAACCGCTACCTACTTCAATGTATTGGGGTAACAGTTTTCCAACGGCAAAGTTAAGTTTGACTGTAAATTTAGTATATTATCTTTTCGTTAGAACAATGTTATTGCTGTAAACATAATTTAAAGTTTGCACGGAACCCTCGATGCGCGAGTCTCACTCGCACTTGACCCGGTTTTATATTAATGACGTCATTTTTAAGCAGACCTGGCTGCTAGTATTGTTTTGGTTTGTGCATATTTTTTTATTAGCCAGCTTGCTGAACCTGGTGTTTTAATGTTTAGCTTCTATCCGTCCATAAACCATTAATCAGATTGTCATGAAAGGGTAGGGTCTTCCGAAAACGCCCAAAAATCCCAGAAACCTTTATCCGAAATCCACGGGAACAAATTCACCGGCATCGTCTAACGCTATAAATAGAGAATACCAGGCTTGCATAACGTGCAAAGATAATACTTTGCGCCACAGCAATGAATGGCCACGGCTGATTGAAAGCCGTTAATTCAATAGACAACAACAGTGTCAGTGAATGGCTGGTGACGTCACATAAGTATGTATTTATGTATATAGCCTGCGTGCGTTAAACCGGATTAGAGCGATTATTGACGCAGGAATCGGAGTTTGTAGCTGAACTGAAAGCGTATGTCTTCTCAGCATAAATTTATAAAATAGGTAGTATACGTCGCCCCACACTAGGAATTTCTCCTATATCTTGGGTGCATTCCACAAACATGAAAAATCACATACTCAAACACCAAGACTCGAGACAAAAATCTGCGGATCACACAAAATTTTGTCCTGTGCGTGAATAAAAACCATAGCGCAGCAGTCCAATCGCTTAGCCACTGCGCCAATCAGGTCGTCAATCAATGTTTATCAAGAGTTTATACACTGAATAATTTTTAAGTTTAACTTGTAAAATACAACATGGGTCAGTCTAGCGCACCGCAATGAATCATTATTATAGTTAGCTTTATAATCTTGGAGATGCGTGGGGCGGCAATCAGCTGATGAGAACCATTTTTCTAATCAATTCTGCATTTAAGTCATTCTCCTACTTTAAAAGATATAAAATATAGTTGCATATTTCCTTATTTCAGATGTTTGTCTTGGAAATATAAGTAAATGCTGTAACATAAAGTATGATCACAAACTTGTGGTTTATGTAGATCCATTCAAAGCAACTGCTTTTTGCTTATGTTTCTACTAACTTATGCCTTTCAAATCGATGTATTAAAGGTATGTGTACGTTAATCTATATACTATATTTAGACTACCTACCTATTTACATTAAAAATATTTATTTTATGATATTAATATAGGAATAATATTATAATGTATTTCCTATTGATACGGATAATATAAAAAACGCTAAATTAAGCTTAGCAACAACATCTCTGAAAGTTTTATTTCGATAATAGCAATAGGCTCGCCCTCTGTTACATTAAGACCTATATAATAATAATAATTTTCTCCTGACCGAATGGCGGTCACGGCGGCCTGTCTCCGAGACTAACCAACTACGCAGGAGATATTATAGTGCACAAGAATGCACGCAAACACAGATGCATTCCCTATTTCCTCACTCTCATAGTCCGATGTGACGGTAGACAGACACGACTGGAGAGATCAGGCGTAAGACCAACGGTTTAACAAGCCTTCCATAGCACCCCTCCGTGCTCTCGATATGTGAAAACAATCACCCATCACTAGACTGACTGCAGCGAACACGGCTTAACCTGGCAGATCGACTGATCTTCGCGGTACCGTAGCTTCGAGCCAAATGTGGCATGTATAGGATATGCACCTATTAAAAAATTAAAATTTATAATATATTATTATATTATTCATTCCTATATTGTATAGGTACACCCTGAAGGCCAATATTGGTGAAAGAATTTTTCAAATCAGATGGATAGTTCCGGATATTACCCCATACAAACAAACCAATTTTGCCTTTTCATAATAAAGTAATATAGTTTATATAATTATATATAGATTAGTCACCGATATTTGATTCTTTAAAAGCTTTGGTACACCAGATTCTGTTACAAAGTGCCGAGTTTTACGAACAGCACTCAAAGCCATTACAAACAGCCGTTTTCGTTTACCAAGTAATTTAACCAGTAATTTATGTTATAACTGTTATGAGTGTCCTTGTATACTGATGGCAACCTTAATGATTTATCAATTCCAAGACCATTAAAGAAAAAAGTGCTAATACATAGTAACAAAAAAGTAAAATTCCAGCTGACTTTAAAAATAAAATTTAAATAATGATTTTTTTAATTCTTATTTTTAATGGTGCATATTAATTGGCGTGTTTAAACTCACAATTTAAATTCCAAACAGGTGTAGATGTGGAGTTGATCTGTTTTCCCTCAGAAATAAAGTTGATCGTGAAAACAAAGTATTAAATATTATATTCCCATACGTTCAACAACAAAAATACATCGATTCGAATACCCAAAAGACCCTTGACGCAATAAAACGTTCAGCAGATAAAAC
Source organism: Abrostola tripartita (assembly GCA_905340225.1). Lineage (NCBI taxonomy): Eukaryota > Metazoa > Arthropoda > Insecta > Lepidoptera > Noctuidae > Abrostola > Abrostola tripartita. Next base: position 6,994,359 of record HG996504.1, read on the forward strand.
TCGCTCCGTTCCCTTAATTATCTGACAAAATAATGTAAGTGTTATTTTAATGGCTTACGTAAGCATTATTAACAGCCCTTAAAAATAATTAACAATCTACTTGACGCCCAAAAAACCTTCCAACACATTTAAATGCATGAATTCGTATTTGAATTTTCCGTGAATTTACATATCACGGCGGCAATGCAAATTAAAAGAAATGCCGCCAAGCAGTGCGCGAAATGTCAATTATAGAAGGACAATATTGAAACAACGGTCCACAGGCCCTGGTTGTTTGACTATTTCGTACACGATAAAAGCGTAAAAACCAATCCTGTTTAAACAATCGGAGAGCAATTGAATTGCCTGTACCTAAATTAAAAAAACACTTACATTCGAAATTAAAATCGACAATAGCGCTTCCACGACAAACCGGCTGTCAAACAAACCTAGTTCCACCGACGACCAGCAATTCGAAATTCAAACTTCGACTCACCAAATTCGCCACACACAACACAAGAAAACTTACGCACCTCCACGGAGATTAAAAAATAAATTAAATCAAACTTAAACGTCCGTTGAAAATTCTAAAATGTACTCAAACTTTTGTAATTAAACTTGTGAGATGGAACGCTGATGATTATTTCAAGATAAGGAACTTTGAAGATACATACGCGCGCGGTCGTAAAATTGGTCGTAGAACCGGACTGCGCCCGACTGGTCGGGTCGCGGTTGGGAACGCGAATGAGTGTTGGGGCGCCGCGCCAGCCCTTATACCGACGCTCTCAACCCCAAACGCGATGGCAGTGGGCGGCAGTATACAGAGCTGTTTTCTTCGCAGTTTAGATATTTTCATGTGATTTTTTAACGAAATTAAAGTAAACACTTTGAACATGCGCTAAAGCTTTCAAGTTTTATTTGTAATTGATCAGAATTACGGTCTCGCGTTTCGTCTTAGAGCAAATATATTACCGATTACGTTCATACATACTTTGAATACCATGCTCACCTATTCCTTTATTAATTTTTATTATTAATTTTCAAATCAAGTCCCGAGGTTTACATCAGAAGCATAGCAACCCAACTGATCATAGAAAATGCTGTCTTGCATAAATCCATTAAAGCCAATGCTACGCTAGAAATACAATCGCTTCACGCACTTAACATTGTTCAGGATTCCAAACTAAATAATTATAATAAATGGCTTTAAACAGGTGTTATCATCTCTATAGACATCAACAGAGTGCCATCCTTGTCGCACGGTGGCGGGTTGTCAACAAAATGTTATTAGTTGTCATCTGCGGTAGCCGCCTAACTGGAAAAATTCTTGAGCAGACTAGGAAGCTATAGGAACTTGCTATAGTGCAAGCTTGACTCAACTTTAAACACTCTTAGATCGTATTTTACTGCCTTCAAGTAATTAGTTACAGTATTACACATTGTAAAATGTGTGACATAAGTGAAAAAGGACAGGAGAAACAAATTTACGTCATTTCGTCTGCTCGCGTCCATTATTTTTAAACTTTATTTTGTATTTTAGCCTAATAGGCATCGTACTAAAAAAATATTATTAATTACATAAACGATAAATATATTCTGTTTCATTTTTTTATTTATTTGGTGCATAGTGGTTTTGCTATTCAAACATAGTAAACTAGCCCATATTATTTAAAGGTAATTTTTTACGCTACAAACGCTACATTTCGTGTCTATAGGAATCCATCTCGGGACCTTCTCTCGTTCTCTCTCTCTGGGCATCTCGTTAGGCAGGTACGTGTTTAACTACGTATTTTTTCTGGTAAAAAAACGTCGTTCTATACTATGAATTTCTCCTGTATCGTGGGTGCGTTTCACAAACATGAAATATTACATACACAAACACCCAGACTCAGGACAAACATCTGCGGATCACACAATTTTTTATAAATAATGCCAATAATTAGAGTCGTTTCCTTTTCATTCATTGACTTTACCTTAAAGTTTGTTTTGTAAGGGTAAGATTTGTGTAATAGGTATAGAAATGAAAAACGAAAAGTGCTCCAAAACTACTTAATTACAGGGTTTCACAAATCGTGAATATTTTAATGTTTCTCAAATAGTTTCGAACATTTGTTTATGAGACAAATGACATATGCTTCGACCTTTTCACTTTCACTTTCGTGTGATGACATTCTATTATGACGTAAGAGGGAGCAAAGTCAGAAATTCAATAAAAGTTTATTTATTTAATTTCTTTAGTTTATTAAGTATATTTTATTTAGTTTATTAGTATAAAGTATTAGTACGATGTGACTAATACTTGTTTTTTTGGACGAGAAGGCTTTTGTCCTGCCAGTGAGTTACGAAACCTTTTAATCAATTTACAAAATCGTATTTCGTTATTTATAGTATCAAGACTATCTCGTTAGTCTAGTCGTCGTATGAGGTTCTGGGTTCGAATCCCGGGTCGGGCAGTGTTACTAGGTAATTCCGTTAGGTAATTTTCAGTAGCAGCACGAAATCTTGATTTGTGCCCGGTGAATGGCAATAGGCTCGCCCAATATTACGTTGGAACTTTCATAATTGACGAAATGGCCTACCGGCTACCCATTCAGGGAATAGAGGCTTGGTGTTTTATTATGTTTTATATAAATATTACGGCAGCATCTGGAATGTCTGATTAAAAGCAGTAGGCTCGCTTCCTATTACATGGAATCTTTAACATAACTGGCGGAATGTGGGTGTAAATGCCTGCCTACGTCTTCGGGGAATACAGACGTACTGTTATGTTATAATACATATAATTACCATGTTAACCTTTAAGTTATTACAACTTAAACTTATAATATTATCTCGTATATTCTAAACAAATAATTGCTAAGTAAAGTTGTTTTCGTGGCACATTCTAGTTTGAAACAAGTTTGTACAAGCCAAAACTTTGAATGCCGGAGGTCGGCGATGGAACAATCGCGACGAATGCCACGTGTAAGTAGGTACGTAATAACCAATAACAGTCAAACGGGGCAAAAGGAACGCAGGGGAAAATAGAGATCACAATAATATTATTAAGACGAAATTTTGTGAGTGTGTTTGTAACCTCTTCACGTTCCAACAGCTGGACCGATTTTGAAAAAAATTAGTATAGAGGTAGCTGACTCCCTGGATTCACACATAGCCTGGAGGCACTTTTTATCCGGGTAGCACCACGGGGCGCAGCTAGTATAATTATGTATATAGAGAAGTTTAACTTATAGGTACATAAAATCACTCCTGTTACCCAAAAAGATAGGCAGAGACCACGGATTACCATTTGCTACGATCCTGACATACTTCTTTCGCTTCATTCACTCGCATCACATTCCTCATACACGCTCGTCGGTTAAGGGTACTCCTCACTTGACAGTTGACCCTAACATTTAATTTAACAGAGTTTAACATTGAAAGATTAATATTATTAGACAATGTCATGGTGGCGTCCATATTTTTTGGTTTCTTATATTTATATTTAATCATCTAGAGTGCTTATTACAATTTCTTGTCTGCCTCATTAGTTCAGTGGTCGCTAATCGCGTCTGGAAAGCATAAGGTCCAGGATTCGAATACCGGACTGGGCAAATTCTTACCGGGTTTTTCCATTAAGTAATTCTCAGTAGCAGCACGGAGTCTGGATTTGCGTCCGGTTGATGGCAATAGGCTCGCCCCCTATTACATTTGAACCAATAACATAACTGGCGAAATGTGGGCGTACTATGATGTGCACGTCTGCCTACTCCTTCGAGGAATACAGGCGTGAAGTTATGTTCATATTTTGTGCATAAGATATTATCTATGAAGGAGGTTTAAAATCTGTAAATTTTGAGCAGTAAATCTAGTTGTAGTTCCTAATACTGATCACACATCGCTGAATAATTTGGATGTATACCTCTTCGATGTATACACTATACAGCGATACATAATGTACGTGTATTCACTTTCACTATGTAAGAAGCTTACGTAAACACACCTCAAACAGAAACGTAAGACGGACATCGCCGTTTCAAATAAATCCAGAATAATGCCTCTAAGCCTATCACAAAAGCCACTACCCTAAAAATACTCGAGAAAAGTACTCAGGTATTCGGTAAAACCGATTAACTGAGCGTCTATCCCACCAGGGTTGTGAAATAAGGGTTAAAAGTATTAACTGCCCTAAATACGGTACGATCCGTCGCTTCAGACCGATCGTAACGACCGATCGCATGTGTATACAAAAATGTTATTGGACGATTTCAGAGCTAGTAATACAAGTATATATTATTTATTTATTTATTAACAAACTTGCAATAAAACTTTTTTTTAATTACACGTTGCCCTAAACTAGGAATTTCTCCTGTATCGTGGGTGCGTTTCACCATCACGAAATATCACATACGCAAACACGCAGATTCGGGACTAATGTCTGCGGATCTCACAATTTTTTGTCCCGTACGGGAATTGAATCCGCAACCCCTAGCGCAACAGTCCATTCGCTTAGCTACTTCGCCAATCAAGTCAAACACACTTAAACATAAATTAGTTATAGGTTAAGATGCTATGTAATATTAAATGGTAATAGTAACTTCATTCATTCATCATCAGCCGGAAGACGTCCACTGTTGGATGAAGGCCTCCCCCTTAAGAGGGGGAGGGGGGGGTGCCATAATCCCTTGGTAAGGTGGCTTGGCTTGGCAAGCGGCTTGGGGATCGCAGTATTGGTGGTCAAGTAACAAAAGACGCTGCTGCCCATCTTCTGGATTTTCCCTTAGTCGCCTCTTACGACACCCACGGGAGGAAAGGGGGTGATAAATTCTAAGCCGGATACCACAGGGCGTATAATAGTAACTTATATAGGTATAAATGCAATCCAATATAAAAACGTTAGACCGACAGTGCATGGCTCCTTGCGATTGCTCGTCACGATTTCCTTCCAATCCATCGAAACGATCTATCGCAAGCAAATGAGGTCCTTCACGATGTTTCAGTGGTGAGCTTTTCACGATGCTCGCATCGCGGCTTCTGACATTTATAATGTTCGCTTTTAGAGTACCTACGTGTAGGAATTGCAGGAGAATAGCTATCTAAAAGTTAGATTGCGTTGTAATAGACTCTGTTGTGGTTTGTGCAAGTTTTCTGAAAAGCCGGAATTTTCTGTAGACATGTATGCTAAGAAAATTAGTAACAATATACAATGATCTGAATTGATAAAAGAAACATGAAAATTGATGGACACCGACCGACCTTCGCTGATCCATGGTGCAGCTCTCGTCAACTGTGCTATCGTGTCGCTGTTCGCAACCATCGAATTACAAGTTGCCTTTTTTTAGTATTTACGTCATAAATAGTTATAATAAAAATAATAATAACAGCCTATAACTGTCCCTGCAGGGCAAAGGCCTCTTCTCGCTCACTGCGGGTTGGCGATTTCACATAATTAAATCCACGTTTCCTTACGATGTTTTCCGTCACCGTCAGTCAGTGGTGTCTTAGAATATTTAAGAAAGTATTTATGACATTGAAAAAGTCACATTGATACTTGCCTGGGTTTGAACCTGCGACCTCGTGCATAGACATCCGGTATGTCAACCACTAGGCCACCACGACTTTTATTAGTTACCACAATTTTTCTTTCCTTTATCAATTTAAATTTAAACTTAGTATGGGCAACATGCTAAAATGACACAATTTTAATAAATTAGTAAACTATAGGTACGTTTGATTGTGTTACATATAATTATACAATGAAACAAACGTTACTGAATGTGGTTCTGACTACCGTTTGAGTCTTGCTTACGACGACCAACTGTGAAAGAGTGCCAAAATGAAGCCTCTAATTCAATATAAGGAACCGGAGTTAAAATATTACACTTTTCGTGAACTTCTTTCATTTTTCATAACAAATTGCCAGTTTGAAATATAGGCCATTTGAAGAACTTTAGCCATCAGACACCTCAAGGCGATGTCAATTTGTCGAGTCAACATTGTAGCTGACTTATCCTTGAAGTATTTACTTTAAAATTCAAGAGTTTAGCTTCAGGTGACGGTAAGGTCTAGTGAAGTTTTTAAGGCCTTTTATCGTATGCGTATAAATAATACAGATATATTAATTAAGTAGATACATAATAGAATTGATGCATTGACTGTTCTGATGCATTTGTTCGCAAGAAACGGGCTTAATGTAATTAAAAAGTTATTTTACGAAGTCTGGTTCTAGTTGATTAGCGCGACTGCTGAGGACGAGGTCCTGGGTTCTAATCTCGAGGCAGTGTTATTGGGTTTTCCATTAGGAAAATCTAAAAATCGAAAAAGAAAGAGCTTTGTGCATGGTTGTTGGCAATAGGCTCGCCCCCTATTTCATTGGCACATATATGACCACATTATAGTACACCCACATTTCACCAGTTATGTTATAACCTTCGGGGAATACAGACGTGATTTAATATGTGATTATGATTCATCTATTTGTATATGTCAGCCTCTGCTTATTACGATAACCTAATGACTCCTTGTCACATTTTTCCAAGCCAGCACGTTCATCCGATTAAAAGTTACGACGGTAAAATATTCTTCAATAACAGTTAGTTCTTCAATACTGGGTAAATCGTATGAAAGTTATTCTAGTATACATTGTAATGTCGTTTCTGAGTTATCAATAAGTTTGTAGCGGAACGGCTTTGATACAGAAAGATTGGTTCCACATACTAGGTAAGAGGAGATATTTTGGTCTTCTTCTTATCGTATGGTTGATGAACAACCTGGTGTCAGAGTTTAAATCGCCTGTAGGCCTCTGACATGGCTTTACACACCGTTGAAAAATCTCTCAGGTGTGCCTGTTTCCTCACGATGTTTTCCTTCGCTTTTTTTGCAACTGATAACTAATTTATAATGCGCACATGAATCCGAAAAGACATTTATGCGTGCCGGGGTTTGAATGTGCGACCTTTGACTTGGCGGTCCTACGGTCATACCACTCGGCTATCAGTGCTGATATTTTGGTGATGGAAGTAATGTGGTAATATTTTTAAAAACCTTTGCTATAACTTACTAAAGTGGTTTTACGAAACAAGAAAGACATATATCTATCTTCCACACTCAGGCGACTACACGCTTGTGCAGTCTCGACACTGTTCACGTAGTACAGCGTAGTACCAAGTAATACGACAGTATGGTAAATATCAATGACTAAACGTTTATTATTATATGACTAGCTGCGCCCCGCGGTGTTACCCGCTACATTTTTCAGGATAAAAAGTAGCCTATAGATTAATCCAGGGTGTCAGCTACCTCCATACCAAATTTTAGCAAAATCGGTTTAGCCATTTGAGCGTGAAGAGGTAACAAACATTCAAACACACATTCACCTTTATTATTAGTGTGACTACGCCGTAGATTTCGTAGCGTAGTTTTGTAGCACATACATTAAGGCTACGCCGTAGGCAGCGTAGTAAAAAAACGGCGTGGGGTGCGTAGCGCAGTGTATACTGAGTGTATATAATACCAAGATTACTGTGCCAATTACAAAATACAGAAGTACTAGAAAAAGGTTTGATCTAAAACTAGACTATCAAAATCTGAAATCAGTACCTTTTAGAATATATTTTGAGTCAATAAAAATCCTTAAAACTGTTGACCTTTGCAGGCGAAATTTAATCAACAGTTTTCGCTTACACCACCTCTATGTGAGTCTAAATACATTATCATATTCACGTAATCAGGTAAGCCTATCGGGTTATCGCAACCGACTGAACAAGTACCCAAGTTCAACCACATCGTACCTTTATCCCATCTAGATAACCTAACCCCTAATACTTTTAGCATTACATTAGCCACGTTAATTACTATAATCCTAGATAATCAAGGCAAATTACATAAACCCTTTGTTAATATGTACTCGCAATTTACAAGACTCGAAGGTAACAGGGCTTCATTGAATAAAATAATACGATTCGTATTGTTGTGATACACGAAATGAGACTATAATGTGAACGCATTAAAGTATATTTTTGTGTTTTGGTATTGAGCTTCCAATTTGAGATTTGATAGTTATTTTTTGCATAGGTACTTGTCGCAAGAAATAGGGAGTCTGAAAATAATGCGTATACAAAAATGATCTTGATAATACAAAGCTTACAGTAGATAAATGTAATATGGTCTCTGCCTACCCCTCGTGGAAATAGGCGTGACTTTATGTATGTATGTATGTAAATGTAATATCAAATTTTGTTTAAACCTATTTATATTTTTTTGTTGATTGACACAAAGTTGTTTGCGAAGGGTGATTAAAACTCAGTTATTTCTTCAAACTAAAATAATATCATATGTAAACGTACCATTAATACGGTCAAATTCTTTGAACCTATATCACCACATTTTAATTAAATTCAAATATAAGAAACATTCTCCCATATCTTGTAAGACTTAAAGCAAAGTAAAAGGTTACCTGTCGTCAATGTTATGTACATAATTTGTTCCTACAAATGTTGTCACAACAGCCCGTTTCAGTACAATTGTTCCTTCGCTCCTTCGTTCGTTCGTTTTCACCAACGCAAACTTCCAACTTCATTACTTTTTCAAGCATTCACCTCGTTGACGTTCAGTTGTTTCACTTCCAGAATATTAAGAATCTACATTACTTACAGGGTTTCATTTGCTTTCATTGTGATTACATTTCTGTCCCACTAAACATGAACAGTGAGTTCTCTAGACCAGAATTTGTATTTATAAGTTTCTTTTAAAACTTATACTATAGGCTCTGAAAATCGCGCTAAAAATTTAAAATCATATTCTTACCATTTCTCACTTTTCATAAAATCAGCCACAATTATACATACATACATACATAAAGTCACACCTATTTCCACGAGTACCCCTCGTGGAAATAGGTGTGACTTTATGTATGTAGGTAGAGACCACGGATTTCCATTTGCTACGATCCTGACATACAATTATATTACACTTGGCATTTCTCCTGTATCGTGGGTGCGTTTCACAAACATGAAATATCACATACACAAACACCCAGACTCAGGACAAACATCTGCTTTGCTTTTCATGACAGTAAATCGTTCTCATTATTGATCTTCATCTCGTCTTTTAAACAGACCAAAGCAAGTATAGTGCATCCACGTGATGACAATAACCGAAGAATGAGGCGAGTCCTGGGCATGCCCTGACCATTATGTATGTATTCAATTGACTTTTATGTACAGTAGTAAGTTATTTATTTACCTGTACTAATATTTATTAAGTTTTTAATTATAATTATATCTTTCTTGCCAACCAAGGTCACATTTTTGCAACGTCCTAAGGTTAACTGGGAGATAATGCCTATTAAGCATGGCATTAAGTCCAGCTCCGTACATATTGTGTTCCGTGTGCTCCTGTACATAATATTTTGAGCATAAACTGTAAATGAATAAATTATGATAACTGCCCCCTTACCATGAACTCTTAAAGCAGGACAGTTTACGTTGAGGAAGCGAAACGCCGCTTTAGACTGCACGTAGCGGCGTTTCGCTTCCACAACATAAACTGTCCTGCTATGGTGGACAATTTTATTTTTCAAATATTGTCTGAGTGCTAAATGAAAAAGTAAATAAATCTTATCACACAGCACATCTTAAGCTTAATTAAAACAAATGAAAAGAATAACAATTCAACGGGTTTGTGAGAGAACTAAATCGTACTCTTAGAATGAAAGTGACCTAACTCAAAATTCCTGTAATATCTGATTTTGCTACATAAATCCCTAAAATACTTTTAAAAGACCACTTTAAGGTGAAAAAGAGACCGATCTATTACACAATCCCTATTGTGCTAATAATTCGATCTCTTTTTTCCACAGGGGTTTAGAGTAGGTTTTTCAAAGTCAGTTTTTTAAATCAGAAGTTATGCAAAATTTGAGTTAGGTCACTTTCATTCTAAGAGTGCAAAATGCGGTACAAGAGTTAATAACTATGCTCCGAGAGAGCGCCACTGTTTATGCATTCAAATGCTTACTTGAGCAGAGTTCTGAGTAAATAGAGACGAGTGTTAGGGAGAATGGAGACTCCATGTATTTGCTTTCTTTAAACTGTTTTCAGTGCTAATGTGTGTTGGTTCTTTAAGTGTCTTTTGTTGAGATTCTCTTTGTTTATCAATAGTTATACGATTACTAAGTAAATCTTCGAGATTATATGAAGGTTTTATGTGAACATTAAAATCGTTGACGGCTTATTTACAGTTTCATTGGATTTTAGTAGAAAAGGATAAACCGCGAGTGTAGCCTAAAAAAATATGGTTGTTTATGATAATTTTATTCAGAGAAATATCTGGATGCAGAAGCATCAAAATATAAAACAGTGGCGTTAGACGGAGGCTAGCCCAGCAGTGGGTCACCTAAAATATGGTGATGGTAATAAATATAATAGTATATTTGTAACTTGATATGGGTTTTAATTTATATTACAAACATTTTTAAAGGTTATAAAATATAAAGTTTCCATTCGTTCGCAAAAGCCACTAATAGGTAATCTCCCTGTTATGGGTGCACTATTTACCGAGTATAATACAATACTTAATAAGAGCGATATAAAAAAACGTCTGAAAATCAATTTAAATAACCGGTTGTATGAACGACCGAACAATTTATGAGTGCCATATGCACGTGAATAATGGCAAACATTCAAGTGTGCTTTATTTTACTTTTGATTGCGTTTATTTGATTTTCATTGATTTATTTAACAATACGTTTTCGTATATATTATGTTGGTGTACCTACAAAACATTATGGTTTTATTATTTACTATATACTCCAGTTATACTCACGTGTTGATTCAGGAATGCCCGACTAGTTTAGAACTCAAACGGAGCTCTTATTTATGAGCTGGTTACCGGTATACACTGAATATACGTATAGTAAATAATATGGATAACACTCACAAAATTTATAACAGTAAAATTAAGTTTTTTTCAAAATCGAAGTCAAATATCAATGGACCAGATTATATTTTCGGAAATTCCTCAATCCTTGATAATTTTCACAAATAGATAATGAAACATTGCTATAGTTTTAGTGATACCTGATCGTTTAATAGGCTTTTTTTAATTTTTATCGCTGTACCAGTGAATTAAACTCTTAACACGTCCCTTCTCAGTCTCAAAGGGAACAAATAACGCTACAATATATATGCAAGTACATTCGAAACATGTAAAAAGATCCGACGCGATGGTGACACGAGGAACGTCGCTGGAATCTAATAAAGGAATTTTAAAGACGTGCCAGACAGTATCCACGATACTTCTTCTGTTTAAGATGCCGAAACAAATACTTTTAGGTGTTTGATTGATTTTACTATCTTCTTGACATAATAAACAACATCATGCCTGTATTTCTCGAGGACGTAGGCAGACATGTATGTTATAATATAATTTATTTTGCCAGTTATGTAATATGTCCCAATGTCCCAAAACTCGGCCTGGTTAGCCCTAATAGGCTTGCCTTTTATTACAGCAGGCGAGCCTATTGCCGCTACCCGAGCAGAGTTTGGTGCTGCTAGTAAAAATAACCTAATGTTATCCAAGCTGGGAATTCAGGACCAATAGAGCAGAAATAATAACTAAATAGAAAAAAAAAGAAACCGTTCTTATTTTAGCATATAATCTGGTATTCGGTACAGTCGAACACTGTTAATCGATTGTGATGTGCCCGTAATATAATAATAATGTCAATGTGACAGATGTTGCTATAACAATTAAGCATTTGGGAAAAACGACCAATTATTGCCACTAAATACTTCCATCGTTGTAGCGCTCTCTTCAAACACAAGCTACAAGACAATATTTATAAATATGATTACGTCCCGTACCTACATTATTAACAATTTATTGTACTTAGTTTTCGTCCTATTAAACAACAGTGAGCAAGGTCTAATTTAATAAAGGACAAGCATGATTTAGGAGCAAATACCTTTTTCATTACAAAATAAAGCGCGAATTCTTTAAGCAAATATTCTGTATAGTACATTCAGTACATTATTCTACATGATAAACAGTCACGTATCCAAAAAAGAACTCATTTACGCATCACATTCAAGAATTTCGCCTTAACGATACGGCTTGGCAAGAATAATGCTGTTCACGTGATCTGACTCCGTGAATGGTGCAGGCGGTTTCAATTTGAGCAGTTTGTAGCTCGACTGTCACGCCACGTAAGTGTTGTTGAACGCTGTTGAGTAACGAAACGGTATATTGAAACTACCGAAACGGTATATTTTAAAGACCGAAATGATTTGTAAGAAAGGAAAAAATAATTTATTTTTCAGAATATAGTACAATTTAGGTGTATATAATTTTTATAGTTTGATATATTCTACCATTTCTGGTTTACAAACATTTGAACAAACTTTTAGCATAGTAACTATCTTATCCAGTGCACCAATCGTTTCTTAAGTGTTGAGTTAGGTCGGGAAAATATTTTCTTAAACCAAAGTTATTTCTTGTATTTTAGTATCCGTGTTTGTGTCGTAAGTTTGTAAAATACACCAACGATACGCAAGATACGAGCAACGAGGACAACGCTGGGTATAAAACAGTAGGTATATTTACTATTTCAAGCTATATTATAAATTACATTTTTTTATGAAATATGTATATAATCCAACTGTAAACACAATATTTCACGTAAATAAACAATTCCTATTCTTCTTACGTCATACATAGAGCTCGAGTGTTTAACGTTTTCCAGATAAAGTGCGCTGACAACTGCATGCAAATGAAATTGCAAACGTGATCGAATGTATCTAAGAAAACTATAATTTCGCAAGTGTTGTGCATACTAAACTATTTTTAAATTTATATAAAACTAGCTGCGCTCCGCGTGTTTCCCGCTACATTTTCGGGGTAAAAAGTAGTGTTAATCCAGGGCACCATCTACTTTCATACCAAATTTTATTAAAATCGATCCAGCCGTTCGAGCGTGATGAAGTAACAAACATACATACACACACACAAACTTTCGCATGGTGAGAAGGTGAATTTACAAGCAATTTCTGTTTATTCTTCTTTCGTATCAACTTAAAAAAACATAATATCGCGCCTGTATTATTAGACAGAGGAGTATAGTGCTGCTCAATTCGCCAGTTATGTTACGTATAGCTGCCATACATGACAGCAATCTTATTGCTATTAACCTAACATGAGCTATACCTATATTGGCAATAACGCAAGAAATAGTGAAAGTTTGGCCAGTCAGTATTGTCGTGGAGTCTCTTATTTTTATCTCTGGACCCCAGACACATGGCAAAACGCTTGAAAAATAGAAATCGAATCGAATGAATACGTCATTGATTCGATTTTACATGAGTCAAAATATTACAACAACGCTAGGCGAATACAATAATAATGATTAAATTATGACCATTTAAATATCATCATTCTATTCGCCAAGCGTTTGCCACTTGCCAGTTGTCTAGTGCTGTCTTTAAATAGTAACAAGATAAAAAGTGGTATTAGATTTGTAATAAAGCAACACCTCTGTTTACCTCCTGACGACTACAGGCGCGATACACACTGGAGCGAGCGCAACAAATTGCTTTTAGAAGCCATTGCATTTTTTAAAGTAGTAGGTAAATTCCCGATGCAAGGCAAAGGCTTCATTTTCAATTTTCTTACTCTGTTGCAATTTCGTCTGTGTCGTTATTTTCTGTAAAAAGTGTGGCTTTCAAGCTTAGTTGTGTTCATTTAAAGAGACACGTGAAAGTTTGCGTTAGTGTGGCAAGGTGTGTGTATGAATTTGATTTAATTAAAAACGTTCTTATGGCTATCACTTGGTATACATTATAATATGGTGGTATATAGAACACCAATATTGTCAGTAAAATAGACTATAGTCTAAATTTTAAGAATTCAATTTGATTATTTCTTAAATAAAATGTTACAACCGAAATCAAATTTATAAACGCAATAGCTTAAAATTAAAAGAATCAGTAAAAACTCGGGGGTATCTGCAATATTTTTGCTACAGTACCTATTATAAAAAAAATTAAACCTAGAACTGCCTCGTTGGTCTAGTGGTCGCTAAGCGCGACTGCTGAGCAAGAGGTCCTGGGTTCAAATCCCGGGTCGGGCAAAGTGTTACTGAGTTTTCCATTAGGTAATTCTCAGTAGCAGCACGGAGTCTGGATTTGTGCCTGGTTGATGGCAATAGGCTCGCCCCCTATTACATTAGGACTTACAACATAACTGGCGAAATGTGGGTGTACTACATGTTCACCTCTGCCTACCCCTTCGGGGAATACAGGCGTGATGTTATGTTATGTTATAAACCTAGAAACCGCTTGAATGCATGCGTCTTATACAAAGCGTATACTTAACATTTTGAGGCAGTTACTCACAATGCCGTAATGTCTTTATACCGCCAACTACAGGTAAGGGTTATTTACGCAAACGGTCTTAATGCAGTGATTATTTCTACTTAAGAGACGAGTCTACACATTACATTAGATTATACATTGCTTCACACAAATTATTGTAAATTGCATCATTGCATTCAGTTTTTACCTAAGGGTAATTTGCATAATGGTTTGTTGAGTGGTCTTGAGCTATATAGTTAACGTGTAGATTAGTATGTTAGACAGCACTATGCGTAATCATTTCTTAGATGAGTGCCCGTTCTTAACACAAGCGACTCTTCTCCGTGTGAACGAAGCCGTTCATCGTTTGCCAGATCTTTCTCTGGTCTTGTCAATTTGCTGTCTCATCGATCTATAGGGAATAGAGCACCTACGCTTGTACTTACGCACACATTTTTGCAAACTTGGCTGCTGTAGCCAAAATTCAGTCAGGATGTATCAATCAGTCAGTAGAAAAGCTGCCAGACTGAATTAACAGATGTGTGTGTAGGCGTTATATAAGGTGACATCATAATTATAATGTCACTATAATTTTCAAAAATAAGTTGTAAACATAAAATAAGGGATAATAAAAACATAACGTGGCATTCTTAAGAGTTAAGACCCACTACCGGACAAAGCCTCGCTTTTCCTTAAAAACCTCTCAAGGGTTTGGGAGCTTTTAAGCTTTGAAATCGGGATCTTTTATCCAGTAATGCTCGTCTAAAATTACTCCGTAGAGTCTATCCAAAATGAGTACCTTACTTAACACCACAGTTAGGAGCATGATTGATAAATTGACATTAAATCTTCATTGTAACATTCGAAAACTTCACAGGCTTAGTTAAAGGTTGACAGGCTTTGAGGCAGTGTGATAGTTAAACTATGCCATGTATCATTATAAGGTAATTACACTGGACTGCTAACATGGTAATAGAAGGTCTAACTAAAACCTAATAATTTCCGTTAGCAGATATGACCCTACGCGGTACACCGTATCGAAGGAATTTCTCGGTTAGAGTACTGGCACATGCTTCAGCAGACGCCTCCTGAAGCGCGTAAAGTTTTACCCACCGGGTGGCGGTGGCTTCAACCAAAAGTATCCATCTTTCACCGTTTTCGCCTTCGGTTAAGATTCCAAAAAGGTATACGGCTAAGACTGTTATCTAGGCTAGTAACGTTCTCCTGACCGAAATTCGGTGACTGCTGTATCTCTGCTGGGACGAGACAACTACGCAAAAGATATTATAGTACACATCAAACGAACCGAATGTAGGACGTCCTGTCCTGTTAAGTCTTTCTTTACAACCACTAGACACGTGTTTAGCTTGTAACACTTTGTTATTTTTTACGCTGCTTGGTTGTTTTACGAAGTTTTTATTCAATAAATTCTAAAGAAGACGAAGGACAATGTTTTCATAGCGTAATGTATTATAGAAAATTTTCCTGTTATTTGTTGTTTCTATCTTCGAAACTTTATGTTCGGTACGCTGATGTTTTACAAATGCCGGTTTGCTAATACGGAAACGTTTGGGAGTGAAGTTGCTAATAAATTTTCTATATGATGTTTTTTTTTTCAGAAAATACGCCTGAACGAACATCCCCAGAGATGTATGAATTGGCGACCTGCTTGGCGCAGTGGCTAAGCGACTGGACTGGTGCGCTTGGAGATGCGGTTTCGATTCCCGCGCGGGACAACAATTTGTATGATCACACATTTTTGTTCCGAGTCTCTTCGGATCGGGATCTTGTATGTGATACTTTATGTTTGTGCAACGCACCCATGTGCATGTTTTTTTTTAAGTTACAGCCTTCGAAAGACCGGACAAAACTTTCAACTCCAGCCACCTATCAGGTAACCTATTAGGTCTGCCACCTTCTTTCATCAGGCTCACACTATAACACATTAAGTATGTAAGTCAATTAAAGTCATGCGCAGATACAGCGTGTTATATTTAGTGCCTCATTTTCCATATACCAAGTATGATACCTGCACGATACAATTTCATTGAGTTATCGCTGAAGCAACAACGTAGGACGTTTACGATACTTCAATTTTATTTATAGCCCGCCTGCATTTTAACAAGGTTGCTACAACTTTAGCGCAATAAGGAGAAATAAGCTTCAAGTAAAACTTGTAAAACCTGTTTTTATTAAAGAACATGAAAAATAATGACTCGATATTTTGCCTCGTTGTTGGTCCTGGGTCGCTAAGCGCGACTGCTGCGCAAGAAGTCTGGGTTCGAATCCCGGGTCGGGAAAAGTGTTACTGGGTTTTTCCATTAGATAATTCTCAGCTGCACAGAGTCTGGATTTGTGCCCGGTTGATGGCAATGGGCTCGACTCTCTACTACTACT
This sequence comes from Abrostola tripartita, assembly GCA_905340225.1. Taxonomy (NCBI): domain Eukaryota; kingdom Metazoa; phylum Arthropoda; class Insecta; order Lepidoptera; family Noctuidae; genus Abrostola; species Abrostola tripartita. The sequence goes on from HG996504.1 coordinate 7,011,059, forward strand.
AATAATGTTCCATATCATGATCATAAATCAAGGTATCTCCATCAAAAATAGTAATGTGAATAATATTTGAATGCCTGTCACAGGCGTATGGCCTTTTCCAGGCTTTAAGCTATTTCTTTACGAATTCCCATCAAAATTGGTTGAATGATTTAGGAGTAATTTCGTTACTTTCGCGTTCATATTATTAAGGGATGTCAGTATCAAGCTCATAATTTTCATGTGTGCGAGTTCTTATCATTTTAATTACATTCAAATTGAGGTGCTATCCCTAACAAACCGTGGCATAAATGTGTCAGTGCTTGACAGTGAGTGTAATTTACGTGGTTTTAGGGTTACCACTTACGTAAATTGTTGTTAATTATATGAGAGATGACGACGTATTAGGGATATTTGAATCTCTCTATCGCTTGAAATCTTACTAATATTATGAACGTGAAAGTTGTTGTGATGTTGGTTGGATTTGTTACTCCTTCACGCAAAAACTACTGGACGGATTTTAATGAAACTTTAGAATAATATAGCTTACACATCAGAATAACGCATAGGCAATGCTATGCTTTGCTTCCAAATTTCAATGTGCATAGAACCACGGAGAACCTCTAATCATTTGTAAAACTCTTACTTATAAACTGGATTATTTTGAACCGGTTTTAAAAAAGTAAAAGTTTTTTAATTCTATTTTTTGTGTGTTCAATGCTATTTTAGCCAATACTAAACAGATTTTGTTTTTAAGTGATTTGATTGAAAGTATTTTTAAGTGATTCCGGGCTTGAATCACTTACAAAAATAACGTACAATATTTCAATTAGAAATAATTGGTAAAAAGAAATTGAACTCAACGTATGGAATACTATTCAAAGTCACAGTTTACTTTAGCTAGATTTTTTTTTTTTAATTATATACCTATATAGTATACACAACCTTAAAACAATTACCTCGATAGCCTTCCAACAAGTCTCATTTGATTAAATTCTTTCCTCAATGAAATGTAAATCCTTCAAGTGTTTTGAAAAGAAATTCCTTTCATCTCGTTATACCTTCACTCAGTGAAAGAAATGTCCGACAATTTTCCTTGAAACTTAATATGAAAAATAATTATGTAGATGATTCGAAGTGCCCTTTTTCTGTCTATTTTTTATAAAGAAACAAGATTTCATACCTAATTAGATCATCAATAAGTAACGTTATAATGAGAGCAAATCCTTTTGTTTTGATTAATCTTGTTTATACATCTTTTTCTGCTTTCGCTAGAAGTCTACGGAATAATAATGCCACTTTCATGAATTTGTTGAAATGGTGTAATATTTTTTTATTTTTGTTAAAGCCCCCACACTAGGAATTTCTCCTGTGTTGTGGGTGCGTTTCACAAACATGAAATATCACATACACAAACACCCAGACACGGACAAACATCTGCGGATCGCACAAGTTTTTGTCCCGTGCGGGAATCGAACCCGCAACCCTTAGCGCAGCAGTCCAATCGCTTAGCCACTGCGCCAATCAGGTCGTCAATTAAATGTATAGCAGTGTAGTAATTTAATGGATACATTTATATCCGATCGATTTAAAACTGTGATATTCATTTCAAATCAGAAACTCAATCTCCAACAGTCTCAAACTGTCAAACATGTTTAAGAATACCCTATTGTAGCTACGACGTAGCACATTCAACGTAACTGCTACGGCGTAGCATGTTTAAAGTTACAGCTACGGCGTAGCCTACTCTTGCCAGGTGCCAGGTCGACCGCATTGTATATTAGCAGTTTTGTATGTTCAATATAAATTGTTCTAACAGCGTGGAGTGAAGGTTTTATTCTGAAAAATTCTGCAGTACAATTTTTTTTTTTTTATCTACTGTTATAAAGGCGTTTTTGTTAAAAGAATCGAGTACACCACTAGTTAGATCATTGGATTGCACGCTAAGCTGCAGGTTTGTTCCCCGATCGGTACAAACATTATTATCCGATATTTTCTACAGGCTCGGAAAAATATCTGCGAGTTATAAAAATATTTGTTAGTTCGTTCACTATCATGAATAATGTCATGCACAACAAATGGTTGTTTGTGCATATTAATATGTTATATCGAACCGGCATAACAAACGGACGCCTTTTTAAAACAATGCAATAAATTAATAACGGTTTTTATGTGCCAGTTATGTTAGAGGTCCCAATGAAATAGGGGGCGAGCCTATTGCCATCAACCAGGCACAAATCCAGCTGCTAGTGAGAATTTTATGTAAAAACCCAGTAACACTTTGCCCGACCTGAGATTCGAACCTACGACCTCATGTTCAGCAGTCGCGCTAAGCAAGCACCAGGCCAACGAGGCAGTTATAAACATAAAAGAATAAGATAAAAATAGCTAGACTCACTTTCAAATAACATCCACATGTTTCTATCTCTATCACCCCTTATGAGCTGTCTCTGTCATAAAGTCAAGTTTACATAAGGTAAGTATAATAGTATGCCATTTGGGATAAGTGATTGGCTGTCCATTGACCCATTATAGTGAAGTGGGGCGGATAGTAAGCTTCGATATCGTTAAAGGTAAAGTTACAAGGTATGCTTTTGCTACCTCTCAGATTTCGTGTAAGCTTTTTATAACCTTGACGCAGATTGGCGCAGTGGCTAAGCGATTGAACTGCTGCGTTAAGGGTTGCAGGTTCAATTGTCGCACGGGATATTAGTTTATGCGATCCGCAGATGTTTGTCCGGAGTCTGGGTACGTGATAATTCATGTTTGTGAAACGTACATACCTACGACAGGCACAATACAGGAAAAATTCCTAAGGTAGAGCAAAAAGCGAAAATGTTTATACATTTTCATTGTGAGCATATTAGCCAGTAATAGTGGAGCTCATATCGGTAGTTTATATGTAAAACAAAGTCTACTTACTATATTATAGTTAAGTGCAAGATTAGGTCTTTCTGAAGAACAAATATTAGCTAATATTTATTTATGTACTGACAAACGTGATAAAGAATTATTTGGGTATTAATTTAGACTAGAATTGATATCGATTATCGGCCTACTAAACGGTAGTGCGTTTAATTTATTAGCTAATTATTTTAATGTCAACGCCAGAACCCATTACGGTTCCATTCTATTTCAATTAGGTGTGAACTAACATCAACATACTGAATAATAAATTACTGTTATAATAGACTGATTAAAACGACATTTACTTAATCACCTCTAAATTAGAGTTATTTTACTATTTTCATTTTTATATGACTTTTGGTGCCATTTTAGCATGTTTCCAATGCTAAGCTTGAATCTAAATTGATAAAAGAAATTTGAAAAAACGGTGGACAGGGGCGGGACTAATACTAAAAGGGAACTTGAAATTCGATGGATGCGAGCAACGACACGGTGGCTCAGTTATTTTCATTTCTTTTTTCATAAGTCTACTAGTCGAGTAATATTGTCAATGTACGCTTCCATCGAATGATGTTTTTTTTCATCATTTAAAGTCTCATCTGTGACCGAAAAATTACAATAGATTGACATTTTTATCCTAGGTCTATGTCGGTCGTAACGTGGGTGGACTTACATAAATAAATATCGCTGCCTTCACCTTTGAGTAATACTAGCGTAATGATAAACACACAATATAAAACGTCCGTCATCACCATGAAAACACACCGTGGGCGTCATGGGGTCGGACACAACAATGTGAATATTTTTGTTCCAAAAAGGTATTTGTTAAACAATACTTAAAGAATATTTGGGAACACAATGTCACACGCTTTTGACCTTTATATGTTATTGAATAACATGAAGCCTGTGTACTTACACAGGCTTCATGTGGCGATATTACGTCAGGGATAGGTCGATCCGATTGACGCTGTGGTTGAATTGTTAAGCTGCTGTTTGCGCTAATTCGGTTACCGCACGGAACTATAAGTGTGAAATTATATAAAAATCTTTGCGTGAAAACATTATTATACACTTTTTATAATATTTAATTAAAAATGAAATCATCAATTCTACATTTATACCTCAAGATTTCATTCACACTTAAAACGTTTACATAATCCTAACTCTACTTGCTTGATATTTAACAATACTGTCTGATACACCGACCGCTAACACTACTTTTTTTTTATAGCCGTTTTGTTTTCCACTTCTGGGTAAAAGCCACTCCAAAATACCTACACAAAATATATGTACCATAAATACACCGCTAAATGAAAATTCATGCTTCAATCACACGTCAAAGCTCTGTTAATAATATTCAGTTCCACCATCGATTGAGGCTATTTCGGTCCAACTATTCCAGGTGGGCTAGCCTAGTTATTATAAATAGTTAAGTAAGCTCGGTCAACGCAGCCTTAATTAGATGCCTATAAACACCAAACACTCTATAAAACTTCTATCTATAAAGTATAGTCCTCATAAATAACCTTTGACGTAGATTGTAAAAGTAGGAAGGCTTACAAATTCCGTTCAGGCTTTGATTGGTAGCTTGTAGGCAAATTAAATAAAAACTTCCAAGGTATAAAAGTATAGCGGTAAGAAGTCCTACGATATTTTTATTATTCATTTACACAACTATTGCGATAGACAGCCAGCAAGACGATGAAGTTAGAAGTATGAAGGAAGAAACCATAGAAAATTGTTGCTTGAGAAATCATAAAAACTGGATAAAAAGTAGCCATCGGAAGACTTCGGGTTTTACGACTAATAATAAATCCTAGGAATCTTGAATTAAACATTAGGTAATTTATGGCTCGGGCGATAAATTGATCTACAGTACGTTCTCCAGCTCATCATCCGCTTTAATATTAGACACAAAATCAGGCTACAGAAAGGGAATTTCAACGTGAAAAAATGGAGGCGAATTTTACGTCTTAAAAATTGCGAATATCTTCAAGTAGCAAAACGTATCCCTCCCTACATTCCTAATCCCCTGGTATCATCGATAATTTCCACCTTTGTACAGCGCTGTCTAATGAATTATTCACGTTTCGATTTCAAGTCTGAAATTAGGTCGGAGTTGCCACTTTGTAGAGTCTAGAAAATGCCGAGGTTTACTGAGCTCAATTGTCGTTTTAGTAATTCTTTGGGCTGGAGTTTTACTACTGGGACTGTCTTGCAATTTCATTCGAGTAATTAGTACCCGTAAATTATGTATTCAAACGTCTGAGTGTTCAAGGGTTGACGCGTCCGGGAGCCGCCTCGACGACAATTTGCGGTAATGACGGGTTCTACCTCACCATCTACTCGTGCTAAGGATTTATGTTTGACAACGTTTTAGCATTTCTAATTGCTTTGTTGTTCGTTAAAATTCGACAAAATAACTGTTTTACAATTTTATTTAGATTGAGTTTAACTTTTTGAGGATTTTTTCTACTTTGTACACAAATGTAACCCTCAAATAAAAGGTAACAGCGTGTATATTTCACAATTTAGCTATGATAGTTTTACGAGGTACAATACCAAAACGTGTGTGCAGCTAGTAGCGAGCAATTAAAGTTGAAATACGTGCAGCTAGGGATTAAGCTCTATACTAGCGCTTATTAAATTCCATTGATTTACAACCGGTCCCAGCTGACTACATTATAAGTTTTATACATGAGAGAAAACAAGGTTTTAATAATTATTGGTACAACCAACCCCTTACTAATCAAATTGGCAGAGATTAACCATTGGTTAAATTATACCTGCTACTGTTATTTCCATGTCAAAGAAAAAAGATGTAAATAGACGTAAAAGGTTTTTAAGTTTAAGGATATTTTTTTATTTTTTTTTGTTTTTTAATAACGTTGCCCCACACTAGGAATTTCTCCTGTATCGTAGGTGCGTTTCACAAACATGAAATATCACACACACAAACACCCAGACTCGGGACAATCAAATGTGGATCGCACAAATTATTACGCCGTGCGGGAATCGAACCCGCAACCCTTAGCGCAGCAGTCTAATCGCTTAGCCACTGCGCCAATCAGGTCGTCAAAATATTATTATCGTTTGGAAGTTATAGGGTAAGTAAGTATTGGTGAGCACACAAGGGAAGTAAACAATATTTTTATATGGCCAGCCCCTGTATGCAAGTGATAAATGTATGGGGATGACATACATAAAATGTTTCGACTATGTTATCGATGACATAATATGTCAAACCCAAATATTTTTCATTGTATTCGATTTCACTTCGTATTCGTTACCGTATTTATTTATTTAATAAACATGAAAGGTAAGCTAAGTACAATTTTGGTAAAAACAGTTTGGGCAACATTGAGCCAATTACAAGTCCTCGCTTTAAGGAGATCGCGTAGCAATTACCTAATAACAATACAAAGAAAAAAAGGAAATATAACCATTTCAAACTTCGAATTAATTTTACACGAAAAACTTCCAGTATATGGCGAGATTTCATACAAATTAGAAGGGCAAAGATTTGCTAAAACTGCTAAAACAACGATTTCTAAAAACCTTTTTCCAAATCCGTTGGGAGACAGCAAATTAGGTAATGCTTGTCCTACTAAGAGACGGTAGGTAGCCCTGACAGTAAGAACAGACATTTTTAATTTTATTCAATTATCGCGTTTAGAATTGTTTCTGTTTTCTAATTGTAGAATGATTACTGAACTAATATTTGATGCATGAAATCTTATTGCTTTAGAGTCCACTTTCTATTTTGTTTTAGTCACTATGACTAACTAAAAAAAGTACATCATTGGTCTACTACTGAATATCCTGTCCTGTGTCCTGGGTCCGATTCTCGGGCCAGGCACAATGTTATTGGGTTTTTTCTATTACGCGATTTATAGTTGGAGTACAAAGTCTAGGCAAAATCTCTCTGCCTAACCCTTCGGGGAATCCAGGCGTTATGTTATGTATCTAATGTTATAAAAAAGAAAGCACGCAGACTGACAATTAACAAAGTAATTATATAAATGTTCAGTTTTCTATTCAACTTGAGTACAAACAAAGTATAGTAGAATGTCCACTCAGAATGGAGATAGGAGATTCTATTAATAATTGTTTGAATATAGAACGTGCCTGTCGGCGTATTTGGTATACTTTTCAGATTAAAAATATATTAACACTGACGTTATTAATTCTTCAGTTGATATAATACTATTATATAATATAAGTAGAAACTGATTTTAAATGTTTTCTACTGTCTATCTACTACTGTTAGGCTCCCCTATTACATGGGACTTATAACACAACACGGCGAAATGTGGGTGTACTATATTATGTACACCTCTGCTATCCCTTTCGGTGAAATATGTGATGGCGTGATGCTATGTTTGAATTTTCGCTGAAATTTCACGAAATCCTTTTTCAAATATAAAAATAATAGTTTATCTTTGAACTTACCCACAAAAAACACATTAGGTAATAACCTCCAACGTTTTTGAAGTCATTTAGAAACAAGAAGTTGAACGTACTAGTTATAAACAACTATTGCCATTTTATGCCCTAAACATGATTGTAACCCTCTTACGCGGTTACCCAGCTATTTAAAGAAAGAAAAGGTTTTATGACCCTTAAAATCTGGGGCTCACTTTAGTTCTACGATTATCACCGGCTTTAGTCTAATTTTACGGCATCTACACGCAAAAACGTCGTTTCAAATGTGTAAATAGGTAGTTAAGGTAAGCGCCTACATTAAGATAGCACCCGTTTTCGGTACATTTACCTAATTATAAGCAGATTCACAAAAATATTTTGTAACCTAATAGGTTTGTTACAGTGACATTGTCTTTATTTTGTTTAGTCATGTTAAAAGGCTGTTTAAAAGCAGTGAAGTATGTGTGTATTAAGTCTGAAATCACTGGTATAAAATGTAGACCAATACTTTTTTCCAGCATCATTATTTTCAATAGGATAGTAGGTAATATTATCTACGTCACGTAAGTAGTTATATGTATATCTTGCATCATCATTTGCTTATATGCAAATCATCTTTGCAAGCAGTTTTATTATAGAGAAAACTTATAAATCTGGCAATGTTTCAAAAGAATATCATAATATGCCACAGCACGTACTCATGGAGTGTGGAAGTGTGGCCGATCAACGGGCACGCATTATCCCGTGTTCCATCGTTACTGGAAGTTTGCAGCAACCTGAAAAGGCTGCTCGCTCTCTGGGACGAGCTGGGATGGTAGAGTAGAAGAAAGAAACTCATATCAGACAATGACCCAATCAAGTTGCTAAGTGCGAATAATGCCCAGCTAAATTAAACTATGCCTATACCTACTAGAAAACAGGCGAGGCTTTTAAAATTGTTTTTGTACCTATTTCATTACATATGAATAAACAAAATAACAGCATAAACAATACATGAAAGACAAATCAGAACTGTATACGGAAATTCAAACATTAGAAATATCTCTAGCGATCACCGTCTCTTTCCAGCACTTACGTGAATCAGAATTAACCCAACCCAATTTCCCTTTAGACTAATTAACTTCCTTGCGTACTTAACTAATTTCCTTTGCATTTAAGTGTCTTCCTTCTCGGATGGTGACAGTAATCATGGATTGATTAAAGCACTCTTTCCTTAGGTGCTACATTTTACCATTAGTAACGAATTGTTCTTTCTTTTCTTTTAGAAACAAACGTACACAGAAATTCTCCCAAATCTGATCTAATCGCCCAAATGTTCAATGCTGTTAACAAACCCACAATTCTTCAATCGGGTCGTAAGTACCTTAAAGAAGTTGGTTAGATTAAATGCAAAATAAATTTTCAAGAAAATATACACCTGTGTAGTTTTAAAAGTAAAATTAATGTCACTTATTATTATTTTTTAAAAGCGAGTTACAGTGACATGCCTAATGTTTGCTGAGAAAACCTGCCTTTGTAGGTGTTAGAGCTGTTTGGCACAGTGTGGAAGTGTAACGTTAAATCCCACGAGCTTTACAACGTTCTTTACATCTTTTCTATACAGTATTTTAATAAACGATATACATTGAATTCTCCTTTCGTTTTCTCTACCAAATTCTTTTTTATTCCGCCATCTGCAAATCAAAAGACAATAATCACACAAAATAATATTTTTAAAACAAAACTATACTCCATATAGACACATGCAATTATCACCCAGATATGTGTCGTTACCCGCATCGTTGTATAGGTAAGAAATGAGAGAAAATTATCATATAAAGCGAAAATCTGACAAGCACGTGTAATCTGTAGCCCCGTAGGCATAATCGGGGCAGCGTAAATAGCGGTTAAATATTGGATCTGTGAGAGATATGAGCCAGATTTGAACTAGCACGGCTTCTGTATTAAATTTTATATGATAATACCAAAATTTAATTACACATCTGCTCTTGGTGCTCGTGTTTATCAACGGAGGGTTTACTAACTTTGTTCGGTTGGTGCGTAGTCTATTTATTAGCAGTTGAATAATTGTATTTCAAGTTGTATAGCTTACTTCCGCGAGTAAAACGTTGTAGGCCTCTCCACCATATACCATATATCGTTTATATTAGGCAGGGTTTGCTTCTATATGTATAGGACCTCTCTCTTTTAACCGAAAATCTTTGTAGTATTATTTTATATAAGTACATATTTAGCCAAACAAATGGAGTTTGTGTTATCTTATCTTACCCTAAAGGTTCATATACTGCATACTATTACGGATGGCACACGTGTTCCGAACTACGTATCTACCATGTAAAGACGGCGTTCATCCTTGCCTACATATTCTAACCGGTATGTACATACATAGGTAATGATTATATTAATTTTCCTAAACAAGAGATGGAACAACCCGAGGCAGGAGGCAGCCATTTAACATAGAAAATTGAATCTTTCAATTGACGTTAAAATGTCCTTGGGAAAACGAAAAGGGCAAATCTGAAAGCACTGTCATAATCCACAATGATCCTATATCCTACTCCCATTAGAAGCTTTAGAAATACTGCTATGTTTCATTCAATTGCGAACACACTTCTTTAACCAATAGCTGGCTATTATTGAAAAGGTCGAAGTACTTATAAGAAAGGTAGGCGTAGGCCGTAATAGTTTTACAGACGATATTTATGTTCAATAGATTAATTTCAATAAAATGGAGCTTGGCTTTGTCTTGTGGCAAACAAAAACTGGGCCGAACTTACAACAAAACGGACCCCTTAACAAGGGAGACGATAGCAAGGCAGACCCAGACGGAGATGGCGGGACGAACTTGACTTGTATATGCAAGACTGGACGTTGGCAACTGGTGACAGGGAGATGTAGAAATAGAGTGCTTTGATTAGCAGTGGGACACTTTAGGCTATTAATGATAATAATTTTAATAAATGATTTGATTGATGAACATTTTATATCTTACTAGCTTTTACCAGCGGCTTCGCTCTCGTTATTATTCTAAGCCCGTATTGTCCCACTGCAGAGCATAGGCCTCCCTTCCCTCCTTCCACTTCTCTCTGTCTGCTGCCACTCGAATCCACATTTCATCATGATTCGAAAGACACGTAGCGCCATCTAGCGGCCTAACCTAAAGCAATTGTGACCGTCGAAAGTTATTATTCTTTAATTTTAGAAAGGTACCGTTTTTCTGGATGAAAGGTATCCTATGTCCTTTTCTGTACCTACTCCTAACAACGTACTACATGCAAAATTTCATGATGATCGGTTTAGTGGTTTAACAGTTTATTAAGGAAATAAGGATAGGGATAGAAAGGATATTTTTATCATCCCTGGTTCTTACCCGCACCATCTCGCAGTACGTGAACAAACTGACAATTTAGAAGAACTTTATCGTAAACAACCTTTAATTGAACTTATAAAGTCAATATCGTGAGGTACCATCGACGTCAGGTGTTATGAATACATTTAGATCAGCTAGTTGGGAGTCTGCGAACTTTCTCCATCTTACATCAACAGGTTTTATTACTAAACTACTATATATTCATATAAGTCCGTCGCCCGTAAAATATTTATTCACGCAAATTTTCTCGAGCGACTTATTTTTTTGTCGGGTGTAATTTATACTTTATGTATGAATATTTTCGTCATCGTTATTAGGGGTTTTTAGTCATTTTGCTACCGTTCAGCTTAGCCGTTCTTTTGAATGGGTAACCGTTCTATACACTGAGACCCGTACCTCGTAAAGTACCTACGTTTAACCGTTGCGTTTTGCGCCTTAACTTTTTCAGACCGTCACGGTTTGCTATACTGCGGTGACGGATTTATGAGTATGATACAATAAACAGTACAGGTTACCTACACATACTTGTGCACTTTAATATGTCTTGTGAAATTCGCTGGTCTGGTAGATATTGGCTTAAGACTAAAGGGCATAATACTGGCTGTACTACTTACCAGAATTTTTTAATAATTTGTTTTTAGCTTTTTTACTTCACCTTTTGGTCACCAACTTGAAGTTATAACTATTTCATCAGGGGACCCTTATATCGCTAAGTTTTACTGCCATTACCAACTTATTAATGTTGTAGTCACCATAGAGACGCCATTACGCAAATTAATTTATAGGGGCGTTAGCACGACGCAATAATTAACCGGTTAGCATAGTTAGCGTTGTGTGTTGATGTTTATATTTGTATTATAGGTACATTCCGACCATACGTATTTATGAGCTTACATCCGCAAGGCGTGAGCGATGTTAGTAGCGTCTTTTGTTGGAATAGAAAGCCTTGTCCGTGCCTAGTGTATCAACATGTAAAACAATCGCATTTTTTTTTTATTAAGAAAATAAACAGACTGTCAGATATTTTTTTTACAATCAGATGATCTGCGGAGTGGCGAAGTTATTCGACATCTGCGGTACCTAATCGGTTTGGTTTGATTTTTACCCGGGACCAATGCTTCGTCGCTGCAAATATTTGTAATTTTTCTGGCGAATGTGTAGTTCCGGTAAAGGATTTACTGCATATCGTGAGCAAACATAGACTATCACTACACCGTGAAGGTCCTACTTACCGGTCTTGAAAAATATAACGTTAACGAGACCGGCGTCACCAGCATTCACCAATAACAATAGGGTCATTAAACTCAACACAAACTTAATGAAAAAGTATCTTAAAAAAGTAATAATTGGTTTTAACCTTACTTTAATTGCCCTCAGATTGGATTCTCCAGTCGGTTGAAGTACTCTCGGAATTCCTCCTATTAGATGATTACTTCGAACGTAATTTTGTTTATCTTCATAACGAGATTATATTTAACTAATAACAATTTATATTTCTCAGAAGAAATAACGTCAAAAGCGAAATGTTTTCGCAAGACTTTCCTACGCTCCAGTTACGATCTAAAATATGAACATAAAATATTGTATTTTACTTTTTGACGCTTTCTTGTCCATCCAAATTGGAATCAACTTTTCATTTTACCCAAACAAAGATATAATAAATATATCTAATATCTTGCTATATTTTAATAACTGTATCATGTGCGTAAACGTTTCAGCTTTCCTAAATAATAGACCTATTTAATCATAGAAGCTTAAACAAAAATCTGAGTACGAACAGTTAAAATTATAACATACCATCAAGCGTGTATTTAGAAAGGGTTACGCAAAGGAATTCTCTTTTAATGGCAGTCTATACTCAAATATTTCACCTGCCTAAATGTTTTTTTTTTTAAACTTCTCCCCACACTAGGAATTTCTCCTGTATCGTAGGTGCGTTTCACAAACATGTAATATCACATACACAAACACCCAGACTCGGGATAAATATCTGTAGATCGACAATTTTTTTCCCGTGCGGGAATCAAACCTGCCGCCCTTAGCGCAGCAGTCCAATCCCTTAGCCACTGCGCCAATCGGGTCGTCGAAAGTCCTACGTATGTATGTATTTAACTGTATATTTTAGTGTAAGAGTACTTCCAATGTAAGATGACAAGTGACCAGTACATTCCACTTTACCTCCACTTTGCAGGAGTTACGTAAACTACAACTAAAGTGCATCCACTTCACACGCTTTGTCTGGTAAGAAAAGGTGCTTAATTGTCTGTCATTCCCAGTAAATGTATGAATGCTTTTAGTTCCTACCAGTTATTTATGTCTAGTTTATGGTTCAGGACTTGAGCAACAAAAGGTGACACTACCTTCTCTTTTTATTAGACTTGTATACCCGACAGAATGTAAACCCACTTATTTTCACACGGTGATACAACGGCTTTTATCTTAAACTCCTCTGAAGTCCATTGACAGCTTTAATCTTTGACATGCATGTCATGAACAGGTAAATATCAGTGATTAAATATTGTTAATGTTTAGAGGGGGGATAACAATATACGGACGGATATTAAAAGAGCCTTCATCAGTGACTAGATTGACAACAGCAATGATAGCCGCGTGGTATGACCGTTAGACTGCTAAGTCAAAGGTCGAAAGTTCAAACCCTGGCACGCACCAATGTCTTTTCGAATTAATTTGCGTGCTCTAAATTAGTTATCAGTTGCTAAAGAAGGTGAAGGAAACCATGGTGAAGGAAACCGGCACGCCTAGGAGATTTTTCAAAGGTGTGTAAAGCAATGTCAGAGAGCTACGAGCGGTTTAAACTCTGACACCAGGTTATTTATAAACCATACGATAAGAAGAAGAAGAAATTAGATTCAATTGACTGTTTAGCCCGTCCTGGGCAGTAATCATCATTATCATTTTGCTGATTGGCTAACCTAATCAAATTATACAATTAGGTGGGTTCTGAACATGGGAATTCAACTATTGAACAAACGCTCTAAGAAATTGATATCCATATTTTAAGATTACAGATATTTTCACCAAACACGTAAACAAATGAATGGTAATCGTAAACACGTATAAAGAATTATATTTCATACTTAATGCTCAGTCAAAAACAAATTATGTCAAAGATATATCACTGACTGTCTTCCCACTTTCATGCTAAATTCTTCTCCTAATAGAAATACTGGTGACGAGCTCTCTCCGTTGTAAAGGTCAATTTATGCGAGATTTTTCCACGATTATCGAGTTACCTTTTAAAGTAAACAGCGTTATTATGCCGTCACAAGCGTAGAAGGCAGCCTTTTTAAAATCATCTTCTTCGTTTGTTTTATTAAGTGCTTTATTTATAAGGCACCTTTTAGCTGTTTATTCCAGTTGGTACAGTGACATGAGCTTAAAATATTATCTTACTGACGTGCGGGTTTCCTGGCTTCTGACTAAAGTATTGTTTTCAAGTCGAAGTACCTACTGTTGTTTGAAATTTAGACCACTTTTAATAGTGAAAGAGAGCATAATCTAATTTCAATTAAAGCCTATCCTCAACTTATATATTTCCAGTTTTATTACCAAATAAGATCCAAAAATAGATATTACTTTAACACAAAGCATCCAATTAATAGGCACTTGTAGCCCTAAACATTTATTCAAGCAGACCCGTCCACATTTCGACAATGCAAATAATTCAATCTATATTATGATCGCTGTCTGGTGGACATTTTTGATTCCGTACATACCAACATCGGATAAAGTTAATGAAAATTAACTAAGGGGACCCCTCTTAGGACGAGACCCTTTGATTATTGGAGCAAAAGTATTAAGGGACGGATTAAATAAACTTTCTGATAGAGATCTACTTATGTAGTCGGTGACCTTAGTGTAGAATTTGATATTTCAAACTGAGGAAAACTAGAAATGGACAGGATTAAATATCATTTAAATGTTTGTAAGTAGATATGCAAGAATAACTTTTGATTCAAGTAGATTGTAAACTGAAACTTTTGAATGCGACTTTGTCTGGCATAAAATACTAAGACCGTCTGATATTTTATCCAGCCTTTGCTAGCGCAAAGCAGGATTTTATTTAAACTGACTTTTCATCTAAATTCTACACAACCAGTATTTACCAAATCGATGTGTACCATCATAAAATGTTTACTTAATTTGTGACACAAATGACATAAATTCCTATTATTCGGTTTTAAAAAAAAACGTCGCCCTACACTAGTTATTTTTCCTGTATCATGGATGCGTTTCACAAACATGTAATGTCACATACACAAACACCCAGATACGGGACAAATATCTGCGGAACGCACAAATTTTTGTTCCGTGCGAGAATCGAACCCGCAACCTTTAGCGCAGCAGTACAATTACGCTTAGCCACTGCGCCAATCGGGACGTCAAATCGCGTGTTTGATGCGTAGCATTATTTTAAATTTCAATAGTTCTCTCTACCCAGAAACCAACAAGTATTTTATTATATTTTAAAACAATCACTGGATTTCATTCCCGACGGTTCTACGAATTCATTTGGTATTGGTATTCCAGAAATTCGTGATTTCCCATGAAATATTATTCGTCGATTCGTTTAACACACTCGGAGCTATGTGCAACTGCCGTGCCTTAATTAATTCTCAGTTAACTGAAACCTGGTACAACTTGTTTTACCCTGTATTGAATTATCTTTATGTTAAGTTGACAGTGTTTAATTAAAGTACACTCAACGTATTTACGGCTGCTGATTGTAAGCAAACTTTAATCTCAATGAAAATGTGAAGTACTGCAATTTCTACATTATTTACTCTATACGCCGGATATACTCACGTGTGTGTTCGGGAATGCCCGACTAGTTTCAAACTCGAACGGAGCCCCTATTCATGAGCTGATTACGCGGCAGAGACGCGAACCGAACTGCAATTACTGTTCTCACTATACTGAAAGGCGATGGCACTGGTTGCCATGGCCATTCAGTATAGGTACAGTGGTACAGTAGTATTGGTGCAGTGGCCAAACGATTAGACTGCTCCTCTAAGATTTGCAGGTTCGATTCCCGCACAAACAAAATTGGACTTATGTGATCCACAGATGTTTGTTATGTTTGTTTCTAGTTTTAAACTATGCCTTATAGAAGGCATATGCTGGGCTCTGGTTACAATGGATAAGATCAGATAAATATTAATACTACTACTTAAACCTATGTACTACTCAAACACTCCTAAATAACACTAGTATAAGAACTAGTTTTCTAGAAGGTTCCATTCTTATTTACTATTCAGATCACAGTGTACGCTTAGTTAGCGGCCAATAGTACGCCGAGTGCAGAAGAAAAGCAATATCTCCGTCTAAGGCGAGTGCAATTTAAATACCACTTAGTTAACAGTGGGGGCAATTAAGGTAATTCTGTTAGGATCGAACGGGTGTCTTCACGTCACTGCAGTAAAATAGATCTTTAGAATGGTCGCAGAATAGTAAAAGAACAATTATTTAGACTGAAAAAATATAATAATAATGTTCTAGGTGTTTCCGTTACTTGCCTACAAGACTTTAGATTATAGAATAGGTTTTTAAACAGTTAGGATGGTAATCTTACCATTGATTTGTCAACTAATTCACTCAATAATAATTTGTCGGAATTTGTGTCCCGGCGCGGCGGCCTGTCACAGCTGACGTATACAAACACAGGTGCACACGCTATTTCCTTACTCTCATGGCCCCATGGGACTGTAGACCGACACGACCGGGAGATCAAGCGCAAGATCAAGGGCTTAACGTGTCTTCCGATGCATGGAAGGGACGACATGTGAAAACGGTCACCCATCACAATCATGACCGCAACGAGCACGAGGCCCTAAAGGTTGCTTCAGCTTCACTTGACGCAGACCTAAATGTTAAAAATGGCAATACAAATTTTGTTTTCTTCTAGCCCTTATAACGAAAAAGTTTTGTTTGGCAACCCTAATAACGTTGATAGTATATTTGTATGCCATGAAACACCGCTTCATATTTTAGGTACGTTACACATCTGACAATTTTAGGACGACCTGATTGGCGCAGTGGCTAAGCGATTAGACTGCTGCGCTAAGGGTTGCGGGTTGGATTCCCGCACGGGGCAAACATTTGTGAAATCCACATTTGACTGTCCCGAGTCTGGGTGTTTGTGTATGTGATATTTCATGTATATGAAACGCACCCACGATACACGAGAAATCAATAGTGTGGGGCGACGTTTTAAAAAAAAATGTGTCTCTGCAATCGTTATTTTTTGACGTAGGTATGTAACGTTAACAGACTGTTTGATACAACCCGCCGTTAGTCATTTAACGATCTACTAGTTAATAACTTAATGAGGCGCTATTAGGTCACCCAACGGTCACCAAATCCTTAACGAGCTCATATCAAGCGAAATTTCTCAAACATATAGCTTCACATTAAATCTTATGAAGAAAAATGTTACTTACCTTTATTTTTCTATTTTTCCTCATACTAAATGTTGATAAGTTAATGCTAGACAAGTTTCTTTCCGTTGTGGCCATAAAACAAACAAATATTATAAACACACAAACACCACGCCTGTGTAAGTGTAGTTATATAGGTGTATAGACACCAACTTTCGCCAGCTATATTATAAGTCCCAATGTAATAGGGGACGAGCCTATTGTCATTAACCGGGCACAATTTCAGACTCAGTACCGCTACTGAGACTTACCTAAAGAAAAAACCCAATAACACTTGGCCCGACTCAGGATTCGAACCCAGGGCCACACACTTAACAGCCGCGCTTAGAGACCACCAGACCAACAACGCAGTCAATCATCAAATAATTTAATTTAATGATAATGGCATTGTTTTGAAGCAATCAAACCAATTTCGTTAGTGACGAACACCCTTTATTTGCCTTCCAATTGTTAATTGAATTGTTAGATTTGCGTTGTATTAATTACCCCTTTCTCTCTATTACAATGAACTTAATTGTCCTCGTGAACCGAGTCTCTTTAATGCCGTACTGTGTTTAACTATTGTAGCGTCTTCAGAGGATTAAATGTCTCAATTGATTTTATTATTCAGTCTAGTATCTTTTGTTTAATAGCTGGTTTATTATTTAAGGGGTAGGTATTTAGTGAGTCGTTGTTAAAGGTTATGTCTGTTGATTATGTAACAAAATGGATGGATGTAACAATCTGCTTTACCACTTTCCGTAATTAGCCCTGGCTTTTTTTATCGGATTATTTGGATTGTCTCCTAGTCCTCATTTCAATCTCGGCGGCTATTCTGAGGTTTTAGGTTGACAGCGATAATTTGATAATCTGTACAAAGTACCAGCACACATATTATGACATCCACAGTACTATGCCATTAAACCTAATTATGATTGTAGTATTCAGCAATAAAATACAAACTTCCATGTTCACGACCGCTGCTTTTCTGGCGTTATAATGTCACGTTAAATCGTGTGGATCAACCAAACGCCGCATGTGTGAGGTAGCTAGTTGAGCGCACCATCATACCTTTTTATTTTTTACGCTTCTCTAAATTATGATATTTTTACCGGAGTTCCGTTTATACAGTTAATGTTATTGGGTATATACAAAAATAGTATTAAAAATAAGGGAATTTATCAAACGGCAGTCAGACGTACACCTGGACTATATAGGTACTAAATATTCAATCAATTTAAAATATACATTTCTTAAACCATCATACCTACACAATATGCCAGCGACTCTCAATAAAAAGATAATTCGGACCCCACTCCAGCCTGCTGACATTTGGTTTTATTCCGTACCCTATAAACATCTCTCCATCTATTCAACCCGATATTTTTCCGACCTTCCAATCTTTACAATACCCCAATATCAAACTCATAACTCTTCATCTCGACGGAATATTTGAATACAATACAACACAAGAACAAATACCAACAAGATTCATAAAGAGATTAAAGGCTCTCCTATTGTGTATAAAATGTTAGCGAATATAAAAATAGGGGCAATACTACGATAAACGGGGATTTTTATTTTATGTCCCAATAATAAAACTGCTGGTAGATAATGGTGGGAGGTTTATGGGGTCACGTTTCATTGCTTCTGGTTTCAATGCGAAAAAAACTAAATTGAAATGAATATACATTTACCTATTTATTTCTGGTAAATAAGTTTGTCTAGGGTAGCAAGTAGAGTGCCTCCACGTGAGATAGTACCTCAGTACGTCCGACGAACCCTGAGCGGTCAACCTCGCTACCATCTTTGTGTCGTCGTCCTCGTTGATTGGCCAATCTCTACACCACGGCGTGAGCAAGTCAAGTTGTTTCCTTATACGTAGCTCATGTCAATACGAAGAAGAAAAAAAAGAGTTTGTCTAAGTAAAGAAAGAAAAACGTTTAAAAGCGCTAATGTTGAAAGCTAAGTGAAAATGCAATGTTCAATTACACACACGATGCACGCCTTATACCCAAGGAGAAAAATGCCTTATTGAATACTGCATAGAGTGGCTTAAAACGCCATAAGTATAATGCTACAAATATCTTTTTTCAACACGATTACCCAAACAGCGCTCATTAAAAATCCGTATTTGCACGAAGAACACAAAAGCTCTACTTGCGTCGCTAAAATTGAATTTTAATGTACAATCGCGCGCGGTACACACAGCAAAGATGCCAAAACCTCAAAGAAGGATTAAATGGGCTACTCCCATTGTACAGGCGCACACAGCGAGCTATACGTGATTACATCGACATTCATAGGCTTTGCTTTAACCAATATCTATCGATATTTCTAAGATGTTTACGCCCAATAAGTACTTATTGAGCTCGTAGTAAACCCTTTTACGTAAGGTTTGGTTATTATTTACTTACATCGACAGTTTAGCCTTGGGCATGCCTAATTTGGGGATCCGTTACTAGGTAGTATCTTTTTATTTGTATCGTATTATATTTTGTTGGAACATATTCCTTTATCTTTTTATGGGTTTGTTTATGAAACAGTTTTTAGGGATCTTATTATAAGGTATATTTTCGCACTTGTAGGTTGTGAATTTGTATTTACTTGCGTTTCATGTTTATTTAATCATCATTGAGAGAAATAATGTTGTCAATAGGGCTCTAAATTGCCTCAAAATTGACAAATGTCTCTGAAAACATAATTTACTCTGTAGAAGGACCTGTCAAAAATAACAAATGTCAGCAACACCACGACGTGACTTCATCAAGCCTCTCTCAAGCTAATAAATTTTCTTATCAATTGCGGCGAGTGTCGGCAACTGTACCAGGCCTATTGTTCATCAGCTATTGTGTGCCAAACAAAAACTTGCCTTTTGGCCCAGACGTTCATTGTAACCGTTTAGAGAACCGCTTGAATAAAACCTAACTCTAATGTTACCACCGCGAAGTATAATAAATTTTATCTCGCTCAGTTCACTCAATCTTTAGGTAATATTAAAAAATGTACCATATATATCAAACACAAATAGGTATAATTATTTTTATATAACGATAAACATTTAAATAATGTATAGTCGTTTCCCGGAAAAAGACAAATATTTGTATGACTCGCAGATTTTTGTTCCAGGACCGGGTTTCTATGTTTTGAAACGCTCCCCATACAAAGGAAATTCCAAGTGTAAAATAATTTTTAATAATAATAATCCTTTAAATAATTCATAACTCTCTTCGGTCTCTCCTAAATCTATTAACATCGAACAAATAACGTGCGAATTTGAATGACGACGAGCAGATGTTGCTCTTAGCCACCGCTCAAATCAGCTCGTCAAACTTTAACTCGTCTGAAATTAGTAACCTCTTAAAACTTCGTTAGGTAACCGTCCAACTTCCCATTTTACAATGCAACCTCATCCCAAAAGATGAGAGCTCAATGTAAAATGTTTCGGCGAAATCGCTGACAAGCCATTATTTGAGCAAGCTACCTAATTAGCGGGGCTTAGCAGAAATGCGTTAAAGCCTGGAAAACGAAGATTGAGTACCCTTGCTGTGAAACGAAGTAGGCTTTTAAGGGTAGTTTCGGTTTGGAGACCTTTTGCTCCAAACTTTACATTGTTAGTAGCCTCTACATAATACGTACTGTTGGATCGAACTGACAGAAATTTTAGTAAGAAATTATAGATTTTATATAATCATTATTTGAACGTTGAAATATACGTTTACATTTATGATATTGTAGATGGTACTTGAGCAGTACTCTTCATTTTTAAAAACCTGTCTGACTGCAGTAATCTTTGTCGACCTAACGGATGCATTGACTAGGTCAATTTTACTTTTTATAAATTTCGACCAACGTATTGCTTGCAAATGCAAACCACATGTGTCTATCGATTTTTCTTGGAACTTAAAAAGCAATTGCCTGCTGACGCTTACTATTGCCACACCAACTTCAAGTGCACCAACTCAAACCACAAAGAGCTAAGGCATAGAGGCATCCTGTCATACAAACCATTGAATATGTCCGATTCAAACTAAGTTAAATATGCACAAGTTGCAAATGTGTTTGGCGGAAGTTTTGCGGAGCTCCGTTGAACTTGCGGCAACTTGAGGCCTCTTCAACTTAAGTACACACTTCAATCGTGCCGCAAGATTGAGTTTGCTGACGACAAAATTGTCAATTTAACACCACCAGACGAGCTTTTTCATTGTAAATAGACGATCCTTTAGGCTTGGCGAAGTATAGTTGTGGTCACTGTTTATAAGTAAATCATATATTTCTCAAAGATTTTCCATAAATCGCGTATCAAGATAGAAACCTGAATATTAAAGCCAAAGATTTTGACTAGACACACCTAGTTTATTTGGAGCATTACTTTGCTTAAAGTATTGAATTATATTCAGTAGTATATGAGCACTTGGAAACAATAAGCTTTACCGCCTTCTTCAGTATTCAAACAGAATCTAAAGTATATATATTCAGGTACATAGGTATTGTTCGTTTACAAGCAGTAAAACAACTTTTCCATTACCCCGACCATCTTGCTGATAAAACATATTTATACAAATTAAATATTCGGAATAAAACAAGCTTCTTAAACAAAATTAGGGTAAACAATCGACACCCGATAGCTAATGAAGCCACTAAGGGCTTTAATTAAAATATAAACTTGAACGGAGCCTAATTTCGTTGGAAATTTAAACAGCAAATCGTTAGGTAGCTTTCACTCTGAATAATCAAATTTCTTTGAAAACTTAACTTAATAAAGATCCCTAAATTAGGATGAACTTTAGTCCTTAAGGAATAAAATGTTATTCCTCAAGTATCTATCAACTTGAGGTAATGGTAACTTACTTTCTGACTTTACAGCCTCATAGTTGGGATATTTCCCTTTTATCATTGTCCTTTATAAATACGAACATATATATAAAAGCGATATTTCTCAATATTTTCTTCAGTGTTCAGCAAATTGTAGATAAACCAATATGCGACCCGAAGACCCGAGGGTTATTTTAAGTAAATCATACATATACTGGGTTATTTTCCCTCTGTAATTGTCATTTATAACTATAAATACAGACATATATAATAAAATGATATGTCTGTGTTTTCTTCAGTGTTTAGGCAACCCGAGGGTTATTTAAGTTAATCATGTTCTTACATACAATACAAGCTTACCAAAACATGTCGATTTAGTCTTAAATCTTTTTGACATTATATTCAGCCAGATACCGAATAGAATAATAAATGTATGGGGGTGACTTTTGACTATGTTATCGATGACATAATTATGTCAAACCTTGGTGAGAAGGGCAGGAAAGATGAACAAAATTCTTTGATAATTGACCCTTACTGCTGGAAATGACCTGAATACACATCACCACTTGCTAACCCGAAGTGATACATACAATCAGCGTCTTTCAATAACAGTGTATCGTTTTATTTTAGCCTTTCTCTCGACGAGTGGTCAACCGGTCAGCTCGACGCCATTACATAAAGCTGTTCTTGAGACAACAGAATGACACTTCCATTAGTCGCCTTCTTCAAGATCCAATGGAAAAGATATGATATGTTTTAGATCAAACCTCGACAATACAAAGACACTAAACAATTCTGAAAATCTCATACATCTATTATAATAATATGTTGGGACAACTCACACACGGTCATCTGATCCCAAACTGGGCACAGCCTGTATTATGGTAATCAGACAACTGATAAACATACTTATATATTTCTAAATATAGATAAACGAACACAATAACAAGCATAACAAAAAGATTTGTCATGAGTGGGAATCGAACCCACGACCTCCAGTTTAGCAGGCAGGGTCACTAACTACTAGACCAACCCAGCCACATTATTCACATCTATTATAACACTTAAAATATACAGCATTATAGAGAATAGAGAAGAATCTACATGAACAATTCTAATTCGTAGCGTTAAATAATTCCACACGTCAGTCCTTTAATCACAAAGCGCCTAGACACCATTACATACATACATTTACACGCAATTTAAGTCAGTAAATGCGAAATCTGTCTCAACGTTTAGTTATTATACGTTAAAACTAGTGAATAAATAATTTACTTTAGTAAATCTTTAAGTGAGAAAATATTCCCAGTAACTGAGATTACAAATTAAGCTTCTTCGGTATATTTAGCGCTGAAGATAATTTTGATTATGCTTCGCTTTGTCTTAATTCCTGAGGTAACATTTGTTAATTTTGAACCTCAATAAATAAGGCTTATGTAGGAGGAGAATAGTATAAAGGTTTAAGAAATTTGTAGTTCGTTGTAGCCACATAAACATAATAATCAATCTTAATAACCACAAACAATGAAACGCAGGAAATTAATAAGAATGCAAATATCATTAGATTTTTGTTAAATATTTTTAGTATTTCTTTTTAGATCTTTAAAGACTCTGATTTTATGTCGTAGAACTAAGTACTAACTTTTTTTTTCAAAAGCTTAGCCTATATCTGATGATGATGATTTTAGTAGCCGATGACATACATATATAATTCCTTTGATGAAATCAATATATGAAAATGAATATGGCGTTACATTACAAGTGTATAAAGGCTTCTTTATAATCAAACAGTCGCAATATTTCGTAACATTTCTTCGATCGTCCTTGGAACTTGTCCCAGACCTAGACGCCGACGCCTCAACGTCAAATAATCTAGGGAATATGTTCTCACATGCCTATCTCTCAGACCGTCTCAGATCAAATTAGTTTGAAAACTAGGTTTGACTTACCCAACTCAACTCAGGCAAAATGTTAATCAAATTTGATTGGTTTAATTTAATATAAATGTTTAATCTAGGGATCAATTCTAGGTACCTGTGCAATCACAGACAGGTAGATACAACCTTTAGCAAGTACAATTATTTACCAAAGGCTTTGTACCTAACTGTCTGTTGTGGTATTATAGAATATAGGATTTCGGATTTACAAAGGTCTTTCGTTATTCTATTTGTTTGATATCTTGTCCTTTAGATAAATCGTTACGCTGTGAATCTCTTTTGTGGAGTTAAGAAATTTCTGTTGTGTTTTACATCATTAGTTTTGTTGTTTTGATTTCATTTAGGCCATATAGGTTTTACGGAACGTCAATATATTGGTAGACGGTCTAATGTATTTTTTGTGTGACAAAAGAATAATATTAATAATTCATCAAGGAGTTTGTTATACCTACACATAGTTAACTGACATTAAAAAGATACAAGTTGTGGACTTCTTCGATTATTCTACCAACCTCCAGTGAAGACAAAGAACTCAGTGCTCAAATAACAAAACCTCACGATTATTCACGCCGTACACATTATTATGCGAGCATGCTGAAAGCAATATGTCTTAGTTTCCAACTGCTTCTCGCGGTGCTAATTTGTATGGAAATCGTGTAACTGGGCCGCCTTCGACGAGCTTAATTAACTAAATGAAACAAGTTTTTAATTGTTTCTTCTGCGAGGGTTATTTATCTTCAAGCCGTGGCTTCAAGTACGGCGACACTCAATAGGTTAGACATGATCTTGAAGGCTCTTTACGAAAATTATGGACCCTCTTTCAATGTCCTAAGGGAAAATGTTCTAAGAACCGAATGAAGTGATTTTGCGTTTGATAAACTATAGATAAGTATATTTTGTATAATCATACTTAGTTTTGAGTCTTGTACATAGAAAAATATGGCTCGGCTTTTGACATTTTCGAATCAACGTTGGAATTACGATATAAGATTAGAATTAAGAAAAGATATTTGCACAAATAATTCTTATTTATCCGGTCAAACCAGGCTATTTATTGTCAACTAACTGCATTCTGATTAGTTTTGTAGTTATTGCCTAATCGACTGTAAATGTCGTGTAGTTATAATTATCGTCACCTGTACCTCTGAAAGAGGTAAAAAAAGTTGATTGTGCTTACCAACGGTATTGATAAATTGTTTAAACAGGGAGTGAACTCAATTCGGTGTATATACAATACTCAATTATTTACCATGGTGTCTAATTGACTAGGATTCTAAAAAGGTCACAGTGGTTCTTGCCTAGATATGAATACCTTTTGCATATAAATCTGGTTGAAACTTTCGAGCCATCTAGTCTAATCCAAAAACTATTATTTAAACCATTTAGGAGAACTAGGTTCCACTGTGGATGCCTATAATTAACATAAGATAAGAGAAGATTTATTCAATTCAAGATTAGATTACCTTAGACTCCAGACGATAAACATAAATCACTAAAACGTGTTACGATGTTTTGTCAGTTGGTGGCAACAGAATAAGATAAAGATAAAGATGTTTTATTTTGTGAAAACATGAGTAAATGTACAAGTACATTGTGTTATGCAGTAAAATCTGGTATCTACATGTTTTGCCATCAATGGCGTACAAAACATGTAGACCTATAAGGACCTATGACCTATAACCTATGAGGTTACCTTTAACTCTATTTATCTTCAGCTTATTCCTACATAAGGTGAAATTATAGACAGTTTTCTAACTGTTGCTAGGCAAACCGAGACCCGTATATTTTATAGCTATGTTTTACTTCCCTATAAAAACTCATATGAGTCAGTAAACAGTCATAGAATCCTTAAAATGAAGTTTTTTTTTTTTTTTAAAAAAACGTCGCCCCACACTAGGAATTTCTCCTGTATCGTGGGTGCGTTTCACAAACATGAAATATCACATACACAAACACCCAGACTCGGGACAAACAAATGTGGATCGCACAAATTTTTGCCCCGTGCGGGAATCGAACCCGCAACCTTTAGCGCAGCAGTCTAATCGCTTAGCCACTACGCCAATCAGGTCGTCAAGTTAAGACGTAAATACTAAAAGGGAACTTGAAATTCGATGGGTGCGAGTAGCGACACGATGGCTCAGTTGGTTAGAGCAGCGCCACGGTACGCCGAAGGTCGAAGGTTCAAGTCCTGCTCGTGTCCATCATTTTTCAAATTTCCTTTATCAATTTAGATGAAGTTTTAATTTAACATGATTAATATCTAAATTTACAGAGTTTGGACCTGCCTTATTGGATGGAAACCTTCAAAATTAGGGACACACATCATTACTTCGGTTTGGAAATATTTTCATTCATAACTCCCGCACACATATGTACTCACATGTAATCACATATAGTCATCACCTATCATATACATAACAATGTTATCTAATATCTCTACCAAGCTAATATAATCTATTACACAACGAGGGGTTACACACCAAATTATGTACAAATAGGTTGCAATGTTACGACAACTATCGGATATTAATAATTTGGACAATGCAACATCATTGTGAATACACCGAACGACGTATAATATACTGTAACTACGTATAATATTACTAGTTGAATCTAAGGGACACAACAGACGGTTGTAAAAACAAAGTTCAATCTAAGTAAGCAAAGTGTGTGTGTAAGAGTGTTTTTAGATATACCTATAGGAATTGTGGCTTTGCAAAAGCGAAAAGAAGCTTACATTACGTTTGTTAAACCAAACTGCTCTGTTAATTGATTTGCCCTCATCATCAGCCGGAAGACGTCCACTGTTGAACAAAACCCTCCCCCTTACTTGCCCTCATACTCCCATATAGATTAGAGCTTTTTAATGTAATAATAATTCATGATTTATTTCAGATAATTCACCAGCAATCAGAAAAAACCATTTAAAAAATTATGTGAGAAAGAATCAGCACTTGCAGCAATTGACAGTAGGACGTACCCATACTGCCAATATGAAATGAATGATCGTGTGAATGAAAAATCAATTGATTATAATACCTCATAGTTTAATAACATTTCAGAGCAGATTTGATTGCCATCTTATTGAAAATTATTATTAACAGCCAGAAGCAAAAAGGGAAACCAGGAACACAAGAATATAAAAGATGATGAAAAGCAAAGTATTCTTCTACGCCGTATACATCTTTCTCTTTCTAATACACTCGACGATGGCGTGTTCTTACTACTACCCGCACCAGTACATGGGTTACTATCATTATCCAAGCTACTATGACGTAGAAGACCCAGGTATCTATAATGCTACGATGAATACCATAAATATCACTTCCATGCCAGCTGATGCTGTAGTTAAGCCGGTTGTAGATAATCCTACCAGGAGATCATGCAATATATGGTGCTGGCTGCAAAGAGTTGGCTTGTTTGTAGTCCAGCAGTTACTCGCTGATAATACATGATGTAATAAATGGGTGATGGTTTTTCATGGTTTTATTTTTTTTTATATAGATAAATACGGCCTTAAATTAGTTGATGATTTTGTTTGCTAAGTACAAATTAATTTACTGATTTCGAAGCGCGACTGCTGAGCGTTAGGACCTCGATTCCCGGGCTCGGCAAAGTCTTGTTGGGTTTTTCTAATAGTTTATTCACAGTACCAGCACGGAGTCTGGATTTGCTGCCAGGTTAATTTATTTATTTATTTACTTGCACAACAATATAAGCATACAGCTCTACACCAAATCGTTTACATGCTAATAGCAATAAGCATCCCCATATTACATTAGGACCGATAACATAACTGGCAAATTATGGGTAAGTACACATAATACACTGCCTACCCTCTTGGGGCATATAGGCGTGATATTATGTTATCTTTTCGTAGGCACTTATGCGAAGACCTTATTTTTATAAAAAAGTTTCGATATTTGTTTCTCCAATGTCAGAGTTTGATAAAACTAGAATTTATTTCAGATTAGCATAAAGAGTATCTGAGATAACCTAAAACTTTTTCGTAGGCGCTAGAACAATAATTACTTCAAGATTGTTTGCATATAACTACAAGGTAAAATAATGATAACTCTTTACTTCTCTTCCACAAATAAAGAGTGGGCATCACTATACTATGGAATCATCGAACTCAAATTTCTGGGTAGGTCTTATAATAAAAGTTAAACTCTGACACCAGATTGTTCATCAACCATACGATAAGAAAAAGATGGTAAAAGTTGTTCAGAATGATGATTTTAAGCACTTTTTTTCGTACTTGTTTTAAATTACTGTTGATTTCTTTTGATCAAGAGTCTACTTGATTGAGAAAACTTAGTGTCTTCCGAAATTGATGTCTAGGCACAGCTCTTGGTAAAAACCTATACGTGAAAATAATACTGTCTCATTTACACTCACACCATTATTGCTATGACAGAAGAAAGCCGAACTTTCAGTAATTATGTATGTCTGGATAGTCCAGACGGTCTAGCAGACATACTTATAGAGCTAAAAGTTTTATAAATTAAACGGACAAAAACACACTGGCAATACCTATTTAATTTGATTACGCAAGAGTTGCTACTTCAAAACAACAAATAATATTCAGAAACAAGAACATAGCACAGTCAAGAACACAAGTATCTGAGCAATGAACATTCACATTTTTATGAATTTGTTACATTCTAATAAGTCTTACATTTTCTCAGATCATCATTTGGACCATCTTATCTATACTTAATATATTATATTATATATTACTATACGTATACTTATTATATTATTAATCTATACTTTTTATGTTATAAAGCTGAAGTGTTTGTTTGTTTACTGGAACGCGCTAATCTCAGGAACTACTTGTCCGATTTGAAAAATTCTTTCAGTGTTAGATAGCCCATTTATCGAGGAAGGCTATAAAACATTTTTATTTTCGAAATCCACGCGGGCGAAGTCACGGGCGGAAGCCAGTAATAAGATAACTTGAATCAATTTTACTTAACGTGTTGAACTACTTTTGTTGCTAACTGTACAATTGAATTTAATGGACAAATATTTACTGAGACGGTCCTAAGGAGAATTATCTTAAATCAACACCGGTTGGTCGTCCAACGACTTTGAAACAGCACTTGAACTTAGTAAACAAGGGCTAAGTTAGATTAAGAAATGGTTTTAACTTTGGGAATTAAGACTTTCTTACCTAGTTGTGATACCTCCGGAACTTTATGGGTTTAACCCAACGGTTGAAAGATCAGCCCCCTTTCCATGAACTCTCAAAGCAGGACAGTTTAAGATGTGGAAACATGACACCGCTACGTGCAGTGTAATGCGGCGTCTCGCTTCCACAACGTAAACAGTCCTGCTTTAAGAGTTCACGATAAGGGGGCTGAGCTGCTTCTGACTGTAGATTGAAATACGGAAGATTCAATCCGAATAATAAATAAATAAAAAATTGTTGTATAAAAAATCTGGGTAAAATATACAATAGTATTGACGTTTCATAAGCACCTGTGATTGACTAACATGAAATAAAAACCATTCTACTTTCTTGATAGCTGGAAGACATTAAATAAAAATCTATGACATTTTTGTGTCCTGGAAAATTGAACTCGTGATCAGTAGGCCAATCGTACTAAGCTATGGGATTTGCGATTATTTACAATTAACCGTTAAACCCTGAGTTGAAACTTAATCCTAATCTTAAGTCTTATATCCCACAAACATATTTGAAACATAGAACCCAAAAGCTTAGAAAGATTAAAAATACATTCGGGTAACACTGTGTGTTAAATGAACGATATTAGGTATACTTACACAGCATAATATGATTCCTACACTAATAAAATAAAAGTCAGAAAAATGAGAAATTTGTTCTAAATCGTCGCTTTTTAAATATCTCTTCATTTTAGTCATAAAATATCACATTAAAAATCCTCTACACTTGAAAGAACCTGAATATGCTAAAACTCTAGATAAATCTGCGAACTATGCTTTTGTAGACTATTCAAAGCTAAAATTCAATTAATTGGAAAGTCCATTTAATTGAAGCGTGTCATTGTTCTGTCCAATTACTGCTCAATTAGAGCAACTTTTATCCCTTACCTAACAAAACAGTTTAGTATGGATTGTAAATATGAACACATAAACAAATATTTTATTTCACTAACCTATCACCAACATAACAATTTGGGGAAACCTTGGGCATGAATTATAATATTTCATGTCCGTAAAATGCACCCCGCACCCGTGATAGGTACAGAAGAAAGTTTAAAAAACGAATGAGAATCTTCGACCATGATGGCTTCAAACAATTGCTCTAATGTAATAAATAACATATTGAAAGTTTGAATTGTTTATTTATTCTAAAACAAACCAAACACTCCCACATAACATTCCAGTTACAGTTCAGCAAAATTAATTAGTTGATTATTTCAAGAATTTTGTTGTTTAACGACAACGGTGAATTGATTGGAACAACCAAAGCAATTAATAGAAATCTTAGCAATTTTACGATCGTGGAATCATTAATTGCTAACAAAACCAAGTAAAACTTTAGTGTCCGAAATTCTTATTTATACCTACTAACAAGTTTAGTATTATATTATAGTCGTGCCGTGTGGTATCCGGCCTAGAATTGACCACCCCCTTTCCTCCCGTGGGTGTCGTAAGAGGCGACTAAGGGAAAATCCAGAAGATGGGCAGCAGCGTCTTCTGTAACTTGACCACCAGCACTGCGATCCCCAAGCCGCTTGCCAAGCGTGGGGATTATGGCAAACCCCCCTTCTAAAAGGGGGAGGCCTTTGTTCAACAGTGGACGTATTTCGGTTGATGATGACATAGTTTGCCAATTTAGTCGATCATCGATGGTAAATCGATCATTTACTTAAGACGATACTGCCACAGTCATTTTGGCTGGTTAAACAAGGTTTTCCGCGGAAAAACCTACATAACAGACCCGTAGGTAGTAAAGTCTTTTATCTATGGTGGTAGGTATGAAACAAGAGGAAATTAGATTTGTGGCTACAGAATTGAGTTACTTAGCTTCAAAAAAGCCTACCCTCTATGACACTGCTTTATCATTATCATCCTCATCATCAGCCGGAAGACGCCCACTGTTTAAAAAAGGCCTTCACCTCAGGAGGGGGGGGGGGTGCCATAATCCCCACGCTTGGCAAGCGGCTCGGGATCACAGTATTGGTGGTCAAGTTAAACACTGCTTAAATGGTCTATAATAGACCCAAAGGCCAAAGATGAGATGTATATAAAAAGAAGGAAAAATCTCACAAACATACGAACAACAAGAAACAAAGTTAGACTAATAAATCAGTCACGTATCAAATAAGATAAAACTTATTATAACTTCTACTCAACGCACCTAAATATTCCCGTAAACTTTTCAATATTCCCATGTGTGAACATAGTTCATCTGCTAATAAAAAGTAAATATTCGATAAATAGAGAAAGCACTTAACTTATTAGGAATGGCAACTTTATTTTTCTTTCTGTAGGCATGGAAATTCTAAGATTAACCAAATTCTTTTCTCTCAAACCGAATGCTGTAATATTTACAGGGACTAGAAACGTTTCTCAAAATTTTGTTATTTTTGTTTGGATAACGTTGTTTAGTAACGTTTTAGGTACTAAATAACGTTATCCGAACAAAATTAACAAAATTGTGTGTATCGTTTTAAATCCCTGAATATTTTGCTTAAAGCCCGATTCATTAATCGATCTCTAACACACATACTTACATAAATATAATTTAATAAAGTGAACTTATTTTACCAGATCTAGCTGTTCAGTTAGTAGTAATGAAATCTTAAGCCCTTCTTCTAGAAAAACCGAACATATCCATATTATCCGTGGAAAAACAAGGGTAATGTACTACCGACCAAAACACCACAGTGGCACGTCGTCATCACATGGAATTTCGTTATAGTAAACCAGGGCACGACCCACGGGAAAAGACTGTCTCCCCCGAAACGATCGCCGTGATTACTAACACACATGGTGAAAGTGCTGCCTACAACCCCAGTGTCAAATAAATGGAACTAAAATAAATACTCATCTTCTTTAACTTAACTAAAACTGAATTGCCTTCCGTTGATCGACACGCCTTGATGAAGGCGAAATGTGAATGTTTATTTCGTTAACAGACATTAAAAGAGCGTGCCAAATGGATATTTGCTTATGATTCGCAAATATTTACCTTGAATTTAAGAGTTCCGCCATAAAAACAAGAATTTTATGTAAATATGGAGACTGTTTCTTACATTTAGAATGTATAGGTGTTCGAATAATAGAATCGACGATTTGATCTAAACACTGATATTATTCCGTACGAGAATCAAACCCTGTTTGCAGAAGCCACACATTTAGACAGAGTCTTAATGATCGGTGACTTAAAACAGCTAATGGTTTGATTAATATGAATCAGGAACAGAGTTAATTATTCCATCACTAAACCTCAATTAGCAGTTGCCTGTATTATGTTTAGAGCAGAAATGCTATGCATGGTGTATCTAATTTTATTGATCTTTAAGCCTTACTAATTAACATTTTGCTGCTAGTCTAATAATTATGACATACTTACGTCGATGGCAGAACAGTTTTTTAATCCTACCTCCATGAACTGATAGTCTGGTGCACGTAAATCACACCTGTACTGCTAGAAGGAGTTGGTAGAGGTGTTCTTGATCAGGATACATCCACTTTTCAACTGTCCCATGTACTCATCGCTCTTCAAATGTCCCATGTAAAAGGTGGCAAGTTTGACATTTATCGGGCCAATACAAATACATTTTTCTATAAAATGAAATCAATTACTATGATACTCCACTTAGCAAACGAATGAAACACCAACGTTAGTAACAAACAATAACTGACAAAAAGCACAAGAAGCACATCAATTTTCGCTTATTATTATTTATTTCAGCCATGGTCGTCCCACTGCAGGGCAAAGGCCTCCTTTTCCTTCCTCCATGAATCCTGGTTGTAACCTGCTGTAGTCAAAGTGGCCTTATAGGAGTCAAGCTTTTCCCGCGACCTTCTTCTGGGCCTGCCGCGACGCCTTTTGATATTGTGTGGCATCCACTCCGTGGTTTTTGCCCAAATATCATCGGACATGCGGCAGACATGACCCGTCCAGTTCCATTTCAAACTAGCGGCTTTATGTCCAACATCAACGATTCGTGTTTTGGAGCTCAGTGTTGTGTTTTCGCTTGTTTATGACTTTTTCAATCATATTTGTTTTGCCCCTGACATTTATAATATCAATTAGCATAACATAAGGAAACCTGAAAATAACTTTGAATTGGAATAATTGTGACGTAATGATTGATTGATCTTGAGACATGATTGACATTTAAAATAAACTATACGGTTTTCTTTTACAGCTATTGAACACAGATTTTCCATTACTTGACGACCTGGTTGGCGCAGTAGCTAAGCAATTGAGTGCTGCGCTAGGGGTTGCGGTTTGGATTCCCGCACGCACGGACAAAAATTTGTGTGATCCGCAGATGTTTGTCCCGAGTCTGGGACATTTCATGTTTGTGAAACGCACCCACGAGACATTAGAAATTCCAAAAAGGGGCGACATTTTGTTGAAAAAAAAAACTCCATAAATGAGGGTATATCGATCCAAGAAACAAAAAGTGAAAACTATTTTATGTCAAGGAAGATAACTATATACAAATGAATAATTTTGTCGTACTTACTTGGTTATTGTACTAAGCGAATAAAATTGAAGTACCTATTACACAAACATTACCAGATCGGATGAACTTTACTCACTTTTCAAACCTATAATATAATTATTTACTATATATTCCGGTTATACTCACGTGTGTATTATAATATAATTTATTAAAAACTTAAGGAATAATCCACATATTTTTTCTACTGAACCGGATCCTTACTAAATCTTACTGTGAAACCAAGATATGTAGTATAATTACAGCCAACATTACACTATTACATAATATGCGTTACCAAAACACCGATAATTATGTAACTGTATTTCTCCGCAGATTGGCTAATTGCTTTTCATAATTAAAGAGTCAATATTAATGAGCGGTAAAATTGCAATCAAATGCCTTTAAAAGACCATAAATACAAAATGAATGAAACTAAACATCAAGAAACGAACCCGTTAAAAACCAGAACATTTTAAATCTGAACAGACGTACTGAAAGACCTGGATAAATTGAAATAAATTCTTCCGGAAGCCGAGCGACGTTAGCTTACATTTTTAATTGTTCCCTAAAGGCTCTTGATCATTAACCAATCGTAATTGGGCTAAAAAATTCTGAATTGCGCGACATATAAACGAGTTGAAAACTCCATAATTAAAAAATGAACTGACACAAAAAGAAAATGAATGAGCAGAATGTCTAACGATTGGAGAATATTTAAAAACGTATCGGCTGCAGGAATATGAAAAGAAACATAAATGTATTGTTTCCTATAAAAAGAAATCCAATTTCGGAAAGTAATGCCAATTGTGAAGCCCTAAAAGTATAATGCGCGCTCATAACGCCAATTTCATTGAAAGCTTTGACATTCAGAATTTTATTCGGTACTTAACGAAATATAAAAAATACATATTTTCATGAACTAAACACCTGGTGACTTAGGTTATTTTTTACGTTACGTAGTCTTTCGAACATTTTTCACTCTTATCGAAGCCCCCTGAACAATGGCCGATTGTTTTGCAGAATTTCAACTAGTATATAAAACATAAACTGCAAATTTTAGAAACAATACATTTCCTGGCGTTAGGAAGGAAAATATCCGATTTCTTCTGTTTCAGATTTCAGTCATTTTGTTGGACTTGAGTAATGATGTCCGATCGTTGCACCGCGTGACGTAACTGTGATATTTTCTTATAAAAAATACTGCGATGGAAAGTAAGTACTAACTTATTTCTCTATTGAAACCCAATGGTTCCATTTTTCAATCCCGCTCATGCCCGTGACATAAAGGCAAGGCGATAAGACATCATGAAAAGACTTTCGATAAAAAACGGGACCTATCTGCGACTAACAAACGAGTTAAACTTTAGATTAATTCTTTTGAAATATAACATAGGGAATTGTTTTAATGGCTGCAGAAATTTCATTTGTACAATGTTCGCGTCCTGCAAGTTTGTTCACAACTTATTTAAGTGAAATCATAGCGCTGTTTCATGCACTAAGTTCTGTTAAGCGTATTTCAAACGTACAAGTTTTCTTTGATGCCTTCGAGTCATGCAAGTCAAATCACAGCATTATTAACAGTGGGAATTTTATTTTCAAAGTTTAGTTACGTAATCGTGTACATTGAAATAATTTCAGAAATACTCATCTTCACGACTTTCCTATCAATAGCTGTAATAGTGAACAGCTACAAAACAAAGTTTTTCTCACAAAGCTTGGAATCAGAACCTCCAATCTCGATCCTGTACGCGCGCGACAAGAAAAGTGATAAAGTGACTGATGATTGTCTAACAGAAATGTATCCACGAAACTTGTACAAGTATCCCTTGCGTATCGATAGGAACGATATACCTTGTATAATACATTGTGTCCTCAAAAAATTCGGTATAATGACGAACGATGGTTACATAAATATAAAGAATTACTACAGGAGAGTGCAAGCAATCCATAGGTACGACCCGAGGATATTGATATCGGATGTCGGTGACACATGCGCTCAGAACATCAACGGAATGAATCTGGACCACGATGTGTGCAAGAAGGCGAAGGTGTTTAACGATTGTACGCAACTGTACGCTGTGTCCTACAGAGACCCTGATGAGTGGAATTAACCTATTACCTGAATATGCTTTTTTATATTTATAAACATTATTAATAAAACCAATAACCTCCTCCGATTCTTTCATTGTTCGGCTTCTACAAAGGATTCAGTTTTTAAACATTTTTACAAAAGTTGATGTAAATGACACCATATTTCTCTCTTCATGTAGGTAGCCTAGCCTGTAGCTATCCTCGGCTTTTGATTACAACATTCCTGCATAATAAAAACGTACACTCTCTGCATATCAAAGCTTTAGGAGGTTTCATTAGACCGTACACGAGCTGCCTAGATTTTTTATCTAGTTTTGAGAATCTAATTTCCTCTTAAATTTTTCTTACTTAGTACCAGCTGCTTTTATACGAACGGAGTATATGGTTCATCGTAATTAATGTCGAGCTACAGATTTTTCGGCCCCGTATGTAAATATGGTGTACAAAATTAATATAAGTGATCTCATGGAATCAGAAAACTTTACGCAGCTACAACACCTAGCCTTCTTGCTGTTTTTAAGAAAATCGCTACGGACGACTTTCGCCCATCATTGCCTAGAAAACTTACACTAATAGCCACGTCACCACCAGAAGAATCGCGTTATCCACTAAAATATCAGCAAAAGGTACAGAAGAAGCCTTGGTTGAAGTGGCACATACAAAGAACAACGCCTATATATCGTAAATATACAAGTCTTTATATAGCACTAATGTACATATTATACAGCAAATAAGTTGCGAGAAAAACCGGCCATAAATCCATCTTATTACAGAAAACCTTGATCTTATTCAATCATGGAAAATTTCGCCAAAAAATGTTCCCGTTGATCCAGAAATTTCCAATGAAAAATACTTACAATACAATAAATGTCAATAGCGAAATAACAAAAGCGAATAAAAGGAATTCACATTCACGTTCAAATTAGTTTACAATTTCAGTACCGAGCTCGTTTCCACAGAAATAATACAACAATGATAAATTGCTTGGATAACATCTGACATTGTTGGAGGTCGCTACAAAAAATAACCATCTGTTTGTCTGGCTTGTACATTACGCCTTGTTGTTTTACATAATCAATCCATTCTTCGATTTCTAGAAATATAGCTTATATAGCCTTGTAATCTTAGAAGCATTTTAGTGGACTATTTCTTATAATGTTTATTGATATCATCATAATCAAGATGAGGATTTACTATTGTTCTTTTTTCGATGATTTTTTTAACTTCACGCCCCGCTTTGAGTCCCATACGTGTGAAGCAAGCCCATTCATGGAGCCCTGCTTTAGCTGCTGCTAAGTATTTTCTTCTCAAATTCGACGAAGTTCGGTGCACATTACCTACGGCCACCCGGCTTACATTGTCTGGCAATGGAAGCGATTGCTATTCAATAAAACAGACTTCGGAAAATTTAGACCCTTAATATAGAAGGTAGTAATTATTCTTTACGAAGATTCAGACAGGGTACTAAACAGATATTGTATAAGAACCTCCAGTTCTCTTTTATAGGCTGTTCTAACATTAACACAACAGTATTCTTATGAGGGCAATTACTCTCAAAAATAGAAACGAGTATCCGTCACAGGTGATAAACAATATTCAAGTTTCTAGTAGTATGTATACGAATTAGTGCAAACATTTCTTACTCTCTGGGGCTTTACAACAAAAAGGTACCAAAGAAACTATTGGGACCACTTTGTTACATGATTGTTCATCCTGCAATATGTTACCGTCAACCGGTTCAACCATTTTTAAACAAGAAATCTATGTTTAAGGCCTTGCTTATAAGCGCTCAATCTAAAAAATATTCGTCAAATTTCCTTTGCCGGAACACTAAAATCCTATAAAAAGGAAAGAAACTGGAAGGTTTTACCCACCCGGTGTTGATAATTATAAATATTGAGCTCCATTTTAACCAGATCTACTCCTACCGCCTCTGTAATTGTTGTTTGATTTACCCGTTACACCTTTCGGTAACAATAGACTAATATTATTTCGTAATAGCCAAACATGAACGTACCACTTTTTGTTTAGGCGTAAAATTGTATACTGAACTCGACTTCTATTACAGAACTTCTGCTCTTCACCTTTCTTATGCTGACCTGCTTCGCTTACGCGCGAATCTCGGTAATGTATGCTCACGACAAGCTCAGTGACATGATAGCCGAGCAGTGCCTCAGCGAGATGTACCCAAAGAACAAGCGCATCGAGATCCAGGAGTCCGATGAACCTTGCATCATCTTCTGCGTCCTCAAGAAGTTCGGCATCATGAGTGCAACTGGCGTCATTAATTTGGAGGTTTATAGGTAAAGTAATTTTTAAAATACCATACAACTAGATTATTGTAGATCCAACTTGATCACATGTTTAGACCTTTTGGTCGCATTAAATCCAAAAATCGATTTCAAAGTCAGTATCGTCACAAACTCGTCCAAGAAACATTTTGCGCCAAAAACTCGATAAATTACAAAGGAAACGTGCAACAATGTTTACAGTAGTTATAACTACGTGTGTTTTGTAAATATTTACTGTTACATTGCCATTGCAGAAAACGAGTCCAAATCGCTCACCAGTTAGATCAAAGAAACGCAATTAGCGACTATGGCGGCACGTGCATGGAGAGCGCAGAGGCAACACAACACAAGCAGGATGTTTGTAAAAAAGCCAAAGTTTTCAACGACTGCACTCATTTATATAGAATACTACTTAAGTAACATTTCTTATTGTCTTTCTAATACGTCATTTCTTCGGAAAATACGAGCCATTTACTATTTCTGCCCGAGATTTTGTGTCCATTAATTAATTAGATTGTGGGGCCAGCGTCATTTCTTTGATGCCCTAAGCAAAAAGTGTGGTAAATTACTGTCCTTAATTTGCTTTAACCAAAGTTTCGG
The DNA here is from genome assembly GCA_905340225.1 of Abrostola tripartita. Classification (NCBI taxonomy): domain Eukaryota; kingdom Metazoa; phylum Arthropoda; class Insecta; order Lepidoptera; family Noctuidae; genus Abrostola; species Abrostola tripartita. The sequence goes on from HG996504.1 coordinate 7,049,585, forward strand.
CAGCCAAATATTAATCTTGGTTCTGATTTCCTGCGAAACCTTTATTCTTAAAAATATTTTTTTATTAAACAGCAAAATGTAAAGAAGAATTGTTTTATTTATTCCATGTTTCCCCTTGTCTATGTTTTGTCAAACAAATAGAAATTTAAAGCGACCTTTCCAAGAATACGTTTTTACAATACACAAATTTAATTGGAATTGAACTCGAAAGGTCTCGCAATAGCTTGTCAAAAGAGCAATTCCGATCTGCAACTAACTCGAATGAAACAATTTAAATCAAATCCCTCGCGGTTACAAGCCTCTACGTTTTTAGGTGATCCATTTCAATTCTGGAAAAGAATTTGTATCTTTTAGAACTTGTGAATGACCTTTATTCTTTATTAAATTCACCATCCTCTTATCGGCTTGATTTTTTAGTGCCTACCAACAGTTTTCCTATTTTCATCCTTCTGTAATATTACCAATATTTCCTTAGAATCTCATTGAAAAAGGTACTCCCACGCAAGAATTAGAACCTCCTTTACGAGGAATAAAGAGGGCCGACATGCGTAAGGCAACTAATGAATTTGTATTTATAGACCAATATACCGCGTGTAAAGCAGTGCCTTCCAATTTGCTGGCTAATTTCCTTATTCTCAACTGAGTATTTGTTGTGAATAAAGATTGGTATTACAGAAATATTTTTTGCAGGTTAACCTAAATTAAACTGTCAATATTTTTCTTCTTTCTTTTTCGTCTAGTTAATTGTTGCAAAGAAACTAATCGTGCAGTGGTGTAGAGATCGACCAGTCAAAAAGCATGGAGGTATGGCTCACCACCCAGGGAGCGCCAGACGTACATACGTGGAAATCATCGCCCATGTAGGCACCTCGAGCTTATTATCTGGGGGCACGGCAGTGCCCTTGCCAAGTCGAGCAAAAAAGCGGCACGGCCGTACCATTATAATATATGATTGGGTTAGAATTCCCTTACGTGTGGGTTATCACTTTATAACATTCATGAAATACGTTTGAACAGTTGCAGAATGAAGTTAATTGGACCGCTCATGAGGTCCTTAAATGGCATTATTGCGAGACTAAAACAACTAAACTGTGTCCATGCTACAGAAATCAATAAAATGTGGGTGCTGAGAGCTATGTATTGTATACCTAACACATTTTTCATATAAATCAATGCCAACAGCAACCGCAAATGCGGTTAAAAGCCGTGCATGAAAGCCCGGTGAAACCGATACGTGGGGCCGCAGATAGCAACGATTTTTGTAGCATAACCCATACAAAAGCTTGGTATGTGTATTTTTTATTAACTATTGATAAAACATTATTTACAAGCCCGTAACCCCCTAGAATATATTAGAGTCAAATGAATTATTAGTACACATTTTCCCTGCACCTGCTTCAAAAATTAGTATTATTTTATAACCGAATGTTTCGTAGCATATTTAAAAGCTGAAATCACAAATTTTTATCACGTGGAATAAATAAATCAACACCATTTTGCTCTCGCAAGTTTACACTGCATAAAACTACAACGGACAAGCAACAAGCTTTTTATTTTGTATTTCCAACGAATTCTTCGCAAAAGTTTTCTACTTTTTCAATAAATCTTTTACATGAGGGAGCGTCGAGCGCTTGTATTTTATTACTGAAAAACAATCATTCTTTTAAATTCCAAAATTCCACACGAAGTTACACATAATTGAACTCATGCTTCTGTAAAATAAGCTTAACAAAATCTGGAAAGCTATTTGAAATTCAAATTGAATGCTTCGAAGGCAGTCTAGAAACAATTTTGTAAATTACATTGCTCGCTGCCTATCAAGGGCATTTTTTTAACGTTTGCCGATGTGTTTAATATGAAGAAAACTTTTCTATGTTTTTATTCAACGGTTTTTATAATTACTCCTGGACAAATATGGCTCAATAGAAATAGAAATTTATTCGCAGGAACAGTAATCTTTACATTGGTCTTATAGATATACGTAGTTCACGTGTCCCGCCTTTTGTAAAAGGCATGCAAATGTTGTCATAGGGATATGACATTTGATACTTAGTAACAAATAAAATTAATGTAGGTGAGGTGAATACATTAAAGTAATGAAGCAAGGAGAATTACAATAAGTATCTTAGTAAAAATTTAAAGATAACGATATTATTAAAAGTTTTATAATTAAAACAAAAATTAGGCTAGTAAAAGTAGCTTAATATCTCTAATTACATTTTTTCTTATGAATGGTTGAGTCTTTCTAATTTCGTACCGCATAAATAAAACTGCAAGTTACTTTAAATAATTTATTAAAGAAACCAAAAGATATTAGTTACCACTCAGCAATTGAGAGATGACAAACATCGCTATCTTCTGGATCCAGCACCAGATAGAACAACTCTTCTTCTGAGGTTCTTCATCCTCTTCTTCTTCTTCGCCCTTTGTGGTCGGAACCATCGTCGTGGCTTCTTCCTCACACACGGCATAAGTTATCAAGACAGCCAAATAGACAGCTAACACGAAAATAATCTTCTTTGAAAACATTTTGTTGAATTATTTCTGTATATTTATTTAAAACAAGCTTATTGACATGTGCGTTTACTAGAAATTATGAAACAAAATGGTCGATATTTGGTTGTTTTGTAACCACGCTACTGTTTAGATAGGTATCAGTTTGATAGCAATCTATCTCGCTTTGTATAAACACAAATGATGTGAGTTACGTACTGTAATTTCGTTTGTCCTTGAGATTAGTTTGTGTTTGCATAGGGAATTATATGTGCGTCGTTGATTATGGAAACATTCAAATAATGGGATACATTTGAAAGTAATTATGAAATAATTATTGTTAAATAACATCTAAATGTAGCAAAATGTCACGGTTGTTTAATAATATCCAATATTATTTGCTTATCAGATGATGTGATCTATATTCCATTACAATATTTTTTCATTTTACATATTTACTAGATTTAAAAACCTTTACATATAAACTATTACTAAACTATACATTTCAGTCCTTTAACTAAAAATATTTCCAAATATGTAATTATAAATACATAGTACCTATAGTATATTTTACGGCATGAGTATGACCTGTTTTCTTAGACATAGCTCATGCTGATACGAAAAATAAGAAGAAATATACTTTAAATTAAATAATTTAGTAAATGTAACGAAAAAAGATTACCTACAGCGGATCTTCCCATAACACCAGTTCAAGTATTTTGATAGAAACAGTACCTATTTATTCAAAGCGCAAAGGATCTGGTTTGCCTTATTTCGCCTCAGACAACATGATCCACAAGGATTTACCTACGCTTAAGTAAACAGAAGATCTTTCCTAATAACCTCATATTTTGTAGCGTAAAAAGCAGGAGACAAACGTTTTTAATATATTATTCTATCTAAATAATATAACATTCGTACGCCATTACGTCAAAGAAACAGAAGATAGATTCAACTGTTTTTATTATTGTTGTTGTTTTAGTATTGTAAATAGAGATAACGAGAATCTTATGCCACACACCGGGATATAGATCTGTATGTGTTTAAGAAATAATAAATGTAAGCTTTCTGGTAAACAATGATATATCTACATATTATTCTTTGTAAGACTTTATTCTGTTTATGCCACGCTTTGACTTTTGTTCTTAAAGACTAAATATGTAAACCGAGAGTGTGAAATTTCGAACCAAATGCAAAATAAATAAAAATATATAAAATAAATAAAAATAATAAAATACATTTTGTTCACGACATTACTATTTTATAAATTAGCGATTTTTTTTAAATAACGATGTGTCCAATGGTACCTACATTTTAAGGTGGCTTTTTAATTATACCTGCCTTCACCGGTGACTTCGTCCACGTAGAATATACTCAGCGGTCTTTTTGGTAATAATACATAGATATACAAACACCAACTCACAATGAGTAACCCTAGAAATAAAATAATGTAAACATAAGGTTCTTATTGTAATCGCCACCACCATTAAAAAGAAACAAAAATGTTGTATTTCTAGAGAACGATCAAATGTTTAATTCGAACAAAGTCGATAAAAGCAATTTGTTCTCCGCTTCTTTAATCCAATTGTTTTTTCATCGCTCAGTGATGATCGCTGAACGTCAATTAGACAGGCCAACTGTAAATATAAATAAAAACAGCTTTGAAAACGTGATAATTCCAGCGCTAAAGGCGCTGGAATTATCACGTTTTCAAAAAATTGTTCAAGTCATATCTCAGTGGCTAACCACGGGATCTAATAAACTTCCATTACAAACCCGACCAGTGTAAGAAGACCGCAAGATCCCCCTCTCTACGCTTTAAAGTGAGGGTAAATCAAGAATAATGAACGGGTACATGGGTCTTGTTAAACTGGTGAATTAACGCCGAGAATTTGTGATTTTATACCAAGTAGAAATTTGCGCGCATAGGCTGCATTTATGCTAACAGTTTGATAAATGATGTATTCAGGAGTTAATTTTATCTCAATTTGTAAACACGTTGTTAGCTGTCATGGTTCTGAGATAATTATCACCTGTAATGACTAATTCGTACTATACGAAAAGCGCTTTATTACTCCTACTTATAAACAATCAGCTTTGCTTACCCTAAAAGGGTGAATAGTTCGATGGGGCGGTAAACCGACATGACTGGAGACAGACCAAGCGCACGACCAACAGTCAAACGTGCTGTACGAAGCAAGGATGAAAACCACCAACACTTTAATTGTTGTAGCCTCTAGATGCCTCTTATTTATTTATACATTACCTTCCACTACACTATTCTCATCGTGCCGTGAAAGCGTAACAGACTGAAAATCTGGTGTCAGAGTTTAAATCGCCTGTGACCTGTGACATGACCTTAAACACCGTAGAAAAATCTCTCAGGTGTTCCGGTTACCTCACAATGTTTTTTATCGCCGTTTATAGCAGCTGATTAATAAATAATTTATAGTACGCACATGAATTCAAAAAGACATTGGTGCGTGTCAGGGTTTTAACTTGCGAAATTTGACTTGGCAGTCCATTGGTCATACCACTCGGCTAACGATGCTTTACTTTAGCATTTATAATATAAACAGGGATTATTCAAACAAACATAACTAACTAGTCTGATTGAGCCAGCCACGTTAATTACGACTGGGGTAACTTGGAATATAACTTGATGTTTTCACTACCGTAGACCGGTCCCTACGTTCCAAAGCAGATGTCAAAGTTCTTAACACGATGCAATTGCACTTTGATTAAGGTGCTGCCTCTGAGTTATTAAGTTAGCTTACTATAATTGGGTGTCTTTGTAAAGTACAGTCAACATAAAAAACAGTAAAGTAGATGTAATTTTTATTACCCATAATATTGTTTTTTGTTTCACATCATAATCATTATGCAATTTAAGCATAGAATTCGCATCGTTGAAAACGAGGATCGTAAGAGTCAGCAAATCGGATGATAGCCTTATAAATGACTGCCTGCCTTTCGATGCTTCTTAAGCGATAATATTATGTATAACATTTACTGTATTCAATAAAGTATACTTATGTATTCTATCATCTACTTGTGTCCATGAATACCAAATAAGAAAAGATCAAAAATATTTAAAATACGCGCGCATCCCACACGCGTTCCTTTACCATAAAGAAATACATTTTTCTAGGTTTTCCTGTGACGGCTAATCCGACAAAGTAAAACCAACAACTCTTTGATATGACTGTTGTGTTCAGTGGCTATAAAGAACATAAAAAGGTAAATACAAACACGTGGGAACACTTAAGTTTATTTCGAGATGGAAAAGGATATAAAACTAATGCCGATGGTAACGTTTCTTGTACCTACAGACTAATATTTCAGTACCAATTTATTTGTTAACAGTTTTCGTAGATCTAGTTAACGTATAATTTCTTCCCAAAATATTGTACTTGCTACCCTTGACTTGTATACTTAATTTAAATAAAAGGAAATATAATATGTTCATTTTTAATATAAATTTATGCTCTATTTTTCTCGTTGGTCGCCAAACTTGACTGCTGTGCATGAGGTCCAACGTTCAAATCCCGGGTCGAGCAGTGTTACTGAATTTTTCTATTTGGTAATTCTAAGTAGTAGAAGCTGGATTTGTAGCCGATTGATGGCAATAGGCTCGCCCACTATTACATTGGGGGGGCCTATAACATACTAGATGCGCCGACCCGTTCGGGGAATCTCTGTGTATTATTTATAAAATATCATGTCTGTGTGGATTAAATAAATTAAGTTTTGATATTGAATGAACTTTCGTTGTGGTCTGTACAACATAATAACTAGAATTCTCAACTTTATGTTTAGATAGTTCCATATTTCACATTCCGTTTTTATTTGGTAGTATATACGACCTCACATGGATATTATTGTCCGTGTAAGCTAATTATGATATGAAAATAGATCATGTCATGGTTAATTTATCGCCGGTCAACAAGGATAGTAGCGAGGTTGACCGCCCACAGTGCGGCGGACACATAAAAAATGGCAATATATCTTCTACAGAAAAAACTATTTCCCCCAAATCATACAACGCTCCACGATTCTCCCATAACTTAGCAATAAAAGTGTATTTATTTCGTAGAGAAAGTTGCCATTTCGTTGATAGAATATAAATGATAATTTGCCCACAGTAACGCATCATTACCCAAAGAGAAAATAAGCACGTTTCATATAGCTACGTCAGGTGGAAATTGAAGTTATTACGGAGACATGTACTACAAAAACGACGCACGACTTTGGGTAGGAATGTTGGATAAAATGACATTATAATAACTTACATAATATAATACCATACGTAGGTACTATACATACGTACATAATTATCATTATGGCTATATTCCCGAAAAGAAAACACAGACGTGCTATAGTAACCCTACACATTACCAGTTATCATGTAGGAAAAGCCTTATGCTACTTCCACAATTGGCAAAAGGTGTATTAAATTGCTAATAAATTACATATATAGCAGTCTAAGAGTCACATTGGTACTTGCCTGGACTTGAACCTGCAACCGCTTGCATGGGAATTCGACTGGACGTCCGTCCGTGGAGTCCTTCTTTATCTCTTACTCCTTCTATTGTGTACTGCATATTTGTTTAAAGAAGTCTTTGTACCGTATTGAATGACGATTGAACCTTATTCTGTTTCTTCTATTGTGTTGAAATAATAATAACTCTAAGCTAAACAATAAAAATACCTGATGTCGTGCGAAAGACCAATTCCCCATTAGCCAAGAGACCGGGCAGACTGCTCAGAATTGTACCTCTGATCAATTGGTATCATCACTCATAACTTTTCTAATGCACTCCATCTCACTCATGTTGGTTAAGTCCCTCCATGTGGAGTCCTCTAGATCTTCACGAAGGATGAGGAGACCTGAGTTTTCCCTCATAATCATATCGATGGACCTCTGGCAAGTATGACGAACACCGATGACAAAGTTTTCCTAATTACCAACTCAGAGTACATTATTTTTGTGGCTAACAGTGTTATTGCTTTTTCCATTTTCTTTCCCATTTCGAAATAAGTTGACTGCAAACATACAAAGTTCGTGTACACAGCACTTGAACACGGTATTCAAAATCAATAACAACTCAAGGTGACCTAAACCATTTTTTTTTTCAAATATTTCAATTTGTCATGACAAATATTAAACAATAGACTCGTTTTGGCAAAGGACAACACTACACAGCCAGTATTACGTATTGCCCGGCCACCTGGCGAGCGCTGAAAAAAAAGACGTGGAACTGGTTTTGCAACAATGAGAATTGTTCGGCGTCCTACCACAATCGACTTTTTCTCAAACGTTTTATAAGCTTAACGTGCCGCCTCCTTGAAAATGCATTGGACTTGTTACCAGCAAACAGAATACTTGGTGAGTTCATCATAATTTTATTTTATTCAGTGCGTGTGTTTTTGTGTCAACAAGGTGCTTGAAAAATTATTTTGTAGGATTTATTTAAATCTTTTATAGCAATCAAACTTATTATCAAAAAAATCATGATCATACTACGACTGATAATATAAGTGTCTTCAATAGACTTCTTCTTCATGTAACACATGAGGATAAATCTTATAACGAAAGATAGTGTTCGCCTCTGCCCATCTCTTTCGGAAATACTGGCATCACACATACTCAAAGAGTACAAACGTAATGTAAAGCAAAACTCGAACAAAATTTGTTTCCTTTCAATAAACAAACTGAACATTTCCGCTCCCAGCTCTTTAGTTTCCCACTTTTGTATTACTTCACCAAACTCTCATGTTATTCAAGTCAATATCAACACGTTCCTCACTCCGGATGCACAATTCAGAGCGTTCATTCACCCTCGAGTTATGTTATATCTTCCGCCTATTGGACTGTTGGAAACATTTCCTTCGCCAATGGATCGGAAACGTCTTCGAATTTGTTTTTCCTATAACAAGCGCGTGGCGTGAAATATCTTGGACTTATCAAAACTCATTCAAGTATCATTTATTGAATACATTTGAGCCCCTAGGAGTGAACCTCTATACTATTTTACGTCCATTCATAATCGAGCCTCTAATCTCAAAAGGGGTATACACTATACAAGTATACATATTAGATAATCTTCTTGATCAGGAGTATACCCACATTTTGCCGCTCATTATATCTCTCATAGAGCCAGGCTCTTGTCGCTAAAGCAATCTTTATTTCCAGTGCCAATGATTTACTTCTTGGTACGTTTTCGCGCTCATCATCGGTCCAATGTAATGCAGATGGGTTCAACGACTCCTACGACTCCCTTTCCTAGCTACTGATAAAAAAATAATATTCTTAGTCCGTCCCCACTAAAATTAACTCGTATACTTTTATATAAATGTTACATTAAATTATATACAAATGCTAATAATGTAGTCATAAATATTCTCTTATTAGTTAATCACTACATAGTAAAAAACAAAATCGCTTTCTCTGTCTCTATGTATGCTTAAATCTTTAAAACTACGCAACGGATTATTATGCGGTTTTTTTAATAGATATAGTGATTAAAGAGGAAGGTTTATATGTATATAACATCCATTAAATAGTAGAGAAATATTTTATACCCGTGCGAAGCCGGAGCGGGCCGCTAGTAATAATAAAATTTATGTTTGTCATATTATTATTGTTTGTCTTTTCCAGAACAATGTTGTGGTATAAAATCGTTTGGTGTCTGCTGCCAGTTATCATGGGATCACAAGCACAGCGCTCTTCGGGCACGTTAGTTGATTTCACAGACCCTAAGGTGAGTAATAACACCCTGGAGGTTAACTTTTCAGTGATTAGCATCTTTTGGCCCTACCGCAACTATGATGTGTATTATAATCTCAAAAAGGCTCCCAGTGTATCATATCAATATTTTACACGGAGCCCCGTCGTCCAGTTCCTGTATAACAATATATTTAGTTAACACGTTGATCGCCACTCGGCCCACCGGCACCGGTGAGCTGCGAACAATGTTTTTCTATTGTGTCTACGGCGTGGCAGTCAACGATTTAATAATCTGGTTGTCAGACTTTCTGTCTTCTGACTATCCGTCACGCCTGGATTATTTATAAATGACAACGGCATTGCGTGCTACGTGTCGTACGCTCGTGCCGATCTCTAAAAACCTAGAATACGACCCCTTCAATTTCAAATTAGATGACATAATTAAGCTTGTGTTTCTTTCAGGTCCAAGGGCATTTGGACGCTCTAGTCCGGATGGCCCAGTCCTGCGTCATCAAGGTCCGGGCTACTCCGAAGGACGTGCGAGCATACTTCACCAACTCGTCTCCGGTGTCGAGGTCTGGCCAGTGCTTCGCTGCCTGCATGCTGGAACAGAGTGACGTCATTAATCATGGCAAGGTATGTAGTCACATTTTTTTTTATAAACATCATCGACTCCAATTAACGATGAATTAAGATTTTAATACGATCACTTTGCATGATACCCTTTCTGTACCGTGGATGCATTATAAACATTAAATATTTCACGTAGAAATGAATTATATTTGTCACATGCAGGAATCAAACTTATAGCCCTTTTCGCGGAAGTAACAGCATTGATATTTCAACTAATAAGGGGCGAGGAAATTCTTATTTACGTGTGTGTTCGAGGGAAAATAAGAATTTCCTTATCTTCATAATTTTGAAATCAAATCCAGATTAGGTATGATACGAACCTAAATATCAAACGCAAATCATATGCCTCGACCAGCGCTTCAACCACTCATTTACAAAATCACATAAAAGTTAATTATTTTATAATAAAAGAAAGTATTTCTTTGTCAGTAATCTTAATTCATTTTATGGGAAAAGTGTCTTAGCGGTCCCTAACGCATTTATGAATTAATTATCTACTTCAAATTAATTAATAAATTTATTCATAATGTTATCTTAATTTTACTGAGTCAGAATTTATTCCAAGGTGTTTTAAAATTGTATTTATTGTACAAAGAGCCTTGGAGCTCTTCCAGGTTTAAAATTACTTTGATGTGACGAGAATTAAAAAGGTAATTCCCTTCTATTGATAAAAGAGAGTCCGAAAAGGTGACCTACTCTGGGCCTGACGGTTTTAGAAAATCTATTACATGGGATTTATGGTCACCGGAATGAGGATGTATTGACCACGAAGAGGTTTATGAGATCATTTTTGCCTAGCCTGTCAGGAATAACATGAATTATCATGTAACTAGGGTGCGTTTTGCAGATATAAAAATATTACAGGCACAAACAACAAGACCTAAAAAAGATACATAGCCAAAGATATTTAAATAGATAACTATCCTTTTGTGTAGAAATACACAATATTATACTAATATTTTTGTGGTAACAGGTCAACAGAGAACTACTAGTCCACTTGGCCAGTCTGGTCAACGGCAAGAACTCCCGCGTGGTGCGCAAGCTTAACACTGTCTCCCGACTGTGCCTGGACAGCATTGAGGGCATGTCGGATAGGTGCCAGTTAGCCTCCACATACAACGACTGCCTAAACGAGAACATGATAGAGTTCGCCTTCCCTCTCGACATAGCTGAGGAAGCCGTCAGGAAGATGCCATTCCATTTAATACAACCAAAGTAAGTACTTTTCAACAGTGAAGGATTTGAGAAAGTTTATCGAGTGTCACAAGGGTATGTTGTGAAGTTTGCTGTAGCATCTCTGGCTAACAAAAAATCCCGATCTCTTTAAAATTTACGAGGACAGGAGCACTATTCGAAAAATATTATACTGCAAAAACCTAGGTCAGACTCAGTGTCTAATAATAAAATAATTATATTTACTGGATTAGTTAAAAACATTCTGGAAGCCGACGTTCAAAAGTGCCTTCGAAATCAAATAACTTTGTTTTACGAGTTTTCAAAATTAAAAATACTTTGGTCTATCAAAGACGTTCATTTTGTTGAGCTTTCCCCAATGCTTTGCCTCGACGATTTAGTTTCTCAGTCGTATTCTTTGAAACTTACTTAACTTTACAATTTTCATGAATATTAAAATCTTTTTGTTTTATTTTTAGATTGCCAAGGGTCAATTAAATCGTGTCGCTGATCCCTATATCTTTCTTCAAGGTGAACAGGCTCACTGTATGTCCATTTGAATTGCTTCTATTTTTCCGTCAACCAACATACTTCTTGTCATTTGGTTACATCTCCTGTAACCTCTTCAACACTGGTAAAATTTTGCACAACACAAACAAATACATTCATTTTGTCTTAACTTTAAATTAGATAAAATTATGTTGGTTTAGTATCTACTCTTCCTTTTAAAACTAACGTTAAAATCGTTATTAAATTACCTTCTACAAATACTTAATAATTAAATTATCATTCATATACTCCTCCAAAAGTAATATCCAAGAGACGTAATATATAAACAACCGTCGATTTAGTTCTGAATGTGGTAGGGGCAGCTTATAGCCGACCTAATTCTTACAATATGATATTATCACTATACAGGAGGATCCAGCTCCCGATCCATCTGATACAGAAACCCTAAGAAGTCTTACAATTCCTTCCGAAAGAGGTAGAGTAGCTTTCCTAAACCCCTGTTCTGGGTGTGTTATGTTTTACCCCTACCAAACACAACATACCCAAAACTCTTTCGCGCCAAACCCGATCGTTAAAACGCCTCGAGACTTCCAAAACTTCAAACAATGTAACGCACATTTCACACACATTTTAATACACAAGAATTTCTTGTTCGTCTACTTTCCGAGTTTTACTGTCTACAGCAGAGATTGCGGGACTTTCCAAATTGGATTAAACAAGTTTTTGACAGTTCAAGCGTTGTGAAAATTTGATTACCGACTTTCTGAATCTATAATCAGTATGCAGATTGATTTCAGAACATTTTACTTACCTGATTTAGTTAGGAGAGCCCTGTAAAGTATTATTAAATATTGACATCGTGATCTGGGGGTTAAAAAGGGTTAAGCTGTAGGTAGGAGAGAATTTAATCTAACTTTTGCAAATATTTACAGGACTAAATACTTTAACGTAAAGTACTAATTTTGAATAATCTAGAACAAAATAGCATGGCTGCCAACCAAACGAAATCAATATCTCGCGTAAACTTTTCTAGTGCGCCCTCTATCTATTTACCAACGTACTAACATCAGCTCCAACCTTTTTTCTAGGCTTGTCTGAAGTCTACTTACTTGGCAATATAAGGGTTGTATATATATACCTTGTGTATAGTGTAACATATGCTAAACATTAATGTCTTCTTGTTTCAGTTTGCCTCAAGAAATCCGATCGAGCCCCTACTAGGTAAGCAACATAAGCGCATACTTTAAGTTTTGTTACTAAATGCTTAATCTTTGTAAAATTTTATATTTTTCATACTGTAATAAATGCAATAAGAATTATTTTCGTATTTTATTTAGTTGGTTATGTAAAACAAACCTCTCATTGAAAACATACCTCTTCCCGGGCAAAAACTTTTATTTATGTAAGGCGTTAAGCAGCTGTCGACCGAGACAAGTGAAAGAAGGGAAGGGAGGCCTTTGCCCTGCAGCGGGACAGTAAGGGCTGTTAATAATATAGAAAATATTTAAAGTGGCTAAGTAAAAAAGGGCTAGATAAATAAAAAAGGGTACAACTTTACATAACACAACACTCATTACTAACTAATCATCCTCTCCCCACTCTCTACTTGATCTATGCTGTGCCCGACAGGGTCCATCTCCATAATTGTGACTAATATATTTATTTCCCTACCAACTATTTAAACATTATGGTACATAAATAATTAAAAAGCCATAAGAGTCTTCTAAACAAAACTTACAAACCTAACCAATCTGAAAGAAAAAGTCAGCAGACAGTAAAATCATTTCCAATTTCCTTCAATAAACGCAATCCCTTCCCAAAACGGGCCAAACAAACCGTTTGCGCCGCTAAAAGTGTCATTATAGGTACAGTTTACGACTCCATACAAATCCCTTTACGTACTAAGCCCTGAAGGAAGTTTCCTCACTCTCACCGAAGCAGTCCGGCGTCAGACGTTAAAAAGTTATGTTGGAGGGATCGGGAGTATTCTGTAATAAAAACGTATTGCTATCAGTCTGAATGTTTGTTGCAGCTTGAGTTAATAGGCAGAAATTACCGCACTCTTATAGCATACTACCTTGTTAGTTTATTAGTCGCAAGAGCTACTGCTGAGTGTTAATTCCTGAGCTCAATTTCCGAGTACCTCGAAAGAAGTACTATACGCTTCTGCCAACTACTTTTATAAGCGTGATAATATGCTAAGATAATGCAACTATGTTTTTGTAATAGGAAAAGCTTTGAAACAGGGTTAAAATCCTGTCAAATTAATGTTAAATTCTATAATATATTATACATATAGCTAGCTTCATTACATAAAGGCCAAAACTATCTTTAGAATGTAAATTGTAAATTTTTAGGTAGATATACCTAACTGTTCAAATACTAACAAGTATTTACAAACCTAATAATATATACATATATGTATGTGTGTTACATCTTCATCAAAAACTTCCGTCATTGCTCAAAGAAAATAATTTATTCCATTTCTAAATAGAGACGGTAGAACCCGACCTTACACGGAGATGAAATAATCCACGCTTGATTGGATCCCTTGGGTACTTTCGTGACACGCCTGTTAATCCGTCTCTAAAGAGGCCAAACAGCACTGTTTGTTGAGGACGAATATAAACTAATGAGGCTTAGGAAGACACCTGGATGTGTGTGGAGCTGTGCGGTTTGTGTATGAGCTTATATGGGGCGTAACATAAGGGTGTGCGACCAAAATATAATATATTGTAACAAGCCTTTCAGTTATACAGCGTGAAATCATGAATTCTTGAATTAAATACAGTTTCACACAAATTTTCGATTTTAAAGTAACATGGTTGACAACATTTTGCTAAATTATAGGTTTATATTTTAGTCAGTTGTATAAAGGGACTCCTGTATGCTAGACGGGTAGGCAGTAAATGAATAAAATTATTACATAATTCCTGAAAATTATTTGTATTGCTCTTCATACCACGACTACACGCTATGCCAGCGACGGAAAGGTCATCATTCATCTTTCACTTCTTGAATTAAGTCTAGAATATCGTTTAAAATATAATCGCACATAATAATTATGAAGGATCAAATCTCTCAACAAATCTATACTAATATATTTTACGTTTATATATTTGGATGTAATCCTCTACTAAAACTATCCATCCAATTTCCAAAATTCTTTCACAAATATTTACAACGAACTTTCAGGTATAATTTTCCATGCATACGAAGTCGCGGACTGAATCAAATTACAAATAAAGCTAGTCATTTCACCGTACATGGTTCCCAATATGTTTATTTGCGTCGTACGCTTGCGGCACTGACGGCGCAGTGCGTGGGAGGTCGCCCACGCCCGTCATGTTTGCTGTAGTAGTCTTATGCACTTTAATTTAAACTAGTATAATACATATATCGTACATGTAATAAAATATTTCCAAATAAAAACCTATTTATAGACATTTCCACTCATCATGATTTTTATCCTTAATAAACACTGTAATTGAGCCTGGTTCCTGGGTTATTTAGCCACCAAATAAAATGCTAACCCCCACGTGACACTGCTTAAATTGTATGTGATAGACGCAAAGGCCAAAGTTGAGATGATGAGCTTCATTTTATAAAAGTTTACTCAAAATTATACCTAAATATTGCCGAGTGGTATCCGGCCTAGAATAGACCACCCCAGTCCTCCCTTGAGTGTCGTAAGAGGCGACTAAGGGTAAATCCAGAAAATGGGCAGCGTCTTCTGTAACTTCACCACCAATACGGCGATCCCCAAGCCGCTTGTTAAGCGTGAGGATTATGGCAACAGTAGACGTCTTCCGGCTGATGATGACTCAAAAATATACAGGAATCTTAGTGAGCAGCTCATCTAAAGAGTTATTTACGAGACTGACAAAAAACCTTCTTTAAGTCTACTTCGATAACAAAGTACCTCCTTACCCAGCGAACTAGAACACAATTTCCAACAAGTTTCTTTTTAAACCTTATTCGGCAACTTACCTCAATTGGAAGCATAAGACAAACAGGATAAATCAAACAACGGTGAAACTTTAAATCCGAACTTAAGGAACTTCTGATGTAAGACGGTATTTATGAAACTAGCTTCGCACGTGGCTATGTCCGCGAAAAACGGATGTGTTTTTTTCAGCATCAATAGTTGTGTATGTCTTCTCTTATGGATAAAGCTTTCTCCATTGCGGATTTCATTAGAACAGGTTCTGTGGTTTAGGCGTTATCTGGTAAGAAACAGACGGACAGTCATCTCATCTCATTTATATAGAGAGATTTTTACATGAAACCAAGCACTATATTTAAGTACTTTTGATTCATTGAGCTTGAAACTCAGCTCGTGTACGATCTAAGATTTCTGAGGTAAAAATAACCCTTTGTGGTTATAAGGATGCTCTATGCACTGTACCTTTGTAACAAAGTGAAGTAAACTGTGAAACAGTTTTCTGTTGTGTATGAAATGTGTGTGTTGTGTATTAAATTGTATTTCTAGAGAAAATTTATGAACGGTAAACACATTTCTACGACAGCCACTTTAAGGTTTCAATTGTAAATGTAGATTTTGCTTATTGTTCTCACCTTTATCGTTTTGTATTTAATTCAAATTCTGGCGATGATTGCACTGCTAAACTATCTTCCGGATTATAAAATAACTAACAATATGTTGGTATACCATAACCTACACACGAATTTCGCGCAGCCTGTACCCCATGTGTGAAAACGTTACACATTTTACATTTCACTGCGGTTTTACTTGACCTCTCAGATCAAAAGATTTACAAAAACCATTAAGACGAACACGTGCTAGTACAGCCCCCTTACTATAAACTTTTAAAACAGGACAGTTACGTTGTGGAAGCGAGACGCCGCATTACACTGCGCGTAGCGGCGTCTCACTTTCACAACCTAAACTGTCCTGTTTTAAGAGTTCATGGTAAGGGGGCAAAACAACTTAATATGCAACTTAAAATAATTTACAAGGTGACCCTTTAGAGCAGTCGAAAGGTTACTTCACTTGCAACCTGTTGCATAACATAACATTTAATAACATCGTTTTGCTGAACAAAAATAACTTTATAACAAAAGCGTTTCTTGGAATTTTGGAAGTGATGAATGTCCGAGTGTAAATTAATTATATTTACAAGGAAATATTTTGAATTATTATGTTGATTTTTGCGTATAGACTATGCCTTAATATTATATTGTTATGAAGACATCCAACCCCAAGTAATAGGGAACGGCTGTTCCTAGTTAAGCCTATTGCTATTGGTTTAGGTGCTCTTCGGATCGGTCAGTTGTAGGGCAGAATGATGAAGCTGGTGATAATATCCAAACGGCTAGGCGACTGCGTCGGTGAGTGCATTCTTACTTTATTTGATGGAGAAATAGGAAGCTCATTGCTGATATTTCTCAGGAACTACTTGGTATTTGAAATCTATGCGATATTTCATATGAAGTTATTCTTACTCTTATTCGACGAACCAGCTCGCTCTTTACAATACAGTTTCATTACCTAAGCTAGCAGGTAATTTAATCTTATACAAAGGCATTTCTATACCAAAAATAGCTTGAAGCAATCTTAATAATACTTCTAAGAAACGTTATAAAATGATACGCGGCGGAAGGCCGATTTTTTAAAGCAATTCCTACTTAATAACACGTCTTGTTCTTTTTTCGGAACCGTGGCTGGGGTCTCAATTTTTTGCCAATTTTCCTTCTTCTTTTAAAGATAGGGGATGATTTTACCCTTAATAAGAATTAGTAGTCTATTATTTGCATTATACAGTAGGTAATATCGAGAACAAATTAGTTTTTCTAGAAGTCCTATTACATTGTACGACATGATAGTCAATTTACGTAAAATTGTATCATATGGTTATCCCGTGTAATTTGTAAGTAGAACTTTCATTAAAAGAAAATTCTATTAAGATACTTGTTACAATGAAAACAACAATATAGTTTTAATCAATAATGGTAACGTTAACAGGATTGTGAGGTCTCAAACTACAAGCATGAAATCCATTTTATAAAATGATGTTGAAACATAACACTTTCCAGAGTTTGCAAACCTTGGGTATGCTTCCACGAGCATCTTAAGACTCATAGACTGGTAAAACAATACTGTTGTATTCTTACCTGCTGCTTCTTTGATATAATTCACAAACGTAACTGGACATGAACTTTGAAACATTGTTTTGTAAGGCAGCAGTAAGATACCATTACCAACACATGTAAACCAGAACAATATCAAATGAATTCCATTAGGCTAAGTTGTGTAGGTGAGGTAAAATTTTAAAATGTCTTTGGCAAATTCGACAGTCAGGCACATCAATAAAGTATTGTTTGCGTAACCAAAAAGGTTTACCCGCTCTGTGCTAGACTTTTACCTTTAGAAACTAAGTACACAAGACGTTCATGCTATACCTAGATGTTTACCAAGCTCTTGTTCTCTTTGCACGTTCGCCCACACAGGCAGGCATTCTATGCAGGCATGTAGCTCTTTGTGTCAATTTACGTGGGAAGTTACGAATAGTGGGCGTTATTTGCCTTTCATGACATTTATGCCGTCGTAGTAAACAAAAATAAATTGTGCAAGCAGCCTTTGTAATCAATTCGTTTGATTGTCTTATTCTAAAATATACATAGTTAATCAATAATTAGCAGTTCATTATTAAACATCTGCAGTTAGTACTAGATGTAACACTAGTACTATAATCACATCAAACTCAGTTGCATGTTTTATTTCCAAATTTCAAAAACATGTAGGTACCAAGGTCTACATTTATGGATGACATTTGGATATATTAATGTTAAAAGTGTGGTATCCGGCCTAGAATCAACCACCCCCTTTCCTCCTGTGGGTGTCGTAAGAGGCGACTAAGGGAAAATCCAGAAGATGGGCAGCAGCGTCTTCTGTAGCTTGACCACCAATACTGCGATCCCCAAGCCGCTTGCCAAGCGTGGGGATTATGGCAACACCCCCCTCTTAAGGGGGAGGCCTTTGTTCAACAGTGAACGTCTTCCGGCTGATGATGATGATGAATGTTGGAAGAAACAAAACTATACTTAATTTTTTTTTGGAATTTTTGCAACAACTATTGTCCTTTACGCTTCGTTCCCACTTGTCAGGTGTCGGTCCTGGCAGTGTCGGGTGTTTTAGTGGCGAAACCTTTTGTAAAACGCTTTTCACATGTTTTCGGCTTTGATTAGTATTGTAGGTAGGTTTGTTAACACTGAGCGCCTAAAATTCGTGTTGGATTTCACTTGCGTATATACGAGTTTGTATGTCGCTGTTCAAATTAGTTGGATTTAAGATATTTTACGTATTTTCATCATCATCCACAGCCTTCAATATCCCACAGCTGGCTGGCCTCCCTTAAACAATGCCATCCACTGCGGTCCTGTGCAAATGTTATCCGAATTAACTAATATTATTTTTATTAACGAAATTTAAATTTTCAAATTTCATAATAGAGGTTGTGATGTCCAAAAGTATTTAAGGTCAATATATTTAAGTCTGTTACATTGCATAATTATTACTCTAAAACTTGATTTAGTATGAAACTTTGTATGAATAAATCAATTAGTTTGTCGAATACGGCTTCAATTTTTTCGGAAAGATATCTTTGTAAGAGATTTTCTCAAGGCAAAGAAAACAAACAGGCCAACCGGTCTACAAAAAATACGATTCCACAGTACCTTATTAGTTGCTGCTAAAGTAAATATATAAAAAGGCTATAAAGGTCGAAATCAAACAATGGGAAGTTATTGGACGTGGCAAGTAAACAGCCACTGGATGAAACAAAATAAACAGAAAACAAAGGTCCCCGTCCTTAGGTGTATGGAATTATGTTTGAACAGTACGTGTTGTGGGTGGTTCACGTCCTCGGACATCTAGTGTTCATGTATATATGTATGTGAGTTTCTTTATTCCACCATAACTTCTGAATGCCTGAACCGATTTTGATGTATGGAGTGTCGTTAGAATCCTTACACTATCACGAGTAACATAGGCTATAAAAAAAAGAAACAACCTCTTAGATAAGACAGTTTCCACAGAATGGTCCCCCGACTGCGATGGAACTTGTTTTTCACTTTTTAGTTCATTTTTGTCATGGCCGTGGTGTTTTTTAATTTTTTAAATTATATTTTTTTATTACTAAATATATACCAATCACAGTGCGTATTGAAAAAGAATTGGCACCGCGCAAGGCGTTGTTAGTGTTACAATAATCAATATTTTTGTCTTTCCTGAAAACTTGTCCAATTTATCTTACGTGGTATTGTTGTATAAGCGACGACAAGCTACTTTTAACCAAGAAAAGATGCGTTAAACTTTTCCACGCGGACAAAGTCGCGGGGGAAAGCTAGTTCTATGTAAGTGTAGTGGCGAAAAGCTCGTTAGCCCGTACTCGACTATCGGTCTTTATAACAGTACATCAATCATTCAGTCTATTACTTCTTGTCTCGATATTGTTTCAAGGCCGCAGATATTGATACGATATCTTTGTTTTTCGATCATATGGACTTATGATGCGTCTTTGTTTTATTTATTATTGATACGGCTTTGGCATGGTGTTTGTTGGTTTCTGGACATCGTTGTGATGATGATCGATCGTTGTATGGGGTCACTTTTATTAAGGTCAGATGAGTCAAAAGGTTAAGATCGTATTGTGTAATATCGATTAATAACATTGTTTATATAAGGGAAAATTTTAATCACTATCCAAAGTCAATCATCGCAGGTTGCTGTTATTTTAATATAGCTATAGAAGTAGTTTAAAAACGTTAAAATGTTTCTTTTCCTACTCATAAATGTTCGTTTTATTCCTAATACTAGTATCCGCGTTCTAAGTAATAACAATTTGTTCTCAAAATAGCTTCTAAAACACAACAATAGTTTTCCGCTTTTCTGCACACAGCGCTTGGAAGATACGGCTTTATATAGGAAATAATTTTTAAGGAGCATGAAATTACATATTACCTTCTTTTCAAAACGCCTGTGAAACAGTACTTATCCACATGTCGTTCTTGTTTTGTGGTCTTCATCATTTACAACTACCGTTTAAAATATCTTAAATACATAGTATATGTCTGTAAATATTGGATTACTCAAGCAAGATTCCCAAAAAAAAAATTTATAGCGTTTCGTTTTACTTTTGTTGTGGTTTACTTTTGTAAAAGAAAATTTAAAAGATCTTACCATTAAGCGCAAAAGTGAATCAAATATTTGGACCAGTTTCAGGGGAAAACCAATAATCGTTGAATTTTACTCAATGTTTGTGACTCTGATGGGTTCACCGTTTTAGGAAAAATAACACAAGAAATGCGTCTAATATAATTTAAAATCTTTATTAACAGGATTCTTGACTTCTACAAGGCTCGAAAATGTTTCAACTTAAATATATCGATGACAATTCAAAACATTGTTTAGCAGTCGAAGTAACATACACATTACAATCCTGGCACTTGGTTGAGAAGAATTGTCCATAGAACCCCTCGCCGGCATCCGACTTTCCTAGCATTCTTAAAGAACTAAGTGAACACTTTTCTGTGAGTTTATCGATTCTCGATTTCTCCATTCATGGAGCCATTGCTATTTTTAAATATTTAGAGTATGTAAGGAAAGTTAAACTTGTAAAAACTGTGTTCAAAGGGGAGAGGGTCTAAATAAGCCATTTAAGTAGAATCATAAATGAAGATGATAATACGAATTGTGAAGTTAAGTCATGATCACATATATATGACCTGCGTACGACGAACGTTCGCATCGCAGAATTCTTTCATTTCAGCAAATACGATATGTAATGATTTGAGTTTAATTCAACTTATAAATGTAACAATTTTATGAATGTAAGAGATATTGTTAGGGGTTTGGAAAATGACCATTTTAGCTCTCCCGATAGAAAATAAAAATGAAAAAGATGAACGATAGAGTCGAGACGGAGGATGGATAGAATCATTGCGGGCCATACTTGAACATACACTAATGCACTGCAACACTGTATAAATTGTCATCATTAATAAAATATATAAAAGCATTTACAATTTCAAAACAATTCCAGTAAGAGAAGTATTTTATCACAAGCCTATTAAGAATTCCTGGTAGCTAAAGTAAATGTAGTTTACAATAAAAAATACTAATCAATATTTCATATTGTTCACAAATTAATGTTTAACATCTTTATTTACAGCATTAGGTATAGGAACATAAAGTGATATCAAGGTACATTTAGAAGACAGTAGTTCATTACAGTCCTAATTTACACTTGTCATACTTAAACTATCTGTATCATTAACGTCACTGATAAAATTTGAGTCATTCAAAATCGTATAATAGGCTTGAAATAATTACATATATACTAAATCAAAATGCGTTGGATACATAATTACTTTAGTTTGGCTTACAAGATTCGTTATAGCTTTTCCCCATTTACGTATAATACATTAGGTATAATTTTTATGTTGCCCTAAACACTTATATATTTGTGAAAATGCGTGTGTTTGTAGCCTAAATTTATTTTTAGGCCTGACTTCGAATCAACATCAAACGTAGACTCTGCCTTGATATAAAACACATCGAATATAAAGCAAATATGTTTCGTACTAATGTTTAAATCGTGCTATTATTGGTAAAGCTTAGCATTCAAAACTAAACAACCTAGTAAGTAAGATGAATTAAAAATAACTTCATAAAATCTTACCAGACAAATGGTGTTTAACAATCTAACTCAATAAAGCCAAATTTACGTTTCTTGTATTGAAGATTAGGACAGGACCGAATGTAATCCCCTGGGGAACCGCAAACTTTGGCTCAAACAGTTACATCTTTGATGAGAGATTGAGACTACCTCATGTTTGATGGACAGCCATACAACAGTTTACATTCGTGACGATCCTCGTACTTATTTTTAAACATCTTGATTATACTCATATACTTCTTTGTGTTCATGGTAACTGCTCTTTTGCGATTATGCTTAGACCTTGGCACGGCTGCGTGGCAAAGGAATCCACCATCTAGTATCACCATCCGATACTGTTGGAGACACATCTCCAACATCTAGTGCAACACAAAAAGATAAAGTGCCAAAATGTATACCTGTATAGAAATAGGTGTGATGTCACTATCATAGTACAAATAAATATTTTAATAGTTGAGCTTATAAGTTTAGTTCAATGTTTTTTTCTAGGACTGTTTTTCCGCTTAGAAGTAATAATTATTTTTACTTTAAGACTTCAATTAAGATGAAACTTTTCACTACTACATAAAAAACAATCAAATTGATACTGTACTTGGGTCATTTTATCCTGCCGCCCCTCCCAGGATAACTGTTCACTGTACCACGGCTCTTTATTAGTACCGAAGTAAAGAGGCTCCCATCTGTGGTAAGGGTACTCTCGCTTGGCAATCAGCATCGGCTAGAACAACATCCCTAATTAATACATTAAAAAAGCCAAAATGTATATATACGAATACATCTGAATAAACATCGATAATCATCATCAATAAAAATAACGAAGATTTTTTTTACAAGAGAACCAATATACGAGTACTCTTCGCCTGAATCTTTTCACAAAAATTACTTCAGTCGCGTTCAGGACCACGAGACCAATTAGGCTAATAGTAACAAAGTAAATATAAAACAAAGCTTAAATGTAATAAATTCTAAAGTCGAATTCCCAAATTTAAAAGTTATAACAGCTTAAGAGTCCCCAAAGTATTTTATATTATCAAACTTCACGAATAAAACATTACAGTTTTATGGCTCAATCGGTTTATGTCAAACAAAGGCGCCAAGGTCTGTAAGGTACTTTTAAAATGCTATAACGGTGGCCTTATAATCAACTCTAACATCGTACGTAATTCATAACTTCTTATTTGGAGGTAGCTCAGAAATTAACAAAGTAATAGACTAATTGAGAGGGAATTGAGACCTGAATATATTTAAGAGGAGCTAGACTAGAGTATCTGTTTTTGATTCATCATTATCATCAGTCTATCTCAGTTTTGATTTATTATTCACAATTATATTTTGGATGGAAAGACAATTTAGACACATTTGAGGAAAAGACATGGCCGGAAATGGCATCTAGTAGAGAATTGTGGAGAAACAGTGGGAGGCCTTTGCTCAGTGGAACACTGAAAAGGCTAATTAAAAAAAATACATTTTCATCACTTCGTTCGTCTTTCTCTCTGTTTTTCAACCTCTTTTGTATGTAATTATGTATACCTATTTCACAAATAATCTCAACATCTCAATGTTATGCATACAATAATGTATCAAGAACCAGAACGGAAGAAATTCAATTCTATGCACTCGTATTGTAGGGAAATAAATTTCCAATAATAGTGCACACGTTCTCCTGAGGCCATACTTAAATTGATACAAGTATATCATGCTTTACTACGACGCAGTTTCATCTTCAATGTATTTATTGCTTCACCTTCAACATATTTTTGAAATATATAGAGATATTGCAACTATACATCTTGGAATATTGTGCCAATAAATCCTTTAAATCTATAACAAATATTTGAGAAAGCAATTGTTAAAAATATAATTTTATAAAAATTGACCTATAGTGGAATAGTATGAAAATGGATTCCAAAGTATAATATTAGTTACTTCTTATTTTTAGGAATGGTCTGCCGCATGTAGCCCCCGGGAGCCTTTATCTGCTTTACCAGAGTTTTTGGCGAGACCCAAGAGCATAGCTTCATAATCTCTTTAGATAGGTGATGAGGGGTTGCGTTTGTATTTTTCGTAGATTATCCTGATATTTCATGTCACTTTTAGATGGCGATAAAAAAGAAACTTTAAGTTAGAAGTTTAAGTAACCGTTAGGGCTCCCAAACAAGCTACATGTTTATATTTTACTATTCTCTATTCTATTCAACGATATATTCCGAATCTATTTCAGTATTTATAATTTTCATTCCAAAGTACAATTTCTTGCTTGAAATATATTTCCAAACGAATATAAAGGGCAGAATAACAGGAATAAGTTCAATCGAAATATATTGAATGTATTCCAAGGGTTTCAGTGTGTCGCAAACGATTCTCCTGACCTCCGCCGGTTGTCAATTTGCAAAATTGGAACGTGTACTGTTTGCCCCTGACACCCTGCCGATAACATCACAAAAATCAGTCAGGTTATGGAGAATAAACGAGAGATTATTTATATCCTGTAAAATTTAAACGCTTTTACATGTTAATCTTTTTACCTTGATGATAGGGCAGTTTTTATATTACAACTAGCTTCCGCCCGTGACTTCGCCCGCATGAACAATTTCAATTAACAACAAACAAACGTATTATTTTTTATTAGATGTCTTTAAACCGATATGAGTCGATCACGTCAAACAATTTTAACTACGCAGCAGATATCATTGAGATTAGGCGCTGGACTTACAGCATGGAAGGGGAAAAGAAAAACGTATTTATAGCAATAGGCCTTTAAAGTTAAAAGTAAATAAACATGATAGCTCCAAAGTTGGGATTGGTCAAGTCAGCTGAACCAAAAATGACAAAATCAAACTTCCAAAAATGCAATGTGTGTCGTCATTTTCTGCACACTATGTACCATTTTCGTTTTCTTTGAGAGAAATAGCTTTCGATGTTCTGAAGGAGAAAGAAACAAAATAAACTCGAGATTGTTTGAGAAACTTGTAGCAATCCAGGATGAATTGGAAAAAAGACCAAGACTGCCAGGCAAGGCATGTTTTCCATAGTTTGAAAGTATTTCGTGATACAAACATTTTGTGAGTAACTGCTGTTTCTCTAACAGACATTATTACTGGAGCTATTCTTTACAGATTTAGTTAAATTTTCTGCCAAATGAATATATAAACATTTTAGATAATTCTGATTATTGATTGTGATTAGTGCCGTGTGGTATCCGGCCTAGAATTGACCACCCCCATTCCTCCCGTGGGTGTCGTAAGAGGCGACTAAGGGAAAATCCAGAAGATGGGCAGCAGCGTCTTCTGTAACTTGACCACCAACACTGCGATCCCCAAGCCGCTTGCCAAGCGTGGTGATCATGGCACCCCCCCCCCTTCTAAAAGCGGGAGGCCTTTGTTCAACAGTGGACGTCTTCCGGCTGATGATGATGATGATTATTGATTTTCTTATTGTTATATCCAGAAGGACTGTTATTTTAGAAGCAATATGCACAATGAAGTATACCCATATTTTGTAGCGCATAAATTAGATTAGGAGCTTAATGCCCACAAAATACATGATAGGTTTGTAACAAAATCGTTATAGAAATGGGCCTAGTTTCTGGAAAGGATGTATACCCACATCAAAAATATGAAGATAGATCCAAAAGAAAATTTAGTTGCCATTATCCCAAAGGAGAAAAAAGTAAAGTGCCACAACAAAATATACATCAAACCTTATATATATTATTACCGGACACCTCTCAATACACTCAATAGCAACTTCCAAACACTACATATCACTAGGAGTACAAATTAGGAACCTATCCAGTTATAAACGGCTGTTAGCGTTCTAATACGGTAAAGTGCACCGGTTAGGACGTGGAGCTCTCGATAATTAGTTGGCAATTAGTTCAGGCGTCGCACTGTATAGCGGCATGGCGGCGAGGGAGGGGGGGGGGGGCTTTCGTGTGTGTGTGTGAGAACCGACTGTCACTCGGCAAGATTGAACCGCCATGATTGAGCCGTACAACGGTGAATTACTTGCAATCCCAGAAGGAAGTGGGATTTGATTGATTGGCGACTGTGGTCGGAGGATTTACGTATGCATGAGATGAATTGAGAGACGTTGTAGATGTCCGCTCGAGATTAACTGTAGGATTCAGTAGATTAATTACATTTTGTTGAATCGCATGTTTGGTATAAATGCGAGTTGCAACGTCCTAATGTACCGTCAAGAAACTATCTTACTTCTGTTTTTAGTTACTATTTCTGAAACCCGACCACATGCACTATACTTTTGGTATTATGACCAAAATTGCATGTTTATTCTTAAACATCTTACGGTCATGGTATTCTATTAGATATATTTTTCATCCCAGTAAAACTCCTTAATAGAAATACGCTAAACGCACAAACTGCAAACGTTCTTCGTATACGTGTTCAAAGTTGAGGGGTTGTATTGTGACGTAGGTTCATAGAAATGTCACATACACAAGAACGCCTCCCAGCTTTCATGCGGATCGTTGTCTTGATTGTACTGCCAGCAACAGCAGCTTAACAAGTTGATAAACATAATGTAGAATAACAAAAATACACATTTATTCAATACTTCTATTGTCAAAAGATACAGTCCAAAGGCATATTTAAGAATAGTACAAAGATTTTAATATTCTTGTTTTTTTTTCTGCGACTACGTTGAGCAACTGTTGTTGCTGACTGTACTCCGACATAAGTACTGCTCTCAACTTCATCCAGTTGTAGTGAATTCGCTGAAGTTTCTTTAATAACACTTCTTCCGGAACGAACGTCGACTTCCACACAATGTTGGCAGCAAATGCCTTCCGTTTATCAAAGTCGTATCCATGCACGCGATTATCTTTCGAGGAAATTACAGTGTCTATTATGGGACAGCGAAGAGTTTTGCCAGATTATAAACTTATGACAATTTTCTTAGAGATGTTCCATCCAATTCGTTTGTGGGAAAACATAATTACCTCAATTAGTTTATAGAAGAGAATACTGTTCGTTTCCTTTTCGCGAAAAGCGAGTCGAGGAACTTCGAACTTGAACGCTAGACGAAAAGAAATAGTATAGAATAAAACTCAGTCTAAAGTCGAAACATACTTTTCTCATTTTATTCGTCTAGCGTTTTGCCACTTGCCTAGGGACCCTGGTATGGGCCTAGTGAATAGGCAATAGGCTCGGAACCTATTGCATAAGAACCATGGACCAGGAAAACCACAGCATAGCGGCTATAACCTTCGGCTTACATCGCAATTTTTCAGTTTGAGCACGTCAAAAAATAACACCTGAGTACCTACAAATATTTATTAGCCTATTTTGTATTACATAATATTTCATACGCGCAACATTTTGACGTTGCCTAATGTTTCTATATCCATCATATATTCCATCAATGTCAGGTAAATAGCCTTTTAACAGCATGACACATATGCTATAAAAACTTGAGACTCTAATGTATATTTTCTAGAATACATAGCAAAGAAAGACTTTGGTATGTGTAAAAATCTTGAGGGCCCTTAATGATAAATGATAAATGATTTTATTTCTGCAAATAGGTTTTTAAAAAACACTTTTACACGTCATTTTTTATATACTAATTTGAATGATGGTGTCGGCCTTACTACTATTCTCCGTCGATTAACCATTATTTGGCATTTTAATTAATTGTACGTACCTATACCTGGTCCTTAAGAAATAAATGAAGCAATTAATCAAATGCTTCAAAAAGTTCATATTTAAAAACCAATGAGGAAAATATCCATGCAAGAAATTAAATATTGTTTTTTTAATTTACAGGACACAAATTTTACAATCATTTACATTTTAAAATAAAACTGACAACATAATATTGATAGGCGAATAGAATATTATGAAGAATTTATAAGGTTACCGACATATTCTATTCTATTCATCTAGCGTTCGTGACCCTTGTTTGAAGCGATCTGTCACTTAAGACACATTTTGTATGTTGAAAATGAGTAAATAAAGGTACGTTACCTCTAAGACGTCTCGAGGCGGCCTCATCATCCACGTCTGAAGTCCAGGAAACCGCTGACAGTGTGTGCAGACCTTCTGATGGAAGTACGTCGCGCGGTTGGTCGCTAGCATTTGAATTAACCTAGTGGACAAAAAGTATTTAACATAAAATAACAAAACATCACGCCTGTATTTCCGATGGGATAGAGGTGTGTAGTAGGTACACCCATACCACAATTGCCTGTTATGTTTTAGGTCTTAGTCTCAATTTAACAGGGGGCGAGCCTACTGCCATTGCCGTGCTACACCGGGCACAAATCCAGACTCCGTGTGGAGAATTACCTAATAGAAAAACCCAATAACACTTTGCCCGACTCGGGATTCGAACCCAGGAGCTCAAAGTCTTTGTAATCTCTCAAAGCAGTTCTTTGTAATCACTAGACCAACGAGGCAGTCTTAGATCAATTGATCCGTCTTCAATTTCGCATTATCAATATTGGTTATTAAATTTTTATCTGGATCAAACTCACGTAATTTTAAATTACTGCGGTTAAGAAAGTAATAAAAATATACGTCTCAATAAAATTTTACAGCGTTTTACAGCTGCATACCAAAGGGCACGTTCACGTCGTTTTCAATAAAGATATTACATTCCTACATTTTAAAACGCTCAAAAACTTCTGAATTTTTGATGAAGAGTATAGAAAAAACGTTTAAACTCTGAAGCTATAAGAGACTAACTACAATTATTCAGCTGCATTTATCGTTTTGTATGGAGATTAATCAGCTTCTGAAAGCTGAACGGATGCGTACGCATCTTGATACAAAATTGCTATTTTCTATATATACAAACGCTGAATCAAGCTTAATTTATTTATTTATTTATTGCACAATGTAGTTTCACAGAAAACAATTACATGTTATCACAACAGACATAGACCGTGTAAGGGTGTAGCAACACTTATTTTAATAAAAATAAGAAAATACATTAGGTATCTAACTTAACAGCTAAGTTTAATATTATAATAATTGTAGTTAGTCCCTAAAACGTACGCTGTAGTAGATAAACGGCAAAGCTTTTGAAATAAAACCATACTTGACCATTAATTCACGATAAAAGCAGGGCAATGTTATCATATCCATATATAATGTTTAGTTGCTTTAAATATCTTTTATTTATTACGAAGATCGTACAGTCGGATCACGTACTCGAATAGGAGAAGAGAGGAATTATATACTATATCTAGGTACTATTATAACAATATTGTGGAGGAACGTCCCACGTATGAACTAAATAGTATGTGAGCTGAATATATCGTACGATGATTGACCTACAGTGAAAGATAATGCCTCATCAGTCTAGTGATTGAGGAGCGCTACTGTTTAGCGTAAGCTACTGGGTTAAATTTCATGGTTTCTCAACGTGTTATTGGGCTTTATCATTCTGTTGTAAATCGCTGTAACAGCAGTCTGGATTTGAGCCCCGGTGTTGGCAATAAGTTCACTTATTACATAGGATGTAACTGGCGAAATGTAGATTGTTCGCGGAATATAGGCTTAACGTAATGGTACGCTACGTTTAAAAATAGTATATGGTCAAAATTTTTGTCACGCAACTGAATATAAGTTTATCGACTGACGCAGTAGCTTGGTGCTGGGACTTCAAGCCAATCCGCATATTAATTTCTAGCCTTAATCTTTCTTATACTTGTGCGTATAAGATTTCCGTCAGCAAATGATCTGACAATAAGAAAATTATTACAAACAGCAACACCAGTTTAATCACACTCTATGTTAAACTTATTTATTCCTAACCAAATCTGACCTAATCAAAAACAAACGTCATGCTTTTCCACGAAACACAGAGACAATTATATGATAAACATCAACTAATCAAAGTAAAAAAAAAACAATTATTTTTGCAATCGCAACAATGAAAACAAAAGGTACATACAAAATTACAAGGTTTCTTCTACTACCACAGCAAATAACAATGTAATCAAAATTTAAAATCACTTACGTGGTTTTTTCGTGCGGAATTTTCTCGCCTCTCTCGACTTCGAACAGTGGCACAACAAAGACCGTCTTTGCAAAAACACAACCAGAGCTCCGCTTCTCATCACCCATAAGCTTTCTTATCATCCGAAGGAATTTCGGTGCCAAACCAGAACTCGGTACCATTTCTATATCCGACACTAAGAAATAATTGGTCATTGATGCATTTCTTGCAACATTTCTACCAACGTTTATTGGATACACCATGAAGGCTGACTTTCTGTGTGTGTATATTTCATTAGATTCTAGACCGGAGCAGTCATCAAACTTTAAATTAGGCACGGTGTACTTTTTATCAGGCAGCTTCATCATCATCCGTTCCACTTTACTCTTTCTTACCCATTGGATGTATTCTGCTCTTGTTTTGTTATTCAATTTTCGATAGTTTTCTAATCTCTGTCTTAATAGTTCATCTACGGTCACGTTTGATGCTAGCCCTGGAGGCGATGTGGTGGTTAAAGATAGCCTTTTCTGTTCTAATGATCTTATTATAGGCACCCACCGTTTCGGAAAAAATAAGTGGACCGACACCTTAGCCATCATCGGATAGCAATGGCACAGCTGGTTCATTATTTGCATAGCTATATCTAAGTCATAGCTCGGTACAAAAAGAGCGAGGCTGATGGGGCCATCCCAGAACTTTGCTATTTCCACGATATGGTACAGAAATTCTGGCGTCGCTTGCGTAACGTAAGTCACTCCATCAATTTTGCTTATATTCAGGTACGCGACTCCTTGAATGGCATTGTAAATGACTCCGTAGTGGCTTCTGGATCCAGTTTCTGGGGACGGATATACTGGGAAGGTGCCCCATTTAATTTTATCTGGGAGGCCATAATTAAACAGACAAAAACTTGAGTTTCCAGGCTGTCGACCTTTTAGAAAGGCGCCAGGTCTGTAGTTAAAGTCACCGATCCCCGGTCTCCGGTGTGGGTGCTGGTGGTGTCTGTATGCGTACATCTGCAGGACTACAGTAACGCTGAGTATGAAGGAAGCTATGAGAAGTATAGTCGAATGTTTCCTTGTCAACCTGAAGGAGTAAGCTCCGAATATCCTCAGGCATCTCGACATTTTTATCTTTCATTGTTTATATTTATAATACACTTCTAGTAGACATGCTTTCTTCTTGTGACACTATGTACTCACTAGACACAAACACCATATTTATTGCGTTCTCATTTCATTGTGAGGAACAAAAGATTTATGTAAACAACGACGCACAAAGATATCGAAAATTTACAAAGGGGCTGCGGTAATCTATTTACCGCACTTAAATAATGTCTTTAGTTTCTTAGTCATGCTGAAATTTCGAAGATTCAATATTAGTTCACGTAAATACAATTTATTTAGCTCATGGGTTTACAAATCTTTTATCAAATTTAAATGTTTTCCATAAATTTAGAAATTCATTTCATCACCATACATCGTATTATTTTGACAGTTGCTGCGCGCGCCGCTGTCACACTGTGCGCGAACTGCGCAGTTAACCAATCAATATTGCCGCCGTGCTTGGGAAAAAGTTCGTTTTCGATTACAATATTTTTCTAAAGGTAAATCTGCCTAATAATTTTAATTTGGTGATAAATGGCGCAAATTATGCGGATGATTTTTGTTTGGTTAAATTTAATTTCTTGCTTGGTATAATTTTCAAACTTGTCGGAGGCAGAACGGCAGTGAATGTTTTGTAATAGGAAAACGACTTGTTCCGGTCGTGGCCGGCGATCGTAGCACAATCGTAGCGCCTTTCACGAAACATTTTACATTAACGGTTGCTTGTGATTGTTACTGAAACGGTTACCGTATAAATAACATCATATCACATAATTATAAACTATTTAATTAGATCTTACAAAATAGTTTTAAGTATAAATGTTTGCGGTTTCTTTGTACATCATTATTACTTTATAATTAAATACCTATTACTAAACTGCCAACGTTGACAAGTAGCACGAAGCATAAATAATTTAAATAATCGTGTCAATTTATTCGCTAAAATGTGGGTACAAAGAGTATAGGATATTAGTAATAGAATATTCTACTTCTTTTTCATAGCATAAGCTAGTTCCAAAGAAACAGGTCATGCCTATGCATGCCTGTGTATGACATAACATAACATAACATCAGTACACCCACATTTCGCCAGTTATGTTGTTAGTCCCAATGTAATGGGGGCGAGCCTATTGCCATCAATCGGGCACAAATCCAGACTCCGTGCTGCTACTGAGTATTACCTAACGGAAAACTCAGTAACATTTTGCCCGACCCGGGATTTGAACCCAGGGCTTCCTGCTCAGCAGTCGCGCTTAGCGACCACTAGACCAACGAGGTAGTCTGCCTGTGTATGATCAGCGAAATAATAATAGTTGGTATAAGATGGTGAATATACGAGGATTACGTAGTCATACGACTAATGATTTACTATTCCGGATTCAAACAAATTACCTTACATATATAAAATGGTATGTTTATCTAGAAGCCATAGGAACCTACATCGTGCTTGTCGTCTACAAGAAAAATGAGGTAAACATTGCCAAGTTTACCGTGGTAGCAAGAAAAATTGTAAAAGCGGCTGCTACCGTTCTCTGAGTGACAGACCACACGACGCGAACTCAATTTAAACTTTGTTTCTTTCTATGTTCCCAGGATAGGTTAATATGGATATGATATAAATAAAAACAAGTTTAATTGTGTAATTAATTAAAAGTTATTCTCAAGGAAATAAGTGCAGTAAAACACAGATCTTATCCAAACTTAAAATCTTATATACATACAACATACATACATAATATAATGATTTCTTTATCATCATAAAGCACTGATAGCCGAGTGGACTGGACTGGAGGGGACTGGAGCTGGATCCTAGGACCGCCAAGTCAAAGTTCGCACGTTCAAACCCTGCACCAATGTATTTTCCAATTCATGTGCGTATTATAAATTAGTTATCAGTTGTTGAAATCGATGAGGGCAAACATCGTGAGGAAACCGGCACACCTGAGAGATTTTTCAACGGTGTGTAAAGCCATGTCAGAGGCCTACAGGCGGTTTAAACTCTGACTCCAGGTTGTTCATCAACCATACGATAAGAAGAAGATCATCAAGCTTTTATGTGACCCACGGCTGAGCATAAGCCCGTTCCTGTTTTGGGCCTTTTGCGTCCAGGTCTTTCCCTGTACAGCAACAACATCATCAGTCTACCTGGCCGGAGGTCTGCCAGGGGCTCTATAATGTTATAATATAATTTAAATTATCATACGGAATAATATTTGATTAGTTTTATGACAAAGCATTTTAAAATAATGGTTTCGGATATGCTTTTTTGTTTTTGACAATAAGACCAGAACTACTTGAGCGAACTTAAAATATGTATGAAATCAAAACTATAGGTACTTGGTGAAAATACACCTCTCGACTCACAAAAAATACAATTACTTCAAATCCATAAATCGAATATCCATGACATTCTTTTACTCATATAAAAAGCTCTTCGATAACCAAATAACGAATATGATACGCCCTGTGATCAATAAGAAAATATATTCGTACTTATTGAGGTTTACTTTGGAACGAAGTTTGTACTATAATACATTTATTACAACAAAATTTGTAAAGCTATAACTTATTAAGAAAATTTATTATAAATTAACAAGGAACAAAAATATGAATCTTTGTCCGAAATAATAACTTGATAAGCTCTAATCTTATTAAAACGGATAAATTAATAACAATAGCTCGGAAAAAATGTTGCTTGCTAAACTGAACAATGAACAAACGAGGGTCTTAATAAATTTTAATTATACACTCCTACAGAGATCGTTGGCTAAATTGGGCATAAGTTTGCCTTGTAATTGTATCCAACTTTTAATGAGAAATTAACAGCTCGATGGTTTGAAACACGCTACCAGGTTTTTGAGCATTCCTTGTACTAATGCTCAGTTGAACTCTTGGAAACATGAGGAACGCACTCAAAGATAAATTTAAAAACAACGTTTTAGTGAAACCACTGTACAGAAGGTTGAACAATAGACATAAGATCGAGCCGACGATACTTATATCTGTTGGCCATTCCTACAAACTAGATGGCAATGGTGTTAGTGTCAAAAGAAACACAGTTAACGAAAACGGCGGCTTAAATAAACCTAAAACATACATTAATAAAGAAAACAGAGTATTTATGAGTGATTCTGGTGATCTAAAGAACAAAGGTGACTTGTTTGATAAGGTTCATCGTCAACACAAAAGTAATGAATTAAGAAAAAGCCATAAAATGTTAAGTGTTATTGAAAACAGGCCTAATAGTGGAATGGAAGGAAACGGAAATAAAACTCATAAATTAGTTCAGGCTAATAATCAGATAGTGGTTATTCAGAATGTAAGTATAACTATCGAAAAGTAAAAGGATAAATGTGAAAGTAATAAAATTAGTACTTTGCCCTTTGGATATAAAAAGTTAAAAGTAGATTCTTATTTATTGTATATTCCTATTACAGTAAAACTTCTTCCATAATGTATTTAATTGTAGCTAACATGATGCTCAAACGCCAGCATGCAAACTTGGTTAATTAATTCACGCATACAGTCATTCTAACTGAACTTCAGTTAAACATAGCTGTTACTAAAACAATTTTATTGATCTAAAATATTTTTAGCATGTTGCCCAAGCTATCATCCATGGCGAAGCTCTTACTAGAGCACGGTACACGGTGGCCCTGTCGGTTAAAGCTGCGCCAGGGATCAGTGAAGGCTGCGAGTTTGAATCCCACTCGTATCCATAATTTTTTTTCCATATAATATTATAATTTAATTGAAGTCTATTGTCAAAAGGTAGTGAACACATGGCTGAGGTTTTACCCGCTTCCAAAACTCCCGGGAGAGTCTATTTGCTCAGTGATCTTCAGATGTCTTCTCTGCCAACTTGGGTTGTTCACTGTCCTCGTACTGTGGTCTGTCGTGTGGGTCTTCGTCATCCATGCCTTTGAAGGTAATTAATAATCCATTGTTTGAATTGTTATCTAGTTTGACTCTGCGTAGATTGTCGATAGAGTTATTGCCATAAAATAATGCTTTGGGCTTAGTAAAGATTAGGTCGTTTTCTGCATGACAGATATTAACCAAAAAGATACTAAAAAATGAAAGTTTGTTATTTACTTAAGCATTTCAAATATGTATGCTAACACTTTTCTAAAAGAAAACAATAAAATTGACCTTCTCTATTTCAGGACCGAATGAAATAAAAGTAGCCCTGGATTTCGAGATAGAACAAAACCTACTCGTGATCGATCTTGCTACCGAGCTCAGGCAGGTATGTCTTTACTATAATTTATACTGTGATTGTAGATACGTTCAACAACACGCTCATACAGCAGGACGTTTTCTATTGAAGTGAGACGCCGTTACGTGCTGTTTAGTGCAGCGTCTCGCTCCCACATCGGAAAACGTCCTGGTTTTCGAGTTAATGGTAAGGCAGCAGTACTTTATACACGTGGGCGATATTCGTCACACTTTAATGTTATTTATGGCAAGGACAATGGCCTCATTGTTGACAAAGGTTTATTCTTTTCTTGGGTAAATACAATATACCTAAAGATGAATAAAAGACGATTTCTCTTTTGTACCGAAGTGAGCTTTTGTTTATAGTAGAGAAAACAGTCAACAAGTATTAAATGACGTTGATTGAGGGTATCAATAATAAATGCCTGCTTTTATAAACCACGGATGTAAAGTGACGTAAAGTAAAAATAATAACCGAAAAGTAATAGTAATTATAAGTAATAATATTCATCATCATTATCATCATCAGCCGGAAGACTTCCACTGTTAAAGAAAGGCTTCTCACTTAGAGCGCCACAATAAACGACAACTTGCCATTAGCATCCACTTTCATAATCATAAAGAATTATATATGCGTCTTTACAGCACACGCTGTCTGAATTCCCCGTCGTTCTCTTTTAATCAAACTATATGTTTTCATAAAGGCTTTATTGCGAAAAAGTGGGCTAATAAAGCGAATACCCTTTACAAAGTAACATAATTTGTACAAGGCAGAGTTATGCGTGGTATTAGCTGCTCTTTCTGGAAATTAAATCATAGTGCCAGGTATGCGCTACCTTTACACAAAGAAAACAGAGGCAGAAGGATTACCCTGGCTTTTTTTTAATACTCCCCCACGCTAGCTTTTTCTTGGGTAAGGTGGATGCAATTTATAATACTTATTAGTTGCTAGGACTTAGAATCTGCAGATCACACAAATATTTGTCTTAAGTTTACAGAAGTATCTAATATTATACATATGAGTGGTCGATAAATTGTAAGCCTATAAATTAAAATTCTACACAATGAATACAAGTCTATTTAATTATACGTAAGTTTCAATAGGCATTTGTTAAGAGATACGATATTATTTTGTTGTTATAATTTGTTCATTATTATTCTACGTACAAACAATTAAGAGTCAACGTATTATAATTAAACTACGTTTTTGTCGAGTTGAACTTCTCTGTATTCTGATATCGTACTCCATGCAAATAGTTTTAAGGCAGCAAGTATGCTTGGAATGCTTACTGGTTAATTTCATGCAACGCCAAGTCGCCGGCAGATAAGGAAAGTTGCATAAAACCTCACTTTGAAGTACCGGTACTGATGTTTGGCTGGTTAAGGTATTTTACTTTTTTAATATTGACTGAAACTTCCTGTAATTATTATTATTTTTTTGTTTTTTTTAAAAAAAAACTTCGCCCCACACTAGGAATTTCTCCTGTATCGTGGGTGCGTTTCACAAACATGGAATATCACATACACAAACATCCACACTCGGGAAAAACATCTGCGGATCGCACAAATTTTTGTCCCGTGCGGGAATCGAACCCGCAACCCTTAGCGCAGCAGTCCAATCGCTTAGCCACTGCGCCAATTGGGTCGTCACGTCACATTACGTAGACCTCCGAGTATATTGGACACAAAGCGCGATTGAGCGCGAGGTCTTGAAATCAATTCCTTGGTCGAGCAATATTAATGGGTATTTTTCCATTACGTAATTCTTAGTAACAGCAAGCAGACCTGCACTGGTATGTTTGTTTTTCTTTAAATAAAAATAAATGCATGAATGCTTTTCGAAGGAACACTTTGCGAACCACTTCCATTGCCAAGGACCAATGGTTTGCGAACCACAGGTTTAGATCCCCTGCACTAAGTAATCAAAGCTCAAAGTAATACGAGTCCGAGACGTCAGCTTTAAGGGAGATATCTCACCGACGCGACGGGATTGATTTCTACTGCGAATTACGAAGATGAAGTTTACTTGGTAAAGCTAATGTTTTATCTAGAATCTAGATAGATTTTACTTCACTATATATACGACAGACGTGCATAAATTCCGTGCACATATCGGTGTATGGAATGATTAGAAATATCGTTCTCTTCGGAAAGCGTGTAGAAAGAGGTGAAAACCTTGTGGTGGGCCCAATTCATGGCAGTAGGGCCGCTGTCTATTATAAGGGACTCTTGCTAAATCAGAAACCCCGCCTGCTTCGCTGATTACCTATAATAATAGGTAGGTATATTATGTGTATTAGGAACATGAATAGATATTAAAACCTATGGTCCTAGAGAAGTGGCAAAAAGCTAAACAATAGAAATCGAATATAATGATAAATGTATGGGGATGACATAATGTTTCAACTAAGACGTATTAAGTCAATCCCGTAT
The DNA here is from genome assembly GCA_905340225.1 of Abrostola tripartita. Taxonomy (NCBI): domain Eukaryota; kingdom Metazoa; phylum Arthropoda; class Insecta; order Lepidoptera; family Noctuidae; genus Abrostola; species Abrostola tripartita. The sequence continues at coordinate 7,087,546 of HG996504.1, forward strand.
AGTTTTCATCCTATTCGATTTCTATTCGTTTAACAATTTACCAGTCTAGAGCTTCTGTATTACAACCAATGTCTCAAACTCTCGCAACTCTACACACAATACATTGGCAATATCATTAAAGCAGTTCACTCGTGCGATTAGTCGCAACAACAAGAAAGTCGTCTTAACAGTTCAAGAAATGCTATTCTCCTTAAAACTATTCTTCAACAAACAAAGTTGTTAGAGAATCAGCACTGCTTCTAACGACTGGTTAGGAGTCCCGTCTATAGATGAGCATTCACCTGACGTGTAATTTGAATAGTTTAAACTCCAAAAAGTTTTGATCTTTGTCTCTCTGTAGCGCAGATTACGCGCGCTCAACGGAGCGTTAGCACGGAAAACCCGACCCTATTCGCAAGTCGTACCTTCAATATCCAGCAAGATTCCCTTGCTTTATACAGTTAAATGAAAAGGTCAAATCTTGGCATTTAAAATGTAATATCGATCAAATTATAGTTATGATCTTACTTTCATGGTATAATTTAAAATGACATTCATTTTTATGGCAAACAGAGTCATATGATATTAAAAGAACTAGAACTATACTTTTATTAGCAGAATTTTCTGTCTGCATATAAGTATAAAATTTATATTAACGGGGGAAATCCTTAGCTTCAAAACTAACAAAAATAAGTATTCGATCTTTTCATTATCTTATATCTTACCACTACCTATATATAACTTCACAATAGTATCTAAGAACGCGTGCTATCGTACAATAATAAAATTATATTTATTCGGCATATCTAACTACATTACCTGCTTAATATAGGCTTTATCATTAATAACAATTACAGTACTTCATAACAAAGCCCGCCAACAGCGATAATTTTCTTAAATAATAATACTCCCGGGAAACGAAAACACAAAGCTACCTTACCTCTTGAAACGCACTTTTGACGAATACTCCAATAAATGCCAATGACAGAATCCGGCGTATAAAGCGACTGGAGTTTTAATGAAAACATTTTATCAGATTTTTGTATATCGACAGTATTCCCAAAACTATGGTACCGCATATCACCAAACACCACACATAGGTTTGATATGTATTAAAGGGCTACCTTTGTACGATCATTCGGGCACATATACAAAGTATATAGTGATGTCAAAAGAAACATAAACATGACGTCGACAAAAGTGGAATCGGTATTGCCTGAATTGAAGACTCTCTTCGACAAACCAGATATAGCCAATTATAATTTGTCCGTATCTATATCGCCACTGAAACATCTTGCATAATATTCCTATCGATACCTGTCAACTTGGGAATACGAGAAAAATATGTTACGCGACAATTTGGAATCTCGTCGGAACGAAATTTGAATATTATCAGTGGGGATCGCAGGTACTTATGCGAGTAGATACTGTGGTGTCCCGCGGGAGTGCCTGCCCTAAATACTCGCTGAGACTTGCTCAACATACGTATAGATAGGCCGATGTTATGTTACACGAAGTGACGTCATGGTTTTGGTTTCATATCTCGTTATTTAGGGGTGTCGAGTAACTTTTGAGCACATCCCACGTTACGTATTTTTATCTGTAATCAATATAAGCTCTTATTAGTCAGTTACAGCACCCTTGGGAGATCTCGGATGACGTGGTTGCAATGACTGGCGAGAGGTATCGATTACTAGGTCCATCAACTTTATTAATAGCATCCTAAGACTTGGAACTGGACCCATTATTGCCGAAACGTAACATCAGTATACCTAACACCCTACTAAAGGTATACAACTTTTTAGAGAACCTAGTCTTTACATTGACGAACTGATTGGCGCAGTGGCTAAGCGATTGGACTACTGCTTTAAGGGGTGCGGACTCGTTTGCCGCACGGGACGAAAATTCATGCGATCTGCAGATGTTTTTCTCAGACTGGGTGTGCGTGATATTTCATGTTTGTGAAACGCACCCACTATACAGGATAAATTCCTAGTATAGGGTGACGTTTCAAAAAAAACAAAACCATTTCATCGATTGATCTCTGGTTTCCGGAACATCTCATTCCTTATCCAGCATCCTATCTAATCTTCTTCTTCTCCGTATCGGCATGAGCCAATTACCGCATGGAAATAGATCATGCCGTTGTGTAGAGATTGGTCAGTCAACAAGGATGGTAGCGAGGTTGACCGTCTAGGGTGCACCGGGCGTACTTAGATATTGTCACTCGTGGAGGACCTCTACTTGCACTCCAATCCTATAAAATTAAATAAAGCAACTAAAGTCTGAATAGGTAGTATTTGAAAACGAAAGAGTACTCGAGTGAAGTCGTGTGTGAAGGTAGTATATGGACCGCAATATACACCGTTTAATCACCTGTCGGTATGTTGTTCAAGCGCGAACCAATATTGACTTGCGTGCAATAGCGTTTGGATGTCGGCACCTCTTAATTGATTGGCTGGTGGCTGTCGTGTACCATGATGCATTCAATGTGTACATAGTTCTGCTAGAGCACGTAGTTTGTGTACACAATACTGTTATGTTTACGTACATTGTATACATATGAATATTAAAAACAAATAGAAGCTCTACTACTGATTGATGGTTGTAACCGCTGTCTACTCCTTTTTATACATATTATAGTGATGCACTCTTATGTCCTCCTATCTTGTCCACTGAATAGAGGAAGTTCTGGAGTTTCCTATGGTCTAGTGATCGATAGCGCGACTGATGAATGTAAGTTTCGATCCCGGATCGGGAGTTCGGAGTCAGGACTTGTGAAATCGATTAATGGCAGCAAGCTCGCCTCCTATAACCTATTATTTAACTAGGGAAATGTTGGTTGTAGGCCTCTACATCTAGACTAAGACATTTACCGACATTTTCGAAGAATACGTACCTACATGTTGGCATCACATATAGTAAAAACACTTTTTAAGACACAACAATTAATATTTCAGATTGTTCCACTGAAATTTTATTATGCGTAATCTACTAAAAGCTTTCACAATCGGTATCATAATAATAAATCTTCGGCTTCTAATTAAATGAGTCTGAAATGAAGACGCAAAACGCTCGCGTTGCCATAAGTCTAAAGCTATAAATCAAACTTACACTGAGTTTAATAAAAACTTTCAGATGAGCTAAATCCAGATGTCAAATCAAATAAAGGAGCCGCCCTTACCACTGAACTGGGAAAATTTTATTTTTAAGAAAATCGTTTTATATTATTTAGTAAGATTTAAAAAAAGAAGAGCGGATCAGGGAAAGCCATTGCCCAGGAGTGAGAATTATAATACTTTAGTCTTTAGGTCCTACGGTAAACGTTTTAATTCCCACATGCAAGCAATAAAAGTTTTAATAAAACGAAATTTTCATTTACTACATTATTTTCAATGTACGCTTGGCAGTACGCCATAATCATCAAGGCTTTAATTCCGAACGGCCTGGTGCTGTCGTTTTGAGGCCAATTGTTGGCGAACGACTTTATTGGACCAACTAATACTATTTTGGACCGCTACCATCCTATATTAAAGCGTGAAGTCTTGTGTTTGTTTTGGTATTTTAGTCAGTTAGGGCCTGTTTCACCATCGTCAAGCAAAGTGTCAAGTAGACGAACCGCAACTTAAAGTCACCCGTAACTACTCATACAAATTTCACAATATATAAGTAGTATCAATCAGGCGATAAACTGACCTGTAACTACGATACGATAGAAGATACTCGTATCTTTTACTTGCCGATTAGCGTTAATCAAGAAGTAATTATTTAACTCTTTACTTGTAGTTGGTGAAACAGACCCTAACTGACTAAAATGTCAAAACAAACAGACTTCACGCTTTAATATAGGATATAATATATAAATTTTATATGCCTACAGGCCTAGACAAAGAAAATTTCTGCTGAAATGTCAGTTTTATAGTTTCAATTTTCAGGATAGTCATAACAAACTAGGAAGGTAGGCACTTAATAAGCATCTGAGTAAAACCAAAAAATAGTCATTATTAAGGTTTTCTTGCAACCATTTTTTACAGGCTGTATAGACAGTAGTAAGGGCTCGGTATTACGTCACTGATACCTTGATATCCCCCACCCCCGAACCCTATCGCAATTCGTAGGCAATTTAGGGGTGGGTTCGTCAAAATACTCTTGAGATCAGACCTGATGGTCCCTGAAAATAATGCGATCGAATTTCATTTCTAGTCCACTATAATGCTTGTATGTACGAGTATATTATATTTAATAAAGAGATGGATGTGGCACTTTATAATCTACTGGCGGAACCAACAAACGTCGTCCTGCCCGGAAAGCAGCACCACCTACCGGGTCAAATTGTGTTTTCAAACCAACCAGGAACCCATTGAAATAAATACACACAATTTCTTCAAAATCGGTCCGATTGGTTAGGAGGAGTTAGGTGACAAACACACGTACAGAAGAATTATATATTAAGATATAAACCCAATTATTTTTCGTAAAAACTTTGTAACGTTATTTATTTTAACGGGTTTTCATGGCCTATAGAAAATGAATGAGTGGGTTTACTTACATATTCCTGCGATACTGGTTCTACCTGCAGACACCAGTCTCTGTTAATTGTCAATTTTTAGACTGGACTATATAATGATGAGAGAAAATAAATAAATGTAGTATTATTATTATTTCTTCGGACAAGCTTGAACTCTAAATTAAAATGTTCATGATTCGAATGCATCCACGACACGATAGAATGTTTGACAAAATAGCTTTGATTTGCTTTTAGATTTTACTTACAGGACTAAAAATAATAGTAAACAACTTTTTCTCTTACAAAAAATCTCGATTTTGGTAGCTAACAGGGATAAAATATTTCAACATGACGATTTTCTAAAATATATTTCTAACTATTAGTTTTTTTAATTCATAACTATGAAAATTATTAACATTATTGAAAAAAATGTTTGTCCCCACAAAATGTATGGTTTGATTCCACCATAATAGGTAAACATTGATAGTAATCAATTGTAAAAATGGTCCGGGGATCCTGGACTACAACTCTTGATTAAACTATCCTACAAATAAATGGTTCCGACTCTAGCAACTCCTCATTAGCGAATAAGGTTCACTAACTACAAAAGATTTATTACTAGTGGCCTGGGCATTAGTATCGCGTGCGTGGCGCATAATTGAGCTACAAGATTGACTGCGAAGGTATAAGTTTAGAAGAACGTATAGGTTACCTTAATAGACCCTTTATATATACTTTTACCAATGGTATTACCGTTTATATTATAAAAAGCCTATTATTTTTAAGTTTGCGACAATATTTCCTTGATACCTAGTTATTTCTGATAAAAATAAATAAAGCAAGGAGAGGTATGTCAGAAAATACAGTACCCTTAGTCTCTGTCTACTGACCTAACCAAAACAGGAGTGATATTCAGCTCGTTATATAATTATTTATCAAGCAATATCTACAAAAAATCTCTAAAAGCAGTTACTCTAAATCGTGAAATACCTGACCAAAACAGGCGTAAATATACTCGACTATACCTACTAAATAAACCACATAAACGTTCTCTATATCGTGATATAACATACCGACTTAACAACAATGAAAGACGCTAAAAAAAGAAAATCATTACTACCAAGAACGCTACAGGGAGACATTACCGCGTAAATGACGAACATATTCACAACGTTAGCATTCACGTTTATAACACAGGATGGATTGGGGCCATTTTTACAGGGCTCTAATACGACAGGTGCAAAATTAACAACAATATCACAGTGATGAACGAAGAAATAACAAAATAAAACCACGATAAAATCCGTGTATGTGCTATTTAATTAACAATGATGGAAAAAGATAGATAGTAGGAAAATTGATACTGTCTCCTACTCCTCCTATTATCTTTTCCGATATATTTTCATAGATGGATAGACATGCTTTATTGTTATCCATAGTAACACAGATTATTTACCTACACCATCATTGATTTAGAGGGTAAAATGCTTAACGCAGTCAAATCGGATCTACAAGATATTATCATTGCAGATCCTGGTTTGCAGGAGTTATTAAGATGGCCTGAGTGTTGGGCGTTTGGCAAGACGTAGAAGAAGGCTTAAATTGTAGTACTTAATATTTATTAAACACGCCAATAAATGCCCACCCCACATACTACAGTACACCTACAAGAGATGAAGTTTATAGCATCACCACATCTTTTAACAAAATCTAAGAGAAAACCAATTTCTTCCCCATCCATCATTTCACACATCCATGTTCGATGGTAGTACATCTTATTTCATAAATTGCTCCCATATTGTGTGAACGAAGATTACTTACCGGGACCCTAATATGTAATCCTCGAGCTGGAATATGAATGTATTTACATATTAGCTGTATATTTAGGGATAATATTTTATGAAAAGTAAATTGAATTAAGAAATATTGAATTAGGTATGTGGAGTAATGGTGGTTTATGCAAAAATTTGTACGGATGCAGGGAAAGGATGAATACTAAGACTAATTGTAAGGATTAACTGTAGATATTCTTCAGACCTGTGCTATTTTATGGCTTCTACTGATGATTAAATATTATTAAATCAGTTACCGTACCCACCACCGTACGTATTATGCAAAATTTGATGATGATCGATTCAGTGTTTCACAATTGCAACAATGGTTTGTAAGAAACAAACAAACTCACTTTCGTATTGATAATATTTGTTAGGATTACGATGAAGCTGATGATTGGGTTTTTTCATTACTTTATTCTTAGTGTAGCAGTCCGGAATCAGATTTGCACCCGGTTGACGGCAATAGGCTTCGCCCCCTATAACATAACTGGCCAAATGTGGGTGTACTATTCTCCTCTACGTAATACAGACGTGACGTCATCTTATTGTAGGATTACAACATAACGTCAGAAAATGAAAGTAATAACAATTAGTCTCCTTCATGATATACGCGTATTTGATCCGTAATGTCGTATTTCACAAAGCTACTAAACCTGCTTACTAAACATACGATCAAGCTAAGATCTGTTCAAACGTTGACGAGGATTAACAGAACATAGCCTACGGGCTTAACCATAATACTCTTGTCACACTACTGACGCGCATAACCATGACATAACATATAAACATAACATAAAATCACGCCTGTATTGCCAGAAGGGATAGGCAGAGCTGTATATATAGTATTCCCACATTTCGCCGGTTATATCATAAGTCCGAACAAAGGCCTCCCCCTCTTAGAACGGGGTGTGCCATAATCCTCACGCTTGGCAAGCGGTTTGGGCATCGTAGTATTGGTGGTCAAGTTACAGAAGACGCTGCCCATCTTCTGGATTTTCCCTTAGTCGCCTCTTACGACACCCACATGAGGAAAGGGGGTGGTCGATTCTAGGCCGGATACCACACGGCACACACCACATAATGATGATGATAATGATGAATTTTCAGTAGCAACACGGAGCCTGAATTTGTGCCTGGTTAATGGTAATAGGCTCATTTCCTATTATATTGGGACCTATTACAAAACTGGCGAAATATGTTTGTGCTAAATGCCGTTGCCCACCACTTCGGGGAATGCAGATGTGCTGTTATGTTTTAAATGCATAGATAATGTGGAAGTCCTTATCTACCACTTATTATGTCGGCTGAACTCCGAACTACATATAGTTTAATCTGGCAGACTTCCAAACTGCAGCGTGTTACATTTTAAGACACAATTCCCAACTGTGCATACATAACACGTGTCGCTCCTACAATTTTATTAGCCGGAATGTTTATTATACAAGCATTCTACGAATTCAATGTGAATATTCATATTCTGTTCTGGGAATCTAAACCTAAAAGGATTAAGTAAAATAAAGGTACATGGTGGTAAAGTTTAAACGAGAGGTCCAATTTGAATCAATATTACAAAAAAGTTCACCTTAAAAATGTATGTTTGGCGAGGAGATTTTTTTCTGATAGAAAATTCCTATTACTTAAGAATTGATATTATTTCTATAGATAAAACTCTCAGGCCTAAATAAATGGAACTAAAATTATTTTAAACTAACCTAACATTAAAGCACCGTATCACGCTCGTCAAGATTCATTACGTAAACATACCACGACCACATGTCTAGACCGAGGACACCTGTAAGCCATTAAAATATGTTTACTAGCTTGAGTTATAACCCTTTCGAGCCCCCGCGACATTGCCCATGTAAAATTTTAATTAGCCGCTAAAGGTTGAAAGTATCCCGTGGCGTGTGTCCATCTCTATTAAAAACCTCGTGTTGTAATGCTATGTCTGTCATTGTAACTATAAATTGAATTGTTATCTATATTGATTTCAATATTGATCTACGTTGGTAATAAAGAATTTCGGCTTATTGCCTGTGCTGCTTTTTAAAAACGAGAACACTCTGCGAACCCGTGTGGGCAGTACAGGCGTGATTTATAAATATGAAAGTGAAAAACAAACATTATACAACCATTCCAAGCTGAAGTTCCTCGAACGAGCGGACATACCAACCGGCATAATCCTTTCCCTAACCCCCAGCATAATTCAAATCAGAGTGCTTCGCTAAACAACGATAAAGGAATCTTAACGTCGTGGCTCCGCGTCGGTGGCACTTCTGCCCTCGGTCACTGACCTCTCAAATACTCCCGACAGTCGCTAACAGTATAGATACCGCACATTGTTAAGCTATTACTGCAAGTAAATTACTCAAATGACCAACAAAACCACTCAGATGGACATTGCGATCCATACCGGGATTAGTATGCAAGCCCGTGAGCATGGCTAGAATAGACGGAGTCTACGATATGGAATCGTGTCATCGACCTGCATTTAATATGCTTGAGTTTCTCTAAAGCGTGCCTGCTAGCAATTTGTCAAGAATGGACGTAACTAGACTTATCCTGCCCTTAGATATCTAGGTCATAAATATCAGTTAAGCGAAAGTTCAGACGGTCTATAGTGTGCACTTAACGCCTATTGATAGGCGTTTTCAGCTGTAAAATAATAAAGCGGTGACAGTACGTGGTAAAGACGGCGTCATGATACAGTTATGTATAAGTATTTTTATGGAAGAAATACTAGGAATGACAAATGAATTTAAACTTGGGAAAATCTTGCCCAGCTACTAAATCGCTGGTTTTGATTAAGTTCTTGATCTATGAAATAAGGTCGAAACTCCCAAGTTTTTTTAAGAAGGTTAATAACCCACGAGCGAATAAGTCTCTAACTTATATAATATACTGTCACTTAGACTAAATATTCCAGACAGTCATCGAATTTCACAAAGCGTATATTTTGGTATTAAAAAAACATCGCAAAATATATCAGAAACGATTGAAAATACCAAGAAACATGCTAGCAATAGGATTCAAATAAAACTGATCCCGTTTCAGAAAGAATTCTATTCTACCACCAACTGTAGACCGAATATAATCTCGAGTTACGAATTTATTGAGATTCCAAGTTATGCCTTTGATCGTTTACCTTTGCCTGAGCGAGCATAAACGAGCACTACTTTTTCTTTATGCTTTATATAACAGTAAACCAATCAGCCCCCTTACCGCGAGACGCGAGACGCCACATTACACTGCTCGTAGCGGCGTCTTGCTTCCTCATCATAAACTGTCCTGCTTTAAGAGTTCATGGTAAGGGGGCTGGTAGTGTTAATAACAGCTTAAATTCGTTTTTGACAGGCTTTCTTATATTTTGTATTGTGTGTCAATGATCGTTTCAATAATGTTTTTTAAGTGCATAGATGAGTAAAAGGTAGACTTGTAAACTAATACATTTGCCATATTTCAGTTTAGTTCTAGTTTTATTAATGTGAGTAAGCACTTATTGTATGGGAAAATATGACGATCAAAAATATATTTTTACAATTTGTTTAGCAAGGAATTTCTCTCTGATGTATAAAAACTACAAAAAAAATGATACATTTTCTCAATATTATGTTTAATATTTGAACAACAAAATGCACTTCAATACTCCAGAGAAATAAACGGAGTAGCTTCATCTATAGAACTTATGGGCACAAGGGACGAGGCCTGCCTTTATCAATTTTAAAGCTGGAATATAATACTAACATGTAGGCAGAACCTATCTCTTATAGTCTCTAAAAGGTTACACAGAGAACTTCTATCTAATTGTTCTTCTATGTAATTCACAACCCAAGCTTGTCATTTGTTTTTTAAAAGGTGGCGGGCCTATAGCCCTTGATTGGCACGCACCAGGTTTGTCGACTCTTACAACTCTCTTTTCCGACAAAGGAAAATAACGTCTAATTGTATTATTTATAAAAATACAAACAGATTATGCCGAGGTATATACTGTACTATACAGTGCACCCATTTGCGCCAATTCTCCGCCATAAATTTTACTTAGATAAAAATCCTATATAATACATAACACTGACGTACATAAGAACCCAACTAGCAACAACAGACATATAATCACATAATAACATAATTAATTAATTGTCACAAAATGACAGGTTGAGTTCACATCGAAATGATCTCAATGAACCGTGTCGACGACAGTATATTTTCAGCGCACACATTGTTAATAGAGGTTCAAATATCGCCGTGTCACGTACATAATAACCGGGATATGTAACTGACACCCTGCGGCTTCTCTCCACACTGTGGTCTGTTATGTACCTGAATATACTTATATATTAGGTTGTAAACATGCTGGATGATACTTTGTTTAATGGTTTATATATTTAGATGAATACAAATTATCATATCGCTGATATTTTTTTAAAGTTTATGGTGTATAAGTAGCGCACAAGATCGTTTAAGTCCCTGCTAATCGCACATTTTCACAAACATGTTAATATTACATTTTTGGAAATGTTTTTTACAGTTCAAAGGTCATCTAAAACCACCTCAATAACACGTAATATCACAGATTTTTTTTTAAATAAATCCGGTCGTCGCGGCCAAGTTTTTTAGTATCTAATCTTATAAAGATGAATCCCTTTGCTCCCCTTATGGTGAGAAAACCCCATGACAGATCAGCCATATATAACATTACCTAATCTCAAACTCCCCTTAAAGGGCATCAGGCGACGCGAGAACAAGATTGACGAAATTCTTGCATATATAGAATTATAGATATACTCATGAGACGGGCTCGTGATAAATTGCAATGCGCTCGGGTCGAGATAGCGCCCCGATTTATTATGCCCTACCAAATGTATCGGAAGAAAATTGACGAAACGCGCGACTATGACGAGCGTCAGTGTTACAAATGAAAGTCCTGACAATTGACGGATTTTGATTTATGTAACACGTCTTATGTCATGCTCGCTGCTCGTATTACTAAGGATGAGGTTATAAATGGCTTCTTGTTTTCTCGTGGTTAGAACACATATATTTTTACATTTACTTTTTATTTTCTAATAAAAAGCGTCCGAATTTCACATGTATCGTTGGTGCGTTTCACGAACATAAAATAGCACAAACACCCAAAACTTAGGACAAACATCTGCGGATCGCACAAATTTTTGTCACGTGCGGGAATCGAATCGCTTAGCCACAGTGCCAATCGGGTCGCTAATCTATAACTATGTATTTTACATAGCGTTTTATTTTGTATTAAATATCGCTGACGTCTTGATTAGTAAGCGTCTGAATTTTGTACCTATTCAATTAATTACTAACTGTATATATTAAAATATAATTAGAGAAATAAAACACAATATTCGGTGCTTTTAGTATAATTAAATTGTATTACATTCTTTTATAAAACCTACTCTCGGAAAGCAACAAAATTGCGCCTTATGATCGCTACAACAAAATTTGATAAAAATAAATTATTAGCGATGAATTTCATTTTACCGTTTGCCTGTGTTCTCACGTGCTAACAATAAAATAAAATAAAACGATACGAAACAAGAGTCGTATTATTTTTTTTGTTCCACGTACAAGGTATTTGTAGGTAAACAATTTCCACGAATACTGTTTTAAGCGCACGGTTTGCAAATAAATGTGACACGTGTAACATTTAATAAATATACCGCTATTTTTTCATTCCTCCAAGCATAAATACGGAGGTAATGAAAATATTGATAGGACGATGTTTGTGCTATTTCAAGAATAATATACAAAATAAAGAAAAATGTTTCAGGATAGGTAACCCACACTTATCGAGGTAACTTTCAATATTTATTCAAATGAGACTGGATAGATAGATACATAAAATAACATCACGCCTGACTTCCCCGAAGGGGTAGGCAGAGGAGCACCCACTTTTCGACAGTTATGTTTTAGACCAATGTAATCTATTGCTATCAACTAAGCCCAAATTCACATTCCGTACTGTTACTGAGAATCACTAAATGGAAAAATCCAATAACACTTTGCCCGACCCGGTATTCGGACCCAAGACCTCATGCTCACCACTAGACCAACAAGGCAGCTTCCTACGTCCAAACACGTTCAAACCGAACTCAATTTAGGTTCCAACGAAACTTTATCCTCACATCTCGTTGCATGTGTCAAAAGGCAGGACAGGGTTACAGGGCTGTCGACAGCGAGTTTCACAAATTCCGAGCTCCGCAAGGAATGCCGTCCTTTGATTTGATGTTAAGAATTCAACAACACTGTCTGAATAGCGGCGGTTGCAACCTAAAACGCGCAGTGGTTTACGCCAAGATTCTTGAGGCTAAATAATTTATGTAGCTTAGATTTTACTGGTAAGATAGCAGCCGCTTAATGTATTGTTTGTGTCGCCTTAGAGTTTAGACTACTTTTTCAAGTTAACATTATTCGTGTACAGTACAAATGAATGTTAAAACGCTTTGTTTTTAAAATCTAATGATTATAGTTGCTATGTAACTATTTTAATACATAAAATGTACAATTATTAGCAAACCATTATGATCGGAAGAAATTCTGCAATGTAACTTTATTTCTTTAAACAGCACACACAAGCAATCTAATAATAAATCATTAAAACTATAACATTACTTCTATATTCCGAAGGGGTAGGCAGTGGTGAATAGTACACCCAAATTCTGCCAGTCTATTGCTATCAACCGGACACAAATCCAGACTCCGTGCTGCTACTGAGAATTACCTAATGGACAAACCTAATAACACTTTGCCCGACTCGGAACCTCAACAATCGTGCTTAGCGACCACTGGCCCAACGAAACAGTCGTTCGAAATTATCATCCAAGTAAGGTACCACTGTTGAACGAAGGCCTCCCCCTTTTAGAAGGGGGGTTGCCATAATCCCCACGCTTGGCAAGCGGCTTTGGGATCGCAGTGTTGGTGATCAAGTTACAGAAGACGCTGCTGCCCAATTTCTGAATTTTCCCTAATTCGCATCTTACGACACCCACGGAAGGACAGGGGGTGGTCAATTCTAGGCCGGATACCACACGGCGAATTAAATACTATCACCAAATAACAGACTGGAACCATCGACTCTCTTATTTATAACAGCGAAATACGAAATTTCGACAACAGACAATGACCTTTCCACACGTTTCAATACCAGACGCCTTGCCCCATTCCTCCAGTTAAATTAGAATGTCAATAACAAATGAAATTCGTTTCACGACTGAAAGAATGACAGGCCAGTCCTCGACATTAACAAAAATCCAATTTCCTCGCGGTAAATATGAAACTAAAAATACTCGCAGAAAACTGAACCACCCCTTTTTCAGTTCACCAAATCTGAATTCAAATAGTTTGGAATGAAAAATGTACGCCGACCGTTTCGAGCTTTTCAACTGAATAATGTGGAAGTTATTTATGAAACAAAATGGGCTAATAGATTGCTTTTTTATTGTATTTGATACTAGAATACGTTTTGGTATGTCACGTTATGTTGTTATTTTTGAAATCGTGTGAATTCGAAACGGCCATATTGTTTTATATACTACGGTGATTTACGTGTTATCACCAACGGACTCAGTCGGTTTACTATATTTTTTTATAGTATTTATTTATTTAAAAACATCGCCCCACATTAATAATTTCTCTTGTATCGAGGGTGCGTTTTACAAACATGGAATATCACATACACAAACACCCTGACTCGGGACTAACATCTTCGGATCACACAAATTTTTGCCCCATGCGGGAATCGAACCCGCAACCCCAAGCGCAGCAGTCTAATCCACTGCGCCAATCACAATCAGATCGTCTTAGTAAGTAAAGCTTTTACAATCATTGCATAAAAAGGCAGTGGTTTAGTGATAGGACTGCGGCATCGTCACCACACAGGACTTGAATTGTATTATTTTGGGTGATCATGTCTTTGTATAATACGTAAAAAAAACCTAGGAACGAATTAATTATAAAAAAGAAAGGAGCTTGCATTCTATTTTTACAATATCCTTTGAGAGTACAGAGACCAGACCACACATTCATTTTCATTCGCTGCATCTAACATTAGCATTACTTCATACAAAAGTTAATTAGCAAGCTTGCAAGTAAATAAAACTCAGGAAATGCTACGCGCTACATGGCTACGGAGCTACGCCGCTACGGAGCTACGGTGCTACAACTTTCATTACTAACAACGCGTGTCTTGTGGTTTTCTTTATATGAAGGGTCTGTTCCAACGGTCGGCTAAACTATATAACTACAATTTAACCCGTCATTTGTTACAACTGTTTCAAAACCCTGTGCGTAGAGTAATTGTATAATCGTTGTGCGTATTGTTGTTTGATAGTTGATTGTTAAACTTGATGAATTATGCAAGAATCAACGATTTAATCTTCTATACTAATATAATAAAGGTTAAGCTTGTTTGTATGTTAAAGGTTAACTGCGAAACTATGCATCTGATTTTCAAAATTCTTACACTAATATGTAGAACGGACCTTTCCGGTGGATATAGGCTACTTTAAGCCCCAGAAAATGTACCAAAAAAAAATTACACACAGACATAGTCGGGTGGAAAAATGATCTTTTAACCGTATTAAATTTTTTTTTTTTAGATAATTAGCATAATTATATATATATTATATATATATAATTATATATATATTAAACAGTGGGCATTTATCGTGTAACGTGGACAAAAATAACTTTTGTACCCAATATTTCCTTTCTCTGAGACAATGTGAGAGATTTGATTACCGACACAAAGTAACTATGTTACATTTCTAAGTAATACCATTCAGGACGGTCGTGCTCACTCTGTTTAGCACTTAGACGACATAGTGTTGTCTCACTTCCTCATATTGGTTTAGGCGTTATCGCTTAATAATGGACTTGAGTAAGAATGAAAAGACGGTCTAGTTTTCTGTTACCACAATAGAGGATTGTTTTATTAAAAGCTTTTACCTTAGATTATCTATATGGAGTCTGGCGCTACATTGAAACAAAAATCAACGTGCCAATTGTTTTTTTTTGCATGAGTGCGTGTCAGCTACGTCTTACACAAGTATTTAATTTATTTAACATACGGGTGATAGGATACATATTTATTAATATTCAATCGGCCTCTGTAATTTCTACACACCTTAATAACTCATTTCCATCTCGTCTCCATTGACAACACAATTGACACTGTAGGCACCAAAAAGCTGTAGGGTAGGTTTTTAGCGCCAATAGTGAGGAATTGGCGCTAAAAAATCCCGACGCTGTCAGGGTCTTGACACTCCATCTAGACATATACATACATAATCAAAGGCTTTTACATTGACAAATACAATTTTGAGTTGGTTTAGTCTATTTGAAGTTTCGTTATTACAGAAATAGTTCACAATAAGTTTATTTGCAACTTTATGTAAGTGAAGAATTTTGCTATGTTCATCAGAATAAGATACAACAAACTCTACCAAAAATCTACCATAACTCTACATTAATTCAACCTAATGATGGACGGGTGTTTTGGGGACTCCTTTGATGTAATTTGACGTGCAAAAAAAACTTTTTTAAGTCTATTTTGAATAAATTATTTTTTATCTTATCTTTAATCAATCTCGCTAGAATCAATTACCACTTCAATTAAATTGAACAAGTTTATTGATAAATTGATAAATATGACGGTAACTTTCCCTAAATTAGTTTAGCTATGACAGCTAAACTAATTTCGGAAAAGTCGATGTCTCTATATGGGTTTGGAATATTATCTATATGGCTACCGTCCTTCAATTTTTCGACCCTCGTCTATCCGGAGCAACAATATCGACTATCACCGTGTCAACTTACGTAGAGACAACCGTGAAAGGTCGAACGTTATCAGTTTGCACACCCCTACGTTAAACGTACAGTTGGAGACAAAAGAAAATGACTAACAGATTTAAAACTTATGATACCCTTGAAGCAAAGTTTACATAAAATATACTATCTAATTATAAGTCCGGCGCATCCTATAGGTCAATTCTAGTAACAGTGCAAAAAGAGATGTGACGAGTTTCGTATTGAAATCCGTTGGTTTTTACCGAAAGCACATCTCTTTTTGCACTGCATTAGAACGTCTTAAACAGTGTGCTTGGTTGAAGGTTGAAACCCAACAAAACGCATTACGTGAATTTACCACTGGGCCCATATAAAATAAAGAATTTTGGTGTCAATCTCAAAAATATTAATTTGTAAATTAAGATGATAAATGGCCAGGTCTATTATGGTGTTAATTAAAATTATTCAATTCACAGTAGCAGTTATTATCATTTGTAATTATGGAATGTTGCAGCAGGAACAAGGCAGCAGGTTCAAAACTAGGTAATAATAATTGCTACAGGCTTTTTTATTAAATGCATATCGTCGAGTCGCCAAAATTTCGGTATGCAAGTAAAACAAGCTGGATTTACCCATTTACTGCTACGTATGCCATAGGATATATCAACATTTCCCCTACACAGCTCATTACACATCCTACAGTACAACCGACAGTAGTAAAAGTAAACAGCGGGAAATGAGATCCTGCGGTAGCAACCCTGGGCAATTTACACACAACTGTAATAAACCAACAGCTAGGATTTGTTCACCATTACTCTTGACCTACTCAAGTTTATAAGCGCTATTAATATAGGTATAATAAAACATAACAACACGCCCGTATTCCTCGAAGGGGTAGACAGAGGTGCACATATAATACACTCACATTTCGCCAGTTATGTATAGGTCCCAATATGAAAAAAGTGGCGAGCGTATTGCCATCAATTGGGCCCAAATCCAGTCTCCGTGCTGCTATTGAGAATTACTATTGGAAAACCCCGTAACACTTTGCCAGACCCGGGATTCGAACCCAGGACCTCATGCACAGCAGTCGCGCTTAGCGACCACTACACCTACGAAGCAGTCTAAGAATATTAATACACTATTAGTATAATCACTAATAACCCACTTTTTCGAGTGTCCCATGTGCCCCTAGGTAAAAACCTGCACACTGGAAGACCTAACGAACGCTCCTGATGCCGCTATAGACGTGACTACTTCCTGGGCACCAAAAATACAAGTGTACTGTCGAAATAAAAAGTTCAGTCAATCAGCAACAGTCACCCTGGTGATTTTTTTTTCTTTTAACAATAGGACGAACGGTAGGTATTGCCACGGACACGAGAAACACAAGCGCCGAGAAACGTTTCAAATAAAATCAACACGTCAAAGTGTTTCTCAAAACTCACATAACAACAATTTAAGTAGTATTAATAATGATTAGTTTCAGGTCGATAAGCGACCCACGTGTCTAGCGGCCATGGCGATACAAGGTAACGCCTGCGCATTACACTGCACTTGACAACACCGACCTAATGACTCGGCAATAGACTAGCATTCTACACGTCAGGCTAGAAATATTATACCACTAATATCATTTCAATCTGAAAAAGAGTAAAAAAGTTAAAGTTATGAATGTATTGAGGCAGTGACTGAGCGCGATCACGGGCTAGATAATAATGAATGAAAATATTCGTGGGATGATAAAATATTTGTCCCGTAACTAGATGTTAAGATGTAATAATAAATTACTTGTGTGTGAAAAAGTATCCACGATTAGTAAACCTACACCAGGTAAGTTTAACGTTTAATAAAAAATGTAAGGGAGCAAAATAAGACCTGGAATTCAAATCTGCTATGTAATGTTTATGCTAAAATCCTAAAGATAAAGATAAACCGCTCCATAGGGGCTAAATAAATACTTTTGGAGATATAAACTACCACAAGAAGAAAGTGTAAAATATAAAAGTCTAACCACGAAGTGGAAGGTTAACATAGACTTGAATTAATTACATTTTCTAATTGCATGCTAAAGACGCCTGAGTACGTTTGCCAAGAACCATACTTTTGTAAGAGTCTGTTTCACCATCTACAAGTAAAGTGTCAAGTAGACTAACCGCCACTTAAAGTCACCCGTAACTACTCATACGACTTTCAGAATAACTGAGTAGCAATAATGAGGGATAAACTGGCTTGTAACTAAGATACGATAGAAGATACTCGTAACTTTTACTTGCCGATTAGCGGTAATCAAGAAGTAACATTCAACGCTTTACTTGAAGATGGTGAAACAGGCCCTTAAGTGAATGGATATACTGCTTACAATAAAAATTCTTGTTGTTATTGCCTCGCTTTTACTTACATTTTAATTAAACTATGCAAATATGTTTAAGAAAAATGTTTTTTTTAATTATTCCGCCTTTCCAGTTTTATCAAGACAATCTAAGTTGAGCGGTCTTAAACTTTTTACTAACAATGATGGACTTTCTTTGTTTGTTTCTTTTATTAAAATATCAATTTGTAAGTTAGGTAAGTGTTCATATAATAAAGTATTGTAGATTGTGTATTATTATTTAAGAGCTTTGTCTTGCTGGTAAAGAAACTGCCATTACTTTTTTGGTTTCGGCCTTAATTTGGACCCTCTGAAACGAACTACACAGTTCGTAAGGACATTATGCATAATAATCATAAATATTTAAACTATTCCGCTCATCTCAAACAATAAATAATTAAGATCGCTTTCGATGAACCAACAGGTTTAGGATGAAATTTGGAGAGATTGTATGTAAAAACTGCCCATCCTTGATCTTGGCGCTTTGTGACGCCAGTTTATTGTTTATACATTATTCCACACCTATTTCTCACAGATCCAGTTTAGGCTCATAGGTAGCTGTACACTTACCACGATCCAAAGATGTCGGCTCATTCTCAACTCATTACTCTCTTTATAAAACCTCCTACTTTGAAGATGAATTGTTGACTTGCCTTATTATAAAATATATTTTTACTTATTTGGTCGAAATACGCGTTCAAAAACGGCTACACTAATGGATATGTTTTATCAATAAATAAATTGCCTCTAGATTCACATAATAATGTTTACCAAGAAACTCCCTTCACAATTTTTTACTAAGTTCTATTACAGCTCTTGCGTGGGTTTAATACTTTCCTATATCGTTTTTCTCGGAGGAGTATAAATACTCGTCGAAAACTTAAAAGCGCTTTAACCTTCGTCTTCCAAAGAAAACAATACAGCGTTGTATCAAAGAATTGTTGGTGGCTAATACAATTTACTTTTATCTTAATAAAGGAGGTAGCGAGCGCGCAATTAGTCGGGTTATCTGTCTGCGTCAACATGTTCGTGCTACAAAAAGGAAACGAATAACCTGGACGTTTTGTTGCAAATTTAATAGCGGGTGCTCGAGTTATGTATAAATACTACACATCGTATTATACTTGGTATTACTTTTAATTGTTTACCTAGTATGTAACCGGCAACTTTTACAATGAATTCCTTGCTATTATAAATGTAAATCTTTCTTAGTGTAACTGTTTATTACAAGGACTGCCTCTATTGTCGATATAACCTCTGAACCTATCAAAATAGTTTTTGGCTACACAGTTATTTTTTTAAAGCTTTATTAGACTCACTGCCTCCAGATAAAACTTTTCGAATATTATAATCATTATCCTACGAAAGTTACAATATCATAAATTAGCATATGAGTAAAACTCTCTTCAGACAACTAAAACCTTTTCAAGCGTGCCCGCAACATGAACAAAATTTTACATAATATTTCATTGAAATTATTCTTACAGTCGTTAAGATAAGAATAGCATTTAAACGAATGTATTCAAAAAGCCCTGTAGAATGGCACGTAATTTGATATTACGAATTGCCTTCTATTTGCTAAGATTTTATGAGAAAAGAATGGCATAAAAGTTGCGAGAAATGCAGCTGCGTCTTCGTATCAATTATGAAACATCTAAAAGAAATAAGATTGCAGTTATTGGCATTGTTAAGACTGCCATTTTTATCTAAGTATATATTAATAAGTGAAGCGAAATCTTCGGACCCCTTTTTAAGAATAATATGCACAAGGCGGAGTGTGAGATTTGGAATAGTTAAAGTTTATATGAAGAAGCAGTGCAGAAAGCTAACATTTGTGTACAATTTCGGTTGTATTTTAACCACTCGCAACCACTAGTGAAAAAGAAATCAATGTAAAAATGTAGAGATATGTAAACAAATACCTAAATTTCCGTAGACAGCATAAGTCCCACGTATAATACGGGAACAGGCAGCATATTGGCATTGTTATCTTACATATAGTTTTAAGTAAATTTGATTTTGGCGGTATAAGAGCTCCAAATTATATGATCTACCGTTGTTCCACTTCTAGCGCGATCACTCTCACTTAACTTTTCCTAAAAGCTTATTTTGTATATTTATTGACTAGCACTTTATTTTGTCCCCAACTGTAGTTCATACGGTACGTAGCCTTTTAGAAAATCGTTCTAACTTACCTAATAGGGCAATGAGGCCACCTAATGGACCAGAAAACCGCTCGTACTTACTTGAATTAAATTTGTTCGCCGCAAGATGGCGGGGCAGGCAATTAATCAGAACCTGCCCCCATTATCCCTGGGCAGGGATAGGATTTATGTGCTGTATCTGTTATCCGTCAAACCGTGTTTATCTCTGTTCTTATACGTCTTCATTACATTTGTAAGGATTACTGGTTGCTTGAAATTAAAGTTTTTTATTGAAAGTTTGGTGAAAAGATGACTTTTATTATTTTTGCGAGGAAAACACATAGGTGACTATATATTTTTATTCTCAAAAAAGCTTGAGTTCCCTTATTATAATATCTACTATACGAAGAATTTCGTTTTTAACATCGACAACGCAACTATTTGATTAGAGCCACAAAAGCACGTTACGCGTGTTTACCATCCCACATGGCTATAATAAGAGTGCTGAAATACAGAGTGTACCTGTGTTTGTGCTCAGAACTATGCACTATAATATCTTCAGCTGATTGGCTGGTCTCCATTACGCCGAAATTATGCCAATAAGATAATATAGGTATTGTAAATGATACATTCCAGATAGCTCCGTTATCACCGAAATGGAAGAGCGCGATAGAGAAACGAATCCAGGACGAGAAGCTGCTGACAATACAAGCAGTGAACCGCGGTGCCAGGGTCCATCCCGGGCAGTTCTGGGACCTGTCCGGGACCTTTCTCTTCACTGTCTATGTTATGACTGCTTTAGGTAAGTGATTAATACTCTGTTTTCTTTTCACTTAAGACAAGAATTCCCGCCGCACTCAGAGACGTTAATGATTAGGTAACTGTAATTTCTAAATTATTATTCTAGATAAGGGGAATTTTCAAAATGATGGAACTGAGTGGGACTCGAACCCGCGACCGATCCGTACCGCCGCAGCTTTGTCCACTAAGTTCTCGTGTCGCTGCTCGAACCCATCAAATTTCAAGTTCTCTTTTAGTATAATTACGTCTTAAGGATGAGTCAGGATTATCCGTTGGAATCTGTGATTACCAAGGACTAGACTACTTTTTTTTTAATATTTTATGGCCGATTATGGCCAACGACCCTGAGAGAGGTCATATAACTCGTCACCGGACAAAATACGAATAACAAAGCTACATTTATTTAAAATGCAACCTTGTACATACATACAAATCTTGTCTGCTAACCACGACAATAACTGTCATTCTATAAGATAAAAAAAAGTTTCATTTCAAAAACTTAATGCAACTTTTACAGTAATCTTACGTAAGATGAGCCCTTTGTCCTGCAATGGGACACTTATTATTATCCCTTTCCCTGTATTACATAATTATGATACATGGCGACTGTTTATCTATTGTGTCTACCGTTTAGACAGCTAATCTGTTATATATTTTGTATAACTGATACGCTTGAGTTGTTTTGTTACAAGTGTTAATTTTAACACTAAATTATAGACGTAGTAACAGGTTGTTGATCAGAAAATCCAAGCGCAAAGAAAACCGTCTCTGAATATTCATGTAATAAAATATGCAAATTATGTTTCAGGCTTCGGCGCTCCAGTGCCGATGACGATATGGGGAAGAACTTCAGCGTTAATATACGCCATTTTTGCTGTACCGGCGCATATTTATCTAAGTAAGATACATCTATTTCTTAGTAGTTCGTAGACTCCTAATTTATTTCGGCTCGGCTAGCGAAAAAGGCCGCAATTTCTAGCTCTTGAATATAGCTCCTTATACCTCCGTAACTAGTAAGGCAATGCCGTAAAAATACCTACCTACGTGGGGACAATCAGAGCTTGTAATATAAATTCAAAACATCACACCTGATTCCCAGAACCTGTAGGAGGGTTTCCGTTGGTTGCGATACTAAATAACTGTATTACGTATGTATACATAAGTATATTTAATGAAGACGAATTATATATAGGTATTACTCTCTACTCTACTCAAATTCAAATAGAGTTTGTGCTGCCTATAATCCAAAAATTCTGGAAAAAAATCGTATTCCATATATAACCATATCCATAAAATTAACTGTGCGGTAGTTAATCTAGTTAATGTATATAATTAAAGTATGTAAACCAAAATCGAATCAATGAAAATATGAACCCAAAAATAAGCTTTAAATATTGTACAACAAAAGAGAAAATAGCTTTATGTGAATAGGTAAATATCCCTGTATGTTGATAACTTCGGAAAAGGTTTCAGAGTAAACAGCATGACGCAACAACTGCTGAAGCCATTTTAATATTTCCTACGTCAAGTTAAGTCATATTTTTGCATTCTATTCTCAATTTTCTATATTCTTCACACAGGCCGCTATTGTAAGGACATATTGAATTTTTCCGACACATCAATTTATGAAGCTCTTGAAAGAATAAATCTTGTTTATTGTAGAACTAGCTACGCCCCGCGGTGTTACCCGCTTTATTTTTCGGGATAAAGAGTAGCCTATGTGTTAATCCAGGGTGTCAGCTACCTCCATACCAAATTTTAGCAAAATCAGTCCAGCCGTTTGAGTGTGAAGAGGTAACAAACATACAAACTCACTCACAAACTTTCGCATTTATAATATTAGTGTGATAAGTAAGACAAATTATTTCAGTGATGAACGCCAGCATGTGTATTGTGGTGCACGTTGAGGCTCACATCAAGCAGGTCCGGTGCAAACTTCGGGATAAACGACCCTTCGTTTTAGGAAGAACTACGGTCCATAATGACTCAGGTAACTCGTTCTTTTTTCGTTCATCCATGGTTTTTCTGTAAATTTAAAAACGTAGTAATAGTAGTAACGGGTAGAGTCGTGTTAGACATTTATTTCTAAGAAGAACTTCGATTTTTTTATACAATAATACTTAAGTACGTAGATATCTAATCCAAAAGTAATGTTATAATGTGATAACGAGGTGACGACAAAGGACCCAATATAAAAATTAATGAATTATATAAAAGCAAAAACATTGTAAGCCAAACAGACATTAAAACTTAAGCCTTATAAAAAGTATTTTATAGGGCCATCCATTATAAAATTAGACACTTTTTAACAGTGCCATAAATTTCTTTCCAAAGTAATTTAACACTGGCAGTCTCTATTCGCAAGAATTGCAGTCGTAGGTACCTACTAATTAGTTTCATAGAAAAAAAAGAAAACGATTCAAGATACTTAACTATTTAGAGTATTTAACTATTTACACGTTCCTGTTTTTCTATTGATCCAATGTTATAACAAACATGTGAAACCCAGTCGTCCATATGACTGTAATATAATTACAAAGGGAATGAATTACTGTTGACTGAGAATCCGAGTTAATGATACCCAGTATTGGATGGCCGGTAAATATCACGTCATCTGTATCTCTGCGTTGTTTGCTTACACTGTTGAGCCTACTTAATGAGAAGCCTATCTGTCCAAGCCTTTATAACTTACCGGAACAGTCAATATTGCTATAATCTAATTCAATATTTACACGGATTTAAACTTAGATGCTAATATAGCTGTTTTGTTTCCATCACAATTTTTAGTAAAAAAAAAATAACACAATGTATTTTGTTATCTTGATTGTTTGGTTACTTGTTTGTACACTGCTTGCAAATTTATACCATACCATTCTCTCTACTTTTTCTTTTCTACAAGGTAGATACAAGCTTCCTGTAATCACGTCAGATCTCCAGAAACTATCCCAAATGAATGAGTAATTGTAAAACTCAGGGTACATCTTTCGATTATCATTGCTGATTCATGCGTCCGTAACCAGCAGCTACGGTACAAGATAAAATGTAGAGTATTGTTGATTAAATGTGTGGTTTACTTTACATGTAGGTACTTTATTTCTTACTAGCCCACGAATTCGTCCGCGTGGATTTTATATACAAATTATATAGATTCTTTGGCCAGAAACCCCCACGGGCAGTCTCAAAAGACTTTACAAAAGTTTGATCAAAATTTGACCAATAGAATTGTAGAAAGTAGAAACGCATTAACGAACATACAAATATACATTTTTTATATAGAAGAAATTGTACCTATCTTTGTTTCCCAAATTATATGAATTAAAATCCAGTCTTTATTATTAATGTGACGGTGCACTACTAATCCCCCTTAACAATATGTGTGGGCGGCGTTCGCGGTCCGGCAGAGATTAAACACGGCATTAACTGAATTAACATCGCTTAAACCGCCTGCCTCGCTTCCAACAGTTTCACAATTACATAGAGTAGGCAAATTATTCGCCTAGTTACCTGGCTACTCACTTCTATTTTATGACGACAACATTTAAATCACTCAAGTGGCTAAACGCTAATCGAATAGAATAAAGCCATCGGTATGTTATTCATGTTACTCTTAAATAACCTTGACTGTTGTCACTGTAGCTTAGTTAGGAAATTAAGACTAGGCCGCAGAGAAGTGCCAGGCACTTTGAATGGCTAGCTAGAATGCTAAGGGGCCCCGTATGTATACCTTCCTACCTAGGGTAGGTACAATCCGTGAAAACGATTTGTCGTATCGGAATAGACCGATCGTAACGACGCGACGGATCGCACATGTATCGCTAGTTCCTACCTATAAGCACATTGCAGATTGCAACAAAATCCTATGCAATCTTGAGTACCTATATCCTAACTACCTACACCTATTTGTTCCGTTCCTAACAAGAAAATGATAGCTCGTAAGTCGTAACGACCTACGTATCGTCGATGTGTGTATGTGGACTGATTTATTGTAATCGTAACTCAACAATTTAAAGGATAAAAACAAAAGAAAGTTTAAATGGCTCCCATTAACTATCACCGTTTTGTTTCAGAGAGCCCCAACTGCAGCCGAAGCTCTGAAGTTTTGAAGGCACCAATCAGAAGCAGTATCGGCACAAAAATAATGGTTGGGGTCACACTGATTTATTACTTCTTCTTTTCATTTAAATTACAAAAAGACTTAAGTATTCGTTGGTGGACGTATAAGGAAGTTCAGGAATTGGCACTCGATAGGAGGAAATGGAAGGAGCTGCACCGACAAGAGCTAGGCTCTTAAATTAAAGAGAGATTCGTTGGTGAAACGAATTTTCGAATAGTACAAAAAGTCTACGGTGCCTTTTGTCTATTGAATTAAATAGTAGTTATAGGTAGATTTATATTGTTTTTATTATATACCTAATGGTTTTTAGGTTTTCCAATAGCAACAGTCTTTAGGTAGGTATTTGTGCTCGGTTAGAGGCAATTAGCCCCCTATTTCATAGGGACCTATAACCTAAGTGGTGAAATGGGATGTAGGTACCTACCTCCTATACCTAAACGTTGTCTTACCCGTTTAGGGAATACAAGCGAGATGTAATCATAATATATGTTTGTCTCCTAGCGTTTTGTGGGAGTGTTGGGCGCATGTCGCAGCGTGCCATTAGTCGCCGTCCTGTATTACGTGTTCGGCGCGGCCGTCTTCGGGTTTGCGCGCGGAAACACGTCACTTGATATAATCATGTTTCCGCTGGAGTTCACCACTAGCGGCGGGTTGGATCGTGTAAGTGTTTTCTGATAATAAACCAGTTCGTCTATTCGACTTCAAGTCGCTATGACGTGACTTTATTCTTAGCTTGCAAATAAAAATATGGTGAAACAAATGTCCATTACAGGTGGAAGGCCTCGTCCGTATATTTTACGGGTTCTACGTGGAAGGTGCCATGATATTGCTGTCTTGTGGTCTAGCGGCCTTGCGCAGGCACAGCGGCGGCGCCGTCACATGCATGGCGGAGAAGTATAGACTGTTTCATGGTGAAGAATAAAATATGGGTTAAAAATGGGTTTGCCATTGTCCCGTCTTCTGCTTTCCATATCAAACAATGGATAAAAGTAAGTATGCGTAATGCGTATATAACGTCAAAGTCAGTTTAGTACTTGCCTGATTAAAACCACATCCTGTGTAAGTATATAAATATCTCTCTACCTATTTGGTTTCCAAACCTTTGGGACACCACGACGTAAAGCTATAGGTAAATGAAATAAAACATAATATAATGTATTCATTTTTTATTTACCTACCATTTCCTACACACTAGTCAACGGCTATGTACAGCATCTTTGATTATAATTATTTAGCAAAATGTCCAATAAAACCTGAATATTCAGACATTGAAATAATTATAACATTTTATTCGCAAAACTATAACGAAATTATGTTAAAACCATTCTACATGTATCACAGAATTATAAAGTAAATCATACAAATGGTGGAATACCTATTCGTGGTAAATTAATTTATAAAAAAAAAAACAAACAAAAAAAATAAGAGCATGGTTTCCAAATAGAAGCGGGCATTTCATAATTTCGTAACATTATACTTTGGAAAATTTTATCTATGAGAATAATGCGCTTTGTTAATGGAACTCATGATACAATCTCATATCAAAAGACATAGGATATTTGAATGGATCTTTTCAGACTATAAAGTCGCTAAATACAGATGCACTAATCTGTGTATTCTCATTAACAAAGCGCTTTACCTCAGTCATACTTATGTAAATACACTGTAATATTAGCTATCTACCCCTTGCTTCTTTTAGATTCTTCGAGAACTTCCTCTTCGGTTGTCCCTTGAATAGGTTTCTTGTCTCTTATGGCTTCTTTGACCGCATCGACCAAGTCATGCGGTTCGGATACTGACACTTTCTTACCTGAAAATATTTTATCGGTATAAAAAATTTATAAAGTTTAACTTGCGGTTCTTGAACCCAGGATGTGATTATGTTAAGAGCGAATAGCAATATACTCGTGTGCGCGATGTGACTGCGCAACCCTTCTTTGTACCAAACAATTCTACTTTTAAATACTTCTAGAAGCTAGCAACCTTACTGATAAAGATTTAGACACGGCGTATCGAATAAGACTACCAATAACAATAAATATATATGGCTGTTCATTGCTATAAGTCTAATGTAACGGTTTTTTAAATATTATGCAACAATTATTTAATATTTGAGCCAAAATGATGCTACCCTTTGTCAAGTGTATTTTGAAATAATGGATGTGAACTACAATTTTTGGCGGCACAGCTGTCTGTAAACCTTAAATGTTGTTATACATAGCACACAAGAAACAAGAATATAACAATTACTAAGTACAAAATCTTCAAGTCTAGACTTCAGTAGACATGCCTATAATATTTTTTTACATATAATTTTTCATAATAATGCGAATTTAAAAAGTAACCATGGATTTTCTAGCGTGTTCGTCTTATTGTATACCTACGTATGAAAAATATTGTGTAATTAAATAATTAACTGACGAACGCAGTTAAGGGGTAACATGGGACTGGTGAATTAATTAACAACAAAAATGGAAGTGCTATATACAACAAATCATTCAATATCAATGGGCTGTGTTATTAACATAACATCAATATTTCGACAATACTTGTGTTTAAATTATATATTTAATGGATCCATCTAACAGTAAGTACTTAAAAGATTTTTACTACTAAAATGCTGTTAATACTTAAATGTAACTACGAGGACGTACCGTACTTTGAAAATAGCAAAATATTTCCATCGCGGCTAGATGACAAGGGATGCGACTTGATTGCCTCGGACCGTGAGATTAGAAAAGTATAGGTACTAAAGCGCGGTTGCAGGTAGATGTTCATTCAGTGACCCGTTTGTATTTATTTCTAGTCTTTGTCCTCGCACACGAGTTTATTGCCATCGCGCCCGCAGAGATGCGGTGTCCACCAGTGGCGAAAGAACCGTATAACAGGATTCCTACCGGTTTCTTTTATAAACATGACAATTTAGTGATGCCTAAAATTACCACATTTAATTTCAAAGAGATTTATTTGGCGTTTCCTTTTAAAAATGCATACCTCGCCATTGGTGATCATAGATCGCCAAATTTTCTATTTGTTTTAATTGTTGTACATATTATTATTTGTTTATCCTATAAATACTTTTTTAAATGACCACTGGCAGAAGGCACCCGAGCATAATTTAGTTCCGCGACCGCGCTTTGATACGTTATTTATGTTAGTCTCCGCAGTCTGGTCGCACCCTTAGTCAGCAAGGGAAAATACTCAAACTAATGCAATTCTCAACAAAACAAGTTGCAATTCAACTTACAATATAAGAAGAGCAGAGTCATTATATTGTTTTACCTACAAGGAGTAAGGTGCATTTAGTTTGTGAATGTTTAAGAACAGTATTACTAAATACTTAATCTGAATTTAATCCCATTTGACGATTTTTATTTATGCTAGGTGAGTAACAGTCTGTTCTACTAGTGTTGACGTCCATTCTGTAGGCATAAGGGGAGTATTAGTAGATTCCTTTTTAAAATACTAGTTACCAACTACATTTGTCATTTGTTATGTTACTGTTGAAATAGGAGTCAAAATCAGTACGGGCTTGCTAATATTTCTTATTATTTCAAATGGCGACTTTACGGTTTTTTTTTTAGTTTGTTAAAATTTTACTTTGTTACTATTGACCTATTGTCGCAGTAGCTAACCAACTAGTCTGGATGTTTGTGCATGTGATATTTATGTTTGTACAAAGCAAAAAGTGAGCAAGAAAAAATCCTAGTGTGGCAACATTTTAGGAACCAAAAATATTATCGGATTAAAAAGTTATAGTCGTATTGAATACATCAGGATTATAGCATGATGGCGTGGGAAGCGAAAGGTTTGAAATGAAACAACATATTAATTAAATTTCGTGTATTCATAAAACAGGCTACAATATTTACAATCTCATTGTAATATTATTATATGTCCATCATACTATAACCCTTCTAAACTACATATTTTTGAAACCTCTCATAACATCCATGAATGCCCTTTCATAAATACCTATACAATACCTATTTACATTAATATATTATCAAGCTATATAAGTAAAATATAATAATATATTGTGAAGAAATTTAGACTCAATAGCCTAAAATCACTTTTAACCAGGATAAAAATGTGATACTTTGTTCGTTTTTGTACGGGACACGTGGCCTTCGACATACAGTTGTTAAATTGTTGTTTATATTCGTTCTGAAGTCAAAATAGTATCTGAGCCTCGACAAAATATTAACTTATACATTACTAGTATACATAACTTTATGAGAGGTACATAAGCCTCTGTGAATGACCTGATCTGATAATCACATAATAACGACACGATAAAACGTGGCACGTGCTTCAAGTCTCTAACTAGTAATTAATTAGGCTATTTGTGAAATAGTATCCATTATCGTCTTTAAAGGTTTCCTCACAAACACTAGCTAATTAAACATTGCTGTTCTGTGACAACCACTATCTTACTAACATTATATATGCGAAAATAACGTTAATCAATAAATTGCTACCAGCCTTTGCCATGAGCTATTAAATCAGGACATTCCCCGTTGTGAAAGCGAGACGCCGCACTACACTGCGAGTAGCAGAGTCTCGCTTCCTCAACAGAAAATTTCCAGCTAAGAGCTCATGGTAAGGAGGCAGTGCAAGCGACTAACTACACTTATTCAACGTTTGTATAGTATACTGGTGTTCTCTATACACCAGTTTTGTATTGAGTTGCAATACGTGTCCGCAGGCACAGAGCACAGACCCTAGAGGGACGCAGAAATGACCAGAACAGGACCACAAACAATAAAGGGCGCTGTTAAAGGAGCTTGCACCGGGCGCATAAAAGGCTAGTCACGGCATAGCATGTCCGTTGTTTTCGGAAGCTTAATCATTTCCATATTAAACGACGATTTTCTATAGTCAACAATCTGAATAGAGCTGAATAAGTGTAGTTCGTCACTAGGATATACCTTTGCGAAACGATTGGCTCATAATATACCTATAGATAACTACAGCCATAAACGTCAATCATCTCTCATTCACGCGTCATACAAGTCCGGTTTCTGTTCCCTCTCACGTTTCAGCGCCCGCTCATAACCATAAGTCTTATCCATCTCGCGACCAGGCGCCTCTTCCACCTTATTCACGTACTCATACACTCCCATTCGATCTTGTGGATCATGTGCCATCGCCATAAAACAAACAACAACAGCTATCACGAAGCCGGACAAGAAATATGCTTTGTTAGTTTGATATGAATCGTTTAGATTTTCTATAAACGGCCACGATTTCGTCTTATGCGAGTCAGCGTCGTCGTGATCGCGGTTCGCGTAGTGAATCGTATCCCCTGTACCCGATTTGGATTTACCGTCCGTATCACTGCTAGTTTTTGATTTGTCTGTAAAATAAATGTTTTATACATTTCTGGGGTTGTAAAGTTCGGACATTCTATGTAATAGGCGTCCGATTCCTACTAAACACAAAATGTTTTGTCCCATAAGGAACGAACTAATGGTCTTTCCTACGTCCAAATTTCCCTGACACCATATACTTTAATGTATTATAGCTCTAACTCTGAAATTACTAGTCCGTGGCATATTTGGGCCATATTAGTCAATCCTTACCGTCTCTATCGAAGGCGACGCCGTGTATTTGGCCGGGAGTGTCCTCTTCCAATTCGGCGTACGCGTAAATCAATGCTTTCTGCTTGCTCGACAACGATTTTGGTACCTGTCAACAAATAGATACAATGTTTACGTTTACAAATACATTGTCGCATGTTACGGAGGTCTTGCTTATGTATTATGATACCCATATGTTGAGTCTAGTTGGAAAATGGTTGAACTGAAAAACTGGAAGTATAGTAAAGTAACGACTATAGTTTTTACGTATCAACAATGGCACAAAGCTAATTTTCGTAATTTTAAAATGTGCAAGTGGTCCGATCTAATTTCAAATTAAAAAAATGTTTACATGCCACACAAGACTTCGAGGTTAAATTTCAATCTTACTTATATACGCCATTTAGGTGCTTAGTAAATACAAACAGTTACAACTGACCTGTATTTTAATGTGTACATAGTGATCTCCGTAACCGTGTTGACTGACCCGCTTCATGCCCTTCCGCGACAGACGGATGGTGCTGTGCGATGACGTGCAAGGCATTATCTGGAACAACATTATTTGTCTTCAATAGCAGACAAACATAATTATGGTGGCCTCCTTGGTCTAGCGGTTGGTAATTGCGACTGCTAAGCTTGAGACCTGGGTTTTAATCCCGGGTCGGGCAATATTACTGGGTTTTTCCATTAGGTGATTTACAGTAGCAGTACGAAGTCAGTGTTGCCTGGTTGATGGCAATAGACTCGCACCCTATTACATAGGACCTATAACGGTAACTGGCGAAATGTGGGTGTTCTACCTCTGCTTTACCCTAGGCATTACCGGCGTAATCCAGACTTCGTGCTGCTACTAAAAATTACCTATTCAGAACCGACCTACTACTTCGGAGGAAACATGAAATCAAAATACTTATATATTATACAAGAGCCGAAAACATCGTGTGGAAATTGTCACACCTGAGTGATTTCAACCGTGTTTAAAGTCATGTCAGAACTTACAGGCGGTTTCAACTCGGACTCCAGGTTATTCAACCATACGATGAGAAGACAAGAGCCACAATAATGTAGGAATTGTGGCCTATCATAACATTACCAACCTGCAGTGTGTGGTCTTCATAGAGTCCTTGTACCCTCACAGTGCCGCCTAATAGCGCCTGGGACACGGAAATCTGTAAACAAGAGTGAATTGGATTTCAAGGTGTATTTTCTGTAATTTTTTAAGTTGTTAATGAAGAATAGGTAGCCTGATAGTATTCATTGTTTTTCCATTTAAAGGCTTCAACTGCGCTACTATCCAGGTTTAAAAATGGCATATAATTCAGTTGCAAGACTTTGAAATATGCTCCTTTTTTATTTCCAGACTTCAAAAAGGAAGGTTTACAGAACCTTCTTTTTTTAAATGTATTTGACCAGTATGTATGTCTGTGATATGTATGAAAAACTACTGATCCGATTTGGATGGGGGTTTCGTTATTGTCTTTATCTGCTAGCTGTTTATATTGGACTACAACTCACAGTGCAATCAGTGTGTACATCAGGCCCATCCCTGCGGAAATAGTTGGACTTCTCCACTTTGAAGGTGACGAATATCTCATTGTTGCCAACTGCCATGCGCACCGTCTGACCGTCCTCCACCCCCGCTGGGACTGGCACTGTCACTTTTTTACGTTGAACCTGGAATTATATTGGTTGAGCATTTTGCAGCATGATTCGTATCTAACTACATAGACATTTGAATACACCTTAATTTTCTTAATTATCAACTATGCTTACAATATGCTTTATAATCGCCTTTTGGGTGTCATACACATTATTGATGTATTCATACATTCAGCCTGATCGTATTATTTTATTAGAGACAGTGTAATGTCTATTTATTATGTGTATTACATACCGACTGTCCTTTTCCTTCACACTCGACGCACGGGAACTTGATGAGCATCCTAGTACCATGGCAATGTCGGCACGTAGAGCGCATCACAAATGGACCTGAAAATGTACATAAAGTAAATCACTTAACCCAATAAACAAATCAAAAGGTAGTTCTAAATTAAGCCAATTAGGGACATGTGGCCCTTGACCTTATGCTCGACGTCGCTTGCGACATCAACGGGTCGCGGTATTGTCGCTTATGGGCGATATGTTTCCGCGACATGGCCTCCAGTGAAAGCGCAGCTTTCAAATCTTATATTAGTCTTGTCTCAACTCAATCTCTTATTAAAATGTCAATTTATTTATTGGAAACATAAAGATATGCAAGATACTGTTAAATATTATGTGACAGGTGCCACAAAGTGCTATATTACATACCACGGGAGAATGTCTCCATGCCAGTGCCATTGCAGTAGGTACACTTGATAGCCTTGGTACCAGGCTCACAGCGAGTACCGGTGCACTTGGGGCATGTGTCTACTACATTAACATTTAGATCCTTATTCACACCGCGAGCTGCTTCAGTGAACCGAAGATTTACTACCATCTGTTTAGCAAAATTAAAAAAACTTTACTGGTGTACTGTTATTAATGAGCTGGATATGCAGTGAAGTCGCAAACCAACAGTTGGGCTCATAAGGAAGGGCTCTGTTTGAGTTCGAAACTAGTCAGGCATCCAGAAATAAACACATGAGTAAAACCATAAATAATATGGAACAGTTACAAAAGTATAACTGACCAAAATCTAACTACTTTTTTTAAACTTGTATTACTTGCTTTTATTATAATCTTATGATGTAAGCATACATAAATTTTATTAAAAATATATTTTTAAGCAAAGGGCAAATAACTTCAATCATACCTCTTGAGCTGCACCAAACCCAAATTGGGACTCAGCAAAGTCACTGAAAGCCTCACTCTTGAAACCAGCATCTCCAAATATCTTCCGGAACAACTCCTCAGGATCTATGGTGGACTTGTACTGCCATTGATGAGTGAAACCATCAGTACCTGATGGTCCACTTCCCATCCCCATTTGGTCGGCAGTTGTTCCAAATGTGTCATACTGCTTGCGTTTGTTCTCATCAGAGAGTATCTACAATGCATACAGTGATGATATCAGAGTAATAAGCTAGCAAGATAAGTATGTTAATATTATAAAACATAAGTGCATTTAAGAGAGAGCAATGCAGTTTGGCTTATTTAATGAGAGAAAGGGAGATTATTAACAGTGATTTCATCAGACATGAAATTAAACTGGTCTACGAAGCATATTCCAACTACTATCTTACCTCGTAAGCTTCAGAAACCTCTTGAAACTTCTTAGAAGCTTCTGGATCAGACTTGTTTGCATCAGGATGGTACTTTTTGGCAAGCTGGTAATAAGCTTTCTTAATGTCTTTAGCAGAAGAATTTTTAGAAACACCGAGAACTTTGTAGTAGTCAGCTCGAGCGCTTAAATTGTGCGTTGTGTGAATAAATCGGTGTTTTGCGCCGACTTTATCTGTATGATGAAAATTTTATGTTAGGTTATGTTTCATGGAACGTCAAAGTAAAATTCGTAATTGAAAGCTTATTGACAGCGAGTTTCGGGGGATAACTAAGCAAAGTACAGTAATAGTCTTTTAATGTGGCTTTTACGAATTAAATAGAAACCGGTGATGTAATGAAAGCATGTAAAACTTACAATTTGTACGTGCTAATGAAGCAACAGAAATTATGGGACTGCCTAGAAAAAATTCACAACTATTACACCCATGCACATATCGATAAGGAGTTTTTAAAATATTATTGGTGAAAACTGTACTAATAGTTTTTGGGTTCAAAAATCCTAAAACACTCCGGGTAGGAGCCATTTTGAAAAATAAATGACAGCTGAAGATATAACAGTGTTTCCACTTATAATAATAGTTTCTCCCTAGTTTCCTTTTTAGACATGCCCTTTTTTATTTTTACCGCATTTATTATTATTCGATTGCCATAATAATTATAATTAAAATAAGCAAGCATACGTCGTTACTCGGTTGGTAATAATAATTTGGGGATTATAACCGATTAACGAACTCATGTTGTAAAAATTGGATTTGCTATCGAATGTTTCAAAATGTTCATCAAATGAAATACATTCCTTGTAATGTTTGCTTGAGTCATGAATAATTAGATAAAATTGTATCGTCAATTTATTGCATCTCGATTCGTTAGTCTATGATCTCGATGCTATATTATTTCATTGGGGACTTATGACAAAAAAATAGTTTTATCCTTAAAAGTTGTAAAACTTTTTGACTTTAAACCCTAAGACTACAGATAAAAAATAGACTGTTTTTAGCTTCTTAGCCAAATAAGTTTTTGCCGTCCATCGTTGCTTATATAGAAATATCACAAATATTATTTATATTTTATAAAGTTGGACCTAATAAATTGAAAATCTAATACTACTTTTTTACAACAAAAAAAATGTATTTAATTCACTTCAAGTTCTCACTGACTGCAGAGCTGACAACACTAATTTTCCTGGGCAACGGTAGGCAAGATGATTTATAAACAAAAAATGAGCTTACAAAATGCCAATTATTGTATTGAATTTTGAAATAAAAGTTAAGACGTTTACAACTAAAGTCTAGTACGCTGTAATTAAAGTTTGATACAAAGTAAGAAACATATTCGACCATGGCTTCGATGCGAGATCAAAAAATCGAACAGCAAGTAAGTGGTTTTGAATTTAATTTATGAAATTAACTTATTTTTTTGTATCTAAGCGGTCCTAATGCCATGCTGGTGTACATTTATAGTTATTATGTAGTGTTTAATTAAGCTTATTAATTTATTTTCATTCTTTACATTAGCGCCAGCTAATGGAACAGAAAATGAAACAGAAACGCCAGAATTCTGGTATGGTGCAAGCGAATGATCTAAGGGTAGGATCAGCAAAACGTCCAATATCAGGCAGCCGTTCCCGCGAGCTTCATGGTAAGTGCCTTTCCATTTAATATCCCAACTAACCAGAATTCTCGATGTTTAGTTTACTCATGCATGGTTTTATGTATATTTTCGTTATGCGCATTTTCTTTTCCTTTTATAACAGGCTATGATGGCCCGATGCAATTTCTTATGTCGCCAGTCAATCCGGACCAAGTTATACCTCTCCAAACAAATAGAATTTCAACCTATGATGGTAAGTAAAGACGCTGCGCTTACTTTCTTACAAACATACTTACGCTTTTCGGTATACATTATTTTACATTAGCATGATTGGGTGACTGTTTACTTAATTAAGTACTTACTATATTACTACGTATTCCATCTACCTATAGGTTGTTTGGCTTAAACATATGACTGTTTACTTTTTCAAAGAATGACTCACATATACCTGTATGTAATTCCCTAGAAAAGATATACTCGACTTCTTTGTTATTGGCCTCATCGGAAAACACAACATTTTTGTAATAGACTGTTAAAACTACTTGTAATATACATTAATTACTGAAAGTAATCATTAATTAAATTATAATAAAGTTTTTTTTAACTACAAAAAAAAAGAAGTTCTGTAAATTATATTTTGAAGACAAATTTCTTTAAATATTTATTAATATCAATGTAATTTAATTAGATAATACAACTGAGTATAAAAGGTAAAGAAAGTTTAAAAGCTCCTTTCCTGTCTATCTAAGGCCAAAACAAGGAGAAACATCACTGACTATATTACTACTACACAGAACTATATTCAACATAATTTATTTAGATATTATCTAAATAAATTCATAAACAGTACACAAAAATGTGGCAAATGCAAATTCAAGTATCTATTTTATTGTTTTCATGTTACGACCTTGTCACATTTAAACGGTGGATATTTCTTTATATGTGACTCATTTTCTGTATAAATATGTATGTTACTGGTTAACAGAAAAACACATTATTCATTCATGACTTGCTAGCTATGTACCTAACTGGTTTTACTATGATAGTATAGTATTTAGAGCAAGTAAACACAAGTTTTAGCGACTCCTTGAATATTAATGTTGAGTAAAACTTAAATTTGTGTACTTAATTTTATACAACATATTAAAATGGACAACTCTGACGACATCATTGCTCAACCTGGTGGGAGCCTTTGTCCAGCAGTGGACATCTTCCAGCTGATGATGATGATTAAAATCCACACTAATGTCTTAGCAACTGCGTTAATCAGGTTGCCGCAATATTGCAATTACTTTACCTTATCACCAATTCATATCTGTAAATTTACACCTAAAAGAGTTAATCAAATAAAAACTTAATTTAAGGGATAGTTAATTTGTATGTACACTTATAGTAATGAAGTGTTAGCTTTGGTAATTTAATTCTAAAGTTACCATATTATATCCCTTTTTTTACATTTTTGGACCTTGTTGACTAAGGGAACCTTAATTGACATAAACTAATTAAATAATTGTGATTGTGTTTATTGTAATAGTCTATAAGTTTCTTTTAAATTATTCTATCTAATTATTAATTATTATTATAAACTAACAAATAATATCAAAATTAATCATTGTGACTGTTGTAGTAACAGAGTGATATACATGCTCTTTTCTGTATGAACATTATTAAAATAAAGTTTTCAGAATATATATAACAGATAAGTTTCTCAGAAATAAATGGAACTAGGTACCATTTATTTCTGAGAAACTTATCTGTTACGTTTGTTATAGTTGTGTTATAATATTTTAAAATCTACAAGGCTACATAATATAAGATACATACATAAGCCTTCCTTCAAGTGGTATGTAAACACTTCAGACCTCTTCAAGGTAACAGTATTATATATATATGTGTGTATATTTAAATAATGCTATTGGAATATACGTAGATACATACATACTTAATTAGTAAAGCAATTAAGTATAAATATGTAGTGGTAATTTGGGAACATAGGTAAAATCTGACGAGATTGAATGAATAGAGAACTGTATGATGTAGTGAGTGTAGATCTATATTCTCTGCCTACCCTTGTAAACAGGAGAGACCTGTGTGGTTAGAGAAACAAATAATTCAGTATCCCCTTAGTTAATGCACAGAAATATTAGACAAAATCAATGTGTACCAATTCCAATGAATGTTACCTAACTTGCAGAGCTAGGCAATCAGATAGAAGTGCTAACAGTAGGCGAGGGGGACGGTAGCGGGGAGGAGGAAGAGGAGAGCGTGCCTGTTTGCAGCGTAGGCCGTGACGCGAGCGTCGATGACGTGTGCGCAGACGCGGCAGTCGCGCCGCTGCAAGACAAGCCGTGTAGAGATCTGTCGCCCAGCCAGGTAAATGTTAACACAAGGTACAGGATTCACGCCGGAAAATTTCCATTTCCCCATCAATTAGTATTCATATGAGCTAAAACCATCTTCTAAGTGGTAGACTACGCTTATCCCCAATCCAATCAATTGGTGGGCAAGACCGATATCTATAGCTGTGAAGACAGAATCTCCGAAAAATCGGCATTTTTTATCTATCCTCTTTTTATTTCTGCATATTCGAGTACTACGATTCTGTACTTAATAAAAGTAATATCAAGTCTTCCCAACAGTAAACACTCTAAA
This sequence comes from Abrostola tripartita, assembly GCA_905340225.1. Taxonomy (NCBI): domain Eukaryota; kingdom Metazoa; phylum Arthropoda; class Insecta; order Lepidoptera; family Noctuidae; genus Abrostola; species Abrostola tripartita. Next base: position 7,126,192 of record HG996504.1, read on the forward strand.
TTACGTATATATTGTGCTAGAAACAAGATTACTACCACTTTCCTCAACGAGATTATTATCTTTGAACAGTCAGCAGAAATAGAAGGTTCAGTGGAAGGTGCGGTGGAGATGTTCGTGGTTACGCCAGCGAAGCACGGCACGCTGTACAAATGCCGCATAGCCCGCGACCGCAAAGGCATGGACCGAGGCCTCTACCCCACTTACTTCCTGCACTTGGAGAAAGACTACGGCAAAAAGGTGTTCTTGTTGGCTGGTAAGTACTTAAATTAAAATATTTATATGTTTTGCGTATGTAGTATGTGCAGAAGGGATACAGCCAATCAACGCCCGTTGATGCATGTAGGTCTCCAAGGACAACCAATCGCTGACCATTCCGGTATATGTCTAGCAGATCAGCCGCTCACATCTGTCGATCAATCTCTCATAAAAGACCAAGGTCTTTACACAGTGCGTCTTACCCGTAATGTTCTATGCAGCCAAATGTGGACACTAACTATGAGGCTGATTCACTAGAAGGACGCGTCCAGTGGAGAAATAATGAAACAATAATTTGATTTTAAAGGTAAAAATTGAAATAGTTACAACAGATAAAATCCATTTACCAATTCGTGCATCAATCATAATATGGTCGAGAGTCATCAATCAAAATAACCTACATATAGTGTTAATTTATTTAAAAGAGTAAAGGTATTTCTAGTCAGTTCTTTTACATGAGCATTTTGAAACCTATCAACATTACATTTCACAATCGCTACAAGTTTATGAAGTAAGAATATTTCGATCGTAAACTTGACTAGTGCGAAGTACCTACCCTAAGTGACGTCACGATCATGTATTAAGAAGAATGACAAAAGTGAATTATACAGAAGAGATATGTCAGGATCGCAGTCTCTACCTATCCTTCTGGAAACATGGTACCTACCTACGCTAATGACTATATTTGATTTCCAATTGCGTTACAAAAGCGGCCATATTAATTTTTGCGATCTCCTATTCCAGAAATGCCGATATAAATAATACCGATAAGCTTTGTTAAAGTTTATAGTTTCGTGTATTGAACATGTACCAATTTGATATAAGAATTCTTATAACTAAGAAGAATCGCGCGGGATTCATCAGCTATGAAAATGAGGAAAAATTTGTAATAAAATAAAGGAATAACATCAATTACTTTGCGTCACAAAGAATAAAACAAACAAGAAACAGCCGGCTACTTGGTACCTACGTTCATTCTGACGCAGGAATGCTTCGTGATTAATCGGTACCAACACCCTACGGCTGGTAGTTCAAATATAATAAACGAGGTTAAAGGTCGCAAGTTATCGACCATTTAGATCAAAGCCTAATTCGCTTTTAATTTCACGTTTGTGTTGTTTATGTCTGCGAACTTTTTCAGCTACTAATTAGTAGGGTGGTTTGATAGAGTTCTGGGTTAATTTTGCTAACTTCGTTGGTAATTTTAATTACAAATGAATTATCTAACAACATTATTTTGTACTTTACCTTTTACTTTTTACGTAAGCTTTATTCTCCATAATTTCTTCAAAGAGATTGATTATGTAGGAACTAGGTACCTAATTTGTATTGACTGCTTCTATTTATAGACTGGTTGTGATCCGCAGATATTTGTTCCGACGCCCACACACGTTTGTGTTGGATAGAAAGCTACATCAAGACAAAGGAATAAAGCTTTATTGAAAATATTCCTCATTAATACATACACTCACATTTAGGGGGGGGGGTCGATTACGTCTTATTTTCTTGATAGTTCTTTCGTAAGATCACATAAATACGCAATATAACAAAAACTAAAGTTGATTACTGCCAAAATGCAATAAACTAAACGTGTATTTATTTTTACACCACCAAAACCAATGTTTTTTTTTCTAGCACGCAAACGCAAGAAATCCGCTACATCCAACTACCTGATATCCACGGATCCTACAGAGCTGACTCGTACAGCAGACAGTTTCGCGGGCAAGTTGCGCTCCAATCTGTTGGGAACTGCTTTCACAGTGTACGATAACGGCAAGGCGTGGAGGAAGCACGACCATGCACACACAAGACACGAACTGGCAGCTGTCGTTTATGTAAGTACTTAAACTCTGGTTACTGGTTAGCCTCGAACAAAGTAGTGATAGTTATGGTTTTTTCATTAGATTAAATCGAGTAGGTGAATTCTGGATATGTACCTGTTTAGTAGCAATACGTTCGCCTTCCATTACATGGATCCTAAATTATATTAGCGGTAGCGCGGGTGCGGTATATTATACTACTTAGCAGAATACATGCGTGATGATGTGAACTTAGTGTTTTCTTTTTAAAATGTTGCTACCAAAGATATTTCAAAAAAGTACAGATATGTTACTAGCGCGCTCATCTTGAAGACTCGAAAAGGGGAGAAATGTAGTCTTGGGTAGAACAATTTTATTGTTGTCTGATTTGACATAAGACTAGTGCAGTTCGGAGTCCACAGTTTTTTTTTAATCTTTATTTATGAAATATAAGAAAGAGGCATTAATTGCTAGGCGATTATGTCAGTCCCATAGGTTGACAGAATTTATTTATTATCTTATCTTAATAAGTTTAATAAACAGACAGTATAATTTAATAGCAGCGTTTTACCTACCAATAAAACGCTTGTTGTGTCCGGAGACTCATTCGGGGTCATTAAACATATTTTGAGTATAGCATCTTCCGTTTCCGTTTCACATCTCTATAGATATATATAACCAAATCGCTTTAACAGCAAAATGATGACGTATTTCCGCCTAGCTCACCAGGTAACCGCCATACGTCTTCATCGCTCATTGTGGCCTCGAAATTTTCCTAAAACTTACAAATATAATTACACCCAGGCAGCCTTTAAAAGTATGACCCCGAATGAGTCTCCGGACACAACAAGCGTTTTATTGGTAGGTAAAACGCTGCTATTGTGTCCTTTGGCCTCATTCGGGGTCATTAAACATATTTTGAGGCTTTGTTTGTTATCGCCTGGTGAGCAGGACGCCAATGTGTTGATTACTGAAATAGGTGTACAGTATAAATAGGTACATACATATACATTTAAATTTTAGACAAACATCAGATATGCAAATAAGTTTTTAATACATATCCATTTACAGAAATACGTACATACTTAATATTACCACATCATTACAATATCAGACAAACAACAAATACAAAAACAAAGTAATAATACATACCCAATCATGTGCAGTATAAATGAAATTATGTACCTATTCACATTTCTCTTCTTTACTTATTCATTACTTAACTTAAATCTAGTACTTTTCTTGCACATTCTCAATTTGCAATATTAGATTATCTATAACTAATTAATTGGCTGAAAAAGATTGATTAAGGAAATCCCTTGCTTTGGTATAACTTCTCTTCTATAATGATTTTTAAATGTATTGCCGGACCTCCAGTTCGCTCGTGACATAATTTCATCTAAAGGTTCATTCTCTAACCAACTACGTGAAGCTACAGCAGCACGAAAACTACCCGGAGAGGCTTCAATTCCCGCTTCTTTCAAAACAGACTTTACCCATCGTCCTATAACTGTTCTAGAAGCTGGTTTAGCTATACCACATACAGTAACAAATAATCTATCGCTAGAACAAAGTAAACGACGTGGTCTCCCACAGTCTATAAGTTTTCTCAACCAGTAAACAGGGTCTACGGTTGAGTTTTGAGAATTACTTAATAACATCCATCCTGACTGTGCATGAGTTTCAGTGTCAGTTTTTGAACCAAAATGCGGCCAGAATTTTATACTATGTTCCTCTATAATGCATCTGTCATCAGAGACGCTTAATAGCGTCAGATCGTGTACCCTACGTCCCGAACATAGTAACAACAAAACCGCACACACCCTTGAAATGTCGTACAAACTTTGATTTTGCGTGTGTCTCTTACCCAACCACTCTACTAGGGTCTGAGGATCCCATATGGGAAGTGGTTGTCTATTAGGTTTTTCTAACGCTATTGCTTTAATAATCTGTTTGACCAAAATATTCGAACTTAGCCGAGTGTCACTTTTTGCATTACAAAGAGTAGACACCACGGATTTATGAAGTAAAATAGTGCGATAGGACAATTTTTCTTTTAAATGTAAATCTGCTAAAAATCGAGACAAATCACTGCCTGAAGGATCCTGAAAATCTATTCCAAATTGAAAACACCAATTCACCCATCGCTGCCAGGCCGGTCTGTAAGTATTTATTGTGGATGACCTCCAACCTCGCTTCAGCAAATGCTTCTGTTCATCGGACCAGTCATCTAATGATTTAGACCACCCCCACACTTCCATATCTCCAGGACCAGTTCCTGCACTCGAGGTGGTGGTCGCCCTGTCACGGTGTCCACCAGCACTGTTTGTAACCTGTGAATGGTGAATGGTGGCCCGAGTGCTCGGGATTTCAAGTCTGCTCTCCAGAACGCTCGAGTCCACTTGGGTGCTACAATCAGAAATACTCCTTGAGCCTGATTTAGATGCATCAGAACTCGTGGTAATAAACTTGGAGGTGGAAAAACCCAGGCTAGGCTGAAAATCCATTGGAATGCGAACGCATTGTGTCTCCAAGCTTTCCGATCTCGTTGATCTAGTGTCACGTAGCATGGAACCACGTGCGCCGTGTTGGATGCAAAGAGATCTACCTGAGGGACCCCCCCCTTGGCAAAAATCATACTTGTGAACTCGGGAAGTAGATGCCACTCTTGCAACATTGACTGCCGAGAGAGACTGTCTGCAACATTGTTGTACTTTCCGGGAATGTGATGGGGTATGACATGAATGTCGTATTTTTGTAGAATTTGGAAAATTTGATAAATTAAATTCATCAAAACTCGAGACCTGTTGCCCCCTTCGTTCCTTAGGTAGGCTACCACTGCCCTGTTGTCGCACTGTAAGAGAAGAGACGTGTGACTCAGAGAAGGCGCGAATTCTATTAAACATTTTAAAATTGTTAACATCTCTTTGTGATTCGAATGAAGCTGCTCTTCTTCTTCCGTCCACTCGCCCCACAAATGAAGACCGTTCAGCTCTGCTCCCCAACCTGAATCTGCTGCATCGGTGGTCAGGAAATTCTTTGTTTGTGGCGGATGAAGCCTGGACTTTTGTACACAATGTGCCTTCCACCATCTTACCTCCGCTAGTACCTTGTCCGGTAGGAGACAAGTCTCCAGGTTGGGCAGTTTCAGCACCATGTTGCAATGTGCTAGAAGGTGGCGAAAGTTCAAACGACCCATTGGAACCACTAGACGAGCGAAATTCAGCATCCCTATAATGCTCTGCATTTCTCGGAGCGATGCCTTCTGTCGACGGATTAATTTTGACAACATTAAATGAATTCTCCGAATTTTGTTTTCGGGTAGAAACTTTTCGTTTTGCCATGGATTCCACATCAAGCCTAGATACTCTATTACTTTTTGCGGTATCAAAATAGATTTTTCCCAGTTTACCTGCCAACCGAGCTGCTGAAGAATTTGTAGGACACTCTTGACATGATTTAACAGAGTTGTTTTGTTTTGTGACACTATCAGATAATCGTCTAAAAATACTACCACTCGAATACCTAATTTCCTGAATATCTCGGCCGTCCAATTTGTCAATGATGCAAACACCTTGGGCGCTGTCGCTAGACCGAATGGTAAACAGGTCATTTGAAGTAATTGATTTCTGTATAGTAACCGAAGGAAACACCGGTGAGCGGGAGATACATTCACGTGGTTGTAGGCCTGCCGGAGGTCTATTTTCACCATCCAGTCTCCCTTCTGTAAAAAATCTGGTATGCGATTTACTGAAATCAAACGGAATTTGCTGATTTTTACATATTGATTTAAACTTTTTAAATTGAATATAGGACGATAAGTTTCGTCGCTCTTCGGTATCAGGAAAAAATTTGATATGAAACTTGGTGTTTGGGGGGCATGTTCTAGAATGTTCTGTTCTAACAAAGTTTGAATCGTTCGATCCATTTCTAGAGAGGGTGGTGTATGATTGCAGCTTTTTACCAGCCTTGGCAAGACCAGAGGCGGCTTCCTTCGAAATGGAATACGATAGCCCATTATAATATTTATTAATGGTTGTGGTGCACCCAGTCTCTCCCATTCTGCTACGAAATTCTGCAGGCAACCTCCCCGAAACAGTAGACTCGAGTCAGAATCTTTTATTGAATTTATTAGGGCCTTTTGCTCGTGGAATATTGCTTGGCAATTCGCCTCTTCTAAAATTATAGGACTGATTGACACGTCCTGATGATTGGGGTCTGGATTGGGGACGAAAAAATCTTGGATTATTAAAAGGATTAACACCAGGATAGATATAAAAAGATCCCACACTCTGCGGTGGTGGGTATCTGTAATTCGCAAAAAGTGCCGAAGGGCGACTGTTTTGCTGATATCCACTAGGCCCAGGGTACGCCGCCTGAGACCTGGGAGTTTTCTTATCTTGGAATGAAAAGTTTACTTTATTTGTATAAAATATTTTGTTAATGCCTCCGTTATTTTTAATAAAATCACTAAAAGGTATTTTGTCAAATAAGAATTCATTGGAGGGTGGAATTTTCTTCAAGCAGAGTTTATGTGATTTCTCTTTTAATTGTTTTATAAAAGCTTCTCGTCTTTGTTCTATAATATCAGCCCTACGGCCACAAACTAATTGTAAACAATCACGTGAAATCTTATGATAATCCCCTGAGAAATATTCTTGTAACTTTAAAGTAAGTTGTTCAGGGTCCATGCTTCCAGACTCCCTAGCCCAGTTAACCAACTGGTTAAAACCATGTTGCATTGCATCGCTTTGCATAATCATTGCACGCGTTAACGCGCCAAGAAATTTATCAGCCGAAGGCAAATTACTAATTTTTTCCAATGATTTAATTTCATCATTAACTTCGAGATCAATATACCCTGGACGGGAATTATAAATTTTTTGAGCGTCTAAATATCTCACATTATTCCAATTGTCATTATTGAAGTATTGTAATGAGCTTAACATGTTTATGTGCTCTGTTGATGTAGTACTAACACCAGGTTCCTTTAACTGAGTTGATAGATTCAAATTAAATGACTGCACAGCTTCGGGCTCCGGTTCCAAGACAGTCTCAGATACCGGGTTTGGAACCGATTGTTCGTATGTAGGTTCACAATTAGTATCAAAATGTTCGTCGTACATTGTATCATCATAATGCATATTATGTGGGTAATAATATAAATGTTTCAATTCACTGACCTGGCTCGCAAGTTTTTTAATTACCTTGCTTTGTTTACGATAACGTTTACTCCTTTTCTTCCTTTTACGAGATCTTTCATTTTGTAAATTCGCCTGAGATTCAGAACTCGAAGACGATAAAGAGTCTGATGACGAATCAGATTCCTTAGTACTATCTGCCATATTAATCACTCGTTTATCAATTACTACACTATTTATGTAACTATATTTTTTTTTTTTTAATTATATAATTGTAGGTAATTTATTTCTTATTTGCTAATAACTTTTAAATATAATCGAACGCTAACAGCGTTTAGACTAAGATGTGAACTGTTCGGAAAACAGGACGCCAATGAGCGATGAAGACGTATGGCGGTTACCTGGTGAGCTAGGCGGAAATACGTCATCATTTTGCTGTTAAAGCGATTTGGTTATATATATCTATAGAGATGTGAAACGGAAACGGAAGATGCTATACTCAAAATATGTTTAATGACCCCGAATGAGGCCAAAGGACACAATAGCTAATTTTGAACTCGGGATTTCGCAACACTTCGGACTTCGTAACTTCCAGAGTTCGTAACACTTTTCTCGCTCAGTTTGTTAGCATTTATGACGTATCTATACTTTTTGACATATCATTGGTTACTACATATGATTGGTCTTCAAAATATTTGTAATGTAAGCAAGTTGTTTTTTAATTTAAACAGTTCAAATGTAGTGTTGATCCTCATAAGTATAGCTCTGATGGAATTGGTACATCTCAATTGGTCAGGGAAGGATAAACTACGTAAGTTGTATTTACGTAAGCGGATGACGGTATTCGGTGAACCAAGATTTTCTTCTAATTGTAATTACGTCATTACTGTGTAATATATTTTATTACTTATAATTCTACAATACAGAAAGATAAAAATTGTGGCTCAATGAAATTATATTTTATTGGTTATTAAATAGGTCAAACTCTGAGTCACTATATTGATTGTTTTTAACAACAGTTTTTTAAAGAAAAGTAGTTGTATGTTTGTCCTTTATGAGTTCCTGAACCGTTGATCAGATTGTGATGGAACTTTAATAAGGTCTTCTAAGAACGCCCAAAAGGCTTTATAGCTCAAAATAATTTTTTTTTATGCGAAAACACGCTTGCGACTTCGGGATTTGGCATCTGCCAGTTATTAATACAACTAAGTGCAGCATTTTCCTTTTGAAATAGATGTGGACTCATCATAAATTCGTTTACTGTACCACATTTGATTCATGCCGATTGGTTTGGTACTATTGAGTACAATATTGTTCAACGTACCTAATACAACACTCTCTTTCTCTCGCTCTCTATGGTGCTTGGAAGGGATTTCGTTGATTTGATAGTCATAAAGCTAAATAAGTCAGATAGTGAATGATATTATCAATGCAAATTAATTGAATTTATATCATGCGGACGCAATCAAGGTACTATAAGTACGTATTGATTGAAGTAGCACTCTTCTAATAGTATCTAGTGATATTTAATCGATAAAATCTTTTTTAAACTGGAGTTTCTTGCTGGTTCTTCTCCATAGAAACGACACTTGTGAACCCAGCAACTTGATTTCACGATTTCACGTTTTGTAAGTCTCTTTTGGTAGCCTATATGAAATAAAAATCTTATGACTATATAGCTTTCCGAGATATAATTCTACATAATTATGTTCAAGCTATCTCCGTAACGAATTGATTACGATCTGTTTAGTCGTGATGAGGTACTTAACAAACAGACAGACAGATAGAGGCACTGTATCAACAATTGCTATAAGCGGATTATCCTTGGATTAAGCTTTAAGTTATCCTGTCTCTAATTCGTCATTAAAAACTGTATCACGTTCACGAAATGCAATAATACAAAATAGTATAGTGCGACACAATGATGTCACGGCGAAGATATGCAATAAAATGTACATGTTTTATTGTGATAAGCATGGCAGCATATATTTTAAGGAATCGTTAAAAGTACCTGCCTCTCTGGCTCTTGAGACGTGAATAACAAAATTGCACTTAGCTCTAAACATGAAAACATAGAAGATATTAATTGTAATAATGCCTGGACCGTGTTTCTGTATATTTAAAAAAAGGTATGCTTGCTTGCATAACGCAACACTGACTTTCAAATTGTTTACTAAAAGAATAATCACATGAAAATTCTATACTATTACAGGACACCAACGTCCTCGGCTTCAAGGGTCCGCGGAAGATGACAGTGATCCTCCCAGGGATGACGCCCGACCGTCAGCGCGTCACGATCGCGCCGCAGGATGACAGCGAAACACTTCTTGAACGTCTGAAGAGCCAGACCCTAGACGACATAGTGGTCCTACACAACAAAACACCCGTTTGGAACGACGAGACACAGTCCTACGTGCTCAACTTCCACGGTAGAGTGACGCAGGCAAGTGTGAAAAACTTCCAGATTGTTCACGACTCTGAACCGGATTATGTGGTCATGCAGTTTGGACGCATATCAGAAGATGTGTTCACTATGGACTTTCGGTACCCCTTGTGCGCTCTACAGGCGTTCGGTATAGCTCTCAGCTCGTTTGACAGCAAACTGGCTTGTGAATGATCTCTTTTATGAAGGTCTTTGGTTTAATTTATACATTCCATTGTGGTTGTTGCATTTAATTATTGGGTTATCATGAGGCTATAAATATGAAAATACAGGTTTATTTTATTTATAAGAAAATTAACTATAGTTACTACATAGGATAAGTTTCTGTCGACTTATTTAGGATTATTATCAACCATTTAAGTTATAAAAAGTCTGTTACGTTTTTACCGTTTAACTGCTGGGCAGTGTAATATAATTAAATATGAAGTAACCTCGAAGCCTGGACAAGGAAATAGGGTACTTTTACTCCCAGTAGCGCTACAGATTTGATTATTACTGAAGAAGATTGTAATATGAATAAAGTAACATATTTGTAGCTTCATGGTACAAACAAAGCAAAGTGTTATTGAAACCAAACGCACATAATTTAGTTGTTGGTGCTTGCTGTGATGTAGGTTGTGTTTATGTGTTTCGCCTTTCATCGACGGTTTTGAACGAATTCTGTAGTGTAGTTGCAATTATTGTGAGCCCGTCAAGGCAACGTTTAAAAAGTATGCTCTTATTTAAATTATGTATTTGCACAATGAATGGTGAATAATTTTAAAAATTATGACTGAATATTCCTGGTGTTGTTAACTTCAGATATCATTTACAAGGGATTTCAAATTAAGTTGCTTTAAAAAATGGACGATTCAACATTATTATACCTAAAAAACTATTATGTTCAAAATAATTTTATTTATGATCAAAGTTTTTTGCCTACTGTGCATGATAGATCAACAATAATATTAGAAGATCATGAAAAACAAATTCCATAAAAGAATAGTATTCATATAACCTATACATATTGATACGAGCATACTTTTTAAACAATATTAAGTGTAATTTACTGTGGTCCAAGGAAATTGCACATATGGATGTAATGATCATATCTTATGTCTGTTCTAAGTAGAAATATGCAATGCGAGAATTAATTTTATAACTGTCTTTTACTGTAGATAGAAATAGTGTGGTGTGTCGCAAAATGCTTCGAAATTATGTATTTATTTTTCGCCTTGGAGACCAATTCTCATACTATGAAGTTCGATATATAGTTTCGATATACCGCCCCCTTACCATAAACTCTTATAGCGGGCCAATTTACGATGTGAGAGCGAGACGCCTCGCACCGCTATGTGCAGTGTAATGCGGCGTCTTGCTTCCACATCGTAAACTGTGCTGCTTTAAGTGTTCATGGTAAGGGGGCTGTCCTATCTGAAACTAGATTTTGAAGCTTTTTAAACTATGTGAGTTGGCTTGTAATGGTATTTTTCTATCTAGTATGAATTATTATATAATATACTCATCCGAATGCTTCATCATATTGAATATATATGTATGACATTGAAGAACAATATGAATTATTATATTAAAATGAAATAATATTGCTTGAAGTGGGAAAGTTCACGCTTATTGAATACGGTTGATAACTGATATTGTGTACTATTGATGTATCTATGTATTTTTTGTAATTAATACACAACTAATTGTGTTTGTTTTATGCTAGGCAGGTGTATGCCTCTACTAATGTAACTATGCTTGCACGTTATAAAATCCTATGTAACTATTTATAAGTATTTACTTACAATATTACTAATAATGCATTAATTTTTCACAAATCATGATACCATATTAAAAAGAACTTGTTAATGTATATTTATGTCTATATTAACTCACGTTATGCTCAATATATTTTATAACAATGCTGTCTAAAAGTACTAGTCGAATACGAGAAGTGTCATTGAAACTTTTCACAAACTGAGCAAGATTAATAATGGTTTTTCTCAATCAGACAAAAATAGACTGTATGTTAAGGTGATTGATTAAGTTTACTTGAAATGTATTTAAAAAAAAATCCCAGTGAGACAGGTGAACTGTAACTGTAACGCCTACCCCACATTAGGCGTGCGCATTCCTCGAGCGTGTGAACGACGCGAACGCCCAATGTGGGGTTGACCTAACAGATTACAATAAAATAAAGAAAAAATACATAATTTCGAGTGAAAAGGTATGATGACACTTCTAGTCTTGTATAACCCTCACTTCATCATCAGCCGGAAGACGTCCACTGCTGGACAAAGGCCTCCCCCTTAGAACGCCATAATGAACGACAACTTGCCGTTTGCATCCACCGGTTGCCCATAACTCTGACGATATTGTCGGTCCACCTGGTGGGAGGCTTGCCAACGCTGCGTCTTCCGGTTCGTGGTCGCCACTCGAGAACCTTTCTTCCCCAGCGGTTATCCCCACTTAATCGCGCGTAAAACTTTGCCGCTCTAAAGTGAGGAACAAAACGCTGCGCATTAGCCAATTCTAGGATTGCGCATTTTCTATCTCAGTCGTTCGATGCCTACTTTCGTCCTACTCGCTAATTGCAAGTACACGGTGTATCAGCGCGCTATTCTATTTGCCTGATTTCAGAGCGAGAAAGATTTTTATGCGTACCGCATGAGAGTACCTACTTCATTTGTTAGCATGGCCAATGTTTGAGTGTACTGCCATACTATTGTAACCAATCGACAATTCTATGTACAAACTATTATTAAGCATCACATAGAGTTAGTTTCGTATCCTAGTCATCATAGGTTTTAGTTATATATAATTTAACATTAATATTCATAATTTAATATGCACAAATTATTTTAAGAATTACGCATTTATGTACTTTAATTATTTGGTGTCATAAAATAAATGTATAGATGTTTGTAATCTAGGTATCGTAAAATTAAATTATTGTTTTGTAGGTATTACCTACAGTATGCTAAATATTAATTTTAATTAAGGATGATATCATGTATCATGTTTCAAATAATATGAACTATTATGTCACAAATATTTGTAATTTGAGTAATTCACCTTTGTGTTATCCTCTTTAGTGACTAGTTTCCTATTTTAACTCAAGATTACTGTTTACGATTGACAGCGTTATTTTATCTATCTACAAAAGTAGTAGAAAGATACAAAACACTGTGTAACTTATAATTTGAATATTAAACCGCCGCACTCAGAGACATTTAATGATTACTTAAACTAACACTAAGAAAGTTTCTGTTCTTTAAATCTTTACTTAGTGTCAGTATAATCATTCGTCTGAGTGCGGCAGTTTATTTTCAAATTATAAGTGAGGGTGTAAGCCGATTATACCGCACCAGTATTATTTTTAATTTCTTTTGACCATGAATTTATAGACCTGACAATAATGTTGTTTATTCGCTCCACTGCCTTCACCTAATAATTTTGAATTTAAATATACATTTGTACTTGAAACAAATGTCTAAAAATACTATTAGAATAAATAAATGTGCCTATAATAGGTTATGTGTTTAGATAGCTAAAAAAAAACTTAAAATGAAATTTGTAAAATAAATAAAATTATAACTGTAAAAGCGTCAATATACTAAATGTCATGAGCTTCTCGTAGATTATTGTGTCAAATGTATGAGTATCGTCCTAGTATTTACATTCCACTTCGTTGTATTTAATTTTTATTCTGATTCAGTACATAAAACATCCAGTACATTATACAAATCATTTTAGTTTTAGCTTGCATTTTATTTGTCGTTCTACAGCTTAAAGCTCATTACTCAATAGCAGTGATAATCAGACCTACACACTATTGATATACCTGTCTAGACCTACATTAATTCCAATCCTCTAAGAATAGACATTGGTCTAGCTCATTTTGTATTAACAAAATTGAGGTAGAACAATAATACCTACGCCGTTTTATTCATCTCAATGTCATCAGCCATGTTTGTCCTTAGTGTTGCCTGCAGTCAAGTATTATAATTCTGCATATCATTTGTCCAGTCCTAACTTGAGAAGTCCATTTGTGATAGGAATGATTTGTAGTAGCCGTTGTTGTGATTGTGACTCAATTCACCATGGGAGTAGAGTAAATAGCAAAGTGAAGTAAAGCTAGAGTCTTGTATAAAGTATGGCTGCAAGTAAAGATATCATTTTTTGGTTAATGCATCTTCTTATTATAATTTTTTTTTTTAGAGAATTGTAAATACTGATGTATGTATTTTGGTGTATTGTGCCTTTGGTAACGATAGGTTAAATGTATGTGCCTTTTATTTTCATGTTTACTATGTATTTTGTACCTGAAGCTTTTCGTAGGCACAGAATTACCCCGTTTATTAGATGACAAATCGCTTTTTACACCTTGAAGATGTTTAGATAACTTATTTAGGGCGACTTTTACATGAAAAGCTGTCTTTAGACCTAGTATAGATGTAGTGATTTAATGTTTGATAATATAATTGAGAAAGTAATATATCATATATAGAAATCTTTTGTAAAAATTCATGAGAATGTCGTCCATTTGACTTGTGAATTTATATAAATTTTTGCCCATAGTCATTGTGTGGTATATTAGTATAAAGTTCTTATCTTGCTGTTTACTGCAATAACTATAAATTCTGTAGTATTTTTAATTATCCTGGTAGACACCAATAACCATTATTATTAATGATTCTTTGTATACAAATATCATTTTGAAATTGACTCACATTTGCAACTTCTAATTAACTACAGTGACTAATCTTGTACTCAACTAAAATATTGAATGGGAATTTAACATGTTTACATTTTTAATGTATAATATTTGTGATATCTATTGTAAATAGTGAAGTTAAACTGAAATATTGAACACAATTATGTATAAGCAATTACTTGTCATGTTAATGAGTAAGACATTGAACATTGGATGTCCGTTAAAACTATTTATAAATTGTCTTTGATATGAATTATTGGTACCAGAGTAAGATCATGTTTGTAATTTAGATCATGACGTATTATTATCCAGTGATGTATTATTTATTTAACATTCCTTGTTTGTGATAGAAAAATCATGATTTGTTATCAATAAATTATATTGGTGCATCAAAGGTTTTAATTTATTTCAATTTTCAACAACTCCACAATATTAGTTAATTACTTTCATGGTAGTAGCCATACCATGGCAGGTTGTGTGGTATGCCAGTCATGGCATACCACTTATTTGTTGGGCACTTATAATAGGTTAAAAGTTTCTCATCAGAAAATACATAGATTGAGTGAATAAAAAAGTATAAATAATCTCACTGAAACAGGTATTCAATTTGGATAAGAAATAATAAGGTGAAGTAAGGTTTTATATATTTTTTTTATTGTCAGCTTACATACAAAGTTTATTCGGCTTTAGCAGCCGCGGCTTTAGGCTTCTTCGCCTTGATGGGCCTCTGCGAGCGAAGGATAGCTGAAGCGCGACGAAGGGTAGCCTTGGACAGGTCGGTGCGGTAGTGGTTGGCTTTTAGCAACCTCTTTACCTTGTACAGTGATCTCCTCGCGCCGGCTTTGAATGTGCGGCGTACTGAGTTCTTGACGGGCTTGTTGGTCGCTTTAGCCTTCTTGTACACAACTGTGAAACCTTTCCTGTCAGGATTCTCGACGACGCCAACGGCTTTCTTCTGAATCAGGCCGTTGTATCTGTACGAGTTGAGGTTAGTCACATTGTTAGGCTCCTTGCTGAACGGCTTCCTAATGTTACGCTTCTTCACCAGGAAGGCGTTATTGTTGCGGATGATCATCCAGTTAAGATGGGACGACATTTTTGTAGTTTTATCGTAAAAACTACACCGATTACAACGTGCTCACAACGTGTCCGTAGACAAAAAGAAGGAAATTGTTTGTCTATGGTTTTTGACTTTTGTCATTGTCAAAATAAGTTGTCAGAAATAATGATACCCTATGATACACTCTATAATATTACCACCTTTATCAATTTTACTGTTTTTTAGATAGTACTACTTAAGAATACCAAAATTATCCGCGAATAGTCAATTCATAATCAATATTAGCATATTAGTTAATAAAAATTATGATACAATAAAAGTCAAGAAAATGATAATATTTTATTGTTTATTAATAAACTCAAACCCGTCAAAGTCCCGTCTTGCGTGAAATATAAAAACAGAAGCTCATAGCTTAAAAAAACCTTAACCCAATTATTAAATTATATAGTTATTTTCTCTATGATTATATCTTTGTCATTGCGCCCATTGGGTTAATAATAGTGATGTGTCGACTCGGTTTGCCTAACCGGTTCAATTCGGTTAGAGGGCAACTCGCATCAAACCGAGTTACGGTCTATCCAATTCGGTTTGAACCGCAACGTCAACTCTTATAAGTTCGAGCGAGTAAGAATGCGATGCGATGCAAGGAACGCTCCGCCCGAAACGAACGGAACCGAATTGTTCCGAACAGTTCCGAAAGAAGTTGCCGACACCCGCCCGACGCGACGCGGCGACGAGGCGACGCGACGACGAGTTCCTTGTTTGTTGTGGAACTTTAAATGGCGCCAAATTTTCTTACGATTTGTTTAATTTTGTTTATTTTTTAAGTTTAAAAATAATATAAGTTATAAAATTAACTAGGTACTTACTGGAAGTGGGAAGTGAGTGTTTTTTTAATAATAAATGGTAAGAAAATAGTTATTTATTATACTTTGAAATGTAAAAACTTTTATATGCGACGTATCAACTATCAGTTAAATAATTTAAAACCTTTGCATAAAAAAGTTACAAATTAGATTTGTTTTGGATAGATGAACGAACACAATTAGTTGTTAAATTTAATAAATACAGAGGGTTCAAGTCCCACCGTGTCAGTTGTTTACATGGAAAAATGTAGTTAAATACCTATTAGTAATTATGACAATAGTATTTAAAAATTTGACAGTACTGGCTGATTCGGTTTGCTTGACCCGGTTTGTAACCGGTTAGAGCAAAATTTTGATTCGGTTAAACCGGTTTGAAAAAATTACGGTTTGACCCATCTCTAGTTAATAACTATTGAGATATGGTAGACTAGGTACTCAACCCGTTTAATAGAAATATGATATTAAGTAAATTAAACATTAATTGCAAATTGAACGATAAAAAATAATAATTATCATGCAGGTGTAATATTAAAATTAAAGGTCTACCAACCTACCCAGTTAATTAACCATTCTACCCTTTTTTTCATTTGGCTAACTTGCCTGAAACCAGAGACAATGAGCCAGAGTCTTTGCCATCATTTGCCTTAACCAAGCGTATAATATTCTGTATCTAAAAGTATTCATAATTCTTATTTTTCTAGATAATAATATTACTATCTTGTTAATAAAATAAATGAATATTTTCTAAAAAAATATCCAAACCCTGTCATTAATCATTTAATATCTCTATACTCTATGAAATTTACCGTTGACTTCTTTCATTTTCTTCATCCTTTTTTTGGCATTTTGCTTATGGTGATATGTCAAATTCCAAACTAAAACTTGTCTGGGACAATTCATGTTGGTTCTTATTATATCTTTTTTCTTTATAATATTTACGGTATTCCTTATAGTAAATGTAGTTCTTGTGTGAAATTTATATGTGATTTATGTAAAGTGCCAAATTGATGTCTCGTTATTATTTGTATTATGAATCAGGTTGATCAAAATATAAACAAAGATATGTTTGATTCTGATCTGATCGACGTGGAATCTTTGGATTATTCCGATGATCAGACGTGGTAAGTACCTTAAAAGAGTATTTATGTAAGAGAATTGGTCACAGTTAATTGGTAGCGACCGTTTACGGGGTCATGCATGTCTTGTGTCCGGTCGTCACTCGTAATGTCAGTATCTTTGGCGAAGTCGATAGCTATTTCGCCTGTTCCAATTAATCGTTAAGTTATTTATTTCCAGTCTGACCACTCTAACCAGTATTTTAACATAGCCACCTTGCACAGGTACTAGAGTCTAAGTCTTTGCTAACTAGATGATTCACCTTCACTCAGGTGTTTTTATGTTTTGTTTATGAATGCTGTACTCTTCTTGAAGACAGTACCGAATGTTTTATTTGGCTTATTTGTGATACAACATAAAAATTCCTGCTAAAGACATGGCATTCTAAATTTGTATTAGACCTCTACCTACTCAGTTGTCTGTACCACACCTACACTAGGCCAGTTATTGATGTATTGTAGTAACTTGCCTTTAAACTTCGAATTATTTCTATATTTGAAATCAAACAGAACTATTTTATACAAGTTAAGTTATATTATTGAGACAACTGTATTTGTTTTTATTAATCCACATGTTGTTTCATCTACCCACAATAATAAAAAGTGATATACAGAAATGTTTCTTTCTAATTCATTTTGTATAGAATAAGATTATGTTTTTTCTTCTTTTTGTGCTTTTCTTTTTAATCAGTGTTACATGAAACCAAATGCAGTAAATTATCAGATTGATAAGATAGTGTTTATTGTGTAGATTAAGTTGACATAAATTGCACTTGTTTTGCTGTATTGATTATGATAAGTATTGTGATAAAGATCACCCACTCAAATAATTATTAAGTGTGTCATATAGAAGATATTCTATTAATCTTAAGTCCAGATTCTGGACTATTATTTAGGTACTTTGTTTATTACTGGTATATGTGGTATAAGGCTTCAAAAAGTGTTTAATATTTATGTTTACATAAATAAACAATGCCAATTATTGAATCATGTAATAGCAAAATTCAATTAGATACATATAATTCTTGCTAGTAATGTAACCTGATATTGTTTTGAAAAATAGTTTTAATTCTTAAAGTATGCAGGCTAGGTTTGCATTTTATTGTTAGATCTATTTATACTCAGCAGTAGGTATAGTTAGGCTGAGGTTGATGCATAAGCATAAGCTAACATCATCCTAATACATTTATGAACACTGTGTTGCAAATCTCATAATTTAAACAACTGTTAAAAATATAGTTAACATATATTTCCTTGTAACCAGGTTATACACAGTCCCTGAAGACTCAGGCCAGAACGTTGACATAGTGGACTGGAACCTATCCTGTGACTGGCCCATCAATGAGGACAATGATTACCTTAAAATGGAAAAACAACTTTACACAGTCCTTGACAACATACTCAAAAGTAAGTAACTTATGATTTTAAGTCTGATATGTATAGAGATTTAACAGTTTCCTTCATTGCTAGGACAGTGTGTCAAGTAGTGAGAGAATCAGTGGTGGGTCCAGCGAATGGTAAAAGGCTTGCAATTTTTTATTTAGGATTTAAATGTTACAAAATTGTTTTCCTTTACCCTTACAAGGGAGAACACCTGTGCCTATTCTCTATTACAGGCTTAGTGTTATGTATATTGATATTACTGTATCTGAATATTCTGAATGCTGATACACATGTTACATCATTGACTAAAATAGAACTTAACATGTGTGAATTTAAACATGTTGTGACCTGTCTATGGATTTGTTTATAAATTGTAGTCCATCTTAATATTAATAATGTAGTAGTTTCAATGTATCAAATGTCAATAAATTGTACAAGTAAATTAAATTATAATTTCTGACTATTGAACTAATGTCATATAGGTGATTTTTTGTATGATAGACATTGGACCTCTATACATTCACTACAAAAATTAATCAGTCTTGTCCTAAAATTATCCCATTAATCTTAAAATATAGCTACTTCTTGAGTATTTCCACAGCCTTATCAAAATTTAGATTGTTTTATCTTGGATGAACGTATAATTTGTTTTAAAGATAAGACACTGGGTTGCTTGTGATTATGATAATATTGATCATTTATGTCTACATAAATATATTAGCGGCGATTGCATATCGTGAAGGTTTAGGCAAAGTTATTCGGTTATAATTATAACCAGACATTTGGCAAGAGATGTCCATAGAAGGGCCCAAGGGCCATACAACTTGAGTAGTTATTTATGCTATCAGGAACTATTGAAGACCTCTTTGTTGCTGAGATAATACCATTATAAAATTCTTATGACTGTCTTAGCTTTGAATATCTCGGTATCTCGGGTGTGCTTAGAATGTGCATAACACAGGAATGATTGTCTATTAATTGAATCAAACTACTATTATGCTCTCCATGATATAATAATTATGAAATAGCCATTGTGAAGCTATATCTGTTTTATAGGCCCACTAATTATTGCATGTATTGCAAATATACTAAGTTATATAATCCCACACATACATTAAATATGAATGTTAGCTAAATATAGGTATAAATTGTTTAATTAAATTGAGTAATAACGCAGTTAGTTTCCTCTGCATTAGTCATACAGGTAATAATAATTTAAATATGGGTTTTCATAGACTATTTCGTGGTTCATAAGAAGGTAGTATTTTGTGGTATATTTATTCCAAGTTTCATCACTTGAGTTGTCAGAGATTATTCTTCTTCATCAGTAAGGTCTAAAGGTGCTTCTTCTACCACTTGATCAGCCTCGACGATCTAGACTCGGTGAAAAAGTACTTTAAGTTCGTTTTAAAGTGTATGACATATTTAAATAGCTCCTCTCAGTGTAGGTACTGGTCCTTTTACTTGGATAACGTGTCAAAACATCATCAATCCATGTTAAACGAAGATTACCATTATTCTGAACAATTTGCAGAAATTATTACAATTGACAATTATGTATTCACATTATGAATTCCATTAATACACGTCTGAGGTGTGCTACTAAATAAATTCAGTTTGTGTACACTGTGTGCATGAAGATATGAATTAAATTACATAATCAGCTGTGTAATTATCATATTTGAACGAATTAATACGTACTTGGACGCGCTTATTTCCTTATTTCATTTTTTTACTGATAACAGCTGACATTATTTGGGTACATTCAAACTTTTATATATATACAAATACAATTCACGTCTATTTCATATTGAGGTAAAATCGACTCGTTTCGGATAGGTACTTCTCAGTTTGCGGGGGGGGGGGGGGGGGGGACCTGCATATGCCACCCGTTCCTTAAGGGGATAGCGACTGGGGAGTGGAATTTCTACCTCACTAAAACCACCCGATGGTCACCATCTGCATGAGCAAGGTAGGTCTCGGGACCTCTAAACAGACCAACTCCGGAACCTCCTCGTGTAATGAAGTACTCCTTACCTGGCCTTTCTCAAAATATTTGATCAGGTTATGTTTGCCGAGGTCTTCTTCTTCTACCTCTTTTATTGACACCCACCTTTTATACTTGCTTAGGTTTTTTCTTCAATTTGCGATCATCTATTTGGTACCTGCCTTTAAATCACAGTGTCGTTTTTAGTCGGACAAGATGTTTTTGTGTTTTCTGTACGCAAATCTCATCAGCAGCCCGGTTTGTAATTCTCGGCCGATAAAATGGTAGCAGGGTTTCCTACAATTACATAAAGCTTAAATTATCTTTTCTTTCAGGAGGTTGTAGCTATAAAGATATCGCGCTCTGTGATGTTATGCAAAGCTTGTTGAGGTCAGCTCTTGTATAGGTGACAGTTTTTAAAAGTTGATAGATCTCTCTCCATTCTTTCAAGATTCTATATGTCTACATTCATTCTAGATAATGTCTAGATTACTAGTCCATATAATATATATATTTACGGACACATTTGTGCGCTATTCCTTGTCAGGAATAAAATGCTATGTTGTAGAGTTACTGCAAAAGGAAGTTTATCACTCCAGCCGGTAGCTAACTACGGCTTTATATTGAATGTTGCCACTGTAATTTGAAGACTCAGGTCGTTAACAAGGTCGTAGATCGTTCGTATAGTATAGCAAGCTGATTTGATGATTAGGAGAGGTTAATTAAAAAATTAGTATGGCTCTTTCGTAGACACACAAGTGAGTAAATGATTTTGTAGGTCGGCATACCATTCGTGAAGTTAGACGTATATTGAAAGAAAATACTATTGGACTGAATTTTTTTTAATATTACTTGCATTTTACCTAGGACATCACTGACTGAGTGATGTGATGATATAAAAGTGATATCACATCGCTACAGTTACTCCCTTGAAACTGAATTGTAATTAAAATATAATCAAGCAAATGGAGTTCATCCACCAATCGTAAAACAAAGGATGTAAACAATTGGTAGCTGATCTAATGACACTCGACACGGCTCATGGGTTAACTACAAAGATCTGATATCATGATGCGTACCGACTACCTACCGAGACCTATTCCATAAAAATTGACATTAAATAACATAATTTAGACCTTCCCTCTTTTAAAATGCATTGTCTTTTTGTGCTAAGGAACTGGTACGTAGAACGATCCTTTAAATGGTCACATGTTACTTAATAAGTAGCAATAGCAATATAGTAGGACTGAATAGCTAATAGGTACAGGTTTTTGTTATCAATAAACTGCCATCAGATTTGGAAATCTGTGCAGTCTTCACGGTGATGTGTGTTCATCAGGTGTATTGTCTGATGATGATGACAAGAGTTTATAAGGAGCCTTATCTATATTGATCACACAAGTTGAAATAGTTATGTTAATTTTCTCAGCTGTTTCGGATTACACCTAACATAACTTTAAAGGTTGAGTTTCCTAAACACTTTTATGTGGTAATACAATTTTTGTCAACCCTAAAGTAAGGTCCATTCGCGAACATAAACCCTCAACGACGATGGCAGTAATATAATACCCAGTTTATTATACCGGCGAGCCAATGAGATAGTGTCAAATTTCGCGTTTGGATTTCGCGTGCGTCAATTATACCGAATGCTTCGTCTGTAAAGATTGAGATTTACTCACCAGTAATATGCTAAAGGATTTTTAAGAAATAACTGCATTTAGTTTATGATGGAGTCATATCAGCGCTTTCGATCAAATGTTGCGAAGGTATACTCAAAATGTTGTGGATAGCTAGAATGTAGAAAATTCTCCTCATTTTTGTGGATCCTGTAATATGAGGATCATATTGCTTAAAATTATAGTAAATTAACTGTGCTAACCAATTTTGGTCGATGCCGAGCAGTGAGCATGATTTTCGGTCTTTCTCGATGTGTAGAATCAATTAATCTTACTATAAATATATAACACATATATTTACGTGTTCTTGACCTATAAGTCTATATTTACTGAGCTTACTTAAGGCACAACTTGCCATTTCATCCTAAGGAATAGATATCACGTCAAGCACCGATACAAAACGGACTTCAATCAACCATGATTCGACAAGAATAAAACTGTCTACAAAAACAAATACACCTAATAGGTACAGCCAAACTCTTAAACAACTTGTAACTTAAGCGAAGTTTTCGAAGTTAACATCATCGTAAAAGTCACAAGTCGCAGCCTAAAGTTTGAAACGGTAAACAATTTCATTTCGTATTTGGTATACTCTAGTCTACTGATACACTTACGCACATAGATAATTCCAGTACCGTTCAATGTCACTACAGCAATCATCCAATTATATTATGATCACTTTGTTGCTTTAGATCTGTCACGGGAAAATGCACTTTATGTGCTGGTTTTTACATGCATTTTCGTAACATGTGTCGTAAATCGGTTTTGCACAGGAAAACAGTGTCAAAATCTATTGACATTGCATTTGCAAGTTTGTTTATACCAAACCTGTAGCTTACTTAGTATTAGCGGATTTTATATGGTACACAGATTAAGGTTTCAAAAGGTTATTTAGTTTATTTAAATAATAGGTTCTTAAGCAGTAGCCAATACAGTGCCTGTTTCTTTCTGACTGCTTTTATAATTCGGTGCACGTTAACAGATTGGGGACATCGTCGACCAGAAAAGGTCTATGAACGTCTTCACGAACCCGGAACACTTGGCACAAGAGACATAAACAGAGACAAATATTAGGTCAAATTCGACAACGCTTTTTCTCTTTTTGGATTCTGAAGAAAGATTCTTATGCATCGCGTTTACACCGGTTTTCCAAGTCGATACAATTATTCGTCATTTATATTAAAATTTGGATCCTTAGATTCAATATATAAATTTAGGTTTTATATGTAAATATAAAAAGCAGTAAGGTTGATACCAAATTTTGGATAGGTCATTGATATTAGGTAGAAGCCCTTAGGGCCTTTACTTGAAACGACTATGGAATGTCGCGAGTAGGCGTGATATCATGCCAACTTTGGCGTTTGTGCAAAAAAAAACAACTTTTCCTCATTCCCAATTCAATTTAAAATGTTTTGGATTACTCTAAATTATTGTTTGATTTTAACGGCTTGCTTTCTATAATATTACTTAAACCTCGATGTCGTACGAGACATTACAGAGAAATCCGCAACGGAAACAAAAAGTTTTCTACCGCCAGTTTCCTATTAGAGGCGAGACGACGCAAAAACACGGATTCCAAGTTAATTGATAAATTGATACCGCAGGAAGTAATAATGTAGGAGCCAGTTGCTCGATTTCCCATAATAGATGCGTCCTCATATATACCTTCACTTATCTAGCGATGTCTGTAGGTTGAGATAAATAGACTAGACTTTATAATTAACTCACATGTTTACCTACCTGATAGCTAGATGTATAAATAGGTCAGTTCTGTTTGTGTATTCGTACTGTCGTGCAATACAAGCATGTAACATGTTAGCGAATGCATCCTTTTTTGGTGACAAGTCTGTTTTAATGTGCTGATTGATATGAACGTCTCCTTTAACAATTTCCAAAGTTGCATCGGCGTTTGTTGGTGGGCAATGGCTGAAGATTAAATTGTCATGAATTGTCAGTTATTATTCATCATCGTTGAGCCTGCTAGACCTTGGCAACTGCTAGGTACAGAGATATTCCTTTTCATATGTCCATCAGTTCGTGTTCCTGTTCACTTCCTTGAGTCCTTTATTACGTTTGTCAGTTCTGTGAATTGAGCCACGAAGCCTCTAGTTTAGGTTTCTATTGTTACATCGATGATAACGCGAATTCTACGTCATTTCCAGAGAATGAAAATCAATTTGTGCTGCTAATAATATAGCGTCATTTTCCAAGTATGCTATTAAAGGGTCGTATACCTATTATAACCTAATTTATCAATACTTTCATGAATTTGCAATCTTCTACTTCCCACACAATATTGACTCTGGGCTAGATAGTTACACAATTCGTGGATTTATTATGGCTTGACTATACTGGTTTAGTCACTTAGACCTAACGATAAACTAGACTATTAAAATAATCGATTCTTGAGTTAAGAATCAAGGTTATTTTCGTAACTTAAAAAGCAAAACTAGGCCTAAAAAGCAACTAAATACTTATCAAAGTTTCTAAACAGACTCCTATTTTAACTATAGCTAATTAAGTAGGATATTTGCATACACAATCTCCAGCCTCTATCCATCGTGAGTATGGTAACGAAAACGGTCCATATAACAATGATATTGCGACCCACACATCAATTAATATTCGAAACTTGTACGATAAAAGTTTCACTTTCTATGCATATGCGATCAAGATCAATTGATGTCGTTTATTGAAGACGCTTAATGCATAAGTGCAATATAATATATGTTATAACATACCTGCTTGTGTGTTCATAAGATTCTTCTTCCCATGGCGTGTCTTTGCGAAAATCCAGTTTATTGCAATTATAAAAATGCAATTCTACGAAATTTTCCATCATAGGTATATGTATGTCTCTATTATATGAACAGGACGGTATTCTCTAAAAGATAGCTGACAGCAGTATGCTGTGACTTATAACCCACTCATTTTTTTTCATATTATAGGTATATGTATTCTAAGTCCCATCTACTGTAAGTCGTATTTAATCTGGGATAGTTCCAAAATTTTAGACCGAGGATAATACATTATTTCTTTACTGTAACATAAATCCATAAAAGATCTCGAAATAATTAATTCTCTATAAGGATGTTACCGCTATAAGCTTTCTTCCACCTTTCCTAGATCAAATTTAAGGAGTGCTCACATTAGCAGTTCTTTCACGCATTCCTGTCATAACATTGTAACAGCTGTCACAGCTATTTCCTGACCACGTACACTCTTGCACACCGAATGCAAATTGTCCACCAATTAAATACGTTTCTATGACTCTAGTGCGTTGCGAACTGAATTTCGACGCTTTTATTTTGTAGCCACTTAACGCCAAATGCAAATCAAGCAAAAAGTAACCTTAAGTATATAGATTTAAGTTTATAATTGTTTGGTATATGACACCTTATGAATACTAAGCTTTGAGATATGATTGTTAATGGGTTTGTTGAACTTCTTACTCAGATAACTTCCGCGTTAATCTGATCATCTATCAATTGGTTATCCTTAATATCCAATCTGGTCAGTCCTTTGAAGGTAGCTGTGTCTCTGCCCATCTTAACCACAATTTGTCTAGAACATGTTAATTCAATTTTTACACACTATTGTTAAGTGAATGAATGCAAGACATACTTATTTGTAGCCCGTAGTCATTGTATCACCGCTTTCATAACCTTTGTTCTATGTTACTCGCTTATAGTGAATGGACGGTATAAGATAATACATAAGGAATGATAGTAACTGTAATACAGAAGACTAGTGATATTCTATAACATTCCTGTTCTATGATGAAATGTGTGTCGAATGGGATTTTATAGACACGAATCACACACACTTATTTATGTACTAGATGTGCCCGCGACTCCGTCCGCGTGGAAATTCGGAAACAGCAAAAGTATTTTTAAATTGTTTTCAATATATTAGCTAAGTTTGAGCGAATTCGATTTAGTAGTTTTTACACCATGCCGTAATATTTTATTACATGTATAGCTGTTGCCCGCGACTTCGTCCGCGTGTATTTCGGATAAAAGACCAGTAGTAAATTGAATCGCCGTGTGGTATCCGGCCTAGAATTGACCACCCCCTTTCCTCCCGTGGGTGTCGTAAGAGGCGACTAAGGGAAAATTCAGAAGATGGGCAGCAGCGTCTTCTGTAACTCCACCACCAATACTGCGATCCCCAAGCCGCTTGCCAAGCGTGGGGATTATGGCAAACCCCCCCGCTTAAACGGGGAGGCCTATGTTCAACAGTGGACGTCTTCGGCTGATGATGAGGAGTAAATTGAACTTTTAACAGAAAAAAATACCTACCAGGCAGGCTTTTTGAAGTAGGTTAAAAATCTTTAAACCACTTATTTAACTAAGAATACTTTCCGGTATTTAAAAAAAACCGCAAAAATTGAACGGTAATTACGGAAGTTACAGAAAGTCTATTGAAAATAATATATAACTGAAGAAGAGAACATAAATAAATCCGTTTTGTGCGTTTCTGAGTTCCTGTACATTGAAACTACTGTAGAAAAAAAAATGCCAAGGATAAAAGACAACCGTGACGACCTGATTGGCGCAGTGTAGCCACTGCGCCAATTTTTTTTGAGCGCGAGCGATTGGTTGTGGGTTCGATTCCCGCAAAAAAACGTGTGATCCGTAGATGTTTGTCCAAAAAAAAACTAAACAAACTAATTATTATTATTATTTAATAATACCTACTTTAAACTTATATCTAAAAACTACGTATCTGTATTTTTAAAATCTAACGTGCGCTTATTCCAAGGAACTTAATGCACTGATAGCCGAGTGGTATGACCGTTAGACTGTTAAGTCAGATGTCGCAAGTTCAAATCCCGGCACACACTAATGTCTTTTCGAAGTCATGTGCTTACTATAATATTACATATAGCGGGTGCAACCAATGCTGCTTATAGAAATCTTGTCAAACTACCCTCCATGCACGCTCCGGATTGTCGTGTGTTGAGACACTTTGAAGAAATGCCTAACGATCAAACACGTTATTGTGGCTAATTTATAAAAGATAGATATATACTATTGAAGACTTTTTTGTAGATCTTTTGGAGACCATCATCTTTGTAATACATACTTTTGGTGTATGATCAACGAATGCGAGGATAAGAGCTCGAAAGCGCATTTTCATCCGACTTGCTTCAAATTTATCATTACTGCTCAGCTCCTATGTGTTTTAGCGTTATGTTATATAGCCTATAACCTGCCCAGGAGTATGGACTACAATCGTACCAAGTTTGGTTAAAATCCCTTCAGTAGTTTTTGACCCATGCGTGCACATACAGACAGACAGACAGACAGACAGACAGACGGACAGACAGACAGACAGACAAAAAATTTACTGATTGCATTTTTGGCATCAGTATCGAACACCAGTCATCCTCCAATAATAATTTTGAATATATATTCCATGTACAGAATTGACCTCTCTACAGTTTTATTATAAGTATAGATAAAAAAATATTCCGTCTCGAAATCGACGTTGAATTTAACAACAAATAGATATAATGTTAAAAATGTGTCACGAAATCTAAAATAACATTTCTGTTTCAGATGAAATTTTCTCGATGCCAGACAAACACAAATTCGATTCGCGAACCTACGTGAAGCCGAAGAAACGAATGCAGAGGCCGAGCATCCAAAACATAGTTGAAGTTCCATCGAATCCTTCCTCGCTGACGCCCAGCCTGTTGCTCAACTCTATAAACCCTCTCAACCAGTCGGCCAACCAGTCCGCGAATAAGTATCTGACGTATAACAAATATAACAACCCGTTGGGACAGATAAGTCCGATGTTGAGGCTGAAGACGTTTAATGTGGATACCAATTCCGAGAACAGTACTGTGATAAAAGAGTACGCGATGAAAAGAAGGAGCTTGGTGCAAGATGAGGATCCGCAGGTGAGTTAATTGAGAATAGAATATAGGTCCCACATCATCGTTTCATCTTACAACACGGTCGGTCTGCCATGCATTTAAATGTAAAAAAAATAAAAATACACGGTGTGACTCTGGTTGCTCTTTGCAACACAACATGGCCTATTTCCATGTGACAGCTCAAGTCGATACGAAAAAGTACACGATTTGTAGTAAGAAATGTAAAGCTGAGAGCAGTTATGTTCTGTAACTGTATTCGTCTCGTAAAATTACTGTAGCCTTGTTTAATAAGTCTCTTAACTTGGAATACAGTATTAAGAAAAGGCAGTAAGGATATTTCAAAAATATTGATATCAATAAACTTAAAACAAGAGGGACAACATCTATTGAGTAATTTAGTAATAGTTTTTTTAGTGATTGGAAATTATTTTTGTCTAAGTGCATTAGAAGTGCTCGTACGTGGGCGAATAAGCACTATTAAATTCGCTTTTAATGGCTAAAAATTGTTGTAACGTAACTTATTGTGTTGTTGTTCTCTTGGCCTTATAGCTTGGAGTGGTTTGTAATTTGTGGTTAGTTTAACATTTGAAGTTAACTGCTCGGTCATAAAAAGATAGTAAACGAAAACCATAAAATTCGTTGTACACTGTAAACATTAAAGTACTCTGTATTACCTAACTATGCACAGAACTTGGCCATAGAAAAACATTTAACACTTTTGACAATAACATTGTAAAATTATAAAAAAATCTTATCTGCTAAAATGGATCTTCAATGGATTCAAATACCATTTCTTTGCAAAACGAAACCTATAAAAAAAACATTGTAAAACTAAAGCTTGCCCGAAGAAAGATTTAAATCTGTTCACGCAAACTGCTGATGGATAATTCCAGTCTATACAACTACTAACTCCTAAAGTTTTTCAATCATAATATCGACACGATCAATCTTTTATACGTCCCATCTAGTCTCAAGTTTGTTAATGCTACCAAACTTCAAACTCAAACGCATCAGCTTCAAATACAATGAAATCCTCTTTTCGGACGACTTTATGAACTAATCTACTAGTAATATCATGCTTTGTTTAGGCACTCATTTTGGTCGCTGTAAGCACAACAGAGGACTATAACCGAATAATCAAACGTGTCTTATGACGTGAGGTGCCTCCATACATTTTACTTTATTAGTAACTTGTGCATAACTAGTCATTTCATATAAGAGTTACAGTACAAGCCACAAACAAGCACATTGAAGTGACCACGTATTGGTCAAAACTTATTGGCACAAAAAAGTAGCAATCTATACTCTATCGATAAATATATTTCTTGATACTCATAACGGCATTTATACAAAACTGGTCTTCATTTTGTGCAACCTCGATGGTCCACCATATGTCCGTGACACTGAACTTGCATAATAAATGAGATCACGGCTGTTTTTAAATCCTCGTAAACTCTAACGACAGGTTTAAAATGCAGGTTAAACCTGTACGTATTCATGGAATAAGTTAGAAGCGACGTGTCCTCGGAAATTGAGCATGAATCAAGTATGAATATCGTGCGTTTGTAAAGACCACGCTATTGTACTTTTGGCTTGAATATTTGACATTGTAATTAACAAATATATCATAGGTAAAGTAGGGGTATTAATACAAAGCTGGATTTTCATGATGCCTTCTTCTGTTCGTGCTTTGATTTAAAAAAATATTCACTAAGTGAGAGTTGTTGTGATCACGCATATTCACAGAATCAATCTTTTTAATATCTAGGATAGAATTGAATCCATAGAACAAAGCTGCATCTATAAAAACTCCTATTGAATATTCCACTGTTTCATGCCTTTAATCCGATGACCGTATTTAATGTACTTGTTTCACGCCTGATTTGGAGTGACTGCGCCGGCCCATCAGCTTAAAATAGATTAAAAGTGTTCTACGATTTTATAGAAATAAATCAATCTGAAATCAACTCATCTAACATTATTTATATTATTGTTATACGCTTTTTGTCAGTACACGGAATTGTCAAAAGTCTAGAATAAGTAAAGGGTAAAGTAGGTCAAATTGTATCTTAGTATTTACTAGCGGCCCGCTCCGGCTTCGCACGGGTATAAAATAAATATTATAAGTATTTCTCCACTATTTAATGCATGCTATTATACATATAAACCTACCTCTTCAATCACTCTATCTATTAAAAAATACCGCATCGAAATCCGTTGCGTAGTTTTAAAGATTTAAGCATACATAGGGATATAGGGACAGAGAAAGCGACTTTGTTTTATACTATGTAGTGATGATAAACAGAGTTTCTATCGCTATTTTTAAGTATACAATTAAAGAAATTGATCGGCCTTAATGCCTTCACGTAACATACTATTCTATTAAAAACAACATTATTTCGGTAGTAGGTACTAGGCATCTAAATTAGCAAATGTCAATTAACACAATTAAAAAGTGTTCGATACAGATGACTTCACACAGCATCGCTTGCAAAACATTGATAGTGTCAAGCACGTATTGTTGCTGAAGTTAATCGATGTCGTAATAAAACACCGGCAGCATTGACTCACTGTGTAGTGTATATGCCTGGATACAGCTGCGCAAATAGACCAAGTGTTATGGAACTGTACGTGATCAAAAGTTATAAGTTATTGTATCGAAATGATCTAGAATTTTCAATCCTTATCATAGAGATTGGTCTCAAATTTAATATTAGAATTTCTCATTTCTGCCTATGAAGGATTTAAGGGGGTGTGATGTGTGGCTGAAGGTTTAAAAAATCATGTTACGTACTTTTGGGTTTCGAAGATATAATTGCCTGTACCGTTCCTACCTACCGACATGACTTTGAAGAATTTATCTTCGAAAAATTAGCTAAATAAAAATCTTCACGCCTGTCCTCCATGTCATTCCATGTATGGGCGATACCGAGCCATATTTTGTTAGGCGCTATTCTCGCTGTAACAAATATTTGTCTAGGCGTTAAAGCATGTGTCTTATAGGTCCTCAAACGACAAGGCCGTAACTTGGAAAGAGCGTCATACATGTAATCGTTTTCATGAAAGTATTTCTAATCTTGCGAACATTTATCTGAAACTCCCATTTTGCATCCAACAAGTATTGTATAGAAAAGTAACACGTCTATACAGCATATACGGGTTCACATAGCTACGATTTTTTTGCAAGCCTATACACAAGCTTAATGCCTCGGGTTACAAAGGCTATTTATAATCCCAGAAATGCACTTAAAATCACAAGTGACAAATAGTAGTCAATACAAAAAGTTATACATATATTACGATCAACTTACAAATAAATCTTATACAAGAAAATCGTATTAATGTGGTCTTGCTATGTATTTGTAATGAGGATAATGTCATTCAGAGAAGGTAATAAACCACTCCTATTAAGTCAGTCCTAACTTGCACGTGATACAGGTATATACGAGTATGTACGTTCGCTTGGAAAGCTCGTTAAACAACGGTCACCTTGCGAGGGCTTGAATAAGCGGTGACTGAATATCTAATAATGTGAAGTAAATAAACAGTAGCTTCATAGCTTTTTGAGAAGCTGAAAAGATGCCAAGAGAAAAGGCTCGTAGAACAAAGTTGACGCATTGTTCTATCACTACTTCACTATTAGGTATTACTAATTGCATTTGTCACAAATTACACTGCGACATCTTGCTTAAATTTTAATGGCATCGGTTTGAGTGCCAGCTGCGTTGTGTACAGTTGTAGTTGAAATTAGGTCTACATTTACGATCCGATGATGCTAATGTATAATTATAGAAATAAAACTGCAAAGTGCGAGTTAATAAGAATACATTCAAACAATAACACAAGTCTAATGACAACCTGGACAATGTACAGTGACATTGCTGTTTACGACTGTAATAACTTGGAAATAATAACCAAGTTAGTATATAACTGGCTTGTGTACCGCGGTCGATAGCCGCTGTATAATTAGGCTAGATACATTTTGTCCGTGCGGCCCACATACTACCAGTTTTATGGGTCCTATACACTACAGTATAAATGCTACAAGTTTCAGACGCTATTTGTGGCCAAGTTAGGTAGAATTTTTAAGCAGGACCAGTGAATGGCCATCCTGTGAAGTTAGAAGTAGTTGTGATCCTTCTATACCATTTATTCTTTCTTCACTGGTGGTTATTGCTTGCTTTCCGTTGGCACAATAAGACGGGCACTTAAATATGACAAACGGTCCTATACCTTGCACAGGGCTTTCAAAACCGGATTAAACTGAATGCTAGATATCAATAAATGAAGCAGGAACTGCTTTTACTCTTACTTGACGAAGTTGTTCACTGATAGTTTTAGTTAGCTAATAATTTAATTTATCAGTATAAAGTATATTTACTTTCACTATATTTATAACTATTTTGCTTTCACAAATCTGCTAAAAAGCGCTTAAAGCTTACAAAAATCAGACTTACTATAGACATTCTGATTCTGTCATCTATTATAGAATAAAGTTTTTGTGCGGTATACACAATTAGCGATCGAAGCCTGTTTATTGCGCAGTCCTATTATGAATTGTGACTATACTTCGTTAGACCCATAATGAAAGTGACAGTAACTAATATCAGCTATATTTATTGAAGCTGCGTTAGTTTAATCTTCCTTTTTGTAGAATCTAACAGTACCTCATCGTGATTGATGTAAACGTTCCTATGTTTTATTAGTAAGAATTTCTTCGAACATAATCTAACTAACTTGGCTTAAAAATTCGGATGTTCGAAATTTGAGTTGGTTATCTCTATGATAAATCTCTATGATATTTGGTAGTATAGTATTTGAGTTGGTTTTATAACTAAAGTTAATAATCCTTTGGAATCTTACCCATTAGGCATTTATAAAAAATATGTATTACCACTGTGTAAGATTTTAGGAGCAATTCTATAGAATCTTCAAGCTGATGTAGGAGCTATAAAAAGTATGTTAACTTTCTTATAATCCGTGTATATCATAAATATACTAAGAATCAGCTTCAATATCATAATCCTCAGCTGTATATATTTAGATCTATGAGGAGAAATTCCAATATAATAAAATGCATTCTCATGACGTAACCGTATGACGTCGGCAGATATCGTTTCGTGCGAAAATATCTTATAGCGGAAATAAAATTACGTAAGCTGAAGTGTGAACGGATCACAAATTGACGAAAAAATACGGTATCTCATATTATTTGTACTAGTCGTGTTTACTCACGTTGTCAAGGTTTTTATGCTTTCATAGTACTACGGCGATGTGTTATAAAAAATGTTAGGTCACTTTTTCGTATCAACTTGTGGTCGGCAACTTCAACTTCATTCATACTCGAATTTATTTGCAAGTCGTAGAATATCCGATTATAAAAATTTAGAATACCTAATTCTACACCCATTAAGTACTAACAAATACAATTAAAAACAAATAATGGTCGCAAAAGTTTAAGGCTAGAATTGAAAATTCAAAACGAGGGCTCAAAATTATCACACGAAGCTGATTCTTAATTCGTCAGTTCACTGTGGAAAAAGCACAATAAAATTATCTAATAGATCTTGAAGTTGAACATTTACTCAGAAAGTCACTATAAAACAGCCTTCAAAAGAAATCTCTCCCGTTTACGTATACGTGTTCCATTAATCATTACAGCTTGAAGACTTGGACGTGACCCTTGCGTCAGAGGTGTCTGGCCGCACGTCAATGGATCAGGCACCAACCAAGCCCATCAACATAGACCTGTCGCAGCCCGCCCACAACCTCCACAACACATTCAACAAGTGAGTATTCTTGAATCTCTCCCGCTACTTTTTCTTTGTCATCATCTAATAATAATAATTATAGAAATTGTTTTAATAATAATACCGCTACTTGCACTGTTTTGAGATAAAAATTTATTCTGTATCTATTTGTTTCTTTATGTGGAATCAAGTATATTCTATTCTCTCAGACGTAATGTTCTATAATATCTTAGAAATAATTAACAAAAGCGCAACCTTTTCCGAAGTCTCACTTGATGCTTGCTTTGTTCTACTCGTGTATAATGTAAGCGTCCTAAGCGTGAATTAATCCGAATACATGGTAGGTAATAGAAAACCTCTCGCGCGTAAATCGCAGCGGCCATATAAATAACACGGGTCGGTGCGATCAGGCGAAACATAACCCTAAGCCGTCTGAAACATTATAGGGTTGATATCGCTTCAGACCGTCGTAATTTCTCACACCGATTAAATCCTTTATGTAACGAAAACATAACATACATGTCTAATTATTCAAATGTACTATACTACTATATATAACTCGATGGAATACTGTTTATATATGGTTCTAAAGCGATTGGTCGAGTGCGTCTATTTAACATAGATACATAACGCTGCGCCATATTCTCGTGCTTATTGGCAAATCTAAGCGTATGATCTCCATAGTACAAATAAAACAAGTATAAATGATTAAAAAATGTGTTGATATGTAAACTGCAATCATCGTTTTACATTTTGACTGACTAGGCTCTTCATGGAGCTGTCTATTTTATTTACATTTGTTCTAGGATTATTTCCAGTGTAAAACCCGTTTACCATGTCAATCATTTTAATTTAATTGATTCAGTAAGAATAAAAACTAAGTTACTCTTTATAAGTAACTTGTGTTGTGTAACTGAATGATAAAAATACTTAGAGAGTAAATATTTACACAACTAATAGTGCGAATATTTTAATTATTGATTGGCTCATTACCCCTAATTAACCTACATTAACTACATAAAATTAAGTATTACAAAACAAGAGATTACGCCAATAAAGTATAACGTTCTTAATTGCAATGAACATTACATTTAATAACAAATAATATAACACGTGTGAAACAATCGTCTGCGATGAGTGTAGTGCTATATTATTAACTAGATGTGCCCGCGACTCCGTCCGCGTGGAAATTCGGAAACAGCAAAAGTATTTTTAATTTGTTTTTAATATATTAGCTAAGTTTGAGCGAATTCGATTTAGTAGTTTTTACGCCATGCCGTACTATTTTATTACATGTATAGCTGTTGCCCGCGACTTCGTCCGCGTGTATTTCGGATAAAACACCAGTAGTAAATTGAACTTTTAACAGAAAAAAATACCTACCAGGCAGGCTGTTTTAAGTAGGTTAAAAATCTTTAAACCACTTATTTAACTAAGAATACTTTCTGGTATTTAAAAAAACCGCAATAATTGAACGGTAATTACGGAAGTTACAGAAAGTCTATTGAAAATAATATATAACTGAAGAAGAGAACATAAATAAATCCGTTTTGTGCGTTTCTGAGTTCCTGTACATTGAAACTACTGTAGAAAAAAAAATGCCAAGGATAAAAGACAACCGTGACGACCTGATTGGCGCAGTGGCTAAGCGATTGGTTGTGGGTTCGATTCCCGCAAAAAAAGTGTGATCCGTAGATGTTTGTCCCGAGTCTGGAAGTGAAATTTCAAGTTTGTGAAACGCACCCACGATGTAGGAGAAATTCCTAGTGTGGGGCGACGTTTTAGAAACCTATACAATACAACCCATTTCTATTATTTTGGATATTTTGTCTGTTTGTCGGTTTATTCGTAATTAAGTTAAAATAGGGAATCATTGCAGTTGACTCTTATAAAAAATATTGTTATAAAACATACGACAACGACACGCTTGTATTCCGCGAAGGCGTAGGCAGAGGTGCACATATTGTACCTACTCCCACAATTTCGTCAGGTTTGGTGTAGATCCCAATGTATCAGACAAAGTAAAGTCCTACAGGCGGTTTAAACTCTGACACCAGGTTATTCATCGACCATACGATAAGAAGAAGATTCCAAAGAGTCAATAAGAACCACGTCTGTTCGCATTAACAGTGACAATGTGAGCGAAGGTGGCGCGTTTTCTTTTTTCGAAAATGTCTCTCGCAGTTAGCTCTGAGGGAGCTGTTACTGCTTAACCGGACAATAAGGTGGCGCGTGAATGCCCCCGCCTTTTTATAAATGCAGCGGATGGCCGTGTCGCGCGTTAAACTAAAATCAACCGTATAGCCGTACCCATACTGGCGCGGCGAGATTTGGAAGTTTTATTTCATCTATATCTTATATACCGATTTCTTTTTTTTTTATAAAATAGATATTAAAGTGTACTTTTTGAATATTGGAGTTTGATAACGATATATCTATGTGAAATACAATATATTTATATATTTTATTTTATTAATACACTTGAAGAAGTGCCTAACGATTAAACACGTTATTGTGGCTAATTTATAAAAGATAGATATATACTATTAAGGACTTTTTTGTAGATCTTTTAGAGACCATCATTTTTGTAATACATACTTTTGGTGTATGATCGACGTATGCGAGGATAAGAGCTCGAAAGCGCATTTTCATCCGACTTGCTTCAAATTTATCGTCACTGCTCAGCTCCTATATGTGTTAGCGTTATGTTATATAGCCTATAACCTGCCCAGGAGTATGGACTACAATCGTACCAAGTTTGGTTAAAATCCCTTCAGTGGTTTTTGACCCATGCGTGCACATACAGACAGACAGACAGACGGACAGACAGACAGACAGACCGACAAAAAATTTACTAATCGCATTTTTGGCATCAGTATCGATCACCAGTTATCCTCCAATCATAATTTTGAATATATATTCAATGTACAGAATTGACCTCTCTACAGTTTTATTATAAGTATAGATAATGGAGAAAAACAAAAGCTCTACTTCTTATTAGTTATCGTGCATGACGAAGCATTCACTGGTATAAGGAAAGGGAAAGTAGGAATAGGCGGATTGAAAGAAAGCGCGAAACGTTTTTTGTTTCAATAGAACTGGAAGACAAGTGAAGAGATTTAGTTACTTTTACTTTTGAATTGTTATGATTATTACTAAAGACTTATCAATTATGCTGTTTGTTTAGTAAGATAACTGTTTTATTGTCAATCTGTCCAAACAGTTAAACCCAATTACACCTCCTAATCTCAATCTGCGCATATTTAATTGATTTACCATCATAGGCATATTAAACGAGGACAATTCGTCTTTTAAGTTAACCACTTTTTAAGACTTGACATTCTTTGATATGCAAACGACAGTGACAGGTATAATTTAATAAATGGTTTAACATTGTCCACTATTCGCTGTAAGGGGGATTATATAAGACAGTATAGTTTGTGTTATAGAAGAAAGAAGAAATGCCCCACAGACATTACCATAGAGCATAGATCGTCTGTAATAGACGTACAGGCCAATGATGATGATAATAGTTTGAGTTTTAATATCATAAGCCTCTACCAGGCAGTTAGACATAAAATAGGATTTAATATGAATTTAAAACCAACGTTACGAATAGGCATTTAAATAATGCTATATCAGAAAGTAGTCTTGCTTAACATTAGCATAACATTTAACAATAACGTTTCGTAAGAATCTACTGATTATAATCGCATGCAAATTCCGAAATATATTAAACAGAGGTAAAGTTTGTAAGCTGGTATGTAAGTTTGAATGTAATGTGTTATTCTCCAAAACTATCTAACCCATTTTAATAAAATCCAGCCAATTTCACCAATATTTAGAATTTAATCCAGGGTGGACAACTGGACATAGGCTACTTTAATCCGAAAAGAGTCACGACAATTTTCTACACAAACGTAGTCGCGTGCTGACTCTAGACTTATGAATTAAAATTTATTTCATAATATGCTAAAGATAAGATAAAAATCATTTAATCAAAATAGACTTAAAAAGTACTTTTTGCACGTCAAATTACATCAAGACAGGCCCCAAAACGCCCACCCGTCACCGCTTCCTAGTGCTATAGCTGGGTAGAAGAAACAGCGCAATTAACTACCCAGCAGCACAATCTGTCTGCATTGTACTCATTTATATAATTTGAAGTTGATTTTGATTGCATCAGCTTCAGCTACATTTTGACTGGACTACATTCATTACTAAGTTCTGAATGGGGCTCTATTAATTTGTTGCATAATGCAGCCAGAAAGTATTTTTTACAATATAGTTTTGCTTGACTACGTGGCCCCTATTAACATTATTTAAAGATTTATACAGTAATCTGTTTTGTTTACGCTATAAAATCTTAGTTGAGCTCGAAACTTGTACTACGATTCCCGACTTCCCAGTCGATATTGACTACTTGCAGAAGTAAAAATTATTTCGCAAGATATAAATGTCGACTTGCCATAATAGGAACATAATTAATATTGTGACGCTAAACTAAAACGCTTTAAACTAATGAAATATCCGATATGCATATTAAATTCAGTCTTTAAGCGTACTGAACAGTACTCGACTGCATGGTACAATTTGATCAAACTGCATAATGTTTACCCAGGTGGATGTTCCGCTTATACCTCAATGTGGCGCATGCGCAAAGGAGGTGTTACGGTGTTACGTCCTCACAGAACCTGGCGCTGCACTGTTTTAGGTTATATAATGCTTGTTATAGTGTCGGGGGCGTCCGGTTGTTGTGAACATTGCTTCGACTTGACTTAGCGGTGGTGGGGTTTTGGAAAATTTGGTCTTCAGGTCTCGCTTTAACTGTACAAGCCAATTTGAAGTTACTTTGGTAACATACTAATTTCACGTCTATGCCTTCGAATTTTTTATTTTAGAATTATGACAGGCAGTCTTATTTCTAAAATAAACGTAATTGTTTATTTTATATGTTGGTTACCTTCTAAAACTTAGACTAGATATCATTGTATCCAAAGTGCCTCAATATTAACTTGAGCCTATATCACGTGTATTTCTGTTATTGTCAACACAGGGGCTGTTATTTACGCGTTAAACCAACAGTAAAAGGTTTCTTATCATATTCCAGAGGTCTCACAAACATGTTAAACGAGCGACCAAGTCTGAACATGTACCAGAGCGGAGAGTCCCTAATGCGCATGTCTCCGCCCAGCCTCGTGTCTTCCCTCCTCATGGAAAGTTCTGGAAACTTCAACGCGGAGTCTATGGATAGTCGGAAGTCCATGCCTTCACATAAGGACTCTGGTAATTCATTTGTTTATTTTACAACATTTTTGGCAAGTATTTTTTATCACTATCTTTTATCTATTTAGGCACTTGTGACGTATAAATATAATGTAGGTACACATGTTTTTGATTTCAAGGGTCTTTGTCCGCAAAACACTGATCCAAACTTTATCATTGTAAACCATAAACTGAAAGATAATTTAGTTGTAATCATCAAATTGTCTTCACGTATAACGAGCTTACTCTACGTCTAGGTAATAAGTAACGCAGTAATCATATTTCAACCATGGTCTATTTTACATATTACGCGTTCAGGGTAATTTTACGCAACCATCCGTCAAGTAATCGCCTCACTGAATACTGCAGTACGAACATAACCTGTATAAGGAAGTTAATTGTCGGTGTTATAAGCTATAGATACTCTGGTGGTTATGGCAATTATCCTTTACAATATGAAGTAAGCAATGAATAAATATATTGTAAATAAATTTGTGTTTGTGTGGTTGCAGGGCTACCACTGTCAGGCCGCGACAGCATTGACCCCATGATGACAAGCATGACCCTGAGCATCTTAGACGAGAAGGACATGAGCACGAGCTTCCTGTCGCAGACCACGTACCCAGACAACGACAGCTTCATCGACTCCCTCCCGCCCAGCCTCGTCAGCTCCGTCAACTCCTCCTACGTCATCTCCAACACCTCCAAACCAAAAGACAGTACAGACTCCAACATCTTCAGTTCAGCGACCTTCACGCACCTTGAACAGTCCGAAAAACTTCTCTCGGCGCGCCCTCGCTGCCAACTCTACAACAGCTTTACGAAACGTGAATCAGCCATACGGAACTCTGAAAGCTACACGAAGTCCCGCGAAGAAGCGTGCCAAATTGATACCGGTAAAATACTAAACGAAAATTCTGATAAGAAAGACTCACCGAAAACCGTGCCCAAACCAAACCCCGAAATGGCTGAAACGATAACCTTACACTACTCTAATAACAGGTTCAGAAGGGACAACGACGCTGAAAAAGAAAACTTTGAAAGTGACGACGCGTTCTACAAGGATATGGGGCTACAGAGGCCTGAAGACTTGGCGAGGAACAGCTTGAACGTGACTCTGGGCAAGCAGGAGTTAAATGAGATCATACAAGCTCGCCAGAAGCTGTCTCTGGCTAGGAAAGCTTTACCGACCGAACCGGAGAAGCCGTTGCCCAATCAGGTGGAGACTACTCCTATCAAAACTATACATTTACCGAATCAAACTATTACAGTGCCGAGACAAAGTATGGAGAACGCTTCAGAGCTACTGTCGAGGCGGAGAGTGCTGAACACGAATGGTTTCGATAAGCCCGAAGAGCCGACCAGAGACACTCCGAAGAGGTCGGCCACCTTCAAGAAAGTGTCGCCGAAAGCCAGTGCTATGGACACCACGGTTGTGTACTTGAAGTCGGACGAGAATCAAATCATTGACATTAATTCAGCAACGCTAAATCTAATAGATGTTGGTGAGAGAACACTACAGCAAGACGTGAGGGTGTGTATGATTATTATTTATTGTGACTTATTGTTCGAGTTTTTGTTTAACTCTTTGCAGGAACTTTAATTCTGTAATCAGCTATATTTTTACAAGGTGTTTCATTGATACCGTATAATGGTCTTTAAGATTACCCACCGATATACATCATTATCAGCCTATCTCAGTCCACTGCTGGCTATAGACCTCTTCTATGGCACGCCACTGAGCTCACCAATACACATACATTGACATTATTGTTTTTACACACATAATTCTTGAAACACCAACTTTGCATTATCTGTTAACATTTTATTTTTTCGTTTGGAAGTTCAGACTTTAGTCCAATTGACAGTAGTAATTATAATCGGTGGTGAAATGTTCATAGCATGGTTTAAATTCACAATATCGACCAGAGTATTAATTAGCCAATCAATAAAACGCAAGCTTATCATATGATCATTATTCATATCTGTCGCCGTGTGTTTTCCGGCCTAGAATACTAAGGAGAAAAGGGGGTGGCCCTTCTCCCCTTGGGTGTCGTAAGAGGCGACTAAAAGATATTTCCGGGGGAATGGGCAGCAGCGTTCCCCAGTGTAGGTATCGTTCACCATACTTTGGTTTCCAACCCGCCTGCCCAGCGTGGTGACTTGGCAAAACCCCCGATGATGAGTAGCCAAGGAAAACAGCCCCCAGTTCCCGGCCGCCCTGCTCTTTCAGGGAACTGGTAACGACTGGGTGGCGAAAACGGGAGAGTGGGTCAGCGGGCCTTGCGGTGTACCCTACGGGAGGCCTACGTCCAGCAGTGGACTGCAATAGGCTGATGTGATTATTCATATGATTCCACTGTTGGGTTACAGGAGTGGGGCTCTCAGGAGCGCGCGATGGTCGGGTCCAGCGAGAGTACGGACACCGGCACGTTCAGCTCGTCCAGCCCGCCCGACAGCGTGCCCGACACCGCGCCGCCGCGGGACCCGCGTGAGTACCGCCTGGGACTGGGGGGGATGACTTGCTTTCGCATCACGGCCTATAAAACGGTTGCTTTTGGAACATTTGCAAAGGGATTAAACACCGCACCGCGTTAACAAAGACCTCTCCACTTGATGTCAAATTAAATTAATATTATGGATTTCGATAGCAGGCATTGGTTATTCATTAACAAGATTTAATTTTAATTATTTAAATGGATTTCATTTGTCGTTAATTAGCCTTAAAGCTTAATCACTGGTATAAGGTAACAATTCCACATTGCAGGCCCGCAAATAGCCTCAACACCGCTAATGTCGCTACGGAAAGGATCCAAAAACGAACTGCTGGATTTGCACAACACGATATCGCCCATATACGATATGATAGACGATAAATCGTACACACTAACTAAGGTTCCGAGTACAAATTCGTCTGGTTTGGAGCGCACCTACGATATGCACAACACGACTATCATAAATAGCGCGACTATGGTGAAGAAGACGTCGGTCAAGAGGGATATTATGGCGGGGAAGGCCAGTCCCGAGAGGAAGATGCTGGCGCCCACTGTCCTGCAGAAACCACCTCCCACCAGGGTGCCTCCTACTAGCGCCGGTGAGTTAAAACGTCCATGCAAACCATACAGGATCAAAGTGTATATTATAATTTATTCATTTAATATTTAAGTCTTACTACACTGAATGTAATAAATTGTGAGTTTTGTAAGAGTGTAAGCTTAACATTTTTTTTAAGCTTAGACCGCCTATTTTAGATAAGCTGCACTATATTTTGGGCAACTTAAGTTGAACGGTTTAAGATAACACCTAATGCACAGATAATTACACAAATTCATAGTTGTTATTATTTTTTTGCAAAAAAAATTGGTTCCATTTTGCTAACAATGGGGTATGCGTACACTTAGTAACTATAATTGATTGGGCTTTTAAAAGACATACTTAAATAGTATTTTTGAATCTCCTTTTGCCCATCATTACATCGAGTGTTTTGTATGCTTGTCATGTTAGTCAGCGATGTGCAAAGTCGAGGTCCGAGCCCCGCAGGGGGCGAACTTGACACACTCGCTTAAAGTTTTGTAATTTTAGCCTTGGCTGGAGGCTCTTGGGTCTCGCCAAAAAGTCCGGTAAAGCATATAAAGCCTCCCTCGAGGCTGCCTGCGGCAGACCATTTATAAAAAAAAAAAAAAGTGTTTTGTATGCTATTCTGTT
This sequence comes from Abrostola tripartita, assembly GCA_905340225.1. Lineage (NCBI taxonomy): Eukaryota > Metazoa > Arthropoda > Insecta > Lepidoptera > Noctuidae > Abrostola > Abrostola tripartita. The sequence goes on from HG996504.1 coordinate 7,169,220, forward strand.
TGCAAATCTTGGCCCTCTTATCAGATATATGTACATCAGGTACAGGCAACACCATCTACAAATAAATTTTCATCATTATTTATTTGTAGATGTATGAAGTATTAAAAAATATCCTAAATATTCGTTCATTGTAACAATAAAACATACACGTCAATCTCATCGTTACCTTTTTATTTTTCTTCATGTTTTTATTTAATTTTAGCATCATACGGTTCTATGGTCCCACCGGCAGCATTGCCGAGGAAATCAAGCTTGCCATCATCAAAACTTAGACAGTACAGTTCACATAGAGAGCTTAGCAGGATACCAGGTAAGTAAACGAAACGTTTTAAGCAAGATGTGTTTCAATTTTTAATTATTTCGTTTGGGTCCATTGCAAAGGCGGTTTTTAGCTTTGAAACTGAATATTAATGGCATATTAATAATTAAGCTTTCTATAAATATGTGGGTTGAGTTCAATACGCAAAGCTTGTGATATAAAATTACACGGGTCAATAACTAATGGGGACTTAGGTAGCACATTATAAATTGTTACGAAACGTGTCTAGTATTTTAGTTTGGCATTGTTTAAATTTATATATTATCAAGAATGGAGAAGAAGAGCGAAAAATTAATTATTTATATATTATTACGAATAAATTTCAACCCATAGATGACAATAAGAAAAATAAATGCATATCTCTGTGAGCTTTCGGAAGTGTAGGACTTACTTCAACAAAACCAATTTCTTACTCTTTTGTCCTTCCAAAGGTTGTCTGGTAAAAATCGCTCAGGGGGAGGCGTCGTCGATAGGCGCAAAATCAATTAATTTAGGGTTTTTGTTCATCAATAAATTAAACCACGCGTGTTATGCCTCCTAGTTGTCGAGTATTCAGTCATTACTTTCCTAAGAAGTATTGTTGATCTGTGATGAACAAAAAACACTAAGTAATTGATTTTCGCGCTCCTCGACGGTGCATTTACTTTAAGGATGAGGTAAATAAGTTGTGTTACTATGGTTTACGTTGTAATGAAACGTGTTCTGTCCATCTTACTTCAGGAGGCTCTAATTAATGTCAGTGTGAAAGGACGAGCCACTTCAGGTTTTTAAATAAAAATTACACTTCTAGTGACAGCTAGCTTCTTAATTCAGATGCTTGGATTGAGCAGCCACCTTAACATTGAAATAACTAAATTTTTATTTTAAAATCTGAAGTGGCTCCTTCGTCCATACGGACATTCTATTATGTGGAGTAAGTAATAAGAGTGCGCCGGCGTGGTCACAGGCACGTCCGCGCCCGTGCTGGCGCCCCCGCGGGCGGCGGGCAGCGCGCGCAGCATGCTGCGGCGCGGCGTGTACGCCTCCAACCCCGCGCTCAGCCCCACCGCGCCGCACGCGCCGCACGCGCCGCACGCGCCGCAGCTCTCCCAGCCTGCGCAGCCCGCGCGCCCCGCCGAGCCCGCGCAGCCCGCCAGCCACCCGCCGCCCGTCGTCTCCGAGTCCTACACCATACACAGCTATCAGGTCTACATAACAATACCAGCCCGTTACTCTTCCACTATAGGGAATAAGACTACTTATTTTAAAAAGATTTTTTGAAGAAGTTGTGATTGTGAAATATTCTTACCTCCGGTTACGTATGATGAGTATATAAAAACATCCGTACATTCCACTACACCTATAACTAAATAATTTTGAACCGATTTAGTTACTTACATTTACTGAAAATTACAGAGAGCAGAAGACAGACATGCTAAGCCCGACATCCCCCCGACACCAGCGCTCGTGCGGCAGGGAACGGAAACTCTCCGCAGGGAACGCCCACATAGCCAACTGGTCGCGCCGAGAGATGTAAGTACAATTCTCATTTGTACTTTTACTTAGCATTTAAATTGTTCTTACTAACTCAAGCTAGTATTCAATTCTCCTATAGACAATTAGAGATACGGACTACATTAAAAATACGTAGTATTATATGATTATTATAACCTAAAAAATGGTTTCAAATCTTTATTAAAGATGTTCTATCTTTAATGAAGATTTAAGAATTGTTAAAATTGGAAATTGATAAAAATAATAATGAATAAAATAAACTTCAATAGACATATAATTATATCTATAAAGACCATTGGTGAGAATAGCAACATTTTTTTTTTTTTTGTTATTTTCATATAAGAATGTGAACAAAAAATTAATTCTTCAAACTTTTTTCATTTACATGTCTAATAATTATGTGGTGTTGGTAAAATAGCGTTAATAATAAAATTGTTTCAATGTTTTAATTGTGTCTAATTGGCTGTCATATCAATTGTGTTTAAAACGTGATTATTCATTTTGTTCATACATTACTCAACATGGACATACTAATCATAGGTTAACACGTTCAATGCGCGCAGTACATTTTATACGTGATATATAAGGGTATAAATAAATTCTTTGTCATCGTCATGAGTTTTGTTTTCTCCTAAAAACTTTCTTGTTCTGTGTGTCTTCTGAACTCAATTCTGCATTGGCTCTTTCTCGCAACACTGAAAGGTTGAGATAGATACAATAAAGGTCCCATAACCTTCGTCACCTAACATTCGCTCGTGAACCGCATTGAACGTAATAACCTGACTGCGGTCACAACGCACTAACGTCGTGACTAACTCACATGACGCAGCTCCGCGCGGCCGCGGCCTGCGGCGTGCCCGTCTCCATGCGCAACCATCACTTACCTGTGAGTGTCCACTATTATACAACGCACTTGTACACAGTGGCCCATGTGACCGTAACGTCGCTCGAATGCGAACAACGCAACGAACGAAATCGCGAACTTTGGATACATTTCATCGAAAGGCCAATGTAAACCTAAAACGCTATATTACATATTTTGACATCTGTCATTTATGCCGTTTACGATATCGAATCGACATCGGAACTATATTTACATGAAACCTTTTGGGTGATCAATGTGGCCAGTGTTTTACGTCGCGTCGTTTTTGTCACTGGCCGTTATGTACGAGTGGCACTATAATCGTTGTAGTTTGAAACTTGTAGCCGGTTATAGATACATGTCATGTGCTATACATAATGCTTTGACTAATATAATCAAAAACTCGGTTGGTCCTCTTCCACTTACTCAAAGCTCTTTCTATAGGCTACTTAGTACTAATGATGGTTACCCATAGTTTCTTTAGACTAATAGTCAAATATTTGTATATCTAAAACTATGTATGTGACATCCAAAAAGATATAGTTTATTAGTTAGATCAGCTTCTGGCGTAACCTTAGTCCTAAGCTTTTTCTAGCATCTTCATGTTTTCCTTTGGAGTTGAGTCAGTGTAGTTATAAAACGTTTACCTTTAATACCAATATTTGTTGCTGCCCCCTTACCATGAACTCTCAAAGCAGAGAGAGTGAGACGCCGCATTTCACTGCACGTAGCGGTGTCTTGCTTCCACATCTTCATAGTAAGGGGCTGGTCTCCTACTTTATTGATATTAAGTGCTGCTGGGTATGGACTAAGATACTAACATTAAAAAGTAAACATAGATGCTTTCTATTGACGTATTATCCTACTTCCTTTATGTTGTTTCCTCAAAGTACTCAGTAGTCTGTCTTCTCATTATGTTTATAATTCCATCTTTATCCCAAATCGAATGCGCTTTATATCCTTAGTTGAATTCTCAATATTCCTAACAATATTTTGGTACTTATTAATACAATTTTGGCTCCATAGACTAATCACTAAAAGTAGTTGAAGACTGAAAATTTTCCTAAATGTATGTTCGTTTTTCATACGTCACTGTACATATTATAACATTGCATGTAATAGGCTGGTAAGTAAAGACGTTTCCATCGATTCGATCGGCCTCTATAAAGCTGGGCCACCAACTCGACTCATAGGTGTACTCTATGCTATGAGTAATATCCATAGAATTGACTGAGCAATATCCTTATAAAATTAAGCATAAGGTATAAGGACAGACAGACAGACAGTTTTTTCAATAGGTATGCAGTTTCTATGGCTCTTTTAAGGCTACATGTGGATTATTTAAAATCCTAGAAAAAGACTACAGAAGGGAACCCCGTGATCGCATTATTTCTTTCATACTTGTATGCCTGTTTACTTTACGGCTTGATAATGCTTAGTCCATTCCTCATGTCAGGGTCTCCCATTTTTAATTCTTTTTTCATTTAGCGTGTTTCAAGTACCTCCGTAAAATAAAATAAATATATAGATAAAACTGCTTTAAAACTTTTGTTGTGGTTATATGTTTTTACAATTTTCGCGGTCTCCCTAGATTGTTTGGAGAACCCCCAGGGGTCCACGGGCCCTATGTTGGGAAACCCTGTATGTATAGTAGATGCCGGTGGACTAGGTGATACCTTAACCCTAACATATGCTAGCCTATTGACGTAGTATGTGCCCGCAGCCGCCGCCGCCGAGCCGGCCGTACTCGCTGGCGGGCGCGGCCTCCCTGCGGGGGGCGCGCCCCGCCTCCGGCCCGCCGCCCAAGCAAGCCACACGTGAGTACACTACTTGATAATACAAACTTTTATCATGTAACCTTATGGCGTTTGACATAACTGTCAGTCATATTCAATATTCATAGTTAAGGCCCAGGCCGCACTACGGTGAAACCGCCGTGATTTTTACCCGCATGTGACACAAGGAAATGAAAGCAACCGGCCGCACTTGGGGTTTTTTCCCCCGCGGCCGTTTGTATGAGTTTCCTTGTCACGAGGTTGAAAACCGAGGCGGTTTAACTGTAGTGCGGCCTGGGCCTAAGATAGGACAGCATCTGTCAGTTCAACTAGTGTAATATAAAGTTAATTATTAAAATGCATGAATTCCCCGCAGCTATCCCAGTGCTGGAGCAGCCGCGGCCCGCGTCGGGCAGCGAGGCGCGCGTGTCGGCGCTGCCGCGGCCCTCGCGCCTGCCCGCGCCGCGCCGCGGGCTACGGTAACCACACCCACGTGCCGCTGGCTTCTAGAACTCACATATTTAACCTTTATCATGCTTCATACAAAACATTAACAACATTAATAATATTAGACTATTTTAAATATGCATAATATTTTAAAAATCCTTCCTTCAAGGCATCCGCCGTGCTATTTTAATGACATCACTTCCGAAATCACTACTAAATCCGCGGTGAGACTCGACACTAGCGCATAGCAAGGTGACGTGCTAGATGAATTTCGAGATTATGTTAGTGTTTCAGAATAGCATAGCTGGTAAAATATGCTTTTTGATCTGCCGTTAACGTTAACCCTCTAAAAAACCACTAATTTAAATTTTAATCCACTCGTACTAACAATTAGTTATTATTCCACAGACCCCCTTCAGTATACTCGGTGGCGCCGACGGCGGACGTCGACCACTACTGACACTTAGCCTGTTGTGCCAACCTCCTGGGGAGAAGGCCATAGCGATATAACTAAATTAATACATAACATTAACTCGACTGATCAACAACAAACACGGTGTCTTTCAAATTTTGTACTGCGTAGAAATCCAGTTATTCAATTTTGGCTTTTACTAAAAATATTTTTAACAATTTTTGGTAATTTTTTACCGTCAGTATTAGACACTGATATCATAACATAATTATATTTAATATTGACCAATTGGACGTATGAGGCATTTTGGCACGTATTCGTAATGCGGAGACAATAAATTTGTAGCATTTTGTGAACATTGATACTTGAGATAATGTAAATTATTCACTATTTAAACTCACACTTTATCATAACAAAGTTGATTTCCAAACTTTGCGTTGCTAATACGCTGTTGTCTACGTTCATTTTCATATTATCACGTTGTATTAAATTTCGACATTCAAAATTTTTCATGTAAAAGTTTTGTTAATGTCTTTCATTGGGGGTGGGAAATTTTCTTTTCAGACGTGAAAAGTATAAACATTTCAACCTCTAACTGTTTTATATATCATTTCATATCTCATTAATCAATGCTCTCTCGCACCATCTCATTGTTAATGAAGCTCAAAATTGTAAAAATTCTGTCTAAATCATGATTTGGTACAAAGACATACAAATTAAGATATTATTCCTATATTATTATTTACAAATTTAGTGAGTAGTGTATCAAATGTTGGTTTAGTAATTTATTTCATGATAAGAATTTTGCATTTTGTTTATTTAGAGATTGTAATCATATAGGGACATGTAATTTAATCGTGCTTTAGATATAAAAATATATACAATTATTCATTACGCTCCTCTGTATACTAACTTATTGTAGCATAGGAAATTGTATACACGGCACATCTGACACATGTATTTAAAATAACATATATAACATTTAAAAGTTATAGAAATTTTGCGCATATTTTATATCTCACACATTTCACGCACAAAATTTAATGTATATTTATAAATATTCTGTTGTAAATTGTGTAAATTTCAGTGTTAACTGTTACTGTACTAGTAAAGCTTCATAATATTATCAGTCCTCTGCTTCCTACCATGTGTATAGCAATCAAATAAATATTCAAATATACATATCGGGAATAAGAGACTTGTGTATAACCGACGTTAGCTTCACTCATGTTACAAATGCTTTATATGTATTTTGTTAAACAAATGTTATTGTGTATACATCGATGTTTTCCGGCCAAATTACAGTATTGGGAGATTTCGTGTAATCCGCAATAATTAATATTTGCAAGGTGACATTATAATAATTGTATATTTTGTAAACAGCATATATATGTACAGGGTTATTTGTTTTATGTGAAAGTCTACGTGCATATGTATGTGTGCTAAATCTCTGTTCCCGCGATCGGTGGTGAGCGACGCACGCGCCGTGTGCGCGCGCAGGCAGGCCACACGATTTGTTTAAACACGTCGTGCCTTATGTAGGTAGTGTAAGGGATTTTGTTTTCATTTTTTAATAAAACTATGTATTTAATGAAAGCTTGTTTTATTAAACCAAAATTCCTATTGTTTATATTTACATCCTTTTCAGCGACGAACTCGCCATAACTGGAATTTATTTGGTATCGAACAGTGATGTGGGGAGCTGCCCAATTTATTCAGGGCGGAGGGCGTGCCAAGTGTGTCAAAGATAAAAATTGGGCACCAGATGTATGACATAGAATTTTCTCTACGTCAAGATCTAGCTCATTATGTCTACACGGTTAGGGCTCATGTCTTGGAATAGGTACGTTACCACAGTATAGGTATACGCTTACAAAACCTTAGTCAACCAGTATGTCAGGATCGTAGCAAATGGAAATCCGGGGTCTCTGCCTACCCCTCGTGGAAATAGGGCGTGGCTTTATGTATGTATGTAGACATCCTTACCTGTACATGTACAATGCTCCCTGTTCTAATTTAAGTATATTCAAATTTACTGCAGCTCATCACCGGAATTGATTAGGGATGTGCTTACAATTAAGTGCAGTAACAGAAAAATTATAAGACCAGCCTATAATTATTGTCTTACTGTAAGGCCAGGGCCTCTTCTCATACACAGATGGGTAGATATTGAGGGTTATTTAAGACTACGTACAGTTAAAATGTCATAGCGCTTTGACGCTTCAATAGATTTAAAAATATGAAAAATGAAGGATTTATGTCCACTCTGAAGGTCCATTCTAAATAATGGAGAATTTTTTTTCAAAATTGGCTGGATAGTTTCGGAGATTGTATAAAAAAATTATCTTTAAAATATTTGTATATAATTCGAAGACTGGCGCCCATGCCCGTTATTCGGTAAAGATAAAGCTAAATGGCTCTTCCATACAAAACAATCCAAGACAAGATAGGTAAACTTTCTAAAGTAAGCATAGGTAAGTCACAGACATATTCAAAGAGAATTCCCATACGTACTGTAATGTACCCCAATCATACTGTGCTAATAATAGCAAATGGAAATCCGTAGACCTCTGCCTACCCCTCTGGGAAATATGCGTCACATTATATGTATGTGCAATTAAATAACTTATTTATTATTCAGAATACGTTTAGTTAAATTTGAACTATGGAGAGCAGTATCCAGGAAATACTGCTCAAAATAATTTGAGTCACAATCCCAGATCCGCTTTTACTACTAATTTCTTTTAATAAGTTTGAAACGGGCAAAACATTTGGTCCTTCGGACTGGTATTCGTGAATAAAGATTGAAATAAATAAATGACAAAAAATAACGAATTGATAGGTACTTTATTAAAATAAAAGAATGGTGTGCTTCTTAGGATTATTTTCTAATGTAAAATTGTGCTTTATCGTATCAGGAAAATAGGACAAGCAATTTTATTTCCAAATGCAGTGATGTGTCATAAATAGTCAATGGCCCATAAATCTCAAAGAACTATAAAATAAGTTTTTTGAGAAACGATAATTTGTAATTTATTTAAATTCGAAATAAATTGTTCCTATTCACACTTAATACTCGATAATTCAATTCATAACTTTAATATAGTACGAAGTAAAACTCAGTGTTGCAATAGTTAAATAGACAAGACTCAGATTCGGACCGACTTTTACGACGCTAGTAGCGCCCAACTGTCACCTTGACTTTAGTTGTGTGTGTGTGTGAACGAAATCGCACGTTACGTTATGTGAGTGTGCGACGTCGTGAGTGCTGTCTACGAGTAATTTTTGCTTTTTACCTTTTTATTTTTATAAATAACCGATGTAGACGAAGTGATTAGTAATGTAATAAACTCTAGTGATAAGAATTGTGATATATCGATGCAATGGCTCTTAAAATACGCAGTGTTTTCATCTACTATGTGATCCCGTGCAATAACTCGTCACTTCGGTTGTTTGTCAATGACGTCTGCGTTTAGCGCAGCAAAAAGTGGAATTTTAGTTTGATTGTGACAAGTAGTGCAAACATAAATTATATAAATCGTGTAAATAGATGAGTGACCGTAAAATGGATGAGTGTCTTCTTCATTGGAACGTTCTTTTATCAACTGGGGCCAACAGAGGTGGCTCATGAAGAAAGGGTTAGTTTACCTGTTTATGTTTACTTTATATGTCGTACACATCTGTGATTATACTTGTAATGTCTATTTATATCATAATTACGGCATCGTTGCGAAAGTTGGATGTATAATTATTTGAGGAGTATAGGTTATAAGGTACAGTAGTTGTTTGTTGACTCACAGGTCTTTAATTATATAATTTGTTTTGGGGATGATTTTTAACGTCTAAGGTGCTTACCATAAATGCGGATGCAGTTAGTACTATGTATTGAGGCTGGGATGTGTTATTTTTCTTTTGTTACTTTCTCTTATCCATGGAGTGAAGGGAGCGAGGGAGATAGACAGATAGCCGGCTTGAGGCGTGTGACAGAGATGACGCTCTACAGAGCAAGTTGTATGGCCATGTTTAGATATCCAATAGTTTAATGAAAACTTTACTTTTGGTTTAGTTTGTTTAGAAATATATAGATTACGTGTTGGAATGTAGTTACAAATGTTGAGTACAAAATGCAGAATAATTTCAAAAGCTGTTTTGTTCATGACAATAAAAACTGATTTATTTAATAGCAAATTAGTTTTTTATCAGTTATTAATTTAGAATTTAGTGTTCTTGTTGCTAAGAATTTGTCATTTCATTTTCATTGCCTAAAATTCAGTAAATCAAGTATTAGGATGGTAACAGTTTTAGTGGTAAAAACTTAAAATTTAAATTATATTGCCTACCAGATGTAGATGTAATAAGTCTTTTGCTTTACACTTCTACGTAAAGTTCATACTATGGTTAACAAATCTACAAACAAGCATAAAACTAGTAATCACTTTAGCATAACAATTTCATAAAAACATAACTACAGAAGTGTACAAACTGTTCATCATTCACTGCTTCTTTTTTGCATATTGTCCTTCAAGATCCAACTACTCTAGCTACAGCACAAGGTTGCAACTAGAATGACTCACTCAAAACATCTCCTAACTATAACATGCAACACTATTACTATAGATATTTAAACATAATAGGTATTATAAAGCAATACAAGTTGCAGCATTTCAGTTATGTAATTAATTCAGCATTAACACTACTAAAGTTTTATAGAATTAATTACAATATATATCATATCACTCATTATACATTGCAATGAGAATAAGCACACTATCCTGGAAACATACATCAATACAAAGTTCGGTGTGGTTTGAAAACTATTAATAAAATTACATTGATAAGTTCTGGGATAGTGATAAAAGTATTTGAATTAAAATGTCCATTTAATTCTTTGATTTGTTTTTCTACCATGCTGACTGACACGCACTAAAATCCTTGGTCAATAAGGACTTATTTTAATTTATCTATATATGAAAATATTAATGTCTGTTTCCCTTAGTCACCTCCCAGTCCAGTCCCTTAGCCATAAACATGAGAATGGCTGGACTGATTTGGCAAAATAATATTTGAAATATTTGTGGAAGTCCAGGGATGCTTTATATGGTGAGAAGGCGGTACGAAGTTTGCTGGGTCAGCTAGTCTGTAGAAAAAAAACATTATTTAATAATTTTTCAAATGATAATATTTTTACTGTACCAAAAAAAAATACATAGATAAAAGTTGAATGATTAACTCGATTGAAGCTGTTAACTTTACCATCCATACCATCTTCATTAAATAAATTCTATTTTTTTCTCTCATTACAAGTTCAACATTTGATTATGTTGAATTTTTGAAACATTGATGTTAAAATTAAAAAAAAATCATCTTAGGTACTGAGATGACAATATTATTCATAAGATTATATTTAACAAAGACATAAGATATTAATAATGGTCTGTATGCCAAAAATTAATAACTTCCTTAATCATTTTATTTAGTATAATACCTATTTTTGTACCTGTAAGTGCAAAGTACTAGTCTTTATTTGAATGATGTGCTTGTACAATTTTATGTATTGCCTATAAGGTAAAGGTAAAATATAATAAAATATAACTTTCAAAATATTCCACTGCAGGGCAAAGGCCTCTTCTAGAGAAGGATTAATTGCAGGCTAGCTTACCGAGTGTTGGCAATTCCAGATAATTAAATGCAGGTTACCTCACAATGTTTTTGGTCACCGTTAGTCAGTGGTGTCTTAGAATATCTAAAAAAGTATTTAAGCCATGGAAAATGATAAACAACTTGCCTTTGTTTGAACCTGCAACCTTGTGCAAACAAATCTGGTATGTCAACAAAATATTTTTATAAAATAAGACATATAAAGTAATACCAAAACATCTGTTTCCTTTGCAGACAAAAACACATAATAACAAGAAATACCTAGTAACTAAATTGCTAAAGTTCGAAACAACATTAAAATAAATTAAACAACCTATATTGTATAATATTCACTATAACATATACATGACAATTAGACACCTTAAAAGTGTTGAATATTCGACATTATAATTGTAAGAACACTGAAGATTATAAAAACACTTGTTTTTGTAAAAACTTACAATATTTGAGGCTTTAGTCAGGCACAATTAATCTGCTCTCAAGTTAGCTTAATATTAAGACATGTGACACACACAGTGAACTAGCTTCGTAGTCAATGCTTAATCTTTGTCTATATGAGAGGAGGTCTTTAAAACTCTGCAAGTAGTTAGAAAGATATTGTCTTTCTTATCTTTCCTTCTACTTCCGACACTGCATCTTCTTATTAAGTACCTACCTACTTGTAGGGTCAACATGTTTATTGGTCTATTACTCTAGTCTAGTATAATATATAAAGTAGGTAGGTAAGTAAGTACTTATATTATAATAGAACTGGGTACTTAATTATTATTTTGATTTTATGATCATGACATGAAATTGAGTTATTGGCACAATATAACAGAGTCAATTATAGTAATTTTTTATGGCCCAATTGAAATAAATATTTATTGATCATTTAGAAGTTAGTATCATCATCATCATTTAGTACTGCCTCAAGTGGAACCACTAATGCATTTTAAGTTTCTTTTAATAAGTTGAATGCTTCATAAAATCGAATATTTTAAGTATTATATTTAGCATAATTATATGTACTATAACTTTTTAGGTACCTAGTATTTACTTCTACCATAAATAGTATAATAGTTCATAAAAGTAAGGAAAAGAAAATATTAAAAAAAAAAAAGAATTTGTTTCCAAAGTAGACATGTGATTTTGTATGAATTATTTATGCAGTAAAGGTATTCCATAATAAGAGTTAACTAAAAAGTAAAATTATAATAGGTAACTCAGCTTTCCTCTTGAAATGAAATTGATTACTAATTAATCTATAATTTATTAATTATATAGAAACCTTGTTTTTTCTCAGTACAGGTTTATAATTAAGTACCCAATTGAATATTTTACTTCCCTTCTTTTATAATACATATGAAATGATAAAAACAAATTAATTACTTAAATATATTATGTCTTCAAAACTCTGATTTCCTTGTACTTTAGGATTTCCATGTTGTATTGAAGTGCATTGAAGCCAGTATGAGTATTTTGGGCAAGTGGGTTACCTTGACCCCTGTAAGTGGCAGTGTGTCAAGGGCCAACCACTTCCATAAGGGGAGAGACCTGTCTCAATTGTATATACCAACCGGTTAATGTATAGAATTATTATTTCCTACCAATTACTGGTTCTGCCTTTTAGCAGGGTGTAACAGATTTGTTTACCAGTGTAAATAAATTGTATTATATTTATAATACAAAATGAATACCATGCATTTTTAAGATGGCAACATGAATAGGATTTAATAATTATTATTTTTATTATGGATTCAATGTACAAAAGTTCCTCGTTTTGTATAATTCTAATCTAATATTAAATTCATTTTTTATGGCAAAAAGGCAAAATTGATGCACTTTATGGGTGTTTTACCACATCTTAAAGAGAAACTAAGTAATTAGGGAACACTTTTCCATAATGTGTAAATAAGAAAGTTTCCTGGTATTGTTGAAACATGTGTTTGAGTCAGGGTAACTATCAAGTAACGATTTTCTGTCGATAGTCAATAATGGCTGGCAATTATATTAATCGCAGTTGCGCACGCGCCGATCTTGTAACAACCTCGTTATCGGAGTTTTACGATTGGTCGACTCTTAATTCCGACTCCTAAAAACAATGTTCATGTAGTATGTATATTTATGTTTCCACGAATCGAGATAAAATTTTGTAGTACCTACCTATCATAGGTCAATGCAGAAGGTTTCTTGCGCAACGTAATTGTTTATTTTAAATGTCAATAAATTATGAATTGCGTACTTATGTGTAGATACGTGTTATAATTATATTATGTGACTTATGTGTGGACTAAAGAGATCTGTTCCGGTACTCTTTGTAATGAGTTGCAACACAAAGATAATAATGAACTAGCTAATCTATTGAACACTGTATCCCCGAAGTTTGTCAAGAACAATCAGGGAAACAGTCTACTCTTACGTAAGCGCATAACTATCCGGCAGTGGACACCGGACCACCCGGCTTTGTTTGTTTTTGTTACCATCTAACTGGCAGTTTAAAAAGAACTACCACACCCTCCCGTTCCCTTAGCTATCGCAACCGCGAGGGGAAACATCGATCATCGCCAGGTCTCAACGTACGCCGGTCGTTGAAACTGACACTTTAAATCTATCCACTTTAGTAGGGTGAAATACTTTTTAGTCAACCTTTTAAGTATATTTCGGGTCGCTGAACTTTTCTGTTTTTTTTTTGCCGGCAATTTTTATCCTCTTAGTTCATAAAATTAGTTGTTCGTAGTTGCAAAAAGTTGAGAGCTCTAATAAATGTGGCTACCGTTCACTTGTGCCTAACAACCTTTAAAAGCAATTAGGTTACCGTGAATAATGATGTTCTTAGACTATTTAGGTTAGTACTATAATTAAAAAGAGTAACTCAATAAGTTCAGGGCAATCAAAACAAAATGTACTTCGATAATAGTATGTAATTAAGTTAACAATCAAATACGAAGTTGATAGCTTGGCGGCATTTGTAATCTATTAACACAAATAATTATTTACATATGTACTGTACCTATACGTTGTTGCTGCTGTAATTAATGTAATCCTATATTTGCCGCTCTCAATTTGAAGTCGTTCTAAGTAATGTCGCTGCGCATTAGAACTAATCTCACTTAATAATTTGGTTTAAGGCAAACGATCGTTCCAAATAGAGTGGAGCGCAGTTTTGACAGAATTATTGTAACGGTCCATTCAAGTTCAGAGAGGGGAGCATTCTAGGGATTCGCGAATAATTGCAATAAATAGCGAACATGGAGTAAGATCTTCACCCTAAGATTGCTGGCACGGCGCCCAACACAGCGTCGTTAATGCCTAACTCTACTTATAAACGATGTCAGTTAATTAATGTCGCAAAAAGAGTGTCGCAGACGAAAATTCAACAGATTTAGAGCCGGTTCATAACAAAATATTTCGTTAATACGCAACGGGAGACAGTTTCTACGTATTTCCGGAACCGAGCGGCTTACCTGGAAAGCTTTGATTAAGATGGGTACGAAGTGTACCCTGAGGGTTAATCGAGGGCTTTTATTATTGAGAATTCTTTGAATTGATATAATTCAACTATGTAAATTATATTTAACTCATTTAAATGCTATTTGAATTTTTAAGCGCGTACCTTTTAGGACGTTCGGTCGCGATAACCTTTTGCATGAATTTAGTAATATCTGATTTACTTCGAAAACAATTATCAACATTTATTTTCATCACATCATTCTTATTATATGTATCCAACACATAATAAGAATGATGTGATACAACGCAATTATTTTATCACGGTACCTTAATCACGCACAAAACATTTTTGTAGTACGATCTTGTTAATATTTAATGTCCAGACTATGGACTGCAATAGGCTGATGTCTGTGTGTATGTCCAGACAAAATAAATTGCGTGTAGTATCGTGTCTAATACATCATTATATAGATGCGATCACTCGTCTAGCAAATGTAATTTTAAAGGAGAGTATCAGACAGATTGCATCGGATATGTCAATGAACGCCGCCGCAGCGACGTTCATTACTTTCCTTAAATTAGTCTCGTCTAAGAGTAAACGAGTAACTAAAACTAATAATAGAAAAGGGAAACCAATTCATTAACCCTCGATGGGTGCACGCAATAGGACCTTTCTTATTGGGGGTTGGGTAACTTGTGCAATTTAAAACGCTTTGAAATTTTCAAAATTACAAAATCCACCAGTCAGCTTCTAGGAAAATAGGTACCTATCCGTTTTAACGATTTACTATAAACCACGGTTCTTTATTATTTTTGTAATGTAATAAGTACCAACGTGAAAACCTTTGATTTTATGAAGTTTATTTAACTTGGTTATTAATACGATATTAATATTAGATTTATAGATAAAACATTGTCGACAGTTATTAGTAATGTCACACGTCTTGTTACAAACGTTAAGGATACAATAATTAATTTAAGTATACACCCTTAGTTCCGTATTTCTCGTTGAATTATTATGACCCAAATATTACATTTTGTCACTATTGTCCTTGTCTTTAGTATCTACAAATAACAAAAATAATAACAAAATGCCACGCGTTCACCTTCAGTAAATACGAAATACATTAAATAAAATGTAATTCCAAAATTACTTATATTTAAGATATAAACAGATAATACATAATATCACGGATAATGTGCAGGTATTTATGGCCATTATTAATAATGCAGGTCATGCTTATTATTATTTAATGATTGCTAATGTTCTTGTGATCGTCAACAAATGTGGTGAGTAATTAAAGTTATTTTTAATTCGTATATCGTACATTTAAAACCCAAAGCTTGCTTCATCTTGGCTAACTGGTTACGTAGTCAAACATAAATTAATATAAATACGTAATACCTACTGCTTTAGTAGTGACTTATGTTAATAGCTTGAATGTTAATTAATTATTTAATACTTGATGCTCATAACAATAGACGTTCTACGCAGCTATTGGTAGTTCTATCCATTTGGGGCACTTAAGCATTTTGTGGTAGATTAAATAATGTTATGCTACCTATTTTAAAGTTTGAATTGAAACTCAGGTAGGTACTTAACCATTTTGTATTTTTCGATTAATCAATGAGTACCTAAGCAGTGAAAAAAGATAATTGCTTCATTAAATACCTAAAACACTTATATTATTTACTTAGTTTACGCAATTATTACACACAAATAATACGATTATACTGTACTAAGTAGTATTTAAAATAACTTCGTATTATTTTATAAATTGACAAATGAACCTATATTAATATTTTTTAATAAGTAGATCCATGTGTACCTGGTACGTATGATATACCTATTGAAAGCGATAATTCGTTGCTATTGATTGAGCGAATAACTATATTAAAAATTAAATATTGTACTGTGCAAACATTTAGTTATTTATCTAAGGCCGAGTTATTTATAACTTCTTAATCCGATACTATAAGAAAGAGTTGAGTTTCCATACGACTGTGATTATTATGACACGGTACAATAAATGTAAGCTTGCGCCACCCTTATAATAAATGGTGATAGTGTATTTTTAGTGCTGCCAGCTGGTCGCGTAAGATATCAAATTGTTTGTACAGGAGTCGAGTTATTACAGATAATGCTGTTATAAATACTTAGTAGTTATGTGCCACTGTTATTTACTTAATAACAGATATTTTGAACTAGTGTTGAATATTCGTTCACACGAAGTGATGATATTATTTCAGTTCCTTAGTAGTTTTTATTTTCAAGTAAGTACCTATGAGTAATTATGTCTCAACTCTTTTATAAAATACAAGTATTGTGTGAAAGTAACAACTTAATTTAATTTATTTTGTATTTTATGAAGTGATTCTAGAAGTATTCTGTAAACCTTTTGCTAATCCTTTACTACTTCTGTGCCAGTAACTACTCTTCTTGTTGTTACTGTACTGATTTTAAGATGCCGTATAAAAATCAGTTTCAATCAATGTACAGGACCAACTTAATTTCACTGCTGTTGATTTTTTTAAACAAGCAGCATCGATACTTCCTAATCAATATCTTTTCATTCTGCCCTATCCAGTTTGCCACCCTCCTAATATTTCCTACGACTTACTGGCTACTACTATTGTACAAACTTTATTAATATTATTATAGTTAGTGGGAACTTAAATTTGTAAACCATATTTGCTACTTTTGGACAAAGTTTCTGAATGTAGTTAAAAGTTGAAACTCACAGCTTAGTCATAAGTCGATTCAATTTCATAGTCGTAATAAAGACGGATATTTTATACTCCTTTGCAAAATGGTAAAAAAGGTTACAGCATTTTTAAGACACAAAATTTCCCTAAAACGTTACTTGCTAACAAGATGCTCGTATAAAGTTATCTCTTCCTTTTAACTCGGTGTTATTTTTAAAATCTTTTAACTAACGAGCGCAGCTATTTTCACCCTCAGCAACCTAGTAGACCCTATTTATATACTCCTTACAGCCGAAATTGCATTCTATTTCGGTACTTCGATTGTTTTTGGCGTTTTATTTCATTTGTTATTTTTGAATGGAGGCATTTCACTTGCGGCACAGCGACGTTAGGGTCTGATTAACCCCTCCGATTTCTCACCCCTATGATTGAGAGGTTGACATTTTTTCGTCTATTTAAAGAAACGTGATTGTAGTAAAGCGCACGTGAAATATTGGCGGTGTCAAGACGTTATTACGGTATTTTTATAGCTTGAATATAATGTAGTTTTTAATGGACCGTTAGCTGTCGTATGTCTGCTATATAGCCGTGAGTTAGTTTTAGACATGTTGCGCAGTTATTGGCTAATTTTATATTCTTTGACAACGGCAATAATTTATTCGATATAGTCCGCAGTTGATGATTGCGTTCGTAAATATTTAATAACCAGGAGAATGGTATAGATAAAATAAAAATCTGCCGATATTATGATGAAAATCCGTTTTAGTTTAGAATTGTTTATGATTTGTGATAATAATGTAATTTTAGTCAACTTGGTATTCCTAATTTCTCTCAATCAGCAGGTTGCTATTACTTGAGTCAGGATTATTTGTAAACAATGCTACAAATATTTCTAAATTACTGTCTCTATATTTCCTTAACATGACAGGTATGTAGGTACTCGTACCTATTGTGGTTAAAAATTCACTGGTAGATGATATTTAATTTAGAAAATAGTACATAGAACTTTTCAGTGTAAGTATATGATAGGTACACTTAAACATTAAAGCGAGGAATACAGAACGGAGCGCGTCGAAACGGGTTCCATGATATACAGAACAGTGAGCAGTCCAGATCGTGAACAACTTAATTAATAAACTAAGTAACTTAGCGCCGGGAACAAAGCCTCATTTGGAAAGAACTTCAATTATTTCTGTCTTACCAAACAAGATTGTAGTGCAGTTGTGGAGACTTGTTGAAGTCTTCTATTTATTGATTGGTACAGCACTATTATGGGCTTTGAACCCGTCGCATTGTACTACAAAAGCACAAATTATTTATCGTAGAGCCAGGATGTAGTGTTGAGTGATCTTAAACAAAATAACGAGAAATGAAGACCAGCATTTTACAGAGCAAAAATTTTCGGAATTCACAACGAATTTAATAAGACCATAATATGAATTTTCTTACTTTAATTAAAACTCGACAGTTTTCTCGGTAATTGTAGTCATGTTGAATTATTCTTATTTGCCATAAAGTGGTCGTTTTGACCGCATTATGAATTTCGTACTATTAGAGAGTTCTTGGAAATATTTATTCAAGCACAACTAATAAATATGCTATTGAAACAAATACCTAGGGTGTATTTAAACAGTAACTTTTGAAGGTACGGTTCGTTACAAATTGAGTGAATGTGTGCTAGTGATATTATTCTTATAAACGGGGCATCCGTTTACATTTTCCACATTACACGATCTTAAAACTGATCAGATATTAATTATTAATATATTCGCTCCCTCCCTATGAATAATGGACCAAGTAAAGTTATCTTGCTTTGCGAATAATTAACCTTGAACTTAAGTTATCATGTTTTGCACAGAATCGGCTATTGTTTATTTACATTTGTATATTTCCGATGATTTAACATTTAATAATTTATGAAACTGTTTAAATTAAGGAATGAGCTTGAACAAACGAATCCTCAAGCCCCTCTAAAACGGAAAAGAAGCCCTCTGAGATATCCATTTAGTCGTTCTGAAACCAAATATTTTAATCTAGTCGTACTTAGGCCTTATAACAGCTTGAATTTATTCCTTGGTTATTAAAGTCGTTTACTTTTCTGCTCAATCAGTGTAAATAAACAACAAAATAGCGAGAAACTAATTCCAAAGATCAATTGAAGTTAAAATGACTTTTTATTTTAATAGGTTATTTAACGTGAGCATATTTTCTTGTCACGTAATTCTGAGGGTCTGTATCGTAGATCCGTTTGATGTAGGTCGCCCCCGCAACACGGTCCGAGCACAATGTTATGTTCCCCTGTTGCTTTGTGTTATCTCTTTGGATTATGGATCCGCGACCGAGGCACGAGTTGTAACGCCTCAGTGAAAGTAAATTCTTTGAGTCGCATCGGTTTCTTCGAATGGGTTTAAGCCTAGTTCACAACGATAGTTTTGAAATGCTCATGTTAAATATTTTATGTAGTAAGACGGGTGTCCAGTAGACGCTAACTAAATCCAAAGCCCCGGATTCTGGAATTGAAATAAGATTGTACCTTCAAAGTGTCGGATATAACAATAGAAAGTGCGATGCATTTTCTTTCGTTCTATTTCTGGCACATTGTAGCCGGTACGGGTTTAGTCGGTAGAGTATCCGCCACTGGAATAATAAACTAGTGTAATCTGTACTAGGCTTTAGAGCGGGGCGTCTCGTGCGTCCGGTTGAATGTTTTTCTAGTGCTCGATTGAGTCTAACACTATAACACAATGTATTGACCTTTGTTCACTGGTTTGTTGGTAAACCAGTCCGTTTTCCATCGACATTATTCAACCTTTTTATCGACATAGGTTTACTACGCCAAATGGTTGTTCTTTTTTTCCTCATAAATGTTGCCTTCTAGGGTTGCCTACAATTTGCGTTACTTATGTTACGTTATAAAGTATGAAATATTGTCTTTAATTAAACACTGTTTGCCCTTATTTAAATTATGGTATAATATAAGTAGTTTCATTGTCTTAGTTTGGAAACGATGTCCGTACGTGCATAATACACTTTTGATTGCAACTAGATGCAATAAGAAGATTGCAACTGATAAATAAATACTGTTAATTCCTTTTCTTCATATGATTTATCAAACATGAGACATAATCGCGCTAATCATTCTTAAAAAAAAATGTTTGTTTGATAAATGCAGTAAGAAAACTCCACAACTCTTATAATAATAATTTTATTTGTCAAACATGCAAAAACTGACAATATCTAGTTGAGGTGCTTAACTTCCAATTAAATCTTGTCACGACTTTCAGTACCGACTAATTGTAAGAAAAACTTCTGTAAGCAACTGAATAAAATCAACGCAAAAATAATTAACCACAAAGCTAAGGTAAGCAACAAAATTGATACTTTTTATAATAAACGATGACCTACTTTTTTATCCGCGTTTATTTTAAACTGAGATGAGGGTTGTATCTTAATCCTTGAGTGAGTAAATACCGGAAAAGATTATTATGATAGCACTTAACTTACCATCACAGAACATACTAGAAATGTGGAAATATTAAAGGACTGTTAACACCTAACGTCCAATAAATTGTTGGTTAGTTGGAATAAATTATTTTCATCGCTCGTCGCGGCTGATTTATCGGTGGAAGGTTGAATTAATAGTTTCAGGATGTCGACAGGCGTGGAACTGAGGGACCGTTCTTTGACACGCGTTTAGTGACAGAGATGTCTTAAAATAAACTAACCCAGGAATGTGTCCCTCCATATGTGTTTTGGAACAGTACGACCACACAAATGTAGCGCTATTCACATTAAAACATCTTAACTTAACAAAAATAAAACAATTACCTTTGATGCGTTTTTGATGATACATTAAGTAGATATTTGTGACGTACTTTACATGTATAGATATAAAATCCGTATGTTTAGACATTTCTTACTATCGCGTCAAACATGCTAAATAAGCTCGCAGACTCTCTAATAACTTGTTAAACATTTAGGTAAACGACACTATGGAATTCACCTTTTTCTTGTCCATGATATGATCTTGCCTCGATGCAATACTAAAATAATACAGCGGATTGCAATAGGAGCTTTTATTTACAGCCAGTACTTACCTAATGAGATATAGGTACATTTCATAATGTATTGCCTGGTCAAGTTCTGTCAATTATCATGACAGGGAGAGGTGTAAATTTATTGTTAGGTATGCAATTGTTTGATTCTATGTGTTAATTTGCATTACTTAATTAGATTATTAAGTACATATGTAAGTGTTTGGATGATTTAATAAAACCTCACAGGTATTTTTATGGTAATATAAAACATTTGCGTGATCCATGGCTTATTTATTTATAGTGATCATTATCTAAAATACTAAGTTTAAGTAATTTGAATGAATCATGGAATCCTGAGCTTGAAGTAGGTACAATTGTATAGATAAAGTGTCAACAGCACAGTTAAGTACTAAATTTACAAAACTTGTTATATTTTTTTATGCCAAACATTGCAAAAACTTGAGCGTTCGCATATTTCTCTAGAGAAAGTGAAAGGTCGCACTCCTTCCTCTGCGTCCGTGATGCTATACGACTATATCATGTAGACGCATTTATTGATAACCACACTTTTAAAAAGTGGTGTTTTAATTTATCCGCATTATACTATGCGTGTCATTCATTAGCTATTACTGATGTTGCGTCGTTAGGCGCATATGGAATGCTATTAGATTGTCTTACGGTTTCTTATGTGGCCGAGATTTTTATAATATTCGTAACTTTTGTTAGACGACCTATTTGATTGAGTTCTGGTCCAATTTACAATCATGCGGAGAGTATTCAACTTTAATAAAGATAAAGTAAACGCAAAATACACAGTTTTAATCTGTTTGGTTCCACACCATATTTGGTTAAGAGTATTTCGTCCAAATTGGATATTAATTTACTTAAATACACTGTAGAATGAACTTTTTCTTTGAGCTTATTAAACTTGCCTACCTCTTCATAAATAATTGTGATGTTACTGCGAAGCAGCTCTTCGACTTTGTTATTAACATGTCTGTTTTGTTTTTATAAAATTCTCAAGTGAAACGTTTTACTCGCTAAGAATTTGCGCGCAAATGGCTTCTTTAATCAATATGATGTAACCTTCTTTGTTATGTTAGGATGACAGGAAGTTCTAGGGATTTCATTGGAGTTATAATACCTATTCTTTATTATATTGAAAGTTGTGGTTTTAGCCGGATCCTTGGCGACTGCGTCTTTTAGAAGTAGGAGTTGCAGTAAATAGTGGCATTACCATATTAGCCACGGATTGTTTGGTGTCCTTAAATTATGATTATACTGTTTAGGGTTCATAAAGCTAGCTATCACAATGGTTTCCTTTGCCCCCTGATACC
Source organism: Abrostola tripartita (assembly GCA_905340225.1). NCBI lineage: Eukaryota > Metazoa > Arthropoda > Insecta > Lepidoptera > Noctuidae > Abrostola > Abrostola tripartita. The sequence continues at coordinate 7,191,699 of HG996504.1, forward strand.
CAGACGCAGCGAAGTACCCACACAAAGGGTGGCAATAATGATGATGTCACCTTTAAACATGTACAGTACCCTTAATGACAACATTTCATACACATATTGATAATATACAGTATATAGCAATTTACGGTATCCAATTCCCTTACAAGCCGTCCCAATAATGCAGTACAAAATTAACAAAGCGACCGCTGCGGTGTAGCTAACTGATCAAGTCTGCGATCCTAATAGATAAACAATGGAATCTGCTACGTACAATGGATGGCCGTCGCAACTAGCTAGTTAACAGATTAACTGGATCTGGATATTAGGTTCATGAATAGTCTCGCACGAGGAGAAAATATGGAAGCAGGTTAGTTTTAGAATTGGTAGAATCTTCGCCAGACGCTTATTCATGAAGTTATTATAATTATTAAGCATTTTGATCCCTAACCCTATAAATAGCAAAAGACTGCGTGAACGTCCTAAATTGAGTAGAAGAATACAAAAGGATTTCTTTCTATCTCCATATAAAGAGATAAACATTCCAAACAATGATATGAAGCTGGATAATAATTCCTAGATCGCCTATTAGAACACAACGTTCACAAAACCCGTAGGCAGCAAATGTTTTGCTAAGACCACACAACAGAAACGAAAGAGAATATAAACAATAATACCAGTCATTCAATAAAACAGTCTCGTTTTATTCTAGTGATGTAGGCCAGTATTTGTCGGTCATGACGTATTTATGGCTACTGCCATTTATTTTGAGATCTTGCTGAGTGTAATTGGATTAGAAAAAGAATCCTCTAAATACATAAATATGTGGACGCTTAGTCAGCATTAGCGATCCGGGTTTTGTCATTAGGGTTACCAACTTTTCATTTTTGTCACATCACTCTTGTTTATTTAGTAGCAGGCAGAGGTTTAGTAGGAATATTACATCCCTATTTGCCAGCTATGTTATACCTAAATAAATAAATAATAATAATAAGTAAATAAATAAAAGTAATTCGATAATGGTAATATTAAATGTCCCATGTATTACCATTGAAGACCACAATTTTCTAATGTAAAAACCGAAAAACATTTTGTCAGACTCGAAATTTAATACCTAGGTAGGTACTATAAAAACTTAGGTTATTATCCAAATTGCTATATTATTTGAATGGTTAATTTTATAGATAAAGCCTCGGAATTTCAAATGTAATTATTATTTTGCTGATTATACCTATCAATAATATTTTCCTACGTAATGAGATTGGCGCACATCAGTGATGTTTACATTGTAGGTGTGTATAGTACTTACGTACCTATTTATTCATCATCAGTTAATTAACGTTAAGCCTATTTCATTTAAATTTGTTTCATGAACAGCTATAGGTATGCGACGCCAGACAGAGACACACATTTTTTTGTTACGCACTACTAGGTAGTTATTTATTTTTTATTTTCTGAATGATCTTTTTACCATGAGGCTTGCCCAATATACTCTGAACGAAAATGGCTTAGAGCATTTAAATTGACAATTTTATAATTGTCAATTTAAGTGCTCCGTGATATAATAACATTGTTCAGCTGAACTGTATCTATAAAATTCATAAATAGCACACATTCTGAGAAGTACCCGATTTGCCATTTAAATTGCTCTTCATGAAAATACCAAATGTACAATCATGGAAACATCTAGGACAATATCTTTCTATTTTTAAATCAATTGCAGCTTTCGTAACCTTAATGAATATGTTGACTAGTATGAATAAATAGCGTCACCTAAAATCTACATAATATACATACTTATACATACTTCACACCTTCGTTGGAGATGTAGGTACTACATGCATAATAATAGATAGGTATCGTTAACTTTAAATTAATGATTTAACCTAGCTAGGCGCGTCGTGTCCTGATTTCCACGAAATTAATACAAATTAGGTCGTAAAATGTATTTTAATGTCAATGTTTAAATTAGGCCTCACCTAGACACTTTTACGGCCGTTGACAAACCAGTGAAGAATAATACCGTAGCTGTATACCTAATTACCTACTCACTTCAGAGTTATGGACATGTATGCAATGATCTTAGAAGAATAATTATAAGTTAGGCCTGCTGTTACAATTTTTGGAATTTTAATCAAAATGAACCAGGTGATCTTATTCATCTGCTGAAGGCCAAGATCGTGAGCTGGACATCAATTTAATAATTGTTAAATAATAAAATATTACGAACAGTTTTAACTCTGTGTATCCCGATTTCCGCTTAAATTATAGGCACCTACATAACCAAATGATATGCCGGAACTGGCAAATATTTGTAATCAAAGCACAACCCCGAATTTCGTCGTTTTTAAGGATATGTTTCTAGGTATAAGGGTTGACCCTTATATTACGGTCTATTTCGTCCTTCCATGGTTGTATAGTGCACACGTGTATTGCTGAACACAATCCTTTCGTAGACAGCAGCGGTACATAGTCAGATTATTGCCATAATCAACTCAGTGAATTGATATTGCAAAGGATATTTTTTTTACTTGTAATTATAACTTGAGATAGATCTTAAATTTAAGTTGAATTCAAATAGACAACAACACGCTACGTAATCTCTTAGAGAATATAACTTTTTAAATTGTCTATTTCATTGCCCACTTATATGCTTGAATAAATGGGCTATAAATTACTTAAAGTACCACCGCTAAAGAAAAAACTAATTGAAACAGCTCTTTGGATTGGACCTAACTAAATCTAATATCTTAACAGCAATTGCTTTTGTTGTGTCATGTGCAAGAGTACATTCAATCGTAGAGGTTTTAACAATTCTGTGGCCAAAAGTGCGAACATTTTTCATACAATTCTGGCGGTTAAGGTCGTTAAGACTCCAAAGTAATTATCATCAAATTTGATAATTACCTATTCATTTGACCTTGTCGTGATTCACCTTCCGATTGCTATAGAAATTTACACTTAAAACCTTAGGTGCAAGGTCGATAATAAAACAACGTCGAAGTGTTATCACGATAATAAAATAAAATTGCAATACTTAACGCTTTACTTGCCTTCATCCACATACCTAGTATTCATAGCTGTTGGTATCTTATCATATCATGTGTTGCTATTTAAAATTGCGATATTGTAGCCTGAGCTGCGTACGTTTGTATGTAGATTAACGTTTATAAACATTTATATCGACCTATTTTTATTTTTATCGCGCTAACACAATACACTTTTGTGTTCTATTAATTAGTGGAACTTGCTAAGTCCTTCCGTCAATTATATGTTTCGTGTTTATTAGAATGTTATGAATAGTTTGTTATTCAACTAAGTCGAATGGTAAGTGAACCGTTCAAGGTTCAAAACTTAATTCAACGCCATGTTTGGGTAGTTCTAGTTTTGGCGCGAAGAGTCGCCACCTGTCGTTGAACAAACTGTAAGTCACGTAAACGACACAACAGATGGCCTCCTCGCTACTTCTTCACAACATTGATGAAAAATTTGAACATCGTCGTCTAACCTGTGTTGTCTAAACTTCTTATTACACGAAGTCAAAGGTTATTCGTCCATTATATTACATGGAGTAAAGCCTAAATTTCATTTTGAAAATTACTAGACATAATATTAGACTATGAATACGTTAGACACTTCACGCGACTTCAATTGGTCGGTATACCATTTATATCAGCGAACATTTGTCGTACGACAAGCTTGTTCGCTGCTTACCATTATAAAGAAAAACACAAACTAAGCGCAACAGATTATGTTTTAAATTTCACAAATGAATTCAGCGCTAAACTCGCGTAGACTTTTAAGGAAGATTGTCAATTAACAAATTGTGCACGTCACGACATCAAATAACATGGCTTAGAGTACTGTATGACCTTGCGCTACAGGCCCATGTTAATGAACTGTGTTTAAAACTTGCCACTTCCGAATTAGCACCTTATTGTGTAGACATTAATGACCACTGTTTTCGTTTAACATTTGTGCACTCACGACGCATATTCAAGACGTACGTTGATTACATTTATTGTTGCCTGTGTAATACATGTATATTTTTGGATCAGAATTACGGTAAGGTAAATAATATTCTATTTTACTCCATTCTAATTGTTTATGGTGACTATTTTCATTGCAAGTTCTTTTAATTCCTATGTAGAAAAGTAGTGCGAACTGCAAAGGCCTTCCGGATTGCACTTTAAAAGAATGGCCATAACGGCAAGATACACTGCGCTGCGGCGGTCGGACATTATGACTTTTCTTAATCAAGATCCCCACTGATTCAGTCTTTACTAGAGCAACGTAGAGAATAAAGAAGATAAATATAACATTTTTAATGAAAAATGTAATTCAATATTTAGTCATCAGAACTGTTTGTACTTGATGTAATTTAAGTATTTAGTTAGTTATGTCTAGCTCTTTACAAAGTAATAAAATAATTGCAGAGAAGTTGTTGTGATGATAAAGCGTTTAAATTTAGACTCTGCATCGTCACGTCCGAAGGGATTTTAATAAACATCGCAATATTAAAATTAAATAAAAAGATTTAACATTTTGATTAGGTAATCGAAATTAAACTCTTTTTACGGATTATATCGCTATTCTATTAATTTATTTCAATGTCTAATATTCGCGTAAGTGATAGAAATCATAACATTTTGATATAGTTCTCGAATGGTAGATAAATGCTGCCAACGGAACAAGCTTGCCATTTCCGTGTAGTTATAGATTCTCCCACGATGACTTATGTACGAGGAACACAATTACTGGCTAGTACTCCTTTATTACCTACAAAAGAATTACTGGAAGGACCTATTATGTCCTACTGTTTTGTTCACAACTGTTCTATGATCATGAGGGCTTGGGTTCGTTATGTTGCAGTCATTGTTTATCGTATGGAGTCATTACATTACACACGTGTGTATCGCATTTCCATAACATAAAGGCATTATTGCTTGCGTCGCAGAGTCCTGGTTGGATAATATTAATAAAAGAAAGCTTTAATACGGTCAGTTATGAGTAGATCGCTATAATTGTGAAGGTTGACCCGCATTATTATCGGGCCGCCTGCATACTCATGGGGAAATTTTCACACGTTTTGACCCTTTTATTTTGTTTGGTGTTTGTGTAACTAGATTATGGCCACGGATTTACTTATAAGGGGTATGCCTTTTCAGGCGGAAGTCATAATTTTGATACTAAATTCCAGCTTTTTATTATTTTGTGCGATACAATATTTCTAAAGTTCCGTACTGTGAAATAAAAATTACATTGATACCCTGATTAATTTCCTCGAATTCTATTGCTATAAAACAAATATTTTAGCTTTTAAATGGCTTACAAATAGCGGGCACAGTTAATGGTCTTACAAACAACTAAGATTGATTTAAAATAATAATCAGATCTAGCTCATAGCTATTCAGCGGGATTGAAATAAACCTCCTTCATGAATTGGTTACCTTGACACTTCGGTAAAGGCGTTAAAACTTAAAGTTCTCTCAACTTGCGATATTGCTACTTAACAGTTACATAAAGCTTGGAACAAAAGCGGTCACTAACAAAGAGCAAGTCATAAGTGAAACCAATCATTTCCCATATATAATAACTAAATAATTACTCCATTGTTACACTTGCGTACTCATAAAGACGTTTAATTTATTACAACAACACAACTATAGAAAATACTTTAAGTTATCGCTGTTTTTCTTTTTTGTTGTGAATAGGTGTAAGTCTAAGTGACAACACGACTGTTCATACATTACCTACCGCTACCTATTGCAAAATACCTATATTATACATAAATATGTTATCTCGAATTAATGATATTGCCTATATATTACATAACAGTGGTATTGTACATTTTAGTATGAGCGCTTGCTTAAGCTTTAGCAACAGAAGTAAATACTCATTCTGCTGTTGCATCGTCGTCGATTCTTGAGTATATCCATTATCCATACACCTAAGCAACATTGTATAAAAGGTTGCGACAATTCATGAGCTTTGTCTGAGCCTGACGCCCTGGCCTATCGCTAGCGTAACGTTTGCGGCCACCATAATGATTAATGACCCATTATCCTTAGTTGACTCACAATTTGCACGGGACGATAAGACTTCTTCCAACTCTCATTAAAGTCCGATTGCATTCTAAAATGAATTCCTCAAAGCCATTAGAAAACAGTTGTTAAAAAAGTTTTAGTTTTCCCTTTGATTCCTTGGCCTAGTTGTACGTTGTTTTGATGTAGATGTTATGTTCGTGAATGGAACAGCGTTGGTATCAGGCAGTGCGTGGGCTTGCCCCCGTTGTCGGAAGTCGCTGGGCGCATCCCGCTCAACGCGCTATTGTGAATGCGAAATGCAAACGTGACTGCCGCGTGTGACGATGGCTTTACTGCTGCATTTTTATTATTAAACTTTGATCTACTCTAAAGAGTCATTGTTACCCAAGTGAGTGGTCTGCTGAAACAAATGAAGAACAGCTGTGTCTTATGTCGTTGGCTGGTGAGGCGGGGTGTTAATACTCGCCAACTTGCTTTTCTAAATACTTCAAAGGAAAACACTGTAATGTAATGGACCTTGGCAATAAGTGTAGTGATCAATGCTTGGCAGCTCTGCGTATTTAAACATTTCAAGAGTCCTAATATGAGCCAGCCCCAGATGTACCGAATATGCTTGCCTTACTATATTTTCTTGTTATCGGGCTTGTCAGTGGTCTTCTTATCTATATTATTGTATAACCGCAATAATTTATAACTTTTAATTACGCATTGTAATACTGGAAGGTCGCTCTCAGTGATAAAACTCCTTAATTATACCTATATAAATATAAATAGCTAGTGTAGCTATTAGACCTGGGTGACTGTGACTAGTCACAGATGACATATTCACAAACTGAAAGCATTTGCAGTGTCAAATACCTATATTGGATACACTTGATTACTTTAAACCTATTGTTCATTCTTCACGCGTAAGGTACAACGCGGGTGCGCCAGAATGTATCGCTTATATTTAAATACATTTCCTGCTATCAAGTGGTGGCATTTGACATAATTTCTGTGTGACGCGACGTGTATTACCTACATGCCTCGCATTGGCGTCGCACCAGAGAGTGGGCGAAGGACCTCGGCTGTCGGAAGTAGAGAGGACCATCCCGTGTTATGAACTAAATAGCTGTGTTAGCTTGTTGTTTGGGCCTTTTCAATTTGTATATAGATTGTGTATGTATACATCTACAGTGTTTTGTTTCACAGACTTGGATGTACTACAACATTGAGCTCCAATACGGATTATGGATATACGAATAATATATTAGCTCCTTAATCTATCTTTATACTTACAGTAAGTGTTGATTGAAAAAAATCTGTTCAGGTCTATGAACTTATTGCATGGACATTAAATTCGGTACACTAGACTTGTATCAACGACCTCGCTAAATCAGACGTTCGTCCGAAATGACATGAAGATATTATTCGGGCCGGGTTTACCCAGACCTACCGCAGTCTCATTCGATTTAATCTTTGACGTCACATTCAGAATATTAAGCCAGGCGTTTACAACACGCCTTTATGACAATTATTTAGTTTAATTGCGGGAGATTGAAAAGTTTGAATAGATAAAATAGGTGCACTTTTGTTATAATATATAATATACATAATATTATCGTATTTAGATCTTTTTTTAGAGATTCGTAGGTACCTGTTTCACTTAGGTACCTACCTTTTTCTGAATCAGGCCAATTGTATTACTAACTTGTGAAGTTTAATAACTAGGTTGTGGACATTTGAAATGTCAGAAAGCATTTAATGATTAAGATAGATCGATGATAATCGTGGACGCTCAGCAACAGATGTCATGGACGAACAGACGGACAGATGAGCCGAGCCCGCAAGGTTACCTCATTGTTTCCTACCATACGATGCACTGCCCGATAAAACAAAATCATTCAGTTTGTCTATGCGATTGAAATCACTCTACAACATGTAAGTAATGGTTATAGGTAGGTAGGTACAATACGGTTTTATGGAAATGTTGGGGTTTTTTGTAAAACTTTTCTTAAGAATTGTATTAGTCGTTTGACTCATTGCTTGAGATTCTTAGTAATTACTTCGGTAGTCTTCGTGTATGTTTTCAACATTAAGGAAATAGAAATCAGACTTTTAATAGTTAATATGCCATTATAATAATATCAATTAGATACTTTGCAATAACATTCAGACTCCTTAAACAGCTAGTTTATATACGTATTAGGTGCGCAGCAGACACCGTCGACATTATCAGATACATAACTAACATACATCTATGTCGCAGCCCATCAGTTATAACATAAATTAATTACAAGCGGCTGTGTATTGGCTGAATGTAAATCTCTCTGTGACATCACTCGAGCCACAAAAACCGGGCTTGGGTTATCGCCTTTGCCCTCAACCTTTTTTTTGTCGTTGACGTTAATAAATATTTAGTACAATATTTTGAACACGATTACGAAGTTTTGTTGATTATGAATATTCATTCTCTTTTTTAAATTGTGCAGGTTATATGACTTTTGAAAACCTTTGTTTGTAAAATTGTATTATACATTACTTAACTGATTCTAGCTTTATGTAATGTAATATTAATGCCTAAGTATCTAATGTCCTACTAATTGCGTCCAACTTTGTTAGGTGTACGTGATATTTCGGTTCTTATTGTCTAAAATATCTAGCTAACCCTATTGCGGTTGTGATTGTTTACTTTCAATTGATTACTTAATTGAAACATGAACTATGGTAATGAGCATAAATAAATCTTTCATTGTCAAATTGAATATCGTTGAATCAGACGTGCAGCGTTCGAAGAGCGTGAAACAGGCTGGAAGCTATTTAACGAAGGGCGAGAGCAATGAGAGAATTTCACGTCTTCCTGAAAATTAATGAGAATGCCGCTTACGACGTTTAGTGCTCGCACCTCGTTTCCACAATACGGCGACGGTGGCGAGGCCGCGAGCTGCCTGCCCGGCAACTAATGACTACTGCGCGCAACAACAAAAACATCTCCGTCTTCGTCGGGCCCCGCGACCAGCCGCAGCCCCGCGTGTCGCCCGTCTCCCTCGCACCGCACCCGGAGCGGCAACCAAGCGCTTCAACCCGGATAAATTACATCCTATTAACTTCGTTCCGGTGCTCGATTTAAGCTTTAATGTCTCACACCGTAAGGATTGAAATTGCATAAGAACATTTATTTGATGTTAAATGTTTACCTTAGACTTTATTGCTTACATTATAAAGTCGATGTTGAATCGTTGCGGGTGTCAGTTAAGGCGTTCCGGTCTCCTGTGTGATTATTAATTTGCTGTCAAATAAAGGGGCCGCTCACTTGGGCGTGCGTGTCGGCACAAATTTCTGCCATACTTCGGAATCGGTGATTATTTTTTTGTTGCCTTGACTTCGGATTCGCAGACTGACAGACATTTTAGTGCACTATTATTTTAGGCTTGAATCATAGGTGGAATGGCCGACAGTCTTCTAATTAGACGATGTCGATGGCGCTTCGAGATAAACATTGTTTGTTATTTGATTAATTTTAATCTGAATGTGAGCGTGATAGGCGATTGATGGATGAACAACAAGTAATTCGATTAAATTGGGAAAAGTTACGAGTTAACGTCGAGCGTTGGGATACATTACTTATTTTATCGTGAGATATAGGTAGCGTGTGTGATTGTTTGAGATTATTGCACTAACAACTAAGTAGGTATAATTAATGAAGAATTAAGTAGTTACGCTGGGAAACTATTAATCACTACTTAAGTGGTATTTGACATGACGTTTTTTATAATTAGGCGTCTAATCAGTTGCGTTGTAAATTCATACAATAATTGTCAGTTATAATGATTGTTTCTATTTTTCTTTCGTCATATGTTTTTATCATTATTATGATGATATTTTTTTACAACCGAGCAACAAAAACAACGTCCTATGGTCCCACATACGCCTCACATAGATTTTATCTTACTCCGATCCAATTTGACCTCATTTTTATTCAAGTCACTCTGGCACAAACGAATTCTGGTACTTTTTTATGTATCTTTAAAAGTGTAGGTACATAGGTGTAGCTATACAAATACCTACTACCTATATCTTTAATTAAAGTCTTTTTTTTTTAAACGTCGCCCCACACTAGGAATTTCTCCTGTATCGTGGGTGCGTTTCACAAACATGAAATATCGCATACACAAACATCCAGACTCGGGACAATCAAATGTGGATCTCACAAATTTTTGCCCCGCGCGGGAATCGAACCCGCAACCCTTAGCGTAGCAGTCTAATCGCTTAGCCACTGCGCCAATCAGGTCGTCAAACTCATTCTTTTTCCATAATCATTCTTTATTTATCTATTATGAAATACTTCGTAATGCAGCTAAATTGTTCAGTAAACTAAATATTAAAGGAAAATTAAATAGTAATTAAATTAATTTAGTACATAATTACTTATATTTTGTAATAATTACGAAATTTGAATTATCTCCATATTCCTGGCGTTGCTATTCATAAAAAATAAACAGATCTGTCCAACAACGTTACCCTAATAAGCTATACGAAGTAGGAAGTAAGCTTTTGAAACTTAACATGGTTCTACGAATGCAAGTTATGTTCATTGATCAAGTTATTAGAAAACACTGATAGCCGAGTAGTATGACCGTTGGACTGACAAGTCAGAGGTCGCAAGTTCAAACACCGGCACGCGCCATTGTCTTTTCGAATTCATGTGCTAAAAACGGTGAAGGAAAACATCGTGAGGAAACCGGGACACCTGAGAGATTTTTCAACGGTGTTTGAAGCCATGATGGGTGTGTAGAGGCCTACAGGCGGTTTAAACTCTGATACCAGGTTGCTCATCAACCATACGATAAGAAGAATAAGAAGATTAGAAAAGAGACTGAGCTGTGAAGTAATAGCTAAATGGTCGAGACTCTCCGGTGCATAACCTTTGCGTCAAACCCCTAACGTCCCAACACCCACCTACCTACCTACTGCCTCTACGAGATATGAATTTGCCCTTTAAAGGTGAAAACTTACTTATTCAAAGTAAATTAATATGTTTCCTTTTACCATATTATTTGCTAAGAGGAAAAAGGTTGACTCAACTTAAGATTATATTAGGAGTTGTTTCTGACAGCTGTTCGATTAGCACTAATCACTTGATTTAACGAAATATAGATGGTTCTACTGTTTGATTAAATAACTAATTAAATTGACGACTTGATTGGCATTATTTTTTTTTTGTTACTTATCATAAAATCTACGTCATTCGCTTCCGTACCAAAAAGTCAAGAAGAAAACATAAGCACCAACTTCTTCGATACCTACTTAATTAAGGGTATGCTGCACCTAAATTTGGTATTAAATCACACATGGCATTAAATCCCATGTGCAGGCGAGACTATTGCCATTACCCGGACATTATTCCAAACTTCGGGCACAATTCCAAACGTCACGCTCGGCAACCGTTCTCGCGACCACTAGACCATTAAGGCGTTTGTAATTTAACAACATTTACACCTCTTGTCATTATAAGCCCACAAGCTTACTGATACATTTGAGTGGTTTGTTTCATGGTGGTTATAATACTATGAACTATGATACAACGACCAACCGGTATATATTTGACTACAAGCCAAAGGCCTCTGCGCATACAAAGAAGGAACGAACATTCATCACGAAGCTTCCTCACTGCGGGTTCGCGTCTTTAGACTATAAACCGTGTCTCTTCATCGTTAAACAGTGTGTTTAACGATGTATAACTTCGAAAGTCTCTAAAAACAATGGGAGAACCACATTGTCTCTTTATTAGGATTCAAGCCTCCTACATTGATCTGTTTCTTCATTAACCTTTGACGCCGGGCCCTCACAATATTGGAATCAAATTATGACAAACACTTGGCAAACATTCGTTGTTCTTAAGGGACAAATAAAACTCTATTCGGTTAACGTGGGTGATCTCTTAGTCGCCTTTTATGACACCGACGATATAAAAAAGGTTTGCCTTTGCATAGGCCAACCCACTACTTACGGCCTATACCAATTTTACAACTAGACGTTTGGTGACTCAAACCAACCTACATAAAAACTCAGCGTTAGAGGGCGAATAAACATATAATATATATTATATAGGTACCCAATGTATAAGCTTCCAAGTCCAACTAAACTGTCATCCTATAATTGCCCAATTTTAGGGCGTGACTTTTATGTTAAGCACGTTTAGATAGCAGTCTAACCAATTAGTTAGACGGTAACTAAAATAAATGCATGCAATAACATAGTTAGTGATTTGCTTCCTATAATAAGGTTTATGTTATAAGGTGCCGTCGAGATTACGGCAAGCGCACGTGAGATGCAGAGTGATATGATATTATAGGACTAAAAAAATTAAGATTGAACTTTAACCCGAGTTTTAGGACCAAAATAAAATGATACAGTAAACAGACTTGGATTTCATATTATACGGAAAGTGATGATCACTTAAAGATCGTGACTAACGAATCGTATTAAAAGATGGGTCAATAGCAGTATATTGTTCTTCTGTGTGTGCTGAGCTACTATTTCGCTGGTGGAGAATACGATGTGTGAAGGAAAGACCGAAAATATTACATTATTCGAAATGGTATTATAGCCTTTGAAAACACCACGCTTCCTATGGCTACATCTGCATAGCGGACCGCAGTCCTAACGTTGATATCAGGCATCTGTTTGGTCGAAATATCGCTGCATAGTTTCAAAATGGCTGTATAACCTACTACCCAAAAGCAAATTAATTGGAAACAGTCTTCGCGATTAAATTACAATAAATACTTCTGATTCAGCTAAAGTGTAAAAGCTTTTAACCTTATTAGTTATTATTACCTTTTTAGTTAAAATACTCAATCTTAAAATAGAGAGTCTTTGAATTTTAGTAGATAGATAGTACATAAATATGGTAGATTTTGGATCCGAATCGTTCACTTGAGTACATAGTGGGTTCATTAAAATGCACTCCAATTTGAGTTCTCTTTTGAAATTCTAATAGGTTTGCCAAAAATGTGTTTGTTTACTAAAGCATTGCCATAATTACTACGTTCGGGAGTCCACATCGATATCCGACACTCATAAAAGGGAGGCTAAGCCAACTTTTTGACGGGAACCATACAGTGATACGTTTATCATCTCCGAATGTCATGTAAAAAATCTTAAAATTTTCAATACTACTAAGTGTTCTTCGACTACAGCAAACGTGAGTACACTAACTAATGTAGATTGAACTAGTAAATTATCATCGCAATGATTGGCTGGCGCGGAGCGTTTAATTAATTTATCAGTGAGTAATTATGTAATCATCACTTTAGTAAACTGTTTAGCTGAATCGATAGCCCGCTTGCCAACCGGTGCGCTAGCTGCGTACTGATTGATATGCGTATACTACATTCAACTAGCTACATATGTATGGTTTTACGAGCTGCCCGGTTTACATACACGCAACATAAATTCTCGCAGGATTGTTAACGGGGTAGGCAGAGAACAAAGATTTATACCTAGTCCGTTCGTTTAGGCTAAGCCCCCTAACCTTGCCTTTCTTCAGAACTTCTTCAGAAACTTCAGGAACTTCTTCAGAACTTACACTAGGAGACGTAATTTTAAACACACATTTGAAATAATTTATTGCTCATTGTTACCGTAATTGACATGTGAAGAAATATTTTGCCTGACGACCACGTAAATAAAATAATTTGTTTGAATAATAATGGTGGCCCTTGCAACGGTCATGGTATAACCCAAATAAAAGGTAAACAGGATTAAATTATTGTACGCCGGGGGCCGACAAGCGGCTTTACACGCAAAGAATTAATATACTAAAACCTTTCTCGAAAACATTTTAAGTTGTGGCGAAATTCATACCAAACTCCTCTATGCGATTAGCGCTATATTATAAACACGCGGTCGAGAACCTTTAGTTGTTTATCATTTGTTTTGATTATGTTTACCAAACTGTTGGTCAACAGATAGGTACCTCATAGATATAGGGGACTTGATACTTTGTTGGGGGACTTTAATGCTCTCTAAATCTAACATTATTACGACGAGGTTGTTTTATTTCAAAGTTAAACCTTGACCTATTGTTGACTCATTTATTTTATTGCTGTTGGTTTAAATATATTATTGCTCTAAGCACTGTAAATATCTACTGATTGAAAAACAATATTATCAACATTCTTCCAACAAATACCGCTTTTTCCACAAGCGCTTTCTATCGCATAGGTATCTTTATCTGCAAAATACACAAAGCCTCGAACAAGTACATTGGTATGTTTCCAGCTCTAGCTGCAAAAATAAGTGTCCATCCAATGCTGCAATCCTCATTATGTGTCACAACTAATGTCGAATACACCTTTGTTTGCAATATGTAATATGAAAACTACACGCGATGAGCATTTAAATGTGCGCGCGCCGGATAAGCTCAGTTGCACAATAACAGTTGTGATAAGAACGAACAGAACGCGGGTAGCAATTGACACAAGCAGAATAGCAATAATATTTCCATAAAGGCGTTAAGTCAGGATTTCCTGTTGGCACTCCAAGAAAATGTTGGAGCACATAATACATTGCAGTGGTGCATCATGTAATACCGTGTTGCTAGGACCTGGCATATGAGTCATTGTACCCCCTTTTTGAACTTAACGACTCGTATGGCATCTCATCCTTTGGTTTTTATTATAACTCGCCCGGGAACAACATATTATATACTATTGTGGACACGCATTTGATACCTCTTAAGTCGTAACATTGTTGAACTCCTGACACAGATAAGTAAGTCACAGGCAGATATAGCGCCCGTTAAAGTTCTTAAGACAATTCTAAAGGCCAAAACACGAAACAATACCCAGGAAATATTATAACTTGTCGATTATCCCAACTAGTTGTTGTCTTGGGAACCAGATACTGCAGACGAATTGGCAAGCACTGGCTCGGCATCTATGTGTCGATATTAGTTCCAATGGATTTATTACTTAGGAAGCTGTGGCTGCTGCAGGAAATTGAACTTTATTCCCCCAGAGAAAGGCTCTATTTGGGTCATGATATGAATACTTAAAACGATGTACGTCTTATTCATAATGCTTTGTTTGTGACTAGACTAGTAAAGTAACTATACTTGATAAATAACATATCTTGACTAATAGAAATACATTTAAAACCATGCCAAAAATATAACTGACTTATCCCTAACATGAATAATAATGTTTAATGAACTTATTGGTATTAGTAGTGCAATGTATAGGTATTTGTATTAAAACAAAAAGGTCAAACAGGCAAGGCCGTTGGAAAGGAACTTATCGCCGCGTGGTACGAAGTGAAGACGATGAAATTGCGATAAAACGTCAGCTTTTGGTCTAAAATTATTACCGTTTTAAATTGGAATCGGGCGGTAGATATTTGGTTTTCCATTTTAGGGCAAGTGCGTTATTATAATATTAAATGATTTTCTTTTTTGTTTCAGGTATGTAAACGATATTGCAGAACTGTTCAATGGAAGAATGAAAATTAATATTAGTCTGTTCGCCCAGTAGTTTTTGTTTGAAGTACTCACGATATTTGAGACCGTAGTAGTATATTATTCCGTAGCCAATAAAATATGAAATAGTGTAAAACAGAATATACCGAAGGAGTATACTAGTCTGTCGGAAATTAGTCGCCGGGAGGGGTGGAGTGGGTGTTCAGATTGCTAGCTCCCATCCCTCCTCCCTCACTTTAATATCTCCCTGTGTAGGCTGGATCGTAGAATGCATACTGTGTCGAGACCAAGTTTCGTGCACAAGTGCATTTTCATAGTTGGATAAATAATCAGTATGCTGCAGGTATTAAAACAAGGCAAAAAGTTGCGACTTTTTGTCATCTTAGCGGCTGTGATGTGGAGTGGAACGTGCTACCATCTACAAATTTAATTTTCTAGGGCTAGATGATAGGAGATTTATTTTAATAAAATAATCTTTAGGTTACATCCATTGATATAATTATTATACATACTTGATGATATATGTATATTTTATCTTTTCACAATCGACTATTCACCAGTATTATGCCCTAAACCAGCGTGTCCACATATTTCTATCGACAGCTTTGGCACTTTAAAATATTATCCTGTGATTACTAGATAAGGGATTGTTTGGAATTCCGTGCTCTTTGTTGGCGTAATCACGCTATCTCGTAAACCTCGTCTGGTTAGTGGAACGTGTTTACTTTTGGATTCGATAAGATATACTTCTTTGAACGCTGTCCAAGGTATAGTGTGGCGTTTGTATTTTATTTTAAATTTAACTACCTTCATAGATATTATGTCGTTTTTGTTATTATCTTTATGTTAGTTCTAACTATACCTAACTAATCGTTTGACTCTTAGCTAATGTTTAGTAACTTAAAATGGCACTCTTGTTCTGGCAAAAACCTTTTATTATAAAATACTGGCTTAGTGTCACATCACATTAGAGGGTTATGTTCAGCGCCACACCGTGGTCGCTATACGTACATACACTCTGAGCTCAATACATTTCTATGATTTCTCAGAAAGACGTCAGGTTTTGTAGGAATATACTTACGAACTTAATAGAAATTATACTATTCTTAATGTAAAATTGGTAACATATTACTATAATATGAAGATACAAATACATGCATGCTATTTTCAATCTGATAAATAGTCAGTGTTTTATTAAAATACTTTCACAAATAATACTTTGAACATTGACATTTTACATGATTGAAGTTTAGTAAATCTATTGTGTATGTCTGAAACCTGAGTGGACTTTAATATAACTTTACGGATTTCAAAAGTTTACACAAAAATAAGGTTACGTCGCAAGTACCTGGTAAAAAAGGTATTACAGTTTGTGTGAATTTATTTTGTCTAGACCAACATAATTTTAACTTTGGATTATTATAAACAGAACGATCTTTTTAAGAAAAAACAAGGCACCTATTTAAATAAATTCGCTGGACAATTGTTGACCAACGCCTCTTATAATTTTAAATAAAACATTGAGCCAGTTACTAAAAGCGATGTTATTAAAGGTAGTGTAGGTAAGTAATCCTCTTACCTGAAAACTAAGGTTATCTTAGAACTTACACAAACAATCCCTTATTGAAACGACAGCAGAGGGTCAGTTCAGTGGTTTTTGCATGATGTATTCCAAGTTTATTAGTAGCTAATTTTGATGTAAGTAATTTACAGAAAGCTAGCGTTATAAACACTTTTATATTACGTGCAATTTCATTCATCTAATCTAATATTAAATTTGTATTATCTCGTAGTCTAAAATTTTAAGTCCATTTAAATGCCATTAGGCCATCGTAGACCGACCTTTAAATCTTCTTACTTCTTTTGGTTGCAAACCAGGTCTGGACAAAATAAGAGCGAACGAGTGATTTACAGGTGATCATAAGATGAAGCAAACTGCTTGATTTAAGATGTAAAATCGATCTTGTCACGGCTTTTGCGTATACGGTTATGAGTACCTATAGTATTATCTATAACAAATACCGTCGATTTCAGTATTTAAATTTGATTTTTTCGAAGACAATTTCGTGCGCTTTTAGTTGTGGTAAAATTAAAAAAAAAACGCGGTTGCGGTCATGCGAACTGCTTGCGATACGTTCTGATTGCGGCCTACTTGGGATCTGCTTGCTATCATTCGCTCGTTGAGGGCAGATCTCTAGCTGTGTGCATTGTTTCTAGAAACTACAATAACAACGCAGAATATGGAACAAGGTCGGGGCACGCTTGCTCGCCACACGTGTGCGAGCCTTAAGGCATTATTCAAGTTCTGTCTATTCCTTGGGATACTTAGTTAGTTCCATGAGATCGTAAGGTATGAACCGTCTAAATCCATACTTAATATTATAAATATAATAGTAACTCTGTATGGCTGTCTGTGAAACCTACACGACTAAACCGCTGGACGGATTTTGATGAAATTTGGCATTTAGACGAATAAATAGAAAGTTTAAGACCAGAAAAAGGACATAGGCTACATTTTTTTTAAATTCAATCCTTTATGGGATTTAAATAGGGGTTGACGTCTAAGTAGGTCTTAAGGAAATGAAATATCTATGATTTTCTGTTTAGACAGCATATTAGTTTTAACTCACACAATCAGATTTGACAATATTATGTCGCTAGAAAATAAAAAAATTGTATCGTAAGATCATTGGCCCCGCAATCCTAACATAAAAACTGTGCGCGAAGTCTGCACCATCCAGATCAAATATGTAGGTAATATCTAGTCTTGCTTAGTAATGATTTAAGTGATGTAAGGTGTCCAAGTATTCAGTTGCAGTGCTAGCGATGCCGCTCTGTGGGGAATTCCACAAACTGCGGGGAATTTTAAGCTCATTGAAGAATTTGCGGTCGGAACTCTGATGGGGGATTTTCGAATAATAAAGCCTAGGGATATGGGTGTTTACTAGAAGGATTTTATTCAATGTGACGTGTTTATGTGTTTGTGTACATTAGAGTGCATTTAATCTTTCTAATAATTGTGCAATTGGGAATTTGACACCGAAATGTATAAAGTTTTCAGGGCTGAAATATGTAGGTACAGCATTTTTTTATAGAAATATTCGTAGAATTATTTGTTAATGGTGTCAATTACCCAATTACCATGATACTGAGAATTTGCTTAACTGATAAACGAAACCAAATCGTACAAAGAGTATTTTTTACATAATAATATTATTTTGTGTCATATTCCACTGTAATTACTTAACTACCTGCTTCAAAGAGATCTTATTGACTAAGAAATTATGTGACGACACCCTTTCTACGGAATCACGGGCAATTAATCAAGAAACGTGATATTAATAGAGCCATTTAACAGATTATCTCAATGTTTATTAAGGTAGGTAATAATAGGATATGTTTTAGCATTCAGTTGCTTCAAGCGCCCACGCATCGCGCCCACGAAATACGTGTGAGATATGTGCTGCGGCTACTAATACTGACACAATAATGTTAGGTTACCTACAAAGGGTTATCTTCTTTCAAACTACCTATTAAAAAAAAGATTTATTGTGAACATGATTTAATAATAGACGCTTTCCTGTATTTATTTAATTACTATTGTCGTGACAAAGAGTTATAAATATATTTTTTCTATCCTACTTACCACCTTTTAATTATTTTCTAGGTAAATAATGGAAATCATATAAAGCATATTTAACCTTTATATCTAGGTTAAATGTGTTATATCAATGTCGTGTTGATAAAAGATGCCGACAGAAATCCGTTTCCAAATATAAAAGTCATTCACAGCCATAAAATAGAATTAATACTCACTTTACAATTCTAAACAGTACATAACGAATGCGTTTTATGCATGCGTTATGTACTGTTTAGAATTACGGTATGTGAAAATGCGTTTAATGAAAGAATGCTTACACTGTCTGGCAAGTTTCTCAGAAAGGCTTAACTTCTGTGTTAGAATCTCGCTCGGCGATATATCGCGGGATCTCAGGCTGAGGCGGAGCCGCATCGGCCACATTACGAGTTCTGGGTAAATGTTGTCGGCGCTCACACGATCCGAACGCGACTGTGTTCAAATAACGCGTCATCCAACTCTACATGTTTATCTCTGTCTTATTATTCGTTAAGCTGAATAGATAAGGATGTTTTCAATGTCCACTATAAATTTGTTCTCGCTGTCTCAACTTTCGAGCTGAAACGAAATCTCAGTTGATCCGGTAACTATTGCGAACAGTACTAAGAACTAAGACGTCGCGTTGTAACAAATTACCACTTCCGCAACTACACAAAATTCTTAGGAACAAACCTGAGGATGGCATCATGGCACTACATCAATTACGTCCACTCGGTTCCTGATGGCGTAATACGTGATCATTATTTTATTGCTGTGTCAAAATGATATAAAAATATCAATGGTTGCATACACCTATTGAGATTTGAATTTATAAACTGGATATTTTAATATAGATCGCATTTCGACCTATATTAAAATATCCAGTTCATTTGCATATATTGAACTAAGTGAGCCAGGAAGGCAACCTTTCGTTTATAGATATAATGAGTTCAGATTTTCAGATAACTAATACAGAAGTAGGCGACGTCCTGTCTAGTATTAACTGCTCAACCAAAGATAAATGTTTGCCCATTTATTGAGGTGCTCTCTCGGATTTCATTCCACGACTTGTCGCGAGCACCGACTCGGAAACTTGTTTAGTTCTTGAGAAATACGTTAGATGGTGTCGCGTGTCTGTCTTATTTAACGTCTCTAACTTATTCTTCTACTCAATTTTTGTTACTAAGCGGTCGTTAAATAAATAGGAAGATTACTTAGTTGACAATTCGACATCTTTATCTCAGATTGATAACATAATACTTTTGTGCTCAATTAATGTCTCGGTTTTTTTAACCTTTTATCGGCAAAGATGGTTACAGAACACACAGGTAAATTGTTTTTTTTTGTATGAAGAAGTTTCTAAAAAGTAATGACTCGAAAACTTGTTTTGTGACTAACGTGCCAATGAACGGTTGACTATCGTTGGTGTTACATCGGTCGTAATAATTCCTTTTATTAGTTACCTTTTCTACGCCAGTAATGTTCTTTGTCATGACGAGATCATTTCTATTGAAAACGGTTTGGCTTACATAACATTGGTTTGTGATTCTGTTTATAATGATCACAATTTCCAGGAAAATTATACTAAACGAAATAGTTTTCCTCTTTTGTTTGAAATGAGTTAGCCATTGAGCGCGTTTCCAAGTATTTGAGGATAAATTATCAAGTTTTAGTTTCGATGTTAATCTGAGGAATGGAAGGAAATAGATCGCATCGGTGGTTCTTACTACATGTGGGATATGGGTCAGCGCCGGTACTCAAAAGCACCTTTTATCCCACCACAATGTCTAAGCATGTGGTGTCGGGCGACCACTTACTACATTTTTACCACTCTACACAGAAACTACTTGAATAAAAGAGTAATGTTACGTAAGTTGCGTGTGGTGTGTAGGGTCTATATAAAACCAAGTATTACGTCGTGTTTTTATGACGTAGGTGAACGTAGACGTCAACCGAAGGGGTATTAAGTTGAAGTTGGACACTAAGTCGTTAAATGCCCTAACGATCAAGCTAGACGGTCAGTGTAAATAATATTATCTCAGTTCGGAAGTTTGCCTTGCCATTCACCTGCTGCATTTGAATTTCTAAAGGAATCCAAAGACGGAAATGAAAATGTGGCTAGTCTAGTTACCTCATGGCAGTGCTATCAGAATATTTGAGTAACAATTTAGAAACTTTCGTCATTATCCGCTAAGCTGTTTTGTAGGGTTTTTCAACAAACAATTAAGTAATTATATTATTTTTGAATTATTCTTCTTCTTATCGTATGGTTGATGAGCAACCTGGTGTCAGAGTTTAAACCGCCTGTAGGCCTCTGACATGGCTTTACACACCGTTGAAAAATCTCTCAGGTGTGCCGGTTTCCCGACGATGTTTTTCCTCACCGTTTTTAGCAACTGATAACTAATTTAAATTACGCACATGAATTGGAAAAGACATTGGTGCGTGCCGGGGTTTGAACTTGCGACCTTTGACTTGGCAGGCTTACTGTCATTGGTATGACCGTAGACTCCGCTATCAGTGCTTTTTGTAATTATTTCTAACATGTTATGATATCATTTTTGTATCGATTGAAAACCTTGATTGTCATTCTCGAGCGGATGTTTATTTAGTTCTTATGCCATCATAATTATAACATAACCACACGTAAACACAAACAGCTGTGAGCTGTCAAATACCTCTAACTACGTTAATTCATAAATTGCCGAATAATAAGTGTCGAAAACATTACAATGATATTATCTCAACGGAAGACGGACGGAACTAATAACCACTTAAAGATAACTAGTGCCAGAAAATCAGTAGTATACAGGAAGAGTTCGGCACGCTTCGCAATTGGCCGCGTTGATTGATGTTGTCGTGTGACGTACGGCGCGGCGCGACGGCGCGGCCGGATGACGCGCACCGTATCCGGCAATGCACGCGTACCGTTATGCGCTTGCGTGTACGCAACGTTGTGTAGCGACGATTGTAGGGTAATGCGTGGAGCTTCTTCATTGTTTTTGTTGCGCTTTTTAGGAGTGGCCTGTCAGTAGTGTTAGTAAGATTCCTGTGAACTATTAGTATTGGTCACTTATACATTAGCGAAGATATTAGCTAGCAGATACTTTGTCTGAATCTTTACGGGGAGGACAATACTCGGTTTTCCACAATCCGAGAGTTTATATACATGCCAGTAGATTATGTTAAGGTAACCTAAATATCCAAAAAGGCGCTATATTCTGCTTGCATCACACATCACGCGTTAGTTTCCGTGGTAGGAGTTAGTCCTTGGTTTTCTCAATTTATATTTTACGAATATGACTTGATAATATATTAGTAGGGCGAACCATAATAATGCTATCCGTTAATGATTTCCCACTGCTGGAAAGCCCTTTGCTTCCCAATTACTTCAGAGTTGTCCAATATAACAAAACAATTGTGTCAGTGTAAGACAACACGGGATGTTCTCTATCAGCAGATTATGTCCTGCGCAATTTGTATGTCTGCTAGTGAAATAGGTCTGTGGTGGTTTTAGATGAGCTCTATGACGTAACCTATGTACTAATGCGGTCTTTGAAACCTGCACATTATATAATCATTAACCGACGAGCATGCATGAAGAATCTGATGAGGATCTATCCCCATCTAGAATATGAAACAGCTATGTGATTGGATTACTGCGCTAAGAGTTGCGGGCCCGTTCCCCGCATGACTGCCAGATATTTGTGTGGTCCACAGATATTCGTTCTGAGCCTTAGTGCGTTCATTGTTGTAAAACGCATCTATAATATAAAGAGAAATTCCTAGTGTTGGGTAACGTTAACAAAAAGTGTAGGCCGCTACTATATTTGGGGAGTGGAAAAATACTTCCGATTTCCGTTCAGACCGTGCAAAATATAATATTGGTTTATAATTTTTTACGCCAGGGTTCTGCTGGAACAATTTGCCATTACCACGTAACAAATTTTGTAAATTGTAAAAATTTGTAAATACATACATACATAAAGTCACGCCTATTTCCACGAGGGGTAGGCAGAGACGACGGATTTCCATTTGCTACGATCCTGACATACTTCTTTCGCCTCATTCACATTTGTAAATACCAATGAAAAAATGGACCATATTCAATTTCTAAGTAAATCCATTTAAATTGTATTGTTTTAAAAGGCTATTTTATGTTTAACAATTACACAACAAGTCCTGTATCGAATGCATAATTAGTTTTAACTAAATGTTCAAACAGGGGAATATTTTAATTATAAAACATAAAATATACGTAGTTAACAATTCGTCTCCGCCGCTGTTGTCATGAATTTACAATTTGTTTCGACATCTGTTTATCATTCGTTGTCGAGACTCAAGTAGTTCATAAGCGGTAGTGTGACTATTGTTTCACAAGCAATGTCCGGGCGCAATCATGTATCAGCTAACTTAGTGATCGATAGACTATAATGTGGCGCACGATTCACAATCGCATTAATAAACATCAATTATGATGCTAATATACTATGTTTAATATGTTAGGATTGTCCACACTCAAAATATTAATTGTTTGATTTATTTTGACGACCTGATTGGCGCAGTGGCTAAGCGATTGGACTGCTGCGCTAGGGGTTGTGGGTTCGATTCCCGCACGGGACAAAAATTTGTGTGATCCACAGATGTTTGTCCCGAGTCTGGGTGTTTGTGTATGTGATATTTCATGTTTGTGAAACGCACCCACGATACAGGAGAAATTCCTAGTGTGGGGCGACGTTTTTTTTAAAAAACAAAAAAAAAAAACAAAAAAATAGCTATTACTCTAAAGTCTAAAGTGCTCAACCATCGATTGATTTTTAGATAAACGTAGTATGATCGATGGTTAATATTATTCTGGCCTTAATCGAACTGCACACTCCACTGACTCAACTAAACGATAGATTCGCCTATAAACTGTGATGATACTTGCGCCTTAAAATAAACATTATGTTGAGAACTGAGGTTGAGAAGGTCTTGCTTCGTATTGGATCGGATTTGTTCGTGACTAATCGGGTTTTAGTACTAGGTTTGCAGTAGGAAGCCGGTAAGAGTTCGCAGGTCAAGGCGGTTTGCGCAGCCGTCGCCGCCGCTGGCGCGGGTCGAGGACCGCGGCTCGCTGCCCGCCACTCACACTGGGTTCCGTTACTCCTCACTACCATATAGTCCTGATAACTCCGTTTTGAAACTGTACTCTACCCACTAATACTTAAGCTTAATTAATACGAGTATAAACAAATTTTCTGACACATCATCCGGTGTTCTACTGCTAAACAAATTGTTAAGTCACTTAATTAATGTTTGTGGGTCAACTCTGATGGAATAGACAATTCGCTTCATAGCGTTACAATGTTAACTCCGTAGATGTTTAATATTCGTAAATTTACGCTCACGTCCTCTGATTTGAAGTGGCTCATTTAATAAATGATTCAGTAATGTTGTGTTGTTATTTGTTGCGTGGCCGCGTGGGAACGGAACACAGGAGCGAAGCGTACGGCCAAGTAGCTTATCTTGAAATATCGCCGCTGACAGCACGAGTCGCGACAGAACCGCCACACCGCCACCGCCCCGCGCCCGTGGAAAATTGTTAGAGTTTACAACCATTAATTTTATTTAACCATCAACGAATGCCACGCCATTTTATGACTAATTTTAATTATAACATTAAATCTTTTTATTTCAACTCCTACTAAGGAGTGGGTATTAATTTTGTCAATCTTCATCAACTAAGTATTTTACTGCCTCAATTGTGTAACATTTTAGTGAGAACGCAGCCGGGCCGTGCAAACCGACAATACGAACCTAACTCAGAATGATAATTATTAAAATACCATATTTAGCTGTTGCCTTTGTGCTGGTTTTATGGCAACAGGCTTTTATAGTGTTCGCTTGATTCGCTATAAAATCAGGGTGACATCATCGCTAGTTACTGATATACGCGTATATAAGTACGTAACCATTGTACTAATATATTGCATGTCCTAGGTGGATTCATTGTTATTATTATTTATCTTCATAAACCCAATCATCTCCATCTACTAAGTGTTGCTTTATGGTACATTGTGTATTATTTCTGAAATTATAATCATGGAACCATCGCAACAGGCTTTCTCAATATCGGGTTTTATAGCCTACATAACCTAGCGTCAAATAACATCTTATCGTGTCATTTAATCGAGAAATGAGTGTATATATTGCGTGTTTGTGTACATTGGTATAATAAAATAGTTCAAATGCATTAAAGATTTAAGTAGGTAGGTAAAGTTGTTGGCTGTTGTCCAGCGGCGCCCTGCGCGGCCTTACGAGACGCGTTCTTAACGAAATTTGAAAGCGTTGCGAATTCGCTACATTTTTAATAAGCTCCATTATTGTCATGGCCTCCGATCGCCATGATTGATGGTATTCATGCTCCAATCGTAACGTGTGCGATAGATAATTGGTATTTTGGTTATGAGACAGGTTTTGTCAAAATGATCAGAGCGAATTACACCATATCTAGGTCTCAACCTTGAATTCATAATGTCATAAAATTGTCACTTGAACTTTGATGCCGATTATTCGTCATCAACTTATATTTATTTTCCTTGTATGCGTAAGAATTTCCATATTGGTAGTCATAATATGAGGACAGAAGATTTAAATGACCTAATTATATTGTAAAGACCATTGCCATTGTGCTTGTATTTATGTTTTTAATATTCGTGCAAATAAATAAATTGAAATCCTATGTTACGTCCGGATCTTCTGACCTGATTCCAAACAGATATACTTGTGAGCCATCTACAACCGCGATCTATACTTTGTGAGCAGAAACATATACACACTAAATCAAAACTGATAACATTAACCATTTTATCATATTGTATTATTATTATGTTTAATAGTTTTTACCGGTTCGGGTGTATAATAATAGACCCAAATAGTAAAATCAAGAAAATATACTTAAAAAGGTTGTCATTAAACATTAAATATATTTTAAATAAAAGAAAAGTATTCACTGTAAATATTGTCAAACTGCAAATCTTTATGCTGTTATCTCTTACTGTGTCATCAGAGCTTCAAGTTGTGCCAACACAAAATGTAAGTACATTGGCACTGCTCAAAGACATACAGTAGTAAGCTCTTAGTTCAATGACCGCTACAGTGCAAATAATCGTATGGTCTATGATCACTGGCATAAAACTAATTATAATATTTTTTACAACGGCTTGCTAAATGTCAATGTAGGTAGTGCGTGTTTATTGGTTGTGTAACTCTGTTAGTACGGTATTTATGGTGGTGGGCACAAATTATATGATAATGGAGGAAGGAGCATGTCGTCTGCGCCCGCGCCGCGCGCCGTAGTCAAGTGGACGTAACTCGACGCAGATTTACTGTATGATTGTCTGATGTTTCATGATGGTATGAGCTGATATTAAGTCTAGTGCAATGTAAATGGTCTTATAAAATTAAATTCACTTTAGGCTTTATTTTTATTAAATAAACTACTCAAAATACAGATGTCAGTTATTTTGTAATCAAATGTTGTTACTTTAGAACATAATACATAATTAACCTAAACGACGTAATGTCATTAAAAACTTGATTCATATGTTTCTATCAAATTGAAATGATTAAACTTTAATTCGGTGAGTCAAAAATTTGTTAATACATACAAAATATACAACGAGCTATTAAATAGGTAGTAACTCACTGTTGTGAGTGCGGAAGCGCAATAAATTTGACAAATCGCCTCTGTTATGGCAATAACTGTTTCAGAAGTTACTTAACAAGTAAAAAATGTCCGTATACACAGCAACGTTGCGATTACCGCCTACAATAAAGAAATATTGTAATGAAGACACCGATACAATACGTTTCACCTCGCTCCCAGTTTCTGCCGACAAATGAATGGATGAATGTAAAATAGTTGGGTTGAAATTTACATTTTGATTGGAAATTCTATGAATCTGCTGCTCGATTGTGCTCGTGTGGTGGGTTGGGGAAAAGTTAATTCACAGTTGGGACACGGTAACGAAGTAGGGAATCGATAGCTTTGCGCACGAAAGGTGTAATGTGAGTTGTAACAATGATGTGCCTGACGCTTACATCGTACCCTTATCTTTTCCTTATGTGTTGTGTATAACAATCATAGCGATTGTGTGACCTTAATTAAGTTAGCATTTGGTGTAGCGCCTGTGACATCATTTGCGTGGTAAATTAGTGAAAACAAAAATTCATTTGGTGTAATTAAATAGGTATTTTTATATAACCGTTATTTTGAATACCTCCCTAATGGTTAAATATAACTACGTAATGAAAAAAAATCTTACAGCATTTAAATTTACCTGTATGAAATAATTAATAGCTTCGTAGAAATATGTATTCAGTTACTTATTATAAATAAATAAATGCATTTAAAGAACATTAATTAACTTAATACTCATCATAAAATTATGAGATCTCCAAATCATCTAAAACTCATAAACGTCGTATTCAAATAAATATAATAGTGGCAGATAATGTTCCTTAACCTTTTTAAAGACGGTCAATGACTGAGCACGTTTTACCGACAGAGGCATTGCGTTTTATTACCAAGCCGACTGAACTGTAAAGGATTCATCATAAAACTTGATGGAATGCATTAGAACATCAAGTCTCAAATTTCCAGATGAAGCCATTTTAATTATTTTAAGTACAAACATTAAGATGCCGTGTAAAAATCTGAGAAAAATACATTTAATTGCGGTTGGAAGCGGAAGGCCGAAGATCGGGCTCAGTGGCGTGCCATAGGAGAGGCCTATGTCCAGCGGTCGACTAAGATAGGCTGATGATGATGATGAATCGCCTGAAAAATATATATACATGGTGATCTTTAAATCAGCGGCAAAATTGTACATTGAAATAAAAATCACTATCTAATATACAATATTAGGACCTATAGAATGATAAATCTAATAGAGAAAAATATTCTTTAAAAAAAGTATATTTCATCAAAAAAGAAATAGCCGGTTATAAAAATGACATACTATAATTGGAAATATTAAGCTTGATAAAAACAAATGGAGACACCATAGCTATGTAAATGAATGATGAGCACTTTAATCGATCGTAAATCCTTTGGACCTTATTTCTCGAATTGCTTTCAGTTGTTGTGTCTGCGGGGATGCGCTTAAACTGGATAAACAATTTTATTTTATCACATAAACCAGTTTATCGTGTTATTCATAATAAGGTCTTTATGGGAAAAATAAGACTTACAATAAGAATTAAGATAGGTCTAATAAGACTCCGTATAAGTCCCAGAATAGATAGATAATAGTAGGTCCCCTCTTTTTTTTATCCTAACTTAGACTAACATTGTCAGCATTAAAATTATGTGCTATGTTATACTATAGTGCAAATAAGAATTCATTGACTTCATTCATTGTGAGATTACGAAAAGAGAGATTTTAATACCTTTTGGAACCTGTGTACTATGCACACACTACAGTTTGAGGCGAAGTAATCAAAGAATACAGGAGAATATTTTAGGCAGAAACCTTTGCGTGCTTAATCCTGTATTTCTATTATTGTACAATCTAATGTAAAACTATTTTCGTAATCTAATATTACTTACAATTTTCATATACCAAATGTAATCATCATTGGTTAAAGTTATTGCAAACATAATCGCGTCCATAATCGAATTCAATCACAGCGTAATTGCGATGTTTGATGTCTCAGAATTGTATTATACCTATATTAAAATGGTAAACGACATGGGAAATTTCGATAAAGAAAATGATACACGAAGAAATGTAGAGGTTAATGACTGGAATGTTAAAAACGGAGCCTAGTAATAGATTAAATAAGTAAATGAATGTTATAGAAGCACACACAGAACAATTGGATAACAATTGTGCTGATAATCTTTACCTACACGGGCTTAAAAAATCAGGCGCAAAGATATTCATAATATTTTATTGTACATACCTACACAGTATTGAAATCGTTATCATAAAAACTGTTATTTTTGTCGTCCGCGTAAACATCTAAGTTGTTTGAATTTCTTAATTGAGTAACGGAATTCGTCATTCTATCGCACCAGCTGATACGTATATCAGCTGATGGTCAGCGAAAGTCGACTAAGTAGAAAAGTAGATTGGTAGCAAAATGTATAATGATGGTTAATCTATAGTGTGCAGAATCGAAAGCTGCAAGGTCGGCGAAGGCAACTGGTCGGACCGGGTGGTCGCTCACGTTACCAGTTCCAACGCTTACTCGCGCCCGTCCCGCTGCGCTAAACTGATTAATTAACATCAAGTCGTGTTGTGATTTTGTTATTGTATCTAATTTCATTCATATCGCAACAATGGGAGTCAGTATCCGTACATTAAAATGTTATTTTCACGTTTATTTATTATTGGAAAATATTTATAATATTTAGATACTCTACCTCATTAACTTCCTTTTATGAAACACCAAATACCTTATCAAACACTAATGTATAGATAACTTGTTTCATACCATCGAGCTCTGATGTGCAGTGACAACTATATTGTTATCTAGGACGGCTTCGCACGTTAGCACGTATTAAAGCCTGAGTGCACGCATCCAAGTCCGTAATCTCAGCGAGTCATTACTGTTTGCTCTTTGATTTACATGACTACTGTTCGTCTGTGAAGCCGGCTTATGTTTGGAACCGATCGGTTGCCCATACAGTAATTACACTACTCGACTCGGATATGGAATTAGCGAAGTTTGTCATAAATTGTGCCGACAGACTACAGCCCCTACTCCTTCCTTAGACGCGTGCAGGCATCGCTTTGATACGCCACGCTGAACACCGCACACAATTACAGAATAATTATGTTTATTTGTACACGACTTCCTTTCCGCATTCAATTCCATGTTAGTTAAAAAGCTTACTCGTTCAGAATTCAACGGGCTCAGTCCAAGTCTATGTGCTATTTGTTCTAAGACGATGCGTTCATGTTCAAAAGTTCGCCTGGCGTCTTTTCAGCTACTCGGTTACTACGCTGATTTTATTACATAGTTGTTACGGGAGGACTTCGTCTATCTCTGTACGTTTGATTAACGTAATGTTATTTTCTACCGTGAAATAACAATTTGCAAAAGAATAATAACTTAAATTGAAACAAAGAGCTTACCCTATTAGACTAAAGAGTTTTGTATTTAAGTCGTGGCTTAGCCAACTCCAACATTAACAGATAGACGGAACACCCATCCGCTTACTAATAAGGCTCTTCTTAAGAGAAGTGCTGTTTGGTGCGACTGTATCCTTAACCGCAGCATGCCTCGCCCGCTTTGCTAATGAGACCCTAGAGATATTCTTTTCATTGTCATTTCAGAGGGTTAGAATCGCGCCCGCGCCGACCATATCATATTTACAACTGGATTTTATTGTCTTGTCATTGACCTTAATTTTAATTTGATTTAGGTTTTACCGCTATGCAGGAGAAACGAAATAATATCGTTTTCGATTTTAAATTAAGTGTTTCATCAGTACCATTTTTATGTTCTATCTCTAAATAATTGTAGATGTAAATTTAATTTAGATTAAATAAACCAACATTATTAAATCGTGTAATACAAAAACAACTCAAGATTTTCCGGTGGTTCCCGAAAAGGTTTTGTTTGAAGGTACTTAGTCAGTAACTATACACGCAGTTCTTCGACATCACAGACGTCAAGGTCGGCATCGCTATCAAGCGAACAATGAACTCCCTCTTCCGAAAATTTCATATTTTTATTTGCAAAAAGCTTTCGATACATCCGCTATAAATTGGAGGGCTACAACAGTTTCGGCGTTGTCCGTCCATCCTCAATTATTAGTATCCCGCCGTTTGGCTAATTCATCAAAACAAAATTACAGGCCATTGAGCCGACAGTCGATGTAAAAAGGCTCTTAACTTGAGTAGAATGGGAATTGTGCATTAAGAGAATTCAAAAGAAAGGCATACGGGGTTTTTCAATTAAAAGTAAATACATCGAAATGTAGTTATGTAGAAGGTTCAAAACAGTTTCTAGCCTTGACTAGGGGTCGCAATACCGAATCATTTAAGCAATACCGGTATTTTCGGTATTGGCTCCAGACCAATACCGGTAATCCGGTATTTTCGATATTTCCGGGATTAAGCTAAAGTTAGCAAATTTAGTAGAATAAAGCTAGTTTCCGGAGTAATTGTAAGTAGGCGCCTATCTACTAAATAAAACAATTTTGTCTACTAGTTCAAATACGTTAATTAAATGAAGTGTTTGACTAGGAAGTCGGAAATTCGGAATCAGTTCTGAAAATCGTCGGAATCAGTACAAAAAATGTCTATCAAACTTAAACATTTCACGACAGTCTCAACATAAACAAAACGAACAAAAAAACACGCTTCTAATAAATTCTCATACAAAATATTTAATATTGTCTTGATCTGCCATTGCTTTTGACTAATAACAACCTGTAAAGAAAATTTTTACGATATATGCGATACACTTTATTGCGATGTGGGATACTTTTTATCCCGGTATAGTATAAGTCATAAGTACTTTTCTTTTGGTACCTAAGTAATATCTTTAACTCCACGCGAACAGTCGTGGACACAGCTAGTTAGTTTAAACTATGACTTCATACCAAAACTAAATATTATGGTCAATCAAGAGCAAACTGGCAAAGCTGTAAAAATAAATCGAAAACAATTGCGGTAGACACCATAATTAAAACGATCATTTATATAGTAATTTCTATCTTAGCAATTTAAAGTACATACATACATTACATACAATGCAAATGTAGAAAAATATTTGCACTTCCTTCAGTCTCCACAAACAGCTCTTTTCAAAAATAATTTAAAAAACCACAACTTTTACGACATGAAATATAATTATTTAAGATAAATGATCTTAACTGGTTCAAGGGACAGCAAATTTAATTATTTTAGTGAACAAACATAAATTAAAAATAATACCTACTATAAAAATATAAAAAATTTAAAAAGCATCATAATATTTATCCCCATCGATGTCAGCTGGTAACGTGCCCAAAAGACTGGCAGCATTGCCACGTTGAATAGCAATGCTTATTCTTTGACCAAAAAATGCACCAGCCCTTTGGTCACGTGTAGATTCAACTAAGCGTTTCGCTATGTCTCTAAACAGCGCGTGAGCGCTCGGACCCCATGGTCCAAATGTTTCGACCCCAAACGGCTCGAAAATACAATTACCAATTAGGTTATTGTATTTCCGCCGCTTAAAGGTCTCCGCAGCAGCAGCAGCAGTGCCAGCGCAAATTGCTGAGCCAGAAACATGAGAAGGTGCAAGGGTATCGACGCAGGTTGCGTCCCACACCAAAGGCCTTCCTAATTTCCAGGGTAACAACGACATACCATCGGGTCTCTTTCCATCGTCACGTACCAAGCCATTTAGTTCTAGTACGGCTGGTACGCCGGCAGTGACAAGAGCACGGCGAATTATATCATTTATGTTACCGTGTCGCGGTATGCGACCTGCACTTCTACTGCATGATAGACCATGCCGTCCGAGGCCGTCAACAGCTTCACCACAGTGACATCGATGAGGAGTGACGCATGGAGTCCCTAAACGTAAACTAATAGCGATGCGGAAACTGTTGTCATCCAACATTGTCCCAATATTGGATGACGGCAGTGCCTGCAACCAAAGGCCCGACTCCCATTCTCCCACAGCCAGCAAACGAGCGCGCTCGGCAGTATTGATTGACGTATTTATCAATTTATTCCGTATCATACTGCAAAGCGGCTCGTCCTACTGTATCTGGGAGAAGACCTGTTTGGGAAGTTCGGTATTTGGGCAAGCCATTTCCCAAGCGGATATCGCTTCAGTCAAGCACGATACTTCAAAATTAACCAAGGAAGACGCTAGAATTCTTCTGGTTAATTTTTCAGTACTGTGGACTGAGGACAGAAAAGCCGGTAAACCTAAACTAGATACAGTGCGGATTCCTAAGCCACCCATACGGACTGGAAGCGTAGCTTGACACCAAGCTCGGTCATCTAAAGCTACGTTTATAATCTTAACTTACCAATTTGTATATTTTCTTTCTAAATTCCGATTGCAGATAACAAAAACAAACCAAAACACCAACAAAACACGCTCACAAAATAGAAAGACTTTTTGTATGTATTTGTGTTTGCTTTTTATTTATTTTACTAAAACCGAAAATACCGTAAATCCCGGTTTTTGTGAAATGAATACCGGTATTAATTAGACCTAAATTTGGCCCGGTATCCCGGTATTTTTGAAAACCGGGATCCCGGTTTGCGATCCCTAGCCTTGACTAGGTTATACGATAAAAAATAAAATAATAAATATTCGTAGTATTAAGTCATCTCTGTAGTGTATTTATCACCTGTGTATTTTATTAAACAAAGCAACTAAATTCAGTCTGTTAGTAATAAATTGTTAATTTGCAATTCATATGCGAATGGCAATTTATTTGCACCTTCTTTAACAATATAATGCAATAGTAAAACAGTTTTATGAGTGTAGTTTTCCTAAACAGCAGCGGACGTTGATAGATTGTTCGTTTTCAATAAAAAAAATCAGACAAAACAATAATTACTCAATGATGTTCAGATTTTTTGCAGTTCGCAAATGTTTCCTAACAAATAGTTTTTATCCCTCGTGTGTTCTTTGTGGAATACCGACGTCCTCATTCATAAGCCAGACAGAAAGCAATGCACAACAATCTTTATCGTTTTGGGTTATATAGTGGAGATTAGCCTGACCACGGTATGTTTTAGATGGAGGATTCTAAGTAATTACGGTACTGTGAAGGTTCAAAATTGCTTGAACCTTTTTCAGGACAAGTTGTCCGAAGAGAGTTCAGGCAATTGCAAATTTACCTGCTCAAGGTCTAACATGTTAGATAGCCCGATAGTCTCGGGAATTGTTGCAATTTCTATTGCCTTTATTTATTGTATCGATGTTTTAATAACTATTTGTTGAGTAGAACAGTTCCGTAATAAAAAAAAATGTAAATTTTCAGTTCATTCACATAAAAATTGCTCTATTGTGATTCATTTTGTACATTTTATTTTCGTTTTATGGCTTATATATGGTTTTATAGTAACCGGCAATCGCTAAGTGTAAAATGTTACAGTTCAAATAACTTTTGTTACGTTTGAAAGTAAATATATTATGTGGCGTGGACTTGACCGCACGACTGGATGACAGGATGTGGTCTGAAGTGATAGGTTCTATGCCGACAGTAGTGACTGTTTCCCAGGACCCAATTGTTCTTGTCCTGTCATACACGTTAGCCGCAATGTGGTGTGTGGATTTTGTATCCCAATTTATGACTCAACTTGAAACGCTCACTATTAGGTTCTGTGGAAGAGTCCTTCGGTTATACACCTTAGGCACGTGTACGTGAGTAGAATCAGTATAATACAATAAACTTTGTGGTTGATGTTTGTTGCAATGTATATCAAACGAACGTTAGGAACTAAATGAAATGCCGTGATATCTTAAATTGATAGTCCCTATCGATAATATGATATTATATCAGGCTGCAGCAGTTAGGCCTCCGAAATAATCGCGGATTGATAAGAGATAAGCATGTGTGTACGCCTCTTCGAGATGCCAAGCGTTGGCGTCAAAGCAATGACCTCGGCGACCTTGGACTGTTAGCGAGGTTATGGTGAGTGGAATATCACTCGCGTGACATGATCGCTAGATAAGCTTGTTACTTTCCGGTAGTGTTATTTCTTTCTGATATCATTAATTGCGTTTTATAGCTTATATGTATCGTAGGTAGACAATTGTATGGTAATGAACTGACTTTTGTGATTATCCAGTAGGTACTATTTGGTTCCTGGTACCTGGCTGACTGTCTTTTGATTTTAATTTGATCCATGAAAAAGGTCAAAGAAGCTTTTCAATTAGGAGGTTTGTGTAACTTTTTGTACGAATAAGTAAAAGTGTCGTAAAGACGCAGGTAATGTGTCATAAAAATTGTACCATACTTAATTACTAAAGTATTCTTAACTCTGCTTATGAAATAAAATTAAGAATAAAACTTCTAACAAATGTTAATCCACACAAATATTTTTCTGGGCTAGAAAAGTACAAAACAAAGTATTATTTAGGTCGACAGCTTTAGTGAAGACGTTGAAACGAGGTTTTCATAGCGCTCCGGTTAGTTCATATCGCGCCAACCTTGGACTAAACCACAAAATTAACGTACCAAGGAATTCAGTCTTGTGCACATTACTACTTCGAATGCGATTTGTTGAATGTTTTTCCAAGTAACTGAAACACCACATAAAGAAACGCACTCACAAAATAAGGTATGCCCCATCATAAAATAATCCATCTGAAAGATTGCCTCAATAAAATACACTTCGGGATATACAAAATGTAATAAATATTTTCCCCGAGGTGCTCGCTTAATACCTGATGGTTAAACGTCTACAACCTTTTCCAGATTAATACCGATCGGTTGCAGGTCGTCGGACTTACATTTTCATGAAACATGATTTACTTTTGTTAATGATCTATTGTTTTCGCACACATGCGCTCATAGCAGCAGTGACGCATCAGTGTTTATGTTCACATATGTATTATGTGCGCAAATGTTAACGCATTAATTTTTCTGTTTACAGGCCACACAAAATGATGCTCGAGTCGAGCCGGTAAGTCAACTCCGCCACAAATCTCTGTTTAACGTAAATCGTTCATATCTACATGTAACATTATCAGAATATGTTTCATTGGCACATTTTTGTCCGTTATTCTGTGGCTGTTGACCCGTAAAATGATTGGAAAGATGTTAAGTGAAAATAACTTTTTCTAAGGCGATTTGTCTTGCCTAAGTAATTCAGTTGGTGTCTAACTTGGTTCATTCGTCTAAATCGTGACGTCGATATTGTTTATGTATCGAACATTGAACTGAATGCATTGAAATCATTTCTTAGTAGATTGTCTGTGTATCGGAGCTGTTGTCGGTTCATAATTAGTTTCGCTTATTCACTCACCGACACAAGTGCGTACTATAGGAGCATCAATTACGTGAAAGTTGCGCGTTTCTAATTTCTAATTTAATTGCGATGTACGACCATGCAAAACCTTACTAGATTATTAGCATTGATTACTTCGTACTCATAAAGGATTCATCAAATTATTAGAATCTTATGAAATTTACTTTGACGGTATCACTTTATGAACTGATTCTAAAATATTTAACTATCTGAAACGCCGAAGATACGTTTCTGTGTCTACACTACATACTTTCAATGCCATGTAGTAAATATTAAATTTTCTTGCACACCTGTAAGTTAAGCTAAATATATTTTCATTTCATGGTTATTTGCATCATGACACACTGTATAATGTTCATAAAGGCGTAAGTAAAACCGTTGAGTTTGAAAACTCCTCTACGATAAGCTCTGTGCAAACGAGATAAAATAATTATTTTATAGCGTCATAATCATGATAAACGGACTGGCACTAGCACAACATGTAGTAAGTAGCCGCCGCGGTTATGTAAAGCTTCAGTTACTATAAATCACCACTAAACAGAGACAAAACATTGTGACTCAAATGGGAATCTTGTGAAGCACAAAAGAGATGGCGCTAGTCAGTCAACAACTTTACCAATTACGGCCGTGAACTGTGAAAGTAAACATAGGGCATTATAGAGTATAATTTATTTACAGCTATAATACTGTTTTTATTTGTCCTTTTGTTATTATGATACTTAATAAAAACGACACATATTGCATTCTAGTTCCTATTTTTCTACCATTGATATTGCAATCGTAAATGGGCGCTGCAAAACAAGTGTCTGTAACCATACGAGCTTTGTTGTATTTGCGATAGATGGAGCTACGAGGTACATGTTTATTTTAATGGTAATGAGTTTTCAACTTTTCCATATAATAAAATAGTAATTAAAGTTCACGTAGATCTATATTACTTTAACCACAGACATAATTACAAATGGGTTCATAGATGTTATTTCCTTTGAAAGATTATGCTGTAGCATCAAGACAGCGCGCTATCATCAAATAGTCACATTATGAGTCCGGTACAAGAATTTATGAGCGCGCACTAAGTTTACGATGTATTTATTGCTCCATCGTCCAGCAAAACGAGAACCATTGTAATAATGTGAGGCCATGTCGAAACGGACAAACAATGGGGGCGAGCAGACTCGTCCGTTTCCACGTAAACGCCGATTCCAGAAGAAGAAGGTGCATCTAATCAATCACTGCGAGTCGCCACAGTAAGTCAAACGGTCGTTTTTTCCGGCGGCTCATTTACATTGCAGTATCTCACTCGCACTTTTGTCAAAAACAAAATGATAGAAAGAGACGACAATTTTGTCGCAATGACCTAAGCAACGTGCGCGTGCGTTGGTACCGTTGTATCGTGAGAAGGAATTTTTGTAGGTACAGTTTATTTAGCTTCTCAGCTGGCGAAGTGGCTATATTATAATCGTATTATGTAACAAAATTTGTTTTGCAGTTGGAGCTCTATGGTAAACAGCCTACTTTAAAATAAAAAAAAACTCCATAAAAGTCTTACGCAGACGAAGTCGCAGGGTGAATCTAGTTAACAATATTTACAATTTTGTTATAATATTTAATAGGTTAATCATAATTATAATTACAGTACTCGTTCTAGGTTAAATGATCACGAAGTTAATTATGAATGTTATAGTGCTAATTAAAATGACATGCGCAAGCAAAACATCGGGGTTGGTAGTACGTTAATGCGTTAAGGAAATCGTGATCGTCCTACATAACTAATAATTTTAATAGAACGTCATGTGTGAGTCGTCTCACGTCAGACATTTACAAATGATACTCGTACGTACGTGGAGTATCTACATTTCATCATTTTTTATTCGGAATTTCCCTAGATGACAGTGAAATGCGTGAGTAAACCGCTCTAAATCTTTGATGATACACTTTTTCTTTGATGAAGTGTACCTTCACGGAGTAGCGATGTTTGACACCATTTGATATACTGTTCGCCAAAATTAAATTATCGTTACTTGCTCTCCAGGCATACATTTTCTTATCATTACTTTCATGGAATTTATTTGTAAACTTTAATAGACACATTATAGTCTGCATAAGCGCCTTAGGTACTAATAAGTTCAATTTCTTGTAACATCTATGTATGTAAGTTCCTAATAGTCGAAAGATAACTACGAACTTTTTTTATTATAGATACTACTAACTAACACGCAGCAAATGAAACGAAACTAAACTGTGAGATCCTCAAATTACTAAACTTATTAGTTAAACCATGTTTATTGATCATGTCCCGTCGATAGCGCTTACATCGCGCAACCGTTTAACACATACCCGACCTCTTTAAACATTTATTTGGGCTTTGGGCATAATCGTTTAAACAATGCCTTTAAGGAAATTTATTTTCTGTTGTGATCAAAAGGCATAGAGGAAACAATAAAGTTGTCCAAAACCAACTTTCAAATTAACTATTGAATTGTCTTGTTTCTCATGAACAATACCTTGGATACGTTAAAATTGCACGCCGACATTTAGATACGCCATGTTGCCGAAAAATGGTTTAATATTTCATCGCTTTCACTCACTAATGTATTCGTGACGTGAAATTTTGTGGTGACATAAGTATTTAGTTATTGTTTGAATGTTTCATGTCTCATTAAACACGATGACAAATTAATTTCAGATGTATGTATGAGTTACATTGATATGTTTGCTGACTCATGTTGGTGGAGGAATAATCTAGTCTGTATAGTGTGTTATTCTCGTTAGATTGAAGATAGTCGTGTGTTTATTATGTTTAAAGGATTATGTGGGTCATTATAGTCGACCTGGTTTCCCGAAGGGTTGCAGATTTAAGATGGTTTTCGGATAATGTAAAACTGGAGAGTCGCCGCGTAAATAACACAAATAGTCAATATACTGTTTATTTTGACAGTCTTTTGTTATTATTTTTCATTAATTACAACGTATGTATTCAAAAAGCTCTTGCCTTCCTTTGGTGACAACATTATTGTAAAATGATGACGTTACAGTATATGTAAACTTATTTATAACATTGCAAAAATACTTAGCTTCTCAACTCCTTCCGATCTGTTACATTTCCAATGAATATGTAAATTTGTCTACACACGTTACGGTACCTGGTCTCATGAAAATAACACGTGTGATAAAAAGTTTGATTATTTTTCTAGATACGTATTATCTAGCTTCGTCCGCACGTGTCACCAGTAAACTGATTAAAATGTATGAACCCTTATAATCTGTTTTATTCTGATGTATGAATTTATAATGGACCTACAATCCTACATATATAAATGCTTGCCAAGATGAGAAATGTAAAGTATAGTCTGTCGGGTGATTAAGTCAAAGTCCCTACGTATGTAAATGCTTCTAATAACTGTAAAACTGTATATTATTTATGTCATCGTACACGATGATATGCTGTTCAAATGATTTACCAAAATGATTTCATGTACTTTTTAATTGCAATTAAAACCGGACCAATGATCGTACCTTGCGGCATGCCCAAGTTTATCGCAGGATATATGCGACTATAAAACTGGATCGACCGGACACGTCATCAATTGCAATTCGAAGACACTCGTAATGACAGTCTTAAATAAATTTGAATTCTTTGAGTGCCCGATTAAGATTATTGCTAGGTCGCTTTTACAAAACTTCTTTTTATCATGTTGCTACAGAAAGATGCGATTCTTTATAAGATAGCATATCTCAGATAGTACCACATCCGATTAGATAAGTTTTTGAATATTATCATACTAACTGTTCCCCGCGGTTTGCTCGCGTCCTGTATGAACTACTTCATGCACCTTTATAACTTTTTTGTCTTTGTGATATTCTGATGCTATATTCGTATTAAGTTTCATGGAGAAACAGTTAGTGTAGTCAATTGATTTCTAATTTCTATTTTTATTTATATATCATATCAAGTCGTTAAATTACTAAATTTAAATAAAGTTGCCTCATAAAAGTTACATAACGGTGATCTTAAAGTTATTATTAACTACTTAGCGACTCGACAGGCTTCAGATATTTTACGATTCTTTCCGTTAAGATACGTTTACTTACTTGCTGCATTGACCGAGATCTTAGCAACATAGGAGATACAAAACCACCTTATGATTTATAGGCAGTTGTATACTTTATGGCTTAAATATAATATCTAACGTCTTTTTTATTTATATTGTTTGGTAGTTTTCATACAAAATCTTCTCGGAATTGAAGTGACGTCAGAATCCAAATACATGGCACAAACTACTTGATCGCTCCTTATGGTATAATAAATGGGCCGAAAAATTAAAAAATGACTGCTTTGAATAAATTTCAATCTTCCGATGCACATGCACATTTAAATGATAACATTATAATCATACAAACACGATCCAGTTTAGCAGCGATGATGCCAGTGACTATTTGTTGTCTTTAGGTAAATATTGTCCGTCCGGCAGCATCGCGCGCGCATCAAATATGCATTCACAAGCCAAATTCGCTCTGAACGCGTACTTACTTACTTCTACATCAGTGCACTGTTTATCTTTAGTCCCGAACTTCCTTTTGATTTGATTAATTAAGCCGCGTTTAGTTCCAAAAAAGTATTTGTTTGTTTTTCGAAAACCTAATCATCATTTATTTTTTAAGTAATCAGATAATTTTTATATCAGTTTTATCCCCCTTAACAAAAACTTATTACCAACGATGTTTTGAACTTCTGAATTGGACTCACTAGTTTCAGTTCTAATTCGTTTTATAGATATCACTGAATTTGAATAAACGTCTTCGTTTATTTAAAAAGGTCCTAGGTTCTTAGGCTTTTTGTCCCCAAAAGCTAAAGGCGAGACTGAAGTACCTACCAAAACAACTGTTTATTGCTTATACAAAGTATGCAGTGTACATATATCGTAGCTCAGGTACGAGGATTGATGATCGCAATATGATTTTACTACACATTGATGTTGCTGCTAAACCACCCGATATAATCCTTTCGCAGCCTTTTGACTCGATGAACCGATATAATAACGAAAAATATACCAGTATTTATAACGTTCACAGGCATACGTTTATCGTAACCGGCTTAGAGATATAGTTTTTCTAGTCCGAACTACGAGAATTTTATTTGGTTCCGTATAAAGACGCTTTTTCTTTCTGCTGATTCAGTTATGCTATTCTTTTCATTTCTTTTCAAAGTCCCGTGTGGTATAAATATTTAAATTTAAATAATTTTAAGCTCGTTGCGTAATAAAGTGATTAGTGAACTAAAGTTTTGAGAATTTAGTGCTTTAGTTTATTAGACCAATTAAACTATAAAAATAATTGATACGATAAAATCAAACAAAATATAAAAATCATCACATTTCATTATTTGACTATTTAGTACCTTAATCACTGTACAATTGAAACACATTGCTTGTGGTATGCTGGTTAATGACTACTGTCTATGATAATAAAGCATATTTTTGAATAACATTTTTTAATAGCTTACTAAAAATTTGAGAAATCTTGTTAAAATTTTACGTCCTTAAAATATTCATCTAATGCATTGTATCCGAGTCAATTTCGTTTATTATAATAAAGCCAAAGCATTACGGAATCAACAGGTTAACATTAGTGGTATACGTCAGCATCGCAGCAGATACTACGCTGATTAATCTAGCTCTCGCTACTGTAACATAGCGTAGTATGTAATGGAGACGGTGCCCGTCTAATAGCTCATGTTTATGTTGAATTGAGCTGAACAGCTGTACAGATGTGTCTACATGTCTAGACGTGTATTCATTGCAATGTTATTAAAACGACTTGTTTCATTCTGCTATTTAGAGAACTGAGTTGTATTTGATAGATACTTTAAGAGAATGTCTCGACATTTCGTTGGTAAGCTTTGGTACGAAACGAC
Source organism: Abrostola tripartita (assembly GCA_905340225.1). Lineage (NCBI taxonomy): Eukaryota > Metazoa > Arthropoda > Insecta > Lepidoptera > Noctuidae > Abrostola > Abrostola tripartita. Next base: position 7,233,700 of record HG996504.1, read on the forward strand.
TAGAATATACATAGATTTATTAACATTAATACGTATTGAAGTTTGCTTAGCTAATTTTATTTCTATCCAATACTGGACGAAATAAATCTATCGTACGTGCTTAATGAAGATGTTTATGAAGAAAAATTCCCACTGCGTGTCATTTACGTCCAATTAACCGAATTGAATGAATTGCGTTCAGTATTACGTGACATTCTTTAGTATAAACATAACTTCACAATAACTCTGAGTATTATCATCGGGGCAATATCGAATTACAGTACAATATTATGTACAATACGTGCTCGGGCTGCGTTGGCTCCGAACAACGTTGAATAGAACTGGAAATAAAAACAACAAGTGTTTGAAAAGTCGTCTCATATGAAATATCATCTCGTTTCTGGTCCTGCTGTCACAATACGGACAAAGGGCAGTAGTTGAGCACAGAGCAACGAAGACGCGAATTATGATCGTCTTTATGTCGATATGGTGGTTGTTTTAGTATCTGAGTATGAGCTATTAACGATATTATTAATGATGTTTACGTAGAGTATTCCTACGATATACGGTTTAAATCATTTATTTCTCAAGATTACAATCACTTCGAGGAGAAATAAACAAAATATTTTTATAGTTACAATTCACGGAGCGTGTAAACAAATAGACGGTACATATACAAAAATAAAGTACAAAATGTTCAACTAATTATGCAGGTAGATTTCAATAAGTTTGTCTTGTCGATTTACGTCTATGTATATATCATCAGAACTAAATATTTTATTATTTTATGTTACCTTATCGTTTAGATTTTATTTCAGTTAACTTCTAGATTCTGGACTAGCTTTACGTTGTAAAATCTCCTTACCTTCAGTTGCTATTAACGATAACTTAGATCAAGCAAAGCGAATTGTTGCAAATACTATTAAAATAAAACTAAATTTAACACGCTTGAAAAACGAATATGTGTGAGATTTTAAGATCAGGTTGTCCAATGTCATCGCAAACGGAAGTGATATGCACTAAAGTAAAAATAACAATTTATATAAATCGGCTTGGTCGTAAAATAATTCTACGGACGTCACCGAACAGGAAAGCTAGTAGTTGTAAAAATAGCCGTTAAACCATGACAAACATTTAATCAAAATGTTTACGTTAGATAGCAGTGCAGCGCTCCCGAACCCAATCCTGTCTCCCGTGACTGCCGTCAGGTATTTCAATTATCCGGCGTTCTGTTGGACGCGATGCCAGGCCAGCCGCGCGCTCTAAAGAATCGATTGCGGGACATTCCTCTTTCGAATCTCGCCCTTGTCACCCTAGTCATGCATCGGCGGAAACTACTCGACTCGATGTGCGCTCACACTAATGCGTTTATGCTATTCTATCGCCACGATGCGACCGAGAAATATCGGAAGCAGAAAATAAGAATTAAAAAGTTTATTTCCTAAATAATTGTCCGTAAACCATTACCCTCTCGCCAGGAACAACCTTAATCTTTAAACTTGAGTGTAACAACTGTTCTACATTGTAGAATATAGGTCGTATCACACATCATTACTTATTCAACAAATTTCACGCGAAAACCTGACACTGATAAAGCAACAAGTCCCTTTTTACCGCATTTGTGGCGACGTTTTGTCGACGCCTCGCCAGTCGCCACCTTCTAGACTAGGGGGTCGGAGATTAGAGACGAGGACGATCGGCCGATGGAAAGAGGGAGAGGGAAAGGCAGGTGGGGCGGGGGGAAGGGAGGCGACATGTCGCGCACTCTCACCGCCATAATTATTTCATACTTTGCATTTCGCGTTCCGGACATGGAAACAATCGGCAACGACGTATTTTTCCGTCTGGCTAGATGGGGTTGAAAAACCATTTTTTTCTCCTCCGCTCTCAATAAATGCACACCCCTCTCAAGTCTTTGTTCTTCTGCTATATCGCGGGTACGTTATGACATTGATACCTATCCGTTATTTTAGGGTGCATGTACTGCGCAATTTTTATTGAAGGAAAACAGTCGCTGGCCGAAAAAGCCTATATAATAAACAAACATGGCGACAAAGTAACCATAGACAATGAATAGTGTTGTGATATAAGTGATTGGCCGGTTTAGCAGGATCAATTTCATATATTAAATGTATTGGACCGGTTGACCGACCAACTTAATTTGTTGCGGTAGCTACGAGTAGTTTGTTTACTAGGTATTGATAGAACGCAGCTCATTTCTGATATGTTTATATGAATCATTATAAATAGAGGAGTGTCTAATATTTTATTTGACGTGAGATTTCTCCAGTGTGCGTATTATTAATTTAATTAGCGATACACACATTCGCTTTAGTAAGTTTTATCATCAACAATAAAGCTTATCTACAAGATTGGCAATATCGCTGCGATAAAACAGACAAAGTATTATCACTATATGCTACAAAGATTTATAGCGTGTCTACTTGTGTAGGTATAGTAAAAAATATCTGTAGTCGTTTAAAATAAGATACAAACAAGTGTTAGACTTCTAAAAACATTTATGTGCCTATGACCAACCATTTAGGTGTATGGGCTCCTTTTGTTTTACAATTCTACGTTTTGGTGTGAACGACCTAGATAGCAAGAATAGGCCCCATTTCCAAAGGCGGAGCAGGCGACGACTAAGAAATTAGATCAGATGGACTGCTAGAAAACTGTAAATACGACTTCAACTTGCACTCATGCACCCGTTATTTTTGCTAAATGTTTGAGTTACTGTTTAATTTTTGCGCGAGAAATCGTTATTCTTTCATCAATAATGTTCAGAATTTTCAAGCCATTACGGCGACGTGAAATGCGTAGAACAAACATTGGCAAATCAACAGAACTACTTCTGCCATTTAAACACACAGACTAAAATAAAGTAAGTTTATAAACAGAGCGAGACATTGCCTTGAAATTCGCGTTAATACATTCGGAAACGTTTCATTTAAATGTCGGCGAAGATAACGAGCGGGGCGATAAGGCCCGACGAATGTTTGGGACTCGCCAACCGCTAATGATATTGCAAATTTTACACCAACAATTGATTATGTATATTCTTCTGCGTTAACTTGCGTTTGAGGCACAGCAATTAATTTGTTTTAACTTATTCTTTGGCCTTAATTTGTGAGGATTTGTATAGTATTCGAATAGACACAGTAGCAGGACTATTCTTCAGACCAGCTGTGGCATCAGTTTCAACCTTAACAACTCGCTGCAGTATTGAAGAGTCCCACGTAATAATTGTTTGCCAAAACAACGGAAGATATCAAATATATGTATTTTAAATCACTATTCCACACCACTAGTCAGATATAAAGTTGTTTTCTTAAATTAGTTTGTTTCTAGTTACACATAGTTAGACACGAGGCAGCAGAGATTTCATTCTCATTATATAGCGTACTTTATAACAAGAGAGTTGCATTTTCTTTAGCCTTCAAGAACGCAGTTAAACTATGTAGTTTCTTACTTAAAACTTATTGGAATTATAAGGCAGTTATTAAGACTTTCTACGATCAATCTACAGTAATCCTTTGTGAAGTTAAGGTTGGGTTCACATTCGAGTAGTTAAAACAACCTAAATTTAATACATTTCGTTTAATTCCCATTTAATCCCCTTTGTTGAGACGTCTTACTTTTGTAGAGAGAATCTGCAGCATCCTCAAATCACAATGAGATTTTCAGTTATTTTAATAAAATATCTAAGATGTACATGTATTATGGTGATTATGGAAATAGGATCAAGAAGTTTTTACTATTGTTATCGATTGGAGACCCAGATGCATGTGTTTAGTCATCTGTCTATTGAATTTAACGTCTACTATTCGTACAATCCCAAAATCCTCAGCCATGCGTGTACCACCAGTCTTACTCTAACGCCATTTGATTTCCAACGAGCTGTTGTTTATGTATTCAGTGTAAATAGACGGCTCCACGTGTCGGTGTACTCGATGTAATTACATTAAGGAGGACTACATTCAGTATCGTTCTTTACTAGAGTGCCAATTTCCAAAGCGGTTGGTCGTTTGCGTGCATATTTAACCGGGATACCGAGTGAAAACCACCTCTTGCTTTCATGCCGCCGTTTCTGTTACAATCTCGAATTCGACCTATCAAAAGCTCTTTGTGTAGCGGTTGGGCGTAGCCAGGGTTCGGTGTTGTTCTTAGGCTAAGGGTTCAGTCTCGTCCACTTTAGAATACTGACTGTGACTGCGGATTTTATAGTAGAACGAACTCGGTTTTGACCGCTAATGCTTTTAAGCAGGCATGTTATGGATATTTTAAGGAGGACGTTTAAATTAAATTTATTAACAAAGTCAGACACATTGCGGTACACATCGAGAACTCAATGGTAGAGTTCTCGATGTATCCGCGATAATATGTCTAGTCATACAACGGGGTCTCTTTGCTTTATTGGCTTAATGTTAACCTACATAATTGACTGTTCCTAAGTCAATAAATCTGAGTCTTTTTTACGCTAAGCCTCAGCATACACTTGTTAGTAAAACCTAAGTACGACGAGAGTGGAAAGTGGTAGCTGATCCACAGATATATTCCCTCGGTGGTCCTAAAGTTTCCTCTCCCCTCCCCTGGGATGATCCGCCTATTTCCGCTACGGCCGTCGCAGGCGCGCTCCGCTTGTCACGCCAAATTTGGGTCACAACGAATTAGTTATTCGTGTGCAATTCACTTAATGGTCAATATAGTACCTACCTACTATTTTTTGTTACTACATAGCTCGCTCCCTGCTATTTAAACGTGACTAATAATTGGTCGCGATGGAATAGTTTCGCCGGAGACCGTATTAGTATGTGCTAATTGGTGTCATTGGTGGTTTATTTTTGTATAAACTTCTTTAATATAATCAACGTTACATAACGAAATGTGTTAATTACGACATTTGTTGTCGCTTCAAACGAATTGATTACGAAGGAGTCTACCAATGTTTACAATATTCATTTGGAATGTCTCGCGCGTCAGTGTGTGTTTATCGCCGCGCTCGATAAGCGCCAAGCCAAGAACACACTTTTCCGTTCTCCACGTCACGGCTCTTTCACGAAATCCAATGCAAAAACCGCAACTGGCTAAAACATCCATCAAACGAAGCTCTCTTCTTAATACGACCAAAATAAAGAGGCACACAGCTAAATGGAAATAGGCGGCGGTCACCTTCTGGCCGACACAAAACCGACCTTATTACCGCAAACAATACGGCTAGATTTAAAAGCCGTGTAAACCAATAATATCCAGTATTACAAAATGTGTCATCCACATGAACGTGGGCAATGCGTTAACGACTTCAATACAATCACGATACGGTACACATTTGGTGGATCCTCAAAATATCAACATTATTCGATTTGACTAATACTTTGCGTGCAAGCGATGGTGTTAAGCGACTTTTCGTTTTGTTGCTTTGAGACAAGAACCAGATTAGTTTGACAGAGAGCGCGGGGCGGGCAGCGTGGGACAATAAAAATTACGGCCGGTGTTTTGCGCCAGGCGCGCGCTCACTTCGATGAGTGATATTCTTTGCTAATACTTCTTTGTTGGTACTATTTTCAAAGGCGTGGCAACGTTTCAGTTTATTTTCTTAAGAAATTACCATTAAAATAAAATACCTAAATCAGTAAGGTAGGTGTCTGTATCTACCGTGTGAAACATGTCATCATAAATCTAAGGACTTAAAAGGCCAAAACAAGAATTGGGAAAAAGCCAATAAAACTTAAAGCATGCACAGAAAGTACACATAGGTAATTTATAAAAAAAAGGAATTAAATTGGAAGGAAGTGAACATAATTGATCCGATCATTTACATAACGATAGCGATCACTCCGCGCGCGATCATTAAAAATGCAGGTCGAAAAATTATATCGAATTGATCAATGGAAATCTCAGGGTATTGGAGCTAGTGCAACATTGGGCATCGGGACACCGGTTCGGGTATTCGGAACGTTTACAACATAATAGAGAGCATTAGTCCGATCCACTTTTGACATCATTATCTGTGTAGTCGACTCACGATAACCTGCGAGCGTCGTCGGTCGGTCCCGCCCCGCGTCGAGCGGCAGTCGCGCGCGTCCTCGCTTGCCGTTTGGTTGTGTACGCGGTGCGCGGCACATAGGTAGCTCTACCACAGACACCTCACAAAGGTACTCGGGGAACTCGCTTTTGGCGGGTTTTCGCACGGACGTGAGCAGTGATCGTGATGCGCCTTGCATTCGGACACGGAATGCGTGCGTGTTGTCAGCGCGCTGCGTCTCTCTGTGTTTGTGCGGCGTCACAGTGAAATCTGTGGCGAGGACTACCAGTGATCACTTGGATTGCAGTGTTGGATCGTAGGATTGACTCTGACGACGCAACCGCATCAGCTTTTTGTAAGAAACGAACCGCTCCAACGGATGTTATGTCCATGATGTTGACTCATGCATGACGCACTTGATTGCTGGAACTGGGAATTTATGATTTACGATACCTATTCAAAACTGTAACCAATTATAAATTAGAAAACCGTTGTCTATACAATGTTGGAAAGCGCTTTGTTTATGTTAGTCGTGTCGTAAAACTTCTAAATAAGACAAGTGGGAACAATCTTGAATGCTCGCTCTTGAAGCCAATTGACAAGGTTGGAACTGCAGGAATTAAGTTTTAGTAGTCTTAATTTTAAATTAAATAGGTTAGGCCATTGTGTTGTTTCACACCTTCAATAGACCTCTAATCAGTATGATATATTAAAAACACCGGAAATCAAGGTGCACCACCTTGGATTCAAATAAATGAAGTGTTGTACTCAAAAGTTTACAGAGTAAATACTTTTACTAAACCATAATCCTAAATGGAATGCTAACGATCTATTCACTCCAAACATAACTAAAGCGAAGTTAGGAAATGAAATTAGTACCTTTGCTCTTTACTTAATTCAGGTACAATTATGTTCAGTGGTCGAGGCAGTATTATTATCCAGTTTAGTTCCTCGCCGCCCCGCCATGTCGCTATACGTCATTACTCTTCTTCACAAAGACTCGACCACTGTTACCTTAAATCTTTATTAAGTACATTATTATTGTTTTTTACAGAGTGGTATTATTGTGTAGTGTAGTATTTATATATCAAAGTTAAAAATTAAGAAGAGATCAAATATAGTCGTCTCGCTCTTTTGACTCAACTCTACTCTTTATTGTTTCATTATACTCTAAGATAACTGTTAATCTAATAAATTGAGAGTATGTTAAAGTATAAGTTTTATTTTATGTAGAGTGAAAAAATACATATGGCAATCAATTTTATAAGTACATACAAAAAACTTGAACTCGCTATACACTATACCTATATTATGATGTCTATTGATTATTTATTAAAAATAATAATGCATCCATATCGCGATTAGAAGGCTATTGCTTACTAATTAAGTAATTTATTTAAAGTACATTACTAAATGTTTCGTAGCATTAATATTGTATAATGTCCATACAATGTCACGATAAAAGTCACTGTAAATTAACATTGAACTTAGGTACTTCCTGAATCATTGCTTCATACTTCGGACATTTCATTGACAGAATCAAAATGAATACCAATTTGTTTACGTCAATTATTCATTGCTCTTTCCACAATTTAAGATCCTTTAGTTCCACGCACTGAATATTAATAGTTTCTAATCTAAATGAGTCCGGTGGTCAGTGTGCGAGACACTTATCTTTAGATAAACTGAGGTCTTCCCACGGGGACTCGAAGAGGGTTCTAACGTCTCAAATGTTATCTTGAATAGTCTTGTAAAAGCTGAATAACTATCCACCAGAATATGTCTCTACAACATTATTTATCCCTTTCGGGGTTACTTCACCGCATTACCGGCCAACGGATAAAGATAAAGGAATTGTATATTTTGCTCCCAACTAAGTTAAACGATATCCAGAAATTTTGTAGCGGGTTTTTGATGAGCTAACAATTTGTCAACTCATTGTCTGCTCAGTAGATTGTTTCGCTCATAGCGATCTCAGTGACGGAGTGACCACGTTATGACCTCGACTTTAAACTAGGTTAATGTTTCTCAGATGTAGGACACTCACTATTTGGCTCGTATAGAAAATTAACTAGTTTTAAAACGCCGAAGTGTTCGCTGTCACGACCTTGACAGACATTCATAAAAATACAGTGTTGCCCGCATATGTGTAGCTACCGGCTCCACCTGTTAGTATTTGTCCATACATGGTCTAATCTGTTCTATTGTCATTCAAATCAAGTTAACATCTACCTACCTATATTAAATAGAGTAACGTTCCACGAACTAGCGTTTCCCACGCCTGTCCGAGGAAGGGTCGTTTCAAACAAGTATCTATTAAGTAAAATGTAAATTTTGCGACTCTCGAATAGTAATGTGGCTACAATTATACAGTGTCAAAGCTATTTGAATGACACGACGATTTATTTTATAGCACCGTACTATTTTCTCACAGTTGAGAAATAGAAGATAGACACGGGTTTATTATACTGATGTGGATAGCTTTATCCATAAACACGCCATTGGCCCGAACAGGGTCGTAGATCCAGTGTTCCTTTAGAGCGCGGGTAAAGCAGATCAATCACACGAGAAAACACCCGCGTAATGGCTCCTCATGACCCTCGGCGAAAAAATACCCGCCGCATTCTATTTACCCGATGTTCGCTAAATAAGGCAAAAAGTATCCGCCACACTGCCTCCCAATTAATCATCTGACTGGTCCGCAACTCCCGTAATCACCGTTTCTTTAACACCAGAACACGCGTGCTCTTTATTCATATCAACGGTTGCGTATTGTAGTGTAATGGATTGTAATGTTATGTCACACTTATTAATATGTTGTATTAATATTTGACATTTGATTGTGTATAATAAAAAGCGATATTACCAAAATGTATTGCCAAATTCAAAATTAGCAGTCTAAACCCAGTTTTACCATCCATATCAAAACACTAAAGTGCTCGGGGCACTTTAGTGTTAATTAAGATTACCCCAACCTCCCACAAAATTTGTAATCCATTATCGCTTAATATCGCACTTTTGACAGACGATAGCGTCTCACTTTGCGTAAATTAAAAGGCACTCAGACATCCTTGAAGGCTATTAGCAATTTTTCATTATCCATAACAATAACCTTTCGCAAATTATTCCCTAATACCATTACTAATACAAAAACACGACTACATTTTCATACATTAAGGTATTTTATAAAACTGCAATTTCAGTAAGGTCAGATAAGTAGTGACTACTGTGACAGCTGACAAGGTTATGCTGTTTGAGTCTGGTTGATTTTGTATGTCACTAAAATACATCAAAATAATTAACGATCATATCAAAATATCGTATGAATTGATAAATTAAAGTTCTCTAACTTAATCTCAACTTAACTTTTTCTACAAACAATTAAAATGTTTAATATCGGCTATTAAAACATTATTTAACACGATTTTGATCTAGTTCCGATTAATTATTATTGTTCCCTACACTTGTTAATTAGTTGTAAATATAAAACTATTACGGCAATCGAGTGTTACATGACATGAATCGATTAAATCGCAATATACCTGTGCTGATCTACATTCAGCAATAACAACTAATAATTTTGTTTCGCAGTAGCCAAACTATCCGTGTGAATTGATGGATGAAACTTTCAATCGAAAATGTTCGTTCGTGGAGTGGATTAAATGGTAACATTGTGTTGTGTAGTGTGAAACAGTGATATAAACTGAAATAAGTATTGATAAGTGTAGAGAAGCCATTGCTGGCATGCATTTGTGTTATGAGCGGCCCGGCCTGGTCACCTCCTTGAACGGAGGCGTTGGGTAAGATATTCCCTGTTATCTATTTATATAAATGTATTTATTTTATGTATTTATTTAAGATATTCGAGAGATTCAAGACCCATTACAGCGGAGGAATAGAATAAAAGCGTTTACCTTTTAACGATGTGTCGTAAAAGGCGATAAAGTTATTTAAGCTTTAATTCTATAACAGTTTAAAATTAATGTAACCAAGAAAATCGTGTCGTCATGCGCAATCTATAGAGCTAAACTAGAAAGAATATAAATGAGATATCCGTAATACTCATTGATCACCGTCGCCCATAATCCATGATGACCAAACATCCCAAAATCAGGTGTTACGTGTTTCCGAACTTGCAGCGTCTCTTAGTTGTAAAACAGTCAATATGCCACTGTCTTCTTGTCTTCAAGGTGGAATAATTGGGCCTTCAGCTATTGTCAGTTGAAGCTAAAACTTCGGCGAAACATGTTGTTATTTCAGGGGCTTTATTACAAGGAAATATGGTATCGTACCGAGTTTTATAGAGGTTTGGTGTTTTTCAAAAGCTTATTTCTCCCAAGCTTTCGATTGCCCTACTGACTCGTTCAAAATCTTTAACCCGTTTGTATAGTATGATAAACTCATACTATACAAACGGGTTAAAGATTTTGAATACAGTTAAAACTATAGTCTGGAATTTGTAATAAAGCAGTCATTACAAGTAAAGTAATTAAGAGTAAAGGTCACTAATAATATCTAACAAGGCTTATATAAGCTACGTTATTTAACGTCCAACGTTACACATACGTAGAACAGCGTTTTGATGGGTCACGGGCGGTCGACAATTTCGTATTTTTTTAATTTCCTGCAAACTCGTCGGTTCGTCGTTATTTATTGCTTGCTAGTGACCCGCCCTGGATTTGCTCATATACCAGGGGTGTTCACAAGTGCTGCCACTGTTAATCTTATTGATTCAGTTTCACTTGTATCGGACATATTAGAAAACCTGTCTATCACAAACGGAATGACCACAAACTATTAACTGACGTATCCGGTGTTTTAAAGAACATGGTAAGGTACGGTTGTATTTGTGTAAACACAGACTATTTCTACCACAAAGTATGCACATAATTAATACGCTAGCAAAGACAATTGACCGCGAGTTTGAGCTTTTATTTTGTTTTATGGCGGTAGAAATGGAAATTTTAGAGCTAACCCTTTTAAATAATTAAGTCGTCATCTTTGTTTGTGTAGTATTTGGAATCGGACTGCCTTTGTTTGTGGTAAGATGTTTAAAGATTAACTGCTACGTGTTGTTTTAGATTTATATCCGGGTTTCATGTAAATTAAAAAGTAGTACAAATACAAAACAAAAAAATAGGGCAGCAACTTACTCAAATAGTTTTGCTTCTTTGTTCCATAAATAAAATACGTTATGAGGATGATTGTTATCAATTAATATTATACAGTCCTTAAGTGATTACTTTTCATATTACATATATGTCTTCGATGCTAGAAGAAACAATATGCATGTTCTCAGCACATTAGATTATCCGGCTTTATATACTCGTACCAAGCGATAAGTAACACGGGATCAATTAAGCGAATTTCAAACGGGCCAGTATCTGCCCAGCTGTGAGCGATGTTAACTAACTTTTTGCATGGGAAATCATCCGAGGTTGATATCGTTACGATTTAACCTTTACTTCAATAAGAACGGATATTAATTTGAATTTTGATCATTCCCTTTGAAGAACTTGAGGTTGGAATGTTAATGGTGTGGATATTAACCAATATTGTGAAGTAAACATTTTAGGTGGATATTTTGCTCCTACATCGTTATATAAAGGAGGGTAGAAGACACCTGAGTCTAAAGAGCATACGCAGAGACCCTTGTATTCCAACTATCTTCATATAATGCTTCGAGCTTTCTTCTTTTGAAGGCACTAAGATCAGTAGACATGGCCTTTTTACTCATTGTTTTCTTCAATAATTTTAATGTCTCATGTAGTCTTTATAAATCCTTTAACATTATTATGTCTGGAGGACATGTTATCTCCATCATATAATGTCTTCAAACATCCCGTTTCGTCTGCTCAAATGATGTCATACGTCCATCTTACATATTTCTGTAATTGCTTGCTATAAAGGTATTCACATTCTCGAATATTTCCGGTTAAGCACTTTCGCTAATTTATTTGAGAAAGATGCATGTTTGTTTGACGTAGCGTGTTTATTTGAATTTGTAGCTACTGTTTACTAATCGTTGTTAAATAACAGTGGTATAAAAGTATTTCGTAGTCCGAAATAAAAATACTCCTATAGAATACACATCTGTGAGATGATAAAGTCTGGCAATTAAACCTGTCATCTGCGAAAATAATTTCTCCGTATTCCATAAGCCTCTTGAGGCAGTTTCAAAATATTTCAACAACTGAGTGCAATGTTGATTCCAGCCAATTATTTATATGTTGTTGTTGCTTACGTCACGTAGCCCAACGTTTGCGCTACTTATTAGCGTGCACAATATTAGTCATAAGTCATAATACGACGTTCAGTGTTCACAAATTGTCAACATTGGCGACTTGTGCAAACAATTTGCGAGCTAGACGCCGCTCTACCGACAAATTGATTAACATAGGTACTTGTTTGTGTTGCATGTATTTATTTACTTGACTCTCAGTATCTTCTGTTTGGCGGGTTGAGGTTTCTTTTGCGTGAGATTGGAACGTTTTAACTGGGAGTAGATTATTTGTTGCAGTCAACAGGTAATCTGGCTGAATTAATTGTGGCAAACTGGTTTAAAGGAACAGTTGAACTTCTAAGCTTTATACCGCAGCTTTTAGGGTATAAACAATGCTTTAACACTGTTCGATTTTAGATCTTCTATTACCTTGTTACTAAGGATGAATTTCCTATTAAAGAATATCGATCGAGTAAAGCATCGGTAGACGGTTAACTGACATATCATCTTTCACAACATCCTATTTGCGTTTCTCAGAATTGTCACGTAGGTTAACTAGCTTGTGATATCAATTACAAACTGATTATAATAGTTGAACTTCGCTTTGCATTTGTAACTAAGTATGGTCTGACAAACAAATTTACAACTCCTGAGTTTGATACGAACTGATAAATCAGATATTCATTTCTTTTTACTCTTTGTCCTTATCTGCACACTAGTTAATGGGCGCAATTTCTGACTGTCCCTCAAATTGTGTGGTTGCATCTGAGTGTACAATACTTTTTTCTTGTATGAGCAATTGAGCATCATAGGTTAGTCATAAAATAGATACATCAAACCGATTAATAACCTGCAGTATAAAATATCAATTTTAAATTGGAACGCGGCTCATGGTGCAGACGTAAAGCGGCACATACACCAGCTTTATTTGCCAACAGTACCTTATATGCGCCGCAGTAAGCGCGCGATAATCCAATAAGCTGAATTGGAAGTGGCTCGAATTAACCTTAGTAGTATTTATGAATACGTTGTAACTCGATCCTAGGAGCAATACACCAACAATTGTGAGACTAAGCGAGTAATGCGTTCGCAACATGACGAACAATAGGAAAAAGTTTTATGGCACAATTAAACGCAACGCCTTATAAGGATTTTAATACTTCCATACCGATTACAGTGTGTAAGAAATAGAATGTATCAGTTACTGTGTCGCATGGATCATAAAAGTAAACCAAGGGGAGAATTCATAATGTAGTTATTAATTATAAAGTGATGGATTCGCCGTGCGTTTCCTGTAACTAAAGGCCATCACTACTTCCTTTGTGTGGCTCAGGGAGTTCGTCAAGAGGGCGGCCTATTGGTTATTGGAGGTAACTATGGCAACGTGTACATCTCAATTAATTCAAACATCGGTTCACTAGACTACCCTAACCTATTATGCTGTCTGTCACCTACCAAATAACTAATAAGGATATTGGTGTGCTGGCTGACTAAGCGCTCGCTTTTCAGTGCTGTTGGCCAATCTTCGGAGTCAATATTTGTAGGCCTACATTATATATTTGTTCTGTGTCTGAACAATTGGGAGATTACATTTTTGTCTCGCTACGCACCCATTGTAAATAGTATATACGTAAAGCTCAATCTTTCAAATCGAAAAAACGTATTTATAGTTAAAACGATTTATAGATTGTATCGTTTCTGTCGTCACCAGACTGGAATTTTAATTACAGCTATTGTGAATCTATTGTGCCGTGTTAATTTATGCAAATCTTTGCGAATATCATCCATAATACCGAAGAGGTAATTAATCTAACATCATAAGCTCATCTCAACTCGTGGTATTGATTTCAATATAATAATTTGAATCTTGAGTATTCTTAAACAGTACAGCAATATATTGTTTTATTTGTTGACAATACGGATGAAATGTAAACAAATACCTTGTACAGCTATGACATTTTATACAACTAATAATAAATAATAAGAGTTCCTAATTATTCCCAATTTGTGTAATTAAATATGTTTTTCCAGTTCTCATAGTCCTCGTCTCAATATTTTTGTAAATTCACATCTGTCATAATTGTTTATTCATCTCCTTTTCCTTTATTCAACTCGTTTCCCTGAAAAGACAAAATGTTTAGACCAATAACGTGCTACCTTGCCAAATTAATTTAACGTTCAAAGAAACTGGGGAACATTTCGTTTAATACATTTTTGACGACTACTGTAAAATTCATGGCGAAAAAGGGAAACGAATCAGTGGGAACAACTTCTTAGAGGAGTATCTTTGGGCCATTGTTTAGTCAGTACACTTACTCGCACACAAATCTTCGTAGGAGGGTACCATTCATATTTTATCTACTTATATGATCTGCACACAATTTTTCCGAATAACAATGCAGAGGAATTCAAAGTCGGATGTTTCTGTTCGCAGCAGTGAATGAATGTTTTACGTAATCATTCTTGAAGTGTGAGACTGCTACAAAGTGTATGTATTTGAACTCGCCTCAAACACGCTTGAATGGGGTGTTTGTATAACTACTTCTGAAACTAAAGCAATTAAAAATGAATTTCTTATTTGAGACTTCATCTTGACCGACTTTCTTATCCAGTAGGTAAAGGTAAGGACAAGCTATTACTTCGGAAACAATGGACGTAGGTGTAGCGATCAAAACAAAATTAAGCTCATATCTTAGCTTTTGTTTTCTGAGATCATTATCCGACAATCTGATCACATAATTTAAAATGTGTCGGTCTGTAAAATATATCCAGCCAGTCAATATACTGAGTTACTCACACGTGTGTCTATATTCACATTTAAATGCGTGTATCTTATTTCACGTAGTTTATCCGTTCCGAACGTGGCATTAACTCACGTTATCTGTATAATAAGGTATCGAGTGTCGGCTCCTAGGCGCACACGTGAGCAACTTATCCAATAAAATCGCTAAACAGATTGCGAAATGAGTACAATTAATGCATCCTGTAGTAGCACTCGGTCCACGTATATTTGGTACTTGTTAGCTTTACTGCTGTCTCGAGTACTTAGTTGTCAGGTTATTACGCAACGCTGCTACCAGCCGTTAATTATTCGTCAGCGAACACTTACTTTGCTGTTGACAAATGTTGCCATGCTCATTTACTTTACATTTGCGCTGTTTAAACGTAAATTACCTTATGTTTGTTATGTCCGCGCATCCCGCTGGCTTTTGAGAAGGTACTGAATGTTGTGTTTTCCCATTGACAGTTTATTATTGTCAGTTAAAAATCTTTCTTAATAAAGATACTCATCTTCTGTAATGGACGATGGCGCCGGGCGGTGCATTACACATAATATAATCGTTCAAAGGTAATAAAATGAAGATTATTGGGGGCCATTTAATATTTATTCTATGCATATAAATTAATTAATTAATTCTCATAAAAATGGACATAAATTAAGTCGTAGGTGTGTCATGGAGCAAGCGGGTGGTTTAAGATTTAAACAGCTGCAGCTGTCGAATCCGTGAATTCCATACATGTGCGTAAAAATATATTTCACAACCTTTTGTTTTCGACAAAAAATCGTCTGTTACCATGCGTTTTAAATTATTACATCAATTTATATTTGAACAGATGTATTGCTTAGAGGTATAACATTTTAAAATGAGTATTAGGCTGAATCGCAAGCTAATCCTACTAAGTTTGCTTTCACCTTTGTTATTTTCTACAAAGAATATAAATGTCTTTTATTTTATTTTGCTTTGAACCCATTTGAACTATGTTGATAAATTGTGGAAGTAAAAACTCAACTCAATGTGTTTAGCTATTTACCTCATTACCTGCAGGCATTTTTCTGCCTTCACGAATTTGTTTCATCTTATTCTTTATATACAAAACGCCATTTAGTGAACATAATACTTTTTATTTTCTTTGTGTTTTCTTAAATAAAATATATATCACATTTTGTACTTTTGACAGCTCTAGTAATACGTACGAATGCATTAAGCGGTTTGCGCGACAGTTTGTAAGCAAATGCCATGAGCTTTTAAATTAAAGTATATGAAAGCTCGAGCGGTATTTAAATAGCAAACTTTTTAATGTTATTTTCTATAGTTTGCACGAGTACATATAAGTATAGTGTTATCCTTTATTCGTACCTAAATGGTATTGGTAGCTAACGGTGCAATTTCGGACAATAAACATAACCAGATTTCACAGAAAGAGCAGGTAATCGAGGTACAAACAAAGTAATATTTTTAGGATTCTCCATACTGTCTTCATTAATCTAATTTTCACAATTAATATGCATTCAATCTTAATATTAGTTTGTCAAAAATAAAGAGGATAGGGAACCAGGAAACATTGCACTAGTGAAATAAGCTAAGCACTAAACAGAAGAAATCTTATTACTTGGTGTCACTGTGTGATGAATTGTATTAAGTTTACTAAGTATACTATAGGCAAATATCGGATATACATACGTGTACAATAAGCCCACGTTTAGATGAGAACATTCGCTTATTTCAACTATTGAGTGATTTGATTTTTGCTGACAGATTTGGGCTTACTATTCCTAGGCAACCATAGGTAAAGCTTTCGAAGCCAGTTACTTCCTCGAATCGTGTTTTTCATACATCCGCGTCTTAAAACTTATCTTTGATCTTAATGTTGTAATGCCATCATGTAATAGTTCAGTCCGTGGGAACCTTTTTACAATTGTTACCTTTCATTTATACTAGTGTGGTTATTTAATCACTCAATAGAATAAAGTGTTAAAAAAGTTGAAAATTTGACACGTAAATCCATAGATTATGAATAATAATTAAGTCATGATTAACTAGACCGTTTAGTTTTATCTTTATTCATGTTACCGAGCTTAACAAATTCTATGAAATACTTCGTTAATGTTATTTTTACGACACAGACAAACTTATAAGTAACTATTTATTTTTATCATTGATTAAAGATACACGGTCTGATACCTATAATAAGTCATTCATTACTATATCTAAAAATGAATCTAGATTTGAGTAAAAGTGTAGTAAAAAAGTTTCATTTTGCGAAGCGAGCGCACTCTACGAACTCTACGTTAATCGGCGACTCTATACAAATGGTTTTATAATTACTGTAGACCGCGCGTGTACACTATACAAGGGTGGAATCCCTGTTCACTGCCGCTAAAATGTCTGTATGACACCCACGACCATCTGCCGAGAATTTTTCTATTGTGACCGTCAGCGTGGGCTTCCCAGCTTATTAAGTCACTACTTACGTTACGGGTTTTGTAGCAA
This sequence comes from Abrostola tripartita, assembly GCA_905340225.1. Taxonomy (NCBI): domain Eukaryota; kingdom Metazoa; phylum Arthropoda; class Insecta; order Lepidoptera; family Noctuidae; genus Abrostola; species Abrostola tripartita. Next base: position 7,251,200 of record HG996504.1, read on the forward strand.
AACATCGCCTTCGAGTGCGTTATCAAAATTACAATGGCGTTAGTAAGTCCTACTTACAAGTGATAAAAATGCCCTCTGAAATATAATTGTGTCAACGACCTAGCAACCTTACAACCTATGTCACGAGAGTCGCTCTTGTTTAGGCGTGGCACCGGTCTGTTCTAACTAATCGAATTATTCCCAACACAATAGTGTAAGGATTTTTATTGGTATGTTTTATCCCATTTTCAAAACGTTTGGTTTTATATTCCTTCACCAACGGTAAAACTTTATGACGTCAATCATCGAATTAACGAGTTGTTAATGCAGATTGTTTCCTTGTTTAAGTGTTATACTTATTATGAACAGGTTTCGGTATTGCCTTTTCACGTTCGTGGATTCCTATTAAATAATATTGCTCGCTTGGGACTTATTGGACAACAAAGGAAAGTAATAATTCGTTATGTAACCCAAATGTACCTGTCAGGACAAAAATGTTTGTCCTTTTGGATGACGAGGGACTCTTTTAAACAAAGTTTTGTTATCACCTCGCGTCGCGTTGGCTCGTTATATGAATAGTTATGTTTTATTTAGATTTAAATAGTTTCAATCTTTTTATAAAGGCAAATTCATTTTAAGAGTTATAAAATAAATAAATCTTCCTAACTTTTCATTCTGCGAGTGTGGTTTTATGGACTACCGCTTCTATCCAGGCCCATTTATGTTCGTGTTATGATAAACGAGCACCTATTTACCTAGATAAATATATCGTTATTATCTTAAAGCTCTTGTGCAACGTTTACTTTTCCCATTACATATGCAAGTATGTCGGCTGTTAAAAGCACTGGCTCTGATGTACTGTTTGTTCTTCTTATCTTGTTGGAAAGCGACTAAATGGCGCTGAGGCGGTGACAGTGAGCGCGTTTAGCGAGGTGCCTTATAAGTCATACCATTCTATTTATTGTAGAGTCATTATAGTTAGCTGACCTTTCCTTTGTAATCTAATAGGTTCTTCGCTGAACAATAACAGGAAAACAGGAAATACGACTTAGGTTTAAAGTAGTATAAACGTTATAACTTGTTTTGAAAATTGCCTTAAATATGTATTTAGCAATCAGAAGTAGCAATTATTAAAAAAAAACACAATCACAGGTACACGTCTTTTATTCATTTACATAAACACAATTAAAACTACGATCGGGTAATAATTAATCGAGAAACAAAACAACCAGCACTCAAGTAAGTAGAACACTTATAAAACATTAAGGAATGACAATAAAGAATAGGAAAATATAAGTCTCACAGCCCTTGAACGATGTTGCCGCTCCGAGTGACACCCGACAAATGAGAGGGTAGAGGGTGCGCGCGCGCCTTTTATACAGGTTTTAAAACATTATGCCGGTCTTCCCTTACACGGCTTCTCCTGACGCCGAGTCGTCCTCGACCGGGATGTTTTGGGGTTCGTCTTCGATTGGTTTATCCTGACGGACCACGGCCGCTACTTCACCAAGGTCAGGCATGGATAGTCCAATAGCTGCGCGTTCGTTACTGCCGGACTGGCCTGCATTGTCGTTAATTGTATCGGTCTCGTCACCTGAAAAGTTACGACTATTTTTATTCAAAATTACGTACGTGAAGAATCATAGGCTTAATAAGATGAATAGCAAAAATATAGGATCGTTGGCGTCCCATCAATCCTATACCATTGCCACATACTTCACCACAGTAACTGACGCTGAATAATGTGCCTTTGATAGAGGATACACCTCATTTTTGGGCGGTACACGCCATTGGTGGAGGACACACCTCATTGTTGGGCGACTAACGCCATTGGTGGAGGACACACCTCATTGTTGGGCGACTAACGCCATTGGTGGAGGACACACCTCATTGTTGGGCGACTAACGCCATTGCTGGAGGACACACCTCATTATTGGGCGATACACACCTGTGTAGGCGCATATCTGAAACAGATCATGTTAATAAAACTGCGGAGTCACTTACTCTCAAAAAAGACGGCGCAAGTTTCAGGGCACCATTCTCCCTTCCATGGCACCATGTGCTGGGAGGCTGCTTGGGTGGTCTTTCCACAGCTTCCACTGAGCAGTTTCAGTTCGTATCGGCCGTTAGGCAGAACTTTGGTAACCCTGTATGGTCCTCGCATTCCTGGGTCTAGTTTACCCGTTGATTGCGAGTACTTTATGACAAATGCTAGGTCGCCGACATTGTATTCGCGTGGTGGGCGCCTTGATCGGTTGACTGACTCATCCTGCTGACCTTGGTTCTTCTTTAGTAGCTCACTAGCGCGACTTCTGCTGATCTCTCGTAGTGCTTCTCTGTTGCTTTCTGGTGCACTCACGGCTAGGTCTCGAACCAGTGAGCGGATGATTGGGGTTGTGGCGTCAGTACCAATCATCAGGTTAATGGCTGAAGTTTGTATGGTCTTCTGTTTGGTAATGTTCAGTACCAACTGTAGTTTCCAGAGTGTGTTCGACCAAGAAGCATTTTTATGTCCTACTTCAATGCGGAGCATGTTGAGCACGGTTCTTATGTAACGCTCCACTTGACCATTCGAGCTGTGCATTTCAGGGGTGATATAATGTAATTCAGTACCAAGTTCGGTTGTCCATTGAACAAAGTCGGCGGACTCGAACATTCTACCTCTATCAGTGACTAGCGTCTTAGGGACACCAAATAAGGAAATAGCGGTGGTCATTACTCGCTTTAACTCGCTAGTGTCCTGGCGGTAAATTGAATAGAGGAGACAAAATTTGGTGAAGGCATCGACCAATACAAGAACGAACTTATAACCCTCTGATTCGGGCAATGGTCCCAAAGCATCTACATGTACGGTGTCGAATGGGATATTAGGTTTGGGCCAAGACGAAATATTTTGTAATGGAGCTCGAGGGACTCGTTTCTTGGAAATGCACACTAGGCAATGAGAAATGTATTTAGAAACAAACTGGCGGAGGCTAGGAAACCAAAAATGTTTTAAGATAAGATCTACAGTTTTATCGGAGCCAATATGCTCGTGTTCGTCATGGAAGATTCTAAGCAAGCTCAGGCGGTGACCCTTTGGTATGAAGCAAAGTAGTCGCGGTTCTTCACCGACAGGAGTGTATTTATAAAATAGTAGATCATTTTTTACAACGTAGCGGTTAGAATCTAGTTGTCCCTCGGAGAGTTTCTGAATCAAATCTCTCGTTTCATTATCTGCAGCTTGTGCTATTTGTGCCCAGTTTCGGGGTCTTGAAATTTGATTAACCAGGACGACTGGATTCCGACTGAGGTAGTCAGCATGCGGCAGCATAACACCTTTTCTATACTCAATTGAAAAGTGAAAATCTTGTAGATAAATCCACCAACGGGCGACGCGAGGGAGCAGATCTTTTTTACGTTCGGTTGACTTGAGAGCATTGCAGTCCGTAACAATCTTGAAATGAAGGCCTATTAAATAGTGACGGAAGTGCTGCAGAGCCTTAACGACTGCCAATGTCTCCAACTCGTAACTGTGATATTTACTTTCCGCTCCCTGCGTAACCTTACTGAAGTATGCTACCACATGCTTTCCACCATCAGCATGAATTTGCAAGAGTACCGCGCCGTACCCAGCGGAGCTTGCATCAGTATGAACCTCGGTGGGAAGTTCAGGCTTAAATATTGTAAGGACGGGTTCACTAGTTAAGCGTCGTATCAAGTCTTGTCGAACCTGCTCCTGTTCCGGGCCCCACCGAAATTCAATACCTTTTCTAGTCAAATGGGCGATGCATGCCGTCCTCGTGGCATAGTCTTTAATGTACCTGCGGAAATATCCGGCCAGTCCTAACAGCTGTCGGACTTGTCTGACATTTCCGGGTACTGGTGAATTTTTTAATGCTTCAACCTTACGCGGACTCGGTCTCACCTGACCAAAACTAATCACCCTACCCAAATATTCTACTTCGGTTGTCAAGAATGAGCACTTCTTCAAGTTTACCGAGAAGCCCGCCTCTGTAAGTGTTTGTAATACACTCTTGAGTAAAGAAAGACCTTCTTCAATCGAATCACTTAAAAGGAGTACGTCATCTATGTACACTAGCACGTTTCCTGCTTCAATGAACTTTCGGAGGGTTTGGTTAATTATGCGCTGGTACACGATCGGGGAGTTCGTCAAACCATATGGCATCTTGAGATATTCGTAGTGGCCTTCCGGAGTGACGAATCCCGTCACACGCACCGAGCCCTCGCTTATCCTAATCTGGTGGAAGCCGGTAGCCATATCCAAACTAGTGAAATAAGTGAAATCTCCCAGTCGGTCGATGTGGTCGTCGATCAGAGGAAGAGGATATCTCTCTTTTTCGGTGACACGGTTGAGTGCTCGGTAGTCGACGCACATGCGGTCAGTTCCATCTTTCTTTTTAACAAGAATTATGGGGCTGGCATACTCTGATCGTGATTCTCTGATGATGCCCTTATCTAATAGATCCTTAACTATTTCACGTACTTTCAGTTTTTCGTCAAAAGAGAGTTTGTACGGGCGATATACTATGGGGGTGGTACTAGTAAGTTTGATTACCATCTCGCCCGTGGTGACTGTACTTGTAGCGGTACCACAAATGAAGAAACTCGAAAAAGCTTGAATGACGTTCATCAGAGAATCGCGTAAAGCACCTTGTAATGGAGTGTTAATTAAAGTTTGATCAAGAGACTGGACTACGTTCATACAAGCGCGAGTGCCATTAGTTCGAGTTATGTACTGTTTGTCCCTTGTACGTACGTACATAACACCATCGCGGTTGAGGATGTCGGTTCCGATTATAATTGAGGTATTCATGCACGAATTGGGTACTACGACTAAATCAGCCTCTAGGGAAATGTCGCATAACTCAATAGTTACTGTTATGAAAGAGGTGGCTATAATTTCCCTTTCGCTTATACCCTTTAAGACACAGTGAGTGGGTTTCGCCTTACAAGAGAGATGCTTTAACACGTCGGAAGAAATCAGCGATACGTTTTGAGCCCCACTGTCTATGAGCGCATCCATAGGGATGCCTTGGACCACAGCTGTAACAACGTCTTTATTATCAGTCTTATTATCTGTACAAAGGTTAACGTTTCGCTGATTTCTGGGCTCCGATCGATTTTTGGCAAAACAAATCTCTTCGGTGTGGCCTTTCTTTTTACAAAATGTACACTGAGTCCCGGGTCCCTTGGTATTAGGAGTCTGCGCATCGGACTTGGCAGTGGAAGTCCGTGTCTCGGATCTAGCAGGGGCCCCGGTGGTAGATTCCAAGCCAGGCTTCTTGTTACATCTACGGCCAAGATGGCCACGCTTTCCACAAATGTAACACTTAGGCCCCTGGTCGGAGGAAGCGCTTGCAGGAGTACGTTTCTTAGACGAGCCATCGCTGGACTCAGGTTTGGCGCGTTTGGGTTTAACGTATATTGAAAGAAACGAAACCAGGTCTTCCACTGTCAGGTTTGCATTTGCCGCGGCGGCTCTAACTTGTGGGTTGTCTATGCCGCGTATGACTATAAGGGTGCGCAGTTCATCAGTCAAACCTTTGACTATACGTAAACGTAAAAGGGTACGCCGAGCATATTCGGCATACGTTGTGTATTTGTCGGATGTCATATTCATTATTTCGAAAAGGATATTGGCGTAGTCCAACTGCCGAGGGCAAAGAGGCTTAAATTCGAGCTTAAAGTTAGACCAAGTACGGTCATTAGTGACCCACTCGTTTAGCCACACCTTAGCGTCGCCTTTGAGACAAGAAGCTACTCTCGAAAGACACTCGTAATCGCTCCAACCATTCGCGGATACTGCCCGATCCACTTCCTCACACCATACATCAATATCATGTATGCTTGGATCAAAGTTAGAAACGTAGTAATTACGCGACCTGATAGGTTGTAAAGATCTGATGGCATCCGCGAGTATAGTTACGGTAGACGGGGCCTCTGAACCGCGAGTGATTGGATCGGGAGTACGAGTGGTTATTGAAAGACCCTCAGAGTTGTTCACGCGAACCCGTTGCGGAACACCGCTCAAGTCCACCGGGCAGTTGGGACGCGGCGTGACCTCATGAATCGAGTTTTCGGTATTTTCTGTGGTTAAGTTACCACTTTGCAATGAATTATCGATAGTATTTGTGCGTTCAATAGCACTAAGTCTCGTCATGATGTCACTTAAAGTGTTTTGTAACGCGTTGCCATTGCCAGAGGGCCCAGATAGGCGCCTAGGGTGCGGGGGTGTTCTACGTGAATGTGTCGATCCTGATCTAGATTTAGAGCGGCGACGGTTACGAGCGTTATGATGACGATAGAACGAGCTATTCTTCGAATCACTGCGTTCGCGGCGAGATCTTTGGCGTGCCCTACGAGCATGACGCGAGTTATGCACAGGTTCTTTACTTGTAGACCTACCTCGGGGGCTTCGTGAACGATTTCGTGACCTACTTCGTGATCTACAGTAGCCAGATTGCCTAGGCATATTTAACACCGACACACACACAGTAAAACACTAAACAATAACAACACGCCAGCAATAAACACAAGAATACCTGTAGGTTAGGTTACTTTGTTTCTCGACTGTTTATTAAAAATGTGAGCCTTTTAAGTTCTTTATCCCACTTCTGATTTTAGCAATCAGAAGTAGCAATTATTAAAAAAAAACACAATCACAGGTACACGTCTTTTATTCATTTACATAAACACAATTAAAACTACGATCGGGTAATAATTAATCGAGAAACAAAACAACCAGCACTCAAGTAAGTAGAACGCTTATAAAACATTAAGGAATGACAATAAAGAATAGGAAAATATAAGTCTCACAGCCCTTGAACGATGTTGCCGCTCCGAGTGACACCCGACAAATGAGAGGGTAGAGGGTGCGCGCGCGCCTTTTATACAGGTTTTAAAACATTATGCCGGTCTTCCCTTACAGTATTATAATAAAAAATTGCTTGGGTGGGCCGCATTGTAATGAAATAAAAAGTTAAAATTATGGTCAACTGAAGATATCTCACTGCCTCATGACACAATTGTATAAAAAGGACACGTATTACCTACTATATCGGTCATTCACCTTGATAAGCCATGATACTGCGAAACACTCAACGCAAAACATTCTGTTTTAATTAAATATGTATTCAATTTTGCGAATTTTACGATATTCCGTTCAACAATAGATTTTAGCGTAAGCGAAATGGAATTGTATTTTTATTTAATTGTAAAATACTTTTTTCATTCATATTTTCTTGGTACCAATCGTTTAATTTCTTTACTAGAATTTAGTATACATTCGATTGTTTGCATATGATATAAATTAAACACTAAAATATCCTTGCGGTATTATGAATATCTAGCGTGAATAATTGATTTTGTGTAATGTTTAAATAACCTTTTAATATGTAATTATAAGAATCCAAGCAAGCAAGAAACAATGGGATTCTATATCGCTTCTCGCTATATCAGCGTCGGAAGTCTAATCGTACTACAAACGTGTGCTCAACTAAATGTTTGCTAGTTCGTATTGAACATTGTTGGGTTACCTCGTTACCTATACCGGGTGGTCGGACACCTTACCATCTCTCACGACTTGTAACTCTCGTACCTTTGTCTTTTTTCATGTGACCGATCGTTGAGTGCCTGAGCGGTTGAGCGCTCAACATAATAGTCCTAACAGTATTTTGTCGGTATTCTTCTGAGTCATTAAAGAAATAACTTTACCTTTGTCACGTGTATGAATTGTTTTGCATTGTAAATGTTACTCTCTCTAAAATTGTAAATGCGAAAGGTTAAGGCTGAATTGCACCATCTTAGGTTGCCGAATATTCGCCTGTAGTTTTGTGTGGAAACCTGTAGCTATAACGGTCGATTCGTTGTTGTTGTCGATGGTGTAATTGTGTAAAAATTTGATATATTATTATACCGTTAACTTAGACTTGAACTGCAACTTTAAATGAAAAGCTTGCACAATGGGTGGTCTCATTGCTAACTGGGTTTTCATATAGGCTTCCATTCCATTACCTTCGTCGATTCAAGTGACCAATACTATACAAATGAATTTATACTCAGCTTGTAATGCTCGTGATAGACTAAAGGCATCTTTAATATTCATATGAAAGTCATAACCGGACAGTAGTTAATGTTTTTAATTTATCTTAATGAGCACAATTCACCTTTTCCATTTATTCGCTGTGTTCCGGCGCGGATGTCCGATATGTCAGCATGTTTGATGCATTATCATCCGCGCTTGTTTGTTATGTGATGAATACATTTTTATTTCACAATTGATTTCTAACAAATTATTTTTTTTATATACACATATCCTGTAATAAAGGCAAGATAGTAGGTATTGTATACATATAAACTTATAAAGTAATGGTTAACTTAAACTACTAACGAAGTCTGTCAGAAAAGTGATAGTTATTGAGATTATTCTTCTATTATTTATTTTTCTTTACTCATTTGTCTCAGTAAAGACCCTTAGTAGAGTATTCAAGGACCTGCTTTCAATATACCCACCTCGGGTGGGTAGTGTAACTATTTTTGATAGGTACCAGCAGTTTTTTTCCAATCCGAAAACGTTGCCGGTTAATTACATACTACTCAATAAAATGGGTTTCGAAGTCCAATGCCACCAGACGTAAGTCTGCAAAGTTTCCAGTCAATGCGGCATTCAAGTGGTTTTAAGTTGAATGGCAACGTTTTATAAACACATGTAGCCAATTAGCCATGTAGGCAGGGACTTGAAACGTAACTCAGAATTTCGTTATTTTTGGTCGGATAACGTTATTAAGTAACGTTCCAGGTACGAAATATCGTTATCCGAACAAAAATAACGAAATTTTGAGCAACGTTTCAAGTCCCTGCATGAAGGTTACGTGTGAATATTATTGAACGAGTATTACGAACGACCTGTTACCTCTGTTAAGTTCAAGTTAAAATATTTCCTCTTAGAAGTGCATAAAATGTAGCTTTCGTAATGGATTGACGAGCTGAATAGCGCAGTGGCTAAGCGATTGGACTGCCGCACTAAAGGTTGCGGTTTCGATTCCTGCAATCCCAACAGTATTTCAAGTTTGTGTAATGCACCCATGATACAAGAGAAATTCATAGTGTGAGGCGACGTTTAAAAAAATACCTTTGTCTTGATTTGCTTTCTATGCTTATTAATACTACAGTTATTTTTAAATAAACCTGTCATAAATCATAATTCTACGACGAAAAAGTTTGAGTGTATTATAATAATACAATAGTCAGCTTTGCATACAATCTGAATTACCGCAAAGTAAGCGTATAGGTATTCTGTTTTCATTCGAGTGAACATATTAATTGACGCCGCAAGCTATATCGAGTGAGGCCGACAACTAATAAATCTTTCATCTAACTACTGACACCGGGAACACGGCGAAAGTGAAATTGTTCACTCCACTATTACATAAATTATAAATACGTACTATGAACGTAAAAACCTAACGTTTTTTTCTTTGTTATAATAACTCCTTGTATCTGTAATTATGTAGAAACCTCTGTAATTAGCGCTATCTTATTGAATTTAATCGCTATTATATGATGTTCGTACTATAATTTTGAGTAGTGAAATAAAACAGAAGCCAATCTCGATGTCTGCTTAATAGCGTCGAGTTTATCTCCTCGAATCTCATTATTGTTAGACCTATTTACGTATTAGTTTAGTACATTGATCATGGTTACGTAAAGGTAGGACATTTATCGGCACACGTACAACCGGTTCGAGAACAATGTTAAATACAATATGAACAATGGCAACTGCTCGCACACTCATTGCACTCGATACAGAGCGCAGTAATACTTCAATCGGTGTCATAATAAATCGATGTGAAAACTCGTTCTATACTATAGGCATTCGTCAAGGACGCGACACGACACGCACAAACAAGTCGGTCACATACATAATAGGGCCCGTGCTCCATCATAATAGCCACGGGGATCTTATTGCTGTCGTATGTATATTATAGGTAATGCCGCGCACTTGACCGGTCTATTGCACTTTATATTAAAAACGGCAATATCGCATAATGCAAGCCACGAACATGGTCAATCGGCTCACTATCGTATTATTGTTGGTTTACGACGAGCTACCGACTCGATCACCATTGTTTTATTGTTAAACTAACCGTAATGCAACAGATACCGCATCCACAGATATCCGCGAATAAATACGTTAAATAAAATACTGTTTTATAAATATTCACTTCGACCATTGTGGCATCAAGTGTTCGATAAAACGAGGAAAATATGCAGATTCGCTCAGCTCGCTTAATGACTTTTATATTTATTATGATAGTGTTGTATTACAGGTATACATAATAATATACTATTGTTACACTTCGGGTCCAATTAGAGGTAGATTCTTGTGAGCATATTATTATTTCAATCATTTTTTGCATTATTTAGTGAGTATGTATATGTATAAATATAAATGAAGTCATTTTATGGTATACCTTCTCATGTCCAAATCCAATCCTGTTACGGTTTATGAAAATCGAAAATAATCAATAATTTCAGCCAAAAATTCGTGGGACTCAGTTTACGAACAAAGACAAAAGAACGACGCGCGACGTGACGTAAGGTCTCTTATTTACTCTATAGCAATCTAAGTAGGCTTTCTGTTAAGGGCTTGAGGTTGTCTGTGAATACGTAAGCAAATTTTCTTCTTTAATTTCCCCGGATGTTTATCATGGTCTTTTATTGGTATTGGTACTTACGCCTTGAGCTCTACCTACCCATCGAATACATTGTGAGGATATAGTATGACGAAACTAGTGCATAAACGTCCACTCTTCTATTAGTCATTCGGTTTTCTGGAATATATATTCTTAATAGACTATGAGTCATTAGTCATTAGACAGCTTTCTGGAATTTCTTCGTACATTCGATACAGCAATTTATACGATTGCTTTGCTACTATGATCTCGTAAAACACTCGCAGTTTGTGTGAATTTGTTTTGCTTCGTAGAATTTCTAAGTATTTCTGAGCCATATTACCTGATCTTTTCGCATTCCTTAGAAGTGGAACGCAAGTTCATTGATAGTGGAAGTACGTTTAACATCGTCAACGTTCACAATAGGCTATTCGTAATAAGCAATGTTATTGTGTTCTTACTCGTATGGGAATAAAAGAAAAACGAAGTGTCAGCTGTTTATCTTTGTGCAACTCGTAAAAGTGGACCGAGGGAAAAGTTCGCTAACCGTGTTCATAAGGTGTAAGGCATAGGTTACTAAACCCTGTATGGTTTTTACTTCTCGATTTTGATTAACTTATAGACATGGCATGTGAGGTCTCTAGAGATAAACTGAAATGTAAACGTTACGTGTGTTAACACACACGTAACGTGGTTTTGTGTGTTATTGATGGAATATAAAATATAATATATCACAGAAAGCTAGTAGGTATCTCCCGAGGATTACATTCAAAACGTGAACCTATTACACCCCGAGTATTCAGGAGCTTTGATGTTTTCATTTAATTTCATTATTTTAAATTGGTTTAAAATTGAGTAACTAATAAGGTAATAATAGAGGTATTAGAAAATGTCAATACAATTATATACTGTAGTAATACATACCTACTACCTACCTAGTGGTAATTTTTAAAATGTTTTAGTTCACGCTTGAATTATCTTCGCGCATGATGCAAACGACAAAGTATAAAATTGTGTCTTACGTAATTGTTGTATTGTTTCAGGTACGACAAGTGGGACCGGGACAGGGGCGGGGGGAGCGGCGGCGGCGGCGGCGGGACCGGCGCGTGGGCTGGCCGAGACCGCGAACGCGACCGCGAGCGCGAGCGCGAGCGACAGGCGCGCGCGCACCAGATGTCGCAGGCGCACGCCGCCGAACCGGACGCATCGTCGCTCTTCCCGGCGCCGTTCAGGGTTAGTACACAACATACACAGTTTATAATACATCATTTAATTCAACATACGTGGAAGTCTATGCTGCATTGGCACGCCTGTCCTTTGGGTACTTATTCCAAATCCAAGTCTTTATATGCTTATTATGAATAGAAACCTTATATCAATATTCGATGAAAAATTTATAAAAAAAAAATCTATAAATTTGTAAACGTAAACGACGATCAAATTATGCGTGTAAAACCTAAATATAATACAATAATAATAAATTAAAAAAACAATAAGGATATTAAATCAAAAGCCATTTAATATTCCCAAGACAACGCCTCAGTTGATATATCAATCGTATTGTAATAACGAGACGAAATCTGTGTAACCTACAATATTGCTTCCATGTCTGGATGTTAGCACAACAGATATTGTTGAACGTCAAGTGTTTACAATGACACCCACGACCCGGAATTATTGAAAGGGGTTCTATCCGTGCGAGAAAAATAAAGAAAATCTGAATATAGACCGATACTAACACATAAATCTCTTTGAACATTTTCACAAATCCTTTTGCGTTTTTCTGTGCACCCCATAATCCCATATACAGTGCATGAAAACGTTTCATAGCGAAATTTATGCAAGCGAAGTCGTGTAGTTTGTGTCAGGCCTTAGCACTAGAGGGCACTATGGGCCCATAATGTTATTGTAGCTAGAAAATAGTAGCACCATTTACGTACAATGTAATACTGAAAAGCTTTAGCAGATACCCATAGGAGAAGAATATATGAAAGTAGCTGTATTGTTAAAATTAAGATCAGTTATTTCCTAATGATCGGTTTTTTATTTTTAGTTAAAGTACAAAATAAATTCTACTGGCTTACTATTTCACGCCAGGCATTTAATTATGTAAGATTATAAATAAAATAAAAAATCTTTGTTAAAATATTATTTGATATCTTGAAATAATCTAATGTTAGGTAAGCAACAACACGAAATAACCAACTACAGCTAAAATGTAAATAGTCACTTGTATACCTATGTATAGTGTTTTTATTGGATGTTAGTCGAACCGGATAGATCAGTAGTTCCCAAACTTATTTTTCTCGTGCACCACTTTCAAAATTAAACTGGTGTCGGTGGACCCCCTGCTGCTACATTCCTACCACATTGTTAAAGTCGACAAAAAATAAAAATTGTGTCGCTTCTGAGTTCCGTCCCTATATTCTGATAGGTTAAAATTTTAAATTTTAAATAAAAACGAAAAATGGTACATTTTATAACATTTTATTAATTAAAAGAAAAGAATTACAAAAAAATAATAATAAGGTAATACTTATAGGTTGTGGACATAATTTTAATTAATGGGAAGGATGTATTTGATGGAGTGTCAGCAAACGATCAATGTTTGGCTTTATTTTTGTGAGCAATAACCGCAAATCCCCCCGCTCTGTGATGTTTAGTTTGCTCCTTTTTTTTGTTAAGAGGTTTGTAACGGCACTAAAACTTCTTTCGACAAGGTATGATGAGGGAAAAGCTATCAAAAATTTCCTTGCGATTTCCCACAGTCCAGGATATTTTTCGTGTATTTCTGCTTGCAGCCAAAATGTTTGGTAGCCTTTTCTAAATTTCACCTTCAGCTCCTCATTGGTGCTTAGCTCAAGCAGCTCCTCTTGTAATAATACATTGGCCACTTCAGTTTCATCAAATGGATTTACGATCCATGGTGGTATATCCATCGTCAGCATATCTTCAAACCTGGTTTTGAAGTCATCATGCAGGGCACTTAAATGTTGACTGTAGGTATGGATATCCTCATCAATAGTTTCTACCTGCGACAAGTTTGGAAATTGAGATAATTCGCGCCGACTAATGTTTTGCTTCATAAATTTCAATTTCCCAAGAAAAGCCGAAATTATCCCCTTTGTTTTTATTAAATTCAGGCTGTCCCCTTGTAACTGCAAGTTAATATCATTAAATTTTTTAAACAAATCTGTCAAATACGCAATGTCTCCTTTGAATTTGATCAAGTTTTCTTTTAAATCTGGATCTCTACTTTCTAAGAACTCTAATACGGAATCGAAAACAGAGTAAAATCTCGTTAAGCATGCACCTTTCGACAACCAGCGTACTTCAGTATGTAAGAGCAGTCGTTGGAAGTCTTCGTCATTTTCGTCGCACAATTGAGCAAATAAACGCGTATTCAATGCATTGCTTCTAATTTTGTTGACAGCGTTTATTATAAAATGAAGAGATTGGTTCAACCTGTCACTTAAATGTTTCGCCACAAGATGTTGTCGGTGGATTACGCAATGAATAGCTGTAAGTCCTGGTATAATTCTTTTGAGATGACTTATAAACCCACGATATCGCCCTACCATTGCAGGAGCTCCGTCTGTTGCCACTGAAATAATGTTTGTAAATGGAATCGATTTTTCCGTAAAAAAATTACTCAGGACATTAAATATTGATTCGCCTTTAGTGTCAGTCTCCAAAGTTCTGGCAAATAGCAATTCTTCGTGAATTTCTTCCTCCATGATAAATCGGACATATGCTAATAATAATGCTTCATTACCGGGTAACGTTGACTCGTCCAGTTGTATAGAAAAATGACTTTTTTGCAGATGATTGCACAAAAAACTTTCGATGTCAGAGCTCATTTCATCAATGCGTCTTTGTACAGTATTGTTACTTAATGGAATTCTTTTTAGTACGTCAAATGGAGATTTGTGCAAAACAGTTTTTAAAACCTCTTCAACAGCGGGTAAAATTAATTGTTCTCCGATAGTGTGCGGTTTTCCAGATTTTGCTATTAGTAATGAGATATTGTAAGATGCCCGCAAGCCATCATCGTTACTTTGAGATGTTGAAGCGAACATGCTGTGCATGGTGGGTCTCTTTTCATATTTTTCCTTCAATGTTTGAAAATATTTTAAATCTTTACCCATTTTATCAGTATGACACCTTTTTAGATGATCTTCGAGCTTTGATGGTTTCATAGAGTCATTGCTTAAAACTTTATTGCATATTAGGCACATGGGCAAGTGTTTATCTGCCTCTGATGGAACAAAACCATATTTCAAATAATCGACACTGTATTGTCGACATTTTTTCTTTGCTGTAGCCATGTTTTGTATCAGTTACCTTCCCTGTAAAAAAAAATGTTATAGTAACCAAGTTTTTATTTGAATATAGGTAGCACAACGCAGCCTTTGTCAGCTTTATATTATTATGATTATCATTATATTGAAAAAGTATTACGGCTTGTAAAGGGACCAACTAATAAACCGCTAAGACAAGTACAGACTTTTTCACGAAGCGATATCAATGTTAAATACCTAATTTACCACAATTTTTTAATAGTAGAAATAAAAATTAGTTTACTCAGTATCGAATATTGATCATATTTGTGTAGGAAAAAATAAAAGTCGAAATCCCAAATTGACCAAAAAAGTGACCATAAAAACAATAACTAAAATTTCATTAAATCAATGAGTTCACGCGCTAGTAGTTTTATAAAACAGTAATTGCTCTGCAATATTGATTTTTCGGCCTTTTTAGAGAGGCAGTCCTCTCGTGAAAAAACAATTGAATAAAACGTGCTGTGTTTGTCTTCAAATCGAAAGAGGACAATTAAAATATCTGTAAGTTACTAAGTTAGCTATATACAATGTGTCCGAGCGATAAGACCGCCCGGCGTTTTTTGAATATTTGTACGAAATCATTAATAATTATATTTACATTTGTGACTTAGCGGCCTTAGTGATTTTATATAAGTAATTTTTTTACTACATTTTAGTTTTGTCTAATGATTTTAATTGATAAATTATGATGTCGGCTAGTCAGTAAACAAAAATAATGGAAAAAGATGAACAAACTTAGGAAATATCGTAAAAAAACTGCAGCACGTCACGCGTCTTTACTTAATTTAATTTTGTACAAATATTCTAAATACGCCGGGCAGTCACTTATCCCTAGGACACATTGTATACAAGCATTTGTTATCAACCGACCAGTACACGAAACAAAATACTTAAGAACTAGGTACAACAAAAAAAAGGTACGTACTTACTTTTCTCCGGCACTAGGAACACTAATATAAATTTTCTCACACCTTCTTTTTCGAAATTCCGGAAACAAATAAATGAGCATGCCTTTGGCATCGAGTATTTATAGTCTTGATCAAGATCATGTCTAAACAAGCACTAAGCATTGTCGGACGGATTGCGCTTTGCAAGTCTGTACACGAAATTGTAATATCGAATACGCAAGTTTGGACAAGTAAGAGTCGCTTGCCAGATTAAAATGTTATCTGCTTAGTTAGGTACTTAAAACAATATAGGTAGGCCCTTATAAAAACTATATGCAGATAAATTTTCGTGGACCCCTATTAACATCTTATGGACCCCCATTTTTTATTGACGCCTACGTAGACCCCCAGCAAGGCTCCCGTGGACCCCTGGGGGTCCACCTGGACCACTTTGGGAATCACTGGGATAGATGATTTATTTTTGAAATGTTTTACAGTATGTTTTTACAGAATAAATTTCAATTACAACGATGTTTATTAACGAAGTTTTAAAAACTATTTATTTTTATTTTATAATATCTCTTGGCTCTTTAAATAAAATGAAACATCAATAATTATTACCTTTTTTAAAAAGAGATATCTACATGTTCAAGCACCAGAAAAAAAAATGGATTAGGAATCTATGAACCATCTTAGTTGTGAGTTGTGTCTAGGGTGGACGTTCACCATTTCATTGATGGGTTTGGTTCGAATATAACTAAAATTTATCATTAGCAACTATACACACACACTACATAACATAAAATATGAAACCTCTTACCCTAATACTTATTAAGTGTATCTAAACGATGAATAAAACGTGGTTGGGTTAACCTACGTCTAGTAAGAACAATGTAATAGAGAATTATTTTCTCCTTGAAATTGTAGCGTAACTACATAGTACATAATTTATCAAGGATTTCTATTATGATATTGCTCTCCTGCTATTTATTTAGTTCAAGCTGCAACTGAAGGATATGCATCCGTGCGGAGCGCGAAGGACACGACCATACGACCTTCATAGTGTTAGCACTGTTGCACAAATATGTAATCATAGAGCTTCCTGTTCTAACATAAATAAAGTAAATGAGAACATCAGGTACCAGGCACGTATCTAATATTTATTCAGTGGTTGGAAATTTAAGATTAAACCGTAACAAATCTCAGCGGGAATAACTCAATTTGCAGAATTGAGACTGATTTTAATTAGGGGTATTCATTAAACGACAATTACTTTATATACCAACCTTGAACAGAATACAACGAGAAATTTTTGCCAACATTAGTATTCAGCAACGCCGTCAAATGTACCTACATACATATACAAAAATAGTAAAATACATTTAAATTGAGTGTTCTGAATTGCTGCGCGTTCTGTGAACATCGCAGTGACTGAAAAATAAATTTGTGGGTTTATCGATGAACATTTGTTTATAGTGAAATTACATATGTTGAATAATCTATATTGTACGCCCGATAGCGTCGTAAAGGCCCAAAAACGCATGTCAGCTATTAATGAAGTTATGTAAATAATATTATTTACAATAACAAGTTGATGCGGCGATGTTTGCTCGTGCGAATCATATAGCTCTATGTGTGAATTCAAATGTTACACACGAATTGTAAAGCGAAACAAATATGGCCGGGCTTCAAGTAAAACGAAAAACAACGTTATATTAGCAACTGGTTCATCTAAAACATACGTGACAGGAAGCAGTATAAGAAGATAATTAATGTGTAACGGAATGTTTTAAATCTTTATTCGAATTTTGATAACAGAATCAGTCACATAATAAATTCATTCCATCGGAATCGATTCCAGATGCGCGATACGGATCGTGTCAGTATTGAGGTTAGTTCGCTACTCGCATATATATATTTAATAAATATATTTTTTAAATACAGACAATACATCTTGCACCATTGACCCAATGATTTTAAGAAGTTTGTTTTGTAGATTAATTACCAACACACGTAACAAAATATGTTACTCTTAACTTTTATTATTGGGATGCAAACAATTCAATACAATGTATTTATTAATGTTCACGCCTTGCTGTGCTATTTAGTTTTTGTCGATAGCTACTGTAAATGAATGTGCATATATTAAGGTATTATCAAGTTTATACTGTGTGTCTGGTTAGTGCATTCCTTTGTTCTCGTCGAAGCATGCGCGCCACAATCACGTGTCGATATTGTGCTTGCGCGTGTCACATTACAATGTCATAGCACGAAAATTCTACAATGTCAAGTATGATGTATAGAAAACGAGAAACATAGATTGGGATCATTCAATTCAATTCAATAAATTACTTAGAAACATTCGGAGTCTTCGTTATTATTAAAAAAAGCTTATAAGTAGAACTCAAATGCGATTTTAGGAAATTCAACGTCTCATGTCGTTAAATAATCTGGATGTTGGTTTCATAGTTTCAAACATCGGAATGTTTTCAAACAGTAAAAATAAACTCGAATCTAGATCAGTTGTTAAACTAGTTTGAGCCTTTAGACAGGCACATAGTCGTTCCTTTTATACTACATTGGTATATTAGAACAATAGTGTGGGTGCAGTCTGAGCAGACGCGGCGAGTCACGATGATACCACAAACAAAAGTTTTCACTTTAAACTTACTGTCGTTTTACCGTCTGAGCGTTAGATCACAGAAATGTACGTCGAGATAATGCACGCCACGCATGCAAACTTGAGACACGTAACTTTAAATACTCAAAGCGGTTGCACAAATAACAGTTTCCACGAAACCTATCTACTGCTTGCGATATGAGTGTCTTTACAGATTGCGTGATCAGCCGCAGTAAGAGTGAAGTATGTGGTTTTATTACCACCAGCACGTGGCGTGTTCGGATCTAGTCGCCGTAGATACTGGCTGCCTACCTTAAACTGATAGCCACCGCAGGCCAATTAAAGTGGGCCCCTGATAACGCGCAAACACCCCTCGCCGCTCATTAATGGCGGTAAATGGTCATCGGGTCGAGGGAGATCAAGTATGTTTGGACGCGCGACCAGTGTCAAGCGGGTTCGAGGTCGTCCGTTGTTTACGTGCCCAGTCCGGTAATTATGTTGATACGTTCTGTTAGAGTGCTATGTAAATTACTGCCAAATGATTTTAAAGTGCTCAAATGGAACAACAAAATGAAGATAATGGCCGTTGTATGACTGTAAGACTTATGATTATTTGATTCAAGTTGGTAATAAGTTCGCTTAGGCAAGCAATTTGTATTTTAAAATGCGTCTTCTTCTTTCCTTTGCATGTTTATTTTAATTCAAGAATTATAATCTATTGTAGAAGAACGGATTACGTCACTGTATGTAGCTATACAATTCTGGTGAAGTAGTTTGCGAGGTATGCAGAATGTAATGTATCCTTGTATCTAAAATTCTCATATGGTAGACGAATAATAGCAGGTAGGGTATACATTATAACTATAACTTATAAGAGAAAATCAATAAGTTGTTCTGAAAACTGAAATAGAACTGTATCCTACATTTATTTGTAGAACTCTTGTTCGTCTGGTCCCCCCGCGAATTTTTCAATCTGTACCTATCGATTCCACTTAATAACGGCGCCCGAGGTACTGTTTAATCATCTTCCATCGCACCTGCGCCTCGATGCTGTACAGAACGTAAATTATTTGCGAATTTCAAACTTTGCACAGTCAATAACACTTTGATCATACTAAAGGAGTCTGACGTTAAGTGTCGTCGAAACAGCGCCAAAACGAAGTAGAGTTATAATAACTTTTTAAAAGCGGTCGGCTTATCTGAGCCGGGTGCACTCGCACGACCCACTTTATGACATACAGAGGCACATATGTGCATAAACACAAATACAACTGTAATTAAAGCTCCCTCGCCTCCCGCACTACGTAGAAAATGGAACCGATAGGGGGACGACGCCAGACGCCCGCCGCGTTCCTGGACATATGCAACCTAACTTACATGTGTTGAATGTGTTGAACACAAACATACATATATGTTGGTGTTGCTGCGCTATATGTGTATATGATACATACAATAATAGTTGCGGAATAAATGGTTTACATAAATGCCGACGTCATTACTGTTAGTGACAATATGGAATCATTTCACTTTCATAGTATCGTGTTTATCAATTTGTTTTCCGTTAACATCATTATTTTTATCGCTGTATTTACGGTGCCCGTAGTAAAGTCAATCGAGTAACTTTTAATGAGAATAATTTGATTGATTCTTCACTGATCGTAGTCGCTTGTTAATGAGCGCGGAAACCAGATCTTTATAGCGTAGCGGATATAGGTCGGGAATATAAAAAAGATATTTTACCTGTCTGAGAAGAAACTTGGTAGAGGTATACTTTCTGTAGCAGATTTTATTACTCAAACGACTTTCACATGTCGTATTATCAAGGCCGTAAATGTAAATATAAATTGTAAGGTGTTGAACGTGACTGTGTGATAGTATATTTGTTCACTGGGCCGCACGATAATTCATCCCACTCCAACAGAGGAACGTGCAAGATAGAGGTTACTTTTGAAGTAATATCTATTTCCGAACACACTTATTTTTATACATTCGTGGATATTCTTTGTGTAAAGTTCGTTACATTATTCTGAGGAGGTTAATGTGATTTGTTTTTCTTCGCCGAAATATGCTATTGTTATTGTTTGGTTTTTTATTCCTTTTCTCATTATTTTGTTTACTTTGGTACTATTATGTATTGGGGAGCTTTTTTCTTCAGTATCATAATGAGATTAGTTAGTAAATGTTTATTTATTGACCTCTAAACATTAATTTCCTGCTGGAATTAGTCTAATTAATTACTAGTAT
The DNA here is from genome assembly GCA_905340225.1 of Abrostola tripartita. NCBI lineage: Eukaryota > Metazoa > Arthropoda > Insecta > Lepidoptera > Noctuidae > Abrostola > Abrostola tripartita. The sequence continues at coordinate 7,271,949 of HG996504.1, forward strand.
TTTGTGTTATCGACAATGCCTTTGATGCCAGTCTTAATAAAAAAAATATTAATCGTACATGTAATAACATCCCGTGTAGATAGAAAATAAAAGATTATCATTCAATCTTATAAAGACTTCCTATGTTATTATGAGCCCCGATTGCCATTAATGCAGCAATATCGATAACCATTCAATGGGTATTCGCTACATAAAAAAATAACACAGTAAATTAAATTATTCCGTTTTTCTATTTGATCAGGCTGAAGCATATAAAAATGACTAATACTACAGTTATTCACACATCATCACACTTATTATAAGTACTATCACACTAATATTATAAAGGCAAAGTGTGTGAGTGTGTTTGCATGTTTGTTACTTCTTCACGCTCAAATGGCTGGACCAATTTTGATAAAATTTGGTATGGAGGTAGCTGACACACTGGATTAACACATATAATACTTTTATCCCGAAAAATGCGGATAACACCGCGGGGCGCAGCTAGTTTTAATATAAACAAAAACATCGTCCGTATGGAGTACAATTGCAGATAACACACACATTTCAGGTTCCATCACATCCGTGGTGTGTTCACGTGGCGCCGACCACGCGCCCTCTAGGTCCAACGTGACGTTTTGTACAGCTGTCAACGTCCCCTGTGCACACATGTGGAACCTAATTCATTATCAGCACATGCATTGCCACGTTAATTATTTGTAACCTTGTTTTTACAATTTATTTGAATCATTTATACCTAAACTTAATTCCCATAACTTTTTCATTATATTCGATATCTATTCGTCAAGCGTTTTCGTAGTTCAAATTATTTGTAACAGTCATAAAAGTCCTCAATGTTCAGCCTTAACTTAACTAATACAATAAATCATTTTATTAACTGGTTTCATTTCAATAGCCTTCGGTTGACAATGTAAACGTAGTTAATCATTGGCGAGCCACAGTTCAATAAGGAGGAGTCGACGACCGCTCGGACACATCTCGTCTATGAATAAATAATCCTTCCATTCAAATAATGTTGCCGAGTTACTTCTACATGTACTAGAACTTTATTCTTTTTCTTTTACCTGGCTGGAAATCTTTAAGTTAGTGACATGATCTAGATTTTTTTTAAGAAAATCTGTTTGATGCAATTAAGAAATGTATGAGACGGAAAGTGGTGTAAGTATATGAATGAATGGACGAGCCATAGCTAACGAAGGCATTTTTAAAGACACTTAAAAGTAAAAGGTATTCAGAAGTAGCTGCTTATTATTTTAACAGAGTGTTACAATGAAATAATTTTAATATTATGGACTTAAACTTAAAATGACACCGGCGACCGTACTTGATGCGTTCTCTTATTATTCATTAATGTAAACGATAAGTTAAGTGGCAATGTACAAAGTTAAGGAGTGAGTACAATAGGAGCTCGGTACAAATACAATGTAGTATTGCGGAGCGTCTAGACGGCCTCATTACAACCCGCCGCCCATCTCCGGCGCGCACCCTCCCCCACCCCACAAATATCTAATGAAAATATGCCTTTTTAATCATACCACAGATACCCGTATTTACACTAAGCCACATAAACGAATAAAACTTATATTTGTCTGTTAACAAACGCTTCAATATCCATAAATCTGGTAAACAGATTATCTCCGCCGTTGATCATAGCTGCGTAACGTGGGAACGATATGGAACTCGTTCCAAGTTAAGAAGAATTGTGGGTAGTTTGGGAGGCCTATCATCTTACAGTTATAGATAAATTAGCCGCGCCTTACAGATAATGTCGTTGACTCGATTTGGGTCAATGACTCGTCATAGTAACACGTTTCGTGACATAATTCACTTCCACCCTGTTACTTGCCAGGTGTAACGTATTCATTTGTATGTCGTATATTGCCTATGCATACCCCATCTTGTACTAATGTAAGTAATAAAACACGACCCCTCCGAGCGCGTCCTTTTTGTACTTATTTTGCACCCTTCGCCTTCGTGTGAACTCTAGGCCGTTGACTCCCCGAAAATTTTTCTTTATTGTGTCGTAAAATCTCTTGAGTATTTACAACTGTTGCTACCTTAAATTACTTGGTTTACTTTAAGATTAGAAGATAATAACTTTTGTGCTATTTTAAATGCATGTATGTAAGCTCTTAGAACATGATTTTATTTGATTATTGCAAATCAAATAATAAGCACAATACAAAAAAAATCGTCCTAATATATTCACATCATGCTGGTATTTTCCTCTACGTGAATGCCAAATGAAGATTATATTTGTGTGTCATCCTTCCTCGAGGAAGTTATATTACTGGTTGTTTGGATTTTCAAGGTGCACTAACAGGAAATATATGAGAATGCAAGCTGTGTAATTATGACCGCTAACCATTTGAAGATTAATAACTCACTTCGTTTAAGCCCAATTACTTGCATTCGAACTATTGACACAATAATAATAACAGCATGTCAAGGACGGAATTTCCGACGACGGTATCAAGATATTTCGCAATTAAAATTTGTCGTTTTAGATTGACAAAGTAGATATTGTTCTGATAAACCTTCGTACAATTTCCTCTTGCGATTTTTTCGTTCGTGTCCTTGCCGATGAACCGTGTTACTAAGTTACTATTACCAGTTAGTTTATTGGAGTTTTAATATATTACGTTTCAACTGATGACAGGAGTCATTAACAGGTAGGTCGAGAAACGAATAGTCCAGTACGTAAATACGAAGATTAGTCAGATTCTTAAGCTTTTAAAAACATCTTAACGTATTTTCAAGAGTTAATTGCAAACTTTAACGCCTATTATCATTATTAGAGCAAGCAGTGTAGGCACGTGAATGTGTGAGTGATTATGTTATCTAAGGTACTGTCACTATAATATTAGATAAATGTTTGTGATATCGGGACTTATAGTATTATAGATAGGCAAACGAATTCTAAGTCATGGTTCACGGACTCGTGGTTACTTGATATTACCGGCCGCTGAAGTAGGTACGTCCTTTCGTCCGGGCGGGCGCGGGCGGCGCCGGGCGCCCCACAGCAGTCGGGCGGGGCGTTGACTCCACACTAAACTACCACCGCACGTACGGGATTTATGATAGTCACAGATACGAATAACACGTGGTGAAATTCACTTGTTCACCTTAATGGGGTGATTTATATCACGAGGTGCGACGAGTACTGGATTGTTAATTCCGCATCATGATGTGTGCTTTCGGAAGCAGTGTACAAGACGGATCGACTTGTTGATTTGTGTTATTCGGGGTTGTGCGCTGAACATTTTAATTTTTTCTTTAGCTTTTTTTAAGACAGATTTTTTTGTTCGAGAATTGCGACAGTTAACAAATTTATTATAAAAAATTCTTTAACTGCAAAAATCACTTCTTATTATTTTCTGACCCGCAATCCTACAATATAAACCGAAGTATGTTTAAAGACATTGTCCTTAATATACGTAAACAATCACTACATACTCGTACATAATATATACCTATATATATGTATATCTATCTGTAGTTGACAGTATGATTGTTTTATGTGCCTATTGACCTACATCGCACTTCATCTGCAAACTGCGAACAACGTATGTACAAAAGAGTAAACAGTTTTATAGATTTAAACTATACCTAGACGTATTAAACATAGCCACATATTTGAAGCCCGTGGATTCGGTCCCTAAAGAGTTTTATCTTTATAATTTTTTTTCACAAATCGTTCATTTCTTAATCGAACACATACTTACATTTATAAAAAAAAATATGAAATAATCAATTGATACTTTATGAATGTTCGAGTCGGTAATATATGTTGATTCTATAATGTGTGTGTACCTACTTGTGAATAACAGAGCAAAATAACGACCTTTTTATGTCTGTTAATAACAGACACGCTGTTGTAGTCAACGATTATATCGAGACCATCGATTTTATTAACAACATGAAGCACTTTACCCGGAGCCCTGATCCTCAAGGGTGAACGTTAGAATTCCTACTCGAAAAGGTCACTTTAGGAAGAAAACGTAACATACGCTCGTTGAATTCCAAAGACCTTTATCGGAGATTATATTAGATCCGAAATCGAATCATTCCTTACAAAGAAATATAAAATGTGGAAACGTTCGGCTAAAATAAAGATTAGTCTTCACCGGTACACTGTAGGATTATGTGAGTACAATACATAAATAAAAAGGGACGTAAAAGGTACTTTAGTAAATAGCCGTGCGGAAAATGCCCCAGTGAAACAAGTCTCGTAAATGATTTGCCGTTTCAATCAAATCTCTGCGCATTCAACGGGGAACTCAAATACGTTTACTCTATTCGATTTTCAACTCTGTTTCGATTGTGTTAAAAACTACATTAAGTATGCATGTTTTAGTTTTTTTCGCCGGTGTGCAATGAAATTGATTCAAATGTTCAGATTATTTTGATGTAAACTCATTGGTGAAAACCGCATATTTGTGTGATCTGCTGTGCAGATGGGCTGGAAATTCATTCAGCATAACTTGGCTATGCAATACAATACGACTACGAACATTATAAGAGGACTTATAATTAATTTGTTTTTTTTTTTGTATGACCATGCATTGTTTTTTTTTAATGTTTTTATTTAGAGAAAGGTACACATACACATACTACGTATAAGAATATAGCCGCATTCTATTTTATCGCGCCCTGCTTTAATTATATCAAAATCCCCAAATTTATTAATAAAATTTAAATTAGCAGACTAAAGTCCGATTTTATTAAATAAAGCTTACAACAATCACCGTGAGCGGTTCCGACGGGCCTATTCGGCGGAGCGATTTAATTAATCATATTCTTGTTATAGTAACAAAACTGGCGTTACAAATTTGCCAGCGATTTTCAATCAATAAATCATCACAACGAAATTGGATTGATATCCCTAATTTATGTAATAATTCCAGATGCTCTCAATGACATTCCATCGCATCCAAATTTTGTATTTAATATAGTATGAAAATATTAAAAGGCAGGAGCCACAATTCTAGGCATGCAATTTGTCAGTACAATCTGCATAATGGCAGTATCGAAATTCATCACGTGTCACCCCATAAGTTATCAAAAGCACTTAACTGCTAGGGCTGAACCCTATAATAGAACCATGATCTGGCCGAACGTTCAATAACGAGAGATTATGGCAAAAATAGTGGTATTATTTGCATGTATCCACAATAAGCGCGTGTTGTGAATCACGTTGGTCGACAGTGAGCCGGTTTATTTAGGCCGAGACGACACGCGCGCCGCACGGCCACGGCCTCGTGATGATACATACGCTATTTACGATTGTATTACCATTTATAAGCTTTCCAGTTCTCATTCTATACGATGCACTTTAATTGTTTGCTTTTGCTTCTTTTAACTTAGTCTGCTTCTGAGCAGAGGTATTCACTAAAGAGCGGCACGTGACACAGACTGAGTTATAACAGCAGTGGATATTCAATTAATTGTAAATAATGTTGTACAATGTGCAATTGTACATAGGTAATATTAAAATAATATTACATACAAATGTATCATATTTATTAGACTAATAGACTGTGTTTTTTTTTATTTTTGTTTAGTTCGGATATTAAAGTTTATTTTTATGAATATAGTATAGTAAAAAAATGCGGCCGGATAGGGTTTATTTACATACCGGATAGTTGCCGGATATTCGTTTCATATCTAATTAAACTAACGTTTATTATGCAGTATTAGCTACATTGCAGTATTCGATCCTATTTCATACTTATTACATTTAAATACACTAGTGTTTGCAAAGACTTTACAAGTAAATTACTTGAAGCATTAGGTTACTGTACAAATCTGACACTGGAGATAGATTCCGAGACATTTTCAAGGCTGGGAAACTAGGTTATAGAACGAGGTCAAAAATTTGGCTTGCCAGTGAATGTAGGTATAGGTTGAGACCTTTAAAACTACATAGACTGTTTGTATAATAAAGCTCTCACTTGGCTTGAAACCTTATCTTATGTTTCCTTGGCTTAACAAATAGCAGGCGAATAAACACTTAATACTAATATCTCGTCGTCTGGACATCGTTCTTCGACGTTATTAAAAAAAGGCACCTTTTAACTCTATACTTTTTATTAATATTACTTATAAGGTATTTTACGTAATCAAATGATAAATGATTTTATTTCTGCAAATAGGTTTTAAAAAACACTTTTAAACTTCTTTTTTTTTAAACTAGTTAGATGGCGTCGGCATTTCCTAACTGACTACCTCTGAGAAGAAATACCGAAACAAACTCAGGGGTCAAGGTCTCTTTTAAAGATAAAAAATTAAAATTATTCTTAATACTAGTTCTTCTTATTTTATTGCAAAATTGTTTCCTTCTCTTCGAATTAAAAATCTTATTTTGTGTATATGTACGCGGGTATACATTTAATTCGTATCACATTTAAAAGCTTTTAAGTGATTTTTATGATTGCAATGTTTATTATAAGTATGAACAAATAGCTAAAGGTGCGTTATTGTTCCAGGTGACAGGCAACAGGGATCGCGTGAGCCAACAGATACAGACGAAGCTCGGCGACTACCACCTCGCGCAGTGGTTTATCGATGACCCCAGCAAGTCCATCGGCATCTGCGCTGAACCTCCCAGTCCTGCACCATGTGAGTACCTTCTCTTTATACCAGAAACTATGACGTCCATAGAAGAAAAAAATAATAGAGACAGATATTTATTAACAATCTAAAAGGCTGATACAACCGCTGCGCTTGCAGCAACTTTCGAAAAAATATGACGAGTAGTTAGTTTGGCACGCTCGTCAATACGGTGTTTAAGCTAACAGTCAATCTCTTCTCTAAAATACGGTTTCACTATATAGCCATAAAACACAAATAGGAACACTTAAATTGATCGCCTATAAATTATTTTCGCTTGTAGCGTTATCTTTTCTAAGAAATAAAGCAATATCCAGCTGAATATATTTGTGCCGAGTCTCTGTTTGCGAACGTGAGATGTCTGTACTCTACGACGCAGAAAGAATTATTACATGGATCTTCGTTATATTTAAACTATACAAGCAAATGAATTTATTCAGATCACTCTAATCGCAATTTTGTTACGCATATCTCAAAAAATTCATGTCATGTGGATTGAGTCAAACGTAACAATAAAATAAAATAAGTAACTCTCCGTTTTATTAAATAACATGCATTTTTTTATGCGCGCTATCATACAATTTTCAAACAACATATTTTTTATCAAACCATACACAATATTAAAAGTATTAGTGAAAGCATATTAATAACACTACATAAATATGCATAATTGTATACGAACCAACCCATACCTATCGTGTCACATTAGGCAGACGCAAAATTTAACTGGCAGTTATTAAGTAGCTTAGTTACCTTCAGAAGTAGGTATCTTCTTCAACATAGCTTTCAATTTAATTTTCAAGAATTTCCTCACAGCTTAATCTTAAAAAAAAACACAATGAGTGTCACTTAGTGTAACGTAGTTTTAATAAAGCGTCTTATTAGTATACAGCTGCGACTTGGTTTGGTCCTATTTTGGACACTGGTCGGAATCGGAAAAGTGTTTAGGATTAACTCTAGCATCAGACATGTGAAATATATTCTAAACAAATACAGCAATGACCAAGGCGTGCTAAGCTTAGTGATTATCGTAAAAGTTCCCTTCTACATATTATAAGACTTGCCTATGTTATCTACATTCTCTTGACCAAACTATTGAGATTATTTGCCATTAGCCGTAGCCCCGGAAAAGCCTTAAGGGATCCGGAAGCCATCGGCGTGGAAATTCCATTTAATTTCGAATATAAATTTCGTCTTGGCCCTATTCGGCGGCGTATCTATACATCTTAAAGTTATGTATTCACGATTATCCTTAATTTAAGCTCCGTTAGTAAAGAAAACTCAAGAGAGGTTATATTGTGAGCAGTATGGAGTCAAATCACTTTTACACAGAAATCGGAACTCGGTCTTTGCATTGTATATCAAGTGGTATGTCTTCCTTACAATACGTTTTACGTATTACTAAACTATAAATTGTGATGACAAACATTTTTTAATTTATCATTTCTTTTATTAATAATTTTGTAACTATACGTGTTTTAACTAAATCATAACTAATAACATAGCACTATATCGTAGAGTTTGTGTACCTATCGATGGTGCATTCCATTTTTATTTCCAACTTTATGCATTGTGTTCATCTTGCTTAATATTGTATTTTATTACCCAAACATAATACAACATAATTGAAACCATATTTACATAAATAACAGTATTGTTTCAATCAGCCCCGGTCAAGTTCCTAAACAAAACAATATGAAAACAAATCCTTATAAACACAACGGAAAGTTTTTATTTCTCTCAAGATTATACAGAGTCGGAATAATTTTGGGGTGGACTTGGACATTACCATAACAAAAGAGGATAGACAAAGTTATTTAATACGCGGCCATGCCGTTCGGCCTACTTAACAGAATCTCCTATATCAGGTGAACCTAAATGGTTAACCGATATTTTTTTTACCGCTGAGAAAGATAAATATTTAGTTATAAATACCAGCTATTTAGAACAATTTGTATACCTTCCTGTTAAGCTATATTTGATGAGGCGTCTCTTCACTGCATCGTATAATGAAAAGATTTATAACACACCAAACGTCTTTTCATTTTATTCTAAGATTTTGGCAACAAAATATTTCACAAAGTATTTTTAACTTTTCAGTTTATTTACACGAGTTTGTAAATCAAACGTGACACAACGTCCTTGATACGTCCATTAAATAAATTGTGAAAATTACTATCCATTATAAAGTTATTTTCTATTAGTGGTTTTGGGGCGAGAAAATGGTTAAATTGCGCGTTTACGCACCGTGGTAGGGTATTAATGATTTGGTTGTGATCGACGGGCGTCGCAGTTGTAAATGATAAATAAATGATTCAGTGGTGTCCACCGGTTCCGACGCGAGATCACGGCCGGCCAGTCACTTTGTCACGCTGACGTCACAGTGGCGCCGTGACAGAGTGGCACGTCGCACGTCACGGCGCTAGCGACGAGCAGAAAGGTTGCAGATGCATTCATTCACACTCACACGCCCTCTACCAACTCTACATTGTTGTCTACTGACAGATAAAAGCTGTCAACGCTTGAGCTTGTTATAGACTAGCCTATAGATTTGCAAAGAGAGGTGAATGAAGGTTTGGCTCTCACTGCAGACAATTTGCGAATTTTATATTTTATTTATATGTCATGTCGTTTTTGTTACACGTTTCGTAGTATTCAAGTTATTGATGTATTCTTTTGTGTGCAAATTGGTGTGAAATCAGATTTATGGTATCAATAATTCAATATGCAAACAAGAATAGTGATTACGTGAATTTGAATATGCTTACTGCTTAGGTATACTTAATTATTTATTAATGATCTTGAATTTTAGCACAAACGGTCGGAAACTAGATCATATCAATTAAATAACTCCTTATGTCAATTATGCATACCGCACGTGATATTATTATTTATTATGTGTCTTAGACGCACTACCTAAAATATGGTAAACTAACATTACACACTCCGTATACAATTTATTAAAAACTCCGGGATTTATCCAAAAGAATGAACCGCTATAAAACGTTACCCCCATAAAAAGCGGTAATATATAATAATGATATTCTGCCAGAAGGAAATAATTGTAAGACATCGCATAAAGCCGGGGCAACTAGTCTCGTTTTACGATCATTCGGATACTCCGCTCGGTAGCTCTTAATTAAACCGGTTAGAACAATGTAACCTTATTCCAGACCTTTGATGTCCTATAAATTGTAATTATACATGCAAAACACACACGACGAACGGCTTGCGGAGAAAAGTTGTGACAAATATGTGGCAAGATTATTTATGTTTGCCTCCGACACACATTTAATATTTACCCGAGAAATCCTATTCCACAAAATATGCACATTAGACTCGTTTACTGCGCCACTCGCATGCGCCGAGTGCATTGTGAAAGTCACTCTCCATTGCTGTTAAGGTGCTCCCTCACCTAGAGCATTCGCGTGTAATGTAACATTTCAGATTCGATTGTGAGCTAAATTACAATACTGCCTCCCTGAATTGACGAGCACTCGCCTGTAATGTAACATTTCATGTTACAAGTTGTATCTAAATATTACACATTGTATCAAGTTGCGTACTGTATTGCTCGGTTCTCCTCCCACACTAATGTTTATCACTATCACTACATAGTATAAAACAAAGTCGCTTTCTCTGTCCCTATATCCCTATGTATGCTTAAATCTTTAAACCTACGCAACGGATTTTGATGCGGTTTTTTTTAATAGATAGAGTGATTGAAGAGGAAGGTTTGTGTGTATAATAACATCCATTAAATAGTGGGGAAATACTTATAATATATATTTTATACCCGTGCGAAGCCGGAGCGGGCCGCTAGTTTTGATTAAGTAACGAACATTACACGCGAATGCTCTAGGTAAGGGAGCACCTTTAGTTCTTTAGCTACCTACTAGAAGTATGCCTATTCAAACTCATGCGATGTGATTACTTACCGACATAATGTCATTTCATGCGATTGTTATCTATTTAATATTCGATTTTTATTGACCCTTGTCAATAATTGTAATGGAATGGTGTCCTGACACGCATGACTCTTAAGTAGATGTAAAAATGTATGAGCTATGATAGTAATTAATGAGCTGACTGAATGACTGCAGTTGATTAAAATGTGACCGTAATGAAAAATGACACATTTTTGCGTTGCTCTCGAAACCGGTCGGCGTGTAGCGTATAGCAGAGTAAACAAGCAGTTGATAAATGATTCAAAAATCGCGAGCGACGCCCGTGTCGCGTGACAAACATTCGTGTCGTGCTCGTGTGACGCGACGCGTTCGCTGTCGCCCGCAGACGAGACAGCGGCGCGCCCGCGCCTCCCCTCGCGCCCCTGCGCCTAAAGACTGAAACAAAGCACTTGGTTGACATCAAAGCCTTTTACTGACAATCCACTATGAGAAATAGTCCAAATTATTATTAACTTATACATTGATTACATAATATCTATATCAAGGCGAGGCTGACCGTTATGTTTCAATAGCCCAACCAGCAACAGTATCCAACTAGTACTAACAAACATACGACTAGGTATAGGTTATTAAATTTGACGAAGTAATATTTTGTATATTATTGTAAATAAGTCACTCGTTTTTAATAAGTAAGTAGTTGAATGATCACTTAATTGCCGTGAAGCCGGAATAGGAATTCTAATTAAAACTTCTTTTATTCAGTTGAGTAATATTATCGATGACGTCACTGGTGCTCTGCATGCAATACGTGTGTAAACAATTAATGTCCAAAGAACAATGAGCACAGTCGTTAAAACATAATTCCCATTGTAACGCTACAGTCAAACCGTAACTAACTCGGCCGACCGACTTATCACGTAAACCGATGGTTTACTGGCTCGAACACTTTGTCACGCGACAAGCCTTATTTGTACCTAGTGACGTATAATAACCCACCACTAGTTTTTTGTTATCCGCTGGAGGATATCGACTAGGTTGAAATACATTGTACAGTACACAGAAGTCTGTTCGGTGTAAGAAAACACATTTCACTGATGCATGTGTCTCATAACTTACGAACGGCGACGTAGTGAACCGCCGAGTTAGCTATTGCTTGACTTCCCAGTGAGTTATTGAGTTGCAGAAGTGTATCGGTTGGATTTCTTATTCTAAGAATATTCTACAGATTATTGAGGTCGACTAGATTTACATTGAATACGCCGTATACAATCTTAAATCAAATTGGCGTGTTGAAATACTTCAGAATTTATATGGATCGTAATCAAAGAGAATAAAAAATGGTGGTTCTGACTCCAATGGTCCGGAATTTTAGGAACAGAAAATATTTTTCTTTGCAATCGGAGGTTTGGAACTTCAAAAAAGTACGAAGAAATAAAAGCTCTTGTCATCAGAACAGAGTATTCCACGTAAGTGTAATTTGCTGGGACCATTATTTATCCGTGATTATATTGACATTGCGGACAACAAGAGCGTACGATTAGATGTGCATTGGTTTAATTCCGTTAACGACTCATCTCGTCACAACATGTTCTGTGTCCATTACATTCCGATGGTGATTTGATGTGCGGCCATGATAAATTATGGGTATCTGTCAGTGTTGACAACCGCGCATGGTACGCCCCTGACGCACGCTCGCAAATTGACTTGTCACTGCATTATTGTAGCCCAATTGTCCTGCTGTGCAGCAGGTGTGCCAAGCTTATAGAAATTTAGTCAGGTTCGGGTGAAGATGTGTGGGCGGTCGCTTCATCATAAAATACTCATTTTTAAACGTCGACGCCGACTTCAGACTGTTTTCAGGCATGCGTTTTAAACGTAAAGTGGATTTGAAAGCAAACAATATGATTCAATATTAGGTATCAAAGAGGGCTAGCGTTTGAACCTACGCACTGTATAAATACTAAATAACATTAAACTAATAAAATCACTCAGGATTTATATTTTTTACTACTAGTGTTCTATTGAAGTCAAGATCGGCATTTTTTCTTACGATGTTCCTAGTTAAACTGTGTCATTAGCAAATAGCAACTATGATAATAATATTATATGTACTTATAAAGACACTTTAAACAAATATAAATAAATATGTTCAAGTCTTCTATTCAAAGAAGGATATAAAGTTCCAAAGGGTAATTCAATAACCTTAACTTCTCATAATTATTGCAACAGATTTCTCTGGAACGTTTTGAAGTCTTAATTTATTAAAGTTGAAAGGCTTTTGGTATCTGGCGAGAACATCGCTAAAAGACTCTTCTAAATATTGGGTTATGATCGCATTATCGTGAAAGAGGTTTGTAAACGAGCAAGGAAAACTGACGGACTGATAAATAAGAGGTAGGTCGGCGTCGGGATATAAAAAAGTCATTATATATAGATCGTTTGGCTCGGCTTGTACGTTTATGTGTAATACATGTAATGCGATTGTAATTGAGTAAGCTCTCGGAATATCTTGCGAAGAAAAACATCTCAATCAAAATATATTTATGGAACTTTTATATTGATGATACACCACTAAAGATGGTTTTGAGTGGAATTTGAAATTGATTTGCATAAAGGGAAGGGTGTGTTTACGGGGTTCCTACCAAGTACAATGACAAGACATGAATTAAGTGTATATTTCTTCAAAATGTAATTACTTAAACAGTTTAGCAAATTTCGAATAGAGTTCTTACGTTAATAATTTAGTTAGAGTGAAACATATAGAGTAAAATTTTCACGATTAAAATCCTGTAACAATGTGTCGACACGGCGACGCTACGCCGCTTCCGTCATAAACGAATTTAATTTTGGGAACAGATCTCGGTAAAATTTTAATCTGGTAGCATGTTGAATTTGACAAGTTACCTTCAACAGAGGCCCTTGGGCATTTAAACGAATTGGGTGAAGTTTTATTTCCTTGACTTTTTTAACCAGGTTATAATATTTCAATGGATTTCGGGAAGATATATTTTAAAAAGTTTTTAATTATTATCGAAGATACTGGCTTGCAAGTATATTTTTTTTATCATTTGAAAACGTACGTAGGTAGGTACTTTCTACCGACGTAAGGTACGGTTACATTGTAAGGAGAAATTGCTTAATGACATACGTACGAGTATGCAATTTTTCCTTAAGGTATAAATAATGATTGAGCAGCACCTACATGCAGTTACCTTTACATGACGCACAACAATAACTGTACTTCGAGCTGGAATAACTTTCATTTATTTTAACTATTTAGGTACTACTGTAGGTGTATACTAGGAGAGATATAGCGAAAGACTTGACTACTGCTAGGAAGACTCACCTGGTTTTAATTAATAATATTAATCAACATGATTTATTTGGCGAGTGGCCAAAAACGTTTGATACCTGGTAATTAAATTAAAAGGTAATTTGATGATTATGTAAGATTCAATTATGACATAGGTACATATGTTACCTATAGTATTTCCGAACGGTGAGTCTGGCAGGTACAAAAACATGACATTTTGTAACATTCAAAAATATACGTTGGTCTACCTTCGTAAAATTGTCATTTGTCATAAGGGCTCGCAGAGAAAATATATCTTGACGCTTATTAAAACTTTTAAAAGCTCAAATGCAATAATGAGTCTGGTAATAAAAAGTTAAGGAGTTTCAGTAGCTGCTTGCTTTATTTACTCCTGCAACGTGTTGGGAACGCTGGCCGCCAGAAATTAGGGGTTGGGGGGTACGCGTAGTGGGTGGTGTGGCAAGAGCCAGACGTATTGGCGAATAGCGGAGTATGTAACATCATGTTAAACATTATTTTATGTCTAACGAACTTAAGGAAGATACTGTAGTACAAAAACTTTTACGTTGAAATTGTTTATAATGTATCTTACATTCGTTTCGCGTCATAAAACATTATAAACATAGTAAATCTCTGTATTTTTACAGACCATCGCTTCACTCTTTCTCTTTAAAAATACAACTAGCTGCACCCCGCGGTGTTACCCCCTATATTTTTTTGGAATTTAAACTTTTAAACTATAGCCTACGTATTAATCCAGGGTGTCAGTATGGAGGTATCCATACCAAACTTTATCAAAATTGGTCCAGCCGTTTGAGTGCGAGGAAGTAACAAACGTACAAACACACTTTCAAAACTTTCGCCTTTATAATATTAGTGTGATTACGGCCTTATAACAACATACTGCATTCCTCAAAAAAAACTTTTTGCATAAATCATTTCCTACGCGACATAAGGAGACTAAGCAGCGAAGGAGAAAGCGTGGGAAACACTTAAAATACGTCATTTGTTCTGACTAAATCAAAAGGCCCAACATGACTCAGAGGCTTTTTAGAAAAAAAAAAAGACTGAGGTACTTATGATACAATATAGTTCGCTAAGTACAGAAGGTTTTAAAAGTCCGCAAAATGCCATGCGCGTGCTTGTTGGTTTGAGTTGCAAAACTAAACAAAAATATTGATAAAGCACGTGCAATTTGCAGCGATACGTGCGTATTCCGTTTTACTTATAGCGTAGCGAACGTTTATGTATGTACCCTACCGCCCGCTGTTGCAAATAAGCCTTCAGCAGTTGTGCTCATGGATATTACAAGATGTGTCCGTCCTACATGCGGAGTCAAGGTTCAATTTACCAATCACGTAGATTTCGGCATCTCCAATTGTTTAAACCATTACTAATGTACCTACGTATATCAATTGATGGCTTAATGGAACAGCGATGGTATTTTTATTTCTTCGTAGTTTAAAATAGGTGATACAGGCTTCGAAAAATATCTCCATTAACAAATCTTATGAGTTATAAGGGCAGCACGGTACCCGTTTGAGCTCAAATAAATATTGCTGACGAATCTTAAAACCTTAACGTTATTGCTGCGTGATTCAAGTCCCACAGACGTGCCTGTTGTACTTAATGTTACTCTTTATCCTAATAAAACACCCCCTCCTCCCCTCTTAAACCGCCGTCGCCTCCCCAAAACCACTGAACTTATGTGTACCTTTTAGGTATATCAGTTCTAGTTTTATATGGCATGGCGTTCGCGTTGCACAGCGTTCAACTTTACACAGACATTTTTTAATATGATGCACTCTGAGCCACACAACATTTTCACTAATTCTCGTTGCCAAATACCGCTTTACTTTAAATTTTGGGACAAATAGAGTAGTATACAAACACTTAAACAGCTATAGAATTACACCAAGTACTTAGTGATGTTATGCAAATCACTGTTATAAATATTAGTCTCTAGTGTACGATATTTCTGTGGTTTGCAAACTCATTGTCGTAATTGCTTTAACTTTAATTGGAATTAATAGTAAGAACTATGAGATACTGTGTGCTTAATAAGCCCTTGTAAGGAAATAAACGAGCTCTTAAATGATTTCGAGTTAGCAAGTTTGGTTAACTAATACTTCACTACAGTATAAGCATCTTTGTTTACCTTTAAGTTGTTAATTACAAATAAATCTATGTTTTCGTTGGAGGATGTCGTAAAGGCTGTTGTGAGTGCAGCAATCACTATCAAGAGCAACCGTGATCATTAATAGTAGCACCCGATCTTAAGGCTTATGACGAACTACGAAGACGCTTACGGCCTGATTGTATTTGCGTACTGTGTATGCAAATTATATAACAATTTTGCAACTGTGTATGTGGCAAACGCTGGCCTTTGATCCTCTCGTCTATCAGTCATCATTTACACATCCATAAATGCGGATGTTTTATTATAAAACGTTGTGTATTCACCCTTGACATTCATTCAGACTCCCCAGCCTTATTACACGGCCCTCGCAAATACAATTTACATTTGTAATCGAGATTACAATGTACGTATTGTTTAAATGGGATCCGGATTTTGGGGTAGTATCGAGGATTTACGAAATAACGACGGTAAACCGCCGCGTATAGAGTTCAAGATTATTTTAATTTGAGTGAGGACCTGTACTGGCGCGAGAATGAAAGATTTATGAGGGCAATTCCTTGGAGGTGGTAAAGCTGATGTGAATGGTGAATTACTCTTATTATTTTGTTAGGTTACTCTTTTTTTAGCGGGCATCTTTGTATGGCGGCGTTGATACATGCATGTATAAAAATATGATAAATGTACAGGAAGCTATGTGGACCGATGGAGTTAATTCTTTGCTGACTGCCGTCGTCGCCGTCGCTACTCATAACCGCGTTCTAGCCACATCATTATACTCATACGACACTTGTTACTGGGTTAATCGTCAGTAGCTCTTCATTCTTATACTCTACTTGCAAACACTCTCGGTACGTCGCAGAAATTATTTCATTGGTTTACATAATATATTAATATGTTTATTCGACGATTATATCGTGTGATCAAAGAACATGACCTACTTTGCTGGTGTGCGTAGCCTACATACATACTATATCGGCATGAGGCACGGCTCTCAGGACACCAATATGAGGTATTGCCCCCGGGGGACAGCTGGGAATTGATTCCGACGCCAGCCGAGAAAAATGAACAACACAAAGAATATATGTTGTATTATACCTATCGGGTCAGAAATTGTAGCGTTCATAAAGTAGCGTGTAGGTCGAGCGGCCAGCGTGGACAATTTATGGTTGTTTGACAGTGGACGCGTGTTATGCGTTGCTACTCCTCTCTCCACCAGTTACCCACTTATAATGTATTTTCATTGTGAGGATACGGGGGGCGCCGCGCCTGGCGGAATTGGGGTGAGCGGCTTCTGTTTGCGAATTTTCTTTCAACGAGTCTCTTATTCGTAAAATATTCGCACACCCTTTGATACAAATATCAAAGAGCGACATTTGATTTACTTCTCCTCGGTTTGTTTAAGGTTCTGATTCCGTTAACATTGCGTTTGGTCTACGACGTCTAAAGCGATGTAATCGTTAATAAATTATTTATTTAAAATGACTTGATTTTATAAAAGCTTTTCCATGCCATGAGTGTAATCTTTTTAACCGACTTCAAAAATAAGAGGGGGTTCTTAATTCGTCGGAATCTTTTTTTGTCTAGTCGTACACACTACATAGCTGTGTTTGACATACAAGCTCGCTAGTTATTTAATAGCATTGTTTATCCGTTAAAAGGGAGAATACCTACAACCAATACCTAGATGCTGTTTTTGTCGCAATAAGCAGCTGTAATATAATAGGTAAGACTCATAAACAGACCCTTGTTAGTAAGTTGCGTCTTAAATCCGCCAGTATATGTCGCGCATACAAATACTCTGAGTGTTGTCGGCAGACATCGAACGTGCTCCGCCAGACCTCGAATACACGTTGATTATATGTAAATTTCAAGAATTACTTGTATTTTGTGCCTTGATGGCATTTTTGATGTAACATAGGTACTCTTGCACGATGTCGCGTACGAACGTAGAGAACTCCAACGTAAAGCAAATCTTTTGTCAATGATTACATAAACGTAATAATAAACAATTATATTTTTTTGGTAATGTATTAGTTAGTAATATAGAAAAGCTTTAACTGTAACTTCGTTTACTGTACAATAA
The DNA here is from genome assembly GCA_905340225.1 of Abrostola tripartita. NCBI lineage: Eukaryota > Metazoa > Arthropoda > Insecta > Lepidoptera > Noctuidae > Abrostola > Abrostola tripartita. The sequence continues at coordinate 7,290,005 of HG996504.1, forward strand.
ACTAATCAAGTTTTACCCAGTTATGTTTATTTATCTGTGACCTTTTTAAATGTTGATTGGAGGTGAAAATTAAATATGACTTGTCAGACCTTTACCGCAAGTAGTAGTTATTTACAGAATATTTACAAGATTTAAACCTTCAAAATATGACGTTATTTACATCCATGAAGCAACGAAACACAATAATGATACATATATTATTATATTTAACTGGTTTTATTCTTACAGTCATTTCGTCCGAATTGCCTTTCCACGTACAAGGAAACCAGGAATGTTTATTTAGATTATTTGTTAGCTTGCATAATTGGAATGCCAACCTAAAAAACTTTACTACCGCGGCCCGCCGAGATAAAGGTTAACCTAGAGAGTTTCGTATCTCTCATCGTAGTAATATGGTAAATTAAATTATTCTTGGACTGGATTATTGCACAAAGGTAATCTAAATCGCGGTTTTTGCGGCAAATGGGATGTACGTAATAATTTCATACTAACATTAATGTAGGACACAAACCAAAACGTCAAGTCTACAAATAATGATGTCCGATTTTTATATACATTTTGATATCAACAGTAAGAAAGATTTTCCCGAAGCGTAATGCTAAAGAGAATGAAATATGTTAGGACTGTTATACGTGAGGATCAACGTGAAAGAAACTAAGTTATTTATTGACGAGGAAACTGGGAGGGTCTGAGGTATTGCGAATTACCTCAAGATTACAGAAGTTGCGACGAAATGTTCTTTTCTAACTCATTTAATCCGTTTGCGAGCCGCAAGAGATATACATCGCCTCTTATGATTGGATTTACTTCGTGTTTTATAGCATTATGGCGATTTCAGATTTTCGTGTCTCTGTACCAATCGTTTCTTGGTTTTCTTTGTATTGCTTTTAATTATATGACAGATTTAAGCTTTAGACTTTTTATCTGATACGTAGAAGAGTACCTTGTCTTTATTGCCATAATGAAGGCCTATTGGCATTTGTCGTATCCTGAGAGAAAGTGCTATGTAAATCTATACTTAAAATACTCAATAAAAGCATATTATCTACCACTTTTATCCAAGGTACCCAGTTGACTGTGCGTGTGTTGTCGTATTCTGTTTATGCAGTCTGTCGTCTGCATACAAAATACTGGCATCGAGAGCACACTAAGCCATAACTAACTTACTGTCATATAAAAGTTATAAAAATACTTGCTCAACTTCCAGCCCTTTGTTTAAAAAATGTTTTGAGTTCATGAAGTATTCGCGATTTGTACCTGACTGTTGTTGTGGGTGTACGCAATTCGTTTCTACAGAAGTTAGTTGAGATTTTATTGAGATAGATATAGCTAGAAAACCAACAGACATATAAATGTCTCGCATATATCTTGGAAAGAAATGATGAATTTGAGTGTTATTTAATTTAGAAAGTTGCTACAAAAATAGTTTTTCTCTGTCAAAGGTCAGAATCGCTTCGAGTAAGTAATGTGCGATGTATCTAGCACTTTGATAAATTGTATAAAATACGTGCGTTGTTGCTATGAATAAATCGTATTAACTTCCTTATAGCGAAGGGAAAGGCCTCGAGACGTGTCGTCGCAGATCGCATTGACCCGCTTACGATACGTTTCGCGGAGAAGCCGACCTCCAGCTAACAAAGACGACGCGTGCCCGGTATTCTGTACCTCATCGCGTTTCACTTGGACCTTCTGTATGATGAGCCCAAAATACTTACTGACGAATTATACCTACTGTAATCATGATTTCATGTTGTACAGTCGTGAACACCTTGTATTATTTATTAAAATGGCTCTATCACACTAATATTATAAAGGCGAAAGTTTGTGAGATTGTTTGTGTGTTGGTATGTTTGTTACCTCTTCACGCTCAAAAACGGCTTGACCGATTTTGCTAAAATTTAGAATGGAGATAGCTGATACCCTGGATTAACACATAGGCTACTTTTATCCCGTAAAAATGTAGCGTGTAACACCGCTGGGTGCAGCTTGCAGTCTATATTTACACCGAAACAAGTCACGTGTTTTTTTTATTTCTAAATAGAAACAATGTGTGTACGCATAATCAGTCGCTTTTAATGCATTCATTCAAAACGGAACCCTTTTGTAAAACTTGTTGTTCGTCCGTCTGTCTGACAACCTCTTCTCGCCTTTCGGGAACTCATCGAAATATCAAGTTAAAGTTGAAATTAATACCAAATACTCAGGTCTGCTATCAATGGAAGCAGTTAAAATAAAATTCTAAGTCAACGCAATTTAATATACGAGCGTTTATGCTGAATACTTTTACAATGTTGAGGTACACTCAAAAACTATAGGGTACTCTGTAGTTCCCGTTGACCTATTATGATAGAGAGCAATGTGTCATATTACAAGGAAAAATTTCGAATAGTGTAAATAATATATTGCGTTACATAAATAAATTGGAATAACTTATTTTCGGTAAACTGGCTGCGGCCTAAATATCAATGTATGGGGGCAACAGTTTATCAACGGCAAGGTTAAGTTTGCACGTCAATCCAGTTTATCTTTTCTTTAGAGCAAGAAAGAGTATTATTAGTTATTATTACCATAAACTTAATTTAAAGTTTGTACGGAATCCTCGGTGCGCAAATCGACTCGCACTTGGCCAGTATTGGTTTATTAGTTAACATTTTTCTTTTCGTTCTAAGCTCCATTCTTCAAAGTATAGTGAGTAATAGAGTATGTTTATCAGATATTGTGTTTATCATAATTATCTACATGCACCTTTTTATTAGTATCGATTGCATTCAATAAATCATACATTATTGAATTTGGTACGAGGTAGAGCACGCACTTGTCTTTGTGTATTGTTTGCATTTAAAATTGGATATAATCGAAGTTATTTAAGTTAAGATAACACAATAATAATACATCACGGAGATAGTGCAATTTGGACTCGAAGTAAGGTAAGTACATAACAATAATAATACATTTATTTTAAACAAAGTGTTTGTTCTTCTTAGCTGGGTAGATAACTGCAGGCTATAAACGAAAGTGATGATAATACAAATAAGGTGGAAGGGTTGAAAAATACCATTTTATGACATGATATCTACTAAGTACTCTTTACGAATGAATTTGATATTTTAGCTAATTAATAAATATCTTACACATAATTACAATTAATTAAAATAATAATTATAATCGTTGTCATTAAATCGGTATTTGCTTTCAGAAATGGAAACACAAAATAATGAAGAGTCCGTGAATACACAAACCGAATCATCGCCGTCGTTCAATATACATTCAGCTCCCGAGGTATGATAAACTCTGTTTTTTCTTATTAGTCTTAATAGAGGCAAAAATGGTTTTGGCCTTCTAGCATTTACTTTAATTCTTACTAGAAATGGTAATGGCCTTTTCTGAATAGACTTGTAATCTGAGGTTGATTTATAAACAACGTTATTCCGTATTTTTACAGAATGCACCAACGTCAGGAAGCTACCCTGGGATACGTGATAGTCTCAGGCAATCAAGACAGTTTGATAAATGATAATGATTTTATTTCTGCAAATAGGTTTTTAAAAAAACACTTTTACACGTCATTTTTTATATACTAATTTGAATGATGGTGTCGGCATTTCCTAACTGACTACCTCTGAGAAGAAATGCCGAAACAAACTCAGGGGTTTAATTTAGATGATCATAATATATCTAAATTGATAAATGTTTAATGATAAATATATGTTTTTCTGCATCCCTCTCATCCTCACCTACGGTGGGTAGACCTGGTCTTTGACCGTTCAGCGAATGACCAAACTCGGGGTATGTCAACAAGCCATAGAGCGCGGCGTTCTGGGGGTCAGGCTAACTGATCACATAAGGAACACAACAAGTTTGTCTTTAAATATGATGCATATAATTATTTGTAATTTATTCTGTATTAGATCCTTAGTTAAGGTTTAAGGTCGTAGCTTTCCGTGACGTCATTAGAAGATCTTAACATTAAATATAAGTATCTAGTTTTCGTTTAAATTTTAGTTGTTTGACAGGCCCCACTGAAAAACAGCTCTGCTGCTTTCCAGCAGCAGCATTAAGCTGAGTTGGGGACCATTTTTGGCTAGTACAATATACCTTTATTTAACTTAACTAACAAAATTTACGTGTACTATATACAACTGCCTACCCTTGGGAAATACAGGCGACAAGTTATGTTACATGTCTATGGTATGTCACCGGCCTCTCCGTTGGTTCTATTCGTAGAAACTGGCTCCTAATTTTTTTATAATAGCTAACTTGGCTCTTGCATTAAACTAAGCATAGTATAGGATCATGCATACAATAATATAATTAATAAGATATGTTATAAATTTTAACTGTAAATAATATTTTTCCTTAATTATTTCAAATATATCGCTTTTATTGTGTTAATACTTGCGTTTTATTTACGTATTACCAACCAAAACATAAAAATCAGCTCAAGGAGTTTTCTGAACCTGGTAAACATTCCCATCTTCCCTTAGGTACTAAAGAATGGAGCTTTGAAATATACAAGATCTAACGAACTTCACGAGCGAAGTTCGATCATCATGATTATTATTAACTTTGTATTTGTAAAACTGTAAATATACGATACTTATGACAAATACACAAATTTCAATTTTATGTCTGCGTGTTTGTTCCGGCTAGTCACCGAAACGGCTAGACCGGTTTTTGAGAGGACTTTCACTGGCAGATACTTGATGTTATAAGGAGTAATTTTAATTTCGTAAATATTAAAAAACCGGGGGAAATATAGATTAACGCGGGTGAAGGCGCGCGTTACGGCTAGTCGGAACAAAAAAATATAAAATGGAATATCCATATTCTTGCGTATCGAATAAATAAATGTTTAAAAAAGTCTTCTTGCACAACATGCGAGTCAGACCCTCGTGCCTTCTGTACCTCTATCAAATGTGCAGGCGACAAATCGTCTGACTTCCATTCGGCACTGAAAAAAGCATAGATTTTGATAAAACTAAGCGACGAGCTAAGTATGTCTTGTTTATAATATACATATATCTCCTACAATCGACGAGGTAAAAACTACGTAGGTATAATATAAACATAAAAATACTGATATTTTTCAGTTTCAGTGTCAAATACACGAGTAGCTGTGTTAATAACAATATAAATAATATGCAAATTTCTTTTATTAATTGCTCTATTAACATTTTTAATATTAGAGTTGTTCAAAATGAAGATGAGGCCTAAACATTATCAGTGGGTAAGCCCGAGGGAAAAACAAAAATAAAATAGTAATAATTAATTAAGTTCAGCCCTCTTACCATGAACTCTTAAAGCAGGACGTTTTCCGCTGTAGAAGCGAAACGCCACACTAAACTGCACGTAGCGGCGCTCACTTATACAACGTAGGTAGGTATACAACGTAATATGCAACGATAAATGTCCTGCTTTAAAAGTTCCTGGTAAGGGGGCTGGTTAGACTTATTCATACAAAATGACAATTTTAAACCATGAATTAAATTATACCCGTCACTGTCGTTTGCATGTCTGAGAATAGAGATGTCAATAGATTTAAGACGGGTTTAAGTTAATACGGGTATCCTTGTTTATGAATAAGAGGTTGAAAGAGTGGGGATGGAATATTATTAGTTATGTACGTACCTACTTAAGTAACTATAATTTATGTTATAAGTTGGTCTCAGTTTTATCACTTTTATCTTCTGACTACACAGGTCGTTAATTATCATATTAGGTACTTAGTTTTGTTAATATAAAAAATACAAGCATTATGTGCGTATACATATATACTAATTTAGTTGCTTGCAAAAATATAATTCATGTAATCATCAAGACACTGCGAGTCGTATATGTATGCGCATGCGCACGTGTCAACGGCCGCAGGTGCGCGCGTCATTGGCCACTGCTGTCCATTGTTCTCACTGCACCCCCCTCACGCCGCATTCGGCCCACTCGCATAAAACTACCCTACGCCAAGTAATCAAGGCTGCCAGCTGATAAATTCTTCATCTTACTTCTTCAACATTCATAAAAAGGTTTTTTAGCACATGAGATGGACTTGTCCCACCTGGTTTCTTTGATTTGTTTACTATGAACAAATACAAGCAAATATTATTGATGATCATCCATGTGTATAATATATTATTTATATATTCTCACAGGTGTAAGTAACGAACAGTGAAGCATAAGATGGTAGAAAAAAATATACGAATTGAATAGATACTTAAAAGGCGGGGTCCGCCTACTGCGAAACGCGTTTCATGATAAAAATAATCAGTTTTAATAAACTAGTTGTGATCAAAATCGAACGTATACAATTATTAAACCAAAAATTACGAGTTCTACTGATAAGAACGACGTGTGAGGCCTCTGGCTTGGCATTAAGTATTAAATACTCTATAGAGTCAAGAGACATGGTCAAATTACTCCTGATTGCTGATATGCTCGCAAATTTGTGCGTCTTGGTCTTTGGTACAATTAGGGTATATTTGTCATCATTAAGTGTTATTTATATCTACAAATATGTGTGGGAATCAAACTGCTGAACGATTAAAAGCCAGGCCAACAGCTAGTCTACAATAATTCGAAGCGTTTGTAAGGCGTTGTATTCTGGGTATATGAACCAATAAAGCCACAATAAGGTAACGGTGTGTTTGCGATGTGAATTCGACACGCGCGTCGATCGGCCACCCCAGGCCTGCATTGTGTACCCGTCTTCTTTTGTCGATACCCTGCTTCTCAATATTCAGTTACCATTCTACTGGATATTGGGGATTTAGATTTGGGTTAAGAGTTAGATGATATCTACCTTTAGAGACCTTAAGAATTGGAGTAACAAGCTTCAATATTATATAAAATACCTGAATACTAATACATAGGTAGCCTATTTGTTTATGAGTTATTTAAATGCTTACATATTAAATTTCAAACACGCATTACTCGTTATTGATGAAATTATTTGGTGTGCCGTACCTACACAACCATTTCTCACGGTATCGGTTCCCATAAAATAAATACAAGTTTTATCAGCTACCGAAAAAATATCAGCCTTATTGCCAAGAGATTATCGTGCGGTGAGTTTGCCTCTAATCCAATAAGTTAGTCGGATTGCACTAATACGTGTATCTGTATAGTATAGTCCTACTGTAAAGCGTGTTTCACAATGCTATGATTTTTTAAATCACTTACCTTAATACTTCAAATTATTCGTCTGATTATGTGTCTTATACAAAGTGATTTACAATTATATTAGCAAAATGTATATGTTAAACCTTACCTTACTTTCTTGTAACTATTTTACGTAATATATTATTGCTGTAAAGTAAATAGTTAAAATAATAAAATTGAGTTGGTTTTTTTGGCCGTTATCCGTTATTTATTAAACAACATCGTATAATATTTTTCCTATGATAAACAACATACCTACCTAGTAATAGATTTTTTAATATAGGTACTTAATTACGTTTAACTTCGAAACTAGGTAGGTTAGTGACGTTAGTGTGTGAAATGCTTTACACGTCGTTTTACGCTAAATGAGATTCAGTCATGAATGTTATGATCTGATCTTGTTAGCGATGTGCATTAGCGGTTGTAAACTGGTAGCCGGTAATGGAAAATAGTAAATTGACCAATCACATGTTAGCATTACGTGCGTGTTCGTAATTGAACGAAGATTCTGCACCGACGCGCATTCAACTAAGAGATTGACTGAAATAATATTATTTATTGAACGTTATCATAATTCAATTACGTTGCCAAGAGTATGAGGTTAGTTCCCATGCTATAGAAAGGGAATTTAAGTTATATTATAAGCTTATAAAATAATAAATGTAATTTGAAATGTATTAACGTTTGAAGCATTTATTTTATGATCGGTAAATTGATTTCTCTCTATTAAGTTATACATTCAGTCGAATACTAAGACTGGATCATGTAAGTCTCAGTACACCTAGCATACAAAATAAATCCATTATTCCCTTTGCCATTACGTCTAGTAGGCAAACAATACATATTATAAACACTATAAAACTCATTCTATAACTTTCTGATAGAAAAAGGTGAGGTAGCTATCTATTTAGAGGGGACTATATGGATCAGTGCGCAATCTAGGCGTCGTAACTTGGACTCCTTTGTCCTGATCGCAATCTCCATAAACCAGCTAAACACCTAGCCGAGATTCCCCTCACGAGTCTCGGGGGTGGTCGGCGGGCGCGCCCACCCCCTTCTTTTAGTTATACGGGAGTTAAAGTGCCTTATGATTTCGAGACTTTCCGCACTAAGGTGATGTCGGTCTTTTATTAATCCATAAAAATCTCGACTGTCGTAAACGTTGACACCGAACAATAATTACTTGTCTCTGTTTAGAAACAATGTTTTGTAACTTCAAGTGTCATTTAATAAAAAATAAACGAAGAGATACAACTTTGGTATAGGCTGTTGCCGGCAGATAACTTTAGATGGTATTGAATATTAAAACATTATTTTGTTTATGTATTAATGTTAATAATATGGTATGGTGTACAGGTCCACCGTCGCGGAGAGAGAGCGAGTTCAAGAAGCCGGCACACGCGCCACAGAACGGCGTGCGCCATCACCGCCCCCACGTCCCACACACCAAGGTAAACATGCACATATAACTACATAACATATCTAACCGACTCCATTATAAGTAGGAGGATCACTCTGACCCATATGTTGGTAAACATGCACAAGTATACGCTTGTAGACGATGTCCACACATACCTGCAAATCGAAAATACAAATTGTTGTGTAGCTTTTTAATAGTTATTGAACGAACTCGAAATATAAACAAGTATAAGAGAATATAATAAAAAAAGGAATGATAAAATAACGTGTTTGAATAAAGCAAATGAATGTATATGTTCTAAGCGAGTAAGAGTCAAAGCAACTCAAGTCAAGAGTCATTTTCCAAAAACATTGTAGTAAGCATACCTATATTATAGCATGTAGACGTGTCGCAAAACATAGTGCCTACAACACCAACATTCTGCTAAGGTTATGATAAATAATAAGCGACACGTGTCTCGCGTGAGAACGTGCCCAGATATTCTCGTTATTGCGCTCATTGTGAGAATCGAGAAAAATTTCGTTACAACTGCGAGCTTATCGGTGCACAATGGTGTTTATTGTTACGCTGTACGCTTTACAAAGCAATATGAACCAGGAAAATGTCGTGTTATCATGAAACTTTTTAAATTCCCCACCGAACTCCGCCGCTTCAGGCAACACCATCTTTTGTGCTGAATCGCTCTGCTTTGCTGAAATATGCTTAACGACAAGGGAACTTTTTCCTCCTTTAACTCTTTAAAAACTCGTTTTGCTACGATATGGTTTATCGAAACTTTGTTTGGAACAAAAGCCACAAAAGTGTCAGAATACGCATTAATAATTATGGTCGTAGAGCTGATTAAGGGGGTCATACGATGCGTGACCGGCCTTTTCACGTCTCATTTGAAACTTCTCATGCCGTAACACAGCTACATCTTGGACTAGTTAATTCCTGTTTGAATTATTCATCAGGCGTACATTGTAATTAAGTTTAATGTGGTTAACTCCAAAACGGCGCCGGCAACTTCGATCACTCGGGGAAACTTGCTACATGTACATAGTTACATACGCTGATGAATGGCAGAATACATTTGATACGGGGAACTTGCTGAGTTAGGAAATCAGGCGAAGCCTTAATAGATGTGCACGTATTGTCTATCTAATACACTATAAGGTGCCACCTACAAATATTAGGTACCTACATATATCTTACTAACGCATTAAATATCCAAATGCAAAGATTTAACCTCGCAAAAGGAAACTCCGTTAAGAAACAATATATTTGAGAAATCCCAAAACGTAATTCTATTACGATGAGACGCGATCAGAATATTAATGTATATTTTTTTGGTGCAGAGCGATGGTTCCGGTTCGACGGGAGCCCCGCACAGACCGCCTCCAATCAGGATACCCAACGGTATCCAATCACAGGTCAGTTTGACAGCGAATCATCAGCTCAGCCAGGAAAGTTTACTTCTGAACAAAACAGTCTCGTATCCTACTAGAACACACGTCCGTGCACGGAAATTAATTGCAGATGCTTTAAACTAAAATTAATAAAAAAAACGTTTTAGTTTATTCTCATTAAAACTTAAAAGTTATCTGCGATAACCCTTAGGTAAAAGTCAATTTATTGTAAAAGCACGCTGAAAGCATAGCTTTAGTTGACTGATGACAACAAAACTGTCAATTAGACCAAAATCGTGGTCACGACGTGGACACAACATTCCAGTCAGTAAAACATTATTAGTCAATCTAAAACTCCAATCGTATTGCAGTTTAGTGATTTAAACTGACAATTTATGTTTGCAAAGGCTTGATAAATACTGGGGTCACATTAACGACCGTCGCGTGCATGCCCGATCCCCTGACGATATTGAAGTTGTCAATAATTAAGTGATCATTAACTGTTTTGTTTTTGTTATGCGTTAAAGTAGTTAAAGTGTTTTATACTTATTTTAATGTATTAACTCCTGTGTTTGAGAGTTGTACGTAAATACCATTACTTTTTCATTTATCTAGATTGTTTCAACTTTTGGCCATATACAGCTGCGAAACTGCATTGCCACTGCGGACGTCCTTCGTATGTTGTACCTCCGTGATTGACTTTAGTATTATACCTAAAGGTAGTTTTCTGTAGGTAATGTATAGGGATTCTCACCTACATTATTCATTCACGTGTCAAAAATATAAATTCTTTCGGTCTTGAACGCAGTGATCCTGATTTCTATACTGACAATAGTATGGTAGTAGAAGTATGTTGAACTTTAAAATTGGCACCCACGTTTGCGGCCGTTCTCGCTCAAACTCTTGATAGGTCAACAAGTGGGCGTGCACCACTATCGTATCAAATGAAACCTTTACAACATAATTAACTTCATTCATTAGTATTAATATGGGTTTAATTGTTTGTTTGTATAAAAGCATTATGCTGGTGCCTTTGGGTAATTTAGATGGATTTCTATTATTTATTGAAGTTAAAGTAATATAGGTATTACACGAAATTATGATTCATGCCCTTACTTTCGGAAGAGGTTAAGCGACATGTGATGAACTATCCAAGTCCAGACCCTCCCAGACTCTAAAGGTTAATATGTATTGAAATAAACACAAGTTTTGTTTTTGTTATTACGTGCGGAGGTATTAATTAATAATAGAACCTATTTCAGATATCCTTGATATTGAGTGCACTTAGCTATAGTTAAAGGTTTCTGATAACATAATTATCTTTCTAAGTATTTACTTCCTTAATAGGTACTTGTATATAACAAGCACGGTATATTATGAAGGCACAATCATCCTCAAGGTTGTGAACATAAAGAAAATATTCATTTATTTATCCTTCAGACTGACAATTCTATCAATTTCGCCGGTTTTTCAGAAACGATTGACACTATCCAATAAACATTCTGTCTCCTCTTTTCCAATTGATTTGGCGCTATGTTATTGGAAAGAATAAGTTCGTTGAATTGAATATTAAAGGTCCCCGGCAGATTCCTTCAACAACGGCAACAATACAATACTTTTATTGCTGTAAAGTCGTAAATCATACGAGCATAGTCGACCGTAAACGGCTCCTAAATTTAATCGCCCCGCTTCGGCAAGGAGGTTGCTATAATGTTAAATGTATTATCGTAAAAGTACTTGTATTCTAGCCGATGCAAATTTCTTCAACCCTTTTTAAACAGGCACTGTGCCTTATCTCATTAAGGTCACTCATAATCAACTTCGTCGAACACGGCTGGTAGAGGCATAATTGCTGTCTGAATCATTTGATATCTGCATCTGTGAATTGCGATACTGATATACGAAAGACACTTGAACTTTCAATTTCTCACAAGTACAAATAATAACTTATTTACAAATAGGACTGCTTCGAAAGAACTTTGTTCTTATCAACTAACTGACAGCATGCAAAACCGGTCTAAAGTTTGAGCACACTAGGAACCTGGATATAGTATAGATAAGTTTCGAACAGCGTCGTGTCACTCATTCCTCATAATTTCTTACCTGTATTCGTGTTAACTACCCTGTTTAAGCCCACAATAAATTAAACAGTGTAAACGGTTCAGGGACATTATGCGACGCAACGATATATCCTCAGTCTACGTGTACACATTTTTCCCCGTGGGCATGCGGTTTTGCCGCGGATTTAAATGCTGCCCAAAATACCGAGCGCAATTAAAATAGTCTTTTGTCTGTATCTGACAACAGTATTGCGGACTGTATCGAACATTTTAAACGTTTAAAATAAACCTAACAGTCGTAGTTGGCAGTAATAAAAAAGCAACATCACTACATAGTATAAAACAAAGTCGCTTTCTCTGTCCCTATATCCCTATGTATGCTTAAATCTTTAAAACTACGCAACCGATTTTGATGCGGTTTTTTTTTAAAGATAGAGTGATTAAAGAGGGAGGTTTATATGTATAATAACATCCATTAAATAGTGGAGAAAGACTTATAATATATATTTTATACCCGTGCGAAGCCGGAGCGGGCCGCTAGTAATAAATAAACGCTGAATGTGGCAGTAGTCACTGTATTTGTATAATTTTAAAATATTTCATCCATGATTGTACAAGGACCGGCTGTGCCGAAATATTTATAAATAAAACTGTTAACGTATTTGAAGTATTACCACAATTGTCTTTTTATCGGCCTAATTACCTATTTTAATTATGTTTTTGACTACAGCCAAAATTAGATTCTACTACAGAACAAACACTTACCTATAAGTAATATAGAAGGTATTTCCCACGATAATAAATAACATAAAATTTTAGTATTTTAAGTGAAGTCCTTTGTTTGTAAATCTATATTATAATCTCATGCAAACATTAACTAAAAACGAACACACAAAATTGTGAAATTACTGTGCAGCGAACGGCTTGTAACAACTAACAACAGTTGACGTAGACAAGTTCCAAAAGTTCCGTCATGTACTACATAACAAATAAAGATGTATGTTAATAAGGTATTCCAAATTTAACAATATGTTGTTTCCTTCACAGAATGCTATCGATAGCAGTCAACCGCCAATAGAAAGTATTTTAAAGGTGCGTATAATTCAGTAATAAATTCATTAATTTTTCACTGTTGTTTTAGCAATGCTAATAAATGTAATGTATCATTGTAGGAGATGAAGTCCCTACCGACGCCGTTGTCAGTGATCGCCGCAACGCCGAGGAAGGAATTGGAGAACAAATTCATCTTCAACCCTTACACGAATAAGGTAAGAATTTAACACATGTTTCCGTGATATTGTGTGGATGAAAGCCAACACCCAGTAACCTACATGACGAAAACTTAGCGGCAAAATTATTTATATTCTGGCTATCTCTCGTTCAAGGTACCTAATAATAATGACCTGTTTATGTACTACAAAGATATTATATTTAATTTGATAATTGTTGTAAACAATAAATAGTAACTTTTTGATATAAAACGTTGTTTCACAATACACTCACATTTAGAGGTAAGACAGGCTCTGAATAAGTGTAGGTGAGTTAGTGTATTTAATCTGTATATTAAATGAATTCATATTAAACAATTATATGAAAAACGTTATAAACATCGTCACAAAAAAAAACATCTTTGTCATCAACAAACATCATGGAGTCGCGCGTTAGTCGCAAGTAAGTAAATAATATTGTAATTACAAATGCAAATTTCAAGTTCACGACTACGTTAAAAACGTGTGTGCTTACCTCGCAAGGTCGCGACGAATGCGCGAAAAATACGCGGACGGTATGAATTAATGTGACAAAAGACAATTGACGCCATGCTTCGGTATCGTCATAAATATTAATTCTAGAATGTTCCGTGTAGTTGCTAAGTGGCTTGTGTAAGCTTTGTTAATGTTCGTTTTACTTAAAATTTAAAAATGTCTGGATATGTAGGCACATTTAAATGGAACGAGCGAAGCAGACAGTTAAGTGGCACTCCAAAGTGAAACGCGATGATACATTTAAATATTTTTATTCAGAATATTCTTGTGGAGTGTATACAAATTTAACACCAAAGAGTGAGGTATGCATTGATGCACAGACATGTATAAAGTTTGATCTAGCGACTCGGCGTTTAATTTTAGTAGTAATATTTCACATTTGTGTTAGATATTCTCTCTTGGTCAGTTATAGCTTACACTTTATTTGTTAATTTTACGTACTTATCGTCTTAATTGTAAAAGTGTAAAAGTATTCAAATAAAAAAATAAGTTACTTACATGTAAGCAAATTAAATTAATATTAGTCATTTACACCATCTATAAATGGATATAGAATTATAGATTAATTATCGTGCTTAATGACGTACGACTAGTTTCGAAATAATACCTCGAATTAGATTTGTAGGCCCAGTCTTAAGCGTCCACAGTATTCAAGTGATATATAAATAACTATTAAATATATATTATTATGTAGGTACAAAGTACCTATCACGTCTATGTTTACGCAAATGTCGTTACGAGAAAATTAATGGCCTAAATAAGCTTAGAGGTTATTACGGACAGCAATGCTTGCAAAACGTATGTGTAATCCTCATCACGGCGATAAAAAATAATAATTTTATTCAGAAGGAAGGGCCATAACTTACGATTACAGCTTACAAAGTAATGTGAGCTTTATTGTAAACGCTGTACAGTCGACTATAGCGCGTTCAGTTTTGATAGAATACTGGAAGCAGAAACATTTTTCGTTCACATTGTCAAAGAAATATGATCAAGTCTGTTTTTATAACACTTTTAGTACATAACGTTTGTGTTGTATTATGTTAAATTAGAATACATGTACGGAAATAGATAAAATATAAAGTAACAAATTAAAAGTAAAAAAGGTAAATGTTTTGTTATATTTTATGTATTTTCAAGGTAAATGCGGTTAAAGTGCTTTAAACTAAAATATAATATATATTAACGAAGTATAGGAGTATCTAGTATTATAGATAATATTAGAATTTGTAGAAAATATTAATGTTTCTGTAATCAAGTTCCTTCTTCTTCTTCTTGCAATCAAGGTCAGAAAATATCTGCCTTAACTTTAAACTTCAACGCCCGATTTGTGAAAGTGACCAAAATATAAATTAACTAACAGACCTGTCAATTTAACAGCGCTGTCAAATCGAATCGAATTATCCAATAATTAGGTTTCTGAAAGGATGATTATAGAAATACATCCATTATTCCAAAATAGCGTGTGACACACTTACTGATTTTCAAACCAGCTTAATCTTTTTGTCAGTTGACAGAAATGTCATAACACTTCTGTCAAATGTTGGCAGAAGAAGTTGACCTAAGTGTCGTAACACTTATTTCAACCGACAATAAGATAAATAATAATAATAATAAATTAAAGTAGTTATCAATGCATTTCAGTAACTCAATTGACACTTAACAAGCGATTAGACAGCTTGTTAGGTAATTTTTAGTTAATCAGTCCTTCAAAAACTGGTGTAAAACCTACCTTATTTTTGGTCAAATTTCGAAGTCCGTTCCTAATGTCTATCATCCTCGAAATGTTGTATACTTAACATATACCTTACAATTAACACGTAACACTTTTACAGGTCCAAGAGAACCCTCAGTTAGCCACCAACGATCTCAAAACACCCCTACCTAAACCCGGTAAGTGACTAAGAACAATAAGCATATAGGGTTGCCAAATTCTAAACTATTAAGTTGACAATTCAACCTTGGTGATGCTCTGGTATCATAATTGAGCAAGATTTTTATATAATGGTCTATATGGTATTAAAGTTGGGCAACCCTAGTATATAATAATCCTCATTAAGCGTTTCCACTACCTACCGCGGTCAATTACGAGTATTATCGGTTATTCACAACCTCGCCGCTCTTATTCGACCGCGTCGCGAGTTTTCCTGTTTTGCATTTAAATTAGATGCAAATTTTATTTAATGTCTCTTTTTCTAATCTCAGCTCAATCCTACTTGTATTGCAAAAAGGCAAACGTGTTGACTTTAATTTGTGAATGTCATTCAATCATGCAATTACAGCAGTTTCTTTATAAATTGCCTTTTTTATAGAATCTGATAACGAATTTTAACGGCAAGCAGGTCAGTGGGGTAACACCTTGTCTTTAATGTTTTTTGTATTACTAGTACGTGCAATAACTAGGTACTAATTATTTAGATACTTAACACACTCGTGTAGATACTACCGGACGCTGTTCGAGAATTCAATGGTATTCGCTAATCTTATTATTCTCAACTGGAATTTTGTTAAATAATATGTTAGATAAATTAATTGATGGGACATCTAATAATGCGGATATCGTATTATATATTTCGTAAATTAAAATCATTAGAAACATGTTTATTAGTTGATTTTAAGTTGACCAGTTTTTAAGTTGTCAAACACAGGTATAAAACCGACTTCATTTTCGTACAAAGTTGAAAATCCGTTTCTAATGTTTAGTTAAGTATACAATCAACACATAACATTAACAGGTTCAAGAGATCCCACAGTTAGCGATCAATTTACAACCCGAGAAACGAATGAATGTTATCGATAAATGAGCCAAGGAGCCTGAAATTTGCTTGTCCTGTTTAATCAGAAAGAGCCCTAACATTTTGCCTACCATTCATGCTCTGTACAGATATATCGGTCCAGTACAAATAGACTGCAAGTCCGAATAGTTTATTTATATAATAAATATGACTACGACATAATGTGTTAGAACTCAGAAGCTAAAGGCTGCGATGAGAGATCTCAATGAACCGACATGAAAAGATGTGATGTTGCGTAAATACGATAGTGACGATAGAAAACCTTATTTTTATGTTAAAGGCAGGTACGGGCGTGTGAAGGCACCATGTGAAGTTGTTTATTGTGACGATAACCTCGGTAGACTCGTTCCACGTCCGCCCACCGCTATGCCTAAAATGTCGCCGCTCAAACGCGTCGCGATAAAAACCCTATTTTATCCTAGCAGCCCGCTAATTGGCTCATAACTCCACCGACTCACTCAACGACCAATGAAAAGCTGTGTACTCGGAAAAAGTTAGCTCCAAACACTTTGGTATTTGTTGTGTAATTAAGACTCAGTGGCGTAAGAAGAGATTGGGATCGTGAGCTACTTTAACCGTTGTTAACTATAAATTATATGTTATAGGTACTAAAGCATGCCTCCAGAAGGATTGAGCATTATACTATTAAATAAAATAGTCAAGTACATAAGTAAGCCCCTAGTGGTAACTTAATATTTAATAAACTTAGCACAGGCTGCATTGTTGACGTGGACACATAAGTTTTGAAGAAATTATGGAATGGTATTAACCCACGTCCTGAGTCATTCAAACATACAATAAACAAATGATGTAGTAAAGATTATTTGATTTTTGGGTGATGCAAATTTTTCCTACATTCAAACAATACGTAGGTAGGCACAGTGTTCGCGCTTTAAGGTTGACTGCGCCTAAATAAAACGTGGAATGAAATATTAAGAGCCAGTTTACACGTATCGCGGGCACAGATCGCCCGGCAGCGCCACCTGTCTGCGACGCGAATAAATAAATTGTTAAAAAAAGCACAAAACGCAAACGTGCAAACTGCACACATGGGCGCGTCTGCACACACATACTCACGCTCATAAAACAAGACTGCAAGCGAAAATATTTGCGCTTGCTAACTGAATAATAATGAATATGACCGAACCGGACGTAACCGGAATCGTTTCAATGTAATTTCTACTGTTCATGTAACTCATTTGTACGTGTTATTAATATTTTATGTCCCGACATGAAAACTAGTGACTTCATGATAACAGATTTATGACGATAACCACGTCCTTATACCTTTGTAATGTACATATCTTTCGTTGAAATATAATATAATCTAGATAACTTAGTATAACAAACAATTGCGTTATATTTGAATGTTACCCCGTAACCGTTACTTCTTCTTCTTCTTTATTCAACCATTTTTAACTAAAATTTTAATACCTTATACTTTTCTATTCCGGCTACGTTTACTACCCAAAACAAGCCACAAAAACTCGCTGAGCTAACCACTAACTAAACGTGTAGTATTCTCGAAATGCCATTTTTACTGTCGGCATTCCTATTATAATGGCTGAAGTTGAGGTCTCGTTAAATCGTCGCAGTTTTATATTCGTGCACGTACAAGAGAGTACGTATGCATCACCTGCCAGCGCGAACGGTGAGCGGTCGCGAGTCGCGAATAGAGCTACCAAAAGTAAAATAAAACCTGCGAAGTGCAGATTAAAATCGTACGGCTTGTAGGGTCGTTCGTAGGTTCTGCGATAACGAACGTTTATAGAATAACAGCTTAGTTTTTCTAAATAACACCGATAACAACGTTAAGTATAGCATTCTAATCGTAACTGCCGGTTTATGGTTGTAACCCATACCTTTACTTGTAATACGCTTTTAACGTCTTTCATTTACGCAGCCACAAGAAGTAAACAACTGCCACGCTACAGTGATGTTAACTTTAATAGGATTACTTCATAAAGTTTTACGTAAAAACAAGTTTTTATAGTTGTGGTATTAACATAACAAAAGTTTAAAATTGCAGTTTCAAATGTGACAGCCCTAAATAATACAGATGGAAAACATTTTAAATTCGGTTTTATTTTTAAATCGATTGATTCATCTGTCAAACACAGTCCCGTATAGTAAACTCGTTTCACAAAATTTCCTCGGGTCCCATAGGCCTTTTCTATTGATAGTTGGATCGTTTTAACGGACAAGAATCAGCGTCCCTGTCTGTGACACGAACATGGGAGTCAGTTACGTGAATTAGATTCTTTTTTTAATCAATAAAAACTGACTAAACCTTCCTTTTCTGTCAGTAAATTGAGCCGTTCCAAAATAGATGTTTTTTGCTGCGACATAGTAGAACATTTGTATGGTTTCTACAATAATAGTCTGGAAAATAATGGGCGTTAACGTAATAGTGCGACACGTATGTTGTATTATAAGTACTCAATAAAATAGTCGAGATTAAGTCCCAATAAAGTAGAGTATTTGCTACTTAACACTCGTAAGTAAGTTAATTGAGAACGGGATACTTAATGGTCGCCATACGTGTAAGAGATGCACTTGAATATCGCAATGTTTATGCGTACCATACGTTATTCTTGTTTATCAAACGGTATTAGCGAGCCTTATTTGACATCGGGTTACCATTTAGAACGTCACGTGACCGGTCCATACTGGCATCTAGTGTGCTAATAACTTTCCTGTGCTCTATACACGCGGTATATCTGTCGGGCGTATCCTTTTGTTCGTATTTCAATCTCCACGGGAGCCTTACGCCAATTTCCCCCATATCCTCGACACATCTGGCTGACGATAGCATATTTTATTTTTCGAATTACTCCCTTATATTTTGGGTCGGCTCTACTTCTTATTATTGCTTGATTTATTTTAGTTAGAAAGAAAATGAAATTGTGTCTGTGTACTGAAATCAAATTACACTCAGTTTAATATTCGCATGTGTAAATTGTTATAAATTTCGATGCTATATTCTAGAAGATAAAAACAATGTTTATGATCTGCTATTCAGTCAAAAGACACCTTTCGTGTCCTCAATTCGATCGTCCTGCTTGTTGGATATACCAATTTAATAACTGAAGCAACCGGTGATAAACCGAACCGCGTGTAATTAAGAAAACAAAATAAAATCAGAGGTAAATGTCCACGGTCCGCCCACCTCGGCATTTCCCCCGCGATTACGGGTCGGTCCACTTCATGCCACTGCGATATCCTCGATCGAAGTCAACACTGCGAAACGTCGTTACCAAACTGTTAGTATAATTAACATTTATTTATAAACTTTAGATTCCTTTGAAGCGTCTTACGTAATCCCTATCGAGCAACTAATATGACGCGTTGACGACGCATTTACGAGCCCACCGCGTTATTTATTTCCCAGGATAGAATGATCCACCTTAACCTACCATTATCTCTGGACTAAGCTTACTAACTACTAAGGCCTAACTAAAGACTAAGGTCCCTCATTTAAGAAATAGTTTTCCCTTCAATATCATGAAAGGAATCTTCCCTTGAATATCTCGTCTTGTTTTACGTGAGCTACGTTATAGGACAGAAAATTGCCAAATCGAGCTGCTTTTTGTCTAGCTTAAGTTAAGAGTTCTGTTATAGATAGATAGAGACTTTTCTCACACGTACTCAACGTTTTTCTAACAAGTATATCAATATTTAATCGATGCGATTGCTGTTTCTAGTTTTTATTTTCCTATTGACACTTTGTAATCAAGTTTATTATTAATATTGTTGTATAGACAAGGTTGTTAGAGACAAACTTTAGAAACTCAAAAGTTAAATTATTGCATGAACTATACATCAATTAAAGTTATACATAGTTACAAATTGTAAGAGAGATGCAGAAATTAATAATAAATGTTTAGCTACTTTATAGCTGTCTGTACCTAAATATTGCTTTTCAAATTAATCTTTTGGCAACATAACATCTGAATCAATCCATCAATTTTGTTTACCTAAGTAACATACAAATAAAACAGTAAACTTTGCCGGAAAAATATAGATAGCTTTTACCTTCTAATATAACGTATTCAACAGAATTGTTTTCCAAGTTTTACGATTGTCGAATCGTAAAAGCGTTGCCGTTCGCATCTTCGCATTCCTCCCTTACCCCCTATGAGTTATGTGGAGGGTTCAGTGCTGATAAATAAATCAGTATTTAGGTCATTGAAAAGGTGTAGCTTTTATTGGACGATGTATACGTGTTCGCTGCAATAAATAACGGACCATTATGTGATTAAATTCGCCTCGCGTTAAATATGACAATGGCAATCATTATCTTGTTACATCGTGTGCGTATATTAATTACTTTCTGTTCCGTTTTGTATATTTTATTTGTATTTATTTAAATGCTGTACTTCACCACAGTTGTAGTTTTTGGACGGATTTGCTAGTAAAAATCTTGACTGTGTTAATATATGATGATACATAGATCTATACATAAATGTATATTTATTGATAAAACCTTTTGCTTTGTTGGCAGTCGCACAATCCTAAAATCAATTTCTAACTACTTCGTTGATAAATTGGAACTAGAAACTTCTCTGATCAACAAATAGTTCTTGACAATTTCCAACAAGTTCACACCACCTTCGGGAACAAACCCTGCCGATCATAACTCTTTCTTTTTATGTAATGAGTGTTCGTGAATGAATAATGTCTTTGTACATATCGTCACTCTTTTCTCACGGACCGAGCAGAATTCTGTGTGAATAATAAATGAAAACGAAAGATTGGTGACACTCCTGAATGTCAAGACGTTGAAATATCTAATACTGGTGGGCCTCAAATAACTATGTTTATGTTGTCAAAGTTTTATCTCGATATTCGTTAGTATGTTTTTCTCATTCTTCTAAAACACTATTTTCCTTACACCCACAATTTTCCCTATTAATCTCGCGCTCAATCAAAACCGTGGTTTAAATTTAAAGCATGCAGTCAATCTACCCATTATAAATAAGTGCGTTAAATACCGGCATACAGGACCAACTAAGGGCTGTTCAACATGTGAGAGTAAACTACTAAATATGTTCGACAAATAAGAGTTTTCGGCTCGTACGCGACCGAAGTTAGTCGGAGCATTAATGAACTAGACGAGTAATTAAATATTAATCGATACACGTGATACGTTTCGAATAAACAATTCTCTGTAATTAATCGGTAAATTGAAGCTTCGTGAATACTCATGACTTGTTTGCTGTCATAGGTAGTTAGTTTTTCGAATAGATGCCAGCATAGTTTTGACGCATTAATTGCTGAATAGAAATATGTACTTATTTTCTAGATATTGTTAGTATGTGCAGAATAGGTAACCAAATATTCTATTCTTTGCCAACTTTTTTATCTATTCTACTCTGTAGATTTCTTATTTCACATCACACTCCTAAGCGTGTAGACTAGACTGGGCTTGTCCAGTGACGTCCGTAAAAAAGGTGTTCATAGCACATGTTGCATTATTACATAACGGATATTTTATAAATTATTTAGGTGATGTATTAGAATTAGGAACTAAGTGAGTATAAAACATCAAATTAATTTTAAAAATCTTGTTTAAACATCAACCATATGTTAGAGAACTTATCAAGTAAAATGTTCATACAGTGTGTTTGCTGTGTACAGGCTATAACAGTTGAAGTGGTATGATAAAACTGCGAACACATTATTCCTTTCATACTTCGACCATACAGTGCAGTCGTAAACAAAATGTCATCAATATTAGAATTAATATCACCTACGAGATGTTGCATAAGCGCCCGCCACGTGCAAGCGCCCATTTCTAATGTATATATTCTTGTCTAGTTTGTTGCGGCCATAATTTAACACCCCCATTAAGCAGCATTAGTGTTCATGAGTTCGCCTTGATGTCTCTTCGAATACCATAGGAACGGAAACGGTGCGAACCCGTTACAAACCTCGTGGACCACAATACAAGGGAATTACAAATAGCATTTGTTTAATGAAGAGAGCTACTACTTAATATTTTTTTCACAGTTTCTGTTTCAATTTTTGTTTGTGTTTTTTTTTAGACATGTCCTTATGCTTTATAAGTAGTTTAGTTTAACAATCCAATCAAAGACATTTAACTTGTTTCATTGTAATGGTTTTAAATTTCATCAATTCAAAGTTCATGAAACTCAGAGTATATTTTACCTGTAGTTTGGTTTAAGTTTCTAAAAACTACCTTAACATAGTTTAGGTAACTTGTGCAATTTTACAAGTTTCTTACATTTTTCGCTGATTTGTTTTACACCACAACTAATCAACTAGTATTAGATTATGTTCACCGCTTTAGCCCCAAGTTTTATTATGTAAAGTTTGAAACTCAAGTTACTGCACTCGACTCGGCTCATGGAGAAGTGTGGAAGTTAAGAATTTTCAATCGCTTTATCGATATTTTATTGCACTTGAATATTAAAACGCGGTGGTACACGGTTAGAATGAATATTATTAAAAATACGAGTCGTTACCGTGTCTAGTGTAGTGTCCTATATTTTAGAAACATGTATAGGTGGTAGGTACACAGAGAAATTTAAATTTATAAGTAGATGGAACAGCTAAGGGAAGCTCGTGAAGAAACATACGTTAATTATGAATTCTAAGCGTGTTTGTAAGTTGAGAACGTTGCCAAGTGTTTAGTACAAGCAGCGACAATTGAGCAACTTTGGTACAAAAGACGTAGCGTGACTATCGCCCGTTACCACTCAACAATTCTAGAGCTCACTTTACCTATAACTGTTTAAACTTTACATTTTTGATTCGGAAACTATTGTTCGGCAAGTTTTGATATTGAATTCTGTGGTGCACCCTCAATGTCTCAGACTTGACTTCTTCGTAACTTTCGAGTTTAAACTACCAAGATGAAAACATTTGTATTGAGAGTTAAGTATTTCCTATTCAATATTTTTTTTTTTAACTATCGATAATATCATTTATCTGAAGAATGATATTAAGCACTATTTGAATATTTTGCCTGCCAATAATATAATGTGAACGAAAATAATACCAAAAAGAATGTACTGGATAGATAGTCTGTTATATGCATACTGTCTATCACATCCACATATTTCACATGTAAAATGTGCACAGTACACTTAGTGCAAACGTGACACTTCAAGCACATAGATAGCCTATATCTGCAATCTATTCCATATCATCTTCATATTTACAATCAAAGCACTCCATCGATTACCTTTCTCGCGAAATTGATAATACTATTTAACCGTGCTACAGACTAGCTTACACTTTACGATGCCTACTAAAAAGGTTGGCTATCTTTTAAAAGCATAATGGATTGTAAAATTTGTCGGTTGAACTTTTCAAATTGACTGATTCATTGTTATAAAACGGGCGGCAAGCGGCTTGGAACAATTTAGAGTTTCTCTCGTACGAACGTACGATTTAATTTGCGGCTATTTACCAATATCTGACGGGCTCTAAAACGATTTACTTCGCTGTCTGCTTCCGACTCGGGTAGATATGACGAGATACGATCACTACAGTGCCTGCACTGTGTCAAGTATGCATGAGGGCCGTGCACGTGCATTTTATAACTTATGATGTGTCACAATGAATTCATATGATAGCTACTAATAATAGAAATGCCTTAATGACTAACTAAACTGAGCACTACTTATAACTTGAGAGATGCAACTAAACAGAATATTGGATACTTTATAGAGCTTCATAAAATCTTAGTTTAAGCAGTATTTTGGTATTAATCTGTGTGATGAGTTTGAAACTGTGTAGAACCGCGGCCGAGGCCAACGAACCAAACCCACGAACTTTTGGCCAGCTTTTACCGATAAAGAGGCGCCTATCCACACGAACTGAATCCGTTCGTTCCCCGTAGACATTGAAATGGACGCTTTATTCATTCAATAACAAAGTTGTATTCTTTAACTTTTAATTAACGCGTGCAGTTTGCGTGGACGCAGTTGGCAATGTTCTTCCTTGCAGGTTTATGAGCTCATAGGTAATTAAATTAATATTGAACCATAAGCTGATAGTAACGAGAGCGCAATTAAATAATATTTCTACGGCTGCACTTCATTTAAGTTTGCGCGCGCTTATATTAACATCTGCGACGTAGTTTGCATACTTAAACAGAAAAAAAAATACTGTGTCTTAAAAGAATGACTCTTTAAAATTGTGACGTTCAAATGCGTCTCGCACGTGCAGGGAATTGTACCTAGTACCTAGTCTGTAAAAGAATTTTATAACAGACACGCATAATAAACAGTGGCGACCACTTTAAATAATATATTAGAATAGTTGGGAATAGTTAGAAACGCACAACCCTTACTTGCGGAGAATTGAGAAGTTAAAGTACGGTTCAGAGCGGAGGCCGATACTCTCGTCTCGTCAACTTCGTTGTATTGAGGCGAGCCGAAGAAAAGTTTAAGGATTCCTCTATCCTGATTGACAATCTATTACTCGGAGATAAACATTTATAAAGGTACTATTATAACTGACTTTATTTTTTTAGTTTACTCGAAGGAGTAATGTTTCATTTCTATCGGTGAGCGAAATAAATCGTGTATCCGATATGCCAATTTAATCTCGGGGCGCCATCTATCGTCGGCATAGGTAGAGAGGTGGGGTGGCTCAGGGCCGGGGAGGGGGCGAGTGCGGGCGCCCACCCCCGGCCTCGGCCGTGACGCCCATACTACGCGCTACTACGTTATACGAGAACGTAGCTACATCTATTTCGAGAGCAGACTCTCGTTTACTACTGATAGCACTACTACTAGTGTATTGATGCACTGATTTAGATTACATTGGCCGCCAGCCGCCACACCATCTACCGCGTCGGTCAGTGGGAAAGCAATGGTCGACAACATTTAAAGTAGGTGGCGGAACTAACGACTCCCTTCTCATTCAAAGTTTTGCTCTAGCTCCGAGCTCTAACGAAGTGTAAACGGTAGATTTGTAACAATATCCTTTAATCCCTCACAAGATAAATGATAATTTGCAATACTAATTCAAAGTTGGATCGTTGCTCCTGTCAAAAGCGTTTATGAACAGCTTAATTCTACTGAAAGACCCCATTTAATCAGCCTGTAGAATTGAATCAACGTCACAAGTGCCTATTTTTATTTCGTTTGAAGTGTGTTATTTATTAGATAAAGGGTATTAAGGATAAGTATTGTTTGTCCTTTCATTGCAATTTATCTGTTTTTATCGTTATTAAAAGGACGAAGTACTATGAAAATGAAGTACGGATAACGCGTACCGAGCCAACTCTTCGATAAATAAGGTGGAAACGAAAGCTGTACTTTTGCGTGAGTCATTTCACCGAATCTTAGGGAACAAAGGGATTGAAGAGGTGAATTCCGGAAGGTGTATGCCACACAGTACAATGTTATGTTTTATAGGCGGGTGACGCGGTGATAAAACGCCTATCGTAATGTGGGTGGCTGCCAAACCACGGGTTCTCGACTTTTAACACGCTCTTGTTTTTTTTGGTAACGTTGGAACTTGTAATGCATTAACGTGCAGACGTTAAAGTGGCTCGTACAATACACACCCACGGCAAGACATTCACAGATATAGTAGTAAATCTACTTCGACATTTATTTGAACAAAACTGGATTAGGAAGTCTGATGTTACGAGCTTGGTCCTCATCGTTTTCTCTGAAGTTTATTTAACGTTTTACATTTATAAATAATATTATGTATACGCAAAGCATATTTACGGAGAGTATGCTTTTGTCGTCAAGAAATTACTACCTCCCGTTGTGAAACTGTCAAACAATAACAATTTCATGTTGAAAGCTGATTTAATGCTAAGTTTTGACTGGTATTAGAAGAAATTGGATATTTGAAATAGATTTACCTAAAGGTTCACACAAATTTGTTTTTATTTACATCTTTCTGGCATCTTATTTAATTAAAATATGCAACAAGTATGGAGTTATAACAATATCTGAAAAATGTTTCAAATGCTTGTGACGGTCATTATCTTCAGATAATATAATAGTAAAAACATAGCCCTGAATGGCGTTGAACAGGGATTTGTGGACAAATAATTGGGAGGCCTTTACCAAGCAGGACACCGAATAATTTATTAAAAAAAATAATTATAATATTTTCCATAGGCAAATAGCCTGCAGAGATCTGCCAAGTAAACCAAGTTCTTAAGTAGTTTGTCAATCAGATTTTCGCAATTATGAATAAAAACCTCACTTGCCATTGACACAGAATGTGTCATACGCAGCCACATACTGGGTTAGTATTCTAGCGTAGCCAAGCAACTTTATGATAAACAGCTGACACAATTTATCCAGCAGAAAGACATTGAGAACAAAGAGATATGAGTTGTACGTGTAATCGTATTGCAATCGTAGGGGTAAAGCTGAGGTCGAATACGGAACACGGCATTAAAATGCAGCGCGCGTATGCCCTGCCCCCAACCATACACTTCCTCGGAGCCCGGAGCCCCACGAGCAGCCATCATTATGTTACGCAATGTCCACACGCATACACTTCGAGATGTTATCTGTGTAAGTTTTCTTAGGCTACTGTTTTATAGTCCCATTAATTTGAAGTCGCTCGCTTCGTTGGCGCTGCACTTTCCAGTTATGATTGGGACATTCAAAATGTAACATTTTTACGGCGGTCTTTGAAGTAAGAGGTTTAATTGTTATTCTACCAGTCATGTTGGTGCATGTATTGTCATCTTCTCTTGTATAGTAATTTCCATACTGGAATATCTGATTGGAGTGTAATAGTTTATCAATTTTAATAAGCGAACCCACTGTCGTGCCATAATACCGTCAACTAAGTATATTTGGCGGAGTAAACGGGGCTTAACTCGCGCGATGCAGCCCGCCAACGACGACCTCATGGAAAATTCACTACAATCAAAACTATAACCAATCTCGTACCATGCATTCTGCACAATCTCTTTAAAACCCAATATGAAAGACGACTCGCATCCACAAGGACTCCTTTGTCCCTACCACGAAATAAAATGTCTCAACTACACACTTGTCTAGGAATCAATATACACCCTATTGTCTCTAACCAGAAGTGACTTCCCAAGCGACGCAATACAAGACCAATGTAACAACAAAGAGAACCCAATCAAAATTGAACTCTACAGTATCGTCGTCAAGTTATGTTCCACATTAAAAAGATGGTGGGTGCTGCGAAATATTCCCCGAGTTAATACCGGATGAAATAATGGCGTCTGAAAGCTGAAGGCGAGGCGTCGCACTTTCCGCTTCCCGGTCGAGAGCTAATTTTTTTTTCTTGTTGAGTTTGTCACTGGTACGCTTTTTAGGTGATTTTTTTGCGTCTTTAAACGCTTGCGGTTCAAACGCGCCGTAGATAGAATTTTTAAAATGTTGTTTACATACATACTTATGTGTTTGTGTATACACACGTACCTATTTTAAAATCTGTTATATAAGCATTCATACTGGCATGTTTGCGGATTAGTCTATGATGTAATAATATACATGAATGTCACTGTCGAGTACGTATTCAATTAAAGTTAGTTGTCACTTTATTTACCAAACGTGATAATGTAGATTGTAAACGCGTCGGTGTGAGATCAAGCCGTTGTATTGATCCTTCTCGTGATTTATTGCCCCTTAATTCGAGTTAGGGATCCTTTACGAAGGCTTTGTTTAAAGTTTTTAAAGAAATTTTCGGGTTGAGGCCCTATTTAAATTTACAAGTCCCTATTTAGAGTTTCGGAGTCATCTTCTTAGTTTGAGCCTGATCAATACTTTGATAAACTCTTTTCCCACGATAAACCGTCAAACGAGGGTGATGTTAAAGCAATTATAAATTATAACATAACGTGTGCTCGAGGGTGGGCAGAGGGGGCAGCGTAGAACTTTGTATTGACCTTGCGCCATCCCCTACCAAACACCGGAAGAGGGGCGCGAGGTGAATTTGCGCGCGTAACACAATAATGTCAACTCGCCGACGCAACGCATTGTCGTAGCGTACAAACAATTAACATCTTTAGTCATTCGCATTACAGCCATTAAACTATTGACGGCGTATGATATTAACCGACCGATTTGCGTGGCCCACTAACGAGTACCGAGGTCGGCGGCGACTCCGCTTATCTCATTCTGCAGAGTTTGTGCGAGGGTCAGTGCCAATGTGGCCAAGTTAGATATGCATATGAATTAGTGCCCGAGCTTGGTAGAAGCGGTACGTTTAATTTTCCAGCGTGGTATTAATTTTAGGGTAGTGATTTCGCCGCTGTATTCATGCGAGAACAACCCTCCTATTGTAGATGAGCGTTGATGATAATGTGGATCACTTTGTTATTAAATTGTTGTAATAATTTATCAGGTGAGAGCTCGGGCGCGGTGTTTGTTTTGTCATGCAAAATGCGCCATTTTAATGTACTGCACTGTGAATTGAGTCCTGTGTGGTTTTGCGATATGCGTTATGGGAGCTATATGTGACCAGACGTCATTATAATAATCAAAGAAAATAATGACACATGCTTCACTGCTAACTCGTCTGACAATCGATTGAATACAGCTCGAGTTATGCGAATGTCTATGTGTATGTCTACTTAAAATAATTTCTAACGGTACACGGTTCTACACGGTTAATTATAGTTTGCTTTTATTTATTATTTTTTATCAATTGGTTACCCAACATTTTTCTTATCTAATTAATTATGAAAACGTTTAATCATGGAAGTTGCGCGTCAAATCCAGAAGTGGAAGCAGTAATTTCCCCCGCAACAAAAGTTTTCACCCGGCCGGCCTCGTGCCCGGTATTTCGTAAAATTGTATCGTACTCTGTTAAGGATATAGATATTTATTAACATTTCAAGCCTTTTACTGCTCGTTTTCTTGTTAGACCGACTTTAGGTTTACCGAACTAGAACTTGAGATTTTCATAAAATGCTCTTTGAGCTGAAATTAGACATATTGTTGTATACAATATTGTTTCCTTTGACATTTAAAACTATATGGAGATTCTAGATAGCGGTAACGGCTGAACGGTCTGTTGAGGAAAATGTGTATTAAGGTAAATGTAATAATTTGCGTAAATGTGTTAAACTTTACGTCACTGATGTTTTTCCACGATAAGGAGATCCGTGTCTCGCGTCAATGCCAATAAGGTAAAATAAAATGTACAATTGACAACTTTGCGGAATCCGGAATAGGATATGTACATATATTTAAAAAAGATTCGCAGCCTTTGTTCAGGCTCGTGAATGTTTTGTCTTTCTTTGGCAGTTCGACCTTTTGCCTACCTTATATTGTCACATTTTTAAAGGTTGGTTTTTAAGGACATTATAAAACAGTGCTTAAAATAATTATACGTTGACTGCGAAATTTAATTATACACAGCACCTTTTTTCTTAAGTATATATCGAGATTGTATTTTTTATCGAAAAGATGATTATATCTTGTCACGAATAAAATAAGTTAAAATAACCTTAACCTTAATCTGGCAATTAAAAACAGACAGTTCAAATAAAAAAAATCAAAATCGGTCCACAATTGACGGAGAAATCGTAGAACATAGGTACATAAAAAGATAAAAAAAAATTACATACAGACGAACATAGAACCTTCTCCTTTATGAAGTCGGTTAAAAACCATTTATTATTAAACAAACAGACATTTATTACAGTCATCGGGTAGAATATGACAGAACTTAAAAAGAAATTGTCAACTCATTACTAATATTCTAGCAAATTGTTAAGTCTCACCATACAAGAAATTTCTCCTGTATCATAGGTGCGTTTCACAAACATGAAATATCACATACATGATACACCCACTTTGATGAAACTTATTAGGGTTTCGGGATACAGTTAGTCAGATCAGTAATATTTCCAAGTAAAAGATACATTTCATTTGTACTGTATCTTTGCTATTTAGAAATAGCAAAGATACAGTACAAATGAAATAGCTGAAATATTTGTCTGTTACGGAAATAGATGGGGTTGTGTGTAAGTGTGCACGGTGCACACTGCACATACGCGTTGTACACGTTTAGGCATTGCTGCGAACGCTGTCGATGCGTTTAACGCCTTTTCTCTGGATGAAATATTTATAACGCCCGTCGCGGCGCGCCGCATTATCAACACTGTCAAGGATTTATAGCGCTTTGCTCGTACATCACACTGCGTTTATTGAAGGATAATGTATAATTTAGTTCATCTTATTAGTGAATTTACTTTTTATTCATCAAATTATTTTTTGTATTCACATATACCTTAGTAAACTGCTATTTCATATTTTTTATGAAATAGCAGTTTACTAAGGTACATTTAGGGAAAAAGCGAATTTTGGTATTTAAATTTCATCTTTATTGATACTTAACAATGTATCTATAGTTAGTTACCTTTATATAGACATTCAAACCATTACAATTAATATAACCTTACAAAAGCTTAAAATACTTGGTCTCTCATCTCTCATCTCTAATCTATGAATGTGTCATCATGCATGAAGATTTTCCGGTTAATTACCGGACTGTCCTTACTATTCTAACACCAATATGCACATAATAGTGCAACGAATGACGCGCGTCCGAAACCCGCGCGGTCAGTACACTCGCGCGCGTCGGTGCGTCACGACGTACCGCCCGAACCGCTCCGAGCACGACGGTACCCACGTGCCGCGCAGACAAAAATAAATAAACGCGTCGCGTCGCGTGCTTCACTCACCTCTACACCGGCTTATCTCACTTATTGTAAACCATCGAACATTATTTTACAATAATAAGCCATTCGCCTGTTCATTAAGATCACACAATATTTATATTTTAGTCATATACTGCCCAGCCGGCTTTTTCTCAGACGAAATCGATGAAATGCAAACATGTTGATGTGCGAATAATCAAACCCCGATTCAACCACCCTCGTACGATGCGAGTAATAATAGCGAAGGGGCGCGGGTGGAGCGTGCACCCGCTCACGTACACCGTGCATGCATGCACTTAGTCAATTCCAATTGGGTTATTCAGTACACCATTGATCCGGATGTTTAATACATCTAAAATATTAATACTATATCGATCTGCTGGTGTGGCTTGTTATGTTTAACAACACGTGTAAATAAGGAGTTATTGCTGTTTTAATTAGTATACACGAAACACCTCCAATAAATAATTTGTTTTTAATACATAGATAACTATTTTATAAGCTGAGTTTCCCACTTCATTGCTGTAAAAATTGAATCAAAATCAAACACCCCGGCTGAAGCGGTCATTTCCATTTAATTATGTGTATTCAAGACCGTTTTTTTTTCCTAATTAATTTCTGAGTTCAATAATATAATCAAAACTTAAGAATAGCCCTTCGGCAAGTTGTACGATCAATCGGGCGACTAGCTGAGGAGCTTATTTCGTGAATAGAGGGGAAGTAGGGTCTCCTTTGTCACCACCTGTCCGTTGTAATAGCTTTCGGAAGACGCAAGTCGCAACGCAGTCGCAACCGGCGCGCGGCGTGAGCGCATCTGTCTTGGTTTCGCGCCAAAACAACATGTGTTTGTGATTGTACGCATAAAACAATGAACAGTGAATAAAGTATGTAGTGTGCGATTGTACAATTTGAAGTGAATAAAGAATCTGTGGTTTCGTGTTGAATGAAAATGTGACATAATGTTGGGATTACTATCGTCAGAATTTGGCTACAAGAACCGCCTGACTCTTCTTCAGCAACTCATTGAGTGCGGGGATGTGTTGTTGGGCGGGGAGCTGGTGTACGGTACGTTATTATTGTACTGTCTCGATTGTCTCACGGCTGACAAAGTTGATCGATGTGCATGTCCATCATAGTGTTGTTATATTTTGTTTATTTAATCTGTATCTGTGGCATTGTTTATTATATGGACAGTTGGTTGTACTGACTGAACATCAGTATCGTACACATCTGCTCTTTAAATTTTTTTCTTCGATATCGCTTACTTTTCTTAAATACATTGTATATGTCATTATGTACAATAAAGATAGTTGTATACTCCAGTGTCATAACGCCCAATCAAAGACCATTTAAATTAATCTAGGCAATATTCTGAAAGATTATGGCAGCATACCAGAATGATGAGTACTTTTTAATATAGAAAGAGAGTCGACTGGCTTTTATAATTTCTTTCAGATCATCACTTTTATTTTACTTCCCCCGGAGAGTTTAAATGTTATAGTTTTAACCCTTCGAACACAACGGCAGTCATCGCTCTCTGACGCGAATAACAGTTTTTTCATTGTACCTATCTGTTGCGTACCAGTTAGTGCTGAAGAGTTGGCTCCTTTATTAGTCAGTTTGTCACGTCGGGCAATCGTAACGTGTTGGTAACTATTTCCAAGTCCAGCAGATGGAGGTTTATACCACGAAGTACTCAACAACCCGGTGTTGGAAGTTCCTAGTAAAGCGCTGTAGGCCTCAATATTACGTGCGACTTAATAGCGTCTTCAGAGAACTGTCTTAAGGTTTTTAATCCCGTAAGCCACTTTACAGGCGCTAATAAAAGCCTAGAATAGTCGCTCACTTCAAAAAGTCATTTCTATAGAGAAGAATATTACAAACTTCATGGTGCAGGTGTACATTGTGTTGTCTGTTATCTTACTTACGTATCCTGAAATACTTGCCGAATATCATCACCTGTTTACACAGAATAGGGTAGGCAAAGGTGTAGTATTGGAGATCCACATTTAATCTAACAGCGTGGGGTATAGTAGGCTATTAGGTACTATATATTTAATTATTTATCGTCTTACTATTGAAGAACAACAAATAAATGGACAAGTAAAAAAGATGGAAAACTTGAAACAAGTTGAAGTTTTATTAATAGTTAAAATTGTTATAGTAAACTTTATTTTCTTTATAGAGGATGCCAAAAAGGCCAGCAATTATCTAGATAGCTTAAAAATAAATAATTGTATTAGAAAAATAGTTTTATGAGCATTGCAGAAAAGTTAATCATTCGAGACCACAAAAGGCAAATAGTCAGTAACTATGTCTAAGATTATACCGATTTCTCGAGTACTTCTGTTTCTATATTATTTTACCATTTAAACATATCAATTAGGTCTTACAAACGTGACATTAACAACTCACTATGAGATCCTTAGTAGTAAATCACGGTAACCGTCTACTAAATCAAAGGGTCGCGCAGGACAACGTCAAGTGCTCACCGTACTCCCGTATGCCAATAAAAAGACTGCATTACCAAGAACTCCTATAAGCAGAAGTGGAACAACGATAATAATGCGGCACACCGTTTGACGTGCGCACGCGTCGATCGTATCAATTCATTATTTATCGTCGCATTGTCCCCACATATTGCCGTCCTGCTTTAATTAACTTCCATTTAATATATCTTCTCATTGAAGGACATGTTACAAGATTTATATTGGTTAGATGTTTTATGTATATTTTTTTTATTTGACGCGCGTAATTTTATATTTGTGAAAAATAAAATTGCTGGATATTTCTTACTTTAAAAAACCAGTGAATAATAATAATCTCTAGTAAGTTATGTCACCGCGGAAAGCCCATATCTTCCTACACGTGTCTCCAAAGGAAAACTCAATTGTCATTGTTATTGTTTCCACGAACGATGGAGCAGATAAAGCAACAATTTATCTGCATAATTATATGTACACAACAATAACATAGTACCAGCTAACTAATTAGGAAGAATTATAAATAATCAATATAGTCGTACCTTCAGTACTCGCTATGATTGTACTTAATAATAGCCGTAAATGCAATAGTAAATTAAGATTTTTACCGAAACACCCCGCAATTAATAGTTAACAGTTTTTGTCGGTTATAAATTGCACATGTGGTTGTAATTGTTGAGCCTTTTTATTGCTATTTTATTGGTATTGGTTATTACAGTTATTTTGACTACTTACGTTTGACATCGTTTGCGACTAGCGTACGACACTCAAATTTACCACCTGTGTAAGTGAATTGAAATATTAATGTATTTTTTCACTTTGGAGATATAAGCACCTGTCTAGCCAGGGGCACCTTTTCGGTTAAGGGTGAGTGTGAGCTAAAGAGGAATTATGCATGTCATACGGCTGTTATTTAAGTCTGGTATTTTATAAATTACATTATTTGCATTTTCTTTATCATAAAAGTATAAATATCACACTAATATTATAAAAGCGAAAGTTTGCATGTTTGTAACCTCTTCACGCTCAAACGGCTGGTTCGATTTTGATAAAATTTGGTATGGAGATAGCCGACGCCCTGGATTAACACATAGGGTATTTATATAACGAAAAAATGGTAACACCGCGGGGCGCAGTTAGTAAAAGATAATTATATTTTTATTATCCTTTCGTATAAAAAAATGTCAAAAAGAGAAATCACGATGTCATTATTCATAAGTAACTGCCACACAATAAACAAATAAACATCGCTGTCAGTATAACTAATGTTTTAGTATAAGTTTCTGCTACTAAAATAAATGCGCGCGTTTGTCAAACGAATATAAAATAAATTAGCAACGCTGTCAACAGCGCTATTAGATGACAAACAATTTGTATCGCTATTATTAAATCAACGTAACACAAAGTTTGACAGTGTAACCTTTTCAATACAGCGATGCGTTCTCACAGACATTTCCCTATTTAGCGGGAACAATTTCAGTGGGAGTCCGGACTTTTATATTTGATTTTCAGTTGATTGACGTATTGGGGAGACAGAATTGTACGGCACACGAGCCGGTATCTTTTTAAAATTTAAAAAATCGGAGGCAGAACACCAGAAAAACGCTTAACATCTACAATACACTTTTAATTTTTTCTTTTGAGCCGTATAACAATTGCCTAACTGTCGAGTAAGAAGAACAATATACATTTAAATGCCAGGATTATTTTAGCCCCACGTTTCGTAACTAATTGGTTGCAGTAAACAATGAGTCCCAAAATGGTTTGTTCAGTTAATATTTCACCCCTTTTTTGCGCAACCAAGTCCTATTTCTAAGGACGACACATTTCTTCTGCTGTTTGCGTAATATTTATTTTTACGAAATGTTTATATTAGCCTTTTTGTTTCTACAAATAGCCCCTGCTTATTTGGGTCTTCATTGTTCTTTTAGCTGAAAATGTACTGTTCGATTATGCATGCTGTCCTTTTACTAGTTAAGTAATTAAAAACAATGGTTGTTTGACTGGTATACTAGTCAGATTGAAATGATTCCACAATTACATAACTTAGTAATTACCTAATGCATTTAATTCGAAAGAATTTAATTTAAGAGTGTAGACCACCTGTGATGATTAATATATATAACTATGTAGGTATAAATAAATGGTATAGTCGCGGCGAGGGGCGCGAGGTGGGGAGCAGACACAAACGGTCGGCCAAGCCGAGCGAACGTGCAGCGACTATTACGAAATAGCACTATAGTTGTTTAATTACATTTAATACTTACCCCGTGACAAGTGGACGTCACACCACCTTTAATCTCCTTATTGTGTCATAGACACAAGCTCAACTGTCGCATAGGTACATGTTCAAGTGTGTTATTTTTTTTCTATAGAAACAAGTATTACAAGATGTTCGCTTGACATTGAAAAGGTTTCCGTAATACACTTTTAATTACATTTCTAACTCGTTGGCAGTAATTATAAGGTCAACTTCGTAATTACGTCACCGTAACATTCTGTATTTAAAGGCGTTTCGAAATTCGATTTAATTAGGGCGATATTAATGGTAATAGGTATTAGAAACATTAACTGATTATAGGTTTTTGTTTGACCTTCATTACGGTTTGACAGACCGTGAGTTAATTAATTACTTCAGTTCATACAACTAATAGGTTTATACATAATTAATTAGGAATTAAAAGCGGATTATATTTCTTTAATGTTCTAGAGATGAACATTTTGGGGCACAGTTTAAATGGAAACATAATTTAAATGAACTAAAAGCTGTACTTATTGTGTGGGATAACTTTATTGTAGATTTCACTTCGTCCACTATTCACATCGGTTAAAAATAGCGTTTATACTCTGTATATCAAAATGTCATCGCTGTAAAGTAAATTCTATATTGTCGCTAAAACACACGGTCACAGGAAACTGAGAGCTCAGCAACAGTTGTAATGCTTAGCATATTCGTCTCACTATCGCTGCTCTTATTCGGGGCCTGACGCAGAAACTGCACTTTCTGAAACATGATTTATGTATGCGTCCTTGCATTTTGTTCCTTTTAGAGCCAATGCCATACGGTGAGCTTATAGTCTGAGTAAGTGTGATCACTTTAAAGTTTTAAGTGTTTCAATTGCGTTATATACATGTTATTGTGTTAGTTAATGCAGTTACAGTAATCCTAAAAATATGCCCTTTTTCTTCTTCTTATTCTTCGTTCTCGTATGGTTGATGAACGACCTGGTGTCAGAGTTTAAACCGCCTGTAGGCCTCTGACATGGCTTTACACACCGTTGAAAAATCTCTTAGGTGTGCCGGTTTCCTCACGATGTTTTCCTTCACCGTTTTTAGCAACTGGTAACTAATTTATAATACGCACATGAATTCGTAAAGACATAGGTGCGTGCCGGGGTTTGAACTGCACTGATAGCCGAGTGGTATGACCATAGGACTGCCAAGTCAAAAGCCGCAATATGCCTTTAATGTTAATATTTATGACAAACACCAGGAATTTGAAGCTACTTGCATAAAAATGTTATAGGTGCCTTGATAATCTTCCGACTCGTTATAACTTGAAAGACAAAAAAGGAATCTATTATCCTTTCTCAAAGGATTCGATACCCGCACGGGACAATTTGTGCAATCCGCAGATCCTGAGCCTGGGTGTTTGTGTATGTGACTGATTTCATGTTTGTAAAACGCTACCACAATGCAAGAGAAATTCCTAGTGTGGGGCAAAGTTTATAGAAAAAATACTTGTTCTTGTTCTCATATCAAGCTATAAAAATGAAAATGTTACACCATGTAAAGAAATATTTAGTAGAGTGATCGGCGATGAGGCGCGGGACGTCGAGCGTGTCGTTTGTGTGCGATTCGTAACGCTGCATAGCGATCGAGATGCTAAGGACCGCTACATACTTTACTGTACTTCCAGGCTTCCAACTACCCGTCTATTCCTCGAATTAAAAAATTAAGTTCTTAAGATCCTTTGAAAACAACGTCAAAATACAACGGATCCGCTACTTTGAATTTGTATTGTAAGGCGATGTCCACACAGACAAGACGTAAGACAAGGGCCCGCCCCGTCCGCACCTCCGTTCTCGCCCGTGCCTCATCTGGACGCGCCCCGTCCTTTCTGTATGTTTTGCGTCGCAACGTTTCTATACATTTGTATGAAAGTAAATCAAAAGGCCAAACGTCTGCGCCCCTTCCACGACGCGCCCTCGTCTTACGTCTTTTCTGTGAAGCCAACCCACTTAAACTTTTTAAACTATGGCAGTGCAGTTGCCACAAACTCCTTAAAAATAGATAGTAACTTTAAGATATGAATGCGACAGAAAAGTTTAATGACCCATCATGAATATCATGATGATGGTCTTGGATTATATGAGTGCAGACGTAGTGTGTAGGAGACAGTCCACAATAAGCTTTACGCTCACTATTGTAAAAGCAGTTTAAAACATGAATTCTATCTGTCATATTAAGAGCTTCAATAAGCACGTGTGTTAATCGTAATATCTGCACCCCGAAGGGATAGATTATGTTGGTGTGCCAGTACCTATAGTTAAGTCCATATGTAGCAGAGGACGTGACTATTGCAATTTATCGGATATAATGATTAGTCAGTGGCGTCTCAGAATAACTAAGGACGTAATGACATTGAAAAAGTCACATTGGTACTTGCCTGGGTTTGAACCCGCAACCTTGTACACGTGAATCCGATCCGTAAACGTCAGAGAATATTAATTTACAACACCGATTTACCGGCACATTTCCAATGACGTCATACCTCCGTCTAAAATTAACAATGAATAAAGTTGAACCCTTATTTACTTTTTAAGGCTAATTTTATCCACGAAAATAAAGAAAATTTACTTACCTACCTTTTGTTTTTTGTTAGAAGAAATTTGAAAGAAGATGGAAATCCATTTATTTGCGGGGATGTTGTTAAAGATACCTATTTTTAGACTACTCAAGTATGACTTCTGAGTCCGACGTAACACGATTTGTGATGAGAAAGAAATAAAATCAGGAATATTCGTATGTAGTGGGTAATTCAAACATAGACGTTTATTTATAAAGTAACTGAATGGATCTAAAGCTAGCACGGCATTACTATTCCACCATACAAATATACAGCCAATACAGCGTAGGAAGTCTGCTAAATGATGATCCAATTTCATAGGTTTGTACTGTTTGTAGCATGTTCCAATCTTTATCCTTATCTGCTTGTGGAGACCTATTTGCGACCATCGCATTAGTCAAATTATTATACATATACAATACATATATGCGTAAATAGATAGGTTACCATATTTCCTGAAAATAATGATAATTTTCTTTTTAAATTCAAAAGAAGATAATGTAAGAATAAGAAGAAGAATCGTTTATTTGCTCGAAATAATGGTGTTTACAGATGACAGACAGTATTACAGTAGTCTCACATATTTCACCTACTTTTTTCGGCATGCAAAATCAAAGCACACATTAAAACTATAACATAATTATTACAATAGTTATCAATGTAATTAACAGATATAAATATAAAATAATAATGTTTAACAGCAAAAAGAACACTATTTATTATTTATTAAAATGCTACTTATACCTATATTTTAATAACTAACTTAGAGGCTTAACAATATTATTTATATATTATAGTCATTTTTCAATTAAGGTTCATTGTCAGAAACCCATTTATGGTGTATACCAGTGGCGTGCATTGGTTTTCGGACTAGGTAGGCATTACACAAATGGGAGTTTTTTTTTACGTAAAACGCGATTATTTACCATACACTGCGGAATTGGCACATAATTATCTTCCCGAATCCATAAAAAGATATATAGGTATACCCTCTTCAATAACCAAAATATCGATTTTATAGGTACCTAACTATATTATTGTTTTTTTTATACCTACGTTCGGCATGTTCTGACCTCCGCGT
The DNA here is from genome assembly GCA_905340225.1 of Abrostola tripartita. Classification (NCBI taxonomy): domain Eukaryota; kingdom Metazoa; phylum Arthropoda; class Insecta; order Lepidoptera; family Noctuidae; genus Abrostola; species Abrostola tripartita. Next base: position 7,329,655 of record HG996504.1, read on the forward strand.
TAGTTAAATAACTTTACAAATAAGTTGTTTTATCACTCTGAAGGTAACGTGTAAATAGAGAATGTATGAGTGTCCGGCTAGAGGCAATTGGCCTATGGGACGGTCAATATAGCTCGCAATTGTGCTTACACTATCTTGAAATATACATGATAGTAATTTTATTGTATTTATGTAACACACTAGATTTGATTTTATACTAAGTAATTACTGTACCGCGATCGTGAATACCTCAATGGGCTTAAAGCTACCTACTTACACATTCAGTATTTAAAAAGTGATTTTGAGATTTCGATTACGACCCAATGAATAAAAGACAGTGTTTTAAAAGGAAATAGGCTTATTGTAATTGATAATTTTGATATAAGTACGTTCGTAGGCTCGTGAAGACGTTGTTTACGTAAACAAAACTAAGGCACCTACCTATTCGTCGAAAAACGTCATAACATTAATAAAATCAATTATTTACTCACATCATTTTAACTCCACGAATCTCCTCTTGACATTTTTAGGCAAATTTATCGGCACTTGGACTTTTATTTACCTCCACAAACATCTAATTGTTTTGTCAACAAACGAAAACTTACTAAAGTTGTTTGCATGTAATTTATCAATACATGTTGCAATTTCACCACAAACAAAACACTGTAATTTATTTAAATTCATGAAAAAGCCATTATTTATGTAACACTTCCTAAAATAAAGAAATTGTTTACATTGTTTGCACTAAAATAAAAATCGCGCGCGTAAATGACATATAGCCGACTGTGCAGGGTTACCAGACTTTTAAAACCTTTTACCCGTACTAAAACGGTTTAAATCCGTATTTTAATTTGTATAAAAATCGTTTTGTCATAAGAACTATAATAAAACACATAAAAGTTTACTTTACTTAAAAAAAAAATAGGAATAGGCTAAAATATGGTACGAAATCTAACGAAGAAATATATTTTTTAATAAAAATTAGTGTCTAATGTTGTTTAAGTAACATATAAACAGGGAGATTTTAATGAATTTGGCAACATTACCCAACATTCGACGGAGAAGAAAGTATAAAGAATACTTGCTCTCTTTCTGATTTGCTTAAGAACTATGAATCTATAACAGCCAATAAGAGACTCGGAAGTGTAATGCATTAGATTGCAGCATGAATGCAGCCAATATTGATCAAAGTAGGCTTGCCTACTTTGGTCGTCTAATTTGCGAATGTCAAATGTCAGTGTAATACGTATGGAAAAAGTGGATTTCTATTTCGGTCGTATTATTCTAAAGAAGTGTGTGTGTGTATACGAATACGCAAAATATTTTATAGTGTGCGTGGATTTAGTAGGCTGCTCGAGCGACTGCCTACTATTGCGTCATGCTATGAATGGACGATCGTAGGTATATTTTTGTGATGGATACTAAAAGTATTTTATTTGTGCAGTACCTATATTTTGAAGTATAATTATTGTTTTATATTAATTGATATAACGAATTATTTTATTTATTTAGTAAATATAATGTATTGAATTGTTGAATTTATATGAGGTAGGCACTGCCTAATTGCCTATATGGGATGCACGCCACTGGTGTATACGAAATAACACATATAAATTCATTGGAGTTAAATGTACTCGTGTTGAGTGTTAAAACCTACTCAATATTAAGTGGCTTGCTCAACCGAGCGGATGTTGTCGTAAGTTCAGCATAACACCAACTATAACAAAGGATATTGATATGTTTACTATTTTGTTTCAATTGTACTGTATCGCACATGGAATATAGGTAGAATACAATTGAGATCCCGTGGCTTAGGTACATGTAATTGTCTCTACTTGCTACGAGAAAGTTCGTAGTCATCCCAGTTCAAAAATGTTTGTATTTGTACCAATTTCTGGAATAACACTGATGACACAATATAGTTAGTCTCGAATACATATTAGCTCCGTTTAGCTTCTGCGGCAAGATTGAGTAAAAATTATTCTGATACCTTAGCCTTGCATTAATCATTATTTAACAGGTAGCAACCCTACATATGGACTATACGGAGTTCAAATACGCAGTTACGATTAGAGACAGATCACACATGCACAATGCGCCTGCGCCAATTGCCATCCCAATTCCCATTCTGGTCTGTATCGTGGTAATCAATTTGTTTCAATATTTGCACCATATAGTCCCAATCAGTCGTAATAGTTAGCTAGTTGTTAAACAAAACAAAAACCTTTTATTACGCAATGACGTCATGTTCGTCTGCGCGCATTCGAAACATCAAAACAAGTCTCAAACAATTCACCATTTACGTGATGGATTCGCAACGGCAAACGGTAACTTGTATACGTCACAAGAAAAACTATCGCACGCACGCACCCGGCACCCGGCTTACCTTATATAGCCCGGAGTAATAGGGCCAACGATGAAGTAACACCCACTGGCCCCGTAGAAATAAACAAAACGGCTTTATGACTTCATGTAATTAGTATGCGTGCAGGTACTTTGTAATTACTTCAAGCAATTACTATATGTCAATTAAAGTCTATTGAAAAAGGAAATGTTATAAGTCATCATAGTATATTATATTAAGTGTGATAAACCAAAATATTGGTGTAATTTCTGGTTTCAAGCACTGTAACATGTAACATGGTAACTGGTAACATGGTACAATATCAAGCAATGTTTACTCGTACGTAGTACATACACGTGCGGTTGGTGCTACACCAAATCCACGTGTACGCGGCCTAAGTAACGTGGGTGGTCATTACGCAAGTTAGCGCATGTCGCAGCCAGGAGCGCCGATGTGCTTCCGTAGGTACCACAGAGTCAAACATTAATGGAGTGTACATATCCTTATTACTGCATCTTATTCGTGATGCGTGCCAATACAACGTGGATGTTATTAAACATCCATTGGCGTCGATTCACAGTAAATATTTCGCAATACTATTTACCTTATGTTTTTCTGTGTATATTCCTTCCATTAGTGTTTAATCTGGGTTTCAGAGCAAGCAGTTGTGTGTACATGACGTCACACGATCGCTTCGCTCCACGCTGCAAACAACGTTACAAGCTACATAGCTTTAACCTATTTATAGAGGACAAAGTTTGATGAGTGTGTTTTTAGTTGTTTAACTTTAAGGGCGTGGAATGTATGAATGGGATGCGCTCTAAGTATTTCTTCAAGGCTAAGATATATTTATTTATTTTAATACAATAGATGTTTTATTTGACTTTGGTATAAGATCAGCCATTGTTTCTTTTTCTGAAACTCTACAACTGATGACCTGTCGTTAGAATATTGAAAATGGATAAAAACTTAATACCTACCTACACAAATTCAAGTTCACGAGTTCACTGGGGTTCAAAGGTTGCGCCTAAATAAACCTAGAACGACCTAAATAACACCGAGTTTCGTAGCCGAATGGGCTGCAGGTTCGGCCGTCATTTGTCTGACACTTACAAGTCACCGCAACCCTACAGGTCGTTGACCCTGGTGGATGGCGGCTTTAGTTCTCTTACGTCATCCGTCTCGGGGTAGAGTTGTGTTCTACAGATATTTCGTCTGTTTTCTATGGGCGGGATAAGCCGCGAATGAGTGAGCGAACGAGTTTGATTGACGGAACCTATTGATATTATTGATTTACAAGTGTTTACGTGGGAAATAAATGTCTCTTATCAATCTTGTTTTACATTATTTATGTAAAGTGTATTTCTTGTATATTCAGGTAAAGTTAGATTCTATTTTTTATGGAAAACTTACTACTTACTTTACTGTTCAATTAACAGCAGTTAGCCTTCTATTTGAGTTAATTTCAAGCACTTTGAATGTTACTACACTAGTTAAAATCATTCCGAGTACACACGTTAGACTCGTCCGTGAGAATTTGTAATGTTTACACTAAACATAATTACGTGCCCCGTAGAGTTCAAGGCACTTTTATAGGTTGTTTAAAGTCGACAGGGTATCGGCTTGGCACCGAACCCGCTACTACCGTCATGTTTACATTTCACTACGCCTAAGTAAACATCGGCCGCTCTCCGCTCAGCGATGCACTTATACATCGTGTGTGCTGCAGTCAAACCATACAATTAGACTCTTTAGTTAATTACTTCACTGCAGTAGGAAGAGTAACGAGTAACCAATGATTAAAAGTTATTTCCAAGAAGCTGCTTAATTTCTACGTATTCTTAGCTTGCATATTTGTATTATTACGTATGCTATAGATTCGGGATAATTTAATTAAATACTTACATTGACTTTTATTTTGGCTGTTCTTTTGCAAAGACGGAATACAAATGATACGAGAGATCACATAAAAAAATATATATTGCAGGACCAATTATAAATTAGTTAAGCCTAGCATTTAATTTAGTAATTGAGGTCCTGTCACGATGTAAGCTATTTCAAAAACAACCAATTAAGTATCATTGCCGGTGCAATTATTTATAATAAAAAATAATGGACTAACAAAACACATACCCACATTCAAGTGGATATCTTATTGCATCGTTAATAATACGGACTAATGTATAGTCCAGCCATTTTGAATATGTCTAATTTATCGACGCGTCCGCCACAGTACAGCGGCATTTATTATGCATAGGGTTATTTGTGAGCGTTGTCGTAGCTAATGAATACTCACTGTGGATTCTGTACAGCTATTTGTGGCACCTCTATGTCCGTAGTATCCCCTACAAACGACAAAAAAATCGCCGCTGAGTTTTAATATTCAAAAGTACTCTGCATAAAGGACCGTTGTTATTTATGTAGATACAACTAACGTAATCGCATTGATTCACTTCTTTATCGCATTATCTGGCACTTAGTAACCAATCTGCTTAGTGAGCAAATAATAAAAAGCGTCTCTTACATTAAAGAGATTGCTTACTGCTTAAGACAATAATCGCAAGCTCACTTGCTCTTGAAAGCTCTTCCGAATATTGTTTGTATTTATCAAGAGTTGAAAGGGGCAGGTAGTGCTCGGTAGGTCGGTACGTACAGTGGAACACTTTAATATATAGCAGCCTTGGTAGTGGCTGGGCCGACGACAAATGATTACACAAACAGATACATGCAACTCATTAGTATAACCTCCTTTAATCGCGCCCCCATATTTAACGCGATACATTTTTCCGCCATTAAAGTATCGTAAGATTAATTGCGTTTTTAATGAGAATTTATTGTTTGCTCGAACGGTACATAATTGTTAAATCGTATATTTAAGTTAACCGGAGACTATTTACATAATTGGTATTTTTTACGACCGTTTTATGACGTTCCAAACCTTTATTAATGTTTTTGTTTGTTGTTACAGGTTTGGACAACCGGATATCGAACTCAAGAAGTTCAGTGTCGCCGTAAGTATATCATTTTCCATAGTTTGTCTAGTCGCACCTACATTTCAAAGATTACTAACTTTGACCGTATTATTTCATGGCTACAAGGCAAATTATCCTTTATATTAGAAGTACCCAAGCATTTACACCGATTTTTTAATGTTTATTTGTACATTCAAATGTTGTTGTTTCCAGTGATGTGGTGAACAAGGACCTCGGCTCGTCGGAAAGCGATGACGAGGTCGCCAACACACACGCGATAGGACCGTAAGTTTATTATTATTTTTAATAATACCCGTACATTACTGTACGTACCACTGTAAGGTAAGCGCCTCTTCTCATACACAAAAGGAACGAGCACTGATCTTCACGCTAGCTCATGTAAATTACATCATGCACTTTAGTTCCTTGCGATAAGCGTCAGGTTTGAATTGAATATTATCCAGAGTATAAGTATGCAGTGGTGGCTCAGTTGGTTAGAGCAGCGCCACGGATCGGCGAAGGTCGCGGGTTCGAATCCCGCTCGTGTCCATCATTTTTCAAATTTCCTGTATCAATTTAGATTCAAGCTTAGCATGGGCAACATGCTAAAATGGCACCAAAAGTCATATAAGTATGCAAGTTTGAAGTACTGAGGACTACATCATTAATTTAAGTAATAATGACATCATTAGAGCCGTTCTTCTTAATGTGACGTTAATTTGGAGAAATTCACGTCAGAATATAGGAGGTCTGTTCTGGTCTGCTCACTGACGAGGTTGTCAAGGACTATTCGAAGATTAAGGTACTATAGAAATCATACGAAAGTACCTACTTTGAAATATACCTACTTACCTTATTGAATACAATATAATGTTACGTTTGCAGGCCTCTGTCACCCATCGGGTCCGGCAGCCCCAGCTCAGGTAGCTCATCGCCTTCTGAGGACTCCGAATCTGAGTCTTCATCCGCTGAGTCGACAGCACCTGCGCCTGCGCCGACAGCAGCTGCGTCCGTTCCCGCCCCCGCCGCGGCGCCGCCTCCCGCGCAGCGCTCCTCTTGGAGCCTGTCGAATTTTGCGCCGCCCCCCGCGCATCCGCCTGACCAGACCTACGATTCCGGCAAGGATGTCAGACATGCCCTCGCTGATATTAAAGGAAAACCGGTGAGAAAGAAAATAATTCATCTACTACAATTATTTAAAAATAATCTTTAAATCGTTACGAACGCAAATTCTGTAACAAAGAATGAGCTCTCTCCAAAATAGATGAATTGCAGAAACATTGCGTTATTCCCACGCTCACATAAATGAACGGCGGTCAAACAACATGTCAGCTATTCTTCTATAACTTCTCATCCAGCATTTTTTGTGTTTATACGTTACATGCAACTGTATCCCTACTATATTTAGTGATCCCTTCTCAGGTGTCATGTTTAAAGATAAACACTTCTAAGAAACTATGTACTTATACGTTTCTCAGTACTCAAATTCTTGGTAAACAGTAGTTACAATTTAACTCCGAATAAGCTCCACAGTTCATTCTGAGATCGCGTTGAGAACAAACTACTGGTGTTTTGGGTTATGAAGTCGTTCTGCAATTATATCTCCTTGCGTAACCTTGCTCTTGTGTGGTATAACAAGATCTTCTTTGGAATTTGTTAGTTCAGAGGAATTAAATCTATTTGGAACTGAGAAAAGATATTATGTCATCTAAAGTGTTTAATTCGGAGTAAGGTCTTGATTTCATTAGTGAAGGCACCTTAGATATGTATATCTAGCTAAGCAAAAGGTTTCTCCGAGTTAAAGCTAACATGCAAAGTGAAGATGGATACAAAATGGACACCTATTTAGAATTATTTATCGATTTATTACACCGCATAGTTGAAGAACGTGAGGAGGACGTTAGACAGAAATGGATCAAACTAGCTCTACTGAAGTGCAACCTTCGTTGTGGACTGTTAAGCTTCGAGAATAGCATGTGTTACGTACCGTATGAGGACAGGGAGAAGGTTTGGTACGACTTCATCAAGGTCAAGGATGTGCTATGGCAAGCTGTAGGGGCGATGCACGGGAATATTTCCTCAGGAATGCCCGTTATATTTGAGGTTAGCTTGAAATACTTTTCTGTTGAAGACTTATATCATAATCAAGCATTGTAAGCATAACACGTAATGAATCTTTCACGAAGAAAGAAGGCCACATATTGTCTTCGTCATTAACTAGCAATTTGAAACCAGGGAAATAGTTCTGGACTGAAAATTGTAAACTATATTGTTTGTTACAGAGTCCGATCTCGGAGATGTCCGATTCGGATGGGTCGTCACCAACACCCGACGTGGTGCGGCGGAGGCGGTCCATCCCCAACAGGGTGTCCGCCGCGTCCAGCGACGAGGACACGCCTAGGCATACGGTAACATACTCTTGTTGTACACGACTATATTAGGTATACGACTCTGTGCAGCCCTTGGACGTATAAACGTAGCCTAAACGAAGTTGTAGTGTTCACCCGTCGTGCAAGTGAAGACTGGGAGCCCCTATATAATGCTTGAAACCAACATTAATACACACACGAAACGTTTGCTTAATTAACGCATTTTTATCATCTCTAGACGTCTCCACGAGTGGTACCGTCCGCGCCGACGGGGGCGGTGAAGCGCGGCCGGCCTCCCAAGGCGAGGCCGTCGGAGGAGCGGCCCGTGAAGAAGCGGCGCGGCCGGCCGCCCAAGCCGCGCGTGCCCACCCCGCCGCCCAGCGCCGCGCACCTGCAGGCCGCGCCGCCCGCCGCCGACAGCGACGTGGAACCTGACCCGCCGCACCATCACCCTCTGCAAGACACCAAAACGCATATCTTTCGCAAGGTCAGTATCCTGACGATTATGTGACCCTTCCTAAAATCTATTAGAAACGTTTATTAATTGAGTACCGATTTTCTTCTCAGGTCTTTACACCTAAAAAGAGCGACGAGTGCGGTGGTAAGGGAGGTAAGGGCGGCAAGGGAAAGGGTGGGAAGGGGAAGGGTCAGGTGACCATCATCGAGGTCACGGCGCCCGAGGCGGACGAGGAGGAGCGGCGGCACCGCGAACGCTCCGCCGAGCGCCGCAACGAGGAGGCCCTGGCCCGCCTGTCCCCGCCGCGGGAGCCCGAGCCGCGCCGCCGCGAGCCCGAGCGCCTGTCGGCCGAGCGGCCCGAGCGCCTCGAGCGACTCGAGCGGCCCGAGCGACACGACCGGCGCCGCTCCGCAGAACGCCTCGACCGACCCAGCAATGACCGAATACCTATCGAACGACCCCCTAGCGATCGAACGATGGACCGGATACCAGAGCGAACCTCTTACGAGAGAATACCCTCCGATCGAATTGTTAACGATCGGATACCTACCGAACGCACCTCCAATGACCGGATACCGGTCGAACGTCCCGTCGATCGGATATCGACAGAACGGACGTCCACAGACCGAACCGCGTCAGAGCGGTCGTCATCCGCGAGCGATCGCTTGTCAGACGACAGGCTATCGGGGGGACTTTCGTCAGATCGGCTCCCGGACCGGCGGTCGTCAGAACGCCTACCGAGCGATAAAATGTCGATAGATCGGTTATCGGTTGATAGGATGGCCCACGAACGGTTATCAGGGGAAAGGACACATGAGCGGATAGCGGGAGAGAAAATGTCGCACGATCGTCTTCCAGACACGAAGGGTCGATTGTCGGAGGGAAAGATGTCGATAGACAGGCTGGAGAGCAAAGTGTCGATAGACAAGCCAGTGGACCGCGTAGAACGGATCGCGACAGAGCGGTATGTTCGCGCGGAGGCCGACGTCGGATCAGGATTGAAATCCGGCCGCGGCTCGGAACGACTCGAGGAGGCCTCTTCCAATGGTAAGCTTGTAATTTACGTCCTACTTCATGCCTCAAACCGCAAACTGAATTTGGCAGTTTGCCTTTTTTATTGGAAAAAGTTATTCTGTACCGTCCCCCTTAAAGTCTCCTCTCCCCCCAGTGAGCGAGCGGCGTCGCGCGCGCGTGGTGGTGCGCGTGCCCCTGTCGCGCCTGCGCGCCGACACGCTGCGCGCGCTGCAGCGCCCCGCCGGCCGCAGCGCGCCCAAGAGACCGCACACGCCGCATCCCGAACAGGTAAAGTCCCCCCCCCCCCAGTGAGCGAGCGGCGTCGCGCGCGCGTGGTGGTGCGCGTGCCCCTGTCGCGCCTGCGCGCCGACACGCTGCGCGCGCTGCAGCGCCCCGCCGGCCGCAGCGCGCCCAAGAGACCGCACACGCCGCATCCCGAACAGGTAAAGTCTCCCCCCCCCAGTGAGCGAGCGGCATCGCGCGCGCGTGGTGGTGCGCGTGCCCCTGTCGCGCCTGCGCGCCGACACGCTGCGCGCGCTGCAGCGCCCCGCCGGCCGCAGCGCGCCCAAGAGACCGCACACGCCGCATCCCGAACAGGTAAAGTCTCCCCCCCCCCCAGTGAGCGAGCGGCGTCGCGCGCGCGTGGTGGTGCGCGTGCCCCTGTCGCGCCTGCGCGCCGACACGCTGCGCGCGCTGCAGCGCCCCGCCGGCCGCAGCGCGCCCAAGAGACCGCACACGCCGCATCCCGAACAGGTAAAGTCTCCCCCCCCCCAGTGAGCGAGCGGCTTTAAAAATTTAAATTGCGTTTCATTTTGTTTCGTTACAAATCAAACCTTATAGTAATTGGAAATTTATCAGATTTCCAGGGCTAAAATCAAGCATTTTTTGAGTGTTTGCATTATTGTGTCTTCTAATACTGGTTAATTGTTTAGTACTCTTGTTAACAATACGGTGTCGTGCAGGGTGGCGAAGTGGCAGCAACAAACCACGAGCGGACGGAGCCGTACGCGGGGCAGACGCCCATCTACTTCTCGTACTTTGAGAGATTGCCGGCTGACGCGCTCTCTGACGAGGAGAGGGATCACAAGTAAGACTCTTTCTGCTCTCTCTTTCTTAGTCCATGTAATGTCATCATCATCGTCAGGCGGAAGGCGTCCAGTGTTGAACAAAATCCCCACGCTTGGCCAGCGGCTTGAGGATCGCAGTATTGGTGGTGAAGTTACAGAAGTCGCTGCGTCCCATCTTTTCGGTTTTCCTTTAGTCTCCACAGTCTAACGTAACAACAACGAAAGATTTCTCTTTTATAGTTTCATATTCATTTACTTTTTAATGATATTTAGAATACAGATTGCCTAACCTTTATAGATATACGACGTAGGTTACTTTTAATCCTACGACGGTTCGCATTAACCATTAGAGAAGTGAGATAGAACTAATTTAGGCCTCAAACAATAGTATCAGCACCACTACCTGGTGTGTATAGATGTACTAAGTGTTGAGTGCGCGCGCAGGTACTACCTGGAGGAGGCCACGCGCCTGCGCACGGCGGCCGAGCGCTCGCAGGAGCCGCTGCCGCGCGTCATGCTGTACCTGGAGTCCGTGCTGTGCTTCGTGCTCACGGGCCGCGTGCTGGAGCTGGAGCTCGACACCAAGGGCGCCTTCACCATCTACCGCGAGACCATCGAGTACATCAAGAGCATCCACTCCATGCCGCAGCGCTTCCGCGCCTCGCCGCACGACACCTTCAACAAGCTCGACATACTCAGGTATGTCCTCAACACTCTAGAGCTCTCCCGTCCCGGCCCCGCACTTCTACTTCTAACAACGAAAACACACTTGTACTATGGCATGAACGTAACACATTACGTGAACGCAAATTTATTTAGGTAGTATTCATGATAGTTTTATAGGAACGACTCTAGTGCAACTATCGCGTTGCACAAAATTGCAGGAGCACGCAATTTTAAAAGTGGCGATTCGTTTTGCAAGTAGCGCAAGTGTGCGCGCACCAACTAATATCTATTTCTTCTTGTGATCCATGCAACTATCGCACTGCAATTAGTTGCAAGTGTTTTCCATCCCTAAGCTAGTCTAAAGACGATATACGGATGACGGATCCTAATTAAAAAAGTTAACGAAATATCCGTCTCCCAAACATTGACCACCGTGCACCGTGACCGATATTAGTTTAAACTCTGTTTGACTAGCGCCTTATTTTACATGTCTGTTAAATACCAAGGTATTTTTATGAAATGGGTTAAATATTAGGAGATTATTAATTTTTTGTGTTTGTATTATGACTAACCAAGGTTTTGTTGATATAATTTACGCTTTGACCTTTTAAAACGTCAGTTATAGCATATTATACAGCATGTATTTTTTTATAACCAATATTTCCGACGTCTGTTATTAGAACAATATTTTATTAAACTATTAAATTACGAACGTGTACGGGTTGTGGAGATTAACATAAGTATAATGTTTCCAGCCTGCGCGTGCAAGCGTTGCTGTACCTGCGCATGTTCAAGATGTACAACCGGGAAGTGAAGGAGTACAACAAGATCGTGCACGAGTACCAACAGAAGGTACGCGCTGATGTCTGTATCAATGTCTTTTATTTTTATCTTTTATTTGCTATTATTACTTAGAATTTATTCCGTTCACTTTTATTGAGTTTTGCTTTTTAATTACGCTTTTGTGACGACATTTTCTTTAATTCTGGTGACTGTTTTACTAGTTACAATTTTTGATTTTTTTATACTTGTACATTTTTTGAAGTACTATAACCAACAAATAATGAAAAAAGATTCTGTATCATTTTCGAAGATTTTATCAATTTAGTTAAAGAAAAAAAGGCTAGCGAAAACCTAACGTATCCTTCAAGATTTTTTGTTGAATTATTTAATATTAGCATACATATCTCGTTCGCAATATAAAGTATTTATTCCCTTATTTATAAACGAATATAAAAAGGTTTTTAACGAAAATATATCTTGAAGTTATTGCCATCTCTATTCCGTGACATGCAAATGATAGTGACAAGCATGTTACTTATTTGACACAATCAATTAATTGACATACTTTAAAAACGCGATTCCTCCAAAGATTTTGTATGGTAATAGCAAATTATGACGTAACTTTTTTGCAAACTAAATACACTAAAATTATTGATTTCAAATCGACTAAAAATCGAATTTTACAGTTCATTGAAAATTAATCGGGATTTAAGCTAATATCGAGCAACTTTTTTAGACAAGTAGTGTTTTGGCATTATTGGTATATGGCGTCAACTACCCAATTTAATCCATGGGTACATGTGTGCCTATACCTAGTTATAGCACTACGCTAAAACAGAGCGCTAGTGATTCCAGAAATGAGGTTCAATGCTCTTGACCTGAGTAAAAAAGCATAACACCACGCTTATAGGATAATTATAAATAGTGGATGTTGATGTGTGAGGGGCTCATGTGGTCCTGTGGTCATGTGCTGACGTGTGCCCCCGGCAGCCGGCGCTGGCGGAGTCGGTGTCGCCGCTGTCGCCCACGCCGTCGCCCGCGGGCTCGGTGGGCTCGGTGGGCTCGGGCTCCGCGTCGTCCGGCTACTGCTCGCTGGCGCACTCCGTGCCCGCGCACGCGCACCAGGCGCTGCTGCTGCTCAACAAGTACTACGCCTTCCTGTACGTGGCGCACGACCTGTGGGAGCAGGCCGACTCGCTGTGTCGCCTCAGGGCCAACAGAGGTAAGACGACCGCAATATCTTTTTCTGTATAACCAATTTTTCTTGATTGAAATTTCATGCTATTGCTACATGACGGTTGGGTGCAATTATTAAATATTTTGACCTTTTTAAAATAACTTGCTCAAATTTTACACAATAAATTACCATGTATTTTTTCAGCCTATTATCATTTAGCGGGCCCACTAATTGCTCAGTCTCAAAACCATTCGGCTCCGCCAAGATTCCAGTAGTACCTGTAAATAGTTAGATGATTTGATCTTAATTTGACCCGGTGTGTTTCCCGCAGATCTGTTCATCGCGGTGGACCGCAAGTGCGGGCCGCTGTCGCTGTCGTCCACATTCCGCCACCTGGTGCAGTACGTGCGGCACGCCATCTCCCTGCTGAAGAGCGCGCCGCGCGAGTGACGCCGGCCGCCCGCGGAGCCCGCGGAGCCCGCGGAGCCCGCGGAGCCCGCGACCACGTGACTCCGCACACGCGACTCCGCCCACGTGACTCCGCCGCGCACTCATATAGTTACACTTTCATTGAACCGAGACGATCTCTCATCGCCGTTCGATGGAAATAGGCTGCGCGGTCGATCCCTGCGATTCGATGATGTCGCTCGGTGTTCGCATTTATTAGAAGATTGATAAGACGGATGGCGTCTTCTGATACGAGTCTTCGGTGAAACTGGACGGTCTAGTATGACGACAGAGTTACCCGGCGAGGAACTGTCGTTTTGATTTCGGTGTTGATGTATTGGTTCCTCGCGTAGTGCAGTAGTGACTCGCATGAAATACATTTAGATGAAAGCGGTGCAAACCAATAGAACCGACATGCATAACTAAATGAAATCAATAATTTAAAAAGAAAACCAGAAGAAGGTTGGTGTTGTCTGTGATGACGGTAGCTTCCGCGTGACAGTAGCCGACACGTCCCGGTGTCTACACTTCGACCTGATCGCTAACTCAACAGTCTTCGCATTTCGTTTCTTCCCAAATCGATGACCAAAAAGCACGTGTAAAAATTTGTAAGAAAATTGTATATAAGGCATCGTTGCGTAGCAACGGGCGAGCGACGAGTCCGATTTGTTTACTGACTCTGTATTATATAAGTGATAGACTAATCATATCTTAAGTGTTTTTCGTTGTAGTTTTATTTCCCTATCAATGGAAATGTTTTACTGTTGGGAACACATATACGAATTGCTCGTTTCTTAGTGTAATGGGAGTTATACGACAAAAAAAAATATTTTGATCGCATGTGGGCCAATCGAGTATATTATTAATATCTCAACATGTATGGGATCACTTGTAGGTCTTCGCAATAATTTACAGATTATACTTTCGCTGTGTTGATTTACGCGAGTGGAGTACGTGTAATATGATTTATAATTTAGTTAAGATGTATAACTATAGTGCAATGGCGACGCAAAGAAATCACTCGACGACGTGACGGGGCGATAACAAACAAAACACCAATTTATTCAAATATATTGAAGTAATATTTTACTGTCGGCGCTGAGGCAAGGTGTGTCGACCAATCGCTAGACGATTACGGCAGATAAATTAGATAATTATTATTACTTCAATGCAAATTGGTTTGAGTAACACTTAAACCGGTGGAGGGGCGCAACGCGCTATTTTTAATCAAAATTAATGTGAAAATGAAATGACGTGATATTTCATCTACCTCATGAAGCGTTAAGGTCGCTACTTAACATAGAATACCTATCGCAACAGTACTTCCGCACATTAGACTTCCATACGAATGTATAGGACGATGACTCAGTGGCATAGTGTTGTGTGAAACCCAACAAAAGGACAAATATTGGCAATTAGTGTGACCGCTAGAAAAGTTTACAAGTTATCACAGTGAGGCGAATGAATAATTAAAGTCATTGTTGATACCCGCGATGTTAATGCAATTGTATTATGGGATAGCTTATTGTCATAATTGGCTTCCACGATTGTTGGCCCTGATAATATATGGCAAACATTTGTCCGGTCTAACACAGCATATTGACTGCAGCGACTGATTCCTAATAATAGTCAAAGTTCTATACACCACTCTGCAACTTCCAGTATAATTGCATAAAAACAATAAAATTAAAACTTATAAGAGTAAGTAGTAGTTGAGCGCGACACACCTGTACTCAGCACGACACTCAGAACGCAGCGTTTAGCGAACAATATACTCCAGGAAACATGTTCCTATACGTCGTAGATAACTGGATAGTTACAGAACAATGATTGAGCAAAACCCTGTTTATTGTCATGTGTTAATATATTAACATTTTTTCGTATACATATCAAATAATTTGGGGACAAATCAGGTAGTTTCATTATGGATGTAATAATTGGCGTTCTATATAATTTTGTACGCTTAGAAATGATTAAAGTACGCGATCAAGACAGTCATTGGTCTCTGATTATCGCATTGGCATTGCTTGGAGTGACAATAATACTCTGTTAGGAGAGCTAGATTCGTTTATATGTAAAGTCCATACTGCCCTTCGAGCGCGCGATGGAAGATGAATCATTCAACATAAATGTTTCGACCGTGAAACGCACTTCTGAACAAATCGACATAAACATTCGTTTCGTTTAATAATAAAAAAGTTCAAATATATTTTAATGAATACTTTTAAAGAGTACAATAATAATGCTTGACATGAACAGATTTGACTCTGAAACAAAATGTCCGTAACACCAATATATTATCTATTTCTCTCGGTTGTTTATCAAATTTATGTTGTGATTGTATATACATAATATTATTATATTATACATTTTGTAATGAATATACATGTTAGTGCCAGATAGGTTTTTGTATGAACGTTTATAGTATGTGAGGAGAGGACAGGCGCCGCGGCACACGTTGTTAATAGGGAGCGACAAGAGATGCCTTGTACATAGTATATTGTAAGAAATGTGTAGTTTTCACTCTATATTTTAATTTATATAATGTAAACTATATTTATAGCTAAGCGGACAAGGAGAAATTAACATAATAATGTTTGTATAATGGTGCGTGTTTCGGATGTGTAAGTGTCGAGGCCTGGCGCGACAGAGACCCCGGGATCCCGGTTGACATAAGACACGATTTGTTTATTTTTTAATGAAGTGGATATTGTAAATGTTTGTAGATGAGCTTGCAGCGTTCAGTTATTAGTATATAGTTTAGGTGTTACGCGTTCGGTCCCTGAAGCAATCTCTCGCGGTACCGTTATTTACCCTACGCTAGTTACCCGCTGTTAGAGGACGCACGAGCCAGCGCATACCTTCTCTACTTAATATGTTTACTGTGAATCTGTACGTTCGGCCGCCGCCCTCGCCCCGCCGTGTGACCCCCCCACCCCCCACCCCCCCGGAGGTCCGCATAGCAATAACACAAACACACGACCACCGGACCACCGGCCGGGGCGGTGCACCTGGACGCCTCACAGTGCTGTCGGACCTGTTGAACTAAGTAAATACATCACATCAATAGTGCCGGGATAATTCTAATTAGTGATAGTTATAAATTAGTAGTGTAGTTATAATGATTGTACACATACCCGTCAGATATTAGGTTAATGTGAATACAAAGACGCTCGCATTACTTTTGTATGTGTTGAACGTTAAGAAGAAACAAGTTGATAACGATGCAAGTGGACAGCGCTGTAACATGTGGAACACGGCGGTGCGCGACGCGGACGTAAAGTAAGGTCTGGAGATGAACGTCACACTTACACACACATATATATCTTGAAACTCGTAAATAGAGTGGAGTCCCGAACGTATAGATTTATTATTTAACGTTAAGTTATTATTTGTTTGTGTTGAGACGACAATAATTAGCAACATTTGACATTATCACAAACCATCGGTACTTACTATCCGCACAAATGTTTTATTATACATTTTAGTTGATTTTATTTTATTTTATTTATTGTGGCATTGTATTACTTTTAATTTTATTGCACATGAAGCGAAGTTTACTTAAATTGTACATGTTATTGCGAGGCCATTATTTTATTAAAGATCTGGCAGTTTCGGGTGTTGCAAACATTTGGCGTACGTTATTGTATTTTGAACAGTTTTAAATGACAAACTAAATATTATTTATTTATTATTTTTTAAATCAATTATCAATAATTGCATCTCGTTTGGAAACTCGCGTATATGTACTTGGTTTTTGTTATCGTTCTTAGTTCATAGTCAGTTATAAGACATGATATTTTTTTGTTTTGTTGCTTATTTTTTGTGAATGTGCTATTATTTGGCTTTATTATTAAAAGTATCACAAAATTACCATTGACATAGAACTGTGATTGATGACATACTTACAAATCCATAAATGAAATCGATTGTGCAAATATTATAATTATAATACTTAATGGACCCTTCCAATGTTTAATTGAAGTTATCCAAAATCTGATTTTAATTTTAATGAGTGCAGGCTTACTGCTCTACCTATTTAAAGTAATATTTAAGTCTATTATTTATCGCGCTTATCTTCCAAAATGTCCTTCATCACTGCATGTCCATAATAATGGATTACTTAATTAAATTAATTATTTCCTCGCACTTGAGTAGTACGATAGTGACCATCTAAATCTCAAATGAATGAGCCCTAAAATTGAAACCAAATTAATTGACAATTATTTGCTAAGTTGATGAACAAGTGAGCGCTGGTTAGAAAGCATTAGACGATTGTTTTAGGAAATTGTAAAATACTGTTTTCTTTTTTTAATAGCATCTTGTGTTGATAGCATGTATAATTTGTTTTTTTATTCGCGTTAAGAATTATGTATAAATTTGTTTTCCTCTAATTTTATTATTTGTGTAACTATACCTTATGTTATTGATAATAGAATACATTAATTTTTATGTATGGATTTATATTTGTTTCTTTATTTACCTTTTCCTTTTGTTTCGCACGGGAGGTGTGCGGCTGGCAGACATTAGAGATAGTCAATTCAGATGATTCAAGTATAGTGATAATGTGTGGAAGGAAGTTTGTGTCGCTGCGAGGTTGGCTCGCGTGTTTATAACATACGGACGCTTTAATTAAGTGATAGTGTAATACTAAATGCCTTTCGTCAATTTTGCCATTTGGAATAGCCACTAACCGCAGCTCGCGAGTGGCTCACAAGCTATCGTCGCAATAAATATCGTTTAGCACAGATGTGATCGTCAGTAATGCCTTATAGCAGTGTCTTGTTCAGCTGCCCATTTTAGAGTAATTTTGAAAGCACTGCAACATAGTTACTGCGGATTCAGTACTGTAATTTGAGTTAGAGTCAATCAATGAGAGATGGAAGGAACGCTGACATTTAGTATAGAAGTAGAATAGTGCTTTGTTGAACTGTAAGTAAGTAGGATACACTGTAACACTATGTACCTGTACAAAACACCAATTGAAACAAATACCTACTTATTACAGAGATATATATATTTAAATACATAATAGCTTATTTCTGTTTTACTTTCACAAGATTTTAATACAACGATCAGTCATCCGTTAACTGTTGATATGCATTTAATAATAAGATCTTTATATTGGTGTTAGAATAGGTTAAAGATACAAAAGTACAACGGTATGTAGTTACTGAGACAAAACAAAAGCAATAATACTTGTAGACAGTAAACTGGAAGTGGCTTCCAGACCCTAAGAGTAGTACCAATTACTAAAGCGTCAGGGGAAGAGACAAACGATCGGAGTTATAAAGGAATGTCAAAATGTTATGTAAACTGCCTACGCCTATCAATATGTACTGAATCCACAGTATAACAAACACCAGAATTAAAAGATTGTATCAATTAATAAAGCTCGTATGTAATAGTAGTAGTCTGTGTGTCATTAGATTCGTGTTGGACCGCTGCAAGCTCCCTCGCCGCGGGCCGCTCGCCCGGCCGCTCGCCTCCCGCGGCGGCCGTGTGTAGCGACCCAACGCCACGCGCTTTGTATACGATAGATAATAATAGTTTTGCGATAAATGTGTTTACGCAGCGATTTATATAATGATAAATTAGATACCTATTCATAGATCATTCACTTGCACCTATATTTATAGTTGAAGATTTAAACCAAGTAGTTATAGGATTGCTTGGGGTGCTGGTCTCATTTAAAGTACTACCTACCCACGTATCTAGTAGAGTCGCAGGTTCTCACTATAATTTGTCAGATAATGTATTGATACTGTAATTACTTGCATGGGCACAGCACCTCGGGTTTACTAAGGCAGCATTCACAGGTCGCAAACTGTCGTACGATGAATAAATTGGTAATTGGAATGTCTCCCACGGTGTATGTCGATAAGAATTGTTTTTACACAAGTCGGTAGGATATTATTCTCTTCTTTTCCGGTTAATATTTGAATTTTAACTTCTTGTGAAGTCCAGTTATTTTGACCTAAGAGCCCCCTAAGATGACCCACTGACCTACTTGTAATTTCATCAGAGCACATACAGTTAAATATGAAAAGATACAGGTTACAGTATACATTTAGCGAATTCACAATCCCTTTTATCGTTGTTTCATTGAATTGAAACATTAGATGATAAAAATATTTTGAATTTCGTTGTACCTATATCTTTTCATGCAACCGTAAGTTATTAAAGTTTTTCTTTAGGTATTTTATTTTGGACTCGGTATAAATTATGGGTAGTATCATATTTGCTAGATAGATACCTTAACTGCAGCATCTAGGTACCTATAACTTCACCATTTATGTATTTTTCTTTTGAATAAGTGTTTTTTTTTCATCGAAAACAACTTACTCTAAAGAAAAAAATTAATTCAATTTTATTTAATACTACCGACTTGTTCTTAGTGGTGCCGTATTTATTATCAACGAGCTTCGTTAACTCATTTACTTAGTCAAATATTTATAGTTATGCCTAATAGATCACGTTATTGAACTGTTATATCTTTGCTATACTTAATTCAAGTTTAATAAAACCTTTCATTTCCTATACCAACGAAGTCGTACCTATAGATCCTATAACAATAAGGTGATATGATAACACTACAACAAATGCCAGCAACTTATACACCAAGTAATTTAATTGTAGGTTATCAGTAAGCAAATCATTTAAATAGCTAACGTATATTCTAAATACTACACAATTCTAAAATGAATGTCGTATAATATAGTCAATGAACTTGTACACGCACATTGATATTTTTGCAGCGTTTTTGATATGCGCCAGTGCACATGCGTGGCTAGACGTGTCACGTGACGTTCGAGTCGCTAACGTGTTGCGTCAACACCACGCCGCGTGTGTACGCGACCACCACAGCCTTCGGTGTGAGAAGGGAATTTAATTCGTTTATTTTTAGAGTTAAAAAAAGTTCAAATGGGAAATTTAAATTGTGCCTTAGTGATAAATCGTTTAGCCTCCAATTTCGTTTGGAATCTCTCGAACTTGGGACGCGGTTTAGAGATGTGTATCGTTGTTTTCATCGGTGTCGATTTGAAGTGTTAACTTCGCAGTATTTCTGGTATTCACTGCACTGTACACTAAACGCACTAATTGTAAAGAGATTATACAGTGGTTTCACTGAGAACCCCTTCTGAGTTATAGTTGAACTAAATTAATGCAATAATATTTTCGTTTTATTTGATGTTGTGATTGATTATATTTACAATTATATTATTATATAGAGCGGTATGTATATGTCGTAGCAATAACTTTAAGTGTGGCAATAAGGTCTAGTGCATTTGCTTTTGTGTCTCTCGAGTAAATAAATCAAACGATGTATATGTATAGAATCCCCAGTTCCGACTAGTTGACCTGACGCTGTACACTGCTTACACCATCATGTACGTACAATAAGTTCAAATTCTTGACGTTTTAAAAGTATATTTATATTTTATAATATCAAGTGGAAGTAATTAGTTACGTAGTGAATCGAGATGTATCGAGTATTGTGTGTTTGATCAATGTTGCGTTATGTCCGGGTGGCGCCACCTGGCGGGTGCTTGCCCGACACTCCACATAACTCTATCTACTTCGTACAAGTCTATCGCTTCACACCGCACGTTTCCTCTCACTTCCCACTTTCCTCCTATCTCTTGCGTTACTCTACACGTCCGAGACAAATTATTTAGCGTAAGTCGAAGTGCCAAGAGTTGCGAATCCTTTCCTAAGTGCAATTCCTTCTCAATTACTCTGTACCTATGTATCTATGTCTGGTAGTTTCACGCGCACGCTGTGGGTGTCCACACTCCGCTGTGTCGTCTCGCTTAGCTAAAGTTATCTACTACGGGATACTTTTAATTATAAACACCAATATTTATAATAATAAAATTCTGTTCTAAGTATCCTAGCTTTAGCATGATTGTATGTGTCTACAAACTGTTAAACTTGTCTGTTATGTTTGTATCGTTTCTCTTCCTCCTCACTTCTTTCATTATTGAAAGTGTCTCGAAAGTCAATGTGAGAAAATAATAGTGTATAAATTAACGAAATCCCATAACGTTTAACTTAATGATAATAGCTGCTAATGTTAATTATATTCTAAATTATGTTTTGTAGTGGATGTTTTTATTCTCGATATGATAGCGTAAAGTACGGAGGTGGTCTTCGTATGTTTAACAAATATTAGAGCAAATGTAAGTGGCGACCTCTCGCGACGGATTTGCTGTAAATATGGTGACGTTGACGTGAATCCGTCGAGTAAGGTCGAAGCTCGCGCGCCTCGCCCGCGCCCCGCGAGTGGGGAGGGGTGGGGGGCGAGCTGACGACGTCGGGCCTTCGCTGTACCACACATAGCGGCACGAGCCGATGTTACGTACATTTGTAACAAGTAGAACGCGTGTATTATAATAAGGGACAAACAAATTATAGTATAAAATTGTTTACCAGACGCCCCGTATCGGGTGTTAGACGAAAATATTATTTTTCTTAGATCACATTATATTGTAATAAAATGGTATAGAAGTACGTGTGTGGCGGTGCGGCGGGGGCGAGCGATGCGCGCGCACGGTCGGATTAAAAAATGATATTTTTTTACGAGCGCGGCAACACGCTGGCGCCGGCCGCATCGCGCATGCGCGTATTTGTTATGTTTAAGAGGAAATATCTATTGTCTATTCCAAGGGTTGAATAACTACCAACACTTTTTTATATTACAATAATTATAGAAATTATTATTGAACCTGTTGTTTTCTTCACTATCCTGTTTCCATAGTATATGACTTTAATACTTGTCATTAATATAGTTACCAATTATTTCTAGGTAGTAGGGCAACATTACAGAGTAAAAATAAAACTAAAAAGTAATAGTTAACAGAGTTTATTAAACTTGGTTCCGTACATGCTTCTTCTTTTTCTTCTTCTTCTGTGAGTGCGCTTCTATGAGGTCGTCGATCTCCTTGCTGTCGTCACCCAGACGCTTCTCGCCACTGAGAACATGGTAATTACAATTTTTATGGTATTTAATACGAACAGCCTCGCTTGTCTAGTGCTTGCTAAGCGCCACTGCAAAACATGAGGTTCTGTGTTCAAACAGTTCTGAAGTTTTCGCTTTACGCATTAAAATACACAAATAATTTATTTTAAATTCGATAAAAATAGTCAAAATGTGTGTTTACCTCTTGACGGACACGAGTTGTTTCTGCTTGGTGTTGGCGAGCGCCTGTCCCCAGTCCAGGTCGCTTCCCTTGATGCGGTACTGTGCCAGATCCTCGCCCATCAGACGGGACAGCTCCTTGCGTTGTTTGCGTTCCAACTCCTGAAAATCAATAACAATGCATGGCATTATCAATCTTATTTTCAACCGACTTCAAAAAAAAGGAGGAGGTTCTCAATTCGTCGGGATCTTTTTTTTTGTGTAATTTTTGTATTACTTATATTTTAATAAGTTAATATGGCAACTCAGAGAAAGCCTTTGCCAATGGCTAAGATATTTTTTTTATTACTTTTAACATCAAAATAGCTTCACAAAATTATTAAAAGGTTGCCACGTATAAAACAACATATTTATACTATATACAAAAATAATATTATATGAAAAAAAAATACACAAAAAACCAGCTTTAAGCTAATTTTAGGATTAATTGTCAGCTATAAAACTCTTAATTAGATTTCAAAGCTTAGATAGTGTTGTTTATGTTGGTTGACTTATTTATTTATACTTGTGGCACATTTTTGCACAAAAGCAGACATACTATCGGTTTAGTATTCACCCACAATTTGTAGGCTGAGATTGTATTGGTAAATGTGTCGACCTAAATGTATTGCTTATTTTTTTTCCGACTTAACACTGACGAAATGCTCTGGTAAATTAAAATTGAAAATTCGATTTAACCGTCAATTTTTCACCTGTTTTGTTATAACTACTGATTTTTATTAATATTGTTGAGCATTGGAATATAAGTAATCACCCAGTAAGACCAGTATACTTGGTCACACTATGTTTGTGGAACATGAAGTTTTTCCTTCCAATTCTTAAACACTGACCACTAATAGGGCCACGGAATTTGTTTCTACTGGTATTTGTTTTTCTGATATTGACCTTGAACGCTCAAATTGCAATCAGATGTATAAAGAAACAGAAATATTAAATGTATTGCCGAAATTATTAATTTTTTTGGACAATAAATTCATATAAATTACACCTTGGTGCACTAGGTATGTCTAAACCGAAGCAAAAAAATGATTTATTAATTTCCCTTTACGTACGAACGTATTTAAGAAAACTATATTATGTAACTCAGACCCTTCATTTGATGGAGTTTGGGTACTATCTATTAGTACGATATAGTCGGTACACCGCTATAAGATAAGAAATAATAAAACACCCAAAACTATAAAACAAAATAGTCGGATCATTTATTTCCATGCCACCATACTATTGCCAACATAACAACAGCGACGAACATTACCTTAGCAGCCTTTGAAAGTTCGTCCTGTAGACTTTGTTTCACGGGTCCCATGGTAACATCCTCTGTGTTTTTATCCTCTATGCCGATTTCTTTGGCCACAGTATCTTCTAGAACAGCGTTTAAAGAGTTATTGATCTTCTTGCAGGCTTCGTAGAACTTGGCAAGTATCTGAGAGCCTGGCAGGCCTAGTTCGGACGCTATGTCGTCCACGTCTTTCATTTGGAAGCCCATCGCAATGAACAGTACCTAGGAAGAAAATTAGATTAAGATACGAGGAGGATTTTACCTAGGGATAATAATGGGTGTGGATGGTGTAAGATAAAACTACTTAAAGTAGTTTTATAAAGAGGTAAGATTTGTTTCTTTGTATGTTAGAGGTAATCTACTAAACAATCCATCTAGTTTTGAAGTGTTTTTTACTAAAATCTGGAATGGACCTTCAGGTGTGAAATAGGATTTCTTTTTAAATCGCCACTAGGAATTTCTCCTGTATCGTGGTTGCGTGAAATATCACATACACATCTTAACGCAGCAGTCTAATCGCTTAGCCACTGCGCCAATCAGGTCGTAAAAGTTTGAACCCGGAAAAGACCGCAAATTTTTGCCACGCCCCTGAAGTCGCGTGCGGAAGTTCCTCTGTGTATAATATTATGAACTTCTCGTCAAGTAAGAAAAATTCCGAGTGAAAAGAATTGTGTTCGTACTCGGATATAGTCGCTTCATATGTTCCTGGGCTATTGTGGTTTATAATCAGGTCATATTTTTTATTGTGGAATCATTAAAGGTACTTTCTTATACGTAACACTTAGGAATAGATTGGAATTCAATAAAATTAGTTAACGGTCAGCGTTCTTTTTACTTGACGGGAACTATAACGGTGTGTCACGTGGCGCGCGAGGGTCTCCCTGTTCGTTATGTAGTGTGAAGCATATGTGGGATGTTCCTACTTGTTGTACGGCGTCCAGCTTGACGGAGGTGCTGGTGTGGAACACGAGGTGCGCGAGCGGCGCCAGCAGGTCCACGACCAGGCGGTAGTCGGCCTGCTGCCGGCAGTACGCCTCCAGCCGGGACAGGTCGTGGCCCGACAGCTGCTGCTCGATCAGCTGCTTCGTTAGTACTGAAATATACTCTCATTTGTACTACATGCGTACTTTCATACAAATTTGTATGTAATTCGTATGGGGGTTGTATGAGGTTTGTAAGTAATTTGGATGGGGGTTTAAAGTAATTTGGATGGCATTTGTATTAAATTTGGATGGTATTTTTATGAAATATGTATGGACTTGAATGATATGTGAGTTTGTAAAAAAGTGTTAAGTACTACTTGAATTTTCCATTAGGTAATTGTCAAAGGCAACAAAATAACAGAGGTTCGGAGGAAGTAAGTCTCACCGGGTTTGTGCACGGCGACGTGGTCGTTGAGGAGCGTGGAGAGCGCGAGCGCGGCGGGCACAGTGCGCAGGCGCGGCAGCAGGCGGGCCAGCCGGCGCCGGAAGTCCCGGCTGTAGGCCGCCAGCCACGCGCCGCCCCGCAGCGCCCGCAGCAGGATGCACGAGTGCTCGCCCGTCAACTCGTTCGTCTTCTGACTGCAAACAAACATCTATGTATAGCCGGAACACTTTATAGACTACGACGTGTGCCCCACGATTTCACCCGCGTTAAATTCCAATCATGATTCTTATGATACGTGGCGCCATCTAGCGGCCTAACACAATATCTTTCTTTACCTCGCGACCAGTACATTTTGTCTGAATGAAAGGCACCCGATGTCCTTTTGTATACTCCTAAACGTATATACAAAGATTCATGATTATCGGTTTAGTGGTTTCAGAGTGAAACGGTGAAGGAAAACATCGTGAGGAAACCGGTACACCTAAGAGATTTTTCAACGGTGTGTAAAGCCATGTCAGAGGCCTACAGGCGGTTAAACTCTGACACCAGGTTGTTCATCAACCACACGATAAGAAGAAGAAGCGTAAAACGGTAACAAACAAGAACAACGAGATAGTCTTTACTTATCCTTACTCCTTTTAACCCGGCCTCGTTTATCTAAAGGACGCCAAGCAAGACTGCTAAACATGAGGTTATGTGTTTAAATCCCGGATCAGACAAGGTGCGACTAAGTTTTCCTTTAAGTAATTTCAGTAACAGCAATGGAGTTTGGATAAACATATAACAACGAATACTCATCCCAAACTTAAGTACTGTTTCTTAATTGGTAAAGGAAATTTTAATAATGATGGGCACGATACGACGGTGGTCGTGGATTTATGTCTCGCTCGTGTCTATCATTATTTTTAAATTGCCTTTGTTAATTTAGATTTAAGCTTAGCATGGGCAACATGCTAAAATGACATCAAAAGTCATTTGTGTACTGTTTGTTAAATTTTGTATTAACGTTGTGCCTTCGAATAAAAACAAATATTACCTGAGGTAGACTGGCACATATTTCTGCGACTTCCAGAACTTGAGCAGGTCCTCCGTGAGGCCGAAGCTGGTGCCCAGGTAGTCCAGGTGCTCGGCTCTCACTTCTGTTAGACGTTTCAGTAGCGTCGGCGGCTTAGCTCTGGAATCAAACAGTTATATTCTTACGAGTTGCTGGCCTCGCTGGTCTGGTGGCTGCTAAACACGAGGTTCTGAGTTCGAGTCCCGGGTCGGGTAAAGTGAAACTGGGTTTTTATATTAGGTACTTCTCATTAGTAGCACGGAGTATGAATTAGATTCCGCTGATAGCAATAGTACCTTAAACATAACTGGCGAAGCTGTAATCTTAGATATTAAATAAATAATTGAATTATTTGTAAATAGTTTACATTACACACATTAAATAAATAATAAATAATTATAAATAAATACAACATTTGTATACAATTAGGATAAAATAAATACACAGCATAAGTTTATTGTGGGAGACTGGTGCCTGAACTAGGCGTTAGCCTGTATTACAGGTCACCAGGCCTCCATCTCAGACATAACAGTTATTTTGCTGCAGATCAACAACATTATCTATAAATAGTATATATTTATACATATGGTATATTAATTTATACATTTTGCCATTGACACGATAAGAAGAAATAAATGTAATCCCTTAACCCCCCTCCCTGTCCTGACCTGGGCACGATGTCCTCGGTGTGCAGCGTGTGCTTGCCGTGGGCGCTGGTGACGTCATCGTCCTCGTCGTCCTCGTCGAGGCAGGGCACCTCGCCCGAGTAGTACGCGGCCAGCTGCTGCAGCGCGCGCTTGCCGTATCCCATCTGTCGGTTTGTGGCAAAGTTTATAATGTAAAAAAATTTGATACATATCTAAAAATATGTAAAAAATGATGCATCCCTGGTGGGGATCGAACCCACGACCTTTGGATTAGAAGTCCAACGCGCTATCCTCTGCGCCACAGAGACTGTGGTATCATTGATACTTATAGCGGTCCTCAAGTGGTCTATCGTTAGTGACAACACATTATAATGAGAACAATAGTATGTTTGTACGCCTTTACGAATTAAATGATTTTTATTTTGCAAATAGGTTCAAAACACTTTTACACGTCATTCATTTTTTTAAACTATATAGCTTCGGCATTGCCTGATTGACTGCCTCTGAGAAGAAATGCCATAACAAACTCAGGGGTCAAGGTCTCTTTTGAAGTCCAGACAAGTACAATAAATTAATGCGAGAACAATGTAGGTAGTCGTACTTTCATTTATTTAAAAGCTGTTATTTGGATATTCCAAACAGACACTTCAAATTTTTTTGTATTGTAGATATAGATAATATTATTTGTTCAGCAGTTTTGAACAGTGTCGTAACAGACATACAAACATCCTATTGTTCTCATTATAATGTGTTGTTTCTAACGATAGACCACTTGAGGACCGCTATAAGTATCAATGATACCACAGTCTCTGTGGCGCAGAGGATAGCGCGTTGGACTTCTAATCCAAAGGTCGTGGGTTCGATCCCCACCAGGGATGCATTATTTTTTACATATATTTAGATATGTATCAAAATTTGTTGTTTTTATGACAGTTTCTTAATAATAATTTTAAATAAATAAATAAAAGTTCCTTCAAAATTGGTCCAGTCGTTTCGGAGATAACTTGGAACAAACACACAGACTGACAAAAAAAAATATTTTTGGTATTTGTATCGTATCTTCTTTTATGAGCATTTAGTGAAAAGCCGTTATTTTGATATTACAAACAGACACTCAATATTATTTATGTGTATACATATTATGTGTTCAGCAGTTTTGACCTGTGTCGTAACAAACATACACAAATCCTATTGTTCTCATTATAATGTGTTGTTTCTAACGATAGACCACTTGAGGACCGCTATAAGTATCAATCATACCACAGTCTCTGTGGCGCAGAGGATAGCGCGTTGGACTTCTAATCCAAAGGTCGTGGGTTCGATCCCCACCAGGGATGTATAATTTTTGCATGTTTTTGTAACATTAGTAAACACGATAAAGATTTTACTATAATTAATTTAGTTAGGCTCGCGACTCTGCCGCGTAACCAGCTAATGAATAAAGGCTCCGATCGAGTTCGAAACTAGTCGGGAATTTCCGAATACACACGTGAGTATAACCGGAATGTATAGTAAATAATACATAATATGGATAAAGATTGTAGTGAGATATACATACCCTCTGATAAGACGGATGGGTGGCTATCCTCACGATGCGCGCGCCGCACAGTTTGGGGAAGTCTTTGTCTCCGAACTGCTCGCAAATGTTCCAGGGGATCAGGTCGCCGGCCGCCTTGCGCCCGCGGCCCAAACTGTCCCGGACAGACCTGAATACGGAACATTTTATAAATTTGTTTTTTTTGTTAGTTTGATTGCCAACAGATAGTATCAGGCGAGAGGTCCAAATGTGCGCTTGCTCAGGCAACTAAAATTGGGCAATTCTTGGCAATTTTATACAATTTTTGTATTGCCGTACATTGCTAGGTGTTTCCAAGACATTATTTTTGACGTAAACTGTGTAATTTGCCTGTTTGAGCGTACCTTTATGGAGCTGAAGACGATTAAAACTAAAGGCAAATTGGAATCTGACAGTTTTAGATTTAGATTTACCCTTCCGGAGTTTTAACTTGTGAACATATGTATGTACTTACTTCTCAGATATATTGCCCTCCAGACACATTTGTATAACGCACAGTATTTCTGGCATTGACGTGCTATTGGGTGGCGTTGGAGCTAGGAGCACAAACAGGCAATGCGCAGGCGCATCCGCTAACAGCTGGAGGTCGTTCGGACTGTTCTGTTAAAGTATTATCATGGTTCCATTACTTTATTTCGTAGATCATATAAGAATTCCACAATTACATTTTAAAGTAGAGTTTTCGAATTTTTATTGTGTCACAAATGTGTAAGTATGCTAATCTAAAGGCCTGTTTCGCCATCGACAAGAAAAGCGTCAAGTAAACTAACCGCCACTTAAAGTTACCCGTAACTATTCATACGAATTTCACAATATCTGAGTAGCATTAATCAGGGGATAAACTGGCCTGTAAGAGACGCTAGAAGATATTCTCAACTTTTACTCGCCGATTAGCGTTAATCAAGAAGTAACTATTCAACACTTGTAGATGGTGAAACAGGCCATAAGTCTAAGTATGACCGTTACCTGTAATGTATGTGTTAGAATGAATAACAAAATGTGAACAGTAGCGCCATCTATGATCTCTCTGTTGTAATAATTGTCTTTGAATAAAACTGTCAGTCGTTGTCCATCCATAATGTGTTTCATTATAGGTTATGGGCCCAGCATGCTTCCACTTCCAATTAAAATACAAACACAACAATTGCATTGGACGCTGCATGTACTTAGTTCCTATGTTAACTGATTGATGGAAAGGCGTTAAATATTAAAATCTGTTTAAGAAGTGTAACAAACCTTATAGTGACTGGCAACATATATAGCGACCAATCTATGTAAGAATGCTTCAGCGGCTTTGTGGTAACAGAAGAGCGCGTCCCTGTTGACCCGGTAGAGGTCACAGGCGGCGGGAGGCGGCGCGCCTGCGCCTGCGCACGGGGGCGGGGCCTCCAGGCACAGCAGAGAGTTCAGCCACGCCTCTATCGGATCGCCCGAGCGGTAACGGATCGGCTCTTCTAGTTTTATCTGGAAAATACACCGGAAATTTATACGTGAAATACAGGTTCTGACTGAGAATTCACTCTCGTAGATTATTTATTTAAGAATCACCAATTATTATGTTCCTATTGGCATTGGCATGTTTAAGTAAGAGCCGAAGGCTCGATTGGCGCAGTAGCTAAGCGATTGGACTGCTTCGCTAGGGTTGCAGGTTTGATTTCTGTGATTGTCTGAGTGCGTCTGTGTGATGCGCTTCGATAGTCTGAGTGTTTGTTTACTTGCTATTTCATAATTGTGAAACGCATCCACGACACAGGAGAAATTCCTAGTGTGGGGCGACGGTTCTATAAAAAAAAAGATACTCACAGGCGGCGGCGCGTCGTGTTGCGTCTGCAGCTGCGCGAACAGCTTGAGCGCGAGCGCGCGGCCCGTGCCCTCGTAGCCGGCCACGGTGGAGGCCAGCAGCGCGAGCGGCGCGCGCCGGGCCGCCGCCGCCACGTGCGCCAGCGGGATGGCGGCCGCCTCGTCCACCAGCACCACGTCCGCGCCCGCCAGCAGCGAGTGGTCGTCCGGGGTTATGTACTGCGGCACACACGATCACAGGTGCCGTTGAGCAAACCTCCGTTTTCCTAGGATAGCGATGCGGTGAATGACGTCACTAGAACATTGTCTTTGCTAAAACGTTCTAGTGACGTCATTCCGCTATATGTCGGCAACGCTATCCTAAGAAACCGGAGCTTAAGTACACCTACATTACGCTGCCAATTCGCTTTCGCCGGGATGCTCATATATTATCGTTTCTTTATAATATCTTGTTCAATCCTGCTGCCCCCTCTTATCTCAAAGAACGTTTTAAGTTCCTTCATGACACACCTACTAGACAATTGCGATCATCGGAGAATTTGAGGCTGGAGATGCCTTCGCACTCCACAAAGTTTCTGGATAAATCCTTTGTAGTACTGGCCGTACGTTTGTGGAATGCGTTGCCTTTAGCTATAAGACAAGCACAAACGATAGCTTCTTTTAGGACATTAGTAAAGAATCATTTCTTATCTAATTAAACTAATTTCTTAATGGTTACTGTATTTTTATGTAGTTCTATCAAAAGCGTATTATACATTACATTATTATTTATGTATGTTTTATATATATGTATCTTGTTTAGACTCTCATCTTTAAATTATTTCATATCTATTTTATTGTAATCTACGTACTGCTGTACACCACTGACTATCCTTACAATTTTATACATTTTGTCCTTCCAAAGGTTGCCTGGTAGATATCGCTTTAAGCGATAAGGCCGCCATTGTACCCACTGCATTAACGATAATGTAATAAATTAAGTTTATGACATGTATTTTATGGTGTACAATAAAGCATATTCTATCTATCTATTTATTACGCCAGTTATGTCCCATGCAATAAGGGACGAGCCTATTATCATCAACCGGGCACAATCCAGACGCAGAGTGCTGCTATCGCGGAAAAATCCAATAAAACTTTGCTCGACTCGGGAATTGAACCGTAGGCCTTATGCATTAGATGCAATTTAGCCCGTGACTTCGTCTGCGTGGAAATAAAAATCGTGTCCTTTCCTGGATTGAAGTTTATTTGGGAATTATAGAGCTGGAGACGCGGCAAAATCACGAAACGAAACTTAACTCTCCTTTTTCACACAAAAATAAACAACAGTGATAGCAGAATGGTATGACCGTTGGACGAGGTTGCAAGTACAAAGCCCGACACGCCCTAATGTCTTTTCGTATTCGTTTGTGCGTACTCGTAATCAGTTGCTAAAAACGGTGAAGGAAAACATCGTGAAGAAACCGACACACCTGAGAGATTTTTCAACGGTGTGTAAAGCCATGTCAGAGGCCTACAGGCGGTTTAAACTCTGACACCAGGTTGTTCATCAACCAAACGATAGGAAGAAGAAGAAAAAATTATGACCTAAATCTAACCTGTACAGTCTGCCTCGAATTCCTTGAAATATTGACCCTCACGATCGCCTTCTTGAAGTCCGGATTAGTGGACCTGACGATGTTGTAATCTATGTGCTCCTGGTACAAGCAGGCGTCGAGGCCTTTGAGGAGGAACTCG
Organism: Abrostola tripartita; assembly: GCA_905340225.1. NCBI lineage: Eukaryota > Metazoa > Arthropoda > Insecta > Lepidoptera > Noctuidae > Abrostola > Abrostola tripartita. Next base: position 7,361,593 of record HG996504.1, read on the forward strand.
AACAGCGTGATCAAGTTCTCCGGATGTGGGGACGTGACGTAGATGTTGACGTAGCCGAGGGCCACCGCCGCGGCCACGGACAGGCCGAGGCAGGCCGACTTGCCGCGCCCGCGGGACGCTGTCAGGCAGTGCGGGGGCCTAGCGATTATACATATACAGTGTTATGAGTTGCATTCTATGATATTATAAGACATCGAAAAATAAAAACCGCCTTCAAAAAACATGAACTCGAAATTAAAAATTATACCAACAAAACATGATTTCACTTTAAAAGCGTGTTTTTTTAAAGAAAAAAAAACTGCCTACAAAGAACACGAATTTCGACGAAACCTATTATTTGTCACTTTTAAAGTGCGAGTTTTTTGAAAGGCCGTTTTTATTTAAAAAATTATATATTACGATTTTTAGTGATAAGGCTCTCCCTCTTCCTTGTGATAATGTCTACATTAGATGACCTAGTTCATGTGAGTTAATTAGCCTAGTTTTGATTTGACGTGCCAGCGCGTATAACCTATTTATTTTACTCACCTCTTATGAAAGGGCAAATGTTGCGCTGAGAATAAAGATGTATTTTAACCCATAGTATTTGATCATACTCTAAAGTAGTTTAAATGTACAGGGTCACTGTAGGTACCTGGCCTGCCTGTCCGCCAGGGTATTGATGAGTGCGACGAGCGCGGCGGCCTGGTCGTAGGTGCGGCACAGCGCGACCAGCGGGCCCGCGGGCGGGGAGTCCGACAGCGACGACACCAGCTCCGTGAGCTTCGAGTTGACGCGCTGCGGGATATCACAACATAACACGCTTTATCATCAGCCGGAAGACGTCCACTGTTGAACATAGGCGTCCCTTAAAAGGCGCCTTTTTTTAATTATGCCAAATAGAAAGGCGTTTTAATTCATTTTAAATATTTTATTAATAATATTTTTAGAATAGCGAAAATCTTAGGAGAAAACAAATGTGACAACAATAATAATTATTAAGACCCAGCATATAAGTTTATTCCCAGTAGAACTTGAAACGAAAACAAGAATTAAAATTCCTATTAATAGGATATGTGAAGTCCATGTCAGATGGTTTGGGCATGTAGAAATGATGGATGAAAGAAGAGTGTCAAAGCAAATATATGAGGCGAATGTTAGTGGAATATCGGGAAGGGGAAGACCTCGGCGAACATACTTAGACCAGATCGGAGATGTTCCACAAAAGGGTCAAGTGAGGAGTACCCTTAACCGACGAGCGTGTATAAGGAATGTGATGCGAGTGAATGAGGCGAAAGATGTATGTCAGGATCGTTGCAAAGGGATATCCGTAGTCTCTGCCAACCCCTCGTGGAAATAGGCGTGACTTTATGTATGTATGTGAAGTCCGGTAGTTCTTACGTCAGGTGCAACATCCACTGGTTCTACTTGAGCAGTCTTGGAGGATATGGGCAGGACAGTGAGTGAGTCATCCAGCACTAGGCAGCGAGGGTTGTCAGCCAGCGACAGCAGGAACCTCTCGTTAAACCGATTTACCACTGTATTGTAGGCCTCTGTTTTGAATCTGAAAATAATATAATGAGCATGAGGATTTTATTACCGGGTCAGGTGAACTGCTGGGTACTAATGGGATTTTCTATAAGGTAATTCTCAGTAGCAGCATGAGTCTTTGTCTGCTTAATAGTAATAGGATCACCCTCTGTTACATGGGATCCAAGCAACTAGCAAAAAGGGAATACTATACTTCCTGCCTATGCCTTTGGGGTATAAACGCGAGAATGTTGTCTGATTTAAGTGTCCATTATCTGTAATTTTGTCTTAAAATTATATCACACTAATATTAAAAAGCAAAAGTTTGTGAGTGTGTTTGTATGTTTGTGACCTCTACATGCAAAAACAGCTGGACCGATTTTGATAAAATTTGGTATAGAGGTAGCTGACACCCTGGATTACGAAAAAATGTAGCGGTTAACAGCACGAGGTGCAGCTACTTATAAATAACTGTAAATCTAACATTACCTGGAGTGAACATCCATACTGATGGAATGTAACTGTCTTAAGGAGTCCATGGATTTGAGCAGGAATACTATGAGACCTCCACCTTCCACTGTCTCTACAGTTCGTGCCATCAAATTAGGTGTCAGTGCTTCAAAATCCTAAAAAAAAAATGTATCTTTGATTTTTTTATAACATAACATGCCAATACTACCAAGTTACCAGCCCAAATAAAGTGTTTTTATGTAAGAAATAAATAGTTTAGAGGGCTGCAATATGCCAAATGTTGCAATATTTAACAGAGGCAATTTTGTGGTTTATTTTCATAGCTTTAAGGTTGACTTTCATAAAACAACAAAACATTACCTGTAGTACACACATTCCATATGTCTGACCAAGCATGGTGTGACTCTCTGAGTAATATCTGCCATGAATGGTAGTTGCTACTCTAAAAGCATCAAATAGAGATTCTTCCGACACTTCTAATTTGCCCGCTGCTATCTTCTTTGCTCTTTTACGGCCATGACTGAAATATATTAAAAATTGTTTTTAACATATTATTAAACATTGTAAACCAACTATATCCAACTATACCAACTATGTCATATAACATAACTGGCTGAAAAGTGGGTGTACTACACATCCCTGAGCTCTGCCTACCCATTTGGAGAGTGTGATGTTACATATTCAGAAATATTGTGTGCTGGTAGACTGTAATCACACTAATATTATAAAGGTGAAAGATTGTGAGTTTGTTTCCTCTTCATGCTCAAATGGCTGGACCAATTTTGATAAAATTTGGTATGGCAGTAGCTGACACCTTGGATTAACACATAGGCTACTTTTTATCCTGAAAAAATGTAGGGGGTAACACCGCAAAGCGCATCTAGTAATATTTTTTCTTTGGGAAGTGTATCCTCACTTTGATCTAATATGTTTATACAATTCCCAGAAATGATTCTGCCAGCGTCCATGTCAGTTATTGTTTGGCATTAAAATAGTTGTCACATTACTATCAAATAGAAGTTAACTTACTTGCTTATAGCTTCATCTTTGTTTTTGTAGCACCATAAAACTGTAGGCCTTGCCTTCACTGTAGACTTAACCAGCATATCATATAAAATGGGTACCTGAAATTTTAGGTTTTATTAAATAATAGTGTAAGTTAAAAAAAAAGTTTTTCTCTTGCCAGCCTTTTGAGCACCCTCTCAGTCAAGAATGTGGAGGAATACTTACTATTAATACAGCAAATACTTTCAAAGTTCCGTTAAAATACATTTAAACAATATAATACTGAAAAAGCACTTTGAATAACAAATAATTCCTGCTTACTTGGTCTCTACTTTTGTCTCCCACAAGAAGAAACATTGTACGGTGCCCCAACTTAACGCCATTCTCTATCATAACTCTTATACGGTTATCTATTTTCTTCTTCACCATTTTAATTCCTTATTTCTATAAATGCTAGAAAAATAGTCGGTGTGTTACGGTTTTTAACCTACAAATATTCACATGAGCTAAATGCTAATCGGCATGTTTTTATTTAGCTGTCAGTTTTGGACTTTTGGTCTCTTGTTCTGTCAAATAATTTGACTTTCTCAGTTTAGTTTTGAAACAGAGAGACAGAAATGTGAAAGTATATGTAAAATAACAAAAATATGAAATAAGTTAATTCATGTAATTGGTTCTTAAGCGAAACTGTCTTCCTCCATGGCGATAGCCGATACATACATACATAAAGTCAGGAGTGTTTCCCAAAGGGGTAGGCAGAGACCACGGATTTCCATTTGATGCGATCCTGGCATACCTACTTCTATTGCCTCTTTCACTCGCATCCTTAGAGCATTTAACCAACGCTCTAAGCTCGCATCCAGTGATCACATTTCTCATACACACTCATCGGTTAATGGTTAAGGTTACACTTTAATTGAGCCTTTTGCAAGTTATTTCCGATTTGGTCTAAGTTGGCTTCCCTTCCATCATAGACCAACGTGAATATTTTTCTCTATGCTTCCATCCAACTTTCATCCGTAATAATAAACTAAACGAATAATTTAAACTTTTAAAGATAGTCTAGCTGCCACGGAATACGATAGGAAAAACACATAGAAAAACCATAGGAAAAACGCACCTTACGCACTCACAGAATTTACAAAAGAAAACTTGCACAAGTTTCAAAGTACAATTACTTATTATAATTTGGACATTTTTTTGTTCGGGACATTTCGGGACTAGCCCACCACTCGTGTGAGGCCAGGAACTACAATGATAACCATTGAAAACCATCGAGGCAATGAAGCTCGAGGCATCCCAGAAAAATGACTCGACTGTCTTGGAACCCGCAACCATCCGCAACATGCCGCAAATGCCGCAACGAAATTAATCATAAAAGAATATGAACACAAACACATTTTATTTGTGTAGTTTTTTATAGTCATGATTTAGTTTAAGGTTTTATTAGATTTATGTTATAAGTACTGCATGGTACTGCAAACATGCAAAAATTACATTACCGAAAGTGCCGTGCTTGCTTAAGCAAATTTTATAAATGGCAACCAATGTAATTAACAGCGTCGGTCGTCCGGCTTGCTGTCAATGTCAAAAAAATCAAGTAAACTGTTCATTCAATATTATTGAAAATTTATTTTCTTTATTAATTATGAGATAACAGTGATCTACTCGTTACTTATGTGATATGTGTGATCATCCGTAAACACAATCATCTCGTGACGCTATCCATTCGTCTCGGTATTTCGTGTTATATGTGTGCAGTGAATGTCGTTCGTATAAACTGTTAAAAAGCTTGTAAAATGGCAAAACAACAAATAAATACGAAATCCAGCAACTACATTAAAGACAGGGAAACTTTCCTCAAGGATTTGAAGCAATTCAATGAGACGAAAAAGTTAGTATATATTTTTTTCGTGATAAGCCGTTTGTATAATGTTTACACCACTAGCATCTATATTTATAGATCTGTGAGAACTAAATATGTTGGCTTCATGACTTGATGGTTGGATATATGCTGGTTATTTTAATGTAATTGGAAATTATATTTTATCATCAAAATCAATAATGGTTCTTAAATTACTCAACAAAGTAGCAACAAAATTAACCTTAAAAACTTGCAATACATTTTAAAATGATGGGGCTATTATTTACTTAGTATATGATCCTATAGCTTCGGTTTTGGAGTAATAATTGTTTTGATTTCAGTGTACCTACTAAAGTGCCAATAGTGAATGGCATAGAAATGGATCTTTACCTCTTCTACACATTAGTGCAACAGCGAGGTGGTGTTGGGAAGGTTAGAAGCATTTTATATGATAAGCTGAATATAATATTATATGATAGACAACTTGAGCACATTGATGCACTATTTTATAAGTTTTGCTAAATTTGTAGTTTACGTTGACATTCTTGCAAATAAGGGAAGTTGTTCTGGCTGTAGGCTCAAGCAGTCTCGCATTATTGTGATACTCAACAAGACCCCCCTTTGGGTTGTGGGCTTTAAATTATCCCAAAATAAAGCTGGAAATTGTTTGTAACTTCACAGTGAAAACACAACGGCAACTCCATTATCACAAAAGTTTCGAAACCTTAACTTATCAACACATGGGACTAACAGAACAGAAAGAACAGTCTGACAGATACAGTTGCCCATAACTTTACATTGATGATTCTTATACAAATCTAATTAGCAGTGGTTAATTTATCACTCTATCAAAATAAATAGTCAGTTTGGTTGACTCGTAATGTAAGGCTGGATCAGCAATACAATTTTTTTGTACAATACTTTACCGCTTACTAAAAATTTCCTCTATATCAATTCATGTGTGTTTCACAAACATGAAATTTTACATACACAACTCACTCATTACAACACCTATACTCAGCACAAACATTTTGTTCCGAATTACATAATTTTTGCCCCAATCTGGAATCAAACCTGCAACCCTCAGTGCAGCAGTTCGAATCTTGGTCACACACCAAGGTAGTGATTGTCAAATTAAAAGGTATTTGAAGTAATTTTTTATAAAAAAAAATGTTTTCAATTATATTCTTGAAAAAAGTAATATGTTTTACAGGTAAACCAGAATGACACATGGGAATCATTCTTGCGGCCCTTGAGGCTGCCACATCCTTGTATTAATGGATCTACACTGCTGAGAAGGATATATGGAACATATTTGGAGAAGTTAGATACTTTTTATAATGATAATATAAATAAATCACTCTACTAGTTGTAACTGAAGTCAAGAATATTCCTTGAATTGACATTATAGAGGAGATAAAAATCATTGATTCAAAATAGACTTAAAAAGTACTTTTTGAATTTCAAATTACATCAAGACAGCCCCTAAAATGCCCGCCTGTCACTTTTTCGTAGTGCTATGGCTGGGTAGAAGAAACGGCGCAACAAAGTACCCAGCACACACAATCTGTCTGTCAAAATTTGGAGCTCTATCACACTAATATTATAAAGGCGAACATTTGCAAGTGCGGGTTTATGTTTGTTACCTCTTCACGCCCAAACGGCTGGACCGATTCCGATAAAATTTGGTATGGAGGTAGTTGACACCTTGGATTAACACATACGCTTCTTTTTATCCCAATAAAATGTAGCGGGTAACACAGCGGGGCGCAGCTAGTTAACAATATTTGTGGGCGATGGGGGAAATGTGGGTGTATTAGTGTGTGATGTTATGTAATGTTTGTCCAGGTATGAGAGAGCCAAAGGTCCTCCCGGCCGTGATGACGACAACGATCTCGACGAAGACCCACGGCGAGGACGCGGTGGTGCCATGCCACGAATCTCTTTTGCTGGGGGTACGTACATATCAGGTATGTTTCAACAGAAACATCGTGATAACTGCTTATTTCTTCTCTTTATTCTTCAGCTAAATATGCTTGCTCTTTATTTAATGTTAATGCCAGTAATATTTACTACTGTAGGTGAGAGCATGATATGATAGTAGATTTTAGAGATATTTTGATGTAAAATATTATATCATTTATATGTGAAAGATCCAGTATTATTAGTAAGCAAGAAATAATGAAATTTATTATAGTAAAGTTACATTACAAAGAAATTGTTAAGGTCCCCATATAGAGGACGAAGGATCGCTTTGACCAATCGTGACAATCGATCACAAGAAGCCCACACTGAAGATCTATCGTTACGATAATTAAGATTACATAGGTTTTTGTAGCCATCTGCGATAACGTTGTTGACTTAGGGCGGGTTGTTTCAAACAGTCTGTTAATGTTACGTCAAAAAATGTATGTTGTTATGTCAAAAAATAACCATTTCAGATGACGTTTAAAGTTCGTAAAACATGAAGCGTTGTTTCGTGGCATAAAAAACCGGTTGAAGAAAGTGAAGCTGAAGCAACCCGCTTATACACTAGCCATCCGTTGATGACATATGTACATGATACACTAGCGATCCGTTGTTACGATCGATCTGAAATGATGGATCGTAACGTACATGGGACCATTTTCTTCTGCACAACTAATATTCAATATTTTTTGCTTTAGTGTAATAACATTTCCCTTCAGCCATTTATTAACCTTACCAATAAATTGTAACCTCAACTCAACTTATCTAGTTGTTGGCAATATTATTTATCGGCATCTAAGCATCAGGTGAGGCGCTCCGCACCAGTGGGTCCCGTGTCGCGGCCGCGTCGGAACGATTGGCCCTCTCGCTCTTATCGCCGATGCCGAACGAACAAGACTTCGCCGTCAACGTGTGCACAGTGCTGGCTGCTGACCACTCCAACAGGCTGCCTTTGAGTACCACACCGCATATATTGGACTTTCTGTTAGCGCATGCTGGAGTTTATAACCACTGTAAGTATTATTGGCATAACATGTTATGTAATATCGCATATAGGAACCTCTGGTCGAATAATGCCTAATAATCTTGAAAATCTAAAAGGCAGTAAACAAAGAATGCATACATATAATTATGCAGAAGGCCGTTTTACTTTGAATCATCATCATCATCAGCCCGTTGCAGTCCACTGCTGGACATAGGCCTCTCTCAATGTACGCCACAAAGCCCGGTCTGCCTTGAATATCTTTACAGTAATAAATTAATTTGAGTTCTTCTAAATATCATTTATAGTATGTTATAGGGAAGCATGTTAGATTAAATCTATACATATCATATATGTAGACGCGGGAACAGAGATAGGTCTGCAGGGAACACCAACATAGATGTGGTGTGCGTAAAATCAACGGTTGTATTACTTTACTTATTTATAAATAAGTTAGGAGATGTTACGAGAGTTATAAATTATTCATTTTACGCATACCAACATCTGTTGCTATGCCCTGCAAACCTATCTCTGTTCCCGTGTGTACCTACAGTCTTAGTCTCAATGATGATCAAATTCTCAACACGTCAATTTAATTATCAGCGAGTCTTCGCGATACGATCGGGCGTTCATACTTCGAGGCTAGGGGTAGATACCCTGACGATTTCTGGAGCATGCGCGCTGGAGGTGGAGGCGCCAAGGAGTTGGCAGACGAGACCAAGTTCATGCAGCCGGGGGTCGAACAGCCTGACCTGATCGTGCAGGCCAGGGCAGCACATAACACCCTGACCGATTGTCTAATGAGCGACCCTGATCAAGTGGAGATGCTGGCTGAAAAGGTTTTTTACGATGTGAGTATAGTTACACTAGAGAGGGGACCGCAATTGCAATGTGTAGAATTTATAGTATCCTGCTAAACTACTCTGTAACAAAAAGCTAAAAGCCCTGAATGACGAACTTTGAGTTTGACCCCTGCCATGATTTTCAAAGCAGGACTTTTTTTGTTGGAAGCGAGACGCCACACTATATTGCACAACGCACGAACAACGGAAAGTTTCCTCCTCTAAGATTTCATGGAATGGGGGCTGGACACATTTGCTAACAGTTATCATCAGATTTGCTAACGGTGGTTTCACTCACGTGTTTATTTAGGAATGCCCAATTTCCCATGCCGAAATACGTGGGTAAAATCGGAAAATTATTATTCATTAAAAATAAATAAATAATATTAACTGAAAAAAAGTAAATAATATTATAATATTATATTTGTTAAGAAAACATATAATTTTGGGTGGGACGCCTAATTATCGTATTACCCATTCTAGGACGTTCTAGAAGACTGGGTGACAGAACCGTCAGAGGAGAACCAGCTGTTTGCGCCGGAGTTGCCCGGCGGCGCGTCTTGTGTGTACACGCAGCGAGTGTTGCAGATAGCTTCCATTGTGAGGTCGCTGTCGTTCCACGATGAGAATGTTCAGTACTTGTCTAAGAACATTACTCTCATTAGGTAAGAAATAATAATAATTTTATTTTCACAAAATTTAACTAACATTGATCACGCAATATGGTTTATGCTAGAAGTAAGTTTCTATATAGCTATATATCGTCATGAAGCTTTCTGGGCCCAAATAACTGAGCTAATTTAAGAATATAAAAACCTAACTATTATTCTTAAAGTATGGTTGATGAACCTGGTGACAGAGTTTAAACCGCCTGTAGGCCTCTGACATGGCTTTACACACCGCTGAAAAATCTTTCGAGTGTGCGGTTTCCTCACGATGTTTTCCCAACCCTACTCTGAAAACGCATAAAATAAGCAGAAATTAAACTTTAAGTTAACGAAGAGTTTGAACAGGTAAAATTCATAGACATGAAATAGAGTCCGCAAACATGTAAGAAGAAAAACGTTTCGGCCACACTAAATGTTCATTCAACGCCTTCGAATCCTGGCATCTGACGTAATGTTTTGCAATTCATGACTGCAAGAGGAATTCAGTTAATAAAGTCTCGAAGTTAATATTACCACAACCTTTTCTTGGATGGAGCATATGTCTGGCATTTAAAGTTAAACCAAATTATTAAAATGGTGTAAATAAGGCAGGTGATTCTGTGTGCAAACAACTCGAAATCTTCTATTGAAATATATACCTTATTTCGATTAGATAACTATAAAATTCAATTAATAAATAATGTCTGTGCAGTCTATTACTGTTATCTGGATTTAGATTATTAATATTGTCATGTGTTGTAGGTTCCTATTGCTATGCGCCAATAGTTGGATGGGTTCACTGCGGCAGTCGGGCCTCGACACACTCGGCAATATATCTACAGAACTTATTATCAAGGTAAGTTCTTAAAAAACATGCGTCTATAACTACATTGAAATAAAGGATTTATATGGACTTAACAGTTAGAGTTGATAGTCTCAGTTATTTTTTTGTAGAAAATCCTGTGAATTGTGAAGACGTGATAGTTTTGAACATTACTAATTTAGAATGATGATTTCGTATGGCAAGAATCGAAGATTACGCATAACATACAAATAAACAAACTTCGCTTAATAGTATTATTATAGATTAGTAATTAGTATTAGTATAGAGCTAAATATATGTAAGTATATGTATTGTTTCAATTTCTTATAGATTTTTTTTATTACTCTATTGCTGAATGTGTATTGCCTATTTTTTTATGTATAATGTCCCCTTGATGATAATTTAATGTAATTGGTTGTCTTGTGTCTGTCATAACTTATAGTAATAATAATTTATAATATATTTTATTTTCAAAAGAATTTATATTCAAATTATTAGAATTTTATAATTATATTTTCATAATACGTATTATTGAATAATTTGTATGCCCAAGTGGTTGATTATGGAATTAACCTTATATATAATAATGTAATTTACGTCTGTATGTAACCCATGTATCACAAATGATTTGATTTGATTTGTAGGATCCAGCGACATGTCTGATATCCCGTCACGTGCTGTCAACAATCCAGTCTGCGCTGGTGTCTCAGGACAGGGCGCGGGTGCTCGCAGCGCTGGAGTTGCTGAACAAACTCGCCCAGAACGAGGTCAATGAGGATGCGCTGCTTAAAGCGCTGGAAGCTAAGGTATTATATTAGCTGGTGTTATAGTCCAGCTTTGTGGTAAGGTCTGGTCATCTGGTTGAATTGATGTTCTAATGACGAAAGTGAATTCAATGACTCGTCGGTAAAAAATATATTATTGCTAGCTGCGCCCCGCGGTGTTACCTGCTACATTTTTCGAGTTAACAACTATCCTGTATTAATCCAGGGTGTCAGCTAACTCCATACCAAATTGTATCAAAATTCATCCAGCTGTTTGAGCTTAAAGAAGTAACAAACATGCCAGCACACTCACAAACTTTCTCCTTTATAATATTAGTGTGATATGATGTTCTCTTGATCCACAGATATTTTTTGTGCATGTATTCCATTTTGATATCTAAGCGGGAAACCCAGAAATTTCTTTTGGCCTCTAAATTAATTCTTTCGGCATTTTTGCTGAAGTCTTGAATAAATCGCCATACTAAATCTATGATCGTATATATCGTACTGTATTTAGGCGTTATTGTCAGGTGTACCACGACGTGTGCGCGCTGCTGACGCTCCGCGACATAATGGTGTTGGTGTGCACGCTGGAGTGCGTGTACGCGCTGACGTCACTCGGGGACCGCGCCAGCGAGTCTGTGGCCAGGGTGCCCGGGCTTATCAGCACGCTCGTCTCACTCGTCACCGTCGAGGTACGTAAGAAAAAAAAAATATTAGGTGCAACAAGGGAAAAGCCAAAAATTTGGTCTACTTAAAATTAAACTAAATAAAAAAAGAACCATATCTGTATGTTCAACAAAACTCTTAAATTCGAATTGATTGTTTTTTTTGCGTTTTTTATTGACAGATTTATCGTCTGTTCTTTTATTCGTTCTATGAATCGTATTTTGAGCGCTATGATTGTAATGCACGTGTTTGTGGTAGGCGCAGAGCTACGGCCCCCGCGCGTGCATCCTGATGCGCGTGGTGGAGACGGTCAGCGGGCCCAGCGCGCTGGCCGCGCAGGCCGAGCGGGACGCGCACGCGCACACGCCGCACCAACAGGTAGCTGCAGGCACACGACCATATAATTATTATACCGTTTTGATAAAACATTTTTTTTTAATGTCGTACTAAGAAGACAGGAGTGTGTATAATTAATTCGTGTTACCATAGCTACGCAATATTCTGAAAATAGTCAACCAATTAGCAGGTTAGATTACCTGATTAGTAGGTAAATATAAGTATCTTTGACACCCTTAAAATAGGCCTAATCAACGGTAATGAGCACCCCCTCCCCCCTTTACACCGAATTATTAGATATAGTTGTGCAAGAAGTCTAATAATTTCACCATACAGGCGACTAGTGGATTTCTGAGGTTTACAAGTAATCTATCGCCGTTTCGATAAAAGTCGCACTATGGTAATGCGTGGCGTTGATCCGAAGTCGACTTCGCCGTAAAGTCAAACGATTAAAGCTCATTGTACGCGCGCAGCCGCCGGCCGCAGCCAAGCCGCCCCCGGAGCCGGCGGGCGCGGGGGGCGCGGGGGGCGCGGCGGGCGCGGCGGGCGCGGGGGGCGCGGGCTCGGTGTCCGCGCTGGCGCCCGTGTCCTCCATCCAGCAGTCCCATATGCAGCAGAGAACAGTGCAGGTGAATGATAAGGGACCGATCGTAAGCATTGCATTTATTACACTTATCGTTGTTCTTTGTTTCGTGTGATGTCTACCGGTGTACTGTGTTGTGCGTGTATGGCTTTATTGACGGAGGTTTAAGTATTAAGGTATTAAGTTGATGAAGAAAGCGGGTTTGACATTGATAAATGTCTGTGTATCTCACGAATATTTGTCCATCGATTATTTATCACGTGGGATTGGATGATTGCATTCACTTAGTTGCGCCAGTAAGAAGTTCGGAACCTTATCGTTGCCTTGTTTTTCTTTTTCAATGTATTGTTTTTGTGGTGTGGTGTCTACTGGTATACTGTATTATGTTCTGTCTTGGCACACGATATGCATAGCGTCGGCGATCGGCTATTTTCTTCATTTGTTATGCGCTTATGTAATTATTTTGGGCATTTGGCCGCAGCACTTAAATTTTTATACTGCAAACGTACCGTAACTAACAATATCGTGTGTGCGTTTGACCTTAAGGGTTTTGAAAACGAGTTTCAATATAGTTTGTGCCTATCCGTTCTAGATATCACTTACCTCCATATCAATTCTATTTATTGCAATTGTTTCTGTGGCTTGCTTTCGATGACGAAATACTCACAGACGCACTTTTGCATGTATAATACTAAGGGTGTATTGGAAATATAAATTCCTTATGTTTTATGATGTAGAATGTACTGCAAGGCAGATATAAATGTCAGTATCTAGATGGCCCAGTGTCGCTCCAGACGGAACATAACCAACTGTGACATAAAAAAATTTTTATTTATTTAATTAAAACCAGGAATGGAGGAAGGAAAGGGAGGCCTTTGCCCTGCAGTGGGACGATCATGGCTAAAATAAATAAATAAAATTAAAACCAGTAGATATTGGCATTCGTTTCTGACATGCAGTAAATTGTAGATGTTACGAAGGTGATCAGATTAATTGTACCATTAATTATAGAAAATACTTTCTTACTAAACAGGTTTTTATTGTAACGAATCGCGAATGATCACTTACGCCCATGCTAAGGGCCTGTTTCATCATCTACAAGTTAAGTGTCAAGTAGACTAACCGCCACTTAAAATCACCCGTGACTACTCATACGATTTTCACAATATTTGAATAGCATTCATCAGGAGATAAACTGGCCTGTAAGTAACATACGATAGAAGATACTCGTTACTTTTAGTTGCCAATTAGCGTTAATCAAGAAGTTACTGTTCAACACTTTACTTGTAGATGGTGAAACAGACTCTAAATCTTACAACTAAACATTATGATTTATAATACCTTTTTACTAACAGTCAATAGAACATTTAGATATGTTAAATTAAAAAATATATCGCGTCTCGGTCATCTCTATTTTTATTATCATTATCATCAGGAGAACGAACACTTCGCTCAAGCGTGGCTCCGATCGGCCTTCGAGGTGTTACCAGCGAACGATAACAGTGCGTGCGACGCGAACGACCTTTACCGTCAGTACGTCGCATGTTGTACCAAACTCGCCAGGAAGGGGGTTATAGGGCCCACACACTTCCCCCGACTCGTCAGGTAATGAAATCTTGCGATATCCCAATTACACTACAAAAATAATATTACAAACTGTTTTTTTTTGGAATGGTTGCTGTATTTATAAAATGCGGAAATATTTTACAACTATTTGCACCTTATTTCTAACTCAAATTAAAAAACAATTTACACAAAAATAAACAAATAAAAAACATCATAGTATTTATCTCCTTCGATGTCAACAGGTATCGTGTCCAAAAGACTGGCAGCATTGCCATTACATAGCTTTACTTTTTCTGGACCTGGCAGTCGCGTTTTTTGAATCATTTTTTAGTCATTGCAGGGTATTGATCATTTTTAAACTAAACTATTCGGGTGTTGTGTTCTTTAGAACCGTGTTTGGAGGTACAGTGGGCCCAAACACAGTGACGTTGTCGACCGGCGAGACTCAACAGGTGTACATCGGTATCAGGTCACGGACCGCGCCGAATAGAGCCAATCCAACCGCAGGTGACATATTAGCAGTATTTACTATTCAATCATTCAAAAATCAGATAATTTTCCTTCCACTTAAGTCTTAACTGAAGATCGAAAAAGATTAAGCTGCAAGTATGGGCTTTTAAGTAAAATAAGAATCGATTGTAAAAATATTTGATTACCCCGAGAAAATTGTGCAAGCTAAAGCCGTGTTCAAACCAAACGTAGCCGCTTAATGTGAGCAGGCTCACTGTGATCCCCAGTGTAAACTTGAAACTTGACGTCAGCCTCTACACATAGCGTAATAACGTATTGTCGGCACCTAACCGACAAAACGAATATGTGAACGAAAAAATAAATATGTATAGAAATACAATAAATGCTTGCTCACGGTCAGCGGCTGACTATACGTTTGGTTTGAACACGGCCTTACTGCCGCATATTCTGGGCATAGTTGCAATACTGATTCAAACAATTATATCAAGAACATAGCACCTTATGACTCACCTATTATTGACGTGAATATTCGAGATTGCCCTTTATTGCACTTTTTACTTGAAATTATTAAAGTGAAACTTAACATCATATGTGTTCAGCCCATAGAGAGATATTATTAATATTTATCTTTTCAAGTAATATAATTGGCTTGTATGTATAGGACCATCATCACCGATATTGAAGGCCCAGCTGACAAATAAGGCGGCGGCCGAAGCAAAACCAGTTGTGTCACAACCTCAAGTGCAGGTAATATAGTTCCTAAACATACAATATAACGCTCACCAATCCTATTCGAAATCGTATTATAAATTTTAATTAATTAATATTATTTAAAAAAAAATCTTCTAGAAAGGCTAACCAACCTTGATCGTATTATACAATGAATACATGAAGGAACATAATTTATTTTTGAGAAACAATGTAGTTTTTAACTATAACTTTTGTACGTACACTTTGTAAGTGGGCAAAATAAAGTGTCTATAACCGCCGCACTCAGATACGTTAATCATTACTTAAACAAACACTAAGTAAAGATCAAAGGGAACCTTTACTTAGTGATAGTTTAAGTAATCATTAAATGTCTCTGAGTTCGGCGGTAAGAAAACTAAACATACCTTAGCACGTAAGTTATTCAAAAACCAGAAAACAAGTTTTATTATTTGATTCATTAATTTTAAGCCTAGCTGACTTATATACATGTGTTTGGATAGCCTCAACCGCAGCCCGCGGCCCACCCGCACCTCTCTCAAGCGCTCGAGTCGAGTCCGTCCAACACGACGTTGATCAAACACTTATTAGCGCACAAAGTAAGCCCCGCCCTACAGCAACCGCAAGTAAGTGCATACTAACCACACTAACTACACTGTTGTGTCGTGATAGACTGTTGAGAGTTGATAGGTTGTTAGATTTGTTGTTGTTGATGGGATTATGCGAGTAAGAACAAAATGGTGGATTTTTTTGTATTTTTTTTTGCAATTAGGTTATTTTTGTGTTACCAGTTAGAATACTGAGCAAAATTTTATGATTTTCGTTAACATCATGTATATACATATATGATGAGATTGGAAGGTAATTTGTTTATTTATAATACTGTTGCGATTTTAGTTACGACGTTAATATAAATTTTCGTCATTTTAATAAGTGAGGTCCTAAGAACTATTCGAATTATGGTTTCATACAGTTCGACTTCAAAAAGTAGGAGGTTACGTATTTGGCGCATATTTGTTGTTATTATAGTTTGCAAATAATCGTTTTATATTTATTTTTGACTAGACACATAGTCTACTACACAAAAGCAGATGACGTGATCACAAACACAGGTATACAGTACGGCCACACAGTGAATTAACAATTTGCATGTAGACTGAGTTGATTATAGAAAAATAACAAGGATTTGGTGGTTCAGTTCCGAACTATTAGATCAAGCATGTCCATACGATTTGAAACTAAATGCTTGGTTGTCAGTTGATTAAAGGTGAAACATTTGCCTTAGAACTTTATATGTTACGTATGGCATCATTGCCTAGTAGTGGCAGTTGAAGGCGAAATAGAAAGGCATGCCAAGTACACTAGTTAATTAACTAACTTAACAAAATAACTGGTTTGAAACGGCATGCGTATTCCGCTAGCTTATTTGTGAGCATGGATTATTGTCATTATGTTTTGGGGTATTCTCGTATAGGAACATTTTCCAAATTTTTTGGCATATGTACTTACTTATCCCTAAAAAAATGTGGACAGTGTAAGTGAAAGTGTGTGTGTGAAAAGGTTCTTTGGGCCGGCGCCATCGTCAGAGTTACGGGCAACCATCATCAGCCGTAAGACTTCAATTGCTGAACAAAGGCCTCCCCCTTTCATAAGGGGGAGGGGGGGTTGCCATAATCCCCACGCTTAGCAAGCGGCTTGGGGATCGCATGTTGGTGGTCAAGTCACAGAAGACGCTGCTGCCCATCTTCTGGATTTTCCCTTAGTCGCCTCTTACACCCACGGGAGTAAAGGGGAGGGGGTGGTCAATTCTAGGCCGGATACCACACAGCCGGTTCCGGGCAACCGGTGGATGCAAATGGCAAGTTGCCGTTCATGGCGCTCTAAGGGAGGCGGTTGTTCAATAGTGGTCGTATTCCGGCTGATGTTGAAGTAGCCTATGTCCGTCCCAAGGTCTTTGTGAGTTGTAAGTGGTGTTTAAGAGACCTAGCAAAAGGTCTTTGACAACATCATGGTTTCAAGCTCGTCAGTTTCATGAAAATTGGTTCAGCTGCGATCTTGAGACAGACGAACAGACATACAAAGCTTCTTTCGTCACCTAATATGATGTCGTGTGATTTTCTGAGTGGACGCGTAGTATCGTTTTTGTCTAACATTGGGGACCGTATACATACCTTGATTGTACAGTGTAATTAATGACTTGTACTAAATATAGGTGGCGCAAAGACAACAAAGCCAACAGCGAGGCCCGGCTACTGCGAGTACGGTGGTGGTGCAAACTAATCAGGTAATTGATTTAGGTGTTAAATTTCAAATCGTTTAATCTAGACCTGGGCGCTTACTATGAACTCTTAAAGGTCACAGTTTCTGTTGTGAAAGCGCGTCGCTGTTGCGAGCAGCGTAGTGCGGCATCTCGCTTCCACAACGGAAACTCTCCTGTTTTCAGAGTTCATGGTAAGGCGGCTGATCGGCCATAAGACATATATAAGACTTTTAATAGAAAGAACTAAAATAATTCAGTCTAGATAACAGTAATAAATATTTAATTTTATGATCTAAAACTACACTACATTAAGAATAATATTAATGAATACATAAATGTTTAGGTAATGGATGTGGATCCGGAGGCTTTGATCAAATGTACTACTATTACACCTGGCGGTGTTGCCAGTAGCACACCCACCGATAAGGTATAATTGACAAACTTAATTAACACACGTCATTTGGCATACTTATTACGAGTGGTAATATAACCGCCAACTGGGAGAGGTTCTCGAGTGGCGACTACGAACCGGCAGCGTTGACATGCCTCCCACCAGGTTAACCGACGAGATCGTCAGAGTTGTAGGCAACCGCTGGATGTAAATGGCAAGCTGTCGTTCATTGTGGCGTTCTAAGGGGAAGGCCTTCGTTCAACAGTGGACGTCTTCCGGCAGATGATGATTATGAGTGGACATTGAACAAGTCTACGTATACCTATAGTATATAACTATAGTATTATACTGGTCTACCCTCGCTGCCCAGTGAGCGCCACACCGGAAAACCTACTAGAGGCTAACCTAACAGCAATTAGTCTGGCTATAAATTGGGCTGATCAAACTTAGCAAAAAAACCGATAAGATAACCAATAGGAAGAAGTATTATATAATTTTATTAATTTCTTTTTTAATTTGCAGGTCATAATGAGTCCTCAGGAAGAACTTCTTGGTAAATAAAAGCTATTAGTAGTTTATTTTCCTTTTTTGGGGACGTTAGTAATGATTTGTTCTGTTTTCAGCACCGAAAGAAGAGCCAGTACAAATACAGATAGATGAGCAAGCACAACTGACGATAGTACGTATTATATTGTGTCACGAAAATATCTAACAATTAAAAAAAATATACCTAAGTTAAAACAATGAAGTTGGAAAAATTCATAAATGAAGTTATTTTTTTGCAGAAATCAGCACAAAACAAAATGTTAGCGGACCTTTTAAAGAAAAATTCCAACCCGCCACTGCAAGTCGTTCAAATGGGCCCCCAAATAAACGCGCCCACCATTCAGATAACTGAGACGGGTCAAATCGTCCAAGTCAAATCCGACCCCACGCCGGTCATACAAATCAACGCAGACGCAGGAATAGTCTCTCAAGGAAATCAATATTTTCAAATAAAGAACGAACAAGGCCAGTTAATTCAGATTAAGAATGAACAAGGTCAGATCATTCAGTTGAAGAGTGATCAGTTGCAGGCGCCTATTTTACAGTACAAAAATGAACAAGGCCAGTTGGTGCAGGTGAAGACTGAAGGACAGTTACAGATTAAATCGGAGAAGGAATCGGAGACTGCGGCCACTGATCACTCGTATACGGAACCGCCGGCTAAGAAAATCAAGGTTGAGGATAAGGTAAGGCGTTGTTTAGCTAAGAAAACACCTAATTATGATTATAACAAAATATTTTATTTTTTATTAATCCCTTACTAAGCATTTTTTGGGGTTAAAAGAATATTTTAACCGATTCATAAAAAAATTACAACACTTGCAAAGTAATTAGTTAGTTAGTTTTTCAGTTGGTTCCCGACGAGTGTTTTTTTTAATTAAATATCCATTTCCAGAACATGGCTCCTCAAGAAAGTGTGTCGAAAACGGCGGCAAATCTTTATGCAGCGCTTGCGGCGTCGGCCTTAGAAGATGAAGAGGATCTGGTAAATATACTTAACTATACATTAATATACTTAACTTTACATTAAAATACTTTGTAATAGATTTTATTTGATCGTTAATGATAACCTCATTTGTCTCTGCATCACCCTAAGGTTGACTGGTAGAGAACTACCTTTGTACACTAACTTTTTACATACTGAATTAAATAAATAATATGCTTTTAAATAAATTATATTCTATATTTAGGATAAAGCCTTACGCTTCATAAGCGCCTGTAATTGATTTATATGAAATAAAAATATTTTGAATTTGATCCATCACGATCTATAGTTACAATATTCAAAACTGAATAGCTCCTTGTTGCGTTCCATTAGTGTCCGATAACAACGTCCACATACACTATCGTATCGGTCTGAAGCGACGGATCATGCGGTCAGCTACAGAAGTCGTCTAACAAGTTAAGCAACTTAATGACAAATAATTGAAAGAAATATACATGAATTCATGTTATAGCCTCAAATTATAAGATGATGATGATCTGAGAATATATAAGATTTTCTAATTGTACTTCAATCAATTGTATGTTTACAAATTTTAATGTTGTCTAGCCATCAACACTTATGTGAATAACTTACCCTTTACAGGCATTCTTGTGAGACTTTAGGTTAACTTGGGACCTCGCGCACTAGACGTCCACGACCACGATTAGTGACCGCAACGACCGTATTAACTAAAGAAACCATACGAACGTCGCGCACGTGGCCGGAACAGTCAATTTAGTTAATCCATCGTTGCGGCCACTGCCCACTTACCAACTCTTAAAGCACATTTTCCGTTGGACATTTTCCGTTGTGAAAGCGAGACGCCGCACCGTGCAGCGTAGTGTGGCGTTTCACTTTGTCAGCGGAAAATATCCTGCTGTAAGCGTTCATGGCAAGGGCCTGGTCGATGTCGTGGCCGTCTAGTGCGCGAGGTCCCTTAGCTATTATTAATTTAAAGATAGTATAGTCAGGGATAATAACATTTTTTTTTTCGGATTCGATTTCTGTTATTTTTTTGTTCTAACTAATAAGATTCGATTGCCTGTTATTATATGGACTACGTGTCTGTTTATGATTATTATTAAGATAAGTGTAACCTCTCTTTCATGTCTGTTCATATCGGCGTCCCTTAGCGCCCCCACGGATTGCTGTTGGGAGCCCTACGAGCTAAGGCTGCTAAGGTCTTGATACTAACACCCTTTATAATAACTTTATTTGTATTATATGTTTAGTATAATTAGTGTGTGTTTGAGTTATGCTTCGTATTCTTATATATTTTCAAAGAAAATATGCTTTGATTGTAGAATAATCTTTCAAATGATTAAACTACACTCAAACATTTTTGAAACTATAGATTTCCGCGCGCGATCTATCGCAGCTGACATATGCGCCCGATGTGACATAACTTTAGCACAAAGAAATGTGTCGGCGCATTCTCGTGCGCGCGCAGCTGTGATCGGCCGCGATGCACGGAACCCTAAATATTAATTTTATTTATTTTGCATTACACAAGAATAGATGTACTTATGTATATTTGATGTCATTGATGTATTTATTTATAACTTTGTATGCATTGGTGGAAATATTATTTATAATTGTTAGAAGTATAATGAAGAATGTTTCAGGTATTAGAACTTTTTTTATTTTAATTGATCGCTTTACAGGTTTTCCGCAGTGTGACGAGATTTGGTGATCTGGTGTTGGCTCTTTGTTTTTTTTTTTGTTATAAATTTGTAGGTTTTTTTTTGTACTGTTATTATAGATGCCGCCAAAGCAGGATCCAGTAGAAATGATTCAACCTTCCGTGTTAATGACCGCTGGTGGCGATAATACCTCTGTTATTATACAAGAACCTATTCTACAGGTGTGTGTAGTGAATAGTGATTATATATCATCTCAAATATTTATGTAATTCCTTTATGTATTATTGAAGTGCTTCGTTTTATTTGATGTTATTTTAACTGCAGAACACACTTCTTTTTATATCAATAAGAATGAACAAAACATTCGTCGATAAATTTTTCTGATAGCAATTTTAAATTTGTTTTGATTAACTTAATGTTTTCGCAGAGAGATGAATTATGTGACCGCAATCCTTGATGATAAATGATTTTATTTCAGCAAATAGGTTTTAAAAAACACTTTTACCCGTCATTTTTTATAAACTAGTTAGAATGATGGTGTCGGCATTTCCTAACTGACTACCTCTGAGAAGAAACACCGAAACAAACTCAGGGGTCAAGGTCTCTTTTAAAGTCCAGATGTAACTAGAAATAACTTAAATCATAATACAAATCAATTCAGCGCGTCAGTAGTTTTTTCAAAAGCAACATAATAATAATACTAGCCTTTAACAGTCCTATTGCAGGGCAAAGGCTTTTAAACCAAATAGATTTCATTCTTTATAATTTGAGATAGCAATCATATCTAAAAATTCTAAAAAATATTCTCATACAGACTGAAGGGACCTGTCGTACTACTTGTTGGTCTATCATCTTTTAGCTCCCTGTGTTTGTGTGACCAGGTCCAACAACCAACCATGTCGGTCCAACAACCCACCATGCAGGTGCAACAACCAACCCTCCAAGTGCAACAACCTACGCTACAGGTGCAAGCGCCTACGATACAGGTTAACCATTTTTTATATTAATAGTAACTACTGCCCCGTGGGTCTAGTGGCAACTATCAGGTATCAATGTCGAGTCATGCAAAGTTTTACTGGGTTCTTCCATTAGGTAATTCTCAGTACACAGTACAGCAAGAAGTCTGCGTTTGTGCCCGGTTGGGTAAATAAAGGTAGACCTAGCTGTTAGTAAGGCACACAAAATTATTTGTCTTAACTTTATGTCCAGTTAAAATTGTGCATAATATGATGATGATGTTGATTAATAAATAATTCACATTGGCCTGACTACAAATAAGATATTCTTTTGTTTTGGAATAACTGATGCTGCATTAAAATTTGCCAGCCAGCTAACTCGCATTATTAACACATTTTGTTTAACCTTTTGAACGCCAGAGCGTAAACACATCTGCGCCCCTTCCACAAGCCACAAATAAGTGGTCGGTTTTAGCCGACAGTGGCGTGTTGGGCACGTTTTTATTTGTCGGCTATATCCGACCATGGCGTTAAAAAGGTTAAGGCTGCTTTAAAGGTTTGTTTGATCTAACTGGTACAACAACAGACGTTACAGATGCAGCAGCCGATGTTGCAAGTACAACCGATGGATGTGCAGAACATTATCACATCACAATCCGGCCAGCTCATCCTTCAAGGTTTGTTATTATTGACTTTGGAAGAAAGAGGTTATAATTGCTTAGAAAAAACGAAAAAGGTTATAAAATTCTCTTGGACTTTCTGTTAATTGTGAGTGCCTTTGGCAGATATTAAATGTACACATTTTTTTTCTCTAAATATTGCTAGCTTTACTTAAGTTTTATGTATCTTGTTCGATGTGTTGGGAAGAGAAAAGATTAAGGCACTGTAACCGACCCTAAGCATTCTGAAACATTAAGTGCAACGTTTTAAATAATGGTAGAATGTATAGTAGCGTTAAAACGAAGTTTAAAACTTTTTTTTCAATTTGTTAAATGGGCCAGCCCATAAACCATAATACACGGAGTGATATTCGTATTTATTGTAGCATAGAAACCTAAACGAAACTTTTACTTTTGCCTTCAGAAAAATCAATATCTACTCAGCCTACACAGTTTATGCAGCAACCAATGCAGATTATAGCTACTCCTAGCAATTCTCAAGGTACCGTATCATGTTATTTTTTATCACAGTCCATAATGAGTTAAATTTTTTTTAATTTATTTTTTAAGTATATTTAAGAAACATGTTCCATACATCGTGCGGCCCAAAATATGATGAAACTATGTACGATGACAACTGCTAGCTATCAATGGCCAAGCATAGATAATAAAATTATGGATCATGTTTAATGTTGTTTGCTGGATATTTAATTGATCATTGTCAGTGAAAATATGAATAAAATGTAAATGAAATTAAAACATTATTTGTTATGTAGGTGGTATTAGCTACATTGCCCAGAATATACCAGGAAACATGATGCAGAAGACTATTATTATAGTTCAAGGGCCATCGGGCGGCGGGCCACTCACATTGACGGTAAGTTTGCTATTTAATTCTAATGCTACGCGTTCAATTAATATAAGAAATTGATTTATAAGGTTTATATACTTTGTATAAAATATATACAATACGCTGAGATGTTATACAAATGGCGATGGCACATATATAATGTTGATAAATGTTAAGAGTCAATCAAGATCTAAAAGTTTTTTTTGTCCCACTTAGTTTGAGTTAAGTATTCAAAGCAATTATTCAAACTTGTTTTATATTAAATAAGCAAACACCGATTGTATAACATTAATATAATTAAATCAGCGTCGTAAGATAGTGTTGCAAGATATTTCTTGTGACAATAAATTTAAGTTAAAATAATACTAGCTTTAGCAATTTTATTTATAATAATAATTAAGTTAACTATATTTTTTATAATATTTAAGATGTAGATTTTATTCTTAAAGATATAAATTAAATATTATGACAAAAAGGTGAACAACCCAGGCGGTCTGGACGAGGCGACGCTAAACAGCCTTATTACGCAGGCAACAGAGGCGATAACCCAACAGCAAATTATACAGGTTAAAATCAAATCAAGTAGCTAACAATACAGTTGATCTTTATCTGATTCCATACAGTTGGTCATCGCGCCTTATTTTGACAAGTAACTGGTAGAGCGTCCTTCTCTGTATTATTACAAATCGGGACATGTTATTTAAAAAAAAACTGTTTAATTTTTCTATGTAAATACGTTCGTTAATTCGCGGAGTAATGTAGTTTTGTAGATAGTAATTTTATGTTATGTGCATTTGACATTTCATGTCATACGTGAAAACCGTATAGTGCGGTGCACGATATTCAACAACAACGGCTTAGTTTTTTCTAAAGTTAGGTACACTTTCGGCCATTTGGAAAGCGAAATGACACTGTATGGAGTTGGGAGTAACACTGTTCTAATACTCTTCGCTTCAAATCAAACTAATTGTTCAGATTAATGCCTGATTGTTTGGGTCTTATTTCATTATAATAATCATCATTTGTTTTCGCTTCTTGTGTCTAACAATTTCTTAAGGTGCAGTGGATTTCTCTGTGTTTATTTTCTAAACGGATCTTGATATGAGTTACATCCTCATAACTTATCTAACCCTTTGAGCGCTATCGCGGTCAGCGATGACCGCGTACAATAGTTTTTCTATTGTGTATACAGCGTTGCCACGCAACGACTTCATAAAAAGTGACTTCGTAAATAAACATTTTTAAATTATTTCCAGCATTTCTGAATAAGTACAGAAGTCTTTAAGAGTACTTTATTTTTAGGTACTATCAGGTCGACAATTATGAACCTTCTTCAACATATTTATCATAGTCTTTCATCATCGAACGATTCAAGTTTTTCATGGTCTAAACCTGACATTTGGACCTTATATATTATAATAAAAAATAATTGTATAGCTCTGTATATAACGAAAGTAAGCGACGACGATTTAATTTTCGAATATCTAAAGGCAACTTATTACGCAGGCAACAGAGGCGATAACCCAACAGCAAATTATACAGGTTAAAATCAAATAACTTATGGAACTTTCGAGACTTTCGTATCGAGATCCCTTACAAGTTTCGGTATTCCATCGCACTTTATTTAAGTTGCGTATAACCAAAAAACCATTAAATAGCAATAAGTCATCGCTTTACTAACTTTTGGGTTCTTATGCTATGGTATAAGATTATGTTTTACTAGTTTTATTTACTCAGTAAGGATATATCGGGTTCCGATCGGACACATCTTGAGTAAGTAACGTTCATGTGTATGAGTGTGATAGTGACTTCGTGGTGCGATGCGTACGTGAATAAAGGCTCAGGAGTTATAATGGGGCATAAATTTGCACGTGAATAAAGTCCTATATACTCCTAATCATAATGTACTTATGCATGAATAGATTAAAGAGAGCTTGTTAATGATTTACTATCGATAATATCTGCCTGGCTTGACTCTCTCTTAAAAGACTGCCAAGTTATTTAAACCCACTAAGATAAGACTGCAATAAGGCCACCGGTTTGAAAGAAATCAAAATCGTTATCAAGCGCTCCAATACATCGTTTTAATTCTTATATTAGCTTATACAAATAGTCATACGTATTGTAGTTTAGGTCATTCAATTGTAAACCGTACGTGTTCATGTATAAAGTTGGTTATCGCAGAACACGGGAGTGATACAGTCTACTCAGAGGGTGTTGAGTCAGCCTGCGCTAGTGAGCACTTCTCAGGCGCTCACGATGGTGAAGAATGCACTCGCTCAGGTTCCATGCACAGAATACTAGCTTATAGCTTGTTATGACAGGTTTTAGGAAACGGCTTAGAGGATATGACGTCATAACAAAACATACAATGTAATTATGTGTGCAGTTTCGAAAGTTGATTTTCAATTTTTAAAGAATAACAATTAATAAGAAAATGTAATATCAAAGCCAATTTGGCAAAACAATTAAATCTATTTTACTTTAATCAATGCAAATTTTATAAGTTATTAACACTTTTTAGAACCACAGGATGATTTTAAAATTTAATTGTATAAAACGTATTATTTTCTGTTGTAATAACGAGGCAAAATGATTATGGAAGTAGTAAACACTAAAAAGTATATCGTATTTACCTACTTCTTATGATATCTTAATATATAATAATAATATCTTAGGACAGCTCGCACGCGGTCATCTGATCCCAAACTAGGCAGAGCCTGTATTATGGTAAACAGACAACTGATAAACATACTTATATATTTCTAAATACATACATAATAGAGATAAATTACACCCCACTACACTACCACCACATGGTACCCCATACCACATATCTAAGCCTTATTTTCTAAAACCTGTCTTTATTAGGCTGTCGTAAATGTCGCTGTGCACGATTACTTTGAGTATGAGAGTACTTTATTATCTATTGTAGAATAAACTACTTTATTTCGTTCATTTAAAGTCTATATTTCTTTGTTAATTTCTGATATTGAGTGGCAGGCATGTGCTACATTTTATTTTGAACTCTATGCGTTGACTATTAGAGTTTATATTATAATTAAATTACACTTTCGTAAATCATTTATTTTTTTGAGTATATATGCAAGTATTCAGTTGTGGTTGCTTATTAAATTGTTTTATTTTATCAATGGTGTAAGATACTGGAATATTCTTTTATTTTGGTTTTGGATGTAGCCAATATGCTTTCGTAGAATAAATTTTATTCTATATTTAAAATTTTATCTCTACAGTTTTTATCTTTGTATTTAACTTATTAACTTAGCCGGTATTAACGTATTAACTTTGAGATCTGCTTTTTATAGTTCATGTGTATTTATAAAAAAAACTATTCGGCAACTATAATATACTCATGCCCCAGCCGAATATGAAGACTGCTTAAAGTTTTGGGGATATATCCTCGCAGCTGTGCTTAAAAAGTCTATCATTAACAATTAAAAAAAACGGTCTCTAAGAAAAATATGCTAAATTGTTAGAAAACTTTGACATTGCAACACTTGGTTGGTCCCCTATGTCATATATTGTTAAGCAAAAGGTATTTTTCATGTATTTTTTATATTCTATCTTCTTTCAATAAGTTTTCGGTATTCTGTATGTAGTAAATAAATGCTTATTTGTAGTTACTTTTTGTTCCTTTATGTATTTAAGGTGATTTATATGCATTCGTTGTTAACTACATAGGTACATATGTGGTGATTAATTTGTGTCTACTCGTATTTTATCATGTAAGAAACCCCTTACCATGTACTCTTAAAGCAGAAAATTTTCCGCTGTGGAAGGATACGCCATACTATACTGCCCATAGCGGCGTCTCGCTTTCACTAAGATAAATGTTCTGCTTTAAAAATTTATGGTAAAGGGGCAGTTACTTACTACAGTGTGTTTACAGAACGCCCCCCAGATCACTCCAAGTCAGCAGCCAATAATAACGACTCAGCCTCAACCACACAAGGCGCAGATCGTGAACCAACAACAACCACAGCAAATAGTGGTGACGCAGAAGCAACCACCGGCACTTATAAGTACATCGACAGGCAACCAGATAGTGTCCGGCAATCCGCAGTTGATTCAAGGTAAGCTTTGACTACTGAAACAAAGGTAATAAATAATTCTAAGATATTGCTCTTTCCTTCTTCCTAATCGATATATTATAGCGATCGCGATACTCCAGTGTGTGTTGTGATTTTATGAAAAATCTAGATCTCGAGTATCATTAGATTTTGTTGTTAGGAAATTTACCAACAGAATCAGCGTTTGAATTTGTGTGATGAGTGGCTTTTTGGCCGTCTCCCGTTTATATAATACTATGTAGCATCAAAATCTAGCCTTGCTAAATTTTTATAATTTTTTTTTGGTTATATTACTTCTGTAGTATAATCCAAACTGACAGACATATTCTACTGTAGAGTAGTTTGTTGCGCCGTTTCTTCTACGCAGCTGTTGCACTAGAAAGCGGTTACGGGCGAATGTTATGGGGGCTGACTTTATGTACCTAGTTATCGTTTAAAAAGTACTTTTGTATATTTTATGTGCAAAACAAGTGTGATGATGCACAAGTAATTAATATAATGTACATAAGTATATAACACCCAGGCAACCAACAACTGCTACAAGGCAACCAGCAAATAATCGCTGTGTCGAACAACCAGCCGATAATAATGAATGCGCCGATGAAGGGTGTTCACCGCGTGGTGCAGCCGCCGCAGAGGAGCCCCGTGGTCAGCGCGGCCAGCAGCGAGGCCAAGACCAGCGTCATACAGACTGCGGCGGTAAGCAATACATACTGTGTAGTTTTTTCGTGTCCCAGGCAGGTCTTGGTGAAGTGTTTGTCTCTTCTCTTTGTGTGGATAAAAGGTTGGTACTCAATACGCAAAGACTGAAGTATTTATTTTGTACTGTTTGATAAACAATATTTGAAGAAAATCCGTTACAACCAAATTGAATACTGTTAAACACTCAAGTGTCGAGAGAGCCGATCTGTATCAAAGCCGATCTATATCGAAGTGAAGTTGCTCTCGTTCGCCCTACGACCGCTACGTTCTCGCCGCGCGCCACAGTCGCTTCGTCGTTTTAGTTTCGCCGCCGCTCGCTAGATGGCGTTAGTAGTAAACACATACTTACTACGTATGTATATACAAATAAATATAAATGTTGTGCCTGTTTGTAATGAAAAAATAAAACAGCTTCTTAATGCATATAAAAGTATACATACATAAAGTCACGCCTATTTCCACGAGGGGTAGGCAGAGACCACGGATTTCCATTTGCTACGATCCTGACATACTTCTTTCGCCTCATTCATTCGCATATAAAAGTACAATAGATATGACGAAAAATTCGATTATTGCATGCGTCTGTCTTTGAACTTCACTGGCAGATAGCTGATCTTATAAGGAGTAACTTAGGCTTTTAAGTTCGAAAATTGGATAAGGACTCCGTGCGAAAAAAATATTAAACCCAAATTTGCGTATTCCACGCGGACAAAGTCCCGGGTAACTATTATACTTCAAAAATTTACAAAGCCCAACCATTAAATTATACCTGTTACTGCCAATTTTTTTAATAATGCTCACACTAAGTATTTCTCCTGTAACGTGGATGCGTTTTACAAATATGAATTATCACAAATACAAACACCCAGTATCGGGACAAACATCTGCGGATCACACAAATTTTTGCCCGTGCAGGAATCAAACACGCAACCCTAAGCTCAGTAGTCCAATTGCTTAGCCACTGCGCCAATCTGGTCGTCATTGCATGTCAAAGACTAATTGTCTGTGGATATATTTCGCTTTTACAGAAGACAACACTGCCGCAACAGCCGGTGATGAGACAGGTGATCACTCGGCAACCTGTCATGGTGGGTAACACCAAGATCGGTGACAAGGAGCTTGTCGTCAACCAACCCGTTCCTGAGGTACTTTATAATATTATAATTTATTATACTGTGTTATAAAATATAATGTTGTTTTTTATATATTATAAACAACTATAAATAAAATTGAAACGTTTCCATAACAACTGACCGTACCTGGCCGTGGATAGGGGAAATTGGAAGCTCGAAGGATTGGCCTTTGCTTTGCAGTGGAATACTAATTAGGCTGTTAAAATAACAATCAACTACACAAAGTGCCACAAAAATGTTACGACATCCCTGGACAAGAAACTAATAAATAAAAAATCTTTATAAAATAATCCAATTAAATTTAACTATTAATTCACTCACCATTAATATAAAACACTTAGGGCTTGTTTCACTATCTACAAATAAAGTATTGAATAGTTACTTCTTGATTAACGCTAATCGGCAAGTAAAAGTTACGAGTATCTTCTATCGTATTTTAGTAACAGGCCATTTTTCTGCTAATTACTTAGACTACTCAGATATTGTGAAATTCGTTTAAGTAGTTACGGGTGAGTTTAGGTGGCGGTTGGTCTACTTGATACTTTACTTGTCAATAGTGAAACAGGCCCACAATCTAAACAACCTTGTAACTATGTAATGCGGCTCGATTCAGAAGCCGCCGACACCGAAGCCGTCAGCGACCCCCCCACCTGCGCCTGCGCCGGTACCAGTGATAGCCAGCACCTCGCAGGATGAAACGCCCTGGATATGTCATTGGCGGGGATGTGGGAAGTAAGTATTTCTGTTCTATATATTTTTATACATCGGCATTATTTTAATTGCTCCTAATATGAATTACAGAAGTAGATGTCCAATGTATGGATACATGAAAGTTTTTTTTTACCACTCCTATGGATAGCAGATCTGAGTATTTGATTTTAGCTACAACTTGCGACAGAAGGACAACGAAGTGATCATATAAGGCTCAAATCACACCGAGATGGCAGCGGCCGGCAGCGAAGCGGCGAGCGGTTTCAGTGTCATATGACTTTAAACTTTATTATCATTACTATAATACATAGTATCGCTTGACTCCCGCCGCTGAGTGGGAGTTGTGGAAGTGCTCGTGGCGACGCAGTCGGCCGTGCAACCTTTTCAAGTTTCTCAAGCGATACTATGTATTATAGTAATGAAGGTAAGGTTTGAAATCATATGACATCTTAACTGCTCGCCGCTTCGCTGCCGGCCGCTGTCATCTCGGTATGATTAGAGCAGGGTTCCGTTTTTCCGGTTGAGGTGCGGAACCCTAAAACGCAATATAATTACGTGAACAACCCTGCTGAGCTTCATATAATTATTCAGAACGTTCTCGAACGCGGCGGACGTGTTCACGCACGCGGCGCGCACGCACTGCCCGCCGTCCGCGGGCGGCGAGGCGCCGTGCATGTGGCTGGACTGCGACCGCGTGCCGCGCAAGACCTTCGCGCTGCTCAACCACCTCACCGACAAGCACTGCACCGTGCATGTACGTACCACCTACCAGCTACCTAGTACACACATACATGTTCACGCACGCGGCGCGCACGCACTGCCCGCCGTCCGCGGGCGGCGAGGCGCCGTGCATGTGGCTGGACTGCGACCGCGTGCCGCGCAAGACCTTCGCGCTGCTCAACCACCTCACCGACAAGCACTGCACCGTGCATGTACGTACCACCTACCAGCTACCTAGTACACACATACATGTTCACGCACGCGGCGCGCACGCACTGCCCGCCGTCCGCGGGCGGCGAGGCGCCGTGCATGTGGCTGGACTGCGACCGCGTGCCGCGCAAGACCTTCGCGCTGCTCAACCACCTCACCGACAAGCACTGCACCGTGCATGTACGTACCACCTACCAGCTACCTAGTACACACATACATGTTCACGCACGCGGCGCGCACGCACTGCCCGCCGTCCGCGGGCGGCGAGGCGCCGTGCATGTGGCTGGACTGCGACCGCGTGCCGCGCAAGACCTTCGCGCTGCTCAACCACCTCACCGACAAGCACTGCACCGTGCATGTACGTACCACCTACCAGCTACCTAGTACACACATACATGTTCACGCACGCGCACGCACTTACATATTATATTTCATGCACGCACGCACGCACCCACAACCATTGTGGGTGCGTTTGACAAACATGCGAGTCAAAAGAAGAAGTGTTGGTGAGTTAAATAGCAATGCACACAACCGAGTATTGTACTGTCTTTGCAGGCGAGGTTCGTCGCGACGATCATTAAGTTCATCCATCAAACCTTTGCTCCAGCAACCTTAAACACTGTCCAAAATTATAATCAAGTCAAGATTCGATTGGAGGACCGACTATCTGTTTTCGAAACAGAAAAATCTGCATGAAAATTTATTCTGACCCTTTTTAATACCTTTACAGGCTCTCAAGGCAATATACAACTCCCGTCGGCACGCAGCAGGGGAAGCTGAAGGTAAGCCGGTGACGCTAGGCTACCCCCCAAACGCAGCCCTAGCGGCCCTCAACAAGCACGCCGCAGATATGTTCAACCCTAGGGAGCTTATGGTAAGATTATGTATCATTCTTTTTTGGCACGAACTCACCACTCTTGCTCATTGTAAGTCCTGTAAACCGAAATCTACAATGAAAACCATTAAGAACTATCAAGGCAATGAAGCTTGAGGCGTCCCGAGATGATTATGTTGTACCAATTGTATTCTATTCATCCTAGAATATACTTAAAATGGGACCATTTTTGTCTTAATTGTTTTATCAATGATTTTTTTTTCCGTTTGGGTTCACGATTTTTAGAGTTAATTATAATAATTATACTCATTTTATTTTTGGTTTTAAAATTGTTTATAAAGTTTTAAGTAAGCAAAATTACGATCAAATCGTCTAGTCTATACGTAACGTAAAAATCCATAAACTTAGTTCTCTCAATCGCAACATCACAACCACTAATAGTGTCACGCTGCGTGTGCCGTGTGACGTCACTAACGTGTATATGTGTTTGTGCACGTGCAGCACAGGGCAGAACTCAGTCGCACGCCGGAACAACTGGTGAGACTCCACACACATAACACCCGTATTTGTATCGTAGCTTGTGTGTTGTCCATGTATTTATGTGTGTAGTACACAGTCGGAAGTCAACAGGCACACATTACTACTGTTTTGTCTGAGTGTTTGTCGATTATTGTCAATGTTTTTGTCTGTGTGTGTGTGGTTTCTTGTTTAAATGACTCGGACATGATGTTTGAGCCCTATTTTTTTTGCGTTTCTTGATGTATTTTGGCTATTGAATCAAGTCACAAGAGATACACACATACACACCAAAAAATGTTATTTGTTCAAGCTTATGTTTGTCACTGTGTGCGTTACGTAATTATTTAGATTGTTGTTATTTAGATACTTTTGTTTTTTACCAGTCAATAGATAAATTACACAGTAATATAAAAACTTGACGTAGTCATAATTATTATTTAATAGTTTGTAAAGTTGTGCATGATGATGTTTTCACATATTTTGTTGGTCTCACTGGTTCAAAATTGTATGTGCAATAAAAAATCACATGATTTTATGATTCATCTCTTGCACTGCGTGTTTTATTGGTACTTAAAACATTGAAATCGATGAAAAACAAAACGGTTCGATTCTTAGTCTTACCAAAATTTCAAAGTTAAAAAAAAAAATGGGTAATCATGTTAAATAATAATATTCTAGTGATTTTTCTGTCGTATCATTATTTAGGTTGGCTACAATGATATTATAAGTTTTAAGAGGAAGTTAAACGCACTTTGAACCCCACAATTATCACACCGGATTAATTACCACATGCCATCCTACTTGCATGTGTCATCGAACGAAGTATGTTAATGTGTATCGTTTTGAAGATAGATCGTTACGTAGGTCTCTTGTTATACTGTACTTAATAACTTTCTTGAGTGTTATCCACATTATTTACTATATTTTCCGGTTATACTCACGTGTGTAATCGGCAATGCCCGACTGGTTTCGAACTCGAACGGAGCCCTTATTCATGAGCTAGGTACGGAGCAGAGTCGCAAGCCGAACTAGTCGGGCATTCCCGAATACACACGTGTGAATAACCGGAATATATAGTAAATAATAGGTCTCGTGTATCTTATAATATCATTATGACTATATTTTTGTGGTTGTCCTTGTGTTGTTTATATAAATGTAGCATGTCACGTTATTTGCTTATTCTGAGCTTTGCTTTAATGCTAATAGAAATTCACATACAAGTTCCATGAGAATTTAATGAAACTATTATATTACTTTTTTAATTGTCTATCTATTTGACAGGATGAGAATGAGGGTCCTGTGACCAAGAGTATACGGTTGACTGCGGCGCTCATATTGAGAAATATTGTCATTTATTCTAATACTGGCAGAAGGTGAGAATACAATCCATTGTTTTTATGTAGGTTACCTAACCTAATTATAACCTAACTAACCTATAGTTCTATATGTATAACTTCACACCTGCAACCTTTGAAGCGACGTGTTCGACTATACACACATTTTGCTAGTTTTAATAAGTCTCATATGTAACAGACGGAGATGAAACAACCCAGTTGTCTTTGGTGATTTATAAATAATTTAGAACTTGCGTGATAAAAATGTCTTTCGAAAGATATATTTGCAAAGATAATATTTACTACGTGTGCCGGTTATACTTACGTGTGTTTTCGGGAATGCCCGACTAGTTTCAAACTCGAACGGAGCCCTTATTCATGAGTTCGAAACTAGTTGGGCAATCCTGAATACACACGTCAGTATAACCGGAATACGTAGTGAATATATGGATATCACTTTCTATGTTATGACAGTAAAATGTTTGACAGAGAGAGTCCTTACAGATTTTGTTCGGAAACCAAAAAAAGTGAATACATATAAATAAACCAATGTTCCCATTGCAGGCAACTCCGATCATACGAGGCTCACCTGGCGACGATCGCTCTCAGCAGCGTAGAAGCTTCTCGAACAATCGCTCAGGTCTTGTTTGATATGAACAACATTTGAGAATCACTGAATGGGCACCAGCCCTTCTAGCGATGGCGGTACATACCGCCCTTGTAAATAAAGCTGTTGAAGAATGAACGAATGAATGAATCTTATTACTGAATGTGAATGTGTGAGTGACATGCCTGTGATGCTTGAATTGTAAGGGGTGTGTATTTTTCATTTACCATAACATTTATTTAAAATAAAGTATCAGAAAGTGCTTCGTATACATCAATGATCAACATGCTATAAGATATCTAAAATCTTGCTTGAGGATGAGAAATGCTGATTGTATAAAAGTTTTAACGTTTATAAATGCTCTTATTTGACGTTTCAATCTGTTTATACTCACTAATAAGGTTGAATTTATATTCTTAAAGTTCAGTTTTGAATAAAGACTTTAGTAATGTCGAATATTCGAACATTTTAATTCCCTTGGAAAAGAATATATGTATTCGAAAATTTTAAAATCAGAAATTACATATTTTTTATTCATTCATTCGTGTTACAATATTATTAGAGTGGGTCTTCTATAAAAACACTGTACCTATATTAGATGATCATACTGTCTAATATTATCTCAGTACATCTCAAATGAGGAATGTGATGCGAGTGAATGAGGCGAAAGAAGATGTCAGGATCGTAGCAAATGGAAATCCGCAGGCTCTGCCTACCCCGCAAATATGCGTGACTTTATGTATGTACATCTCAAATTACTCTTCTTTAATTACTACACCCCTAAACATTAAAGCAAGGAGTCTTGTTTAGTTGAATTAATTGTTGACACATAATGGTGATTGAACCGTTTGGAAGGCAAGCTACTTATTGCCTCTTTTATAGCTTATAATGATCTGACTTGTAATTATATTATATCAGTAAGGAGAACTTGTGTGCAAATTAGGATTTTACTTTTAATTAAATGGCTCCTAATGTGCCAGCTTTATAATCATATAAATAAATATTGACTTCGAAAGGCAGCGGAAACGGACACAAACGATGTAACTAGTATAATACATAGTTTGATATCATTAACAATCGTTTTTTTCTTATAAATAAATGATATTTTTGCACCTCGCAATGATACTCAAATCGCTTATCAATCTGTGCGTCACCTTTTAAATGACATTATGGTAAACAATTCATCTATATTTAAATTGATAAAGACAACGTATTTTTAATACTTAATACGTGTAGCGCTAATTCTGTATGATAATTGCACTGGTATTAATTATTTAAACAAATAGTATGTATGTATGCTACAGCCATTATATAGGAGTCTTACACGTAATATGTACTAGTTTATCTCGCATTATTAACTTTATCAGGTAAGCGGTTTTTTGCCACGAATTAATATTATGATAGTACACATTTTAAATAGGAGGCTATTGTATGAATTTCAATACGCCTGGAATTCCCGTAAGTGAACAGAAGTGTAGCTGTTACTTACCCACATACAAATTAAAATTAAATTACAAAAGTACATTTTATACGTCATTTGATCGACTAACACTAAAGATAATAATCGTCATGTCTATATAACTGTTTTGTAAAAATATTAATTAAACATCTACATATGATTTTTTAATAAATCTAGGTTCTTTATAAATTGATGGTAATACAGTATTAATAAAATATTTTTGTCTTTGTGCTCAAGACATGTTAACATAAATCGATTAATTGCAAACACAAATCTAGTTGAACATTTTGCATTGTAACTTAAGATAACGGATTTCCCAACAAATACCTTTTATTTTATGGAACCCCATAATAAATTATTACAAATCAATGACACTGTAATTTAATATCACTTTTTGTATATTATGTACACACCTACAATAGTGATTACTTATAGAAATGAAAACACAAAAGAATAGCATGGTAAAAATATTTTAAAATGTTAACACCAGATATCATGTTTCAATTGGTCAGTTCCCAATTTTAAAATAATATTTGTACCTACTTACTGTAGTATTAAATAATTTCGCGGAACCCTGGTGACCTTGGCCGTAACGAAACCGGGTATCGTCAGCGATTCCCAGTGCGTTACGCACCAGTATTTTTTAGAATGTGCGTGTGGACTGAGGGACCACAATGGTATTAAAGCCAAATGACCTGTTACACAACCTTCGGCTTTGTTTATAAATCTTTTAATGTAAAGATTATTGACTTAATTTGTATTATTTTCTCATTGTAATATCTGCTATGAATGATTGGAACTAAGTTTATAACCCCGGAGTTTGTAAAAGCACAATAGAAAAGCTAATGTGCAACAGAGAATAAATAATTTTAGATAATTACTTGTTTTATTGTGCCGTGTGGTTTCCTACTTAAAATGGACCACCCCCCACCCCCTTTCCTCCCGTGGATGTCGTAAGAGGCGAATAAGAATATTTCTAGGGGGATGGGTAGCAGCAATTGCCAACCCGCCTGCCCAGCGTGACTATGGGCAAAACCCCCATGAAGAGTAGTCAAAGAAAACGGCCCCCAGTTTTCGGCCGCCCAACTATTCCAGGGAACTAATAGTGACTGGGTGGCGAAAACGGGATAGCCGGTCAGCGAGCCTTGTGGCGTACCCTGCGGGAGGCCTACGTCTAGCAGTGGACTGCAATAGGCTGATGTGATGACTACTTATTTCTACAACAGAATACATTTAGCCTGCTTAGCTCTCCAAGTGAGATTTATAAGACAAACTAGCTCCGCCCCGCGGTGTTACCCGCTACATTTCTTCGGGATAAAAAGTAGCCATGTGTTAATCCAGGGTGCCAGCTACCTCGATACCAAATTTTAGCAAAATAGCCGTTTGAGCGTGAAGTTACAAACACACTCACAAACTTTCACCTTTATAATATTAGTGTGATAATAGTCCAATTACATTTAATTTTTCTTCTTTATTTTGCATTTTGTGTTGCCAACTCCCTTAGGCTATTTATTTGCTAGGTCCAGTGCCAGCAATATTTCTCAAGTCACAAAATAACTAAACTTCTATGTACAGTAATTATTGATACTTCGGATACAATTAGACTGTATAAGGGGTAATGCTAATCAGATTAATATGTAGATGGAAAGAAACCCCTACTTGGAAACTAAAGCGATAGGTACTCAAATTGAAGGTTATTATTACACAATGTTTTCTGCCTGATTAGAAAAAAGTACAAATTCCGTTAACCAGTAGTTCAATTCTTAATAATAATAAAAATAATATAGGGACTAAGAAATCCCATAATATTTTGTTTATCTATCTGATTATTTAGACGACCTGATTGGCATAGTGGCTAAGCAATTAGACTGCTGCGCTAAGGGTTGCGGGTTCGATCCCCGCACGGGGCAAAAATTTGTGCGATCCACATTTGACTGTCCCAAGTCTGGGTGTTTGTGTATGTGATATTCATGTTTGTGAAACACCTACGACACAGGAGAAATTCCTAGAGTGGGGCAATAGTTAGTAAAAAAAAAATCTTCATATTCTAGTGCCCATTTCCACACCACCCGTGAGGTAGAGCACAAGGTGCGTTTTTTTTATAGTGGTGTCCCCGTTAGGCCTAATCCACTCACTTTCCTTACCCTGCTATGACTGGTTTACTTAGACTGCAGTCACCAATGTTTATTGTGGATGAGAAATGTAGATTTAAAACTATTCAATGAATGGTGGATATGCAATTATGCATGCCACTTTATGCATTCCAAAAACCCAGATGATTATTTAAGACAAAAACTTATATATTTAGGTAAGTACCTACTTGAAATTATAATACATATTTGACGTAGTATTTAATAGTAACCTTAATTTCAAATTTTATGGAAATTAAGTATGCTGGATAATTGGAATGCATTGTTAATGTGGTGAACAAAGTCAAACTGAAATTAATCAGTTATGCTTTGTTCTACTGGCCGCTATTATACCTTTAACCCATATCCGGGTATTTATGTCGCTCCTTCTACAGCTACACCAAATGGTTTCATCTCTATGGAGCCGTTGTTAAGTAATTGCACCCATCCTGCCAATCTCAATAGCCGGATAATTTTCTAGAAGTTTCGATCGCGATCCGTCCATTGTTTCTTGATAACCTTGAATAAATAAATATAAATTATTTAATGACGCATTAAAAATTAATTAATGACGTATTAGAACTATACATATGCATGAAATATATCTAGACAAGTAATACAGGCCATTTAAACAATAGGATACACTCACAGGTTGGTTTTTCACAGCCATAATGATGATAAGTGATTGGCGAGCAGTGTCGTTCATTGCTCAGCGTAAGCGACGCCCAAAGAGTTTAAAACCACTACGAACGTGCAACGCCATTTGCCGGTTTGGTACGGAAATACCCCTACACATAATTAATTAATTATTGTAGATTAGAGGCGCGACAGCGACAAGTGTCTTGCTGTCTTGTCTCTGACTCAGTCGCTGGTGACGTGGTGACAGCTGTGACTTGACTGAATTAATGAAGTGACCTTTATGGAAGCATAATTATGTAATTATACAATGTACATTCATAATACCTACCAAGTGGTTCCTAGTGAGCTTTGACCCACTGACCTTTATTTTAATAAAACGCGCCGAACTGGTGATCGCTTCTAATATATTGATCCTATTTAAAAAGCGCCATATTAGCGCTGAAAGCAGTCTGTACTTTTTTTTTTTGTATTTTAATGACTGGTCACTTGGCAGTGTCTGTACTTAGAACTAAAACTAGTGATGTTCAACAACTGACTTTTGGTATCGATAAAAACTTTTTCAGAACACAAAGTCAGAAATATTACCAATGCATTTTTTAATATAGATTTCGTATAATATATCCTAGATAAACATACTTAATAAATATAGATTTGATATTATGTAGAAAACGTAACGTAAATGACAGTTAATAGTACTGTTTATGGCATAGGGGATTAAAAAAGTATTCTAAGTATATATAAGTCTTGTAAATTTGAACAGTTAACGTTTATTACTGTAAGAATACCCTGCATATACAGAGGGGTATCATCTATACGTTTTCGTGCGTTTTCATCGCGACAAAATATGAGTCAGTCAACAACGTTTGCAAAATGAACTTTTCTTCTTACTTTAATAGTTATTATAGTAGGTTGGCTAACAACAAACATTTATTAGCTAGAATATAGGTACTTACAATATTAAATACTCTAAGGGTACGATAGATCACTTAAGTATAAATAATTAATAGAAGCTAATACATTCAACCTCATTTTTGTGCGCGCAAGCTATTTATTTTGCTATTTGTTGAAATGAACATGTTTTGCTGTCCAATTAAGACTGCCTCGTTGGTCAAGTAGTAGCTCAAGTAGCAAGTGCAACTACTGAGTATAAGTTCCTGGCTTCCAAGCCCAGGTCAGGCAAAATGTTACGGTTTTTCCATTACGTAATAATTCTCAAGAGCAGCGCGGAGTCTAGATTTGTGCCCAGTTGATGGTGTGGCGTGCAATTTTTAATAATATCTTCTATCTACCTACTCGGTTTTCTTATTTCTAACATTGGAATTTACCATAGGGCAGACATTTAATTTCGTTTGGTATGGCATTAAATATCCGGCTACACATAGCATTACAATTTTTGTTATAATGATGTATTCGGGACCTTTGGTAACACAATTATTTCTGGATTCCTGGCTTCCAAGCCCAGGTCAGGCAGTTAAGTTTATCCATTACGTAATAATTCTCAGTAGCAGCATATCCTGGATTTGTTCCCGGTTGATGGCAACAGGCTTGCCTCCTATCCATCCTATAATTATATTGTGGAGGAAGGGGTGTGGAGTTCCTCCAACGAAAAGGAAGATCTTCCAACCAGGCGGTGGTATGCCTGGTGGGCCGCGGCGCCCCACTTCTCAACTCAGGGCGGCTGTATTTATAGCTAGCGAGTGTGATTACTTCACTAGCGCGATGCAGGAATGTCATCGTCGCTACAATATAATCAACTGGCGAAATGTGCATTTACTACGCACCTCTGCCTACGGTCACAGTATTATCCAATTGCTAGATGTAATGACATATTCGGTAAAGAAAAACAGGTCTAGTAGGTACAATCTTCTTCTTCTTCTTATCGTATGGTTGATGAACAACCTGGTGTCAGAGTATAAACCGCCTGTAGGCCTCTGATGTGGCTTTATACACCGTTGAAATATCTCTCAGGTGTGCCGGTTTCCTCACGATGTTTTCCTTTACCGTTTTTAGTAACTGTTAACTAATTTATAATACGCACATGAATTCGTAAAGACATTGGCGCGTGCCAGGGTTTCACTTGCGACCTTTGACTTGGCAGTCCAATGGTCATACTACTCGGCTATCAGTGTTAGTAGGTAAAATTACGTATTAGTATAATGTGAGTGTGTGTTACGTATTAGGGGCTCGTAGCTACGTAGCTATCGCGCAGATCCGTCGATTTGCGAGGTTAAGCCGTGCTCGCCGCGGTCAGTCTTGTGATGGGTGACCGTTTAAACATTTCGAACCCCTCCGTGCTTCGGAAGGCACGTTAAGCCGTTGGTCCTGCGCCTGGTCTCTCTCCGGTCGTGTCGGTCTTCCGTCCCATCGAACTATGAGAGAGAGGGAATAGGGAGTGCACCTGCGTTTGCGCGCATACTTGTGCACTATAATATCTCCTGCGTAGTTGGCTAGTCTCAGATGAGATAGGCCGCCGTGACCGAAATTCAGTTAGGAGAACATTATTTAGTATAATGTGCCCTTTTCCACACCACCCTTGAGGTAGAACACCAAGTGCGTTTTTTTTATAGTGGTGTCCCCAGTAGGCCTAATCCACTTGTACTTAAATAATAAATAATTGAGCATTGAGACTTTTATGCGCATTTAGGTATCTAATAAATTAAGCGATTTTATCTAGGATAAATTTCGCACAGCATATTTGGGTCTGTATACCTACTCCTTACCTGTCGCCTCTTGAACCTAGGCAGAGAGATAAACATTAATTAATCTTCATGATCCCCGTGTGTAATGGAAGTTGTTGGTGCTGTGGTGGCGGATACTGCTCCGGCACCACGCCCAGTCCCGGTAGAGCATTCTTCGTTGTTCTTCAATAAGTTGAATTTTTTTTACAAATTATTACTAATAAATATTTAGCTACTAATAGGTATAGTATTATTAACTAGAAACTTACGGATTTCCCTGTTTTTCAGGAAAGTGCATGATGACGCGCAATGCAGTTAAAGATGCAGCTGCGCTCCCTACTGCAGATAAAGTGAGTACTTGATTACCTGCGATCAATACTTTGACGCAGCCGCTGTAGCAAGGGCAGTGTTGTATGCATCCACATGTCGATGTTATTTTAACCACCAATATCAGACTCTAGAATCTGAGAAAATAAAAAAATGGTGTACCATCCATACGGACTAAGGTAGGTAATAAATAACAGACGAGTTGATTGAATCCACTTGACCCGTATTATTGTGGATAGTAAGTTTCGAAAAGAAAGAAAAATCTATAATTTTAAAGCTTTAAGTGAATGTTTATCATCCGTTATGTAGTCCTGTTTACAATCGCCGACGTGCTTTCCTCCTTAGTAATGAAATCATTGGTTTATTAGAATGAGTTAGGGAGTTAATGTTAATAGATTTAAACCTTAAGCTGCGACATCTGAACATAAATTATTTTTATCGAATCAGCTCATCGATAACTTTACAGCTATATTTACAGTTGCCAGCTTCAAAAGGTAGAACGAGTTAAAAAAGACAAAATTCATATGTGAAATTTTAATAAAGTGTTATTTGCAGAAATATTACACAAAATTTATTTAGATACTAATATTATTAATCAGAATTTATTATTAATAATGTATATCTGCTGCCCTTGCAATATATTATCTGTTTTAACAAAACGTCGGACAGTTACGTTTGTTTGAAACATCATAGATGGCGCTGCCATAAATAATACTTTTCAACAGGGTTGCATTCAGTAGACAGAGCATTGTCTATCATGTGGGGTAGATGTCGTTATTCCAAGAGAATGTTTGTAAATGTTATGTTTTATTCTGCTTAAACAAAATATTAACGCATAAAAATGCACTAAACAACAGTTTAGCTACGTTCATACGATCTAAAGTATTTAATTTGATGAAATTCTTATAATAGGTACGTATAGTTCATTGAGTCATTAATGGAATACCTATTAATGCAAAGATACTATTAATGCATTAATGCTTACCTACATCTACACAGTTTATTTCGGAACATTAAAATGTATACCTATATACCTAATACTTACTTAAAATAACAGGGTTACAGCATCAAACATAATGGTTTGTTTGTTAGCCGAATGAGGCGATTAACGGTGATAAGCTGATTATAATAAGGTCGTATTAGCTCCTCATGTATGACATGTATGGATACGGGAATCAACGAACCGTGAATCTGCTGAAAATTTAACTAATCAGACTTCTGACATGTAAAGTTGTAGCAAGCAGTGTAGTCTGTTCAGAGGGCTTGGACACGTGTCATAACGTTTTTCCACTTGTCTAAGGGGGCAGACCGCCATAAAAGTCAGACATCGGAAACAAATAATAACCATGGTTATTGGTTGGTCTAGTGGTCGCTTAGCTCTACTGCTGTACATAAGTTCCTACGTTCGAATCCCGATTCGGGCTAAGTATTATACGGTTTTTTATAATGTAATTCTCAGTAGCATCGCGATCCGTCCATTGTTTCTTGATAACCTTGAATAAATAAATATAAATTATTTAATGACGCATTAAAAATAAATTAATGACGTATTAGATACATATGCATGAAATATATCTAGACAAGTAATACAGGCCATTTAAACAATAGGATACACTCACAGGTTGGTTTTTCACAGCCATAATGATGATAAGCGATTGGCGAGCAGTGTCGTTCATTGCTCAGCGTAAGCGACGCCCAAAGAGTTTAAAACCACAACGAACGTGCAACGCCATTTGCCGGTTTGGTACGGAAATACCCCTACATATAATTAATTAATTATTGTAGATGTAGAATAGGTAGTCAATGAAATATGAATATAGAATAGAGGCGCGACAGCGACAAGTATCTTGCTGTCTTGTCTCTGACTCAGTGGCTGGTAGAAGTGTGAGTGATATATTAGTATTCGCTAAGATATCAGTAATATTCCACAGATTCATAGATTAGTAATCCGACTAACTCTGATATACTAATATATCATATTCACATAATCTCTATGGATACCATTCCAAACAGGTCAAATAATATCATTCGGATTCAATATTCATTCATTCAACTGCCGTAGGTTGGATGGTTGGATTTACTATGCTATGACATAAAGCTTAACTGATTATAACCATGTTTTCGACACCAATTAAACGAACGTGAATGAATAAATACGAAAATGAAAGTTTTAAATACTTTAAAGCCCTTAATCTGTAAAAAAAGTATCTTTAATATACGATAAGATGTTTTTAAATATGATGATCTCATTTCTGACTGACGAACTCGTTAGGTTAGAACTGAATTTCTGTGACGAACTCTTTAGAAAAAGTTAAAAATAAACATAAATAAAAAATAATATTTTTATAAAAAATGTTTTTATTTTTATTCCGGTTCTCCAGTACAATTAATATTTAATACTTTGTGACCGATCATCACAAAGTATTAATATTAATTTATCTACATGATAATCCGATCCAAATCGGATATCTGGATATTCCCCTTTAATATGATCTGTTGATGTCGAATACGGTATGTGTTACATATGTGCGT
Source organism: Abrostola tripartita (assembly GCA_905340225.1). Lineage (NCBI taxonomy): Eukaryota > Metazoa > Arthropoda > Insecta > Lepidoptera > Noctuidae > Abrostola > Abrostola tripartita. The sequence continues at coordinate 7,405,717 of HG996504.1, forward strand.
AATAAGTTTTATTCAAATATCACTGATACTCAAATATTAGTTTAAATATTATAATATTACTAAACTAATATATTCATATTACCTAATATTTAAAAATATCGGTATTAACCCATCTTTAGTGGCTGGTGACGTGGTGACAGCTGTGACTTGACTGAATTAATGAAGTGACCTCTATGGAAGCATAATTATGTAATTATTATACAATGTACATTCATTATACCTACCAAGTGGTTCCTAGTGAGCTTTGACCCACTGACCTTTATTTTAATAAAACGCGCCGAACTGGTGATCGCTTCTAATATATTGATCCTATTTGAAAAGCGCCATATTAGCGCTGAAAGCAGTCTGTACTTTTTTTTTGTATTTTAATGACTGGTCACTTGGCAGTGTCTGTACTTAGAACTAAAACTAGTGATGTTCAACAACTGACTTTTGGTATCGATAAAAACTTTCTCAGAACACAAAGTCAGAAATATTACCAATGCATTTTTTTAATACAGATTTCGTATAATATATCCTAGATAAACGTACTTAATAAATATAGATTTGATATTATGTAGAAAACGTAACGTAAATGACAGTGAATAGTACTGTTTATGGCATAGGGGATTAAAAAAGTATTCTAAGTATATATAAGTCTTGTAAATTTGAACAGTTAACGTTTATTACTGTAAGAATACCCTGCATATACAGAGGGATATCATCTATACGATTTCGTGCGTTTTCATCGCGACAAAATATGAGTCAGTCAACAACGTTTGCAAAATAAACTTTTCTTCTTACTTTAATAGTTATTATAGTAGGTTAGCTAACAACAAACATTTATTAGCTAGAATATAGGTACCTACAATATTAAATACTCTAAGGGTACGATAGATCACTTAAGTATAAATAATTAATAGAAGCTAATACATTCAACCTCATTTTTGTGCGCACAAGCTATTTATTATGCTATTTGTTGAAATGAACATGTTTTGCTGTCCAATTAAGACTGCCTCGTTGGTCAAGTAGTAGCTCAAGTAGCAAGTGCAACTACTGAGTATAAGTTCCTGGCTTCCAAGCCCAGGTCAGGCAAAATGTTACTGGGTTTTTCCATTACGTAATAATTCTCAAGAGCAGCGCGGAGTCTAGATTTGTGCCCAGTTGATGGTGTGGCGTGCAATTTTTAATAATATCTTCTATCTACCTACTCGGTTTTCTTATTTCTAACATTGGAATTTACCATAGGGCAGACATTTAATTTCGTTTGGTATGGCATTAAATATCCGGCTACACATAGCATTACAATTTTTGTTATAATGATGTATTCGGGACCTTTGGTAACACAATTATTTCTGGATTCCTGGCTTCCAAGCCCAGGTCAGGCAGTTAAGTTTATCCATTACGTAATAATTCTCAGTAGCAGCATATCCTGGATTTGTTCCCGGTTGATGGCAACAGGCTTGCCTCCTATCCATCCTATAATTATATTGTGGAGGAAGGGATGTGGAGTTCCTCCAACGAAAAGGAAGATCTTCCAACCAGGCGGTGGTATGCCTGGTGGGCCGCGGCGTCCCACTTCTCAACTCGAACTCGCTGTATTTATAGCTAGCGAGTGTGATTACTTCACCATCCGTCATCGTCATCGTCATTCGTCCTTCGACGGGTAGATGTCGCTACAATATAATCAACTGGCGAAATGTGCATTTACTACGCACCTCTGCCTACGGTCACAGTATTATCCAATTGCTAGATGTAATGACATATTCGGTAAAGAAAAACAGGTCTAGTAGGTACAATCTTCTTCTTCTTCTTATCGTATGGTTGATGAACAACCTGGTGTCAGAGTATAAACCGCCTGTAGGCCTCTGATGTGGCTTTATACACCGTTGAAATATCTCTCAGGTGTGCCGGTTTCCTCACGATGTTTTCCTTCACCGTTTTTAGTAACTGTTAACTAATTTATAATACGCACATGAATTCGTAAAGACATTGGCGCGTGCCAGGGTTTCACTTGCGACCTTTGACTTGGCAGTCCAATGGTCATAATACTCGGCTATCAGTGTTAGTAGGTAAAATTACGTATTAGTATAATGTGAGTGTGTGTTACGTATTAGGGGCTCGTAGCTACGTGGCTACCGCGCAGATCCGTCGATTTGCGAGGTTAAGCCGTGGTTGCCACGGTCAGTCTTGTGATGGGTGACCGTTTTAACATGTCGAACCCCTCCGTGCTTCGGAAGGCACGTTAAGCCGTTGGTCCTGCGCCTGGTCTCTCTCCGGTCGTGTCGGTCTTCCGTCCCATCGAACTATGAGAAAGAGGGAATAGGGAGTGCACCTGCGTTTGCGCGCATACTTGTGCACTATAATATCTCCTGCGTAGTTGGCAGGCTCAGATGAGTTAGGTCGCCGTGACCGAAATTCGGTTAGGAGAACATTATTTAGTATAATGTGCCCTTTTCCACACCACCCTTGAGGTAGAACACCAAGTGCGTTTTTTTTATAGTGGTGTCCCCAGTAGGCCTAATCCACTTGTACATAAATAATTGAGCATTGGACTTTTATACGCATTTAGGTATCTAATAAATTAAGCGATTTTATCTAGGATAAATTTCGCACAGCATATTTGGGTTCGTATACCTACTCCTTACCTGTCGCCTCTTGAACCTAGGCAGAGAGATAAACATTAATTAATCTTCATGATCCCCGTGTGTAATGGAAGGTGTTGGTGCTGTGGTGGCGGATACTGCTCCGGCACCACGCCCAGTCCCGGTAGAGCATTCTTCGTTGTTCTTCAATAAGTTGAATTTTTTTTACAAATTATTACTAATAAATATTTAGCTACTAATAGGTATAGTATTATTAACTAGAAACTTACGGATTTCCCTGTTTTTCAGGAAAGTGCATGATGACGCGCAACGCAGTTAAAGATGCAGCTGCGCTCCCTACTGCAGATAAAGTGATTACTTGATTACCTGCGATCAATACTTTGACGCAGCCGCTGTAGCAAGGGTAGTGTTGTATGCATCCACATGTCGATGTTATTTTAACCACCAATATCAGACTCTAGAATCTGAGAAAATAATAAAATGGTGTACCATCCATACGGACTAAGGTAGGTAATAAATAGCAGACGAGTTGATTGAATCCACTTGACCCGTATTATTGTGGATAGTAAGTTTCGAAAAGAAAGAAAAATCAATAATTTTAAAGCTTTAAGAGAATGTTTATCTTCCGTTATGTAGTCCTGTTTACAATCGCCGACGTGCTTTCCTCCTTGGTAATTAAATAATTGGTATATTAGAATAAGTCAGGGAGTTAATGTTAATAGATTTAAACCTTAAGCTGCGACATCTGAACATAAATTATTTTTATCGAATCAGCTCATCGATAACTTTACAGCTATATTTACAGTTGCCAGCTTCAAAAGGTAGAACGAGTTAAAAAAGACAAAATTCATATGTGAAATTTTAATAAAGTGTTATTTGCAGAAATATTACACAAAATTTATTTAGATACTAATATTATTAATCAGAATTTATTATTAATAATGTATATCTGCTGCCCTTGCAATATATTATCTGTTTTAACAAAACGTCGGACAGTTACGTTTGTTTGAAACATCATAGATGGCGCTGCCATAAATAATACTTTTCAACAGGGTTGCATTCAGTAGACAGAGCATTGTCTATCATGTGGGGTAGATGTCGTTATTCCAAGAGAATGTTTGTAAATGTTATGTTTTATTCTGCTTAAACAAAATATTAACGCATAAAAATGCACTAAACAACAGTTTAGCTACGTTCATACGATCTAAAGTATTTAATTTGATGAAATTCTTATAATAGGTACGTATAGTTCATTGAGTCATTAATGGAATACCTATTAATGCAAAGATACTATTAATGCATTAATGCTTACCTACATCTACACAGTTTGTTTCGGAACATTAAAATGTATACCTACATACCTAATACTTACTTAAATAACAGGGTTACAGCATCAAACATAATGGTTTGTTTGTTAGCCGAATGAGTCGATTAACGGTGATAAGCTGATTATAATAAGGTCGTATTAGCTCCTCATGTATGACATGTATGGATACGGGAATCAACGAACCGTGAATCTGCTGAAAATTTAACTAATCAGACTTCTGACATGTAAAGTTGTAGCAAGCAGTGTAGTCTGTTCAGAGGGCTTGGACACGTGTCAAAACGTTTTTCCACTTGTCTAAGGGGGCAGACCGCCATAAAAGTCAGACATCGGAAACAAATAATAACCATGGTTATTGGTTGGTCTAGTGGTCGCTTAGCTCTACTGCTGTACATAAGTTCCTACGTTCCAATCCCGATTCGGGCGAAGTATTATACGGTTTTTTTTATAATGTAATTCTCAGTAGCATCGCAGCATTTTGTGCGCATTCGCGTTCTATTAGGACGACGCCTAAGAGTTCGTTCGCGATGATTCGCAGCAAATTCGTAAAGTACGCACCAAGCACGTATAATTATGGTATATCCTATATTATTTAACTGTTGTATAAAACGGCATGCGAGCACATTTGACCCAATTCCGATTCGCGGGCAAACCTTTCAACTCAAAAAATATTGACTCACCACCCACGTGACACCTACGGTAACAAAGATCCGAGGGAGACGCTGTGACTGAAGCCGATTTAAAATACGAACGTTATAATCTTGTTTGCACTAAATGTTAGGTTGGATCGGAACTACTTGGTATAATAATAATCTATGGTTTGATCTATGTTGCCTGTGGACAGACAAATTAAATAATAAAAAAAATCGAATGATCGGCAAGTACAAAGTGCAGAATAGAAAAAAAAGCAAATAAAATCGAATTTTTCAGGCTGAAATAAAGTGTATTATAAGAATTATGTGGCTTATGTGTCAATCCAGGGTCAGCTATCTCCGAACCAAATTTTACCAAAATTGGTTTAGCCGTTTCAGTGTGAAGAGGAAACAAACAAACAAACACACTCACAAACTTTCGCATTTATAATATTAGTATGATGGTGTCAACTACACAATTCCCAAACGAGTCCGTTGTGGGCCCGACAAATACTCTCACACGACGACATAGGACAATAGGCTGACATACTAACATAATTAGGTATGTATGTATGTACCTTTGTACGTATACCGTATGTAAATTCTGTTACCAGAAGGATAGGCAGAGACCACGGACTTTAGGTCTTTAGCGCAGAGAAATTTGTGTGTGACCATAGACTCTTATTTTCTCTTTGGTGTGACACAGGAAATCACCTCTGCGTACCCCTTCGAGGGTTACTAGCGTGATGTTACATATGTATGCTCCACGTTAAAATAGTTGTGGCACTGAAACTAGCCTTTCACGTATTCTAGTGACATTCTAGTTGAAGATTTCTCTAGAGACTCGGTAGGGACTGGCGCGCAATGCGTGACCTGTCGGGTACATTTGTAGTGACGAGCTAATGTAACCGAAGCCAAGGTTAAGCTCTATAGACATAGTCTTTGATTATATTATGTTCTTCTTATTGTATGGTTGATGACCAACCTGGTGTCAGAGTTTAAACCTCCTGTAGGCCGCTGACATAGCTTTACACACCGTTGAAAAATCTCTCAGGTGTGCCGGTTTCGTCACGATGTTTTCCTTCACTGTTTTTAGCAACTTATAACTGATTTATGGTACGCACATGAATTTGAAAAGACATTGGTGCGTGCCGGAATTTGAACCTGCGACCTTTGACTTGGCAGTCCAACGGTCATACCACTCGGCTATCAGTGCTGATTATATTATGTGTATCAATACTAATAGTATATAATAATAACATTTTCATTTCAGAAAAAACTTAGTGCATATTAAAATAATAACTTAGGCTTTAATAAGGTTTTAAGCAGATGAATTAAGCTAATGTAGCCGAACTAGGCAAAGCCTGTACGTAAAGTAAAAAAAATAACTAAAAACCATTCTTGGTAACGGTTAATTGGCTTTTTGGCGTAGAAACCGCTAAATTATTTATTTAGCATAAGTAATTTATAAATTTTTACGACCCGATTGGGGCAGTGGCTAAGCGATTGGACTGCTGCGCTAAAGGTTGCGGGTTCGAATCCCACACGGGGAAAAAATTGTACAAAAAAAATAGTTTTGCGTTTGGGTTCAAATCTATGTCGAAAAAGTGTCGTTGGGTTTAAAAAAAATAGTAGTAACGCTATGGCCAGTTTATCCCCTGATTAATGCTACTCAGATATAGTGAAATTTGTATGATTAGTTACGGGTGACTTTAAGTGGCGGTTAGTCTACATGATGCTTTACTTGTAGATGGTGAAACAGGCCCTAAGTGTTATAACTTTATTTAACAAAAAAAGCATTAACATTATTCTCTAAATACGAGTTTAATACTGACGTGACAATGTATCTAAACTCTACTGTCCATTCGTTAACTGTTTATAAACTAGAAAGCCTAATGTCCAAATATAAACGATGCTATCAATTGATTAGGCCAGAGTTCCAATGTCAATAAATTTTCATCGGACCATTGTACCATTTGTATCCATTTTGTTTGGTAATGAATAGTCCTGGGTAGCAGTCATGGCCTGATACGTAACAAACTAAAATTGAAACGGATGAAATGACTTTTAGGCTTTACTTAACTAGCTAAAATGTCATTTGTTTGAGAGTTTTGATAGATACTTACAATTTTTTTGACTCTTTTTGTTCGGAGTAAAGTAAAGTAAACGCCTTCAAATAAATACTTATTTTTTGGTATTGACAGACAAATCAATGAGTATCATTATATAGTAAATTATAACAAATATCAGTAACTACTGAAGGATTTTTCCCAAGAAGCTATAACTATAACATCTAATAATCATCAAAGCTATAACATCGATTGTTTAGTCGACTAAAACTGAAAAAAAATTATTTATCGCCGACGGTACGCTACCGCAGAGCACACAAACTGACACAGTCGCAAATATTTAACCCTGCACTCACGAATGCAAATTAAATACAGTATCGTGTCAACTTTTAGACGGGCTTCCATTGGTTCAACATGTTCACCTATATGCCACACTATTTTACTACTAAAACCATCGTCACTGTTTTTCATATTACTTACTGTTTACCTGTTACTCACGTTTTCATCGGGAACGCTTACCGAGTTTTGGCCTCAAAGTACGACAGTGGAGTCGCAACACCACTGCGTCACTTACTCATGTATATGGGCTCCATTTGAGTCCGAAACTAGTCGGGTATACCCGAATAAACACGTAAATGCAACCAGTAAACAGTAACTGACACCAAAATGATTTACGTTTCAAAATTCCAATTTTAGACAACTAGTGTTACGATTTACGAACAAGCGATAGAGGGTTAAAATGTATTCATTAGTCTATTATTGATGCATAAAAAGTGCCAATGTGGCATCAAATACGAGGTTCAGTAAATAAAGGCTATGTGGCGTGACGCGTATGTTTCGTGAGCTTTTTGTAAAAGGAAATTGCGGATTAGCTGCTGCATGGCTTGCTTTGTGGTGTTAAAATGAGTTGGGGTTTATTTTATGAAAAAAAAAATGGTATTCTGTTGTCAGTAAGAAAATAAGTTATGAGATGAATAAATGATTTTGCTTCTTTTATGTAAATTGTTCAGTTATATTTTCAAAATATCGTACCTATGTATATTTGACACGGTTTTTGGCTAAGTTACTGTACATATCATTATGGAAAAATGAAAAGGGAAAGATTAAGGGTGGGTTGTCCCAATCGTCTGTTATCGTTAAGTAAGTAAGAAATTCTTATACAACCGGCCATATTTAACGCCAACCAATTTATCAAAGTTGTTGGTGTGACTCACACTAAGAGGAAAATTCCTTGAGTCACTGTTAAAAGCAAGTCGTAAGGAGCTATGAACCAGGTGTAGGCTCGATGTCTGTCAGAAGACTGGCATTAATCAGTTTAACGGTAGAATGTGTGTGAAAATGTGCATAGACTCCTTATAACACCGAACACCTGTGCTTTCCTCTTCAGAGATAACAGGCTTGTACCTATGTATGAATGAAAAAGTTATATAGCTCCGATGTAGATGCCAAATGCGCAGCTCACACGCGAAATGAGAACATAATAAAGCTTTACTGACTTACGCGTTATCGTATTCTGTAATCGACGAACAGGCCGACTTTATCCCGTCTGACAGCGGGCTATCAATAAATCCGGATCAAACCGGCGATCCATGAAACTACGACCCTTATCAAATGTAAACCGGGCCCTTAGAAATGTATTATACGTGTCTGGTGTCACTGGCGTATTAACTTCGTGTAGTTTTTACTGAAGCGTTTTAATTGTAGTGATTTATCGCGTTGAGACCAAAATGCCGCAAGTAATAACCTACATGTGTAGGTACTTGCCTATGGTATAGCATTTAGATGAGATTATATCTATTATTCATCTCGTTCAAAGTTCAATAGGGTGCTGATTTACACGAAAAAGATTGACTCGAATTCCTTTCCTTCCAGGTAGACACAATAGTAAAACAATTGCCATGAATCATATGTGGTATACAAGGAAAAGGTTAAATTATCAAATTTTGGCATGATCTTCGCACAAATTCGTGCTACTTATTGCTGGAAATTATTGAGATCAAAATTCTACCGAGTAATATCCGGCCTAGAATTGACCACCCCCTTTCCTCCCGTGGGTGTCGTAAGTGGCGACTAAGGGAAAATCCAGAAGGTGGGCAGCAGCGTCTTCTGTACCTTCACCGCCAGTACTGCGATCTCCAAGCTCCATGTTGGCAAAATAATAAAATAAGGGCGGGCTTTGTTCAACAGTGGACGTCTTCCGGCTGATGATGATGATACCAAAATTATGTTTTACGTAAAATAAGGAATTTTATAATGAGCTAGTGGACGCAGTGGCTATAAGATGGTGTAAGACAACGTCAAACACTCACATAATAATAACACAAATTACTAATGAGATGATAGTATGACAATTAGTTTGTACTGAGATTGTGTTGTCTGTAAGTTTGTTTGTAAAACCACTTCTATTACAAATTGGGACCGAGCCTAAAGTTTTGGTATCGTAATCAACTAAAAGCACAATGTTTTAGCGTTGCTTGCGTAAACTTTTGGAGTTACTAAATACTCGTATGTTTTGGATAAGGTATACCCAATTATAGTGAAGTTATGTTAGAAAAGCCATTTTTTCGAGAACAAAAAGTAGCATAATATCATACTTTTGACACACAGATTATATCTATGAAAAACATAAGTTTCTTGCTGGTTAAAAGGATGCTGCCTCGTTGGTTCAGTGGTAAGCGCGACTGCTGAGCACGAGGTCTTGAGTTCGAATCCCAGGTCGGGAGAAATGTTACTGCATTTTTACATTACGGTATTCACAATAGCAGCACGGAAAAATCTGGATTTGTGCCCGGTTGATGGCAATAGGGTCGCCCCCCATTTCTTTGGGACCTACATCATAACTATCGAAATGTGAGTGTAGTATACTCACAAATGCCTTGCCATTTGCCTATACCTTCGTGGAATACAGGCGTGATGTAGAAGGACAACTAAACAAACATACGTCGTATTTATAAGATTATCCGACCACTACTAAAATGAAGTTGCAGTTGTATCTGTTACGTAAAAGATCACTGAGTAGTCTAGTTTTATATGCCACCTCCACTATTCTTCTTCCTAGCTCGTCACGGACGCTACAAATTACCGACTACGTGAGTCGAAAATGTATATAACTTTACGGTAAACGAGAATTAATTCTAGTGAGGTTCTTGTAGTACTTACTTGTGTATGCAACAGCATTAAGTATAAAGAAATCATATTTTCAGTTTATATTTATTTTATATTTTTCAAATTAGTAATGGCTAGCTCTATGATTATTCATAAAATCATGAAATCGGTGCTGCGTTCTTTGTAATCTTCTATTTTAAGCCCGGTCTTTGAAACCTCTTCTTATCGTATGGCTGATGGACAACCTGGTTCCAGAGTTCAAACCGCCTGTAGGCCTCTGACATGGCTTTACACACCGTTGAAAAATCACTAAGGTGTGCCGGTTTTCTCACGATGTTTCCCCTCCGTTTTTAATCAAGAAACTGATAACTAATTTATATTACGCACATGAATTCGAAATACATTGGTTCATGCCGGAGTTTGATTTGCGACCTTTGACTTGGCAGTGCAACGGTCATACCACGAGTAGTATGACCGTTGCACTATCAATGTATAAACAAAACGAAACCACATGAGTAAAGACACGGAATTCTTTACTCATGTGCCGAAAGTCGAAACTAAGGAAATACATAGCTAGGGAAATACGTAACCACAACATTGAACTCATAATAACTTCCCTTTTCACACAAAGCTGGTTAATATATGATGGTGCGTGAAACATTCCGCCGGTGAAATATCACCCTAAGTAGTCTACAACGACAAAACAACGAAATTGTCGCAAAAAACTTACTCGTGCTGTTTATTCTTAGTCCTTCCACGTGTCTGGGTAATACTGGGTGGGCGAGAATCGCATAACAGTAAGAAGTCCCGAAATAGCTCCTTTAGATCCCGTTACAGAGTTTGAGAACAATAGAGTATTTGTTGTAAAGACAGGAATGAGTACTGATGCATTGGTTTGCTTTGAAGGTCATGGTAATCATCAGATGAATAGGCGTCACTTTATGTGAAAGTCGTAAGGTAAGGTGCAGTACACCCTTTTGCTGAGGACAGTAATTACCCTCGCGAGCTTTGGCACATTGAGCCAACTTACTATACCAGACGATTGCATGCATAGGTCACCAGACACCTCTATATTTCACAAAACCAATACAATCTGGTGTTTGACACCACCAATCAATTGACATACTTTTTTTGAGCTGTCAAAACGCTATTCCTCCATTTGTATGGAAGTAAGAACCTGTGACGTCACCAATTTGCCAACTTGATCGACTTACTATTTATTGATTTCAAAGCAAATAAAACAGAATTTTACAGTTAATCAAAATTTTTTATAGGGTTTTTAGGGTTAAAATAAAAAGCATTTTTTTTAGAGAAGTAGTGTTATGGAACTATTAGCTAATGGTTATTACGCCGAAATGGCGAAATAGGGTAGTTATTTCGCCATAAAATAAATTTTGTTAGACCCCGATTTTGGCGTGTTTTCGACAGTAAAGCTTATATGTGTCGGATGCTTCTAATTCTAATACACAATACCTGTGCCAATTCTCAGAATATCTAAGTGGAATGAACAAAGAGAAATAGGTCAAGATCGTTCAGGCAGAACCTTCTCGGTTAATATAATGCATTTTGCTCTACATGTAAAGAATATGTAATATCGTAGACAGAAGTATGAATAAATGGTTATTTTATTCATAGACGCATGTTCATTGTTCATTGCCTATAATAATAACAGCCTATAACTGTCCCACTGCAGGGCAAAGGCCTCTTCTCGTATAGAGAGGGATTGAGCACTGATCACCACGCTAGCTCACTGCGGGTTGGCGATTTCAGATAATTAAATCCAGGTTTCCTTACGATGTTTTCCGTCACCGTCAGTCAGTGGTGTCTTAGAATATATAAGAAAGTATTTATGACATTGAAAAAAGTCACATTGATACTTGCCTGGGTTTGAACCTGCAACCTCGTGCATAGAAATCCGGTATGTCAACCACTAGGCCACCACTAGGCTATGCTATATGGTTTAATAAATAAAATTGAGTAATATACGTTTTTAAGTGTTTGTATGGTTGTGTTGCATCAAGGTCGTAGTAACACATCAACCCGGAAAGGGATCGTCACCGTATCAACTTGACTCGTTCAGTATTTTTAGTATAAAACGCCCTATTGCAAAGCACACTAATCAGGATCGTAACGTAATCACCTCAGACCCCTTAGACAAGTGGCAAAACGCTTGACGAATAGAAATCGAATAAAATGAAAAATGTATGGGATTGACATATGTCATAGATTGCATAGTCGAAACAATAAGTCATCGATTTCTATTCGTCAAACGTTGTGCCTCTTGTCGGGGGCTGAACGGGCGAGCCGTAAGCGCGGCGTCGCGTCACCTAGCCCTAGCCGAGTCCAGCTCATCCGCTTTGGTTTCGTGCTTACGTAAGGTTGACGCCTGTTTGACGGCGAGGTGAAAGGCGATACGGTGACGATCCCTTTCCAATTCATATGTGTGCTATGACTTTCAGCATGATTATAAGTTGCTGATTTGGGTGAACGCCTTTGTAGATAGATAGATAGTGATTGTATTAGTATTTTCAATTTTTGTTTTTATTTTTTGACGCTTGCCTCAGCTAGTCTAGACTAAACTTGTTTGAGTAGCATTAAGGAGTATCCAGAATTCTACAGCCTAGTGAATTATTCGCTTTGCAAAGCAAATGTTTAATACATTTTATAATCTTTATTAAAAGGAGTACATTTTTGTTAAATAACCACGATGATGGCAGCGACAGAAGAACAATGAATTGTCTTAAATTAAGATTACACACAAATGCATATAAGAGGTTTATCAAGGTTTTTGGAACAAGAAGCCGCTATTATGTACCTTACAACATTTCCAGCGCAGATTTATGGCTTTTTATTCAAATTCAACAAAAAGTAAACATTCTCGCAAATAACAAATGTAATAAATATTATTTATTAAAAAAAAACTGTGCGATGTAGTCTCTAGTCGCAGTACGCTGTACGTAAAGAAGCCATGAATTGATAAACAAATGAATCACTATCGTACCAACCGGCAAAAGGGAATTGTTTTGCAAGTTGTATTCCTAGTAAATGAACATTTTATTGATTGGTTGTAGTGTGCTCCAATCTTAGAAACGAAAACATTTTAACAAAACCTTGCTAGGCTTATGAAATATCATTATTCCTATTAATTACTTACATAACTGGGAAGGCTGTTTTTCGCAAAAGTTCTTGGCATCCTCAAAGTTGACGGCAGATGGCACCACTGAAGATATCAACAACCGACAGTTTAGCTGTGAATGAGCCGTTAGTATTATTCTCTGATGACCATAATTTGACAAGGAGCTATTAAGTTTCGAAACAAATCAAAGTTCTGATAGGGCCCGTCAATATAATGGCTGCCAATTAAACAGGCTAACTATAATTAAACTTGGCATTAAGTTGATGAGTTTGCCACAGTTTTAAAGTTCATATTGTCTGAAATTTAGCCGGAGGTTGAGTTGCACTGCGATGTGTAAGGAAAAGGGAGTGAAGAGAGCGAGAAATTCGCTGAAGAAATGTGTCTTTATTATTCCGAACCCTTTAGATTTTATATACAGCTTCGCTTTAAAGCATGGTTTGTGTAGTTTATTGTGTCAATGTCAGTACCTAGGCTTAAAATTTTGTGAGATGAGTAAATAAGCTTCGTCTTCGATTATTTAATGCAATTACCCAAGCCATTTTTGTTGAATTAAATAAATACACAGAGACTTTATCATAACAGTATCGACCAATAATGCAGAAAAGTGTAAAGGTGCACATATGTGCGCTCACTATTCTCAAGCATACTTCGGTCGACAGAAATCCGACACGTTTAGAGACAGACGAGAAGCAAGACGTCAGTGTGATCTTCGTCCAAGACACTGGGCCGATGCACCACCAATTTCCTTACTCAATCTTTTTTGACAAAATGTTCTTCCTACAATCTTGCATCTCCAACAAAAACAAATTTAATCTGGCTTTAAGCTTAAGCTGCAAAATATACCCGTAAGCTTTACCGGCCGACCCAAGTCCAGTTGATACGGAGACTTTTAAAACGTTGGTCAGGTAACTAATTTGCTTGGCGTGTCGTAATTACTCACGGACGGGGAACACCTTTCGCATCCAGGTTAACTGGAGATTAATTAGGGTCCCGCCAAGATTCCATAAATCATTCACCCGGCCGCCCTTCCGATTTATAACTTGTAGTTTTTTTTTTAATCCATTACGGTTTACGATGTTTTTAATTTATGTTCATTAGAGCAAGAAGTTTATATCGTCGGGTGTCATGGTGCTCGTAAATTAAAATGATATACGTATAAGATGACAACTATAAGCATAAAGTAACGCTTGGTTTCAAAGAGAAGGAACCGCGGATTTCCATTTGTTACGATCCTAATAGATTTCTTTCATTCCCGTCATATTAATAAGTCATTCGAAGGAATTTTAGTTAAATATGAATATTTCAAAATCTTCCTCGTAATGAGGATTTTGGCTTATTCTGTTCCATATTTCATTGGTTAGTCCCACTTGCTTCACGTGCAGTTCGAACAATATAATCAGTCAGAAGAAAAACATTTTTTTGCATTTAGAAGGCCTATTTTTGAAGCGTAATAAACAGGACACTCTGTATTCTTTTTAAAATGGCTTAGTACAAAACCGCCAAGAAGCGTCAGTATAGCAGAAAAAGGCAGTGATAGTCGAACCCAAACAAGGCTTCATAAATAACATTGATAAGTAAAAGAGCATTATGCACCACCTTCAAATACGTTCTAATATTTTTCTAAACAGTTAACCCGATACAAATTTATTTGGTAAGTACTGCTGACATTGTGTAATAGGACCCCAGTCTTCAGAGTACATAATCTTAAAGAAACAGCCTCTATTCGTCAGTTAGGTAATCCAATAGGTGGCTATTAATATCACCGTACCAATAATTGGCGCCTGCGACAACGGCCGCAATGAAGACGGATGCGAACGAAGACATCAATCACTGAAAAGAGCTTTTCTTTGTCGTTTGGAGGACAAAGAAACATAACAAGCAGAAGGTTAAGTTTAGCAATATTTAGTCGGTTTTTTATATACCAGAAAATGCCTCTGCCCCCTTACCATAAACTCTTAAAGCACACTTTAGATTAGCATATTTCGATATAGATGCGAGACATACGTGCAGTGTAATGCGGCGTCTCTCTTCCACAACGTAACATTTAACGAATCCGATTAGTGTTTTGCAGTAGGGAGTTTCATACCAATTATACTGCACGGCTCGTGTTGATACGGTTTCGATCCCTTTCGGGTTGATAGGTGTTCTACGACCTTGAACCGTATCTTGTAATAATCAGATCCGGCTTGTCTCCGTGTGAACGTAGCGAGAGTCTGATAAAACAGAAACGTCTCTGATTTGGTTTTCTGTTTCATTTCTGTAATGTATCGCAGCGCCAAGAATGTCTCGTTCGAGAATTCTCTGGGGGCACACAATTTCGTTTAGTGTACCTTTGTACACCTAGTGAGTAGTAGGTATGTTACGCATGCGTAATCCTACGAGATAAATGTCCTGTCAGATGGAACTTGCGCCAACTTTAGCTATCTAAGTTTTAATTTTACGCAGTTTTTCATTATTGGATCAGTTTTTCATTAGTGGTTTCATGGCTGTAACCGTATCTTTCAAGTTTTTGATAATTCTTTGGATAAATTGTGTTGAGTACTACCTAGATTTTTACAGATTAAGTAACAATAATAAGCTGTCGTCATCATCATTATTGCAAAAAATAATACAAATTTTATAATAAAATAAAATATAAATAGAATAATAAATCGAATTAAAATAAAATAAAAATAAAAGTAAAAGTAAAAATAAAAATAAAAATAAAAATAAAAATAAAAATAAAAATAAAAATAAAAATAAAAATAAAAATAAAAATAAAAATAAAAATAAAATAAATTGTTCTTAAGACTTTTAGAGTTCAATTTTCGAGCGGTTAATTTTTCGTAAGATAAAAATGAGAAAAGTTATATAAGATTTGTTTTGTTTTTTATAAAAAAAAGTCGCCCCACACTAGGAATTTCTCCTGTATCGTGAGTGCGTTTCACAAACATGAAATATCACATACACAAATACCCAAACTCGAGACAAATGAATGTGGATCGCACAAATTTTTGCCCCGTGCGGAAATCGAATCCGCAACCCTTAGCGCAGCAGTCTAATCCCTTAGCCACTACGCCAATCAGGTCGTCAGATACAATGTCTGACGAGATCAAAATTATATTTTATAAGAATCACTTTTCTCAATTGTCTTATTTCAATAAACAGCCGTGTTATTCTAGTCAAAATTTACTACGAACTCACTACTAAATCCGCGGTGAGACTCGACACTAGCGCATAGCATGGTGACGTGCGAGATGAATTTCGAGATGATGTTAGTGTTTCAGAATAGCATAGGTGTAAGCAAAAAAACTGGAATAATTAATTACTTTTGACAATGATGAGGAAGAATACTTTGAAGCTTTTTAATTTTATATTTAAGTTGTAAATAGTTTCAAAGTTGGTAGAATTCAAATGTGTATTGTATTATTGAGTTTTAAATAAATATTAAAACTTCACTATTTTTATTACTTATTCCTAAGTGTTGTCCATATTATTATTACGAGCCAAATGAGAGTTTGGCTCGCGACACTGCTGCGTAAACAGCTTATGAATAACGGCTCCGTTTAGGTCCGAAACTTGTCGGCTATTCCCGAATATACACAGTGTGAGTAAAGCGTGATTGAACCTGATTGATGACCTGATTGGCGCAGAGGCTAAGCGATTGGACTGCTGCGCTATGGGCTGCGGGTTCGATTCCCGCACGGGGCAAAAATTTGTGTGATACGCAGATGTTTGTCCCGAGTCTGGGTGTTTGTGTATGTGATATTTCATGTTTGTGAAACGCACACGCAACGTCACGCCTATTTCCACAAGGGGTAGGCAGAGACCACGGATTTCCATTTGCTACGATCCTGACATACTTCTTTCGCCTCATTCACTCGCATCACATTCCTCATACACGCTCGTCGGTTATAATTTTAGAACTACTTATTTAAACTAGCTAACGTAATATAAAAGTACGAAAAGCAATAATATATAGCAAGAAACGAAGTAATCCATAAAGAAAGTAACTAAATCGCTCATTTTATAATCATCATTATCATCAGCCGGAAGATGTCCACTGTTCATTTTATAATACACTACTGAAACTATAAAAAAATAATTTGGTTACTCCGGTAAGCGTGAAATAAACTGTAAAATACATGAATTAGAATCTTAAATCGAATGCAGAACTGTTGTGTATGATCACCGTAGTTTGAAGCGTCATGTAGAATAAATAAATCAATATTATGATTAATCGTCTTTTAGGCTGATTGATGTTCGTGGTAATACGACCTTCGGCTTATCACGATTCAAGGTCGATTTTTTGCTGTTACCAAGTACTATTCTTCTATATTAATATTGTAAAGAGGAAAGATTTTTTGTTTGTTTGTACCGAATAAGCTCCGAATCTACTGGACGGATTTTAACCATTTTTACATAAATAGAAAGTTAAATTATCAGGAAGTAACATAGGCTATATATATTCTTTTTAAATAGAGATCCGTAAGAAAATTGCAATTACCAAAGTAACAAAATTTGGTTTTTGATATAATAGTGATATAACTTGCAATGTACGGATATCAGAAGTCTAATTATGGACATAACACAAGTCTAAAAAAAATCTTTTGGTTTTGTTTGGTTTAGATTCGGTTTAAGATCCGCAAAGTACTTGTAGTTTAATGGAGATTAAATGAAACGCGGGTAAAATTGCGGGGCACAGCTAGTCTAGTATATATGTATGTAGTATCCTAAACGTATGCATTATATTATGCTTGAATTCCACAAAAAGGTACGCAGAGATGAGCTAAGTAAATCGCGTAATGGCAATCCATTTGACAAATATTTATTTGCAGCAGATATCTGTCCTGCGACTGGGTGTTTGTTCCCGTGACATAAAATGTACTGCAGCCTAAAAATATGATAAGGATTTCTTAGCCCTTTGACTGTCCAGTGCATAAAATTTAATGCACGTCTATTGTTTAACTATTCTCTTCTTGACGGACAGGCAACGTGTTAAAAGAGGACCATATAAAAAAAATGTATATTAAAAATCCATCACATTCTCATTGATTAATAAAATCGCAAATTACAAAATCATGCTTTCCTACTTATACATGTGGATAGTCCACCCGCACCAGACATAAATTTAAGAGGATCCATTTCTGGGGCTGGCTTTTTGTCCAGACCAGTGATCAGTCGTTTTAGTTTCGCTATAGCGAACCCTGGGTTTAAGCCTTTTGGACAGGCAAGAGTGCAGTTCATAATGGTGTGGCAGCGGAAGGCTTTGAAGTCGTCGCGTAGCTCGAATAACCGCTGTTCATGGTCCTCGTCCCTACTGTCTATGACCCATCTGTAGGCGTGCAGCAGCGACGCTGGCCCCAGGAACCGCCTGCCATTCCACCAGTAGCTCGGGCAGGCAGTAGCACAGCACGAGCACAGAACACATTCGTATAAGCCGGTCATCTTATTACAATCGGCGATGGACTGCGCGAACTGATTGGATCCCATCTGGAAGCTGCTCTTTCTTACGAGGTAAGGTCGGATGCTGTTGTATTGGTTGATGAAGTGCGTCATATCGACTACTAGATCCCTGATGACGTACATGTGCGGCAGCGGGTGAATGGTGATGGTCTTGATTGCCGGGATGGCGGTGATGCAGGCGAGGCAGTTGTGGCCCTGGAGGCAGATGGCGCACGATCCGCAGATACCTTCTCTGCAGGATCTCCGGAACGTGAACGTTGGGTCCATGTCCTTGATTTTTATCATTGCGTCGAGAATCATCGGCCCGCACTTGCTGATATCGACCTCATAAGTTTGCATTTTCGGCTCCTCCTTCGTAAGTATTCCTCCAAAGCGATAGACTTTAAACACCCGTCTGGGGTCTATTGTTTTCTTTGGTGGTGCGGCAGCGTACAGTCTCCGGGGAATATAGTACAAACATTGGGATTTACACATAAGTTTCGTCATGGTGGTGGATTGTATTACAGAACGAAAAAATTGTTGAGAATAGATGGTATCATTGAATAAAATAATAATTCATATAAACTATATATTTTGTAAAAATCGAGACAAATATAGAATTAGAAGACGTCAAAATGATTGTTTTATAATTTTCATAGACAATTTATGATAAAATTATAATTCCAGTCAGAAACATATTATTTATGGTAACGTTAAAGTAGGTCGAAACCACAGTATAGATATTCATACAGTATGTCATCGCGTTTGATATTGGGAAAAATGCCGACAATGTCTAGACAGTTGCAAGGGTTGTCACCAGTTAAATGTTAAACATTTTTATTAAATATGAAGTTATCATACATTTTCCATTAAATACCAAAAATTATTACATTTAGGCAATCTAATATTAGTCTAATTGTAAGTTTGGGAATTAAATGAAAAAAAAAAAACCTCTATAAATAATATATTTTACGATCGATTATCAATATACGAGTATACTTTGTATTTTTTATAGTTAACAATTAAAAGAAACCAGGTGGTACGAGTCCAGTTCCTGTGTAATAGAGAAATAAGATTGAGAATTTATCAGCTGACAGCCCTGCCCCCCTAGACAAGTGGCAAAACGCTTGACGGACAGGCAAAACGTTTGACGATCAGTAATTACTTGCCGTACTGAACGACAATAAGAACAAGCATGTATAAAATTATAGAAAGCATTGAATAACCAGTATTGAAACAAGCACGTGCTGATTTACCTTTACCATTCACCATCACCAGTTGATGCCAAACAATTGCCATAAGAGCAGCAAGTAGACTCTACTATACTGTTACAGAATAGGAAGTATTAGCCATAATATGGGCTACCGTGGTTATTGATCTTAGAAAAAAAACGCCTCGTTGATCTAGTGGTCGCTAAGCGCGACTGCTGAGCAAGAGGTCCTGGGTTCAAATCCCGGATCGGGCTAAGTGTTACTGAGTTTTCCATTAGATAATTCTCAGTAGCAGCACGGAGTCTGGATTTGTGCCCGGTTGATGGCAATAAGCTCGCCCCCTATTACATTGGGACTTACAACATAACTGGCGAAATGTGGGTGTACTATATGTTCACCTCTGCCTACCCCTTCGAGGAATACAGGCGTGATGTTAGATTATGAAAAAAAAACACCAAGTCTACCATCATGCGGTATTTTAATAACTAAAAAATATTTATTACACATTTGTACTTACTAGGAACTTAAATACCCTAAATGGAAATCACGTCACTATGGTTTAGTTGTCGTAAGTGTAATTATTATTATTATCTTATGTAGTCAAATAATATCGACACTTCTTTATCAGCAACTAGTTTCTTACCTAAGAGTAACGAAAGAACCCTACGATGTCTATTCAGTAAATTTAATGAGTCTTCATCCTTATGTCGATTTCCTAATATATAATAAACTAGATGTGCCCGCGACTCCGTCCGCGTGGAAATTCGGAAACAGCAAAAGTATTTTTAAATTGTTTTTAATATATTAGCATTAGCTAAGATTGAGCGAATTCGATTTAGTAGTTTTTACGCCATGCCGTACTATTTTATTACATCATGTATAGCTGTTGCCCGCGACTTCGTCCGCGTGTATTTCGGATAAAACACCAGTAGTAAATTGAACTTTTAACAGAAAAAAATACCTACCAGGCAGGCTTTTTTAAGTAGGTTAAAAATCTTTTAACCACTTATTCAACTAAGAATACTTTCCGGTATTAAAAAAAAAACCGCAAAAATTGAACGGTAATTACGGAAGTTACAGAAAGTCTATTGAAAATAATATATAACTGAAGAAGAGAACATAAATAAATCCGTTTTGGGCGTTTCTGAGTTCCTGTACATTGAAACTACTGTAGAAAAAAAAAATACCAAGGATAAAAGACAACCGTGACGACCTGATTGGCGCAGTGGCTAAGAGATTGGTTGTGGGTTCGATTCCCGCAAAAAAAGTGTGATCCGTAGATGTTTGTCCCGAGTCTGGGTGTTTGTGTAAGTGAAATTTCAAGTTTGTGAAACGCACCCACGATACAGGAGAAATTCCCAGTGTGGGGCGACGTTTTAGAAACCTATACAATACAACCCATTTCTATTATTTTGGATATTTTGTCTGTGTGTCGGTTTATTCTTAATTAAGTTAAAATAGGGAATCATTGCAGTTGACTCTTAAAAAAAATATTGTTATAAAACATACGACAACGACACGCTTGTATTCCGCGAAGGCGTAGGCAGAGGTGCACATATTGTACCTACTCCCACAATTTCGCTAGGTTTGGTGTAGATCCCAATGTATCAGTATCTCAACAGACAAAATTAATAGAGAAGCGTGACCTAAGAGTAAGCGTCGTACGATTGTGTGTGCGTGTAAGAAGCAGCTAAGTATTCGTAAGATTAAAGGCTACTTTAAGACTGCGTGAGTCAATGGTAATGGTTGATGTTGATGGTCATGGCGAAGCATAAGGCTGTACACTCAGCCGAAATCGTTATACACAGGATAGAAAATCTATCTTGCTGCTAGAATGTCCGCCTCAATGATGTTACAGCTGAAGGATGCCTTTTAGCTAGAAGTCGTTAAATTACTTTGACAGAAATAAGTTCCGGAGAACCGTATGTGTTACTTGCTGCGAGAATTACAATTGTCTATGACGTAATGAGAAAAAATCTATATCTATACATATAATAAAATCGTAAACGACCCGTGTCTGTACATTCAATTTTAAAAAAGAAAAACCATTTATGCCGCCGTACCCATACTGGCGCGGCGAGATTTGGAAGTTTTATTTCATCTTATATACCGATTTCTTTTTTTTTTATAAAATAGATATTAAAGTGTACTTTTTGAATATTGGAGTTTGATAACGATATATCTATGTGAAATACGATATATTTATATATTTCATTAATACACTTGAAGAAGTGCCTAACGATTAAACACGTTATTGTGGCTAATTTATAAAAGATAGATATATACTATTGAGGACTTTTTTGTAGATCTTTTAGAGACCATCATTTTTGTAATACATACTTTTGGTGTATGATCGACGTATGCGAGGATAAGAGCTCGAAAGCGCATTTTCATCCGACTTGCTTCAAATTTATCGTTACTGCTCAGCTCCTATGTGTTTTAGCGTTATGTTATATAGCCTATAACCTGCCCAGGCGTATGGACTACAATCGTACCAAGTTTGGTTAAAATCCCTTCAGTAGTTCCCCACAGATGTTAGTCCCGAGTCTGGGTGTTTGTGTATGTGATATTTCATGTTTGTGAAACGCACCCACGATACAGGAGAAATTGCTAGTGTGGGGCGACGTTTAAAAAAAAAAATTGTCCATTTGTATCCAAACCGGAACTATCACCGCGAAGCATTATCTTTATGTATGTATATGTTTATCTTTCGACACGCACTTAATCATAGGTAAACTTCAATTTAAGGAAATAAATGTACCTAATTGTATTTTATTCACATTTTAAAGTTATAAAATATATTTTAAGACTATTGTTTAGAAATGCTTTCTATTTCTATATTCTATTTTATTATATATTATATCTTGAAAATACAAAGACGAGTGCGATCTCCTTTAATCAAATACAATAATTTATTGTAATCGATATGAATATAAATGGGCCTTTAAGATAAATACACTATCTGATAAACATACTTACTCACTTTCCTTTGTTTGGAAAATGGAGTGTCAAATTTAAAAAACAGGTTGTCTGATAATCCAAATAGACATACCTATAGACACTCACATATTGTTTCTGTTTTTAAAATGAAAATACACGTTACTTGTTTCGGTGTACCTCTAAATATTTAGTAAAGACTATTATAATAAAAGCCATTAAATTATATAATAAAAGATGATAACGACCGAACAACAATGAAATTCTTTACAAGTTCCCAAAATACCAAAAACATACAATGAATGTAGCCCTTTATCCACAGAACACTGACACATCAGCTTTAAATGAGCTTAAAAACTTTTTATCACAATAACATTTGAAAAAAAAGAACGAAAACAAACCCTAAAATGGAAAAGAAATAAAAATATAAAACCTAGTGGACAGTTTAGGAGTGATATAATACACGGTCCATTGTCCGGCAGGATGCAGGGAATACCTGTGCTAACAATATTTCCGCATCACCTCCCCTGGTTCCTGTAGGGAGACCATGTTGATGTTAGAATAATATGGTATCTACAATCATTTTCAGGGCAAAACTTGGTGAGTAGGTTTTTTACTTGTCCACACTCAAACGGCTGAACCAATTTTGTGTGGAGGTAGCTGACACCTTGGATTAACACATAGGCTACTTTTAATCCCGAAAAAATATAACACAACGGGGCGCAGCTAGCGATTCATAAATAAGAACTAGTTTTAAAACTGGTTAGCTCGCCTATTTCGTCTCATCTTTTTTGCTCTTGATATGTACAATTTGAAGTTTGAATTTTGCATATGTTCGTATCTGCGTCTTATAATATTCATCATACGTTTTCTGCACTTCTACTGATGGTAGAAAAATCTGTGGAAATGTATATGATCGGGTCACTTGATAAATTCTCATATTTGTGAAATAATCTCTAGGCTGATGTATGGAGGATATTGTACCTTTATTCTCCAAAGGGTAGGTTTTCATAGATATACACTCTGAGTCCCAATATGAGAGTTTTATTTCCAGATGGCCAATCTGCAGAAAATCATAGCCATTTTGCTAATCATTTCGTTACGATTAAGTACTATTCCTATTCTGACATTTACTATTTGAGGCTTTAATTGATCCGTTAATTCAGTGATAATTGAACCCGTTTATGCAGATTCCACATTAAATCCCATTCGGACTTTAGTCCTTAGAAATTGTGTTTTAAAGGCGTTTTTCGGTTAGATTTTCTAAAAAAATGCCCTCTGTTCTGTTTCAATATCCCTTAAATCCATTGGTAACGAATTCTTCGTTTTTAATTAAAAAGTTAATTAGAAAAACATTCTGTAGACATTCAATTTGGGCCACGGACGAAGTGGCTACGGACTCTTTATTTTTAAACAAATATAGAATTTTATACCCTTTGAGGTCGTGCAATTTAGTCCCAAAATCGTGTAGCAAGATAAATTCTGATGAATATTGTATAATTTAACAGTAATTTTGGTGGCATTTGAAGTCAAATTGCAGGAACGTAAGACTTTGCATAGAAATTGTCCGAAAATGTTTATTATTAAGGAAATCTTTAGAGGGAAGGAGAAGCAGTGGCAAATGGAGCTCTTTATGCTAAAATACACCGACACAGTAGTTTGAAAACACAAGATAAAAGACATTTAAGAGCTACATACTTGTAAAATGTGAAGTACTCATATTAAGTAAATTGAAATTTTTTGTACAGCCAGTGAGGCATTAGGTATAAAAGATTGAGTGCCGAACTGTCAGAAAGAGTATTAAACACTGGAACACTTATGTGACAAGAGCTTTAAAACATTCGATATGGACCTTACAATCCGATTGGCACAGAGGCAAAGTAATTGGTTACTGCAGAATATATACCTACTAGCTGTGCGCCACGGTGTTACCCGCTACATTTTTTTGGCATAATAAGTAGCCTATGTGTTAATCTAGGGTGCTAACTACCTTTATACTAAATTTAATCGAAATCGGTCCAGCCGTTTGGGCGTGAAGAAGTAACAAACATACAAACACACTCACAAACTTTTGCCTTTATAATATTAGTGTGATGTATCTGGGGAATACAGGCATCACGTTATGTTTTTGGTATGTATTCTATTCCAGAAGTCTGAGTTTGTTGCAAACAGCATGGTTATCCTACAGTATTGTGCAAGTGGTCTTTCGTAACATTTTACAATGCATCTTCCTTATGTTACGTTCTTATTCAAATTCAAGGAATATGACTACCTTTTACATAAGATGTATTGGAATTTTATTTTATAAAACGATTTAAATCTTTTCTGTGTGGAATTGGGTACGCAGAGTTCAAAATCATATTCTTTGTTAGTTGTTAGATTTGGTTTTCTGGTATCGTTGTTATATTATATTTTGAACCATTAGATAACATACCAAGTAACACTTTGCCCGGCCCGGGATTCTAACCCAGGACCTCATATTCATCAGTTGCACTTAGCGACCACTAAAAAAATTAGGCAGAAAATATCGCTAATAACGATTCAATTCTGAAAAAGATAAAGATAAAAAATCATTTATTCAAAATAGACATTATATTTATTAGTCAGTACTTTTTGAAAATCAAATTACATAAAGGCAGCCCCCAAAACGCCCGCACGTCATCGCCTCCTAGTGCCAAAGCTGGGTAGAAGAAACGGCGCAACCAATTACCCAGAAAATAATGACAAACGGCAAACTATAACCTGTACTCTAATTAAACATTACTGCGCATAATTCTAACAATACATAAGTGCCAATCAATCTATCACTTGCGTATTATCTTGCTCGAGTAGTGCCATGCCAAGCATCGTCTCTCTGGTCACGTGATAATGTTTGCGGTCATCACAGGTAAATGCCCAAATTGCCCAGTTATTGCCTGATACCTAGGCTATAGAGCATTGTGGTTTTCATCCAGTATAAGGGATGGGCTCAATATAAATAGATCGGGTACCTATTCAGTAGCATTGTTCTGTTGCTTGTTATTTGATTCTGGATGTTTGTGCATAAAACGACCTACGATTCAAGATAAAATTTAAGTACCTAGTGTTTTGACAAATTCCGTTCCAGTGAGTTCATAGGCACGAAATTTGGCCTAAACTTATAAAATGGTTAATAATTGAAATGAATCATGGAATACTACATCATCTTTTTAAATAAAAATGAATTGTTGTTCGTTAGTCTCGCTAATACTCGAGAACGGCTGGACCGATTTGGCTAATTTTGGTTTTGAGATATTCGTGGAACTTCAGGTAAGGTTTAAAGAGTGTGAAAGCCGTGCGACTTTCGCCGGGTCAGGTGGTACTTTTTATAAATAAAAATATGGGCAAGTAGTGATATAAACAATAAATAATAATGCATGCATGTCCTAAACAATTTATAAAGACAGAGGCCTTCAACCTGTTCCCAACGGTGACTTAAACATCACATTACTCGCATGTACTACAGTTCCAATAATACGTTAGGGGCGAATAAATTACATCGGGGACCTTGTGGGCTGGAAATACTAAACATTACTGAACGGATTTACAATATTAGTACAGACAATAATATTATTACAATTTATCTACAAAGGCCTTTGTCCAACAGTGGGCGTATTCCGGCTGATGATGATGATGATACCTACAGACTGCCGCATTAGTTCAGCATGAGGTCCCGGGTTCGAATCTTGGGTCGGGCCAAGTGTTACTGGGTTTTTCTATTAGGTAATTCTCAGTAGCCGCACGAAGTCTGGATTAGTTCTCGGTTGGCAATAGGCTCGCCTCCTATTGCATTGGGACCTATGACATAATTGGCGAAATGTGGGAGTACCTACTTACAGTTACCTCTGCCTACCACTTTGGGGAATGCAGGCGTGATGTTATGTTATGTACCCAGCTACTTTAAGAAGTAAACTACAGTATTGTTTTTGATTTAATTGTAGAAATATATATATGACCCACGTACGTCGTACGTTCTTATCACGTTATTAATTCGTTTAAACCAATAGGCAGTTGGTTATTAAATTGTGTCTGATTCAGCTTTTAAATTGTTTAGCTTGTAGGTATGGTGTACCGTTACAAGACATGACGCATCTTCTGTCCTGCCCGTCCTGCACTACCACCTGCATTCTCCAGGACAAGACGGAGGCCAATGACGGGAACGAAGAAGAACAACACGAAAAGAAGACGAAACTTTTCAATGTCACCATTTTATAAATACCTATGGTGACACATATGTTCTTGTTCCTGTTAATAATCTTTCTACCTTTAATTTGACCTCTTGTCACGAGTTCCCTATATATTCACGTCGCATACGGCAACGTTAACTAGCTATCAAATCTAGACGATGTAATCAAGATTTTCGGGCGAACGGAGCGTAAATCCTCGGTAACGGAGCGTGAACACCATTCGCACAGACTTTGTCGTTGAAAATGATCCGGAACAGTATATATGGTCTGAGTAGATAAAACGATGTTTGTTTATACAATCAGTAACATTGTAAAATCTTGACTCTTATAAGGCTACAAAAGGGAAAAGCTGATTAAATAATTCTAGTTAAACGTTATAGATGTTGGGCTGATTTAAACTGAGTATGTTGGCAAATCATATCACACTAAAATAATAATTAAAATAAAGGCGAAATTGTGTGTTTGTTACCTCTTCACGTTCAAACAGCTGGACCGATTTTGATACAATTTGGTATGGAAGTAGCTGACACCCTGGATGAACACATCGGCTACTTTTTATCCCGTAAAATGTAGCGGATAACACCGCGGGGCGCAGCTAGTAAGTAATAAAGAATAAAAATAAATTAAGGCCACATAAATTACTGCAGCTCACAACCGGGAGGAATGGAGGAAGGAAAGGGAGGCCCTTGCCGACGATGGACTGGTAAAAAACGTCAACATGACTAATGATATTTAATAGCAATAAAATTGTTCTTCTATCATACATTCAAGCTTATTTATTGCAAGGTTTCGGAACTTACATAAAAAATAGTTATAACTGTTCTTTAGGTGATGTTAAAACCAATTTTTTATCGTAAACCGATACAATTGAAGAGAAATAGCGGCTAGTAGATAAATAGCAACTATGAAAAAATTCGTTTGCTTTCGCCCAATAAAGATTCTGGGCTAGTTCAACCTATCGCAGATTGCATGTAGCAGCCGAGAATTTTCAGACCACTTAAAACGTATAGTTCAAATAAGAGCATGATATAGTGTCGCTAGAGATCGTAAGCGTGACTGCTGAGCATGAGCTCCTAGGTTCGAATCTCGATTTAGGTAAAGTTTACTGGATTTTTCCATTAGATAATTCTCAGTAGCAGCACATGTTGAGCAATAGTCTCGCTCCCTATTACATTAGGACCTAAAACATAACTGTTGAAATGTGTGGATACTGCAGACCTCAGCCTATCCTTTTGGGGAATACAAACGTGAGGTTATGCGTTATATTTGGAATGAAGAAGGTACGTAATTCACACCAAAAATATTCCTTTACAGATTTACTATTGCTTTTCTTTTTTTTCTTTGTATTTCTTTTTAAACAAAACGTCGCCCCACACTAGGAATTCCTCCTGTATCGTGGTTGCGTTTCACAAACATGTAATGTCACATACACAAACACCCAGACTCGGGACAAATATCTGCGGATCGCACACATTTTTGTCCAGTGACTCTAACCCGCAACCCTTAGCGCAGCAGTCCAATCGCTTAGCCACTGCACCAATTGATTATATAGTCAAAAAAGAAAGAAATTGATATAGATTCAACCTAGTTTTCCCATATCCATTAAAGTTGAGTAACGATAGTTTAGGTAATAGAATCATCATCAGCCGTAAGGCGTCCACTGTTGAACGAAGGCCTCCTCCTTTTAGAAGGGGGGTGTTGGCATAATCCCCACGCTTGGCAAGCGGCTTGGGGATCGCAGTGTTGGTGGTCAAGTTACAGAAGACGCTGCTGCCCATCTTCTGGGTTTTCCCTTAGTCGCCTCTTACGACACCCACGGGAGGAAAGGGGGTGGTCAATTCTAGACCGGATACCACACGGCCAGGTAGGTAGGTAATAGAATAGGAAACTGAAATTGCCTATTACACTCTACGGCTTATCGTAATACTGACTGAAATAACGAAGAAAACTAGCGTTGGGAACAAAATGTGTTGTTATACATTACGGTACTTCCCTCAATTTTATTTGGACCTTTATCTTACGTTTTTTCATTATTGGGGTTCTTAACGTCCCTTCAATGCAGATAATAAGGTCCGGTATATGAACAAAGACATATTTTTACACGAAAATATATTTATGTCGAAGGAATTTGGACCAGATTGGGTTTATGGAAGGTTTGTATTTTTTTTAATATGTGTAATGGTGTGCTATAAAGTGTACCTATAGTGTTGTTGTGTGTGTGTATTTTAATGGTTAAATGGTTTTTTTTTTTATTAGAGAATGCTGAAAGAGCTTGTAATAACAAGTTTATTATCTCTTCGCATAACGCGATTGTTGAGCATGGAGTCCAGGGTTCAAATCCCAGGTCAGGCAGTGTTATTCAATTTTTCCATTAGGTAATTAATAGATCTATAACCTTGTTAGTACTTACTTACAAGCACATACTTGTAGAAAATGACTCTGCAGGAAATTTTAATCTTAATGATTAGAGAGAGCAGCGCCACGGATCGGCGAAGGTCGCGGGTTCGAATCCCGCTCTTGTCCATCATTTTTCAAATTTCCTTTATCAATTCTGATGATTAGAATTCAAATCTTTCCTAATTCGAGATTATCATTGGAGCGAACGTCTAATAATTATCAATTAAATGTACAACGTGTAACACGCGTACATCGCTCCGAAACAATTAAGGAACACTCGACAACAAACCGATTTAATTACTGAAACGCGAATCTACAATTTGCGTTTTCATTAAAGCGGTAACTGGTTACATTTTCAGAGACTAAAAACCTTGTGCGTATATTACGGTTTCGTGGAGGTATTATCTTTCACGAGGGGCTCGTAGCTACGTGGCTACTGCGCAGATCAGTCGATCTGCGAAGTTAAGCCGTGCACGTCGCGGTCAGTCTTGTGATGGGTGACCGTTTTTACATGTCAAGCCCACTCCTTAAGTTGGTCCTGCGCCTAATCTCTATCCAGTAATCTCGTCTACTGTCCCATCGGACTATGAGAGTGAGGGAATAAGGCGGTGCACCTGTGTTTAAGCGCATACTTGTGCACTATAATATCTCTTTCGTAATCGTTAGTCTCCGCAGGGAGATAGGCCGCCGTGAGCGAAATTTGGTCAGAACATTATATATAAGATCGTTGGTCTAGTGGTCGCAAAGGGCGACTGCGAAGCATTCCATCCTGGTTTCGATTCTGGGTCGGAGACTTGGATTTGGAACTGTGCCCAACGTATGAGAACATTTAGTTTCTTATTTCTTTGGGGTTCATATTGTGTGTCTAGTGTCGTCTGACATCGACATTCCCGAATAAACACCTGAGTATAAATAATAATATTGATAACACTCACTATAATACAATTAAATTACGACACGGAAATTAAATTTCGACCGGTCGACGTGATGCAACGCGATAGTTTAAAAGTTAGTAACACTCACTAAAGTTTTAATGGTAAAAGATTATACCTTATAAAATTAAATAAACATATTTTGAAAGGATTCCAGAATAAGGCAGCGTGTAAGATTATGTTGATTTCCGACTCAAAACTTGGAAAATATGAGCCGCTAATACCCGTTCTGAAGGTATCAAGTTTTCTCTTTGATTAATGCTTAAGTAGACGATTAGAAATTCGAGAGGATTTAGAAGACATTGTTTGTTCGCCGTCTCTTTGATTGTTGGATTTGAGGGTTGGTTGAAAATATTAGCGGATATACATAATAAATTAGCAATCTTATATTCTATTACACCTTTATTTCGGAATTAGATCAATAGAGATATTATTTTGGTTAAAATATCATAAAGCATTATATAATATCAGCCCGTATTTTCAGAAGGGGTAGGTAGAGGTGTACACACAGTTCGCCAGTTATAAGTTTATTGGAAGAACCTAGTAACACTTTGACTGACCCGGGATTTGTACCCAGGACATACACGGCAGTCGCGTTTAGCGACCACTGGAACAACGAGACAGTAATGGGTATAGAATTATATATATTGATTTATTATAGATGAGATTATAAGGCGGGTTGCTATTTGTCAGATGTTCTGCAAAACTTGTTACATACTGCTAAAAACTAAGAACTTCAAATAGGTGAAATAAAACTTATTTAATTTTTACACATACTTATTAATTGTTAGCCTAACGAGACGTCTGACTCTCGGAATTTCTTCTGTATCGTGGTTTCTTCAAGAAATATAAAAAAAGTTGGCCGTCATGGGACGCCCGGCAGATGTGTAACATCAAAGTGAATATATACTCGCGCGCACACAAAGGAGTCGAGAACGGCAGCCTGGTGGGGGCATCACGGCATGACGTCGCCGTCACGGCATTCGTTTCGATCTTACTGCCAAGGCGCCAATGGTTGCTACACGCTAAAACCCACCCTTAAGTCGCTCTTTTGATATCCCGACTTCTGAAGCAGCCGCATTGTATGTTACAATGGAAGATTTTCTTAAAAGATTCGTCAAAAGACGTCGTAAAGATAAAGGCAAGTATGAAAATTAAATAAAACGGATTAAAAGTTGGTACAACATTTCCGTAAGAGCCACGAACCGTTAGCGAAACGTTTTAAGTTCACTCCAGAATCGCGTCTTGTTGCGGTCCCAATTAATATTTGGCTGTAGGGTTTTCACAAAGATATTATATTTCTAACAGGATACGTAAGATAGTTTTTTTTATAAACACTTCGCCCCACACTACGAATTTCTCCTGTATCGTGGGAGCGTTTCACAGACATTAAATATCACATACACAAACACCCATAATCGGGACAAGTAGGTATCTGCGGATCGCACAAATTTTAGTCCCGTGCGGGAATCGAACCCGCAACCCTTAGCGTAGCAGTCCAATCGTTTAGCGACTGCGCCAATCCGGTCGTCGATATAATATGTTTTACTGTACAGGTAATACATAGTAACATAACTTATTTACCTCATCGTTAATGTAGAGGGTACAATGGTGGTCTTGTCGCAAAGAGACATCGAGATCGATTTTTATCAGACAACCTTAGGAACGTCAAAATGATAAAGAAATTGTATAAGGGATTGTCAGTAGTGCTACAAAAAAAAAATACAAGAGAGTAGGCTACAGTTATCACTTTTTGCATCCGTCGCATAGATAGTAGACGATAGACTACGATAGATTTGGTGAAAAATTTATAGTAAAACATAAATCATAACGCCTGTATTTCCCGAAGGATGTTTTACTTAGATGTATAATACACCCACATTTCGCCAGTTTTGTAGGTCCCAAACTCCCAATGTAATAAGGGGCGAATCAAGAAATAGTGAGGTATTAAATCTATCTTCATAATGACAATGCAAGTAGATGTGTTAAAATTTTAGCTATAGTAGATAAAATACAATTTAAAATGTCGAATTTTTTTCCTGCTTATGCCAACCCTATGCGTAAAAAGTCACGAGTTCCCGCCCCCGGCCGCCATTACATCAGTAATGACCAATTGAAAGTCGAAATTTCAAAGTACCCACAGTTACGTCAGTAAGTGCAGCTGCAAGGAACGACCACTTAAGGAGTCCAATCACGGGGAACTTCAGTCAGCTAGTTTGTATGGTTAGGTACTTCTTTTTTACAAGATTTTATTTAACTTGCAATGTTTGGTACCTATTTATGTAACCGCCGCACTTAGAGACGTTAATCATTACTTAAACTGACATTAAGTGAAGATTTTCTTTGTGAAATCATTACATAGTGACAGTTTAAGTAATCATTAAATGTCTGAGTTCGGTGGTATGTTAGTTTGTTTAGGTCAAATCTTGCGATCTTAATTAGAACCACTTCTTGACATCCGATTGAAATAAATGTTGCACACTTATATAGGTTCAGTGACAATACAATATTATGGTACTAATGAGCTGGTCTGATGATGGAGTCAGAAGGTGATCATGTGAACTCTCTAACGATATGACGCAAACCCATCGTGATTTGGCTTGTTTATTTCGTCTTCCCTAGCACTCTGAGCCTAGCAGATTTATAAGTTTGTGTTTAACAAAATAATTTCAATGTAAACTTATTTATATAAAACTTAGTATTAAGTTGAAAATTTTTGAAGTAATTTTAATGTTGCCTGTTTTATGGGCACGTTGAATATTCTCATTTTTATCATTTTAATATACAATTGACGCAATGTGCCCGATGGCTTTCGCTAATACATGGAACTTAATTAACATAAATCATCATAATAAACCTCTTTAATATTTTGTGATTGATAATAATAAAACCTACCATTATTAGAACCGACGATTCAATATCTACAATTAATATCAGGCCTAAAATTGAATTTCTGATCAAATGAAAACTCACCAGCAATTTTTTTGCACCAAAGAAAAAATAACGAGAATAATTTGAAAAAAGAACGCGAGATGTAATATCCGTTCTTTTTAATGTCCCTAGAAATAATCGTGTAGTTATCGCTTTGATCTCGTCAGCTTCCCCTTATATTTAGGGTTGCCACAAAAAAAATTGATTAAATAATAATAGACAAATTCAATTTTTTTTTGTATATGATGTTTATAAAAAATCTGTTCGTGGTTTTCCATTTTTATTTGATAAATTCACTACTGCGTTTAGAATTCCTAAACGCCGTTTTATGAAGCTTTGACAACTAACCGATGACAAAATGCTGTTTTAGCGTTAAACCAAGATAGGAAAAACAAGGTGACCATTGCGATTGAGCTTAAAAAGAATGGTTTTGTGTCTGACATTTTATGCGACTCCTAGTTATTGTCGATTATTTGGTATTGCAACTTTTATTTAAACAAAAACATCGCCCACTCTAGTAATTTTTCCTGTATGGTGGGTCGTTTTCACAAATATCAAATATCACATACACAATCACCCAGACTCGGGACAAACATTTGCGAAACGCACAATTTTTTGTCTCGGGCGGGAATCGAAACCGCAACCCTCAGGGCAGCAGCCAATGGCTTAGCCACTGCGCCAATTAGGTCGTCGACTGCAAGCAGATTTATCAACAAAAAATGTTTTTGGGTGCTAAACCAAAATACAGTATTTTTTGGCATAACTGAAATGAAGTTTATCAAGATTAATTAATTTTTGTAATTTATAGGTAAGTAATAACCGAAATTTTAATCAAGTTCAGTAACAGGAAATTAATGAACATCCATATTTAACTTGTTTTTTGGAAAAATCTTTTGGCAACCCTATCGGCAATTTTGTCCAGAACAATTTTATTTTGAAGCGATTTTATGTATCGATACATTTGTTTAATGCAGTTGAGTGAAGATTACTTCGAAATTGAAATATGCAATTACTTTCCATGGTTTTGTTTTCATGTGAAAGGCAACGACCCTTGTTTTTTTTTTTTTCAAAGTTTATATTTAGGTATATATGTATGCAGGGTAACTATGCTAGAGTAATTAGTCGAATGGACAGGGCCCTGCGAAAGCGAGACACCGCAATACACATTGTAGCGGAGTCTCGCTTCCACAACAAAATTCTGCTGTGAGAGCTTTATGGAGTCCAGCTTAGCCTAAATGGCGCTATGATCTTATTGAATACGGCTTTTAATGACCTTTATCCTATAGTACCTACGCCTTTTTATTTATAGCGAGAAGTTTTGGAAAGCATTACCTTTAGTAGATATAAATATAATCAAAACAGTACCATTAAATGATAACGAATTTATTTCTGGTCAATAAATCTCACTGGCAAGCAGTACTGCTACAACGGTGTAAACTAAAACCCGAAACCGATGCACAACAGGTCTTCAAGATAATAAAGTGTAGCTAGACAGTCTAATTTACATATTCGTAATCTGATTCTCAGTACTTAGTTGCTACTGCAATGAAGAAATCCACTATATTACACTGCTGTTCCGTACCTAATCTAGCTTTTTAAACAGTACAAGTACGATTTGGCATCGTTCCTACCCCACCAGCATTTTGAATACGGGTTATCTCATGCGATCTCTGCAGCGAAACCTTTCTCACATTAGTCTAAGGAAACAGTAGTGTTCATAGAACTTTGGTTTATTATGTACCAGATTAAAACAGCGGCTTCACGTCAGTAAAAATGCTGGAACCGGTAATTTTTCCGGATATTTTTTTGAAATATTACGAATAGTTTTTGAAGATTTTTTATAGAAGACAAAAATAAATAATTTTCTTTCTTTTAATAAACTGTACCTAAGCAAAAAATCTCGTGTATCCGATATTCCATTGCTGCGTTAAAAAAGAATTAACAAACATAGTTTCGCATTTGCTATTTTAGTTGAATGGCGTTTTCAGGAGTTATAGTTAAGTACGCGACTGCTGAGCAAGAGGTCCTGGGTTCAAATCCCGGGTCGGGCAAAAGTGTTACTGAGTTTTCCATTAGGTAATTCTCAGTAGCAGCACGGAGTCTGGATTTGTGCCCGGTTGATGGCAATAGGCTCGCCCCCTATTACATTTGGACTTACAACATAACTGGCGAAATGTGGGTGTACTATATGTTCACCTCTGCCTACCCCTTCGGGGAATACAAACGTGATGTTATGTTATGTTATGTAGTTAAGTAATTTTTTGTTCTGTTGGCTTTTCGTCGATATTTTAACCAATGTTTACTTTGCACTGTAAAGGTCCGAGTATTCTCTAACATTGTAAATAGCCTGCTCTAGACTGCGGTATAGCAAACCATTGTTACTGGGGTGCTCTGAATGCTTTTGGGACCATTGCATCGATTTATTAATGTCATTTGGACAGACCGTTTTTGCTCCAAATGTATTGCATGTGAATTTCAGTTTTGCTCTCACAGATTCTAAGGTAAAGCCTGAAATAACCCCTTATTTTTTAATATTTTTTATAATTGTAGCTACAGCGTTGTCTTGTATTGTACAAACTAGAGATACTTTTGCAATTATGATATTGATTTAAAATTACGTTTTATACCTATGTTACTTACTATTGATTTAGTTAGCAATATGGTATGCAATCCTTGCATCATTGTATCCGTTGATTGACAGATTAAGCTTGACTCTTGTCGGTGAAAACATCGTGAGGAAACCGGCACACCTTAGAGATTTTTCAACGGCGTGTAAAGCCATGTCAGAGGTCTACAGGCGGTTTAAACTCTGATACCAGGTTCAACCATACGATAAGTAGAAGCCGGTGAGTTATTCCTAAGTACCAAATATTCTGTTTAATACATTTAATTAACAATAATAAAAGAACAGCCTTTAACTGTCCCACTGATGGGCAAAGGCCTCTTCTCTTATAGTAACTAAGAAAGTATTTATTACATTGAGACATGCCTGCGTTTAAACCTGTGCATACAAATGTCAACCACGACATTGGAGAGATCCACGTTCAATACATATTTAGGATCTATTTATATAAATCAACACAACTGCGAAATAAATAAGATGAATTGGAGCACTATCCTCAGTATATATTTTAACAAGGACATAACAAAACATGTCCCATCATCGCGACATTCGCAGACAGAGAATGGCATATTACCCCATTTATAGTATTAGAATAAATATTATATGGCACGAGGCTAGACAGGAGAGGGACATTATTAATGCTGATACACTGACGTAACGTCCCGGACTTGACTACGGGACCCTTCGTCCTTAGTGACTGAGATATGCGATGCGATAATTCAACCATGAGGCTTCTAAACATCTCGCAAAATCTGGCTTGTACTTCTTGGCTTAGCAACTGCTCCTTCAGTGACAAAATTGGTTAAGGTTAGTGGACAAAGTTCAGATTTTTTTTAAATTATCATGTCATCTATACGTAGAAAAAGGATTGCAGTTATGCAATGTGGTGTTGTATAGGAAAATATGTGATAGTAATTATATTTCGAGCATAATATTTTTTTTATTAGCTTATACGAATATTAAGTCAGTCAGCCTACCCCTTCGGGGAATACAGGCGTGGTATTACGTTATGTTATTAAGTCAAGCGCAACTGTTATATCATATACTTAGCTTTAGCATTAACAATATTAAGGAAACACTTAGAGGCATTCTCATAAGTACTTTTTATCTGAATTATTACTTAATGAATGTTGCGATTTATTTTTATAAAGAGCATCTGCTATGATCTCTTGATATCTTATCGACTTTGCATTTTTCGTACAACAGTTACTAGCTCCTTTAAATTCATATGAAAAAGCGTAGCTTCGCGCATCATTGCCTGCTAGGACAAGGACTAAGTTCATGTGATATTTTCGCGTCGTATAAGTGAGACGTAACAAATTACGTTTGGCGCCATTTATTTGGCTTGGGAACGTTAAAATGGTCGTTTTATGTGTTTTATTTATAAACGGCAAGAGTAATTTATTGCTTCGGCAATACTTGTGGCACAGGAGAAGGACGTTGGACATGACTTTTATAGTAGATTTCTTAATTTAGTGGCATCGCGTAGTGTTTGGTGTATACAACGTGAAGAATTTTAATGAAAACGTAGATGAAACACATGGCATAATATTATTGTTTGTGTGTGTGGTGTGTGTGGATTGCACTTAACGACATACATGTTGCGATCAGTAACACATTTCATACAAAAAAAAAATTGTAGTTCTTAAGACATTGACCTCTAATATAATACGCTATAATAGAGGTCAATGGCTTAAGTGCAAACTGAGAGATATTTTTATTTTTATATAAATATTGAAAATGTTTTTTATAAACGCACGTCTAAGCATTTATACTTATGACCAACTCCAAATAAAGTAATTTTCAGGACAAAATACAAACTGTGTAATATTATAATTATATAAATATTGGTACTGAATATTTATTTAATTAAAAAATTTAAATGTTTATTATAACAACAGTATAATTGAAATATAATATCATAGTGTAGCCGTAGATATAATTATGTATATTTCAAGAAATTCTCAATTCATATTTCGTTAATAAACACTGAAGATAATCTTACTCCGTTTCGAAGTAATCCAAAAGACTTATAAACTTATCTTTGTCGAAACAGAAAGGGAAATGATCAAATAGTATTTGAATCAATCATTCACTGACGGTTGGACACCGACAAAGAGCTTCAAAACTTTTTAAAACAAAGTGACCAAGTCTCTCTACAATCATTGGACAAAAAACAACCTTTATGTCTGAAGACAGAGGTATATAGTGCACTCATATTTTGCCAGTCATGGTATAGGTAACAATGTAAAATGGGGCAAGCCTATTGCTATTAATAGGCACAAATCCAGACTCCATCCTCCGCTGTTACTAAGAATCATCTATTGGAAAAGTCTATGAACGCTTTGCCCAACCAGGGAATTGAAGCCAGGAACTCACACTTATCAGTCGCGGTGTGTCGCATCACTTTAAGGGTCTTGCAGACTGGTACATGATCTCATTATGCGCACGCCATTATGCACAGCATCGTAATATGCAAGTCACGGAAAATTAAAAGTAACAAAATTGCTGGAATATACGAGTATATTTTTGTAATGATGTAGGTTTACGATACATTCACAGTCCAATTTGTTATAACATATCTAGGTTTTCTTGCGATGCTTTGGCGATTAATTGTAAAGAGTTCCATCTGAACGGTTTTTTGAAAATATTGCTTTCTGACACTAGGTATTTGCGCTCGACATCCGCACTGGTAATTATTTATCAAATACCACTGAAGGAAAAAAATCGTTACCACTGAAGTAAAATTTATTACAAGAGAAATCGCAATATTAATTTGAATAACTTAACCCTTTCCCAGTGTAATGACCCACATATGGGGCATGGCATATTGTTTAACTATTGTGTCTGCTTCGCGCACAGTCAAAGTGTTGAATGTCTTATTACGCAAATTGTCGTGATTCACTAAACAACAATGAGGACAGCTAATTTATTGATAATTCAGGTCAAATCCTAATTTTCCGAAATGCTATGGTCACATTAGACGATCCACCACAAAGTTTTGACTTAGGAACTTATTTATTAGTTACCTCAACGCCCTTTTTCGAGGAACCAATATACGAAGTGATCTTACGAATTCTTTAAGGGAAGTATCAGTTAATCTGATCTCGCTAATGTAAATATATAAGAATATTTATGTTATAATGATCGAAGTGGAATAAATTATTATACAAGCAAGCAATTACACGGTAAGCTTTTCCCCTAAATCTTCCGATTCCCTAAATCTAGATCTAGTGTAATAAAAATATTCCATCTTAGACTAACTATTTTACTCTTAAAACGTTTAGGTAGATAAACACACCTGCAAATTTTTTTACGGTGGCATAGTTTGAATTTATATTTGGGAAGCTATTCCCAAAAATACTTTAAATTAAAGGGCGTCTACATACACATAGTACGTAAAGAAAACAATATACGAGAATTTTACAAACAAGCATTGTAATATAAAACCTTATTTAACAAGCTCCACTGGGTACCTGACGAAAACAGAATCACAGTATTTGACGTTCCACTTAAATTGTTTAGTACAAGAAATTAAATGAATGAAAAAAGTTTCCATCAGATACAAAGTTCCAAAAATACATCAAACTAAATCAGAAAAGCAATAACAAGGATCTTGTTTTAAACTTTGATTAAAAACGTCGGGATCGATAACTGTGAGGACAGGACGCCGGATTAAACACGTGGGTCTACAAAAAGGAGCAATAAAGTTAAGCAGGTGGAAACCTGGAACCATTTGTTGGATTTGTTGTGGGACAATGAGACCGTTTCTATTCTGAGCCACTTGAAATTCTTCGGACCCTACACTTTGGCAATATGGAAGACAGTTCTATGAATTTTATGAGACGTGAGAATTAAAGTGAGGTGTTGATTTAATCAGGTGCTTTCATTTATTTCAGTGACACGTTTTATTACGAAATGAACGAAAAAGAGAAACTTTGTCTTTGGCAAATACATTGGGGCATGGATTACGATTTCAGGACGAAAAGCGTATTAGGTTTTTTAGGATGGTGCCTGATAAAAAGACAAATATAAAAATCATCCAGCTGATATAAATTCTTTTGAATAATTATATTTACTTTTGAAGCATTCATATCAGCTTGAGGTAATGCAGGCATGAATATATAATTAAAATAAAGACATTTTGAATAACACTTAGTTGCATTATATCCACAGCTTTCCGTAAAGACTAAGGAAGGCTTTTACCCTGCAATGGATTATAGAAAACAATAGCCCTTGTAATACGATTTAATTCAGACACTCATCTTCAATAGTCCGACGGCAACGTTATAAATTCTATTCCGAAGTTCGAGGAGTTTCTATCTTCATACAAGAGTACCCGCTACCCGTCACTCAAGTTTATTTTCAGTGCAGCCTCGCAGCCGGCTGTAATAAATAAAACATTGAAAGTGGTCCTCCGTCGAAATAAAGTAAAAGATATCTGGAACTTGCAAAACTGGACTGCAACATAACTTACTTATTCTCAGAGAAAAATGGCTGTAAACGCTTTTAGTTTTGTGTTCGCTGTGGAAGAGAGCTCTTTTAAGTATTTAGTTTTAGTAACTATTATTTTGAGTTGGTTTTTGTGATTTCTAATTAACCGTGGGTGGTGGTTTGTAGATAATTGTCGCCCCACCATTATCCTACATACGATTCATAATTATTTTTAAAATAATGCCATTCTTGGCTTATTCTTTTGGCCATATTAATGTCCGTAGAGTTATATTATTGTATTACTTTAAGTAATAGGTCACTGTACAATGCTATACATTTACGAATACATGAGGTATACATATAAATTGCTTAGAGCAAAGAAAAAATCTTTCATAAACCCATTACTAACCCAAATTAAATTAATTATTATTTTATCAAAGATCGTCGCCCGAATTCTTAATTTGGTTATTCAAAACTCCTTTTTGATATTGAACTGAGTAATAGGGTGAAAAGCATTAGCTGATTGAATAAGAAAAACTTTTTCTGGAAACATTCTAATTTAATTTGGAAGACACAAAAATTGGAAAGATTGACCAATATTTCGATGGTCCGGAGTAGGAACAAGAAACTTTATAACTCGATGAAGTATTATTGTTTTTCAGTTGACTCAAAGAGATTTTCATCTCATTTCATTAAGACTATACATAAATACCAGGAATGTAAAATGCCTAAATGTATTAATATTTTTAATATTTGTTTTTCATGTTACACATAGTATTTTATATGCCATATTCTTATTACATTTGTTAGTTCTGTGCAAATATTTAGTTTTCCAAAAGTATCTTACAATTTATATTCAGAAGTGACGTTATGTTATTTTATTTTCATATATTCGGAAAATATAGATAGCGGTAGCGGCGCGGAAAATAATCGCTTATTTATGTCCTAGATATCGGCGAGTCCAATAAAAAATTCTAGCTATTTCCCAATGGCTTGGATTCTTCCTTTATGCAGCGGACTTCTAAGGAAGATAAAGAGCGCCACGGAGCTCGGCTCCGACCTACTGACACACCACGTTTTATATAATAATATACCTCTATTAAAATGAATGTACTGCCATAAGTTACAGAACATTAATCATACAACTTATTTATGGAAGACACATCGTTGCGTGGGCGTAGTTCTTTTGTTTCGATTGGTTTGAATGTCTTTGTTTAACTGCATTTATTTATTTATAGGTTTACTTATCCAATGTTAAATAAGGAGTTTTAAAAGAAATGTGTAAAAAACATCTTATTTCGATGGAAATTAGCACAGTTTTTGATTTGCGAGCATTACGGGCGCGAATTTGAATAATATCATATTTTTGAGCAAAATTGTTTTTAATAAGTGTTATCGTAAATTTATAGAATTTATTTAACTAAGTAATAAAATATTCATAATTACTCATAAAATACGAAGTAGAACGTGAATTAACATAGCATCCAAGTATTTCTTTCTTTTCACTTAACAACCTAAGCCAATTATTTTCAGAGATAACATTTCTTACAATTCCCTTTGCGTTACTCCCGAATACTAGTCGGAGTCGCCATTGAATAATTCATCTGAAAAGGTTCACAACTTGATGAAATCAAAAGTGCCCGCACACTGGCGCAACTTTCGAAGGTGGCTTTATAATAGATTAAATCGGCTTCGACTAATTCGCGTTTCCCATTCTATTAATATTTCCTTTTGGTTTTACGACGCCTGATGAAATTAAAGGGATTTATTTTATTTTAATGGTTCGTTTTAAACAAGTTTTTGGGTGCCAACGTCAATGTCGGAATCGAGTATCCTTTAGAAGGAACCTGACAGGGATATTCGGTGAGCATGTATGCTCATCCCGGTAAGCTGGCAAGAGTACAGCAGAAACCTCTATTTTACCGACCCTAGGACGATGGAAGTCAATACGTTTTAAGCCAGATCAAACATTAGTAACCCATCTAAAGCGTGATTAATTTTATGTCATAAAATTTATTTTTATTAAAAAAAAGACATCTTCCCTTACAGAAAATTTCTCCTGTATCGTAGGTGCGTTTCACAAACAGGGAATATCACATACACAAACATCCAGACTCAGGACAAACATCTGCAGATCACACGATTTTTCATCCGTGCGGGAACCGAATCCGAACCAAACCATGTCACCAAATGCTGTGTATGTACATATGTATGTGTTTCGAAGCAATCCTCACACAGGTTACGAACACTTCCAAAAATGCCGAAATACTCACCCAAACGACTTTTATCTCACCAATTCCAACAATCAGTTCCATTTGAACGTTAATAAGTGGCCTAAATCCGAAATTTTTCGTATACCATTAGACAATTTGGTGCCATTTTCTCTTCGTTCCATTCTGAAAAGTCTTAATATCGGTGCACATCTTTGAAGGCGTCTCATCAAAAGCTATTGTCTCCATTTCGCCACTAATTAGAGATTTTACCTCCATTTG
The DNA here is from genome assembly GCA_905340225.1 of Abrostola tripartita. Classification (NCBI taxonomy): domain Eukaryota; kingdom Metazoa; phylum Arthropoda; class Insecta; order Lepidoptera; family Noctuidae; genus Abrostola; species Abrostola tripartita. Next base: position 7,448,154 of record HG996504.1, read on the forward strand.
TCTAAGGCGCTCGCGTCGGATTTAATTTATGGATTCTGCTTTGTGTCATAATTATTTCGAAAATTCATTGTGCTCAACTTTTCTTGAGCTCAGTGAGAAATTTAAAACGGTTTTCAATGATTTATCTGTGTGGTTTATTGATATGATAGTAAAATTATTAATTTCGTTGGAAATATAGCGTCAATATATTTGTGATCGATTCCCAATTTAAGCCAAATGTTGTCAAGGTTTATTGCCAAACAGTTCTTGGTAGGTGCTCGGAGTTTGTATAATATAATATGTTCTCAATAAATTAGGCTAGCCCTGACATGTGGATCCATATAATATATATATATATATATTGTGATTGTTACAAGGTTTTACTTACAATATAAGAATACAATAAACGTAAAAGAAAAGAATCAATATTAAAAAAACATTGGCGACAATTTACAACCATAATAATAATGTTTCATGCTTCATACAAACATTAGCAATTCAACCTATACCGCTGCGGCGTGCTCATTTTGAAATAATGTCTTATTTAGTCACTCCTCCCCTTCCTATACAGTACAATATAACGCTGAAAGCCTTAGAAAGTGCAGCATATGTCATTGTCCGGGAGACGCGCCAGGACTTAATGAGGATGCTGAGAAATTGAGAGCACGGGAACACACAAATATTACTGGAAGTGTACGTACACTTTGAGATATATTCTTAGTCACCACACAAAGGGGACGTCGTGACAAAATATGGACCTATTCATCTGTAGTCACCAATAAGTGAGAAAGAATGGAACAAAAGCATTTTCATAGCAGTGATAATGTTACAGGCAGGTAATTATAAAAAACTGCCTTACTGACTGCCTCGTTGGTCTAGTAGTCGCTAAGCAGGATTGCTAAGCATGAAGCCCAGGGTTCGATTCCCGTGTCGAGTAAAGTGTTACTGGCTTTTTTCATTAGGTAATTCTGAGTTACAGCACGGAGTCAGGATTTTTGCCCGGCTGATGGTTAGTAATAGGCTCGCTCCCCATATTATATTGGGACCTAAAACATAACTGGCGAAATGTGGGTGTACTAAACAGTCTCCTAGTCCGTAGACCTCTGCCTACCCCTGCGGGGAATACAGGCATGGTGTAATATTGTGGCATGGTGTTTTAGAACAAAAAAACCAATGACGCAATGTTGATAATACTTCGATTTGATTTCGTACGGTATCTGGCGAAGTTAGTCCACCAAGCTACGCCCATAAGATCCTTACTATAAATATAAGTTAACCCCCTACAAATAATTATAATCATTATATAACAAAGGTTTACACAATGCAATGCTTTGTCTTTTGTCGAAAACAAAATTCCTGATGATTAAATGTCATAAATTGGAGTGTAGCTATTTATCCACTATACAAAGATTATATTACTAATTTACTATATCCCTAAGAATATACGAAGTCAAGACGTTAAAAAATTCAAACCCATAAAAATCTTCTTTTGTCATGATGGTGGCTTCTCACGACGCGTTATAACACGAGCCGCGCCAGCGTGCAGTGTCGAGCCGAGCAACACTCCGTGAGAAGGGGTGGCTCTAGCTCATTTGCGGTACTTGCTTGCCAGTAAAAATTGGCTCTGGGCGGCACGGTCCGTGTTATAACGCGCCGTGAGACGCCACCATTAGATGTCTTGACAGATAGTGTTTAGAGATTGAATCCTGAATGCACTCAGCATCAGATTTAACATAGCAAAGGGCCGCAGATGTTGCAATATTGTTATATCGAGTGCAGTGTCTTTGATATTATAAATCTATGGTTCAAACATAGTTTAACCAATTGACTGGCTCTTTGTTCTTGTGGTCGCAAAGCGCCACTGCTGAGGATAAGGTGCTGGATTCGTATCCCGGATCGGGCAGAGTTATTGAGTTTTTTAATAAGATAATTTCTGGTTTCAGCACGCTCTACAGGCTAATAGGGTTGCCTCCTAATTAAATTGGGACCTATAGCATAACTGCCGTAATGTGGGTGTACGAAACACCTCAGCCAAACTCTTCTTGGAATACAGGTGTGATGTCATTTGTAGACTATTTATTCATGTTTTTTGTTCGCTAAGTCGATCAATATGGATCCAATTCGTTTACATGAAGCACCTTCACGCAAGGTTAACGTTCTTTTCAGGACGTGACGAATAACTAGTCGGCGAACCCTTTTACTGATCTGTTGACTGGCTCATCTTTTATATTCTTGTGTAGCTCATGTAGATACGAAAGCTTACGTAAAACATGAAATGAAATAATAATGTAGTAAATATAAAAAAAAGTTAATGATAAGAACTTAGTATATACTGATTATAGTATATAATGAGAATCATTCAAAACAAAAATAAAGCAATTTATTATACCTAATATTTAGAAGTTTTCAAGCGGAACTTAAAAAAACAAAGTGTAAGAACTTCCTATTCAGAACTCAGGTTAAAACACAGCCGAATTGTGAGCCTTTTTGAAATAAGTAGAATTAAAGACTAGATAGTCTCTCTAGTAACACTAGACCCGACAAAACTAGCACATGCGAGTGACACCCAAGACGCACTCCCAATAAATAAGCCCCGACTCTGCCCTACCGGACCAGCCTCCTTACCATGAACTCTTAAAGCAGGACATTTTCCGTAGTGGTTGTCCGCACTACATCACACGTAGCGACGCGCGGCGCTTACATTTTTATTTGGGGTTATTCTCTGAACATAGACACTTTTTGTACAGAACGAATAATTTTTTAATTTTTCTAAAATGCGATGGCCCTGCTTTCGAGTTTTGAGGAAATAAATTGCACGATTTATTGACAAAAGCAATCATAAAAACTGAGTAGTCGGACTACTTGGACCTTGGTATTCAAAATCTATGATGAAGACCGAGCTAAATTTTACAGTGTCCTTAGTACAGTTTTTAGTTTATATTGTATGTATTTATAGTATTTTTAAGTTATATTAATATAGTATTATGTATTGATATGGGCCTTGATGCCTGAAATAAATGGATTATTATTATTATTAGGTGTCAGTGATTTTTGACAACTAAACCAAAGCGATCGTTCTCAGACCAGTAGTAACTACTTGGTATTTAAAATCTATGGATAGCGACAAGATAGCTCAGTTGGTTAGAGCTGCACCACGGTACGGCGAAGGTCGCGGGTTTAACTTCTGGCCGCAAGATGTGGTGTTCCACCGGAACGCACTAATACGAAGTGCTAGGAAGTGTTTTACTAACATAATATGAAGTCTATATTATACTAACAAAACATGTTACTATATATAAATATGTTAGTTTGTAAGGTATTTATCTATGGGCCATAGTTGCCTGAAAATAAAGGTTTTATTATTTTTAATATATTATTATATTAAGTCTCGCTCATGTCCATCATTTTTCAAATTTCCTTTATCAATTTAGATCTATGGATAGGTTAGGTAAGTTCATGGTAAGAGGGCTTTGCACTATTATTAAAGTTAGTCACACTCCCGTCTGCAAAGTTAAGTCACACAAGAGATATAAACTTAATTAAATTTTTTATTTATACACAAACTCTCATAGTTCCTGGTAAGTTTTAAATTCATTGATTTCGGTTCGTTGGTTTGGACTGGGTTTATTACTTTGGTTGTTTTAATTATTGTCGGTGTTTGCGGTAATGTTAATTAAAATGTATGTGTAGTAGTAGGTATGTGTTTGAATTTACTGACGGGTGTCGGGGAGTAATGAGGATTGTGGGATTAGTCGCGGATAGAGTTTATTGTGGATTGACTAATTTCTCGAAATATCAATGACACTATAAATAAATAAATAAAAAAATAAAAATCATATAAACAATATCTAGTTAGAGTTGCTTTCGGAGAAAAACAAAAAAGTAATGCTATGCACAATTGTAAGTCCCAATGTAATAGGGGGCGAGCCTTTTGCCATCAACCGGGCACAAATTTAGACTCCGTGCTGCTACTGAGAATTACCTAATGGAAAACTCAGTATCGCTTTGCCCGACCCGGGATTTGAACCCAGGACCTCTTGCTCAGCAGTCGCGCTTAGCGACCACCAACGAGGCAGTCACTAGACCAACGAGGCAGGCAATATATTTATTAAATATTAGAGAATCAAGTTACACGGGGTACATCACAGAGGATTTTGTTAGGTACTGTTATCGTTACGTACCCAGTGTAGTGTAATTTTCGTTTTGTATCTTTTCAAATGAATAAATCACAAGACCAATCCCTCGACACTCACAAACGACTACAATAATAAGTGAACGCTAGGCTAACATAGGTACACGGGTAGACTTCTAAATAAGGTTACAGCCCTAATTGCTCGCACTAAAATCTGTAACGAAGTCCCTGAAGGCTGTATACAAAGGCCGCGTCCACACAACCTGAAGGCTGTAGGTATACAAAGGGCGCGTCCACACAGGTCTATCACTAACGACCAATTTCCTGGAACACGCCGTGCTGGCCAATATCCGAACATCCATTCAACGCCAGTCGCCTTTAAAATAGTTTAAATTGTGTTTTTTCGGTGTGAAAGCAGCGAAAGAAGGTTTCCATTGATAGGATACCTTTTGTGTTATGTGTGCAGGGTGATTATAACGAGGGCTTATACAGGCTGTGACAAAAGCTGGCCCAAATATATGGCCCAACATAGATTTTAAAGGTAGGGTGTATGCTCTTTCAAGCATTTTAATTTTTTTAATGTACCTACTCGAATGTTATCTGAATTCATCACGGCAGCCCTACCGGAGGCTATGGCCTAATAAACGGTCGTGCCAAAACACAATGAAAATCCTAAGTCGGACTTTGAGAAAATGCATATGAAAAGCTTTATTCATACGTAAATGATATTGAGAAAAACAGCAAGTTAGTAAATAAATAGCAGGGCTGCTAGTTTATAGTTACCTGCTGCTACTATTTTAGGTCAATGTGCAGTGCACTGTACAATCAATTAAGTAACAGCACTAATAGCCGAGTGGACCATTGGACTGCCAAGTCAAAGGTCGCAAGTTCAAACCCTGGCACGCACCATTGGTGTTTCAAATTCATGTGTATCAAATGTATTAGTTATCAGTTGAAGGAAATATCGTGAAGAAACCGGCACACCTGAGAAAATTTTCAATCGTGTGTAAAGCTATGTCACAGGTCTACAGATGGTTTAAAATCTGACACCAGGTTGTTCATCAACCATACGATCAGAAGAAGAATTAAGTATCACCACTAAGGTTCTTTTGAAGCACACTTTTTTATATTATTCAAAGTTAACAACTCGTTGGAATAATTCTTTATCAAGTGGCGCTCATTTTACTGACATAAATACTTTACGTTTTACGTCCCCTAAGACAGTGAATTTTTACAGCTTTGAACGTTATTATAATAAACTGTGGAATGATAAAATCACCATCAAACTCGGTCCAATGGTTTCTGAGATTAAAGCTTGATATAAAGGGAATACGGACGCACGACTATAAAGTTGTCATAATGTCGCACCTAATCTGAAAAAGTATGTATATTTTCAAGCCTGTATTCCTAAAAGGGTGTGACAGAGGTGTCCTTAAATATGTGTACTCTGATTTCTCGCTAAAATAACCTTTGTTTTGGGTTGGTATCGAAGGCAAGACAATTGCCAAATAAGTTGAAATTTTGATCAAATGGACAATCAATCTCGTGCATAATAATATAATGCATGGTGGTTCTAACTAAGTCTAACGAAGCTAAAGATTTGATTTATCATATAAATGTTGCTTGTTCAAACATAATTATGAAGTTCGTGAACGCCCAACCTAAGTACACGTAACAATGCAATTTTCGAGAAGCTTTGCCTGCTGACTGTCTACAATCCCTTAATATTTCATTGCAATTTAATAAAGCCAAACAAAAAAATTGACTCATTTCGTAAATCACAAAAAATTTAGTAGCACCTTGTTACCATGCCTGGTATGCTATTCTGAAACACTAAAATCATCTCATAACGCCACCTTGCTATGTGCAATAACGCATAACGTGTTGACAGTTGACACTAATCAAATCTCACCGCGGATTTAGAAGTGAGTTCTTGGTGTCTTTAGAATAGCACGGCTGGTCTTAATTGTAAAAATAATTAAGACACTGCGACTTGGAATCAGGATCACGTACTGAAGATCAAACTGATATCGAAGTTCCGATTTCTGTTATTTGGTTTATAACACGCTAATGAACAAACTTTGGAAGTATTTAGAGCACGCGGTACGGATTGAGAGTAACTTTTCTGAAGCTTGTTTTGTAATAATCTATTGTTAAACAATGTTGAAGAATGGTTCTAGAGAGTTTATGTGGTTGAGTGTGGGTAAAGTTATGAAATGTATAATCACAGGTATAACGACACGATAAAATACCATGGCTTCTTCTTTTAAAGATGGCGAATGAGTCTTTTTGTGATAAGCCAATGCAAGTTGATAGATAGATCATGGAACTGGGTCATAAAATATTTTGATAAGATTGTGCGCGAATGAGACCCAAAATATGACTTTAAAATTTAGTAGAGCATTTATCAAACTTTAGGTTCCAGGTTAAGTGTAAAATAGCAATACAGATTAGAGAAATAAAGGATTGCATTCTTCATACATCTTTGTATAACCTATCTGCATGTGTTTAAGATTATATTTCATCATCACCATCAGCCGGAAGACGTCCACTGTTGAACAAAGGCCTCCCCCTTAAGGGGGGGGGGGGGGTGCCATGATCCCCACGCTTGGCAAACGGCTTGGGGATCGCAGTATTGGTGGTTCAAGTTACAGAAGAAGCTGCTGCCCGTCTTCAGGCTTTTCCCTTAGTCGCCTCTTACGAAAATATAGTTTAAATTTCAATAAGATACATTCTTTTTACTATGTATGGCGGTTTCACTCACGTGTATGTTCGGGAATGCCTGACTTGTTTCGGGCTCAAATGGAGTCCCTATTCATGAGCAGGTGACGCGGCGGAGTCGAAAGCCGAAGTCGAGCCGGCTCGCGATTCCACCGTGTAGTCAATTTTATGGATAACACTCACGAAAGTTATAATAGTTAGATACTTTTTCCTGTAGTTCAGCTTTACTTACACGCCAAATCAAGCATGAAATATGATGTAACTTAGTTGGTATAATGTGGTTGGTTGGAGACGTTGGAGTACTATTATAATCGAAATAGGTAAATACAGAATATTTTCTGTGGATAAATTTGTTCATTGTATTTTTTTCAGATACATAAACCTACATACATATACATTATATACACAGATACCTGATACCAGATATTCTACGTTACATGTTTGAGCTCAAAGTTCCTCGCGCCTTAACTCGTCTTTTTCATGATACTAGTTTAGTAAATATAAATAAAATTCAAAGCAAACTCAATCCGATACGCATTTCACGGTTCGACAGACACCCGGTTATATTTTAACAGGATAATCCGGGCCCGCTGGACTGGAAGTTACTGCAAGAATATCTCTTATCCGGCCGGGTCCTCCCAGCGGGCTTAGGCGGGGATTAAAAACATATTGTTTCAGAAAATTTCACAGATAGCCTATAAATTGTACGATAAATACACCCTTTGGTGGCCCCAAAATGGGACTTAGGATAGGGTCAGTTTGAACCTGCCTTTTTGAGGGAAGACTTTATTTCACTTTGGTGTGTAGTCAGTTGTGGAAATGTTTATTGTTATATTCGGCTGTCCAGTTGCTTATCTACATTGATATGGAAAGTGTAAGTTTACATTAAGTAGGTACGTAAAGGAGACATTTATTTTTGTATACAAGTTTAGCCCACTACAATTTGTAGAGTTTAGTACATTAGTAAAATATTGACAGAAAATACTGAATAATACAAGGTAAATAAGGTGAATAACATTTGTAGCTCATTACATCAGCCTATTGCAGTCTACTGCTGGACGTAGGCGTCCCTCAGGGTACACCACTAGGCCCACAGACCCGTTTTCGCCACCCAGTCACTACCAGTTACCTGGAATAGTAGGGCGACCGGGAACGGGTGCCGATTTCTTTGGCTACTCTTCATGGGAGATTTTGCACATTTGTAACTACTACAACTAAGTCAAAGCAACTCACACGTCATGTCTCATTCCAAATAACAGAAACGGTATCAGCATCAGAAATACCAGTCCCGCGCTGTCTCGACCAATTTGTGTAGCAGATACCGGGCACACGTTCTGCTGTCCCCATATGCATACCAATGCGATTTCCGTCAAAGTGTTAAGGTGCCGTCTGATTGGTGTTTGGTTTAGATTTACTGGTACTAAAATGGGATGCTTGTCTGAATAATGGAGTGTAAGAGACTGCTTCAGTAGAGTTTTTGAGAATTCATTTTTAACCGACTTCAAGAATGACTGTTATTGGTATTTTTCATCACGTAATTCTCAGTAACAGCGCGGAGTCTAGATTTGGGCCCGGTCCATGGCAATAGGCTCGCCCTCTACAACATACCACGACCTAACTGGCGAAACGTGGCTGCGCTGTGTGTACACCTCTGCCTATGCCTTTGGGGAAAACAGGCGTGATAATTATGTTATGTTTGAAAAGTGGAGTTTTTGTTAACGGGTATGAAACTAGCTTCACTCCGCGGTGTTACCTGCTACATTTTTTCGGTATAGAATAGCCTATATGTTAATTCAGACTGTCAGCTACCTCCATACCAAATTTTAGCAAAATCTGTCTAGCCGTTTGAGCGTGAATAGGTAACAAACATACAAACACACTCACAAACTTTCACCTTATTAATATTAGCGTGATTAATGTAACATTACGTACTACTTGTTAATGATGCGATCAGTAATCCACAAACAAAAAACAAACAAGTTAATTTATTCCATGAACCTACAGCAATCTTTTTAAAAGCCTATTGTTGAAAAATTGCTGTGAAAAATACAAAAAGTCCGCATAACACACATAAAAAATGTTTCTAACAAAGCATCTATATCGAAAGAAAAATACACACATTTTCGGTAAGGCGAACAATGGTGGACACTAAAAGCAATACCTAGTTTATTTTTAAGTAATTGCTGGTGTTGCTAGAATAAATAACTTGCCGTTTGCATGGTAGTTTTTTCGTTTTTGTTTATAAAAACGTCGCACCACACTAGGAATTTCTCTTGTATCGTGGGTGCGTTTAACAAACTTAAAATACCACATACTCAAACACCCAGACTTGGAATAAACATCTGCGGCTGACACTTTTGTTTCCCGTGCGGGAATCGAACCCGCAATCCCCTAGCGCAGCAGTCCAATCGCTTAGCTACTGCGCCAATCAGGTCATACCGTAATAGTGTTTGTACATTAATTTAAAAAAATATTAAAAGTCTCATCACTTAAGCGCCACTTAAATTGAATATCATGTCTACTCATTCACATGTCAAAGACAGGTGTTATTTATTTAATGAGTAAGACAATAATCCTTTTATTCATAAGCGAGGTTCATATCGGCATAAACTAAAACCCGTATTAAATCTATTGATCTATATTCTTTGATATGCAAATGACAGTGACAGGTATAATTTAATTCTTGGTTTAAAATTGTAATTTTTTATGAATAACGGTTAAGTTTTTTTAAGTAAGGGATTAGACTTGCCCTTAACTGTTGGGATGTTGCGTATTTCCAAGCGTAGTTACATGAATTCGCTTGTCGGAGCAACAGTGTTTAAAACTTGAGCTGTTTGCAGTTTTGCAAAATGCTAGATATTATTTGCACTCGTTAATGCGAAACCCAGTTACAGCATGGCTTAAAATTATAATTAAGGTTACTGATACGTTGCTGGATACTGCCACGGGATAAATAACAATTGAACATGGATCAAAATTATGTAAAGCGTAATTGTATGCACTTTTTTCAGATAAAGCTTCCCGCAAAATAGTGCCAAATGCAAGGCAGGGCATTGAGGGAGCCTCTAAAGGTAGGTGAATCAGTTCCTAAATTCCCAGCAATTCCTCTTATATTCGTAACATAAGTAGTTCAATAACTCTCAATTCAGTACTTCAATCATATTTAGTGAAATAAATGAATTCCGCAAGTCATATTATGAATTGTGACCCTTGTTTCTCATATTTTTATCCAAATATACTAAAGCGGCAGTTTTAGCTCCCCTATTAGTCAACCATTTTTCACAAAATCACACTTTACTTTCGCATCTATATTCTAAACACATAAATAATGTTGCCAATCTAAATTAGTCCAATAATGCCAAAAACTGCAATTCAGTTAACGAACCGCTTCCCAAATAACCTCCAATAGTCATGAATTCAAGTGTTGTTCAATTTGTGTCACAATCAACTGTTTCCGAAAGTGCTGTGACAGTCGTTTGCCATTTTTAGGTTTCAGAAATAGTTTTGTTTATTATTCATAGTTGTTCAAATGGGTTTTGTAGTTTTTGACTGAGTAAACCAAATATGATTGTTTTGGCTTAAAAATAGACCTATTTGTTTTTATACAGCAATCATGCCTACAATAAATATTCATTTAATGACTACTGCTTATAATTGCTGCACTTGTTGAGGCAGTAGTCGTGTTAAAGGACGAAGCTAAGAAAGCTATTCTTGTGTGTACTTTTTTCGGTTGGCCACCAATATTCAAGTCAAATGGCTAGTTAATTATGAGTTTCCAAGAACTTAATATATTTATTAGCATTTCGCCCATGCTAGACTTGCAACTAGCTTCTTAATTTCTTGATACTTATTCCTACTTAAGACAATATATTTACTCTGCTGTCCTGTTTTGTATTTCTTACTTAACTATTCCTTCTAGCTCGCTGCATAAACCCTACCTTATTTATCCTCTTAATTAACTCTATGAATAAACAACTAACACATTCAGGGCAAATAGATGCTACCTAAGCCCATCGACATACCACTTGACTGAAATTAGTAGTGGTATGTCGTACTTGTACCCAACTGAACTTAATTTAGCAGATTCTTGGGACGAAACAAATTGTACCCATTTGTTTGTCCGACTTCCCGAGGAGTGAATGAGAAACCTTGAACGAATGGGTTGGGTGAGATTTTCTCTCCGTCATGTGCGGTCGTTTACGAGTACATTGTTTTTTTCTTCATTAGTTTGGTTATACTGTTGATTGACGAGTGTGTCTACACTGAGTTGTCGTGTTTAAACGCGTTTTTAACTTAGGTATGTCTTTATCATTGTTTTACATAATATCAAGTATCCTATGAAGCGTTTGAAATCCAAACCAGGTAACAACCTGTATGCCAGGAAACAGCGCCTTCTTCCATTTTTAATCCATTTATAAACGTCAAATTACATTTTACTGAATAGGTATTGTTAGAAAAAACAAAAATCTTTAAGGATGACGGCATGCAGTAATTACTGGAAAAACAGTCAGAAAAGTTTGTTATTTTTATGGTAACCAGCACTGAGCCTCTAATTAACGCGATGTAGAATATTTATTCTGTAGTTACTCATTTGACTGTAGTGTGAAGAAAATAAGATATTCTATGACAGTTTTCTCGGCACGAATATTGTCAATAACTGTCTGCTGAGCCGAGCTTTTGAAATTCTCTATGTTACCTTACAGCACTGATAGCCGAGTGGTATGACCGTTGGACTGCCAAGTCAAAAGACGAACCCCGGCACGCATGAATGTCTTTTCGAATTCATGTGCGTATTATAAATTAGTTATCAGTTGCTAAAAACGGTGAGGGTAAACATCGTGAGGAAACCGGCACGCCTGTTAAATTTTACAACGGTGTGTAAAGCAATGTCCGAGACCTACAGGTGGTTTAAATCTGACACCAGGTTGTTCATCCACCATACGATAACAAGAAGAAGAACATTACCTTCTGAATTGTTTTTAAACTTAATTACACAATTTGTAGCCTAAGGGACCTATCCCTATGGCTACAAGTTGTGTATTTATAAGATACTGAAACACAATAATATTGTTTTGATTTATTCTCAAAACAAATAAATACGAGGATAATGTTGTTACAAGTATTTCGTTTTCATCAGGTATTTTGTAAATAATTATGTTTATAGCAGGGTTAATGAAGAAGAAAGTAGGTATTTAATGAGTTTCTAAGGAGCTACTGAATTGTTTTCGTATCATCCAGGTAATTAAATTTGATTGTTATAATTGAATGTAAAAAAAAAACGTTATTTTAACTATATTATTTAAATAGCAATTCTCAACGTTTTTACAGCCTTTAAAATATATTTCACAATCTAGATTCATGTTCGAAATGTCATTTTATTTTGACATTGGTGCAGTGACAGTATATCACTTTCCAATTTATGACAACATGGATAGAATATGACACAGAAGTAAGTAGTGATCAAACCAGGTCAAATGCAAGCCAATCAAATGTGAAAAAAAAACAGTAGTTATTCTGTAAATAGTAATATTTATGAAACAAGAACCCTTTATTAATCCTAAGAATAAAAAATCAAGTCCAAAAAGCCAAAAGCTTCTAAGAAAAGCCTCTCCTAGATCTGAAATCTTGTATCAAGACGTATTTATCTAAGACTTTAATCATATTATCTCTTAGACCTTGTTTCTATCTGATCAAAAGCCACCAGCCACCAAATAGACTTAACGAAGAAGCTTCACAAAGAGTATTAAACGAGTACTTTAAATGTATTATGGCATTGTTAGCAGGACTAATCACAGAGCTATTGTCCTTCAATTTGATGCCGTGGCTCTAATTGTATCAGCTATCTGAAGCCAATTTGCATATACTAAGCTCAATGTTTTAGCCACGAACTAGGCGTGCCTTGCGGTTTCACCCGCGTTCAATTTAAATTTATTATAGTGTCATTGCTGCTTAAATTAATTGTCACCGTCGAATGATTTGCGTCAGGATGACAACGTGTATGCAATATTTCATGATGATTGGTTCAGTGGTTTAGGAGTAAAAAGGTTACAAACAAACAAACTTACTTTTGCATTCATAATTGGTTAGGATGTACCACTGAATGGAATAGGCTTTATTTTAGTTTAATTAACGTAATTACTGGCTCTGCCCATTTCTGTGTCCGGGATAAATGAATTTGTACGGGTAAGACTGTGGGGCGTGGGTCCGTGACTCCGTGCCTTGTACACACTGACTCAAAGGATGATGATGATGAAGTATAGATGGCAACGCTGACATAGTTTATTTGACTTTGTAAATTACTGTGTTTGTTTTGCTTAAGTATTATGTATTTGTGGTAATACGTTGTGCGATAAAATTTTTACTTGGTAATTGCTGCACATAGACGGACATATTTTTTTATACTTTGAAAGACACACAGTTAGAAACACCACGCTGCGCTCTATAACTCAAGTAGCAGATGTTGGAGAAAAAACAGCTAAGCTGAAGTGGGAGTGGGCTGGCCACGTCGCGCGAATGCACCCCGACAGGTGGGCTAAGATCGTCACTTACTGGACGCCTGAGGGAGGACAACGCCGTCGAGGTTGACCGCGGCGAAGGTGGTGTGATGATCTGACCACATATGCGGGACGCACATGGTCAGAAATGGCGAAGGATAGAGTAGTTTGGAAGAAGAAAGGGGAGGCCTTTGCCCAGCAGTGGGACACAATATAGGCTAACAAAAAAAAAAACTTTGAAAGAATTATGAGATTGACATAATAATACATAGATTACATAGTCGAAACATTATGTCATCCCCATACGCATTCTGTTCGTCAAGCGTGTTGCTATTTCTCTGGAGAGCAATATTAACGAAACTTTTAAATAGTTGACAGTTGAAAGTAACAAAAGTTTAATTACAATCTTACTTTTGATACACGACATACGGAGATCTAAATAATGAATCTGGTTAAACTTAATTAAATTGGTTTCCGATCGTTACCGACATCATGAGTTTTGTTTGTGTTTGTCTAACTTGTTTATACCAGTTGTTTGAGTTTCATATGTCAGAGAAAGTAATGGTCGATGTCGTAAATATTTTTATCACATACCTATTTTGTTGTTTGTTATTCACTATTTTTGTTTGTAGTCGTATAAATAATATTTGTTTGTTGATTCGTCAAAATATTGGAACAAATATAGGTTGAGGTCATAGATACCTAGCTGTCACATGCTTATATATAGACGACCTGATAGGCGTAGTGGCTAAGCGATTAGACTGCTGCGGTAGGGGTTGCGGGTTCGATTACCGCAAGGGACAAAAATCTGTGCGATCCGCAGATGTTTGTCCCGAGCCCCGTCTCGGGACAAACATCTGCGGATCGCACAGATTTTATTTCGCCTCTTTGTGTATGTGATGCTTGATGTTTGTGAAACACACCCACGATACAAGAGAAATTTATAGTGTGGGCCGATGTTGAAAGAAAAACCGTAATAACTTGACGTAATTATGCATATTAAAGATTGACGACCTGATTGGCGCAGTGGCTAAGCGATTAGACTGCTGCGCTAAGGGTTGCGGGTTCGATTCCCGCACGGGGCAAAAATTTGTGCGATCGACATTTGATTGTCCCGAGTCTGGGTGTTTGTGTATGTGATATTTCATGTATTTCATGTCTGTGAAACGCACCCACGATACAGGAGAAATTCCTAGTGCGGGGCGACGTTTTTTTTAAAAAAAAGATGTATAATATTATATGAATTTTCTAGCCTTTCAGCAGAACATGCTTTAAATACCATAAATAACAGTATATTAACTATATCTTACATCAAGCCAGTATTCACTACGTAAGTGGAATTCTAGGCCCAACTTATCTTACCACCTTAAATTTAGGTATAAGGATATTAAGAAGAACGATAGTTAAGGATAATATTGCATGTCTCGTACCAAATTCAAAGCTTCGATAATCTAAATAAAAATAAACAGAATCGAAATACCAAATCAATCTGGACATTTCTTATTATAGATAATAGACAAGTTATTATTTCTTCAATACAAAGTTAGTAAGCTTACATCTACGAATACTAGCAGAATATGAAGGGCAGAGTTTCGATAACTTATAACGCACTTTAACAAACTTACATATTCAGATACAGAAATGCTTTTAAGCAAAAATATAATTTATTGCCTCGACATACGGCATAAACATTTATGACTTAGCATTCGAAGACCGCAATAAAAGTTTGTTTTAAATAGCCTAGTTTGGAATATTGCCAAAGCGAACATGAAAAATTCAGGCCCGAAGATTGTAGAAGCTTCGATGTCTAGATAGTACAATATATTTGACTTATCAGAGAATTTGAATAGTTCTGACTAAGAATAAATTACTGCATAGCTGAGATTTGTGTTTTAATTTACTTAGCAGCGGGCTTGCAGATCGAATCTGTAATTTTAGCCGTATATAATCGTAAAGTGGACAGGAGAGCCTCTTTTCTCTTTATGTAGTCAAACGGTTATATGTAGAAGCGAGACATCACACTGTTTTTTGTTTGTTTTTATGTTTTTAAAAAAACGTCGCCCCGTCACAAGGAATTTCTCCTGTATCGTGGGTGCGTTTCACAAACATGAAATAACACATATACAAACACCCAGACTCGGGACAATCAAATGTGGATCGCACAAATTATTGCCCTGTGCGGGAATCGAACCCGCAACCCTTAGCGCGGCAGTCTAATCGCTTAGCCACTGCGTCAATCAGGTCGTCATCGTCATACACTACTTTGTACGTAGCGTCTTGCTTCTATAGTGGAAAATGTCCTGCTTTATGAGTTCATGGTAAGGGGATATTATTCAAATAATTTTATATTGAGGCGTTTTTCTAAGTATGCTATAATTATCGCTATTTTCTCATCAAGTGTTTACTAGTTCTCTTCAATTATCTAATTCTTGTAAACGTGTTATATGTCGCCTACAGTCTATAAATAGTAAAATACACAATACGAATATTAGGTTAAATACACGCGTATTTTGGTGAAGCTTAAAGATCCTACTCCTGAATTTTGACCCGAAAACGCAGCCAAAAATCAGAAACAAACATAAATCAAAGGCGAAAAGGACTGAAAAGTCTTTGTTAATTTAAATTTATGGCCTAAAACTCTGTTGACTGAAGAAATAAAACCTGATTGATACATATATCAGGCTTTCAAAAGAGAGAGCGCTCACTGAGCGAAAAATCGGCCACAGCACACAGTCCACAAAATTTATGGCTTACTACCGAAGCGGTTTTCCTCTTATAGACAGTTTTATAACCGTGTAGTTGCTGTTTTCAACAATATTGCAGTTGTTTCATCTATTTTTCATTAGGTAGAACAAAGGGGTATTGAAAAAGTTACGAATATTTTGTAAAAAGTTAACACTGTATTCTGAGATGCCTGTGGTTCTCAGTTTTTGTTTAAATATCAGACGAGAGACTAGTTTCAACATTACTTTTTGCTCTGTAGGGCTATTAGCTTATTTATTATGAAATTGATACTGTGTTAATATCCTCAGTACTTTCATACAGTCTTTTGTTATGGGAAAAATCAGTAAAAGCGGCAGACACTTTAAAAATTAATTATATTATGACTCTTTAGAGGCAACACCAAGTGAACGGGTTGTCATTTGTCAAGTCTAATGCCAAGTAATTAGAATTTCGTTTCGGACAATGTAATTCGCTTAATCTGGATATCGATGACGGGGAGTAGAGTTATTATTAATCATTTTATGGATAAATTAAAATGTAAATAAAAATATTAGACAGTTCTTTATCAGACAGAGATTAGTTGGTTCTTTTTTCTATTTTCAATATCACAAAACAAAATAATAAAATGAAAAGCAAATGGTTTTTTTAAGCTATGCCATAACCGAAGCACAAATTAATATAATATTGTACCAACACAGCTGAACTAAGTAAGGAAAAATATCTGAAAAACGAGGAAAATCTTCATTACTTTTTAAAATTAACTTTATGCCTTTAAGAGAAAAGCGGTTCCCTTTATAAGCAGTGGGTAATATCGCCGTTCTCTGTAACGAAGTTGTCTTCTGTTCTGCTGCCCTGGTACTTAACTTATTTGTTTATAGGTTGGCTTAATTAAATAGTTAATTAGCATTACTTACCAACTAGGTAGGTACTGTAGTTTATTTCTTACACATTGTAACGGCAAACGGGAGATGCATTGTTCCTGAAAAGTCAAATAATTATTTATTTGTAGATTTAGCTTCACTTATACTTTACAAAAACATCCAGTCGTTGTTAGTGTGCTACACTGTATTATATAGCAGGTTATTTAATATTATTTATTCATTTTCAGTAGCAGCACGTAGCCTAAATTTATGCCCGGTTGATGACAATAAACTCACCCCTATTATATTGGAACCTCTATCATAACTGGAGAAATGTGGGTGTACTATAGGTAGGTTCTCCTGCCTACCCCTTTGGGAAATACAGGCGTGATGTTATTTTACCTTCTTAATATTAAGTACACTAGTTTTATGCGGTAATTACAGGTTTCATTATTATCTTAAAATTATTACAAATTCATTGCAGATCTAACTAATAGCGTTTCGAAATTTGGAAATGTCACTTTTCGCATTCAATAGACATAAATATCTTGCATAAAATGTCTCTATGTTTAATGAACTTTCAGAATTTCTTTATATATCACGTGGAAATGTGTGCACCTTAATTACAGAGGCGCCTAACATTTAGCACCCTGGAATGAATTAACTAAAAAGTAATAGACTTTAAAGGCAGGCCTTAATTAATCATAAACACAAAAGAATGATTGATGATTTCGGAGCTACATCAGACAAGAATATTACAGCACTTAAATTAGAACCATGAGATTCATGAGATATTTAGATTTGGAAAACGTCCATTACAATCAATGACTCTACAAACATCATTAGCCGCGGTAGTGACGGGTTGACTTCTTATTAATCGTGCAAGATGATAAATCCATACTAACATCATAAATGCGAATATAAGTTTGTTTGTTTGTTACATTTTTACGCCTAAACCACTGAACCAATCATCATGGAATTTTGCATAACGTTGTCAGGAGTACATAAAAGGACATAGGGGTACCTTTCATCCAGAAAAATATTACTGTTCCTATGGGAAAGAATATCATTTAACGGTCATAATTGCATTGACCGCTAGATGGCGCTATGTGTCTTTTGATTAATGGAAGCCCAAGACAAAGCGAGTAAAACTGCGGAGTGCACCTAGTATAGAATAATCAACATCAGACATTGTCAACAATTTTGCGCGCTGCAAAGTCTTTTAAAATTCCGCGATATACCTGTACGAGTATAACGTACGTAATAGCGTTTCTCAATAATTATATGACAGTAATTTAGAACTGCGCCCGTTGGTTGCTCATATTCACAGGACTAAGATTATGCGAAATCTAGGCGTTCAACGACACAACTCTGCGCCTCCTGCGCCTGATCTCTCTCCAGTCGTGTCGGTCTACCGCCCCATCGGACTATGAGAGTGAGTGCATAGGCATAGGGAGAGGAGAGGGGAGACATAGGGAGTGCCCTGTGTTTGCGCGCATACTTGTACACTATAATATCTCTTGCGTAGTTTGCTAGTATCAGATGAGACAGGTCGCCGTGGCCGAAATTCGGTCAGGAGAGCTATACATACATGAAAACATGTTTAATGTCAATCAAATCCTAATAGAAGAAAGGGTAACAACATAATTGTACAAATTTCACCAAAATGGAATGATTAAAAAGGTGTTGAGACAATGCCTTATTTGTAAAACATGAAAAGGCCTATGGCGATAAAAAATTGCCACAAAATTCTCCTAAACATTCATTGTTGCGAACAAAAAAGTTAAAAGCTGCCTACTGTCCTCCTTATTCTTATTTCATAAACCAATTACTGATTGAGTCTTTCATTTCCAATTGGATTTGGGATTTGACATTATCCTTACATTAACTTTTGGTTATCTTCCTTTTGCGTTACTCACACCTTATTTTCTTTTATTCTTTTTCACTTAAAATGTGCTCCAAACGTGCTGGTATTAATTTTATACATTTAAAATGACATTATGGAGTTATTTATATAGTCTCATTTTAAGCTGGAAAAATAAAATTAACTTGATGATTCTATTGTGTATCATAACTCCACATCACGACTTTTCCCTCAAGAGATAGGCAGCGGTTCAGACTTGTATATAACCGCAGGATTCAATGTATTCAAGTCGATGCTAATGTAATAGTTGCATATAAAATATCTAACCAGTAGATACAATACCGGTAAAGTGAGCTGTGTGGGCAGGAAGGTTGGTAGGTGATTCTAAATGCCCTCACGTATCCGCCAGTCCCTCCGTCCTATATGAATAGGTATCTTCTTACGAGGACGTGCGGTAGATAAGTACAGTCAGCATCATAAATAGCTAAACATTTTTTTTAACATACCATAATTAAAGAACAACTTATGAACAACCTATACGGTGAAAAGCCTTAAATATTCTCAGATCATCAATTGGACGTTTCTATAATTTGAAATAATAACTTGAATTGATATTTGTTTGTTTCAATTTTTTGACATGAGGATTCTTAAGATGTTAGGTTATTTATGATGCTGACTGTACCTTCCATTCCTTACTGGTGAGGTCGATCGATGTTGTGGTCGACCCCATGGACGCTGTATTTTATTTATCAAGGTTATATTTTTAAGGAGCTACGTAACTATTGCTGACTTCGGTTAGTCCTTGACGGGTTTCCGTTTTTCATATGTCGAGACCAATGCGTGCCTTATCTTTGGCAGTAAACACTGAAATTAAAAATTATCGTACCATCTTAGGTAATCACACTAATATTTTAAAGAAGAAAGTTTGTGTGTGTTTTTGTATGTTTGTTACCTCTTCACGCTCAAACGGCTGGACCGATTTTGCTAAAATGTGGTTTGGATTTAGCTGGCACCCTGGATTAACATATACGCTATCAAGTTACCTATCTAGAACCTTTTCTCATAATTCAAATCCTGTAATAGAAGAGGCCGCCTAAATCTTAATTGTTTTGCTATAAGCGAATCTTCTTTCATTTCTTTCTATATGTATAGGTTCAAGTATGAAGAATGTCCTTGAACATAGTTATTCAATTGAAAGTACATTACGCTCCGTCACGTTCATCGTAATGGTGGCTCCGACGACGCCGCTCTCAATGCATTAATATTCTTACAAATACTAGAATTATTATCAAGGCATTCGTTCAATTATTCTCCAAAGAGAAAAAAAGGTTTGCTGTTGGAGATCCACTTTTGAGTGAAGGTCTCTACTGTACCGCGACTTTCTTTTGTTAATATTTAAATATATTTTTTAAGAACAGTAAAAATTAAGTACATGTTAATGTCTGCTCGATCAATGACATTAATTATTTGAAAACATATTATTAGAAGATATGTTTTATAGACACAAAGTTTCAGAATATGCACAAACACCTAAATAAGAGACAAATGTCGGCAGATCAAAAAAATATTCGTTTACGGGATAATCACACTTATTAACATGAAATCAGTAAGTCAACTAAAAACAACAGAATATAACTGCAATAGAAGCGAAAAAAGTAATTTTACGAGGTGCATTGTCGAAGCGAAATGAATTCTTTTTCACTAAGCATCAGCGCCAATCGTTTAAAATACTATTTCAATAATTAAAATCTGTCTCGTTTTATTACATACTTTCTGAAAGAAAATGTTTCGTAGAAGCTTTATCCTTGTCTATGGCCTTTTGTAACACCCCAAGTCCGAGCAACCATTACCTTTGTATTTAAATGTTCCGCTCTGCCGAGTTGTCTATGGTTCCTTTTAAAATTATTTCCGAATATTATTTCACAAAGGTTCACCTTTAGACGATAAAATAAAAATACAAAATATATCTACGTCGTTGGAATAAAACTATTTTTATGGATTTTATCGCGGTCTTGACGTGAATCGGATTTTAAATAATAACTTAAAATGTAAGGTAGTTGATAGTGACTGTTCAAAATAGACGTATAACACCACAGTCTGCCCGTGACCATGAATGCTGTAAAGGATTCGAAACGTCGGGACCAAAAAACTAAATAAAACCGCGATAAAATCTGTAAACATAGTTTTATTGCAATGTCTAAAACTCGCGTAAGTGATAGAAATTAATATACGTCACCTTGTTGCTGACTGGATTATTATTTAAGAAAGGCATGTAAACAAATAGGAGAGGCCTATGTCTAGCAGTGGACGGAGATAGGCTGATGATGGTGATCTAAACAATTAAAATAAATAAATAAAATTAAAGTAAATAAAAAATATTATTTGACTTATTCTTAAAAAAAAGAGAATCTTGAACCATGGATTATATTATACCTGTCACCGTCCTTTGCATGTCAAAGATGAAAGAAAAGAGATGTCACTAGGCTTAAAACGGGTTTAAGTTACGGGAGGTATTATCACCGTTTATGAAGACGGTAAATGTTCAATACTTGATCATTGTGTTCTATTTTCCGTTGTAAAACGTTGTAGCCTATGCTATTATTCAAATGCTCTTGCGATGAGGCAGTACTATGGTGTACAGGAATACATCTCCTTGAATAAGTAAACTTGAGAGTGCCTGATGCATTCGTAAGCACCGATACGGCCATTTCTAGCTAGCTAACCTCTACTATGTTACTAGGATATGAGCGACTCGTGTACCTATCGGTACTCGGTACACAGTGTCATAAACCGTATTTATAAACGATGATAAAATGCATCTTAACTGAAACACCTCCTAAGTTCATTGACATCTCTATTAAGCCGTACTCACCGCGGTCAGTATGATCGCTGATCGTTTTAACATGTCGAGACCCTCCGTGCTTCGGAAGGCACACTAAGCCGTTGGTCCTGCGCCTGATCTCTATCCGGTCTTGTCGGGCTTCCGTCCCATCGGACTTTGAGAGAGAGGTAATAGGGAGTGCACCTGTGTTTGTGCGCATACTTGTGCACTATAATATCTCCTGCGTAGTTGGCTAGTCTCAGATGAGATTGGCAGCCGTGACCGAAATTCGGCAAGGAGAACATTATTATTCTTTAACATGCAAACAATAGTGTCGTTGTTTTTTTACCGGTTCCGTAACTCAAAAGAAAAAACGGAATCCTTATAGGATCACTTTGTTGTCCGTCTGACTGTCGACCAATCCCTTGAATCAAACGTGTGAAGTCATCAAGTTGAAATTATATCAAAGACTCAGGACTGGTGTCCCTTGGAGCTGTGGAAAAATGAAACTTCTAAAATCGATATCTATTTTGATCGATACTAGCGTTTATTCTAAATATTTTTCAACATCAAAACATCAATTTTGTTAAACCCTGTCTATGTGTTAATCCATAGAGTCAGCTACCTCCATACCAAATTTATCAAAATTGGTTAAGCCGTTTGAGCGTGAAGAGGTATTTATTTATTTATTGGTATACTATATATATATATTTATTGGTAGGTACATACAAAAACCCAACACACACTCATAAACTTTTGCATTTAAAATATTAGTGTGAAGTGTGACGTGAGTTAACTTAAATTAGAAAACAGCATGCAATGGGCAGTCTTCCAGAAGACCTTAGGATACACAGCACTCTGAAACAATCATCCTTCCTCATACGTGTTTATAATCCTTAGCTCACAATGACCTACTATCTAGTACCTACGACATTAGCATATGAACGACGCACCATTCAAGTCCTGACGGGTCACATCAAGTTTTATTGAAAAATATCGGAGAAACTTGTGTGGAATTCTGTTCTGAAAATGTATTAGGATATTGATGGATTATCTTGATATGGAAGTGAATGTTTTATTCTGAAAGTTTGTGCTCGCTTCGTTATATTGGGCTTTTGGGTAAGCATTACGTAAAGAGAAAATAAGCAGTTCTGGAAAATGAAAGATAGGGTAACAATCTGAATACTGGTATTACTAGAAATGGGTAACTCGGCCATTTTTGTGCTAACTCAGTAACTCAAGCGCAGTTTACTTTGCCAGCTCAGTGTGTTAACATAAAATAGAACCGGAATCTGTGAACAATTTCTGCTCATTTTGTAAAGTATGTGTGTAAGTGTGTTAACATTTGGCGGAATGAATGTTAGCGCAGCATAGCGCAGTGTTACACCTCTCTTATTACGTAACATACCTATAATTTGTTAAACGATGTACGAAATACACACGAAATGTTCCTGAAAATTACATGATACGTTCAACCAACAGCGTTAATATTTCACGACTGACCGTTGTGGTTTGAGCCGTCGAGGTTTCAAAGCACCAATTAAAGATGTATAAAAAGGTTATAGGGGTAATTAATAATCTGTTTATTTAGGCGTGATACCGAAAAAGAAATGGTTTTCCCTTTGGTTTTATTTATTTTGCGATAAATTATGTTATTACGGATGAAAAAGCCGCTTTATAGAATCGGTCCGTGAATTGTGGCTGTTATTGTTAGATATAATTCGTTTATCGCCTTCACTGAGGCTTGGGAGCGTTCGGCTATTAATAAACGTTTATTCTAAATGAATAAAAGTTTTTATTTGTCACTATTTCTTGAACTATGAGAGCCTTTACGAGTGATGATATCTTAGTAGGTACGTTGCTTTAATAATACGATTTAATTTGCTACCATTCCAGTTGACGGGAACGAAAGAAGATCATAGACATGGGACAATAGATATATCTAGGAATAAATACCCTTAGTAGTTAATTCACGTCATCATCATAAATATATTATATTAAAAGTATAATTATCACGTGACTTTGAGATAGAAAATGTCAGTTCGTTGTTGTTTTCCAAGTTATGTTAATAAGTAGCTAATTTCCTTATGTGGAATCTAAAATATTTCTATAAAGAATTTCGTTACTTTAGTTAAGCAGTTTAATTATAATGATTTAACCAACGGACAAACACATTAATTTCGTTTTTAAAAACATACTACCGAATTGAGAACCCCCTTTTTTGAAGTCGGTTAAATATAGCAAGAATGTACCAGGCGTGCATAGTTCAAGATGCAAACCTATGTCTGTTGGCCCTGACAAATATTTTCGCACATTTTCTGACGTAAAATAAAACTGAACCAAAACACCGAACGCCAAATATCGGAAACCATTTGCCGCAAACTAAATCCACGGTATCGGGAAATGTCAGAACAAACAATTTTTGAGACGATCCTTCTGAATGACAAACATCAATCAATCGGGTGGCATAATACCGAAGATTTCTGAATCGTCTGCTATAAACGGGGACTTTGGTATATAAGATTATATCTTCCATATATATAAAAGTGAATTACGGTTCGTTAGTCTCTATATGATAATGAATTGCTGTTCGTTAGTCTCGCTAAAACTCGAGAACGGCTGGACCGATCTGGCTAATTTTGGTCTTGAAATATTTGTGGAAGTCCAGGGAAGGTTTAAATAGGGAGAAGGTGGTACAAACGCCGGGACAGCTAGTACAAAATAAAATAATAATATAAGGAGGTTAAGTCTGTGAGTTTAGATATTCGAGGTAATCTCACGAACTACTGTACCGTTTCAAATTGAATTTTTTTTTGTATTGCATAGTCCATTCACCGAGGAAGGCTATAAGCTATAAAACATTCGAAATCCTTGCGGACGAAGTCGCGGGTGGAAGCTAGTAATATATAAACAGTAAATAAGTAATGCGCAAGTTCATATCGGCTGTCGAAATGGAACAATTGCCTAAAGCTTTGATAACAATTCTGCATGAGATTGTATGAGACAATTGTATCAGTACACAGAGTCGGACATGAGTATGATTTACGAAAATGTATAAATAAGTAATAGATTGTAACCTTAACAAAAAACATTATAACCGTAGAGTATGTTATAATAATAGAAAGAAAACTATCAGAATTTACGTGGTTACGAAACGTCTACGAAAAGCGTAGTAAGTCGTAGCACGCGTAGCTGTGTTGTACAATTCGTAGCATGACCATCATGCAGCGCCTACGTAGTCGTTTTAGCGTCATACAGGTAGATAGATACAGGACATTATTGGATCGTCTCCACAATATAAAAAAATGGTTAATGATGCCCACAAAAATCACACAAATTATTACAAGCAGATCCAAAAAGACGTATCTGCAAGACAAGATTTTAGTCCAAAAACACATTAATTTATTTGCAGAAATAAGGTGGATTGTCCCTTCACACAGACCGTATGTAAACAGGGCCTAAGGCAAAAATCGTCCCTTTATCTGTCTGACACGATTACACAAGTCATTCGTGAACGAAATACTGAAACGAGCGAATAATGGGTATACTGTGCGCGTACAATAGTCGCGACGTTAAATTTGTATGGTTTTGTGTATGGTGTGTGTGGTTTTATTACCTCGTAAATGAAGGGGATATGGTTATAGTATACATGTAGTTCTCGATAAGAAAACAATGCAGAGTATTATAGCTTGTTGTTACGTTAGTATTCTTCTAAATTATTGTACATAGCAGTGTTAGCCGAGTGGTGTGACCGTTGGACTGGCAAGTCAAAGATCGCAAGTTCAAACCCCGGTACGCACCAATGCGTTTTGGATTTCATATGTGTATTATAAATTAGTTATGAGTGGCTAAAAATGGTGAAGGAAAACATCGTGAGGAAACTGGCACACCTGAGGGATTTTTCAACGGTGTGTAAAGCCATGTCAGAGGCCTACAGTCGGTTTAAATGGTGACACCAGGTTGTTCATGAACCATACGATAAGAAGAAGATTGTTTCATTTAATTATATTATAAAGCACCAAACTTATGACTTCACTTAGTACAACCCACTCTGTCCTACATAGTACATCCACATTCTTCCAGCTACCATATATTTGTTATAAGTCCCAATGTAATAAGGGACAAGCCTATTGTCATTAACTGGGCTCAAATCCAGACCAGTGTAGCTTCTGAAAATCCTCTAAGAGTAAAACACCATAAAATTTTGCCCGACCCGAGATACGAACCCAGGACCTCATGCTCAGCGGTTTCGCAGCGACCACTATCCAACGCGGCAGTATTTCATATACATATTCATTTTCAAAGTTAGTAAATAACCAAAGAAAATTCTATCCTTGTGTTCAATGAAAACAAGTTGACATTACATAAGCCACACACATACCTTTACAAAAATGTTTATATTCCGAGCGTTGCAACTGAATGGCTGCGATATCCTTCAATATTCCCGGGATCGGTCCGGGATTGAATCCTGATTGTATCGAGCGCGGAAGCAAATCCGCAGCCCGATATAGGCGATATACCTTCATTGTGTCGCAGTATTCGTTACTTTAACTTACCATCATTAATATGGAAGTTATGGAGTTTCGTGGCTTTATTAGGAAACTTACTCGTTTATAATGTTTAGTAATAAAAAAAGTAAGCTAAAAACTCAGCCTTTATAACTGAAAAAAAAGAAAACCTGCCTTCAAAAACACGAACTCACGAGTGAAAAATAATAATATTTTATTCACTTCTCTTTTTTTGAAGTCGGTTAGAAATAACATCACGCCTGTATGCCCCGAAAGTGTAGTGCATATATCGCCAGTTATGTTTTAAGTCCCAATGTAATGGGAGGCGAGCTTAATACCATCAACCAGGCACTGATCAACACTGCTTGTTGAATAGAGAATTACCTACTGGAAAAATCGAGTAACACCTTGCTCGATTTGCACACTGACAGCAGGCGCACTTAGCGAACACTAGACCAACGAGGTCTGAAAGTAGTAGTCTTCCTTCTGTGTGGATATACACAAGTACATCACTGTTATGTACTATAAAAGAATTCTTCTTCGTATCAACATGAGCCAATAGCTACATGGAAATAGGTCATGCCGTGGTGCAGAGATTGTTTAGTCAACACGGATGGTAGCGAGGTTGATTCCAGGAGGCGTCGGACGTACTTACGTATCGTCACTCGTGGAGGCTCTCTACTAGCTTATGATGATAACCACCCTTTCATATCACTCTATACTGCTTAAAACTGTCTTTTCCTAAATATTGATGTCTTTTAATATAGCTTATTATAAGAAAGTATTATATTACCTCCTTTTTGAATATTAAAACGCAATAAAAAAGAACATGCTGGCATTCTACATGACGTCATATTTTAGAATTATGCTTATAATTAACATACTAAGACCGAATGTTGCCAAGACGTTTGTGAAACTGAATTTAGGTAAGCTAATTAACCTAGTTTTAAGATCTCAGTGTTCAAGATAGTAGTCTAACTTTAATATATACAGTGTCCGGTAAATAATGTATAACACAATGTTTGATGTTTAGAGGCCCAATGCCTTTTAAAGAATGCAGATCCTAATCAGGAACATTACAGATTCTAATATAAACATTTTTTCGTTCCACTTTAAAATAAAGTCTTTTAAAATATGGTTACACTTGACTGATCTAATAGCAGTGATAGTTGAGTAGTATGACCGTTGGATTGCCATGTCAGGGGTCGCAAGTTGAGCCCACGGTGCGCACCAATGTCTTTTTGAATTCATGTGCGTACTATAAATTAGTTATCAGTTGCTAAAAACGGTTGAGAAACCATCATCTGGAAACCGGCACACCTGAGTGAGTTTGTGCGAGTGTGTAAAGCCATGTCAGAGGCCTACAGGCGGTTTAAACTCTGACACCAGGTTGTTCACCAACCATACGATAAGAAGAAGAAGATTACTTTTTCAAGACTTACAATAGGCAGTGAAAACCTAGGGCTGTCGACAAGTGGCAAAACGCTAGACGAAAAACCTTTTTTTAAGGGATTGCTTAAATGTGATAGTTTACACAGTCATAACATTATGTCATCACCATACAAATAATATCATTCTATTCAATGTCTATTCGTTAAGCATTATGCCACTTATCTAGGAATAGTTATACATAACATCACGCCTGTATTCTCTGAAGGGTAGGTAGAGGTGCACATATAGTACCTACACCCACATTGCGCAGGTTAAGTTATAGGTCCCAATGTAATAAGGGGCGAACCTATTGTCATCAATCGGACACAAATCCAGCCTTCTAGCCTCCTAGCTACTGAGAACACCTAGCCCGACCCAGGATTTGAACCCAGGACCTCGTGTACTAGAACAACGACGCAGATAAATATCACGCATAAAGTTTAATTCTTCGCCGGCCAGCCAACAGCTGTTTTTATCGCGTCTTTGCTCGCCTTAACCTTCCACCCGGAGCCCCTTGACCCACCCAATGTCTCATAAATCGAGTAAACTTTTATCTTAATGGCACTTCTGTGGTTTTTATACACTTTGATACGTCTACAGATGTTCCGAAGAATTTTAATGAAAAAGTTTTTTCTTGATACTTGATATAATGTTGACTGGAATGGATTATTTTAAAATATGTTGTTTTTTATGAGTTACTATGTTTTGACAAGGTAATGAGTGTCTTTTATTTTGTTTGTTATACTTCTGAATTGTTGGTCTAGCGGTTGAAAAGCTTGACTACTGAGCTTTAGGCCCTGGATTCAATTTCCAGGTCGGGCAGTGTTACTGGGTTTTCCATTAGGTAATTCGCAGTAGTAGGATGGAGTCTGGATTTTTGCCTGGATAGTGGCTATAGGCTCGCCCCCTATTACATGGGACCTAAACATATGGTATGGTTTTGGAGTAGCTTTCCAAGTTTTTGAGTCTTCTAAGAAATTATTGCAAGCCCTTACGGTGAAAAATTTTGTCAAAAAAAAATCTATTGTTAATAAATATGTAATATTCCTTGGATAAATAAGAATGTAACTTAATGAAATAAACTTAAACAAATATGTACAATGTATCTATGTACTGCCTTGTGTGCCTATAGTAGCTGTCATTGAGTATCGTTACAATAAATAATTTAATTTACTTTGTCCCAAGAAATTACTTAAATTCATTCTTCATTGTACTGGTTACCTACTTTTAATTTAATTTGTTAAACAATTTTTTACCCAAGCAATTTCAAGTGTAGTTCTCAACAAAAATGTTCCGTATAATGCTGTTTTTGCATAATGAGGTAATGAAGATACACATTTAACTAAGCTCTCCCATTTACGGTTCAAAATGTATGGGTACTATATTCTGGAGGGCCGCCATTATTCGTGGATAGTGTTTGCTTATATTTTTTACGCTGATGTTGCAAAAAACTGAGACAGTTTTTCAAGTGATAAAAGAGGGTTAAGAAATTGTTGCTATGCAAAATAACGTAGTCGTACATCGAAGGATAAATAGCAACCCATTAGTGCTAGAGTTCAATCTATTTTTTGTTTGTTAAACGAGTGCTTAAGATCTTAGTAGGTCAATTCTCGTAACCTAAGACGTTATTGAGCAGTGAAGGAACGATGTAGTTTCGATAAAAACCAACGAATTTCAATATGAAATTTATTGGTTTTTATTGAAAGCACATCATTCCTGCACTGCTCAATAACGTCTTAGGTTACAAGAATGGTCGACAGACCTAGAATGACCTACAGGTGTTTATTCATTGTACTCTTAGGCTTTAAATCTATTACTTCTCTTCTTTTATTTTATGTTTTGGTATCTGAGTTTTAATTTAAATAATGTTTTGGTTGCATTAAAATAATCCCAGTGTTTTTAACGATAGTTTGCAAACGTGAGGGTATAATTAATAACAGTAAGATATTATAAATATACCCCAACCATTGTATTTATTTTATTCTCATTTTATTTTGTTTCACACGCATATACCTGCTGTTTCTATAGTACTTGTGTTGCACACAAGAACAAATCTTGGTAAATGATTTTGTTGTGGATACTGGTTCATTCTCAATCTCTTTGGCTTGTAAGAGATGGCGAGCCTATTACCATTTATCGAGGTCACACTATGTTCGCCGCATCATACGATTTTATTTCATTTTCCGTCGTTGAAATGGCATTGCATTCTTAAGTAATTCTAGATTCTGGCTTAAAGGAGTTACAATGATGGGCACGAGTGGGTATATCCGAAAAAAAGACAACTAATATACCTATGTCAATAATTTGACCTTTCCATTTAATTAATACAATAATAATATCTTGGGTCAACACACACACGGTCATCTGAGCCCAAACTAGGCAGAGCCTGTACTTTGGCAACTAAACAACTGATACACATACTTATATATATTTCTAAATACATACTTAATATAGATAAATTACACCCAGACGCAGAAAAAATGATTATGCTCATCACACAAAGATTTGTCCTGGACGGGAACCTAACCCACGACCTCCGGTTTAGCAGTCAAGGTCACTAACCTCTAGTCCAACAGGCCAGTCAAATTTGTTATAAATATATTAAATTATATTTCTTACGAATACTTGCTTACGAAAGTTACAAAAATATATGAGTACCAATGTCTTAAGATACTTTTATGTCTAGGTTTACGTTCGTTTGTATCTAAGGGGACGTAAGAGGTCTTAAAATGTCGAATGTGTTTCGGCAGCCTGCCAGCAACACGATTTATTACACACCCGCACACACCGACTCTACTGTTTTGTTGCTATGAAGATATATAGTAATGTTTCAGTTACGTTTTTCTATGACGAAAAGTGTGTCGGTTGATTGATAATAGAAATAAGTAGTTTAAATGATAAATGATTTTATTTCTGCAAATAGGTTTTAAAAAAACACTTTTACACGTCATTTTTTATATACTAGTTTGAATGATGGTGTCGGCATTTCCTAACTGACTACCTCTGAGAAGAAATGCCGAAACAAACTCAGGGGTCAATGTGTCTTTTAAAGTCCAGACAAACGTAAGTTTGTGTGAGAACAATGTAGGTCGTACGAGATGGTTTTTTTTTAAGAAAAAAAATCCAAAGCCGGCTTGTGTTGACCTGTCCTATTTAATGTTTGTGAAACGCCCCCACGATACAGGAGAAATTCCAAGTGTGGGGCGAAGTTTTAAAAAAACAGTGTACCTGTATGCGTATGTTGCCCCCTGTTCTGAGGGGCTCTTAGCTACGTGGCTACCGCGCAGATCAGTCGATTTGCGAGGTTAAGCCGTGCTCGCCACGGTCAGTCTTGTGATGGGTGACCGTTTTACATGTCGAGACCCCTCCGTGCTTCGGAAGGCACGTTAAGCTGTTGGTCCTGCACCTGATCTCTCTCCAGTCGTGTTGGTCTTCCGTCCCATCGGACTATGAGAGTGAGGGAATCGGGAGTGCACCTGTGTTTGCGCGCATACTTGTACACTATAATATTTCCTGCGTAGTTGGCTAGTCTCGGATGAGATCGGCCACCGTGACCGAAATTCGGTCAAGAGAACATTATTATGTTGCCTGACCTGGGATTTGAACCACCTGACCTCTCGCTCGGCAGTCGCGCTTAGCGACCACTAGACCAACGAGGCAGAATAATAATACCTACTTGTAAGATTCTCAGGCAATCTTTTACTATAGGTTTTGTTACAGTCTTTTCTTTTTATACTCACCTTTAAACAGATTCTCATCTTACCTTTTCTCCCAAAGGTCGTCTGAAAGAGATCGAAGTGCGGTAATAAAGCCTATTGTTAATTCAGTAATGAGATAAAATCTCGTGTTACAAGTATTATTAGTTCTTTACGTCTGACAGTACGTCAATCTAATTAACCTTTTGTTCAAAAAGATATTTGAAATATGAAACTGGAAACGTTTATTCTACGTTATAATATAACATAATGATGCCTGTTTTCTCTGAAAAGGTCGGCAGACGAGTATATAATTAAATCATTGACCTAAATTGACAAAAGAAATTTGAAAAACGATGGACACGAGCGAGATTTTAACCTGCGATCTTCGCCGTACCGTGGCGCAGCTCTTCCAACTGAGCTATCGTGTCCCTGCTCGCACCCATTAAATTTCAAGTTTCCTTTTAGTATTTATGTGTGACGTCAAAGTTCCTTTATCAATTTAGAAGCTCATGGGCAACATTTCAAAATAACACCAAAAGTCATATACATTGATTATATTATATTCAGTAGAAGGTACCCATACCTATTGTGATAATTCCTTCATTAAAAGCAAAGAAAGGAGCAAGGAATTAGCAAAATAGGTAGATTTGTGCCCCGGTACAAATCTAGACTACGTGCTACTACTGAGTATAACCCAATAGAAAAACCTAATAACACTTCGCTCGACCCTGGAATCGAACTCAAGACCGTACCATGAACCAAGATCGAACTTGAGCTCAGCAGGCGCGCTCTGCAACAAGACCAACAAGCAGTCAAAATCTAAAATACGAATATCAAGTCCATTTGTACGAAAAATAAGTTACAGTTTCTTGTGACATGGTTGACGTTGCATCTCTCCTGGGACCAGTGGCACTCTTTTATTTATTTACATTCTTATTACCGTCTATTGTCCGTTATCCTACTGCGCAAAGGAATGTTAGGACTTCTGATTTCCCTATGGCCTCTCACAGCCTTAGACTTTTCTCTATGTTCAGTTAGAATCCGAGTCTGTCAAGACGTTGATTTGCATTTTACAGGGTTCTCTCTTCATCTGAGAAACTGTTTGATTTATTTATCTTTTCATTGTACAGTAACGAACAGAAGTGGATTATATATTTGTGGCTATAAATTTTTGTGTCTTTAAATATGAGGGGTATGACACTGTACGCCGGGATACAGGATCCATTCTAGTTTGGCTATAGATGCTCCCTCGTTATGTACTATCATGAATAAATAGCCTATAAGGCATTGTAACCAACTTATTGTACTGTTTTTGGTGAGATAAAATATTATCATTATAAGCAGACTAACCACGATTGGTTTCTTTAAAAAAAAAGTCGCCCGCCAGTATTATTTTCTGCTGTATCGTGGTTGCGTTTCACAAACATGTAATATCACATACACAAACACTCAGACTCGGGACAAACATTTGCGGATCGCACATATTTTTGTCCCGTGTGGTAATCGATTCCGCAACCCTTAGCGCAGCAGTCCAATTGTTTAGACACTGCACCAATCGGTTAAGTACTCAATACTTTTCTCTGCTTTGATATTGGATTAACCCAATGTGAATCAAATGCGTCTGTTTGCTCACAAACTTCGTAATCAAGTAGTTTAATATTCCTAAGTTTGCAAGGAATTAACTCAACTTAGCTTTAATTATCATACTTTGTCTGCATCTTATCGCGCCTTGCGGGGTACAATCGAGTACATTTCTTGCAGCTTGTGCATCTACCATGAGTTTCAAAGGTATATTATGTGAGGTTTTAAAACACCCGGGTCAGCTGACAGTATTATTCAAAGTATTTATACCAAGAAAACTGTCTTAGAACGGCGCGTTTTCTGCATACTACAGATTTTAGTTCATCGCGTAATTCAGAGATTCGAGGAACTACTTGGTACTAACTCCCTTACTTATAAAAATTTACATTATTGAACAATCGGTTGAATTATACCTGTCACTGTCGTTTGCATGTCAAAAAATAGAGATGCCAATAGACTTAACAAGTGGTTATCTTAAAACACGCGTTAGCATCGTTTATAAGTAAGAGCCTTAATCTATTGGGATTTGTGCTCGTTGCCATAGAAATGACAAACGTTTTCCCTATTAACAATGTAATTTTTTCTTTATTCCGGTTTTACATTTTTATTTATCCTTATAACCGAAATCTCGCAATGAAGTATTGAAGGTTGGTTTTAGGGGAACTTAATTCTGAGTTAAGCTCGATTCTGTTTGACATCAATTTAAATACATAGGCGATCAATTTAATTATATTGTGGGGCTCGTAGTTATGCGGCTTCCCCGCAGATCAGTCGATCTGCGAGGTTAAGCCGTGCTCGCCGCGGTCAGTCTTGTGATGGGTGACCGTTTTCACATGTCGAGACCCCACCGTGCTTCGGAAGGCACGTTAAGCGGTTGGTCCTGCGCCTGATCTCTCTTCGGTCGTGTCGGTCTACCGTCCCATCGGATTATGAGAGTGAGGTAATAGGGAGTGCACCTGTGTCTGCGCGCATACTTGTGCACTATATTAACTCCTGCGCAGATGGCTAGTCTCAGCTGAGACAGGCCGCCGTGTCCGAAAATCGGTCAGGAGGACATTATTAATTACATAGGCAAATAATAAAAATACAAAATTTAATAACATACATAAATACCTAATTGCAATGATAGGTATGTTTTGTGTACAATAAAGAGTTAAAATCGCAACTACTCGTGGTAGACACCTCACAATCACGTATTCACATAACCTAATCTCTGTAGCATCTAATTGTTCGCACCTATGCTTAATATTCGACACACATCTGAGTACCATTGTGTGAGAGTTACACGTTAATTTCATTCATTCCGATGGAACGTCAGACCTGTTAGGACTTGTCTCGATTGGAGTATGATTCGTAACACGATTATGAGTTATGAGCTTTGCAGGACTTAAATTTATACTTGATGATGCTGTTATATTAAGCATCTATTTTAATTTAAGATTCTGGATCATTTGTTTAGCGTCTAATGCAAACAAAAGCTAGGACTAGGACTTGTAAATAATTGATATTGTGATCACCTAGTTTCTATAATAATATTTCCACAGCGCAGTCATGTAGGTACCTATTTTCATAAGACTAAGCTTTGGTATATTGTGTCACAAGAAAAGTTTAAAAGTAAATTATAATGATGTCTTTACGAATTGTTAATCAGTTAAAATGAAAATCTATACAAAACCTTTTGGTTGTTGGAAAGTTACTACATTTTTGATAAAAAAAAACGTCAACTTAAAAGCCAAAAATAAGTGAAAAATATTTACTATATCGCGTACCCTCTACAAAGTAAACAAACCTGTATTTCGGACATCAAATTCAGAGTTCGCAACACTACACTTGCTTCCACGTTGTAACATACTCAACGTACAATTCGAAAGCAATTTAAATTTAAATTATTCATCGACAAATCCAGTATGTTAATAACGAATTCCACCCGTGTGCCCAAGTCCCGATAACCCTTGAGGCCTGCCCAACCTGACAATACTGGGCATTGTCAGGTTAGGCACGGGTAGGGTTACCAGGTTAAAAATTTTAAATTCCTGTCAAATGCCATATTTCCATTGAACTGTCCTGAGACTGTCACAAGCGCTTATGATAAATGATTTGTATTTTGCAAATAGGTGCACAAGAACCACTTTTACACGTCATTCTTTTTTTTAAGCTGGATGGTCTCGGCATTTTATAAATGACTACTCCTGAGAAAAATTTAAACCCCCGTAAATAACTCCGGGGTCTTATGAAAGAAAAAAAATTATTCCGTGCAACCAGGGGTCTACCTATTCTAAAAGTAAATAAATTACAATAAACCAAAGATACGACTGTGTACTCTGCGGTTGCTGGCAACATTAAGCAGTTTTCAATTTATAACGTAGGTATCTATGTCTAAAATCAACGAGGATAGATTAGAAAAAAATTCAGGTCATTATGTTGGTATTTCGTTATCCAAAGAAGATTGTGTTGTTCTTTTGATTTTATTTTATTTTATTTGGGAAACAAACAGATACAATGTAGAAAATATAATACAAACAGAGTAAACCATGACATAATCCAAAACAGTTTCCACATTAAATCCAAGGAAATTCTAATAAAAAATCTGTAGCATCCTGAGATTTCCTAAATCCCTAAAATCCTGAGATATGGTAGCCCTAAGTACGGACACACTGGGAATCGATTGTCATACCGCGACGCGTTCAGTAACGTGCGCATAATGTGTTTACGTTCGTTCAGGAAGAACGGAGAAGGCTTTGTTGTTGTTAATTGAATTGGTCGGCTTTGTGACTGTCATTTGTTTTTGGATTTTATTTGCGTTTCGAGGTTCTTTAGTGGGAATTGTGGAAATTGCACTTGCGATGCGGAATTGCACGGTCGGAATATTAAATCCTTTGACGTAAAACTGCTTATGCATAAATATGTGCATACAGAAATATAAAAAGATATTTAAGCCTACTGTAATTTATGAAAATGTTCATCCTCTTGTCCGTAAATATTTTTATTAAAATAAGAAAAAAAAATCGATTTTCTAGCATTCTGGTTACATATGTTCCCGTATTAAAAATACACGTCATAATTCTCCTCCTAGCTAAATATTACAGTACAATGTATAGTTGCAAAAAATACTTCCATACCAACCAAAAAGCACAATGAACCAACGAAAGGGATAACAAACATTTTAAAGTTTCTATTTATCTCATACAAATTGATATTGTAAGCATTTCTATGTAACTACATTGTATGCAGGAATTGTGAATGTTAAAATACCCACGGTGGGGTTCTGTAAAAAATAAGCACGACGCGCGAACGAGGTAAATCGCTTGTCAAGTTGTCACACGCGATGAGTGACGCGCGAATAATGCATTTACGTTCATTACCGAAAAATATTGAGAAGAGACATTAAACTGCGTTCATTCAGACTTCATTTTTAAGGTCCCATATTAAATGGTTTAAAAGTTTCCCAGGGGCTGATAAAAATATTCAGTTTGATCACGGGACAAATTAACTGTATGTATGTATCGATTCTGTAGCCCTAAGCTAAGCTACTTGGCTAATTAACATGGTAATTACATTTGACATTCCTAATGCCTATCCTCTGTGTGTTTGTCTGTATGACGAATTACATAAGGTTTGACGTGACTGTCCCGTTTGCTGGTGTTATACTGGTATGACAGCGAATTAGAAGGCTGCTGCTGGCAATATATTTCCATGACTGACAATTGCCTGTGGTTTTACTCGTGCGTAAATGAAATTACTTCACGTATTTTGATGAAAAAATATCCTTCTCTAAAGCCACATGAATATGTGCCATATAACGTTTTACGACCGATAAAGCAGGTTCAAAAGTTTGTTAGTTAGATTGTGCTGCTGGGTAGTTTGTAGCGCCGTTTCTTCTACCCAGCTATAGCACTAGGAAGCGGTGACGGGCGGGCGTTATGTGGGCTGTCTTTATGTAATTTGACATGCAAAATAAACTAATAGTTAATTATTTGAATCTACATACATAAAATCACGCCTATTTCTCAGAGGGGTCGGCAGAGACCACGGATTTCCAAAAAATAAATGAAAAATAAAAACGTAACTATGACATCGGTATGTGAAGCAGCCCTTACCATTTATATAACATTCCCGTCTCACGTACTTCCTCTATATTAGATTGCAGCCGATAATTAAATATTGATAGACGTGCTCAAAGACCAATTAGGTGTATAAACACAGCTCGTACCATCTAAGTATCGGATGTGCACAGAACCAGCCATTATAACTGTAGTTAGGAACAACTCTATCGACGTACAGCGAACTACAATTACGGGATTGTTGAATGCAAGTTTAACGGTGTAAAGATGGAGTTCTACGTAATTTGACTTGGTATTAAATTGTGTAACAAATTCAAAACATTTGTTTCAGACTTTTTGGCCCATATGATGTTAGTACGAGTATTACATCGGGATAACATAAGGCTATGTTAGTTACTTACACACACCATAATCGTGCCGTGTGGTATCCGGCCTAGAATTGACCACCCCCTTTCCTCCTGTGGGTGTCGTAAGAGGCGACTAAGGGAAAATTCAGAATATGGGCAGCAGCGTCTTCTGTAACTCCACCACCAATACTGCGATCCCCAAGCCGCTTGCCAAGCGTGGGGATTATGGCAAACCCCCCGCTTAAACGGGGAGGCCTATGTTCAACAGTGGACGTTCGTTGGCTGATGATGATGACACACCATAATATAAAAGAAAAAGCGAATGTTCACCTACTACACAGTACATGTAATCTGATCCAATGTCTCCAAATAGGACTATGGACGTGTTTAGCAATTACTTCCAGGTAGCTGTTGGGACTGCTCCTCACCCTTCGCATCAGCGATGCTACTCTCTTGCGTAGAATTGCATGAAAGCCGTCCACTCGAGCTTCGGTAAACATCGCCGACGCACTGCAGTAACGTATAAGATAATTAGTTCCTCGTTATCACTCAATAGTCCTGTGCTTTGGTTTTGTTTCAAGCTTCGTATGTGACTACATAATGTGATAAATTACTTGCATGAATTAATATGTTATATATTTTATATCTTTATAAAAATTACAGCTAAAATATAAGTATTATATAAATACTTGTATCGTAGCTGATTTTTTTTAAAGATTAATATAATTTCCCAATATAATAGGAGGCGACGGGAAATCATACTGCTATTCAATCACCATAATTCCATTTTAGACTGTAGACACTTTAAAAACACCGTCTTTTCTTGAGTTGAAAGTTCGGTGATTTAAAATGTCAAGATTTCTTTGTTATTATTTAATTGGTACATACTTAGAGGAGATTATTAATAACAATAACACGGAATTAGACGATTATCATTAGCGCCTAAGTTTCCTTACATATTAATTGAATTCGCAGTGCATACTGTCTATGATTAATTAGCCTTATGCTAATTGCCTAGTGCCGGGTGAACGTATTAAATATCAGCCGGATATTAGTGTGTATAGTCGAGGAGATAATTACAGAATATAGGGTGTATTATTAACCGGGCTCTCCGTATACTGATACTGCGTAGAGTAATTTCATTTGTGAAGTCATAAAAAAACCACCTGTGTCTCTAAAGTCCTAAAAGTACATTTACCAACACGCTTGTACTTTCCATAAAATAAGGTAGAGGTGTAGTAGCGCGCACTCTCAATTCAGCAGTAAGCTGCTGGGGTAAGCAGGGTAGGCATCTAGCTTGTATTACAGGTAATTTTCCGTAGTGGAAGCGAGACGCCGCACTACACTGCACGTAGCGGTGAAAATGGCCTGCAATGCAAGCTCATAGTAAGGCACTGTGCTCGATTACCATGAACTCTTAAAGCAGGAAATTTTCCGGTGTGTAAGCGAGACGCCGCTACATGCGTTGTATTGTGGCGTCTCGCTTCCTTAACGTAACGGCCATGTCCTTTTCATTATATGTTCGTTTAGAGTCTTCGTAGCGTCTAGTTTCTAGTTAGCTACAAAAAATACATAGATAACAAGCAGCAATTATGTTTGGTTTTTGTTTTTATAAAAACGTCGTCCCACACTAGGAATTTCTCGTTTCACAAGCATGTAATATCACATACACAAACACCCAGACTCGGGACAAATATCTGCGGATTGCGCATATGTTTGTCTCGTGCGGGAACTGAACCCGCAACCCTTAGTGCAGCAGTCCAATCGCTAAGCTGCTGAGCCAATCGGGCCGTTTGTTTTGCTCTAAGGTACTGTACAAAAAAGTACCTTTTTTATCCACAAAAATATAATATAAATATTTTATGTGTAAACGCCTTCTGCAAAATTAGATTTTCAATTTATTTGGCAATTTTGTGATATCTTCTGCATCGGTAGTTATCATTTGATATTCGGCTTAATATCGCCCCAACTGTGCAGTCGCGACGGAATTCTTCAAAATTATGAACACTGTTCAATGTTCTGTGTTTTATAGTCACCTGAAACGTCTTTGCAATTTTATACCCAAAAGACTTTTCTGTAACGAATAAAACAGAAGGTTCACTTTTTGAGCTCAAAAGATTATTTTTAACCGACTTCAAAAAAGGAGGAGGTTCTCAATTCGGTTGTATGTTTTCAAGAATCAATTTATTTTGATATATTAGCATTTATCAGTGACAGCCGAGTGGTATGACCGTTGGACTGCTAAGTCAAAGGTCGGTAGTTCATTCACCGGCACGCAACAATGTCTGCGAATTCATGTGCGTTTGGTTATCAGTTGCTAAAAACGGTGATGGAAAACATTCTGAGGAAATTGGCAAACCTGAAAGATTGTGTGCAACGGTGTGTAAAGCCGTACGATAAGAAGAAGATTTTGATACGCAATATAGACATATACCTATCAAATAGAAAAGACTGGAAAACTTAAATGTTAATTCACTGCCATATGACTTAAATGTTAATTCATTGCAAATCTAGCAAATTGTGGTATAACACATTTTCGATTCAGTCACACGTCACATTTTTTCATATTTTCATGCAAATAGGTAGACTTTTCGAATTCTTGACATTAAAACATAAGG
Source organism: Abrostola tripartita (assembly GCA_905340225.1). NCBI lineage: Eukaryota > Metazoa > Arthropoda > Insecta > Lepidoptera > Noctuidae > Abrostola > Abrostola tripartita. Next base: position 7,487,993 of record HG996504.1, read on the forward strand.
ACTAGACAAAACTGGATTACAGATTGACGACCCGATTGGCGCAGTGGCTAAGCGATTGAACTGTTGCGCTAAGGGTTGCGGGTTCGATTCCCGCACGGGGCAAAAATTTGTTCGATCCACAGATATTTGTCCCAAGTCTGGGTGTTTGTGTATGTGATATTACATGTTTGTGAAACGCACCCACGATACAGGAGAAATTCCTAGTGTGGGCGACGTTTTTTATAAAAACAAAAAAAAACAGTACGAGAATCAACCTACTGAGTCTTCACTATTTAGTGAATCTTGGAACAAAAGCAATCTCTGCTCGTAACGCGTAAGTGTTTGCCTGTGGGTGAGTTTTGAAGTTTCCAATAGATATTTTTCTTTTGATAATGTATTTTTTGTGCATGTATATAATAGATTATTACGATATAAATTTCGTAAAGAATGCCATGCTCTTTCACATGTATAAGGCATAATAAAATATGAATTTCGGTCACGGCGGCCTATCTCCTTGGAGACTGGCCGACTACTCAGGAGATATTACCTGTAGTACACAAGTATGGGCGAAACACAGGTGCACTCCCTACTCCCTCACGCTCATAGTCCGATGGGAATGGGATATAGGGTAGACCCACACAACCGGAGAGAGATCAGGAGCAGGACCAACGGCTTAGCGTGACTTCCGAAGCACGGAGGGGTCTCAACATGAAAACGGTCACCCACCACAAGACTGACCACGCCGAGCACGGCCTAACCTTGCAAATAGTATCAACTGCGTGCTAGCTACGTAGCTACGAGCCCCTCGATCACAGGCGTACTTATAATACGAATGTATATTTATTGACTTTTTGAATAGCCTAGCAAGGGCGCTTTGAGCTTTAATTCCCCATTATTGACCATTACTTCACAATAAATAAAGTAGCCGCCATATTGGCTGTTTGTTTATAATCAATCAAAATATATTGTGTAATCACTTCACAAACTATTCCATAATAAAATATTATAATACGACAAACACTGTAAAAACCGTTCAAAAATGGCTTTTATGTTATAGTACTTACGGTTGACAATGCTAATATTACGTTCAATATAAGTAGTTTTGTAAACCGATGATTGATGAGTATGTGAGCAAGTTGGCTGTCGACATGGGCCCCTTGGTATGCCCAAATATTAATAATGGATTAAGTAAAACTGAAATACGTAGGAAAGTAAGCGAATAGAGAGAGTGAGCGATAACGTCACTGTAGTGTCACTTAAGACTGATTGACGTCGGTTGTGGGGTAATTTTCATACTATATGACTATAGATGCAGCAATATGGTGCATCAGGATACCTCCCGCCGTGTCTTTAAAATACTAAAGACATCACTTACAAACTCACTTCTAAATCCGCAGTGAGATTTGACAATAGCGCTACTAAATATGATGCAATTAAATTAAAAATGTTTTTAGTATCATGGAGACAAGAGTCAGTTCATAGATAACTATAGTTATTATTAGGGACCGAATTACAATGTGTTAGCATATTTAAATAAGTATTTGGATGTTTGCATATGCACTTGCATTTCTCCCATTTATAGCAAACATTGCTTTTTCTAACATTCCAAAATCTTCTGATGATTCATATTTTCAGTATATTGAACTTTTTATTTTGCACAAATGTAATCCGGTCCCTAGTTACTACTTTTAGTCTAGACAGTCGGGAAAAACCCTACTTAAAAAATCCTTTCGGTCTTCTTGAAGAATTTCTATAAATATAATTTTATATACATTCTTAATAAAGAGGGGAAGAGGGACGCCCTGAGTAACAGTGACAGTACTAAATGTATTGCAATGGTGTTTTAGCTAAATATAACCCACAATCGCCTGTCAAACCGCATTCTACCTGAGATGGGTCGTCGAGACGTCGATGAGGGAAAATATCTTGAGGATAATGTGAGAGACGTTCAGCTCTGCTGCGGTTGTAGGTTGATTTTTCATAGGTTATAGATCAGACAAAGTTTCTTTAAGTTCCATGGTAAAAAGTTTTTCGTCATGCGTATTTAAAGGTAAAATAAAGTTAAGTTAAGTTAAGTTTAAGTTTTTAAATCGAGAGGTAGCTTACCAGATTATTCGTAGAAAGAACATGTCTTTCAAGGCAAAAGTATTTCTCGTGTCCTTTATTATAACTAATTGTATCAATTCATTACAACTGTAGCCAACATAATATATACAATTATGACTATCAGAAACCATTATAATGACGTTTGAGTTATCACTGACTTGGAGCTGCAATAAAATTGATTGGCAAAGGAAATACGAGAAGACTAAAATAGCAAATAATTTCTAAATTTATTTCTTGAGAGGTTCCTCTCTCTGGAGCCCTAAGCACCGGTGGCTTGGACCCTGTTCCCGCTAGCGGTTGGGCCCTTTTATATTTTGTTCTGTATCTTATACGTTTAATTTAAAAAATTTATGTATGTAATACCAAATTGAGTTAATAAAATAAATAATTAAAATTAAACTCAAGCATTAAACCTTTTCAGAGATTAAAATGCACCAAATTCTGGCAAAAACAAGTCAAAAGTTCACAAACACATTTTAATTAACACAAAATACGTGCATTCGGTTTCTTCAAGCAAAACCTTGCCAAACTTCACGTTCCCAAGAATGTAAGGAGCTTATGAACGTTCCTTTGTCATTACATTCTAGTGAAACCTACGATATACAATGAGAACTATATATATACCTACATAGTTCAGGTTCAGACGTATTGCGCTCACAAATAATGAATTTAATACTTAAGAATGAACTTCTTTTGTTTAGGACTACTAAATGTGTTTCCCAATTACTAAAAAATTGGCCCCAGCGATGTTTAAGAATAGCTATAAAATCCAAAATATTTACTCTTAAACGAGTATTACCTAATCTTTATTTCGTTTGAAGTAACAAATGCAAATTGAGTCGAGTAAGTAAGTCCATTAGGTTTGATTTTAATTAATATGCTGTTGGTTGGTTGGCTCGAGTTTTACATAATTCCGGTTTATAATTCCATACAGCACTTCAATATGAAACTCACTTAGAGATAAAATCAACAGTATATATTTCGAACTGGATACAAACAGACAAATAAATATAGTATAACTTGAAAATATTTAAGAGTGTTGTGTGTCTACCATTAGTTGTTGTATTTGGATGCATGTTGCACTTATTTTCGAAAACATTTGTTATTTCTTTGACAACGGGCACAGAGCCCCCTGAAGTTAAAACAATGAACTAAAATTTAAAAAATGCAGAAAACGCGACTTTGTTTGTTAGTCTTTTCCTTTTCAAGTATCGTAAAAAAAGTTAGCTGACACATTTATGAAAACTTAACTTAATTTTAATTTATAATCCAAACTTAACTTAATACCTAAAAGCTTAAAGTACTTATGTAAATAGCCAGGTTAAGGGTAATGTCAGAAATCCATCTACGCTATCAATTTCCAACAATTTTCTGCTTAAGCTCGTCTGACCAGATGCTGAAAAATATCAATATTGCACATCTTGCTGTCAAAAACCGCAATGCATAAATAGCATTCAATCGTTTCAATTAACATGGATATTATTGCACAAAATAAGGGCCAATCGCAGTCAAACACGTAGCAGTATCACCTGTTAATGGCAAGCTGAATACTAATTCGTTAAACGCCCGGAATCCAGTACGTCACACGACCGTACTAATGTTAGTTATTCTTCACAGCTATGCGAACATTTCATATGTTCTGTAAATACACGCAGCGGAACAATTTTGAGCCCTCAATGTGTCCCTGATTGCAGGCGTGAGCAGGTTTAAAACGAGTATAGGCCATTGTATTGTTGGACTAAACAGAGTTGAGCAATAAACCGTGGTGCATTAGTGTTTGCGTGTGTGCCAAGTATCAACATTTGCTTAATCTAGTCCACCTGCTGTAGTGTAACAGTTGCGATTGTCTTTTGTTTTCATGTTTGTAACTTTGCTTTGCATTGCGTTCACAAGAATTTGGAATTCGCAAAGTTAAAAAGATTATTACCTACATTGCACTAAGGAGGTTTTGGAATTTAACCTTCGAAAAACACACAAAATTATTTGCCTATTGAAAATGAATGGATTCTCTGGATTAAAAATCTATAACTTCTGCTATGGTAATATAAATTCCATAATATCTAGTTCCATAACAATCTTGGCGTCTACTCCAAAAAGCTATATACCTGCAACTCAAAGTTAAAATGAGATTGAGAGCTAGGCAAACCGTTTTTACCCTGTCTGACATAAGATTTATATTTATGCAAAAAAGCCCTTACAGCAATAATTTCTTACGCAGAGTTACGATTCACAAACGCCCACCGCTTTCACACATATCTCGATCAAACGTCAGGCTCTGGTACAAGCATATCTAAATTATGCCTTTGTGTATTCTCCTTGGGCAGTAATCAACCATATTTTAATGAAGTTAAAGTTCATTTTAGCGTGTCTCTGTGTATGTACAAATAATATATTCGTTCTTTTCTGTGATCTTATCTTATTTCTATCCGTTTTCTTTCTTGCGCCGTTTATTATGAAGATTGAATACATGACGCGTCGTTAACAACCAATTACTGGTTTAATGATGTCGTGACAAATGCCTGGTAATGTTTAATTTTCTGGAAGTCAAGTCATTCTGGAATAGGCACTCAGGAAGCGATGCCTGTCTTCTTCGTGTCGTTCTTTGAATAAAAACAAAATGTTCTTCTCATTATTGTAGTTAGAAATTGTTATTTTAAAAATAAATACCTACTAGGTCATCATCATCATCAGCCGGAAGACGTCCACTGCTGGACAAAGGCCTCCCCCTTAGAACGCCATAATGAACGACAATTTGCCGTTTGCATCCACCGGTTGCCCGCAACTCTGACGATATCGTCGGTCCACCTGGTGGGACGCCTGCCAACGCTGCGTCTTCCGGTTCGTGGTCGCCACTCGAGAACCTTTCTTCCCCAGCGGTTATCAGTTCTTCGAGCGATATGGCCTGCCCATTGCCACTTCAACTTGCATATGCTTTGAGCTATGTCGGTGACCCTAGTTCTTTGGTGAATTTCCGTATTCCGGATCCTGTCGCGCAAAGAAACTCCGAGCATAGCTCTCTCCATAGCTCGTTGAGTGACTCTGAGCCTCTCTAAAAGGCCAACCGTTAGCGACCACGTCTCAGAGCCATACGTCATCACTGGCAACACACACTGGTTGAAAACCTTCGTCTTCAGACACTGCGGAATTTTGGACGAGAAGATGTCGCGTAGTTTCCCGAACGCTGCCCATCCGAGTTGGATTCTTCGGGCGACCTCTTTGTCGAAGTTGGACCTGCCTAACTGAACAGTTTGTCCAAGGTACACATAGTGGTCAACAACCTCGAGAGTATCGTTCCCAACGATAACCGGTACGGGTGCGACATGGACATTTGACATGATCTTCGTCTTGTCCATGTTCATTTTAAGACCCACCTGTTGCGAAACGAGACTGAGGTCGCTGAGCATAGTATTGAGCTCCTCCAGCGACTCCGCCATGATAACTATATCATCGGCAAAACGAAGGTGAGTGATGTATTCGCCATTGATGTTGATGCCGGACCCGTTCCAGTCCAAGAGCTTGAAAACGTCCTCCAACGCATTTGTGAACAGTTTCGGAGAAATCACGTCTCCCTGTAATACCTACTAGGTATGTTACATTAAAAGTTTTTTATCATTTGATTACGTTTACACAAATTTTATGGACTAAATGCCTGATTTCACTGTAGTTCAGCACTGATAGCCGAGTGGTTTGACCGTTGGACTGCCAAATCAAAGGTCGCAGGTTCAAACCGCGGCACACACCACTGTTTTTTCAAATTCATTTGCGCTATAAATTAGTTATCAGTTGCTAAAATCGGTGAAGGTAAACATCGTGAGAAAACCGGCACACCTGCGAGATTTCTCAACGGTGTGTAAAGCCATGTCAGAGGCCTACTGGCGGTTTAAACTCTGAGACCAGGTTGTTCATCAACCATACGATAAGAAGAAGAATGCCTGATGCATTATGTTGTTTTAATTTCCCCATTTCGCATGAGTAATAAGTAATTTTCAAAATGTAATCATCTCAATAAAATGAAAGTAGAGAGTCTCGAAGAGTGTTAAAACCTAGGATCACTGGACTTTGATTCGGTTTTCGGTTGCAAACTAACCTAGTGATTCGCAACCATTCTTGTTGACTGACCAAAATGCACCACAATCTGACCTGTTTTTATAAGACACTAGCTCAAAATACGAAGAAGAATGAAATACAAACTTCAACAGGCGGAACTATATTAAATATCTGAAACAACGTCGATTGCGTTTATCCCGAGACCTGCAATATTTCCTTATTTGTTTCTCGTCTACATTGCAGGCTTTCTTACACAATAAATAATTTCGCAGCAAAGGTTTTCCGCTCAGCGGTGCATCTCATTTTGTACAAAGCAAATTGTATTTCATTCAAGTCAGCGGTCAAAGCGAAGAGGCTTTTATTGAGCAAGTAACGGTGGAGCGCTTTGCTTTTCTAGTTGGTGTTTGTTTCGTGTTATGAGAATGTTTAACAAGATTTTAATTTGTGTGAGCGTTTAATTACAGGGTATTGTGGAAAGGTAATGGTAACGTAAACCGCATTTTTTAAGATAGAGTGTTAGTGTTCAAATTGTTTAAGAAAATCTTTCTTGTTATTATTTATTAGAGGGCAATAATATTTCTATTTCTAACACATCACTGTAAGAGGGCCAATTTGAAGTTGAAGATGACGCCCTTCTTTTTGGACATATTTCTATACACTGCCAAAGCATTGTATAGAATACCGGATTATACAGATTGCCGGTAATATTTATATACTGCGCTTACAGCATATTGCAATACTAATTCGATTTCTACACAACTACCCCTCATCTAATATGCTTGCAACATTAAAACCGTACAGGTATAAAGTAAATAAACCTGGCTACATATTTCCGTACAAAGGGTATCGGGATTTTGAGTAGTCTATTTGTATTCCGGACGGCTAGCGGGCGCTTGAGGAGAGAAGAGGCAAGTAGAGGGCTGACCCCTGACTGGCCCTTCATATCGCCGTTTCGTACTTCTGATGCACGAAATGAAAAGTTATTTAAAGTACCTTCAAATAGGCACGTGAGTATCGAATATTGAAGAAGCTTTATTCGTAAAAGGTGAAAAATATGTAACTAAAAGTTTTAAAATTTAAAAGGTAATTTACGTAAGGGTAACCTAAGTAAATGTAACATAAACAAAAAAACGTTCTTTCATGGATTGCGATGATTTATTTTATTTGACATTGGTTTTATTCGCACGGAATTTATAATAAAAATATTATTGCTATCGCTCAAATTTCATTATATTAATACATTTTTATTGTGTGTCCTTTAATTATAAAAAAAATAAGTGCTAAAATCTAATCACTTCTAAGGTCTGAATCAATTTTGACGACCTGATTGGTGTAGTGGCTAAGCGATTAGACTGCTGCGCTAAGGATTGCGGGTTTGATTCCCGCACGGGGCAAAAATTTGTGCGATCCACATTTGATTGTCCCTAGTCTGGGTGTTTGTGTATGTGATATTTCATGTTTGTGAAACGCTTCGATACAGGAGAAATTCCTAGAGTGGGGCGACGTTTTTTTTTTTAAATAGATCTTAATTCAAAGCTATCAAAACACAAATAAAGCGCTAATAAAAGTTATGCAGTAGAATGACTTTTATACCCTTCCAGAGTAAATTACAATGAGTTACAAAAACAATTTTGATATACCGAAAAGTTATTTCGATGTGTTCTTGAACGTAAGCCCACTCATCCAAAACTCTTGAACCATGTTAATAAGTAACTCGATGGTCGGATATTGCTTGTTCAGTTAGTAATGATATTTGGGTCCTTTTTTATCATTTTATTTACGTATATAACGTTCTTCTGACTGAATTTCGGTTACGGTGGTCTATCTCATCTGAGATTAGCCAACTACGCACTCCCTATTTCCCTTACTTTTCGTAGTCCGATGGGACGGTAGACCGACACGATCGGAGAGAGATCAGACGCAGGACCAACGGCTTGGTGTGCCATCCGAAGGACGGAGGGGTTTCGACATGTGAAAACGGCAACAAGACTGACCGCGTCAAGCCTGGCTTTACCTTGCAGATCGAAGAAACATCTCCCCACACTAAGAATCTCTCCTAATCGAGGGTGCGTTTCACAAACATGAAATATCACTTACACAAACACCCAGACTCGGGACAAACATCTACGGATTACACAATATTTTGTCTCGTGCGGGAATTGAACCCGCAACCCTGCAGCAGTCCAATTGCTTAGCCAATGCGCCAGTCGGGTCGTTAACATTATAAGGTTTATGCTATCCCGTGCAATGCTAGAAAGATTTTAATCTCAGCCCCCTTACCATGAACTCTTAAAGCAGGACAGTTTAACACGTAGAAGCGGGATGCCGCTACGTGCAGTGTAATGCGGCGTCTCGCTTCCACATCGTAAACTGTCCTGCTTTAAGAGTTCATGGTAAGGGGGCAGGACAGCGCTGCAGCATACTCAGCTATACCTATATTTTCAAGTAAATTGTGTTATAATGAACATATAAATAAATAATAAAAAGTAAAGATTCACTTTAAGCCTTTGTATATAGTGATACTATAAAAGTGTATTACAATACTGCTGTGACCACTAACGTTCTAAACAGAAGATAACAATTGACCACTGCGTGTGAACGCTGTGCCAACTGCCAATGCGCATATTAACATGAATGACAAAAAATTCAATTTGGCTGTGTGTTGGACGAAATTGAACATTTGGTTATGTATTCACACAACCGTGTACAACTGTACATACGAAGTATACATACATACGCAGTACGGTCGTTGAAACAGTAAGAAACATTATTACTTAATTTTGAAAAAGCTATCTTGAAATCGACTGTCTTCGCAAAGTGCGCCTGCTGAACTCGATCCTAGGTTTATTCCTAGGTCAGGGAACTCGATCCTGAGTTTATTCCCAGCTCGGGCAGTGTTATTAGGTTTTTCTATAAGGAAAATCTTTTACGCAGAGCATTGTCAGTGAGGTGTAACATGCTGGCTCGTAGGTTCGCTCGTTGTACGGATGACGTAAAAGTCACTTTATTTAGAACGTACTGCCAGTCTCTGTAAACGTGCGCCCTATGGGTCAGCTACACTAAACGCTGTTACAATGCTCTGCGTGTCCAATATAACAACGCTTTCCGGGTCATGTTGGGGCTGCCGCGGTTTTGCAGCGCATCAGGAATGTTCGCAGATAGAGGTGTGCCGGATTTTTATGCGGTTATGAGATCCCGAATAGCATCCCTGATGCGGCGAGCGCGCGACAGCTCTAACAGTTTGGTTGCTATCGTAGCCGGTAGAATGGACAGCCCAATAATGAACCACTGACGACGCACAAATCGTCATGTCAGTATATTAAATAATATATATACATATATACGTTTATTATATACCTATAGAATATCTTTTTTTGTCACAATTAATATGGATTTGTATGGACTAAAAATAAAGTTTTTATTATTATTATTATTATTTTACACGATGTTCAAGTCTGATGATGAAGATTACGTGTATAGTAATAGCTTCCAAAACTATGCACCTGCGTTTAGTCACAGCGATTGCTCAAACAGGTACCCCACCTACATTAATTTTGATAATTTTTTCTCCTCAAAATGTTAGCTACGCAATTAGTCTCTCTGATTAATTACCAAAGCGGTCGAGAAATATGTTTAGCTGTATGTAAAGTTCAATTTAAATCGAATACAAAATAGGAGCAGTTCTTTCTCAATTTGGTTAATTTTTGTATGTCACACTAGACCGCGATTTAATAGGAAGTGTTCTAATAGAAAGTCTCGATAAAAACCTTTCTGTTACCTTCGTCGGATCCTCGTGGTACCTTTTATCTGACAGGCGCTTGAGGAAATTAGATTATTATGTAGCTTATAGTATAGAGGATTTGTCGCAATCTCTAATGTGAAACTAAAGCTTTTTTAAATGAGGTTTATTTGTAATAATGTACCTGCTACATAGATCCCGTGTTTTGTGGTTTCGTTTATCAGACTTACAAAATGGCTACGGACTAGTTATGTAGATCAAGCAAATACTTGTCACATGTGGAGATCGAACCCTTGTCTCTAGCGTGCAGTCTGTTGTCTAATAACTTAGTAACAGCGCAAAACGGTTGTTCGATATAAAAATATATGAAAGTCCGTTAAACGCGTTCATAAAAAACTGTTTTGATGTCAGAAAACTCCGAAATAGAAGAATAGCAACCAGTTGTGGCAAAAAAAACGTCATCAGTTGTTTATGAGTTTGTAAAACTATGTGCGTTGTAACTTTTGCACTAGGAGATCATAAGTGCGGAGCCCTGCATTTGAACAAAACTATGGTACCTACCTATTTTTGTTCCACAAAAAAATTCCAGCGTAAAATTCCCAACAATTTCTGCGAGCCTTGCTTATTCTCATTTTCATAGCGTTGGTCCCCAAATTCATTATTCAGTACTTTGGGAGAACCGTGCATCTGAATTGTTAGTTCGATGTCATTTCATTATGAAACAACATTCTGTTACCACAATTTTGTATTTCAATTATATTTCTGTTTTCAATTTCATTTTCAATTTGTTTCGTCTTTAAGCTGATGAAAATATTTTTATATAGCCTTACATAAATTGAAGTTGTAACCTTGTTAACTGATGAGGACATCTTTAGATATTACTTAGAGTATATACTAGAAGCTTTTTAGTATAGAAAGTGAAAATACAATTCCTTTGAGCAAAGCCGATAAACCAATAGCTGAACAGATCGAAACTTTAGACATTTCTCCCTCTCAGCCTATCACGGTCCACTGCTGGACAAAGGCCTCTCCCAGGTTGCGCCACAACACCCGGTCTTTGGCCTTCCGCAGTCCGATCCACCTTCTTCACCACCTTTTTCAGGTCATCAGTCCATTGAATTCGACTTAGACAGTTAATTATATTTACTAGCTTCCACCCGCGACTTCGCCCGCGTGGATTTCGAATGTTTTATAGCCTATAGCCTTCCTCGATATATGGGCTATCTAACACTGAAGGAATTTTTCAAATCGGACCAATTGTTCCTGAGATAGCGCTTTCAAGCAAACAAACAAACTCTTCAGCTATATGATATTAAGTATAGATGTATGGCCATTGCAGTATTTCTTGTATTCATAATTGCCTAGTCTATATGCATCTACCACTGTGTCTCTGCGCGCACCAATAGTTGATTGGTAGAGAACGCCTCAGGCAGTAAGTCCGCTATGTAAACTGGGACTTTGCAAAATGATTTTTTAAATAAATATGATGAATTGTGTATCCCTTTGGGGAAGACGGACTAAATTGTAATATTTTCCTCAAACAATAATTATGTAACTCATTACGTCTACTTTTTTTTGTGTTTCCCTAAGTAACAATATCGACGCAATCAATTGATCGACTTTTATTATAACACCGGCACATCTGACAGTTTTTTCAACGGTGTGTAAAAGCCATGTCAGAGTCCTACAGGCGGTTTAAATACTGACGCCAGGTTGTTCAGCAACCATACGATAAGAAGAAGAAGAAAACCATGAAATATATAAATTATACGGTTTTATAATGATGTCTTTCAAAGTTGTTTATTTATGTGGGCAAAGGTGACTTGAGGCTTGATATGTTGTGTCTATAAGGATACTAATCTGTATAAGAATAATTTGTCATCCGATAGTATTTTTTTATGAAGGCTGTGTTTGCCGATTTATATTGTACACAACGGTTTTTTTTTACTGTTGCATGTTAAACCTTAATATGAAAATGTGTAACAGTTGTAGGCGAATCAATAAATAAATTAAAAATAAAAATAAGAGCTGCCAATAGCTACCAAATATATTATACCGAATAGGTAAATAAATGAACATTTCATAACTGAATATAATTTCAAATTCAATTTATAAATTAAGCCATTAAATTGTAACAAACAGCATTATAAGTCTAAAATGAACGATCAATCTAAGTTTATTGTGACTTCGACTGAATTAATCCGTCTTACTGAATAATTGGACGAGTCGCGGATAACTCCGTTCATCTGTATCTTCTGATTCGTAAAAAATAACTCAGAAGTACTTATAAAGATGAATTATTCATCTATGGGATTTATTAGATAAATAATTCGTTTGATAAAGATTGAGAGTTTTTAGCGTTATTTTTGAGGATTTTAGATAAAGGGACCGAAGTAATCCTTACAATTATTATGAATACAAAAGTAAGTATCTTGATTTAATATTATTTACCCATTTATTTCAGGCATTAGGACATATATCGATATATACATATAATACTATATTAATATAACTAAAAATTACAGTCATCCAACAGTATAGGTAATTACTATTACTATTTGCTCATTACGATAGGTTATAACAAAATCTAGCCTAGGCTCATATCATCTACATTAAGGTTGACTTTCAGTCTAACTAGATCTAGCTGAATACCAGTATTTTACACGCAGTGACAGCTTATCTGACCTCTACAGCCCAGTTACTGATGAGGATCACAATGTGAAGGTGAAGTTACAGAAGACGCTGCTGCCCACCTTCTGGAATTTCCCTTAGTCGCCTCCTTTTACAGCCACGGGAAGATATGCCGATTTGCTATTCCGGCCCAGCACTTCACTGCACTATAAAAATAATGACTAAAAAATATGTAAAGCACTTAAACATGATCGCCATTTTTAACAAAAATGTTGTGCTGCCCTGTCAGCAGAACGTAATTTATTTCGGCGTCATCCACTACAAAATAAATGGACAACGCCGACCAGGTAAAATATGCAGGATACCCGACTATGAACGGACTAGCCCAATATAAGCTACGGTTACTACAACTTGAATAATGTAGTAGCGCTGATATCTTCGGTACGGACAGACAAAAAGATTTCTTACCACGTAAACATAATTATACATACCTACCTACATCATTTATATATTTGACCCCTTGTTTTACTGTGTAAAACTAACCGAAATGATAATAATCTTATTGAGAGATAAATAAGAAATTAAAATCCTAACAAAGAACTGCGAAAAAAGATTTTTTTTGCCAGGTGACTTTAAATTCTAGATCATCATCATTCTAGTCATCAGTAGTGTTGTTTTAAATTGAAAGTTTAAATATCGATAAATGGTTTTGCCGACGGTACACGGTTGGAGACGCGTCTATAAGAATTTAGTCCGGCGTTGTTTGTCCCGAAATTATTTGCACTGCCATTTATTCGAGCCGAGTGCCGAATAGGGAATTTTCGGCTTTAACGTAATGGTTTCGACCCAACCTATGAACGAATGAAAATAAATATCGTCCTTGAGGAGTTCTGTGAAAACCACGTATTTTTTGTTCAATATTTTATGATATAGTTCTATTTGTGCTGTTTGAGGTTTATTTCTTTACCTACTCTTTTTGTTATATTATATTATACCTATATACCATTTTATGCCGTGTGGTATCCGGCCTTTCCTCCCGTGGGTGTCGTAAGAGGCGACTAAGGGAAAACCCAGAAGATGGGCAGCAGCGTCTTCTGTAACTTGACCACCAACACTGCGATCCCCAAGCCGCTTGCCAAGCGTGGGGATTATGCCAACACCCCCCCTTCTAAAAGGAGGAGGCCTTCGTTCAACAGTGGACGCCTTACGGCTGATGATGATGATATGCCATTTTATATGAAGAAGCTACTTCAACGTAAATTTGAATAACATAATAATTTTGATTGATTGAATTTGGGAATAGGCTATCTGATTGCCGCAATGCATGAGTAATTAAACTGCTGCCCTATGGGTTACGTGCTATACATTCGTAAGACCAAAATTAAAAACTGTATTATTGGACATAGTCATTGTGTTTCATATAGGCTACAAAAAGCTTACTTACATAACCTCAGTCTAGTTTATCGGTTCAAAACGAATGTTTTATGATCAAGAACCGACAGGAATCTCCATATGTAGTTTCTCTTAGCCTTCAATTTGGATCGCAAGAGTACCACAAAAGGCATTTTAAACTCGTATAGTTTACACAACTAATTAAAGGCGACTGTACACACATATATATACAAAACTATCGAGTCAAACACCACAATTTATACCCTAAAAAACATTTGTTTAATCCTCATTATCGGCCTGACCTTTCCTACAGAGAGGGTCGATCCAGTTCTAATCAGTTTCGACTGAATATCCTAGTTAATTACACGGACCACCTTCTAAACTCGAGAGTCGAATTAGTGGCTTCGATATTAGGATTATACTGATTGTATTGACCGTTACTTTAGGTTATTAGCATTTCGATGTTTTGTAGCTCTGTTTGAAATATTATGTATATTAATTTTAATGCGTATCATTTTTGCGTTTGTGAGGTCCTAAACAAAGGTGCCGTTGGCTGACAAAGCTTAACATTATTGCACTTTACTTTAGCTGGAACCCTTTATTGTTTAGCCAGCTTATCCGGTGAAGAAGAAAAACCTTTCCAAGAAACTAACACCCGTAGACATTAAAGAAAAATAGAATATTATCTTGTTTTTGCTAAACCTAAGTGAAGACTGCAAACGCTAAGTTAAGCTAAGCTTGTTAGTTGCAACGTTTCTTTATTGATATTGTTACTTCATAAGCGACAATATCCATAAAAGAAAAGCACGTGTTTCTCATAAAAGCCCCTAAGCCATGTTACATTATAAACCAACAACACGTGCATTCTTGGAAGCTATTTTGTTAGATAACAAAGGAGCTGATAGAAAACATTGTTATGTACTATTACAATGCAAGCTACGCCGGCTTGCAGCGAACTTTCACTGAAGTGGGGTTGAAATGGCTAACGGTACCGACTAGTTTTGTTTCGAACTGCCTTTGATGTTAAATCGTGCTCCGCAATTTTTTTTTTTGTCGGAAAATCACAGGTACTCTTTGCCTGTAGGCTAAAACGGTCTGATCTCGGCTCGGTACTCACTGACTAGCAGTTAGTAACCGAACTACTTACGGACACTACAGTGTCCACCTCACTTACTATAGTAAGTGACGCTTCGGTAAAAAGATTTTGAGAGGCGCGCGTAAAACATGACACTTATCAAATGACAGACTGTGCTACGCAGATTTAATAAATAAAATATCCAACGAAATCTCACATTTATCGACCTCAGTAAAAGGATTTTTAGTAATCAAAGGAAATTATTACCAAACCTAATTATAAGTTTAGTAAAATCGCTTTGAACCACTTCTGTAGACGAACTTAATTTCAATAGAGCTGGCAAATAAGAAATGTTTGTTCCGAAATATATTGTACACATCAAACAAGACTTTTCTATTACATATACTGTAGGAGCAATCAGTTGACAAAGCCCCAAAGAAATTGTTTTTGGAGCAACGTCTAAAGGTCCCATAAAGAGGGAACTTTATTTTTTCCAATAAACTCGAAGGCGTCGTGCTAAGAAGTCTGTCAAAATTTCTAATAACGACACGGGGTGTTTCCTTGGCTCCCGAACGAAGGTAGAGCCTTTTGTCGGTTGAGTGGCCCAAAAATGAAGTTAGTTTCGTCAGAGAATAAAATTTAGGGGGACATTTTATTTGAGATGGTGGAATGGACTGCGCATACCAGATGTCTGCCGCACCGACATTGAAGCCTGATTTAATCATTTCTAATTTAACGTTATGAGTGATGAAATTTTTGTGACAATTTATGTTAAAAGGCGCAGAATATTAAATTGTAGTCTACGATGTTGCTAGGAGATCAGTTCTTTATTATGTGTTGATTAACTTTGTTTAACGGTGTATTACGTTGTTGCTACGGTAAGGTTAAGCAGCGCTTACTAGGGTTTGTCTTTGGTTGGGTGAATGTTTTTCGTGAGATTTTTATGTTGATTTCACAATAGATTCTAAAATTTTCTCGAGATTACTATGGTATTGTTTAAAAGACCTCAGAGGTAATACAATTAAGCTATAAATTACGACAAATAAATGCAAAATAAAAACGTATTGTCTACTTCTGAACACTTGAGATAGGAAACGATATTAAATTCACTCTACTCATAAAAACACTAACAAAATATTTACTACGTAAGACTACGAATGACAAAATAGGAAATACCATACGATTGGCTGTAAGCCAGATCGTATGGCCGTAAAAGTGGCGTACTAAACCAACTCCAACAAGACATATCGTAAAATATACAATAAACCAATATATTACTTATCGTAAATAGCAATTTTATTTTATGGAAAACGTCATAAATTGAAAGCTTTCAAATGCTGTATTACCTATGAAAATGTTACTTAGGATAAAATTTATCTTTAACTAACGTAACGTTCAATACTATCCTTCCCTCATAGTTTGTGAATTTAGATGTTTGTCACTGTATTAGGGCTAACGGCTGGACGGATTTTAAAAGAATTTGTCACACAGATGTATTATGTATTATACTATAGATATTATATTTATTATGTTTTCGTTTGAAAACATGTTTTTTTATTAAATGTTCGAAGGTTGGTATCTATATTTTCAAATTACTGAACTTTTTATATACATTTAAATACTATATTATAGGTTTATATTAATTTCAAATATCACCAATCAAACTGTGTCCTATATTAACAAGAAGTTCATTATTTTATACCTAATTCCGAGTTAGCTCTGGAATCAAGTTAGTTTACCTATTACGTAAGTACGGATGCATTTATCGTACTCAAAGCGGGACTGAAATGCTAAATCTCCAAGCTCCATCTAAAGATTGAATCGGATACAAAGCGATCGTAGTCAGTCAACTGACATAGACAGCTGACTTCCTGACTACCGGCTTGTAGTGGTGAACTGAAATCATGTTCTAAACGTATGTAAACAGCGCTAAGCAATTACCAAATTGATAGATCATTATGGTAATCTTTGGTCAAATACCTATAATATAATTATGTTGGTAGGTTTCATTGCGGGCATTAGGTACAGTTAGCATCATAGGTAGCTACAATTTGTGATAGTTACGAATGGACAAACTAGTTGTAACCCGTGGCATCCCGCGAATCCCTAAATATTTACGAAATTAAAAGTAGCCTAATTTACTTTTTATAACATCAACTATCTTCCAATGAAAGTCTCGTCATAATTAGTCCAGCTGTTTTGGAGAATAGCCGGAACAAACAGGCAGAATGAAAAACAATCGTTCCATCGTACATTTATTAAAAAACTTTTTTTGTATTACACGCAGACACTTTTATTTTATTTATTTATAGTACAAAGGATTGAAAGAAGAGCGCTGTAAGATTTTTCATGAACGATACCACACACAAAATTAAATCAATGTGAAAAATGAGATGTATAGATACGAATCTAACTGGTTTTATCAGCGAAGTAATAAACCTTTGGGGAGGATATAGTGGCTCAGTGGTGTGCCATAGGAGAGGCCTATGTCCAGCAGTGGACTAAGATAGGCTGATGATAATGAAGGATATAGCCTTACAGAATCAAACCAGCACGAGTCAAAGCGAGTGTTGTAGGTACCTACTGTCAGAGCTATGGATCTAAAGATTGGCTTAAAGTACAAAGCATTCTCAGTGGGAGTGCATTGGCCTACTCTCGCGGATAAATAGCGGGTTAATTGAATAAAGACCGACTTTAATTATGTGAAAGTGCACCTCTGTCTAGGCCACTGGTTCTTAACCTTTTTATTTTAAGAGAATGTTTGACTTGCAAATATTCATTAAAATATATTTCGTAATTTATTTATTTATTAACAATTTATGTACACACACAATACAAAAAAAAGTAAGAAACAAGAAAAAAGAGAAATATGAAGTACAAAGTTAGTTAGTTTATTAGCTACACACAATTTTATACATTCTGTTACTCATGATACCCTACGTTTAGAAGTTTTTACTCTCTACTATTCTTTTCTTTTGATTCATCATCCCAAGCGAAATGGTAATATTTATTCAATTTTCCAAACTGCTGTGCCCCAAGCAACTTGCTCTATTTCGTAAAATGTTTACTAAATATTAGATTTAAATAGTAGTTATTTTGCTTTTGCGAGTATGGGGCTATTATGTTCCGTAAACAATTTAATCAAAATGTTGCGGGCCGCTGCTTTTGCTGTTCAGTACCACAATTAATCCGCGGACCACAGGTTTAGAGCCACTGGCCTAGACTAATCCTAAAGTGATAATTGGTGTTGTGGTTATTGCATGTGAGCGTGTAAATGGAATTGAATATAAACATGAGTTCGCGGTCATTGTTTATTCATATTATTTATCACTATAATGTACTCTATCTATAATTCACTACGTAAATGAATTGCTGTCTAAACTCAAAATTACAACACTAAATCCTGCTGTCAGACAAAATTATAGAATAAAGTTATTTCAAAATAAGTAATGAAAACACATTTTTTTATATCATAACATTATTAATTGATTTGTCCATATTTTTTAAAATACATATATGCGTCTATAATCGGGAAATGCCTGACTAGTTTCGGATCGGCACTCAACCGCGTCACCGTTTCATAAATAGGGGCTCCGTTTAAATCCGAAACTAGTACCGTAGTCACCGGATATAGACGTGAGTAAAACAGACATGTAAAGAAAATAATTTTTTAATTACTTTAATTAGGTACATAAATGAGCGTCTCCGAAGAATATCTAAAAGGACGTGTTGATGTGAGAAGATTATTTTTTTACACATTTCAAGAATTTATAGAAAGATATTTCAGATAATATATTTAAATAAATTGAAGAATATACCAAGACGAAACATGAAATACATAACAAACTACAATAAAAACAACACAATAACACAAAACACTAGCAATATCTACCTTCATGTCAATGGAAAATATAAAGAAACAGCGTTCGAAACCATACATGCGAAAATAACCCACTAGATAGGTAGTGATAACCCAATAGATGAACAGTGAACGGGCGCGGGCGCTCCAAAAAGTTAGACTTCTATTTTCTCCATTAACCTGAAACTGTTACTAGCTCAAACATTTCTAACTCGGTCGGATAGCTGACAAAAGTTATGTGTTATGACTAGAATATGGCAAGTCTGGCTGTGGTTAGTGAGTTTGATGACCCGATTGGAGCTGGTTAAGCGATTGGACTGCTGCGCTAAGAGTTCGATTCCTGCACGGACAAAAATTTGTGTGATCCGCAGATGTTTGTCTCGTGTCTGGGTGTTTATGTATGTGGTATTTCATGTTTGTGAAACGCACTCACGATACAGGAAACATGCCGAGTATGGGTTGACATAAAAAAAATGCGTTTGATATGCTTGATAGAACCTCCTTCATTTCATCATGTTCCAAGTCTTTTCCCAACTCTGTTTGGGTCGGCTTCCAGTCCATTCAGATGCAGCTGACTACTGGTATTCTGCATGAAACAACTGCCTATTTGACCTTCACGGGTTAGATTTATAGGAGAGGCCTTTGTCCAGCAGTGGACTGAGATAGGATGATGATGAACCCAGATTTAGGTTCACCGGTTTAGGGGTTATATTGTTGCTGCCGATGTTGCTAGTACTACAATATTTAAAAATAATCCCGGAAGACATATCAACAGTCACTATTTTTTAAGATGGTAAAAACAACGCGATGATTCTCCTCGCGGTCCATCAAAAGAGGTAAATTAGTTATAGCAATACCATACTTCATGTTACGTATAATTATGCATGTTACCGTAAAAGCACGGTCGGTAGTAAATCCAAAAATTTACCGGTAAAACCTAAGACTTACCAACTCTTTTTGGTAAAACTCCTAAATGGGCAGTGTCCAAAATGAGCAACTAGTTTTGACGTTTTGTAAGTGCTCTTTTGTAGCCTATATGAAATAAAAACATTATGACTATGACTAATGATCTGCGGTCACCATTATTTCGGACTAACCAGCATTCACCATAACCGAGTAATACAACAGACCTTTAAAATACAAACTATCATCCCCTATTTAGCATCAAAGAAATATAAGGCTTACATAAATAAGGATATGAGTATCAAAAAGGGACGTGAAATCGCACAGTAATGGCGGATTAATCTCGTTTATGTAACGTGTCCTATAGTGGATAAATAATAGCAGTAGGGTTGGCACGCTGCCAAGTAGTTTCATTGTTATGTTTTTACCAAATACATAGAGATGTGTACAGATGAGACACCCCGTTCATTCATGTTGTGTCTGGACAATGAATGCGACATTGAACGAGTTTATACGAGTAGAGGCGACCGCAAAACCGCGTAACATGTTTTGTAGATACTCGGCATCAGAAGGATGTGTACTAGCTTCTACTAAGAATTTCCTTTACGTTGTTAATTTTCCTACTTTCCTAAGAAAAAAGGAGCCCATCTCTTTTCTCCGAGTTCAAGTTCATAACATCTTTTTTCAACATGGGTTTAGCGATTTAACGTTGAAAACAGACACATAAATACAGTGCACATAGATCCAAGATGTTGTGCATATAATAAATAACTATGTAATGTCATGTTATGTAAAACATACATAGATATGAACCTATTCCTAACCATTGTTGCTATGTACTTGGTCATTATTTTTTTTTTTTATTAAAAAACATTAAGGAATAAGTAATAGATCAAAATCAGTAGTTCCACCATATATTTTAATACTGGCCGTGTATTCCACTCAGCATCCTTGCAACTTTTGTATTTTGCTCCTAAGGCGGTCTTCAGAGGGTTGACACACAAATAATTTTCACCATATTTTTATTAGACGCGAAAACAACAGCTCGTTACTGGTGTGGTATAGGGGAGGACCTAGGAGTGTGAATAGTGGAAGGGCACAGTTTACGGTTCACCTGAGAAAGATCTATGCAGAAAAGCGAAACAATAATATACTAACAGTGCTTAATAATTAAAGTTTATTTATTTTTTATTTATATGGTTTACCAAAAGATGTTACAGAATTAATTTCACAATATAAACAATAGAATCAGATATATATATATATGTATATCTGATTCTATTGTTTACGTTATGTATATATACATATATATATATAAGCTAACTGCACTGCCAATTATAGGTAAACACAACGTGCACTTATACAATTTAAATATACTTACTTATTGTAAATTATGTTAACTAAAAAAACGTTTCGAACACTTATAGACTACTTTCATATTAAATAAGTGAATACGCCTTCAGTGTTCCAGAAATAAATGTCTAAAAATCAATCACCTTTGCACTCTGATTTATGATGCAGCAACCCTATTCGCAGCGAGTTAGCGACTTATCAGTGGGTATCCACGAGACGTTACGCTCCGATGACGTAACGGCCGTTTGTAAGAGAATGAGTGATAAGGGTATCTTTGGAGATAAAGAATAGAGAAATGTTTATGCGTCGAGGGAAGTTTAGCGCGAAAGAACGATCATATTTTGTTTTAATACTGTGATTATAGAAGTATGATCGCTAATTTCGAGTGTAGAGAGAGTATATTAATTATTCGGCATTGTTTGAAATTATGTAGAAGTGGCGCGCCATAAAAGGCCTATTTCCAGCAGTGGACGAAGATAGTCTGATGATGATTATGAATCAGAGCGAATCTCAATTCGATTTCTCTTTACCTCTCGATAATTAATCTCGATTCGGTTTACCAGTTATTTGAGCCCGAGCTTTTTTTTTTTTTAATTTATTTATTTTTATATTATACACATACAATAAAAATAACACAGCATACGAAAAACCACTGAGGTTTGTCTGGAGTGCTGTGCATTCTGCTTAAAACTAAAAGATTATATCTTACAATAATTTACATCTCAATCTATCTAACTAAAATCTACATAACAATCAAAGTATTATTCTATGACTACCCACCTACTTACATAAAACAATTTGTTCGCTACAACTGAATGCACTAAGCGGCCACCGTGCTTGCGAATACCGGTTTCGCATGAGTTATCTATAGGTTGTTTAAAAAATGTGTCTTCCGTTCATGAGTTTAAAAATGTTTGAAAGCTTGTTCTTTTATTGCATTGAAGTGATGGTTACCCACCACCAATCTTTGATGAATAACAGAAATACTCATGCAATATCATTCATATTAAATTAAAGAACTAATGTTAGAAAGAGAAAGGAAATCAATCTAAACCAAACTGGAAATGCAAAAAGCAAAGCGTAAACAAAGGAAATCTCGTTTGAAAAAATAACAAGGCAGCCAAAACTCGTAAAGCTGAGATGAAAACGAGATGCAAAGGGGAACGTAAACAGATCATCTATAACAGAGGCGACGCAGACTGATAGGTAATTGCATCTTGACTCCGTAAAAACGATTGTGTCGGAAATAGCCGACAATTACCGACGGTTGATTGAGCTGTGTTCTATTTTTGAATCTAGATAATGGATTGGTGAATATTGAATGCCGATTGTTCATTGGTTTCGCTTTTTGAAAAACGAGTTCAGGTAGTCTTCCCAAGTAACCATACCATCATCATTATCATCGTCAGCCTATCTCCGTCCACTGTTAGACATAGGCTTCTCCTACGGCATGCTACTGAACTCGAACCTTGGCCATCCGCTTCCAACCGCTGCCAGCAATTTTACGTATATCGTCGCCCCACCTAGAGTGGAGACCACGGCTCGGCCAACGTTGTGTAGGGCGAGGAAATACGCAACCATACCATAAAAGCCTTAGATGTTCGTGGTTAACTGTGCTGTGTTTACTTTTTGATTGGCTATTTTTTATATTACGCGTTACGGTGAATTGTTGCCATGTAACTATAAGCTGATTATGAACAAGAAGTTTCTCGAAGTATTTAGGTTAGGTTATGACTTTATACTTTATTTTCTCTTCTTGACTATTACGTTATTGAATTAAATAAGGTGCACTTATTTCTTGGGTTATTTTATAAGGATCACACAAGTATTGAAACTCTTTAAAAGCAGTCGTCTAAATTAGTTTTAAAGGCTTATGCTAGATCTCATTCCAATGCGATCTTGATACTAAAACAACTTCCCTAGCTAATCGTTGATCTAGGCTCTCTAGATCCAGTCTAAGGATCTGAAATCCCAGTTACAACTAACTTTACAAAGCCTGTCTCGAGGGCATTGAATTAAGCTAGAAAGTTAACATCAAAAATTCATTACTTGTAAAATACATGATTTCACTTAATTACGTTTAGAGGTTTGGGTTACTTTATCGTGATTCTTTAGAACGTACATGGACCCAAAACACATTCGTATAATTTAAATTTTGCTTAAGTTTCAAAAGTTAAGTCTTTCGACCAGCCTTTCACTGACATTTTTATAAAATTGAGCAAATTGGGAGAGCCGAGATTTCTTTAAGAATGACGCATTTTTAATTTATATGATAGGTACCATAAACAATTAAATACCTAGAATAAAATATTGAGTATTACTTTTATTTTGTTCTGTAAAAGTGTGCGCTTCGCAGACATAAAATACAGATGACACGAATCATTTTGCCGTGTGAGACACCTAAAATTTAAGGGTGGTTGACGGTCGTGGTGGACGATGTATGCTGTGATTTAGATCCAACGCAGCAGTCCAATCCAATGAGCTTCTTCAAACGAGTGGTCATATAAGGACCTACATTATACAGTATCTGTAATAATCCACTGAGTATGGGCTTCTAGACAGCGGGTCGACAGCGGTTGACGGACCGGGATGAGGCGGTCACGTCTTTTTATACGAGGAGCATGACAGTAAGGCGCCTACATCTACCGCACTCAATGATATTATAAGGAAAAAGATATAGATAGGTGAACTCTCTCTGAACGTGGCACGTTAAAACTAAAACACCTAAACTCGTCTCATCTCTTTTTACTTCCTATAGTTACGATATGCCGTGTTACTTTCACTGCAGTGTGACATTAAAATATGGGTGTGCTGTTTTTGAAGTTCAAATGATACGGAGGTAACGTATCTGTCATATTATCATCATTGAATGCACTCTTACACTATATTGATATTGTTTTCAAGACGGCTAAAGAGATCTCAACTTATACTAAGTCAAATCCAGCTGTATAGTTTTAATATTTCGTTAATATGAAGCTGAACTTGTTAAACAGGATAAATTCCATGGTACCTATCCCATGGAATAACAATGTAGCATTGTATTGAAGTTTGAACTTTGTTGATTTCTTATATAGAGTAAACAATGGAATGAGACTTGAACGATTTAATACATATTTTACCATTTCCGATACTTATACTTATTTAACATAAGAATTATCAAGTTGCAAGTAAAAAGTAAACAAAACGAACATGCTATAATACGTAACTACGTTACAATCAACTAATACTCAAAATATATTTACGAACCCTTTACCAAAACCCTGAAATAACTTTACTCAAAACCGTTGCAATAAAGCGTGCGAGAAACCTTTTTTATATGGAAACAGCCGTGTCTAAAAATCGCTAGCCTCCATTATCTGGGATTAGGGGCCAACCCACGGAATCTCTTTTGAATGGTATACACGATAAGCGGTAATTTATTAGCTAAGCTCGAGGCGAATATTCTGTGGTTGAAGGGTTCTAAAGGAGCATCTGTGTAATGCTTAAGGCTTTAAGAATGCGAATTTAAATTATTTGGAAGTGTTATTTGAGTTTTTGATTGTGACTGATTGTGTGTGAGACTCGTAGTTAGGTTGGCAGTAATAAGTCTATGGTAAGGACCTGAAATTACTTTCTTATCGGTGTAAAGTAACTATTATGTTGTTGATGACATTTACGGGTTGAAACATGATTCAGAGTGATTATATTTGATGATAAAAACATACTATACTTACCTATACAACATAATTTGTCCATGATATTTTTTATGAAAATGAAAAGTGCATAAATTTAAAATATAAAAAGAAGATAAACGAAGTAAACCAGAGGATTAATTCATGACTTAACCCACATATTTTGAAACATGATTATTCTGTTTACGTTGTGAAAATTTATTATATCGGTTGTATTTTACAGAAAATCGGGAAAAATAACGAGTTTTACCGCTGATCCGATTTTAATAGGGACATTGTTTGTATGAAAAAAATATTATAATAAATAATAACGTACAAAATATGTACGTATACTAATAGATATGCTCGTTATCTGTATTTTTAAATCTTAACAAAAAATATTGTTTTCGTAAGAATGCTGCTTGGCAAATCCCTCAAGATATCTATAATTTTTGTATCTATTTGAATGAGGAGCGCCTCCATGGCCGGCGAGCTGCGTACCACCACCAACAGTCTCTTGAGCGTGTTCTCAGATCGATGGAATTCTCTGCTACGCCACTGGGTAAAAATCCACACCAGTTAATTTTTATGATAATGTTATTTTGTTATAAGTACTAATACTATGGGCTGCTTGTCAGAAATAAAGAATTTGAATTTGAAATTAGGTTAGTAGTACAATAGGTTCACCACACGACAGCGCATAGTCGATAGAAGACAATAAGTTTGCATTTAGACTTCTCACCATCATCGTTATCAGCTTTAAGTTGAACCACTGCTAGGCATAAGCCTCCTGCCTTGAACGCCGCTGTGTCCTGTTCTAAGGCTTATGCATTCAGGTTTCTTCTAGTAGGTACAGCAACAATATCGCCGTCTACCTGACTGGAGTTCTGCCAGAGCTTTTCCTAAATCCTTTGGGTCACTAATCTGTTAGTGCCTTACTCCTGCCATCACCAAATCGTCACTATTTAGTGTACTGATAAGGCCGAACACTAGCCTACACTGTTTAGGACTATCATTACAAAAATCATGTAGATACATACGAGTAGCATTGTTCGTTAAATTTGTGATATAGATAGGGTTACGTAGGTATCCATAAGCTACGTGGGATGTAGATTTGATAATAGGTATTGATCGTAACAATATTGATATAGTCCCATGTCAACGAGCTTACTATTATTGAAACAATACAGTTTGCCGAATTGCGACACTCCTAGGTAAGTGTGTACAAACGGTAATGTACTTAGTGTATGGTTTACAAGAACATTACGCATTGCGTAACATTATTTAACTAGCGAACTCAGTAGCCAAAAGTGTTCCTGCCAGCCCTAAATAAATAAAAAAACTTGGAAGATTTAAAAAAAATCTGATTGAAGTTAACGCCATCTACCGAGTCCAACTGTAGTTTAGAATTAAGTGAAAGTATTAGTGGAAACGCTTAAGCTATTTCGGAGGAGAACAATTATGAACACATGCGTAATAGAATTTTTATTACATGAAACATATTTTACTGTCTAAGTTCCATTATGCCAAAATGAGTCCTTCTTCATGAAACCACTTCACAAAATGACAGCAAATTGCGGGCCCAGAGGACATAATACCACGTTATTTAATAAAGCATGTTGTTTTTGACCGTTACTGTGCATTTTCCCGCCAAACCGCATTATGTGACATGACTGGCCTGATTTCGGCCGGTCGTGCTCTGTTCAGTAAGAGCGAGTACCTCTGTATTACTGGTTACTGGAAGCTATTTATACTACTAATCACAATGTTTTTGTATGAAAACCATACGGAACTTTTGCTTTCTTCAAAATTTTGTTCTGATATCATAATACAATTCTACTTTAGGTATTTGCTGTGTAATATAATAGACTGTTACTTTACTCTATTTACGTGATTCAGAGAACAAAGGTTATTTTTACAAAAAATGCTTTTTCTAAAAAAAATACCGATAGGGATTAGCAATGCGCAAAGTGAGCACTAATTTTAATGCTTCTTTCTTTATATTTTTTTAATTTTTTTAAGTTATGAATATATTTTATAAATATGATCTAATAAAGATTTCACTTCAATAATACGTTTATAATTACGATATTAACGATGATACCCAATGATGTCAGGGCTGTGACCAAATAGCGTTGGATAATTATATAATTGACAATAATTGATATATGTTCCTTATTCGATGGGCAAAATAAAAATGTTCTACATTCCGTCCAAGTAACAAGCATCATTAATAAGAAGCAAACACCAAACTACATTATAATCTATACGAATCAATAAATAATAAGTCACTATTACCCAAAATAGAAAGCCAAGCTACTCGAACAAAACAATGCCGGGCTATACAAACAGACCATACATTTGGTTCATTTCAGCTCTAATTATGTTAACCGAGCGACCGACAATAATAATACGATAATAAAACGATAATTTAAATATGTAATTATGGTGAGCCATTTAAATATATACTGTGTACCACTGCCAATAAGCGTTGTCGCCTGGCTGACTAATTGGCGATCATATTTATACGTAGAGCTTAATTGAGCATCAGAAGAAATGCTACCGGTATCAAGATTTCCTAGCTTTATTAAGGTCTAAATTAATTCATTAGAAAAATAATTTATGGTCAAGAGTTTTACACATAGGTAACTATAGACGATATGGACAGATCTAAATGAAGATGGAGGGAATGGATTTCTATTTAATTAAAATCGAAATTATTTCACAGTTAAGTCTTCTAGAATTACTGTCTCATCAACAGGTCCAAAGAAAGGTTTTTACACGACTATCCAAAAAAAGAAGTGTATTGTTTTTTGACTTTACTTGTAAACTCCGAGCTACAAGTATTACATTTCACCATTTTATTAATGCGATATTATTTCTAATCGTCATGTCCTAATCGCGCCCCTCCCCTTGCCATTAACTATGATGACTGTTCAACATGGTCCCTAGTCTCTCTGAAAGCATATTACACTGTGACTGTCTATGATTAATGCTTAGTATTGATGCCACGTAGGTTATGACACTTCATTTTGTGACTAAATATGACTTTCATGTAAAAACTTTTTGACTAACACGCTAGAGGGATTATTTTGATGACAGTTTGAAAGTTTTGATTTGTTTGTTTGTATCACTGTGTCAGAATTGTTTTAAACAATCTAATATATAAGATATATTATGTATTATTATTGGATAAAGAGTAAAACATATTTAGAACTCAGATAAGCACTCTATGCCCTTGATAATGTAAAATACGGGCATTTAACAGCTGTCAGTGAAATTAGAAGGTACTGCGTATACAATGGGTAAAATTTGAAGCAGATGATTTTCAAATCAGTCAATAAGTAGGGAAACAAAATAAATAACTTCATAAAATAACTTAGAAAAGTCACTTTAGTGGCCTGAGATTGAACCTTATATCAATATTTTATTACACCTGGCGACGATACAATCCAATAATTCCCAAACAATGGAAGCAATAAGAAACAAAACAAAAGAATTCTCTCAGATATTTATGGGATCGGATATAAGATTGGGATTGTGAGGTACGCACACATCATTAATGAATTGCGATAAACGTTATTAGTTTTTGGGTTTGACCTCATTTGGTTTGAGGTCATTTCGTCTTGGTAACCCAATAAGGTTATATATTTTTACTATTATTACTCAATATTTTCGATAGTCGTTCGTCCGATGTCTTGAAACAAACAGAGAGAGGTCTATGCCCAGTAGTGGGTGAAGTTGGGCTGTTTTAGGTGTTTTTTTCGGGATCAGAAGTAACCTACCTTCATCTAAAAGGCCACTCATAGCCACATTGAATTGGATACTATCGAATGGAATGTCCATAAATAGGAATAAACAGACAGTTGTTTTCTCATTTACTAACAGTACATGAATATAAGGCACCGTGCCAGGTGCCGTGTCGTGTCCAGCCTAGAATCGACCACCCCCTTTCTTCCCGTGGGTGTCGTAAAAAGCGACTGAGGGTAAAAACCAAAAGATGGGAAGCAGCGTCTTCTGTAACTTGACCACCAATACTGCGATTCCCAAGGCACTTGCCAAGCGTGGGCTTTATGGCACCCCCCCCTCCTTTCTAAGGGGGAGGCTTTTGTCCAACAGTGGACGTCTTCCGGCTGATGATGATGATAAGGTAGTATAAGGGGTACGACCATACATTCATTTCCTAGGGGCTTACACTGCAAGTAGGAAGCCTACATGAAATACCTAAGTAAGCCCAACGCAGCCTAGGCGGTCAACCTTGCTACCATCTTTGTTGACTGGCTCTATATTACAGCATGACCTCTCTTCATACGACAATAAACTCATGTTGACACTAAGAAATATTTCGTAAATATGTTATTTATAGACAAAACCGTTAAACCAGATCCAGATACAAGGTTTTATTAGAATCTTATTCTATACTTCGAGATAGTATCACACAATTTACGGTAACCAAACTGACAAGACTTCGCAAATCCAAATGGTAGAAAAAACAAGGATCTTTTAGCACATTTTCTTCGGGTCTAAGACACTGATTTATAGCTTGATGTCCGTCCCCTTCCTTATAAGTTGTCCCTCTTTTTGCGCTGGCTATACACGGCCAGACAGTAATGTGGCTTTACGGTAATTACCCTTTTTACTCTTAAGCCGAATGGAGCCGTATCATTGATTAGTCTTTGTTGTTTTTGGGTAGGTCGGAAACTTGATTTTTGTACCTACATCTATATATAAAAACTAGCTGCGCTCAGCGCCGTAACCCACTACATTTTCACGGGATGAAATCTTATATGTTAATCCAAGGTGTCTGCTACCTCCATACCAAATTTTAGCAAAATCGATCCAACCGTTTGAGCTTGAAGAGGTAACAAACATACAAACACTCACACAAACACACTCACAAACTTTCGTCTTTATAATACTAGTGTGATGAATCCGTGTTTCCCTTGGTCACGCCATAACTTGACTACGGCTGGACCGAAGTTCAGGGAAGGTTTTAATGGCAGTGAAAATGTTCGCCGGGTCAGCTAGTGTTTACTAATAATTAAAATGAAGGCGTCAAGTAGTTAATTTAGATGTTTTCTAGATTTCATCGATTTCGGAAAAATTAACACATGGTGAAAATTTTCCAGACTTTTGGAAGAGCTAGATCTTAGGCAGTTCGTTGCCATTAAATTTCTCAAGAGTAGGTATAATTTACCACATACATATATGTATTATGTCTTTGAAATAGCCCTACATTAAATATGTGTAGCTGTCTTCCAATAAAGGTTGACTGAAATTTTCATAGCGACACACAGTGACGTTAAAAACATGTCATATTAAGCCAGGGTCGGTAGCAACAAAGGCTGACATATTCTGGAATAGGTCAATGTTGGCTGAACGCAACAAAACTTGGCATGCATTGTCGTCAAGAACACCATTTTTCAACGACCCCGCTTTCCTGGCCTGTTTTCAAGGATATTTGGTTATTTACATCCCTGTTATATGTGTACCGTATAAAGAGTCGTTTATTGCATTAAACGGAGCGTTCGATGCCATTTCTTTTTATGGCATTGTGTTTCCGAATTGAAGCGAAGTAGCGTCTATGGCAAGTTACTCAAGTATTATGGAGTTTTATTGGAGGATACTTTTGCATCGTTCTTAGGGTCTGTGGGGGTCTGGGGGACGGACTAAGATATACCTTATTGTTTTGCGTCACCACAAATTACTTGTAAGTCACGCTCGCCAACTTTTTAACACCACACCACATTTATAACACGAGATTAGAATTGCGATTTGGTTATATAAAAATTCTAGAATATTTTCTTCTTCGTGAAAGTATGCACTGCTTCGTTGGTCTAGTGGTCGCTAAGCGCGACTACTGAGCACGAAGTCCTGGGTTAGAATCCCGGGTCGGGCAAAGTGTTAATGAGTATTACCATTAGGCAATTTTTAGTAGCAGCACGTAGTCTGGATTTGCATCCGGTTGATGGTAATAGGCCTGCCCCTATTACATTAGGACCTATAACATAACTGGCGAAATGTGGGTATACTATAATAGATATACACCTCTGCTTACGACTTCGGGGATTAAAGGTGTGATGATAAGTTTATGTTTTGTGAAAGTACCTAAATGCATTTGATGCACACTGAAAATATATCATAATATGCATGTTTATTTTATCATTAACATCACAAAAATAGATAAATAAGAATCCTAAAAAGTTCGACCCTGCCAGGATTCGAACCTGGAATCTTCTGATCCGTAGTCAGACGCGTTATCCATTGCGCCACAGGGCCTGGTTATATTCTGGAAGAAGTATTAGACCCCTATCTGAGTATATAACTAGACAACGACGATCAAGTTGTTTTTGAAATAAGAACCATTTTCACAGTACACAAAGACTGTATTTTCAATAACCTAATTATTGTCGCTGAGTAGCGATGGACAGTGACAAGTAAAATGAGGCCTTAACCCTGTAGTAGGATAACAAACAAGACTAATAAATACATTTAAAGAAAATCTAAAGTCTATAGGTTAGTGTCTATTTGTTGTAAGTTGAAAAACGTCAAGCTTTCACTGCTAGTAATGGGAAGAATGACAATTAATGACGATGACGATGAAAATGCCACTTGCAATCGATACACTGAAAAAAGATGGGGTCCCTCAATTTGATTCGTATCCGACAACAATACCAAACGTCACACAATAAATCGTGACGGTCCTCACTGTCAAAAGTTCAGACCAACAAATTTGTCATAAGCGCCATTTTTTGACAAAGGTCACCTCCATCCAATGTATCGATAAATTAGGCAGAGTGAGATACTTGAAATATGAGGAACATTATTAAAAAAGTTTTATAGGAGCCCTCTGAACGTAGGACGTTAAAATTGTACATTAAACTCATCTTGAGCCAAAAATATGGGGGAAGAGAGGTATTTCATCGAACTTTGTCAAAGTTCGTTTGGGGAGGGAACAGTGTTGTGCCACGGAAATGACAGCGATGACGATTTGATTGTTCCTGTCGTGATTTCGGCTCCTACTATTTAGTAATTAGTATGAGTAGACCTTTTTTTTTTTTTTTTTTCGGTGGGAAAATCATCTTATGACATCCCCCGCTCTTGGGCGGAGCGGGAGATAGTGTCAGACTTTTACTGACTAAAAACCCACTCCTGTTCCTTCGTTGCCTTTCGTACCAGGGCCGAGTCTTCCTTTTGGAATCAGACCCTTGGCCCCAGTAGGCTTCGACCCTGATCGGCCCCTACAGTTGCTGACATCTCCTTGAGGCGCGCGTGAAACAGTACGCGCCGTCGACGACTTGGGATGAGTAGACCTGGGAGTGTCAGTTGGTACATATAAATTAGAAGGATAGGAGTTAGGTATAATATTAATACTTGCTTCTGGGGTATTTAAACTATCCTTATGTGCTAGTAAGAGTACATGAAATTTTAAGAATAGCATTTTTCTACGTTATAATAAAACGCATTGTTACGGGTCTACAAATACGCATTTTAAGTACCTACTTTTAAACAATTAATAGGTTTTCATAAACACGTCCTATTTTTACTTAGGTAGATGGTACTGCGTTTCATTATTACCCCTTAAATAGTATCCCTGAAAAAAGGCTCTAGTTCTCTCTCTCTCTAGATCTAGTTAAACGCAATTTTGTCTATAACATTTTGAGTCGTATGTTACAAGTGACAAAAGCAATAAAACACAATTTACCTCAGCATTTAAATATCACAAAATTGAATTTTGATGAAGTCGGTTAAAAAGAGTTTTATAAGCCCGTTGTAATCGGCGAAAATTGTTTTAAACTCAGCTGTATAACACCGGATATTACGGTGGTAAAATATATTCACAGATAACGCCAGCTTTTGCAATAGAATTTACATTTAACGTGGTCTCTTTTTTTAAATGTAGATAACATCACCTCTTACACGGATACAATTGATCGTAGGTACGGCACGCATTAAACCGCATACTTTCTAGTTATACATAATTCATTAAAATATTAGCCCCATGCAGATATTCAATCTAACTATAAAGGTTTGATTTAATAATAAAGATTCTATGAAGATTACGAATAATGTAATTAGTTTAAAAACCATAGAAAAACGATACCTATAGAAATTATTAAAACATGCGGGTCAAGTTACAAGTATCATAACAAAGGTGGTAAAAATCTAAACGAAATAAATAAAATAAAAAAAATGTACTGTAAAAATAAAGTTGTTTCAACAATATTAAATAATAAATTCAAGTTTGTTTACATTACACAGTACCTTCCCACGTTAATCTACAAAACCACACGTGCTGAAAGACAGGTCGTAGTGAGGCGTTATCTCCGGGCATTGTTTTAAAGCGAGTATTATATCCGGGCCTGACCCGGCTAGAGCTGTGTGATAGCTTACAAATCTAATTCCGGGTATCGCGCGAGGTCACCGCTGCACACGGCGGCTGTCGAGTTACTAGTGATGCAACGTGGCTACGATTAAATGGTTTTTTTAGAATGATGATTATTGTTTAAGAAACCATTTTTACTTTGGCTTCTAATACACAGAAACGGGCTTATTTTTAGAGTCAGATCTACTTCAATAATAATGTCCTCCTGACCGAATTTCGGTCACGGCGGCCTGTCTCAGCTGTGACTAGCCATCTGCGCAGGAGATATTATAGTGCACAAGTATGCGCGCAGACACAGGTGCACTCCCTATTCCCTCACTCTCATACTCCGATGGGACGGTAGACCGACACGACCGGAGAGAGATCAGGCGCAGGACCAACAGCTTAACGTGCCTTCCGAAGCACGGTGGGGTCTCGACATGTGAAAACGGTCACCGATCACAAGACTGACCGCGGCGAGCACGGCTTAACCTCGCAGATCGACTGATCTGCGGGGTAGCCACATAGCTACGAGCCCCAGAACTCTACTTCAATAGATATTTTGTATACCTCTATTATTATGATAGACAAGAGCACTTATAAGTTTTCTTAAAGACGAAAAGTGTTTTCATGGATTTCGTTCTTTATGTAACATTATTAAATAATCCTACTAATAATAAATAAACTATTTTATTTTACATCTATAAATAAGGTAAACCTAATTATGTAAATTATCACGTTTTGAACTTTGCAAGGATTTTAAATGGGAGTTACTAATAAAATTAATTGCTTAGTGTGTCTCTTAAAAAATACTACTTAAGTTATACGAAAATTAATTAAAACTTCAGCTAATCTAGTCAAGCTATAAAATGATGACAATACTACAATTATTTGTCTTTATTTAGATCGCGACTTGGCATAACGCCAAACAATTGTCATGAGTTTAACAAGAACAATGTTAGTAGGCTATTACCACAGATAAGCCACCAGGCCCTGTGGCGCAACGGATAACGCGTCTGACTACGGATCAGAAGATTCCAGGTTCGAATCCTGGCAGGGTCGCTTAATATTTTTTTTAAATTTTGATTTTGTTATTAAAATAATAATGTCGATATTACATATGGTGTCCCATCTCTAGCATGTCACGTCTCCGTGCATTGCAGTTCAAATGCGCTGCACTGAAGCCCCATCTACCGGGATTTGGTACTTTTATTTATTTTGCTATGATATCCCACGGTATACTGAATGGGTTTCATTTCATAAATGTACCATTTAGCTTATTTGCCCTGTGTTCCTTTGCAGTGAGATAAAGTGACGGCTCACTGTTTTTTAATGAAGATAAACTATTTTTAAATAGAAAATTCAGTTTATAGTAGTTCGTATGTAGAGATTTAGCATTATTTTATTTAAAGTTGTTAGAGCCTTTTTAAAATAAAATTAATATACAAATGTTGGTGGTTTATTTTCGATGCAGTTGGTTTTTCTAAAACTATCGAATCGGATCCTGTGTCAGACCTGTGTCTGTCGTCAGACTTATGGGCTTTTGACTTTCCATGACAACTTGGAAATATTAACGAATCACGGGCAACAGTTCAGGCTAATCCGAGGCACGGGTTATATTATATCGTATATGTTACTGAACTCCTCCTACACGGCCGAACCGATTTTGATTTATAATAATACCAAGCAGGTAGCGCTGAAACCGTTCTTTTTTCAGTTTTAGGACTATGAGTTTATAAATCTATACTAATATAAAGCTTAAGAGTTTATTTGTTTGCTTGAACGCACTAATCTCAGGAACTACTGGTCTAATTTGAAAAATTCTTTCAGTGTTAGATAGCATATTTATCGAGGAAGGCTATAGGCTATAAAACATTCGAAATCCACCCGGGCGAAGTCGCGGGCGAAAGCTAGTAGATAATAAAACTCTATAAACTATACACCTACACCCTTTTGTTCAGTTCCAAATAGCCCTAACACAAGGCACTTACAAACAGTCAAAACAAAAGGAACAATAAGAACATAATTGTAATATTCCCATTAATTCAGCTCACGCCATACACAGTGCAATGCACAGATGGTTCCGTATTTAATGTCCTTGTAACGAGCGCATGCTCTCTTTAATCCATCAAAGTCGAAGCCAGTGACAACGTCGTATACCCACTTAAAGGGAGCATGGGGAAAGATTTCTGGATCATTATTAACAATGTGTAGTGCATGACATACGACGACGTTATTACCATTTAACGTTAGTAGAACAGTTTGAAGCGTCCTAATCGCGTTGCTTTGCGATTGTGGGTCTTCCACAATAATCTAAAGTTTAATGTTGTTTGTATACTATCTGTACTGTTTATTTTGGTGAGAAAAAAGAAAAAGAAAATAAATCATTATAGCATGTTATTAATTTAAGAAAATATCAAGTTCATAGATCGATTTTAGTATAAAATCAATTTACATTATATACACACACGATTGTTTTTATACTACCTATTATATTATTAAAACTAAAAATATATACAAACAAAAAACATCATTATTATTACATGACTGACAAAGAAAGGAGTGTCATGTTTTCAGGGTTTATGTGTGAGTTTTTTTATTCCACCATAATGTCAGAAAGCTTAAACCGATTTGGATGTATGAGGTGTCGTTAGAATTCTTGGAGCATACCAAGAGAGACTTAAAACATTAAATTTCTATTTATACTACAAAATCTAAAATACTACAAAATCAATATTGTGTAGATTTCGAATATTTTAGCTAAATATGGTGCTACATATGGACGTATATTATATTATTAGCCTGAAGTGTCCCACTGCTAGGCAAAGGCCTCCCGACCACATATTATAATTTAAATATACATGGATGTGAACATTATAATTTAAATCTTGTGTTTTTAACCTAAGTATTTAATTTTTGATTTTAGTCTTATAATATTGTAACATCATCTTTTCAGTCCAACAAGGTATTTGTTACGTCTTGTAGGCACCTCTTAACTAATAAATACTCTACATGCTAAACTTAGGCAGTCGACCCAATTGGGGTAGTGGTTTAATTATCCGCACGAGACACATATTTGTGTGACCCACATCTATTAGTGTTAGGTCTAGGACTCTAGACGTTCTAACAATATTTTATTGCCTACCTTACGTTACGTGATAAAATTATCTTGACTTTAAGCGCCTTGTTTCTATGGC
The DNA here is from genome assembly GCA_905340225.1 of Abrostola tripartita. NCBI lineage: Eukaryota > Metazoa > Arthropoda > Insecta > Lepidoptera > Noctuidae > Abrostola > Abrostola tripartita. The sequence continues at coordinate 7,524,289 of HG996504.1, forward strand.
TATAAGTACATATGGCATATGCAAGGTTAAGCAACCATTACTGCGGTCGTGTTAGAGAATATACATACAGTAAATTGTAAGTATATCAGTGCTTGCGCAGAATCTTATGCACTATAATATTATACTTTTACGACCCGATTCGCGCAGTGGCTAAGTGATTGGACTGCTGCGCTAAGGTTTGCGGGTTCGATTCGCGCACGGGACAAAAATTAGTGCGATCCGCAGATGTTTGTTCCGAGTCTGGGTGTTTGTGTATGTGATATTCCATGTTTGTGAAACGCACCCACGATACAGGAGAAATTCCTAGTGTGGGGCGAGGTTTTAAAAAGAAAAATATCTTCGTTAATAGTCACAGTGGGTATTCGTAGTCGTGCTCAAAATTTTGCAAGGAAGACACGATTTCTACGTATCAAATACAAACAAAACCCTCTAAGAAGCATTCAAAGCGTTTTATTTCCTTAAATTAAACTAGTAATTCAGAGTTACATAAGCGTCGCAAATGACGTCGCTAGGTGAAACGTTGGAAATCCAAGATTGCGTGTGCCTTTGACTGGAGGATGTCGGCATGAATGCGGCGGACCTAACCAGACAGCCACGAGATTAGTCGGGCATGTTCGTTCGTATGTATAGTCGGTAAGGAGTTCGTACTTGATCCAAATTATATCCAAACTATACCTTAATACGTAGGCTTGGTACTGTAACAGTTACATTGCCGATGCTAGATTTTGCCTGGAATTGTAGAAGGGTTTGTCTTTTCCGGAAAGTATTTGGTTCCTTGCAAAACTTTTTTTTAAAGAGAGTCTACGCAGGCAATTTTGACTCTCCTTACTTTTAATTACTCTATAATGTATCTATTTGGGCTAAAACTGTTCCTAGAACAAATAAGTGTTTCACGGGCCTTAATTTTCTTTTAAATTTGGTCTTAATAAGTTTTTTTAATTCAATTTAGATTGACCAAATGCATTGTATTGAACTTTATTACAAAAATACAATAATTAAACGTACTATATGCATTGATATCTAAAACCGTCGTCTAATTTTAATATTTATAAAGCCTTCTGCATCTTGGTTTGATCTCACCAAACAGAAATAAGTACCCTTATCATATTTGGTTATCCACAGATTGAGCTAGCAAATACAAATTGCATGATACTATGTAACAATGTGCCGAACACAAAGCATTCAGTGTAACAATTAAACTACTATTAGTTTGAGCAAACTTGCCCTGGAGTGGTTTCCTAAGTAATGTCACGTAGCGTTTAATGCTAACTATTACGAATTAATGCGTTACTACACTATAATAATGCTTACTATCATTCTAGCCCGTAAGTACCCCATTTAAATCAAGGCCATCTTAGTAATAGCATAGAAAGAAGAAAAAAAAAACCATCACACTTGCTCACCGTGTGTGTGTGATTATAGGGAAAATTATAAAGCAAACAAAAATACGATAGAAGTTTTAGATTCTCTACGAGCTTGCTGATTGGCTAGTTTAGTCCTGTTCTGGGCTTATAGCTTCATGCCGCGCTCAAAGAACAAGTATTAAGTCAACAGACTCTTCACAGGTTTTTGTAAATAATGTAGGCATTCTCAGTTGACCTGAAGTAACTCTAACTCTCTAGACGAAAATGCCCCCTCATTCAAACTTTATAAGATAAAATATGTATTTAATGGATTCCTAATGCTTACACAGTTTAGGGGTCAAATTTGACTTGCAAAGTATTCGTAAAATGTTTTCTTACATAAATTATATTTTTATGACTACTCCACGGAGTCTAGTATCTGTAAGTTTTTCAGGAGCGCTAAAATGTTTCGGTGTGTTTATTTAATGAACCATTTTGTCTGGTTATTATTATAATAAAGTGGGTTGTAAATTCGGTCGTAAATTCTGGGTTTCACGAGGCTGTGTTGTGTACTTATGAGTAGAATGTGGAGGGAAATTAGAGTGGAATTATTGTAGGTACTTTATAAGGTACACATATAAATTGTTAAATGCATCTATGATACAGAAAAAATTGTTGGTGTATGGTGAAAACCAAACTGACAAACCTATGAACTATCTCTCAGCCTATCGCGGTCCACTGCTGAACTTAGGCCTCTCCCAAATTTCGCCACAACACCCGGTCCTCCGCCTTCCGCACCAAGTCCGACCCAGCTACCTTTTTTCAGGTCCTCGGTTAATCAGGCTGGACCAACCTACGAACGCTGGGCTTAAATTTTAATATCATGTGCAATTATACATTTTAATCAAAAGCATTAACTTTGGCTTAGAGAGCGTACACATATTTTATTAAACTGTCGAACATCTTGTTTAATATTTTCCATAATCCAATCTAATCCTTTTCTAGTGCATTTCATTTTAGACGAAGAATTAAACTATATCAACAGAGCGTCGCTTGCGAGCGCTAAAACAATAAGAAGCTTGCGAAGTAAAAGCTTAATCTCAACACTAGAGAAAATTATTTTCAAGACTTTAAGTAACACGTAGATATAGCAGCTTTCTTGAGCTTAAAACTACGAGTAGGATAAAGGTGACAAGATTTATTCAGCATTATTATAATTGTGTTAAAACTCAAGGTGACTAAAATTTACAGTCAGAAATCATACGTATTTTTAAATCATCGCCCCTCGTTTTAAATTTCTCCTCTATCATAAATGCGTTTCATAAACATGAAATTTTACATACACAAACACCCAGATTTGGGACAAATCTGCGGTTCACACATTTTTTTGTTTTGTGCGGGAATGCATCGAGAATTCTAATTCTTATTTTTAACCTGTAATAAGAATAATTTATTATTCGATGATGACAACAGATGCCTCCAAAAGTCCCAACCAACAAAGTAGAAAATTCCGACAGCAATTATCATTATCATACGTAGACGTTAAATTACTATACCCAAATCTTGCCCCCGAAAACCCCAGCTTATGGTCGGGTCATTATAAACAAGACGGCATATGTAGCGATGAGGATTACTGTACAATTTGTTGGGGTATCCATTATAACTACCCTTTTCACATTTTGGAAATTTAACAAGTGACTGATATATTTATTCCTTTTAAGCAGGAACATATAAATTAGGTAGGTATCTGTAAATGAGTAGTCTGAAGAGAATTGGTAAGTATAATTTAATCTATGGTGAATCAGATTTATGGCTCTGAGGTTTACGAAGCGAATTCATAATAATATGCAAGAGTCTGAAGTACCATCGCAAGTACATTGATGTATCTTTCAATGTTATACATAAGTGTTATTAGTTATGTTATGACATCACTGGCTTAGTTGGATGACCTAATTTGCGCTGTGGATAGGCAATTGGACTGCAGCGCTAAGGGTTGCGGGTTCGATTCACGCTCGGGACAATTGCAATTGTTTGTCCCGAGTTTTGTGTATGTCATCACGCTATCTCTGACGAATAGTGTGTACTACAAACTCTGTTTGCCTCTTCAAGAATACAGGCGTGATATGCCTATGGTATGCATATCTAAATTCCTTTGTTCTCAGAGGAAAATACCCAGCTAACCGGTTAATCAAGGCCGCCTATATTATGGAGATTTCTCATATTAAATCCCCCTAAGCGATTTGTAACCAGGACAAGTGCGTTCGCAATATGGCCGTGCATTCCAGATCCAGGGGATATTTGAACGGGTATGTGCGTTAATTAAATGGTCCTTTACATGATTTACCAAATGTAGCATTACATTTGGTTATCTATGCATAAAAAAATTGTTTGACGTTTGTTAGTCTTAAACTCGAGAACGGCTGCACCGATTTGGCTTATTTTGGTTTTGAGATCAATGAAGGTTTAGGTGAGAAGGCGGTACGAAGTTAGGATCAGCTACTAGTGGATATTTTAAAATATAGCATACCCGTTATGATTTGAAACTGCAACACTGTTTTACTATAGTAACCTTCGTGAGTATTATTAATATTATTCACTAGGTATATATGGAGCCATACTGGCGGCTGGCGATTCCGCCGCGTCACCTGCTCATGAATAGGGGCACCGTTTGAGTTCGAAACAAGTTGGGCGTTCACGAATATATTTGTGAGTAAAACTAGCATAATATATAGTACATATTATGAAAGAAAAAGAAAAAGTAATAACTAGGTATGTTCCGATAACAATTAACTACTTTAAATTAAGAATAAGTCATGTACCATTCTGTATTGTCAAATGTATATTTTGTATAATTATAGATATATCGTCGTTGATAGTCCAATACCGCGTAACTAACAATATTCAAAACCGCGAATGTAGAAGAAAAGCAAAAATGCGATTTCGAAAATAAACTATTGGGAATAATTATTGATTTTATAAATAATACATTGGATTTGGGGAAAAGAAACGGTCCACTATTCAAGTTGTCCATAATTTTTCCGATCAGTTTTTTAGAAACTTAGTTTTTTCGTCATCATGTAAAATTAGCGAAAGTGTACGGTATTTAACAATGCTAGTTACGCGTAATTAGACTATCAACGACGATATGTCATTACTAAACGTCGAACATAATTATAGGTGCATGTACCTATTTATGTATGTATGCACCTCATACTTTTTATGCTTCAGATAAAAGCTGAACACTCAAGATGCTGAGAAGCGTGAAAATGAATCCAGGTTTTCTTAGTATTTCTTAACGCTACCCGTAAAGTAGTAGGTCTTTTTTTGCTTAATATTTCAATTAACTTATCAACACGTTAAAACAATATTCTAAGTAAGCTCGCATAATAATATTTTTCAAGTCGTTAACATAATTCAGTACACCAAAATATGTTATCCAATATTTTAAACGATGGATTTTATTTTGTTTCGCAAAGTACACTTTATTGTTCTCGTAATTAAGTTGAAATTAATTATGTCTCCTTATTTCTGTGAGAGATACTTCATAATATAATTAAAGGTGAATTTTGCAAGAATTTCGTAAATTTTCACTTCTGTTAAGTTTTAACGGGTTATAGAGGTACAAAATAAGGTAGGTATATGTACCTGTGCATTTGTACATGTGTGTAACTGTGTATATCATGTATTTATTTAAACGTCGCCACTCCCTCGGATTTTCTCCTGTTGTAGGCGCGTTCCACAAACACCCAGACTCGAGACAAACATCTGCGGATAACACAATTTTTGTCCCGCGCGAGAATCGAACCCGCAACCCATAGCGCAGCAGTCCAATCGCTTAGCCACTGCGCCAATAAGGTCATTATTAATACTTAGTTTAACTACTAACAGTTATAAGAGTGAGGCGCAAGGGGTTTGCCAGAATCGTAATGGAAATCTGTGGTAGAGTCTGGAGATCACTTGTATTTGCTAGAGTCAATCCGTGAGGGTAATTTTAATTAGAAAATTTTCCATTAAACGGTCGTTCCGTTATTTACTTTCTTCATTCTTCATTACGAATCTCAGTATTATAAATACAAAATTAATTTCAGTCGGTCTTTTTGTAACCACATCATGACTTAATCCATGAACCGACTTTAATGAAATTAAAGCGATCCCTGGTTAAAGAAATAGGCTACGCCAAACCTGAAAGAGCTTAAAGAACCAGTGTGGGTAAGTTATGTATATCAAACAGATAAGTGCCTACTTAAGTATAAAGACATTCGCGAATCAGCTTTGTCTAAGAAGCCACTCTACCCTGTACTTAAGCAAGTAACAAGTTAAGAAAATAAAACTAGTAAGTTTGGTTTTAAGAGCGAAGCCGCTCTACATTTGTCACTTAAGAGTTTTAAAGCTACCGTGAATATAGCGTAAATCTAGTTTTATTTTAGTCCTTTGGTATTAGCATAATGAAATATGGATTTAATAAACACTCATCAAAATGTAATGTCGCCCAAACTTATATGCTTATAATGGTTTATAATCAAAATTAATTATCGATAACAGCATTTATTTTAACTGGTGTGATTGCTAGTTCCTCACACTAAATGAATAAAATAACGCATTTTCTAAATTGCTCACAAAAAATGTAATTGGGAACACATTCCTTGCCAGTAACTGTATAATTTTTCTCTTTGGTTTAATTAAAAATCCTTTTGAACTCGCAATATAGGACATAAATAATGCAGAAGTATGCTCGCAGTCAACTTTCGTACAAGAGTGGTTTACAAGACTTTTAGCCTTTTTGGAAAGACGTTGTGGCGTATTCTAAAGCCTTATGACACACAACACTTGATCCTTCTGAACCTTTTCTATGGATTTCATAAGAGCTATACAGTATAGGATCTCGTGCATCAAAAATAGGTTTTGCCAGTCAGCACGCTGATAGCGGAAGGCCGAAGATCGAGCTCAGTGGCGTGCCATAGGAGACGCCTATGTGCAGCAGTGTTCAGAAGACTGAAATAGGCTGATGATGATGGAGCTGATAGTATGGTTGACTGTCAAACAAGTATAGTTACTCGAGGCCCTATTAAATCATTGCAGATTCTTGCCTTGTCTTCGGAGTGGTGGTTATAGTATCATTCTAGCTCAACTGCATCAACAACACAACAATTCTGAATGCCTATCTTTTCTCACCTACAGTACAAATGACCATAATTCCTTCCCATTTTACAGTCCTTGACATTACAATTTCTACCAAAAATGCATTACAACTTCGAGAATACGTTTGAAAAATAAAATGCAACAATGCCATCTGATCAACATCCCATACATTATTTACAAAGGCTGCATGACAGGAACTTGTTCCCGAAAGCCGCATGAAGTGGTTCGCGGCGAATAAAGATTTCATGCTCCGAAGTGCAGTCCAAGTAAGCCCCGAGAATTCTGAACAAAACTTTGGCGTGTGTTTATTGTTAGCGAGTATTTCTGAACAGTATCAAGCAAGAAAAGTAAATGTGAAGTTTTCAAAAACGTAGGTCAGCTGACAGTATTTGTACTGAGAAAACTGTCGAACGTCACGTTTTTTGCATAGGTATTACATATTAATCATTCATTCAAATAGATTATCGGGTTTACTCAAGAGGGCTTTGTGCTCGTTGCTATTGAAATAACAAACGTTTTTGATAGCAAATAACGCATTAAAGTGCAACAACTCTACGACCGTTTTTATTTGCATAATGCTACACTAACTGAAAATAGCAGGTCCTATTTGTTGACCCACTACAGCAAAGCAACATTAATACATATTAGCAGGTCACGTAATATCAAGCCTAGTTCTCCTATCCATCGGTTATCCATCCATGAATCAGCTGCGGAACAACTAGGTCGATTCGAATCGGGCCGAGCAACGAGTATCGCAATGATTGAATTTCAGTATTAATAAACTTCGATACAACTATTAAGATAGCGGTATCGATACGTACGCGGAATGGGAATCGATTTTAATCGAGAAACGTTCCCGATAGAATTTTAAATGTTCAGGGAAATGTGGTTTCGTGCGGTGAATTTTGTAGTTTGTTTTATTGAGGCAATCACATGTGTTGCAATTTTAATCACATGTCCGTTGCGATGAGGGACTTCTTTTTTATCGCAAAATTGATTCGGTAGGTATAATGTTTACTTTTAATACAGCAAATCTTGTCTGTATCGTAATCCTTCACTCAATACAATTTATTTCCATAAGAAAGTAATTTTTTGAAAATGTTCAATTTAAAACGTCAAATCTGCGTAATAATTATACAAATGCATTGTCAATGCAAGGTTTTCATATACCTACGATCTATGTACATACATAACCACCTAAATACATAAGTTTAAGTATGTGGCACTTGACATTACGTAAATATTTAAATATTCATCGCGTTTCCATCTGATGACCAGTAATTTAAAAATTCAAGATAAATACAGTATTTCTTATATATAATTTTCAAATTGTTGATGACCCACAACTTGTTTTGTGTCTAAATTATGAAAGACAAACAGCAAACATATCAAAATTATTGTTCCCAAGAAAGATCCCGAAACTACACAACGGTCCACGCTTGATCAAAGTTTGTGCCATAAAATTAGTGGAGGGCTCAATTTGACGTAACAGCGCTTCCATTTTGTTTGTAGACTTTAGGAGTTTGAGGGACAAAGTATCATTGAGCAATTACCTCCTTACCTCCCTGGATTGACTCAGGGAAAATGGTGACTTGGCTTCTAATTCTTGGCTACTCATGTAATCAAACAATTCACAGGTGGTTTTAGTCACTACCCGACCACAAATAAAATGATAAATGTATGGGGATGACATAATGTCGTTTGACAACCTAATTGGCTTAGTGACTAAGCGATTGGACTGCTGCACTAAGAGTTGCGGGTTCAATCCCCGCACAAGACAAACAATTGTGCGATACGCAGATGTTTATCCGGGTCTGGTTGTTCGTGTACATACAGGAGAAGTTCCTAGTGTCGGGCGACGTATTTTCTTTTAAATGTTTCGACTAGGTAAGTGATATGGCAATCTCTTATATTTTTCATTTTATTCTATTTATATTCATGCATTTTGTTACTTGTTCAAGGCCCCGAAACTAGAAAGGTACTTTTGTGACTTTTTTAATTATTTCTATAAGTAAGTGTAGTTTCTTTGATCATGAAAACCGCCTGTTCTACTTCAAATATTTAATAACGATTATACTGCGATCACCACTGCCCATTATTAAGATTTTCGTATTAGATTAAACGTTTATAGATTTATCTTCTGCGAAATATAATTATGTTTGATTATTATTAATTGTTCTTCTATCATTTTTCTTATTTTAATCATAATGTAATATTTATCAAAGAACGCTGACGTCACAAGCAATATTATGAGAAAATTACGTTTGCCATATTAATAATACAATAGCTGCCAAATTGATATTATCATCAATTAAAACTTACTTTGTCAATTAAGAGAAAATTTGATATTTCAATCAAGATGATGTAGGTATATTAATTTTAATTAATTTCAGTGATACACGGGCAGGGAACAATCGGATTTATTTTATTGCTGGTAAGTAATTAATTAAGGTCACTGTGGCTGTGAGATTGATCCCAGAATATAATTATATAGAATTAAGAAATAAAATAGTGTGATTTCGGTCAATCTGAATACTATAGTTAAATTTTTGTGTCGTTAATACTATTGATGGTATCACACATCACATATCAGCCTATTGCAGTCCACTGCTGGACGTAGCCTCCCTCCCAAAGTATGTACGCCACAAGGCACGGTCCCCCGCTTTTGTCATCCGGTCACTACCAGCTACCCTCCGCAGTCACCGGTCCATCTGGCCATTGATGATATTCTTACAAGTATCTTTACAAAACGTATATACATGATTTTATATGTGTGAGCTAAATGAAATAAATACGATGAGATATTAAGGCCTTTTTCACCGTCTAAAGTAAAGTGTTGAATTGTTACTTCTTGATTAACGCTAATTGGCAAGTAAAAGTTGTGAGTATCTTTAAATCTTAGTTACAGGCCAGTTTATCCCCTGATTAATGCTACTCAAATATTGTGAAATACGTATGAGTGGTTACGGGTGACTTTAAATGGCGGTTAGTCTACTTGACACTTTACTTGTCGATGACGAAACACTCCCTTAGTCTTTAAAACCTTTTAATTCAATGTGAATCGTTAGTGTCAGCAGCTACTACGAACTTAATAGGTGATTCTTTCAAACGTTTTAAAGAGCTGTAAACATTGATGGACCACTTTGAGTCCATTTAGTCGTCAATTTGATTTATAAACACTCGTAATCGTTTCATTTAAAGCCGAAGACACTTACTGACTCCATACTATTTGTGGACGCACGAACTATACATAGAAATAAGTCATGCAGTAGGTAGATTTCCAAGACTAGGCGTCCCAGACGCGTACTCGATGAGCCCGACGATAGTACAACCTTGCTCCAGCAACGGTTGAATCCAGACACTATCAACACACTACACGACCGACGCCGTCGTATACTAAGATCTCGCCGTCGAGGTCCGCCGCGATCGTTACCTGTTAACGTAAATAACCCTCCCGTCCCTAGTACAGCCAGCCCGGGGCCGAGCTCTAGCTTTTAAAACAGTCCCTAAATAATAAATCAGATTCAGCAGTCCCTTGTTGTTTTTGCAAGTTAGTCAGCGATGCACCGAGTCGAGGTTCGAGTCCCGCAGGGGGCGCCTTCGGTAGCATCGCTTAAAGTCTTATTTAGTAGTTAGCCTGGCTGGAGGCTCCAGAAGTCTCGCCGTTATCCGGTTACGCCCAATAAGACCCCCCTCGGGGTCGTCGGCACAAAATTATTCCGAAAAAAAAAAAAAGTAGGTAGATTGGTCGATCAGCAAGATATAAGGCTAATAGGGTGCGTCCGACGTTCAATTTGGTACCTACTGTTGCTCACAATTATTATTTTTAGTCACCACTCTCATGCAGGTCGGGCAGTGTTACTGGGAGTCTCCATTAGGTTATTCTCAGTAGAAGCACGGAGTCTGGATTTTGTGGATATTCCCATTGATGGCAATAGGCTCGACGCTCAGCCCCTATTTCATTGGGACTATAAAATCGGTCGATAGCAATAGACTTGCTTCCTTTTATATGGGAACTCATATCATAGCTGGCAAAATGTGGGTGTACTGTATGTGATTGTGCGCCACTGCCTACTTCTTCGGGAAATACAGGCGTGATGTTATGTTTTAATGCACAATCATACAGTTCATGTATCAGTTGCAGAACTGAAACTGAAAACAACTGAAATCCTAATTAATATTGTAAGTGTCAATGTTTGTGTGTTTGTTACATTATAACGTAAAACTGATGAACAAAATTCTATATTTGTCATTCAGATTATCACATGGCTACTCTATATCAAGGAAAAAAAATATAATTAAATGTTTCACTTTTTTGTCAGGGCAGTCGTGTTTTTTAATTATATTTCTTTATTTGTTTCTTTTTTTATAGCCTATGTTACTCGCGATAGTGTAAAGATTCTAACGACACTCCATACATCAAAATCGGTTCAGGCATTCAGAAGTTATGGTGGAATAAAGAAACTCACATACATACATACATGAACCCTGAACACATTAGACTCCTTTTTTTGGGCAGTCGTATAAAAAACGCGTTCTTTGCGCCAAAAATGCGAGTAAAACCTAGTAAATTAAAAATCACCGTATAATTGATACCGTTTGACTGAAAAAATCTGTGCCGAGTCCGAAAATACCCAAAATGATTAAATTTTTAATAAACAGACTTGACCTACTAACCTTATTTTAGAATAACAAAGGCCTGAGGCTCCATTTTAAGAATCAATTAAAAAGCTATTTGACCTTAATTACTGTCTCAGGTGTCACCAGGTAATTTGGGCGACAGATAACGGATTGCTCAACTTTCGAACGACTGTTGAACGTGAGATCCTGGGCTCGTTTCCAGGACCATGCAGTTTTATTGGGTTTTTCCATTGGAAAATTCTCAGTAGTTGTACAGAGTCTAAATTTAAGCTCTGTTTTTGGCATTAGGTTCGTCTTCTATCACATTGGAACCTGTAACATGGCAAAACGTGGGTGTTGATACTATACACCTCCGCTTACTTTATACAAACAAGTTATGTTTTTTGGAATTGCTTCCTATTTTGCAATACATTTACGTTTACTAGCAGTACATAAAGCCTGCATCCGATACGTTAGAACTAAATTAACTAACAGCCAACATCCCATAATCGACGAACGCAAAGCCCGCAGCCTTGTTTACGGGGTTCATTAGATCCGGTGCATATTAAATTTCCTGCAAAATGTAATTTTTCAGCGCCGCAGTAATGTGGGAGAGCTATCAACCGCACGGATATTGAGGGAAATAAGGATGATTTTTGTTGATAAAATCTGCTTAAAATTATGGGAAACTTGGAGAAACTGCCTTTGCTTTCGCGAATGTTTTAATATAATCTAATTAATGTAAGCTTTATTTTCACGAATTTAGATTGTTATCCCTATATATTCTTAGTCAACATGTTCAGACCAATATCAATGCTAAAACACAATACACTCCGTTTCCATCATGTAAATATGGCGTACATTCGCTATGTTAGACCATAATAGTCTAGAAGGCCGCCAGGATTAGGTGAGAACCGATCCCTTTTCAAGAAGGGCAAGGGCTTATTTTTACTCATGGATTAGAGCCGGCCCGTACTAAATCAGTCATCATCATCAGCCGAAAGCCGTCCACTGTTAAACGGCCTCCCCCTTAGAAAGCCACAATGAACGATAACTTGTTATTTGCATCCACCGGTTGCCCGCAACTCTGACGATATCGTCGGTCCACCTGGTGGGAGGCCTGCCAAAGCGTTGCTGCTAAACCAGTTACTTTAAATTATTCTCTTAGATATCTAAAACCAGATCCTCCCTTGCCAAGGTCAAGCCTTTTGTCACTTGTTTAAAGCCCCAGGACTATCATGCAAGACCTTACAAAACTTGCATTTCTGGGGCCCTAGGTAGGCAGTCACAACCTCACAACTCGTTAGTTGAGAAAAGAACGATTAAGTTTAAAAATCCTCTATCATCTTAACATCTAATAAGACAGAAAGTTTAGCAGTAAACAAGGAAACTTGAATACGCAAACGTGTATTTCAAACACCATTTACAAACAGGGACGTGGTAACAATGTGTGAGAAGTAAACTTTGAATCTGAGACTAGAACATCTAACAATGCGGTGAATCGAACTTAGGAATAGAAAGTTTGCGAAATAGGTACAGTTGTAGGTTAAAAAGCAGTACTAAAAAATTAACGTAATTAGAATAAGCTTTTGTTTAAATTCAGTGGGTATAAAAAATATATTTCTTCTTCATTCTTATATATCTATCTATATATATATATAATTTTCTTTATTCTTCAATGCCTTGTACATACAATGCACACTTGAACTTGTGTTGGACAAAGGCCTCTTCACTTCTCCACTCATACCATTTCAAAGCCTTATTTTACTCTAGATTTTATATCTTAAGTGCGATTACGATTAATTTCATCCAATGCAACAATCAATCAAATCTTTCAGACTTCTTGACAACCAATCATTTAGCAGCTACGCCAACCGGTGTTTTGTGCATTGTATCAACAAACAGCGACCCAATCGGCGCTCAAATATTTATAGGCCAATCAAATATTTGTTCCTACACTAAATATTTACGCATTTGCTATTGATGTTCGAACTGTGTGTAGTGCGTAGTGTTAATAAAATTGCAACAAAATTGGATTAGACCGTTTTGCTGAGTAGAGGGGTTAAATTCGAATATACAATCTAATATATTATAACTGTTTAAGTAAGTATATTGTTGTTGCGCAGAAATCGAGATGCTAGTGTACTAATGTGAGTAACCAGATATATGTATAAAGAACCAACTGGATAGAAGGAGGTTTTGTACTATTTACTATAATATTGTTACTTATACTTAATAAAAAAAAAAGAATCTGGTTAAAGGCACATTAAGTATATGGGAGCAATTTCCGTTATTAAAATATATTTTTTACATCAAGTCTGGAACAAAGCAAAAGATAAAAAAACCGTCTGCTACGGTTCCTGCTCACCCATCTACTTAATTCAACACACGACGCACAAAAGATTAATCCTTATTATTGTCATCAGTATTCTGCGACGGCATTATAACCCGGCCAAATAAAACGTTATCTTTCATAATGACAGCCCCACAGCGAAGCGGTCTTCTAAACTCGGTTGTGTTATCTACAAATTGCCGGCAGAAGGGTGCAGTCGGATTATCAGGGCTTTGTTGGTCGTTTATCTTGGATGTGGCTTGCACTGGATTATGATGGCCATGATACATGGGGCTCAAAGATGCTGGATTTCATTCAAGTACAAATAACATTCTGTATTCTCTTAAAAGAGGTATATAAACGTGAGGAACATTTTGCTAAATGGTTTTAGTATGAAGAGGCCATTTTTAACTTAATGCTTCTGAAAAATATGTAAAAAATGAAAACTAAAGAATGTTCGAATTTAGAATAGGATTACGTACCTTACTCGTGGTAGATGCATTTTACGTTTATGAGACTAAGTTGCTTGGTTGTAGTAATAATATGACGTTACAACCTATACATTACGCTTTACCATAGACTACTAAACTAATTCTCTCTACCACTGCACTTTGCTTGTAACTCATACGCAATGTTTCTGTGTCAACAAAACTATTTAAATTATACGTGGAACAAACAAAATGGTCGACAAAAGTTTAACCTACACGCAAAAGTTGAGCAGGGTATGCCATGCCATTTTTATTTTATAAATTCAGGAAAGCTCGAACCTTGGGACTGTAACTAAATATTTATTTAAAATATGATGTAATATCCAAGCGGTGTTGTAGTCAATGTAACTATTTTAGTCCATCATCTTCACTAATATTGTTAAAGTTACAGGCAGGACCTTTAAATTCTTAAACATTTTTTCTTTTATTTAATTACAGCCGACTTATTAACAGTTATTATAACCACAGCTATAACTATCTGTAAAAACAAATTTATTATTGGATGACAATTTCTTGGTCAAGAAACCATCAGACCGCGAATTGCACAAGCTGCCAAACTTTTTGTCTTAACAGCCTCCTTACCATGAACTCTTAAAGCAGGACATTTTCCTTTGTGGAAACGAGACGCCACACTGCACTTCACGTAGCGACGTCTCGCTTTTACAACGGTAAATGTCCTGCTTTAACAATTTATGGTAAGGGTGCAGGACCCACAAAATAGGACTGTAAAATATGTTTTTGCTTTCAACATTTGGATCGATACTTCATAATACCCATTGAATTGTGTGCAACCAAAATCGGATTATCCAGTATTCGCTCGCAATAATGTATGAAAATTCGAGCTTTTGCTGTTACATAAACATATAGAACTGTTGTGGCCACTTATATGATTTATTGAAACACGCTGCGTACAGTCGTATCGATAACACTCGTAAAATTCGACACTATGGAAGAGGATACGACAGTTATTGCATAAACTATATTGAGTAGTGCGGCGTAGTAAAACTACCCTGTAACTATACCACTGCTGGGAAAAAGCTTCTTCTCATCTAATTCGTAATCGATGACCTGATTGACGTTGTAGTTAAGCGATTGGACTTCTGCGCTAGGGGTTGCGGGTTCGATTCCTGTACGAGACAACAATTTGTGTGATTCGCAGATGTTTGTCCCGAGTCCGGGTTTCTGATATTTCATGTTTGTGAAACGCACCCACGATACAGGAGATATTACTAGTGTGGGGCAAAGTTAAAAAAAATGTAAATCAGCTTAGACTTATAAATAGAAAGTAACGTTGTCTGTCTATTTTTGCCCGTATCAAAACTAAACGATAGGAATAGTAGTATAGACAAGTGGAAAGTTTTCGAAGCGAATCAAGACACGGGCAAAACCTATACATTTCGTTGGAATCATAAACATAATATGTATCCATAAGCTTCTCAAGATTGGTTGATTGGTAAGATCCGGTGCGCTGGTCGGTAAAATGTCCCGTAAAGCTGGGCCCTAATAAAATTACCGCAGACATCTCTCAGTTTGCCAATTTGTTACGATATTGGTCTTATTTGGGTCTCCTTCACGAAAATAGTAATAGTTGTAACGTGTTTCATACTTATAGGCATACAGGCGCCTTGGATTGACCTGGATATTATTATGTGTCGCGTTCTAAGGGGGAGGTCTTTTTTCAACGGTGGACGTCTTCCGGCTGATAATGATGATGATGATGAACACTATGAACAGGCCTATTTGTCTGGTGGCTTATACGGCTGCGGATCATGGAGTATTGGGTTCTTTTCCGAGCAAAACAACACTTAATTTTTTTTAGGAGTCTAAAACCCTTTTCAAAGTTATGGGTTAAAAAATGATTTTTTTATTTCTTATCTAACTTTTTATGCAATATATGTACATAGACTGAACCAACTATATCCATTTGATATTTAATTTTTCATACTTAAAATGCCTGAGACAGATAGGCGTCAGAGTTATATCTATCAAAAAAAAATTCTTCGCAGTAAATTGAACCTCGCCTGCTCGCAGTTTAATTTACAATAGATTGAAACATATATAGCTTTAGTTCTAACACTGATATCTACTTTGTTTTTTAACGATAATGTTTTTATTCAGCTGTTTTAGTGTACATTTTAGATTGGAACGTTGTAGTTTATAATAAAAACAATAATATTGGCAAATATTTTAATACACTAAAATATTTTGCCGATAGGCGCAGAACCTATAATTATGGAATATCCTGATGTATAGATAGATCCAAGTTAAGCAAATGAATATTTTTAAGAATCAGTGATCTCTTTCTACCCCCCTGATAAAGGCGCATATTAATTTCTTACAAAGTACACGAGAGCACAGAGGTTCCGCTAAATATGTACGTATTCAACGTTTTCCTCAGACATTCTCCGTAAGATTTATGTCCCAAATGGCTACGACACTATTAAATGTTGGTGGTAAAGTTATAGCCGTAGGAAAAGCGCTGCTTATATTAATATTCGGATGTATATATTATCATGCACATTCTAAAAGCATAGTGTGTATGAAGATCATTGCGATTTTACTCGGGGTCATTTGATGGGGTGATTAGAGGTGTGCCAATTATTCCTAGACTAAGCTTATTATGAAAGGGCGGTTCCATTAGCCATTTGAGCTTTTTATTGGGCAGTCGAAAGTCCCGAATGAGAGGGGTAAGTTATGCTTAGAGATCAAAACGTTCATTATTTGCATTTTATACAAAAGCAACCTGCACCTGACTGTTAAGAATTTATCGACAATTTTGGGCCCTAGCATGAGTCCTTGCGTCACACTACCTAGTTTACCTGCATCAAAGGCGACGGACGTGTTCCGTCAAATGTTACCAAGGCGTGCATGTTATAGTAAAAGGCTATATCAAGCGAGAGAATAGATGGTCGGCGCCCAATTCTGTTCAATGCGTCATACAGGCACCTGTTAACGGTATCAAATGCTTTGTTTAAAGCTTACAAAAAAGGGGTTTAAAGCACATGGTGTTTACGCCTCGAACTACTTTCTTTAGAAAGTATTACTAGTGTTTAAGTTATATTTGATTGATGTCTTAACATTTTAGATTGTCAGTTTCTAGAATTACAATACAGCGATTTCTTACACTTGTCATACCTAATCATAAAACAAGTTTTGTAGGATAGTTGTTTTGTATTAAAGCATCTCAATAATAATTCTAACTATAAGTAAATATTTGTGTTAACAGAACTCCATAAAAAGTTAATAAAACCTAAGTTTAGCAATAAATATAAAATCAAGTTTTCGTAAACAGTACTAAAAGAGTCACCTTCAAATTGAATGGCGTAGAAAAGGATAAAAAGTTTTGAAGATGGGATTAAAAATAAACTAGTTATTACAACAGTGAGCTTTTTCAAGGATCCAAGGCCCTCCTCACCTAGGAATTCCTTCAACTTCTCGAGTTAATTTAACAAACATGAAAAGTCACTTCCGTACAATACACCCAGATTCCAACCAAATACTTGCAATACCAATTTAATATCCTTAGTAATCCTCTGTAATATAACTTCATGCTTCGTCAGTTGATTTATAGGTCCCAATGTAATAGGGGGCAAGTCTATTGTCATCAAATGGTCACAAATCCAAAATCCGTCTTGTTACTGATAATCACCTACTGGGAAAACCTAATAACACTTTGCGCGATCCGGGTCTCGAACCCAGGATCTCATGCTCAGCAGTCGGTGCTTAGATAATAACACAACGAGGCCGTCAAACAACTGAATTTAAACAATAAAAAGCCGTTTATTTATAATTCACAATATTTGTAACTTTATTAAGACCTTTGAACGTAATTCTCTGCCCCAACCAATTCGACCGCAGACAAATCTGTGTACTTCAGTCCTAGAATTCAGTGTCGAGGTTGGTACTAAAAGTGTCACTTCAAACAACGTTGTTTATTATACAAGCTTATTTCCTGACACTTGCTGCGAATTATTACGATTTAGTTCTGACATTGTACAAGTTGAAAACAGAAAAGCAACAATCCTATATATTTGTGCTTATAATTTAATGAACTATTGACTGCATATAAAAAGAATTGCTTTTGAAATCGTTGAAGTTAATTTTTATAAGCTTTTTATTACCTAATTATTTGATAAGGTTTTATGGAATTAGCACATTTTTGTAGTAAGATAAGAAAACAAATAATTAGAGTTTGATGCAGGCTTTGGATAAGAACGTCGACTTTATACTTTAACTACAAACTTTTGAATAAAACAGTTTGATACCAAAGCTGAAAATTTTAATAACCTTAGTCGAACTATATAGGTAATATAAGTACACGATAGGGTACACGATCAATCATGCGTCTCTCAATTAAATTTCCTCTCAATCATAACGCTATTTAGTAGGTTAGCGAGCGATTAGCATTGTTATCCAATTTGGCAATACTGTCAACTTGAAACTGGGGCATCAGATGAAGGTAGGTATCTAAATATAATTATCGAAACGCATATAAACTAATCGCTTCAAATAATATAAGTGTTTTGTTAGATATTGTTCTATAGTTCTACTTGTGAGTTGCCTAATTATATCTTTTGATACAGTATTATAAATGCGGTAGTTGTAGAATCATGAAAACCTTTGCAATACCGTATTTGTTACTCTGGTGTGTCTGGCAACCTCTAGTGTCGACTCAAAGGTGTCAACGAAACTCAAGCGCCGGGTGTTTTTTTTCTCTTAGCATAGGTTAATAATAAAATAGTTTTATTTTTCTTTATTGCTGCCGCCGCAATCTTCTATACCGAGCAAACCTTTTAAAACGAACCTTCTGCCTCCCAACTATTGTGTGACGTCACTCCATAACAAATTCTGTTCATAGTTCAGTGTTGATACTCCACAAAGCGCGGCAGTTGCGAGGCATTAGTGCCCACTTACTCTCCGAACAAACAGCTAAATGTTCAATGTTTACTTTTATTCCCTTTCAACGATGTTTATAGGGCGTCACAAATCCTTCTGGACTGGAATGGGTTGCGTCATATGCACTAACCAAATACAAGTAGGAAGATCAAAAAGATTGAATTATGTAGTCGTAGTGGCCTACTGGTTGACAGTTCAAACCCAGGCAGGTCTCAATGTGACTGTTTCAATGTCATACATACTTTCTTAGATACTCTAAGAAACCATTGATTAACGGTGATGGAAAACATCGTGAGGAAACCTGGATGTAGTAATCTGAAACTCGCAGTTATCTAGCGTGGTCATCAATGCACATCTGTTTTTTTCAAGCGTGTCGGTTGATTGCATTTCCTTTTACGGTTCAGAGTATTGCTATAGTTTTCTAGAAGGGTAAGTGTGACCAATAAATAGTGAACGTGGGCTAAATGCACATATACTTTTTATACAGCTCAAGCAAAAATAGCCAGAAAAACATAGTCGCAAGCAAGCAGAAACTTAGTTGCTAAAAATTCTAAGGTGAACAGTGTGTTAAGTGTCACTTCGTTTTATGCTGGCAATTAAAAATGTTCGGAGTCGCCACTAATCGAACACGCCACTGGCATGCGCGGCTTTCTACGTATTTCTAATTATTTTTCCAACAATATCTCAAAGGAGCTCCGCAGCGCAAGGTGCATTACGTCCATAAATTAAAAAGTTAAGTGGCACATAAAGAGGCAAAGGAAATGGCCGTTAAATCATTTTACAGCCAAACTTGTGCTATTAATACCAAGGAGGTGTAACTAGAATGTTTGCTTAACCTTAGCAATGTGTTCTACAAACATTGTAAGGACAATGTTTTTGAGTTTAATGTGTTTTGTTTAATGACCTGTGTTTAGTTGTAATTGGGTAAATAACGGCTAATTAGTAAGTTTATGATTACAATGTAGCATGAACCCTTAACATGTTAACGGCAGGTATAAGTTTTTATGAGCTTTTGAAACTCTTATATGATTTTCGTGAAAGATTACACTTCTGCTTACCTCTTCACGGCTTACAGGCATCATGTTGGTATTAAAAATCTACCTTTTTTTTTTAAATAGCCTGTTCAGTGTCCCACGGCACAAAGGCTATTTAAAAAAAAGGCCATAGTCCTCCCCATTATTCCTCCACAAACCCTGTCCATCCATTTCGTGCCATGAACAATTCTACCAATAACATACATTATTATTCACACATACATTTATAAATGCATTCGACAATTTACGAGTTTCATGTTAAATTGTGCATGGACGAGCAAGCGAATTGTCAGTTGGACACGAACTAATATCATCAGTACTAATTACAATATGGAAATCATAACCATCAATGGGAATGACGTGACTACCCAAGTACCCAGTAAGTTTAACGAAATTATCAGTCACTCGATTAAACGAGTCGTATTTATTGTAATGCTTTTATTAATAAAATATAGTACGAGCCCGATAAATTACAAAAAGCTACATTAAGCTAATTGACACTTATCACATAATAATTATCACTTATTTATTTGTGAAATTAGCTAGTTATTTAGCTAACAACTTGTGTAGGTATTTATCACAGCAAGGTATAGATTTCTTATAAACGTATGAACAACTCGCACATTAGCTATTTGTCTGTACCGTCTGGTTCAATTTCCATAAAATACAAACATTTCTAATACCAGATTTATTTTCAGTATTTTAAACAACATTTTGTCTGTATAACCTATTGCTATGATATATGAGAAATTCACATGGAGAATAGATGACTTTTCCTACATTTAAACACAAAAACCGATTGATTGATTTGCAATGAAAAATACTAAAATTGGAGTATGAGTTTCATAAATCGCTTCAAAAATAACCTTACCTGGGTACCGTGGTAGTAAGCTACTGTATTACATCGTAAATGACAGCACCCGACAACCGATGGTGGCATTCCATAATGGTACTTGATGAGAAATGGCACAGATTCGTCAATGACACCTTGTTTCCAAATATCCATTTACTACCATGTTGCTGCAAACTCAACTTTATCTTATGCGTGATAAAGGTCATGTAGAATGCGTAGGTAGCATTGTGGTGAGTAATGACGTCTTCGCAGGCGATTGGCGTGACGTCATTTGAGCTGCGGTCAATTCTAAGAGGGTGAAGAAGTGTTGTAACAGTATCCTTTGGTTATTTGTGTCTGATTTTGTGAATGACTGTTTTTCGTACACCATTCCTGGTATATTTACTCCAGTTCTGACGATAGTTACATTTACTGTTTAAGTTTCTATTAGACTAGTGAAGGAATTCTGGATTACGGATTTTTGATAGCATGTCTGAAGGTTTGATGTTTTTGTTGAAGCTATTTTTAGTATTTTTAGACATCGCTAAAAAAAACTTCAAGGTTAGGCCATTTCATACCAAAGGTCATTTTAAGGTTGAGTAATTTATTAGAATTTTTAATAATATAATAGAGTATTAGATAATGATCTAATTGCAACTCTTATACTAAAAACATCTTGCACTTAATAATTACCTGTCATTAAAAAGTCGGGTATCAAAATCGAATGAAACCGCGATAAAATCCAAAAAAACAGTTTCATTTATAAAATCTAGCATATCGCACTTCACACTATTATTATAGAGGCGAAAGTTTGAGAGTGTGTTTGTATGTTTGTTACCTCTTCACGCTCAAACGGCTAGACCGATTTTGCTTATATTTGGTATGGAGGTAGCTGACACCCTGTATTAACACATAGGCTACTTTTTACCCTGAAACCTAACGAGCAACACTGCGGGCCGCAGCTAGGCTAAGATAAATCAACAAACCAAGTTAACTTGCCATCATTATAATATTTAATGTCTACGAGGTCTCTATACCTCGGTCGTTACCGCGATTCTTAGATTCCTATGCTAATAGGTAACGGAATGAATTCAAAAACCCCTCCTTGAGTTATGTGGACTACTACCTACTCAACGATATTGCACCTTTTGTACCTTTGCGATTCTCGTTTTGATGGCAAGTTTAGGCGTGAAATATTAAAGATCAAGATGGTTTCGTTGAAGTATTTTTGTGTTTAGCAATTCACATTTTAATGATGAAAGATCGACTTCTTCTTCATCTCTGGGGTAAATATAATAAATATATCTCAACTTCAAAGCTGTCATAATGAGTGAAGCGGAGATTGACTGCTTTTTAAATTAAAGACGCATACTCATTACTAGTTTACACAAAGGTAACTGAATTGAATTAGATAGCTCGTTATTGAACCTAGTGGTCGAAATTCAACCGTTATCAGTATACCTAATAATATTTACTGTACTATTCTCCTTCATATAAACGTAAACTTTCCAATCACACACTTTTTCATGCGCGCAATACGTTAGAAAAGGGGTAAAAAGTATCCTATACACTTTATAAACGTACTTACGTTTTCAGATTAGCCATAGCATTTTCGAAATCCTATGACTTTGTGCTACTATGTGATTTTCAGATAGTTAAATAGCAGTTAAGCTAGATCCGAAAAATATTTAGGATGAATGGTTAGATTTTCTCCAGGAACAACTAACATTCTAATTTTAAACGAATTTGATCTGGTAGTTTGATAAGAAAAATATTAGATCAAAATGGAGTTGTCAGAATTTCAAACAAATAAAAATATCATCATGGATTGCAAGAGAAAAGCGAACAAACGAAACCAAGTCTTCAGCGTCAAAGCAATTAATTCAAATCTATGTAGGGTGAAATAACCTATTATGGGCGCGCAAAATTTTATTGGCCCATTAAATATTTCATTAAGATCAGTAAAAGTATTGTTTGTAAAAGGGTCGAGGAAAAATAAGGGTAAATTGCTGTAAAATGTAATTGTGTGTATCAAAGCGTTTTCACAACAATATCTTTGTTCACGGTACCATCGCGAACAATGCGGCAGTACAGCTGCCCCCCTATACAAGTGGCAAAACGCTTGACAAATATAATGGTAAATGTATGGGGATGACATAATGTTTCGACTATGTTATCGATGACATAATTTTATAGCATCCCCATATATTTTTCATTCTACGTTTACGGGGGCAGTTCAGACGCCTCTTTTTTTACTAAATATTCTTAAACGTGCTGTGTGGTTTTCGCTTTCCTCCCGTGGGTGTCGTAAGAGGCGACTAAGGGATATTTCCGGGGGGATTGGGCAGCAGCATTTCCCTCTACTGTACCTACTTCGGTTGCCAACCCGCTTGCGAAGCGTGTTGACTATGGGCAAAACCCCTTATAAAGAGTAGCCAGAGAAAACGGCCCCTGTTCCTGGTCGCCCTACTGTTCCAAATAACTGGTTGTGACTGAGTGGTGACAACAGGAGAGCGGGCCTTGTGGCGTACCCTGGGGAAGCCTACGTCCAGCAGTGGACTGAAATAGGCTGATGTGATTTTGATTATTATTCATTAACGGGCTTAAGTTTTCTCCTACATGATGACTAGGTACTTTAATAATTCAGTGGTGTTTTTATATGTAAGTGTTTTATTCTGTTGGTAAAAACGCTGATGAATGCTAAAAGACCAAAATCACCTGTGATATCTTAATACAAATTAGCAACGATAATAAAAGCGCGTAATATAAAACAAAAGAAATCACAAGTTTGAAACAAAGGAATACATCATAAGTTAATCGTATTTACCATAGTAATTTAAAGCCGGTGACAAGCCGCCATTTGTCTCAGTAAGCCGTGAGTTACCGACGCAATGCAAGCCGCAACGAACACGATGTAAGACGGCTTTCATTTAAAAACTTTCGTGCGTTCGTACTTTTAGGGTTGTATTATCGTATGTGCCATTAGCCTGTATATTTCCTACAGTACAAAAAAAGACTTATAAAGAAAAAAAAAATAAGAATTTTGCATCTTCTCTGTTAAAAGCGTGAGTGTGTCATGAAAGCTGGACATATAATTATGTGTAGAAATTGGATCGTTACCTGTATTTTAGTTAGTTTTCACTATGATTACCATTAAGTATTTAATCTCGCGCAGATCTAGGGCAGAAGGCAGTGTGTTGCCAAGTTCAAGGCAAAAGGGAGACACACCGGTCATGGTGACGCTAACGATTTGGGCCAAATTAATGAAAAATTATAAATCTGATTCTTCTTATCCACAGTCCAAAAATAAACCTACCAATTGTCACTTCCACCGTCAGTGCGCGAGTCACCGGCTATGTAAATTGGGCATACTGTATGCACATATGTAAACAAAAGCCAGCTTATACAAACCGCCCGCGACCGCGCAGATCTGCATTGGAAATTTGTTTTGGTATTGCCATCGCTAATATGTATATTGTAATTATGTGTATTGGTTGCTGAAGTACGTATGTTTATTTTCATGTATGTATGCCTTAAAGGAAACGCACAAACACGTATCCACAATCCTATAAGTCAGATTGTCATGTATATTCCGCCAGTTATGTCCAAATGTAACAAGGAGCGAGTCTATTGCCTTTAACCGGAACAAATCCAGATTCCGCTGCTACTGAGAATTACGTAATGAAAAACTCAATATCTGCGCCCGACCCGGCAATACCCGACAATAATTAAGGAAGCACAATAAAATATCAAAAAAATTGAGTATTCTGCCAATCCGCATCTATAACCAAATTGGTCTAGGCATAAACATTATCTTCTGATTCCTGAAGCAATTTTTACAAAGGTCGAATCCTTTTTAGTTCCAGCCTGCAAAGTATCAATTTCTAGAATTGAATTCCCTGCAATAGTGCCGCGGTAGTCAGTGGAATGGTGTTCAATAACCGTTTTAACGGTAACATTGGAACTATTGGCGATAACTATAACAGTCTCATAGCAGCGTATTGTTATAGGATCATCTTTATAATGACTGGGGCTTGAAACTTTTGTATAGGGTTGACTTGTTTGATATAGTTTTCAAATTAGACGTTTAACACCTCAGTCTGCCCGAGACCATGAATGCTGTAAAGGATTCGAAACGTCGAGACCAAAAAACCAATTAAAACCGCGATAAAATCCGTAAAAATAGTTTTATTTATAGTTTTCTTGTTTATTTTTATCAAGAAAGTTCCTGAATTAACCGATTCAGTGGAATCAGACCCGCAGATCTCTAGGATTATTGATTCTAGCGTCTATATATGTAAGGTACAATTATGGATAATAATGTTGTCAGAAATGACACGAAGACTACAAATAAGAACCGATAACCGCTAAGACAGTCTTATGATAAAAGCTTAATTTATTTTAATTGTTTTAACAAAATATAATGATAGCTCATAATTTCAATCGATAATAGCTATAGTAATAACGGACAACAAAAATATTATGGTCTCAGCTACAGTTTTAGTTTATTACTTAAACTAAGTTTTACTCTTCTTGATTGTGGAAAAACATAATATTTGCATTAAAAGAAAGGCTTTCCTAATTGCATAAAATATGTCGAGACTCGGAACAAGATATTAGTGTAACCCGCAGTATAATAGCCGCAAAGATTTGTCATTTGCGGATTAGTACCACGATATAGGTTTTCTTCGCGATATGCATAGCAAAAAGCAATGCCGTAAGTACGCAAGACTTGTTTCTGACAGTTGGTACCATATGGCACAGAATGGTAGGTCGATTCTCGTAAGTTAAGACATTCTAGTGCAGAGCGATAGTGATGTGATTTCGATAAAAACCAACGATTTTGTTTTGAGTATCGTTGGTTTTTATCGAAAGCACATAAAGAAGCAGCTCAAGAACGTCTTATAATAAGATCACTTACTAGTCAGAGGGTCTGTCTAAGATGTTTAAAAACATCACGCCATGGTAGGCAGAGATGTACATATAATAGGTAGGTACACCCACATTTTGCCAGTTATGTTAAAAGTCCCAATGTAATAGGGGGCGTGCCTTTTGCCATCAACCGGGCACAAATCTAGACTCCGTGCTGCTGAACATTACCTAATGGCAAAACCCAGTAACACTTTGCCCGACCCAGGATTCAAACTCAGGTCCTCATGCTCAGCAGTCGCGCTTAGCAACCACTAGACGACGACGAGACAGCCGAATTATAAAATTTCGTTATAAGACTTATGCTGCAGTTGCTTCAACTATGTTGAGTTAACGAATCAGTTCCGTACCTACAATTGGCTTTATTTGATGCGTTATGCCATTGTTTCGTTTACCAATCAATCCATTCTCTTATTCACATCTTGATAGAGACGTGGCAACCCTATTCGCTGGCCCGGGTCCAATCGACCCCGCTCGTGTAACTATGTATTGGGATTACATTACGTAACATGCAGATTTTTTGGCAGCCCTCGTGCAGTCGGGTAAATTGATATTTTTTAGAGGTGCTATGTTTACCATACTGAGGAAAGAGAAATGAACAAAGTAACCTCGAGCACGGTTTTATTGGTTTTGCATATTGTTGCTGATATTTGAAGGTTTTTGCTCTCCGTGGGGGCTGATAAATAATAATAGAACTCTCTATCGTTAAAATTATAACCGATATATTTTAGCAAATAGGTTTTACAAAAACTTTTTTTAAACTAGATGGCGTTGGCATTACCTAATTGACTACCTCTGATGCTTTACCTACCAGGAATACATGTTATAAGAGGCGATGGATGGCTTAGGCTTGCTGCCTACAGGGACTTATGATGAGCGGTGAAATGTGGGTATAGGGATAAACAGGTTCAGTGCGTTTAATGTTTGTATCTTTTTATCCAATCAGCGTGTAGTGCATATAACTGACAAAGCAAAAATTGCGGGTCTGAATACCGTACTAATGAAATATTTTCATGCATTACGAACATCAATGTTAAACAGTATCTTCAAATATATATGTATGCAGTTGTGAAGCCGAATTTAATTTTTCATCACATTCATTTTTCTTAAAATAAGAAAGGTAAAGGCATACATAAAAAAACTAAAACGAAAAAGTCACATGTACCAATTTGTATACGGTAAAAATAAAAAGGAATATCCAAATAATATTCGTGCGTGCAAATTTTATCGTTTTACATTTGAAATGAACGTTCATTCCGAATAATTGGCGCTGTTGGAATTCCTTTATTGCGCAGTGTTACTCGCGTTGAATTCTTATGTAGGGACATTATTCGGTATTCCGAATTAACTCATTGAGAAACGGATACGAATATAATGGTAAAAATTAATTAGATTGCGTGCTGAAACTTTGTACACCAAATAATTTACCTATCAGTCAGCAGTGATAACCGATATGACCGTTGGACAGCCAAGTTAAAGATCACAAGTTCAAACCCCGGCACGCACCAATGTCTTTCCGAATTCATATGCGTGCTATAAATTAGTTATCAGTTTCTAAAAACGGTGAAGGAATACATCGTGAAGAAATCATCACACCTGAGAGATTTTCCAACGGTGTGTAAAGCCATGTCAGAGGCCTACAGGCGGTTTGAACTCTGACACCAGGTTATTCATCAACCATGCAATAAGAAAAAGATTACCTAGGACCTACATCAAAATCTCATTTTTGAAAAAATATCAGATGACTTAATTCTAACATTGATAATTATGATCTTCAGGATAGTACTCCATTGAATATTTCGGCAGGTTTTGATCCTAAATACTGAATTATTCTAAATATTTACTGCCCCTTTACTGTGTACACAAACACGATAGTTTGCCTCATTTATACCCTAAGGGGACTATCGCATTGTTTTTCGTACAAAGGGACAAAGAACCTAGCCAAGTCAAAGGCGCACAAACTGTCGTGTAATGACAGTTACATTAGGGTGGGGACACAAGAAAGTGAGTTGGCAAGACGCCATTATTATGTTGTTGTACTTCATTAGTTGGTTGTTCGACGTTCGTGTTGTCACCAGAAATTATGCAGTAACACTATTCTCTCTGGTACTTTTAGTAAGCAGTTAATAGGCGGATGATAATAACATGGTGAAGCGCAATCAAGTGGCTGGCGGAGACGTGTGTCAAAACCAGAAAGGTGACCTATACCGACATAATTATTAAGTGTGTAATAATAAAATAGCCAGCACACTAGAATCCGTAACCAGGTTTGTGTATGAATACAATGTACTAATTTAGAATCAGATAAATTATTATGAAACATCTTTTCAACAACCTTTTCAAAAGGAGGCTTAACGAAAGTCTCCAAAAAGAATTAAAATCCGTTGTGTTCTAAGCCTTACGAAAAGATGTTTCTTAATTAGGGCTGTCATAAAAAGCTCCGGCGTAATTTGAGGTGTAATAAAGGTAACGTAATTGCTTCAGCCCTATCACTTTTTGGAGGAGAAACTTGCCTTACATACTGTGTACTTTTAATTAAATCGAAGTTTCTTAGTCTTGTGTACTCTCTGAGTTACAGCCTCGTTGCTTAGTCAAAGTTGTTACTTTGAGTTTCAATGAGGAGTAGAATATAAATAGCTTTTTTGACTGAAATTTTGATGTTGAGTTTTATTAATCGTCTATTGCGGCTAAAAGGTAATGTTAAAATATTGAAAATACTTACAATATTTGGTTGGTAATTTTATAGGTCAAAGTTTAAAAGTTAATAAATATTTAAAATTGCAAATCTGATATGTAAGAATGGTAATGTAAATGTTACAGTAATATCACCTATACATGAGTCCAAAAAAATATTTCAGTATAATAATATTAACAAATCGACAACCTTGGTCTTGAGATCAATCTTTTAAAACTTATATAAAAAAATTATACAACCATATTTTCCTACCTACAGAAAGTTTTGGATGCCATTAAAACAGAATTAATAACATAAACTGAAACTTCGACATTTAAAACAGAAAATGTACGAGAACTTTAAAAGGAGGTCAATTTTCAACGCGCCACATGAAAATACTGGCCAAATAGAGGCAGTGTCAAAATGGACTAGAACCCGTCAGCGGTGGCCTGGCCTGCCAAAAGTCCATTAGAGAAA
This sequence comes from Abrostola tripartita, assembly GCA_905340225.1. Lineage (NCBI taxonomy): Eukaryota > Metazoa > Arthropoda > Insecta > Lepidoptera > Noctuidae > Abrostola > Abrostola tripartita. The sequence continues at coordinate 7,553,053 of HG996504.1, forward strand.
CAAAAATACGTTGCAACTGGTATTACCAGATGCTCCAGATATTGGGATACGTCCCGTATTTATTAAATGTTGCCAGCGTTTTATGTCAGTTTCGCCGTTTCTGTAAAGATTTTGATGAAACGTCCATAACTACATTTAGGTGATATGATTTTTACTGTCCTATGAAACCTATTATACTGGATTGCAACAATAAACCAATATAGGTAGATTGGTTCGCTTTTATGCTGTCACTAGATTCAGCCCGAGATTTCGTCTGCGCCGATTTAGTTTTTCCGAAATCGATTGCAATAAGGGTCATATTAGGTTTCTATAGAACATCTAACAATAATTTAAATGGTCCAGAGGAGACGCACTCTACACTGTTATTGTCATCGTGTTCGTGGCTAAGAGTAATTGGCGTGATTTTCTGGGCAAACCACAAAAAATCATACAACTTGTTTTTGTTTGTTTCCCCAATACCTAAATTTTCTAGATAGGTATAAAGCTGATTAAAAGTTTTATATCTAGAATACACCACGAAAAAGTTAAAAACAGTACTTACTAAAGTTATTAAAACTTATTTATCAGCAAAACACATACCCGTTTGGACCTGCATTTAACCGCATGACTGGTACAAACGGTTACCCACGTCGACTGGTAATCTCCTGCCAAACAAGTTGTGCCAAAAACATGGTGAATATTGCGCTGGAGTGCTAAAACTATTACTTGTATGAATAAATTGGAAGCCTCCGGATATATTCAGTTTGGCATGCGAAAATATTTAAAGTGGTTTCGCTGTATTTTTGTGGGTGAGTAAGTTTTTAACTACAGCGGCAAAATACTTGCTTTATACTTAGCTAATTTTCTTATAAAACTTCGAACTTTAAGTTTCGTATTTTCAATATAAAAAAAAACTAAACGAAAAATGAATTAAACTAAAAGAAGAAAAAACTAAAATAAAGAGCACCTTCTTTTATAAAATTTGGAATATCATACGATTGTGGAATAAACGTTCCAAATTCAAATGTTATTTACATCATGGCTGTGTTCAATTAGAAGTACCCTTATAATCATTATTTTTAACTTGATTTTATTGTTGTACCTAATATACTCTAACCAACCAAATAATGTCTAACCCAATAACAACTTTCAAATTCCGACCTAATTATCGAGAGTTTCCAAACATTAAACCTTAATCTTCATAAACATAGAGGTATATTAAGCTGTAATAACTTCGGGTGAACGCGATGATTAGGGGCAACCAATCACTGTTTATAGGATAGACAAAACAATAGCGGCCAACGATACTTGACGCCTACGCATCATTGTTTGGGACTTGGGGACAATCGTACCGAGAATAATGTATGATCGACGTGAATGTTTAATCAAGGGATGGTTGGTATGACGTGTGATCCTGTCCAGATATTTGAAATCCGACTGTATGTATGTAAGAGCGAAATATTCTAGGATCAAATAATAATGAAATCTCAAAAGTCTTCGAGGGGTAAGGGCCCAGCCTCAAACACAAGAAAAATGGTCCAAAATTCAAATAGAGTGATTACTCTAATTTGTATCTTTTTTAAACTGATAAAACCTGATTGGCGCAGTGGCTAAGCGATTAGACTGCTGCGCTAAGGGTTGCGGGTTGGATTCCCGCACGGGGCAATAATTTGTGCGATCCACATTTGATTGTCCCGAGCCTGGGTGTTTGTGTATGTGAAAACGCACCCACGATACAGGAGAAATTCCTAGTGTGGGGCGACGTTTATGAAAAAAAAAAAACTAATTTGTAACGCAAGTTTATGTATTATAGTAGGACTAGACTGATAGCCAAGTGGTATGACCGTTGGACAGCCAAATCAAAGGTCGCAAGTTCAAACCCTGGCACGCACCAATGTCTTTTCGAATTCTTGTGCGTATTATAAACTAGTAATCAGTTTCTAAAAACGGTGAAGGAAAACATCGTGAGGAAACCGGCACACCTGAGGGAATTTTCAACGGTGTATAAAGCCATGTCAGAAGCCTACAGGCGGTTTAAACTCTGACACCAGGTTGTTCAACAACCATACGATAAGAAGTAGGACTACTTTACACCCGGTCACTTTTTTACTTTAGAACTTTTATAAGTAAAAAAGAAACAATCTTTCAGAATTTACACTTTGGAAATTTTCATTACAATAAACCATTTAATATAACACTGATACGTAATGAATCGAATAACTTTGTTGACATATAACAAAGTTTCGCCTGTCTAACAGCGTGTACGAGTAGATCGGTAGACATCGAACCTGCAATCATGTCGGACAAACTTGAACGAGATATTGAGTTCGATTTAGATGGTTGCGATTGTGATTGCAATATCGAATCGTACGCTGTCGTGTCTTTTGGACAAGTTATGTTCATTGTTATTGGAGATACGGTTTAGTCGCACTTATTGAATGGTATATTTTTTAGGGTTCCGTACCTCAAAGGAGAAACGGAACTCTTATAGAATCACTTTTTTGACCGTCTGTTTGTCCGTCTGTCAACCCCATTTAATCAAGAACGCGTGAAAATATAAAGAAATTAATATCAAATACTTAAGTCTGCTGTCCCTCGAAGTCGTGAAAAAATGAAACTTCTAACTCAACGTAGGTAATCACAAAAAAACGAGGAATGATGTTGATTATTTCTACAATTTTTACTTTCAAAACCTATAGAGTACATCTCGTTGAACTAAAGTCATAAAAATTGGCAAGAAGCATTGATTATAGTAAATTTGTAAGAAAGTGGAAGAGTCGGTGAAACTAAAAAACGCCAACTCGCAACAGTGAGTTTGCATTGATTACTACGCTTACAATGCGGAATAACAGAACCCGCTTTTTCAAGCACAGAAGTCCAATCACTTAGCTAATGCACTACTCGTGTTAGATTAAAGAAAAATCACTAAAGTAGCACTTCTCTATTTTTCGATTGTCGGAATGTGAAGGTGAACAGGGGCTTTTCGTGGGGTTGTCACTTGTCACGTGTATATATTGCGTTCCTTTTAAACAATTTTCAATATTTACGGCCTGTTTCACCATCTACACGATAACTGTTGAATAGTTACTTCTTGTGAAATTTGTATGAGTAGTTACGGGTGGCTTTAAGTGGCGGTTAGTCTACTTGACACTTTATATAGGCCAATACTCTAGTTTGAGCGATTATTGACAATTTGAGATAATTGATATGAGAGATTATTTATTACCTTTTATCTTATTCAGATTAATATGTCCTGAAAACCAATACCATAAGTGTCTTAAAATCAAATTTAACCGGTCAAGTAAAGATCAAACAAAACTAAAAAACAACCAAGAGCATAGTAACATGAATTTGTACGAGCCGTGCAATTTTTGCTGCAAGCCCGTCAGAGCTGTTTGGCAAACTACTTAACACTTAAAAGGCGACTTAATTACTTTAGCAACAAGTTTTAAATTCGCACGTCACCTGCAAAAGATTTCCGTTCAATGTGACAATACAAATTGTAACTAGGAAAATGTTGGTCGCTTAAACACAGCATAAGTGAAGGATATGCGCATTGAAATTTATACTGTAATGGTACAAGTTAAGGTTTATTTTTGAGTGTAGTTGTGAGGTAACAATGTTTAATCATTTTTCACATTGAGCAGTGAATTGCATCACTTGTTGTAGAAATATGAGAAAATGTTCATGAATGTGCTAGTTTGTTTAGTAAAGAACTCGACGTTGTTATTGTCTGGCTTATTTTAAATTAACTTTAAAAACTGCTTGATGAAATCAGACAGATTCGTTTTATTCGACTGTGGCATGGAAAGATAAAAACGTTAGTATGGGCTAAAAATGCGCAGTTATTGTCACATCCAAATTAAATGCAGGGACAATGGAATGTAATTAATAATTATTGTCGTATAAGGACTTATAATAACAGCCTATAACTGTCCCACTGCAGAGCAAAGGCCTCTTCTCGTATAGAGAAGGATTGAGCACTGATCACCACGCTAGCTCACTGCGGGTTGGCGATTTCAGATAATTAAATTCAGGTTTCCTTACGATGTTTTCCGTCACCGTTAGTCAGTGGTGTCTTAGAATATCTAAGAAAGTATTTATGACATTGAAAAAGTCACATTGATACTTGCTTGGGTTTGAACCTGCAACCTCGTGCATAGAAATCCGGTATGTCAACCACTAGGCCACCACGACTGTTTAAGGACTTAATTAATTTAATTAAAACTTTTAAAAAGATGTGATAGTTTGTTTTATTAGTAGGTATTGACTTATATTTACCTAATAACAAGTCAGTTAGTATTTATTTCTTTAATTGAAACTGGAGGACAAAACGCATTTTCAGATCCATAAACTTATACTTTATAGTTTTGCAATAAAAAGGATGATTTCAATACAAAAGGTTTCTCTAAATTTTCAAGAAAGAGGTTTTATATAAATCCTTTATTTTGCATTCCATTTCATTATTATACTAACGTCCAATGGTATATATTGCTATTAACCCTAAAATGAGAACTAAACCTTCCAGGCATCGACCTAACACAAAAAGCTGGACACGTTTAGGGTTTACAGTAACAGTAGAACCACAAATGGACTCGTTGCTAAGGAATATTAAGCACACTTGAATACACACAAAATGTTTGTGTTAGCAACCCTATTCTGAATTTAATAGGCTAGTTATGTATAGAAACTTTTAGATGACTTGGTATACACGTCTAGTAGACTAGATAATAGAATTTGTAGTTATGTTGTGTGTGCCTTGTTGCTGTAGTGGTTGCAAAACGTGGCTGCTGTGCCTAATGTGCTGGATTATTGAGTTTTTCCATTATGTCTCAATCGCACAGAGTCTGGATTTGTGCCCGATTAATGGCAATAGGCTCACCCCCTATTATATGGTACCTTAAACATATCTGGCTAATTGTGGGTCTAAAATTCCCCTGCCTTCTCCTTCGGTGCAGCGGGGTAGCCATGTTATGCGTATGTGCGCAAATTACATAACTTAACATCACGTCTTATATTCCCCGAAGGTATAAGCAAAGGTATATCATCATCATCAGCCTATCTCAGTCTACTGCTGTACATAGGCCTCTCCTATGGCTCGCCACTGAGCTCGATCTCTGGCCTTCCGCTTCCAACCACTGCCAGCCATTTTGCGTATATCGTCGCCCACAAATCTGGAGGGCGTCTTTTCTCTGAAGAATAGGGTCGGAAATAAAGTTATCCGATAAAAACCAAAGTTATCGGCATAGCCCACAGGATTATCAAGCTGGAGTGGCAGTGGGCAGGTTACAACTGCCGAAGAAGCGACAACCGTTGAAGAAAATGTGTTCTGGAGTGGGGACTACAACTCGTTAAAGGTGTATATTACCTACAAATCACCAGTTACGTGATAGGTTCTAAATAAAAAGTATATACATTTCAATAAAGTTGTAAGTTAACAGTGTTTAATTAAGGGAAAACTTTTAATGTTGTTTTGTAATTACGATACTTGAGACATGTTTCCATGAAACCTCTATTTATCAGTGGCTGCGAGACAACTTGAACATTGAAAGTTTTGAACCTAACAACTAGAGTTGACGTCCCTTAAGTACATTTCAATGGCTGAAGTGTCATACTGTCTTCTTGTGGAATAAACTTTGTGTTACAATCTAATGATTAATGAAATAATAACTTTTTTAACTTAATTTTATGCAGGCACTTTAATTGTGTTATATTTAAAGTGGGATTATTAATGTGTATTACGAAACTCAACTCAATACAAACTACAAATCAAAGTCATTAACTTAAGTAAGACTGTGCCCGATAAATGACAATAAGCTAGCCTCTCATTCAGTCTCTTTATTTTTTACTGGGGAAATATTTATGGACTTTCTCCGTCCGGGGGCGGACGGCTATGCTGGACTCTTGCCAGTGCCCAGTGTGTCCACCTTTAGTTACCTTAGGTCACGTGACGTGGGATCTGCGTACGCTGCACCGCTTTCTCTCTCATTCAGTCCCTGAGACTTGTTTATAAATTTTGCAATAAGCAATTTGGTAGTAACTCATGTCTGTACCTTTTCAAAGAAAGACGTGCGGTTACAGAATCAATTCAATTTATTTATTGCAAATATGTGTACATTTTGATGTTAAGTTACATAATTCAAAGAGAGCTTAAATACATATTTTACCATACAAGGCGTGCAATTCCTTGTCATTGTTAAAGTATTTACATGTCAAATATATTAGAGGAAATGTCACAGAATTTATAATAATTAAAATGACAATTTAATAAATATCATATAGCATAATTTAATAGTCATCAAATGTGTAATAATATAATATCTGTAAGCAGATAGGTAAAATTTGATACCGTTACTAAAAGCCAAGTTGTCTACTGACTTTCGCCTATCAACGACGATGACACATAAGAAAATAATATGTTTTCTCCAAAAATGAGTCACAAACGAGTGAGAAGCTCCAGTTTCGCTGACACAGCAAATTGGTCCACAGTGATTGATGGTAGAGCCAGCCTGATAACTGGTAAACTTTGGAGACAATGAGGTGCTCGATTTATTGGAAGAAAATGCGGTAACTTTTACACCGTTGCTGAACAATAATTGAAAAACTTAACGCCGTAATGACAGCAAGCAACTTTGTAGGAAAATAACGCAGTTGTTAAAGAAGTATGATTAGTACTTGGCCTGCAGGTTAATCTGAAAAATATCTGCTACTTTTCCAATGTACAATTGTTATGCGCAAAAGACGACAGAAGTTACTCAGAAGACAGCAGTGACTGACTGTGAAATAAATCACGATAAATCACAGTTTTAAATGTCTGTTATCGTCATCTCGTACCTGGCACGCACAATGAGCGGTTCCTTTTCCCTTTCTATGTGATAAAACTCTACCCTGAAATTTTACATGAACATACACAGGAGTCTATCATTTTGCAGCCACGTTTGGTTAAACGTTAAATGATAGATCAGAAGACTCCGTGGTTATTTAACCAATAAATCTGTATAAAAAGGACAGATATATGCCTCTGCGGGCTTGCCAGTAAACTACGGTAGTGCTATCAATATCAATAGCAGTGTGTCTTCTCAAATTGCTGTAATTAATCAAGTATACTGTGCCAAATTCGATCTTTACAGATAGGAGTTGATAAAAATAAATTATTCGAGACAAATGCTTGGTTTATTGTTTACGTAATTGACGTGATAGCTGCACGTTGGAATGGTCCAGTGAAATGTAGCCAAAGAGTCAATGCATCACAGATTGTGTTACATGATGCGATGTAGGAATTTTCATGGAGAACTAAATAAGGACAGGCGTATATCCAGCAGTAGACTGAGATAGGCTGATAATGATGATGATAAACGAATAATATAATAACGATAGGTAACGAAATAGTCAAGTCATAGGAACAATTTCTTTACTTGTCAGGCAAAGTTTTTTTTAAAGAAAACGTCGCCCCACTCTAGCAATTTCTCCTTATCGTGGGTACGTTTCACAAACATAAAATATCACATACAAACACTCACGCTCACACCCAGAGTCGGGAGAAACATCTGTGGATCACACAAATTTTTGTCCCGTGCGGGAATCGAATCAACAACCCTTGGCGCAGCAGTCCAATCTCTTAGCCACTGCGCCAATCAGGTCGTCAAAACGACAAAAAGTCATTTTTCAGTCAAGGCTTAATTTTTTAATGAATATGACCTTATTTATAAAAATCATGAAACACCAACAAAATTACAGTTCTAACGATCATCAAGCATTTATTCACATAAATTTAAAACATCCGTCATTTTCACAAATAATATAGATTTACCAAACCACTGCTTCTTACCAACAGGGTATCTATTATCTCAAAACCCTTCAGTGAAACCTCTAGAGTATATTATACCTAAATATTATTTTAGGCCGAATTTTCTCTACCCTATTGTTGCCGCATTTCACCTTCGCGTCCCAAGCGAATTAATTAATTTAATTTGTCACGCTAGAATTGACAGTTTTAGAACCGTAGTTGCGGTGTTAAGGGATTATCTTCAAATATGGTGATTTTAAAATGTTTTTATTCGTCTTTATTTTAGTTCTCGCGAGCAGGCAATTTTATGTAACTAACATAATATGTAGATATTGTAGATGATGTAGTCCTTTTTTATAATGCCGTGGTTTCTGATGGCTTTATATTGTAGGTCCGAAAATTGTGGTACTAATTAACAATTTGACGACCCGATTGGCGCAGTGGCTAAGCGATTGGACTGATGCGCTAAGGGTTGCGGGTTCGATTCCCGCACGGGACAAAAATTTGTGCGATCCACAGATATTTTTCCCGGGTCTGGGTGTTTGTGTATGTGATATTTCATGTTTGTGAAACGCACCCACGATACAGGAGAAATTCCTAGTGTGGAGCGACGTTATAAAAAAAAAAAATTAATAAATGATCTACAAACCAAATACAAATTACTTTTATTATATATACGCATGATTATTATTACATCTTGAATTTTATGTAGAGTCCCTTTAAGCCAAGAAACTGCTTACTTACTCTTTTTTACTTTTTAGATTAAATGCGCAAGTGACAGTAAATGAGTTGAAAGTGGTATACCAGGATCGTACCAAGTCTGTGAGTCTTTGGCTGAGATTTTGACCTGAGGTTTAAGAACATCATAGCTACGTCAAAATTACGATTTTTTTTAATGATTGAAGAAAATAACTATATAATAATCCAATTATTTATTCGGACTCTGGACTAAGTCCATCATCCATCCACATTCAGTTCATCGTCCACAATAAGCATACAATAAACATACAAAACATAGCAAATACAAGGAACAACAATTAACACTATAGTAAAAAGTTACCCCTTTGGGTGAGTTTCCACACCAAAGGCCTGTCGTGTTTTTCAGCAATGGCGCTCAGGAGTCCGTGGCTGCTTCCATTAAATGAAAATATATATTATTTAACATCCAAACATAGTCGACCGGTCGATACAACAACAAAAAAGAACACGACTACTCAACACGCCAATGAAACCATAAAACATATCGCCAACGGGGGTACCTACTTAATTAAGCATATTACTTAACAACATACTGCCATCATTTCCTATAATTATAGCTACAAAGTACAGGGCGAAGGTAAATATTATGGAAAATAACACGAACGAAGCCATAATTTGATTAATAAATGCGTGTCATGAGGATAATCGGTGACAGAATTGTTTTGTAATGTTGTCGTCTAACAAGGAACGGTGAGAATTACAATGTTTTAAATATTAAATTGGTAGCATTATCCTCTCTGACTGAATGTAGGTCACAGCGGTCAATCTGAATTGAGATTAACATTAAGAAATGTCGTATTTAAGTGTAGGTAAAATATTACTAGGTTAATAGTAAGTGCGTGAATAAAAGTCCTCTTTCTTTGATCTCTCTCCGGCGGAAGAGGGATGAGGTGCAAGACTTATGGCTTGACGTATTCTACGAGGCACAGATGAGTCTAGTTATGGGAAGAATAGACATCTATCCTAAGCCTGGGCGGTGCAAGCACTGATTGACCTGCAACTGCAACATAACATGACATCACGCCTGTATTCCCCAGAGGTGAGGTCCCTGTAGTTATGTAATGGGGCGAGTCTATTGCCGTTCACCGGGCACAATCCAGACTCCGTGCCACTACTGAAAATTACCTAATGGAAAAATTAATACTTTGTCCGACCCGAGATTCGAACCCAGGACCTCATCCACACCACATCCACCTATTGCAGTCCACTGCTGGAACTAGGCCTCCCCCAAGGTACGCCATAAGGCTCTCTCGTTTTCGCCACCCAGTCACTACCAGACTTGACATAGTAGCAGCTGGGAACTGGGGGCCGTTTTCTTCGGCTACTCTCTGTAGGGGGTTTTGCCCATAGTCACCACGCTGGGCAGGCGGTTTGGCAACCGATACTCAAGCTTAGTGAACCTTTTCATAGATTTAGGTAGGTAGTGGATAGTAGTAAAGCTTACTTCGTTAGCAGTATCACCAAAAAAAAATAGCCTACACTGAGTAAACTAAAGTATCAACATCTGAAGTGTTCTACATTTTGAGCTCCTCAAAGATTCTTATATTCTCTCATTACGTGGGCTGCTTGACACAAATATTGTTAGGTGGTAAGCATGGTTCATTGAATTACAATCACAACATCGTAACGCCTCATTGCATTATCACACAATTTGCTACTTGTACGTTTAACGCTAAGATAACGCGGCTCACGCGTAGAAGTAAGTGTCATAAAAGTTAATATAATTCTTCTTACATGTCTCTGATATAATCTGCTATAATAAAATAACCTTTAACCTCCTCCGATATCACGCGAAAGGCGTATAGGGCGAAAAGAAATGTTACTTAATGTAAATAAAAATCTTTGCAAAATACAGCTAGTCTAGTCCCAGTTAGCATTAATAAGGCCGAAACTTTAAAACCCCCAGACGTATCTACTGCCAAAATTTCAACGGTCTAGGTCCAATGGTTTAGGCTGTGCGATGATCGATCTCTCTCTTTTATATAGTGGAACATCGAACAAAGTAAAAAAATAAATAATAGTGCCAAAAATGGATATACTTTTTATTATTCGACCTATAAATCATGTTATATAATGGTTTAATATTAAGGTTTAATATTTATACATTAAAACTAATTTGGTTCCTTGGTCGAACGCTAACGGGATTGGTAGTCCAATCCCGTTAGCGTTATACTACTAACCTTTATAGACCAAATATAAGTTCTCAAAATTTCGGGTGTTTAACTAGTCCTTTATTAATTAAGATACGAGGGAATCAAGTGGACATTAGTCCCAACATTTCTTTTGCTCAATTACAACATTATAAATAAAAAGCGAAAAATATTATCACTTTTGTTCTTGACTGTACTCAGCCATTACTAAATTAACCGGAGACTTTTACAAATATTATTCTTATGTCGCACTGCGTGCCATTTGTGATGTCATGTGGCATTGGCCAATTTGCCAGTTATTACGGAATTTATACACCTGGTATTAGCGTATTTAATTTCTATACATTATAGTTTATTTTTAAACTTCGTCCCACACTGCGAATTTCTCCTGTATCGTAGGTGCGATTAACAAACATGAAATCACATATACAAACACCCAGACTCCGGACAAACATCTGCCGATTGCATAAAATTTTAGTCATGTGCGAGAATCGAATTCCGAAACTTTTAGCGCAGCAATCCATTCACTTAGCTACCAGTCAGGTCGTTGATTAGTCAAACGTTAAAATTCTGTGGTGGATGGGAAGAAAGGAGAGGCGTATGTCCAGCAGTGGACAAAGATAGGCTGATGATGATAATGATGGAAAGAAAACTAGTCTTTTCTGTTGGCAAGGAATGATGGAAAGAAAACTAGTCTCTTCTGTTGTCAAGGAAAGCGAGCCTGATGAATACCAATTAAACTTAAATTAAGAAGAGACATATGGGCGTTTATATGTCTGATACCTAGAGTCTGATAAATTATTGAGAACAACCCTGCCTGTCCCAAAAGGGATTTAAGACGTGATCACGTGATTGTGTTCATGTACTCTCAGATTGAATAGTGGAATTAGGCATAAATAAATGGTAATAATTATGCTCATTAATACGGTACACTTGTTATCGTAACAAATCTTAATATGCCTAGGAAATTAGTAAACCGGTAAGGTTTACTAAATCTTTAGAGAGTGATGATAAAAATATTTGAATACTTATTTTCTTTTTTGTTACGTATTCTTCATTATTTATTTTATTACGTTTGAAAAAACAACGAGCTGTTATATTATTATGTATAAATAATTATTACGTGTGTATTAGTTTGTTTACTTAGGAATAGCATCCTTCGTGTCATATTATCCTCCATATACATATTTATAGTCAGACTTTGTTTATAAACAAACAAGTAATAACAATCTGTTATAGTTCGACATTTATTCAGAAACTTGTGATTTTCCTCATTGTGTAATTTTCTGTGGCATTGTGACGTTATTTGTCTTCGTTTGTGTCACCCGGCAGTCTTTATTCATTTACACTTTATAAGACTCTTGTAATTAGAACAGCTTAAAAATGTTTGGCATTTTTATTGGCAGAGAAATAGCAAGGAGTATCTTAAATAATAAGCAGTAAAGGAAGGTATTTAGTACGTAGTTGTACGAAGTTGGTATTGACACATTTTTAAATAAAATAGCAAGGAATAAATAGCTTGCTTAATTTTCTCTTGTCGGAATTTCGGTCATTGGGGCTGAATCCCATTTCTATCATAGTCAAATGGGACGGTAATCTGACAGTATTGGAGTCAGATCAGGTGCAGAACCTACGGCTTTACGTGCTGTCCTAGGCACGGGGTGTAACTGAGTCAACTTCAATTCTGAGCTACTACCGAGACGTCAGAAAAACTTAACCGAAGGTGTACCTAGAGTTGATACACCCACACTTTGCCAGTTATGTTATAGGTCCCAATGTAATAGGTGGCGAGCTTATTGCCTTCCACCATGGAAAAATCCAATAACACTTTGCTCGACCTAGGATTCGAGCCCAGGACCTCATGCTCGGTGGTCACGCTTAGCGACTACCGAGGCAGAAAAAACTTAACAACATTTTTTAACCCGACATTGTATTCGAAAATTGGACATAATCCGGAGCCGTATAATCTAGCAGGTAGACAACAAAGAAGTGTATATTTTTCGTTATAAAGCTTTTTACTCGTATTCGTAAAAAATCGATAATATGAAATACGTTTTGCCCGCAGCTAACCCTCTACCATCGGCTAGAATATTGTAACAACAAACATGTTATTTTCCTATAACCCTGTTCTTGATAGTCACCTTAAAATATGAAAAAACGGTTTTGTATTTACCTACCGTGTGAGCTTGTATACACCTATAATATATATATTGTTTATGAACTGTCGTTCAAGTCATCATCATCAGCTGGAAGACGTCCACTGCTGGACAGAAGCCTCCCCCTTAGAACGCTACAATGAACGTCAACTCGCCATTTGCTTTGTCATTCATACCATACCCATAGTTAACTTTTTTTTTTAAGTAGCCTGTTCAGTGTCCCACTGCTGGGCAAAGGCCTCCCCATTATTTTTCCACAAAACCCTCTCCAAAGCCATTACGGGTCCAAAGTATCTCACCATCGCCTTCTCGGTCTGCCTGGTCGACGGCGGCCGGCGGTGGGTATCCATTTAGTGGTAATATTGGCCCACCTTTGCGGGCATAACATGGGCATTGACTGAACACCAAAAGACCAAACTCAAGGTTTGCCAGAGAACCATGGAACGCAGTATGTTGGGTGTTAAACGCACAGATCGGATCAAAAACACTACCCTGCGTTCCATGACAGGTATATCAGACGTGGGCAGAAAAACTGCCAAGCTAAAGTGGGAGTGGGCTGGCCATGTCGTGCGGATGGACCCCAACTTATTTTTATAAATGATTAATTATTATGTTACTTTAATAACGTCACACCAGCCTTAAGTTTCTTACTACAGGTCAAAGACCTCTCCTATATACATGGTACTGGCACTGTTATGTAGTTTGACTACGGTACTGGTAAACGCTATAGTTATAGGATCAAAAATACCATAGAGTTTAGTTTTGCAGTCATACATATAATAATATGCTCGTGCTGTGTCGTAGGTATTATAATGGTAGCATACTAGCAGTTTTAGCTGGTAGTAGGATTGCTTTCTTTAACCATGTTCCATTGCCTATCTCATAGTAAGATTCATAAAGTAATTATCACCTCAGAAACTGCTGAGTAATTATAGTTATTTAAAGTATTCTTAAAGAAAAGGATATACGCAAAATGGCCGACAGTGTTTCAGCGAAGAGCCTACAATCGCGCACCGTGGCATGCCTTAGGAGAGACTTATGTTTAGCAGTGGACAGAGATAGGCTGATCACGATGATGATGATGAAGGTATTCGTGAAAAAGATTTCTATAACGCAAATATTTCGAAGGCAAGAAATAAAAATATCTGCGGACACAAAATCCTTGCGCATTTCTATAAAAAGAACATAAGCTCTAAAACTTTCTAGCTCACATTTTCATTCTCAAAGCATTTCTTTCTGAAACGCATTACAGTTTAAAATAACGGGAAGTTACCGTAAGACTCTTTTGAAGAGAGTTTCTAAAGACGAACGTATATTTTTAGTTTGTACTGATAAGATAGCTACTTGGTACTTGGTGTAGAAGTTAAGGCATGTCAATAACGTGTTGTGTAAGTCCTGTATTTCTTACTAGTACTAATTTATGTCACTTATGTGGTAGGTACTAAATGCCGTATTCCATTCGGGTAGTGTAGTCATACTTTAATCAGCTTAAAACGGTTAAGGAAAATATCGTAAGGAAACCGGCAAACGTGAGAGATTTTTCAACGGTGTGTAAAGCCATGTCAGCAATGCCTAGGCGGTTTATACTCTGACACTAGGTTGTTCATCAACCGTACGATAAGAACTTTAAACAGCCATATTTAAACTTGTGTCAATAATAAAAATAACACCATTAAATTCTGAATTCTGAGTGCCACATCTATCAATCCAGGGTGTAAATCCAGGTTATTATATATAACTTGTAATACCACAGAAGAAAAAACGTAGGTAGGTACTCAAAGACAAAAAAAAATACAGTTTAATATAATTATACCCTTAGATTTTCCTTCGTCTAGGTCTGAACTGCAACCTTGTCGAAGTGACTATTGTCCGTTACTCACCGTTAAAACATAAACCAAATAGAGTATTTCAAATAAATGATGTAGCCCAAGGATGCTGTTCAGTGAATATCAACTGGGTCGTCCTACATAATAATCCTGAATAATAATTCCGTCTACAGCAGAATGTGGGCGTTCTATCAAATCTACCTGTGCCCACCCCTCCCGGAAATACAGGCGTGATGGTATGGTGTGTATAATTTCCTCAATATATTAGGAACCTTTATTATGGGTTCCGAATTCTCTGGAAGGGCTGAGCGGTATTTCATAATATATTTAATAGAAATTATAAACGATTCCTTAGTCATTCAACTGGTACAAATAACATAAAACAATTAACGAACGTTTTTTTCGAGATCTCGAAGCTAAGTAATACTTATGTTACGTGTTACTACGGTCGGTGCGTTGATTGGTGATCTTCAATTGTTCAACAAGCAATTCCTGGATATATTTAATGAATGAATGAAGATATTTATTTTTATTACTCTCAAAAAGTGCAATAAAGTTTGTATAAATTACAATGAAAAGCTTAAAATTATCTTTTTGAGAGCTGGAGTCCGTACTAGGTTCGAGACCTGTAAGACGGATCTCCAGGCTCTCTTACTTCTTATAGTCACTAAAGTAAGCACTGCTAACATGTAAATGTAGAATGAATGAAAAATACGAGATGTAGTGATGGAGTTTGAACATGGGTGTGCGTGCGTGAGAGATATGTATGTGTGAATGAGTGAGAGAGAGAGTGTGTGTATGTGAGAAGGTGTATGTGTGTGTGTGACTAAATAAAAATACAAGTACACTCTCTTTTCTCTCATACTAATCCTCTACCATGAGACCGCAAACCGCACAACTAAGTCGAGATCAGAAGCAGGATTAGCTCAAAATACTTCCCTCGTATACTTAAATAAGCGTCAAAATGTACGCTTAATTACTCACGTTATTCGAACTCATAATTTCCTGCAAATGCGTTCGCGACTCACTTGTTATACATATATTAGCACCGAATTTATCCTCATACATCATTCACGCTTTTTAGAGTTTGTATAATGTAAATAAGCTATATGATTTATGTTGTATGCCCACGCGTTCAGCATCAAGCGTCAGATATATTACGTGATCTGCAGTGTCATGAAATATATGTTGAAGGTTTGTATTTATTACTAGAATAAAATATATTTATTTTCGTCGACAATTTTTTTTTAATACTATGTTCTGCTTAGGACATTAAAATTTTCTCGAGTTTTTATTGACTAAAGCGGTCATACCCAGCCTCTGAATCGATCTCGGAATTAAGACAAAGTAATATTTTTCTCGTACGAGGATAGTACCAACAGCCTTCAGGAAGATAGTCCAAACACATACTTATTGGACAATTCGGTCATTGAAAAAAAATCAGCAAATCTAATTAGATCTAATTTAAATATTTTTACATGTCAGAAAGCGACTGCAATAAATGATTCCAAGAAAAGCCTAATAATTTCAGTCACACGCTTTATCTGCCATGATCTCTATTCAAAAAAATATTGAGGCAATAATAAGGCTAGGTATGTTTTAGATGATGTGGTATAGAGTATAATTACATTATCATATAGAGATACGATGAAAACCGCTAGGCAAAGCAACCTAGCATTAATCTAATACTAGAGTGTTGACATACTCCATTAAAGGATATCGCTCCTGGGCCCTATTTCCAATTTGCCTACTTCTAGTTCTTGATACCACCGGAGGGGAATTTATGATCAATTTTCAACAGAATATAATCATTATTGTAAGTTCCATATAGTAAATTTTATAAAAACAGAAATGTATAAAGAATTCATTTAATATGGACCTTTTATTTTCTTTAACTTCACTATATTAATATTTGATCATTTTTGATCAATAATTGGATAGTTTCTACCAACATAATGAATAAATAAGTAAGTCATCAAAACCGCGTACAATAATATATTATCTGTGAGATGCTTATCTCATAGTTATGCATAGTCAATTATTTTGAATGGAATCTTGATAACTACGAACCAGGGGCCATTTGTAAAGAACTTAATAGAGATTAAGTTGCTTTTTTGACACGCAAGAATACAATCTTGGTCACACTATTGCGACTGAAAATCGGCTTTAACAATTCACAATTTTATTGCTAAAGACTGGTTTACATTATATCATCAGGTGCAAGTAGTGACGGACGTACTTAAGTATTGTCACTTATGGAGACCATAAGTGACGATACTTAAGTACGTCCGGCACACCGTAGACAGCAACTTCGCTACTATCAATCAAATCTTTCCAACCCAGCATGTCCTATTCCATGTGGCTATTAGCTCATGCTGATACGAAGAACAAGATTAAATCACTTTTGGAAATCGCATGTGTGAATTGTAGACTAATCTAAAATAGAGTGGAATACCAAAATGGTGTCGAAAAAGGCACACGATTGCACATCAATTGAAGCATAGTGTTAAAACGCGTTGTTGAAATACCATCACTGGTTTATTGCGAGCTCACTGTTCGTATGTCATAATAGAGGGTGCGTTCTCAATCGCTCTTTTAAACGGACATTTAATATTGCAAACATATTTTGTTTAATTTTCTTACTAAGTATAATAATTCGAATCTCTAATCAAGAAATGCCTTTTTCAGGCATAAACTATCACTTCGGTAAAGCAATAAAAACTGGTGATACTTTTAAATACAAGGCCCATTAAAAACATATTCCCCTAAAAATTACAGGGTACATCTTTAACGACGAAATAATTACAGTTTCAGAATAATACAGGCATTTAGAATAAATTATTTATTTTACAAGCAACGCAAGCTACAAAAAAAAAAGAAAATATTTGATAAATACTACATTTAAATTGGAATGGACGAAGTAATCTTTGGAGTCCGACAAAACGCGCGACTGAATCCCGATAGCTCCATCTGAACCCAGCCTAAGCTTGCGCACATCACATGGTGGTATTCATATTCCGCCGTAGCAGCAGTACCGCGTAGACCTTCCCACAGACTCTACGTCTTGCGGCTACGAAGCGCACGATCGTATACCAAATATATTATCTGTGTAAATATATTCGTGTAGTGTATATCCTTATACTATTTTTTAGACTTATAGTGCTGTGTTTAGGTGACTATAGTTTTTTTTCAATTTGTGTGGCTTCTCAAACTTGCTGAACAGGTTCGTACCTAGTTTTAAATTGGATTAATTATTTACTTTCGTTTGTTGGACGTTTTCTGAAAGTTACTTTGTAGACAAGTTATTTTGTATTCTGTTTATTAAATAAACACTTTATGTTCCTCAATAATTGAGGAACGTACTTTTTTATTTAATTAAATAAAAATAAGTATTTTAGAATGCAATAAGAAAATTAAGTGTTATATATGTGGATAAATTATTGCTGTTATTATTTTTATTTGTCAGAGGTCTTAATTACCTTAAATAACGTTGCCCTTTGATGGGTGAAGGCTTTGCCCAACACTTTCTACATTTTTCGTTCTAAAGTCAGTGCAGATCATCTTAATTACGGCTACCTAAGGTTTTTTATTAGATCGGATAATTAGGTTAACTATAACACTGTAATTAACCTCTGATAAAAACAATTAACATTCAATCACCTATTGTCTAGAGGGATAATTATGAGTCTGCCTTTTATGCGTAATTGTTGTACTCTTTCGACAGAACGTGTAAAGTAAAATGATTCTATTTTAATCTATCAAACTTAATTTAAATAATATTTTGTGTTACTTATTTATTTATTAGGTAACTACAGTACAGCACTGATAGCCGAGCTGAACTGAATGTCTTTTCGAATTCATGTGCCTATTATAAATTAGTTATAAGTTGCTAAAAACGGTGAAGGGAAACACCGTGAGGAAACCGGCACATCTGAGAGATTTTTTGAACGGTGTGTAAAGCCATGTCGGAGGCCTACAGGCGGTTTATACTCTGACACCAGGTTGTTCATCAACCATACGATAAGAAGAAGAAGATTAGGTAACTACGCCATAATTGAGTTAATATAAAAAGCTTTTAATTCTATTTTGTGTCGAATAAGTAAGATTATTTTATAGAATTTGAATATTCTTTGTGTTCTACTCCTTTAGATTTATCTACTTTACCGAATAATACGTTGAAATATTAAGAGAAAATCCTTTTCTCGTTAAAACTGTTTATGTGGGCGTAACTATGAGTCTGGGAAACTTAATGATTTCAAAAGATTTTACTATTTTCACGAAACATAAATGAAACTTTTATTATACGTTTAATTAGTAGATTTAAAAAAAAGGTGTTTATTACCCAGTCTTAGATGATATAATGATGATTGAGACTTACCTGTTTCCATTGACAATTCTAGTTATAATGAGACGAGGAAGAAGAATACTAAATTAATATGGAAAACTCAATTATAAGTCAGGCGTCAGTCAATCAACGAATATATGCAACTATAATTCCAAATAAAAATATAGGTAATATCACACCTGTATTTCCCACAGAGGTAGGCAGAGGTGTATAGTACGTCGACATTTTTCCAGTTATTTTATAAGTCCCAATGTAATAAGGGGCGAGCTTATTGCCATCAACCGGGCACAGATCCATTTTATTTCACTATTATATCGTAAATACTACAAAATATGCTAATACAACACTATTTAAGCTTGGTTATCATGTCAAGTAACTTATAGTAGCTTATATGATAGGTCAAGGCAAGATTTGAAGCCATATCTTGCGCTCTTGGCGACTTATCAAGTAATATTCGGTCAAATTCATGTCTTAATATTGCCATGATGACACGGATCAGTTATTTTATGATTATTGGATTTAAAACATAACCTTTAGAGTAAAAACGGTTACATAAGGAGAATATTAAGCACACATCAGATAATAATCTATATTCCATAATTATCTTTTTGTTGATAAAACCTTTACTAATCTTCTAACAAAATCGTAATAATTAAGATCGTTGATCGTAACTAAAACAATTTAGGCATTATCGTTTATTTTAATAAACGAGTTTGACCAGGATTTAGCACCGATCAGGTAATACGAATATTGTCAATAAAAAAGATGCGTTCATGTTAAAACAGAGAATAAATAAACTACTCTTGTTAATATTACAAATCAAATACTAGTATCTACGTAATTGAGACTAACTGAGTTTCAATGGTATTAGATATTTAGAACATAAGTTAGTTTCAATGATGAATTGATAAGAAGGATCTTGAATTTGATTCCTATGTCGGATATTCTCTCGTTAGAGTTTTCTGTTAGGAAATCCTATAATGCGACTAGGCGAGGTTTGCTTTTGTCCCCGAAAGATGGCAGCACTTGTATTGTCTTAGATGTAGAGTTACTATGGAGCAAAATAGATCATGTTTTAACTTCATTTTCTTGCTGAATAGCTGCTCATCTGCATGACTGTACTGTGTTTTGCACTTATGAATTAAATCAGCAAAATAATAAAATAAGTTATTAAATGTTTATTAACTTCCTTTGTCATTTCAACATTCCCTTTTCCAAACAGACAAAAATTTGTATTCTGAGAATAACAAGTTAATATTTTGACGCAAAACAAAATGATTCATCAAATCTCATTAAAATTCTTGGAATGTTACAAGAAAATTGCTCATTTTTTGCGAGAATTACATCGTATTGTAAGTAATAAGTTACAGCATTTTTTATTCAGTTCAAAGAGCGTTGAAGTACTCGAGTGTTGAAAGATTGGTGTATTCTTTAGAAGTGTACAGAACATATTAAAATCGGCTTTTAAATATACGTTAGGTTAGGATTATGTAGAGGACTAATTACGTTAGACCGCTTAGCAGAGTTTGTCATTCGCCATTAATTCCTTCCTTATTAGCGACACTATTACGACAATCTAAGATTGCCTTTCCTAAAATAAAGACACAAGGATTAAAAAAAAAATATAAAAAATAAACTGAAATTTTCGTTTTTTAATATAATATGTTTTCCAGTTGACCACCAGCTACTCCCACGGCAAGAAAGGCTTATTGTTCAATTCTATTACCCTATTGCCTCGAAAATATCAACGTTTTTCCCTCGTAGCGTTATTAGTTCCCGGAGCGACTCAAAACACGGTGTCGATATCCAAACGGGTCAAGTAATAACGCATCGGGTACTGCAACATCTCGGCATTGACGGGTTGATTTCTACGTGAAAGCTCTACTATATACCTACTCATAAACTGCTATATATAGGACTGTAGGTACTCAGGTTTTCACAAATAAAATAAAATTAAAATATCTTGAACTGCGGCTGTTCTCAGTTTAGCTACGCATTTATTTTTTTATTGGGTAGGCAAAAACACTAATTGGCCAGTTTATTTCCACACAATTTTGTATATTTATTTATTCTTAACGCACATAAATAAAAATATATGTACAAAGGCGGACTTAATATATATATCCATTTTCTAAACTAGTCCGGAATTATGCTTCATGAATGACATTAAACCCATTCGTTATTAGGTTTCCTACATAAATTGTAGGTACAACAACTCAACTATCAAATTTTGAAAGGCGTGATGATAGTTATCTAAACTTTATATTTAACAACATTGCATCTGATATTGTAGCAGGGTGCACTTTAAATCTTTTGATAAAAAGTCTATACCTAAATATGGTACTTAGGTATACTGACTATACAGTCAAAATATAAACATAAAACGGCTATAGTACCTAATAAGCAACGTTTATTTGATATTTATCAAAAGCTCAACAACCCTTCTTCACAACGCTATCTACCACTACAATAAGTCAATAAAGAATGTATAATGTTGTAGATCGCCACTTGCTTTGATTCCAGTATGTTATAGGAACTTTACCCACTTAAATCAAATTCTTTTATCCTCGATGGTTTTGGGTACTCTTGACCTGATCGTTCTTCAGAATATCTCTAATTTGATTAAAATATAATTTTCGAAGGATTTACCCTTCCGTTTATACACTCTTGCTTTTAGTTAATACAAATGTTGAGATTCTTGTTGTCATCCCGCGATTTCATCCGCGTGGAAAATATACCTTATTAGTAGGATAGGTCTAACTGAACCCGGATAAACAGGCATACGTCCTATTACGTTTAATTTTAATAATAAAATTGGCTATAATTATTAGAAACTTATCTTGTACGATGTACTACGTTCAAGCGTGTAAATTAATTTCCAAGAGACGCGGTGTAATTTAGTATTTGAGACAGCCGCCACAAAGGTAATTTGTACCACAGCGGCCGCAATACATAAAGTTTAGCCCCATATTGTTGGGCCCGAGTTTCACCTTGAGTTAAGTGTTAAGTAGGTAACAAGTAGCGTGCATGATATCACTGTTATGCTTTTGAAGAATGAGGTGTAAGTTGACGGTTTTGTTTTTTTTTGTTCGACTTGTAGTGGAATCGCAAATCGCAACCTTGCTTTAGTTATAATACATTAAGTAAATACAATTATTAAACGTGATGGTATGTTAAATAATTTAATATAACATCATGCTTGTATTCACCGAAGTGGTAGGCAGAGGCGTGTGTGAACACCGACATTTTGCTACTTGTGTTTAGGTCCCATGTAATAGGGGGCGAGGCGAGCTACTGAGAATTAGTAATGGAAACACTTAAAAACACTTTGGAACATCTAGGAATCAAACCCAGAACTCCACGCCCAGAAGTCGAATTTTGTGACCACAAGACTAACAAGGCAGTCATCCACTCCCTATATACATACCGTGTTAATATTTTAACAATGCCTTCCAATTTGGAACTCAAGTGGGAAAGGCATATTAAAGTTAATTGACATGAAGTTTCAAGGAACCACTTTCAATAAAGTCGGCTGTTTCAGTGGCATTTGCAAATGACGTGTTAAGTTAGGAAATTATGTGGCGTGACTTAGTCGCATGATAAAAACAGTTTCACGACGTGATTTTTTAATTACAGCCCAAATATAAATATTTAAGTCTTCGGTGAAAGTAACAAAATACGATTTTGTTTAGGTATTTAAAAAAAATGATAGTAATAATGCCATAAAATTATAACTTAGTTATCAGTTGCTCATAATAAGGAAGGAAATCATCGGTGAGGAAACCGGCACACCTGAGATCTTTTTCAACAGTATGTAAAGCCATGTAAGAAGCCTACAGGCGGTTTAAACTGTAACACCAGGTCGATCATTAAACATACAATAAGAAGAAGAAGATAATGTCATCTTAATGGTGACGTAGATCGTAGAATGACAATACACCGTGGAAAATAATAATAATGAACTTCATCTACATACGTATTATAAATATTATATAGCCAAAATGGTGTCGTTGATTGATCCTTAATGTCTAGAAAAATCATGACTGGAGATAAAACAAATTATCGCTTATTTAAACTTATCCTTCTCTTTATACATGTGTAGGTACATACTTAACATCACGCCTGTGTTCCCGAAGGGGTAGGGTGAGGTCTTTCGCCCGGCATTTAATTTATTTTTTATATCTATAGTTATATCAGAAGATCTATAATCAGAAGTAAAGGCAGTGAGTGTTTCAAGTTTCTTATTTTGCTCTACAAGATAACTGAAGCAAGATTAAGTTGGAAAAATTACTGCATGTTAATACCGCTGGGTGATGCTGGAGCCGGATTAAATTTATTGTGTAATAAGTTTTAGATACCAACTTGTAGAATATGTCTTAACTAATTAATGTTATTTACAGATAAAGCGAAGCTTCTGTATATAATCGATTAATTATCTTTCTTACCAAAATAAATATTATTTTTCGGAGACTAATGAGTAATGATAAAAAATTAATAAATGACCGTACAGCTTCTTAAGTGTACCTGTTGCAAATCAGCTGCTTTATTTTTACGATGAACTCATAAATCAGTACATTTTCCGTCGTGGAAGCAAGACGCCATACTACGCTGCATCTAGCGGCGTCTCGCTTCAACAAAGATGTCCTGCTTTAAGAGCTCATGGTAAGGGCCAAGTGCTAATAAAAAAAAAGTAAATCTGGCAAAGTTTTCACGCATAAGAGTTCCATAATGATGTAATTATTTAAAGTATAATAATATTATTTATGTACTTATATTGGTTATGATACTATCTTTTCTTTGTTTCCTGGTACTAAGACTCTCATAGGGTTGTGTTAAGTTTTTTTATTAGCCTATATTGTGTCCCGCTTTCCCGGAGGCAAATGCCTCCTCTTTCTTCTTCCAAACCACTCTATCCTTCGCAGTTTCTGATCACGTGTGACCCGCGTATGTGGTTAGAACATCACACCACCTTCGCCGCGGTCGACCTCGACGGCGATGTCCTCCTTGTGTTAAATAGACATAAAATAATTAAACACTAAATGATGCCCTGACTTACATCTGCGATTTTCAATTTGTCACTTGCGGAAATCAATAAAACCAATCTCGAAGCCGTTGCGCCGATAGAGTCGAGTTTATTCGAAGACTGATGTAATATGCACTGTAATATAAAATGCAGAGTAACACAGAAATAAAGCTTGACTCATTCAGAGTCCTTGGACTGGAAATATAATTAAGTGTAAGGGTGAAGCATAGTAAACTGGCCTCGAGGGGATGCATTTTCAGTAGTGTAGGTAATGGTGACGTGACATAGATATTGCATAAGGATCACGTGACAAAGTGCACCAAATAACGAAGCAAATAAATTAGGATTAGTTAGTTGACAAATAGGTATAGCTACTCATCGTCCGTCAAGGGAATGCATTTTCAGTAGTGTAGGTAATAGTGACGTGACATGGATATTACTGAAGGATCACGTGACAAAGTCCACCAAAAAACAAATCAAATAAATTAGGATTAGTTGACAAAAATAACTCGATAGTTATTTTTGTCAACTAATCCTAATTTATTTGATTTGTCATTTGCCTGTTATTGTAAAAATTATTTGACGGACGGTATACGATTATACCGTCCGTCAAATAATTTTTACAATAGTATTGCTAAGATTATGATCGTCTTTAGTTCTACGATCTTTTGATTTTAATTTTATTGACAAATATTCATTTTTATTTGTGATAATCCTAGCTTTCTACGTATACTCTCTTATTCATAACTGAGGATAATACCTCTATTAACTTAAACCCGGATTAAGTTATTGATATCTTTATTCTCTGAAATGCAAATGACAGTGACGAGTATTCATGTTAACCATGGTTTAAAATTGATTTTTTTGAATGAATAAGGGTGAGAGAGTTTATTGTGGAAAAAAAACAATATTTACGAATTTCTTACAAGTTAGATTTGTTTATTTATCTGAACAAAGCTAGTGTTATACTTAATTGTAAATGGCCCTAGAAATCTTACATCAAGTAATAAAACATGCCCCTAGATTTCTTACATCAAGTAATTAAAAATGCCCCTAGATTTCTTACATCAAGTAATTAAAAATGCCCCTAGATTTCTTACATCAAGTAATTAAAAATGCCCCTAGATTTCTTACATCAAGTAATTAAAAATGCCCCTAGATTTCTTTCATCAAGTAATTAAAAATGCCCCTAGATTTCTTACATCAAGTAATTAAAAATGCCCCAAGATAACTTAAATCAAGTAATAAAATGCCACTAGATATCTTACATGACTGACTTTATTGACTCCTCGCAGGCCTTGGGTCTCATTTGCGGCGACATTGAGACGCCCTCGGAAGCAACTGCATTCTGTATAGTTTGCCTGTGACGTGACATGAATCTTATGTGCACTTACGTGATCTTTTTACTAATAGACATGGCTATTGTTAATAGTTTATTTCAAGTAACCTGTTTTGTGTCATCATCATCATCATCAACCGAAATACGTCCACTGTTGAACAAAGGTCTCCCCCTTTTACGAGGGGGGGGGGGTTGCCATAATCCCCACGCTTGGCAAGCGGCTTGGGGATCGCAGTGTTGGTGGTGAAGTTACAGAAGACGCTGCTGCCCATCTTCTGGATTATCCCTTAGTCGCCTATTACGACACCCACGGGAGTAAAGGGGGTGGTCAATTTTAGGCCGGATACCACACGGCCTGTTTTGTGTAACTATTGAGATTAACCCCACAACACATTGCGAAACAGTCCTATTAAAATAACAGTAATCTACCATACTTAAATACATCGTATTCCACAACTTATATATAAATATATTATAGTTTAGCAGTTTTAATCATTTTTAGGTGTATAAGGGTACAGCTATTTCCTTTTTTGCATCAACATCTTATTCTCGCCTTTTCTCCCGTCTATGAATATATTTATCAAATATAAAATAGTAGTCATATTTTCTACGGAACTTCTTCTTATTGTATGGTTGACGAACAACCTGGTGTCAGAGTTTAAAATGCCAATATGCCTCTGAAATGGCTTTACACTCCGTTAAAAAATCTCTCAGGTGTGCCGGTTTCCACACGATGTTCTCCTTTACCGTTTTACTTGGCAGTCCAGGCTTGGCAGGCTTTTGACTTGGCAGTCCAACGGTTATACCACTCGGCTATCAGTGCTACTAACTACTGTGACTGTACATAATATAGAGAAACAGAATATAGTTTGACCTCTTGATATATAGGTTAATTGACCATTTATGATCAAGCAGATTTCTGCAATTTACAATTCAAGGCGTAGTATGAACTGTATGAAGTCATCAGAATACAATCTACCTATAGGTATTTATTCTATGCAGTTCACACTCGAAAGTCAGGAAGAGATACGAAACTTACTTAATTAAGTATCATCATGAGTTACAGTCTTCAATTTATGAATTAATTATTTTTTCCAGGGCATGTACCGTGCCCTACTCAAGCTGAATTAAATCATCATCAGTTTACATATAACTTAAAAGCATTATAAAAACTAATAATATCACGTAAGAGTACATTATAAAAACCATTACGAAATATCAACGCCACTACGTAAAAAGTAAGTGTGGAAAATTGACTCAGCGTATGCTGGTGTGGGTATCGTAAATCATCGGATATTTCCGCCATTCCTCGGAATTATACGGTTTATGAGGGCGAATGATTTGTTACCAATTTCTGGGAATAGGACAGACTTGACTTTGAAGTTAGAATAATACTGCATTTGTTTATTTAGGTACATGTTTTGATACAGTACAGGCGTAAGTAGTTTCATAGTAGTGAGAACATACTGAAAAAAAACGCTGATGAAATATATCTAAAAATAACAATATTAAATCAACAACAAATTTTGTCCAGCTTCTTAAAAAAATGTTGGTAGACCAGTGTTTATAGCTGTTCCCGTAGATGCGTCACTACATATTACAAAGAACATAAAATGGCTGAAAAAACGTGATTATTCAACAGCTACCTATCTGCCTACCCCTCAGGGAAATCAGGCGTGATGACACAACACTAACCCAGTTGCATTTGACTGCCCGACAAAATACATTCAATTTTAATTGCTTCGTACATTCGGCGTTCCATTGCTACCATTTTGAGTTCAGAACTGCAGTACTTTAAATACTTTATCGTTCAGAAACTCTTTAGTGTTCTGTTAGAGCACTAGTTCATAAAGTAGGGAACTCTGACTGCACTAACATGTAGAAACTATTGACAATCGCGTATTGGAACAGTTAAAATTGCATGACGTACCTACATTTAATAGGTACGAGGTTTAGATTGTTTATTTAGCGCAATGCAGGTTTTTACTGGCCAGTAATTACTATTAGTAGGTGCTTTTAAAAATAGAATATTTATTTTTTATTATGAAGTCTAATGGCTGGTTTTGTCACGATCCTAAAAAAAGCTTAAAAATTTATCTAACCGGTACTATGACGTAATTTATAAACGAATTTTTATATAGTATTACTGAAATTCAAACCCCTAAAACCATTGACATTAAAGTAACAGGTAAATGTTATGTGATCCCTGTAGATGGCGCTTCAACGATAACCCGGTAACAGTTAAATATTTGTAAGCATCAAACACTTTGGTCTCGTGGCTTAGGAATATGGCTCTAGCTGGTTTAGAAGATGGAGTTGTTATATGAAACAATCAGCTGTTTTGTTGTTTTATCTATAGAAATACAGGCCAAAATAAATTTACTTAACACATTGCCCGTGGACCAGCAGGCATTCTATACAATCCCTAGGAATTGTACACATTACCTAGGTAAAGTTTGTAATGGATAATAATATTCATAATATCTCATTAATTGTCTAGACGTCACAGGTATTTTATACAATGCCGGTAACAAATACATAACAAGACGATAACTTCACTATACAATAATATCTATCAAATGAGACTAAAACTTTTAGCAAGGTCGTCAAATAAACTTAGAGACAAGACACTCCATACTAAACACCAATTTAACTTGAGCAATAATAATAAATACAATATTGATTTTGGCAGACGAAATGCGACCTACATTGCAGCAGTCTAAGTTTTCGGCTCGTAGGTAGGCAATGCGCGCTATTTTTGGAAATAGGTCGTACGGACAGACAATGTGAACCCTGTTGGATATACTTTCGCCGTGAATGTCGCCCAAGTGTTTTTCTGTGACGAGGTAAATGGAAAACAGGCGCGTGAGCCTGGGGCTCAAAGAGTTGTGTCAATAAGAACTGTGTATAAATTTGTAGGTTTTGGAGAGGTTGGATCGACTGTGCACACAACAGACACAGTGCATGATTGTGTTCGGTCTCCGTGTCACACAAATATAAAGGGATTAGCTATTATAAATTATTTATAGCATATTGCTGCTTATTAAATCCTCGGAAGCAGCCCAGATATACTCTTATATATAATACTAGCTTCCGCCCGCTACTTCGCCCGCGTGGATTTCAAATGTTTTATAGCCTTCCTCGATATCTAACACTGAAATAATTTTTCAAATCGGACCAGTTCCTGAGATTAGCGCGTTCAAGCAAACAAACTCTTCAGCTTTATAATATTATACATAGTATAGATATGATACTGCCTGTACATTGTACAAGGCAGGTGATAGTTATATATAATTAAAAAGTAATTTTAACATGGTCATATTGATAATCATAATCGTATCAAACGATCTGGCACAAAATATAAATCCGCAAATTCACTAGAATAGATCCAATATTTGTTCAAACGTCACCAACATTTGATTCTTTATAAAGCCAACCAAAGAAAAAGTGACAAGCCAATCTTTTCGTCCAACTTTTCTTCCTTGTAATAGTCAAAGGCAATGTTAAATATTCGTTCAATTGTTAACATTGCCCTCACAATTTGTAAAGCAGTTAGATCCAGTATAAATTTAATTGGACGCAAAGTCACACATCCGATTAAATCATACTTATACTAACTGGCGCTGGGTGAAGCAAATGAGATCCAAATTACATTGTCAACACCAATTTACTTTATGCGCACCTATACTCCAGTCCGTTGATACTGGAATATCAAGTCCAAGCGAAATTAATCCATAATTTAACGGGCTGAGGTCCAAAATTGTGTGCTACTCAGAAAAAAATTATATAGATGGACCATGTTTGTTTAGTGATTTCGTTTCGTATATTGAATTGAATTAAAATTCCATTGTAGAGTAATAAGAAAATTTGTGTCGGGTCCTGGTTGTTTTAACTCAACGCTACATAGCTACTGAGCAGATCAGTCGTTAATCCGTTTGATCCCCGCACGGGACAAAACTTTGTGTTATCCGCAGATGTGTCTCCCAAGTCTAGGTGTTTGTGTATTTAAGGTATCCCAAATCATTACTAAGCAGAAAGATTGCATAGGCTTCTTCTTCTTCTTTTTTCTTTTTTCTCACTGATAGCCGAGTGGTATGACCATTGGACTGCCATGTCAAAGTTCGCAAGTTCAAACCCCGGCACGCACCAATGTTTTTTCGAATTCATGTGCGTATTATAAAATAGTTATCAGTTGCTAAAAACGGTAAAAGAAAACATCGTGAAGAAACCGGCACACCTGAGAGATTTTTCAACGGTGTGTAAAGCCATGTTAGAGGCCTACAGGTGGTTTAAACTCTGACACCAGGTTGTTCATCAACCATACGAAGAAGAAGAATTAAGGCCGATAAAGATGATAAATAACATAGAAAAAAGTTTAGGTAGAGTTTACTTTTCAATGGTCATCAGCTATAAAACCGTCCCAAAAATGCCCCATGCTACACCGCTTTTTAGTGTCAATATCCTCTTTAGTCAAGTCCAACCTTACTTGAACACCACAATTTTTAATTTGTATCAAATCAAATAAAATACAGACAATAAAACAAAAGTCACAGCCATCAATCACGGGCTCAACAAAGACCAAACTACCCTCTTAATTAACTACAAAAACAACCATCAAACCGATCCATCGTTTAATCAGTGAGGGACAATTTAATCAGCCAATAGTCACGACAAAACCAATCGTAGCAGTAAATATTACCTCATCGGCAATAAAAATATATTAGTACGACTGAATAGGCCGTCAATGGAAGTGCCTCTTAAAATAATAGCGTTATGATCCTTTTAATGGCGGATCAATAGACCATTTTTATTTGATGCTTGTCTAATAGGGGAAATGTAGCTGATATTGGTTAAACAATAGGATCTTATTGTTGTTCTATTGAAGCTGATGATGTAAGGAATCAAAGAGTCTGTGCACGAGTTTAGTGGGTCCTGCTTTATTTATTTATAAATAATTTATACACATTACATATACAGAGGTGGACTTAATGCCTCAGGCATTTTCTACCTGGCAACCTTAGGACCCTACGCTTGTAGGGATCATCATTATTTCCTGTCAGTTATAAGCTTTTCTAAATAGCTGCTTCAATGAGAATCTGTAGTAGGAAGCACTAATTGCTGACACCCTTTCTAGCCTTTTCATATGACTCCTTGTAGTTCAGCTAAACGCATCCCTACAGCGTATTCAATAGAACTTCTTCTTCACGATTTCTTGGACCTAATATCTGTTTAAGATTTAAATCAGATTTAAAATCCAACAAAGCGTTGCTGACTCGAATTTGTTATTTTTGAAATGTTCAGACATTTTTAGAAGCTTGTATTAAGTACATTCATTGTCCTATCAAACAATAAAATCGGTAAATATTAAATTAAGCCTGCTCAACCCAATGACAAGATTTTCTTATAAACAATTAAAAGTAAAAGGTTCAAGGACGCCTTGTTGACGGCATAACACATGATAACAACTCAAAGACTTTCGCTATTCATCGCTGACGTCACGTTGCTGCATTGTCACAATACAGCTAAACTTTACAAGAGGCAATGGTATTATAAAATTCCACAAACAGCATTAAGAATCTTCTTAATAGAACGAATTAAAACTTTACACATTTATCAACGCTTCTTCTTCAATCTTCATCGTATTACTTAGCGGTACGTTTAAATGTTTACTTTAAACCTCCATTAAAAACAGCACTAAATCAGAAATGCAATTTCAATAATCTACCATCTGAATGAAACCAATAGATTGGTATGCGGAGGAAACCCTCCTCATTTGCCGTTAAATGGTCGTTATAAAAAAATGTAGCAGTTATAACTCTCTAGAATATTCCATTCCATTTTTATCACAATTACCGAAGAGAATCCAATAATCGGATCGGTTTTTATCTTTGCGCACATTATCTATATTTATAGCAGTTTGAACTGAATCGGGTTGAGTTCTGCATACGAAATTCCGTTGACAATTCAATATTATTGTGTCGTTTTTTATTTTAGATGTTATATTCCCTGAGGACGGAAGGACCTGAGAAGGTATTGTATTCGGTATCAATTCTGAATGTCAAAATATCTTTGTTCGGATATGACTTTTCACCCTGTGAGTCTTTATAAGATCAAGATACATTAAGTTTCATTATTATGTTCTTGTATGGTTATTTATAGTGGAAATGGAAATCCGTGATCTCTACTTACCCATCTGGGAAACAGTTTATGTATGTATATGGTATGGTAATCTGAAAGTTTAATTTTGACAATTTGCGTAAATGATATTGAGCTATGAATAGCTTTGTAATCGTAATACCTACATGGTAAGAGCTAGTTTATATAGAATCTACTTGTAGTTAAAAAATAAATAGTAGGTTTGGCTATCAACCACCAGTTTATCTCTAAAGGATTCAACTTCATTTTTGACAGAAAAAGACTGAATAATTTATTTTAAAAGTAAGATGTTAGCAGATTTACATTGTTAGTCAAATTATGCTTATTATGCCCATCGATCTCCACGTGGAATTGCCATTGAAATCATTTTACAACAAGAAGCATCCAAAATATTATATTTATTTCCATTTGCTCTGCATGAAAGCTCTGTCGAAACAGGATTATGATAACGAGTTAAAAGAACTTCACTTTCATCTTAAAAATAATACCTTTTTCGAAAGTAAGTAATAGAAAACATAATCCAAACATCGAGATAACACTACTCTAAGATGTCATAAATCTTATTCACAATAAAAGATCGTTAGAAAAATAATAAAACCGGTACTTTACCATCTACATTACGCCCATATTGAATCCTTGAGCCAAATGTAAAGATTTAATGTCGAATGAATAGCAAAAAACCTCTAAGTACAAGCTTTATCATTCAATACGCCCATTTCTTTCATATATGGAGCGTCCCTGGATATTTATTGGGCATTTTTTATATACATAACATGACAAGGAAGTTTGCTGAGGAGTATACAAATGATAAATATTCCATAGACTCTGAAAAACTCATCGGCAGTATTGGCAAACAATTTATTGACGGTGCATCATGAATGTTTCACGTACAGGCGAAAGTAGGTTTTATTCCATTAAGTTAAGAGTTATTTTCGGGAATAAGAGTATATTCCCATAATCATGCTATGATAAATAACGGACAGTGTTTGTGAAAGTCGTAAACCAAAATGCTCAAACTTTGATCATACAAAACGCATAACGGTTTTGTTATGTAGATGTAGGTATTACTTGGTTATCGTCCGTTCTGAATACCAAAGAGCTTGTTTGTTTGTCCTTCTTTCAAGTCGTAACGATACATTTGAATTACATGATTGTTTGCTTAAGAAGCTTTGCAAACCGACGTTTTTAATGAGCAAGAACGTGGGTTACCTTTAAGAAAATCCTGATTTACTTGGAATTTGTTTTATAAGTATGTACTATGAGCAGGACTAAATAAACATATATTTTAGCTAATAGGTAGGTAGGTATATAGTTGTTATATAACATCTTTATATTATTATGTAGGGTTCATACGGCTGCAGTAAAGATCAAACTATACGTTAGTGGGTTAGTGGAGCTTACCGCAGTTAATCCGTAGTCAAACGAATGCGAAATCGTATCTTAGGTATACGTAAATATATAGATAGGTACATGTAAATATATAGCTCTGCCGGTGCCTTAAGCTTGAGAATGCGACTAGCAAATATAGCAAAATCAAAAAGTATGGTAGTTTAATATACATACATACGTAACAGCATCACGTGTATAAGTAAGGCAAATAAGGCGTGATGTTGTTTTCCTGTAAAGTATCAAAATCCGTTAAGTAGTTTCATACTGAGAGCTAGCGTACCTAAGTGTGATCCTAATCAAGTGAACAATAAAGCTACCATTGCATTGTGGTATAAATATTAACGTGTTCGCCAAGTCTCATTGAAAAAGAGAGTGTCATGTTTATTGTGTGTGAAGAGCAGCAATTCCAGCCATATTTCCACACTACCCTTTGTTGTAATAGTCCATGAGGCTCAAGTTTACGGGCAATATAATGAAAAAAATAAGGAAGAAAACAAACCTATTACGGTATTCGGGTTGCCAGAGCGCTGGGATCTCAGGAAGGGATAACAATTTTAAGTGAAAAGGGAAAATATAATGACGAAATTCTTTGTTTGATCATAATAAAATTCTAAGTGGTGCGAAGGCGTCTGAACCTTTTGTAATGGACATTAATTACTGACACGAAGTTCATGTTTCAATCATTAGTCTGCTATATTTATGAGGTTTCTTACTCAGAACGCTGTTAATTAAATATAACAAGTATATTCATTCAGGTGGTTATAATTTTACATGTGAATGTGATAATGTTCAGGCCTTTTACAAGCTTTTATTAGATTTTAATCTATCGTCTGTAAAAAATATCTAAAAAAAATTGCCATCTTGATCAAACGTTATGGGGATATTATTAAAATCATAATAAAATTACAAGTTTAAAATAATTATTAAAATAGCATGTTTTATTTAGCTATATTTTGTAAATCTGTGTTTGTATCCTCTACGATAGAATCGATGTACCACATCAAAAATTCTTTCCATTTATGGATTTTTTTCATCAAAAGTAATTGGTACATTCAGACAACTAGCTCTTATGGCTTATGTCTTCTTTATCAGAGATAATTTGAATGAATTTAATTTGAATTGCGCCTTTAGGTAGGTGCAAAATTCTTCTTTTATTAAGATGTTTAACTCTTGTCGCCGAAGCAGTCTACACTGTTTTTCCCTTTGGATTTATTTTATCTAATGCCCATATTACTAAAATTTTCATTAGAAGTATCGTTTACCCTTATACAGGATTCAGGAAGCATAAAAGTCGAAGGTTACGATAGTTTGAATTTCTGAATACTGTTAATGACCAGGTTATGACGTTGAATGACCTACATAATGCCGTCCCCTTCCTTCATTAACTAAGTTTAATGTTAGATAGAGAGGCAATCAGTACGTACTATTCGTCAGATGGGAGTCAATGTTCCCATTTAAATGTTAACTGTCAATCGTTTGTTAAAACTTAAACTTCCTTCGATTTAGAATTGTAAACTTGACAGACGATTCTGAAACTAGACGGTGCAACTTAAATTGTAGATGTAACAGTAACTGGTGCCTTACGAGCTTGCATTGCAGGTCACTTTCCGTTGTGGAAGCGAGACGCCGCACTACACTGCACATAGCAGTGTCTCTCTTCCACAACGGAAAATGTCCTGCAATGCTAGCTAATAGTAATCCCGCTGAAGGAGATGTTACTCCGACTGCAATAATTTCTTTAAAACTGATAAAACCTTGGTCTTGTATTTTATTTATATAATATTGCCGCCCCCGGAGAACAAAATGATAATTGATATTACCATAGTTTTAGTGTTATCCCATATTTGAATTCTACGGTGTCTAATACATCTACCCAATTTTTTTCGTCAAGATCCAGCTATTATTCAAAAAGATATGATAAGAAAAATGCAATCATATTCGTCACTTTTACAAGCACACAAGGCTTCTTGAAAAAAAAAATATCATATCAGCTAATGTTAATTTTCTATAAACTATTTGTAAGAGCAATAGGTCCATCACCAATAACTATCTGAGATACGTGGTTTTTATCTATCAGCCATTCCCATAACTGCTTAGATCTTAAGCCTTGCCAAGTTCGTGCCGAGGTACCTAACTATAACAAAAGAAAACAATAGGTAAAAGTTATTTATAAAATAAAGATATCTAAGTTTGTAAGAACAACATTTGACATAGAGTCAAGATAGTACTTGAATTAATTAGATTGATGGTGTTCTCCGATATCTGGCATCGTATACCTCAGTTGATCCCCAACTTTAACACCTAATCTTATAATAAGCCTCGTCTCTGTTGTGCCCAAAACACTTATCTCAGGATCATACCAATTTTGTCACGTCCCGTTTTCGTAATATCCGTCTGATCTCAATTTATTCTTTAAAGGTACGCAGGTTTTTGAACGTAATTATTAGCTCTACAGTATGTAATAAATTGTTAATTTATTAGTGTATGGAAGCGTTTTGGTGTTAAAATTACTTTTACGCTACATGGTATTATGAAATCATCATTTTGATTTTAAATTTACGAAATTTATAATTACATTTATAGTATACTAGCTTTTGCCCGCGACTTCGCCCGCGTTAACCCCAATTTAAACCCCTTAGAGGGTTCATTAAAAAAAAGTAGCCTATGTCCTTTCTCGGGTCTTACACTTTCTACTGTTTATTCATAAAGAAGAAACAGACAGACAGTCAGACTGAGTTAATTTCACATTTATAATTTTAATACGGATTTTTGACACATAAAGAGAAATAAGGAGAAGGACGTCACAAGGGGCATTCATAGAACATCCTTGGGTGATGAAATTGATATCGTATGACAAGCGCTTTGCTACCAACTTAGTGTCAATTTTTTCCACGGCTTGAGCTATTAATGTCGCATAGCTTATGTTAGCAACTTAGAAGAAGATGTTACAAAACGGTCAAATCCTAGATCCATTTATTACACGATGTACAAGTTCATCATTCTTATTCGTCAAATTATTGCATCTCATCTTCCTTAATACAACCTGAGAGACTATTATTAGAAAAGATAAGAAGAAATAGACTGGCTTTATTTCATAAAAAGACGTCAATTTTATCAAACTCGAGACGGAGAATAATAAATTCTCCACTGAGCCTTAGAATTTTGATGAAACAGGGTAAATTTACTCCCGTTTGTCTTCACAAATGGCGGATAAAGAATTTGACGACAAGGCTTGAACGCATCGTTTGGCTAGGCTTGGCGGAGGGAGCTCATTTAGACGGTTGAATAACAATATTTGGACTTAAATGTTTGAATTGTAATATCGGTTTTATGAGATGTCGGGATTTGCGGCTGAGATTTTTTTTATGTGTACTATCCATTGTAGGGCGATACCGCTCAGTTATTACACAGCTTACGTATGTCAACTTGAAACCAAACTTAGGGTTGCCTTCCTAATTGTTTTGAAATAGACACAACTTTTCTTTAACCTTAGAATATACTCAAAAAAAAATTACACAGATGATGCACAAGTAAAATCCAAAGCCGTAAATTGAGTTACCAAGGTCTTGCGGCTGCTAAATAGTCAGGTTGGTACATAAACTTCTTTTACATATTTAATTCACCACGAAAGAGGCAGGAAACTTACCAAGTAACGAAAATTTCGTCAAAGAAGTAATAATAGCGAGTAGCTCGGAGTTAATAATTTTAACAAATTCCAGCATATTACAGTCTCTCTGAAAGAAAATAGCTTTCTCCTGCAGAAAAATATCGAGTCTAATTTTGTGTTATTAATTTTCGATGCTTCTGTAGATCATAATTTCATCGAGATGTTACCCTTTCCTGTTACTTAATAGTATTTAAGAATAATTCAGGCCTCAAAGAGCGCATAGAGCAGTTGGTCCTGACTGTGATCTGTCACCAGTCTCTTCCAGTGTATTTATTACAAGTGTATATCCTCTTCCATTGAGATTGTACCAGTTTTGTGAACACCCTCGTGCCCTTTATTGCTAAACTTATATATCTTATTGTATTGCTAAACTTCACACTGCTGACACCTAAGGCCTTAAACTGGATGACAGCGGGCAGCGGGGCGGTGGCGGCAGCGGCGCGGGGAGCGGCGCGTTCAAATTCATTAATTTGTATTGAAGTGATCTCTATGGCAAGGCGGTGTGCTCTAGTCGCTGGGCGCCGCCGCCGCCTCCGCCCCACTGCCCGCTATCATCCGGTTTACAGCCATATAGGTGTCAGTTAAAAATTGCCATAAAATTCGTTGGTAAAATTATTTAGAGAGTCACATTAGTTCTCGAGAAGTTTAAATACGGTAAACGTGACATTATTAAATAACTGCATCATATAATTTTCAGCGCTGCATTGCGAGTGCAAGGTTTCATCGCTATGCTGTTTAAAGGCTTCTTTGAAAATTAAATGCTTTTATTAAAAGTTATAGCGCTTTTCTGTTATGTTTTACGTTATTAAATTGAAATTGCTTTTCTACAAATGTTTTGCTGGATAAATGGTATACTTATTTAAATTATGTTGCGTAACTTTAATTTTAAATTCTACTTTCCTAGTGGTTGTGGTATCCTCAAGGAGTATGGTGATTTTCCAACTACTTTATTGTTTATAACTTTACTTACAGGTAGATATAAGTAGTACATAACGTTAAGTATTACCAGGTTTCGGTCATCGTAACCGACATTTGAATTCTATTACAAGATGAAATTCAAATGTCGGATATTACATAATATTAACAAACCAAAATCTCTCTCAAATCAAAGACAATCAAACCTCAAAAATCAAATCAAAGACTCACGTAAATATTTATCAACGCAAGCTGCGTTCAACAACAAGTCACTGCGTTAACCGTATCCTTATTTTTTATTATGTAGCAGATACGAAAATGCCTCTAGTCAGATATAAAACAACATAGTGCACATTCGAGAATAGAACTTACAAAAAATATTTATTTCACTGTACATACAAAACATACTTTAAAATGAAAACCATTTAGATAAGCAGTATTGTAATGCACGCCACATTGGGAGAGGCTTATGTCCAAGAGTGAACTGCAACGGGCTGGTGATGATGACGAAGAAGTATATAAGAAAAATATGTTTATTCGTTATTTAAACTTTGTATCCGATTATTTAAATCGACAAACCTAGAATAGTTGCCAGCATGTAGGATGTTGGTTATAACATAAGGTCAAGATTGAATAGGGTTCGCCTAAGGCCACATATGTACGGTATTGGGCGACACTGGGATCTTGGACGGGCGTAAAAGCTGCCAATAATGTATGGCAAAAGTGGTCTGAATAGCAGGAAATTGCCTATCTAGTTCAGATATGAAGGCTGAGGAATTTTACGTGTTGTTATGCGCTGCAGATGAAAGTACTTAGTTTATTATTTTGTAAGTAGTTGTCATTTGTCTACATTTCTGATAATAATACAGAAAATACCTCAGCAATGCTTGTGAAGAGTAGCTATATAAGATATGAATGTAATAAATACGATTTTTTGCATGTTTTTTTACAAATACAATGTATATTTGTGAAAGAAAACTTGTTAATATTTCACTATTATAGTACATAACTAGTAGATTTCATGCCGTCTAGTGCAACGTGCAATTTGTGTGGATGTGCCAGTTGCACATTCACGCTTGCCTCCTTTAAGAATACAAGCGTGATTTTATACAAAATAGTTATAACTCATATGTTATTTCAGATACATAAATACAAAGAACAGGGATACATACAAATAAATAACATATCAACATAATCATAATATTTTGTTCCATGAAAACTATAATATGTATATCCCTATATTTCAAAAATGAGAAACAACATTTAATATCTAGGTCATCGCTGTACAAATAGTTAATTTGCGAGCGAATACAACTTTATATTTCGCTTTGTTTTTTGCTTCATCAGTTATAGCAGCAACAAGCAAAGTTAGCTGAAATTATATTGTAGTTTTATTCGTTGGCTATTCGACATAAAAATGGTTATTTCCATTACGTTGCCAGTCTACGAAGTACCTAAGTAAAATAGTATTTACCTAACCTAAAAAAACAAGTTATCAAATGAGTACTAAAACAAGCAGTCGGATTTGTTATAGCCTACATTACAAAAATCTTACAAACAATAACTTAGAAGTCAACACAAAGATCTAGACTAGACTAGACTATCACTATCTTCTTACTTTAGAAGGACTCAAACTATCTCTGAGCGAAATTTTTGTTGATCGGTTTAGTGGTTTTGTACCTAGTGACGACTCGAGTTCAAAAACATACCTACATACTTTCGCAGTATACCTACCTAATATTTAGATATTATAATCGTAATGATGCTTTATTTACTGCGTAACAACATTTTTACTTTAATAACATTTAATTACTGCGTAAATAATTCTAAAAAAAATGATTTCATATTTTCAAAATATATTACCAACTAGATGTGCCCGCGACTCCGTCCGCGTGGAAATTCGGAAACAGCAAAAGTATTTTTAAATTGTTTTCAATATATTAGCTAAGTTTGAGCGAATTCGATTTAGTAGTTTTTACGCCATGCCGTAATATTTTATTACATGTATAGCTGTTGCCCGCGACTTCGTCCGCGTGTATTTCGGATAAAAGACCAGTAGTAAATTGAACTTTTAACAGAAAAAAATACCTACCAGGCAGGCTTTTTTAAGTAGGTTAAAAATCTTTAAACCTCTTATTTAACTAAGAATACTTTCCAGTATTTAAAAAAAACCGCAAAAATTGAACGGTAATTACGGAAGTTACAGAAAGTCTATTGAAAATAATATATAACTGAAGAAGAGAACATAAATAAATCCGTTTTGTGCGTTTCTGAGTTCCTGTACATTGAAACTACTGTAGAAAAAAAAATGCCAAGGATAAAAGACAACCGTGACGACCTGACGGCGCAGTGTAGCCACTGCGCCAATCAGGTCGTCACGGTTGTCTTTTATCCTTGGCATTTTTTTTGAGCGCGAGCGATTGGTTGTGGGTTCGATTCCCGCAAAAAAAATGTGATCCGTAGATGTTTGTCCAAAAAAAACTAAACAAACTAATTATTATTATTATTTAATAATACCTACTTTAAACTTATATCTAAAAACTACGTATCTGTATTTTTAAAATCTAACGTGCGCTTATTCCAAGGAATTTAATGCACTGATAGCCGAGTGGTATGACCGTTAGACTGTTAAGTCAGATGTCGCAAGTTCAAATCCCGGCACACACTAATGTCTTTTCGAAGTCATGTGCTTACTATAATATTACATATAGCGGGTGCAACCAATGCTGCTTATAGAAATCTTGTCAAACTACCCTCCATGCACGCTCCGGGTTGTCGTGTGTTGAGACACTTTGAAGAAATGCCTAACGATCAAACACGTTATTGTGGCTAATTTATAAAAAATAGATATATCTAAATTGATAAAGGAAATTTGAAAAATGATGGACACGAGCGGGATTCGAACCCGCGACCTTCGCCGATCCGTGGCGCTGCTCTAACCAACTGAGCCACCGTGTCGCTGCTCGCATCCATCAAATTTCAAGTTCCCTTTTAGTATTTACGTCTTAAGGGTGACGTCAGGTATTATCTGTTGGAATCTATGATTACCAACTCAGTGTTATACCTTTACAGCTATAAATCACTGAAACGATAATACCAACCCAAATTTATATGACTTTTGCTGCCATTTTAGCATGTTGCCCATGCTAAGCTTGAATCTAAATTGATAAAGGAAATTTGAAAAATGATGGACACGAGCGGGATTCGAACCCGCGACCTTCGCCGATCCGTGGCGCTGCTCTAACCAACTGAGCCACCGTGTCGCTGCTCGCATCCATCAAATTTCAAGTTCCCTTTTAGTATTTACGTCTTAAGGGTGACGTCAGGTATTATCTGTTGGAATCTATGATTACCAACTCAGTGTTATACCTTTACAGCTATAAATCACTGAAACGATAATACCAACCCAAATTTATATGACTTTTGCTGCCATTTTAGCATGTTGCCCATGCTAAGCTTGAATCTAAATTGATAAAGGAAATTTGAAAAATGATGGACACGAGCGGGATTCGAACCCGCGACCTTCGCCGATCCGTGGCGCTGCTCTAACCAACTGAGCCACCGTGTCGCTGCTCGCATCCATCAAATTTCAAGTTCCCTTTTAGTATTTACGTCTTAAGGGTGACGTCAAGCATGGGCAACATGCTAAAATGGCAGCAAAAGTCATATAAATTTGGGTTGGTATTATCGTTTCAGTGATTTATAGCTGTAAAGGTATAACACTGAGTTGGTAATCATAGATTCCAACAGATAATACCTGACGTCACCCTTAAGACGTAAATACTAAAAGGGAACTTGAAATTTGATGGATGCGAGCAGCGACACGGTGGCTCAGTTGGTTGGAGCAGCGCCACGGATCGGCGAAGGTCGCGGGTTCGAATCCCGCTCGTGTCCATCATTTTTCAAATTTCCTTTATCAATTTAGATTCAAGCTTAGCATGGGCAACATGCTAAAATGGCAGCAAAAGTCATATAAATAGATATATACTATTGAAGACTTTTTTGTAGATCTTTTGGAGACCATCATCTTTGTAATACATACTTTTGGTGTATGATCAACGAATGCGAGGATAAGAGCTCGAAAGCGCATTTTCATCCGACTTACTTCAAATTTATCATTACTGCTCAGCTCCTATGTGTTTTAGCGTTATGTTATATAGCCTATAACCTGCCCAGGAGTATGGACTACAATCGTACCAAGTTTGGTTAAAATCCCTTCAGTAGTTTTTGACCCATGCGTGCACATACAGACAGACAGACAGACAGACAGACGGACAGACAGACAGACAAAAAATTTACTGATTGCATTTTTGGCATCAGTTTCGATCACCAGTCATCCTCCAATAATAATTTTGAATATATATTCAATGTACAGAATTGACCTCTCTA
Organism: Abrostola tripartita; assembly: GCA_905340225.1. Classification (NCBI taxonomy): domain Eukaryota; kingdom Metazoa; phylum Arthropoda; class Insecta; order Lepidoptera; family Noctuidae; genus Abrostola; species Abrostola tripartita. Next base: position 7,594,932 of record HG996504.1, read on the forward strand.
CAGTTTTATTATAAGTATAGATAGATATACCCAATTTAAAATATTTTCTGTTCATCTGAAATCTATTAAATATGAACTATGAAGACTAATGCTAAGTGTAAAAATACAATGTTTGAAATCCCAAAACAGAGTAATTTCCCAAAACAGGGTATTTGTATGAATACAACTTCAATAAACCCATTGTGAGTTTCCTGTTCAGTTAATCAAACTAAGCCAATTATTATTATTATTATAGGGAAACTTGTAACAAGGTTATCTGCTGGTTGAGCCCATTAATTTATAGTTGATTTGTTTGTCGGTCATTCAAGAAAATAGGAAAGAATTCCTGGCTGATAATAGTTCTATTTTCTAAATTAGTGTGGTCGGTGTTTTGTTCGTAACTTGATAATTTTGATAGCCTATTTCAACTATGAACATTCAGTGGTGATGATTATTTAGGTGATGTCATTATTTTGATGGTCTATAAGATATGTTTTGTTCATACTTTTTTCCGGGAGGAATGGAGGAAGGAAAGGGAGGCCTTTGCCCCGTAGTGGGACGACCAACGACCATGGCTGAAATAATAATAATAATAAAAGCAAAAAGTCTAATTTATTCATTAGGTATGATCTTGCCAAGGATTCTGGTATGCCCTTATCATCTCTTGCACTCTCATCTTATTCATATACACTCAGTTACGATTACCACCTCCATTTCTGCTAACCCCTTTATTAAACATTGTAACTCTACCTCTTCTACCTATTGTTAAATACAGGTGTGAAGTTATATATTTTACTTACACTTCGGGAGCCATACATAACTGGGTACGAATTTCGGCATTGTACCTATTAGGTACACCCTACCAAAATGCTTTACAAAATGGAGGCCTTGTCTACAATAGAACAATAGAACATTTTGCCCTATTACTCACGCTAGACCTTATTTTAGCGGTAGTCGTTCGTTGAATACTCACGACACACATCCTTAGAAATTGGAGTGAAGACCTATAAATTAATTTGATGTTTACCTAGTTATTTTCGCATACTTCGATTAACACTACTTCTCTCAACGTCAGATAAAGTCCTTTTCATATAGAAAGATAACTTCTAGTATCAGAGTGAAGTAATCCGCTTTAATGTACATATGTTCTTCTGCCCTAACTCAAATATTTACAAGGCTTTCGCGACCATTATGTTATTTGCTCACAAAAGGTCTGCTGTTTGTTCCGAGGCCACAAGTTTCACTTTATTACAGCTGAACATTTATTAACAGTTTAATTGCTCGTAGAAAAGCGGCCTAATTATTATGTTTCTTATTTGAAAATGTTTAACTGGTACTAATGAGCTACTTTTGTGTTTTACATACATTTTATCGTGTAAGTAAACTCCGAATAAAAATGATAGAATAAATCCTTCTTTGTCAAGTCTCGTGGCCGTGCGTGCTGGCAACAAATTTTTACACTTTTTATTCTATGTTGCCATCGCAACAGAAAAATAAGAAATAACAGGGACTAAACAATATTTTTTTCTATTAGATCTCAGTATTTTATTTCATTTGTTTTTCTTAATTGTTTTTGTTTATTATTGAAACGAAACTATTAGGGTTTTATCACGATTCGTATGATAACAATTATTATCATCTGTAGGTAGATACCTATACGTTTTTAACTTACGTCTATTATTTTAATTAGGCTATCTTTCATATTTATAATCAAACTAGATTTTATATTTCAGGGCCCAACATAGTCACAACAGAACATGTGAAATAAATATTTCTTTTTTCTTTCCAGATAACATCTCTGCCAATTCAGTGCTTACCCAAAGTGTTCTAACCTCCTCTACAACCCAATGACTTGAAACGTTCACCATGGCATGTCCATTCAAACGTGCTTACTCTCAGCACCAGTTCGCCAACGGGAGTGGCTCCAGCGCTAAGAAGCCGGAGTTCCGCTCTCGCCAATCCTCAGTCCACTTGCCTGGCCCAGATGAGGACGAAGGCGAAAGGAACACCTTAACACTCAAGAACTTGAGCGAAGCCCTCCAACTCCTGACGGCGCCTTCGGTAAGTCTTCAATGTATTTTAGACCTTAACCTCTTAAAACAAGGTTGGATTTAGGTTGATGTTCCTTTAAAAACATTTTGGACTCGTCAACTAGATAAATCCAGGAAGGATGAAATGGGAATGGTTTACTTATAGCGCCTCGTAGATTTGTTGAAGCGAATAACTACATCTCAAAGCCTTGCTACACCATTCTAACCCTTATTACAAGGGTTTAAAATAATATTGAGATGCTACATTCTCGGGTCATCGGTGCATATCTTAAAGGAAGTAGCAACTGCTGACGCTGGCTTGACTTAATCTTTCCGTTTAAGTTTGAACTTTGCCACTACATAATAAGGTTCTTTGTTGAAATGAAGTTCCAAAGTTATCGGTGAGGAACGTAGTGAAACATATTGACGCTTAAGCGCTTAAGCGAAGCATTGCAGCTGCTGACTGCGGCTTACAGAAACCTTAACATTCCGTTTTCAACCCTACACCAATGAAATAAGACTCGTTTTAATAAAGTTAAGTGCTTAAGACGATTAAGCAAACTTCTCCCATTAATATCGTAACGTAATGAGAGTATAAGTTCGGCTCGTTCTGTAAACTGTTTTAATATTTTAAGGCTGTTAGCAGTTATTAAATTAGCCGGGAATTCTAGCATATTGACACAGGCGACTTAAACTCAAGCCTTGTAAAACTTTACTAAACATTATGCAGAAGTCGTGCGCTAGTGATATAAACACTAGATTATCATGCGTAGGTACTCCGATCTATTTATAATAGTAGGTATATATAATATATAATAATTGATTCAAATTTTGAGGCTTAGTATTTAATAAGAGCTTAAATTATATTGTTTAGCTCGCTCTTTACCCCGGATTGCAAAAATTAGATATTATACGCTTAGTTGTTACATGCGTGTTTGTTACATGCGTGCATTTTCATAGTTATCTCTTATGTCATTCGAATTTAAACTCAAACTGAAAAAAAATATTATAACTTTCTACGGAATTATTGTGAAATTTTGTTTCGGAAGTTTTGCCTTATTGCAACTCTACGTATTGCCTGTTCTCGCTCGGGGCTCGTAGCTATGCATCGTTGCATCCACCGGTTGCCCGCAACTCTGACGATATCGTCGGTCCACCTGGTGGAAGGCCTGCCAACGCTGCGTCTTCCGGTTCGTGGTCGCCACTCGAGAACCTTTCTTCCCCAGCGGTTATCAGTTCTTCGAGCGATATGGCCTGCCCATTGCCACTTCAACTTGCATATGCTTTGAGCTATGTCGGTGACCCTAGTTCTTTGGCTAATTTCCGTATTCCGGATCCTGTCGCGCAAAGAAACTCCGAGCATAGCTCTCTCCATAGCTCGTTGAGTGACTCTGAGCCTCTCTAAAAGGCCAACCGTTAGGCACCACGTCTCAGAGCCATACGTCATTACTGGCAACACACACTGGTTGAAAACCTTCGTCTTCAGACACTGCGGAATTTTGGACGAGAAGATGTCGCGTAGTTTCCCGAACGCTGCCCATCCGAGTTGGATTCTTCGGGCGACCTCTTTGTCAAAGTTGGACCTGCCTAACTGAACAGTTTGTCCAAGGTAAACATAGTGGTCAACAACCTCGAGAGTATCGTTCCCAACGATAACCGGTACGGGTGCGACATGGACATTTGACATGATCTTCGTCTTGTCCATGTTCATTTTAAGACCCACCTGTTGGGAAACGAGACTGAGGTCGCTGAGCATAGTATTGAGCTCCTCCAGCGACTCCGCCATGATAACTATATCATCGGCAAAACGAAGGTGAGTGATGTATTCGCCATTGATGTTGATGCCGGACCCGTTCCAGTCCAAGAGCTTGAAGACGTCCTCCAACGCATTTGTGAACAGTTTCGGAGAAATCACGTCTCCCTGTCTCACACCACGCTGCAGTTGGATTGGTTTCGTGCTCTCGTCCTGTAACCGGATCGACATGGTGGCGTTACTATACAAACACTTCAACACCTCGATATACCTATAGTCAATATGACATCGCTGAAGGGACTGCAACACAACCCAGGTTTCGATTCGGTCAGGAAATTCGGTCAGGAGGACATTATTGCCTGTTCATTATAAGTTTCTTAACAAAATAACTCATTAATGCGAAAGCAGATATTTTAAGCTATAAAATATTTGTACTCATATTAAATACCTCAATGGAAGTTTTGCCCGTTAAAAGTTGTACCTCATATGTAACAGGAAATACAGTACATCCGACTTCAATGTCGGTTTAGCATCGTTAAACGTATTACCGATCGTTACTCTAAAATATAAACATTAAATGGTATCTATAATGACATCATTGAATTTATATCGGCCGTTTAAAATTCAATAAGCGTCCTCGATTGTAGAGGACATAGTAACTTCAAATACGCAAACAATTTGCCTGTGACTTTGGCCATCATTTTGTTATTGAATTTGATTACTTTTCACTGGTTTATTACCAGTAATAGCATTATATTCTTAAGGTTATATATAAGAAAAAGAAATGTCTGTAAAAACTCTTTTTGGTCGGGCCGATTTGTTGTGAAGAAATATGTAGTCTACCTATATTTACGTAACATACTTGGCCATTTTGGGTTTTATAATATCAATCATAGAGATTCTTTTGATGCACTAAATTTAAATAAAACTCTACCAGTAAAGATAACAGATGAACAAATGGACACATAAACATAGTACTAATATATAATTCTTATTTTTCACTATAAAACGTACCTACATACAAAACTCTTTAATTTTTACACATACATACAAAGTTCTACTGATATTTACGTTTTATTGTTCAGTGTGTGGTCAATGCATTTAGAACAATAGGTCGGTAGCATGTTTTCGAAGTCTGTAATGGCTCGGGTAATGGTAACTACTGCAATTTTCTTGTAAATGTGTCTTGATGTTATATTCTTTGTATCGTCTGATTTTCTCACGGACTAACTACTTAGTTACTGTTGGTTCATAATTGCTTGAAGGCATAAATGCGCATCATATTTTGCCTTGCACTTGAACAGTTATAGGCTGATTCTTATATAGAGAAAGAATGCGCATTGATCATGACGCTAGCTTACTGCGGGATGGCGATTTCAGACCATTTCCAGTACAAAATGTTTCTATCCTGTTTGCCAGAGGTGACATAAAATAAACAAGTTAGTACACAAGGCATTGAAAACGGTTTATTTTTACTTGCTTGGGTTACCTATGGCAACCAGGAGTATACTAATTCTTTCTGTCATTGATCAGGCCACCAAGATGAGAATAGGTCTTAGTTTTACTTGTCAAACTCGAGGTAGGTACAGAATAAAAATTATACTGTATCGTGTATCTTTAATGGTATAATTTAAATATTGTTACATGCTACCGGGCAACAGATGTCGCTAGTTATTCGATTCTCATTTATATTACGTAAAAAGCTCAGCATAAATAAAATACAATAATATTCCATCAATAAGTTGAGAAAATTACTGATAGCAACAATTTTTCTTTCAAGGCAATTGTATTATAATTCTAGATTGCATTTTGATAGGTAAAAAATTGTCAATAGACAATTCGTTTTTTATAAGTATGATAGCCTAGAGGGAATTGGATAATTAGGGGCTTCGCCCAGCCGTGGGACACTATAGGTTACAAAAAATACTGCACAGAGTCCTATCTCAACTTAACGCTGCAATATTGCACAGTTGTCGTTGACTTGCAGATATTTTGGTATAAATTTAAATGATCTTTTTCACCTCAATTCACTTTCATAACATTTTTGTAGTAATTATGCTCGTTATTTTATGTTACCATTGTTAATCCTGTTATTAAAATATTTTTATTAGAATTATTACAAAGACAAAGTTTTACTCGGATTAGGTTCTATCAACTAAGCCAGCGAACTAAACGAAACTTAGTCTTAAGATATCAAGTTTGTTATGAAAGTACCTTAAAAAATACCTCAATTAATAAAGTCTAAAGTATTGACTTCAACTTAAAAAAGACACTTTGAATAAGGCTTAATAACCTATACAGAAAACAAAGACCGGATTTTTGTAAATAACCTGGGCATAAACTTTATGAAAAACATAAAATATATTCTGTTATTGATAAGAGTGTGCGACAGTGAATGACGCTTAAAACACCTTTTTCTTTACTTCTTTACTACCTACCTTAATTTATAATGTATGCAGTATATTCGTTGCTGACGTTACCTACTTTAAACAAAATTGCCAAAATAATCTTGTCGCTGTAGACATACATCGTATTTAACGACTTCTCAATACAAAAAAAAACGTAACTTCATTCCAGGTATTTTATTTAGGACATCCACAATGTAACTTGAAGATACAACCTTATATACAAGAACACTTACAACAATTTCAAGTCCAATTAAGGCTTTAACGGCGGGCTGGTGGCGCCCTAGCGGGGGCCATAACATTAATAATTGAGATTCATTTGCAGAGCCAAGCCATACATCAAATTGGCGTTCCACCTTGTGTACGATATTGCACCCCTAGAGTATCGTAGCCTTTCATTGGCAATTTATGCTGAATTATATGAAACGTGGCGTACTTCAAATAAACTAAAGGACGCATTCAGTACCCATGAACAATGAGTTTTATATTCGACTGTAAACGTATGCACAGTTGGCGATAACTATTCAATTGAATGCCCAAATATTTGAGACTTTCCTAACACTTACTTGTCTTCAGGCTCAAAATTTTTTGAACCTTTAATACAATGACATAGTCAAAACTGACTTCAAGCTCGACCTAAAAATAAAACTTATGTTACCGTACAATTATTTAGAACCCATCGTACAGAACATTTAGCTTTAGCTTCCAAAGCAACACAAAATGTGGTTGCACGCAATAGTTTCAACGTAAAGTTACCGCGGCGTACGAATATTGTAAAGTTGTGGTCTCCAAACTTTTGATTGCTAAACTCATACCAAACTGCCAAACATTTATGGAGTTCACCAACTTTCGCATGGTTTTTCGTTGAAGATACGCGAAGAAAATTGTTTAACAAATACGCAATGTGTTTAAACTTTCCCCCTTTGTTCTTACGTGGAATAAATGGAGCGGGTTTTACGGACGATTTGTTATGTGGATGTAGATTGATTTTTCGTACTCATTCTCGTGAAAAAGGATTCTGTTTCAAGGGTTTTCGTTACTTTATTTGACTTTAAAACGAAAACTTTGCATGCCGTTGAATAATATTAAATGAATTGACACACAATTGCACACAATATTCCAAAATAAAGATGTTTCCCTCAGAAAGCACATTTTATAGACATTTATTCTTTTGTACCTCAACAGAATTTATACATTTCAATATGAAAGACTACGTTCTTTGAATGAGGTGTGATCCAACGCGTTTGCGGCAGCGGCGTGGTAAATGTCACCCTTATAAATTTTCCAAGCTTTCCTTTGTGAGTAAGATTGAGTTGCATTTACACGATGTGAGCAATGAATTTGTACAAGCCCTTCGTCTGATCCCTTTGATGTTTGTTAAAGGAATTATGTCATTTGATATATTTTTTTGAGTTACTTAGAAGCAATTCGAGGTATGATTTGGCTTTTAAATGAATGGGCGTGAAATGAAGGTTGTATAACGTTTTATTAGGCTTTTTTCGCTTTAATATATACATAATGTGAAGTACATTTCGCTTCCATTGATTAGGTAACTACTATAAACTGAATTTAAAGAATGTATTAAACGAGTTGATACATCTGTTGCTAACAGACGATGAGTGAACGCACCTGTTAAGCCTTTTAGTTGCGCATAACCATTTAGAATAAACAAAACACGCATCCACCCATTTCTAACATCCAGTTTCGAGTATAAATAAATTTACAAAATTAATACGGAAAGTTTTGGAAGGATTGTTAATTAAGCGAGTTCAAAGTCGGCAGACCAACTTAATAAATCACTTTAATACTCATCTTGTTCTTTCGAAACTTGTTAATAAATCTCCAAAAAATAATTACCAATCGTTGGAAATAAAGTAGTCGATTTAACAAATCTTTGGAATCAATTCTTTGTGAAAGAAGTGCGCGCTCCGTTGAGTTTTGGTCGAAGACAGATTAAAAATCTCCGTTTAAATTTATGTCTATTTTTGGCAATTGATTTAGACTGAGCTTAAGATCCGTGGTTTAATTTCGTTAAATCTGTGTCAGCCGCTGGCGGTTGGACTTTCTCTGTTATCTATCTTAGTCTGTCAGTTATACTGCTAATGAAACGTCCTGGATTCAAGCGTCGTTCTTAGCTTGAGATGTGATGTATTGTTCTTCATCTCAGTGTTTTCAAGTAGATTTGCGGGGATTTGTTATTGGTAAAAATTTTGAGTTGTTTCTAAAGTTTTGTTGTAAATGTATTTATGTATTGATCATTTAAGTTAAATGGTAGTTGACAACACTTGTTCTAAGTATATTTCGGTGAAATAACTATTGTTACACACAACTTAGAATATTTACTATCCCAAATTTTAACCAACGTTCGACGTGCGTATAAAGCGAGCCTTTCAACTCCGATGTTTCCCTAGCACTTGATTCAGAGCTTTTTTAGATCAAACCAAACCAGTTAGATATTTCCGATACTAACATTAATTCATGATAGATTACGTATAATTAATTAAATAACCAATCAGTTAAAATCTACAATAAATTAAAACTTACAAAACAAAATACAAATTAATAAACAAAGAACTATTAGTACGATAACAGACGGTCTCAAACCGCCACACGCCCGGAAAATCGCATCGGATGACTAATGCAGCGATCACATCGACGGTGAGCGAAATGGAAATGTGCTAATGCCTTGATTGGGACTTCGTTTAATTGGGACTTTAGCCGAGTCGTGCAGCCTGATGTTTCGTGATTTAGGAGCCCTATTTGTGTGAACTGTTTTGCACTTTGTGAACTGTAAATGCCGATTTAGCGATAACTTACGCGCGTATAACTACACTTATGAATACATTATCGTTAACCGTTGTTTATAAATAAGTGTTTTGAGGACCTAACTGGCGTTGTAATAGCTAATTATGTGGGCACGGGATAAATTTATAAAATATACTAACTGTACCTATATTTTTTCCAAATTCAATTATTAATGTTGATTTCTTTTCAAACATGGTGTAACATAATACAAAAACGCATAATATGAATATAATTGATCAAACAAATATAAAAAAATTACTTTCCAAAGCGAGCGTTTATTAAGAATTCTCGTAGCTAAAACCTTGTAAATAAAGTAAAGAAAATCAAAACATCAATTGGCGAGTGTAAGCAAACGGTAGTTATTTGTGCTTTGATTGGTCCGCCTTTAGTTTGATTGGCTGAGTTTAAGTAATTGGCGGTAAGTACTAAGTCGTACGTGTTAATACTTACATTACTTTACTCTTCTTAAAAAACTATTGTTTGAATTGACGTGTTTTGGTTAATGAACTCACTTTTTTCAAGTGTGAAAAATGATCATTTTACACATAACATTACATAACGTCTATATTCCTCGCAGAGGTAGACAGAGGTGTTTAGTACATCTTCATTTCGCCAGTTATGAAAAGCCCCAATGTAATATCTGAGTAGTCTGAGGGCGAACCTATTGCCATCAACCGGCCACAAATCCAGACTCCGTGGTGCTACGAGTATTATTTAATAGAAATACCCAATAATGTTAAATAAAACCAATTACAATAAGTGTAAATGGGTGAACTAAATAATGCCGTTTTAATATACCTAAATGACATTTAAAGCAGGTCCCTCGTTCAGAATAAAAGCTTTCACATATTCTTGAACTACGAAGGTGTCAACGTATATATAATCTACGACAAAAGATTAAAATTCCTTCAAGAACAATTTTAACGTTAGACCAGTGAGTACCATTTATCGGTTAAACTTGAAATATGGTTTCAGCTTGAACGAAAGCTATTTATTTGAACATCTGCGGTGACATGATCTTGATATAGTAGTATGGCAGCTAGCCAAGATTTATAAAATAAACCCACAAAATCAATACACGTGTACACTGTTACCTACTATGAATCTTTTAGATGCAGAAACTGAATGACGAAGAAAGCACGATTGCATGTTTTATGCCGTAGATAAAAATTAACCGTACAAAACTTTGTATTTACTGTGTAATCGCCATAGTCGCGGTTAAAAATAATATAATATAAAGCGTATGTAATTTATACAATTTTATATAGATAGATAATCCTTTACCCGAACGCTGCAAAACTGTCTGCCTTAGTCTAGGGGAAATACATCAAGCATACATTAAACATACAAGATACTTAGACTGTATACAAATATGAACCTTAGCCTTAGCTTTTACGGGTTTGTTCAACAGTGGACGTCTTCCGGTCGATGATGATGAACCTTAGATGTTGCTTAAGTGTAAGGTAGTATGTAGGACGTAGGTGTTCTATGAAAATATCCATATTTCACCGTGTATAAGTCGCAGGTCCACTCGTCTCTGCCTCCATGATAACTCTAGTTCATTCATGTAAAAAGCTAGAAAAATACTAACACACAAATAAGAAACTAAACTGTACCATAGATAATGCTTTAAATACAAGTTACTCATTTGTAATAGTTAGCTATCATTTACAAATGGAAAATTACACCATAACTGCATAATTCTAAACGTGAAGTGTTGATTGATCGTAATTACGGCACTTAACTTATCTTCCGAGAACTCGATTGCTCTTTTTGTACGGAGGACTTTGAGAAACGTCGCAAGAAAAACAACTTAATATATTTATCTACTTCCATTTGATTAAGGAAAATGTTTGATAGGTATCCGGACATTTTTCTTTGGGGATAAAATATACCTAATATATTGTTCTGTTATGATGGGAAAACAAATAATACCCCTATGTGTCCAACTTGCCAGCACTAAAAATTAATCAGGTATTTTTATAGACGTATGTATGTGTAAATAGTCATAGAAATATCACAAATACCGACACTAGGGCTCAAATATGAGACCCGTTGCTCTGTCCTGAATATGGTACCAAAAGGCAAAACTGGATAGAATTTAATTAATGTAAGCCATCTCAAGCAATCAATCACGTAACCAATGACATTTGGATCATTTGTCAAGATGACAGTAGGTCAGATGACGGCTAAACACAGAATATTAAGATAGCAATAGTTTGTTTATTGCTTGTCACAGTTGAGTTCAAAGCACTTCTTCAATTGCATAATAAAAGGAACGTAAAGCCAAAACGAAATTATTATTTTTTATTTGGCCTCATTTTTATGAAAATATTAATTATTTAGTTCAAACAGCGTACTGAGCTAACACAATTTTAAATATATCAATTGCGGTAAACAGACTGTTTTTAATATTGCAGTTCTGTTGATTCGACATTTTCTAGTAAATATTTTATTAATGTTTTCCAGCATTTTTGAATCATTTATAAATATTATTCATCTAAGACTTCAAATTCACAACTTATAATATTACGTTTTAGAGTATTTAATATGATATTGATTATGAGAAGACAATATATAGTATGTATTGTCTTCTTCTTCTTCTTCTTCTATTACATAAAATACATCAAGGAATCAATATAAAAACTTTTCAGCCATACTGCTACACACCATTTGTCATTACGACGGCAATCGTCTGGCGGCTGTCAAATTCAGAATAAGTTACGATTGCACAGTTGTGCCCGGAACGACTGAAATCTGTGTTCCTTGGCTTGGAATCATAGTGGAAAATGAAAAATGAAGTCAATATTTAAAGGAAATTTTTAATACGTTGTATTTTCCTTTTCAACTGTGATATTCGGATAGAGGTAATGAATAGTTTTTTTTATGCTGTCAAGTTATCATTATGTGTAGTTTCAAGATGGATTTCATCATACGATTTTACCGAAAAACTGTTCGCATCAAGCATTTTAAAACTATATCTGTACATAAAGAATAAAGCGTGCACAAACACTATTTACTTAACTCTAATAGAAAACAACAAATTAACAATCCACACTAATAGAAATTAAAAATTACCAGTACCATTTAAGAAGAATTGAATGTTCTTTGGCCGTTTCCTGGACAATGCTTCACCGCCCATAATACAGAAAACCCCATTATCACGTGAAGTAGGCACTGACACAAAGGATGATAACTTCGCAGCTAATATAAAAAGACCTTGTTATAAAAGTTATAAGTAGTTTTGAATGAAATCTCATTTCTCAAGCGACGACGTTCAAAAAGCGGGGAAGAATCGTACAGAAGTTGATCTTGGAGCCATGAAAGTAGCGGTTTTATATGAAAGGAAACGCTAATTAAAATTTTATTAAAGTTGTAGCAGAGAATAATGTTGACACCAATAAATTTAAGTTCAGCTGTTGTTGCAGTTTAATTAGTTGGATATATTGGTATATGGTTATTATTGGTAACTTACAATGTATTTGCTTGCGTCGACTTTAAATAATGAATGTGACTTTATTATGACATGACCTTACACTACTAGCCAGTATACAATTTTATTGTATCATTAAGATGTTAGAAATTCCAAAAATGAAAAGTTAACATTTTAAAAGATAATGTTATGGAAATATTATCAGTCGCTTATTTTAGGGCCTTATAAAAAAGCTTTATTTCTTAGCTACGTTTGAATATTAAGAGCGTGCTTCTATTTTTCAATTTAAGTCTGTTTTCTTTGTGCGTTTTAATTTACAACAACTGGGCTACTTTGTTCTCCAGTATCTTTGCTCTGTCGCTTTGTGCAAAACAGTGCAGTGTTCCAATTACATCTCATTTAAAAGTTAATAAAAGTTAAAGTGAAAAGTGATAGCGTATTTTGCACTTTCTTTATAGCAATGTTTTCTCTTCAAGTTGGTAGTTAGCAAGTACGATCTTATTCTAATGTCAATAGTACTAAATTATTTAAAAACAGAAAATGAGTAAAATTTGATTAATATTCTAAAGATTATTAGAAAGAAATTAAAATATTTATTATTGTCTTGAACTCAACACAGGAAAAAAAATCATAGTACGAGGCTAAAAAAACTTTGCTTATCAAACTTTATGTCTTACACTGCTAGATAGAGACCTCTCTTTTTGTGTTCCGTTACCTCTAAGAACTCTTTCAAAGTTGCCTGCTATAGTCGTACGGTTGACGTACGGTTCATACAAATATTAGACGTCCGTTTAGCAATTTGTATGAAACGTACGACAGCCGCACGACTTTCGCAGGCAAATTTGAAAGAGCCCTAAGTCTGTGGCGATAACAATCGGATTTTGTTTGAGCCTAAACCTGACCTATCAAAAGTTTGGATGACTTCTGACAACTTCATCAGTTTTTACTTTATCCTGCTTTGTAAGAGAAGTAAATAATATTATTGTATTTTGACTACATTTTCTGTCTGGTAATCACAGGTTCTACTGCAGAGCCAAAAATAAGATTTACTACGTATAACGTATATAAAGGTAACATATTTTATAAAATATAAAGTCCTCCTGACCGAATTTCGATCACGGCGGCCTGTCTCAGCTGAGACCAGCCATCTGCGCAGGAGATATTATAGTGCACAAGTATGCGCGCAGACACAGGTGCACTCCCTACTCCCTCACTCTCATAATCCGATGGGACGGTAGACCGACACGACCGGAGAGAGATCAGGCGCAGGACCAACGGCTTAACGTGCCTTCCGAAGCACGGTGGGGTCACGACATGTGAAAACGGTCACCCATCACAAGACTGACCGCGGCGAGCACGGCTTAACCTCGCAGATCGACTGATCTGCTGGGTAGCCGCATAGCTACGAGCCCCACACATAACATAACATAACATAACATATTTTATTAAGTCTATAAATAAATAAAAATCATTCATCAAAAATAGCTAAAGCTTTTAATTTGCTCGATTAAGTGCTTATATAATTTACTAAAAGTAATTACTGGACAGTGGAGAGGAGTGACAAAAGTTAAATTGGCGTTCTCAGGGGGAGACTAATGGTGTTTATAAGCAACAGGTTTGTGATTCAGGCTTGGTCACAATCTCAACCTTAATAGGACTTGTTTGACTTTACTTGTAATTAAATAATTATTTACAAGAATGTATTAGAAAGTGGATTAAGGTTCAGCGAATTTATAAGAAAACGAAAAGGTAGGTTTTGTCTAGTGTGTTTTGTTTTCATATAGTTAATATGCATTATTTTAAACTTCTGGACCTTATTTATTAATTAAGCTGTTGATTATTTTCAAATTATTTATTTATCAGCCGATTCTATTATATATACATACATAAAGTCACGCCTATTTCCACGAGGGGTAGGCAGAGACCACGGATTTCCATTTGCTACGATCCTGGCATACTTCTTTCGCCTCATTCACTCGCATCACATTCCTCATACACGCTCGTCAGTTAAGGGTACTCCTCACTTGACCCTTTTGTAGAACATCTCCGATCTGGTCCGAAGTATGTTCGCCGAGGTCTTCCCCTTCTATTCGATTCTATTAAAAGAAAGTTATAGGTTAAAAAACTCACTCTACTACTTCAATTGTATTTAATGCACAAATCGTCTTCATTACATCAGCCTATTTGCAGTCCACTGCTAGACGTAGGCCTCCCCCAGGGTACGCCACAAGGCTCGCTTGCCCGTTTTCGTTAAATGCACAAATCCCTAGACTAAAAACAAATAGCTGCAAATCAATATAAAATTTGTTATATACGGCAATGGAAAATTAGTTAGCTCCTGTGCCAATCAGATCGCAAATAACACGGTCGTGAACGCTGATTAATATCAGTACAAGTTTCGCTATCGACTCTTATTATCTCGAGGGCGCGGAACAAGCTCATTACTTTATCTTTCGTATCAGATAGTTATTAATATCATCCTCTAATACAATATTACGATCCATAACGTATTTGTGTAATTATTTCCAATACTATGACAAGACATGGCGGGAATATTCTTATAATTAATGGATCTCTTTGATTTCTTTCATAGATAGTATCTTTTTGTAGTACCTGTTACATATTCTATGAATCAGGAATGGTTAAATGAAGATGAATGGGGTACATCCTTTTTTCTTTATCTGTTATTTAGTAAATGCATTATAAGTAATGGTATTAAGAAAAGGTTTTGTGTTGGCTGATGGTACGAACAAAGATGGCGTCCCCTTTTAATCCACGGTATTGTAGAAAGTAAAAAAACTTGAGCAATATTGGTAGAGCGTATTTCAGGCCCGCTTGTTAAGTGCTAGGTTCACACCTGGTGCTGCTTATAGGCGCAATGTGACTTTTTCGTTCAACTAAACTAATATACCATTAAGTAATGGAGGAGAAAAATAGGGAAAGAATCATGACTTTTATTTCCTAAATTGTCAACTGGGAGCATGCGGTCATGGATCATGATGATTATTATAATTGCTTGTGTCTTCTCTGTATAAAAATAATCTTTGGCCCCGTAGCGACCGCTATATAATTATGTCTTATGATCAAATACTTTTTGAGTAGGTAGGCTAAATCTGGCACTAACACAAGGCTTCATTCTGGAAAACTAATGACATGACTAGCGAGCCGGCCCCAGGGAAACTTCTAAAAAGTAATAATTAGATTCCAAAATAAAGTTAAATTGCTTTTACTCAGATGTAGACTAAGCGATTGTCTTGAGTTTGTGATTGTCTTGATTCTAAAATCAATGTTTTTATAAGGAAAACAAGAGAATAAAAATCTTATAAGCTTAAGCCTAGAAATATATTTTACTGAATATCTCGTTATTATTAAAGATAATATCCATTTGCCTAACTCTTAAAGGTATAATGTTATTTTGTTAAAACGGTGATTTTATAAAATCTGTTTATTGATATAAACCTATTTGAAATATAATTACAGTTCCTTCATTTTTTTTACTACTATTTACATGATAAATTGTAAAAAATAAATCATAAAATTTTCTAGCCAAGCAAATACTGCCTATATCTAACGGAAACCTTTCCAATAATCCCCGTCAAGTATGAATGACGGTTTTCATTAAGAACCTATCCACATGACTGCAAATTCCGTACGATTAATATCCCCATTTATAATATCACAGGTGTACGGTGCTGGTGTCATAATTACTTTGATGAATGCTCCCAATTCCGCCCCTATCCGGCCATACGTGTCAGTGAAACTTTCTCTATTTCTAAAGGAATGTTTCGATTGAAATAGTTGGTGTTTTGGACCCCGAACGAAATGGATTTCACCAAACACTGGTACAGAAGCAATTCTTTCGAAAGTTGGGATACATATTTGACGTGTCGTGATTTATTTTCATTTGTAGTTACCGATTTTAAACTTGAATTTTATAGTTTTTCATTCCGATTAATTGTCTTATATGTTATTTATTAGATCTATTTTTATTCAATTTTGGTGCGCAGCTGTAGTTTGCGTCTTCGTTTGTCCGGAAAACAATATATAACTACGACTCTTTCAAGATACAAATTACCCATGTCTTTCTTCAGCTATTAGCAATTTAATAACATTTAATTTTAATCGGTACAGTTGTTTAGACTCGATAACAAAATGAAAAAACAGACAAACTATAAGGGTTTTAAAGTTAGATTCGATTAGACTATTTTGATGAAAGTTTCACTGACAAACTTTTAGATTTTAGCAAAAAATTATGTCATTTGTCCAAAGCCTTAGTGTATATTAATGTCATATTTTACAGCAAAAACGAGCCTACGTTACAGGAGATATTCCTAGCGCAATTAATTTCATAGCCCTAAATTCCAGTAGCAACACGATCGGTCAGCTTTGGCTAAAGCCAGCCGCTGTCTAGAGACTTCACAGTAACATTAGCATTTCTTAGATATTCAACTGGTATGTAAACAAACAAACTACGAGCCGTCTAGCAAATATATCCAGTTACTACCTATAACCTATGTTTATTTGAAACAGAGAACTTACCAGTATCAGTGAAACAGAAACAGTTTGAAATGGATACCGTGACGAAATATATATTCCCTCTTAAAATACAGCAAAAGGCTCCATTTATTATCTTACTGTCAAGTAATCTTATTGTGTCTGGTGCATAAACAATATTAGTAAGTTCCCTGATTAAAATGAGTGTTGCAGTTACATCTGCTGAAAGTATCAAAATGTTCACGTAAGTTCAGGCTAAGCTACAGTTAAGAGCAGGTGCCCTCTAGATCCGTACAAGATAGAAATTATAACCATTTATAAATAGTGCATTCTTAATATGCTTACCTCATAAGGATTCAGGTGTGATACAATATGAACTTCCGAACTTAACAGGCCCACCTGACCTTTCCTGCAAAAGGGGCGTGACCTAAATTGCGCCACTACAGCCTTGTAATGAATACATAAATGGCAAACCTAAATGGGTTACACAAGAAATCAAAACATACTTAGCACCCTATCCATTAGCCATCCGATACGTCAAGGGTAGCGTTTTCCCTCCAACCCCACCATTTATCTAACGTTCACAATATAGACCTCTTGTGACGTTCACTTAAGGTGTACAGTTACCGACCAAGGTTCTAGATGAAGATAACTTAGAGAAGGTCGTTCCTTTGTCATTGAGGATAATAAATGAGGTTCCCGAGTGTTTGGAAATGCGTGGAAAGAATCAGCGGATCGTAATAGTTTCAGCAGAATCCTGATAATATTATAGATGTGACGGTTAGCTAAGTGCTTAGACTAGCGCTAGAAAAAAATATTTGTGCTATCTGTCTTTTGTGATGATTCATATCTGCAAATAAAAGTGTAAAGACACATATAAAAAAGATTTGAGTGAACAATATTTTACGCGTTTTTTTAGTTTAAGATGTGTAATAAATAACATAACCTTCAAAAATACATCACGCAAAAAGTTCTAAAGTATTTATAAACGCTTGCTTTTACAATTCAAATTCCTCCTATCTTTGTCCCTAAATGTTTATTTTAATAAGAGGAACACCGTAAACGGTTTATGATTAGATTTGGCCCGGAACAAACAATCAGCCAATTAATTTGGATGGACAACTTATTCTGATTGATTTGTTTGGCAATCCCGATTAAACTGCCGAAACGTTTAATATATTTATTCGGCGTGTTTGGAAATAAATATATCGTTAAACAGTATTTTTATACTCCTTTGTTTACTTTAAATACTGTTTATTTTGGACATGTTATGACAGTGAATACGGTTTTATTTTTATTGGCATTAACAGAATAATAATGTCTTTGTATGATTATTTTGATTGAATGAAATTATAGTTTGAAATAATCATGCGGTTATTATAATACTACAAGTAAGGGTCAATTTTCTTCTTCTTCAAAGTAAAAGTCATTTCAGCTTTCGAGCCTTGGACCTTATAAACTTCAACCATCTACATTATCCACTTAACCAACGGGACAGTTGAGTCGATCAATATTGTACACAAAATAGACTATAACCTCTAAAAACTTAAAACATTGTTTTGTAAAAAGAGGACATTTTTTCGCGGGAGCCGTACATAAAATATTGGTTGACGGAATAGAAAAGGCTTTTAAGGCGCTCTGTAAACTGATATCGAAACTCCGAGACGCATTAAAATGGCGGAAAATTCTTGCTTTATCACAACATTTTGTCATACGATATCTTTTCGAAAATACAATCTAGGATCACTGAAATGTTCAAGACAATAAAAGAAATGCACGACCTTCTATTGAAGTTTATAATGAGAGTACAATGTAGATTTTAAGACGGCTAATATGTTTTCTTTATTTTGTCACTGACGGAGTTTATTAGAAGTCTAAAGTAGCAGATATTTTTTGTATTTTATATAAGCCTTAAGAAATAAGCCTTTTCCTAAAATTTATTTCCTGACTTAATTACTTACACTGCAATTGCAAATTAATTGTTTTATGGTAGCTTTAGAACTCAGTTCTGCATATAAAAGAAGTTTAAAAAGGGAACCCCTCAGACTTTGCTAGTATTTTTAAACGCTTATAGACGGTCAAATAATTTAAAAAAATGATAAAAACAAGTACCCCACTTCCAGCTCCAGTTGTATCTCCACCTATATCCGTTCGAGCTAGAATTAGTTCAGGTGTTAACCGGATCAGTGGAGAACGGTAAGCCGACTAGAGTAAGGACAAGAAGCCATACTTCCAGGGTTGCAAGCCGGGGTAATATCACTATAATACACGTACCATTACGTCAAGAAAGATATTTTTGTCAAGTTAGAAATATTATTTACATTTATTTTCATGTTGGGTTTCATCATATTTCATCCTATCGAAGTCCACTGCTGGAGATAGGCCTCTCCCAAGTTGCGCTACAACACCCGGTCCTCCGCCTTTCTGGGCTTAAATCTTGTGAAATAACAGCAAATGTTTTATTCACGAGAAATATAAATATGATTTTTTCAAACTTCTTCAGGCAGGTGACGTACTTATAATTTCTTTACGATTCTTTGTGCGTCTAATATTAAAGGCTATGGTGCTAACTATATGTGTTTATGCTACAATTCAAGCTATACCTACTTATGTTATGGCACAAGATTAAGGCAAAACAAACTAACTTACTTTGGCGTTCTGGTCTAAGAATGAATGTACAAACTTACGGAGTGGTTTCACAGTCAATGTTTATCAAAAGCATCTGTCTGCAATCTCCAATGTTTCCGTACAACTGACAATCAAACGCCATGTCTTAAATGTTGGACTTAAATAAATGGAGAGCAAAACGTTCCAAAGATTATGTCGCCTATTGTTTCAAGACGCGATGTTAGAATTTGGGGACTTATGTAACATCTTCCAGAAAATGCTGTGATATCGTTTCCTTTGCGCATTATAGGATAATGGAAACGGTCTGCTTATTGCTGTCTTGACAATCTCTTATAGTTTTATTAGGCTTTATATAAGTGTTATGTTATTATCAATGTTTTCTCGGGAAATATACCTACATGAAGAATACTAACCTACTTTTCTTGTTCATTCATCTCCAAAGAAAAGGCGTTTAAAAAAGGCCGCTTCATATCCTCGACTGTTTTTAGAAACCATCCATACAAAGTTAACTTTTATGATTGCCTAACACCCTTTCTATAACATAGAAAGGGTGGATATACTATAACATAGAAAGGGTGGTTGATATTATGCGATTAAATTTCGCTATTCATCTGTGATATTAGTCAATGCTTAATGAATGGATAGTATTGATTTTACATTACATTATGCAATTAGGCCACAAACATTCATTTGTTTTCGTTAAAGCTTGATGCTGTGAATTCTGTATGTAAATCATCATAAATTGTTACCAAAGTTAGCTTTGCATTTGATATTTTATTAATACTAACTACATGCTTCGTTTATAACCTATTTTAGATAACTGCTGCCTTACCATAAAGGCATAAACTCTTAAAGCAGTACAGTTAAAGATGTGGAAGCGAGATGCCGCATTACAGTGAACGTTGCGGCGCGCGGAGCGGCGTCTCGCTTCCACAACGTAAACTGTCCTGCTTTAGTGTTCATGGTTAGGGGGCTAGATACTAAAATTGAGTGTGAATTAGTGATTTGAATATTTTATTAGAATGTTGTGTTGTTGTGGATGTAAATAAATGACTAGAATAAAGAATATCCTATTTAATTAAACGATTTATAAGTGTTAACCTTTACTAATATAAATAATGTAAATCGTTTTCAATTAAATTTATAATTTTGAACCTTTTACGGCAATTTTGTTAATATTCTAGTCTAGCCTAGTCAGTATAGCGACAAAGGAAAAAGAAAATTTAGGTATGCAGGTACTACCAGTACCCATATATAAGGTTCAACCCTAGGCACTTTGCGAAATTTTTAAGCGTCGTCAATGTATATTATACTTTTGTTATTATGCAAAAAGTACCTAATATTTTTTAGCCTTAACATTTTACTGTTAGGTGACTAAGGGAAATTACTGACTTAAGGCCTACAGGTTATGTCAGACTTCACGAACTAAACTGTTTGTATTTTATATATTTTCTTTCGATCTTGTTTTGACAAATCTCTTTATTTCCAGAACGAGTATCTCCACGCGGCAGTATCAGCGCTGACCAAGAACCAAGCGGAACACTATGACAAATACAATTGTTTGTAAGTTTTTTATTAATACTCTAACGCTGCGATCTCTTACACTTATCTCACACTTACCTTTCGAGTCAAGACAAATTCAGTGTATTTATAGACAAGTACAGAATTTTATTTTTAATAAACCAAATAACAGATATAGGTATGGCTTTTTGATTATATCGTAAAAAAATGCATAGCTATCATAATAAATCTCAGTGCGCTCAATAGATCTCAGCCTAACTGTTAGGTACTACAAACACTATTATTACTCTAAGCTTATAATCCATTATATTTGGTCACGAATTAGTTACATAATTTCACCAACAGCCCTGCATATTGTATACAAAAAATACCATAAAAATAATTACAATAATATGACTTCAAATAAATAACATTGAGACCCTTTCATACTAAACTCGGAGACGTAATGTGACGTGTGCAGAATGTAAGCACAAAACGTTTAAATTTAAGGACACCGTCGCTACAAGCCTTCCGCGCTAATAGCCCTCTGCTGGTAAGATTATATTTAATTACGGGGTCCTTTAAATTAGTCGTTTACCGCTCATAAGAGTAATGAAACGTTTGTTTGTTCTGTGTTTGAGTTGGCTAAACGGCTCTTCATAGTTGGGCTTTGAATACGATGAATTAAATGGTGCAGAATTAAATTGGGATTCTTATCTGAATTGCTGTTAATGTCGTTTTAGATTGTACTTGGTTCTTTTGGAACCAAACTACACTTTTGCACTTTGCTTTTTCTCTCTTACATAATATAAGAAACTTCCTTTTGTTTTTCTAAATTATCACGCCCCATTTCTCAGTTCATTTTCCTCAACTTTATTATCCTAGAAAACATCATGATCATAATTCACACAGAAATGCATAACTATTTCACGAGAAACCATAAAACAGAATAGAAACATTCCCTTTTATTTTTATTACCCAATCTTTTGTTAATGAATCCGAAAATACAACGTTCGTTTTGTTCACAGACGAAGATTACCAGACGAAGTAAAAACTTGTAGGAATTACTCGTATTTACAAGAAATTTACGATGCGGTTCGGGCAACAGACAGTAAGTATACCTCATCCATCACCCGCAATAATGGAGAGATTAATTTTGTTGTACACACAAACAAGTTGGAATGTGATTATATTTGTGACAGCTTAGACGTCTAATTTTATTTTGCTTGCTTTTATAATACAAGAATATCGTACTTGTTCTATAAAAAGTGTGGAAGACCCTGTCACTTCAGAATTGGTTTATTTAGCCAACAAAAAAGTGCCTGCCTCACATAACACTGCTTGAATCGTCTGTAATAGACGCAAAGGCTAAAGGTGATGATGATTTCGATAGCAAGTAAAATAAAAATAATAGTTATGTATTTTTAGATATTAACTAATAGTATTATGAGATATGGAGTATGTAAAAATATTAAATCAGGACACCTACTAAGATGGTGGTAAGGATCAAAATATAACATAATTTGTGCTTTTAAATAATCATGCAATTTATATAGAACTAGCTGCGCCCCGCGGTGTTACCGACTACATTTTTTCGGGATAAAAAGCCTATGTGTTCTATGGGTCTCAGCTATCCCCATAACAAATCTTATCAAAATTGGTCTAGCCGTTTGAGCGTGAAGAGCTAACACACATACAAACACACTCACAAACTTTCGCCTTTATAATATTAGTGTGATGTGATGTTTGAAATTTACCACATTGCTTGGTCACCATTTTGTATAGTTTGATATAAAAGAAATGTAGTCTCAGGTATTTTTTTATTCTCAGAGGGATAATCTCAGTTCTTCAGACGCTAGTTCACCTAATTACGTCGCCAGACATTAACTAGGATCCCGTTTATTGCAATGAAACTAATGTTGACAGTGAGAACTTTTTAAGTGTTTATGAACGGTAAAATCTTTACAGCCAAAGAGAAAAGTATTTATGACACTTTTATTACCGCTCTATAGATAGTCTATAACGAAAATTAAGGTATAGACAATATTAGAGCTGAAAGTTTTTATTTCTGTCTGTCTACAGACACTATAAAATAAAAGAATTTAATTGCTGTCTATAAATATATTGTTATTGCCGATGTTCAAACTAACTTCTTAGTTTTATTATTTACAATTTATCAGACAGTCTCGCGCAGGTACAACTGAAAGGAGATTTCTGACTGCTTAATCGGTTTTTGCAAAACCTAAATGAAAGGCCCCAGGATTTACACAGTGTTAAATCAAACTATTACCTAAATAGTGGTCTGTATTTTAGTGTTATATTTTATGTTTTAATTGTAAAACAGAGCCATAAATTCTTGTAACTTTTTATAAGTCTTGCAATATAAATGGATTTAGTTGCTTTAGGCTATTGTTTGTCTCCCGTAGAGTTAGACAATATATCAGAAAGTAAAATATTTTAATCAAAATACTACTGTAAAATTGTGTCGAAGCCAGCGATGTCAGTTCTTTTCAATATGATATTAGTGTATAAAATAAAAACATACACGTGCTGAACCCTTCCTTTGATTCTCATGTGACGTCACAGGTCAGTCATTCGTTGTTAGCTTTTACAGAAGTTTGTTTTGTACCGGAGCCAACATACGTCACGGTTCCGTTGCTTTGAAGTAACGCTGTCGGCATGAAACAGAGATTCACAGTGGGCAGACAATTCTGACACGTGTATGACAACTGATGGACGTGGTGTTATAGTTTAAGAGTAATCCCATTTATGATACAGAATAAAATAATATAAGTACATGTAGAAAAGAGGGAAAATACAAAATTGGTTTTCGGAAGAAATTTGAAGAGGATAAGTTAGGATAGGTAGGATAAAGAAATTCCAGAAACTCCTAGGGAAAATTGGAACTTTTCTATTCCACCTAATTAAGGTTGAAAGTATCGAATTGCGGGGTTATATCAATGTCTAGGACCAGCAGTGGCATTCGATTCGGCTTAGATTTTAGAATCGAGCTAATTCTACTGCATCGGTGCAAACCGCAAATTCTATTAGATTTGCATTTAATTAAAGCAAAGGCAAGGGCTAAGATATTTTTTTTTACTAAAGTGTCAATGTGTATCGCATAGTTTTACTAACATGATCTGCTTCAACATTTTCAGACTTTTTGTTTCATAAATTAAGATACACACGTTATTCTACGAATATACATGTATAAGGCTATTATATTGCCAATTATTTACTTGAAGGAAATACTTCTAATAAACTATTATTTATGATAAAAGCTATAATATGAAGGCTGTAAAATGAAATATTAGGTACCTACTTGCCGTTTAATAATACAACATTTCGAGCGCACACGTCAATAAGATCCATATTTCAATGTACTCAAATTGCTTTTACTTGTTGCAGGTGTTAACACTAAGGATTTTATGGCAAAATTAGGGGAATATTTAATACTAACGGCGTTTTCACACAACTGTCGACTTGAGAGAGCTTTTAAATGTTTAGGCACTAATTTGACTGAATTTCTCACTACTTTAGACAGCGTTCACGACGTATTACATGATCAGGTAAGTACTCTTCAATATTTTATTCTATTCTGTTTAATATTCCTGTTTTATGTAGTTTAAATAAAACTCTTAATACTAGACTTGTAATATTACTAATTAAGGTTTTCTAACACATTAGAATTTTTATGGAATTTAGAAGAAATATAAACAAGTTTTGTGTTGATAAGTGAATACAATAAACTCGAGAGTAGGTGTATTAATCAATTATGTACAACACTTTTATGATTTTTATTTGAATAGGGATCAAAGCATGCTTACATCAAATAAAAAAAATCATCTAATGCCTTACTGAAAACGTTAACAGGAAAATTAACTTTAAAAATACTCCGATTGTATATTTATAGGATGATGTTCTCAAAGATGAAACGATGGAATACGAAGCGAATTTCGTTTGTACGACATCACAAGAAGGAAAAATCCAGCTTCATTTGACGACAGAAAGCGAGCCTGTTGCCTACCTATTGGTCGGCAGCCTGAAGTCAATAGCAAAACTGTTATACGATACGCAGACGGATATAAGACTGACGAGTTATACTAACGACCCTAGGAGATATAAGTAAGTATACGAAAAACATTCAATATACCTTTAAAATATTATTTCTGACATAAAAATTCAATCTAGAACCTTTTTTTAAACCAGTTTCACTTTAATTTTAACACGAATCCTTCGAAAATATTTATTTTAGTTAGTGTGAAAAACATCTCCGTAAAATATAAAATTAAAACCTGTTTACAAAAATAATGACTTACTTATAATACCATATTCATTTAATATTGTAATAATCTCAATTCATATGTTAACTTTATTCATGTCACTTACACAAGCGAGATTATCATGTTGAAATATAATGAAATTATTATTCCTTTACGGATATCGACATTTCGGATGCTGTGCAATTAAAATCGGAACTCATGACAATAAAATTATCAGCATTCGTATTGGAAATGGAAAATACGATCGCGTTTCAACACGCATTCATATTTTCCAATACGTTTCATATACGTTTGCTATAATCTGCAACATTTATGACATGATAATTACACTTCTGGACACATCTATTGGCCCCCTTAGAGTTTAGGTTTCGATGGCCCCTACCGAAATATGATTGCTAGATTGAACAAAAACTGTTGATGCAGTTTTAAACCTGATACATTTTACCATCTTTTTCGATCGTATTGTTTTAAATTTGAATTCAGAATACCATACGACATGGAGCTACGCCTAACAAGTCGGATATGCGCCTTGTTAAAGGCAATTGATTTTTGAATAAAAAACATGTTTTATCAAATAAAGGTTTAATTTAATAACGCGTGTTGCCTCCACGGGCATCTACCACAGCTCTCATATGATTAGGCATAGAGTTTATCAACCGCTCTATGAAATTTTGAGGGATCATTTCCCATTCCTCTTCTATGGCAGTTTTCAACTCCTGCATCGTCTGGGCAACTGGCTGACGAACCCTAACACGTCTTTTTAGCTCGTCCCACATGTGCTCAATGGGGTTCATGTCTGGGCTTCTGGCTGGCCAGTCCATAACTGTGATGTTCACATCCCGAAGATATTCCCTGACGATGCCGGCCGCATGGGCTCTTGCATTATCATGCATAAAAAGGAAATTTGGGCCCACATAGTCCGCGTATGGTATCACGTGAGGTTCTAAGCACTCACGAATGTACCTTTCAGCATTTAATGTTGGCAGCCGTGGTCCTGTAACAACCTCAAGTTGAATTTTGCCGCTCGCGGATATACCGCCCCAGACAGTCCATGAGCCACCGCCATAAGCAACCCTCTCTTCAAAGCAGCATTATGCGAAACGCTCTCCCTTACGTCGGTAGACCTTCTTCCTTCCATCATTGCCATGTAACACAATTTGAGACTCATCAGAAAAGAGTACACGGCTCCAATCTTGCTGTGTCCAATTTAAATGACTGCGTGCGAAATGAAGGCGCGCTGTTCGGTGGGCTCGCGTTAGTTTGGGCCCATTAGCTGGCTTGTGTGGTACCATATCGCGTTCTTTTAACCTTCTCCGAACAGTTCGAGCGCTCACAGATACTCCGTGGAAGTCGCGAAGTTGGTTTTGTATCTCAATGGAGGTAAGGTGACGATTTCTCAAGCTGGTCGTCGCGATGAATCGATCCTGCCTTTCAGTTGTGACCCGCGATCGTGGCCTTCCTTGGCGACGAACAAAGCCGCCAGTCTCTAGGTACCTCCAATAAACATTTCGGACCGCAGATCGACTTAAATTAAGTTGAGCACTCACGTTTCTTTGGCTGTGTCCGGCCTGAATAAGTGCCACAGCTTGGGCGGCGACTTCAGGTGAAGTATCCATAGATTATTGATAGAACCTCACCTTAATGTTAAGAATAAGTAATGTTTGTTGCAAAACCAAAGATATCAATCACTTTTTCAAGAATTAAATCCAAGTAAACCAATAAAACCAAGTTTTCTTAGTATTCGATTGTTTGATATCAACAAACAGGCTCCAAATTGTCTTTTGTTTCTTTAAATTCTGTGTTCGAAATTCAAAAAAAGACTATTGAATGAAATTGTGAATGTGCCAGGTTCAAAACTGCATAAAAACTTTTTGCTCGACCTAATAATTTAATTTTAGCTAGGACCAAACGAAACTGAAAATACAAGATGGGCCAATAGATGTGTCCAGAAGTGTATATAAAAAGAATGATCAACAATTTTATCAAAAAAAAATCTTCACTTTTCAATCAGACTTCTTATTTTAATCTTTTGCTAATGAGTTACAATATTACACTTATATTATTTTAAGCTAAGATTTTGTTTATGAAATGTATGATTACACGTGTCTAATATTTTCGCACCCAGAATGCAATTATTTTTTGTATCCTTTGGTATAGCTCGATTTGTTAAACATCATCTCATCTTAATATTATGACGTGAGAACAACAAATTTTAATGATAAATGACAATAGAGTAGACTGATAACTTTCCGTTTGCAATTTTGAAATTAATTAATATTTAAGTTGCTTTCCTTGAACAACTTCCATTACGTAAGCTGATCCCTTGCTATTGCCTAAAAGTTTTTTCAAACAACGGTGGGAGTGGGTGCCTCTGACGCTTTTAATAAATAATGTCGCATACCTAATTAATCTTCAGTTCAGATTACATTGCGACACTTTCGCGTTCATAATTACTTTATATCGCTGTCTGGATGCGCGACAATTATTTTGTAAAGTTGTTAATTAGATTTTCGTAATTTTTTGAGATTATTGTTCTTTATTTGATTCTTGATATTGATTATTGTTTATTGACTAGTTTTATTTCAATCGTTAACGGATAGTTACAAATTGGATTTTTATGTTTAAAAAGGTGCATGTCTTAAATCAAACAATGGGAATTGTGTATATGACTTTTGTAACGTACTTTCTTGGATAGTATAAGGCACTATTTAATTAAGATGACCGTCTTAATCATGCGGCTAAATTCATCCTTCTTTCCTATAACCAAACCATAAGGTAGATTATAATTATCTTGCCTTAAGACTTAAGAAAAAGTTGACTGTCTAACCATTTACAGTATACGTGTGTGAATAATAAATAATCAACAGTCATACCGCTATGAAAGTAAATTTAGTTTTATTAATATACTTAATACCCTTCTAAATGTTGTATTATATTTTAGGTACGAAATAAATGCATTACCTCTACACCAGAAGTCAAAAGACAGTGACTGTGAACAGTCAGAGGCTACGTGTATTGCCACCTCTACTAAAGTGACTGACTTAAGAATCGGAGTCGCTAGTTTTTGCAAGGCGTTCCCGTGGC
The DNA here is from genome assembly GCA_905340225.1 of Abrostola tripartita. Taxonomy (NCBI): domain Eukaryota; kingdom Metazoa; phylum Arthropoda; class Insecta; order Lepidoptera; family Noctuidae; genus Abrostola; species Abrostola tripartita. The sequence goes on from HG996504.1 coordinate 7,623,326, forward strand.
ATTTCGTCACCGATAAACGACTGGAACTCGTGCAATTAGGTAAGTATTTAATAACATCGTTTTTCCAACAATGTACGCGTTGGCGTCTCACCAAATGCAGGTGAATATTTATTTACATCCCACCATCATCACCACTCTTGTCCATCACTGTTACTCCTGTAACCCAGGATCTCCAATGATAGCTATTAAAAACCATCGAGGCAATAAAGTTTGAGGTTTCCCAAAGAAATGACTCGACTGTCTTGGAACCCGCAACGAAATTAATCATGAAATAATATATAGAAGGAGAAGGTGTATAAATTTAGTACAGTACAATACATGAAGTGACTGTCTATGACCTCCATAACCCATTTACTGTGTAATGCTATAGAATTTGTAAGACTGATTGTCAGGCTTTCGGGCTTCTGACTATCCGTAACGGTGGAATAGGGTAGTATTTATTTTAGCTGTCAATGTGTTTCTAATCAAAAATTTGTGGAACTTTTCTAAAATTACTTTTTTTAGCTTCCAATATGTTTCTTATAAAAGTTAATTGAATCTTTTCGATATTAATTCCGGTATCAAATACCTAATAGACGCTAAAACCCACATAAATAATCGCCGCTGTGAAGCGATAGAACACGGCTGTGATTTAATTTTTAATATAACGTTCTCATTACTATTCCAGAGATCAGTTGTGCCCGTTGGGTGGCAATAGACTTGATATATTGCCTAAGACTGGTGGTCATTCGTTAAGAAAATTCAGGCGTAGTATAGTTTCATTTCTAGCCATGCTATTTTTTGTCTAAAAGTTATTATTAATAAAAACCAAAGTGAAATATACAAAGATTTAATCTTAGATATGTTAAAGGTATACTACCTATAACCTAGTATTAAAAAAATAACTACCCATTTATTTATCACGTCATAGAAAATGAGCTTTTTGAAAGCAGTCTTATTAACTTGCCAAGGAAACTGCAAACAAATAGAAGCAAAGTAACGTAAAATACAATTTAAAACGAGTTATGAATAACTCAGTACAAGTTTTCATCACAGACGGCTTCTGTGAATAGAATTCTAAAACGGTATCATGTATCTGGAAATATCCAAGTTTGACCTAGACATTCGAATAAAATTGACATGTTATTGATTTATATCTCAATATGGGTGCGTTGTAGTTTTATATTACGTAATTGTACGATATAGGTAAGTAAATAGAGTAAGAGACTCTATTTACTTACCTATATCGTACAATTACTTGTACTATTGTTGTGCCGTGTGGTATCCGGCTTAGAATTGACCACCCCCTTTCCTCCCGTGGCGTGGGTGTCGTAAGAGGCGACTAAGGGAAAATCTATAAGATGGGCAGCAGCGTCTTCTGTAACTTGACCACCAACACTGCGATCCCCAAGCCGCTTGCCAAGCGTGGGGATTATGGCAACCCCCCCCTTCTAAAAGGGGGAGGCCTTTGTTCAACACTGGACGTCTTCCGGCTGATGATGATGATTTTTGTTGTTCTTATTTATGAAATAGTATATTTTTTTACTGCACCATCGTTCTCATCGTAATTGATTCTTAGGTCAGGTAAAGAGTTATTAGGTGTTTCAGCAGTCTAAAGGTTTAAAATGTGCCAATTTTATAAAACTTTTATAAGTTCACTCAAAACACTTCGCCTTAACAACTTATAAATAAAGGGGCTATAATATTAATTTAATTATCTAGCTATTATTATTAAGTAACTAAACACTAATACTATAAAACCGTTGTAACTGAAAACATGCATAAATTAACAAAACCGGTTTAAGGAAACATAATCTTAAAAGCTTAGAAGATTTATTGTTAGTGGTAACAGCTAAACTAATACACCATCCATTAATTTTCCACTTGGCTGGCAACATTTTATCGTAACTAGTCCCCTGCGGATAGAGATTCACCTCTATAAAGACATTTATTATTAATTTTCTGGCAGGAATTTGTTGCCACTGCTTTTATAAAGTTAAATTCCTGAAATCTGTAATCTGGGAATTAGAATAAAATATCTGGGGAATGTTTTTAGAGGAACTGCTACTATATATTTTCAAATATTTAAATCATTACTTTTTAGATTTTTTCCATAGTTATGGACATTATTCAAAAACTAAAGTGCTGTCCAAAATGGGTTTAATTCCTGCTAGACATTGTAATTTAATGAAATGGTGTATTTATATCTCATTCTTATCAACCTCGGATTCGGATTGAATCTTAATACGTGGCAGCGTGTCCAGCCAAGTTAGGAGCCAAAAAAAAGAACAGGCGACGCAGCTGCCGTTTGTGAATTATTACATGAACCATTTTGAGCTACTTTTGACCCCTATGTATTTTAACATTTATTAAAGAGAAAGAGAACCAAAATGAACGTTCAACAGAGACGTAAGAAAAACGAACTATATAAAACTGTCACGTCGTTCCTTTAAATTGGTGTCTCACTAATAGGTACTGGGCAGAGCTCAAAATAGAGTTGTTTTTTTACGGCAACGTTAGGTGATTATCGACGAAAAGCCTTTTATTATGGTACCTTCAATTCCTTGCCTTTTGTCGGTGCCCATAACTGTTAACGAGGGTCCGAATACTCTTTAAAATGATTATGTTGTTAGTAGTTTTGTCGTAACTGTTGATAGGTATATTTTGTGATAGCTCGTGATCGGAAAAAAGATTGCTACAAAACAAAATTTTACTTTATCGTCTTTAAAACTCAAGGAAGATAAATTATAGTTTCAATTGTTTCATTATTATGTAACCTAACATTTTGCTCACGAGTCAAAATTGCTCAGGAATTGCAGGCGCATTTTACCGATATTAAATTTTACAGTCATACATATATCTACGATAACCGAAAGCCGCAAATATTTTCATCATGCAAGCGTAGAACCAGCAATTTTTAGCGCAGCAATAATAATGTTTGTTTCTCCTTATAAAATGTTAGGTATAAGTACTAACAATAACATCTTTAAATCATCGATTACTGCTTTAATAACTTATCTATTTCCATGATACATTATGTTTTTTGATCTTTAGGTGCAGGCTTCATGCGTCTGTTTGGCACTTACCTCGCGTCACATGGCTCCTCTCTCGGCACGTACTTCAGGCTGCTGCGTCCAAGAGGCGTGACCCTCGATTACCGTGAGATCCTGAAAAGAGTCAACACACCGTTCATGTTCTGCTTGAAGGTACCCGGATCTTCATCCCCAGCGGAGGTGAGTCAATATTGATATAAAATCTTTATTTTTTTATTTAGTTCAACGGTTTTTCAGATGCCAATCTAGAAAGAGCTTATGAAAAGAATTAGGTAACGGCACTCTTTATGTATGAAATCATATATATGCTCATTGTTCGAATCTCTACTCTACCCGAGTTTTAAAAATGCATTGGATTTTTGAGACTTTCATAAACCAATGTTATCATAAAAGTAATAGTTTTACTTGACACAAACTTAACATATAAAACGAAATGCATGAAGACTCCGTAAAAAAGTATAACTATAATCACGCCACAACTTATTCTCATCAGTTGAGGCAACTAAATAAGCTATATTTTTCATCCCAAGATTAGTAGCGACTGTTCATTAACTTCCTAATATTTTTTGCTCCTGCGAAGCAAGCAAATTCTAATTAAAAATTCCTTAAATTAAATCGCAACTTTCTTCGTTTATTTTGTGAAAAAAATATATTTTGCTGTTTTGCTTCAAAAACGGTAGCAAGCTGTTTTAATGGTGATCATAACCAGCTTTATTTTCGTCTAGACTCGGGATTGGTGGGCGGTGCCCTAATTCAATTAGTGTGGCGTTCAATCTGAACAAGATATTAGATGTTGATTGGATTTTATAAATAAATATTTTATAAATAGAATATCAGCATCTTAGGTTGTAATAAGCACGTGTATTTATAAATTGTAAGTAAATTAGACAGAAAAATAGAACGGGTTTATAGCGACAAATCGTAATGTATGTTTGTAATCATGTCTATTTTGCAATGTACCTAAAGGTGCGGGAGTGTTTATTACCTTCTTAGATTTGTTAAGTTGTATATTATAAGATTCTACTATCCAATTGAATTTGTCAGTTACGTATTACATAAAATAATGGTATATTATTTAATATAGCTTTGTACAAGGCGATATTTTCCATTGAATGTCATAGAAGACGACGAAAAAAAAATGATAATAATTTTTATCATGTCATCTCGAGAATTCTGCTCAATGGTGACAACTAGGTCGCTCGCTAGGTCCTAGCTCAATTACATAGGTAATATTATATAGGTTATTAGGTATATTCATACGGCGTTTATATACTTTTTCCGCCTATGAATTATTGATTGTATTCATTTCATCGTTTCTGGGTCTACAAAAATCAAATTTCTTACGACACTCTCAAGTAAGTTTACTTTTAATGGCAGCTAATTTATTACTTATCCGAGTACCTAATCTTTGTAGCTACATAATATAATCCTGAATAATCTTATCTTCTTCGTTCTAACAAATTTGGAAGGTGAAGAACAGAAATATCGCTCCCCAAGTTGTAAATGTATTATTCTTGACTTGCCAACAATTATTACACCGAGTTTGAATGAAATTATCGTCTTGGTACTTGGTAGGTACTTTTTGTGTTTTATACTTTACTACTACTTTACTTTACTAACAAAGGTTTTTATTCAATATTCACTTTTAATTAATGTAATTATGCAATATTTAGGGACTCGATTGAGTCAGTGACATAGTAAAAAATGAAAGATAAAATTCCTAGTATGTGGCCAATCATGTCGTCTGTGCCATTCATGACTTACATTAAAATAATGATTTTTAATTTTTTTTACAATGTTAATGTTTGAGAATAACTCTCCTCATCCTTCACTTTATCATGACTAAATTAAGGCATTAGCTATAGTTATGCTTAGAAATATCACCAGTTACCCTATCTTTTGTAAGAACTCAAAACACAACATCTACAAATATTTTGCCAAGATCAACGCTGACAATAAAAACATGTAAACCAGCATCACATAGATCCGTTTACAAATCCGTTCTTTCTCTACACAACGTTTTCTCAAACAAATGTAATCCAGTATAACTATGTTTATCTGCTATTCTTTGTCCATGTCCACCCTTAGCGGGATCCAAAACTCTTCTATTCCAAGAGCTAGCCCTTTGTAGGATGGTACTTTACAAAGTTTGCACACAATATTACATTCTGAATGGACACCGTCGAATTATTTGCTCCCTGACCAAATTTGTTTAGGTGTTTCTAGGATAAGATCAATATAAACACACTTACGCAGCTCGTGATTAAACTCTGTTTCAATATTGATGGTTTGTTTCGGTATTAAGATGATTATAGAGGGTGTGATACGAGGATTATGAAAATAATTAGGGTTTGTATGTTTTGTACTTATTTTGGAGGTGTGAGGTGTCTTTGGGGTCGGTTACATTTTCATTTGCATGGGAATATAAATAAATATAGAGGATAAACATGTCTTATATGGATTATACACAAAAAATAGCCTAAAAATAGACTGCTCAAAGAGTGAAGGACTTACAATTATCGTCACGGAAGCTCTTAAACTTTTATTATCTTTGGCAAATGTTAGTTACAATATTTCAAAACCTAATCATGAAATTAAAAAGCCTCACACTAATTCGACTTACTTACGTACTTTTATCTATATGCGGAAAAATTACCGCTTCCAAACAAAGTTCCTCGCTCGCTCCCCTAGCTCTGATTACGTATCAACAAAGGGAAACGCTGACTAAACAAAGGCCTGCAACAACAGTTTTTCTAGTGACCTACCTTGGAAGTGTGTCACACAAGAACTTGTGTCCAACACATAAGAATGGTCTATTAATTCTCACACGCTGGACAATGGCATGTGGTACTAGGGATTGTATCGTAGAATTTGCTGTAATAGTACTTGGTGCTGTGATTGTATTATTGTTGTTAATTTGAAAAATGTTATGCTTAATAACTAATTTGTAAGATGGACTGGTGATGCTGATGGAATGCTCTATTAATTAGAACACGTTCTTCAAGGTTAGGTATGTAAGCAAAAATCTATTGGGAATTATTAGGCTCATGGCCATAAGTCAAGAATGACTACAAAACATAATCGTTAAAGAGGATTTGATTAATAAATTGTGTGCATGGGGTACAACATCGTTTTTATCGATAGTAAGACCGTGTTAAAGTTACAATTCAAATAAGCTTCCAATCGAATCCGTTCACTAAATCGATAACATGCAATCGGAATAGAAAATAAAACTCGTATCGAGATGAGCTCGTTACTTCAGATTTATTAGGTAATGTAAATAGTAGATCCGTCTGTTTGTCCGTTCCTTAACTATGTTTGACTAAGGAATTGAGCTGGTCGCCAAAAAGGTTTACCCAAAGATTACGTTTGACTAAATGTGGCATTGAAGAAAATGGGGTCGATTTTTCTATGTAAATTGTTATTCATTTTACATTTTTAACCGACTTAAAAAAAAGGAAGAGATTCTCAATTCGTCGGAATCTTTTTTTTGTTTTTGTTGTTTTTATGTAATGTTGGTAGAGTTATGGTCATAATGATTTATTAAATAAAGAATTATTATACGCATCAAGTTGGTGGGCACAATCGAAATCCGAAGTTGGGCAATAAAAAACAAACCCAATTTTTATTTGCAAATTATCATGTTTTACTAAGATTTTTTTCATAGTAATTAACGCTGCTAACGAATACAGGCACAACCTCACTCTACAGCATCTTACCAGTTTATTTTGCTTCGTGCAACAAAAAATTACGATTTACATATCATCAATTCACAAGTAAAAGTTATTTATATTCAGCAGTTCATTTCGGTAGATTTGTGATAACGCTGAAACAGCAGCAAATGGTTTCATATTGTCATGTTGCCAGCACTTTGTCAACGTCACGATGACAAGTGTGCAATATAGCCAACACTCCAGAATTAATTTGTTTACAAAATTGGAACTTCCATTATTATCATCGTAGTTTGAAAATTCAGAATATAACATTTTAAGTTAACTCATAGATGTTGATTACTAGAAATTATATATTTTTTTACAACGTATAGTAAATGTAAAATTCACAGTTTATTAAAGGTTTTATTATTCTTAGTCTTTTTACATAATATTCAAGTTTGTTCTCTCACTGCTAACGATTTCACTTCCATATAACTTGGAAATTTGTATTCAAATACCTAAACGTATTTAACACATTTAGATACACTACCTCTTTGTTAATACGTAAATTCAATCTATTCTAACTAACGGTCACTCTCCAACCAAATTATTTACTCTAAACCTATCAGTCAGGTAGAATTCTCTTTACGTCTGCCATTATGACAAAATCTTTTTCTATCGTCTAGATATTTTTTGTAACTTGTTTATCTTTGGTTTACTAAGTTTTATTTATAAAATACATACTTGCGAGTGTCAATCAAATCTTTTTAGCTGTGTGTAAATATAATTTTACTGCAGCAGCAACTCCAATCAAACTTAACCCGACGTAACGGGAACCCTCAATTAACTAAGATAAAAGTAAACATAATATTCTGCTTAAATTAATCTTGCAACCAGCATTTGAACCCGCAAACCATTCTATAATAACTCCTTTGTATAAAACCGCAAAACTTTTGGCGCAGTTATTCGCAAAAGTTGTGACTACTAAATTGTTTGGAGCAGCGCTAGTCGGAAGTTGTACGGTTATTTAGTAAATGGGCTATTGTTCGGAACCAAATGGCTGGAAGCTCTTTAATGTGTTATGAATACGAATTGCTTAAATACAAGTAGTTAGGAATTATTGTAATGCATTGTAGATGATTTCGAGAGCTAGATAGATCTATTATAAGTACTGATACGTGAAAAGAAGACGTTGTACTTCTGGTTAAGGATATTGCGCTGAGAAGAAAATATTTGAGAGGTAATTAAGGTCGAATTCGTATGATAAGAAATAGAAATAAGCGCGATGTCAAAAAACTAATCCGTAGTATATGAGAACGACTCCTAAAAAGCAGACGTGATTATGTAACTGGACATTCGTTAGATTTCTTGATTGACGCAGTGACGGAACGGTTGGTCCAACCCAAATAGTTCTGACTCCACCGAGTCTGAATATTTGACATTATTCAATCACAATGTTCAAGTTTGTTGTTAGCTGCATGCAATGGTATTATTATTATTAGTTACATTACCCAAATAATGGTACTAAAGTAAAGTAGAAAACTAAAAACCTACATCATTGATATTTTTTAACACATCGTTTTTTTTGCTATATTAATATAAAACAAAAACATTTTACCAACAAAGGCTTTGGTTACAAACAATTTGCAAAAATTATAACGGCAACAATATTTTATAAATGTGACTAGAAAAAATGGTGTTACCCAAAACTATCGCCGAGCGTTATTAGAGCAGCATTAAATCTTATCAAATGTCAGGGTAGAGATTTTTTCTCTGAAACCTTATTCTTTGTTCAGCAACCACTAAATCTTATAAGTAATAAGAAAACGGACTATTGAACTAAGGAATGGGCATAACACAAGTTTTAATCTACTTACAAATTACAGTTTTGTTTTTAAGGGTCGTACAAGGCAATTTATCTATCCAGCTTTTTCCCAAGCTATTTAATACACGAATTCCAGTCTAATTTGAGGTCTGGGTATCAATTACATCACTTGAAGAGACTTTAGCTGAAAAGGCTGTTGTTTGTTCTTATGATAATCAAACAAAGGGAAAATATATCGACTCAAGTTATATATTTATAAATTCTAGATTCATCTAACAATCGCATCACATATTATGTAGGCTTTATTGTTTCCTATTTCAAAAAAATACCATCCGTATTTGGAATTAAGCGATAATGAAATCATGTTGATTCGGTGCCTAAATGCAAAGTACACTGCAACTAGGCCACCTAAGTTTTCAATGGCACTGACAAAATTTAATTGGTGATTGTCCTTTGTTTGAAGGCGGATTTAACTAATGTGGTACAACTTTATATTTTTTATACATTAACCGACCATTCTTTCCGTTACCATTATTACCGAATCATTATTAATTTATTTTATGTCTGTAATCTTCTATTGAGTTCAGTTTGTTTATTCAGTTAAATCTTATAATATAAGATGTTAATGTATTAAAGGTAACAGCGTTCTGTTGCCCTATATATCGTTCATAATTCCTTTGTGTCGTTAAGCTGCTTTTAAATCTCAGCCGGAATAAAGTTCTAGAAACATCTTGAATATATCTTCACTATTCTTTGTTTCTGTGAGCGCGGTAATCTGCTTGTATCGGTTGATACAAATACGCCATATAGTATTGGTAGTAGGTATTAAAAAGCAATAGTTAGAATCCGGTAGCTGCAACTGATAGATCTTTGAAGGTAGGTGGCATAAGCTCCTTGTGAAATACATATCAATATTAAACTTCAGTTGGTATGACCATGGGTGAAAAGTCTTGTCTATTTTATTAGGTATGAACATAGGTAGTTTGGAAAGGTCCTTAAAAATAGTTTTAGTATGTCGCTATGTTTTGCTAATAAATTGGCGTACAAAATTCTCACATAATGGAATCATGAAGTTGTAGGAACTACATTTGAAGATGAAGAATCTTGATCTTAGATGGTGAGAGTATTTCCTAATTGACAGAAGTGGTGGATATTGTAATACGGGACTGAAGTTAATGATTATAATTTCAATTATGTAAATCTCAATATTCGTATTATAATTACTATGTACTCTTATGATTTAGCTATTATTATTATATTATGATTTTTGTTTATCTTAACGTATTCTATCCGAGAATTGCTGGCCATGCATGGCATTTTCAAACAAAACCAGATACCTTAGTATTAGTTCAAAACCTTATTTTTTTAATTGATTTAAAGGACTATAACGAATCAAATCGACCTAGAAATATTTTGGTACACAACTAGCAATACTTCATCGTATCATGTATTTCTCCTAATTTTTGTTTTTGTTAAAAACAGATTTAAAAAATTGTTTAAAAGAGTTAAACCAAATTGTAACGTACGTATAAAGTCACTTAGTGCAGCTTTTTTCTAAAAAATAATCAGGTTCATAAAATATACCACATAATAACTATTACATCAACTCCTAATTGTTCTTGTCTACGTTAGACGGTTCAAACGTATCTGTCTCTGTCTCTAAGACAAATACTCAAACATTCGTACGTAAACAACAAAAGTCATTATGATCTCGTAAATAAATCCAAAATCATTTATTTTAGCATGATAAACAAACAAGTAATATGTACAATAATAGCAAATGGGAATGAAGAGTTTCATGTATCCAAATAGAATCTTAATGGGTTATTTGGGATTTCGCCATAATGTCAGTGGAAGCAAGATAAAGTTCACGTTAAAAATCTGGTCGTAGGTACCTATTTTGTAAAGCACTTTGTCTTGAAATATTTTATTCATGGAATAAAATTCTTGACCCAATAGTAGGAAGCCAACCGTATTGTTAACATTCTAAATAAGTGGAGTGACCCGGAAACTTTTCTCACCTCACTGGAATACAGTTCTATTTTTAAGGTTTTGTCTATGTGTTGTGTTGAAAATGAAAGACAAAATGCTAAAGAACAAAACATTGTTTCTGACAATATTAAAATAACTCAAAAGATGAATAATACTCATCTTATATTAAGTTCAGCAATACCTGTAATATTATTTTATCATCTCGATTTAGAATAGATAAGATGGTTTTTTTATGGTTGTTGAAATAATAAAATCATCGAGGTAATTTATTTATAATGACTTTTATCACAGCATGATGTTACTGTATTAACTATGATGAATAACGGCAAATGACCGTAATTTATGTATCAAATAACTTCTAAAGAATTGCAAAAGGTTAAAATAATCAGAGTCCCAACTATCCAATAGACATTTCAATCTGATTTAATCCACGTTCCAGCTCTAAATTTATTTTTCATTTCTACACCATTCCAAGCAAAACTTTAATCTTTTACTTACAAAAACAAAGAGCAAAAGATGCACTAACCACGTTTTACTCAACGCGCTTCGCAATTGCCTCATAGAACCGCATCGTTGGAACTTTACAATGGACTGCCCAAACTTTAGCCAGTACGTGCTCAGAGGTGCAAAGAGGTTGATAATACTGCCTGAAAGCTTAAGTAGCAAAACTTGTCAAAAATTGTCGATCTTCTAAAATATTAGGGTAATGAAATCTGCATTTCCTGCAATTTACTTTATTAGTAGTCGTTTTCGTAAAACATTCTACCTCGTTTCTTTTTCCTTTGACAACATTAGATAAATTATTATCTACTAAAAATATTTTATGACATTGTACCCATATACAACAGTTGGTCTACATGAACAAAAATATACTTAACTCATTTTTTATTGGTCTTAGGGTCTGGAGATCAAAGGCCAGATGGTGTTCTGTCCGGAGTCGGATTCTCTTCTGTTCGTTGGCTCTCCATTTTTGGATGGATTGGAGGGTCTAACGGGTAGAGGACTCTTCATATCTGATATTCCTCTACATGATGCTACTAGAGATGTCATCTTGGTTGGTGAACAAGCTCGAGCTCAGGTAAGAATAATATATTAATTTTTCTATTTTTTTTCTGGAGAGTTGCTCTCCGCTATTTATTTGGTGTTAAGAAATATGAATTTAATTTTAATAATTAATATACTAATCAGAAGAAGCACGAAAGTCTGATAGCCAGTTCATCTGTGGTAAATAGATTGTGGAGGTAAGATAGGCAGTCGCTCCAAATTGTTAAGACTACAGACTGAATGGATCCCAACAAATTCAGGAAGAGGCTACACGAATGATGTGGTGCATGATTGTGGTGACTCTTATAACAAAACGGCCTAAGGAACTGATACAATATAACACCATTATCCTAAATATTTTCTAAAGAGGTCAATGTGTTTTATAACCATCAGTTATCCAGTTTGATCATAAAACTTTGAAGTGTTAGATCGTAAGACTGAAGTTAATATTTACGATGTATTAAACTTTTCCTATGTATACAATAACCGACAGTGATAGATCGCGTTATGGACTTTGGGTTTTTGGGTGGGATATATTTATTTTGTGAAAATCTTGTGTGTATAGTTGGAGACTGCTTAGGATTGAACATTTTGGTTTAATAACATTAAAGTACTTATTACTGTTATACAACAACATGCTAGTTTTATTTATCATTATGACATTAAACGTTATACATTACTCCGGAGGGTAAAACTGTAGCGTTATTTTTAGTATGTCTACCCTCGCCATAAGTATTAGTTTAAATGTTATAAATAAAATAAAAAAACTAAATACCATAAAACAACTTTACATTGTTTAAAGTAAAAGAACAAAGGTCACTACTTAAATAAGTTTATAGAAAAAAATCGAAAGAATTCGAAAGCAATCTTCCGTGACTACATTGTTTTACAAGAATTATATAAGTTGGTAGTATCAAGAGCTTTCTGCAGCATCAGTTTAGAAGTAGTTTTAAAAACACCCGTTTGAAGTTCCACACTTGTTGATCGTCTTCAAGTCTAATGTCTACAGCAGAGTACTTCAAACTCTCTTTGTGGAGATAGTCTTGTCTTCTAGATATTAAGTATGATTTATATTTATTTTTCCACAAAATCTTTTATTGGAATGGAATTTATAAAGTTTTGAAATAATGCAGCAAGGCAGAAAGAGATGCCATTCTAATAATCTAATAAATTTTAGCAAAGTAGTCATAGGAAGGACCTGATAACATTATGTTAAAGCCTTGTGATTCAAAATTGTGCTGAATAATTTTTTTGTTGATGAATTTAACCTAGCGGTTGTAGCATGTTTCCAAAGGTATAAAACACACTCGCTATAATACTCTTCTTCATTAGACACATTAAAATAATCTACATTTAAATCAGGATGGGCTCCGAAGACGAATGGATAAACTGAAGAACTCGATAGAAGAAGCGAGTAAAGCGGTTGACAAGGAGAGACAGAAGAATGTCAGTCTTCTTCACTTAATATTCCCTCCCCACATCGCCAAGAGGCTGTGGTTAGGTAAGTTTGTAAGTCAATTATCTGTTCGTACACTTTGAAATTGATTTATGTATGGTTTAATTTAAGTACGCACTATGTTTGATTAAAGTTTCCTTCCTGGGAATTGAACTGAGTTAACTGGAATTTCACGAGTCAATTTTGTTAGGAAATCTTGACTAGTTTCGTAGTTAGTTTTGTTCGTTCATAATAAGACTGGCTTCACAACAATCGATATTATAAAGTTTTTAATCTTATTCCTTAATGCACATTATAAAGTACACAAAAACAATATTTAAAAAAAAAACTTGTATGCATAAAGGCGAGCTTAACTCAGTATTGAGTTTTCTACCAGCAAACCTTTGAGTGATAGAGGACAGGAAACAGAGGGCAAAATATAAACGAGTGCGAAAAGAGAAAACTAACACGTATTTTATCTACTTACTTACTACTTTATTACTAATACATACGTATATACAATATAGCTATATATAATATACAGATACTTTACATATACATAATACTCACTATAGGTTACATAATTCAGAGTACATTAAACATTTACTTTGATAAGAAATGCGTCTTCACCTTTTTCTTAAAGACTAAAGTTTGTAGGGAGCTACTTTCAAAATTTAATATTACAATAACCGACGATTGAAAATCTACTTTAATTGATATCTGATCTAAATTACAAAGTTACAAAAATACCAGTCTATATTTCGTAATTTTTTGAGAGTCATTATTTTCAATTACTTTGCACCAATTGTAAACCGTTTAAACTACGATTATGATTCAGCCGTAGCACCTTACTTATCACAATGGGGTGTAAACTATAGTCTCACAACTAAGTTGCCAACATCACATTAATTTCTAACTTTAATCGCTCGTTGCGTGTGCACTTTACTACGGTAGGTGCGGCTAACTTTTAACATCGCATTAACTTTATAACCACCTAGATATCACAGTTGATTGATGTATAAATTAATCTCAGCACACTGTGTAATTTGGTATCCATCTGCAACTTAAGTTATTTTTTCTCTGATTATTAAGATTGAGTCCACATCCTTGTATTTGTCATGACTAAATTTTAAGATTTTGAGGTCGGCTGTCCGTCCTAACTCTGCCTTCTGCTTCAGATTTCTTTAAACAAATATTTTATGAATACATGAAAAGTAAAAAAAAAGTAGTTTAGTAAATTATATCAACAAAACTTACACTTGACCTAATGACAGCCTTTTTAGGTTATAATTTATGACTGCTCATTCAAAATCAGAATGATTGAATACATTATTATAGTAAACTAACTAAATAATTAATTATTTCTTAAGGTGAGAAGATCGAAGCTAAAAGCCACGATAACGTGACGATGTTGTTCAGCGATATAGTAGGCTTCACGTCGATATGTGCTACAGCCACCCCCATGATGGTAATCGCCATGCTTGAAGATCTTTACAGCGTGTTCGATATATTCTGCGAGGAACTCGATGTTTATAAGGTAAATATTTTTATACCTACTAGAATCAATGGAAAAAAGTAATAACCGTGGAAGCAAGAAAAAACCAACAACGTTGAAAATTGACGTAACATTGATACGAAGAAAGAAGATAAATATCGTAAGATTTTATATTTGTGTCGAAACAAACACAAAATAAACCAGTTCAATAGTGGATTAAGAAGAGATTTAATAGGTACTTGAAAATATTATAAATAAAATGCGTAACCCAAGTAGGTTATAAGTAACGTTAATAATTTTGCACATACATCAATAAGATTTTTGTGCTTGTGGAAACAAAACCCCTTCAAAGAATACTTACACACACTTACTAGTACTTACTATTAGAGTAAAGTAATATTCTAGCCGCAATGTATGTTAAGCCCTAGATCCTTACGTAACATGTTAAAGACCGCAGGATAATTGCGCTCTTTTGATATTCAAATTAACCTAAGCAGCACGTTAACTTGAAACAAGAAGCATACACTTACGTAAGTAATTAGAATGAAATTGTACCTGTTGTGAAGAAAATACATTCTTCAATGACTGTTGAGAGTTTGTAGAATCATCGCGCGGAATCATCTAGAAGCTTTATTTATTGAGTGTTGTAAAATGGGTAAAAGAAAATTTTCTTGTCACAAATCTCGATAAAAAATAATCAATCTGATTAGCTTTTTTAAACAAATCTCAATGTAATAATAGCTTGCAACTCCTAATAAGTTTAGGTAATAATAGAAACGGAAAATATGGAATGTATATCAAACAAAAGGTTACTTCCCGGTACACGATATTTTAAAACAATTATGTTTCATACTTTGAAATTAAAAAATATAGATGCAATCTTACTTACAGGTAACTATATTACGACTCATTTTTGATGATTTTTTAACAATACCATTTAAGTGACTTTTTGGTGCCATTTTAGCATGTTGCCCATGCTAAGCTTGAATCTAAATTGATAAAGGAAATTTGAAAAATGATGGACACGACAGGGATAGCGACACGGTGGCTCAGTTGGTTAGAGCAGCGCCACGGATCGGCGAAGGTCGCGGGTTCGAATCCCTGTCGTGTCCATCATTTTTCAAATTTCCTTTATCAATTTAGAATACCATTTAAGTGTTTTCTTATATTTTCTGTTTCGAAAATAGTGTTACGTTTACTGGCAAAAGCTTAACATAAAGTTTATCATTTAAACATCAAAAGAGCTTGTAATCTAAAGACATCGGAGAAGAAAAGTCTTTGAAGATCAAATACTACAAACAGAATTGTTAGCAGTGCTAGTAACGCTCTAATCTAATAATAATGAAGACTTATAATTAATGTTCTGATAAATTAATATTAACTTTGGCTCTTTGTTATACCTACTGGTTGGCTGGCTTCTCATTATCTAAATTAAGGAAGCGGAAAATATTATTATATTTCTAATATTTCACTCACTTCCAATGAAGAGACTGAATTTAATGATCTTGCTTAATCAGATTGAGTATTATTTATTATTTTCGTAAAAGTCAAATGCCGAATCACAATAGAATTGAAATTAATAATATTATTTCAATAAGAAGGCCTTTAACAATAATAAATTACTGCAAGTACCTATAAAATGGTATATGACAGTCCATAAAAGCTTAAATCCTATCTTCCTATATTAAAATAAAATGATGAAAACCTTACGAACTGTGAACTACGTTTAGGTGGAAACAATAGGCGATGCGTACTGTGTTGCAAGTGGACTACATCGCAAGATCGACACGCATGCGCCGCAGATCGCATGGATGGCACTGCGCATGGTTGAGACCTGCGCGCAACATTTGACGCATGAAGGAAATCCTATCAAGGTTAGTATTTTACTTAGGTTAATTCTACTATTGTAGGTTCATTCTCTTGTGAATTGAAAAAAACCCTATTTAATCTATTATACCATATGGCATATTGTTAGTCCATCTAGCATTCCTTCTTTTTAAATATACAATTGTTTATTTTAATGGTAACTGATGTCAATGTACAATCATACTAATTAAGCTTGGAGATAAGCACCATTAATTAAAGTTTCCGTCTCCAACTAGGTGCAAAATCAATAAATCGCTCCTCCCATTATGTTTTTCAAGATTGCTTAAATGACACATCCAATTAATGCGAGGCTAGAAAGGTGTGTGACTGCAAACATACTTTTCCAGCTATTTGACCCACGTAACCTATTTTCCTCAAGCTAACAGGTTACTGAGAATGTACACAGCTGTGTTTACTTTTACACATTAGCGTTGACGCAAAGGTTAATCAAAGTCTTTTAAGCGTCAAAGAAAATGTTGCTGAAAAGAAACGTTACGTACATTTCAAAATAAGGTCTGAAAATACAAACACTAAAGAAAACTCTAAAAACAACCAAAGACGATTTTTTGTAACATTTATTTCTATTTGAAGTTATCGTTTATGTTTTATTATTTAAAGAGAAATTAGTGTAAATTATTTTTTTGCCACACGACAAAAAAAGGATTCCGTCAGACAAGTCTTTTTAATTATTATAGAATTTTATTCCTTTTCAATAAACTGTCATTTTTTATGTTTACCTCATATCAGACCAACTATTTACTATCTTGTTTTACTGGGATACTTAAACAAAGCATTAAAGCGCTTTTAAGCTCCATCCATCCCTTTATGGATTATTTCATATTTATTGCTACCATATTATTTTTATTTTCTCTGTGCTTTCGTCCATTTATGCGCTCGTGGTCACTAAAAGGTTAGATTAAAAATTTTATTTCGTCCCAAACATGCATGATAGTAAAACTGTTTCCCATTTCGCTGCATCCGAACTATTAAACGTGTAATATATTTTTATTGTGTCTTCAACTTTGTTGTTTTCCGAAGTTTTACATGATAAGGTAAACGATTCCTTAAGAATTTAGGTCGACTGGTTTTTATTTGTAAATGTACTAAGCATAATATTTAAAATTAGGTATTGTCTAGTGTTAGTTAGGTTATGGCTAGGTTATTTTAGAAATTCGTGGATCATCATTGTAATATCTTTAATATAATTATGTATTATTGACATTGAGATTGAAAAGACGCTGTTCCGAGAGACAAGGGTAAGCCTAATCATACTTTTCTTCTTAGATGCGCATAGGTCTTCATACTGGGACGGTTCTAGCCGGTGTCGTCGGCAAGACGATGTTGAAGTACTGTTTGTTTGGCCACAACGTCACCCTAGCCAACAAGTTCGAGTCTGGCTCCGAACCCCTGAAGATCAACGTCAGTCCCACCACTTACGAGTAAGTGCTAATTTGTGTTTCTTTGAAATTACTTTTTGACATTTTATTTACTAGGGGTCTAATTCTGGCCCTTAACGAGCTACAGAGCGCTTGGTCTAAAATATTTTTTGTTTTTGTTATTGTGTACTTAGAAGGATTTACTTAATCCATAACATGGCTAAAGTGTAAGTAATAAGGACGTTTAAAAATATAATCTGACCTAAAATTTACGAATGGAATAAGTAATTTAATTAATTATTG
This sequence comes from Abrostola tripartita, assembly GCA_905340225.1. NCBI lineage: Eukaryota > Metazoa > Arthropoda > Insecta > Lepidoptera > Noctuidae > Abrostola > Abrostola tripartita. Next base: position 7,641,347 of record HG996504.1, read on the forward strand.
TAATGTTGTTAGTATTAAGATGCATTTTTATTTCTTTTCTTTTTATCTACGCTTGCTGGAAGAAAGCATTGTTGTAAACCCGTATTTATATTTTCTCTATAAGTGAATTTGTAATTCTTTTGAGAAATAAATATCTTTAACCGACTATCCAAGAAAGCCTCCGACAATAAATGGATTGACCAATTTGCTAAACCATTGCTTGAAATTCGTCTAGAATACGAAATGCTCGCCCACTTCCCAAATTAGGTGGAGTTCTATTCACGCGTTGAATCACAGCAATGGATCTCAGGAAGACAGATTGGCATCTTAATGCTCTTGTGTTGTGCAATGTTCGTGGTATTTCGTATTTAATGGAAATTGGCTCAGTATTGCCTAAGTAATGCTTCTGTGAGTGTACTTTGTGGATTGATGTTAATACTGGAGAGTGCTTGTGTATCCATCAATGCGCTAGAATAATTCTCTTTATCAGACCGTTACTGAGCTAGACTGATTTCAATGCCTTTGACGATTGAGAAATACAATGCGGTCCATTGGCCGGATTATTAATTGTAGACTGCGTTTCCATAGATAAGAGATACAACAATTTATAAATGGTGTTTGTATTCTTTCAAAATAGCTTTTTTCTGGTTAAGTCTTCGATCTTCTTTTACAAAATGCTGGTTTAATTCCTTCTATATATTAGGTACATTTTCTACCACAAACTAAAATTTAAGTTAAACCAAATTCTTCGTTACCTAAAATATATAAAAGCTGAATTTAAGGTGCTGTCTGAAAAGGGTACTTACTCTATTAAAATTCAGAGTGGACTTTGTGTTATGATCCATTAGTTTTCGGTGTGAAAGGGGTTTGTATTTTATGACCTCACACGCATTCGTTTTTTAGATGTTTTATGTGAGGGGTTGAAAAATGTGTAATAACACTTTTATACACTATCTTCTAGGTTTATTTACGAGAAATATGATTTTATAGATAAATATAAAGTATTTCCTAATTTGTTGTACGAGTACGTCTGTACTAAAATAAAATTGAACTTAATATTGAAATTCAAAGATTTTCAAACTTCCAACCAACATCAAAGAAAACATCTTAGTCATTCTGTGTTTTCTTTGAGATACTCAAAGGTGAAACTTTGAAGATACCACAATAACTTTATAAAGTAGCTAAGTGAAAAACGGGTACAAAAACATTGAATCACTTTGCTGCGAAAAGGATAGACATTTTGCTAACCCAAATTTTTTGGCAGGTGGTTAATAAAATTCCCGGGTTTTGAGATGGAGCCCCGAGACCGCTCCTGCCTCCCAAATTCGTTCCCCAAGGACATCCCGGGGACGTGTTATTTCCTACACAAATATATGCATCCCGGAACAGACCCTTCCGCGTCTCAGGTGAGTTTTTTCAATTTGACTGGACATTCTAATAATGTTCCAAAACTGATTAATACATTTGGTTTAAATGAGTTTAGATGATAAACAGAATGTTATTTGTGAAACGAATTTAGATAAAGTGAATTTTTGTATAACAAATAACTTCATAGTTCATAAGTACCTAAAAACCTCTTAAAACGAGACTAAACAATATTGAACTAATTTGGAATAGGCATGTCGTATGAGAAAAATAATATTCAAAGCACTATAAAATTAACTTTGACACAAAACATGGTAATATTGTTACTTGGCAGAAATCTCCTGTTGCATACTCAACGAGGCTGAGTGTAATTTGATAGGACTACATTAATTTAAGCCGCCGTACGCAACGTCCTGAATATTCATCAAGTACTTAACACTAATTATTGTTCTAGCCCCAGTTCAGATTCTTGTAGACATTCTGAACTTTTAAAGTTTGAACACAAGATATTGGCAAGAATTAAGGTCAGGAGAATACAAAGGGTTTGGGAATACAAAAAAATAAAAAAGTAGAGGCTAAAATTGAAGGCGGAACGCGAAAATTGAAATAAAACTGACTGAGGGTTTTTATAATTATGACGTTTGCAGAGCCTGGTTGAGTCATTATAACAACATCATTAGTCCGCAACAAGGCTTTGCGTAACATTCTTTTAAAAAGAAATATCCTTCTTTATTTACAACACTGAGGTAACTTTTGGAAATAAAAATACTTATTACAGTCTTAAGTTATAATTGAGATTGAGTTTTTTTGGGGATAAGTTAAATAAATCCGCTTTCTTACTTCGATATCGAAAACACAACTTTTCGATTCTATCAAACTTATATACTTACGACAGACGAGTTCTGTTTGAAAAAGTTTCTTAGGGTTAGCATGCATTGTGGTTCTGAGCCGAAGCCGGGTTCCGCAATTTAAATTTTTTAATAATATTAGTCTCTATGACTTTTGGTGCCATTTTCACATGTTGCCCATGCTAAGCTTGAATCTAAATTGATAAAGGAAATTTGAAAAATGATGGACACGAGCGGGATTCGAACCCGCGACCTTCGCCGATCCGTGGCGCTGCTCTAATAGAATATTAGGGCGGCTTGCGTAACATAACATAAATACATTTAAGACGTACTAAACGCGTTTAAAATAGTTAAACATGATAAGCGTCTTGCACAACGACAAATTTGTCGCTAAACATGTTTAAGAAATGGCAAAAGTTAAGTACCGAAAATCTGCTGTTTAACGGCGCTAAACGTGTTTAAGAACAGTGTATCTGTCAGTTTTGAATTTGATTTTAGGTTATGTTTATTTTATTGATAACTTGCGCAGTGTCGATACGTCATAATAATTAATACGTATTTTATCACAAAATATATGGATTTGGATTTGATGGATTTGTTTACTGACGATGATGAAGAAATTGTAGATTACATAAATAGGTCTATCATTGTACTGCAAGTTTTTCCCCGGACCGATTTATTACACTATCTGAAGATAACTTATGCGAAGATTTCGTTTGAGCAAAGCGACAACTATATACCTATATTCATGGTATTTTTGGCGTTTGTTACTAAACAATAACAACGAGTTTCGTTTTATGCAAAATTATGCGTATGTCATCGTGATAATCATAAGTATAATAACAAATTAATTGTCATGATGTGGAACAGAACGTAAAAAACTGTTTTACCGGCTTCCTAAACATGTTTACCTAAATAAGCCTTCCGTCGTCGTTGTGCAAGACGGCGTAAATATGTTTAAGTTAAACATGTTTAAGCATTTAATTGTGTTTAACTAATTTTATTTAAGGAGCTATTTAAGTCAAACGTTGCGCAAGTCGCCCTTAGTCTCTTTAAACAATTTCTGATCCGTTCTTGTTGTGGCAAATTTTTTCAGCAACAATTTACTGCTTCTATTATAGGTATCGCTAAAACTTCTTCAGTCGTTTCAATACAATATTTCACACTACTTTTCGTTTATAATACCACCGCCCTATTTCCTCACTGCCACCTACGCCCAACTCCCAACAGATATTGGGTAAACTTTATGATTTTCCATGAATGTTTGATGGTACTGGAATCTATGTGGAATTTTTCCTACCAACTGGAAGCTCGTAAAAACATTTATGTTCTGACACGTTCTTTTGACGTCCGAAATCCCAATGGAGAAAAGTTTCCGTAATATGATTTTCTTTGACAGGTGAAACACATAGAAGACGCCCTAAAAGATTTTGGCATTGGGCAAACAAAACCAGAGGACATAGACAACGAGGAATCCAGTGAACCGACTTAGCTGGGGACACAAATTATAAAGACATTGTTCTAAGTTTTCAATTCGAGAAAGCTGTTGACATTGTAAATACTTATCTTGTAATTGCTTTGTAAAGCGTTCATAAAAAACTTTGTTCATCAAACTGTTTTGTGTAAAAATGTCTTTTGGAAGTTATAATACTCTATATATCTAAGCATTTTCCTTTGTCGTTTTTAGAAGCTAAGGATTTTGTGGCTGTTGTGGTTGTTGAAACTGAATGCTTTTCTATTAGATGTAATGTTAATGCTAATGAAGCTGATATTATGACTATTTATAGATCTACTTGTATATCTCACTATTGATAGCAACATTATAGGTGTTAAAAATTCCTGTTTGAGTGTTTTGAGCTTGGCTCCGCTCTTTCGCTAGATCTTGCATGGTTGTTTCACTCTTATAAGTAGCACAGCTAAGCTCATTAGATGTTACAATATAGATCAATAACTCGAGAGTAGTATAACAGCAGATCAAAACTGTTCAGTCCCCAAAGGAATCTAGTTTTAAAACTCATATAAAATGTAGTTCATGTTACTCTCCTGTCGTGTTAGTAGTAACACATTTTCATATAGATGTAACAATGTATAGTGATCTGTGTGAAGCTTTAGGTAATATATATCACTTAAGGAATATGTATATAAAGTTGAACCTGGGATAATTACGACTTACATAGATATAACGCGTTGCTGTAGATATAATAATTTAAGGCAAAGTGTGTTTCGCTTTTAGCGAGTAATGTTTATTCAGATTATTAGAATAAATTAATATTATATTCTGATTCATAAAATAATTCGAACGAATATTTGTAGATTCTTTGCGGATAACAAGTAATTTTAATATTTAATACCTACTACGTTATTTTTTCAAATACACTTTTTGCTGGAATCATATAGCATTAAGGTTTCTTTACTACGAATTCGTAATCGGTTACAACTTACTGCTGGCTTTAAAATAAGTAATATTTTTGGATCCTTTATGTTTAAACTAAAGCTTGTATTTCTTCATTTTTAGTACTTTATTGAGTTAACCTATTAACTATCAATCTCGAGGCTAAGATTCCCACATTGATAAACTTTTATACTCTTTTTTATTTATTTATTAATAGTTATAAGCATTGTATATAATAAGACTTCTGAACAATATACATACTTACAAAAAAGCGTATGTTCTAAAATAGTTAATACTGCTTACTGCGATACCTTGAATACTATTAGATATTGTAATTAAAAGTTATTTGTAGGCAGTTTATGTCATAATTAATAATTACATTTATATACACTGCGTTCAATATTACGGGTAATTTTACCTCATTTTTAAGACCTATTTATGTACCGGGTCCCATTACCTGCAAAGTTTTTTTTTATAAAAGGCTAGGTTTTTTTTACTCACTTCTTTTGTTGATGATTTAATATGTTTTCATTCAACAGCGGTAAATTGCTTAGAAAGTACATTTTAAGGCTTCAAACTTCAAACTTTTAGTCTTATGCTATAGGCACACGTCTTTAAATTAAATTTTAAGGACTCTGCAATATAAATAATTGCTGATATTGTTGACTTGCTGTTTATTACTAAATAAATACGCTGAAGTAACCTCATTTACTTAAAGGTCCTCTAATTTCTAATAGATATTAATTTAAATAACTTACGCATTTTATTTATTTCCATTTTGCGTATAAAAAATATATTAATATTGCCTGAAAACACATTCCACGCATAAGGTTTCAGAGTTATAAGAATATTTTTCAAATATTTAAAATTTATCGTCCATATCTAGCTCGGGACTATAATCACAAAGAGAAAAAGATACATTGCATAAATATTTTCATAATTATGGAATATGTTCTATGCAGTGTTGTGATTTAACATTTTACAATAAATTATAAACCAAATGTATATTAGAATAGAGTTTATTATGCTATGCTTTGAAGCGTTTACGTCACATATCGCATAGATTACTTTTAACATTCTCATCTAGTCACTAACTGTAAGATATATAGTTATACACTTCTTTGAAGCTATACAATTCTGCTATTTAGGAAAGCAATAGCTAAATACTTGATATTTGAAGGAAAATTATAGAATTTCATAACTGAAAAAATTGGTTACTGTTAATCTAATGTTCTATTTTCCGTCAATCCTAATAATAGCAGAGTTTTATATAAATAAAAGTTTTTTGACTAGTCATCATCAATATAGTATGTAGTTAATAATAAAATAGCCTACTTACTTGTAACTACTTGTATAGACAATAAAATATACACTAATATAACTTCATAGGCAACTAAAAACTGTATAAGTATAGAAAAACTGTACCTAGACACGAAAAATATAACGACGTAGGTGCATACATTTTATTAATTATAAATTATATTACATATTGTATTGTATCCTTTATAATAACGACAGTTCCACAACGATAACTTTGCATTTTTTCTATAAACTACACACTAAATGTTTTAAGAATAAAGCTTAAAGTACACAAACCATCGTCCTACAATTTAAATTAATGTGTGAGCATTCGTCCAGCGATATGCCAGTAATAAAATGTGCAAATGTATGCAGTAACCAAACGAACCAAGCGGCTAAAACTAGTGTGCAACTAGGCTAAACACGATTGTCATTTCAACTTATCCTGTCACAAGCGAATATATTAGATCAATTTCATGACTTGTATATAGATACTTCATATAATTTTAAATAGACGTATTTGATATATTATATTATGTATATTAATGTGAATTCGAAATTTTACTCTGTCCTCAGTAATGTAAATCTATGTAGTAGGATATCTTCTGTGCATGAGTGAGTAATGCGTAAACTTTGTTGTTTTATAAATTAATTATTATAAATGCCTAAGAACACGGCCTTCTGTAGAAATTAATAATAGTCACGAATCTTTAAGTCTAATAAAATTAGAGAAAAATATATATTTCACTATCAATGTAAGCTATTTGTATTTCACGCTGTTTCGAAAATGTATTTTTTTGTTTTACTATTGATTTTTAAAATAGTTTCTTGCCGTAAGAAACTTTAACTGTGAATGCACTGTTAGTGAAAAACTATAAAAAATAAAAAGTTTCTTTCATAAAACATATGTTTTATTTATATCCACACCATATAACCTACCGTCAAAACATTAAGATTTGATCAATAATGTTCCTGAAATGGGCAAACAAAAGTGTATTAACCTAGAAATAGTATGCAGTTGTCACAAACTATTGGCTACGACGCTATTAGTAGCAATTTCAAAAACTGCTCTTTAGTTAAACGGCAAAAAGCCACTTGATTAGAATGATTAGTGTATGGGGTGGACAGTAAGTATGTCGAAGGTAGGTACTATATCATTGTCGTAACATTATGTTTATTGATGACTTTATCTTTCTTTATATAAATGCAGCTGATTCTTAACACGGCGATTGCTGACAAAGAACGCAGAATTTCGACGCCTAATATGAAAGTGATTTCATAACCAAGTCTACCAATCCGGTTAGTAGGTATACCTCATCCATTCTCACTATCTCCTCCGTTTTAACGAGCTATGGAGCTCAGGAGAATGCGCAATTACATTTTATGGAGAGGAAATCACTGTAACTTTTCTGCAGACTAGGAAAATCTTTCATTATGATGACTATCTTAGATGGTTGGTTTCACAGACGAGCCCGCCTATGTATCAATGGGGTTTCTTATATTGTAGTAGGTAGTGGTTGCCATCTTTTGACGGACGGATCTAATGAAAATGTGAAAAGTTTTCCGTGGCAATTTTTTCCGCAACGGTATCAGAACGAGATAAAGGGTCTTAAAAACTAGATTATAATTTCCATAAATTAATTCCGTCTTTATCATAGAACTCGCCGTATTTTGATGTAAGTATTTTATAGGTATTTACACCCCGGCATCTAAAATGTTAGATGACACACGGGATCTGAAAATTTTGGGACATCGGAAAAACATTGATCTTGGCCTCACCACAATAACATCATGGAAGGAAATAACAATGAAAGCCTGCTATTAAAGAAAGTGCCCAAAGGTATTTCCTTTGCGCACTTTTGTTAATAGCATAGAAATGAAAAGTTTAAAATTGAACGAGGCTTGTCTTATGTTTAGGAAAACTTATCATCTAGCATCAGAATTTATATTGAGTAATTGATACTACATTAAAAAGGTAACAATTGTGACCACCGTTTCACAATTCTAGTATATTCGTAAAGGTTTTAAATTAGTTAAGTACATTAATTAGACGCAACTTACATTTTACATTAGTTGGCTACCCTTTGAAAAAGCATAGGTAAATTAAACTTTCTAAACCTAGCGCCTTGGTTAAATTTACACATTTTGATAATTAAAACATTTAATTCAGGTAATGGTTCCAAAATATATGCTTTGAAATTTCTTCTTTTTCTATATTTTTATTTCATTCTAAACTTAGTATTCCTTTAATCAAGAAGATAATATCTTCTAACAAAGTTGTACTTACAAAAACAATATTTAGAATCTCTGGTATTAAAAAATATTTTAAAGCAACCTAAACCTCAAACGTGTTGAACTATTTTATTAAAAACACTTTTAACAAGTGAATGAAACATTCTGTACCAACAACATAGTAGTACCTTTTTTAAACCACAAATTCCGGCCTCAAACAAGAACAAAACAAGGGTCTCTAACAAAAAAATGGCGGAAAAGCCTGCCACACGCATGTATTAATCAAAGTTGCAATTTCTACCCAAACCGAAAAACTTCAGAACATCACTCACTGCGCTCTGAAAAAATACGTATTTTTAACAAGCAAAATTGGGCGGTCCAAATATTCTGGGGATTGTCGCTAAGATTATTATCAACCATTTTTCCAAAAAATATTACACACGAGAGAGTTAAAGGTTTTGGAAGGATTTTTCCTGTATTTCTTTTGCCTTAGAACAATGGCGTAGTACGTAAAATTGTGTTGGAAATGTATCATAATGTTATTATATTCCTTTTCGTCTCGACATACGGCCAGAAGTGCGTTTATGTAAATCCTCATTAAAAATTACATACATTTGAAGACAAATGGCAAAATTTGGTTGGCCCATAAGTAATTTTACATGAACGTATAACAGGAAAAATATTTGCATTTAATACTACGTATCACACTGAAATCAAAATCTTCAAACCCAATACCTTAGCGTGAGAAAAATGTGTCCTTGATTTACTGACCAAAAATCTTGTCAATGCCATGCTACACGAAAGAAAGAAAAATCAATGAACACATTTAAAAAACAAATTGGTGACTTAATTAATTATACAGATAAAACTGTAAACAGACCCTCGGTTCTACAGTAAGCTGTGAAACTATTCAGGGCGGTATTGACCTATTAATTAGTTAAAGGTATCACATTGATCGACAAGCAAGGACACTTTGACACATGATTGAATTTCACGCAGCTGATAACGTGCATTAGCCAGATTACTGATTGTAATGTTGATTTAGTTGTATGATTAACCCATTACTAGTTTATAACATATAATTGGATTAACCTGTACACACTTAATGGGAATACAAGATAGCTATCAACTAGACAACACTTTAAACATTGTAATTATAATATAGTAATTGATACCTAGATTTTAACCATTTAAAACACAAAAAAAGGAAAATTTCGCCTTTTTTCCACGCAACGGAGAGAGCAAGTCTAAAAGTTTACGTTTTTATAGAGAAAATAGTTGGATTATCTGCTGGAGTTACCCTAGTTAGGGTTTATCTGCGTTACCGGGAAATATAGCGAGAGCAAAATAGAGAAGAAGTGCAGAAAGCAATTCTAAAAACCTTATTTTGAGTTTTATTTAGCTATACATACATGTAACGCCTGTATTGAAAAGGGTAGAAGACTGTATTTTATTATCTTGAGTCCAAACACCCACATTTTGCCATAAACCGCGCCCACACAAGCTACGCGTGGGCGGTTATTTCAGGGTGATTTTAATACCGCATACATTTGTTTGCAACTACAAAGCATTACATATTATATATGAAGCACGACTCTGCAGCATGCAGGCGACTGTCACCGTCTTACGGCGTTTACAGCGTGACGTCATCGGCGCATCACGTGATACGCATTGTCGTGCGTGTTGGATAAATACCTACTTAAAGTTGCATATAAATCTGGTTTTGTAGGAGGATCTATTCACTTCTCTACGACTGAGAATAGCTGTTGTTTTGTTCAGATACTAACAGGGCAAATCCATCTTACGATTTATGTAAATCGATAAGCCTGCGGGATGCTTAACGGCTAGGAGGTGTAACTTTTACCTACTTACCTCTTTTCAAACGGTTACAGCCTTATGTAACAGAGGACGACATTTACTAGTTACCAAGCACTAATTTATCGGCTTGTGGAGTCTTCACTCGTGTTTTATTGGTTCAAACCTGGTTCGGAACGCACAACTTCGTGCATATAAACCAGTCTTATACCTCAGAGCAAACTGGATCATAAATTAACACGAACATTAACAAAACACTCACGTCTACCGACTTCACATACTTTCATATAATAGTCAGAATAACTAATTGCACAGGCGTGTTTTATCTAATACGAGTTACTCACCGAGATATATGGGTACGGGCATGTTTGGTACCCCATAATACATTAATATTTTGCTGAGCGAAAATCCCCCTTATCTTCACTAAACAGCTAATATTTTCTGACTTAATGTTTATATTTACTTCAGTGACCATATTTCTTTGGGTTTCAGCAAAAAATCTGTTTGCTCAGCCTGGGTTTGTTGGCGATAGTAAAATGATTCAGCGGAATAGTATACTGAAGTTAATATTTTAAGGTTTTTACATTTTTTGTGTTTAAAACTTTACACAGACTTTGAAACTATTTACAGGGAATGATGAGACTTCAGCCACGTAGAATATTTTTCTAAGTCTTTTTCGGGTCAATGCTTCGTCAATGTAGCCCTAGAGTGAAAGTCTTCAGCTAATCGGATTTTTCTATAATCGGTTCATAATTTTAGTAGTTTGAAGAGATAAACTTACTGACATTGGGGACCTTTTGCTCTGTGAATCGTGTGATACACAAACAAACAAGAAGACTGTCTTATAACACCAAATTTTGGCACGAAATGTAATGAAAATATACCAAAAATGAACAAAACCAAAGATAAGATGACCCTATAATTACACACCAATTAATACTTTGTATAATCAAAACAAAAGCCCAACCTTTAATTAAATTGAAACCTAATATTTACGAAACAATTTCACAAGTTTGCAAACAAACCAAATTTTGAAGACTGTCTCGCTATCTTTGTGTTTATATTATAAGGATAATGATGAAGAAGGATTTAGGAAAGTTATCGTAAGCGCTCAAACATTAACTGGAAGTAAATTTTGAGAGGTATAGAGAACAGTTCAAAATCATTAGCGGATTTCCTTACTTCAACTTTTTATCAGCATGCGTTGACTACACGGAACCAGCCTTATAACCATAAAGTCTCAAAGCAAGACATTTTCCATTGTGAAAGCGAGACGCCGCTACGTGCAGTGTATTGCAGCGTCACTCTTCCACAACAGAAAATGTACTAGCTTTAAGACTTCATGGTAAGTGGAAAGGTCATACCATGGTTTTGAGATTGGCAAGTTAATAAGGATGGTAGGTAGACTGTTCCAGGGTGTGCTGGACGTAAGGAATCGTAACTCATAGAGGCCATCAACTTGCCCTCAATTATAATAGGTGTAATTATTGAAATAACTAGCTGCGCCCCGTGGTATTAACCGCTACATTATTTGGGATAAAAAGTAGCCTATGTGTATCTCCATACCAAATTTTAGCAAAATCGGTCCAGCCGTTTGAGCGTGAAGTGGTAACAAACATATAAACACACAAACGCACAAACACACTCTCAAACTATCGCCTTTACGATATTAGTGTTATGTGATGATCAAAAGTTATAAATTACGTCATGCTATTATTTTTGTTCGCTAAAATTTCCCTTTTGTTCTCTTAATAAACGTTAAACAGATTCGGTGACCATACTCGTTTCAACTGTGTTCCTATTTACACAAACTAAGTACAAACATCACGTTACATTACACAATTACAAAACATTAGCCTTACTTCCAACCTTTCTCTTTGATCTTTATTAATTACTAGAGTGCATACCCTATTAAGGATAATAGTGTCCCTAATTTTGGCTAATGTCAGCGTCCCTGTTCGGTAGTTACAGTATGTATAAGTAGAATTGGTATCATTGACTCTGTTATAGTTTCTAACTTTTGATATTAGTCGGGTTTCCCTTAGATATTAGAATTTTTACTCTTTTTTCTGCTGTATTGTTTGTTTACGCTGCGAAGAATGCAGTTTGTATGTATGTGCCATTTAAATAAAGTTATGTATGAAGTTTTGTACCTAAAAATAAATTGGTACCTAGTAACGTAAAGGTTAAAATTAAAGTATTATTGTATATCATTAAGTAACATTTTCTACGTTGCGTACAAAATATTTGAATTAAAATCTGACTTGTTTAACTGACACTTAACTAACTGCGCTATTTGTAAATTGCGTGCTTTTTTTTTTTAAATCGTCGCTCACCACACTTGCAATTCTTCTGTATCGTGGGTGCGTTTCACAAACATATAATATCACATACACAAACACCCGGACTCGGGACAAACATGTACTGATCGCACAAATTTTTGTCCCGTACGGGAATCGAACCCGCAACCCTTAGCGCAGCAGTCCAATCGCTTAGCCACTGCGACAATTGGGTCGTCAAAATTACTGTTGAAATAATCTTTAAAACGGCAACTCAGAATGGAACTGACGGATAAATCCATTTATATACAAATCTTTAAATATGGATGTAATTATACAATCTCCATAGAAAATCTGCTACCGCAAAACTTAAATGGTCCACTTAGGAATTATCGTTCTTTCTCCTAATTGTTCTCTTTACCGGGAAATTTAGATGGCACAAAGTTGAATCAACGTAATGAATTTAAATAGTCGTATTATGAAACTTTGCCTACACTTTACTTCAAGCACGTAACCGTTCTAGTGACTTCACATTTGAAAACATAATTCTTAGGTAGTTTTCGCGTAGAGAAATAGACTTTACTTTCAAGCAATAATATCGCCAATCATTTTGCTGTGTTTATCGTTGTTACGGGTAATGTTTGTTTACCAAGTGGTTTTTGCTTAATAATCACTAAAAAGCTACAAAAACATTGTACGTTTACATTCTACGGGAATTTAGAAAAAATACCAAAAGAGAACGCACGTGATACATTGAGTATACTTTATTGCCAATTATTGCACACCAAGAAAAGCTTCTAAAAATAGTGCAAAGGGCGGTCTATCAGGTAAGTAGTACTAAAAACAATATTCCAACATCCAAGCAACGAAATTTCTCTCACCACAAGTGCAAATCAAAAACCCAACTTAACAAGCCCGCATTCCCACAACCCGTGTTCAAACACAAACATATCATACACAGAAACTCCTAATAACTCTCAAAGTAGGTATAATATAAATTCAATGCGTATAGCACTTAAATTTACGGTACTCTCCAGACGTTTATGAGGCATTCCGGTTAATGTGCGAACGTTATTGGTTTCAAACTGTACTGTAATTGAATATAAAAGTCTACTACAATTATTAAATGTGAGTACGTATCAATTGGGAAGTGAGAAGTTTCGAAAAATATCTGCACATATTTGGTTAAGGTACGAACCGATAACGAAGCGGCTAGACAGACAAAAATATGCATATTTCTATTTCCTGCCATGACCTATAACCTATTTCAATATTATAATTGGTTCACGTCGATACAGAGAAAATGTAAGCTACTAATACCATGAGTTACAAAAGTAAATATCGTGAAGGTATAAAAACGCGAGTCAGCTGACAGGTTTACTGCGGAAAAAAATTTCATAGAACGGTGCGTTTTCTGTATACTACAGATTTTATTCATCATAGTTCATCACGTTACCTCCAGGTGATTTTGTGCTCTTATATTTTAATTCCTAACATTATCGTTAGCATGTTAAAAATCAATGAAACATGGTAGACAGAGTAGGTACCGACTTAAGTAATTACGTCACGTATAAACCTATATCGAAGGATTACATTATATCGGGACCGATAATAGCACTAGAAATAAACGTACCTCCCGATCGGCACGTTCTTTCACTTGATGTGATTATAACTAGTTAATTGGGTTTTAGGCTAGAGCCGTACTTAATTACTTCTCATACCAATATCAAGTATAGAAAGTGGTGTCCTCTTGGGTATTACTGATTCAGTTATTAAACTAATATTAGGTGGATTATTGATTAGATATCTATTTTCGTGATATAACTTACCTATGTGGTACGTAGATGTTTTGGGTGATAGGTACGTTCGGAAATGTCATTTCACGCTTGCCGGTCGTTGCATTTAGTAGCTGCTAAGATTACAAGAGCCTTTTTTATAGAAGCTGGTTTTTAGGTTATAAATTTACTTTTGTGAAGTTATTCAATCATATAATGTTCAGTACCGAGGAGATAAGTGTAAAAACGAATGTATGGCATCCAAAGAAAGTTAGTATTGGCTGGGGAAATAACAAAGCCGCATATAATCTAATCCCTTTCTAGTCTCGTAAAATAAAAGGAACATACTTTACCACCATTTCAAAAACAATTATTTGAAACAGTATAAAATTCCTTACGGCACGAATAATATTTCAATCCTTCCCGATAGAAAACTAAGTTCCAGCACTCAAGGAATCGAGAAAATATTCACCCATTTCCAAGCAGGCTCCGTTATATTCATTCTGCAAGCTATTCCCGAAGTCAGCTAATGGTGGCTTCTCACAGCGCGTTATAACACGGGCCGCGCCGCCTGGTTTTTTATGGGCCAGTAACTACAACGAACGAGCCCGTGCAACTGCTTCTCACGGCGCATGAATCGCCTCAGCGCTGGCGCTCCCCGTGTTATAACGCGCCGTGAGAAACCTCCATAACATGAAAAATAATTCATACGGATTCCTTCGCCGTCTATATTGAGACTAGTTTATAAGCCACTGGGGAAAAATAGATAAGTTTCTTTTAATCCGGTGAGCGACTTGTAGAATAAATGGGAATAGGAATGGAGTTCCTTGAATATCTAACTTTGTTAGTTATACTGATAGTTAGAGTTGCTGTTGCTGCGTTTTTCTCGTTTCGGTGATAAATATTGATCGGAATATCAGTTCAGTAAGCCAGTTTAGTAATAAAACAGATCTTATTATAAGTTTTTCTTGTTTTCGAACTGGGTAACGGGACGCAAAGCAGTGTGCTATAATGTGGGGGTAAAATGTACCCTAGGTAGGTTACATTACTCGTAGGGTACATTTTACCCCCTTCTTTACCATTCAACCTATTAAGTTTTTAAAAAATTTGCCTACCTAGTCTTCAGTGCTATACTGACGCTTGACACTTATTACATGAAACTTATAATGAGCAAAGAAATGAGTGTATGTTATCTAAAAATGAAAACTCAGCTGACTACACCCTCTGGGATAGCAGGCGTGATTGTATGTAGGACTGTCTAGCTTTATTATCAAGAGCAAAAAAACTATGGGAATTTTAAATTACATGTTGTTGCATAAATTTCAAATTATCGTAGCATTTTATATTATTTTTATTCTTTAGTAAAAAATCTCTGGCTCCTTCTTGGCAATAGCAATCTTTCTTTGTTCAACACCGGATATTCGCGCATGATTAATAAACAAGTAATAAAAAGTCGGTTTATAGTCAAATCAACACTGCAATATATTTCCCCAGATTTTCTCTAAATAAAATAAATAGTTCGCGTCAGAAACTAAAAATACCACAAGCTATGATTTATGGCACCGCATAGTATAAATATGAAATGCTATATCCGTTTATGTATTATGCCAATTTAAACATATGGAAACTATTAAACAGTACTGGTAACATAAATACTTGTATAATATTCGGCGTAAATCTAATTATAGAATGAAATAAAATATAGTTTCGATGTCTTACACAAGACTTAATTACTACAATTTTTATGAGGTCTAGTGGTCGCTAAGCTCGTTGGCTATGCACGAGGTCCTGGGTTCGAATCCCAGGTCAGGTAAATTCTTATTGGGTTTTTCCATTAGGTAATTCTTAATAACAGCAGGATTTGATGACAATAGACTCTCCCCCTATTACATTGGGACCTTTAACACAACTGGCAAAATGTGGGTGCACTACACACCTCTGCCTACCCCGTCGGGGGATGTATGCGTGATGTTATGTATCATATGCCTGACTGAGCGGCCAATATATCTGAGACTAGCCAACTAGTCCAATTACACGCAAGAGCCCAGTGCAAAAATTTTAGCAAACACAGGGACCACGAGAAATTGAATAGAATGATAAATGTTTCCCCCATACATTTATCATTCTATTCAATTTCTATTCGTCAAGCTTTTTGCCACTTGTATAGTGCCCCAAGTGTACTTTCAACATATTCATCCGCAAGAAGGCAACCGAAGAGGGATTAGATACAGGGCCTAAATGTCCACTGGCTTATCGTGTTTCCTAAAGCGTGGAGGAGTCTTGATGTGTCAAGGATGGTCACCCATCCAACGTCGACAAGTGCTGCTTAATCTCACAGATCGAAGTATGAACACAGTAGCTACCTACGTGTATATAAACGAGTAGCTCTCTTTCTGCGTTGAGGGCATATTACAAAAACTGCACTTATAATTACAAAACGATTATCGCACGATATCGAAACGAAACGCCTATCGAAACAGCCAAAAATGATAAACCAAAAGATGAATAGTGCCAATAAACCTTCACAAAATACCTTTATTAATCTTATCTACAAATATGGGAAAGCTTAGATTTAGAAATGAAAAGAAAAATTCAAGCGTACTCTCGAGTACTAAAGTGTCGCGTTTGTGAAAAGTGACATTTTGATAAGTACGTTGGGACTCATGTACGTTCCCTCAGAGACTTACATACATATATAATATATACGGTTAGCTTGATAGTACCGCATGTGTGAGTAAATCGATCTGTGAATCTTTTAACATCCTTTCCACAAACGTGATTGTTGTTTTTAGTTTTTGAATTTTTTTTTAGTTTTTCTTTAGGATTCCAATCGTTCGTACATATGAATAGCGTAGGTAATTGATGAACACTGTAATCTGATTAACGTGTAATAAACGTTTTCTGGAGTGGAGACTATGACTCGGTAAACGTAGTGTAGGACGTCCTCCAGCCAGGTGGGGTGACGATATCCGCAAAATAGCTGGCAGCGGTTGGAAGCGGAAGGCCGAAGATCGGGCTCAGTGGCGTGCCATGGGAGAGGCCTATGTCCAACAGTGGACTAAGCTAGGCTGATGATGATGTAATCTGATTACTCAATATTTTTAAAATAGGTTCTCGAGTGGCAACCACAAACCAGAAGACGCAGCGTTGGCAGGCCTCCCATCAAGTGAACCGACGATATCGTCAGAGTTGCGGGCAACCGGTGGATGCAACTGGCGAGTTGTCGATCATCGTGGCGCTCTAAGGGGGCGGTCTTCTGGCTGATGATGATAATGATGACATCCTTAAAAATTGCTTGTAAAGATTTATCATACGATTAGCTGTGTAGCCGCTCCGCTTTTAGGAATATACCCTACAATAAAAGTTAGTGGCCACATAAGTAAGTCTTTTAAATCTTGTTTATTTAGGGGCGAGGAGTCTTAGAGGTTAGTTATTCTTTACTCCCGTGAAAGCAAACAAAACCACCGAAAACCAGGATTAATAAAAACGTAAAGCAATAAAAGCCAGCCGCGAGTCCACAAAATATGTTTCACAAATCCCCTAAGCTCAACATGACGTGTAAAATCGTTTCAAAATCAATTATGTCATTATGAAACTTTTATAGCAGAGATGTGGAATAAACAAGAGAGTTTGTTTATATTGATGCGCGAGGAAAAAACAACACTGAAAATTTTAAATGGTATCGAATATTTGCGAAAACAATAGTTGCCCGAGTTGATAGGTAGCGCGCTTGGAAAAATATTGTATTAATCTGTTCAATATGGAAAGTAAATATGCTGATGAATTTCAATGCTCGACACTACAATATATAATTGCGAAAGTAAGCGTACTTTGTATTTTTTCGTTTTTATTTTAACAAAATAAATATATTTAAAAACAAGTTCTAGAATTGAGAAGCTCGTGGTTTGAAGCTTTTCGATCGGGGTTAAGCTACGCTAGACGCGGCTGGTCAGTGCATGGGTGACCAATGAATATCACTAATTGTTGTTTTAAGATATTCTATGAGAACAATTTTATTAGCAGCTCAAACTTTTAGATCAGTGCTTGATAAAAGACAATTAAAATCTGAAATCGCAATAAAGTGCGGCGATACGTCTTCTGCCAACATTTAAGGACTACAGGCGCTATGATTCATTACTTATTACTAGCACAAAACCTCAACCTATTCACGGACTGTATTCATCATTTACAGAGCGTTAGTCAGATCATCGGGTCAAAACGTTTAACATTCAAATGGGATCCTATCTATAATCTCGGTTTGGGCAGTTCATTTGTTTATTTAGGTAAAGGTACATTTGTTTGGCTCACAAAATTGTAAACAGATGGGAATATTCCAGTCTTGTTTTTGAACTAAACACGTAGCTAACAAAGTAATATGCACGAGTCAATGATAAGTTTGTAAATGAACATACCTTAAACTAGGCAGGTATTATAATGTTTTAGAGTGTTAACCATGAATGTATATTTACTGACACACCATTCGCTCCCATACCATAATATTTTTGTAGATACTGAAGTCGAGTATGTGAGATGTACACTTATTTTTGTTAAAATAATTCTTGCGGACAATGAGAATTCAAAATAGAAAATTTCCAAATCATTCTTTGCCTTCGTGAATAATCCAAGAATCAAATACAAAGTCTTATGTTTCACAAACTCATTAACAATCAGGAAAGCAAGATTAACACATTTTCAGTAAACGCAATCTAACCAGTTCAATCTCTTTAGAAAGGTAATTTGCCTACTCTAATAAAGCAGGTTTATAGAATCTGAATGTAAACAAGGCTCTAAATATCGCTTGGGACAACTAGCCCCTAATTTAGTTACAAATGTAATTAAGGAAGCCATTAGCTGGGCAATTTTGCGCTAATTTGCTGTACCAGTCCATTAATAATTGTATCTTTTTGTTGCAGATTATTTGCTGTAATGTTTTCTATGAAAATTACTGAATTATTTCTTGTCCACCCATAGTTTTAAAAAAGGAATTTAATCTGTAGGCAAGATTATTTTTCTCTAAAATAAATTATTTTTTCGCGGTTTGTTTGGATTGCATAAAACAATATTCGTTTCAAAGGAAAGTATTTAATATACAAACGTATTTGATACAAAATACGTTTTAAGCACCTTTACTTCACAATGATCAGCATGGTAGTCGGACGGTGGGGCACATCGGCAATATCACGTTTGTTATTCTTCACAATCAAGTCTAAGAGCTTAGGATAACATCACTATTAAGGATTTACAGTACTTCACTATTTGAAATTATTATTAAATTCGCCTCTCTTGAACTACGGCATAATACAACTCAGTCCACCACTTACCTTCAACAAAAGAAAATCAAGTCAGAATTTCACTTTACCATATTTTGGAGAGCTCGACGAAATTTGAAATTACAAACATATAAATGCCTAGTGTCCACCCAGGGCGCACGGGGCCAGTAAATTTAATAAACATATGTAAAGTTTTGCTGGTTTTTGATAATAATTTCTTTGTCTTTGTAGTTGTCCATTAGTGTTGGTTTAATGTTGTTTCTGTTCAAACTTCTCTGCCTGGTTAATTACGAGTCAGTGTACCTAGAATGTGTTTTTAGTCAGTTTCATTGTGTCTGGGTTACCTTTTAATGAATTAAATTTAGCGTTTGAGGGTTTGTTAAACACTTCAAGGTATTTTATTACCGAGTCTAACATTCCAATGTAAACAAAAACCAATATTACATACAGTATGTATAAGGAACAAAAAATATTTATATTTTTAGTAAAATTCCATTAAAACGTCTTCAAGAAATCTTTTCTAAAACTAGTCTTTAATTTATTTTCATATTATAAATTGGAGCTAACGAGACTTAGATTTCAGACCATAAGTGTAGCGTAAGACGCTTTGTTAGATGTGTGCAGATTACAAGGTAAAATTAGTCAATGGTTTCACATAGATACATAGTTCTTTTTAAACAGTCTTGATCATGAATCTGGTCCTTTTCTAAGCCACTACAACAACCACACACATTGGAGTGTCGGTGCCAGAGTTAACCCTTTGAACACAGTCATCGCTGACAGCGAACAACACTTTTCCATTGTGTCCACGACGTAGCATTCAAAAATTTAAACAATAGAACATTAGGTCTTCATTCTCGTAGATCAAACAAGTGCGACCATTCACTGATAGCGACAAATAATGACAGCCTTAAAAGCAATCTAATTCGTCAATAGAGTTTTAATTGATGCTTTTGTGTTAGACAATGACAATGTACCATTCTGATCAGCTCATTTAAGAATAGAGCTTGTTAATAGTATACATATAAGTATTAGAGGCGATAATATTTATAAAATTTAGTACGTGAGGGCACTAAAGATTGATAATTCTAATACGATTGTTGTTACACGTGTCGGTAATATGTCTTTGGGTCTTTTTAGGCGAATCATGTTTATAAGTGTCATGCCTATGTTTCTTAAGTTATACATAATGCTTGTTATGCCCGAAGAGGTTCTAATGTAACTTTATTAATCATAATTGTGACCTACTAAAATACCAATATTTATGACTGAGGTATATGCTACTCATATTTTACTTTATATTGTAGCTCATTATTCTCTTATACATCTGAACGAATAGTTAATTATACCTACATTTCTTTAACAAAAAAGAGTAACTATGGAGTTTCTTGCTGGTTCTTTTCCATAGAAACGACACTTTCGAACCAAGCAACTAGATATGACGTTTTATAAGTGCCCTATGCCTATGTGAAATAAAAACCTTATGAATATGACCATAACCATTAAATTGTGAAGGCTGGGTATGTGTTCATTTCACTTTTACAATAGTTATTTTTTTTGCCTATTTACAATTATTCAAAAAGAGTGAATAATATTCAAACACCTTGGACATTGCAACCTACAAGTTTAAGTTGAAAGTAATAGGTATACCTATACCAACACTTCAACTAATTTATATTCAAGTACGTAAAACTTTAAAATGTATTTCAGCTCAATTTCAAAACCGTCAAAGTTTGCTTCTAATATCGGACAACCCTTTTACTTTCAGCATGACTAAGCCTTCGACAATTTCAGCCTAAGTGACGTCACTCTCGATGAGCACGTGACACCTCACCAAAGCCGAAATAATTACCGCTACGCACCGTACCGCCCGAAGGACATGGTCTGTCGATAAGATTTCGATACGAAGGAATGACACGACAAAATTATGGCAACATTTAATACCTACCTAGGCAAATAGCTGAAAATTTTAGTTTTAAATAGGATTGGATTTATTGAAAAAATATTATGTTAAATAAGTTACTGGATTATGGAGGTCAGATAGGTAGTCGCTTCATTAAATCCAAACATAGATGGGAAAATGCCAAGCATTAGCAAAGGCTCATTAACTAAAGAAAAATGTTTAGCGTTTTGACGATCTAATTTGAAACTACAACTTTAATGCATACACCTTTATATCCAAACCTATATTATTTACTATTGGCCGGTTGTACCAATTTAATATTTATTTATGGACTTGAACATACACTTAATTCATGACCTCATAACGCGGCAAGGTCGTGAGCTGAAGATTCGTCTGTTAACAAAATGAGTCGCACTTCCAATAAAATACTTAAAATATGCCATTTTTTATTTATCTATTACATTTTTTATTATTATATGGCATTAAGTTTTTCAAGTTATGCTACTTAGTTGCTGACTGTACGTATTCGTACTCTTTTCCTTGTGTCTCT
Organism: Abrostola tripartita; assembly: GCA_905340225.1. Classification (NCBI taxonomy): domain Eukaryota; kingdom Metazoa; phylum Arthropoda; class Insecta; order Lepidoptera; family Noctuidae; genus Abrostola; species Abrostola tripartita. The sequence goes on from HG996504.1 coordinate 7,663,054, forward strand.
GTCTCTTTTTATCAGGGCGGGAAGATGATTACATCAGAGTGCACTTGTCACAAGCAATACGCCTTAGTTTATTTACAAAGTTAGAAATTCGATTACCATCAATAAAAAGTCTATATAACTTTTTCTTTGCACTGTACCTATCTTTATACATATGTACCTACGGGTATTTTAATTTTTTATTTTTATTTTATTTTACATTTATTGGAAAACTTACAGCTAGGTACAAAAATGAGAATGCGAGAGTGACAGAATAAACGCCAATTAAAAATGTTTTAAATATCTACTGCTATATGTGTTGATGAATATTTTTTACTAAAAGATACTACTAAAAGATTAAACCTTTGTTAAGCAGGTTTAACATTAAGCAAACCTAAAGTTAAGTGGGTATGTTATAAGCCAGAGATAGTACCTGAACAAATAAGACACAGATTACATAAATACAGGAGTAAGGATCGTATGTAACATGTTGAAAGCCTTGTCAACGTCATAAGAGCTGTTTAGTAATGTTTAAGGTACGTATTTGATGTAAATACAGTTGCTTTGAAGCTTCTAAAAACCACCTTTCATATTATCTGGCTTACCTTTGTGTTAGTTTTGGACGGCGTTCATGTTTTATTTATTATATTTTAGTTCGTTAATAATCATTTTAGACAGTTATGACAAATAAGAAGCTTAATAACTTTATCTAGTAAATTTTTGACGATATTATTATCGTCTTTGCATTGTTAAATGTATAATTATGAACGCAGAATATTTAAATTTTCTTTCCTCTTTTTGAATGCTGTCTGTGACTGTACGGTAATAAAGTGCGGGATCATTTTAACGCTGGTTTTTTTGTCATTCTAATACGCACTATTTTTTATGAAATATTAGCTATAAGATAGTGTTATAGGCTCACTTACACCACAGAATATCTTATAGTGTTACTAGCAATATCACAGTCAGTACCTTTCAGTGAATTTACAATTTTATACCTAAGTATTTTCCCTCTTTTTGCTATCTTTCTCTTAAAAGACGACAACCGCTCGTCCCCATATTTCTCCATAGAAATAACATATGAACGAAATCAAAATATTAAGGCTATTCGCGAGCGCCTGCGAATAGTGTACTATGAATACAAATCTTGATACTTCGATACTTCTATTTGATACCTATTGACTAAACGGGTTGACGGCTATCCCAACCCTTGCACCGCTTACGTTGCATGCAAATAGTCCTAAATATCACCGATATGCATACACGTAAAGATATGCTGACGGTTTCGAAATCTTCGAGATAATAATATCGAGACGGCTTTGGTTATCGAAGGAACTTAGGGTTAGCTGGGTTGTCATAAATATCATCGTTTATAGAGAGCAGCGGTACTGATAAATATATTTTGTATCTATTGATTGGCTCGTAGCTACGTGGGTAGCGCGGATCAGTCGATCTGAGAGGATATGCCGTGCTCACCGCGGTCTGTCTTGTGATGGGTGGCCGTGACGCTGGCCGCTATGTCCAGTGTATCGTGGCGTATCGCTTTCAAAACGGAAAACGTTCTGTTTTAAGAGTTCATGGTAAGGAGCAGGTTATACCATTTTTAGTAGGTATATACCTAGAAACAGGACAGTTTCTATCCGATACGAATCGTAATTTTTGCTAGTTCACACTATAGCGATACTATATATATACCTTCTCCCCTTTATTTACTCTATAGATGATCTAAATGGTGGCACGTCTGTCTGTTTATTCAGTGTCGCAGCAGGTAAAAGTATTTTTTTATCTTATCGACTTTGTTATCTCTAGCAGTTGGGAGTTCGGTTTTAATTTCGAGTTTTAATTATCCTATCTAGAACTATACTGTGGTAATTTACTGAGAGCTACTTAAAACTTCGCGTGGGTATAGGATTTTTTTAAATGAAATTATGGCAATGCGATTGCTTGACTTAAAATCAAATGCATATCATAAATATAAAATATACAAACAAAAAGCAAGATACGGGACAAATAGCTGCATTTCAACTAATATTTGTCCTGTGCGGGAATCGAATCCTTTCGAACTTAAAATCGAAACACCATTGCGGCAATCACAATCGTAGTCACAATGGCTAATCGCAGTCTTCCTCCCAAATACTTGTAATGTCTACTGAATTTTAGTTAGGATTAGCATCTGTTATTTAATGTATTTAAAAGCACCATAAACTCCACATTAAGTCAACGTTAAGTATCAAAATATGTAGGTATTACTAGTCACAATCTAATTAGTACAAAAAGTAAGAAAAAACGGGAGCGCTCACATATTATCTGACATGCATCCGTTGACGGGAACCCGATGTGTCTCACAGATAAACCAACCGGATCAAAGCTACCGTTTTTAATAGCTTTTTGTGCTACAAACAATTTTTGTGATGACCACTTTCGGTTCTAGGAGATTTTAAATATGTGTAGTAAGTAGGGGTGCAATATATTACCCCTGTTAGCCATCACAATCGAGAATTTTTGAGGGAATAAAGTTGGACGTCTCATCATAATGAAGCTACTCACGGAAAATTAGCTTGAGAGTAATCAATAGTAAAAATGGTCCGTGGATCCCTGACTGTTAGGTAGTCGAAATATGAAAGAGTAGAGGATTGAGATTTCTATTCATTGTGACAATGAAGTCACTCTTTGTTGACTGAAGGAATATTTGGCTGCTTACGCAACTTTATTTTCTGTTGTTCAGTTATTTTACTAACTTAAAAAAGGAACTTACAATAGCACTGATAGCCGAGTGGTATGATCGTAGGACTGCCAAGTAAAAGGTGGCAAGTTCAAACCCCGGCACGCACCAATGTATTTCTGAATTCATGCGCGTACAATTGCTAAAAACGGTGAAGGAAAACATCGTGAGGGAACCGGCACACCTGAGAGCTTTTTCAACGCTGTGTAAAGCCATGTCAGAGGCCTACAGGTGGTTTAAACTCTGACACAAGGTTGTTTATCAACCATACGATAAGATGAAGATGACGAACTTACAACACCACTCAATTGCCTAGAGGTGCCGTCTGCAAGTTTGAGAGGCAATTCGAGCTATAGTCATACGATACGCTTCAAAGCCGGTCGACAATATAAAATACCACCCCGCTACATCCGCATTAAATAATTATGTGACTTGTAAGTATAAAATTTGTTTTGAACCATCGTCAGTATACTGAAAAATATTAACAGCGCCAAAAAATATAACAGTTTGATATGACTTATATATCAAACTGTTATATTTTTTGGCGCTGTTAATATTTTTCAGTCATCGTATAAATACATACCTACGTACGTATATAAAAAGCTAAAAAGCAACTTAACTTAAGAGCCATATTCTGCAATATTAAGGACATTATTTCAATTGACGCGAGCCATTTTTCTTTTGTCGTTTCGGCCGATTTTCTCCCAAATTGGAGTACTTTTTTGTTTAAGCCCCACTCCATTTTAGATACATTATTATGGAGCAGAATATAGAATGCTTTTCTGCCTACTTGCCTACACCATCACTGTAGATCGACACGCTTGGTGCTCTCGACTATATCACTTAAGGAACGCAACCTAGACATAGGTACTTGCTTAATGTATAAAATTACATATTCTATTACTTTTGTAGTTATTCTAAAACATCACTAACAAATATATACATTTCTTAGTTCCATGTTCTACGGGCTACGTAAAACTAAATCTGTTAGGCGATACAAGGAAAAATTCGATAAGATTTTGCCACACTTTCAGGGTTATCACTACCCGTAACAAATGTCAAGGATTGACGAAAGACAGCTGGCATTAACGTGCTGTCCGGGAATGAAACTCGGTATGAAATGGAAGGTCACCGTTCCTAAAAGATGATTGCTTTTACCCTTTATCTTTCACACCGAAGCACATGTTGAACAGTACCTACCTACTATTAAATTTGTAGAGCTATATGTACAAACAAATAGCTATACTTATTATTACCTTGACTGTCCTGGATACGTGTATTGGTACCAAGAGGAATTAAGCTACTGAGAATTAAGGCTATATTGCTCGTCAACATGTTATCAGTACTATTGGCAAGTAACATCAAATTGCTTCTTCAATTGTTTCCTGCAACTTGCTTGTGACAAACAGTAATGAACGTGAAAATTATGTACGTACATCACGCCTGTGTTCGCTGAAGGTGTTTAGTAAATGAGTGATATATTCTCTTCTACCATACAGTTTGATAATATAGGTATGTATAATAGGTATAGTGAGCCTTCATCTATTTCGGCACAGTCAAATTACCTAGTAACATTTTAAAAATGTACAGAAAGAGTAAATAATATTTCGACTTCGAAATTCAACCGAAGACCCGACACTGAGACGTAGCGTTTAAGGCACAAAAAAGGTATACCTATTTCATTTATTTCAGTTTCCATCGTGATTATAAAAATCTAAATATCTCACATTCTCACAGATCGTCACAAGCAAAGAGATTGTCTCTTTGCATGTGACCATGACATCTCTGACAGCTATACATTTCAAGACACACTTTCAAGTTTGTTTGCACTGCAAAAACCATAATGACTTTTGTGATAATCCACCAATCTAGTTATAATTAAACATCTAGCTCGTAGGAGTTTCGTTGAGAATAAAAAGCGGTTTAACTCGTTTCCCCGGCATATTTCCAGAGTTATTAGTTAGGAGGAACTAGGCCGAGCGTTCATTAGCAAATGCATGAACATATCATTCATTTATAATACGTAGATTTTCTAGTTTTATGCAAAGCTTCTGCTACGTACTACCTTGGTCCACTTAACAGTTACTTAGGAGAGTTTTGTTGGCTTATCGTAAGGTTATTTACAACTGCCTTGTTGGTCTAGTGGTTATTAAGCGCGACTGCTGAGCAAGAGGTCCTGGGTTCAAATCCCGGGTCGGGCAAAGTGTTACTGAGTTTACCATTTGGTGATTCTCAGTAGCAGCACGGAGTCTGGATTTGTGCCCGGTTGATGGCAATAGGCTCGCCCCCTATTACATTGGGACTTACAACATAACTGGCGAAATGTGGGTGTACTATATGTACACCTCTGCCTACCCCTTTATGTTGTGTATTTACAATTTGAAATCACGTGTTTATTTGGAAATGTCTGTCTAATTTTATTCTCAAACAGAGCTCCTATTTATGAGCACCGTTAATAAAATCAAGTTTGAAAATATATTGAAAAAAAAATCTGATAGCTAGCCCAACACAGACAAAAAAAGACTAAAAATATAGCTCAAAATATCCACTTAAATATACATATTATGTACTTCATTTTTAAATAACTCAGACACAGTGTCAAATAAAGCAAACCTTTGCATTCAAAGATGGAATATCGATTTGAATAAAATATGCTCCAATCGAATGTCTCATATTTTCGCAATTTTTAGAGGACGGGCGTCGAAGTGTCGTGAATCAATAAAGATATTTTAGGAGCGAGGGAGGCGATGCATCCGTTTTGAATCAACGATTTTGGCTTTATCGTTGGGACCTTACGTTTATACGCATTTGTCACGTGTGAGCTCAGGAGATCAATACCTCATCACTATGAAATCCGACGGTAAACTGACACTGATGAAAAAATTGTTTGGTTTGAGTTTACTGTTTATACGAAGATACTGGCGCACGCAATTGTTTTTCGTGAAAACGTGCGTGTCTAAGTTAAGACCAACATTCTGGTTCTAAATCTCACTACCTATACCTTAAACACGTTTTTTGTAGACTTATAACAATATAGTCTGTAGTGAATTGTTAAAAAATAATTATAATCTGTGCAACTCTTAATCAATTGTAATCATGTTGACATTTAGATTCAATGAAAAATAAAAATTTCACAGCCTAATTTCCTTCTTCGTATTTTCATGAGCCACTATTGCCACATGAAATTAAACCATCCCGTGGTGTAGAGATCGGTCAGAGAACAAGGATGGTACCGATATTGACCGTCCAGGGTGCGCCGGACGTAGTTAGGTATCGTCACTCGTGGGCGTTAGGATCGTCAACCAAATGACCCACGCATTTAAAGCAAAACAAAACAATTCGCAGCTTATCTTAATACATAAATCGCTTTTCTTATCACTCGACAGTAATATAACGATTAATACTACCAGGAAACCATACAGCAAATTGGTAGCCACACTCGAAATGTTGTTCCAATAAATGCGTCAATATTGACACAAGCAAGCAAATACATAACTATTGCTTACTTAAGTGTCTTATACACTGACGGTTTAACTAGGCGATGTTTGTTTGGGGAATTCAGTGCGCCAGCGATGAGCAACGAATTGTGAACATGCGAGGAAAAAGCCGCAGTTCCGGATGCCTTTGACTGAAATCTGTTTAGGACAAATATTGATTTGGGATTTTGGTAACTTTTTATACTTACTGTTTAAGTTATGTTTTTTAATTTTATACGTGAATCATTTAACCAGTATTTACCTAACCTAAGTAATAATGGATATGCTGAAGAATTACGATAAAAACGACGAAGTGTCGTAGAGGTAGTCTTCTTCTTCTTATCGTATGGTTGATGAACAACCTGGTGTCCGAGTTTAAACCGTCTCTGGCCTCTGTCATGGCTTTACACACCATTGTAAAATGTCTCAAGTATCCTTACGATATTTTTCTTACCGTTTTTAGCAACTGATAACTAATTCATTCGAAAAGACATTGGTGCGTGCCGGAATTTGAATTTGCGACCTTTGTAATGGAGGTAGTTAAAAAGGATGGTCTTGTTAAAAATCTAAGCCCCTGGAACATGCAAGATAGATTTTAACTAATATGTAAAGAGAAGATAAAGTCAAAGTGCCATTACAAAAGATTAAGAACAACAAAAGAAGCGTACCTAAGTAGGCTTAAATAATCTTTATTCCTCAAAAGACTTCTGAGAGACTGAGATCTAAGTACTTCTCAACAACTAATCAAGAACCCATCTAATCCAAGACCATAAAAAAGCTTCTTATTTTGCTATATTTAAATTGGCCGTTATACTCGACATTATTTGATTTCCCCCGAGACACGCGTCCCCGATGTCAAAGGGCCTTGTAAACGTGTAATGGCTTAGATATCAAATTATATAAATACGCTAATGTATTTATTATTTAAAAATATTATGTTTGTATTCTGAAAAAAACTCAATTGTCTTGAAGCTTTTGGCACCCAATTTGGGACTCGTTGTTGTGGAATGAGTTATCATTAAAATGAGCCAAATATTAAAACTAATTGTTGCATAAAAATTACTATGAATAGAAGTCAGATCCATGTTTAAAGTAATGCGTGTTGCTGTAGCTCAAACTATACTGATTAAAGTCGAGTCATTTCAAACACCAAAACACTTTCTTGTCAACATAAAATAAAAATTCCTGCAATATTTCAAGCGGGTCTTATAACTGACTTTAACAAGTAAAAGAAATTTATAAAGTTGAAAGTGTTCTTGACTTCAAAACACATGGTTTCCAAGTAAACTGCCTTTGATGTGGGCAAAACGCCACACTTGGAAATAACATGTGCCTTAAATAAATATGTTTCAAGTATTATGAATGAATGGGAACGATTCATGTATATAATTATAAAGAAACGTAACTATTTTAAATTAATTCTTAGTATTGTACTACGTATCACTGTTTTTGTGAGTGTAATCCATATTAGGCCATGCGCCTGATCTCTCTCGATCGTGTTGATCTATCGTTTAGTCGGTCTACGGTCCCATCGAACTATGAAAGATAGGGAGTGCACCTGTGTTCGCGTGCATACTTGTGCACTATCATATATCTTACGGTGTTGGCTAATCTCAGCTAAGACAGGCCGCCGTGACCGAAATTCTGTCACGAAATCATTATAGATCTCCAACATATTTACGTCGAGTTAGTTGTTTACTGACTAAAAGAAGACATAGAGCACTCATAGCCGAGTAGTATGACCGTTAGACTGCCGAGTCAAAAGTTGCAATTTCAAACCCCGACATGCACCAATGTCTTTTTGAATTCATGTGCGTATTATAAATTAATTTTCAGTTGCTAAAAACGGTAAAGGAAAACATCGTAAGGAAACCGGCACACCTGAGAGATTTATCAACGGTGTATAAAGCCATCTCAGCGGCCTACAGGCGGTCTAAACTCTGACACTAGGTTGTTCATAAACCATGCGATAAAAAAAGAAGAAGACTGATTAAAATACCCGATCTTATTAATTACAATACCTATATACAATATGTAATATCACAACACATAGTAATTACATAGATTCAATATACGAGTACTTCGATACTCAGAACTGAAGGATGTACTTGGATCATTCAAGCACACCCTTTATTAAACACGCTCGCTTGCTAGTCGGTTAGGAATTTAATATCCTCACATACTCATATATTAAATAAACATAGTTTTCATTTACAAATTGTAAATACGAAGGTTAAGTGGAAGCCAATATTAAATAGATTTATTCTTATTTTCAGTTTACAACGTATCTGGTAACTTTTATATATTTTACAGAATAATTTAATGAAGAACAGGTGAATGGATTATGAATATAATTCTCTTTCATCGCTGGGAAAGTGGGTAAGAAGCGTTAAATCTAGTGTGCCTCATGAAAGGCAATAGATTCTCCTTAGACCGTAAACTGGATGACAGTGGGCAGCGGGACGGTGGCGGCAGCGGCACCGCTGACAACCCTGTCGCTTTACCATGAACTCTTAAAGCAGGAGAGTTTAAGATGTGGAAGCGAGACGCCGCTACGTGCATTGTAATGCGGCGTCTCGCATTCACAATGTCAACTGTCCTGCTTTAAGAGTTCATGGTAAGAGTGCTGTACTAGAGCGCACATCTAGTAAGCGTACGCCGCTCACCGCGCTGCAGCCATGTACTGCGTGAGTGAGTGAAAAATTAAAACACTTCAATTTTTCACTCACTCACTTCAAATTAACGCATTAAGTTTACGGCCTCAGAGCTTATAATGAGCGAAATGTGGGAGAAAAGATATCTGCGGTACATCTTCAAGGATTATTATGGACCTTAACGGTTTTAATGGAGTCTCTCTACAAACAAGCGTTATCTAATAAATTAAATAGCGGATCTAAGCGTAGGACATGATACATGCTCGAAGAGATGTTACATGCAAAAACACTTAAGCCGATCACACACGTATTTGACTGGTGTAAAATTCAAACTCCAACTGGCCTCAAATCGAATAAGGTACGTAGCCATTGCACCAATTGAGCCAACATTCGACCAACTCTTAATTAATTTCGTCGACGCATTGTTACATTTCCCTAGATACTATGACCCAACAGTATAAAACAATTTAATTAAAATAGATACATTTCAATATTACTTTATCGGTAATAACTTGCCTTATTTTATATCGAGGGTACTTGAATTAATTCCAGTTAATTGGATCGAAATGAAAATGATTATAAGTCGCCGTTGACAATATTTCAATATTTTGATGACAATTTTTAGGGTCACGAACTCACGACCCGGCTTATTTGAATATACCTACTTATAGATCACATGAATCCCGGAGCTCGTGAAAACGAGACGCCGCACTACACTGCACTTAGTTGAGTCTCGCTTGCACAACGGAAAAATTCCTGCTTTAAGAGTTCATGGTAAGGGGGCAAGAATCGTTATTGTAAACTATGTGTTAATTAGTTTAATTAACTGATTCATTGATTCAAGTTAGATGGTCAATTGCTCCAGGCTACATATGTATGTATATGGCAAGTTGTCGTTGTTTGTGGCGTTCTAAGGGAGAGGCTTTTATTCAACAGTGGACGTCTTCCAGCTGATGATGATGATATGGTTAGGGCTATAATAATGTGACCATAAACTGACATAAACATTCGCTTATTGATGATGATGATGATATGGTAACGGCTATAATATTGCGTCTAGAAGCTGACATTAACATTCGCAGCTGCTTAGTACAAGGGTTTTGCTTTGTCCGTTATAATGCCGGAATACCATTCTGTGCCAAGTTTGTCGAAGGCGTTCCGACAAGATATAATGTGCTGTCCTGTACATTTCAGATGAACTTTTGAGCCATGGACAACTGGACACCAAAAAAAAAACAGAATAAGACTATACTGTGCTCACAAGTATAGTATAAAATATTTTTTCGACCCAAGAACTGATAGGGACAGGCGCGGCTTTTAACTTCAAGAAATTATATATATATTTTATAATTATTAAAGTATGTACCTTGTATAGTTGTTTGTGGAGCTCGTAGTTTTGGGGCTACCCTGCAGATCAGTCGATCTGCGAGGTTAAGCCGTGCTCGCCGCGGTCAGTCTTGTGATGGGTGACCGTGTTCACATGTCGAGACCCCACCGTGCTTCGGAAGGCACGTTAAGCCGTTGGTCCTGCGCCTGATCTCTCTCCGGTCGTGTCGGTCTAGTGTCCCATCGGATTATGAGAGTAAGGGAATAGGGAGTGCACCTGTGTCTGCGCGCATACTTGTGCACTATAATATCTCCTGCGTAGTTGGCTAGTTTCAGATGAGATCGGCCGCTGTGACCGAAATTTGGTCAGGAGGAGGACATAGTTGTTGAACAAGCTTCGTTCTATCAGTCTACTTTGAAATAGGTAAGTATTTGTTCCAAACGCTAATAGAAACCCTCCTTCCATAATGTAATACGTTACACCAGTTTCCAACAATAACATTGCAAGCTTCCGATCAGAAGGTTGCGAGTTCGAATCCGGTTTACAAACTATTGTTTCAAACTCACGCGTAACGGAAACACGTTTAACTAAGTTTGTTGCGATAACAGGAAGCTGCAATACAGGAGTATTTTATAATGCTGGAACAATGTAAATAGGAATACCAATTCAGCGCTGGTTTGGTAACAGAATCATTGATATCTGAACTTTTGTCGCATGCTTGTTCAATAGTCTACTGAAATATTGTATTGTATAACGTTGTAACGTTGTATAACGTTGTGCCAATTGGGAACTTCTAAAACTATAATCGTTCGCCGTATCAAAGTATAATGATAAAGAGATGATTTAAATATACAATTTAGAAAGTACGGAATTTTGTTTTTGAAATATTAATCTCTGGGGAATATTCGAAACCCTTTTAAGAACTGCGGGGTTGCTTTGACCTGCAATGCAAGCTCATAGTAAGGCACCTGGAAATATTTTTGTCGGTTCCTAGTTCACTGAATTTAGAGTGCAACTAGCATCCCTATACCTATCGATCTATATTAAATAATTCCGCATTGTATGATTTTTCATGAAATACTGACTACAATGCCAAGTGTAAAATATGTAAAATCCATACGAACAAAGATTGAAATTACCAAAAAATTGGGTCATTCAAAGCTATTTAGAGATTGATTTATTGGTTCCTTCCCTCATTTTATTTGATCTTCAGGTTCCTGTACAAAATGAAGTCTCTATAGAAATTAAATATCAAAGATTAAAAAAAATTATTTTCGAATTATTTGTTACAATAGAGAATTTTTGTCTTCTTTAGGTATCATTTTTAGGTATAAACTGGTTCATTTTAAAGTCGATCAACTCATTTTCTTTAAATAGAATGTGACCAAAGTACTTAAATATTCAATTTAGTTTCTATTTGAAGCTTTTTGTTAGACGTTTGGCCTAAAACAAATTTAATTTTACTATGTAAAAACATTCAAGTAAAAAATACTTTTCAAAGTTAACCTTTGAAGGAAAACAGATTATAGTAAGCCTCGTCAGAATCCTTCTAAAATCTTTGAAAAAACTGTAGCCGCATTAATCACCGCAACTTAAATCCCAAAAATACACACAGCTGGCCAAAAAACGTGGGCCACTCACCCATTACCGAGTTCTCGCGAGTGAGACACGCCCGTCATTATGAGAAGTGACCTCGACGCTCATAAAGTACTCGAAAACAATAGGACGACGCATTAAGGTATCTACACTTTAGTTGGCACTCAGTGTAATTAGGAGTACGCGTCCATTCATTTAGGTTTTGTGCTCCAAGTAGCGGTGATAGAAGGTTATTTGAATGGGACAATTAAAGGTTTTTGATAATGTGTAGAGACAATAAATAGTTAATTGCGTCTATATTACCCTTATAGGCATTGCTTCAGAAATGTTCTAGGTAATCAATGTTTTTAAAGGCCATTTGCTTAAATAAGGAAACATTTCAGTACGTAGGTAAATCGTTGAAATAAGTGCCGTAGAAAGCTGAACGTTTAGCCAATACGCCAGTTTAAAATCAGATATTGCTTGTACAATAATTTTACTGATTTTTGGTTTCATTAAAATTGTACTGTAGGTACAAAAGGGGAACATAAGGATATTTATTTTTGGCATTTATTATATGCGAAATACACAACCAACAGTCCCCTTGAAAATTAATTAAATGATGCGGCGAATAATAACATACAGGCGTTAATTCTGCCTCTAATGGAGATTGCCTTAATTACACTCTCACTGTGTGTTTAGATATGAGGGACTGGTCTAGGATTTTTGCTGAGGATTTATAAAATAAACTAGCAGCGTGCTGTGATACGTGTAATTTTTCTAAGAGACCGACTCACACATGACATTGCAAAGGTCAATGTGTACAACGCCTTAAGGATATCTTATAGCTAATCTTACTAACTAATTATTGTTGCGTTTAATCTAATTTTTATTAAGTTTATGTTTTATAAAATGTCTTAATAGTGGACAAGACAATATATGATTGATGCTGCAACATGCCCCCGGCCGTTGGAAGCTCGCCTTTCAACAATCCTCCAGTAACGGGCAAATCTTTGAAAATGCTCTCCTGATGATGCCTGATGCCGTTTTGATATCGGCGACTCGGCTTACACCGTCTGTGCCTGGATGAAGAGCGACGACTCGGCCCATCTTCCACTTTAAAGGCGGCAGGTTGTCATCCTTGATTATGACGAGGGAATTCAGGGAAAGGCTGTCCTTGCCGGTACACCATTTGACTCGTTGCTGAAGCTCGGAGACATATTCTTTGCTCCATCGCGACCAAAAATGCTGTCGCAACTGCTCAATGCGTTGATGACGCATCAAGTAATTATAGGAATGCTCCCGAATGTCTTGAACAGGAAGAGCGGTGATAGGCCGTCCAATTAAAAAATGACCTGGAGTGAGAGGTAATAAATCTTCCGAGTTTGATGACAATGGAGTAAGTGGCCGAGAATTTAATATACCTTCAATTTGAACCAACACCGAGTTAAGCTCTTTATATGTCAAACTACAATTGCCCAACACTCTAACTAAATGGTATTTGGTCGATTTGACACCCGCCTCCCAAAGACCACCGAAATGTGGAGCGTAGGCAGGAATAAAATGGAACTTAATACCGTCATGAGCAACACTCTCAGTAATTGACCCACAGCTGCGCTTCAAAAAATTAGCTAGTTCGTTATAAGCTCCTACAAATGTTGTTCCGTTATCAGAATATATATTGAGAGGCTTGCCTCTTCGAGACATAAACCGACGTAGTGCTTGGAGATAATTACTACTCGTCAAGTCACCCACCAACTCCAAATGAATGGCCTTAGTAGTAAAACACACGAATATTACAATGTATACCTTTACTAGTTTACATCCACGGCCTTGACGACTGGCCGAGGATATTGGACCTGCATAGTCAACTCCCACGCTTTGGAAGGGAAAATCAGCTGGTGAGAGCCTGTTCAATGGGAGATTACCCATTTGAGGAACAATTGTTTGTCCCTTTAGACGCTGACATCGAACACACTGACGATAACAAGCTCTGGCTAGGTTACGACCACCTAAGGGCCAGTATGTCTCTCTAATTGTGCTCAATAATAATTGAGGACCAGCATGCATCAATCTTAAGTGCTCATATCTAAATAAAAGTTTAACAACATGATTAGTGGACTGTAATAAAATTGGATATTTCTTTTCAAATGAATATTCTGAATTGTGCAATCTACCACCTATACGAATGATTTTGTTCTCATCAAGAAAAGGATTTAATTTTAAAAGTTGATTTTTATGAGGCAGTTTTTTATTATTAAATAACAAATTGTATTCAGGGAAAGACTCCTTTTGCGACTGAATAATAATAAAGTTTAGAGCATCTTGTAACTCCTGAACACTTAAATTATATTTAATTGTAGAACGTCCCTTGCATGCATTAATAAAACGGAAAAAATAACAGATGGATCGTTGCAATCTGAGAAAATTAGAAAAACGATTGAATTGAACCAATCCTTCATGTAAATAATCGGTAGAATGATTATTATTTCGGGCTAAATTAACTATTATATTAGGCTTAAGTTCAGGTAACATTCCTGAATCTTGCTCTAGTAAGTTAGATTTGGTGCACGGCCATGTAGTACTGTCTTGACGTAAAAAAGATGGACCAAACCACCACAAATCCAGCAATTGCATAGCGGAAGGTTCCGCTCCGCGGGATAACAAATCCGCTGGATTGTCGTGTGTTGAAACATGTCTCCAAGTGTATGAACTGCTTATATCTGTTATTTCTACGACACGATTGCGAACAAAAGTATTTAATTTAATAGGCATCATCTTAATCCAGCCCAGTACTATCATGGAGTCAGTCCAAAAAACAACACTAGACGGTTGAACGCGAAGAGAACTAGCGACCTTTCGATATAAACGCGCACCAAGCACAGCGGCACTAAGTTCTAATCGCGGCACAGTTAATGATTTAATAGGCGCGACGCGACTTTTAGCCATCACCAACCGCACGTCGACGTCACCTTGCTCATTAATACTGCGAATATACAAACAAGCGCCGTAAGCCCGCTCCGATGCATCGGTAAATATATGAAAGTCGAATTGTTTGTATGAATCGCAGACCACACGACGTGGAATGTGTAAATTATTTAATGCTGGCAATGCTTGCATTATGTTAGCCCATGCAGCCCTAACCTGAGGTTTTAATTGGTCATCCCATTTCAACCCATCTAACCAAAGTTTCTGAAGCAATATTTTCATGCTAACGACACACGGTGCTAATAATCCTAGGGGATCAAATATTCGCGCAATAATTGCGAGCATGCCACGCTTAGTGTTTTCTATGCGCTGTGGAATGTTAATCGGAAACCACAAATCATCAGTGTCAGTTCGCCAACAAAGCCCAAGAGTTTTGTTGATGACAGCACCTTCCTGGTGGAAGTCATAGCTAGACTGATCAGATGGTTCCGTAAGTAAAGTGGGCTCATTCGATTTCCACTTTCTTAACGGCATGCAAGCAGAAGCAAGTGTATCAGTGACTTTACGCCGCAACATATGAGCTTCCTCAAGAACGTCAGCACCGGTCAACAGATCGTCTACGTAAAAATCATGAAGTATAACTTCTCCGACCCTTCGATCGTGACATTCAAGACCTACCTGTTTAAGGCACCTAGTCGCGAGAAAGGGCGCACTGGCAGTACCGTACGTCACCGTATGCAGCTGATAAAACTTAAGAGAGGTAGAAACATCATCACGCCAAATGATTTGCTGTAAGTGCCTGTCTGATGGATGTACAGACACCTGCCTATACATTTTCTCTACGTCAGCGGAAAGGACATATTTATGCATCCTGTATCTAAGTAGGATTGACGCGAGATCATCCTGCACGGTAGGTCCTACCATCTGTATTTCATTTGATGAAACTCCAGAAGTGGAGGGTGCACTTGCATTAAAAACCACCCGCAATTTAGTAGTACTACTACTTTCGCGTAGTACTCCGTGGTGAGGAATAAAATAATATTTATGATCTGTATTAATATGACACTCTGACATATGGCCTAAGGAAATATATTCAGACATAAAATCTTTGTACATTTTGTCAAGTGAGGGTGTCTTTAAATTTCTGCGCTCAAGTGACAGAAAGCATCGTTTAGCACGATGAAATGAATCGCCTAACCTATCTGACGATTCCTTAAGAGGTATTTTAACACAAAAGCGGCCATCTGACAGGCGCGTAGTGTTTTGGATAAAGTGTTCTTCACACATTGTCTCTTCAGTTGAATAAGTTGATGACTCATGACAAACTTCTTCGATCTGCCAAAAACGTGTTAATTGGTTTTGGATGTCATATAACTCACGAGAACTAGAAGAACTTTCGTAATCAGTGTTAACTTTGTTAAAATTACATGTTATTGGTGAACATTGAGACTTATAACCATGACCGCCGTTAATTGGGCCGCTAACTAGCCAACCAAGTCTAGTTTGATAAAATGTTGGTTTATTGTTACCTAATGTAATTTTATCTGATCCTAACAAACTCCAAAATACGTCTGCTCCGATAATAATATCAATTGAAGCTGGTGTGTGAAAATATGGATCTGCCAATTGTAAATTTGATGGTACGTTTATATGTATTTGTCTAGCGGGAACATTATCTGTTATTGTGGGTAAAATAAAACAGAGTAAATCATTTTTGTAAGTTTCATTCAACGATTGAATGTGTACACGACACATCTTTGCTACGTGTGAAATAGAATTATTAATACCTTGAATGGATTTATTTGTATGTAAATAAGGTAGATTTAATTTGTTAAATAACTTCTCGGTCATTAGACAAGATGAACTACCTGAATCGAGCAGAGCACGAGCAATGTGTTGTTTATTATTGACATCGTAGCACCTAATTAATGCAGTTGATAATAGAATGTCACCTGGGCCACCCGTGTGCGATTGCGCAGTAATGTGAGCTGAGAGAGCCACGTGACCATCGTCAGTATTGGAAGACACCGATTGCGGCTTATCGTTCAAACTGTCATCAAGTGATTTGTTTAAAACTGGTTTCGGCTTGTAATCAGTGTTGTGAATAAGCGTGTGGTGCTTGCGCTTGCAGATTTTACAACCTGATTTCTTACAATTATTCGGATAGTGACCGTGA
Organism: Abrostola tripartita; assembly: GCA_905340225.1. Classification (NCBI taxonomy): domain Eukaryota; kingdom Metazoa; phylum Arthropoda; class Insecta; order Lepidoptera; family Noctuidae; genus Abrostola; species Abrostola tripartita. Next base: position 7,679,888 of record HG996504.1, read on the forward strand.
CGAAAACAATTATAACAAACCTTAAAGCTTGGTAGTAAAGACATTCTGTCGCCGACGCTCAACGCTAAAAACTGTGGACATGAACTAAGATTATGATCGCCCTTGCATTTCGGACAACTGTGTGATAATGATGTACTAGTGTTTTCTGTGGAAACCATAGCTTTAATTTTATTTGTTTTTTGTTTTATATTAGGTGTAGAATGACGTGATTTCTCCATTGTTTCTATTATATCTGAACGATTACGCATAAATTCAATTAATTGGTTAAAAGTAATTGATTGAGTTTTATCTAAGCGCCCTTTGTACTCTTCCCACTCTCGAAATGTTTTTAAATCAAACTTTTGACTGATAATGTGTATTAATAATGTGTCCCAATTGTGTACAGGTTCGCCTAACGTTCTTAACGCTCTAATGTTTTTGTTTACATTATCTATTAGGCCTTTTAATGCAGCTGAGGACTCCTTAGCGATCGACTCGATATTGAACAAAGCTGTGACATGATTTTGAATTAATAAGCGTTTGTTATCGAATCGTTCGCAAAGAAGCTCCCAGGCTACGGTGTAGTTTTGAGCGGAAAACTCGATTGACTGTATAACGACAGCTGCAGAACCTTCCAGTGACGACCTTAGGTAGTGAAATTTATTAATTTCATCAATGTCATCATTGTCATGAATGAGACTAGAAAATGTATCGCGAAACTCAAGCCAGTTATCATAAGATCCCGCGAACTTTGGTAGTTTGATGGTAGGTAACTTGACAAGTTGACTCTTAGAACTACTACGATTTGATTTTATTTCGTCTTGTTCTGATTTAGTGAAGTTATTAATCAACATCTTTGCTTGAGCTATCAATCCATAATATTGAGATTCAATATTAGTCCTTTCTAATACTTCAGCATCGATGTTGTCACACAAGCATTCTAATTTTATTTGAATCTCATTAAATTCATCATAAAAACTTTCTAATTTATCGACGCGCAACTGTAACTCCATTACCTGACAGGGGTTAAGCTCGGAATCTTTTAAAATACCTAAGTAGGTGCCAAATACTGTTAGTCGTCCTTTATAACTGCCTCGCTTCTTTTTAAGTTCCTTTATGTCGGTCATTTTGGAAGGTGGGTGTCGGAGACCTGAAACTGTACAATATTAAATGAAATAACAATGTAAACAATTTGTACCAAACACTTGTATTTAATTAATAATGATAAGTGTACTTTATCAAGTACAAAACTTTAAATGTATCACATAAAATTAATTTTAAACTGCTATAATATAAGGCTTAAAAATAATGTAACAAATGACTTACTGATCTACAAAGTATAAAGACCTGATAATTAGCTAATGATTAACAATGTACATACTTATGGGATGGAAATCTATATGGTTTTGTGTTTTATAAATGAATAGTTAACTAATGTAGGTAACTCTTACGCTACTGTACTGTATGAATAAGCACTGGTTAACTATGTAGCACAAATGAAATTACTTAACAACCCCATATATGTATATAATTTTAATAATTATCAACCTTGTAAATATGTAAATAACTTTGTAAATATAAAATGTAAGATACGTTACTAACCTTATAAAATCCTCTGTATCTAACGGCGGTACCTAAAATGAATGTACCTGCTTAATATTACCTGTATAATTATTACCTATCGAGTGTTGGGTTAAAATATTAAATATAATACTTAACACTGTGAATTTTATTTAATCTAATCACTTTAATGTCCAAGCCACTTTTTCTTCAACATAAAAATTGTACAACTCTCGTCACTCTGGTCAGCGTTAATTAATTGGATTTTCTATAATTAATTCCAGGTAATTTTTCCTTGATTTCACTTCCGCAAGTAATCCTTGAATATCCGGTTCGTATGGACCATGTTTAGATATGAGGGACTGGTCTAGGATTTTTGCTGAGGATTTATAAAATAAACTAGCAGCGTGCTGTGATACGTGTAATTTTTCTAAGAGACCGACTCACACATGACATTGCAAAGGTCAATGTGTACAACGCCTTAAGGATATCTTATAGCTAATCTTACTAACTAATTATTGTTGCGTTTAATCTAATTTTTATTAAGTTTATGTTTTATAAAATGTCTTAATAGTGGACAAGACAATATATGATTGATGCTGCAACACTGTGGTAACGCATATTGAAACTGAAATGTAAATATTTTTCATAACCCGAGGCGTCGTTGTGTTGAAAATAAGCAGAATTAGATGTTAAGAGGTATTTGAAAATTGAAAATTTAATTTATATTAATTCACGGATCTAAGTCATATTTAGATTTGCACAAAAAGATAGATAGCAAATGTGGTTGAGGGTTCCATGTTTTCCCCAAAAAGCTGTTTATTCTCTTGTAAAAAGGGGGAGCCACGTGACTTTATAGATATTTGTTGTCAATCGAACCTACTACCTTTATAAAATACAACTGCATCTTGAACTTCTTCACGGGAAATTTAATAACACCTTGCACGACTTGGAAATTGGACCAAGGCCTTCACGCTTGGCAGTCTCTTTTGCAACTATGTAACTAGCTTCATCCTTAGGTTTCTACTAAAACTTTTTTTTTAAGTTTTAGTAGAAACCTAAGGATGAAGCTAGTTACAGGTTAGGAAGTATTATAAAAATCTTACCTTACCTTACCTTATCTTGTACTTGACTTCTTCCCGTGGCGGATCACTTCACACAAAAGAAACAAAACACTTTTCGACCCCACTACTTCTTCGCATACAACTGAGTCTAACCATAGTTCCTTTTCTGCGTCAAAGAAGCACGTATCAACAAACACACTTTCACATTTATAACGTTATTAGGATTCAATTGCGAGCTAAACTAAATGTAGGTACATACTCGCGACCGTGATATTACGTCACACGGGAATCCGATTCTAAGGCTACCCACTTTGTAACACACTTAAATAATAAGCAGTAAGAATGTAAAGGTAAACAAAAAGCAGGAAAAATCACAGAAGGCTTTTGAAATAACTTTGTTATATGAAAGTAACGACGGCGTCTCTTGAGACCGATAGCTCTTTATTGCGTGGTACAATATGCGCCACGAAAACAATAATGTATGTAAATCATTCAGTGTGTTGATTCGCTGGATTGTTGAGTGAACGCATGATTTAGATAATTAGCTGTTAAAACTATCAGCAGTAACTTAAGTTAATAATGATAAAGGTTGGATAAAGACGTGTCTGACGTACTGACTGACTACTGTATTGACGAATAAATACATTAGAATTTAAATTTGTAGATTATATTGGTGGAAGGTTGATTATAGAAAACAATTCCGTTTCAAATGCCGGGATAATTCGTTTTTTTTTAAACGTCGCCCCACACTAGGATTTTCTGCTGTATAGTGGGTACGTTTCACAAATATGAAATAAGAAATAACATATACACCAACACCCAGACTAGGGACAAACATCGGCGGATCACACAAAATTTTGTCCCGTGCGAGAATCGAACCCGCAACCCCCAGCGCAGCCGTCTATTCGCTTAGCCACTGCGCCATGAGGTCGTCAATTGGTAATAGTAAGGCGACAAACTCAGTGTTAGTACAATGAATTGCAATAGGCTTGCCTTATAACATGAGACTTAGCTACGATGTACGGTAATAATTATATGGGTGTCTAAGCTGAAAAGAGAAAACACCTCTGGACATCCATATTTCTTCGTAGATTCCAGGCCAAGGATGACTTAGACGCTTTCGTCACAAACAGTTAAAGGTTGTCAGTAAGAATGCGGATTTGAAAACTTTGAGAAAAAGTTTTGCCCAACTGACAGTATTCGAGTTCCGCATACTCGTAAAATACTTTGTACACAAATTGATATAAATAACTGGCACACTTTTTATTTTCTTTTGCTGGCTGGCAATAATATTTTAAACGAAATGCCACATAAACATAATAATTTGTATGTAAATTTAATTATTGTATTTAAGCAAAATATTTTTTTTATTATCAGTTTTTTTTTTCCTTTAGTTTATTTTGATGGGGCCTACGGTGCGTCCATTAATGGCACCGTGTCTTGGCAATACGCCATCAAATCTGGCAACCCCGCATTGGGTGGCGTCAGTAATACTCAGAGGTAAACGCAATTTTACCAGCGAAATGAGTTTGCAAACTGCTATTAAAACTGTGGATGGTTTTTTGTTCATTCGAAGCAATTTCTTCTATGCTTTTGATGCGTTTGCTGGCAGAATTCAAAATGCAACTTAAATCTATTATTATATTATTTTTGTTTGTATTTTTCATAGGGTACAGAAAAGTATGCCGTGTGGTAGCCGGCCTAGAACATGCCGTGTGGTATCCGGCCTAGAATTGACCACCCCCTTTCCTCCCGTGGGTGTCGTAAGAGGCGACTAAGGGAAAAAACCAGAAGATGGGCAGCAGCGTCTTCTGTATCTTGACCACCAACACTGCGATCTCCAAGCCGCTTGCCAAGCGTGGGGATTATGGCAACCCCCCCTATTTAAGGTGGAGGCCTTTGTCCAACAGTGGACGTCTTTTGGCTGATGATGATGATGATGATGATGACAGAAAAGTATTTCATGCCCTCATTATGAGTACCTATGCCAGAATTAATTATTCCCATGTACAGGTATCAGGTACTACCACAAATACTTACAATTTTATCGAGCATTGAACGAAATTTAATCTGCGCTGTTTAAATCAATCCAATTATCTTCCTACCGATATTACTTTTTTTTTTTATTGATGGGTCATAAATGGCACTGTCCAAGGTTACAATCTGCAAAAAGGGCCATGATAGCGGGTGGTTGTTCTTAAAGCAAAAATATTCGCTCGATAAACAGTTGTAATACTCGCATGCTGCCAACTAATTTTCGGCGAAGTGGCAGACTTGGCATGATAAGGCTTGCGTGACGTGAGCCTATTGGCCCATCTTCACCCTAACTAGGCACAAACCTTGCTACCTACGATACGTATAAACTTACTGTTTAGTGAGCTAGAAATCCTGCTAAAATTATTTAGAAAAGTTATAGTGTCTAGCCGACGCGATTCAGAATTAGTGGCGATACTTTCTACATGTGATACGGTGTAGAGTTGTTTGTCCTTCAATTTCATTCAAACGCTGAAGCTTATAAAACGCACTTCATCATCATCAGCCTACCTCAGTCTAATGCTGGACATAGGCCTATCATATGGCACGCCACTGAGCTCGATGTTCGAACGCACTTACGAAAAGTCAAATTTTAGTTCCAAGATGTCGTTTCTATGGGAAAAAACAGGCAGAAACCTACTCATGACTGTGGTATAACGAAAAAGTTTTAAACAAATCCTTAAAGTTGTTAGTTCTAACTGACTTACTTTTTAAGCAATAACCAGTCCTAATACCACTATACCTAAATACTCTGTATTTACTTTAATGTGAATATAATTTCGGTAAAAACTCCATAATAATAGTGATCGAATTAAACAAGCGTTTGTTCAGAATTTCGATAAAAGAAATTACAGAAACTCATTGTACGTTAGTTACTAAGTACAATTATTGAGAAGTATCGTATTGTCAAAAGTTTTCGACTGTTTTGTACTGAACAATATAATTTGGTCTAGAAGTTTCCTTCTCTAACCAAACTGGTCACGCAAGTGGAGCCATAGTAACAACTAGTACTCGCATTAGTTTCACAACGTGATTATATTTTATTTAATCACCTGTACAGTGTATTGTGTTACCCGACCACCGTACTACAAAAGGCGAGTTATGATTATACTCGCTTCGTGTGTCTTGATAAATCCCCCTATTATAACATGTAAGTAAGTAAAGGAGACGATTAAAATGATCTACAAGTAGGTGATAACGTCCCGTAAGTATGTATGTTTATGTCTGTATTCCTTAAAATACGAAGAGGTTTTGCACTATTCTGCCACTTTCTTAAGAGACTAAACATTTTGAGCGCCACGGCCATAGATAGACAACAAAGTTTTCGTACCCTCACGCTACGAATTTATTAAAATACAATATCTAATCCTACAATGTATTACGATTATTGTTTGTTATTACATTACACTAAAGTTACGATTAGATATTGTCTTATATTAGTTATGGCGTGGAGAGTGGCGTGGCGCTCTAAATACAATATAAGTGGCCATACGCATACAGGAATTTAAAATAGGTCAAGACCAAATTGTATGCGAGGTGTCGAAGAGATTGTCTGATCGTAAGTACCTCTAAATGGTTAGTGTTGATGTTCATGACGAAGAAAAAGAGGCATTCAATAATTAAAAACAGAACTATTTATGTACTACTTTCTCAATTCGTAATGCTCGACTGTTTCGGCTCGCAATCCCTCACGTCACCAGCTCATGAATAAGGGCTCCGTTTAAATCCGAAACTAGTCGGGCACCCCCGAATAAAGGCATGAGCACAACCTGATAATAGTATCTAAATAATATGGAAAACATAAAAAATATATTAAAATAAAAAGCAGGTACCTATACTGCCTCGTTGGTTTAGTAGTCACTAGTCGCGACTGCTGAGCATGAGGTACTGGGTTCAAATCCCGGGTCGGGCAAAGTGTTACTGGATTTTTACATTTGGTAATTTGCAGTAGCAGTATGGAGTCTGGATTAGTGCCCGGTTAATGGAAATAGGCTCGCTCCCTATTACATTGGGACCTATAACATAAGTGGAGAAATGTGGGTGATCTAAATGTGCACTTCTGCCTACCCCTTCGGGAAATACAGGCGTGGTGTTATGTTTGAGTGTAAAAGAAAACATGCTACATGAATAGACTCGTCTATTGAAGTTTCAGGATCATACAATCGGTTAAAATGTTCCTCCAAACATCTCTCACCTAGTTTTCTCAACTGATTCAAACCCAAATCTTCAAACAGGGGCGCCAGACAGACTTATGTGGGTTTCTAAATGCGCTAATACATTACGCATTTTATTAGACAACCTCTGGAAGTTCTCAAAGGAACTTAGAAGTGGAACTCTTAACTTTCGTTTCAAGTGTATTGGTAGCATTCGTTCTTTTACTAAACTTGGCCGTCGTATTTTTTGGGAAATTGACGTACTGACTTAAATATTGCGTACTTGTTTTTTATCAAATGCATACTGTGATGTATCTTTATTCGTTAAATAAGTACAGCAAGTTTCCGTTTTATTTAAATAGTAAAATAATTGCAAGCTTGCTGCTAAAGTTAAAATTGTGCTTTTTTATTTATTTATTTTTTATTAAACACATACAATAAAATAACACAGCATACCAAAAACCACTAAGATTTGTCTGGAGTGCTGTTCGTTAGACTTATAATCTAAGCATAATTTCAGAATTCAATCATTAGATTTATTAATTATCTAAGCATTATTTATGACCCAATTTTACCGCGATTAAAGTATGTCATATATTTTGTTATTAAATAAGTAAAATTTTAAATACTACTACCATGTAAAAGTCCCAACCTATAACTGTTTATAATTTACAAATATTTGTCTTTGTAAATAGGTAAAATCATTACGGATTCACAAGAATCGGATACAAACATTAATCTTCCTCTAACTCTATGCGTATTCCGGCCAGTATAAATGCCATTGTAGTGAATTCCCCAGGGATGCCACGTTGTGGCAACTGGCAATGTTCGTGTCGCTCCAAAGCGACTGGCAATAATCAGTTTATGGCGGCCATTACAATGGCGGACTGTACTCCGCTATATTAAACCTTATTGTACAATAAAAGGTTTTTAAAGCAATGCTATAGAGTTTTCGGGTGTGGTTGGAATGTTTTTCTTTTGTTTATTTTACGGATTCACTAATTCATTTCTTTTGTTTTCTTTTTGATTTAATGGCAAAGAAAACTAGGCTACTAGTATCAAATGTTACGTTGGATATTAACGAAGATTTGTCTGTATTTTTTTATATTAAGGGTATAACTTTACGTAGGTTTTTAAGGGATGGGACTTAATGCCCGAGGCATACTGTACTAATTAACCATAGGGCGGTGCAGAAGTATCTTGGGCATTAATTAACAAAAATAATGATGAAGGAATTTTTTTTATTGGGTACTATTGTTCTTAATTGTGGCTCCATACAAGTCTATACAAGTTTTTACAGAAATAAACATCACATCCATATGTACAGAAACAGCCAGACTCAGGTCGAATGTTATTTTTAACCCCCGACGGGAAAAGAGGGGTGTTATAAGTTTGACCGCGATGTATGTCTGTCTGTCTATCTGTGTGCAAAGATTGAACTCGCTCCCTCGCCGCCGTATTGCAGCAGTCTAATCAATTACTCCCTAGACTGACAGGATCGTTAAAAAATCTTGATCCAATAGTCACATACGTGAATCGATTCCTGCCCCCTTACCATGAACTCTTAAAGCAGGACATTTTACGTTGAGGAAGCGAGACGCCGCCACGTGCAGTGTAATGCGGCGTCTCGGTTCCACAAAGTAAACTGTCCTGCTTTAAGAGTAACATTACCAATTTAATATTATATAGCCACTGCGCAAATTGGTTGCTAAATAAGTAGATGACTATAAATACTTTCTTGATGTAAGTATAAAGCTGTTACGTTCTATAAATCTGAGTTATTGACCGTTAATGTCCAGATGGCTTGCGATATGAGCCCCAAATTGATATAAAAGCGATTCTGATTATTATTTTATGTTTTAGAACGCCCGAATATATTTATAATGGCCCTGTTAATATTTCCAAGTATTTTATAGTAGCTGTGAATGATTTTGTTCGCGTGTTAAATCTGTAAAGTCTTTTAAGTAATATTATTTGAATTCACTCTTTGCTTTTAGGTTTTTAATCATAAATAGTTCGGCTCGCGACTCCGCCGTAACCAGCTCATGAATAAGGGCTCCGTTCGAGTTCGAAACTAGTCGGGCATTCCCGAATACACACGTGAGTATAACCGGGATATATAGTAAATAATATAAATAGTTCATTTTAATGAAATCAATTTAACAGGGAAAAAAAGTCACTTAATGTCTAAAAAATTACAATGTTAAAGTAATAAACAGACAGTTTCGCTGATCCCTTTCAGGTCGAATATTTTTTTCAATTAACCCTTTAAAAGACAATACAAGAGTCTTCTTGTCTTCATTTATTTTGAATCTAGTTACCTATTTATAGCAGTGCTACATCATTTTTTAATCATGCCCACGATGTGTGCCCCTTAAGTCCAGCTGATTGCTTCGTTCATAATTTATTGCAGTGTGCATTCCCTGGCTTAACGAGATAAAGCAGTTGGATTGTCAACTGAACATGATGCATTAACGTTGCGACTGATATTCTGAAGGGTTAGGCAGAGGAACTAGCAGGTTCCTGCACTACGTAGTCTATCGTATGTAGGTAGGTAGTACATCTTCAGGTTCATCATCATCATCCACAGCCTTCAATATCTCACTGCTGGGTATAGGTAACCCTCCCTTAAACAAAGACATCCGCCGCGGTCCTGTGCTGATCTTATCCAGGTGCGCCCTGCATCTTCAGGTTACCAAGCACCAATTTTTTTTTTAATTTTGCCCTCCACTGGGAATTTCTCATGTATCGTGAGTGCGTTTCACAAACACGAAATATCACATGCACAAACACCCAGACCAGGATTTTTCAATTTAATCAAATTTTTGTCACGTGCGGGATTGAACCCGCAACCCTTTGCGCAGCAGTCCAATCGCTTAGCTACTGCCATGTCATCGTTTGTAATTTCTTTTACTTGTTTTAGTTATTAAAATTAATGTTTTCCATTATAATCGGTTGAAAACAAAAACAGATGTATTATCTTATAGTTTGCTATATATTATACTTTACCGCATTTGTAAAAAATACCGAGAATTGTGAGAAAAACATTATTGACAGTACAGTGCGAATTCAAACAAACTTTTTTTGTTTGGATTTGTACAGAACTGTCGTTACCTAGAAGCATTTATTTGGTTTTAGAACACATTCATTTAAAAACAGCTTTTTCCTACCTGCGGGTGTTTCGGCCTGTACCCAACGGTGAACCCAAAACTAAAGATCATAATTTTATATTGCCTAACTCCACAACTATCCCTTGCATGTAGATTGCATTAATGTCATCTAATCATGGCCGGTTTCCCCTAGACAAGCTCGCTAATTGTCGCATAAATAATTAACGCTGGAGTCGCGCGGTTACCTTCACAAAGCAGATCACAAACAACTCTGAAAGCAAAATATCGCGTTGTGTTTAGGTGCTAACATTAATTTTGTTTGTGACGCTTTGAAATTTGGTTTAAAAATAGAATTAGGTACGAGTTTATTCATTATTTTGGGACTTATTAAGTAGGTAGTCGCCACTTCTATACTAATATTATAAATAGGAATTTGTTTGTCTGTATGTCCCTGGGAATCTACGGAACTATCCATCTGACTTCCAAAAAGTGTTTACCAATATTTGGAATGGACCTTCTGGGTGGAAATAATAATTTTATTTTAATCCCAGAAAAGACACAATTCTTTTTCCATAATTGATTATCTTCTCTGGTGAAGGTTGTTTTAAAGCTCATTAGTGACGTGCTTTGTCAAACACTAAATTATATTTCAAATCGATTGTCTCATTGACTTTTATATTATGTACTTTATTTTTTCGTATTGTGCGCGATGTGAAGGTTTATTTGGTGACTAGCAAGTACGTGGTTGTGTTTGTATTAATGGCGCATGCACTCGATACACACTCCCGGCGTAGGATAAGGGTATGACGTCACCATTCAATCGATAGATAGATATGGCACTATCTTTAGATTGTCGTTAGATTTGAGTAGATCATCTACTACGTAGACAAGTATGTTAGCCAAAACAAGTATTCATATAAGATATATTTTATATTTAATTTGTTAATGGACTGTTAAATAGTATCCGAGTCTGGGTGTTTGTGTATGTGATATTTCATGTTTGTGAAACGCACCCACGATACAGGAGAAATTCCTAGTGTGGGGCGACGTTTTTTTTAAAGAAAAAAAAAAAAAGTATTCTGTTTTTTTTAGAATATACCAATACATATTTAAATACGGAGGTACAATCTGTAAAACTCAAAAATGTAACAAATCATTAATTTTAATTTGATTTAAACACCAAAAAACAAAAACAGTTGTTTTTTAACAGTCAGTAATAAATTTAAATTAATGTAAACAAGCGAAATTACTGTGACTCGGATCTTAGCTGTTTAGAATATAATTAAAGTAAAAAAAGTGCGAAGCAGTGATATTAATTACCCCTTGACTCTTGGGATGTTCCTTTGTTGCGAGCAGCTAACAGGAGTTACCGAATTAACTCTCTGAAAGGGCCAAGCCGACAAGAAAATAATTGTATAATTACTTTAAACCTATTTTATAAAACACTGTTGTGTTTACATGACACCTATTAGTTAAGTATTTTTGTAGCTGTAGAATAAAATGACATTTATAAATTATAATTGATGAAGATCAAGCTCACGGTAGCTTAGTTTGAAAGAGCTGCGCCACGGTACGGCGAAGGTCGCGGGTTCAGGTCCCGCTCGTGTCCATCATTTTTCACATTTCCTTTATCAATTGTAATTTAACCTCATATGAGCTATATGCTTAAATGATATTCGAAGTCATTTATACATAACATGTTCGCAATCCCACAGACCACATATGGTCTGTCACGACTGTTTATCTATTGTCTCTGCTTTGCGGACTATGAACCTGTTAAGTTGGCATTTACCATCACTGTGATAGTAAAATATTATAATTAAATGTTCCTATCGGTAACTTTAATGACCTGGCCCTTAACCATGAACTCTTAAAACAGGACAGTTTAAGAGGGGGGAGGGGGTGATAAGGGGGCTGATTGGCGCAGTGGCTAAGAGATTGGATTGCTGCGCTAAGGGTTGCGGGTTCAATGCCCGCACGGTACAAAAAATTGTGTCATCCGCAGATTTTTGTCTCGAGTCCGGGTGTTTGTGTATGTGATAATAAAATTGTATGTTTGTGATAAGCACCCACGCCACAGGAGAAATTCCCAGTGTGGGGCGACGTTTTTTTTATAAATATGTCAGGTTCTATATTACGAGCCTATTGTCTTTATCGTGTGTCGTGGTAGCCTAGTGGTTGACATACCGGATTTCTATGCACGAGGTTGCAGGTTCAAACCCAGGCAAGTATCAATGTGACTTTTTCAATGTCATAAATACTTTCTTAGATATTCTAAGACACCACTGACTGACGGTGACGGAAAACATCGTAAGGAAACCTGGATTTAATTATCTGAAATCGCCAGCCCGCAGTGAGCTATCGTGGTGATCAGTGCTCAATCCTTATCTATACAAGAAGGGCCTTTGCCCTGCAGTGGGACAGTTATAGGCTGTTATTATTATTATTATTATATCGTATTTATCGAGCTAACACACATACCTACCCTAATACGAGTAAGCAAAAAATGTTACTCTTGAGTTCCTCCTTCTATTTTTATTATTTCCATTCTATTTAGCAACGGCTTCAAGTCTCAACACATTAAAACATATATTTCTTTTAAAATACAAAACAACCACATTTACGGAGGATTTACATTTATAAATCCAATGAAACAGACGCAGTAGACATTAACTTGACATTAAAAAGTCCCTAATAAAGTTGGGCCCATTTGGGCCCGACACTGAAAGTTGCCGAATCTGACCCAACCCTTGTGCATAACGTATGTTACGGCCAAATGTGTATTAAAATATGTTTATATGTGTAATTACCAGTCTAGTCTCACTGTAAGGTCGCAGAGGCACTGTTTTATTTTAAATTGTAATTAATCGCTTGCCTACTAAGATCCATATTCTCGGCCATTTGCGTTAGAGGTAGGAAAACTATGTATTTGTTATTATTTAACCGTTCATTAATCGTATATATTAAAATAGCTGCGTCCCAAGGTGTTACCTGTTTAATTTTTTCGGGATTAAATGTAGCCGATAGCTATCTCCATACCAAATTTGGTCTAGTCAAGTCTTTGTATTCACCGGCTGCCTGCAACTCTGACGATATCGTCGGTCCACCAGGTGGGAGGCCTGCCAACGCTGCATCATCCGGTTGGTGGTCGCCACTCGAGAACCTTTCTGCCCCAGCGGTTATCGGTTCTTCGAACGATATGGTCTGCCCATTCTGTATCTTTACGGCAACTCCTAAATTATAATAATATCCTCCTGACCGAATTTCAGTCACGGCGGCCTGACTCAGCTGAGACTAGCCATCTGCGCAGGAGATATTATAGTGCACAAGTATGCGCGTAGACACAGGTGCACTCCCTATTCCCTCACTCTCATAATCCGATGGGACGGTAGACCGACACGACCGGAGAGAGATCAGGCGCAGGACCAACGGCTTAACGTGCCTTCCGAAGCACGGTGGGGTCTCGACATGTGAAAACGGTTACCCATCAGACAAGACTGACCGGGGCGAGCACGGCTTAACCTCGCAGATCGGCCTGATCTGCCGTGTAGCCGGGTAGCTACGAGCCCCACACAACTCCTAAATTACCTAGATAATAGTATAGTCAACATATCTTAGAAGGCTTTTCAGATAGGCTACCCGCCACCCGACCAGCTAGCAACACCAAAAGAAACCGAATATTCTACCGGTGAGTTGGGGAAGCCCGATACAATGACCTTTAAATAACCCCAAAATTATTCCGATATGGATATTTTGCACGTTTAAATTAAACAACAGTTTTACTTTTCCTCGATATGCAAGACTCAGAGTAGTAAACCGAACTCTTAATATTAAAACAGTGTCGACAAAACTGGGTCGACATAAGCCTAGAAATATTCGGCCCCACTTCAGTAGGAAAGTTTAATTGCCTTAAAATCCCTTGAGCCAATTAATCATGAACTGTTTTTAATTAAAACCGCCGATATATTGTCTTAGTTCTAGATTTTATTAAAACCCGTTTGCCTGACGATTAATTACTGCCAATAAATTAAAGTTTTTCTTAGTACATTTTTCCGTTCTATACTTTATTTTCAAAAGAGAAAAAGTTGTATCGAATCAAATTACAGAGAAGCTCGGTGATTGCGGTGGGAAACTGATTTTATTTGCCAAGAAATATGGTTTTAATATGCTGTGATTTATTGTATTGTGTAATGTTTATATGAAAGGTTATGAAAGAGGTGCAATAAAATAAGGTGATATAAAAATACCCTTGTGTTCGCCTGCTGTACATATGCGTCGCTGAAACGTAATTGGTAGTGAATGTAATTATAATAATGGAGCTTTTTAATATTCATATTTATAATTCTCTACATAGGTGACTCCTATAAATTTAAAGAATAGGTCTGTGGGTCATCTCGACATAAAGTATTCCTTAAATACTGCTTGAGGCCAAAGTTCAAAAAAATATTAAGAAAATATATTGACTAAAGAAATTACAGGACAGTTTAGATAATTAGCAGAAGTATTAGTGTGATCTGCAAATATTGTAGTGGTCCTAATTTTTAATTCCAGAAAAAGTCTTATCATATTGCTATGCACCTACAACACAAAAGAAGTAATAGCATTAATCAACACCAGTAACAATCTTTTTACACAAGAGTTCCAAATATTGTTTAAAGAATTTCCGTATCAAATTTTCGTCTACAAAAGCTTTTTGAACATTCGTTGCTTACCTAAAACAAAAGCTCATTTCACACCAATAACATATTATTACACTTCAGGTATAAAATAACAGAAAAAAAGCTATTACTTGACATCGCCAACAAAAACCCATTATGTCAAAAATCCAATAAAAATAAAGCATATTTACGACGCTGTTCACCCTCTTATTCTATTTCGGAAGGGATCGTGGACACACCGATAGACTATCTCTTCTATCTTTATTTGAAAATAACACATACTTACAATATACATACCATTTTACCTTTTTGACTACCTGATTGGCGCAGTGGCGATTGGACTGCTGCGTTAGGGGTTATGGGTTTTACTCCCGCACGAGACAAAAATTCTGTGATCCGCAGATGCTTGTACCCGAGTTTGGGTGTTTGTGTATGTGATATTTCTTGTTTGTGGAACGCACCCACGATACGGGAGAAATTCCTAAAGTGGAGCGGATTAAAAAAATACCTTCCTTATATGAATTAAATCACTAGTTCACCTATTCATATTATATTTTAAAATCATAGCCAGCGTATCACCTAATAATATTATGTGCATTTTGAAATCTTTACCTCCATACCACTAGCATCAGAAGTGAGCACCCGGAAATGGTACAGGCTGCCAATTTATACGCTGCACGTAAGTAATATCAGCCCGAATAAAATATCTAGCAGATAACTCGCTCTCTGATATATGGCGAAGGTGATTTAGGAATTAAGGAAATTAGATTTTATGAAACATAGTGTCAGGTATGTATTTTAATTTTAACATTTTTTACTATATAGAAATGGGGCAAGACTGATGTGTCTATTACAATCATAGATTTAAAAATTATAGGTAGTTCCGAATATGAATGGATTTTCATATGTCATATTTTGTCAATAAATGAATTACAATGATGAAATACTGATTAGATTATTTATATAATAATTTCAGATTATCAATGCGATGTTTGATGATTGCAAATAGCGTGGATATTTTTTATGTGATTTGAATGATGTCTAAATTTCATTCAGTCATATTTTAATTCTCAAACCACTAGCCAACAACAAAATAAATAGATATATTGTACGCTTACTATATTATGATGGTGAAAAACTCAAAACGTTTCATTTGGGGACTAGGAATTTTTCCGTTGAAATGTTTGCGTTTTAACACAATTAATAATTATGTTTCACATGCTCATACCGCCTCAAATACCCAGAGTGTTATTAAAATATCTGTGAATCAACCCGTATACATTTGGAATACCTAGGTGTGGAGGGGAAATTAGATGAGTTACAATAATTAACACCGTCACTGTCACCACACTACACAATGTACCTAACTGAAAATTAATTAAAAGTGTCTAAGCGATTGGTCAGCTGCGCTAAAGGTTTCGAGTGTGCTTCCCACACGGGACAACAATTTAGTAGTATGATGCGCGAATGTTTGTCTTTAGTCTGGGTATTTGTGTAAGTGATATTTCATATTTGTGATCGCACCCACGATACATTAAAATTTTCTACTGTGGGCTGGCGTTTTTTTTTAAAGTTCACTAAGAATAGGTACTACTTTTAAAAACTTCAAAAACAAAACGCGTTTTAATTTCAAGGCTACACAATTCTAAACGTGAGTGGATTATGCGACCATACTCTCACAAGTTATAATTCATTTCAAAAGCCGAATAAAATTTAATTCAAAACTCCGCAGGCCGATTCAAAAACAGGGAACAAAACGAATCTCGCACCAAATTTAAAAGTTCCTTACATGCGAAGCTACACGTATAAAACAATGACACAACTTTTGTAATTTGTTTGTGTTTAGAATTGTTTAAACAAGAAGAATTTGATTTAAAAGCGAGAACATTCAAAGACAGTTAAATAATAATTGTGTTGGGAATTATTCTGATGATATTTCTGTTGTAAATGTGGAATTATTTGAATCGTAATATTTTAATTTTCGTCAAGAGTTGATAAACCTATAAGTGTGTAAGATTTTGTTTTTAGTTCAGTGTCTTGTTTATTGATAAGTTCCTTCGTAATAATTCATCGTTATAGTGTGGTTGACGACTTTTTATCGGGTATCTTTGGCTCGATTTTCAGGCCACAAGCTAAAATTATAAAATATTTAGGTATCGTTAAAATTGAAAGTAATTTTGTCATGTCAAGTGTGTCATTTTAGGACATACGAGCTTGATATCATAGCGTTCAAGTTACGAAAACCAGAATATTATTTACGTGGGTGTCACCACTTTTTGGTTGATTTTGATATAAATTCCGTTTACCAAGTAATATAAACCAAGGATTTACGGAAGTAATACCCGACCCGATTTCTAAATAAAAATAAAATCGCCCGAAAAACGGCCAATATTCTGTTGTACTAAACTACGTAGCGATATTCGGGCAGATAGTATGGACGTATATTATATGAAGAGACAGTAAAATTATGGTTTTATATTTCTACAACATTTACTTTCAGGGTCAAGTAGAGTTGAGACCGTTGAGGGGGACCGGTTAGGAGCACGGGACCTGGCGAGGAATGCGGTGCAGCGTACGCAGATGCTGCGTCCCACGACATACGGTAGTTAGGAGGATACCTTGGGGTTTTAGCCGGTAAGAGGCCAGCATACCCCTCCGCACGCCCCAGGACAGAGGAAGACCATCAGACTTTCCCCAGAACAAAAAAAGGATGCAAGTAGTCTCTAAAAATGATGACATCTAATATAAAATGGACAACTACTAATAGGTTTCGACAAGACATTCTCGTTTAACGAAGCAATCGAATGATTACTTTATTGTGACGTTTATTTTGTTAGACAAAACTTTCCTACGTTGTTGCAACTCGTACAGTTTTATACTTTTTTCTACCAATCCAAACCTGATATTCAGTCGCGTGACACCCAGATATCACCATTCAAATGCTGTAAAAACTAACGCTGCTTGTTTTTATTTATTTATACAGGGATATTATATTTTTGCCCTTTTTTATAACCCGGGTTGTTATTATACCTATTTACATTTTGGGGTTTTGTAGACATTGACATGTTGATAAACGCTGTTCAAAAACATCAACTTTACTATGACTAACAAACAAAATAAAAATATAATAGTTTGTCCTCACAAGATTTTTTTTAATGTAAAAAACGACACCCTACACTGGGAATTTCTCCAGTATCGTGGGTGTGTTTCACAAACATGAAATATCACATACACAAACACCCAAACTCGGACAAACATCTGCATATTGCATGTGCGTGCTGATGTCCATGTCAATAATTGACAAATAAATATTAATAACTGTTTTCTACTAACATTAGGATAAGAAATTACTAACACATTTGTATTGATCTCTAGTCTGAAATAAAGAATTTATTATTATTATTATAAATTTTTGTCTTGGCGCGGCAGTCCAATCGCTTAGCCACTTCGCCAATCAGATCTTCGTACCTACATTATTTTGGGAACATTAAAAGCGGCACTATGAATGACGGAATGGTCGCACGGCACCTACACTCAGATGGTCAGTCTTGTTACTAATTTGATGACTAGCTATTATCTATTTTACGGTTTGAGTTACATTGTAAAACTTTTGTCTATTCTAGATTGGCAATAGACTCTTTTACGTGGGACATGATTATTGTCCCAATGCAGGGCAAAGGCCTCCCTTCACTCTTTCCACTGGAGACATGGGACATAATGTTAAATTTAAAAGACTTCTGATAATGAAGAACATCCAGGCATACTTCTCCGGAGGCTACTTATATAATTATGAGTATGGAGAATTCTTAAAAAACTGTCCAACTCTTCGACGTGTCGATACTTAGGTCGTCCGGCGCATCCTGGACCGTCAATCCCGCAACCATCCTTGTTGACTGACCAATCTCTACACAACAGCATTATTTATTTCCTTGTGGCAGTTAGCTCATGCCGATATAAAGAAGAAGAAGATAAACAACTGTTGAAACTAGTTCTAACTTCATTGCGCGGTAAGTTTAAAACGAGGTTGGAGCCCTATTTTAACAGGAAAAAGGATTAGACACTATAATATCTTGCAAAGCTGAGACGGAGAAAATGTCTTACTCTTAAGTCAAGAAAATTGAGGATTTGTAAGAATTGTCATAGCAAAGGAACATTGAAAGGAAAGTTCTATGGTGTAAGTGTTAAGAGACGCAGGTGACTGAAATGTTGACTTAATGATTCAATCAAGAATCATGCTTATTTATAAGTTTTAGCACAGTCGCAAACAATAATGTGCTTACAAACTATCAGTTTTTTAATGGTCGTGTTATTTTTTAAACCGGATTGCTTAATTGTGATTGCAGCTACATATCTTTATATACAAAGGAAAGGGGATATAAAAATTCCAAATAAATCTGTCGATTTAATTATAAACATAGAAATATATGTGTTCCTTGATATCATCAGCACACGTCAAAAACATAAAGTAAGACTGTAAATAAATAAAACACGAAATAATTGAATGCTGGGTAGTAATTTACCACCGATTCAAGTGGAGAAGTGAAGGTAATCTCGTTAAAAAGGTGCCAAAAAATCATATCCCTTCCATAAGTTGAGTAATAAATTACTCAACACTCACTCTCTGTTTTCTTTCTTTTTCTCCGCTATTTCTCTTGTCTTGTACTTCATCATAGGCCAGTCACGTCGGTGATTGCATCACGAACAACAGATGCACACCAGCTGTTCATATCGTAAGCTCTAAAGAAAAATATTCGTTACTGCTTAATTTTACTTAATTTGGTAGCAGAAAAAAAGAGTAGGCTAACAAATGAAAGTTCATGAAGATTTCCCTAGAAAAAAAGGAGTGATCATTATGGATACAATATTTTTATAATTAAGTAACCGGGAGGAATGGATGGAGAAAAGTAGGCTTTTGCCCTGCAGTCGAATGATCATGGCTGGAATAATAATAATAGTATAAGTAGCCTCGTGGATTTTCTCCGTCCTGAAGGTAATGGAAGGCAAGCAAAACCCTGAACAGTTAAAACCATTGTCACCATCAACCTACTGACTTGCTAATCCTTTCTCTACGAGCTATTTTTATTGGATAGCTCATGTTCTCACGACACGTGTACAAAATTAGTACAATTATTACATCATAGTTATTACAGCCGACATCCAAACTGTCAGTCGAGTTAGCGTAACATTTCCAATATTGTGATGAAAGCTATGATTATAATTAATGTTCGTTAAATATCAATGACACAATTAATATCTGGCTTATTATTACAAAACCTGACAACAGTGATAACACGACATAAATGATAATTTAGTTTAGTTTGGAAAATACTGGGTTTATATTAAATGTTTATTTATAGCTTAGACAGGAATAATAATAAGTTTATGAGAATATTTACTGTGTAACTAGAGGTTAAAAGAAAATACGGACTATAAGAAAAAACAAGGACAACTGCAGCTCACAACCGGGAAGAATGGACGAAAGAAAGGGAGGCCTTCCTTTCCTTTGCCAAGCAGTGGGATAATCATAGTTAAAATAATGGGTAGAATGTGGATAGATACGTACTAGCGACTACTACAAAGATACGTTCTACAAAGAGCTTAAAGCCATTAACCGGGCAAAAATCCAGACTCCGTCCATTGCACGGTTCATCAGTCCATGTGTTATTCTTAGTCCACCTACACTGTTCTCACATAAATTTATTGTACTTGTCTAGACTTCAAGAGAAACTGACTGACTTGCCCCTGAGTTTGTTTCGGCATTTCTTCTCAGAGGCAGTCAATTAGGACACGCCGATGCCGAGTCTTTAAAAAAGAATGACGTGTAAAAGGGTTTCCTGTAAACCTATTTTCGAAATAAAAATCATCATAGTCCATGTGATTTCCTACTAAAAATCACATGATCTAAGAATTACGTAATGGAAAAACCTAATTATCCATTGACTAACACGGGAATGGAACCCAAGTCCTCTAATTTGCGGTTTGGGATGACTTGACTCACGAAAACTTAGCAGGAAACTTGAAAACAATGCCTGTGATATTCAAACCAAATTTTTCGAACTATAAACAATCATAACAAATTTTAACAGTAAGTAATTAAAACAGATATATTATAATTAATTGAATTCCATCGATATTTGTGTTTAATTTAGTTAATTTCTTGATTAATTAAAACGTGAAGATACAAATGGATTAATTAATTTGATGTTTGGCGTTGTGTAAATATGATTACATTAAGTCCCTTGGGATTATAATGGATTGAAATGTTGCGACGCTAATAGTGTACGATGACAAAATGTGGGTGCGTATCCTTTAAGGTTTTTACACTTATTATTAGGGCGTATGTAATCTTTAAGTCGTGCTGGCTTACTGGTTGACATACCGGATTTGTATGCATGAGGTTGTAGGTGTAAACCCAGGTATCAATATGATGAAATTTACATGGCCTGAGCCTGAGATGGCGATTTATATTTATGTATTGTAACACCTGTATAATAAAGATATATATATAATTATTAATATTCGCAGAATACTTTATACAATTATATTCTGCAAATAAAGAATTGGAATTCAAATTTGTTTTGTTTCTTTTAAAATTGTTTGTATATTGTGACTCTTTTTTGTTGCGTACCCCGCCGCGACATTGTCTTTAATAGGTGTTACTTGATCGGATTCGATGGCTCAATAATAGGTATTATTTTTGACTTTTTAAATGATGTTTTTTTGCGTTGGGGTTTTTAAAATGTTTTGTTTCATACAGGGCTATGTGTATAAAGAGGATACAGGATAACTTTACGCCTCGTGTTGAACATATTTCCTCTAAATAAACATACGCTTTAAATAATTAACGCCTAACCTCTTAAAGCTTCTTGAAGAAGAGACATTATGACCCACTCTTAGAGCCTATTATAACCAAGAGCACACTTTGGACCTAATTGTGAAATGGAAAATGTTTACACCTTGAATTTATATACGCTGAACTTCTAATAATTAAACTCCTCACTCTTCAAACTTTAGTTATGAACAACTGCAAAAATTTGTGGATCATAAACCGTTGTTCAGACTATTTTGGGCTTGGCTTTCAGTATTCGAAAGATCGGTCTTGGTATAAAAATGGATGATCACACATCTTCTGACGGATGAACAAGCTTAACCATGCTTAACCTTGATGGATTGAGCTGTGGGATGTTATTTATCTACGACCCCTCATTATTTGTACTGTTTAAAGTCGACTAACGGAGAATAGTACTTATCATTAACCTCCTTAATCATAAAAAAAAACAATTTTAAAGCAATGATTAAATTATACCTGTCACTGTCGTTTGCATATAAGAGAATAGATATGTCAATAGACTTAATACAGGGTTTAGTTAATGCCGGTATGATCCTCGTTCATGATGAGGGTATGAGTTTTATTACCTGATAAAATTAAAAATCTAGAAAACCGAGAGATATTAATTAAAATGCCTAAACTCGGCACTAATAACCGGATAACTCGTTTTAAGTAAAAGGTCTACGGAATTACTACGGCGTAGCAAACACTACGAGTGCTACGACGTCGCAGCAAAATGTTGAATTCACAATTTTAGCACCTATTTAAGTTAAGCTAAAGAAATATGACATGGCAATATTGCGTGTGATATGTTTCACATAAAAAAGGCTTTTTTGCAACGCGCCGCGACCCACTTTGTTATTCAAAGCTATACCTCATATTATACGCGAAGAAAGCATTTCCGCGGCATTAATTTTACTTTCATACCTTTTCATACAACATTCGAAAGATAAGATGGAAAATAATTGCATTCACGTGTTGCCAAGTCTGTGTATTTCGTGTTTGGTTAGAGGCCAAAAACATTTTCCTTAAAAGTTTTTAAGACAGCAAAATAATCACCAGTCTAAAATTGTTTTCTTTATCATACTAATCACAGTGTCATGACTGTGCAAATATTCTACAGTACGGGTAAGTTTTACGTCACGCTTTTATTAATTTCCCCTGGGGACGCACAAGATGGCTTGCAAGGACATGTAGGTACTACAACATTCCACCATTCCCTCAGGTACTTTAAATCCATGTAAAAGAAGGAAGGATCGCCCGTCATCGGTCATAATAGCTAAAAAGCACATAATTATTTTGTTAAAGAAATAATGGCTGTAGGATGGAGACCTGGTGACCTGAAATACAGGCTCTTAAAGCCTAGCTTAGGCACCAGTCTCCCACAATATACCCACTGCTTTTTTTTTAATGCTATGCTCTAATGTAATATAATGTGTATTGTGGTGAGAAATAAACTATTATTACTATTATAATGCTTTTGATTTATTTAAAAAAATAAAAAAACCATGAAATCTTGTTTGGGATTAGCCCCAGTATGATTTAAATTTGTTTTAGGTTTTTAGATTAGGTATATATCTCGTAATCTCACGCGACATTCAACACTCAATTTAGTAAAATTTGTATGGTTTATTAGATATTGTAACGTAAGCATTTAAATTTATTCTAAGTCCGCAACTAAGTGCAGCGTCGAGGGTCGTTAGCTGTGCGCTCACAAGTAATGACGTCACACCATTAACTATTTACTGGTTTGGTAGTTAAGCTGACAGATTATGGGTGCACTATACGAGGAGAACGGAGCTTAATGTTATTTGTACTTTAGTACTACTTTACTATTAGTGTTTTGTATATTTTTAGACTTCTCGAGGTTGTTATGCATTGCGGTGTGTGACACAGATCAAATGTTTTCGTGATCTGCATAATATTCTCTCGTGTCTGGGTATCACATGTGATATTTGTGATGTGACATTACAAAAAACGCTGTGCAAACTCTAGGAATGTCTTTCTTTCTACATTTTTGTGCAAATTCCTAGAGTTTGCACAGCGTTTTTTAAAAAGAGAAATGAAATAGGTTACTTGGCCGTTAATAACTATTTAAAAAATATATTTAACCTTGGAATTATAATACTTGTTTAAAAATAACTACTTTTAAAGCAAATGCAAATATCAAAAAAATCTATTTCATGAAAAACGTGACCAATATACTTTATATCATAAGTAGGTATTTTATTTCTCACACAAAACAGGCAACCTTATCACACTTTTAAAGAAACGAAACCGTCCATTTTGCAGACGTTTCGGCGGCTGCGCCTTTTAAAACGTCAAAGCCATGCCCAAGCTACTCTTTTGCTGTTATTTTTAGCAACTTTTGTGTAAGAGTGTTAAAAGCACATTAGAATCAGCTTTAACAACGATTCTTGCAAAGAGAACTAGGTACTGAGCTAATTATATTTTATTCAGGGTAAATTTACTGCATTTTGGCTTGTATATCCTCACAAGTGCAGACAGATGCTTATTTTTAAAGCAAAACACTGACTCTTGAAACTATTTTTTTTGTGTCCCACAGCTGAGCAAAGGCCTCTCCCCCTCTCCCCGTTTTTCTATTGCCCAGTAAGAGCCCGTAAAGTAAGTCCTGTAGAAAAAAATAAGAATATAATATTGTATATTACACACACTCACCTTTAAAAACGTCTTTAAATCAGTAAAATAATATAGAGTGCAACTGGCGGTGTTATCCAAATACCACCTTCATACTGAATAGGCCGCAACATAGCAAACAAATAAATGGACAGAAAATAAAACCTCGAAATGAAACCTAAAATGAATAGCCAATATTGCTTCATGCTTAAATTAATTTTATCAGCTAGGAGAAATCCTTTTACAAATTGTTTCAAGCACGCAAACAAATTTTGAGGAAGCAAATAAAAAATCCTTTAATCAAGCCAAAACGAATTCCTGCAGCGCCACAAAGAAAACGAGCATTCCAACTTCAAGCTGAAACAAAATAAAGTTATTTAAAGCGCATAACGAAAATTACAACGGTAACAGAGAAATAATTCCCACAAAAACAAATTCCAATTTGCCGGTTCGTGGCAGGATAATTTCAACGCTTATTTATTTCGCACGTCCGAGCAAGCAGTTATAGGGGTTGAACAAAAGGGTTGCAGTAATGCAAAACGGGGAAGAAAAAGTCCTTTGGAAGTAATTTGGGAGATACCGTCGTGAAAAGCTCTCAGTAGGGCTGCCATCTGCACAATTTCGTGGACATTTTAAATCTCGGATTTTAAAGCGAAATGGGTGAGGTGAATTGGAATTTTAAGGTTTCGTGCCGATGTAGGTTTGTAGGTTGTAGAGTAGGTAGTTAGAAGTTTGAATAGTGATATGGTTTAGATTTAGTTTACGTTCATGTTAATATAATGATTTGTATTTAGAGTTGTCGAAATAACATTATGTTGGTATAAAACAGAGTTTGCGTATTTGAAAGTTGATGCTACTTTTTCACGTTCACAATCATGCAATCAAAGTTTAACAGTTTGATTCCCTGTCAGTGTCAAAACTTGACTATAAATTATATGTAATGGTTTTGTGAGACAATATTTAAATCAACTTAATTTCTGATCACAGTTGGTTAGAAGTTTGCATTCAACAGAAAAAACCTTCACACCACAGCCCTGGGTATTTTACGGTTTCTTTTAAAAATCTCAGGCAAACAAACGAGCATCTAAACGCAAACAAAGTAAAATATTTTCAAAAGGGGACCATCTTTTAGGCGCTAAACACAAAACATAGCGACAGTTTTATAAAGGTATTTGTGTTCATTGTACAATTTAATAGTTTGACCTATTTACGCATTATTTAGAAGCCGAGAAAAAACAGGTTGAACATAATAAAATAAAAATATTGTAAATATAATGATAATATTTTGGTTTTAGCGCCTACAAATATACAATTAAGATTAAAAAGCTTTTCCTGATTATGATAAATCACTACATAGTATAAAACAAAGTCGCTTTCTCTGTTCCTATATCCCTATGTATGCTTAAATCTTTAAAACTACGCAACGGATTTTGATGCGGCTTTTTTAAATAGATAGAGTGATTGAAGAGAAAGGTTTATATGTATAATAACATCCATTAAATAGTGGAGAAATACTTATAATATATATTTTATACCCGTGCGAAGCCGGAGCGGGCCGCTAGTAAAATATAAAATATTCGAGCAGTGTGTGTGTGTGTGTGTGAATAACACCATACCCTATGTCCTACGAGCAAGTTAGTTTATTTTATTGTTGCACAAAGGTTTATTTAAAATAATTTTCACAAAACGGATTACACCAACTAACACAGGTAAGTAAGCTTGAACCAAGCAGTTCGTTAAAGTTGTACAAAGTATACATTCGGACGAAACTCACTCAATTGAGAAATCACACTTATTTCAAGTTCCACCTTAACAATAGGTACGCAGTAAAATTTCCGATTTCTAAGGAACGTCTGTCGTATATTTGATGTATATTACGAAGGGATAATCTGAGGCCAGAGTCACACTTGACCGCTTTTCGCTACTTGGGTCTACTATTCAAAGTATTCAACTAATAATATGTATGACAATTGTAATGATACAAAAAGGGCGTCATTGTTGTCTATAAAAATTATATAGAAGACATGATTAATTGAAGAATAAGATTTTTAATTAAATTATTGACAGTTGTAAAAACCAATGAAAATGTTAGTGCATTTGGCATTAATGTTTTAATTTACCTGTATCATACAAGTCAAATAATTAAGTAAAACAAACGAAAAAAAACCGCATCCATGTTAGTTGACCCGTTTAAGAGCTGCGATCTTCTTCTTCTTATCGTATGGTTGTTAAACAACCTGGTGTTAGAGTTTAAACCGCCTGTAGGCCTCTGACATGGGTTTACACCACGTTGAAAAATCTTTCAGGTGTGCCGTTTTCCTCACGATGTTTTCTTTAACCGTTTTAATCAACTCATAACTAATTTATAGTACGCACATGAATTCGAAAAGACATTGGTGCGTCCCGGGTTTTGAACTTGCGACCTTTGACTTGGCCATCCAACGGACATACCCTTTGGCTATCAGTGCTATCAGAGCTACGGTGCCACAGACAGACACACACATATAGCGGTCAAACTTATAACACCCTTTTTCCGTCGGGAGTTAAAAATAAAGACGTAAATATCTTTCGTTTGCTATTCTTTTCGCAACGATTTCAAAAAACGGAGTTTTAATCGTACGCTTTTTTCTACGTGTATCAGACGATGTAGAAGATTTAATCTTCGCTAGTTTTTTAAAAAGGTTCTATGTCTAGCTCATGTCTACACGATATAATAATAACACACTAGATACAACAAAAACAAATGCGTTAGCATGCGCTTTACATTAAGAACCGCATCTCACGTCTTTGTATCTCGTGCAGTAGTCACGTAGATAATTTTACCGCGCAATGTGATACCACGTCGCTACATGTCTACGGCAAGATATACGCAGCAGACAGGTTAATGTTTAGCTTAAAGAAAGCTACAACATATTGTTTAAAAGAACGATACCCTGCCTTACGATAAGAGTTCCTATAATGGTATTTATATTTTATAGTATGATATAATCATTCATCATCATCATCATTCATATCATCAATACAACTGACGACTGCCTCATTTGTGTAGTGGTTGCTAAGCTCTGAGGTCCTGGGTTTGTATCCAAGGTCGAGCAAAGTAGTCTGCTATCTTCTTCTGCTTCTGTAGCTGTCTTCTTCCATTAAATAATTTTAAGTAGCAGCACAGATATTGGATTTCTGCCTGGGCCCGCCCCCTATAATTATATTGAGATTAATAACATAAATGGCGAAATAAGGGTGTGCTCAACACTTCTGTCTTAACCCTTCGGCGAATACAGGCTTATAGTTATGTACTACAAACACATATTTCAACATTTTCTAAAATCTACTTATGAAAACTTTAAATGGCCTTCAAGTGTGTATCTGTAATCTCGTATTGTGTATTCTAGCTGTAAGTTGACCAAAAATAATACCTAAATAATAAAATAAAACTCATGTGAGTTACTCTCACCAATGTAAAATAATCCCATCATATTGTACTATTATACAGACATGACAAAACATTATCTCTTGTCAACAATCATCCCTTATAACTTTTCAATTACATTTAGGGTTGAGGGTTGTCCGTTCGTAGAAAACTGACCGGTTAACCGGACCGTGTGAGTGTCATCCTTATCTTCCCCGGACTGAGGGATATATCCTTCATTTAATGTAAAAGAAACGGGTTATCCGTATTGTGTGATAATGGTATTTTTTAAGGTCGCATAGACCGTGATTCATGATTTTCTTTATAAACCCCTTACCAATTGTAGAACTTTATTATAGGGCACACGTTCAATCACACACTACACTGCTTAGGATATTTTCTTCATCAGCTGGGTGGGTTACCTGCAATGCAAGCTCATAGTCTTCTTTTTATCGTATGGTTGATGAACAACCTGGTGTCAGACTTTAATCCAGAGCCTCTGCCATGGCTTTGCACACCGTTACACACAACATACGTTTTTAGCAACTGATAACTAATTTATAGTATGCATGAACTCGAAAAGATATTGGTGCATGCCGGGGTTTAAACTTGCGATTTTTAACTTGGCAGTCCAACGGTCATACCACTCGACTATCTATGCTCATAGGAACTCCGCAGGAGTCTATATATCCACATTATTATGCCACTCAGGTCTCATAGTTATATAGGTAAGTTCCACTAAAATTCCTTACTAGGTAAGAAGCTATTGCCAATCAATTATGTGCAACTACCTAATGTTCGTAATTTTTTTTTCTAATTGTAATCCACCGTCTTGTTTTCTGTGATCTCCACATTCAATTTAAAAAGTACTTAAATAAAAGGGTAAAGGTGTAACTAATGGTGTTGATGGGGACAAAAAAATAAATTGTATGATTGTGTGTAATGGTAGTGTTTCTATTCGTGTTCGCCTGCGTGCGTTTAACTGACGCTAAAGTGTAATAATTGTTTGTTTCTCATGTAAGTGAATATTTTATTCTTATGGGAAATAAAGAATCTTAACCGCAATCATCACACCCACATTTATTCAGCTGCATTACTTATTCTGAGATACCAATAACTATGCCTGCTAAATGGCAGTAAGCTCGCCTCTGTTTCATGGAACCAGTAAATGAGAGGGCACATTTTTGTTTTCTTTTTCGAGGAATAAAACGCTACAAAGATATTACATGGAATTGAAGCGACACACTTCTGACGTACAGGCGAACGATTGTATTAGCGCAGCGCAGCCGTTGTTTCCCCGCCATCATGTTGTTAGGTCGCACATAGTTATTAAAATATATCTAAAAGAAAGAAAATAAAGTAACGTGAGAATCGTTGGAAATC
Organism: Abrostola tripartita; assembly: GCA_905340225.1. Taxonomy (NCBI): domain Eukaryota; kingdom Metazoa; phylum Arthropoda; class Insecta; order Lepidoptera; family Noctuidae; genus Abrostola; species Abrostola tripartita. The sequence continues at coordinate 7,708,701 of HG996504.1, forward strand.
GAAATCCGTGGTCTCTGCCTACCCCTCTGGGAAATAAGCATGACTTTATGTATGTATGTATATTATATTATCTTAATTTATAACTGATACTATTAACCAGAGGTATAACCATGAATAGCCTCAAATATTTCATTTAACAAAAACTTTCTTTTAAGTTTTTGTTAAATGAAATAACCCCTGAAGAAACCCCTCTATTGAATTGGTTTCTTCAGAGAATGCCGATCTCGGGCGTGCTATACAGTTTACAGAGTCTTGACATTATCAATAGGTCACAGTTGAACTGCAATACTCTCTAAGTTCGAAATAAAATGAAAGTGTCCGTTATACAATATTGTTCTATCGTCGCTTGTACAAAATGTCAGCGATGACGTCTGACATAAGGTGTAGTTCAGACACAAGGTCTTCAAAACTATTTGGCGACTTGAGTGGCGCAGTGGCTAAGCGATTAGACAGCTGCACTAAGGGTTGCGGGTTCGTTACCCGCACGGGGAAAAATTTGTGCGATTTACATTTGATTGTCCCGATTCTGGGTGTTTGTGTATGTGATATTCATGTTTGTGAAACGGACCCACGATACAGGAGAAGTTCCCAGTGTGGGGCGGCGTTTAAAAAAATAAAACTACGTCAAACTTAAATGTAACTTGACTTAAATATAGTATAACTATCAATCAGATTTTAAAGTCCATCGTTTTATTCATACGTCTTTATTAATTATTATCGTTACTCGCTTTAATCACGTGTTTAACCCAATACAAACTAGTAGGCATTTTCGTGAGTACAGTGACACAGTTAATAAAAATAATATGGATAACACTCATGTCTGTATTTTGGCCCGAAGAGTGTTAACACGATGCCTGTCCACTAAGACACAATAGTTAAACAATCGATGTGTACCATATGTAGTGCACTGACCAGTGAAAGGGTTAAGGTACCCTCTGCTTTCACCAACGATTTATCCAACCAGTGTTGTAGCGGAAAGGGTTGTATTAAACAAAATATTAGAAACGTTATGAGTGCTATACACGCCGGAGTTAATTACTTTCTGCACGTGCACACCGCATGTGCAGCTCCTGCTGTGAGAACAAAACAAAATGGTTATATAACAAGTCACATTATTAGCCGACTGCGAAAAAGGAGGGTTATGTTTCTATTGTATTTGTTTAATTGCTTACGTCACGGTTTTGCTATCACGGTGTCACAATAATAATATAGTTAATATTCATTAGCCAATAAACAGCTTTCTTTATGCACAAATTCAAAGTTATCTTTTACTCCTCGAATAGTCTAACGGCGATAATGTTTTATATCGAACTTAAATATTTCTGAACCTATATTTTTCATTAAAATCACATTTTTCATCTCTACAATTAGCTTACGGTAATTTCTTTAGGAAATAATTCCACCTATTGAACCTATTTTTTACAAACCTTTATCTATCACACAAACCATCTCCCCACGGACCACCATTCTAATACGTATAATTGAAGAGATAGAATAACGAACCAGGCTACCATCACATACATATTTATGGAGCAAGCAGCATAAATCACGATTCCTAGACATGTTTATGAATCACCCTGTACCTGTTTGCACAATCGTGTTTCACGCACGATAACACTTTTTGTGAACACCATGTGTATCGCTGTTTTTTTCTTGTTATTTTTATTCGTGTAGTTTGTCGGCTGTCAATTGTTTGAGATTAACGTTTTGCGATAGAGTAACTAAACTATAGAGAGGATAGAGTGTGTTTTTTATTATTAAAACCTTTAATTAAACCATTACATACTTTAAACACCTTAATTTATATACGTAAAATATTTTTTGTTGTTAATTTGATTACGCGTGTCTGTTCTACGTATAGTACTATAATAGCTCTGCCTTTTATATTAACCGATTGGGAAGTAAAGGCGGCCGGTTTATTAACACAGTACAGCTAAATTGCCATTTCAAAGTTCCAAGTTTGAATACTAGTATATTGCAAGGGAGTTTTCTGTTCAAAAAGCGCAATAGCACAAGCGCAGGTGCTGGTTAAGAATATCGTATAAATAACGTTATAACATACCTAATAGCTAGTTACAGCCTAGGGTCCTAGACAATCAAGTGGATAGGTACAGACTTGGAAACGTCGTGACATCGAACGCGAAGGGTGGGGGGAGCATGTATTGATTTATAGAATCACTTTTGTTTGAGTATTTGAACAGTGCGGACGTGCTGAAACTATTTATATCTCCGTCTTTGCGTGTCGGAGTTAAAGTAAACATTTTTTATATAGGAATATTTTTTGCTTTTGATATAGGTAGCTAGATTTTTCTGTATTTTTTAGGATTCAACAGTTATTATTCTCTAAAATAAACAATCTCCAAACCTCTCTACAATTTACGAACGATATCCCGAGGGCTTTGGATTCAAGTCTCGCATGAGGCTTTGCTGTTTCATTAATAATTGGTTATAATAGTCCTAAGTCTAGGTGCATGTGGTACTAATTTCATATCTATAAAACATACCGCAATTAGGAGAACAATTCTAGTGTACGACAAAAAAACAAAAGTTACTGTAATTAAAAATTCTTGCTTGCTTTAAAGTGATCTTCATAATTATGGCCGAAATCTTAAAAATACCCCAAAACATTGTTTAATAGTCCACAAACATTTTAATTACGAAACGGAGGGTACGTAAAATATTTGTGTGTTTTTTTTTTGCAATAAACCGCAGGGGTGGCACAAACATATGAATAATTCAGAAATAACTCTCGGCTTGTTTACGTGAGCTCCAAATGTTTAAAGGTCTTTTTATACTTTAATGTAGACCCTATTTTAAACACAAGTCATTTAATATGATAATCATGACGGACTTAATTTTTGCTGGCACGAATAAATACGATGTTTTTGTTATTAAAATATAAAATCCCCTGTTTTAAGCTGGTATTTTTATCAGAGATTCTTTTAGCATTCCTGAATGAGCTCTGAAATATTGTGTTTTCATGTGCCTAAATAACCAGAGTTCATTGTACCTGTCTTGGTAAATAATTCAAAAGGCATTCTTAAATGACTGAGTTATGAGGGCACATACATAAAAAAAAAAGAAAGATCCCGACGAATTGAGAAACTCCTCCTTTTTTTGAAGTCGGTTAAAAAAAATTGAACGTAATTTTCAAAACACGTTTCATAAAATAAAAAAGAAATATTTAATTATAATTAAATTACAGATTTGAGAAGTTCTATGCACATTTATTCAATACACTTTTACATTTCAGAAATCAACATTGAGGATACGCTTTGTAACTAATTACTGTTTGATTGAAATCACTACAACCAAATTCCATATCGTCGGTGATAGTGCAAAACTGCGTAACTAACAATAGACAATACCGCGTAAATTAGGTATGGCAAACTTCACAGGAGAGCTAAAAAACTGAATATTTTGGTCAAATCACTTAGCTTATAAATACTCACGCGGTTTCTCTCATTGTGATCGACGTTTTTGAATGAGCGATGTACCGAAACGACAATCTGATCCCTAACCAATCATTTTTGTTATCTCAAAGCCCTTAATCACAGATTTGCTACTTTTGTTCATCCGCGGTATCATCCACTGTTAGTTACACAGCTTTGCACTATCACCGACGATATCCAAGATATACATCCCATAAAATATGTAGGTCTTTCAAACCCAGTAATAAATAACACATAAATCGATATTATGTAGAAATATTCGACGCGGGTCGCAAAGAATTTTCAAACATACCAAAGAATACCAAAAATAACAAAGATGAATAATTAAAAGATATAAAGTGAGATTATTAGGACGTCGACTGGCACTTTACCACTGCTTGAAATAATAGGGATGCTACCAGGCCGCTGGGCGAACCAACATCGTCATTAGCAAATGGAGTTTCACCGCAAACTCTGCCAACCCTAAATTTGAGAGCCCACGTTGGTCAAATATTGGTTTGAGAAAAAGCTTTCTGTTATTACATTTAAAATTTTCCTTTTAGCATTGAGTTCTTTTTCATCAATCTTTTATATTCAGAAATTTGTGACTTCATATTTTTAATAGTACCAAATATGGGACAATGTTCTTGTAACCACGAAGATATTTCCTGGTAGGAATAATATTTTCTTACTAAAGCTGAAGAGTTTGTTTGTTTGCTTGAACGCGCTAATCTCAGGAACTACTGGTCCAATTTGAAAAATTCTTTCGGTGTTAAATAGTCCATTCATCGAGGAAGGGGGTTATTACGTCATTTTTTTAAATTGATGGCGTAATTTTTTTTTCATAATGATTAACTTACTTACCGAAGATGAGAAAAACTTAATGCTAAAGTTTGATGAATTCTACACATAAAAAAACAATATTGAAAAGCTAACATACAGTTTTGTTGGACTAAAACATATAATCAACAAATGTGGCTGCAAAAATAAACAAAATACCATGAGCATTCTTCATACCACGCAATTTTATATCGTCCCCCGATTTATTTTTTCCTCCAAGATCCTTACAATGTATTTTAAAAGCGCCATAAAGTGGTACCCGTTTGGTAAGCACGTGCCCCATTTATTGTAACGGCAGATGTCTCTGAATGGCTTTGTTTTTATAAACCTTATGAAAAATCGTAGCTTCTAACTTAGATGCTTCAAATCACTGTAACATATACCCTATGTGCTTTGCAACAGCTGCTTATAAAGAACATACTTTCATAATAGAAATAGCTCGAAATCTCCAAAAGAATATTGAGTTTGAATGACTACATTTTGAGAATACTGATGCGGTTCGGATGACGTCACTAGATTTATGTGGAAGAAACTATCAATATGGTCGAAATGAAAAAATTGTTTTCAAGTAGTTTCATCAAATGTCTTTTAAATCCGTTAGGATCAATTTCACAATAAAAAAAATATTGCAGGTCAAGAATTGAGAATTGATACATCATTGTATTGAAAACTAATTGAACAAATCTAAAACAGATACATCAAAAACGTCCGCTCGATTCCTTTCCGATACATTTACCTGGATCAAAAAATCTTGAGATAAAAATGCAAATTTGTTAACATTCATTCAAAACGTAATCGGTTCAAAGATGTACTGACAAGAATTTACATGACAGAGCCGTGGAAAAGTAGAACCGAAATTTCTTTATTTTCCTTCTTAATAAGCAATCATAAATCTACATAATAGACTTTGGAAATGAGACCGCGGGTCAACGTGGTACGGTACAGATTAATATTCATGTTACGCGATTTGTTATCGCTGTTTTTGGTGTTAAATTGTAATTTATGACTGTAATTTAACTTTTAGGTCGATTTGCAGAGAAATTTGGAATACACTAGAGAGTTTCGGAAGACGTTCTGTTTAGATGAAAATGCTGCAGCTTCTTTCATAGCTTCAAGTTGTCATTGTGTAGGTTAGTGTATTACATGATTACTGATGTATTACATGATACTGATTTGAACCTCAATTAGGTGGGCATTACAAATGGCAATGGCAATGGCATGGGAATAGGAAACCTGCGTATTAATGGGCATTTACATTTAATTGGCCAGCCCAAAGCTTGTAGTCAAAACTACGAGTAAAAATAAATCAGAAGCACTCAGTATTTTTAACATGCATGTTGAAATACCAAGTTAACATTTCTGCACCGTCCTAAGGTTGACTGGGAGAGAATGCCTATGGCATTAAGTCCGCCTCTGTACATTTTTTTTTTATTTGTGCTTATAGTATAAATAAATAAATAAATACTACTAGTATAACATGGTGTTAAGAGTGTTTAATTTTTTGCAGAACAGCACTATACAATTCAGGGTGAAATTGTTTATACTAATCAAGTTTTCTTTGCTTCAGCCATTCTAAATCCTGAGTTTCAAATATTTATTAATTTTCATAACTATAAAATCGAACGTTTTTAGTCATACGTATTTCGAAGGTTCAAAGATGCCACCTAGAATCATTTCAACTTTTAGCTGCTTATATTTTATTTTGAAGTAAGCCTTTTTTAGACATTGCTATTGTCTGGCTTTTTTACATTTTATTTAATACAAAAATATTTGGGAAAATAAATGGATAACGAACTACTTAAGATTTCTCTTATCCTTTACAAAAGAGATTAAGTCTACACAAATAACTACTACTAATAAATAAAACATAGTCATAAAGTACTGTTCTTAGAAAACCCCAAAAGGAGAATACTCGGCTTTATGAATATTTTTAAGAAACAAAATCAGTTAAGTGAATCTTAAAAATAAGTCAGCCTACACGATAGGGGTTCTGTAGGTAAAAGTTATTTCACGATATCTCATATTGTGGATGGTTAAAAAAAATTAGCTTAAAAACCTGTTTATAAACCTTTAACTGGCGACCACTGTTATAGAAATACGCATACATCTGCTACGTAGTAATTGCGAACATTCCAAGATTTTGTAAAGGTGTAAAATTAGTGGAAATTCCCCCCACGAGAATTTCGTAATTAATGTTTCACTAAAACTAAAAATTATTTAATTGTTTTTAATAATAACAAACCAGCAAATTTCAGTTGAAAGGTGCGAAGTGTGTTGTGAGACGGATAGATGGTTTATGTTGTTTGACAAAGTTACCCTAATTTCAGCATGGACTGTGTAATCAGCCATCCTAAGTAAGTAATCTTAAGCTAAACGAGATGTCTCAAATTTTATTCTGAGTAATTTCTTTTTAAGATAATATCGATTTGAGTTATTTATACCTTTGTACCAGAATAAGACTACCGATTATTGTTATTATAGAAAATTGCACTCAATTATAATATTAAGGCTTTTAAAGAAAAACTATAACTAAACTAAGATATATCTATGTTGGCTCGATCTTCAACGGATATTAAAAAAAAATTGACGACCTGATTGGCACAGTGACTTAGCGATTGAACTGTTGCGTTAGGTGTTGCGGGTTCAAATCACGCACGGAACAGTATTTGAGTGACCCGCAAATATTTGTCCAGAGTCTAGGTGCAAAAAATGTGCCTACCTTTTACAAAACTGACGTACAAAATCGAAAGAGCCATAAAACAATGTTCTATTTATTTATTACAGTAAACCTCACTTTAAGCTAGTGTATATAAAAATTAATTCCGAATCTAAACCAGAACTCACAATAAAATTCAAGGTTTGCAATAAAAGGGACCTTGGTTGTTATTAATTCCACACAATACACATGCCGTGACGCATGGCGAATAAATGTCATTGAATAAACTCCATGAGGTCAGATGTAATGAAGTTTTCAGGGACTTTCAGTGTTTCAGTGACGTTATCTACATGTTTTTTTAACTTGTGTTTAAAACGACTATTAATCGTATTTTATTTTGGTATTCATAGCTCTTATATTGCGCGGAATCGAGTTTAGTCAAAATAAATCAAAATTGTCTTAAGGGCAAAATCGATGTCTCTGAAATCGGCGGTTAAACATGTATCCCTTAAGATTACTAACATTATAACATTGCATGATTATAAAAATTGTTATTGATTATGATATTATAATCCTTTAAGATTGTTCCACAACTTGAAATCATGATCATACAGAAGGAAAATACGTTAAAACCGCATATATCCTGATTGGCGTAGTGGCTAAGCGATTAGACTGCTGCGCCAAGGGTTGCGGGTTCGATTCCCGCACGTTGCAAAAATTTGTGCGATCCACATTTGTTTGTCCCGAGTCTGGGTGTTTGTGATTGTGATATTTCATGTTAGTGAAACGCACCCACGAACCAGGAGAAATTACGAGTGTGGGGCGAGGTTTAAAAAAAAAAAAAAAAATGCCAAAGTTTACTACAGCACGAGTGCGTTATCGACTGTAACATCAAAACTACGAAATAAAATGTCATCAACATCTTTATGATCATTGCTAAAATAATAATGTTATTGGCACTACATTTTAACACTATCTTTAAAAGCTTCAATTGCCTTCTTATAGTGGGTCACTGCGTGACATGCGCACAAATAGACAAAACGACCTTTTTATATAAGAGCTACAAGCTTATGCCCATTACTTGAAGACAGTTTTATTGTGGGGTCAAGGGTCTGACGTTGCAGAGTAGAATTCGAGTCGTGGTCTCAATTTTTTTGGTTTCAGTTGAAAAGTATTTGTATTTTTATCAATGACCATTTTTTTAAACGTCGCCCTACACTAGGAATCTCTTCAATATCGTGGGTGCGTTTTACAAACATGAAACATCACCAACTCAAACACTCAGACTTGGGACAAAAATCTGCGGATCACACGAAGTTTTGTCCCGGATTAAAACCCGCAACCCTTAGCGCAGCAGACTAAAAGCTTAGCCACTCCGCCAATCACGTCAACAAATAGGACTTATTATGTCTTTCTAAATGAGGGTGTTCATAAGATCCACCTTTATTTACTCCTTGGAAGATTCGAAGCCTGATGAGTTAGGCTGAGATCTATAAACTCACACTTATCTCGGACTTATCTTGCGAGTTTAGTAAAGTTCGGTATTTAATTAATTATTTATGTACCAATGATTGTATCCATTGTCTCACGAAAATCGACAACTGTCGAGTTGGACGATAGGCCAACCAAATAAAAGTTATATGACAAAATAGTAACTGTGGCAAGTCAAAATTCGAAATATTTACATAAACCAATTACAGGCTTACGACACGTCTAGTTACGCGGTTTAAATTGTCATTTCAGCAGTTCTATGGAGAAGTACAAGAAAGTAATCTACAGGTATTCTTTTCAAGTCTAAGAACCTACGCATTGTAGATCTCGGCCTTAGACCATAATAGACAGTATGATCACTAGTCAAATAATACTTCATCCTTGAAACATTAATTACAGCCTATTGTACATTTTCCTGTGACTGTATTTATGTTTGTTTTTGGTGTACAATAAAGAGATCTATCTATCTATCTACAGGTATCAAGTTTTATGACTACACCAAATGTTTTCATTTGTAAATGGCATTACATTGCCGAAAACATTTCCAGTATCAAATTCCTGGAAATAATTAACCGTTACGTGCCTTTCATGTTCTCAATTAGCTAATAAGGTAATGTTTATTTAGATGGGGAAAATTTAAGATGTCATTAATGAAAGACGGATTATATAGAAATAGGAATAATTATATTGTTTTGATTGGCTGTTACACGTTCTAACACAGGTTAAATTAATCTGTATTATTATCTTCATCATTAGGACTGTCTTTCCACGTTCTCGTGTTCAGATTAATTATTATGAACTCATGAATTAATAACAGAATATTTTTTAACCAAAGTTTTATGTCGTACTAACTGACCCGGCAAACTTCGTATCGCCTTCTCACCGTTTATACCACCATAATTAGCAAAATCGGTCCAGCCGTTCTCGAGTTTTAGCGAGATTATCGAACTTCAATTTATTTTTATATATAAAGAAGATTAAAGAACACATTATAAATATGTTGTACATAGCGAAATAGTGTGTACGACGTAGCGCCCACCAGGAATCTTTGTTTTCCAACTCCATGTAATCAGAACTGTGTCTACAGTGTGCTCCAACTTTGTTGCTTTATCATGTTGATGTACATATCAAAGAGTAGACGTAATAAGGGGTGGGAAGACAGCTGGTACGATGGCATAAACCCTGACACGGCAAGTGGGCGGAGCTTAACAAGGTATCAAGGTAAGACAAGTTAGTTTCTGAGAATTTGTGAACGTAAGCGTTTTATAGTCGCTTTATTATTACAGTCGTTGAAAATGCTTGGTTTATTTGTTATTATAGTAAATATTTTTACTTTAGTTTAATTATATTATATTTTGTTTAAAAAAATAGGATATGAATTAAACGACTTAAAATCCTAACATGTCTTTAGGTAGATTTTGACGCAATCGTCACGTCTAATTTCTGAAGTAATTTTTAGAAATCATTGCAATAACAACTGACGATACTACTTAAACACATGGCTCATCCCGGTCAGTCCACCTTGCTGATGCTTGCCGATATTTTTAGGACGTCGTGACTTTAAACTTTGTGTTGTATTTGTACGCAGTATTGTACCAATAAACTGATTCATTCTTTCTTTACCAGTAATAGTCAAGTTGGATTGCCAAGTCAAGCCTGGCACGCACCAACGTCTTTTTGACTTCATATGCATATTATTGATTAGAAATCAGTTGCCAAAAACGGTGAAGGAAAACATCGCAAGGAAACCGGCATACCTGAGAAATTGTTCAACGGTGTATTAAACCATGTCAGAGCCCTACAGGCGGTTTAAACTCTGACACCAGGTTGTTTATCAACCATGCGATAAGAAGACAAAGACCATTATCTGTGAATATATTTATTTACAATTTTTTATGGATCTACTAAAACCAATTGTCCCTGTAAATAATAACAGAAATCTATCCACGTACTCTTCTTACTAGGTATAGTAAAAAAGGATAGAATAGCTAAATACTATCATGAAAAGCACACCAATATGAAATTGTCCTTTCAGCATAGACGATAAAATCTCTACGTGGTCTGAATCGTGTGGAAGTTCTTCAGGTTCATTTTTTTATTTAACATGATATAGGTACTATGTATTAGTGCCAGCAGCTTTCTGATGGAAGTGCCTTGTGCTAATCAAGGACCCACGTTGGGTTGTGACGTGATTAATTAACTCTGATTCAAAGATCGTTCGTGCCAAGCCTATGTACGGTCGCAATGGAGAGAATAGTAATGTTCTCTTCAAGAAGTTACAATTTTAAGGAAAAGGATACTATTTTTTTTTATATGAACAGTATTGAATCCGATTGCTTAAGTGGCTAAGCTATTGGGTACCTGCTGTACTGATTGCGGGGTTGACTCCCGATCAGCACAAATTGTGTGATCCGCAGAAATTTTAAGTCGGATGTCTTTGTTGAGCTCCTACAATAGAAGATATACTAGTGTGGAGTAAAAAGACTAATGCAGTACATAAAACGTAGTTTTGATTGGTGAAGTGGCTAAGGGATTGGACTGCTGTGCTAAGGATTGCGGGTTCGATTCCTGGGACATAAATTAGTTTGTCTCGAGTCTGGGTGTTTTTGTAAGTGATATTACATGTTTGTGAACTGCACTCGCGACACAGGAATAATTCCTAGAGAGGGGTGACGATTATAAAAAAAGAAAAGAAAAAAAAACGTGAATAGGCTCACATTCAGAAACTCTAAAATATATTTTTAGTAACTTCTTATATTTTTTTGAGAAAAAGTATTTAAAACATGTAGACTAACCTTGTTAAATTGTACAGAATATTTGTAAACAAAAAGTCGCCCAACGCGGTCGATGCCTTCTTGTAAGCGGATTCCCATCAATATTTTACGCTTCAGAGGATACCAAACGAAAAATACCTGCTGCGGAGGTGAGAATACCTTTATTCACGAGTAAACGAGTTTGCTGGACCAGTCAAAGGTACTTTTTGTGTATTAAATATTTGAGCAGAATTAGGACGGGTTGTTTCAAATAGTCAGTTAACGTTACATACGTATGTTAAAAATAACGATTAAGACGTACGTAAAAAATAAATTTATTTTATGGCATAAAACACCGGTTTTCAGTGTTATTAGGGCTGCTAGTAGAAAACAAAATTGGTAATGCCATTTTAACAATTTACGCTGAAACAACCTCCCCTTAGTGTACAACTTGTAAATATTAGTACATACATTATTACAGAAAACGTCACTTAAATATACATACACCTCACATAAATCATTTTTAAATTGATACTGAAATAGTAGCGTATTTGTAAAGATTTTGATTACCGATTATTAAATATTAAATTATCTTTTAATGAATACAGAAACATTGCATTCAAAAAATAAGTCGACAGTCGTCTATAAATCAAAAGGTAGGTACTAGATTGACAATAAAGTTAACCACTATCGTGTATCGACAACAAGCGACACAGAAACAAAAAAGCAAAAACCGACAAAGAATATCAAAGCTCCGCAATCAGACGTCTCTTAGTCAACAAAGCATATAAACTGCCTACGTCATATATTCCTCACAGAGGCTATCTTCTCGCCGACTAGCAGAATCACGAAGCATTTTCATCTGTCGTCACACACTCATCGCTGTCGCTTTGTCTCCGTCCATTATTCTACTTAGTCGCATTATTTTTCGCGTGTCGCAACGAATACGGTGACGTAATAAGATTTAGAAAACATTATACTCTCAGTCTGCGTGTTTTATTATACACCTGCTTGTGCGAATGAAATGCGATCGTTACTGTTTCACGGGCAAGGAACTTCTCTGCGTATTATTGTAAGCGAATTTTAGAAAGCTAATTAAGGCAGCAAGAATTTTGACTAATTAATGTATAGACATCATATGTAGCAGAGTAGACATGTACGACGTACGTGAACATACATAAAACATTATTCAAGCAATAACTATGAACATCTCGTCATCATCTACTAATCGTTTTCGATGCGTAGACACTTTTGTGACTAATATTTTTATGTTTATCGCGCGTGTTTGCTACGTACAATGTATCTAGAAGTTCTTAAAGCGCTTGTAGGCTTTGATGAATATAAAACTTGTTAAGTTTAAATAAAAAGTAGTTTTTATAAAGATGTATACCTGTCTCGTTAGCGGTTTAGATCAGTACGAAATGGATTAATGAATGTATTTGCAGAATTTAACCATAAAAGTAACAATACGGATAGCCTTATAATATTACCAGCTGCGCCCGCGGTGTAACCCGCTACATTATTACGGGATAAAAAGTAGTATATGCTATGTATTATCCAGGGTGTCAGCTACCTCCATACCAAATTTTAGCAAAATTGGTCCAGCCTTTTGAGCTTGAAAAGGTAACAAACATACAAACACACGCAACCAAACTTTCGCTTTTATAATATTAGTGTGATCTATGCTTTAATTAATTATTATTCTCGCCACCGGCTAATCTGACATGGGACTAGTGGGTCTCAAAAATGTGGGTTATCAGTACTGAGGTATATCTGCCAAAGTGCCCATACAAACAATACCGTATTAAACTTGTTAATTACAAAGAAATTAGATATTTAACTTCTCATAGGCTTTACTTTAATAAACGAAAAATCAAGAATCTATTTGAATTGAAAGCCAATTAAAAGTTTTAATATTCACTAATGGCAACAAGGAAAGTTTATGAGAGTGAAAGGTGGACGTTAAATTATGCTTTCACAAAATAAATATTGTTAAACTTTACACGTGTAAATTATAATGATGTAAACTTTAAAGTCTACGCACATTAAAATGAAGAGACGCTTGGCATAGCAGTGTAATTTTTTGATAATTGTCTGACCGCCGAACTCACATTCATTTAATGGTAACTTAAACTGTCTCTAAGTTACGGTTTCCTTTGTGAAATTTTTACTTAGTGTCAGTTAAAGTAATCATTAACGTCTCTGAGTGCGGCAGTCAGTCTCTTATGTAAGACTACTTATATGTTCTCTATCAAATTATTGAGTGTTTACTTCATCATCAGCCAAAGACGTCCACTGTTGAACATAGGCCTCCCCGTTTGAGTATTGGGGGGTTTGCCATAATCCCCACGCTTGGCAAGCGGCTTGACTTTGGCTTTACTTACAGTGCATTATTTACATTGTATACAGTATATTATGCACTTCATAGAAGGTATATATTATGCTTTTGTCTATTCATACGCTATGGTGTTTGACTTCAAGCATTAAAAACCTACCTACTACTAAATATTTTCAACAGACATACAAATGTCTTTGTCAAGAAGCGTATTCACATTACAAATTCCCAATATTTCGAAATAAAATCTTGCTCGCTGAAGCCAATCTGATAATCTTATTTTATGTAAGTACTAAGCCTTATTGATTCTCGAACGAATCGTTTGGGTAACAATAAGCCACCGAGAGCTTGTTACTTACTTGTACAATGTATTTTTTTTCACAATACAGTACCATTTACAAGTTCTTTTTATAGCTGTTTAAATTATCCGCAAAAGATTAAGATTTGTTTAAAAGAATCGCACTTTAAATATTCGGTCAGCTTCCAACTTATATGCACTACACACTAGGGGTGCAAACCGGGATCCCGAACACCGGAATATTGGGTCAAAATCACCGAAATGCCGGACAGATGGCGCGGGATCCCTACTACACACACGTTAGCCTATAATTGCAGTCCACTTCTTGACGTAGGCCTCCCCCAGGGTTTGCCACAAGGCTCGCTCTCGCGTGTTCGCTACCCAGTCACTACCAGACTTGGAATAGTAGGGCGACCAGGACCTGGGGGCCGTTCTTTGGCTACTCTTCTTGGTGGTTTTTTCCTATAGTCACTACGCTGTGTAGGCGGGTTTGCAATTTATATACAGTGTGTTATTAATATTGCAAGCAACAATTTTTTCAATATATGTGAACAGCAGACCTCAAAAATAATGTGAAAATGATGTCTTTCTTCTTCTTCATTCTTTACTGTACTTTTCTTCCTTATTATATATCACATTATTATTTATATAGCAAAAGCGGAGTCTTTAACTCCGCTTTTGCTTCTTTCTCTTCTTTGTTTTTATACACTCCCTGTTTGGTTATCGACTAAGGACCCATAGCTACATAACTCCCGTTGAGTAACCCTCGTTGCGGTGAACTATTTAGAAGAGTGGCGTTCTTCCTAAATTAAGGTGCATCTTATTTTTCCACGGTCACGTTACCAACAAACAAGGTTTTAATCCGCAAGTGAATAATGATCCCAGTCTATAACTCTCCTATCTATCTGTATAGCAATAAAAATGTACTTCAAAACCTAATTATACTATTCTGAGTAATCCTGACTTCTAGAGCGTGTATGTTATTTCGTTTTAAATCAACTCGGTATCATTAAACTTTAATTAGCTAGACAGAGACAAGGCTACTTCTCTCAAACCACAAGCTACTCAGTAGGTTGGAGATTAATCATTCCTTCTGAAGTTATTCAGGTTTTTTCGGTAATTATGAACGTTTGATTAATGAAGTCTCTCTCGTTAGACCGCCAGCCATCAAAGGTATGACGGGTTTAAATTTACTGAAAAAATCATTTCGGTTGTTTTTGGGTTGTTTTTTAAAAATTAAGGTCTTAATTAAAATTAATGAAAGCTGGGATGTTTTTCAAAATTCCAACGTACAGTTATTATAGAAACCATATTCCCTGTACATTCGATTAATTAATTTATAATCGCCTATGAGAATTAAAAAAAAAAACAATTTATCTGAATTCTGAATACAATTCTCGTCTTTAGCCGGAAAGGGAGCCGTAAGAGGCGATGAATCCGCTGTGTGCTTGTTAATAGCTATAGACGACGCGTCATCAAAATCTTATGAAGAACTGAGAAAAATGTAGAGACTTCTGATAAAAAATCATCTTTTCCTACCCTTCCACGGATTACAGGTGTACTAAATCCTATACAAATGTATACGTAACACAAGTACACAAACAGTATACATTTCATCTCGAAGGACCAAAGCACGGGCAGTATTAACGAGAGCCGCGGAGTAATCTCAACAATTACCAAAGGATCGTTAACTCGACGGGAGTATTACGTAGCAATAAACATTTTCACGTATAAATAAAACGATGGACAAGTTTATGATTTAATTATGATACTACATATGGTGGCGTACCGGCCACCGTCCAGCAGTGGACTGCAATAGGCCGATGTGATGACTATATGGTTATGACTCTGGACTCATATTTTCAAACTAGGTATTAATAAATAAGAACTCACGCTGACAGTGTTGCTATTTTATATTTGATTCCCATACAGGACAAATCTTTATGTAATTTGCTAACATTTGATCCAATTTTGGACGTTTGTGCTTAACGTTCTATGTATTAACTTAAGAGTAAGTAGGTATAATAATAATAATAATAATAACAGCCTATAACTGTCCCGCTGCAGGGCAAAAGCCTCTTCTCGTATAGAGAAGGATTGAGCACTGATCACCACGCTAGCTCACTGCGGGTTGGCGATTTCAGATAATTAGATTCAGGTTTCCTTACGATGTTATCCGTCACCGTTAGTCAGTGGTGTCTTAGAATATCTAAGAAAGTATTTATGACATTGAAAAAGTCACATTGATACTTGCCTGGGTAGGTATACTAACACCTAAATTGGTGTACCATTTCTGATGCGATATAACATCTAATAATTTAAAAAAAACCTTACGAACAAACTTGTTAAATAACGCGGTTTATACTAAAAATTTATTCAAGAATTTTGTCTTAAACACTGGCAGCATTTGCAAGAGCCGAGGTAATCTCACCAATTACAGGCAGATCGTTAACTCGGCGCCGAATTACAGCGATAAAGGGACGAGTAAAAATAGTTGGCAAATTGGTCCTTCGGTATTTATGTTATAGTCACTAGAGAGTCTTAAAAGACCGGTGTATAACAACTTAACAAGAGAGATGTAATAGAGGTGTTGGGACCAAGGTATGTGAATAAACAAATTAATACTCAATACTTTATTGCATTCCATAATAGTACATAGGTGGACTTACAATATTACAGATCATTATGGACTCCGTCGGGCACAGCAAAAGCGGAGAGAGGAAGAGGGTAAACCTAGTTATTTACAACATAAGAATTATAAACTTATGTCTATGGAACTGATTTTAATAAGTATCTAATAATTAAGTTTGTATATGATATGATAAGATGCATACATACATAACATCACGCCTGTATTCCCCAAAGGGGTAGGCAGAGGTGCACAATATATAGTACCTACCTACACCCACATTTCGCACGTTATGTTTTCGGTCCCAATGTCATAGGGGTTAGTCTATCGCCATTAACCGGGCACAAATCCAGACTCCGTGCTGCTGACAATTACCTAATGGGAACCTCAGTAACACTTAGCCCGATCTGGTTTTCGAATCCAGGACCTCAAGTTCACCAATCGCACTTAGCGACCACTAGACCAACGAGACGCATAATAAATTAAAAATTAAATATGTATGTTAAAAAAAAGACTCACGGGAAAGTTTCATGAAATTAAACCGCAGCCTTAATTTTCACCTTTGGCCGGTGTTGTGTGAGTTACTTAAACATTGGTTTTCGAAAGTTAAAGAGTAAATAATCCCGTAGGTTTCCTTCGACCAATAAACCTGTTAACTTTCCTTCTAATTAACCCTACGAATGTGTGTTCACGTCAACAGGGCAATGGTTTTACTTTAAAGTCATGGTTAAATTATGATTCGAATCGAATTTATTTAAAAAAAACGTTATTTATCGAATTGCTCTTTGGCTATTCGGTCATAAGTACCAAATAGCGCGTCAATTGCACAAGTTATTTTAAACATTCTCTTAGAGGTCCATTTATATTAACGGCTATATATAATAAATTGTGATTACCTGATTTTACAAAGTTACAAAATTCAATTAGGGAATGATATCATGAATTAGCTTATTGTATTTACATATAACCAACATATAGACACTTTATTAGACTGAAAATCAGGAAT
Organism: Abrostola tripartita; assembly: GCA_905340225.1. Classification (NCBI taxonomy): domain Eukaryota; kingdom Metazoa; phylum Arthropoda; class Insecta; order Lepidoptera; family Noctuidae; genus Abrostola; species Abrostola tripartita. The sequence continues at coordinate 7,726,140 of HG996504.1, forward strand.
CTTCCTCAGACTAAATACTCCTTCGTATCGGGACTTCATTTACTGCAAGAGAAGTGCATTCTACCTAAATTATCTCACCTGAGCTTCCGTTAAGATCGATGCAATTAATCGGTCATTAGGGATATTGCTAGCCAACGCGTTTGCCAAGATTCACTACGTAATGCTGTTCTAACACTTTGGACACTATTACATAATGGTTTAGTGTTTCAATAGTTCATCTTCAACTTTTCTATGAAATCCTGTATATTTTTTTTCTATATTTATTATCACTAATGTACCTATTTCCTGAAGGGCTATTGCACATATGCAACACATTTCGCGATTCAATTATATACCATTAATCGTGCACGGTTATTGCCTTCGTTTTGTTTTAACATAAGTACATTTATCGATAAACTAGTCGAATTTGAACGCGTATCCTTTCCTTCTCCATTTGAGTCCCGACCGCTAACCTTATCTTTCCTAAGTAAGAAAATCTGAAGAAAAATATAACCACAAACGTGCTTTAAGCTTATCGACAAGCACAGAACGAGTAAATCCAAGGTACATGGTTCATATCGCTTCATTGTACTCCTGTCTTGAAAGGCCCAACATAATTTCAAGTTCGATAACTTACATAAAAATATACAGAAAACGGCCGATGCGATATCGGGCCTAAGTTTGTCCCAATGTGTTTCCATATAAAAGGTAAGAGTTAGGTAAAAATACGAAGCTTTTAGTGAAACTTAAGGTACTTACTTGTGAGTTAACGTAACTTAATATGAGAAACAAAACTTAGGTATTATCCGCTAATAGTATCTGCAATGCAGACGCCGCAGAAGAAAATCACTAAACAGAATTACTTTGACAAAGTTATAAAAACATTAGAAAAACGGCTTAAGTAAATTCACAAATGAGCATGACAGTGCTAAATTATAAAACAGTATTATCTTCTTAGTACGCTTTCAGACGTTTTCTCTTCACTTTGTACAATGATTTATCTATTGCACACTAGATTTTCTTTTTACATCATGACTATAATATGAACTAACAAACTAATAGTGTAAATAATGCCTTGGTAAAGTATCAGCCAGTAAGAGGTAGGTAGTGGAGTTCGTTACTCAAAGAGCGTCAAGTAAGCTCGCGTAGAATAGCATCAGAATGAACTACTTAACTATCAAAACTCAACACTTTTAAACTAACGAACTACGGGCGATATACAAATAATAATCGATGACACGATTGGTGCAGTGGCTAAGCGATTGGACTGCTGCGCTAAGTGATAATAATAGATGGTAAGGGGTCGTAAGGGCTGCGGGTTCGATTCGCGCTCAGGACAAAAATTTGTGCGATCCGCTGAAATTTGTCCCGAGTCTGGGTGTTTGTGTGTGTGATATAAAATGTTTGTTTCCAAAAGCGGGGCGTCGTATTACAAAAAAATACGCTTAAATAAATACCTAGAACGAAGAAAAAAACTAATATAAAATACTGGTAACTTCTCGGAGCACATGCCATTGTCTGCGGTCTTAGACGATAATTATCACAAAGTATATAAAACAAACCAAAATTATAAAACTTGTTATATTAATAATTATATACTTAAACAATCTATAAACCTTAATCTCCTTATTAACACTGAGAGTTTTGAAATACCATTAATTTCTACCAGAAAAGACATCATAACTGGCAAAATGTGGGTGTACTATATGTACACCTCTGCCTACCCCTTCGGGGAATACAGGCGTGATGTTATGATGATGTTAAGACATCATGAACGTGCTCCCTTATCATTTAACCATAACTAGAACAAAAGTACGCTGGTTAAGCCTTTAGTTTACTTTCATGTTCACTACTATTAATCACATTCACTATTCTTCGAATTTTCGGATAAAATACCAGTACGTACACACTCGAACCCTAAGGAGAAAGTATATTATATGTCATATCATAAAAATGTGTGTCAAATATATACATTGGCATTATTCTACGATAAAATATAGCGATATATTTTCTGTAAACCCGGATTTGTGGGTCTTATGTGTAAAGATTGCTCTTTTCTTTCAGCCATTTTCTGTTGGTATTGTAATTTGCGAATTGAGGAATATGAGGGAAATAGGGTGTATTGATTGGTAGGATTACTGTTTAGGCGAGGGGAACTGAAATAAGTAGTCAGGTTAACTTGGCCTGAGCTTTCAATATGGACTTGGCATGGGTTTTAGACTTTTAATTTATCTTGCTTGAGGATTAGCAGTTGACCTGGCCTAGACAGGACCTCATACTTGGTCTTAGCCTGAGACTTGTTTTTTACCGGAGACGCTGAAGATAGAGAGGATTGCCAGATAAAAAGGGAGACCTGTACCCAGCAGTGGGTGATACCTGGCTGAAATGATGATGATAATCGTGTTCGTTTGAGTCTTAGTCAATACCTCGTTTCATTTTTCCCCGTTTACGATCAGCTCGTTTAACTTAAAAATATTTTAGCATCGTCTTCACATACAATCTCTTAAACCTGACTTCAAGTAGATTCTATTCAGCCATTGACTGAAATTCACTCTTTTCTTTATTTAGCTACAATATTATCAGACTATATCAGCAAATAAACACAATATAAAGTAATTGCTAGTGTAAAACGTTTACTTAAACAAAAGATACGTAGCAAAACACACGTAGCATCAAAATGGTTCTTCAAAATCTATATGAACCCTAGTATTTAGATTACTTACGAAGTAAAAAATAGCTTGCTTCTTTATATTCTTAAGCCCGTTTAGTTTTTGTATACACGTGAATTTTATTAAATAAAACGCTAGACGTGCCAAAGTGTTCGGTGGCTTCAACTTGCTATTCGTAAAAGGTTGAGTTTTCTCAGTAGAAAAACGTAGGCAACTAGAATGGATAAATTTAAGTCTTTTTGCACTTACTTAAGTATAGTGCTTTGTAGAAACGTTCGTGTTCTTGTAGTTTATAGTAATGTTTTCTGATTTTAACGGAACTAATGGAGTGTTTTATTAGAATCTGAATGAGTTTCGTTCGATTTTCGAGTGAAAACATTTTATAGCTGCTAACGATCAATGTGCTTGTAAAGTTGTTGTTTACAATACGATAAAATATTTAATAGTGTGGCCGATAAATAGTGGCCGTGTGGTATCCGGCCTAGAATTGACCACCCCCTTTCCTCCCGTGGGTGTCGTAAGAGGCGACTAAGGGAAAACCCAGAAGATGGGCAGCAGCGTCTTCTGTAACTTGACCACCAACACTGCGATCCCCAAGCCGCTTGCCAAGCGTGGGGATTATGGCAACACCCCCCTTCTAAAAGGAGGAGGCCTTCGTTCAACAGTGGACGCCTTACGGCTGATGATGATGATGATGATGATGAAAATATTTAAACAGTGTAAGTGGCATATTGAAGTTTTATTATTAGCTCCTACAATTTATCAACATGAAAATAATAATTTGTTGTAATAATTATTTATTATTTATTAAAAACCAAAGCAAAAAAAATTCTTCGGCTTTTAATCATTAATTTGCACAGTTTGTCGTGGAGACTATTTTCAACCTACAAAACGTTTGAGTTTTATTAAGACAGAATGTAATTTGAAAACAAAATTAATTATTAGTTATTCACAATTTCAAGAAAAGAAACTAAGTAAAGACTAAGCAAAAAGATCCGACTCAATCATACTTAAGTCGCCTGGCACTGGCAGTTCCAAACATTGATGAAACAACAAAACTTGCAACTACGAAAATTAATTATAACTACTATGCCAATCTGAAATTTAATTCAAGACAAAGTCCGCAATCCTCTTCACCTAGCATCCAAGTGTTAATCTCTCTTAATATTTAGTGGAGATACATTTAGTTCAGCTGTTAATGTGTCAGTGACAAACTGAGGGGCTCGTAGCTACGTGGCTACCGCGCAGATCAGTCGATTTGCGAGGTTAGGCCGTGTTCGCCGCGGTCAGTCTTGTGGTGGGTGACCGTTTTCACATGTCGAGACACCTCCGTGCTTCGGAAGGTACGTTAAGCCGTTGGTCCTGCGCCTGATCCCACTCCGGTCGTGTCGGTCTACCGTCCCATCGAACTATGAGAGTGTGGGAATAGGGAGTGCACCTGTGTCTGCGCGCATACTTGTGTACTATAATATCTGCTGCATAGTTGCTAGTCTTAGATGAGATCGGCCGCCGTGACCGAAATTCGGTCAGGAGAACATTATTATTAAATGTGTCAGTAAACTAGTTTATTTCTGTTATTCGATTTATTCTGTTATATATTATATATAGACATAATTGGTTTATAACATTTTAAAATTCAAATCTAATTTTACTGAACACACTTTAATCTGCTAGCTTTGGTTTATGAACTATGGACATAACCCTGTTCTCCAGTGATTCAAATTAAGCAAGTCATTAATTGAATCCCTCGGTGAATACGCACAGGATTAAACAAGAAGTAATTATAGCAATTAATTAAGATCTGCTACTTAATGATAAGGTAATTAATCTTTGATAACATCCTAAAGCATATAAGGAACTATGATTGTACCTGTAAGTACATTGCTTCCTTACATCTGGATCTACGTAAGAATTTTATTCCGAAATAAATTAATTTTTACGTAATAGGCAATAGGTTATTTAATGGAGTACGTAAACAAAACCAGATAAAAAAGAAGGTTATCCGATTTATAAATAAACTAGCTGCGTCCTGCGGTGATGCCCGCTACATTTTTTCGAGTTAAAACGCCCCATACCAAATTTTATCAAGATCGGTACAGCCGTTCGGGCGTAAAGAAGTAACAAACATTCAAACACACTAATCAATATCAATTATCACACAAAGGCGAAAGGCCTTTATAATATTAGTGTGATAATTGATATGTGATACGAAAATTTGTAACGAGATTAATTTGAAGTACAATATATCACCGTTTCTATTCTGAAAGTTATACAATTTCTATAACACATAACTAAAAGACTTGCGTAATAAATTACGCAGAAAAAAAGGAAAATACATTGAAAACGTGACAGTCGACCGGAGGCGGTAGGCTTAAAGCCTTTGCGCTATACAACGCAGGTTGAAAGCAAAATGAGCGGGGCAGAACTGTTCTCTTACCATTTATACGCCTACAGCTTTATAATATTTCAGAATTATTATTTCTTTTCAAAATTATCTTGAGGCGGTATACTTCAGGAACTATACTATACATACACACTATACATATAGGTAGCCACTCCTATGTCCCGAGGGGTTTACATTAGCTACGATTCTGGCATTTCATTCTTTTGCTTCATTCATTCGCATCACATTTGTCTTCACCTAACTTAACCCCTCTGCAGAACATTTCCAAATTGATCAGAAGCAATATTGCTTCTTAACTTGTAGATATATCATACAGGCAGTGTTGGTCTCGGTAGATATCGATATAGAAAGAAAAAAAGAAGAAAGTATATTTTATTTGATCACATACTTACGAGAGAGCAAAACTAGACGAAAAATAAACGACGATTAACTATGATTATGTATAACAATAGAATAAGTATACAAATATAATAATAAGATAAAATAAGTCTAAAAACTAAATTGCTAACTAAAATAATAATATTACAGTTTGAGCAGCGTGTCTCACGGCTGGACCAAGCGGGCTGCCAGATCAGCATATTGTCAAGCACAGTTAACAGATATATAGTTGGTGGCATATTTACATAGCATCTACTACATTTAACTTAGTGGGGTGCAAGTAGAGTGCCTCCACGGTAGTACCTAAGTACTATATCCGGCGCACCCTGAGCGGTCAACCTCACTACCATCTTTGTTGATTGGCCATCTCTACACTATGGTATGAGCATGAATTGTTAGACATAGACTCAGACCAGAACAGAACAGAACTCATACCGATACGACGAAGAAGAAGATCTCAGGGGTTGACTAATCTCAGTAAAAATTGGCCGCCGCAACCGAAATACGGTTGGAACCTAAATTCACAACGCAACACCAACTCAGCTCCAAAATCGTATTCTACGCAGCAAGTCTTAAACGTATCAACGATTCGCCGGCCGGCAAACCTCAAAGGCTAAACCCGAAGCTGTGAGGTCTGTTTTGTTAGTCACCAGTCACAGTGAGCTCTCAATTTATGTGACACACTGAGTCCGGTTGAAATCACAAAGGTGGACTGTGGCAGGGTGCCAACCCTACTCGTCTCGCCGCTACTAAATATATGTGCTACCGGTATATTTGCAACTGTAGACCAAACTAAAACAGATGGATCTCAGTTTGTAAAAGTTCTGACCGCAGTTGATGTTCTGAATCATTTTAAATAATACTTCTTAAAAGATTTTGTATTAGACCGCAACATAGTTATTATTAACTTTAGCAGCCGAGGCACGAAATACTTTAGTCACCTTGTGTGTCTTTCAAACGAAGTGACGGGGTCGTTCGTAATCAAGATCGGAATTCGTTGGAAACTCGTGGCGCACAAGGTACTAACAAAAGCAACCCTTTGATGCTTTGAATTCTAAAACCGAGGTCCAAGGATTTTTCATTAAGTTAATCCAGACTCGAGAGCTGGTCAAAAATTGCATTTGCATTTGCAAATTAGGATCGATAACCATTACAAGTTACGTTGTGTTTTAAAACGTCTCATGTCGTGTCTTTTTTGCCCAGATTTTCACAATTTAATACCTAATATGGTTAACTGATAGAACGAAAAATATTGATACAAAACCTAGGCTTAATGGTCTCGCTAACGCGTTACGTGACCATAACTCGTTTTGTCTCTAAATAATTATGACACATTCACTTAAGTTTGCCTATGTAAACCATTCAGTTGTATATACATACATACATACATAAAGTCACGCCTATTTCTCAGAGAGGTAGGCAGAGACCACGGATTTCCATTTGCTACGATCCTGACATACTTCTTTCGCCTTATTATTTTATAACCCTCTAATTTTTTTTTAAATAAAATCTAATAAGGTCATCAATCTCTATGCTGTCACCTATTGCGATTTACAATGTTCTCATAACATCTAAAGTACAAAACACACTAAGAAAATTAAAAACTTGAAAACAAATCTTAGTCAGTGTCCACTGTCCATAATACTTTAGTGGGCCATCCATTACCAAGATATTTCCAAAGTAAGTCGGTGCATCATTCTTACTTTGCTACATTTACTTAACTGTACCATCTGAAAAGTCTGTAGTTCATAAGTTTTGTATAAGAACTCTTTTCTAAGCTGTAATCTTTAGTTTTACTTGTTTCTGCAGTGTACCGTCTTAGTTTTGCAGTAAGACGAAGTGGAAACATAAAGTCATATGTAAACTACGCTGGTAATATTTGAAATGTATGCTAGTTTAATTCAAAGAGCAGCTTTGCTTGTGTTTCTTTACAAAGTTACCTCTAAGATTCTGCTAGTTGGTAGCGTTATTTATGAAATATTACATGTATATTCCGGCTCTAAAAAAAAGATAAGCTGATAAAAAAAACATCTTGTGCAGGTGTGAACACGCACAGTGGTAAGCAGTCGTCAAAAGTAATCTATAAGGCTAAGGGCCTATTGCATCATCTACAAGTGAAGTGTTGAATAGTTACTTCTTGACTAACGCTAATCGGCAAGTAAAAGTTACGAGTATCTTCTATCGTATTTTAGTTACAGGCCAGTTTATCCCCTGATTAATGTTACTCAGATATTGAAATTCGTATCAGTAGTTACGGGTGACTTTAAGAAGCGGTTTGTGTAATTGACACTTTACTAGTTGTTGGTGAAGCAGGCCCTTAGTCATAGTGTATTTATTTCACACAGGTTACAAGAGAGCATTATAGAACGATAACTTACCAGTATGTGATTTACCGTGTGGTATCCAGCCTAGAATTGACCACCCCCTTTCCTCCCGTGGGTGCTGTAAGAGGCGATTAAGGAAACATCTTGAAGATGGGCAGTAGCGTCTTCTGTGACTTGACCACCAACACTGCGATCCCCAAGCCGCTTGCCAAGCATGAGGAATAAGGCAACCCTTCTAAAAGTGGGAGGCCTTTGTTAAACAGTGGATATCCTTCGGCTGTTGATGATGATGTTGATGCGATTCACATTCAACAGCAACAAATCACAATAAAGTAAAAAAAGCAAGCCCCAAATCAAATTCATTGGCAATAGCTAGTCATACATTATTCCTATATTTAATGATCTTAACACCCCAGCAAGTCCACAAGCTTCCCAACTATTTCGTGGTTACGTTCCATATTCCAGCACAATGGGGTATGAATGAATGGCATTGTGAAAGGCTTAATTCAACCGCTTCACAATAGCCGCTCCTTGCTAATGGGGACGCTCTCGTTAGATTCATCGGCAAGGTGCTATGGTTTGAAATGAACTTAATCTGTTACGGCTCCGTTACAAATTAATGGCGGGTTAGTTTCGTTGTTTGTTTTTAGATGTAGTTTGTAATTAGTGCGAGTTTATTGATGTTTTTTTTTAACTTTTCCGAATATGTATAGTTTGAGCCTTCTTTTCGCAGATAGGTATTATCGTCGCCTAATTATGTAACAAAATTGTAAGTGTTGACTACAATTAACGCAACTGCGGCGCTACGTTGAGGTCACTTATCAATGAATATAATAAAACTTAAATATGTTGTACTTCAAACTATTAGTGGTGTTTTTGAAAACTTGAAGTTCATTTATTTTATTTCCTTTCGCCATCCGTAAAATTTTCTTAATCCTAACGTAAGGCAATCCTGTCTCATTTTTTATAATGATCCTAAACGCGACTAACTTTGCATTGGCGTACGTTCTAAAGATAAATATAAAAGCATTTCCTTTTCTTTTAAAATTCAAATTTCTAAGTTAACGACTCTATTCCTTCATCTCATACACATAGAAAAGCACCATATATTCATAGCGAATCTCCCTAAATTCCATGGTGATATTTACGGCGCCCCATACAACGGAGAATGAATGGTATGACGTATCATCATTTACCTGGGCCGCTCACCATTAAAGTAAGGGCCTGCGCAGACTGACGGACAGGCGCAGCGTCAGAGAATATTAAATTCATCAATTAAATTTAATACTTATCTGACCGGAATAAGGTATGTGTGTATTCCGATGCTCGCTCGGTGAAAAATGCGTTGCGATGCTCCGTGGTTGATTACAGTGTATTGAAATACATATCTTATTTTGCACAGCACTGATAGCCGAGTGGTATGACCGTTGGACTGCCAAGTCAAAGGTCGCAAGTTCAAATCCCGGCACGCACCAATGTCTTTTCAAATTCATGTGCGTACTAAAAATTAGTTATCAGTTGCTAAAAACGGTGAAGGAAAACATCGTGAGGAAACCGGCATACCTGAGAGATTTTTCAACGGTGTGTAAAGCCATGTCAGAGGCCTACAGGCGGTTTAAACTCTGACACCAGGTTGTTCATCAACCATACGATAAGAAGAATATCCTCTGACTTGACTTCTGCGCAGGCCATTAATTGCCAATGAAACAGCGATTTTACACGAACAAACAACGTTCCTGACTCTCAAAGGAAAAAAATACTAGGTACGTACTACTTTCTAACAAAAACAAAAGTAATAAACTGTTGAGGTTTTTTCGAAGATTCGCAATAGTACCTTGGGGGTTCACTTACTTTTAGGCTTTGTTTCTTGAAGGTCTTGTCTTGAGGACATAAAGTTAACAGGCTATTAGCCAAGTTAGTTAAGTAAAAGATTTTTAACTATACAAAATTGCAGTTAAAGGGTACCCTATAATAGGTACCTTTATAGTAAGTATTTGGCTTAGAACGCTGTTGAGCTAGACACTGCTACTAAGCTATATACGGTTTCATATTTTTGGATCGTAGTAAAAAGAAATGTTACTGATGCCTTAGGTACCAGGCAAAGTTCTAGAAGAATAGAAATTGATATAATAATAAAAAATATGTCATAAATGCGAAGCAAAAAGTGAAATTCGATGGATGCGAGCAGCGACACGGTGGCTCAGTTGGTTAGAGCAGCGCCACGGATCGGCGAAGGTCGCGGGTTCGAATCCCGCTCGTGTCCATCATTTTTCAAATTTCCTTTATCAATTTAGATTCAAGCTTAGCATGGGCAACATGCTAAAATGGCACCAAAAGTCATATAAATTTGGGTTGGTATTATCGTTTCAGTGATTTATAGCTGTAAAGGTATAACACTGAGTTGGTAATCATAGATTCCAACAGATAATACCTGACGTCACCCTTAAGACGTAAATACTAAAAGGGAACTTGAAATTCGATGGATACGAGCAGCGACACGGTGGCTCAGTTGGTTAGAGCAGCGCCACGGATCGGCGAAGGTCGCGGGTTCGAATCCCGCTCGTGTCCATCATTTTTCAAATTTCCTTTATCAATTTAAATATGTCATAGTTTACATAGACAAAACATTATAGCCCGTAAAGCAATTTGCACTAGTCTAGGGCTTTTCGTCACTGGCTAGCTTGGAAAGGCTTAATCTTATTGAACCCTAGCTAAAACCGGCTTGTCTCTACTAGGAAATAGGGCTTACACGTGCCATGTATTTACTATGTAGCAAATATAGTTGTACAGCGGCTAACCTTTGACTACCTCTAAGTAAAACAGGCCGAATGATACCCATACATGTTCAAGGCGAACAGGGATAGTGTGTGTGACAATCGTGTAAGATAATCGCACCCGTGTAACTTCTGATGTTTGATAAACTGACTTTAAACCCCCGTAAAGAATAATAGACTGAATTATTTGTAAAAATAGAGATTTTTTAATAGTTCGTAGTCGTTTGTTTCTGAAAGTCAATATTTTAAACTTTTGAAGGCTTTATAGGTAGGTGTAGCAAAATCAGAAGTTACATAAGTTCATTCAAACGGTGCGATGTGTAAGTTACGATCGAACCCATACGTGTAGAGCCAGCCTCAACCTATGGCTCTACGTACTTAGATGAGGAAAAACATTTTCAGTAAATCCTTTGCTAAGGGAAAATGTGGTAAATATCTTCTATTTATATGATCGAATTTTACTTCACTCGAGCTATAAAAAGAATAAATTGATATAATAGAAAATATAGCAATACGATAATAATGTAAACTAAATAATAATTATGTTGTAGTCCATGTTTTTTAATGTATACAATTATTTTATGAGCTTGAATGAAAACAGATATTCAAGCTAATAAATACATGTATAGTACATTATTCATGAAACAGCTAAAAATTTAATTCATGCTTGTTTTCTCGGGATTTCCAGTAGAAACCTGTCCACAGAGAGCAATCAGTTTTAAATCCACCCTAGACAGTTATACTTGCTGTAATCTTGCCGACAGACTTTCGCACCGCAGCATGAGATATTGTTTTTTATAAATATAGCTCGTGACATCACAAATATACTTTTTTTTTAACGCGACAAGCCCACAACTCATGCCCATCATTGCAACTCCTGTAAGCCAGAATCTACAATGATAACTATTAAGAACCATCGAGGCAATGAAGCCCGACGCATCCCAGAGAAATGACTCGACTGTCTTGGAACCCGCAACGAAATTAATCATAAAATATAGAAGGAGTAGGAATATAAATTTAGTTCCCACTTCCCTCCGTAGCAAGCGGGAGACACAAAGACTAACATGCAAGAAGCATAATAAGGGATCCACAACTGAGATAAGCCCAGTCACCAAGCACCACGGGTATAAAAGTTAAAACTAATGGGTCCTAGCTGTTATTGATTCCAATAGTAGGTATGGCAAAAACGTCTGAAAGCACGGAAGTTTAAAAGTCACAAAGATACTACTAACTTAACTTAACCTTAAATCATCTTATGTAATGTTTAAACATCATAACTGTATTCCCCAAATATGAACGCACAGGTTTTTAGTACACCCATGTTTTGCCAGTTATGTTATAGGTGTAGGAGGCGAACCTGTTGCCAACAACCGGGCACAAATCAAGACTCCGTTCTGCTACTGAGAATTACCTAATGGAAAAATCCAGTAACACTGTCTGACTCGGGATCCGAACCTTCTTATCTCACTTATTATTCGCACCTAGCGTCTACTATACCAATAAGGCAGTCAATGTAATGTTTATCGGTCCATAACAACAAACATTTTCGGGTTGATTTACAAAAATCCAATACAGCCTCCCTGAATCTGTCCCAGTCTATATTATCCTTACAAACTAACCCGCTCCAGCGACCTTGGGCCAGCTTGTTAACTTTTTATGTCTTTTAACGGACATACGACCCTTATACCGACAATATCCAACGCCATATTTCTTTGTTTGTATCAGAAAATTGCTACGACAATGATCGAAGGATTGCTCACGTAATTTGTAAAGGGTAGGGGACGGTTATTGGAATTTATTTACCTTTAGTTGGTATAATGTACTTCAATGATACCTATATTGTAGTTTTTACTTAGTATATTTATTTTTTATGAATAAATAATCATGTCGCTTACACTAGCAATTTCTTCTGTGTCGTGGGTACGTTTCACAAACATTTTTATTTATTTATTTTATTTATTTATTTACATAGGGATAACAAACAGTAGTATAATCTTGTAACATAGCTAGCGGCTTATCAGTAAAATTAACAATAGACTACTCACAACGTTATCCACAGATTACAATACAGAAGAACTAGCTGTTAAAGAAATATCTTAAAAGTGCTTAACTATAAAACTAACTATTAAATTTAATTATCGGGGTTCAGGCTTTTTAATGTCGTAGTTTTTAAACATGGTTTTGCTGAGAAACATAATGTCGGATGAACAAAACTGTTTATTATAAATTTCCACCAATCTATGTAGCGGTGATCGGACACCTGCATTTGTTCGGCAAGATGAGGTGGCAAATAGGCGTCTGGAACGCACTTGTCTTCCATGCACTGTTCGAGGGACCAGGTAGCACAAACTGTTCACTAGGTCAGTACAATCGAATTTGTCGCGGCAAATACCGAATAGAGTCATCATTTCAAGAAGGATGCGTCTGGACTGTAGCGACAATAGATCGTACTTTTTAGATAAAACCTTGGAGGATGACTTTTTATGAAAGCATCTATAGTGAACAGCACGCAGATATTTGCGTTGGACGATCTCTATCATTTCAGAGTATTGTTTGTAGTAAGGATTTCAGATAGGAACTGCGTATTCCAATTGCGGCCGAATTATAGATTTGTATAAATGTAAGTAGGTAGTAGGTACAAACACCAAGACCCGTGACACAAATCTGCGTATCACACAGATTTTTGTACCATGCGGAAATCGAACCCGCAACTTCTAGCGCAGCACTCCAATCGCTTAGCCACTGCGCCAATTAAGTCGTCATTATAAGTACTATTTAAATAATAGTACTCGTCGCACCAACATTTTAAAAAGTAATTTTACCGTGCATAATTAATTCTCTATCATACACAAAATATACTTAGGTATCTATTCGTTCGTTTCGAAGACCGCACATACATTAGATAATAAATAAACGAATAAGTATGAAAAATATCGGAAATAGTGCGCGACTTTCATATTACTATAAATTCTGTTCAGAAAACGTTCAGAATATAAGTAGCAAACTTCTATCCTGGGATTTAAATATACAACTTATTTTTCTGTTGTGACACTCGAGATTTTATCTGTAAACAGATATAACGTACAGTAGCAGTAAAAATAAATTAAAGTTATAAAGTATGAAATCATGAGGGAAATCTGATAAAAGTATGTATGTAAAAATGATTTAAATTTAGTCTGGCAATGAATATTAAACGCAAATAAGTTCTATGTACTGGATTTATACACATTTTATTCATGTAAGGCCATAAATCAATTCCAGGTAAGTATCAGTCTCTTCTTCATTACTCAAACTAATTAAAATGAAACTATAAAAAGTACCTTTTGCCTTTTAATTTATAATTAGGCAGTCAGGTACGCGATTTCCCAACCTTTTCCAAAAATACGTTTGTGATTCTCACTATATGTGAATTAGGGACCCATCTCCCATGACAAGGCGCAAACATGAACTACATCGGTACATTTTGAATGCAAAAATAGTACGACGGATTGTCACACGAAATTCACACTTTGTTAGTTTTATGAAACAATAACATCGAATGAAAGTGCATTGTATTTGTTACTGATTCAATTTCATAAGGGTATTTCCATTTTGTTATATCACTACGGAAATGGGAATCAGTCATGTGTTCTCGAATGAATTTTTCATGAATTTCGAATGTAAGTTCAATTTACTTGTTTAATTTATCAATATTTAACGATAACACAACATTGCCTGGGTGTATAAGTGTATTATTACTCCTAGATTTTTGTGACCCACATTTTGTTAAGTTATAGCCGTTATTTATTTATTTGGGATAAACAAACAGTTACACATTGTATCTAATTAATAATATAGGTAACTAAAGATATTATATAAATGTGAAACTCACACCGTTATCCACAGCATAGTTATAGGCCACAATGTAGGGGTTCTTGCTCTTAACCGAGCACAAATCTAAACTTCGTACATAATATATTCCGAAGAAAGGTCAGGTTTGGAGTATCTTTAGTTGACTAGTATGTGTGATAAATTTGTAAGTGAAAAGCGATATGTCAGGCTCATAATGATAGAAAATATCTTCTTATCGTAGCAGCAAGATTGTGAAATTAATTAATGGACCTTCTGAGTGGATATAGGCTACTTCAATAAAAGAAAAGACACGATAAAATATTCCACGCTGATGAAATCGCGGTCAGACTCTCTCAGCATATTGCGGTCCACTGCTGGACAAAGGCCTCTCACAAGTTGCGCCACAATTGCGTTGTAAAGTTGCAGTCAGACGCTCGTTCATAATATATTTACGTATCTATAATACCCAAAGGAGTAGGCGAGGGACTTTTTCCTTATAAGGTGTCCATACTTCATGTAATGTATGTATGAGAATGAGAAAATAAATAAATTTATTATTATTATTATGTTGGTTTTAGATTTATCTATCACCTCTTTAAAGGGTCTAATAAACTTATACTCATATATTGCAGCTCATTATAAGACTCATGATCAATGATCAATACTTGTTACTGCTTTGTTCCAGCAGAAACCTTTGCCCTGAAGTTAGACAACAGGCTTAAATCATAATACTCGAATGGCTGAAATACAACGCAGTGCTTTGGTAATGGACTTACAACTGAATTAATGACCAGAATTTAATTAATGTTCAAGCAGTATTGTGCTCGTGAATCCTGATATATTACTGCTGAATCCTATATGTCGCTTTGATAAATCAAATGTATTTAAAATAATAGTTTAATTGTTTTTGCACAACTGGTACCTAAGAATCGACGATTTTATGTCGTAACATTCAAAAGAATGTATTTTATGGGTCAAGTTTATTTATTTGTATTTGCGTAGAGAATTTTAATAATTTTTGACAACGTGATTGGCGCAGTGGCTAAGCGATTGGACTGCTGCGCTATGGGTTGCGAGTTCGATGCCCGCACTGGACAAAATATTGTGTGATCCGCTGACGTTTGTCCCGAGCCTGGGTGTTTGTGTATGTGATATTGCATGTTTGTGAAACGCACCCACGATGCTGGAGAAATTCCTAGTGTGGGGCGAAGTTTTTTAATGAATAATCTAAAATTTGTCAAAATCTATTGTGTATAAAACTCTAGAATCCAACATTTTATTCACAATTGAGTCATCAAATCCCGAACTAAAAGTGCAAAGTATTGTTATAAACTAAACAGCGATCACGTCCGACGAAGTTATGGCATTCCGGTGGCGTCGCACAAAGTCCGACAAGCGGAAATATTTTCAGTTTCAATTCTGCAAAACATTGTTTATAATTCTATTGTTTTGTTTTACCGCTGTTCTTGATTGTTTAAACAAAGTTTTGCACACTGTTTCGTTGATTAACGCGGTTTTATTTTTAATATATTAGAAATGTTTTTGACTAAAGTTTCTTTAAATGTCTGGAAATTTTAAACAGATCTTTTCCAGGATCTTGTCATTGCGTTACCCAGTTTATTAACTCTATGTATGTTAAATTCATCAGAATCTGTGAAGCCGTTTTTGTTCAATTGGGTAACAAAACTCACAAACACAAACTTAAATTTATATTATGAGTAAAATAGGACTGTAGGTAGATATTTAACAACATTTTGCTAAAGAAATATTTACAAAAATTGTGGGATAAATTGCACATACACAGATTGACAGTGTGTAAGGTAACTTAGTAGGATTTTCTACTAAGTCAAAATATACCTAAATGAAGAACAGTTTTAGCCCCATCGGAAAATAAGTCTAAATTTGTAGTCACTGTTTTGCTTGTACTGCAGTCAAAACCCTGACAGACCCACCAATCCAGCTATTCTGTATCTAAAAATTCCGAACTATCACGATTTTTACTATTTTGTTTACGAGTGTAATAAACAAACAAAAACTGCCATAGGCCGACAGAAAGCCGTCAATACGGCACGTGATGAAATGAAAAGCATTTTTCATGAAAACACAAAGCCTTTTGCTGCGTATAGTAACAACAAATCCAAATTTTACGAATATGCTATGGACCAGAGATAGTCAAATACTGAAAAGGGCAATAGTTAAAACGTTGATTGAAAAACCTACAAATTATTTTGTAATTGAAACCTATCATACTTGTGAAAGCACAGTTACCATAGTGGCTTACCGTATGGTTGATGAACAATCTGGTGTCAGAGTATAAACCGCCTGTACGCCTCTGACATGGCTTTACACACCGTTGAAAAATCTCTCAGGTGTGCCTCACCGTTTAGCAACTGATGACTAATTTATAGTACGCATATAAATTCGAAAAGTCATTGGTGCGAGCTGGGGTTTGAACTTGCGACCTTTGACTTAGCAGTCCAACGGTCATCCCACTCGGCTTTCAGAGCTTATAGTTATCAGGTTTAGTGATTATATGTCTGTAAAACGGTTGAAGACAAATATTTGTCTTTACATTAGTAACTTTGTAGTGTAGATGGAAAATAAGAATAACTGGTAAACCTATAGAATTAGAATAACCGTAAATGTATTAACCATGTATGCGTATATGTAGGTCTACAATCATTTTAGCTAGCGTTTCATTAGCAGCTACAATTTAGTTTAGGTTCCAAAAAAACTCTGCAACAAACAAATTCCAAAAGTTGTGATATAGTTGTTTAAAACTTGACGGTCCTGAACCGATCTGTAATCTTCTTATCGTATGGTTGATGCACAACCTGGTGTCAGAGTTTAAACCGCCTGTAGGGCTCTGACATGGCTTTACACACCGTTGAAAAATCTCTCAGGTGTGCCGGTTTCCTTACCATGTTTTCCTTCACCGTTTTTAGCAACTGATCACTAATTTATAGTACGCACATAAATTCGAAAAGTCATTGGTGCGAGCTGGGGTTTGAACTTGCGACCTTTGACTTAGCAGTCCAACGGTCACACCACTCGGCGCGGCGATCAGTAATTAAATGCAATAGAGCAAAAAAAACGACGAAGGAAAAACCTTATAAATCAACCATATAGGTAAAACTTCATCTTTATCAATCACATACGTACGTCTTCCGAATAAACATAAACATCGACAGACATAATTACTTATCTACACAAACAGTTCGGTTGCGGATTCGTTTAATACGTTGCACAAACGTTTCGCAGATTCCTATTGAAGCAGATTTTTAGTAATAAATCCAGATATTGGATACAGTGAAATTTAGCGTTTGTTCTGAAGCGCTTTGCTGCACAAAGGATTTTGATCCGTACGAATTAACAGTTTCAACCGCCTTTTTGTGTATAAGCTAGTTTTTGATCTAAGTTTTTGAGCTAACATGGTAGCTGAAACTTTTTTGTTCACAACAGCAGATTAATTCCAACCGGGATAGAGGGAGATTTTTTTTAAATATCTTTTGTGCTAAGCTTATAGGTAGGCGTTCGTGAGTATTTGGTATATTAAATAAGACTTAACTGCATACAATAGGGTCTTATCTAATAGGATCTAATACAATAAGTCTTTTGCCACACTCACATCACCCCACAGACGATGTCACACCTACTGTCATGTTCCATATGTCTTTACACCTGTACAATGTAAGACCTTATGAACGCTACTGACAATGCAATTCATGTAGCAAATATCCGGGCCGACATAATTTAGGTAATTGCCATCGACTCGTTATGAAGAAGAACAGTAAGCTTGCAGGAGTATGCAACTTCAATCAGTCTCAAGAAAAACAAAAACTCGTAAACCCATTACTAAAGCAAAAAGGAAAAAAACTACTTTAAATTAATATGTATGCTATTGGTTACTATACCTATAATAATTACTCATTATTATTTAAATTAGAGGTATTATTTACTAACTTTTGATTCAACAAGAAACTAACCGTTACTTTAATTACACTATCTAATAATGAAACACCACTAACTTAAATAGGTACTGGCTTCTGTATTTACTGACCTAACAAAGCTAACCCTTTAAAGCTCCATCGTTCACACATCGTGTGTTAACCAACTATTAATTACACCTGAACCGAGCATGATACCTTCCTCACCTCACACGCGAACAGAGACAAAACAATTTACTAACACTGTGTCACGCCGTGTCTCGAAACCATTCAAAATTTGCTACACACAGTCGTAGTTGGAAAACGCTACGAAGCATAACCCGGTTCATTTGAAATGCACACCTAAAACAGGGTTCGCTTTGGTACGTTGTGGCATTTTCTCTTAACAGTATTAATTATGAAGGTGGACTAAAATATAAATTTCGCTTTTAGACTAAATTTTGATGTTCGTATTTTCTCTTTTGAATGGCGTATGGTTTATTCGGTTAGCTTCTGAAGTAACACAAAGGAGTCAAATTGAATAAGGTTTTAGTGTTTTGTATTACATAAAAGATAAGCTCGTAAAGATAAAACAGACAGATCCTGTTTCGTTTATCTTTTCGAATTTAGGAAGCTATTTAGGACAGTTTGAAATGTTATCTTTATCTTTTATCACGCGTGTTTTCCTGGAAATGGTTAGTAGAAAATATCAAAGCTCTTTTCAATATTCTCATTGACAAAAGTGAGCTTGCGATACCTCATAATTTGTAACCGTGGGTTGTCTTGTTACTGAGAATTTATTATCGGAAAAGCTTAACGTATCTGTCCTTAATTCTAATATCTAATATAAGCCACTTAACTAGTAATTCTGATATTTGAGTCATATTTTTACACCTATGTATGACATTTGCCCTTTTACTATATGACACTACACAGTTTGTTCATTTGTGTTATCAAACTAAACCACTAAACAAATTTCAGTAAAAAAAAAGGCAGGATAGATCGAATATGTTGTTCCTAAATATGAACTGTTAACTAATTAACTAGTAATAAAGAAATAAAACCTTGAAGAAGGATAACATTTTCCACGCGGATGACGTTGAGGGCTACTACGATAATATACAGGTTTAGAATGAAAATGTACAATGCCATAATCCCCACGCTTGGCAAACAACTTGGGGATCGCAGTATTGGTGGTGAAGTTACAGAAGACGCTGCTGTCCATCTTCTGGATTTTGCCTTAGTCGCCTCCAACGTCACATACAGGACGAAATGGGGAGGTGCTATTCCCCCGGGTTGAACTAAATAATACTCTTTAGTAAATAACAAGAACGTATGATTATTATAAAAAGATTGTTAATCAGCCTAAATATAAAGGCTAGATTAAAATGTAGTAAGCCTTACTCCTAAAGCTAGGTCCACACAGGCGGATGTAGCCCGAACGTGCCTCTCTCACTGATAGCCACTGGAGATAATTTTTGGCTCTTAAACTGATACGTGTTACGACGTACCATTGCCTACATTTTATACCACGCCTGTGTTCGCTTAAAGGGTAGTCAGAGACAAGTTTTTGCAAGGCTTATATTCACCTATATTTCGCCTGCGTATAATGAGTATATAACTACTAGCTTTTACCCGTTTCTACCGCCGTATTGAAACCCCTTAGAGGGTTAAAAAAATAAATAATAATAATAGCCTATGTCCTTTCTCGGGTCTTAAACTTTCTACATGCCAAATTTCATCAAAATCCGTCCAGCGGTTTAGTCGTGAAGGTGTAACAGACAGACAGATAGACAGTTACTTTCACATTTATAATATAAGTATGGAAGAATGGATATGGATATAGTGTAAATAAGGGGCGAGATGCCTATTACTCTACCTTGCTACCTACTGTCAGTTCTTTCGTAAGATTATCATTGAAATTCTGTTCTGATGTAACAATTGGTTCGGTCGGGGTTAGTTGTTATATGTATTATCCTACAACCATTCAATCAATATAAAATTGATAAGACCATTGACAGTAATTTTAAATAATATTATCAAAGTATATAGTACTTTTTAAATATGTTTACCTACTTGAAACACTTGTAATTTTTGTAACAAAAACCAAAACCAAAATGGTCTTGCCGTTGGACTACTTGTCCAATAGAAAGTTTTACCAAAAGCACTTTACAAATAAAGAAATACAGCGATCATATAAAATAATATTATTCCAGTTTTGAAAAGGAACAGTAAAATATTCAAACTAAGAACACTTTACAACCGCCACAAAGGAAACGTACAATTTTAAATGTGACGTCATAACGAACCGCAAACCTTTTCTTTGAGTCCAACCAATAACGAAAGACTTGCATCTTTTACTTTTTAAAAGATAAAAAGCATAGAGATAATTTATTTCGCCATTCTTGCATTTGTATTTTTATAAAGAAGTTCGTGTATACCGAGCGATTTCTTTGTTCATGTCAGAGTCCTACAGGCGGTTTAAACTCTGACACACCAGGTTGTTCATCAACCACACGATAAGAAGAAAGATTGCAATTTACTAATTTGATTGATACATACATACACGTCGTTTTCAGAAGTCGATTCTCAGTCAAGTCAGTCTCTCAGTATCCACAAAATCTTAAAGATATATCCGAAAAGTCCCAATACTTCAAACCCATTTATAAAGCTTAAATTAACATCCGTTTCCTAATCAAGATCTTAATCAAGGAAAATTAGAGGTTCGTATATAGTACAGCAAAGTGGTTCAAACCCTGCCCGGATTAATTGTGTTAGACTAATATCCGGGCTAACTGGCCGGCCGGTTAACAGGGGTCGCGTCAGTACCGTTACGTACCTACTATACAATATCTATATTATATCTTGGGCACACGTGTAGTAAGGTAGGTTAAGTTATAGGAAAATATGATTTATTATGTTTGGATATTATGGTAAATTCTCTTCGACTTCACTTCGAGTTGGTACGGGATATTTGTTAAGGCTTTTGCAAAGTGTGAAGAGGCACAATTTTGGCGGGCTAAGTTTAAGCGGCTAATGCAATATTTAGGTATATTTCACCTGCACATGAGCACTATTTTTCCTTATACTTCAATTATTGTAAGTTGATAATTTTGCGGGCGTTAGTTTGAAGTTTTTTTTTTTAAATATACGCTACAGAAGTAACCATAATTATTTGCGTGTTCATTCTTAGCCTAAAAGCATTCCCCAAGACCAGTCCGCAAAACTTTAATATTATAATTTAAATAATATAAGAAACACCAATACAAATGCATACACCATTTCACGCTACTATCATACTCGCTTGTTTCAAAACTGCAAGCCGCATAATAACCTCTAACACACGCCACAGGTTTACAGCGCTATATAAACTAGTTAGAGAAATTCACAGAATACTGAGTGAATGGAGTAATGATTTTGGCATTCTAGCAAAAGATTAAAGTGATGTCAGAACTAAATATTTAAACGACACCATCAACTTAAAAGATGTTGAGCGGAGCTGAGGTTAACCAATATTAATCGTATGTGGATCTTTTCATCTATTCCCACAGAAAAAGCAGGTAGAGGTGAGGTATTGCATACCTACATGCCACTAGTCCTCTTTAGTTTTGTGTTATAGGAGGCAAGTCAATTGCCATAATTATAACCGGCACAAATATTTATCTTTTTCAATAACAATAAGTAACTAACCTTTTAAATCATAATTAAAATATTTGTAATTACATACGCTTAAAATACGTGGCATATGCAATAATGTCAAAATACAATAAAACATGCGCTCATTTACTACGCACCGTACAATAAAGCTTCCCTTAGCGCACTTTCAATGCATCGAGTTCCATGTAGAAATATGATTATTCCATTTGCTGAGTACTCCGTGGCCAGATGTGAACTGGCTTGCAATAACTAAGTTATTGCTGACACAAAACGAATTAATCACCGTATACCTGCGATGGAAGCAACGAATGGGGTTTTATATTTAATAATACGAGGATATTGGCGTGTAATAGCTCGAGTTTATACAATTAAATGGCGAACCGGCACGTAATCTGCTAATACGATTTGTGTTTCTGCACAAACTTGTTAAAAACAATGTAACTAATAAATTGAATGTCAAGTATATTGAGTTTATACTAATCACTGTCTAGATTTGAAACTAAGCTTAAATAAAATTATAAATTTGAGTTTTAGGAGTAACCAGTAAAGTCACAGACAAACAAATAAAATCATCACTTTAAGTATTTAATATTGACTGTATTACCACCTAAGACATCAAAAAAACTTTTAATTACGTCGTTTTCGAATACCTTTTCTTACCGTACCTACAAGTAATATCATCGGAACTTCAAACTACGTCTGAAACGGCCATTAAAGCTATCGTAACCATAGTAATAATTCTCCGTGAAAATATGACCCAAAAGTGCGAAAATACATTTTTTAACTTTAATCAAAGCGATGCTATAAATTGTGGGTAGGTTTCATGATTAATAACTAGACTAATATCTCAAAAATGTTTCTCTTTATGCCTAAGACAAAGAAAATGGTTCTTCTAATTCGTTTATTTATAATCTTGCAGTAATTTTGTGGTACATTTTTAATTTATATTGTAACTTCCCATCAACTTGAAATTAGAGGGTTAATTCTAGTAGCCTTTATCCACCATCATAATACCATCACCATTATAATAGAAACTTAGCCACCAAAAAAAATGTCTACCCCTAAGTTCCATAGATTGCCTGGAAAACGTAGATATCAATGCTAAATCTCCTTGAACGTGAGCACTATGATGCCATGATGCCTTGATGCCGCTATAAAGAACTTGTTTTTTTTAAGAAAATAATTTTTCATGGTCTACGTACTAACGTAGAAAGCCGATTAACAAACAAAAACATCCTAATCATCTTAATTGAATACCGATATCCTACAAATTAATGGAATATTTGAAAATTTCCACTAATCTGCACCAACGCAATACGTAGGTGGTCTAGGTAGTATTCCGATATTGAAAAATTCTCACGTGACACTAGGTGAGATGCTTCGAGGGTCTTAATGAAATTCCTCTGGTACCCCCGCATCGGCGAAGGATACGGTAATTAAATTAAGGGTTCTGATGCATAGAGAAGTTTGATGCTGGTAAGTTTTGTAAAGTAGTTTTGGATTGACGACCTGATTGGCGCAGAGGCTAAGCGATTGGACTGCTGCGCTAGAGGTTGCGGGTTCGATTCCCACTCGGGACAAAAATGTTTGTTATTAGTAGATTATTGTCCTAAATTTGGTTGTGTATGTGATATCATAAAAAACGTGGGTGCGTTTGTTAAACGCACCCACGAAACAAGATAAATCGCTAGTATGGGGCCACGTTTTAGTATTAAATAATTTTAAATACATATGTTAGAATTTTGATAGTTCAGCAAAACCTGGCAGTTCAATCTGGAAAAGGGTAAACATAAAATTTTGATCCGAGAAAATTCAGAATTAGAAATATTTGAAAAAGACACGTATTTTATTAAGCTCATTTAAACCTACATCTAAGGCAGTAATCCCGAAAGATATTAAAGTACTATGTAGGTTACGAGAGTATTCCCATGTATCGGATTCACACTTGGTTTACTTTTAACCACTCCTTCTCCGGAGACGAAACAAAATTGTACCTATTCATAATTCGTCTTCCCACAAAATTAAGAAAATCTGATAAATCCTCTAAAATGTCCATAGCGTCATAAACTCTTATAAATGCAAACTTAAACACTTTAGCATAATGAAACGGGTCTTCCCAACCAACAATCTGCGTCGCGTCGCTTTAAGATATTTTCCTTTTTTTCAAAGCAGCGGCGTCTTTAGAAGGTCTTAAGAGTGGAACGTCTTTAATTATCACCTGGCTGTGAATAATTTACTGACTCAAACAGTTTTCAGTTTCATTTAATTATTGTTTTGGAATTATTTACCGGGTTTCACTTGTTTTTATGATTTGAAGTAACTTCTTTTCAATGTTTTTTGTGAGTTGTTTAAAGATGTATGTAGAGATTCTATTATTAGACTTTCTGTGGATATGGTGGCCTATATTATAATACTGCTAAGTTCAAATTATTTTACAATTATTGCATTACCATAGTACTTACTTATAGGTATTTAAAAAATCAGTCAATCATACAATTTCTCCTGAACATAACATTAATTATAATGAGGTATTCTAGTCACTCCGCCTATCGGGTATTCAATTGCAACATCTATACACATTACATATTCACTAACAATATATTCTACGTAAATTTTCTGCTTATAATAAAATTCATTTGAACTCGACACTTAATATTCCAGACCTTTTAAACGCATCAGTGAACAGGGTAATCAAAAACTTGCAACCCACAAACATATTTCCAACAAATATTTCTAAAAGCCCGCATACACTTGCACGTTGACAAATACAACTTCGCCTAATGAGTACAGTAGCGCCACACTATGGTCACGTGCAGAAGGAACACTAACATATTTATGGTAATAGTCTTGGCTCTCGTCTGTAGTGGAACTTGTGTACTTAAAGGTAAGAAACTAACGTATTACGTATACATAGAGTGCAAGTACAGAGCCTGCACGAGTGATTATATCTAAGTACTTTCGACGACTTCGACTGCCTGGTTGGTCTAGTGGACGCTAAGCGCGACTGCGGTGCGTAATATCCTGTGTTCGAATCCTGGGTCGGGAAAAGTGATACTGGGGTTTTTCATTAGGTAATTCTCAGTAGCAGCACGAATTAGGATCTGTGCCCGGTTGATGGCGATAGGCTCGCTCCCTGTTACTATAACATAACTGGCGAAATGTGAGTGTACTATATGACTTTTGGTTCCATTTTAGCATGTTGCCCATGTTAAGCTGGAATCTAAATTGATAAAGGAAATTTAATGAATAATGGACACAAGCGGGACTCAACCCGCGACCTTGGCCTTACCGTGGCGCTGCTCCAACCAACTGAGCCACCGTGTCGCTGCTCGCACCCATCGAATTTCAAGTTCCCTTTTAGTGTTTACGTCTTAAGGGTGACGTCAGGTATTATCTGTTAGAATCTGTGATTACCAACTGAGTGTTATTCCTTAACAGCTATAAATAACTGAAACGATAATACCAACCCAAATTTATATGTGAACCTCTGCCTATCCCTGAAAGGGGATACATAATAATATTATATAATCATATTTATTTCACAGGCGTGATGTTATGTTTCGACGCACCCTGGGTGATCAACCACACTACCATTCTTGTTGACTATCCAATCCTTTCACCGTGCCATAACCTGTTTCCATTATTGCCCGTACGAAGAAGATTATACTTACTCATTCCAAAAATACACTGTACAATAACAGATTTGGATTATGTTAAATTGTCTAATGTAAACGCAGACTTAAGGATGTCTTTCTACATAATAGGTATTTCTCAGTTAACGCGATAAGCTGCACCCACGCCACGCCAACGCAAAAAGCATAATAAAATAGACGTGCCCGCAAAGTGGCACTTCAGCTGTTTGGCAGAGTTAAAGTTATAATAATTATGTACTACCTTGATTCAAGTCCGCCTTAATCTAGCCTTAGATAAACTTTTCCTTAAATGTTGTTATTAAGATAATTAGTATTATTACTTAACTGTGTATATGAGGTTTTATAAAATCCTTTAGTTCTATTTCTAAATGAAGTACTGCAAGTACACTATCTCATACGTCGGCCTTAGCATTTTGTTTTTTTTTTATTACTACTGCCTCCTTACCATGAACTCTTAAAGCAGAACAGTTTAAGCTGTGGAAGCGAGACGCCGCTACTTGTAGTATAATGCGGTGTCTCGCTTCTACAATGTAAACTGTCCTGCTTTAAGAGTTCATGGTAAGAGGGCTGATACTGATAAAATACCAACAATCAAAACTCAGATGCTACTTGATTTATGAACAGCATTAGTTTATTTTAAATGGAAATCTTTTAACTGGTCCTTCTGTCCGCAATTTGGTCCTAACGCTCTCAGTTGCGACGAGCAAATGATTTAACTCACAATATAACGTTTAATTGCACACTCCAGTTTACTTCGTAACGCTTTATTCTCGGATTTACGAATTTGTGAAGGTGACTTTGGTCGTGTCAGTCGGTGTATGGTTAGATAGAACTTCTTCATTCAATTATATCTTCATATTAATCTGTTTTATTCGGAGAACTTTAAGCTGACAGAGTTATAGGCTTCTGGCTACCCGTAAGGACCACGATACAAGTATTATGAAAGCCTGTCGACCAGTTTTGCAGGGATTTGTGTTTTCGAGTTACTCAATTGTGGACGTCATCAGTTGCTTTATGTATGATACTGATTTCAAGATTCCAGCTGCATCTGGTAAGACCACCTGCCAACCTCGACATTATGTAGTCGGCCTCTAAATAAAAGATTCTTGGCCTTATTGAGAGCAGATTTTTCAATTGCAAGCCTGAAGTCTTCAATCAAAGTCAAGCTTTTAAATTCTTTTGAATATCAATCCAAATTGGGGTATGTAAAATACCTTGTTAGTAATTCTTTGATCTGAAAATTATTAGGTACTTCTCTTCAGCGTTTAAAGTTAAGAGGCTGTTAAAGTTCTTTCGTTTCCAGATATATAACACATACGAGCAATAAAGCGACTATCGAAATACCATATTTGGGCCATAAATACAACTTTATGATACATAACCCGGCACTTCGCATTTTTTTTTTAAAACATTACTTACAATGTAGAACTTTATACGGTGTAATAAAACGTTAAATTTTTTTATTTTGTTATTCCGTTGCTATGGTTACTGAGATTGTTAAGGGTTTTTACTTTTATGGTCTTTTGCTTGTGTGCTATTTCTTTGTCTTTGTTGAAAATACTTACTAGCTTTAGATAAAAACAATTAGACTATTAGCCGCCAATTCGCTCATTCACTGCTTGTTAGTACCACAACTGAGGAGAAGAAACAGCTTTTAATTGTTGTATTGCATCTATCGTCTATCGTCAGAGTAGCGGGCAACCGGTGGATGAAAAAGCTGTCGTTCATTGTGGCGTTCTAAGGGGGAGGCCTTGTCCAACAGTGGACAACCTAGAATGCTTAATGGTATTATAGAAATATAGAGTACAATTGATACACTTATCGTACATATTACTTTGCAACTCGAGACACTAATGGTCTTTAACCAAAACGTTAATACCACATGAATACACATCGTTCTGTATAGTTGATTTAATTGGAAAACCAGACCTATAGGTATTTTTGTTATGTACCTATCATTACGCATGCATATATATATATCACAAAGGGGTTGACAGAGGTGTGGAGTTACAACAAAACAAAATATGAAAGTCTCACATGACAATCAGCTATTTAAAAAAAACTATTATGGTTAACCTGCGATAGGAGCTACCTAAAATCCATCTTATCCCTTATCCCGTTACTAACCTAAAACACTTTAAACCCTATAACAACCGCCGAACAACCGCCGAACAACCGCCGAACAACCGCCGAACAACCGCTGAACAAACGCCGTATAGCGCAATAACCGCTTCAAACCACATACTGTTCATTGCATTCGTCCATAAAATCCGATGATGCTGTACATTTAATTCAATGACAATCGATGCATATTCCATCGGGATATTATTCAAATGGAACGCGCAATGTATTTTGATGACGACATTTCATCGTATAGGAACGTCGCAATTTTGTGATTCGTTCGCTTTTTCTTACAGTGTT
The DNA here is from genome assembly GCA_905340225.1 of Abrostola tripartita. NCBI lineage: Eukaryota > Metazoa > Arthropoda > Insecta > Lepidoptera > Noctuidae > Abrostola > Abrostola tripartita. The sequence goes on from HG996504.1 coordinate 7,754,156, forward strand.
AGCTTTGTATTGGTTTTACTTTATGTGTCATGTAGACATTTTAATGTTTCTACCATGTTACAAAAGGAAATAACGTGAAATTTTTATGGCATTAATTTTGTACCCACTGATTAACTGTCATAGAACGTTGCGCGTTCTGCATACTACATTATTTTTGGTGAAACGTAACGTAAACGCGATGGACTAAGCGTTAACTCCAGGGGGCTTAGGGCTCGTATTCATAGAAATTACAAAATATGTTTTTATAATAAGTTTAAAACGCTGTAACTCATCGAAGGCACTCTGTTTTCAGAATGGTACTTAACGTTACTTAATTAAACCTTTTGCTAATTTTCTTTGTAAATGTTTATAACCAACTAGCTAATAGAGCGAATTTCGCACCGTTTTCTTGTCATTTAAACCCTAGACTTTGACAAATATTTCTAAACTAAATTTAGTCAAATTGACCCAGCTGTTCTCAAGTTAAGGCGTGACCAAGATAAACAGGGATTCATTTTTATACATAATTATAGGATAAGATATGCGATACACTCTTCTAATTCTAGCAAATGGTTTACAACAAAATCACTGGTAAAAACGTGATACTTATACATCAATTTTATAATTTCCTATAGTCTTTTGCAACAGTAGGATAAGCACTTTATTAGACTAATAAATGTCGTTACGTCTCACTACTCCTGACCATGAACCAAGTGCCAATAAGCCACCTTATTTGGCAAAACAAACTGAATTATCCTCAGAAGATAACTCCATTTCTGTACAACAATCGACCTTGACCGACTACCTACCCTTGCCAGATAAGTAGTGTCAATAATAATGTAGGTCGCGCCCGGCTTGGTTATGTCAAAACATCATAACAAAAATATACTCTACTCAACTGCTAAGAGGGGTTGCCAACCCTGTATAATACCAATAAAGGGGAAAAAATAATGTGAATGCTCTTTAGCGAATTGTGTGTACTAAGCATATCTCTGACCATCCCCTTAAATTACCCCCCCAGTTACTTTTTGAACTTCCAGCTGATTCAATTTCTGCAGAAATGTTTTACTGATTTAGTAACAAAAGTAGGAACCGCTTTGTTAAATCGTAATGTGATGGAAGGGTTAAAAAAAATTAAGTTCATTGATTAAAATCATAATTATTATGGTATACTGATATAAACTTAACCTAAACTGAAATCCTCCTTGATCTAAGTTTGAGTACCTACGGTAGAACAAAATTCCATAATGAAGGTAACAGGACTAGTCTGAGCAGAAAAGTTAATTGAAAACCAGTCGCTGTGACCAATGCGGTATGTGCTCACGTTCGATTTGTCACATTCACACCTTGTTTTTATTCCGCTATTGACATGACCTAATTACGTTGGACTAATTGTTTCCGTTCCTATTACAATGCGTATCACCTTGTCTATACACCCTACGTAAGTACACTGTGTGTAGGTATGTGTACTATTTGACTATAGGTACCGATAATGCTCTTCTATTGATTAATACAGGGACATGCCAGGATCGTAGCAAAATGAAAAAATAGTGAGTAGTAGGGTCGACAACATGGGTAAAATATAAAAATAAACAACTTACATGGTTGGTACGAGCTATAAAAAGGTCCCCATCATCATCATCATCCGGAAGACGTCAACTGTTACACAAAGGCCTCCCTCTTTTAGACGGGGGGGGGGGCTCCCAACTCAGCATAATGCTACTGCCATAAAGCATTAAAGCAGCAGACCTGGTTTTTAGTTAGGGCCTGACATAAAACTAGCTAAAAACTAGATATTAATAATGAAGACGTCTATAACTTACCCATGTGAAATAGACTTAGACGTGTCTTTATGTATGAAATGATGAGTATAACAGAAAATGTATCAAGAAATGTTACTTCTTACTTATACTGTATCGTTGATGCCTTTTAAGCCCTTAAATATCACACGCACAGACGCTCAGTCTTGGGACAAATGTGTAAGGATCACATGTAGGATACAATTTCCAAATAGCTGAATCTTAGTGGACGGATTTAAAAACCTTTCCCTTGTCACTGGGGCAGCATTTCAAGAGGGTCGATAACGAAGGCATTATACCATCTAATGGGGGGTTAGCTTGACCCGGAAGGCTTCACGCACGGCCTACCAACGTTGAATAAATAGATCGTTGCTGATGCGTTTTGCATGATGAGTGATGAGAAACGGAACCATACCATTTCCTGATTACAGCAGTAAAATTCAGGCTACTTAAATACCTGGGGAGGGTAGAAATTGTTGCCATTAACACTTCGAAAGCTCATAAGTAAAACAGAGACGGTACAGTTTTTGAACCGGAATTTTATTTTTATACCATTGCCTTGTCTTATCTTGGCAATATGTGTGGAAGCTCTAGTATAACATTTCCTTCTATCTTCTATCTATTTAGTAACTTATCAAGTAATTTTAAGAGATTTCGAGGCATTTATTAAGTTATATTTTCAAATTATGAGAGAGTTCAGATGCACGTATTGTTTTATTATTAACGAATATGTTTTGTTACTGCTTCGTTGGTTTAGTGGTCGCTAAGCGCTGCGACTGCGACTGCTGATTATGAGGTCCTGGGTTCGAATCTTGGTTCTGGCAAAGTGTTATTGGGTATTTGCATTAGGCAATTCTCGCAAATTCGCGTTGAAGGCAATAGGCCACCACCTATTACATTGGTATAATATAACTGGCAAAATCTAGGTGTAGTATACCTATGTAGGTACACCTCTACCTACCCCTTCGGGAAATACAGGCCTGGTGTTATGTACATAAAAAGGTAGCTTAACAAAAATCATTATTATGTATCTGAAATCAACGTTCAAATCTTTTGACGATAAGCAAGAAATGTTAACACCACTTTATTTACCGCTGATACGATCTAACTACCAGCCAATAAAAAGTAAAGTTTACACCCAAACGCCGTGTACTCGATTTGTTTTAATGGGACAAGATAAATTGGAGGTCGTTATTAGAAGGACCTCACCCATGCAACGCACACTATATAAAACGGAATGAATTGTGGAAAGCGTTAATGTTCAAGGAAATAGTTAGTAAGGAAAATATTTGAGATTAAATAATGCCTTATTGCGGTTGGAAGCGAAGATCGAGCTCAGTGGCGTGCCATAGGCGAGACCTATGTCCAGCAGTGGACTGCGATAGGCTGATGATGATGATGAATGCTTTACCTGATTTAATAATATTCCGTTTTATGTGTTTATAGTTTAGTTAGTTACCTAACACGATAAATACATTGGTAATTTTCAGCAAAACCTTAGTATACAATAGTTTACTTTATTAGCGAAGATATATCATTAAAACTTGTATGTCTTTAGTCTAATTTATCCAAGCCACATTTATTTGACATACATTTGTGTTTAGTATCTGCTATTTATCGAACTAAAAAAGCCAATACTTTAACTTGCTAGAAGGAGATCTTCTTAAGAGGAATCACAATTAGTTCCAAAGTTTTGTTTCTATCAATAAAGGACCCAGTGTTCTAGTTTATTTCAAAGGCTCCATTTAGCAGCAGTCACATGACCACCAAGCATACTTCTTTATACACCATTCATAACGTCAGTTCTTCTTATCTTAAGAGCCAGTCTTTTGTCGGTGAAAGTTTCGATTCTGTTCTGTCCAAATGCCAATTACGATCAACATAATTCTTTGCCGGAAGGTTGTTATACACGTTTACTGAATCAAACATCTATTCAAAAACTCAACGCCAACGGCTATTTGAAACTTTACCGAGGAACGGATCCAATGCTTTTGTTTGTGTGCTTTGCAGGTCAGTGCATCAGGTCACGTTGTCAGACAAAGTTTTTGAATTATTTTTTTTTCCAGGTCGTTGATTAGCCAATTTTCTGGATGCGTGTGAATGGTTGCTTTAAGATGACACGAAATTAGAATACTTATTTAGGAGACTGTAACGTTGTATACTATATTTCCGTGTGGTATTTGGCCTTGAATGCTCCTCCCGTGGGTGTCGTAAGAGGCGACTAAGGGAAAGTCCAGAAGATGGACAGCAGCGTCTTCTATAACTTGACCAACAGTACTGCAATCCCCAAGCCGCTTGCCAAGCGTGTGAATTCCCCCCCCCCCCCCCCCTACTAAGGGGGGAGGCCGTTGTTCACCAGTGGTCGACGACGACGGACGTCTTCCAGCTGATGATGATGATGACCGTTGTATGAGATTGATAATATGAGTAGTAAAGTTAGACTAGGAAAGTTGCTGCTAGGGGTTGTAGGTTTAATACTCGCACGAGACAAACATTTGTTCTTTGCAGATACTTGTCTCAAAAAAGGCATGGGGGTATTTTGTAAAATTCGACCATGATTGCAAGATTTGCATATTTCGTCCATTTAATTCGTCGTTCATTTTAATAATCGTCCACAAGAAGACTTTATAATGTATATACCTCCTTAGCAACATCAAATTATTCAACTAGCATTGTGTTTACTTACTTAATATTTTCATCACGGCATAAACGTGCTTCCAATGATGCATTTAAGTTCAGAATTCAGATACACTGTACATTGAGCATTTAGGCAAACCTTTAACCAACACAGCAATCCCTCCAGTCAGCTAAAGTCTATTTTCGTTCACAACGTTGGCCTCGGTTTGAAAATTCCAAAATGTTGCATCTCAGTATTTTGTGGAGTTGTCAGGTTTTACGCAGAACTTTGATGCGGGTGGGTTTAGAGGCGAACCGACCGGTGTCAGTCACTTGGTGTCGATTGTGCGCAGGCAATGCTCTGAAAATCGAATCGAATTTCCATGTGTGCGTACAGCTTTAGTCCTTTAAAGTTGGTAGAAGTGTTTTCGGACGTACAATTTTGCAAGACAATAATAGTCTCCTGACGAGCATTTTGCGACTTTTAAGGTTCTTTTTTATATAAAAGTTTCGTTTATATCATCATCTCTTTATCTGTCTGTTCTGGTCAAATACACGCAGAGAACAAGCAAAATAATGGATGCTAGTGACTTCTTTGTGTTAGAAACCTGAAAGAGAAAATTTGTTCTGCATTTAGGAGGAAGTTCGGCTCTAACACACTAGCGGCACTTTGTTAAAAATGGGATGCTTTGTCGTGATTTAGTATCGGTGACTCCCAAATATAAGCAGATGGCTGCCGACACCAGGAACACCTGTCGACCGTATTAGTTAAGAACTCGTTGTTGGCAAAGTGGCGTCAGTAAGTTTCCTTGCGACCTTAAATTATGCAAGTATATAATCTCAAATGCAATAGCTTAAAATATCCCTTTCTTAAAAATACAAAACTGCTGCAAAACACGTAAGGTAACAAATTAAAAATACCCGCTTTATGCATGCAATTAACCATGGAAGTGGTAGTCTCGAAGTCACGCTACGCTTTTGTTAAGTCACAATAAGTATGGTAATGTGGCCATTATTTTAACCATACTGAAATTAAGGACGTAAGTGTTCCACGAAACCTCTTTATATACATATAACTATGTACGTTGTAATGTTTTTAAGTGCATTAAATAGAAGGTTGCTTATGTTTAATGCATACATAGTAGATGGTGACAACATTGAAATTTTGTAACGTATTATGACCACTTATTATGTAAATAGAATAACGTATATACTGTATCAAATACATAACCAAAGAAGATTTCAATAAATAACGAACCTAATTTGATAAATAATATTCTTAACTTAAATTCTTTAAAACAAACGGGTAAAATATTCAGATTATAAAAAGGTATACCCGATCTCATATCAATAAACGCAACAACTAACAAGTGTTCTTACCCCAAAGAGATAAAACTTTACGCTGAAAATGAACGTGATAAAATATTAAATGTGGCAACAGAAAGGGAAAACCTGAAAGTAGGACAACGCTGAAAAAGGTCTTGAATAAAAAATTGAATTAGTCCAACAAACCTAACAATGAAAACGGAAGAAGGCAAAACTAATTTACTTAGATACGCGACGAAACTAAATTTTAGTTTTGAATTGTAATTTAGTTTTAGTTGGAAGTATAATGGCCTCGTGTCTTCTTACTACATAGCTAAAGAAAGAAATTCACTCTGTGCTTTGTGTAAATATGAGATAGAAAAATCATTTGGAGCCGTTTTATTAATTTTTTGGATATTCAAAAAACTGCTGGCTACTTTGGAGTTAAGGACGACACCGTACCAATCAAACTGATCATAATAATAATAATTTTATGATGAATGCTCGTTTCGTCTCCGTAAGTGTACAAAGTAATAATACATTTGTATTCATTGCTGTAAGTTATTGAATACCACTTTTACTCACTAAAGTTGCACATCTATTTATTAGCGTAGAAGAATATAGTAAGCAATCAAAGCATCACCAAAGTCGACTATAACTATAAGTGACAGCATCTCCAGGATATTTTACAGCATAAAACATTTCGTCAGATATCAGACTTGACGTAGCTCATATTATATTTTTTGTCTTGGCGTTAGTAATAATGGGTCATCAGTTATCTTTCTCTCACTATCTATCTCTCTTTCGTGCACCACCCTATACTAAAGATAAACGGGAAACGGATATAGGCAGTTGCTGACCAAGGCTCTTAGTGGATCCCATAAAGTTGACCTTATTGCGCGACGGACAGCTTGGAAACCGATTGATCTCGTACACCTCACTAATAGACCTCCAGGGGCTTTGCTGTGAATACAAATTGAAGGTCTCACGGGAGTTGCCAGGAATTCGTTGAGGGTTTTGGTTACATAGAATCACGCTTATAATCTAAGGAACCGATAGGCTAAGGAATTCTCCTTTATCAGGAGTAAATGTATTCACATTTTACGACTCATCAAGACTCATCAATGCCATGTGAGCAGATAATGATACCGGCATTTATCGGTCCCACACCGGGATTGCTGATAAACACGTAAAAAAATGTATTCTTAATCTATCTGTATAGTATAGTATAGTATCTGCAGTCTGCACAGAAATCTAAGCACAGCTATGTTTAATTTTGATTTTGTTAGTTTATCCCCGGATTTAGAAATCAAACTTTAATCCAGTTTTACTTCTAATGGAAGACAATACAAGTCGGGTTCTTAAGCCAACATGTAGGTTGCAATTACCTTTTGCTGGACGCTATTATGGTTTCACCATTTATTCTGGTGAAGCTTCGAAGATTCCCTAAGGAACTAACTGCATACAACCATGTAAAAAGAAAAATAATTAGTAAAAGAATAAAGAAATGTAATTTGTGTAAATACAACATGGAACTAGACATTTTAATTTTACCAAATGTAACTGATATAGTATGTCGATTGAATTAGTTTTTTGCAAAACGAAACTTCAGAGCTAGACCAAAGTGCTGATATAAGCGACCGAATTGCAGAAAATTAACAAATGAATTGAATCTGTTAGGATATTGTCGACAAGAGAGATTTCTGTGTCGGCATTTAAACTGATTGCTGCAAAGATTCTTGCTTCAATTCGAATTCTTCTAAAGCTTCTGCACCCATACTGCTACTTTTACGAATTGTTCACAATATGAGACTCAAATTATTACCATGAAAAATATTTTTTTCATGAATTTAAAAATGTTAATAAGGCTTTCGACAATTTTCTAATAACAGTTGGAGCTAACGGTACATGAGGTAGCTAAGACTTGGTAGGTCTCCCATCCTTGGTCAATAAAGCAAGGTCACTTCAACTTAATCATGTAGCTGTTAGCTTTATCACGAGTCACACCCTGAATTTACTTACAGAATTAAATAAATCACAGTATCACACACCTAAAGAGAATTACATGAAATAGTTTTACAAGGCTCTAATTTGAGAACATACTATAACATTAGCAGTCAATAAGGCACGTTTAATTCCATAAACTAATGAATAAAAAGTTGGCAATGTAGTGCCAAAACACGCGAGCCTTGCCCACTGATTTGACATGATGCGAGGGTGCGGTTGGTAATTACACAAATGGATTAATATTGCCCACCCCCATTTGGGGATTAATTCTCTCTACATGTGTAATGGAGGACATGTCTTTTGGTTGTCATTGTTTGGTTTGTCCGAGTTTTCAATTTTTAGGCGCTTCGCTTTAAACATGGCATTCATGCTTAATCTAATCTGTAGGTTCTAGTGGCTGTAGAATAAGTGAAATCTCGGTAGGTATGGATCATAGAACCCGTTGATCCTGCACTCTCTCTAGTCGTGCCAAAATACTACCATACATTATGTATGTACGTTTTGGTATAAAGGACCTTTGTTAGCGCGCACACTAATGCACTATAATATTATCTCCTTAGCTAGTCTCAGTAAAGATTTAATTCATATAATTATTCGTATTTTTTTCAAATTACTACAGACTTTACTTATATTTTTGTTTGTTTGGAACTTACTTTTCTATCGTCCTGGTTATTATAATATAATGTAGTCTAAAATAGTCTTGGTAACAATCCTTATAAATTTTCTTTTAAATTTATACGTTCATAATGTGCTAGCGTTATGTGACTCCCTTGAGATGCAACGTCAAAACAAATAGGCCAAGGTGTTTTAGATTCAAACGTCTGTTGAGAAAGAAAATATTTAAACGGATGGTGTAATAATAATGTGTGATCTGCGGATACATGATCCGAGGTGGGTTATGCATATCAGACGCCTTTGCGATAAGGTAGAACATCTAGCGCGACTTTTATGTAAATCTTAGTAACGTATAACCCGATAAATTAATCGTATATTAATGTAATTAATAATTTAATTAATTGTTTTAATGTAGGTATAATAATCTTGCACAAAAACGAGCAATACGACACGATATCGACACCAACCCACCTGCCGCTGCGCACCTGCATGGGTTGTGGACGGTGTAAAATTGGATTTGGTAACTAAAAAAGTGTCAACCCCCGACATGACACTGTTTAAATGGTCTGTAATACACGCAAAGACCAAAGATGAATGTAATGGACCTTAGTGTTTAATAATATGAATAGTTGAAAACGAGTGAACAATATTAATATGATAAGTGTTCCCCGGCAGTTCTTCATTAATATGATTGTCAGAGAAAACGTCAAGGAAATGTGCCATAGTACTCATAAGAATGACGTACACGGTGTCTCGTAAAATATGGACAGTCTAATATCAGATGTCTTAAGTAATATCTCGAGAACGTCTCCCGTTATTTGTATTCACAAAAAGTCTTGCTTGAAGAAATTCCATTAATAATTATATTTATGTGTTTAACCAGTTTTTGCTTGTGAGGTGTGGACCGATACCTGATCGAAACTATCTCTTTAATATTATTTTTGTCATGATTATCAAAAACAGAAAGTATGTTTCTTCAAAGTATAAAGAACCAATATAAAAGCCCTTTCTGGTAAAACAAATACCATATACTTAGCTCAAGCCGTCACGACATAGGAAGTGGCCCTAGCTGCCACAAAAAATGTTTCAATCAATCATATTTTGGCTTCACGCCTACACGTTTCATTTTTCATGGCCAGTCTACCTACTATAGAGCCTAATCTACATTAAAAAAAACATTTCAAGGACATTTATTTTCACTCCCCTTTCATGTAACGTCTCCCTGGAGATCGTAGAAGATTAATTTGCACGTGAGCGCAGTCGCGAGCGAAACTGTATATAACATCGAATTATATTTTTACCTATGTGATCAATCACAGGAACAAAATCTTACATGTTAGGACTACTAACGCTATCTGTTATCGAATAGAAGAAAATGGTTAGTTCAGGAAAATGACATTAGGTGTCACTACGGAACTTTTATTTTTCTTATCATTGTAAGCGTTTAAAATAAGAATTTACGTATTTGAAAATTTATTCTGATTTTATAAAATAGTATCACTATTATTAACATTTGTTTTATAGTATGATTAAGAGGTTTTGATACTTAGGTATTTTACGCGTTTGCCGCTCAACCAATCGTAGCCGTACGTCAGTTGCCGCCGGACTCGCGGCGTGTGCAGTTATATGGGAGACTGTCGCGTCGTTGAAAAACAAAAACAAACACTACGAGCAAATTATATGGCTTCGACACGACCGACTTTCAGAACCTTGTGAATTTGTTTATGTGACTTTTGAATTGGGATCGGTGAGTAAACAAATTTATGCTCATAACTACAATAATCTATTTATGGAGTATTTTTTGTTGTAGATAAAACTTGTGTCGTCTGTTTTTATTGCTCTTTACAACCATTTTAATTCACAAACTCGTTGTTTAATAGTTTATAATTGTAATGTTTCATAAAGATTATTATGTTTTACTACTTAAACTGTGTACTGAAACGATGTTACTTAATTCATTATTTAAATTCAGAATGTCTATTTTAATCAATAACATTATTTTTACTCCATTTGACTTTATACCAATCTCAAATTATTTGATTTTTACAACCTATTTCTACGGTTTCTATACTAAATATTAGTGGATAAAAATAATCATACTTCTTATTTTTCAATCTCATGAGTCCGATTAACTACGCCCTCTGGTGGCTAGTAGCGTAAACAGTACGCTCATATAAAAATGCTTTAACTACGATAGTGCTGCCATCTTTCCGCGAATAGCTAGTACTTGTGTACTACTAGATTATTAGTAGTAAACTAATTCTTAATTACAATTTTCGTCCATTTAGTATAAAGTTTTATATACAGTTTCTGTTACTGTATTAACTGTTATATTAACAAAAACTACATGGTATCTAATATACCTACATACAGTGAACTTTGATCTTTATTGAAGTACAGAAACGCACTAAAATTATATTCGCTTGTCAACTATAATTAATCCACAATCCCTATTTTTGATATTTCAGTTACTTTAACAAATCGTGGAATTTAACAATTTAGCGTGTGCCCTTTTCTCCCTTGGGTACATAATACATTGTATATTATAATAATAATCGTAGTTATGCAAAATTTATTATCTAGGTCCTATGTTAGCTAAATCGAATAATTGTCATTACAGAGTCCAACCAAAACTTCAAGATGGTAAGTCCATTTTTATTATCTTTAGAATTCCTTATCTTTGTAGTGTCATATTGATTGACTGCGTCGCTGGTCTAGTGGTACCAAAGCTCGGCTGCTGATGTAATTTTTTTTACCAATCCATACCTAATTAAAAATTGCCTTACAAATAACGATTTTTTTCAATTTTATATATTGTTACTTTGGGTGAATACCTGTAGAAATTATGAAGGTATACTATATCTAAATAATTTAATGAGTTCCGTCCTTCTCCGGCATACATATTAAAACCCATCGGTTTATTCATCTTTTTTTTTATCAACGCCTATCATATGTTTTGTACTTGTATAACGAATTCTCATTTTTTCAGTACGGGTTCGTAAACTATGCCCTCGAGTTGCTTGTGACCAAAACTTTTAATGAAGAAACATGGGAGACTATCAAGTAAGTTTTTGATATCTACCTAAACCTTGTGTCTCTTAAACTTGACGATTATTGTTTAAACATAGATATCAAAGTCTAATATTAAGATAGGTAGCCAATAATAGTACGAGGCCTCGTCAATTACCTATAACCAGTCTTGTAATCGCATTGCTTTTAACCGACTTCAAAAAAAGAGGAGGTTATGTATTCGGCGCGTATTTTTTTTAGTATAGGAAAAGTGTGTTTTGTTCGAAAATTCTCAGAAGCAGCCAGTATAGTGTAGGTATAATAAATGAAAATATGCAAATCTATACTATTTTTAATGAAAAGGCATAACCTATATTGGCAATACGTGCTTTTGGGATACTAAGGGGTCATGTATTTTAGAAAGCTCCATACAATACATTTTGATTCCAAAGATTATGTTTTTCCCAGTTCATGTAATGAACGTAGATAGTATTGTTTTAAGAAGTAAATCTCGTTACGAGTATGTTGTTGTGCTTTTCCAGGAAGAAAGCGGATGTGGCGATGGAGGGCAGCTTCCTGGTGCGTCAGATATACGAGGACGAGATCACCTACCACCTGATAACAGCAGCTGTGGAAGTCTTACGTAAGTTCTCTAGCAATTGCTATCGTCCACGAGTATCTCTAGATGGAAAATTTTATCATTAATTTCGCGGTATAAAAAGTAGATTGACCTTATCAGCATCAATATTAAATAATTACATTTGAGAGTATAATTTTCTTCTACGAGATAAATAAATGTAGTGCCATTTACAACAGTAGGTATTTTTGGATTATAATTATTGTAAGCATTGTCTTTCATGACGAACATAGATATTTCCGTTAAAGTTACATGCGTTGACGAATTTAATTTATGTATTTATTTATTGTTAACAACTTTCTTTTTACAGAAATACCAGCAGATGCAATTCTGGAGCTATTTGGCAAGACTTTTTTCGAATTTTGCCAGGATTCAGGATACGATAAGATTTTGCAAGTCCTGGGTGCTACTCCACGGGATTTCTTGCAAGTTAGTGTTTTTTAATTAATTCAAGTATCCCAATGATGTTTGTAAAGTTTAACAGAAAAATCAATAACCTTAACATAAACTACATGTCAGTCAAATTTAAATAAGCGCCATCTAGTGTAGCTCTCATGTTTTTCTAACTGATACAATTCAGTCTTAAAATATTTTTAGGTGTATGACCCTATTTCAGGCTTGAATTTTAATGAGAATGTCACAATACACATCTTCTTTAAATTAGAAGACACTGAACGCTGGTCGATAAAAGTTACGGTTTTAAGCCGTTAGGCGCTGCTGTGTAGGTTGTCGCCCAATAATATTTGGTTATAACCTATTTGGCCATTTCCATAGAACTTCTAAATAATAGAATTAGGACGATCAACTTTATACATATACAATGATAGGTACAAAGTAAATTTTAAGTGATAGCCCAAGCATTACATTAGAAGAAAATCCTTGTTTTTACCAAAGATGAGAGAGTGTTTATCTGGTGTACGACTCTAGAAAGTGTAAGTATTTCATTATTCACAGCATGAAGTTTTTGAATGAGCTATTTAATTTCTTATAGCGAAAATTCTCTTATCCCTTTTACATGTCCTGTCTAGACCGAGACCATCTGCAGCAATGGACGTCTCCCAGCTGATTATTATAAAACAACCTGTGGCGTTTAATTGTTATTATTTATTCCAGAACTTAGACGGCCTTCACGACCACCTGGGGACTCTATACCCTGGCATGCGGTCACCTTCGTTCCGATGCACTGAAAGACCAGAAGACGGTGCCTTGGTACTCCATTACTATTCTGATAGACCTGGCTTGGAGCATATTGTTATTGGGATTGTCAAGGTAAGTTAAAAAAAATCTGCAGAATGTATTGCATTGTCTGACGTGCATCACACCGAAACCATTGTTAATTTTATGATTATATCGAAAAGAAAAGTAAAAGTAAAAAAAAAAATTAATCACTTTCAATTCAATGAATAGTACCTACACTCAAATAAAAGCTCCTTTTCAGTCCACAAGAAGCATCACAAACTCGTTCACCGTCTTCATCGAGATAAAGTTCTTTTATTTATTATATTTTAAAATATCGTGATGCGCTATTTGTCATTTTTTACAGACTGTAGCAAGCAAGCTTCATGACACTGAGGTTAAAGTGGAAATATTGAAGACTAAAGAGGAATGCGACCACGTGCAGTTCCTTATTACTGAAACATCGACATCTGGACGAGTGTCTGCTCCTGAAATGACCGAAATCGAAACTCTTTCACTTGGTAAGACCTTAGTGCAATATTTAGTGTTTGCTCTGTTTTATGTTTTGGTTTACACACAAACAACATGGGTGGTTTATATTCCAAAAAACACCTACAAATACCGACTTTAAAAGAATATTAAATATAGAAAACTAAAATACTGGCAAACTTGAGCCACAAAATTAAACAGTAAAATACTAAATCTTACTATTCCGTTCTAATAGTCAGAGCAGACAAGCCCCGTTATTATTTCTCAAAAACTGTGTAAACATAGTCCATTTTTTTATCTTAATAATCATGTCATATTTTTACCATTTCTCAGAGCCCAAAGTGAGTCCAGCTACATTCTGCCGAGTTTTTCCCTTCCACCTGATGTTCGATCGTGAGCTGAACATTGTGCAGGCTGGACGTACTGTCTCCCGTCTCATGCCAAGAGTCACTAGACCAGGATGCAAAATTACTGATGTGCTGGATACGGTATGCTTTTCCACATTTTTTTAACTTTATCGTTTATATTAAATAGAACCTTTCGTTTGTCCAAAATGTGACAAAATATCAGTACCTCAATATTAGAGTAGATATCGCAATATTTTATGAGTAAACTTAGGTCTCTGTACGGAAATTGAAAAAATATCTGATTTAATAAATTAAACATACCTATATTAAATTAAACATAGCCTACATAACAAAAAACGATCTTTTTACAGGTCCGACCGCACTTGGAGATGACATTCGCCAACGTGCTGGCCCATATTAACACTGTGTATGTGCTGAAAACCAAGCCTGAAGAGATGATTGTTACTGACCCGCATGAGGATATTGCTTCTTTACGATTGAAGGTTTGTTAGCAATATCTTTCTTATCGACGTATTCAGTACCAATTTAGTTCTAATTTATTTTTCTGGTCAAACTTAGTTTTCAGACAGAAAAGGGTGCTTATAACATCAATAATTGGTTTGTAAAAGACCTACGTTTGTAATTCCAGGGTCAAATGCTGTATATTCCGGAGACAGATGTGGTTGTATTCCAATGCTATCCTAGCGTGACTAATTTGGATGACTTGACACGGTAATACACCTTTATTGTTTGGTTGACTGCAAAATTCATCATTGCATAAAAACAGCCAGGCTTCAATTTGTCGATAACTTTGCAGTCGCGGCCTCTGCATTTCTGACATTCCTCTCCACGACGCGACCCGCGACCTGGTACTGATGTCCGAACAGTTTGAAGCTGACTACAAACTGACACAGAACCTCGAAGTCCTCACTGATAAACTGCAGCAAACCTTCCGAGAGTTGGACTCTGAGAAACAGAAGACTGACAGGTAAGTTTATTCGTAGAATTGTCGTCGAGCTAATTGAAGGTAGATGATACGAGATCAGAATAGTGAGGTTTAAAAAAAATGAAGATATTTAGTTGAAAAACTGAAAAAAGAGCTAACGTAGTTTAGTGTAGGTAAGTATATGCGCTTGGGCACCTATATCACAGCATCAATTTTAAAAACACTGCTTCAACAGTCAATAACCATGGCTTCAGGTAATGCTTAATATACACCATTAACAAACACGAAACAATATTAATTTTACCGCCTTTTCCAGACTCCTCTACTCCGTTCTACCAATCAGCGTTGCCACTGAGCTTCGCCACCAGCGCCCAGTCCCAGCTCGTCGGTATGACACCGTCACACTTCTCTTCAGTGGTATCGTGGGATTTGCCAACTACTGCGCAAGACACACCGATCATAAGGGTGCCATGAAAATTGTGAGGATGCTGAACGATTTGTATACAGCATTTGACGTGCTGACCGATCCGAAGAGGAATCCTAACGTGTACAAGGTAAGATAAAGCATTGAAGCAAACGGTATAACTGATAGCCCCCCAGGCCTAGGCCAGGGCAGGGTATTTACGCACAATTACCCAATCAAGTGGCTAAGTGCGGACAATGCTCAGCTAAACTAACTGATAGCCCAAAACTTTGCTCGAAAATCAAGAGCGTGAGTTACAATGTATTATGTCATTTTGTCTTAGTATTTTTGTCATAGAAGTCCTAAAAGTTTTGTCTGATTTAAAAGGACTAAGTAGCGTTAGTTTATTTGCTAACTAGATAAGATACCTAGTATAGATATTACTATGATCACAAAAACTAACTTTGAACGTAAGCATAAATCAGAACTTTGAATGATGTTGTTTCAGGTTGAAACTGTTGGTGACAAATACATGGCAGTATCTGGTCTACCAGAATATGAAGTAGGTCATGCCAAGCATATCTCACTGCTCGCGCTTGAGATGATGGACCTATCGCAAACTGTCACTGTTGATGGAGAACCTGTTGTAAGTATGAAACCATACAACTCAGTAATACCTCTAGTAAAAGTAAAGTCTAAAATGTTAGTATTTGGGGGTCAATGGCACTGGCAAGATGGGTGAGTGATATCACAAAAATTGCAGAAATGAGGTTGGCACTGAATTACAGTGATTAGCAACCTAAACCGAACTGTGGGATATTAAATGCTGATTATAATGCAACAAGAAATAGTAGAAGCTATAATTTTCTTCTTAACCAGCCTGAAATTCTATATTACATTTTGTCATATTATCTAGTTTTTGTTTTATCCAGGGTATTACTATCGGCATTCACACTGGTGAAGTTGTTACCGGTGTGATCGGTCATCGCATGCCGCGTTACTGTCTCTTTGGCAACACTGTGAACCTGACCAGCCGTTGCGAGACTACTGGCGTGCCTGGTACTATCAACGTCAGCGAGGATACTTATGGGTAATTTATTCATCTAATCTATTTCTAAAAGTTCCACGAGGATTACTGGATTTGGCTGCTGGAGACAATAATATTTCTTTTCATAATTCAGATTATGAAAAATTTTATATTCGTTATTTGTGAACTGAAACTTGGTATAGCTTATTAGGCTTTTACTAGATGGTGATATCGTTTTCTGAACATAATATCTAGCTGGTTATATTAGAATTTTAGGTAAAACAGTAAAATGAAACAACAAATCTGCCATTATGTATCAAAATTTTAATCTTCACACAAATCCAAATAACGCTTTAAAGATATCGGTACAGGGAGTTTCTGTATGCCCAAAGGCAGTTCAAAATTCTGCCAAAGTATTTGTCTTATTGCGCATCTACTCAAATGTTTCAATTCGACTGGCTTCAAACCGCACCTCGAAGCTGGTATTAAATGATCTTTCAGAATATCTCCATACTTCTCCAACATTAACCTCCTCTGATAGTTGTAATCATTAGGCAATTCCAAATGCTTCAACGTGTCCTTATCTACAGTTATATATATACTAGGAACTGCTCTCATTGCTAATTTGAGACAAGTCACTAACTCGTATGGGTATTTTCTGTCATATTCGTTAAGCCTATCCAAAATTGATTCTATGGGGTTCGTAGAAACTCTATCTGATGTAATTCTTGCTCCAAATCTTAGTAATATCATAAGCATTTCTGCTGCTCCCATCTGTATAACGACTCGTACTGGCGATGCATGTCCACAGCTTTCTAAAGGCACATCTATAAAGCGGTAGGCCCTTCCATTTTCTGTATATTCAAGGTTTGCGTTAGTTGCATGATCAAGAAAGAAAACTAAAGCGTGAACGTTTTCCTCTTTGTCCATGAAGTCTGATTTCCAACCGGCCAAAAAATATGGTGCTGACGTACCAAAAATTGCTCCTGTAAACACAAATGAGTCATTATTGAACATTTAATCTAGCTTTCATTCAACAACTTGGTCTTAATGAAAGATGCAAACATATATTCTCAGAGGCATTATAAATTACAAATTAAACAATTTACAATAGTGCATTGTAAACAGTCGCGCGGTTCACACCACACGTAACTTTAATATCTACTGATTGTAAAACTCACCCAAAAATATTCTCTCGAACGTTCCCTCACAAGCATACAACTCATCTAACAGGGCTGCGACAACCCCGTTATCCTGCAAGCTCCAGTCAAAGGCTAGCTTCATGGCGATGTACAGAAGGTTATGGTACTTTCCCATGAGACAGACATCGCCGTTATTTGTCTTGCAATTGTTGTGGTACCGTAACGCAGATATTACGAAGTTCTTGCATGATGTGTTGTCCGAAAGGTTTTGACCTGTAAATTGGTATGATATATTGTTTGATGTTATTGCCATCAAAAAATCTTCTACAATAAACGTAAATATCAATGATTCAATATTGTTGTCTCTATTATGAGAATTATTTTTACATTAACATATTTTTGCTTTATAAAAACTTTATTCTTCTTCTGATTATTAAATATCTACTTTGTCATTAACAATATTAATTCATTAGTTATGTCACTAGTCACTACACTTATTGCAGGTATAAATAATACGGAATTTTAACCTCTTGAAAACACAAGTTTCTTTTTTAATATGCTCATAAAATTCTATTCAATCATAATTATTTAATTTAATAAAGTACACGGTGAAACTGAGAAAGCTTTTATTGAGAGGCAATAAAGTTGTAAGTTTATATTTTGTGTCTCAAGACAATCATTATAATTTTCAAATAATATCCCTAAGGTGTTTTACTAAATACGTTTATATACAGATCTCCTAATTGAGTTTTTTTAACATTATCTATGTCTTTGTGTGTAGTACTCGGATTAAATTTAAATATACAAAAATTTAATCCGAGAAACAGTTCTATGAAACCAACTGATTTTTTTTAAAACATCATGTACGTTTTCAATTTTTCATCCCCCGTAAGGTTGATATTTGTTTGTTTTTCGTGTGTTTCTATGTGAACTTCCTTTATAGCTAATATTATTTTGTATTGTAAATAAATAATAAGTGAGCAAATAACCTCTTGCACAACCAGCAATGACAGTACTGAAGTATTCAACCAATTCCCGCCGTTTCATTCTTTCGTTCAAACAATCGCGTCCCATATTACTGAACACTTCTTCGAAATAGCACTCCATGAACGTATCCATTTTGCAATCACGAATTTTGAACAAATTACAAAGAATAAATCAATTTTAATAATTTATTATGAGGTAAACATCACAGTGACTTTTGATTTCTTTGTTTTTAATTTAAACCAGACACTTTTTTATTTGTAAAAACTCCTCGAAATAAAATTGCACTTATGGAAAATAATATTTGATACTTGGAAATTTAAGGTGATACTTCAGATGAAAACTTGAGATATTATCAGTTGTATTTTTCTAGACACAGTGTTCAACTAACTAGCACCACTGTCGATGAAACAATAGCTTCGAAATCTTTTCCACCCTACAGTTTACGTGGAAACCTTACAAGTTCAGAATAATCTTCTTTAGCTTTATGTTAGGAAGCCTTACTTACTTTAACTATATATATAGCTGCGTGTATTACAGGATGTGGATATTTCTCTTTTATTCATTTGTAGGCATCAGTTCGAACATTTACGTTATCGACTATTGTAAAAGATTAAAATGACATAGGTAGCCTGAATTATAAAGACGTCAACATTGAAAAACTAGCCCAGGCTATATGTTTTTGTCCAATTTAATTTTGAATACGTTTTCTTTTACCAGTCGCTTCAAGTGATTATGTCGCAAGGGACTAAAATCCACGTGTCAGATAGTCATAAAAAAGCCAGTCCTCTTAAACCAATCTTTATCTAAGAAAATTGAACAAGGACCACATCGTGAACGTCTGCTCGAAACATAATGAATATGGCATTTTGTAGACGGCTTGTTACTAAAAATTATCTCATGATTAACTCTAAAAAGAATTGCTCTCTTTGCAGATACCTGATGCGTGAAGACAACTACGATGAACGATTTGAGCTAACTTATCGTGGACACGTCTCCATGAAGGGCAAAGCTGAGCCTATGCAGACTTGGTTCCTAACCAAAAAGGTCTAAATGAATCTACATAAATCTTACATGATTTAGTCATAAATGTATGGATGTTATTAGGCCTAAAATGGACTGTCTTTTTAATGTTTCACATGTAGGTAATAGGCATTGATATTAGATATTTGTATTCTGTAATAGTTCAGAAACTAAATATATTTTTCTTCTTAGAATTCATTATTTTAATAGGGAAAAGAAAAGTTTTATTGTTATTTTTATCTAGTTTCCAAAGTTAGAATAATTTTATTTATTTTAGGTAATACTTTCGTAAGTTCTAAGTAATAATTTCTTCTAGAATCTTCTCATAAGTGAATCAGAATGATTATAATAATTAAATAAAACCAATAGAATAACATTTTGCATTCCTAAATGAAGTCTAAAATCTCTCTTACCTTTGCCTAATGTGAAGGACCTAATTAAAACTATTTTAATTATATTTATAATGTTAACTATCTCTATTTACTAAAATGTTGCTTTATATGTTTTGTTGTGAATCAAATGTTTATTAAAATCTAGTCAATCTGTATTTAGTTAGAGCTTTAATGTTATTGAATGTTTTAGTGAAATTAATTCTATTTATTATTATTAATTATTATGAATGGTGTTGTAATATGTAATATTATTTTCACTATTGTGATAAATATCCATGTCAAATTTAATTGTAGACTAATAAAGAGATTATAACCATGATTTGCTTTAATCTATTAAGTATAATGCCTTTTTTACATAGTGTAGTGCACAAGCGTGTGCGCAAACAGGTGCACTCGTTTTTGCCTCACACTCATTAGGTATAGGCTGATGGGACGATAAACCGCCGCGACCGGAGAGAGATGAAGCGCAGGATCATCGACTGCACGCGATTTCCGACGTACATAGATATTTTTGTGGGTGAAAATCTGACACTCATCTATAACGAGCTGATTAGCGCAGTGGCTTTGCGATTGGACTGCTGCGCTAAGGGTTGCGGGTTTGATTCCCGCACGAGGCAGATATTTGTGCGAACTGCATATGTTTGTCCCGAGTATGGGTGTTTGTGTATGTGATATTTCATGTTGGTGAAACGCACCCACGAGGCCACGACACAGGAGAAATTCCTAGTGTGGAGCGACGTTTTAAAAAAAAGAAAAAAGACGGACTGTATCAAGCACTACTTAACCTCGCAGTTTAACTGATCTAAACGGGAGGTACCTATGTAGCTATTTAACCCTCTGAACTTAATGCATTAACTACATACTTCGTCGGAATTTCAATCCAAAAAAATTTACTTCTTCATCAAGAATGTACCAATCATAAGAAAGTTTATAAATGTATTGTTAGAATCTATAAAAGTCGAACATTGGGTGTTCCATAACATGGTTCACAGTTAAGTTAACGGTCCTCATGTTATAGATCGTGTTACGTATTTTTCAGCACGCAACTATTATATTTATATTTGAGTTGACTGACCGACGAGTGTCTAGAGACGAGTGTTGGGCACTTTGGTGAAAGATTATGTGAGCGTAAACATATGAAATCGGCCAAGAAGAGTGGACAAAAGAACGGGAAGCCTTTGCCAAGCATTGGGACAACACAGACAAATAACAATAAAAAAAACATTTGAGAATCTTTTTAAGAGGGTGGAACTAGTTATAGTCAATTTCAATTCAATTTAGCTTAAAACTTGAACCTTTTTTTGCTTGAACTCACCCTTAGTGACTTGATTTAGTACCAAGAATATAGCGTTTTTGATGAATGATGTGCTACGAAACTTACCACCTAGTAGGTACTATCACTCATTCAACCTGCGATAATTCTCAAAGTGAGTGTGCCTACGTGATATTTTAAAATATTCAACAAATAAATTAGAAATGCATCATAATGTAGGTAGCATCAGAGTTCATCATGTTTGCTCAAAATTTAATATAAGAAGATTCTTCTTCGACCAGGCCCAAACATTTTTTTTCTGCAAGCTACATAATCTGTTCGGCTGTTATTAGCGAATGCCTAAAAATAATCATTGATGTGGAATGTTGTTCGGTGACCTCCACCATCCGCTCAGTGCGTACTTGACAACGGACGAAACAAGTTTTCGTAATCTTCGGGCCTTTGGAGATCCTTTTTAAGGTCCTGTTTTGAGGAGTTCTTTCGTGAAGGATTTTTCCATTACTGATAATGTTTTTTTTAGTAATAATATGATTAGTAATAGTGTAAATGAGTACCTATACCCGGAAAGGATAAGCTTTAAACATTTTAGTCTAAATTATTCTATTTGGCGAGTATTCAAATTTTGAGACTACAATCAAAATAAAGTGCTCCAAATATTTCAACATACCTACATAGTTTAACTTTTTTGGAAAGTGTGCCAATATCCAAAACAATATTCAAATGCATACGAGAGGTGAAAAGAAAGCAAAAGTAGAATTTTTTGCATTTTGACTAAAACTTGTGCGATTTCAACGTCAGCATCTTCTGATTTGGCTAGAGCACAAATGGCGTTTTTGAACTGGACCGTATTATCTGAAAATCGAATATGAGTTTGTCGATATCTGAAACAGTATCTACAAAGTTTAATATATATTAAACTAGCGGCCCGCTCCGGCTTCGCACGGGTATAAAATATATATTATAAGTATTACTCCACTATTTAATGGATGTTATTATACATATAAACCTTCCTCTTCAATCACTCTATCTATTAAAAATAACCGCATCAAAATCCGATGCGTAGTTTTAAAGATTTAAGCATACATAGGGATATAGGGACAGAGAAAGCGACTTTGCTTTATACTATGTAGTGATAAAGAGATCAACTCTATCTAAACAAACAAGTCTCCACTCTCCCTTTGCAGTATTAGTAAAGATTTAAGTTCTTTTACTTGTACCTACCTAAGCTCCACTCTTTCTGACCTCAAACCCCATGGATTTGTTTTACTGTTTTGCTTCGGCGGACAGTTCAGAAACTTGCTAGTAACTGGTACCAGTTTGGTACCCTTTTCTTGAAAGTCTTGGTTTACGAAATATATTCACTAATTCTGTTTATTTTTTTCATTCCGCCATAAGTAATTCAGAGCATGCTAAATATATTAAGTTATCGATTTTTCTGTTTTAGCATTTAGGCGATCGGCATAATCTTAGCTCTTCGTCGTAACTTGCATTTTTTTAGATATATAGCCTCTGTTATATTATCAAAAGCAATTCGTTATTCTTAGAAATATTAAAAATAACAAAGCTATTCCATAAATAGAAAAGGAACAAGTAATCCGCCAGATTGCAATTCAAAGTGATAAATAAAGTTTAAAATAATAGAACTAAAAATAACGCATAAATATATTTTTTAAGTAGCCTGTTCAGTGTCCCACTGCTGGGCAAAGACCTTCCCAATATTTTTCCACAAAACCCTGTCTAATGCCATTACGGGCTATGTCTTTCTCGCAATAAATATAATTAAAGTAACAATATTAATGTCGAAAATAAAGTCTACAATTACCTGGCGAAGCAAATAAAATTAGAGGTAAAGTGAATTGCAGAAACGTTCGCCACAACTGTAATTTTCCATACCGAATCGTGGATTTGATAGGTGATGAATTTTGAATCATTACAGATGCATCTCATAAACCATTCGTCCCTTATCTTGGTCAATGTAAAGCATCATTACATATTATTAAACTCAAATGCAAGGACCTTTTACAGATTATCGCAGTATAGGTTAAAATCTGATAGAATTCTTTATTAATTAGATACATAGCCCTTTATGTAACTCAGATATTTTTTCCATATCCGCGGCTGACTTTGAACGAATAACAAGCAAGCTTGCGTCTGGAAATGGTATTTGACCATACTTGTGGAGATCTTAAGAGCTTTTTATGGTAGGCAGTCCGTTTGTATATAGGTCCATAAAACTTGGTAGGTATATTAATAAATATATGGGTATATTAATAATCCTACCTTTTGATAGGAATAGAAAAGTTTACGACTTTTTTATTATATAGTTATTGGTAAGTAAAAAAATAAGAATGATGATGCTTATGTACGACCAATGCAATCTGGTAAATTTCCCTACCATTCATTGCTGAGGGGCCAATTTTACAGGGCATAACCCGATGCCTTGTGAGAACTAACTCATGCCGAAACGAAGAAGAAGCTATCGGACGAAGATACTCCGCTTATATTTTTTTCACCCTTTTTCGCAGTTTCACCCTTTTTTGCTAACCAGTTACCAGTTGAACATTACCAAGTTAAACTAACATATTTTATTAATATTTAAAAAACAAACACTAGGAACTACAAACAAAGGTTCGGTTTTACGTGTTTGCGACACACTTTTGAACGTTGGTCATTCAAAGAATTTCTAAAAATAACACAAACCGGTTGTAAAATTCCGTTTAATATTTAAAAAGACTTACAACAAAGTTCCCAACATTTATTGGACATTGCAATTGAAATCTTTTCTGAAGGGGTGGTGTGGCATTCTTCAGTCATTGATGTCTTAGATCAACTAAGGGAATCGACACTAATATTATAAAGAGGTTAAATTTTTTGTTTGGTGTAAGGCCTAATCTCCAGAACTATTCATCGAATTTCCGAAATGTATTATTGACCAATATATTATTTAGAATTTTTTAAATTTTAATCCTAGAAAAGACACGATTTTTCACGCTGACGTTGTCGTCTTTATTGATACTTTAAAAAAGTCATATTGATTACAGGATACCTAAGAAGGAGCCCACAGATTTGTGCATAGTTATGTAGAGGGCAAGCTTCGGAACTATCCATCCGAATTCCAAATTAATTTACCAAAATTAAGAATGAACCTTTAGAGTAGACATAGGCTACTATAATCCCGGAAAAGAGACGACCTTTCTTTCTATGCAGACGAAGTTGCTAGTTATATTGATGACTGGATCCAGTATCTACACTTGAGTTACCGCAAGATACAAAAAGGTCCACAAATCAAAATTAATGAAAAAGGTGACAAAGGTTTTAACGTGTAGAAAGTGCCTTACGCTTACCCCACCGTTGGGAGACGACGGTGTTATGTGGGACTCCCACCTGTAAACCGAAAAAGGCCGATCCATGAGGTTATACCCACTAAAAACCACACATGCCCGCTGGCGCCTATGATGGCGGGGAGACGGGATCACTATTAGTACTCCACCGCCAACCCCGCCGACGCTGTCCGCCCTGAAAATGGACGGGCGGACCTTCGACTTTAGTGGATGGACCCCCCCAGAGGATGAAGGGAGCTGCAGGTCTTCGGCGAAGGCCAGTGCAATGCAGAGGTGGGTCTTCCAACCCAGTCTCCGCAGGCCTTAAGGTGACATCATATGAGTCAAGTATATTATCTCATTCCTACATAGTTATGTGAATTAGTTTGGCATTTAACATAATTATATATTTCTCACCATATTGTTTGATAATTTTTATACCTGAATAACCGTGTTAAAGCCTTATTATTTGTTACTGCGGTTTTTAACCCCATAAAAAAGGTTAAATAACATTATGAAATGCATTTTTTCACACACGAATTATTTCCTTTATTCTATGAAAAATCTTTATTATGAAACGTGTGTTCATTGTTTCGTTTAATAAATGAGAAACAATATATTAAATGCGACTTTATGATGATGTATTTAAGAGCTAAATTATAATGAAATTAACTTAATAAGTCGGTTACCTTGACTACGTTTTAGCTGACTAGTTGTTTATTATAAAGACATCAACAAAAGACTTGTATTTTGTACGACCGGAGAGTTTATTTTATTTTGCTAAGCATCAGAATTGAGTACAAACACTTTCTCGAGTATTTATCAAAATATACTAAGTTTTATTTACGTAATATTTAATTTATGCTACATCATTCTTTGCACATTTCATTATATAACCATTTCTAAATACATTATGTAAGCAATTTTGTTTACTTTTTTTACATAAATTTTATAAATGTATGAACAAAATTAAAACGAACCATTGCAAAAAAGTGAACTCCTGCGCATGTGAAGGCGACCGAGGTGGCAATGTGTTTCCATGTGCAGTATACGGCATAAGCGACAAATTTATTGATAGAAAATTTCACCTTTACCCAGAGACAATAAGGTTGAATATTGTGTATTTTACAAACAATTAACTTGACAGTGTGAATGGAGAAGGCTCGTCAACCACCACTCATTTGAGAAACTGCCTCAGTCCGCGTCAAGCATCCGTTGTTGCTGCACGCATGCGCGATCTCCTCTCATTGGCTGATTTGAATTTCGGATTCGAACGTTCTAACCGACCGGCCAATCTCGTTCGATCGTTTGATTTCTTTTCGCGTCCACTTTATGAATGTACGCTGTGTTCCGTTATCGTGACCTGTGCTTGTGACATTCGAAGACAGTGTATTAATAACGGCTGATTGTTTCGTGATAGAAGGTCGGATGTTTTCTCACGTTTTCTGGTAAGATATTTAAGATATCATTGCTGTTAATTGTATCATTCGTCTAGTTTTTGTGTGGATCACTCTTATCTCAGTTCTCACGGTTGTTGCTCGTTTGTGTCAAATGAGAATTTCGAGCTACTCGAATTTTGAAAATATTACGACAGTTCATTGTCACGGTTGTAATTTTTATGTGACTACCGTCAATTTATGTAAATCTCAAGTAAAAATACCCACGTATCCATGTAGGTGTGTAAATTTTTATTCTATGCGATGAATATTTATTTAGCGGACTTAAGTTTATACATACGAATGTATGATTAAATATATGCCTTCTGAGATCACCAGCGGCGGTAAAACGTGATATTTAAATACCTACGAATTGGAATGACCTCAGCATGTGACTCGATAATGTCAGGTTCACATCAGTATGTAATAAAAAGTTTTACGCTATTGCGCATCACTGACTTCGTTCATTAACCGTCTATAGAACAACGCAGAAAGATGATTGACGATCTTAAGGCTAAGGGGTTTTACCTCAATGAGTAGTGTCATTGAACTCCTTATATAGTTTTATGTATCTAAGTTTTTGAGGCTGGTAAACATACTATATCTTTAGTTAAGTTATGCGACAACTGGGTGTATATTATGGAGGAAAAAAAGTGTTTGCTTGCTTGGAAGTATCTTTAGCTTTAGATGAATAAGGCTCTAAGGATTTGAATTTTATCGCATTCAGTTGCGACTGTTAAATTGACAATGGAACATCAATTTATCACATAAATATACCGACTGCTCACCATTGATTCTATCGTAAGGGAAAACCAAAATACATTTTTAAAGTAAGCACTCATCACGTCCTTCCAACCATAATATATCATCGTAATTCGTGCACCTTGATCTTTCGTAATTCGTGCACCTTGATCTTCCTTGAATGTCGTCAAAAAGTCAAAGCAGTAAATGGAATTAAGTCAAGAGGCAGCATCCTAGTGCTCCAATTACAAGACTTCGCCAAGCATGATGACTGTGTCTATATTACCTCACGATCACTCAAAATAGAGGCCGATCGGCCAGCCTACGTCCAACACCAATCGTTTACGTAATAGCGCAATTTTACTAACTTTCAATCCAATATTTCTAAACAAAATTTCTAAAGCGAAGGCAATAAAACTTAACTCACCTCGTTATATTCAACATAATTTTATGTGTGACGTTCGCAACATGTGTTAATTTGAAAATGAAAAACCAATTTGCATACACTTTCTGTATCTTCATCAATATAATTTATGAACTAATTTTGTATGATGTTGATCAGAAGTTTTTTTCATCCAGCTGTTGTAATAGAATTCAGCCTTGCATTACAGGCGACGATCGACTTGTCGCGTCTCGCACGCGATATCGAAATCAATCATATTTGACCGTTATCGCCAACGCAGTTTTGAAATAAACTGCATGTGTAGGATAAGGTGTGTAAGCATTAAACACTTTTTAAAAAACAACACCTTCAACCGGATCAAGCGCAATTTACATTCAAATTTTATTGCTTCTATTATCATCTGCATTTGCAGTGTCTCCTCGTTTAATGATAATATTTTTAACGTTATTAAAATTTGCAAGTTTACTTAAATGCTTTCGTCATCAATGTAAACTCAGCTATCTTTTTAAAAGAGGGGTGTTATAAGTTTGACCTGTCTTTCTGTGGCATCGTAGCTCCCAAACGAACGGACCGATTATGATGCGTTTTTTTTTTAAAGCTGACGTAATCGATTTCGTTCTTAGCTATAATTTATGTTGTGTCGGGGATTCCTTAAAGATTCCTTTCAAGTAATTGTAATTCAATAATTATAATTAGCGATAATAAGTTTTATTCGGCAATACTGATTTTTATTATACATTATTTTTGTCTAAAACCAAAATAGACGGAGTAATCTATAAAATACCCGAAATGGATACCAATTACAAATTAATATCAATGGGTTTCTAATGAATCATAATACCTCATTGCTGCTTTAGTTGAAAAGTCTCGAGCTTTGATTGACGTAAGACCAACTTTAACTCAAATGAATATATTTTAACAGACACCTTTAGACACTTCAATTTTCATGTCTAGCTGCCAATAACTTACTGTCATTACTGTTGAGAATAGACAAGAAACTTCAAGCTTGAACCATTGAAATCAGAAACTTTAAATAAATTGTCGCCATAACAAAACCGACTTGACAACAATGAAGAATTAAGTCTAGAACTACGCTACAAACAATTATTTGTCTGTGTCCTGTAATGTACTGACGGAAGACTAATATTGTTGTTTATGAACTAAACAGACAGACAAAGTAATACTAGTATCTAATCTAATCTTTTATACCTAGTTATCTTTTAAAGCTGTCTTACTTAATGAGGTAGACACATATTTGTTACATATTTTCCTAAACAAAGTCCATCATCAGCACAACACGCTTCGTTGGTGTAGCACACCAACATTTTTGCCAGTTACGTTATAGGGCCCAATATGGTAGGGGACGACCCTATTGACAGGGTACGAATCTAGATCATGTGCTAATACAATTCAAATTTAGTTTCACTGGGAATTATTTAATCGATAAACCCAATAATACTTTCTCCAACCCGGGATTCGATCCTCTCATGCTCAGCAATCACGCTTAGTGAGCACAACAAAGCAGTAAAAAAAAGGACATAACACGTCCAAATAAGAACTTAAATCAATAATACAACAATAATAATGTTCTCCTGACCGAATTTCGGTTACGGCAGCCTGTCTCAGCTGAGACTAGCCAACTACGCAGGAGATAATATAGTGCACAAGTAAGCGCGCAGACAGGTGCACTCCCTATTCCGTCACTCTCATAGTCCGATGGGACGGCAGACCGACACAACCGGAGAGAGATCAGGTGCAGGACCAACAGCTTTACGTGCCTTCCGAAGCATGGAGGGGTCTCGACATGTGAAAACGGTCACCCACCTCAAGACTGACCGCGGCGAGCATGGCTTAACCCCGCAAATCGACTGATCTATCCGGTAGCCACGTAGCTACGAGCCCCTCATAATACAATAAGCAACTAGTAACGATACAAATGACGTAAATCCAAACCAAAGGTGAAGGCAGGCGAGACAACCAAACATTAAACACAACCAACTGATTCATTCAACTTTAATTACTATAATTATCTTACTTATCCTTAAGGCCATCGGGTAGCCCACATCGCTTGGCTATGGTCCAGTAATTAGATGCGTGCTGACCTAGAAAGTAAAGGGTAAGCATTTGTTTACGTGTCAACGTTAACAAGGTTTGTTTAGAATTAAGTTGCTAACTCGTTGCAGTATGTAGGTGGACACGTGTTACTGGAATGAGGACAATTAATTACACATTACTTAATTAACATCGAATTCTTTGGCACGCTTTCCTTAATATTATGTCAGTTTCATTCCCGGAGTAGAGTAACGATTCGATCATTGGTACTATTATGTAGTGATAACAAAACAGTGTTAGTATAATATCTAATAATCCCGTTATTTACCGTGTGGTATCCAGCCTAAAATTGACCACCCCCTTTCCTGACATGGGTGTCGTAATAGGCTAAGGGAAAATCCACAAGATGGGCAGCATCGTCTTCTGCAACTTGACCACCAACACTGCGATCCCCAAGGCGCTTGCCAAGCTTAGGGATTATTACAACCTCCCCCCTCCTAAAAGGGGGAGGCCTTCGTTCAACAGTGGACGCCTTCTAGCTGATGATGAACCTTAGTTATTATTATTAGTCGTGAAAAACATAGAAACGTAATAAAAATTACTGTGTTGAAACATCAAATATGTACATCTGATACCAAACCGAATTAACAAATCAAATTAGTAGGCAAACATATATCTTTTATAAAAATTCTAATTAATTATTAATGTATTTCATCTCTGCCAAGTAGCTTTTAATTAAATCTGGGCTTAATTTCATCTAAGTAAATTTTATTTTACTTTTGAATAGTGTCTACTCAGACATTGTGAGATACGTTAATGCAAGCTTTATTGACACACGGCTTTCTGTTATTAAACTATTCGATAGTAATTAAAAACTTAATCAATTTCGTCACCTCATTTCGCTAGCTCTACAAAATTATGACAAGTACGTTCACAGCGACCCTGCGACTACCAAAGAGATTTAATCAACATGCCATATCGCTTTCAAAACAGAGGTCACATTTGCACAACACCTAAATGTTTTGTTGGCATTAACAAGTGTTCTTTGAATATTAATGTATCATCCAGTTTTATCTTCTGACAAATAAATGTTAATTGACACATCTTCATTAAGCAACTCTTTGGAACGACCTTGGCCTATGAAATGAGAATTAAAAATTATTGTATGACATTTAAAATGTTTCAAATATTGTACATTTTTTTGTAAATTTGGTGTGTAATTAATGTTATTTAATATAGGTACTAAATTATTTTATCTAGTCGTAAATTGTCAATATTCGTCTTCTTTCTCGTTATTTTCAATTTTGTCTACCAAAGCAATCGCTACTCGTTTGTTGGTTTGTCCTTTTTCATACAGCATGGGAAAACATATAAATGTGATATTTTACCTAAAGATCGTGTATAAACTAGTTAGTAGCATAGGCTACTGATTAAAAAAAAAGTAAGATTCTTTTATATAAATCATCGAAGACGGGAAAGAGTGAAAAGATAACAAATATCTTTTGTTTTTAAGTTGATGGAACTCTACAATTTTTTTAACCAGTAAGTGGCCAGATCTATAGTGGCATCAAAGGCTATTTACTATTCCGTGTAGTTGTAAAGCCTAACAAGTAACCGTTTCTTTCATTGTACTGTGACGTAATTATCAACAACGTCCGCGTAAAAGGTCTTTTGTCGCCTCTGTCGCATTGAATGATGTATTCAAACACTTTCTTATCGCACACGCAACTTTCTTAGTTGTGACATTATCAGAATGTTTATGTAATGTTGTAGTATTAATTGTGAGGCAACTATCTGTTATTGGTTAAGTAAATTGTCGTAAAACCAAACGTTTTGTTAAGTATTTTTTGTTCTAGATCATTATTTTGAATGAGCTGGTTAGAATCATGCATTTATTACCAGTAAAAGGGTTTGATGTTACCCTGATCCTCTGAAACTAAGCTTCTTACGCCTTTAGGCATTCGCTAATTTCAATAGCCCTAACAAATAAGTTGTTGGAAATGGTGAAGTCATAAACAAAACATTGGGCTAAGTTTAATAAATAGAGTATTATTTTCATAGTCACCTGTCACGGGGATACATATCGTTTGAAAGAGGCACGTGTCTTTTTATGTGGGGAATAATCCAATACTCCTGTTATTTAGCCCATATCAAAGAGCTTCGTATGTGTGTTGTGTGATCGCCTATATAATCTTTGCTTCAGTGAGCAGAATATGATATTGTTAAGCATAACCGCTAACAATTTATACAATAAAGTAACATTCTTGTGATTATTAAATGAATATTAAATGTCAATAGTATAGTTTAAATATCATCTTATTATGTAGGAGACAGGTTATGTAAGTATATTGTTTTAATATTATATTCTGAGGTTGGTTTTATATTTTAAAGAATAAAGAAATAATGTAAATGTTGTATTTTCGGCTGTATTAATTGGTTACCTGAGGAATTAAAACTATCTTTGCTAATGTATATACCTATGGTCCTAATGTTCACACTTAAAATAATGATGTAGGTATAGTTATTATTTATAGCGTCCTAACGTGCATACAAAAAACATCCAGGTACATATATAGGTGATAAAGATAAGTACGATACAACCGAAAAAAAACTAAAGGGATTTATTAAAGTTTTTTTTAATTCTTTGATTTAGACGTACCTCTTAAAATATTTTAACTATAAACGTTACAACGTGAGGTATATATTAAGTATACGTAGATATTTTTACAACTTCATAATAAAGAAAATCGCAATGTAGAGAAGAGACCAAATAAAAAAAACAACTCGCAAATGGCTTGATAACCGCACACAAAGTGGTTCCATAACTGATGGTAATCTAAATACACCATAATTATAATATACAGTTCACAGACGCCTTATTTTCAAGTACCTGTTAATGAGTTTAATTGAAGTTAAAAGTAAAATGTCTTTGATTTAACAAATTCACACGAATATAATATTCTAGTTAATTAACGAGATGATGGCATTCTGTCTATGGTCAACTCTTTTAGAGAGCCAGGATATATTAGGAGGAATTTGCAAAGATTCCACGTAATTATTTAAATTCGTGTCTTTCGTGAACAGGTGACAGATTCTTCAATACCTATGGATGCATTAATATTTAAGACAGTAATATTATTATCTTTTGTTTTACTATTCTGTGCTACGTACCCTAAATAGTGGCTTCGGCTATATAATTTAAATAAATATATTAGAGTAGACATCAACAACTAATTAGCTACCCATGATATATGTTAAATAGCATATTCATTCAGCTGCAGAATGAATGTTTTAAGTGTCAATTTTCTTCCAAACAAAGAGACTCAAATATATTGTCATCAAGATAAAACAATAATCAAAAGACCACTATTTTACAACGATACTTCAACACATAAGTAATTTATCGTGTTCATGAATTATACATGAATTCTGTTCTTATATTTGCCATTTTTCACACTGTCTCCGTACATCATATTTCTTGCTCTGCGTGTTTGCTGGTTATTAGACGGATTACGACTCATTAGGATGTTGTTGAGTACGTAGATGTCTCTCATCTTAATGGTAAATAAGTTTAATGTGTTATAATCATAATTTGCGATTCAGTGTGTTTGTTGTTGCATGCTTTGCAGCAAAGGGCCATTGAATAGACGTAATCTGATGATAAGGACCAGTAAGCCTTTTTTGCATTATAATTTACGTTTTTGCCATCAATTTCAGGAGTATAATTCGGTTAAAAATGTTTTTATCACACCCGTATTCCATTAAGTGTTGAAGAGGTAAGCAATGGTAGACTTCAGCAACATTTAGCCTGTCGGTAAAGCCACAAGCTGCTGCTATTTTATATTACCTATCTGTTTAACAGCCTCGTTGGTAATGTGGTCGCTAAGCGGGACTACCAAGTCCAGGATGTCATTCCTGGGTTCGATTTCCGGGTCGGGCAAAATGTTTCTGGGTTTTTTATATTTGGTATATCATAGTAGCAGCGCGGAGTCTGGATTTATGCTCAGATGGCAATAGGCTTGCTCCCTATTACTACACACCTCTGTCTATCCCTTCGAGGAATTTAACGTTGTGTTATGTGCGTTGTGTCGTATTATTGACGCGACAGTACAACAAAAAATACCAAGAGAATGATTCCTCAAATTACACCATTCAATAGTTATAGCAATCTTCAATGCTCTTATTACTTTCTCAAATTGTCTCCAATCTTTTCCGTGGTGAGATTTCTCCTAGAAAATGCAGCGGTGTATGTGAACGATTAGGTTGTAATGTGACGATTGCGATGCGTTTGCGCAAGATGCTTGTCCGTATTTGTGACAGATGTTACCATTATATAATAGTACCTACCTACCGATATACATATTTAGTGGTGAACGGATTTTTTTTAGCAAATATGGTACAGATTTTTTTTACATTTTCCGTTACTGGTTATTTACCGAATGTCCATAATATAACGTTTTGACTCAGAAAAAATATCTGGTTAATTTGTCTCATGTAAGGACTGAACTTGTAAACAAGCGGAGAAGCAAGCAGAAAGACAATAATTAGCCAACGGCCTTTTGGGTCTTCAACAGGATTGGAGGCAAACTATTTGACTATACACTATGTTTATTTATAACACTCTACTGCTGTCTGGCTGATCTTTTTACCCATAAAATCGTTTTCAACACGAGAATAGGAACTAAATTCATGAACTAAATCACTTTAGTGTCCATTACCGCATCAATTGCTCTTATTTATGATAATTTCATATCCATATTTACGATTCAATACAAACTCAAACATGCAAGAATACTTATGCATATAATATCAGTATTACACATGTTTATAGACAAAGTCACGCACTCAAGCTAGGCTACCCTGAATCCACTCTCGCGCATGGAAAGTAGTATAACGACAATAATTTGAATAATCTTGTGAAAAAAGTTAACGAAATGGCAGCAGGTTCATACACCGGTCGTGTTACTTTCGTTGTGGGAGGTGAAACTGACGGTTTGTATGGTGGTCGGTGACTTGATTCGCATGGTACGATATATGATACTGGACTCGTATTGGTATTCATTGTTTCTTAGACATTGTGGTTGCCTTTTATAGGTATAGCCAGTAGCTGCTCGTTAGGTTAAGTCAACTTACTTTAAATATTTTATCGTATTTTTAATGCATATAAGAAACTCATTTGTTTACCTCTCTATACTTACACAAAATGCCTAATATATTCTGTGGTAACGCTATTTAAAACGCGAATTCGCGGAAAGTCAGTAGAAGATTATTTTTTTATATCAGGAGCCAATACTTGCACTTTTATTTCACGCTTTTTTTAATAATATATAATAAGTCCCATTTCAAAGTCAAACCTAATAACTTGCTAAATAATTATATAATTATTATTAAAAAAAAACGTCTCCCCCCACTAGGAGTTGCTCCTGTATCGTAGGTTTCATCGCGTTTCACAAAAATGAAATATCACACACACAAACACCCAGACTCGAGACAAACATCTGCGGATCGCACAAATTTTTGTCCCATGCAGGGATCGAACCCGAGCAGTCCAATCGCGTAGCCTCTACGCCAATCAGATCGTCATTATTATGGAAGTAATAATGACGATCTGATTGAATGTATTATTAAACATAGCAATACTTGCATAAATATTTTGTCTAGCTCAAACAGTGAACCCACTAGTACACTATGCCCTCCAATTACCTAACAACTAAATATTAGACCATACAATATAATAACTTTCAATCAAAAAAACGCATCCAAATCGGTTCACCCGTTTCAAAGCTACGGAGCCACAGACAGACACACATAGCGGTCAAACTTATAACAACCCTATTTTTCCGTCGGGGGTTAAAAATAGCGACGACTTGAAATATAGAAACAACTTCATAATGAGGCGAAATGTAACGTTTATGCTGACTAATTCTTTACACCACAAGAAACAGATTATATGAAAGCACTTGTCATTACTTTGCAGTAATAAAATCTAGGCTAATGTGCGATGAGATTGTATCTCGATTTAAAATGATATCTGCACAACATTTTCTGTACAGAACTGTCTAGAGTTCCGTTTTCGCAATGTAATCTACACTAGATGTGAATTCGAAGCTAAATTATCGAAATCTTTCGAAATATATCGATCGAACTTCTCGTACTTTATGATTCCAATCACTGCTATGTTCGGTAAATGCCATATTCTTACGCATGTATTCTCATTATTTTCTTCAACAAATCTTTGGGATTAGATGAAAGTGACTTTTCAACGTGACCTATTGTTTCTCATCTTAAGGAAGAGGGTTGTACTTATTTTTTGTGGTATAACAAAAATCATAAAATATTGCGTATTAACGCAGTAAATATGTCGCTTAATATAGTATAATATAGTCGCCTCTTCTACGACACCCACAAGAGGAAAGGGGGTGGTCAATTCTCAGATACCACACGGCACAGGTTACAGATTTTAATAAGGATTTAATTTTCTAGCCATTTTTAAAACCTGTGAATATCGCGGTATAATATTGTCCCTCAACCTAAACTCATTACGTTTGCATTACTGTAATTGACAATAGCAAACCACATCAGCATCTGATTAGCATTCAAAGCTCAAAATAAATAAAACGTTCGCGGATACAGTGTTGCGCGTGCGCACAAACAAAGGCTGAGTTCATCAACACGTAGTGACAGAGTTGCTAATAACTAAACGACATTTTATGGTAGCTAATTTTTAATATTATAAAAAAATGAAAATCTTTTTTGTATTCATGCCAATTTATTTTGGAAATTTTATGGAAGTTGCAAGCCTAAAGTTCATTGTGGCATTCTAAAGGGGAGGCTGTTGTCCAACAGTGGACGTCTGCCGGCTGATGATGATGCCTTAAGAATGACTTAAAAGTGAATAATAGGTACATATACCTTTTTTTAGAAGTTATAATGAAGGTAGATTACCCAACCTAATTGTTAACAAAAACACACTACGTTCGTATTGGAATGCCTCAAGGTACACTTATTATTTAATTGTAGTAGGTACCTATTAGTTAGGTATAGTAACTAAGAGTGGGTTAAGGTCTTGTATTACACTAATGCTATTATAAGGTCTGTAAATGTTTTGGAACTGAAGATTTATTTATTTGCTTAAAAGCGAAATATAAATCATCAAACCATAATAAATATTAGTTTTGAGAGTTCAAGATTTGTGCCCTGCTTATAGCAAACGCTTAGCACTTTTTACATGAGATCATAACTAGCGAAATGTGGGTGTACCAAACCTCTGTATAGTCTTAATGGATGATGGGGATCGCGGTGTTGGTGGTCAAGTTACAGAAGACGCTGCTGTCCATCTTCTGGATTTTCTCTTAGTCGCTTTTTACGACACCCACGGGAGGAAAGGGAGTTGTCAATTCTAGGCCGGATACTACACGGCATAGGAAAAAACAGACATAGGAAAACCCTAACATTGACTTACGTGTAGAGTTTAATCAAGTTAATCATTAACAGTAATGAGATCAATCAATACATAATAATTACAATACTGATTCTGATAGTGAAATTTAATTGGCTTTGCTCTTTAGATACTGTCGTTAATTCGCTCTCAATATTCAGTTCTTTGACACTGTTAACTGATAAATTATTTTCATAATAACATCATTATATATGATATCATTAATAAAAATTATTAAAGGAAATTTCAAAAATAGTCATGAGCGGAGTAATAATAATTATGATAAATTATTACTATGTAGATTTAATCCTCAAGGATTGGCACCGGAATACTGAAGATAAGGATGGAAGGAGTGGAAGGAGAGAACTGAGGCTTTGCTCTGCAGTAAGTCACTAAATACTGATAATAATGAAATGAAATTAGACTTTAAAACGCAGTTATTGGCGTTAAAAATAAATTATTGTGTCTGCTACCAAGAGGTCAATGTTATAAAATAAAGTATTACACCCAAAATCTAAAGGTCAAATACAATGATCACATACCAATGCATATATTTTCTTGTTCTTAAAGTTACAATATATTTTGAGGTAAGGTACCAGTCAAAATAATTCTCACGATTCAAAAAAAATCGTTGAATATTACTCCATACACGAGCAAAACAACTTTAGCCCAAAAACTTGCTTCGAAAAATAATCATACAATTTTGGTCAGTACCAACTCCCAGGTCCCAACAAAAGTTGTCCTTGATATTGTCCTCTTGCCCGGGGTCTTTATGTGCAAGCGCAGGCCAGAAACAGGTTCCGAAAAGCAATAACTTTGAGGCTGACGCCATCGATGCATAAATATGCTTCGCCCGAAGATGCCAACATGATAATTGGATGCCTGACTAACGGGGTAACAGCATAAAGGGTAAAATGTATAGAATTTAGAGCTATACATAAAACATATCTTGGAGTTATGACTAGACAATACAATGATTATGGAGCTGTACTGTAAGTTATTATAAAATGTATAAACTGTTTTCTTGGAAGCCTTTTATTATAGAGACAGATAAATAGTACGAAAATATAAAATTGTCAGAATATTGCTCACCTCGAGCAATTTTTTTAGATTAACAAGACGTGTATGGCGCCAAGTGATGAACGAGCATTTATGTCTTGAGCCTAATAGTTAATGAACCTATTAAGATTAACAATGAAGAATGTTAAGGCCGTTAAGTTTGATAAATAATATTAACACTTATAGTAAATCGAAATTACCAATCACCCATGTAATAAATGTTGAACTTAAATTCTGCAGACTGTATACCGTTCATCCATTATCATAGCACAACAGAGCGCATTGGCCGGTATCCACTTATGCATGCAAAGGATACCCTTTTTATAAACGCGGAAGAGGAACTTAGAGTTATTGCATCATAACTTGTGTATAAATCAGTCAAGTAAGACAGAAATAACTATGATTGTAGGATGGCGCTTGACTAAAAATAGTTTTTCTGTCTACAATAAAGAAGATCAAGAATTAGTAGATGGTGCGAAAAATAAATAAAAAGTCATTGTAGTCATAACACATCCGAAATTAAAAGACGTCGTTATCGATTCCCGTGAGGTGCTCAAATTGAAATTGGATGTTCCGTCCGTCCGTGAAATTTTGACTTACGTATGGAGAGATTTTAACACGTTCTTCGAAATCACCTGCCATGTCCAGCGAACCAGTTTGTTTCTTTATTCCTGGAACGACCGCCTCGAAGGGCGGTGAGGCGAATCTTTTGACTTGCTTTTATTTTCGGAATCCTAACGAGGCCTTGTATGGAGTCGGGAGCTCAGGAGTAAGATTGTGTGATACCTTTTATAAATTGTTCTTGATTGCTTACGTCGCCTCAAGGTACAGTTGGCATCACTTGTCTTTGTAGAGCCATCAATTCGCTCTTTTGTTAGAGCCAAGATTTCTTGCTCACGTTACGTCTGTTGTAATTCTATTTGTTGCCTTTACTTACAGTTTTAATCGTTTTATGTTCTATATAATAAGTAATAAGTGGAAAGCATTTCTTGGTCTTCATTTTCAACACGTTGTTATTGAATAATTTAATCTCGGACAATCAGTGCGTTTATTGCAAAAATTTCCATTCGATCCGGTTAACTGATCCAACTAATTTTTTGCAATCATATTACGTCTTAGCCATATCTAATTATCATTGGCCATTTTAGTAACCTATTATACTTAATTTGCATGCATTTTATTGGAATCAAACCCGTTATGAAATGCGGAAAACGCTTGAAATAACAATGGCGTAGTTTATACGGAATTTCACTGTTTCCAGTTGAGTGGGTGAGCGATTGTTAGTTTTTAGGTTTGGGCCGCACCCTTGCTTTTGTCGTTTTTTCCCAAATCGTGGTAGGTTGGGCAATGTTGGCTGCAGAGGACGGCCACACCTGCCAACACATTAATGGTGTAGACGGTTTCGACTTTTATAGCTTTCTTAGAATATGTGACATTCTTTCCCTTTATGCATATTTAAAGTGTAATTGTTGGGTAGGTCAAGTATACAGCAATAAAGCTTGCCTTTCCTGCATGTCTTTCGCCTATTATAAAATTTAATTCATACCAGACATAGTAACTGAATTTATCCTCGAGACTGAAGAATTTGAGACTCGATTATATAATGTTATACTGCAAGCTTAAGAACTCCTAAAAATTTAATAAATTATCTAATCTATGAGATAATATAAATGAAGATTTAGATATTATGAAAACGATAAATCAGAAAGACGAACGAAAATATTTGATAACCACAAATTATTAAGCGTAACCAGTTTATCACACCATATTATTTACATTACAGTGCAAGTCATTTGTGAATATTAAATTATGTAACGTAAAAAAACTGTCTGACCGACTGAAGTTAATGTATTATGGTCATGCGTAATCATTTATTTTGAAACGAAACCATTTACTCAAACGATTATTTGACCTACTTTTATTAAAACTTATCTAATAGTTTGAAGTAATTTTAGTAATATATGAGTTTGGTGTTAGATATTAAAAAAAAACAGGAAGTACGCAAAATCATAATTAAGATTCTGCTTTAAATATATAATATCTTAAATATTAGAAAACACCAAACCACTTAACTAACGGCGAAGGAATATAGGGTGATGACACTTAAATTTTAAGATTTGAAATAAAAGTCAAACGAAACACAATAATTATAATATACACCAAAGCAAAAATCTTCTAAAGAAAGCTGATTAAAATGACTTCTACAGTAAGTATAAAAGCAACAACAGATTCACACATAATTCCTCCAATATCCACTTTTTGCTGTACCTTCTTTCCATAATTACTTATTGATGTTAAAACCGGTACCGATTCGGTGGCAGGACCTTAGTCCTGTGGGTTGAACGACCGCGACCCGTCTCATGGCCGGTAGCCGTTCGTTACAACAATAGCTATAAACTTTTTGTTATGGGATCGTTGTAGAAAGTTGAATAATTGGTTGGGATAAAAAAGGAATGGTGGGAATAATTATACTAGCGGCTAATAATAGTTTCAATACCGACATTTATATAGCCTGTGGCGTAGTTCATGCTCTAATCTGTAAAACGGTAAATGATTTAAGAGCTTATAGGTATGAATATGACTGAACTGCATAATTTTGAAATATATAATAGGTTATATTATCATAATAAATTATAGTACCTATATACTAAAAATTTGAATTTTATATAAAATGAAATGCATTTCTATTAATAAATTGTGAACGAAACATGAAAAAAAAATCGAAATAAAAAAATCTTGTATAGGTACTCACTTCGTCACTAAAACAACAGTCGAATCTCGTTTTCAAAACTTGAACTTAAAACCCGGTCATAATACAGTTATCAGCATAAACACGATACGGCACCACATCTACAAAACATGAACGAAAATGCTCAGTCATCAATTTCTTTACTCAACCATTAGTTACAATGACCACTTGCTCAATAATACATTTAGCGAAGGCCAGTCCTGTAGTGCAAATCTTGATCAAATAAACATGAAAGTCAATCAAGACAAGAAAAATGTAAATGTCATTTACATTTTAGAAAGAATTAGAAATATCAGATTGCTGATATTGTTTTTGTCGAAACAAATTACGTTTGACCAGACAGAGATCTTATAAATAATGAAAATAATAATTTTAAATCCAATAATAAAAAGAAATGAAATGATAATAATCACAATTTTGAAGTGGCTAAACCGGCCAATGCAGTGCAGGTTTAAATTGACGAAGAAAAGATTCGATATTTATTATAAGAAGTTGAATTTTCGACACATCAAAAGTTCAATGCCGTTTAACGATCTATCGTGACTGGCGAATTGTATGAGATGTATGTAATATTCAGACATGATATTCAAGAAGTTGTATAGATCTGCATTACTTATGAGGCTATAGACGCGCGTTCATTACTAGCCGAAATGATATTTAATCTGAGTCAGAAATCAACATTAAATTTATTTAAATAAAGAGCTACCAACCGCAAGGAAAAAACAAAATATGTAAGTAGCATATAAGACTATTTATTTGTACTTAAAATCTGAATAATTTTCCTGTATCAGTTGTAAAGCATATCTTGAAATAATTAAAATACCGGTTGGTATTTTACATAGAAAGCCAATAGAAACTAATCAAATTTGATAGGAGAAACTTTTAAGTAAAATTGCATAAAGCACCGATGGAAACGTTTAATTACGTTTATAAATAATTAAGGACATTTTGTTATCACACAGTTTAAGACTTTCAATAAAAAAACACAAAATATTTAAGAAAACCTTTACATTGAAGATAGTAACACAACAAAAAACCCCGTAAATCTTACCCACTCACCGATATAGGTGATCAAAGTAGCAATAAATTTAACTGTAAACGAAAACACCGCATTTACTGTCCTGTACCAACCAGCAATTATTAACCGCAAAGAACTATGCAACGAACAGCTGATAGACCTACAAAGCCTACAACTTCTTGTCTATGTTACTACAAAAACTTCCGCTAATTTGCATTTTTATTGGTCAGTTGTCCGACAGCGACTCCAGCTAGCCAGCGTTACGCACCGACGATCCAAATATTTTTATTATTCATTCTTTAGTGAAAGTGTTTGACGTTTCCATTTGTTTCGTGTCTTGTGTACTAAACAGTTTTTGTCACCATAATTTCCTTATTAGCTACGGAAGAGTTTTTGCCAAGGATTAATGTAATGGAGGTAAAATTGGTCCCATTTAAGCAAAGTTGACCGTGGCCAAGGTCGGTGAACTGACATTTCGGTTAAGGAAGGAAATAATTACCGTGACAGCTATTAAAGGCATTGGATAAATTCATTTTGTATTCATGAAGAGTTATTATTGTCTTAACAATACAGTATTTACCTCAAAGGTCAAACTATCCTGAGTCTTGTTGAAGAATCTTAACCCAATTTGACCTACATTGACAAATCTGATGGAATGGTTCCAATATTACCTATATTGGAACCATGGTATTACGCGATAGTGTAGTGTAGTAGGTATATATTTAAAAACACAATTAGCAGAAGTAAATTTTATGGACACATAATTAATTCAAACTGACTGAGATGTTGTGAAACGGGAAGGAAGCGAACTTTCGGAAATATCCTTTTCCTCAATTGACTCATCTAAACTTCAGAACAATTCATTGAACTGTTACATTTTAACATGCGTCTCGAACTAACACTGGTATTAAATATCCATATATCTACACTCTACAGGTATCATAGTAATGTACGATTATAAGTCGTTAATAGTGACTCAAACGTTTCGCCGAAATCTTATGCGATTTCAAAATTTATTGCAACGAACAGTATCGGCAATATTTGATGTTGATTCATCTTTCTCAGTCATGTTCATTTTGTTGGCGCAAGCTTATATTTTAATAATATTTGTAATTGCCTGCAATGCTGCTTGATTAAATATTTGCCTTTAGCAGCATGGCCATTTGAACCTACATACATTATAATATCTACGACCTGTAAATTCATTATATTTTAATCAGTGTAGAATTCATCGTATCCTTCTACTGCTTCTGCCTCGATGATGCATGAATATGGGTTATAATTATAGTTGTCTGCCCCCTTACAGTTTACGATGCGACGCTTCCACAACGTAAACTGGCCTGCTTTAAGAGTTCATGGTAAGGGGGCTGTTCTTCAAATAATCATAACTACCTATAAATATCAGAAAACATTAGTAAAACATTATCGCTGTCTTCCAACAACACAGATGTGACTGCAATGAAATGTAAGTAAATGACCTCACTGACCGAATGATGATCTTATCCATTCACTCAATGGCTCTGTCAACTTTCTTCTTTATTGACTTTCTTGCGAATTGTGAAAAAGGCGGCGGTTCTGTTGAAAGATGAATGACTTGAGCCAGTTTGTAATGATTAAGGAAGAATTCATTAAAATGTTTGAGTTATGTTCCAATTAAGATACTAATTATAGTTTTATGGTCTAC
The DNA here is from genome assembly GCA_905340225.1 of Abrostola tripartita. NCBI lineage: Eukaryota > Metazoa > Arthropoda > Insecta > Lepidoptera > Noctuidae > Abrostola > Abrostola tripartita. Next base: position 7,797,225 of record HG996504.1, read on the forward strand.
ACGATAATTCTTACTTCATACTTTCACGGTTGTTTTTGCTTTTTTTGTTCAACGTAACTTAATACTTTTTAACTTTGCTGTTGAAATCTGGCTTGTAATAAATCGCTAAAAAACGTCATGCTCTTGTTAATACTGCCAAATTATCAAGTAATGATGAAGTCTTATGAGGTCGCGAGATATTTCAGTCCGGATAAAATTATAACTGGGTCATCAAATAGCCTATGTATGCGATGACTCCTTAACAAATAGCACTTCTTCTTATAACACCATGTATGTAAAAAATAATTAAGTCTAAGAAAATGGTTTTGCTTACTGTGCAATATGCTCACATTAGGTTTTTTACATTCAAAATATTTTGAATCAACAATCACGATCACGTCTGACCTTGTCCAATCGTGAGTTGCAGTGACGGGTGATCTGGTAACTGACGGACTTGGCATCTGTCAGAAAGATCTTATACTATTCTACGTAGATAGGTATATGTATATTTATTAAGGCCTGTCCTCAATCGTGTATTTATAGGAAAAACCAAAAGAGCATAAAATTATACTTACTTTTAATGTACTGGCTATGGAAAAGCAGCTAGTTTTCATTTCATCATCATCATCATCAGTCTATCTTAGTCCACTGCTGGACATAGGTCTATCCTATGGCACGCCACTGAGCTCGATCTTCGGCCTTCTGCTTCCAAGTTTTTATTTGTACTTCTCAATAGGCAAAAGCCTGTGTGTCATCCTGTCAGGTCTCAGCTGAAGTTATGTAATGTAATAAATATCAAAAAAGCAATTTATTTGACAATTATTATATAGCAATTAACGTTACAGGTAATATACCTGCAGACTTTATGATATGTTTTTATACTGCCATTTATTTAAATATTACTACACCGATTAAAACTTTTACCAGAATGGTAAACGATGGAATCTCAAATGCAACACTATTATTAATAAGACTTCGAACTAAATTTTATTTGCGTTTCAAACCTTAGTTAGATTTAGTCAAACATAGATTTTATGCACTTGCTAGTAAACACTTATAATTAACTTTTATAATTATCAGCGAATAACAGCCAGCTAAGAAGAAGAAAGAAAACCATTAAGGTATCACTGGCAAAAGTACTAACTAACGTATATTCAATTGGTTTCCTTCAAATTATCAAAGGAATGCTAACTCCCCAAGAATGTTGAGATGAATAATCAGCTTCATTACACCAAAGTGAGTTGTATAACAGATTTCTTGTTTTAATCGAAGCCAAACTTGATTTTTGAGGTGAAAGTCCGATACAGGTGTTACGAGAGACGTATCGAATCATTTGGATATAACACGCAACGGATAACTTAATCACATCTGGGTCACTTGACATTTAGATGAATTCAATCAGATTCGTGTCTTTAGAAACAGTTATTCTTTCTGTTGCAGTACGTTGTTTTGTACGGCCTAGCACGCACCACGACAAAACTATGGCAAGATATAATGATTTCTGTTAGATCTTTTGTGAGATAATCTAACAAATCTTGTCATTTTTGAACGAAATCAAATTTTGTGGACTGATGTTCTACTTTTTTATTTAAAATGTGTGTTAGTAAAAATATAAACTCTTACCTCTATCGTTGTACGGATGCATAGGAACGTGAATATTTAGGAGGCTGAAGAAAACTTGCTTGAAATTTGTGAGAGATTGAGAAAATAACACTGATTATAACAGTGATAGGACAAAACGCAAGTAAGAAGTATATAATTTACCAAAGCCTATGTTCAGCTATTAAATAAACCTTAGTGATTGAGATTTCAGTTAGTAAACACATTTATCTAAGACTTTCATTAGCAGTTTTCTCTGCAGAACTCGCTCTAATTAATAAGAATAATTAGACTTAGGCCATGCCTAGTTTTGGGCCCGCTGCTACTACCTTATTATCTGCTGTTTTCCATCTGTATAATAACTTGTCTGTTTACGCATTTCCTTGTACTAAGACTAATTGTGTTTGTCTAATTATCAATTTATTATTATTATTTTGCGGACTATTTCTTACATCATTAATTAATGATAGATAACATAACATCACACCTGTAATCCCCGAAGTTGTAGGCAGGTGTATAGTCTAATTAAATCCACATTTTGCCAGATGTATAATAGGTTCCAATGTGAACTTTACCCAACCCGCGATTTGAACCCAGGACCTCGAAATCAGCATTCGCACTCAACGACCAGTACGAGCCATCGACGCAGTTTTAACAATAACAATATGTAATTTTAAAAATAAACTTTTTTATGGGCGGGAAAGTGACTATCTTTGCCGCTATTAAAAACCAATCGGTGATTCATTATAATCCCATCGGTTACAGATGAACAATTCTCAATGGTGTCATTAACGTTGAAAACTCAAGTCAATATACTATAGAGTTTTTGTAGCATATTACCAAGAGATTTTCGAATTACCACTTAACAATGTCGCCAGTTAATTATGTAGTAAAAAGGTGCTTCTTCGCTGATATAAAATGGTAAATGAAGGCTTGCTTGAACATTGAATTTAAAATGTGTGTCATCAAAATCGGTTCCGACTCTGAAACAGTGTAATTTAGTCACTTTTTCTTACTTGTATCGGCATTGCATAAGCTACTTATCAACAGGTCATGCCGTGGTGTAGAGATTGACCACTCAGCCAAATGTAATTTCAGAAGCCAAGTAAATTATTACTTAATTAATGCTTTTGGCCCTAAAAGAGATTTTGAGGCAGCATGTTTTTTGTAAGACATTATTCGAAGACGTCCATCTAAAATACTACAAAAACACGATATACTAAAGCTTTTTGCTACAAAAAGCGAACGCTCAACAAACGGTCTCCCAACTGCCATTCTTAGAAACATGAGTCATCTTCCATTTTTACCTTCTAACGTTAACAAAAGGATAGTTGTCATGCGCAGGAAGCCAATGTTTCCGGTCTCTTACAAACCTTAAACCAATCATGCATTCAGCTAAAGAAGGAACTTATTTAACTGCCTTTTCAATGTATTTACTTTTAAATTTAAATGTTTAACGGCTAGAAAGTGTAAAGTTTAATGCGAAGAGCAATACTCTATGACAAACGTGTCTGTGACTTCCAATCAGTGACGAATATATGTATTGTGTATAGATCAATATACCCTGTGATATCTGCAATAAATTACACACCGAAGCAAGGAATTATTGTTAGTAAAATCCTAAGCCAAAACTAACCCATTGGCTTTTAATTATAAAAATAATTTTACAATTCCAATACACATACGAAGCAGTCAACAAAAACTTGTGTAGGCGATGCTTACATTGCTGAAAGAATAGCAGACTGACAAACACTTTTGACAACCTGATTGGCGTAGTGGCTAAGCGTTTATACTACTGCGCTAGGGGTTGCGGGTTCGATTCCCGCACGGGGCAAATATTTGTGCGATCCACATTTGATTGTCCCGAGTCTAGGTGTTTGTGTATGTGATATTTCATGTTTGTGAAACGCACCCACGACACAGGAGAAATTCCTAGTGTGGGGCGACGCTTCTTAAAAAAAAAAGAATAAAAAAAACAGATTTCTGACTTTGAAATGTTAGTAGAATTAGCAAAAGGGTCTTCCGTTTCCTTATAGGAATAATATATTACCGGTTCTAACAAAATTCCTAAGAACATAATTATTATACCTACGCAACTTTAATCCTTGATAAATGACTCCATCATTATTCAATGTCGAGTTATCGAACAAACAATCTTTTCGTTAAAAGACAAAATGGAATTTAAAACAGCTTTTTGGAAATTGTCTTATCGTATGGTTACTAATGCATTTGTACACGTATTTGAAAATGCTTCTGCCGAAACCTTTTAGGCAGTATCGGTCCTATAAGTTTAACACGTGGATTTGGGTGACATTCAGTTCAGTGTTGATGTTATTTATTTTTAACTACGAGAATATTTTTATATCTTAAGATATTTCTTATCACAAGTAAAACATTTACTCGTTCTTCTTATGATGTATCAAAACATTTTTTTAATTCTGTATAAGTAATTCTGTGTTAGCTATAAGTAGGTTTCAATTATTGTCATTCAAAATGAACAAATTATTTTTATCCAGAACAACACTAGATCCATATGCGAGCAGGTTTCATCATAACTGGACTGGAACTACTTATAATAATCACGCTTCATTTAAAATTTGCCATAATTCAGGCTACACTTAAATACATCGATTGATCTGCAATTGGATCTGCGACAACATTCATCAAGTATAAACATATCCAATGCGCTTCCTTCTCGCACCTTACAGCACATTGCACTGCGCACACACACACATAAGTCGGTCAGTGTCGATGAAAGCCGGCGCGTGAGTTGAATGCTAACATTCAGAGTCGTCAATGGACGCTTTCGAGACAATCTATGGCAGACTGGTTATTTTATGACGACTGTTTAGAAAATAATTAATAACTATGATATTGATGGCGATTTTGAAGAAGTGATTTGTAAAAAATATGTTATTCTTAAAAGATTATGTTTGTCTAGGAAGTAATGTAGTAAGAAAAAAGACGAGGATAGCTGATTTGATAGCTGCCGTATCAATGGCAGTTATAATTTGGAGGCTTAAGCAGAGATTCTTGAAAACGTAAAGAAACCATTGTTTAAACTGGTTATATCCATTGAAATTGTGTCTGGTTAGGAAGAAGTTGCCTTACGTCCCGTAAAACCAAGTATAAGACAGATACAACATGGAAAACAAAATATACAAAACATAACCTTAAAAAAATCAGTGGAGATCGGAATTTTTGCTTGACACTTGATGCCCTATTGTAGATAATGATTATGGTAGATGCGTAACAACGGGTAAGCTTGTAAGTAAAGCCACTTATGGTCATAATCGTGCGCATGAGCATCTTGTCCATATAAGTGTAATGTTACCAGATGACACGAGTCCAGTTAACTATAAAAAGATTTATCTACAGTTAAATAGACACAGTATTAAAAAAAGGTATCGACATCAACAAGGAATATTGTATTTAAAACCTGACACCTATTTGTTTAATACATACAAAAAATCAACTTTTTTACCAAAAGTTTTAATAAGTATTTTTGGCATACGATAATCAACTTTTTCATCATGATCTTAAAGTCGCATTTGTAATGGCAATGGAATGTTGACATTCTAAAATAAAAAATACGTGCAAAGGTCGTGAAGAGTTCGAATGGAAAAACACTAATAAACATAAATACGAGTTTGATAAACAGACAAAAAATCCATCATTTATGTTTTGTTTATAAGTTAGACGAGTTGTTATGGTATTCTTTGATAATACACAATACCTTACCTTACCCTTATCATCATCAACATCATCAGCCGGAAGATGGCCACTGTTAAACAAAGGCCTCCCCCTTAGAAAGCAACAATGAACGACAAGTTAATAACTATGATAAATTTTACCCTTATAATAACAGAGTTTATCTGTCTGAAGCTTTGGGTAGGTCCACTTTAACCTTAATGATTTCATTATTTGTTAAAATCAGAGAATAGTTACTGAATACGACGAAGGTAATGCCTATACAATATCTGAAGTAGGTACATTAAATACATTAAACACGCGAATCTTGCATGAATTTTGAATATTTCGATCTGTAACGTTGTATGGGGCTTGCGTAAGCCAAATCATGATTCCCAAAACTGCATAGAAACAAAAGCTTCTACACCATTCACTTCACACGCCATAAAACGCACCATTGATTTTCTATTACGTGATATCAACCGATCAATATCGATCGAAGTACCTAGAAACCGCAAACATATAAATCAAGATGGAAACTTGTAGCACAGTTAATATGGAAACTAGTCACGTTAGTTATAACTTTAACTAGCTGCAACCCACGATTTCGTCCGCGATTTTCCTATTCTTCCCGAGTAACCCTAAATATTGGCGAAATGTTACTCATTATAACATCGGCTATGTTTCGTCGACATCGGTCCAGCCGTTTTGGAGAGTAGCCGAAAGGCAAAAAAAAATTGATCATTTTTGTTATATGTGACGCAGCGTTGGCAGGCCTCCCACCAGGTGGACCGACGATATCGTCAGAGTTGCGGCCCAACCGGTGGATGCAAACGGCAAGTTGTCGTTCATTATAGCGTTCTAAAGGGGGGGGGCCTTTGTCCAGCAGTGGACGTCTTCCGGCTGATGATGATGATGATGTCGTAGGTATTATATGTAGAAAAAAACCTGTTATTTTGATTTTACAAACAGACACTCCAATTTCTCAATGTGTATTTAGATGGACATTGAGATCGCTTGGAAAGTCTTGAGGCCGATCTGAAGGTAAACATGGACGACACTAAGAATTATTTAATTGTAGGATATAACATATAATTGATTGCTGATTGTAGTGATCTAGAAATCGCAAGTATGGTTGCTAGTTGTCGGTTTCTAGAAATCACTTTACCTTTCCAGTTTCTGACACATAATTTTATATTGGTCGGATGGTAAATTGTGTCTGTGTTAGTTTGATGCTTAACAGACTAGAGTTTAGTATGATTCGTTTTTGTCTGATCTTTTGTCTTGCACCATTTTTTGGGAAGTGAAGAATCTTCAACTGTTTTCTATTCATTTCCTTTCTGTTGTTTGTTGTTCTCTTGGTACGTCATTGTTGGCACAATTATACTCAACACATAAAGTTTATTACGAATTTCGGCTGGAAAAAGAATAAATTAAGCAACATTAAACACGATCCACACACACAAGGGTAGAAACACTAGATTTTATAGTCTCATCATTATTTTAGATCCACTCAGACAAGTAATACCCCTAATTTTTATGATACCAACAAAAAAACTATTTAACCTCATAATCCTTATACATTTTTAAACAAATATTTTAATATCGCTTCAATACTTTTGCTCTTAAACAAGTTATTAGAAATTCTTGATACGATACACAACCAAAAGGGCCCAATCGACAATGTAGATAATGATTTACTTAAACTTATACACCGATCTTGAATATGATTTATAAGCTAATGGATTAGTAAACCATCTGTTGACGAGGATCGCTTCTTGTGTAAAGGTAGGCTTTGATCCTTCTTCCGAGACTCGTTCACTACAAAAAACCTACTCGCAGGTAAATTTATCCATCCTTTTTTCACGCATATGGTAGAAAAGGATAAAACATTTTGTTGGAGTTGCGTTTTGTATATCAGTTGATACATTACAAGTTTGTCAATAGATTATTAACTTATAAATTAATTATTCATAGTACTTTTTATAAGCCAAACATATTCAAAGGTATTGCAAATTAAAACACTTCAAGGTTACTAGTTCCGACTAAAGCCTTAAAAATGCGGCACCTTCATCTAGCGTGCTATGTATCGTCGCGTGCGCATCATCGGCCTTGACAGCTTGACTTTTGAGACCCACCTAAATGTCGGGATCGGTAATACCAAAGGCCAAAACCATTAGAATATCATAATACTAATAATACATTGTAAATTACTTATTTAAATTAAATTGACATCCGTTATACGTGTTTCTGCTTGAATGGATAATCTCATAATAATTATAAGTATTGTTAAGTAATGATTAAACCGCCGAAGAGTATTATGGTCTATCTTGGTTGGATTCATATGCACGGTATCGGGTATAAGGTATCGGGTTTAATTCCTGGCAGGTGTCAATGTGTCTCATAATTTCAAAATGTACTTTCCAAGTTAACCCAAAACACCATTGCATGATTTATATTATAGTAAGTACCCAATAAATAGCAATATAGCCCAAGCCCCCTTTAACATGGGACAACAGAGAATGCAGTCCGCTTGCATAGTAATAGCACTGATAGCCGAGTGGTAGGAACGTAGGACTGCAAAGTCAAAGGTCGCAAGTTCAAACCCCGGCACGCACCAATGTTTTTCGAATTCATGTGCGTACTATACTAGTACATTAGTTATCAGTTGCTAAAAACGGTGAAAGAAAACATCGGTGTGTAAAGCCATGTCAGAGGCCTACAGGCGGTTTAAACTCTGAAACCAGGTTGTTCATCAACCATACAATAAGAAGAAGGTTACATAGTAAGTTTAATTTAATTAAAATCTATACCAATAAGAAGTTCACTACCTCATCATCATCAGCCAAAAGACGTCCACTGTTGAACATAGGCCTCCCCGTTTAAGCGGGGGGGTTTGCCATAATCCCCACGCTTGGCAAGCGGCTTGGGGATCGCAGTATTGGTGGTAAAGTTACAGAAGACGCTGCTGCCCATCTTCTGAGTTTTCCCTTAGTCGCCTCTTACGACACCCACGGGAGGAAAGGGGGTGGTCAATTCTAGGCCGGATGCCACACGGCACGGCACCGTAGTTCACTACCTACTTGTGAATATTAAATGAAATAACTGTATAAACGGAGGTATGCAAATGGCTTACCATGTTGGCATTTTATCCTCTTGTGGACATAGCAATTAGACGGGAGGCACACGAGATAAACACACTACACCAGAAGAACTGATAATACTACAGAACGGCCACTCCAAACTCCTCGCGCACTAAGTTGGCCGGCAGTTGGACGGCAACGATTCAAAGGATGTCAAATTAAGCTAACGCCGTCTCCGAAAACTGCTTTGAAACCCAGCTGATACTTCAAGCGGCAAGCAACCCATCATTTACGTGTGTGAGTTCATACAGGTGCAAAATTGTGTATGTATAGTATAGAGTGTATGAAGTGTGACACTACCTAAATGAGATGTCATGTCTCAAGCTCTAAGTAAGAACTGGTTGTCAGCGGATCAGTTGCACCGTAATGACATATTTCCCTCGATTGACGTGCGACTAGTGTGACCATGTGTTCTTGATGCTAGTGTTCATTGCTTCCTGATTGGCTGAATGGCAAATGTCTGACTGGATATTTTTTTAAGCCAAAATTTCTCACAGCTGACTTTATTTCTTTCCACATTTCTCTTTCGAGGGCTGCAAAAAACTAGTCCGTCATAAAATTCTAAATTTTAATGTTTAGGTATTTTTTTTAAATCGTGGCACTTATTATGTCTCCATTAACTAGACTTAAAATAATACACACTCTTTCGTTTAGACTCGGTACAAATATCTACCGATCACAGTAATATGACTCAGTAGCTAGGTAATTAGACTGCTATACTTAAAATATGCATAAGGGTGTTACCACAAATCGATCAATCGTTGATCGATGACATTGATTCACGTCTATCGATTAGTAGGAACTGAAGATCGATCCGTCCTACTATCGATTAGTGGCATGGATTTATGATCGATTAATTGGTTTAGTAACACCCTTAAGCACAGCCGTCATTAAATATCGACTCGGTAATATTATTATTATCTCATATGTCAATTGGACATGTCAATTTCAAGTATTTGCTATACAATACTAATAAGAAATAAATTCGACATTCGCATTATGTAATTATTGATTGTTAAGTGGAAATTACAATATACTTTTGCAATCTTATTGTTATTTACAATTTAATTTAAATGCCTTATAACTTTATAAGCTATTTACTTGTAAAGGTAGGTAGATTATACAATAAATGTGGTCAGGCCTTGTAGAGATTAATGTTATAATTTGTAAACAATTATTTATTTATAGAAATATAAAATTATATGCATAAATATTATTATCTAAATAATACATTACTTCGTATAATAATAGGCACTGACTTTATTTACAATAAGATAATTAATAATTTAATTAAAACATTATTACAGTATCGTCACCTAACAAAAATATAATATTTTTATCGACCTGACTGGCACAGTCGCTAAGCGATTGGACTGCTCCGCTATGGGTTGCGGGTTCGATGCCCGCTTGTGGCAAAAAAAATTGCGTTCCGCAGACATTTGTTCCGAGTCTGGGTGTTTGTGTATATGATTTTTCATGGTTGTGAAACGAACCCGCGATAGGTACGTAAGGTAAATGAGAAATACCTAGTGAGAGGCGAAAATTAAAAATAAATACGTTACGTAACAATATGACTATCTAATTAATATTTTAGGCATAATTTGAACTGTGGTCTACTCCAAATTGTTATTTTTTGATTATTTTGTTTACACTAATTACCTACATACGCTCATTAAACGTCAACGCTCTAGTTACACAAGCAAAACTGCAAAAAACTAAACACTTTAAAATAAGAATAATAATTTATAACTAATTTATGCGACAATATCAAAAGTAAAATTCGCAGTATAAATGTTAATACTGCGAATTTTACTTTTGATATATAGGTATCTACCTATGTACCTAACAGTTAAAAAAAAACATCACCCCTTACTAAGAATTTGTCCTGTATAGTGGGTGCGTTTCACAAACATGAAAATATATCACATACACAAACACCCAGACTGGGGACAAACATCTGCGAATCGCACAAATTTTGACACAATCGAGAATCAAACCCGCAACCCTCAGCAGTACAATCTCTTTGCCACTGCGCCAATGAGGTATTTTTATTAGATATTATATTTATGTATATTATTAATATAATTTGTCAATGCATAAACGTAAACCAAACAAATAAAATTGCATACAAAATCACTCGATAATACCTAACTTTTTGTCTAAAACCACACAAGTAGGTAGGTATACATTAAAAGCGTAGTTAGCAGTTTCAACTTGGGGTCAAGGATATTAGACAGGTGCGAATACTTAAGTTTTTTCCTTAGTCATTATTTTAATTACTCAGCTGCAGTTAATATGGGTTAAGCAATAATTTATTATAATTTGTGCAAAGATATGTCGGTTAAGGCTTTTTTAAACTGTCGCGTTTAGTTTAATTATAATCTTAATTTTAGGAAAGAAAGACTAAATTACTTGTCTTAAAATATGTAGTACCTATGTTTGTTGTACTCTATGTAATTAGTTAAGATTTATCAATCTTACTAATATTATAATTATAAAGGTGAAAGTTTGTGCGTGTTTGTATGTTTGTTACTTCTTCACGCTCGAACTGCAATAGCTGATACCCTGCATTAACACATAGGCTACTTTTTATCGACAACTAGTAACATTAAAAAGCCCTGGATAGAAAGAAATAGGCAGAGATGTATAGTAAACATTTTGCAAATTAAGTTGTAGGTCCCATATAACGTGAGGCGAGCCTATCGTCATTAACCGGACACAAATCCCGATTTCATGCATTTTTGGGATTATGGATTATATAATTGTAGGATTATTTTTATTTAATTAGTGTTAATTATTTTTTATGTAAGGTCACTATTGTATTGGGGCATGCCTGTAAAGATAGTGGTTAAGGATGTTAATAAATAAATAAATAAATAAATTATGTATGTATGTATATTAAAAACGTAAATTAATTAACTTATAAAACAAAAGCCATAATAGGCACCTACCTTACTTATGCTTTTCTAATTAATTAATCATGCTAATATAGCGGATTAAATTGAACTAACTGCTTATTATCTATTAAAATAATTAAAGAAAACTTCACTATAAAAAGTAGTTTTCAAAGCTGATTCAGTAACATTCTACAGAAAGTATTAAAATTATAATACCTACCTGTTAAAAGATTATTAAATAATCTACTGTTAAAATGGACCGTTTAAAGAAATTTGTTTTTGAAAGTGACGCTGGAATGTAAGTCCAAACATAATTTTAATATTTGCAAAATGGAGTATACGTTAGCCCTATAGGGAAAGACGTTCAGTTTGACGGTCTGCCACCTTACCATAAAGTCTTAAAGGAGGAAATTTCCGTTGTGGAAGCGAGACGCCGCCGCTTCGACATAAGATTGCGGTTTCCAAACTCAGGCCAGTTAGCACCAGACTTAAGTAATGCCATAGTACTTCCTCATTAGCCGGTACCAGTCTTCTTCTTATCGAATGGTTGATGAACAACCTGGTGTCAAAGTTTAAACCGCCTGTAGGCCTCTAACATGGCTTTACACACCGTTGAAAAAGCTCACAGGTGTGCCGTTTTCCTCACGATGTTTAATGATGCCGGTACCAGTGACATTTAGTTGATCATCCAAGAACAAAACATACAAAAACAGTTTTGTATTGTTCGTTGGCTTTTATGATAACCTAACAATGATAACCCTAATCGTGAAAAGTAACAATTAATATTCGCAAGGTTTTTTTCCTTCGCGATTATAGGTTTGGTCATGGCTAAAGTTGTTCACATTTAATTATGTGTTCCACCCCTTTCTTCTTAATCTTCTTCTTCTTATCGTATGGTTGATGAAAAAACCTGGTGTCAGAGTTTTAAACCGCCTGTAGGCCTCTGACATGGCTTTACACACCGTTGAAAAATCTCTCAGGTGTGCCGGTTTCCTCACGATGTTTTCCTTCACCGTTTTAGCAACTGATAACAAATTTTTAGTACGCACATGAATTCGAAAAGACATTGGTGCGTGCCGGGATTTGAACTAGCGACCTTTGACTTGGCAGTCCAACGGTCATACCACTCGGCTATCAGTGCTGTTCTTCTTAATTTCAACATAATATATATTATAGGGTATTTTACACCATGTAAGAATAAATAAAAAGATCCATGTCTATGATAGATTTCGTAAAAAGTAAACGAGAAACGTCGGTACGTAGGTATTTATTTATAAAAATGCAATTTAAATTTTAAAGATCGTAATTTTTAATCTGTTCTTCAAATGTCTAAAACGCAATCGCCATATTGATTCTGACGTGACGTCACTGGAATAGATCTAACCCGTCAGGGTATATATGTTAAGCCGTATTGTTTACTAACCGAGTGACGTCACCCGCCGAACATCCAAAGTCATAAATAAAAATACAATTTTAAGGCATTTCTCGGTTTTATAAAATAGGAATAAAAATTCTACAGGTTTATTACGACCTCAAGACTGATTTCAACCAGCTTAAAAAAAGGTGTAATCCTCTATTATATATACTCACTGTGTTCAATACGTTATTCCTTTACAGGAGCATCAAGACACCATTAGATTATAAATACCTGAAATTCGTGCGCAAGCATTTGTTTCCAATAAATGCGTGGCCAGCTAAGGAGATTGGTGAAAAGAATCATTCAAAACACATGATTATTTTGAACTACTGGCTTCTTATATTTTTTCCAAGTTGCTGGATTCTAGTCTTGATGTACATCTTGCAGAATACAGGCAAAGTGAATTTCTACCAATTGGGCCACGTTTATATCGTATTATTCATGACTTCCGTTAATATTGTGCGTATTTATCCAAGTTATTTTATTGTTTTTTGTAACTTCACCAATGTACGGTCTACTGCGTTTTTTTACCACCAACATTATGTCTTTGGAAATGTTATCTATGTGATATGCATTCGGCATTCGGTAAAACCGTGGAGTCATTTAGACAATTCAAGATATTACAATATACCTACTAATATATCAAGAAGCACAAAAATTGATACAATACTAAAATACAAAAAAGTATGCAGTAGGTATTCTGTATTTCAAAAAATACACAACAAAATTCCATTATTCGAGCTACGAAAAAATATTTTAAATTTAATACCTATATTATTTCTTCCATAACTCATTCATTTTCTGATGTGTCTGTTTAGTCACGAGTGATCATCACATTCCCGGGACCTACGAAATTCAGAGACGTCCTCGCTACATTCCTAAATAAAATGCACTTATTTTATTACAAAGACGTTTCCGAATTTGCCAAAAAGGTAAAAGCTACAGTTGATAATTTAGTTCTTCATGCGACCATCAGTGTTATAATATTCAATGGATTTCTATTTAACGGAACAAAAATATTTTACAGATTCACAATCGAATTCATGTAATCAGCCATGTCTTTACCATATATTTAATCAGCCAGATGTACGCTGGCATCATCTTTTTCAATGTCATGCCTATGTGGTCTAACTATTCTACTGGGAAGTACAAGAGCAAGATCCTTCAGAATGCTACGTTTGAACATTCTGTCTACTTCTACCTTCCAGATCGCGTTAATACGCATATGGATGCGTACGTTGCCCTTTGCATTGTCAACTGGTAAGAGTAAACTAACATTAGAGTTCATTATCATCATTACCAATTGAACCCTTGCATCATTACCAATCGCAGGCTTGGATCTCCTTATTTTGGGCCCGTATTACTACACAGAAATTAAGGTTTTAATTTTTATTGAATTTAGGTCTGGTAATACGTTTTCCAAGCATACAATTTGGGCCTGATGTATTGTAATTATTCAATAGTCTGTCGAGGGATCATCATTAGGGTTAAGGTATTGTAATGCCCTCTATAAATAGATGTAGGCTTTCCTTATATACATGGGACATTACTCATCTGTTTCACTATCGGGGGACAAACACGTAATGCATTATAAAGAGCAGAATTTAATCTGAAATTATCATTCACTTCACAAATCAACTTATTATTTTACACACATTCTTAGTAACTTAAAAGTGAATATTGGAATATTTGTAGTGAAATGTTATTTTTTTCAACAGGTACATATCATGCGTATGCGCAATATTGTTCTGTATGTTGGATCTGTTACTTTCCTTGGTGGTCTTTCACCTCTGGGGACACTTTCAGATATTACTCCACGATATCCAATCTTTTCCTTTACCAGCTGAGACGGCAGTCGTATCTTATAATGGAGTAAACATTAGTGTAGAAGTGTATTCAGAAGAAGATCAACAGCAAGTTTCAAAGAGGTTGAAACAATGTGTCGATTATCATCGACTTATTTCTGAGTAAGTTCAGAAGATTGCTCTACTGAAGTTATTAAACAGTTGACTTTACGACTTAAATATTTACCTGCTGAATAGATGATATTATATATTTTCAAAGACACAAACTGCGTCTTGATATGATTAAAACACAAAAACATTTACGAAACTGTGTGACGGTTGTTACCATTGAGAAATAAAGATCTACAAAATACTATTTAAGTTATTAACGAATGTATAATTCCTTTAAATCTTCAAGATTTCAGGCAAGTATCAATGTGACTTTTTCAATGTCATAAATACTTTCTTAGATATTCTAAGACACCACTGACTGACGTTGACGGAAAACATCGTAAAGAAACCTGGATTTAATTATCTGAAATCGCCAACCCGCAGTGAGCTAGCGTGGTGATCAATGCTCAATCCCTTCTCTATACGAGAAGAGGCCTTTGCCCTGCAGTGGGACAGTTATAGGCTGTTATTATTATTATAATATTTAAAAAACTTCTGCTTTTCAGTTACACTAAAAGAATCTCAGAAGCCTTCGGACCGATGTTATGTATGTCTTACGCGTTTCATCAAGTGTCTGGGTGCTTGCTACTTCTCGAATTGTCGCAACTGGTCAGTAATAAAGTAAACCTCCTACTGTATTGACTACTTGGTTATAAACTTTATTTAGACGTCAAATGTTAATCAGTGTGTCTATCATGACTTCATTAATTTTAAACTTACTAGAAAACGTTTGTTATTTCTATGGCGACGAGTACAGTCAGCTAGCCCCTAATTCAAAAAAATTACAATTTTAAACCAAGGATTAAATTATACCTGTCACTTACGTTTGCATATCAAAGGATAGAGATGTCAATAGACTTAATACGGGGTTTAGTTAATACCGGTATGATTCTCGCTTACGAATAAGAGGGCTGGAGTTTACGCGAAGAACTAAAATCGGTAATAAGCAGATAACGCGAAGTTGCTTCGTTGGTCTAGTGGTCGCTAAGCGCGACTGCTGAGCAAGAGGTCCTGGGTTTAAATCCCGGGTCGGGCAAAGTGTTATTGAGTTTTCCATTAGGTAATTCTCAGTAGCAGCACTGAGTCTGGATTTGTGCCCGGTTGATGGCAATAGGCTCGCCCCTATTACATTGGGACTTATAAGATAACTGGCGAAATGTGGGTGTACTATATGTACACCTCTGCCTTCTCCTTCGGGGAATACAGGCGTGATGTTATGTTATGTTAACGCGAAGTTATTGTGGTTCGAATATTGTCAAAAATAATCAGCTGACCGACATTTTTTTAAACTTCGCGTTATATACTTTTGTAATTCATGGTAGAGTTACAGGTAGATATGTGCAGTCTGCATCAATAATATTTGTAAATAACTTTTTTAGATTTAAAAAGTATTAAATTTGTTTCAGACCCCAGAAGCTTTAATGTGTTACATGCCATTGTCAGTGATTCTGTGTCAACAGTTAATTCAGATCTCAGTCATATTTGAGTTGATAGGAACTACGGTAAGCAGTATTTATCATAGGATTTTGAAAATGCCATAAACATTGCAAATTCGTTAAACAATTTTGGAGAACTTTAGACATCCTTGATCGAAATGCAACTCTAAAATATATATTTAAGAATCTATTATTAATTGCAGAGTGAAAAACTGAAAGACGCTGTTTACAGTATGCCTTGGCAGTTTATGAACACAAGTAATAGGAGAACTGTCATCATATTTCTTGTAAATGTTCAAGAACCAATACACGTGAAAGCATTGGGTTTGATAAATATCGGAGTCAAGTCAATGGCTGCGGTAAGGTTTTATCCAATACAAGCTGCGCCCCGCGGTGTCTCCCGCTACATTTTTTCGGGATAAAAAGCTAGCTTTTGTGTTCATCCAGGGTGTACCTCCATACCAAATTTGATTGTTATGATCTTTATCGACATAAATTACTGCTAGGTATAAGCTTCACTTAAATGATTTTATTTGTCGTGCATATATATTTTAAAACCATTACAACAATTTTTTTAATACGTCATATTTAGGTGACAGTCCAAAATTTTTATTAGACTGCTCTCTTTCAGATTTTGAAAACGTCGTTTTCATATTTCACTTTTCTTCGCTCCAAGTAAATAAGATATGGATAAATCCACTTAGCACCTTTTAATGTATAAATAAAACACAAATATGCTTAGAAATGTAAAGTAATAACATCACTTTGAATATTATTTTTCTAAATTGTAAAAAGGAGCGTTGAATCTTTAGAACACAATTTAGTTGAATGAAGATGCACGGAAGAAGAACAGCCCATTAAATAGAAAAATATCACAATAAAGAAAATACCAAATACAATTGACTGGCTGGATACTTTGGAAGTCAACATTCCATGGAATCATTTATTGACGACAAATACTTAACACTACTTTTTTATAAAGATTTAGGAAGTGATCAAGATGTTTCTAGGAATAACCATTGTGTTGTACAATCAATGAGAGTAGGAAATAGTGGAGATACTCGCAATACTACAAAAACTATCAATCTCATGATTACTATATTTTTTCTTAAAGTGCACTTTCTTCGATCTGTTTGATTGCCAACGGAAGAAAAACGTGGAAATGACTATTGTTGGTGTAAAATTGAACTTGTATTGTTTTACCGTTTAATTATTCAATGTTATCTGTATCTCACGCGGAAGCTGTGCCATTAATGAACTGTTTGAGACGTTGACAAAACTCTTTTCAACCGACTTCACCAAAAAAGAAGGTTCTCAATTCACTTATATGTTTATATTAACTTCAAAAATGCTTTTAAATAAAATAATGATGTATCGTATGTCTATAAATATATTAAAACCTTTCCGAGATTTAAAAAAGTAAGTCTGAATCTGTAAATCTACACACAAGATGATATTAAAGATATATCTAATAAAGGATTAAATTGGAAATACCATGAAAATACCCAATCTTCATAATCAAAATTACATCAATTATAAGAAGCAACAAAATAATTGTGCCACTTTTCTTACAATATTATGCCACTCAACTCGAATCAGAGCTGAACCATTTTTTTCTTTAATTGGTTTGCCCTAAAAGATTTCTACTATTCTGCCCTCTTAGGTGATGCAATTTTATGTAGCGACAAATCAGTCGACGAGTCGTGAAAGTTATATTTTTATGGTTAGATAAGGCTTGACGGAATATTTATTTCTTTTTCGTGAATATCAATGACAATAGGAATTACTATTTGTTTGACTTGTATGCTCACATTGCTCTGGTTTTGTGGTATTAATATGGCTTAATTAGGTGTTGGCATTGAAAGTGTTTGCTTAGCTTTCATTTTTAATACAAAACCCACCTCTTCTATCTACAAATTAATATTTTATACTATTTGTACCGTTAATGCCGTGCCAGAATAGCACTTCCCCGTTTCGTCCCGTGGGTGTCCTAAGAAGCGACTAAGGAATAATCCAGAAGCTGGGCAGCAGCGTCTTCTGTAACCGCTCCACCAATACTGCCATCCCCTAGCCGCTTGCCAAGCTTGGGAATTATGGCAACCCCCCTCCCCTTTTTAAGAGGGAGGCCTTTGTTCAACAGTGGACGTCTTCCGGCTGATGATGATGAGACCTAATGTTACTCTGATAACAAGCCATAAAGATGAGGAAAACAAGCTTTTTTTGAACATGTTTGTTCTAATATTCTTGTTTCTAATAGATTTCTAGAAGCCACCTAATGACATTAAAGATTACGACATCGAGTCACGTAATAATTACAAAAATATTCCTTAAACGCCGGATGCTCTGTCCGTTTGACAGTAAATTGACCATTTTGGTTGATTTATTTCAAATATTTAAGACACAACTCGATGGCTCTTTAACTCTTTAATGACGTTAGGTAAGGTACCTGTCTTAAACTATAAAAACCTTAGGTAATGGATATTTATGATGGTAATCGTGAATTTAAAATCTTTGACATTTCCCTAATGCTTTTTTATGTGCCATTGCAAACCAAACCCACTGGTTTATAAATATTAATTCTACATGAAAAATAATCCGACCCAACACAAATATTTACAAAACAAATCTACAAATATTGTTGCGTGCCACAATGGCCACTGAACGAACACGATGCAGTGGATATCACGACTACTTACGAGCTACTCGGATTTCACAGATGGTTCTAACTTATAGACAAATAATACACTACCGTATATCATCGATTTATTAAAACTGATACATATTATTGATTCTTCGAAGATACGCTGTGCAAGTGGTATGACTGCTGGACTGCCAAGTCAAAGGTCGTAAGTTCAAACCCCGGCACGCACCAATGTATTTTCGAGTTCATGTGCGTATTTTATATAAGTTATCAGTTGCTAAAAACGGTAAAGGAAAACATCGTGAAGAAACCGGTACACCTGAGAAATTATCAACGGTGGAAAGCCGTGTAAGAGGCCTACATATGGTTTAAACTCTGATACCAGGTTGTTATTTATTTATTTATTTATTTATTTATTTATTTGCTTGAAACATGGTATACAGATCTTGTGAATTATAACAATACGTTTCTCATACTTCGCTTACTAACTTCAGCATGCAAATACAATCAATTGATTATTACAACATTAAATATTACATTTGTTATTATAATTATATTATCCAATTTAAAATTACAATATAACTTTCAATGAATTTAATTAAGTGCAAGATTAAACAATGTCGAGAAAGTACAGTAATTATTACGTATACAAATGTCGAAATAGGTACAGTCATTATTATACAAAAGAATCAAATAGGTACAATGAATAATATAAGAAAGAGTGTACATATGGGTCAAATAGTAGAGCAAATTAACATATTGATTTCATTTCAATGGAAATCCATTTGCTTATAATTTATAAATTCATTTATGGTATAAAAACCGTTTTGTATAAGCCATATTTTAAGTTTCTTTTGGAAATATTTAGTTGGTAGTTCTCTTATTTCTTTTGGGATTGTGTTGTATATCTTTATTGCCATTATGCTACTGTTTTTCTGACAATAAGTCGTATTGCACATTGGTAAGGCTAATTTAGTCGGATCTCTTGATATTTTACCAATTTTATAAGTGGTCTCATTTGCTTTTTCAAATAGACTAGGATGTTTCTTAACAAACAATCCCATTTCTAATATGTATATGCATGCTAACGTTAATAACTTATTTTCTCTAAATAATGGTTTACATGATTCTAGTGGGCCCGCTCCAAAAATTGACCTAATGCACTTTTTTTGAACAACGAACGCCCTATTACTGTCTGTTGAGTTCCCCCATATGATTACTCCATACCTTAGTACAGACACGACATATCCGTGATAAGCCAATAGGGCCGCATTAGTTCCAACTGTTTTTTTTAGATTTCTTAACGCAAATGCAAAGCTATTTAGTTTATTACAGAGACTCTCAATGTGATGTTTCCAGTTGCAGTTTTTATCTAACATTATTCCTAGGAACCGTGTAGAATCTACTTCTTCAATTATCTTATCTCTTCCAATTATATTGAGTACTTCATTTATCATTTTGTAGTTAGAAAATCTGATAAATTTTGTTTTTGATATATTTACACTCAAGTTATTTACCTCCAGCCATTGCAATACAGATTCTACCGCAATATTTATTTTTGTCTCATATAATTCATCTTTTTTTTCCTTATTTATAACCAATGAGATATCGTCCGCAAAAAGCACGCACTTGTGCTCTATCACGGTAGGCAAATCATTGATATAAAGAAGAAAGAGTAGTGGGCCCAAAATACTTCCTTGTGGGACACCAAATTTATTACATACGTATTGCGACCTGTACTTTGTTATTTCTTTGCTATCGTTAATTCCTAAGACTTCAACACATTGCTGTCTATCATTTAGGTAACTTTTAAGCCAATTTAACGCTTTACCTCTGATTCCAAGTATCTCACATTTTTTTAACAGGATGTCATGTTTGACGTAGTCGAACGCCTTGCTCATGTCGAAGAATATTGCTGTGGTAGGTATTTTCCTATCTATATTTTCCGTGATTGACTTTGTGAGTTGGTAACAAGCTAAAGCAGTTGATTTTCTTCGTTGAAAACCATATTGTTCTTTACTTAATATGTGATATTTGTCTAAGAATGACACTATTCGCTTATGCATGGCTCGCTCAAATATTTTTGAAATTATCGGTATTAGAGTCACCGGGCGAAAGTTGTTTAAGTCCTGTTTACAGCTTTTTTTATATATTGGCTTAACTATTGAGTATTTTAATTTTTTTGGGTACTCTTCGGAAAAGAAACTAATGTTAATCAGATTAGCTATAATAGGCGACAATATATCGGAACATGATTTTAATACATGAGTTGAGATCTCATCATATCCGTTGTTCATTCACCATACGATAAGAAGAAGAATTAGGTATTGATTCTTTAAAATAAGTATTGAAATGGGCTACGAATTTAATTTATATCTTATTTTAATAGTATAAAACAAAATAGTAAAATAGATCTCACAAAGAGCTATTCATAATTGGAATAACACACAGTTTAACCAACCATCGTCACTTGTTTTCCTTACACGCACTAGATCGTGAAAATTATTCAGTGTTTGCGCACATTCATCTCGTGACAATAAGTCATTGTGTATAATGACTATGTTAGTAATTCGTAACAATTCCCGATGTATATTCTAATGGACATAGTCAGTCAAGATTTATGTCTTTGAAAAGTACTCGTATGCTTCGATGGATTCGTCGTGCTAGGAAATAAATTGTATGATTGGTACATAAATGCAGCTGTAAAGATAGCTGTGGATTTGTTGGAATGAGTGCCTTACTGACAATTTTTAATGAATTTGCTATCAATCTGGAACCGCCCAGAAGTTCGTATTTCTGAGTGCTTACCGTACAAATTCTTTCATCGAAATTCTTCTGGTCCTTGATTCTGAGCAAGGTTACGCCATCATCAATGTAGTTTTAGACCTTAAACCTCAGAATTTGCATACAATACTTACATTTAAACTGTAACTACATACTTTAGCAGCACAGTGGCAGCTCCTAGTACTTTCTATATGATTGTGGTAGGTTAGTCACGGTTTCCCTGCTCTTGACACAAACCTTTTTCAGATATCCCTGTTATAGAAAGTGAAATTCCCACATTCACTTGGCTTTCTTAACATTAGATTTGCATAACATTGGTCACGCCTTTTTCATGTGGGTGGACAACCTGCTTGTTGACTCCTTTAGATTTTTTCGTACAAGCTAGTTTTGTAATCAAAATGTATGTTGGTTTATATGAGAATTGCCTGGTTGCTATTAAATTTAGATTATGTGTCTTAAAGTTAATTTGTTTACCTACGTCAGGGGTCCCAAAACATTTTTTTATTATTTTGGAATTATGACCCTAAATTTGTCAAGCCCCCAATAAAACATAATATTCATTGCCTTGCTTAAATTGAAGTTCCAACACACCAGTTCTGTACACTTTCGGAAAATCAGTGATACGTGAACACAGATATGGCACAAGTTTCATACCGCATTAATAACTGATCTGACCACACAGCACACAACATTTACTCCGGCCTATCAAATTCCACCGGTGTGCCAGTTACTTGAATACTGCCGCCGGCCGACTCTCGGACATCTGGCGGCCGCAGTGAAAGTACTAAGTGCCATATTTTGTCAACAACCGATGGTTAAAGTTACATCACAATTTGATTGTCAGTCAATGGGATTGTATAACGATGGTAATAATAAGGGAAAGAAAAGTTATTGTTTTATTTACCCACTGGCTTATTGGTGTTGTTCGTGATATCTATATTGTGTCTCCTATCTTCGGGTAATCATTATTGTTTTCCGTCTTCTTAAGTACAAAGTTATGTCATTAGGATCTGATCACAATAATGGTTAAGTTTGATATAATTATATCGTTAGTTAGCCCTCCTAAAACAAATCTAGTAATGTATACTAATATAATACGGTTGGATAAAGGTCGAAGAAAGGTATAATTGGGTCAAGGTTGGTGCGAGAAAAAGAACTCACTAAATGACTGAACAAGGCAGTAATTTTAAGATACAATGAATGAGGCTTCATTGAATCTGAAGAAAGAAGGATTTAGAAACAGTATCAACTGCAATACAGAAAATTTGTATTGATATCTTATGTTATTATTATATCAATTTATATTCATCCACAATGAACATACAATTATTATTTTTAATTTTCCTTCAATCCAATCTAAGATTAGAGAAAGAAAGATGTTCATAAAGGTTGTTGGTAACATCATATCAACTCTTATACTATACAATCTTATGCTTATTCGCTTAAATAAGTATTTAAAAATAGTACCGGTTGACATAGAAAATTTAAAAACATAGTTCTAGGAAACGACGGCCTAACAGACGAAGCGAAAATTCTTTTAGTAATGCCGGAAATAGTAAATCACTACATAGTATAAAACAAAGTCGCTTTCTCTGTCCCTATATCCCTATGTATGCTTAAATCTTTAAAACTACGCAACGGATTTTGATGCGGTTTTTTTTAATAGATAGAGTGATTAAAGAGGAAGGTTTATATGTATAATAACATCCATTAAATAGTGGAGAAATACTTATAATATATTTTATACCCGTGCGAAGCCGGAGCGGGCCGCTAGTTATATAATATTTTAAAAATCAAGTCCTGCGTGTCTACCTTACGCTGTTGCGTTTTAGTTTTTAACTTGCTATTGAAAGTGTTTGTTATTTCTATGGCTACAAGGACAAAGCCCCCTGGAGTTAACACTATCAACAAATAATTGTAGTATGCAGAAAACGCGACGTTCCAAACCAATTTCTCGGAACTACTTGGTAGTCAAAATCTATGGTACAAACACAAATTTTGTCAATAAGCTGTCAATATGTAATACCTGAGTGTAATACTATCAATTTAACTGCGTTTCTAAAAACTAGGTATTTTTTTTTTCTTCTTGTGGCAATTGAGTCGGGCTTCCAACTATTCTGCCAGATTCGAGTTAAGACTGCAACGTTTGCAGTTAGAGTTGCGGTCTATTTTTATTTAATCGTTATTAAAAAACTATTAATATAGGGCCGATTTTCTAATGTTGACATTCTGACATGAAATGAAAGATAAATGTCATATTTATTCTTCTGATAAAAATTACCAGGCATTCAGAAAATCGGCCTTTAGTAACTTTTCGTATACATAAGTACATTTCAAGTTATTATTTACTTTCTGTTGTTACTAATTATGCTTAATACAAATACTAAAAGCAAAATAATAAAAGTGATGGCATTAATAAGTTTTGTAGATCTCAAACATTTCTGAATTCAATGACAACCATCCATAAAGTGATAAACAAACAAACTGCCTTTAATTTATCAAATATATCCGTCTGGTGCTAAACTTGTTTATAATTTAGTCATAAAAACGGGAAGTAATTATTAACTTTCACTTTATAAAATCAAACAAATTTATTATGTGTTTACGTCATAATTCCATTTTAATGTATTCGAATGCTAGTCGGTTATATAATCGATTAGGAACTGAATCGAGTTAGATCGATTTAATTATTAATTATAACTTTAATACTATTAACATAATTTTACATTCATTCGTATAAGAAATAAATTTCAGAACTTTATGATCGTTCTGTGAAATATCTATTACGCCAAACTACTTTGGAATACCTATCTATAAAATGTAAGTATCGACTAAAATGTCAAATCGATTACAATCGACATCCCTATAACAAATGTCGTAAACATGAAAGTAAGCAATCCAAGTAAGTCTAAGTGAAACTTATTTTCGTAAAAGTATGATAACATAACATGAATTAATAATGCCTGAATTTCACCATTTCCATGAAGAGGTAGACAGAGATGACCGTTTAATACACCGACATTACACTAGTTATATTAAAGAACCCAATGTTACAAAGAGTGAAAAAAAATCTTGTCTTACGATGCTGAAAAAAAGCTTAGGTTAGCACAAAAAACTCAAAGCATACAAAAAATTCTGCACTGTTATTCTCCACTGAAATAAAAACAAAACAATAAAATATTTTTAATATAATAGCAATACCAATCGGTCTTTATCGTTAAGCCAACAGAAGCCACAGCAAATCGTTTATACCATAAATAATTCATTAGAAAATCACAATCCGTACTGCAATCTGAATTAGCGAAAGTATATTTTTATGGTTTCTTCTTTGACAAATGATTTGTGCCGTCTCGCAATTGCCTGATGGTAATTGAGTTGTCCGTTAACTATAACGTATTGAATACTCTCACTGTGACGACTGCGTAATCAATCATAATCGAATTCACTGGGTAATTTGTCTGTTCATAATATTATTTCATTTGTTTGCAATTTTTTAACTGTTCGCCATGAAGAATATTAATTTACTGGTGTGTAACTAAGCCTTAGATCGCATAATTGGTTACGTAGTGTTAACGCGACTTGTGAATCAGAATACCTAATTGAGTTGATTAGTTATAAGGTTATATGTAGGTTACCAAAAGTGTTATTGAATTTTTCTGCTTGCAATTTCTTGAAAGTATTAAAATATTTATCAATTTAAATTTAAATAATTGTCAATTCATAATTGACTATATCGCTAATACATCTTATTGCTCTTCCCCAGTAGAGTAATAAAGTAACGTATCCTTTAATCCCAAGCAGAGGCTAGAAAATTTTACAGACTACAGACTCAAAACCAGAAGAATCACGTATCTTAAAAATATAACTCGAATCAAATAAATTCACAATACATCGTATTGATTCAAAGCTTGTGCACGCAAATCCGTCTGTTGATCTGATAATCAGACGTCTAGATTCACCGTATTATTCACTTACGTGGAGACATGTGTGCGCGTGAGTCGTTTACGGAGCGAATGCTAAAGAAGTGCACTGACTTTTGTTCGTTATTTACATTGTAAATGCAAGGTCAAGGCATGCATTAAAGTTGAATTGCTAACAAATAACAATAAACCCTCTGATAAACGATGATAAAACCTCTTTAACTAACTTAAACTTTTTTTAAGTCTATAGACTAAAGACAGTTTGACAGTGACATTATTAATTGTTTCAATGGTTCCACTTGTCAATGTTTAAAAGTAAGAAGAGTAGTAAAAAAGTGTTGTAAATATTTCTAGAGAAAGAATTAAGAAATTCTACTTGATAATGACATCAGCATATTGATGCATCAAATATCGAAAAGCAAGGGTCAGTGTCATATTTTGTATTAGCAAATGTAAACAATTAAGGATACGGCAAGAATCCTAAGGTATTAAATAAAATATAATACAATATTGTGAGTTTACAATGTGTTTAAATATGCGAAAACATAGTAAACCTTTGGCTAAGTTATATAGAATTAACTGATAAGGAAACAAGTGAAGGTATGGGAGAAAGTTATCATTCCCAACTCTGATGAAATAAAAAAAGGATGCCCGACAGTTAGTTCTATATGACTGACTCGAGCCAATTCCTTGTAATCTTTCTAGAAATATCGTATTTGTCTTCTTACAAATTCAAACAAAGATTACATAAATATTGTTCACGGTTAAAATGCCTTGACGAAAGGTTCTTTTACCTACTTTTATTTGCAATACAATGTTTTTTAATGTTTCTGTAATTCATCTGTGAAGAATTGATGTTTATGTTTTTTTTAAGTCGCTACTATGTGTATTTGTTAGTGGTTCTTTTGATCAAAATATTTTTGGCCTATAAGTTAAGTTGTTAGTTTATTGTAGAAACTAGCAGCGCCGCGCGGTGTTACCCGCTACATTTTTGCGGGATTAGCGTGAGTGTTAATCAAGGGTGTCAGCTACCTGCATCCCAAATTTATGAAAATTGGTCCAGCCGTTTAAGCGTGAGGAAGTAACAAACATACAGACACACACAAACTTTCGCCTTTCGATTATTTTAACTCTGCGAATTAACAGACACTTATTTAAGAAGTAGGTACATGGTACTTCCCACGTCTCATCTTTTGGTTTAATAATCAAGTATTGACAGTGATGTGGTCGAAATATTAATCTATGTTTCATCGCAATTTAATGTTACATACTTTCCGTTATTAAGTAATAACTACTTATATTACTTAAAGTATTTGGTACTTTTTCAACAAGAAGTTTACAAACTCTCAGACACCGAATGATTGGTAAATACATTAAAGCGAAAACTACTCTAATACGTGGGAGACGACATATAATATAATTTGATTACGACTCAATTTCCTGTGACCGAACCCAAAATTATCGTACTCATAACTGCTTACCGAAACTAAACAGTTTTGCCTAAGTAATAAGGCTTAACAAATAGGAGCACAGTAAAAGAAAATCACGTTGTTTATAGAAATAATTGTAACACATTAGTTGAAATTACTTCACATTTGCAAGTCCTTACGTAAGGTATTGCATGAATGTGAGGTATTGAAAAATGTCTTCTTGCAAACCATTGATAGTAGTCGTTGCGTTATTAGGTTTGTGTGTATATGACTATGTACGTGACTTTCCAATATCATTACAATGTAGGTTTAGCTTTTATGATGGTGTCTGTGTTAGAAGGCGAAGACCTTGTACGTTCGTTTGTTCACCCATATTTCGGTAATTCAAATTTAAGTTTATTATGAATCTATAAACGCTTTTTTGACTAAAACAAGTATAGTAAGTGATCATGTAAACTAATTTTTTCTTCCTATATACTGACATATAAATATTTTCTATTGCAGATGTAAATAAACAACGCGCAAGAAAACAGGCCACCTGAGCGGATTATTGACCCAGTCACGATCGGTCACCGGAACCATTATGCCTTATACATCCAACACTATCTGAGCGGACCTGACCAGCATTGCGACCGGGAAGCACCGTTAATTATGCCAATTTATTAGCAACCACAATGATGGAAGAAGTATCGCCGCGCCCCAGTGTCGAATACATCCCTGCTTTACCTCCAAAGGCAAAGCAAAGAGGGTCGACCACTTACACGCAAATAACTAGTGACGATGCTAATATGAACACAAACGGGTTCACCGCTACCGACGTCCGGATGGACTCACTAAGTTCGATGCACTCACTCGTCCTTAATTCTAAGACACCATCTGCAACGGTATTCGTAGCGGCGACCCAGTCAGAACGACCCGCGAGTACGCCTAGTACGGACGCTCACAACGGACCACACGTGGTTACTATCAGAATAAACACCGACGCAGATAAACCCAAAGCTCCTAAAATATCCAGCGTTCACCTGAAAAGTGACGTCGACTTCGAAACCTTTAAGATTAACGACGTATGCAAGAAAAACAACAGCTTAGTCAGAATCAATGTTGATGAAAACAGACCGAAAATTCTAGACAACGACGAGCTGAAGAACGACAAAGCACCGTACATATATTGCAACTCTTTCGTGAGTTCAATGACAAATATGGTCATGTCAAGCGGCCAGTGCTCCCCCAGCGATACGCTAGATTCCGGAACTTGCAGCGACCTTGACGGCACGCCACCGCCGCTACCAAAAAAGAAGACGACCAAATCTAGTTCAATAAAGAAAGCCGTATCTGTAACGCTAATCAGCTCGAGAAACGGGAACAGTCAAAGTGAAGTGGATTTTGAAGACAACGATTCAAATATATCATGCGATTCTTTGAACAGTAGTGAGCTAAACGTAAGTGTACACGCCGACGAAAGTCATAGCGAATATAGTAAAAAGGAAAAGAAACAGAGTGCGGAATCACCCGGCGTGCCGGAGACACTCGCCAAAGCGAACAATAAAGACAGTAGCTTTCTACCGCAAGGTCTGCTGCAAGACATAAGAGACCGTTCAGCGAAACTAAATACGGTCGAAACTGAAAGCGAGCCGAAGCCTGAGCCACACGAGGAAACGAACCAGAATATTAATGAGGATGCTAATATTTCAAAAGAAAGCACACAGCTCACATCGTTCCGTCTAGTTTCACAGTTAAATAGCGAGTCAAAGAACACGGCTGAGTCGCTACCCGCAAACCTGTGCTCTAAATCACCGCTGATTAGCGAGAGCACTTACGAGGAGCGAAAGCAACAGGACAAGATGAAACAAGAGCAAATGTTCTACAGCAGTCATTACTTTGACACGGACAAGTTTTACGATTTCCATCTAAACGAAAAACAATTTGATGATGTGAAAAGTGTTAGTGTTGGTGTCAAGAGTGAGAGTGAAGTGTCGGAAGTGGAATACTTCGCTGGTGTGAAGGATTACAAAAACGAGGAGATGCCGTCTACAATAAAGAGTTCTAAAGGAACAATAAGAGGCGTGAAGAACCGCGTACGGGCGGGGATAGCGACATTTTTGCAAATGCAGAGCACGACGAAGGTAATTTTTTATGATTGTTTTACTTTTTGATTTTGCTCCGACGGTTTTTATGTCGACTGCTACCTCGTTATACACGTACTGATTTTAGAGGTCACAACTAAATGTATTCGAAAGTATCACACGCGAGCACGTATTCTAGTTTATTAAAATTCTCATTTTTAAATTGCGACCATATAAATGTTTAATATTGAACCTTCATGGTTGATTGTTGAGAACAATGGAAGGGTACAGAACAAAATAGGTACAAAATGGATAAACAATTGGCAGGTTTAATTACCATTGATAATTATGAACGGACGTTGCCGTGTCTTGGTCCAAAGGCTTTTGTACCACAACAATTGTCATTGTAAAGACATCGTGTGATGTAATTACTGGAAACGTGTGTTGATAGTTCAAATCGAATGTGTAGACAATCACACTTTTTCCTTTGGAATTACCGATGAAATTTCACAATAGTCATCAGTCAATGACTTAAAGAATTATCAGAAAATCTTGTTTGGTATGTTTTAAATCAATAGTTGAGTTATTCCTACAGTTAATTGAAGCCGCCGGCTCTTTGTTTAGATCCTATCAGTCATTACTCAGAAGTATACTACCTATGTATATAACAAAACTACAAATATCTAATCGAAATACTGTAAA
Source organism: Abrostola tripartita (assembly GCA_905340225.1). NCBI lineage: Eukaryota > Metazoa > Arthropoda > Insecta > Lepidoptera > Noctuidae > Abrostola > Abrostola tripartita. Next base: position 7,826,881 of record HG996504.1, read on the forward strand.
ATATAGTATAAGTTCATTTTAGGAGCTTTCCTAGTTTGGTAGGCTTTCCTACATAGTTAACAGCTTACCAAGGGAACTTTGATTATTAGTTACCTGTATTTAGGTACAAAAGTATTATGAGTTAGCATTTATACAACAAATTAATAAGTTAAATAATAATCTCTTGCCTAATTTCTACTGTATTATCGACAAAGTTGTTTAATTTAAAATGCCATATAAGTTAATGACATTATAATACATCTTTTGAATTGATCATAGAGATCTCGTCTTATCAGGAATTATAAAGTTAGCATTTCACGTTTCAAAAGTGTAACAGACGTCTAAAGAGATTTCCACGCCTCTAATTGCTTTAGTGAGACCATCTTCCGCTTTTCTACAGGTTTTAATTAAAGTTAAACTGTCGTTTCCTACAGCTAAGGTCCCACGTCTGGCTCTAAGTATGTCGGAAGTGTGACTTCTAGTTTTCTTAGCTCCATTGAACGAGTGAGTAGAAAGTTAGGAAAATTGTGGATAACAAAGATGTAATGCGTCCTATTGTGAGTGCCAGAGGGCAGTTATTGTGTATTAGTGTGTACTGTTAGTACATACATTGCTGATGCACGATACACGTTTGTTTATGATTATTGTATGTTATACACGTGTAATAGAAGCGGAAGGCCGAAGATCGAGATTAATAGCTTTCCATACGACAGGCCTGTGTCCAGCAGTGGACTGAGATAGGCTGACGATGACGATACATGCAACTTGGTAAAATTTTTTTTTTTTTAAAGGCATTCTTATGCAGATTTCTCTATGATTATCCGAAAAGCATTTTGCAAATATTTACTTCAAAATTACTGTTACTGAATTTATGTTAATCTTTTAATTGTTCTTATTATTTTAATCTCACGGATGCCGCAGCGCAAATATTCTACAAATCTGTTCGTACCAGATCGTTACTTTGTCAATAATTCAATAAATCCATTATTCCATCCAAATGTAAAATCCGTACAAAATCCTTCATTTTAATAATTTAATCAATTTACTTTCATACCACATTCGATACGGCTCTTATCTGCAAAACTAATTAATGCTGTAAAAATAGAAAAAATACACTGTATTGTCTTGCTGGTATGTCGATAAATATCGTTGAAACTATTGAGCCGTGAACTCGATCAACCTTTGTTAAAAGTTAGCTAGTAACGTAGTATTTTTATTGTCTAGGTTTTAATTAAGAAATAATACATTGCATTGTTTGGTATTTTTATATAATATTTATCTAGTCATTAAACTGCATAACAAAAATAGATAATACAAGAAGTGATTACCAAAGATTTGCAATCAAGTACTATTGGTACGAGTAGAACAATATCTTAACGCAATAACTCCGTATACTATTTGTCGAATTTAAATAAATTTATTGCAGTCATCAGTGCAATCTGTACTGATACCATTTCTACCCCTTCGTGGAATACTGGCAGACAGTTGCTTTTTTTTAAGAAACGTGGCCTCACTCTAGCAGTTTCTCCTGTACCGTCGGTACCTTTCACAAACACGAAATATCACATACACAGTCAATTTTTACCCGACTACTGCAAAAAACTGAAAAAGGGTTATGTGTTTTTATAAGTAAGATCCCCCCTTACTTACTTGTAATTAAAGTACGTTCATAAAAAAACAAAAGAGCAACACCTGCTCTTATAGACCTCATCAGTGCTCCGGTCTTAATTCAGTTCGTTTGATTGCTTCTAAGAAAATGTTATTGCATTGTCAATTTGTACAAGTCTAGAATTCTAGTGTAACTAAGGTCAGAACTAGGCCAAACGCAGCACGGATAATTCACACTGTTACACAAATGGATGGTTCACGAGTTATAATTTGTATAAGTGTTACAGTGGGGCTCGTAGCTATGCGGCTACCCGGCAGATCAGTCGATCTGCGAGGTTAAGCCGTGCTCGCCGCGGTCAGTCTTGTGATGGGTGACCGTTTTCACATGTCGAGACCCCACCGTGCTTCGGAAGGCACGTTAAACCGTTGGTCCTGCGCCTGATCTCACTTCGGTCGTGTCGGTCTACCGTCCCACCGGATTATGAGAGTGAGGGAATAGGGAGTGCACCTGTGTCTGCGCGCATACTTGTGCACTATAATATCTCCTGCGCAGATGGCTAGTCTCAGCTGACAGGCCGCCGTGACCGAAATTCGGTCAGGAGGACATTATTATATTATAAGTGTTACAGTAAAAGTCAAGTACAAGTCGAAACAATTATGCTTAGATTAAAGTAGATTACTATAGACATGCAAGAAGGTAAGACACTGAAGAGCAAGAAGTCTTATTTTTCGAAGGATCAAAGGTGGTACACACACATTTTACCAGTGAAGTCATAGCTCCCATCTATGTGGTGTGTCTACAATTTCAGCCTTCGTAACGCTACTGAGAATTATTATTAAATAGTATAATCTAATAACACTTTACCCGAACCAGGATTCAAACTTGAAGCAGTGACGCTAGCGAAGACACCAATGAGGCAGTTTTCAAATTCTAACTAGTAGTTACTTATTAAAGAAACTTATTTCATTCGGCTAAATCCCGACCTCAACGTGTACCCAGCAGTACTATGTATATATATTCTATGTACTACATACGATGTATGTACAATGTATAAAATGTATGTATGTACACTAGTATCTTAAACTTCCTCATACCGCCTTCCGTGTGCTTTTATTTGATAGCCTTGGCTTCACTTACATTCTCTGCTCGCTTCATTAAACTAGTTGTTATTAATTGTATGCTCCAACTTGTTCTGTAATTAGACGTAATATGACGTGTTGATTATATTCGTGTTTATTTAGAGGTAATAGAACTGAATTAAGGATATTATTGTTCTAAATTGCACTTTTGCCTTAAAAATCTGTTTGCGTTATATCAAAAGCTATGGAGGTTCTTGCCAGTTCTTCTCCTTAAAACGACATTCTGGGACAACGCACCTAGATTTGACGTTTGTGAGTGCTCTTTTGTAGACCATATGAAATAAAAACGTAATAAAAATGTCACCGTGAAAGCAAGTTGTAAGAGGTGACGGTTTAGCTCTCTACCTATTACACGGAATTTGTTATTAGCAGCAAAATTTGGATGTATAGACTCCCGAGAACGACTATACCTATATTTTTGATAAAAGGCGTAATTGCATAAATGTATGTATGCTAAATATACCACCAAAAACAGTGCCTACCCCCCACATAACACTGTTTAAATCGTCTGTAATAGACGCAAAGGCTAAAGATGATAATGATGTATGATGTTGTATTCCTCGGACGTCCCGGCACTAATCAACAGACATAGAAAGTTACTTATTCTTCCAGTGTATGCCTATAAATACATGCGTTAACATTCCTTTATAAAGTCTTTGTCCAACAACCTTGACTTCGTGCACACTTTCGTTCGTGCGCGAGACAAAAATGCTATTTGCATGTATTGCTTTGCATGCATTGCTTCACGTTGTGTATGTCAATTGTCAAAGCTTTGTCGCGTACTTCATGCATCTCTAAAAACCGATAAAGGGGCCCCTTACGTTATGATGATAAGCATAATCTGGGTACGTGTAGGTATTCGATTTTTCAGTTAATCTCGTTTCAGGGCTTTGTCAATTAGCTTCATGTAATAGGCATTAAGCCTAAGCCGCTTGCCAAGCGTGGGGATTATGCCCCCCCCCCTCCTTCTGAAAGGGGGAGGCCTCTGTCCAACAGTGGACGTCTTCAGGCTGATGATGAATAGGTATTAATACTACTACTACTGAGGGCCTATTGGTAAATCACCGGCAAACTTAATTCCGACAAGTGAAAATGTTTTAACAGATTTGATTTTCAATAAATATCAAAGTCGTATCCATCGATGAAATTGTTTGGCTCTATAGCTTAGTATATTACTGTTCACAGTATTATCTTATTACAACAAAATCTTCAATCTTCATCTTCCTAACACACGGCTTCAGAAACACTATTACTTACAAGAAAGAGTGCAAACTCCACATAAGAAAGTGATATGAAATCGATCAACCGTCGCGAGGCCCCGATCCCACAAACAGACCATGGCATTAACATTGATAGTTTTAATTTTGCTCGGCATACCTAATTATAATCGCGTAAACGAGAATGGCGTGTTTTTTACAGCAGTAGTAAAGATCGGCGATAATGCTACGTTTTGGTGTATTGTAGGATTAAGATACAGAAGAACCATATTCTACTAGTTTCGGTTTGTTATCCTATGAAATAGTACAATACAACATTGCATGACTTGCCATTTTAGTATGTTGCCCATTATCATCATCATCATCAGCCGGAAGACGTCCACTGTTGGACAAAGGCCCCCCTTAGAACGCCACACTTGCCCATGCAAAGCCTTAATTCAAATCGATAAAGGAAATTTGAAAAATGATGGACACGAGGGGGCTTCACACCCGCGACCTTCGCTGTTCTGTGGCGCAGCTCTAACTAACACGGACAAGATAGCTTAGTTCGCTGCGCTATATAATCTTTTTTAGGTAAGGTTATTTATAAACGGGATTAGATAAATGTTTTCAATTGTGCGAGCAGCGACATGAAAGCTCAGATGGTTAGAGCTGCGCCACGGTACGGCGACGGTCGCGGGTTCCAAGTCCCACGCGTGGCCATCATTTTGCACCGCCATTATTTAACTATTAGACAAATTTTATCAAGAAATTCAAACAATAATGACGATGAAAACATTACTTTTTGTTACTGATAATTCAATTATACCTAAGCACAATGAATTAAAAATTAAAATGACCACAGACTGTATGGTGAGCATTTCAATTGCATAATTGAATCAATATAGACATTAGACGTGTGATTACATCAATTGACATCAATTACTAAACAAATAACAATCACAATCTGTCAGTGTGTATCTTTTGTTGTGTAATGCTGCTAAAATTGTAATAGATGGCATCTACTCATTACAATGGTACGTCAATAGAGTAGAGGAGAGAGTTTGGTACTTACCGACGTAATTAAATTTTACACATTAATTTTCTCAACTTAAATCTATTTATGCTTTTTATGCAATGCTTTACCTGAAAAGGTGGAATTTTACTTATCCAATGTACTTAATTTAATTAAATTTAGTAGTTTAAGAAAAAATCCCCAGTAGGAACATAAATACACACCTAATTCATACAAAATATAATCGGAAGTTTTATACATTATATATAGCATCGCTAAATATCAGTTAAGCCAAAACAAGCTATTATTAAATACAAAAAATATCACAAATATTTTAACCTACTGTAATATTTACTCGGCGCTTGCGCAGTGTGTAATCTAATTACATGCGCGCGCTTGTGCGTTCTTATACAGCGTATAGGAAGAATTGATTATACGGTTGTGATCGCTTCCTGAGAGTCGCGACCGATCGTGATCGCGGTCGCAACCGGTTGCTGGTCGCTAATTAAAAAATTAATATATTTAATGTTATAATAAAATCGAATCAAAGGTATTTTGATTCAAGATGATAATAATTTTGAGTTATCAGTAAAGTTCTTTCTCTGTGCACATTAAATTATCCTATCTCACAGACTAAAAAAGTCTAAAAAAGTTTAATCTAATCTTATAATTATGCATTCATCCATCGGTTTAAGTTTCCCAATGACAGATCCAAAGTTTACATTTTAGGAGTTATCCCAATTGATTTTAAATCTATTTGATGCAGTATTTCGAGATCAACGACTTTCCTTTTATTTACAAATTGTACTACATACCTATAGTTCAAATTTATTTATTTAACCGACTTCAAAAAAAGGAGCAGCTTCTCAATTCGTCGGTTTTTTTATGTGTGTTCCCTCATTACTCTGTCATTTATGTACCGATTTGATTTTTTTTAATGATCAAAACTCTAAGATTCCCTGTATTGCAGGATGCAGTCTCTGTCCTTAACCGGTGACATATAATACTATAGATCTATGAACTATTAGAAAGTGATTTTTAACAAATCTTATGATGTTTTTAGGATCAATAATAAAATAAACGATACAATGACCCCTTGTTTACTTTCTCGTGAAATATGCTTCTTGATTAAATCAAATAGAAACTAATTAGTTGTATACGTAACATATTTAATGATGCATTTTTCTAGAATTGCTGATTAATTAATTAATTTAAGTTAAGTATCTATAAGTTGACTTCCTCCTTGGCCTAGTGGTCGCTAGGCGCGACTGCTGGGCACGAGGTCCTGGGTTCGATTTTTGGGTTAGGCAAAGCGTTATTAGGTTTTTCCAATAGGTAATTTACAGCAACAGCACAGAGTCTGATAATAGCAATAGGCTCGCTCTTATTAATATTCGCACCACTCACATAACTGGCGAAATGTGCACTTCTGCCTGCGACTTCGCGGAATATAAGTCGTAATGTTATGTCTATGCTATCTATCTCTATGTCCATGTTCGTTGAAAAAACTTAACAAATAAAGAATAAAATCTCAAAAAATCGGTACCTGTACAATATCACTTTACTTTCTCATATAGGCAGCCAAATGAGATCCAACCAATATACATGATTGACTTTCACCGAATAAATGTATATTATAAAATATTTCTAAATCTTAGTGAAGACTCAAAAGTGGGTTTGTGGAATGAACAGGTTTTCAACTGTTTACGATCGAGACTATCGGTGGCTGCGGTTTAGAGATTCTTCGTTATGTACGATTAGGGTTGTCGAAAAGTTATTGTAAGCAAGAAATAAAGGTGATTGGTGCACTGGCTAAGCAATTGGACTGCTGTGCTAAGAGTTGGGCTCGATTCCCGCACCGGTCAAAAAAATTTGTGCTCTGCAGATGTTTGTCCCGAGTCTGGGTGTTTGTGTATGATATTTCGTGTTTGTGATACGCGCCGCGATACTGAAGGAATTCATAGTGTGGGATAACGTATTAAAAAATCTGCACCGGGCTATTCCTGGCTGAAAATGATAATAAGGGTTGTCGAAAAAACATCTAGTAGGTAACATGTATCTTTATAACTTATCTTCATATTGGTACCCTGCTTTGTTTCTATTGATTGGGGTCAATAACACCAATGAGCTTCCAAACGTCACTCTTTTTACTCGAGGCCTGTACGCGTATCTCTCCTCGTAATATTTCATTAACCCTATCAGTGTTTGTATCAAAACTCTTCTTCATCATCAGGCAATAGTCGTCCACTGTTGAACAGTTGAACAAAGGCCTCACCCTTTTAAAAGGGGGGGGGGTGCCATAATTCCCACGCTTAACAAGTAGCTTGGGGATCGCAGTGTTGGTGGTCAAGTTGCAAAAGACGCTGCTGCCCATTTTCTGGATTTTCCGTAAGTAGCCTCTTACGACACCCACGGGAGGAAAGGGAGTGGTCAATTCTAGGCCGTATACAACACGGCATACTCTTCTTAAAAATTGCATAATATGTCGGAACAATTCATATAACATTATAAATAAAACTACAAATATACCTCGCCAACCATAGTTTTAAACAAACATTGGATCAAAATTACATAGATTGGATAGAACAGCAGATTGCAGTATCATGGCATGTCTATTACAATGCGGTTGGGTAACACAGAAAACCACACAAATAACTTTATTCTTGATTCATGGTAGAATTCAATATCGTACTTCATTTTAAATTCAATGGGAAGTTTGTATGTTGCTAACATAAACTTATATTATATTTACCTAGTTTAATAATTCCCGTATAAGGAGTAAAAGAGAGCAATCATAGTACGATCAACATGTCTAAACCACTGAATTGTGATGAAAATAATATAGAGATAGCTTGGACCTATGGAAAAACGAAATAATGTGAATTTAATACTGTTAATGTGAAATTCAGTGTCGTTGAATTTGTCAAACATGTGTTGCCAAAGTCTCAGAAAGCGGTTCTTATAATATCATCTGCGAGCCTTTACTCAAACTAATGCTTAAATCTTCCTTTTCCTTCATTATTTTCTTTTCTTAAACGCTCGTAATACATATCGATACGCCTACGCTATGGATTTGCACTGTTTTAGTCCCTCCTTCAATGTCTCCTGTATAACAGGTATTGAAGCGTATGTAGCCCGGAAGAAACTTAACACTAGACAAAGTCATGGAGGTGCAGACACACATACAGTAAAAGACTGAGTTTATGAAATCAGCTGTTTTGGTTATTATAAGAACGGACTTTATAAGTATTGATGAAACATTACAATGATCAAAGGCTTTAAATAATGGCACAAAACTAATGTTTGATGAGACCGACAGATGTTTGGTGCGAGCAGCGGCACGATGGCTCAGATGGTTAGAGCAGCGCCACGGTAGGAAGGTCGAAGGTTCAAGACCTGCTTGTGTCCATCATTTTTCAAATTCCCTTTATCAATTTAGACCGACAGAAGTCCGTTTCGAGTCTGAGAAAAACAATAAGATGGTAGAAAATCTGCATCGCTCGTTATACGATAAGATATGTAAGTAGGTAAAAAAGACCACCAACTAACCAAAGTGTTTTAAAGTGCTTTTTAAGACAAAGATTAAGTCTCCGATTATAGAGGAGGCACTCGAATTATTCTGGTCTACTTGCATCACAGATGCAATCATAATAGTTGGTGTAAACACACAGTCGCACACGTAAAGTGCTATAAAGTCGTATTGTTGAAGATTTAAGTGATAATTTGAAGAAAGTGTGCAAATGTATGATGAAACGGTAAATGTAAATGCTATTGCATAAAACATGTAGCTGAGTTCAAAGTTTTGTTCAGATACGTTTGCGTTGCACGTGGCAATCATCATGCTTGTATTAATTTATGAGGGGAAGGTTACAGAGTGGTGCTATAGAAACATATTTCGTTTTCTGACTGACTTTTACATAAAAGAAAGAAACTATGCATGCAAGGATCGTGCCAAAGCTGGCTGATTTCCCGCCAGATATCTTCAAATAATTCTGGCTCTCCCGGAACTGAACTTAAAACTCCTGTCACAATAATAAATCGAATTTCATACCATAATAAAAGTTCAGTCTCCAGGGGTAATTTACTCAAATCAGTCCATGTAAAAACATGCTACTATTGACCGAAACTGTGTATAAACATACTAGAATTACCCTAGTGGTGTCGCTTTTACGACTTCTTTAATACGTCAATTTCTCATACAGTGAGAAGTTGTGTCGCACGTGACGCTAATGTAGTTCTAGAAAGTACATTACTTAGCCACCTGTGATCGGGTCTTATTTCTGGCTTCTAGCCAAAGCCACGCAAGGTCAGGGTCTGCATAATATAAACAATTGAGTACTTAAGGTGTCAGCATGACACATGGATTACTGGCAAGTTTCGACTTTGCGGTGTTGCTACCGTAAATAAAAAACTACGTACCACATACATACAATCTTGGTGATGATACCCAAAGGAGGTTGAGTTTTCAGAAATACTGTTGTAATTTACGAATTCAACCAATCCAACAAATAGTTAAATATCCCACATTTTGTTGCCTATTTTATATCCGATAGATGTCATGTTCCTACTTTCGATAATTAAGATGAATGCCTACATACAATCTTGCCCATAGGGGTAAGTGTAAGCCGAGATGTTCTCCTTTATCAGAAGCCCCTTCACGCTTTTCGCTGCCAATTTTATATCCGAATAGTTGCAGTTCTCTTGACGACCTGATTCGCGCAGTGGTTAAGCGATTGGACTGCTGCGCTAGGTGTTGCTGGTTCGATTCCCGCATGTGACAAAAATTTGTGCGATCCACAGATTTTTGTTCCGTTGTTATAATTTATGTCATTAGTTGCAGACGCTCCCGTTCCTCGTATTCCATATAGGTATAATGTGATAATACTCATTTATTACATATCATTTTACGCCATTCTAAAACAAAAGAGAACAGATGATTTAAATACGTAAACTTTCACAAAAATCTCAATTAAAGTTGTAAATCTGAATAAATAGGTGCGAGTCTTTGAGATATCATCTACAAATGCTGTTTTATTGCACAAAATGGACGCAAAAAATATAATTTTAACATTCACTATTAAAACTAAGTGTGAGACTGTTTTTTGCTAAAACGGAATTTCTTACGCACGAAGAGAATGTATTTTTCCTATTCTTTAAATTATTTGAATTTTATCTAGTTTTCCGACGACATAAAAAGGTTTAGGCACAAAATGTTATTGGGTAATTAACTTTTTAATTAGTAATTTTCAGTAGCAGCACGGAGTCTGGGTTTGTGCTTGGATAGCAATAGGCTCGCCACCTATTACATTGGGACATATAACATAACTGGTGAAAACCCGTTCAGCCCCCCTACCATGAACTCTTAAAGCAGGGCAGTTTACGTTGTGGAAGCGAGACGCCGCGCGCCGCATCACATTGCACGTAGTGGCGTCTCGCTTCCACAACTTAAACTGTCCTGCTTTAATGTTCATGACAAGGGGGCAGAGAACACGGGCGTGATGTTACGGTTTATAAAAAAAAAAATCTCAATTCAGCAGTTTTGTGTACCTACGTATAATGATACATGATATCTTCGCCGACTGTTAACTGACTGTAAAACATATTGTATAATAGTATTGTCGGTTTTTAATTTGACGGTACTCGTACTAATACTTGTTGTGTAGAGCCAACTGTAGATATCTTATGAAAACTAGGTTATAAATACGTTAGTTACAATAGCTCTGTATATCTTAAGATTATTGGTATTGTATCGGCTTTAGAAATGTTCACCGTAAACTTAGGAACTGTGCTGTTCTGGTCGCTGATAAAATGCATAAATAAACAGACTTAGTGAATGCATTCACAACGAATTCCAGACGCGATTTAAGTTAATTCATAAAATATATTATTATGTATTTTTCCTAGATTGGGTTCGCCTATTTATAGTAACTACAATATCTTACATTAATTCTTGATTTAATTCTTGATTTATATTAATGTGTATGTCATTATTGACAAAACATAGCACTACATATTATAAATTTAACATCTCTGTATGACCTATGTTTAACAAATAAATGATTTTATTTTATTTTACAACAACTTGAAAAAAAGCAAGAAAGCACCTCATTGCTTTACAATGAAAATAAACCATAAATATGTATCTCCTACTACCAAATATTTGTGATCCGTGTAACGTAAGTTTATTATCAGTCGTTCAGTTTCTTCTATCAGTCAAAATAAGCCCTTCTATCTTTTGAAAGAACTATCTGACTCAAAGCAGTACTTTCAAGTCAATTATGCATCTATTACCAAGCCTTGTTTTGTATCCATCCTACACAAGGCGTAAAAGTCAACCGGTGTAACGAGTTCCTTATTTATAAGCTGTGGGTGTGATATTAAATCTGTCACAAGTCGCGCACAATACACTAAATGACGATGACGATTGGAATTTGCGAGTATTAGGTACTTCTGTTAAACAATAATAACGCTTCCCATAGTTGAGATAGATTTCCATTTGCTACGATCCTAGTAGATCCGATTTCGCCTCACGCCGTAACGCCATCACGTCTGGCTTTTCTTGGAAACATCTTCATCCAATTATGTTTCCCACCTGTGCCACACCATGTATTTAATGTTTTTTTCTTCTTGACCGTGTGTCGGTCTGAGTGGTATCCGGCCTAGAATTGACCACCCCCTTTTCTTCCGTGGGTGTCGTAAGAGGCGACTAAGGGAAAATCCAGAAGATGGGCAACAGCGTCTTCTGTAACTTTACCAATAATTCTGCGATCCCAAGCCGCATGCCAAGCTTGGGGATTATGGCACCCCCGCTCCTCTTATCTAAGGTGGAGGCCTTTGTTCAGCAGTAGACGTCTTCCGGCTGCTGATGAGCGTCGGTCCATACATACATAGTCACGCCTATTTCCACGAGGGTAGGCAGAGACCACGGATTTTCATTTGCTTCGATCCTGACATACTTCTTTAGCGTCGGTTCAAGGTGCTTATATTAACTGAGACTAGTCATCAACGACATTTCAACATTTGTGCACCATCTATTCTCTCACAGTCATCCGATGAGACAGCAAAAAGTGCATCAAGTACCATCTAACCTAACTCCAACGTACTTTTATCAATGAATCAGTATACACACGTACTACGGCCTGTGCACGCGATAAACATCTTTATTACATATACAGCTACATAGACGGGTATATACATAATACAGCTATGATGATAAATAGGCCTATCTCATCACGTTACGGTATCCAGTAGGAACATCCAGTAAGCCATTCACCGCAGGAATGTCGCTTTATGGCCCGAACACCTGTTTCGATAGATACAAGAATAATCTTCGATGGATGCGGCATTTTGATTTGAAGAGTAATATAATAATTATTTTTATGCTTGACTGTCCGCGAAGTAGAATTTATAGTTAAGTTAATTTTCTTACTCTATGTAGGTCAACCCTTGGCAGGAAATTAATTACGACTGCTGTTAAAACTATACGTCACAAAAAAAAACCTGTTACTTACGAGTGCAATTCTGCACTATTTCAGTAAATATTTATAAGGCTAATTAGGGATTATTGCAACAGAAATCATAATAATAATATCATAATAATATCATTTATTCGACAAGAATATGGTACAAAAGATGTTACATAATACAAAAAAACCGACATATCCGCCTTTAACAGGCATGCGAATATTAGTTACTTGTTTTACATACAATCTAAAACATTGGTATCTATACATAAACAATCTATGACAACAAATTTCAAGATGGTTAACATTTTAACTTATGAGATCAGAATAATTATAAGCATTTTAAATATAAAAATTTATAAATAAATAAATAACATACATACATACAACATCTTTTAGTTTTTGAACCGCTACACCACCAATTAAGCACTTGTGAAATGCAGTTATGGCAACATTACCATTATTTCCTTCGTGTGGTAAGAGATACCAAAAATATTACGCCTATAAAAATCATAAATTAAATTTCCCTTTGCTTTAAACTAAAATACGGAACTTAGTCGATCTATTTAATGCTATCAATGTAATTAAGATAATCAATAACATAAAATTAACGTAGCATGACATCACGCCTGTATTCCCCGAAGGGGTAGGCAGAGGTGTTCCTACACCCACATTTTGTCTGTTAGGTTATTTGTCCTATTGCCATCAACCGGGCACAAATCTACACTCCGTGCTGCTACTGAGAATTACCTAATGGAAAACCCAAATAGCACTTTGCCCGACCCGGAGTTCGACTTCACGACCCCATGATCAGCAGTCGCGCTTAACGACCACTAGACCATCGAGGCAGCCTTATCAATGATCTACAAAAATAATGTCTGAAGCATGTCCGTTTTATCAGCTCCTGTGTAAGATGCCATCGCCATTGTGGGCGGCCCGTGGGTGCGTCAAGGCAGGCAGCGAAATATTACATAGCTCACTGACCATGATAAATGTTGACCATTGTTTTTATGGAAAACTTGTCTCATTTATTGATAGATAAAAATATATCGATTAAAAGATTTAGACTGATTTTTGTCTGATATAAGAATTCTAGGAGAGTAAATGCGAGATCCTACTCTAAATTGGTAATGAAATCTTAATAAAAAATTGTTATTATGCTACAAAAAATTACAATATTTCCCGGTTCAATCATTTAAAATTTGTATTCACAGAGGGAAATCATTAACCAAAACTTTTTAAAAGAAACTGCTATGGAAAAAATCCTCTGTGTGTTGTAAAACAGTTACTTTTTATTACAAGTCTTTATCTGAGTAAAATGCCTTCTCAACTATGATCAATTTCTTATCGATTCCTTGTTATAGATCCCATCGGCGTGCGACGTAGGCGCGTCGAGAGTAGGGTTGTCAACCACTCTCTTTTGCAGCAGTATTTATAAAATAACTTGAATTTAAAGCAATCGTAATTCATCTCTTGCTATCGGGTGTTAAATCAGAATTATAATTAACGTTAATTAGTGTTTTGTTTTGCGAGTCTTAAAAACGTTAAACTTAATTTTATTACACCTCAATTTAGAACAATAGTTGAATTTATCTTAAGTTTTTTGTTATGGATTTCCAACATTCCAATTTCTAGTCACTAGAATATAAATAACGATAACATGTCTCACTGGCTGGCATACATACTTACAAGTACAAATGAAATGTCAAAAAATATGTCGTTGGTTCCTTGTGGGAAATAGTTGCCAACAGGATGGTTTTTGAGGTAAGTATTACTTCCCGGTCCACCTCCCTAAAGTACAACTTATTAAAATCGCCAACCTTGACCAAAACAATCTATTACAACTTATTTTTTTGCACATGGCAGCCCTAACTGCGACACCCAAGGCAGTCGGCGTTCTTGTCATAACTCGACACCATGACTTACCGCCAGTATTAAGTAATAATTGTTAATTCGCATTCATTATACGCAGCCTGTAATTATAATCTAAGATTTGTTAGCCGAGATTGCATAGAATAAACTATGAGTTGTAAAGGAAATGTGTTGTGAATTCTGTTTGTTTATTGCTTGGTTGAATAGGAGTTTTGTTTACTTTAAGGACAGTGATGACAGGAAAAGGATATTGCATTGCTACTTTTCATAAAGTAAATTCCACTAAGGGTTTAACTTAGCTCGTGGAAGAGCATAAAGGATTAAAAGGTACACGCATAAATTTGTGTACTATAACACCTTCTGCTTAGTTGGCTACTCTAAGTTAAAAGTAGACGCCATGATCAATACGAAAAGTATTGATCATGATCATGAAAAGTTGAGACTGCTCCCTACAATCAACTCTTTTATCCATTTTTTAAATTTAAGTTAAACACTGTCTTAAGAAACACAAGGTTCAGTTTAACCATTGATCAAAGTCTAATTGGAGTTACGGTTAAGCTACGCTCATTACCGTATCCATGCGCCAAATTGCAAGACTACATAAAAATCACCCCTAAATTGTAACCATTTAAAACTTGGTCCGTGTAGAGCAAAAAGCGTGAAGCGACACATTATAATTATTAATTATTGTAATGAGTAAAGAAAGAACTTCCTATCCCAAAGCTAATTACAAGCATTCCGCGTGTAATTAACGATTAAAACTAAGTGGTATCGGATTTATCTTTGCACGCGACGTCAACGTAAATAGGAAATTAATTAGAGCTAAATAAATCTTTCAATTATGGAAGTGACAAATGAACGCTGAAAAGCATTATTTTTCAGTTGTAACATTAGTCTATTTCATACTTCAGTAAGTTTGGATCGGTTTGCTTGCAGATCATAAAATTCGGTCGCACTGCGAAGCTACTTAATAACGAGCAAAATAATTATGCAGATTACGTGATAATCATATAATTATTTAAGATCGGACGACCCAAATAGGCTGGTGGTTAAAGTGATTAACCTTCATGATATCCATCAGTTTTAATGGTGTTTATGCATGTTGTTCAATTTTCATATAGACCGGTGCACAATTGCAGCGCACAGAAAATACAAGCGTAGGGTTGACTTCATTTAAAAATAATTGTCATAGTTGGTTTCAAAATTAATTACTAATCACCCCTTCATTTCTCTTTAGTTCTTTAACCAAGGTACATATCATCGTAAATTGAGATGGCGGTAATCAGTCCAGACCATTTCGAAATATAGCCACAATATTTTTTACTTCGTGGTTGATTAAAGTATTAAATATTTCTTACGGACTAGATCGCAGTTTAAAAACAAAGATTATACCTACAACGCTGGTATCCTTGTTCAACGAAAAAAAACCTCGACACGATTAAAGTTGCTCGCTGCATGAAATCGCAAAGTGTTAGCCCGTAAACCACCATAATTAAGCGTTTCATTCAATTCACTCCGCTGGATGCCGGCTATTTCATTCATTCATCATTCTTTCAATATGATAGCTTCATTCTTATTGTATTCTCCACGCAGGTAAAATAATTGTCTAGTGTTCTAATTGTAAACGTATGACCATGATAGATCATTCTTGATCTTGATTTTAATTGATGATATTAATTTAAGCTATCGGATGATCAGGTGCCGTGTGGTATCCGGCCTAGAATTGACCACCCCCTTTCCTCCCGTGGGTGTCGTAAGAGGCGACTAAGGGAAAATTCAGAAGATGGGCAGCAGCGTCTTTTGTAACTCCACCACCAATACTGCGATCCCCAAGCCGCTTGCCAAGCGTGGGGATTATGGCAAACCCCCCCGCTTAAACGGGGAGGCCTATGTTCAACAGTGGACGTCTTTGGCTGATGATGATGATGATCGGATGATCAATGTTATAATTCTGCTGTTTGAATATTTTACCGGGGTGAAAAGTAAAGAGGTAGATATCCCAAGCTCCCCAGTCCCCAGCCCTGTTTATACCGGGTGTGTTTTGAAAGTTACCAAAAAGAAACAAAAAGAAGATTGGTTCCTTAAGGTTCTAGCTATCTCCGTACAAAATTTAATTACGATCGCTTCAGTGGTTAAGTCGTAATTTGGTAACAAATTGGCAGATTTATGAGCAATTATTCATAATTACTCAGACAAGACTTAACGACAGATTAACAATAAAAACGAAATCGTTAATTGCTTTCGATTGTCGAACGTAACTCAGTCAAAAAGCGTAATAAATTTTACTTTTGATTCAACGAAATCTCTAATTCAGCGTACATTCATACTTATTATATCAATGATCAAGATTGCCCAGCGGAGTGGCAACAAAATCTCAGTATAATATCAACAAGTGCCACACATTCCGGCACGCCACGCGAATGAAATTCATTTCTCACTAATTATTACAAAACGGCTTTTTTCTTCGGACAGACAAATGATGAATTACTTCTGTGATGTTCGGCGGTGTGGTCTATCGTTTGATGAAGATTTGTGGTAATTACATAATGTATTTTAAGACATATCTGTTATTTGTGGTATGGAACTGACTTGGTATGTGCGTACTGTATATTTAATTCCCTCGAATAATTTTCTGAACATTAATCACGAGCTGCGGTTTTAACTAACTTTCAAAAGGTCGTAAGTGCGCCATTTTACGCACTAGTATTGGCATGGTTAATATGGTTTTGACCCATTATAAGAACGAAATGTAGGTTTTTCTTAAAAATACATTTAAATGGCAATAACACCATAAGTCATTTTCTCTGGCAACACTATTTACTACTTTCCTACAATATAACTTCAGGGCATAAATTTAAGAGGGCACATATTAAATAAGGTTAGTAAGTTCAATGTCTAAGTATTTTGACGTACTGTCCATCGTACTAACAGCTTTGAATTTATTTCTTCCACAAACAATGACCATTTCAAATCAACAAGTTGTTCATATGATTGATTGCAGTCCATGTTATGTCGGTACAAATTGGTGCGAACCGTTAGAACAGTAATGTTGGGTACCGTTCGCACTATCGATGACTAAGCTCCGATGTTTTTTAGCCGAATATCGATATGAAAAAACTGTATGTCTGGATCGAGAACAAAAAATACAACATACAATATGAGATGAAAATGATTGAAGCAGCTCTTAATTTAGCAGACGCTGGGATTAAAGAAATTGTAAGTCCTTATTTATCATTTGCAATAAAAAATGACAGTCTTGTGATTAGAAATACTGATCGATTTCAGTTATTTGAACTCAAGACGAAGATTTCCCAAGACGAATTTGAGACGCAACTGGAACAATGTTGTGATTAAAAGATAAAATGTTTTTTATATCAATACGAATTAAATATAGGTATTACAGAACATCAAAAACCCTTTTATTAAACATGAATATTATGTTTTTAAACAAATGTATAACACTAATAACCCTGAATTTATAGAAGTGAACGTACCGCTCACTCGATATAAAATCGGTAAAAAAAAATCATTATGTCGATTATGATCAACATTTACATGTTCAAAAACTAATAAAAAGTCGATTATTCATATCAAGGTTGACACGAGAACTCGGTCGATTCGATTGTTTAAAGTGTGCTGTTAGCAGTTTTAGAAGCGTGACATATGAATTAATTTAAATAATATTAAAATAAGGTCTTATGTGTGTTTGAAGCATATTTGGTTAACGCGATTAAAGATGGCAACTACGGCTTTATTTTGGTGACAAGATCATGTGGAATTCAAAACAGTGTTACTTAGAAGGTCTGTTGTCATTGAAAACAATGTTTCTTCTTTTCCAGACTTGTCCTCTCATTTAAGGTGCGCAATATGGATTTTTCTTACCCCCTTCTTACTCATGAGTGAGGAGGATATCCTCTTTTACACAGTCGGTGATCTCCTTATTAGACTTGTTGTTTTGACGAATTTTGTTTTGATGTATGTATACGTCAGTTGTCGCCGTTTCAACCTTACCACGTATTTCAAAAGCGCTGATAGCCGAGTGGTATGATAGTTGGACGGCAAAGTCAAAGGTCGCAAGTTCAAACCCCGACACGCACCAATGTCTTTTCGAATTCATGTCCGTACTATAAATTAGTAATCAGTTGCTAAAAACGGTAAAGGAAAACATCGTGACGTAACCGGAACACCTGAGAGATTTTTCAACGGTGTGTAAAGTCATGTCAGAGGTGGTTTAAAGTCTGACACCAGGTTGTTCATTATCCATACGACAAAAAGAAGAATATTTCAAAAGCATTAAGTTATTACAATTTATGAAAGAGTGACGTAAACGAAATTGAATGCCAATAAATAACACTTCCAAATGCTTAAAACCGTTTAAGGATTTAACTTTACAAACCACAAATAATATAGGAACTTTCTGTGGGCTATTATTTGCATTTAAAGCCTTCATAATAAGAAAAAGCTATTAATTTAAGTACCAAAAGCTGGCATATCATATTTGGATTTATTGACAAATGAACAAATACATGAATTCCTCAAATTGAAAAGATATGGAAATAATATCCATATTTCTTCGCTATTCGATAATCCCACCTATAAATTTAATGGGATTCATTTAAATGGATGTTTAATGATAATTTATGATATAAATAAAACCCATATTAGAAGTATGCCTAAATACTTACATAGTAAAATATAATGTTTTGCTAAAGTGTGTCGATAACGAACTAGACACACAGTTTAAGTTTAAACCATGCTTCACATCACTTTAACCCACAGGCGTGATGTTATGTTATGTTTATGTTCTTCTACAGCATAAGACAATGTTTATAAAATTCTCTTACAAACTTACAAACACGTATGCGTATGAAAAGTCATATATGCGCAGAATCACACTAATATTATGAAGGTAAAAGTTTGTGAGTGTGTTTGTATGTTTGTTACCTCTTCATGCTCAAACGGCTGGACCGTTTTTGCTAAAATTTGGTATGGTGATAGCTGACACCTTGGATTAACACATTGGCTAGGCTTTTTATCCCAAAAAGATGTAGCGGGCAACACCGTGGGGCGCTGCTAGTACATTAATAATTTTAAAAATTGGTCAAAGGTCAGGCGTGAAGTTGTAAAACCTTGAACAAACACAACTAATTTCTTTAACATTTAACAGCCAAATACACTAGTGAGGTGTCGTCACCGAGGTACATCACGCATGCGCCATGCAGCATTCTTGCCAAACGTCAACTTGAAACCGTGGGAAGGATGAGCTATTGTTAACATTTCTATTGCAAGGGGTTTATAGGAATCGATTTGTATACTCAAAATGTAAAACATTATACAATAAATTGGGTGTATATACAATGTAAGCTTTACTCTATACGGTGGTTCGGGTTGTGAAATTGTCAGGAACTCTGATCATGTCATTGATGTTAACCTACTGTCCAAGTTTTGTTATATATATCTAAGTAAATGTAACTCTGTTTCTAGATGGGTTCAGTCCTTGCCCAGACTCTGACTAATCTTAGGTCGAAGGGTAGATTTGTGTGATCCACGAGTCCCGAGTTTGGGTGTAGTGTGCCAATGATAAAAAAGTAATTTTATTGCAGTTCCAAAATCGCCAACTCTCAGTGATTTTTTTAACGTCTTTATGACTTTTGGTGTCTATTTGCATGTTGCCTATGCTATGCTTGAATCTAAATTGATAAAGGAAATTTAAAAAAAAATATGGACACGAGCAGTCCTTGAACCTGCGACCTTCGCCGTACCGTGGTTATTTTTTTTTTGGCAGTACAGAATAATAAAAATTTATTCTGCCCGATGAATGGAATTAGGCTAGCCCTCCATTATATTGTCTGGTAAAATGTGTATATTAAAAAGAGCGACCCTGCCTACCTCTTCAAGGAACACAATCGTAATATTTACATAAGTGTGTTTTACATACTTTTAAAAACATAAAACGTTACAATCGTATATCAATTACAGTAAACATTAAGTAATGGTGTTGTATTACGAGAACGAAGGTTTATGTTTCACAAGTGTTTGGCAATTTAATATCAACTTATTACCGTCCTTGTCTTGTATAATGTAATAAGATCCATGCTTAGTCATTTACAAGTAAAATAAGGACCTTGGGTATCCCTTGTGTGTATCATCGACTAGCTGTATAAACAATTCGAAGGGTGAAGGGGCCCTAGACAAGTGGGTAAAAGTTTTATAACATAATCTTTCGACTATTCGATTTTTATTCGTCTAGCGTCACCAGTCTCGGGTCCATAATATTTTTCCTATTGCGTAAAAAGTTTGATTTCTGCACTGTAAAAATGTTGATCTTCTATTATTTACTACATATTCCGGTTATACTCACGCGTGTATTCGGGAATGCCCGACTAATTTAAAACTTGATCAGAGCCCTTATTCATGAGCTGGTTACGCGGCAGTTGTTCGGCTCGATAAGGGCTCCGTTCGAGTTTGAATCTAATCCGAATCCACACGTGAGTATAACCGGAATATGTAGTAAATAAAATGGATAGCACTTACAAAAGTTATTATAGTAGAATGTTTATCTTCTTCCATTGATTCAGTCATAGCTATTATCACATGTCGTGACAAACCTTTTATGGGACTTATTGGTCACAGCGCTGATTGTTCTGTGCGTTGTACGATTAAATGTTTGTGATCTGGCAATATTTAGGCCGAGTTTCAGTGGTTTTTTTATACGTCTGCAAACGATACCCACAAGTGGTAATGCTTGGTACTGCATTTTGTTCTAAGCTAGCTTTTTGGTTCAAACTTTAGACCATTACGTTATCTGATCTCACACGAATTAGTGTGGAACGTGATTGATATAAAAAAATAGAACCAAACCGATTCATAAAAAAAATGAACGTATTCAGATTCAAAATAGAATTTAGGTTCAATTAACACCTTTTTTTCTAACAATCTACTGCTTTTTAAAATACTGTTTACCGATTGGCCGTATTTAAATCGATTTTTAAATGTTATAGGTACTCGATATAAAATCATAAGTCGTAAAGAATAATGCATATCGATTAATTAAACGAGGTTTTTAATTGGTATACTATAATGGGATGTTAACAATTTACTGAATCACGATCCAGGATAACAGTTTTAAAGATATTTAATATGAATAAAAATTGGTTTAACTAGAAATACCAAAAAAAAAATAAGACTAAGTCTTCCAAGAAATACGTGGATTCGGTTTTAACATAGCTGAAGAACTACTATAGATTTTTTTTTGGGTGAAATTTGGTGAGAAAGTTGACAATACCTCTAGTATACAATATAAAGGAATATAAATAAGAATCATTATTATCACGAAAAAACTGTCGATCATACAAGTATTAAAAGTTCGTATAATGGTTCAAACATATTCTAATCCCAAATACGAACACAATTTGCCGTGTTCTGAATAAGCTGCTAGCAAAGATCCAGTCATATTAAGACGCAATATGTTTTATATTTTATTAAAGTTCTCGATTTTTTATTCGGGCTATCAACCTATGGGAGATACCCGGTCTTAAAAGGCTTACTTTGAGACACAGGTCTAACACGCAGAGGCCCGTTGAAAACTTTAATCTTAAAGGGAATAGGACACCAGCCAGAGACACCACATAACTGCTCCTCTGTAGAAGAACAGCCATTAAAGACCTCAGTAGGTTCAGGAGTACTGTGAAATATAGATACTAAAATGATAGATAATAATATGAATTTTGATATGTTAGACTAAACAGTGTACAGTGATTTGCGAAGTACCTTGTACAAAAAGTTTCTTCGCAATGAGTTTGTTTCACGATGAGAAAAGGTTCCCAATCCGTGTTTGTTGCTTCTACTTCATACAAGGCGTGAAAACAAAGACAGTCATCTCCTAAGGAAGTTATGGTGACGTACAATAAACTGTCCGTCTGTTATGCGACATTAGATAGTCATTGTAATACATTTCCCGGTAGAAAGTATAACCGACTGCAACGGAAAAGGAATGTCGGTTGTATTAACATTGTACGTGTGAAAACTAATGTCTTATTGACCTATAAACGTCCTATTACGAATTAAAATAAACGAACCCACTTGGGTTCACAATATAATTATAAAGAAATCTCGATTCTGGGTGTTTGTGTAGGTATGTGATATTACATCTTTGTGAAACGCACCCACGATACAAGAGAAATTCCTAGTGTGGGGCGACGTTCTTTTTTTTAATACTAAAATAATTAAATCTAAATCAAGATTATGACTGTTACCACATTATATACGTACAATAGATTATATATATGCAGGATCTTGCCTAGATGTATTTATGTCGTCAAGATATCTGTGAATCTTCTTGTGACTGCCTCGTTGGTCTAGTGGTCGCTAAGTGCGACTGCTGAGCAAGAGGTTCTGGGTTCAAATCCCAGGTCAGGCAAAGTGTTACTGAGTTTTCCATTAGGTAATTCCCAGTAGCAGCACGGAGTCTGGAATTGTGCCCGGTTGATGGCAAT
Source organism: Abrostola tripartita (assembly GCA_905340225.1). NCBI lineage: Eukaryota > Metazoa > Arthropoda > Insecta > Lepidoptera > Noctuidae > Abrostola > Abrostola tripartita. The sequence goes on from HG996504.1 coordinate 7,849,649, forward strand.
AGGCTCGCCCCCTATTACATTGGGACTTACAACATAACTGGCGAAGTACACCCATAAATGTTCACCTCTGCCTACCCCTTTGGGGAATACAGGCGTAATGTTATGTTATGTTCTTGTGAAGAGATGAGCGATTTTTGAAAAGCTTTCATCTGAATGCTCTTCAAAAATTGATAATCTCTTAACATTAACAGACCTTAGCGAAAAGCGCAGTGCAATAGAATGAGTATTATCATGATAGGCACAGGGTTGCTAAGTTCCTTCTTCAGTAGCTAGCGGAATTGATTGCTTAGGAAGGCGACGATCGTGTTCCATTGATTCTTTTAAATGCACGATAAGTTCACATTCAAATATCAATCTTGACAATAAATATTGAAATCACCAACATTCCTTGCACAGTCCGTTTCATACAAACTTTCACATACAAATTAATGATATCCACGGTTCCCCTAGTTTCCCCGGACCGGTACGGACCGGTCTGGTACCGGACTGGTTCGCCTCACAAGGTCGTGTACTAAGATCATAGAAATTAAAGACGCGCTGTCGTTAAAGAGGCGCTACTAGGCTCTAGTTTTATAAATTTGTGTAAATAAAAAGTTATAGGTGAAGAGATCGATGTTATTATTATTTTTTAAGAAGGTGTTATCTGTGGTTATTAGTAACGAGAACTACGAGAGAATAAAACATTAATGGAGGGTTATTAAATTGCCAAAAGACTTCGATTTTGGTTTTTAGTTTTATATCCTTCCCAAGAATCGTCACTTGACAGACACTGGGTTGACAATATCTGGAAATCGTATTTTAAGTTTTAAATTTTTAGACATGTATACGACTAGACAATATATGATACAGGGAGTATCAACTAATCAAGCCTACCATCCGATCTCCGCCACCAAATACTGGGACATCTAATAGGTATCCCAGTATTTGGGTCTTCTCAACTCTTAGTTGTGGTTATCAGACTTTTTGAGCTGGTAATGTCACTTCCTTAGGACTTTCATAGACTTTCTTGAAGCCATCTGCTTATCGTAGTACTGACGCACGGAAATCTTGGCCTGTCTATGTATAATACATTCTGTGGTCTCAAGCTGTAACTTGAACAGGCTCCGTTAGTTGTTTAGATTTGTTGTATCTAGTGTTGATTTTAGTATTAATCGGGATTATTATAATGCGGTATGTAAATGTTTATGTATGTTCTGTTAAGTCACGCATTTGAGATCTTCTCGGAGTTATTATGTGTGTTAAACTGCGACATTAGTCGTGAGTTCCTTCAGCTATTTACAAGGACGTTGATTAAAGATATTTATTGTTATACTATGATATCTATTAGTTGGTCCTGCGCCTGGTCTGTCTTTGGCCGTTTTACCTTCCATTGCAATCGTGTGATCCACAGAAAGTGCACTATTTCTTATACAAACTTAGGTACACACAATTCAGTCTAGATGACTCCTGGCCTTTTATTAGGTTTTACAAAAGACTGGATTAGCAATTAGAACAACAATTATAACCTGCGAGAGACAGGCCCGAAGAAGAAGGAAATAAGGTTACTTTATAAGACTCAGTTGACCTATTTTTTTAGAAGTACTTTAGAATTGTCAATAACGAGGAATTATGTAAACATATACCCAGGACCCAGACAAGCAAATCAAAGTCACAGCTCCATAACTTGACCCCTTCACTACGCCATCATTTCCCGGCTATTACAATCGATAGCCAATAATTCCACATTCAGTAACCGTGACGAAGTCAACTTCCTACACAATAATTAATAGGTACACACACAACATGCAAATAAGCAATACAGTATTTTCAAGTACACTGAATCGAGTGTTTTTTTCTCGCGATTAATAATCGGCTTGCAGTAATCGAAAAAGATAATGAATGGTTGTGTTCTATAATTGGATCATTGGTCTTTTGAACGAATTGAGATGCAGATACAGACCTTGGGGTTTGAAGTTTAAATTATAATCTACTAAACATAATCTCAATGTAATTAACATGATAATTAAGGCCTTATTCTTGAAAGCGCTTTGATTTAAATTTTGTCTTATTTATTAGTTATATAGATAGTGATCCCATTTGATATTACTATTCGATGATTATTTTCGCTTATTTCAACTACAATAATGTTGTTTTTTTTTTCTAGCACTGCGTGGTAATATATTTTTATGCATCATCATAAAAATACTTTCAAAATCACATAGATTGAATGTTAGCTAGACCTCATAAAAAAATCATCACTACCGATAATTTGCTCAATTTGATCCAAATTTCTTCTAACTTCTAAAAACTAACACTGCCACTACAAATTAACTTCATTCTAGAAAATGTGAAACGAACCCATGTTAGTATTCTGCAAGTATGCACATAAGTTTCGCTCCCGCTAAAAGCTTGTGCTTAATCACACTTAGTGTGCAATGTCCACTTAGGCTGCATGCCGATGACGCAAGCAGCGGTTAACAGTCCGCTCTTAATAGCACCAACTACGGTTACCGTAAATAAGTATTAGGCCATAAATACACTTGTCGGGACGCTTATGCTCATCGAAAGCTCGAGTCGCATCGGATTACGCTTGTGCTCTTTCATCACAAAATATTTGCTCTTTTGTTTTTTTTGGGTTGAGTTAGCACTGACCGCAACATTTGTTTTGTTGGCGATGAATTTAGAGGAATAAGATTGAGGTAAGATTTTTTGAACTGGTATTCCTCGAAAATTGGTACGTCATTTTCTTGTTCGTCATCGTCTTTGTTGAGGTGGCTTTTAGTTGCTTGTTTTGGTGCAGTCTTCATTGCGAAGAGCCTATTTATCCATCAAGTGTTATGCTTTAAAATCTTGTGGTATAATATTTCACCAAAGATACTATACATTTATAAATAAAGGTATTTATATTTTTTATAAAAAATAAAAATAAATTTACCATCTGATCTTCGGCTCACAAAACGAGTACCTAAAAGCTTATACACAATTTATAGATTTTGCTATCACCGCACCCATTGCTCTAGCATACCAATTCAACGACACAAGTAAACAAGAGGCAATTACCTTACATAACCAACTGTTTTGAGATGGATTAGGTGTTTTGAAATATTATATCGTGTGAAATTATTTGGCAATTTTAGCAAGGTTAATTGATGAGGTCAATCGATTGGTTGTGGTTAACGTCAGGCATGTGTGAATGTTCACGGTTAACGCTAACCGAGTTTAGTAGAGCTTGAGGCTACAGTTATTTTGGTTGGCTTAAGAATAGTCCGTCAAAAATTAAGGTTTCTTTCAAAGTTCTAGATTATGAACTTATGACTTTCGATCTTTTAATAATATAATATAATGATAAAACATGGAGTATCGATATAATTACATTTAGGTTAGAGATACTAAGCCTTGAGTTAGAATGAAAATATAATTATAGCAGACAAGTTGGTTTTAGGAGTAGACCTTTCAAAAATGATTCCAGGATTGATGTCTCGATGATATCAAATTGAAGATATGATTTGCAAAGTAAAACGAGACGATGATGACAGTGCATGGAAATGAATTGATTTTTCGCAAAGAAATCGATTCATCATTCCAGGTTCTTATCAAACAAATTGAAACCAAATTATAAAAGGAACTGCTTAGGCGACTAGTGCATAAATAAAAGTAACAGTAGTCGTGACAAATTGGTCCAAACATCTGTTGGTTAGCGTTAAACCATTAGTACCAGTTTACGGTACTTAAAAAACATTATCGCGTAATTTGTTGCTCAGAATAATGTAGGTAACATTAGGTGAATCATTATCGTCTGTAGCAATCAACATCAGTAGTTTGTTAGAAGGGATAACATCATTCGTTTAGACTGCCCTTTGTGGTTGGGATTTGATTTTGAATCTTGCAAAATAGGTATAACTTTTTTGTGCAAACGAGACCTATTTTAATTGTTATCATCACTGTCACTTACATTGACAGAACGGTAAGCATGTATTATGTAATGCTAAAGACAGAATTTGGATTAATAAGTATTCTCAAAAATACTGACATTTGATATTCCCGTAATATTGCACATGCAAGCTATAAGCTATAATATTGCTATACCGTTTCAGTTTTAGTTAGTTATTTTGAATTTTTTTTCGAATTTAGATACTCTTCCAAGTATTTTACTCTTTTACGCTTAAAAGCGCAATAAGCGTTTTTCATTACGTAACAAAAAGTTTATTTTATTTAGCTTGTTGCCTATACTAGGCTTAAATTAAAATTAATAAAGGAAGTTTAAAGAATTATGGACGCGAGCGAGATTCCGAAGTTTGTTAGAATTTAGCTTATGCATAAACTCCTTTTCATTTGTCAATGCTTACCTAAATATGTACAAAAAATAGCACTTACATTACATACAACCGTGAAGGCACGAAAAACAGCGACACAGTTACAAAACGCCTTATTAACTTGCATAATTCCATTCCTTGAATACTCAGATATGGAAACCTTTCTAGTAATTTTCCCCACAACGTTAACAAGTAAATGTTGTAATCTAAGAAATGTGGCAAGCTGGGAAAATACTAAATTGTGAGTTCAGAGGACAAGATTGACGAAACGACGACTGTCGGAGAAATTATGTTGTTACTATCGGAACGCTTAAATAGGCTTAATACTATTCATTCTTCTTTTGTTTTATCACTATCTTCATAGCTGTTTATGAGTTATTGTCCAATAGTGGAAATAGTTATTTCTTGTGTGTTTGCGCAAGTATCTACAGTGCCATAAGGTATGCAACTTTTTCTTCTAAAGCTCATGTTACCTTTTACTGGTCTTCTTTTGAATTTTATGTTGCAGTGTGTAAAATTCTTACAATGGATTTTTTTGACATGGTTTATCAGAGTCTATTGTAGCAATATTAATTGGTTACTTATTAGCACAGTTTTACAAGTAACAATCACTGTGCACAACCAGGCCTGTAATGGTATTTAATTATAATAAAAAATAGACCACTGGCATTCCATATTAATGCTTTTCTGCTTACGTACTACCTGATGCAAATCATCTGGTATCATTGGTCTTCTCATTTAACGCACCTACTACTTTACTATCGATATGAAAAATACGGTCAGAAATACGCTAACAAACTTTTGTCATACCGGAAAATAAAGCAATGTTGTGTGCACCAAAATTGGTCATAAACTTGGTTATAAAGTGTTACACGAACAGGGAAGGCCAACAGATTATAGTAAGCTTGCATATATGTGACGTAACTGGTGCGCAGTGTGTCAGCCGGTCTTGAACGAGTGATATAACACCCGAAGTTTTTTGGTACCGATGTGTTCAATAAATGTAACTATAATTATACCTACTTAGTATTAAATATACGTTTATTAAGTTCTCAAAATATCTGAATGAAGTAATGTTTTTCTCGTTATTGAGTCAGCGTGGCCTACTTTATCAGATCAGAAAGCAACGGTATGTATTTTTAGGTTTAACGGCATTTATGTGTTGTTGATAGGTAATTGATATCAATAGATGGAAGAGGTTAAAAAACCGGTATATTTGGCTTTTAAGTCACTCGATAATGAGATTCGATTTGCATTGATGAAAGTTCGCATAGATAGGTCAATAGAATACTTTTTTCGAATAGATAAGCTGACATCTTATATTTAATTTTAGTCATTATTTAACCATTAAATGTCACGCACCTACAAGTGAGTAGTCACTACGATAATCGAGTACTTTAACATCGAATCGATTCTCCAAATCGAGAATGTTTCAACACCAGTTGCAAAGGTTACTAGTCTATGAGGAAGAGCAGATGTGACGTAACGAACATCTGCAGCGTTAATAGGCACAGGTGAGGCGACAGGTGGACCACGACACAGAAGCTTTGACTTGTGCCATTATAGTTCGTATGGATTAAGTGTTTAAGGTTTAAGAAGCTTATACTCCTCACGGAGTGAAAGGTCAAATGAATAAACGCGCTTAAAGCTAGTTGCAGCTGAGTCACAGAAATAGCTGTAGAACTAATAAGCACTTTAAGCGAGATGATTCTTTGAAAGTAATTCATATTAGATAAGGATGATAGAACACATTTTTTATTTTGTAACGTAGATGCATTGGACGGTCATGAAATAAAGAGATAAGAGTTCAAAAAAAACTTTTGATAAAAAAAAAACTTCGCCCAACTCTAGGAATTTCTCCTGTACCGTGGGTGCGTTACACAAATATAAAAAATCACATACACAAACACCCTAACTCGGGACAAACATCTGCGAATCGCACAAAATTTTGCTCCATGCGGGAACCGAACCCGCAAACTTTAGCGCAGTCCAATCGCTTAGCACTGTACCAATCAGGGCGTCAAACTGCAGCATACAAACTGCAAATGAAACAAAATCACAATAATTACGAGAATGTGCTCATCTATGAGTATAGGTTCTATTGAACTCTTTAGTAAGAGTAGGAATATTCCTTATTATCAAATACAACTACCTACATGGTAGTAAAATTTAAAATCCTTCCTATTTACACTCTGAAGGTACACTATAAACAGGCTTAAAAGGAGTGGAGATCCAAATAACATAATTGTCAAAAGGTTCGAGTAGAGCAGCAAATCAATTGGTTCTCCTCATCAATTTAACTCGAAGCGCGTCAACGAATCAATACGAGACGCACGTTGCGTCATTAATACCTACTTCAGCGTCGCTTGTAATTGATTGCGTCACCGGTCAGCTGGGTACAGTTGAGCAGGTAAATAGTGACACCAGACACGCACTAATTAAACTAGCAATCCTTGCTCGAGGGGGCTGTAAGCTTTGATTAAGCTCAGCAGACGTAACTGTCCTAAAATTTACCCCCTTTTTTTACTATTAAAGACAGAAACTTGGGAACAGATTAAGCAAACCAAAGGTATTCCTATTTTAACATGTAATACTTAACCAGCTATATTCGTTATCGTAAAAAACACTGTACAACGTACGTGTATTTAGATGACCCTCTTTCAACCTCTTAGCCGATAGTTGTGACCAGTAAGTTGATACTTATATTGACTTTCACAACATCAAATTCACGCTTCTTTGGTCACTAATAATACACTGTTATGCCCACCTGTACCTAATAGCCAATAGGAAGTTATGCAATGCGATGGTATCGTAAAACATGTGAATTTACGGTTGACTCTTGACAGTTTGACGATACAGTTGCATCTGTCTTCGAATTTAAGTGACGAAAGTTGCACAACATTTTAGAAAAATAAGATGTTATAACGTTTTAAATCAACGTAATCAATAAGTAGGTTTATTCAAATAAACATAGAAAATAATCAAAATAAATGTCGTCGGAAAGCGTCATCTATAAATCTTATGTTGGACTATAATACGAACGCAATGCGGCGACCGTTTGGGTGTTATTAGTTCATTCTAACAATAATAGATGGCGCTAAATGTTAAAAGAGCCATCTAGTGACTACGGTTGCAAACCGTATTAACACTTTTTTAATACTTTTGAGACTAGTAATTTAATGCATTTTTATTTGTTCACAGAGTTACAAAGAAAAAGACGCGGGCAAAGTTGTATTGTACACAACGACGATGGGCATTGTCAGGAGTACGTACCAACGCTGCGTCCTTGTGAAGAAGATCCTGAGGAACTTACTGGTGAAGTACGAAGAACGGGATGTCTTCATGAGCATCGAGTATCAAGATGAGATCAGGGATAGGATGAGGAGCGACCAAATCTTAGTACCGCAGCTCTTTGTTGATGGACAGCATATTGGGGTAAGTGAATAATATATATTTGGCCATAAACCCATATTTACAACAGTTATGATGTTACAAGGGGGTAGAAATTAACAGTGGTGACTTATAATAATACCTAGTTTCAAAACTGATTAGGGTAAACTATTTGACAAAATTAAAAAAAATGTAAATGGGTTAAATTGTTGTACTCTTACGCACTTTATAATATGAGGAAAGATTCGAAGCGAGGAGAAGCTTTTTAAAGAAATCGTATTCTTCTGACCCTTTCTCAAAATAGAACGAAGGGTCAGAAGAATACGATCTCTTCAAAAGCACCTAGTCTCATATCCAAATGAATAAAATTGGCAGAACTACTTGTCCGTAGGTACGTGAAACTGACATTTAACAACTGTTTCATTAAAACGTATTGGCTTTTAAATTATTAATACAAAAACTTGGACGGTTTATCTAAAATATAAAGTCAGGCCCAATTCTAATAAATTGTTTCCAGTGCTAACCTGCCTAGATTAAGTTTTTGGGTTATATTCTAAATGAGTGCAAAGACCTGCTTCTGTTCACTCACATTTTGAAAATTTAATAAAGCTCTTAGCTTTTGTACCTATTGTGGGAGAAAGATGTTATCAGTCGTTGTTACGCCGGGATTTTCATTTTAGGTAAACGTTTTATAAGAGGTTTAAGAATTTACTTGTATTCTGACGTGACGACGTCGTGTATTCACGGGTCTTTCGAGTCAATTGATTCGATTTAGTACGATTGCTTTGTTTTGATTGATGATCTAGAATCTGTTTGTAGGTGATTCGATCAATCTATTAGAACAGATTTTATTACGCTCGTAACGTTTAAGGGAGTCTTCACGATATATGGTAACTTAATACGTACATACATCCGGTGTACGTTGGGAGATCAACCTTGCTACCATTCTAAATGAATGACCAATATCTACCCCACGACATGACACTGTTTCTATGTCAATTAGCTCATACAACACGAAGATGTTTTGTTACACAACGGGCAATTAATTTTATCAAATACCTACTAAATCAATTAAAGTAAGTAAATTCGATACAACTCAAAAAAATGATTGGTTAAATATCAAGAAAGACCCAAGCTCTTGTCAAAATGTAACTTTTTTATTAATATTAGGTTATAGGTTACACGGCAAAAATATCTGACAGATCAATCATGATTAGATTATAATTATTCCATTTTATAGTTTCATACGAGTATCTGCCTGATAAAAATGATACTTTCCACTCAATAACATTAACGTCGCCGAGAAATAATTCCAAACTCCGGTAGACTTTTCATATGAAATTAAATCTGCATAGCAACGAAGAAATTTATTGAAGCAGAAATTTCATTCCTAGTAATCTCATTGCTAGAACGCGTTCGGCTGTGAAATATATTATAATAATATCTTCAATTAATATTATTCAAGTTATTGGAAGCTATAATGTCAACCCTTTTTGGATTATCAACCATTTCAAGGTCTATAAATCCGTTTATACAATCACAGATTAATATCGTCCTTCAAAACAATACTAGTAGCGAAGCCGATCAGAATCCTTTAGACATTCCAAGGTAACAGCCAAATCCGAGTCATTAGTCTGCTGAAAGAGGAACAATTTATCAAATATGTTAGAACAATGTTATCTACCTTGGATTTAATACAATTCATTTCAATTCAAAGGATTCAGAATATTATAAAGCTTGGTTTATAACATGTCTTTTGTCTATTATGGCTAAAATGATAAGGTCCACATCAAAGAAATACATCATCAAACGTTCATCTTATTCCATTTCTTCCAAATCTTTCTGTACTATATTCCTGTCCAGTATAACCTTTTCTCCAAGGCCGGTATAAGACACGAGCATATTTTATGAACTGGTGAACATGCCGTGCAAATTCTGAAAAAAATGTTTTCTCTATTTTACATTTATTAGCGAGATTCTCAGAATTAGGTACCCATTGTGCTTGATATCAATACATGGATAACAACCCTATTTTATTTTCGTAGAATTTCAAAGCAATGATTTGTTGGCGGTATCTTTAGGATAATAACTACATACCCACAGACAACAGACAAACTGTGTAAACGGTTTTGTGGGGCATTGTATTAGTATATAAGTTTTATATATATATACTTAATAAATAAATAAATAATAATAATAATAAATCGATTTCTGTGTCCTCAGCAAATTCCAACTATTCAATTACGCAGTTGATATAATTATCGTGCACAAGTATGTACTTTCTATTCCCTCACACTCATAGTCCGCTGGGTTGATAATCCGACACGACCTGACAATAGACCCTCCGTAATTTGAAAAGCACGTGCCATTAGTACTGAAAGGCACATGCTTTCCAATTTACGGAGGGTCTCAAATTGTAAAAAATGGGTCACGAGAAGAGATTTCTTGTATGTATCGTAAGTAAAAATTAATATGATTTTTTATAATGGCGGTTTTGAACTTTCCTTTAGTTGTAACTATGGTATATGGCAAACTAGGTCCGAAAATACGTACTTACATTTACTTTACTACAGTATTTGTTCTATGTAGCTACAAGCTCCTCTCCTTGGGTACTGAACAATCGATTTCCGGGCTAAAGTATTGGCCGGTTTTCCTGGAATACGCCTGGTACTTGAGGTCTCGCATAAAATATGGGTTGAATACACTAAACTCATCAGTGTAAACTCTCTTTGTTATATTTGAGCTGTTTTGTTTGGAGCCCGCATCAATTCGGCTTTTCAAATTTCTATTGTCTTGACGTTTTGATACGATAATTTATACAGTTTATACGAAATGGGAAATAATATTATTTATTGTCATTATTTAATACGTTATTGTTATTGAAATTTATATTCTCTTGCTGAATCTGTAAATGTGATGTTTGGGGAGAGGATAAGGTATTTTGAGTTCAAAGCTCTCATAATAATTATTATCTGTAGGTATACTAAAAATGTACTATTTTGCTTTTCCAGACCCTTTATACATTAGTCTTGAATAAAAGTAGGTAGACCAAGTAAGTGTCTGGTTTTTGTTTTAACCCACTCTTGCTCTGTTGGAAGCAAGCAAAAGCTCTGTTTGAAAAAAAGCAATCTGCAAGCATTCCTCAAACCAATTGCGCAACGATTGCATACATTCAATCTTCATAGTACCGCGTCCATGTATTGTGAGACAAACTGTTTCTTATTACAAAACCCAGGGTGTTTGTAGGCCATGGGTATATTACTCATGAAACGAAGTATACTAATGACAATATACACAACTTAACAGAATAATAACAACTTTAGTCAGGATACATACTGGTTTAGTGGTCGCAAGCGCAATTGTCGAGTATGACACGATGCGCTGGTTCGATTTCCAGGTCAGGCAAAGTCAAAGTGTTATTAAGTTATAACATTCTCCGTAGCATGGAGGCTGAATTTGTGCCCGGTAAACGACAACATTCGCCTTATAGGAGAAACAAACCCAGAGTACCGAAATAGGCTATTTTCAATCCTGCCTTGAGCTCGTAAAGATGATGAACATATATCTTCTAGCTTGCAATTAATGTTATGATATAAAAAATAGACTTACCCACAATGAAACCGCTCATAAAACCGAGCTATCATCGTATTGTTGTAGGGTTGTCACATTGTTTATTTGTTTACTAAAACGATGGAAATAAAATCTTGAACTACTCATGTGATTCATATCTGTGCGATAATTAATATTGTGTATTTTCTGTATACTACCAAACTCAAAAAAAAAAAATTGGCAATTTTTGGATGAAGTAGCAAAACATTGGGATGATAATAATAATTTGTACTCATAAAATATTATAATATAGCATTAACTTTGAGATTAATCTGAAAAAAATAGTATTATAATCCGGATGGCGACAACATTGGCTATTTAGTGGCGTGCCAACCCTACTTTGGTAAAGTCATAACCGCAGGTAGGATATTTCAGGCGTCCATTGCGCGCAACTAGTGACTTTATTACAAGTGTCTGGGAGACCAGACGAGTATATTCACGTATATAATATTATACTATAACCTGCTTACCGCTCGGCTACTATAAAATGTGGATAGGAGTATGGTGGTGAGGAAAAATCCAGGCTGAAAAACCTTTTTTTAATTTTCTTTAAGTGTGTCGTTGATATCATTATTTTGTTAATTGATGAATGAGTTGACGGGGATTTTAGAGTTGTTTTAAGTAAATAACGTCTAGTCCTGACAACTTTATTGGCACAGTGGCTAAATTGGCTTGATTTGCTAACAGGTTGCGCATTTGATCTCAGTACGGCAAAATTATTTGTGTAATACTTGTTAAATGAGATAATACATGCACGGTATGCACCTACTATGGAGATGCACATATGTACATACAAGGAAATATAATATAATAATAACCTAGTAGACATCAACTTTAGATATGTTACTTGCCACTATTCGACAAAAAAATGGAATAGGATGTCAAATGTATTAACATAAGTCTAATATTTTTCTGTACTTAAAAATTATAAATAAATAAAATTAGGCACATTAGGAGGTTTCTAAAAAAATCTGCCCAATTCGTACATCTGTAGAACTTTTTGAACTACTCTAGAAACTTTTACGGAAATTTAAACCTTAGTAACATCATTATAAACGCTATCAGTTTGAACGCTCGTTAAATTTAATTGTAACAGAGTATCGTTTAAAAGTTGCCACGTAAAAGTTTACTAGCATCGTAGTAAACTGTTGCTATGCACATGAGGTTCAATATTATACCGTAGAGACGCAGCCCGTTATAGATTTATATTTATTCTTTTCTTTTGAGACGATATATAGATAGAATATGCTTTATTGCATCCCTATTAACTCAAACTTATTTACATCATCCATAAGCTAAATTGATAAAAGAAATTTGAAAAATGATGGACACGAGCAGGATTCGAACCGGCAACCATCGATAATGTTGAGGATACAGACGTAGGTACCCTCATTACCTTGTACCTACTACATGTACCATTTATTGCACGTAAAACGTTGTAAACGATGCATAGATTTTAGCCAAGGAGGATATTGACAAAAGAATATGTTTTTCAAAGTATACTACTATTGGGAATCTTATCCAAAAGTCCAAAAACTCTTACCATACGATATCAATAATATTAACCGGGGACTCTTAATATACCTAGGTTTGCTAAATCAAATTAATACGTAGAAACCGCCTCAATATATAGACAAGAATTACCGGCTCAGGTGCTAAGATAAATACAATTAATTGTGTCGGACACAACCTTAGTGGAATGTGTGAGGTTCAGATTGCTTAGCAAGATTACTGCGAACGTGTTTTGTGAGAGGAAGACAGTTTTCTCAGATATTTAAGCTTCGAGAGACTGGAAGCAAAACGTGAAGGAAATTAATGAAGTAATAACAAAAGGAAACTCTAGATGAAACCTGATGCTAGACACTTAAAATCGAATCTTGGAGGGGTTTAATAAAGCAAAGCATGGAGACTATAACGCTGAAAATGAAGCAATAAATGGCACTAAATGTATCTGTAGAATACAGATTATTGGACAATTGAAAATAAAGATAAAAACTTATATTATGTTTGAATATTTCTGTGATTTTCATTTACACAATAAGCAATGGACATCTGATCTGACTTGTACCTAACATTTGGCTGGTAACATTGCTGCGAAGGGACACTGATCTCTAAGATACAGGGACATATGTTCCTAGTTACATTTAAACATTTTTTGGACGATGTCAATGTCGCTTTTAACGTTTATAAACGCATTCCTAAATTAGGATTCGACAAATGTTGTTCTTATTTGAAGTTATGTGAGCTCCATAAGAGACCCCAAATTTGACAGAAACAATCATGAAAATGATGTATGAATGTAGAAATTATTATACAGCATGATAATAATTACCTTTTATGTGTAATCCGTGATTCAGGACAGAGTGATAAACCATAGCTGTTGCGGCCTGTCCTTGAATATTTTTATGTTGTTCACAAATTACATGCTTCAACCCTCAGACTAACAGGTCAATATTGTTGAATATTATTTCTGATGTTTATATTGTCAATATTATTGCTAGCTTGGTATAATAAGCGTATATCGTTGTATATTGATTGCTTATCTACAATAACATGGTTGTATTAAGATTGTGTTTAATAGTTGATAGATTAATTAACATACATTCTTATTGAAAGTTATGACTGATTCTCAGCAGTTTGGTTCGAGACCATCGATTTCTTCTTACGGTTCAATTTAAGCCACTGCTTAAGGTGGACCTTTTTCGAGAGCTTCGGTCTGCAATCTGATAATTATTTTGATCACTCAGTTTTATACTTTTCAATTATTCTTCATAAACTAGATTCATTTATCTTTATTCATTAACCAAATACATTACTCAATTCCTAATCCCATTTTTAATTGTCACTATAGTTATTATTATAAGCAGGACTTAGGAACTTTTTTGAGGATCTGTCCAATTGTCAATTGTTCCTAGTCTAGGGTTTTTGACAATGTTATATTTTCGGGTAATAAAACTCGACCAGGTTTAGGAGGCAATAAAAATAGGATATTTTTAAATCTATTAAATCCATCAATATGGCAGAGTTCTGGTCAAATCAAGAATGTCCTCAATAATGTAATTGTGTTACTATCTATACACGTGTAACACGTCAAACGCTATATTTTCTTCCGTTAATAATTCAATTTCATCACCTAGAATTATATTTAAGACAAGGACTACTTCAGTTGTGAGAGCCAATTGAGGAAAATTGGCTAATGTTATTATTGCAAGGAAGTTCCTAAAATGCTTTTAGAGAGCTTAGGACTAAAGTTTCTGTTATGTTTATACGAAACAGGTTGATATTCCTATTACAGTCTTTTATGTATAGTCTAGTGAAGCTGATCTGGAAAAATTCTAATGAAACTGTTTTAAAAGTAAAACAATTCAAATGACAATATAAGTTGTTTATTTTTACGATACGTTACAGGTTTTTTCGTGTAACTTCATAGATGCTTAATGAAAATGCATAATCGGAAGTGTGGATAAATAATAATAGTGTCATTTTTGTTATGGAAGTAGCAAATATCAAAACAGATAAACACAATAATATTTCCATTTTGTAGCGTTTCATTCTAAATTTTAGTATTCATATTTTGCGAGTGGAATTGAAAGGCGGAAATGTCTTTGTCGTATACTTGTCGTTTTCAAAGTATATTAAAAGCTTCTTTAAATGCAACGCTAAACTTTAGCATCCACTTATCTTAATATGATTCTAGAAAAATTATAATAAATAATAATAATAACAGCCTATAACTGTCCCACTGCATGGCAAAGGCCTCTTCTCGTATAGAGAAGGATTGAGCACTGATCACCATGCTAGCTCACTGCGGGCTTGCGATTTCAGATAATTAAATCCAAGTTTCTTTACGATGTTTTCCGTCACCGTCAGTCAGTGGTGTCTTAGAATATCTAAGAAAGTATTTATGACATTGAAAAAGTCACATTGATACTTGCCTGGGTTTGAACCTGCAACCTCGTGCATAGAAATCCGGTATGTCAACCATTAGGCCACCACGACTTTACGACTAGAAAAATTACATACAGCAAAATATAACTCCTATATTCTCCTATATATATTCGGTCAGGTTTGCCAATGACGTTATTTGGTCCTGAGGAGCCTCTTGCCATTCCTGGCAAAAAAACGTTTAGTTTTGTTTTAATATTTATGTTCTTGGTTCTCTTTTGAAGAACGTCTGGCAGCACGCGTCATCCACCCTGCCTCCACGTGCATACTGTGTCCTTGACCCCCTCGTGCAATGCCCGTGTCTTGTTTATTTTGTTTTGCCGACAACACATGACAGGGAAAGTTTAGAGTTAAGCGGATTATTACATTATGAAAACTGGATGATGTTGTTTTATTATGATAGCCTGCTACTTAAGTTACGTAATGCGGTGTATTTGTTGAGTACAGGTTCAGATTTTGATTGTCGGCGTAGAATCTAGATCTTCTATTGGCTTAATCTGTGGTGTCACTATCGTTATTACTGTGCATCTGAAGTAGAAAAACGATAATCGTAAGTGAACATTTTGTTGAACGCGATCGACAATCAAATTGAGATAATCTGGAATGGTGTGAAAACGACACATAAAAGAGAGTGAAGAATGTTGTAATAAAACACGCAGTAGCCCTGCAAAAATAAATTGAATTAATTTTTGTTTTGAAAATGAAGGAAAACGAAAATCAAATCGGTCAAGGAAGAAAAAAAGTAATTATTATTAGTAAATAATACCAGGAAACAGGAAGAATCTATCAAAATAACTTAAAGAATAACGATAATTTAAGTAAAACTATTCCAAAAGTAGGCCTACAGAAGATAAAGTGAACATTTTATACTAAAACGAACATATTATATTGACCTACTAAGAATGAAACTTATGGCGATGAAGCCATTAACTTTGAACGTCCTAAATTAAACCTAAACACAACGTAATAAGGTGTAAATTACTGTGTGTGTGAATAATAATTTCCCAAGAAGATTTTCTTGAATGCTCTTATTATGTACAATGTAAAGAAAGTAGGTAAAAGTTTGTAGTTAACGTCAAACAGATTGAGATCTTGAGTCGGTTTAAATGAGTTTTTATACCGACTTCAATTATAGATTACTGGTGTCATCGTTTTTGAAATTAAGGAAAGGATAATTTTCCGTAAAAATTTAAAAGAATAGGTTATGTGGAAACTTTTAAGATTAAAAATAAAGACACGATTACTTTAATGACGTGATATTGAACTTCGGTACCTTCCACCGACACTAAAGTTTTTTTTAGAAAACAGTCTACCAGGGCCCCAAGTCTGCTATTTATATAAATTCGTCATGCCAACACGATCCAATTCCCATCCCATTGTCATTTTGCTGGAAAGAAAACCACATAGATACACTACCTAGTGATGGTCATAATGTTGTTATTTCACTTACGAAACATCAAAACTAGTTGCGCGGTTCCTTAAAATCTTTTTTTGGAGAGGAACCGGCGAGAAACATCTAAAGAGTTAATGATTATAAACTATGATACTAACACAAAATATGTTTCATAGTTTAATCTGATTTTTTTTCTTATTACTAGGGTTTTGAGTTTAATAAAAAGCAATGTCTTATTTTTAGCTTAATTCCTGTGCCCAAACAAAAGCCCGAGCAGGCTTTATATCTTTAGATTCAAACAATACCTCAATACTCAGTACCAAAAAGTTCCTATATTATGAAAGCAATCAAATCTGTCTTTGAAGGTGTAAAGTTGACAGTTCGGCTTTCAAAGAATTGATCGTCAATTGCCTACCATTTACACTTAAAACTATACTCATTACAAGATCTATCAAAGTGCTGATGGTCCGAAAACCAATCGTTTCAGACCCCATAAAAGGTAATACTAATACCATTAAAAAAATGTGTCTTTTAAAGGCGGGTCGTTGAAGCAGGTAAAGCAATAGGGCCATCATTTTGATGGGTGGTCATTTGCGAACTCAGGAATAGACGTTTTTTTTTGTAACGTTTTTTCTTTCGGAATGCAGGTGTTGTTTCTGTGATCCACAGAAAAGAGTTGTATGGAAAACTTTTGAAGCTTACAGTAAGGTACTTAAAATAACATAGTCTAGTTAGACTGAACGCACTCCTAATGTGGCATTCACATGCAACAGGAGATGGTATAGTGCGTAAACAAAGGCGCTCTATTCTCTCACGTAGTCCAGTGGGACGCCAAACCCACGTCTTTACGTTCTCTTCAGGTCACAATGTGTAAAGAGCCAACCATCCAAAAACCTGACCATAGCAAGCGCAGCTTAACCTCAAAAAATGACAAATATCTGCCCGGTATCTAGCTAGGAGCCCCTCTTTTGTTATACCTTATTACCAGATTAATCTAACCATTATAAAAACTGTCTGCGCCAGAGACTAGTTCGTTTATCACAGTTGGTACTCACAAAACATGCGAGGTTTTTACTAGAAATTTTCCCGAGGGACCTGACTAGCGTCTTTGTAAGGCTAGATTCATACCGCTCCGTACTTATATTATTACAAACTGATGCCCGCGACTCCGTCCGCGTGGATATTAGATAAAAACACCCGTGGACTATATTTCCATTTCTTCATAAAAATTTAGCTATTAACAGAAGAATAAACCCACACCACCAACTACCATTTTAGAGTACTTTAGAATAAAATTAAATCGCTTATCAAAGAATAATTCTATTTCAATGTATTGGTATTTTTTGAACATTACTTACGCACATAATCACCGTCCAATTCGTTAATTGGACGGTGATTATTTTTCTTGAATTAATCTATTTACTCGTATATCGAAATACTCATATCGGGAATCGAACATTACAGCGACATTTTCCGATAAAAACATAACATAAAGTTGTACTCTATAAAACTTATTGGAATTAAAAACTAGTTAGCCGTTAAAGTTAATCGAGAGAAGATAATGTCGCTCCAGGGCAGCGTGATCACTAATTTAACTTCAATAAAAAAGGTTACAGATACTTTATAATTACCAAGTTCGATTGGCATTTGTTTTATGCTGCATACTGATTTGCTCGCGCGTGGTTATTTATGAAGAAGTAAGTGCTAAGTAATCATTGTTTATGAAGCGAAATATTCAGTAGGAGTTTCATTAAGTTTATTATTACTTAAAATTTTATAAGTTAGAAGGGATGAAGACATTCTACCTAAGAACTTCTTCGTCTTCTGTGAATAAAATAACCTATGTCTTCCGTTTTGAGGGTTTAAAGTTTAGGTAAAAGGCTTCGTAATCCATAAAAATCGATACAGTTGGTCAGCCTTAAAAACGTAACAGACAGACAAACAGAGCTGCTTTCGCATTTTTATAGGTATTAATATGGATAATTGTTCGTTTATTTGCAAAATATATTTATCTATAAACATGTTTCGCCATTGTATGAAACCAGCCTTACATTTTTCTTATACATTCCAAACAATAGACGCAGGAGTATAATGTGAGAAAACAATGTTTTATGCGCGTGATCACTATTATCTGACGCTATTGCAATGTCAATACTCAATAACCAATATAATTTATTATAATCAGACATGATATTATGTGAGTAGGGTGATTATCATCATCAGCTCGTTGCAGTCCACTGCTGGACATAGGCCTCCCCCAAGATACGCGTCTGTGGATAACCTGGAAGCAGACTCAGGTTAATTGAAGCAAAGACCATCTCTACAAGGGGGGTTTCACAGAGAGCTCTGACCTTCTGTGCGAGTGCGGCGTGACCCCACAAACTATGGCCCGCCTTTTATATGTTCTGGGTGCCCTGTGACCTGCACGCCTGAAGAGCTAATGTTGGCTGCTGACAACGCCGTTAGCGCAGCGTTTTGGGCCGCTAAATTTAACTTTGCCATTGACTTGCTATAACGAATATATATGTACCTACCAATATTTTCCTATAGAAATCGTACTTACTAAGTAGTAAAATATTTTTCATTGGTTAAGTTAAACCCTGTCTTGATTTATGAACCATTCAACACAGTCGACCTATAATCTTATTACGGTCTTTATACCACCATAATCCTACGATTTTTGAGCTTCCTACGTCTAGCACTAAAAGGGAAGAATATAGCCCATAAAAGCGCACATTAACATACAAACTAGGCAGAAGCAGAGATGTAGGAATTATAATGGATATGGTATGCACATTAAATCATAATACAAATATATATGTATAATGATGACCTGGTTTGTGCATTGGCTAAGCGATTAGACTGCTGCACTAAGGGTTGCGGGTAAGATTCCCGGACGGGTCAAAAATTTGTGTGTTCCGCCGATGCTTGTTCCGAGTCTAGGTGTTTGTGTATGTGATGCTTCATGTTTGTAAAACGCATCCACGTTACAGGAGAAATTAGTTTGTAAATTATATTAGTTCTCGTTTTAAGTTTATAATCACGGCTGTGATTCCTAAAACATAATTTAATTAAATTCGAACTCAAATTCTATACCAAATATTTTTAGAATATTAATGACTGATCGTTACAAAAGTACCTACTACATGAAAAAGTCCTATTAAAATTCAAAACACGACGACTGTCATGTTTAGTCAAAAATTAAAACGCGTAGATAACTTAGAAATGATTTGACTCACAAATTATAAGATTTCTAATCCCTCCCTTTGATGTCAGAAAGACATTTATCAAAGTAAATAACTTAGGAATATTAACAACAAAATAGTTTCTCCATTTATATTCGTGTAATATTTTTGTTGTTATTTTATTTCTATGTTTAAGCAGACATTGAGACTTAATTTTGGCTATAGTCTGAGATCTAACATTGTCAATTTTGTACGTAGCTTTATTTGCTAAGACGATCTATTAGATGTTATTTGTGTATACGCCTCGGCTTTGTTGTTTAAGACTGGAAAAGTTTTGTTACCTTATACATGTAAGATTAGACTACACAATCAAATCAGACCCATAAAAAAACTGCTAGAATTAGGATCCCCAAAGAGTAAATGGGAACGTATAACGTATTAATTGCACGATCATATTTTGTTACGAATTTCGGCGAACGTGTTGTTGAAAAACAATACCTTCAATACAGATAAAAATCCAGCGAACTACTGCAAAACAAGTAAGAATTATTTACGACAGTTTCAAAACGAATGCATTTATAAACGAAGCTTCATATATTCCAAACTTTGCATATAGAATACGCGTCGCCGCGATAACCGTCAATAATATTTCAAAATGTAATTTTTCAATCTGAGTCGCTGTTGGGAAGAAATATATCTCATAAATTTCGCTCGGCTGCCGTTCAGTTTCCGATGCACATGACATTACCCGACAGGTAAAAGCCGGTAACGGACGACTTTGACAACACTTCTCAATGGGAAACTTACGTGTGCCGCTCGAAGCGTTTTATACTTGTAGAACTGTAGCTCAACCATGGTTTTCTCACGTAAACTCGATAGCGAATACGGATAAGATTTGTATAATCATTATCACCACATTGGCCTGTTGCAGTCCACTGCTGGGCGTTAGCTGCCCCCAGGATACGCCACAAGGCCCACTCTCCCGTTTTCGCCACCCAGTCACTACCAGGTACCTAGAATAGAATGGCGGCCGGGAACTGGGGGTCTTTTACTTTGGCTACATTTAATGGGGGGTTTTGCCCATAGTCATCACCCTGGGCAGGCGGGTTGGCAACCGTAGTATGGAGGACGACATTACTGTCTACTACACTACTAGCAAACTATAATTCTTACGTAACCGCTAGAGGCGCTGTGTAGTTTGCCATACACATATTTTACATAGTCGCTAGCGAGTTTAATTGTGAAAACTCGTGGTTGCGGTACTGTTTTCTGGGAAACTGTTGTGATGCGTTATTGAATCTTTAGGGAAGATGCTATACGTATGTATTTATATGATTTTGAGAATGCGAAACTGTGTTGGTTGGTTTGTCTGGATACACGTGTCTTTTTTCTTAGAGATGGTTTATAGGTTTGTGAGATCCTTTGACTTTTATCCCAAAAAAATCATATATCTTGTAGACAAGTCGAAGCGAAGCAAAAACTGATGTTACAAAAGTCACGCAAATTATTAATAATTGTTCCATCTGTTTTGTCAACATTTTAAAATGAAATTGTGGTGTGTGGCATGAGTTATGTTATAATTACATTACTTGAAGACTTAGAAATATTTATTATTTATACACTGGCCGTGGTGGTAACTGAAAATCTGGTTTTTTTCGTTTTAGTTTTAAAACTAAAATAATAGCACTGGCATTCCGCTACGAAAATAAACCAAAAATTCCTTAATTTCAAAAAATAAATCACGATGAAACTGATTAAGGTATTCCATAATTAATTCCCTTCAATTTCCACAATTAAAACAAATATTAAAGCAAAAACGAATGAAACGAAGAAATCATAAAACTGAAACTATTCTGCTCAAACACGCTCCATTTTTTATTAGCGACGCAACAATATCGCAAGATTTCGCAGCAATGACACAGAGGTGGCTTAATTAAAAACTTTTTAATTAAATCTGACGTTATTTGGTTTCAGGATGCAGACACCGTGGAAAAACTGAACGAGTGTGGCGATCTTAGGAAAATGCTGAAACCTTACAAGGTAAATATTAATGCTTCTAGATAATTTTTATTGGTACCTTTTGTGAACACTATGGCTCAGGTTTACGCCCTTCTTTTGACTGTTTTGGGAACAGATGCACATGGGGTGGGACATGGTTTGAGAAATAATAATGTGGTTTCTTTCATAGGTATTGTATGTATACCATTTCTAGTTGATAAAACTTGGACCCAAAGGTCTGAGATCGTTAATATGCGGTGAGTAACCGTAGTAACCAATGTAATATGACCGTCAATATTGCGTCTCCTATCAACAGCATGAAAATAAATCTTAGTTCTTTGGTGTAGTAAAATTAGCAAAGTAAGTTTTTTTCTACAGGTTGCGTTTTATTGTTACACTAGCTTTCGCCCGTGTGGATTTCGAATGTTTTATAACCTATAACCTTTCTCGATAAATGGGCTATCTAACACTGAAATAATTTTTCAAATCTGATCAGTAGTTCCTGAGATTATCGCGTTTAAGCAAACAAACAAACTCTTCAGCTTTATAATATTAGTATACTTCATTTATTCAAATCTAAACTGTTTTAACAACCATCGAGTAAAAAAGCTTTGAGAAATGATGATTCAAAATCATGGAAAGACCTTTTAAAAACCTTAAAAGTCAAGCCTTAACAGTCTACGAATATCTCCTAAAGATGCCAAAGAAGTTAAGGGTAAAAGAGAAGCTAGATACTGTCAGTACCTAATGCCGATTGCACTTTTAATACCAGTTGAATACCTCTTTATGTTCGTATCGTATTAATAAGCTGTCTTGCAATGTCTGGAGTAAATAAAATAGAATAGTCTCAAAGGATTTATATTAGAAGCTTCTGATTTTAATCGGTGCACGTTGAAACAATGGATCTATCTTATTGCAATGGACGTGATTAAACTGTCTTATTTATGTCCAATTACTTATAGTAATTGCCTTAGGTTCTAATATATTAAACAAATGAATTGCATTAGTCAAATAAAGTTATTCTACTATATGATTCGATTATCAGCTTCCAAGTTTTAATTCTAAATTCTTTCAGTTTTTTTGGTCCACTGTGATTATCTCCCATTATTTTTGATGGATTTTCATAAATAATGATAATAATAACAGCCTATAACTGTCCCACTGCAGGGCAAAGGCCTCTTCTCGTATAGAGAAGGATTGAGCATTGATCACCACGCTAGCTCACTGCGGGTTGGCGATTTCAGATAATTAAATCCAGGTTTCCTTACGATGTTTTCCGTCACCGTCAGTGGTGTCTTAGAAAATCTAAGAAAGTATTAATGATATTGAAAAAGTCACATTGATACTTGCCTGGGTTTGAACCTGCAACCTTGTGCATAGAAATCCGGTATGTCAACCACTAGGCCATTTTCATTTTCATCTCACTAATATGGAGCATATTATAGATTTTGGACTAGAAGTTGAAAATCCATAATACGCAAAAGAATTTTAACTGCTTCCAAATTCCATGTTGTAATATAAACTAAAATACTAGAGCATTCCCATCTTTTTGCAGCTTCACATCGACAGTGTAGTAAAGAATTCTCGAAAAACTCGTGAATTTCCTTTCTGGGAACTTCGATGGGAAAATATTTACTTAATATGATATAGTACACACGAATTTGTCCATCCAATCCATCAGCGTTACTCCATAGCGACAGTAACATGTTTACGCAAGGTTGGCCACATGGGACCGCAAAGCAAAGTTTACTTTGCGCGTAATTCTGAAGCGTTGCCGTGAGACTCGTGCGGTTTGTGGGAACAAAGATGGGTTTATTTTGTAATTGAGTAGGGTTGAGTAATAAATGAGTGAATTGGAAGGGTTAGGCATAGGTGCACGCACAATTAGTACAATCTCATTTCGCCAAATATGTTTTAGGGCCTAATATAATAGGGGGCGAGCCTGATGCCACCAACCGGGCACAAATCTAGACTCCGTGCTGCAACTGAGAATTTGCTAATGGAAAAACCTAGTAACGCTTTGCCCGACCTGGGATTCGATCCCAAAACCTCGTGCTCAGCAGTCGAGCTTAACAACCACTAGACTAACAAGGCAGTCGTTATTGGATTACTGGAATCCAAAACTCATGAATCTGCCAATCGTAACAGTCTACGTGAGATATGAAAACAGATTAACGAATCAGAGATTTGTTTGCTAGTTATCATAACGTCTTATGTTAGTTCAGTGGTAATAGTAACACTGTATTAAATTTAATGAACATTAATGGAGTTACTAGTGTTAATATGTTTGACTATGCTAATAATGTAGATTAGAAATTATCTCTTGCCTAGTATTTACTCAACTGTATAGAAACATAAATTAGAACATGTGTAGGCCCTTATAATGGCCATAGGCTCGTCACCTAGCCGTAGTCATAATGGTTTTTTTTTATATCGGCTACAAAAGAGTAATAACCAAACTTAGTTCCAAAATGTTTGCTCTATGGAGAAGAAAAACTGGCAAGAATCTGTAGGGTTACTGTTTTAAAAATGTAGTAGGAATATTTAACCATAATTTAAAGTATGGTAGTTAGAAAGAGGTTTCCTTTTCAGAAAATAGAACCACATTGGTTCTATTTTCTGAAAAGGAAACCTCTTTAGGGATTTAATAGCACGAAGAATGTTAGACGTAGGTTAAGCAGTGGACTGCAATAGGCTGATATGATGTTAGACTATTTCAGATCGAACAATTTTATAAGCCTTTATTCATAAAAAATACAATTTTAAACCAAGGATTAAATTATACCTGGCATTGTCGTTTGCATATCAAAGAATAGAGATGCCAATAGACTTAATACGGGGATTAGTTAATGCCGGTATGATCCTTACTTGTGAATACGAGGGAATATGTCAGACATTACTGACAAATGTAGATCGTTTATTTCAGTAGGTATTTTTATTATTGTAATAGCCGAGTGGTATGACCGTTGGACTGCCAAGTCAAAGGTCGCAAGTTCAAACCCCGGCACGCACCAATGACTTTTCGAATTCATGTGCGTACTATAAAATAGTTATCAGTTGCTAAAAACGGCGAAGGAAAAAATCGTGAAGAAACCAGCTCTCCTGGGAGATTTTTCAACGGTGTGTAAAGCCATGTCAGAGGCCTACAGGCGGTTTCAACTCTGACACCAGGTTGTTCAACAACCATACGATAAGAAGAAGAAGAAGTAGTATCAAAAAGTTCTGTAAACTTGCTGATTGATCGTTAGAATAAGTACGTTTTCTTATGAAAAACATTAGGCGCGTAAAAGAAATTGCAAAACAAGTGAAATCGATTCTTTAGCAGTTGTCAGACAATTATGTTAGTTATCGTTATTACTTGTGTCAATATTGCGTGTCGCGTGCGTTAGATAATAGGAAGTGGAGAATAATAGTTTACTGTTTGACCCACTGAATGTTTTGACTGTAACATGTAATATTGTTAAAATAAGGTCAGTTGCTGGAAACTACGATTGAAGTGTCGTATTGACGCTTGATGAAACTAAATATTATTAAAATACGTATGGCTGGAATTCGTATAACATTCTGCTTTGTTCGTTTTAACCTAGTATCACACTTTAATATTATATAGGCTAAAGTAAAGTTGTAAAGTTTGTGTGTGTTTGTAGGTACTTTGTATGTTTGTTACCTCTTAACGCTCAAATGGCTGGAACGATTTTAATAAAATTAGACAGATTTTGGTATGGACGTAGCTGATACTCTGGATGAACACATAGGCTACGTTTTATCCTGAAAAAATGTAGCGGATGACACCGCGGGGCGCAACTAGTTAATACACTTTTTAGTTTTTGATGAAAAAATACACTTTTTAGTTTTTTGTCCCTTTTGTTGGTTTAAAAAGTTGAAGAATATGTAATTACCAAGTAAAAATCGATACCGGTAAAACTAGAATAGAAACAAAATTTTGGAACAGATAATATAGTAAAAAGACTATAGGTTGTTATCATTAAGGACCCTATTCTTTAAATTGTATTATAAACAACAATCTATAGTCATTTGTGACAACAAACTGGAATATTTAAACGTTATCTAAAGAATGTGAGATTCTAGATGTAATGCAGAAATGCAACTAAACTATTCAAATCTGTTGTCAGTAAGATAGATCAATTACACAAAAAATCCAATCTCTTGTAGGTTATACATAAAAGTATTTAAACCAACAAATATATTATGTAGCCGCCTCTCACCCAATTAACAGCAAGGGACACGGTATCGTGTCAAAAAATATGATGGCTGACGAAAAATGACAAATCTGACGAAACTCCATTCACATGTTACCGACAGGTTTCAACACAGATGTCATATAATATTTGTTTCACACTGCAATCGGAATACATAACGTGACATGTTAATTTTCATTTAAAGAGCACTGAAGGTCAGTGTACTAGACAAACATGTTAATTTTAATGGTAGAGTGTAGTAATATAATATAGAAATGAGATATTATCTATACCTATGGTTATAATATTAACAGCCTTTGACTATCCCACTGCAGGGAAACGGCCTTTTCTCGTATGGAGTAGGATTGAGCATTGATCACCTAGCTAGCTCACTGCGGGTTGGCTATATAATCTTTTGCTTAAAAACTAGTACAGGTTTTGGGTCTGTGAACTCCATCAATTACAGAAGAAATATGAGAATTATCACACTTATATCATAAAGGCGAAAGATAGTGTGTTTGTATGTTTTTTACCCTTACACGCTCAAACGGCTGGACCGATTTTGCTAAAATTTGATATTGAGGTAGCTTATACCGTGGACTAACATATAGACTACTTTTTAACCCGAAAAAATTTAGCAGTTAACACCGCGGGGCTTAGCTAGTGTTTTTTAAGATATAGTTTAAATTTCCTTCTTCTGTGACAAGAGGTAGGTAGAATGATTAGTACCTACAATAGCTGCTAAAAGGTACGACAGTATTTGTAGTATCGGAGAATATATGAAATAAAAAGCGTAGACATAATCAGAACCAATACGAAAGTAATAAAAATCGTTAAAAGTAAATAAACAGCTACATAATAATATTGCATAATGTTTAAAATTTCCACAGCGGCAGTTATACCATCTTATTACCACGAATTTTGTTGGACTCTCTCTTGGTTTTAATTAATTATAAACCGATAGTGGTTCAGCCGCGACTTTGATACATTTCCTGTTGATATTATCTTTGGAATCGGTTAATAATGTTATAAATTTTCCACTTTTAAATTCACCAAAAAAATCGTTTACGTTCGGATTTGGGCTATTTAGATAACACCGTAATAAAAGCTTTCAAAGCAAGTCAGAGTGCCGAGAATAGGGTAAATGGAAGCTCAGAGGAGAGGCCTTTGCCCTGCAGTGGGACACTATCTAGGTTAAAAAAAAATTGTTAGACAAGAAATGCCTCATATACAAAACCAGACCTGAAGCCTAGGTTCACTTTTTAACTATTTTAACCCTTCTTTCTTAAAACGCGTAAAGGTATAAAGTTGATACTCTCTGCTATCTGCGCATCACCCAAATATTTGTCCCGAACGGGCATCAAACCCACAACCTACAGCAGTTCAATCTTGTACACTGTGTCCAAATAATTTCCAATATTATTAACTTTGGATAAACAAATGATCAAAATAAAAGCTAGTACGAAGTTTTAAATGTAGAAGAAATAAGATGATTCGTTTTTTATTTAGGATTGTACTTATTTTACTTAGCCTTTATATTTTATTCATAAAGTTACTTTCCATGGCAATATAATTTATTTAAAAGCAGCTTAAGCTTTTATTAATGTTCCATAAAATGACTCAAGGTCTACATTTATTTACTTTTAATTCGTTAGAAGTTTTTTTTACTATAGGTATCTTATTTTAGTTTGTTTTAATGACTAGCAATGACTAACGAAATTATCGATACATTAATTTATTACCTTAACATATATAAATTCATAGGAGTTTTTAGAAATAACATTACTTATGATACTGTGTCTCGATAGGTTAAGCTTTCAGTTCTAAGCTTGATCGCTTTCCAGTCGTATCGGTGTGCCAACTTAGGCTGGAATCGGTATAACACCTTGTATACCAAGTTTTGTGCAAATAAATGACTCATTATTGTTGACCACAACACTGAGTAAGACAGAAAGAAAATCTAGCAATGTTTGCGCATTCGAGAAAAATATACAACATCTCCTGAGAAGTTTTGTTTATGTAATAAGGTTTTACGACAACAAAACTTCAAGAAAAAAGGTTTCTAACTAGAGTGGAACACTCAAAATAGCAGTAACTATTCTCCATAGCCCAACTCAGCCTCAGCCTATGGAGAATAGTTATACATACTAATGTATACAAAATGCACGTCAATTCAGTTACCTCCGTTTGGTACGTGACAGTAGCTCGTGGCAACTCCCGGAACGGAACATCCTAGTGAACGAGACACGTTGACATTCAAGACAGCTTGCCTATATCGGGGGTTGATACAATGTACGAGAAACTAGCGGGTTTAAGCCGTGGTCAGACTCGTGATGGGTGACCGTTTTAACATGTCGAGACCCCACCGTGCTTCGGAAGGCACTTTAAGGCCGTTGGTCCTGCGCCTGATCTCTCTCCGGTCGTGTCGGTCTACCGTCCTATTGGATTATGAGAGAGAGGGAATAGGGAGTGCACCTGTGTCTGCGCGAATACTTGTGCACTTTAATATCTCCTGCGTAGTTGTGTAGTGGCTAGTCTCAGCTGAGACAGGCCGCCGTAATTGAAATTCGGTCAGGAGGACATTATTATTATATTTTTTTATCAGTGTATTGTTTGGCCTGGAGATATAGATGAGGTTTTGCTCACCCATATTTTGCTAGATAAGTAGTAGAAGTCTTATGTATCTATACAGGAGGCAACCTCTTTGTAGATTAAAGGAATTTCAAGACATTATACATAATTAAAATCATACTTTGTTGTGTTAACGATGTTCACAGCGTTTAAATCCCCTACAGCTGGGTATAGGCCTTCCTTAAGCTATCTGCCGCGATCTGGTGCCAATCTAATTCAGGTGCGAGTGATGTTATCGACCATTAACATAAGTTAATATTCATATCAGTTTACATTAAATGCTTGCATTTTATAATTACGACACTTTGTTTTACTTGTACCAATGTTATAGGAACAAAATCATGGTTACTGA
Source organism: Abrostola tripartita (assembly GCA_905340225.1). Lineage (NCBI taxonomy): Eukaryota > Metazoa > Arthropoda > Insecta > Lepidoptera > Noctuidae > Abrostola > Abrostola tripartita. Next base: position 7,878,643 of record HG996504.1, read on the forward strand.
TTGACACTGAACGTTGCAACAAATCCATAGTCACCATTGTATTCTATTATCATAGTTTCCATTATATTTATCAGGAAATATTTCATACAAAATATCAATTTACCCGCGCATGTTCTTGGCACATTCAGCCGTCATTTTAATTTCCTTTAAAATCAGTTTTTTTTTTTTTAATTTAAATGCAAAGTAAATGCACATAGAGCAACGAATAATCTCGAATTCAGTTACTGAGCAAATCAATCGACTATCGACTACCTACCGAACTTAATACCCGGTAGAACACAAGAACCGTCTAGACGAGCACAGAATATTAAATCCGAAACAAACAAAGATCAGGGCCTCACTCTTTAATAAAATTATACCTCTAGAAGCTACGTACTACAAACTATAATATAAATCTTCGTCTTCGCAATACTTGAGAGTTCAAACGAAATGTAGTTTATATTTTGTACGCTTAGTGCAAGCTGTCGAATTTTAAACGATACAGGATTAAAAACCTAGCTGTATTAATCTTGTATTTTAGAGATTTATAACTACAGACGTTAAAACCTGGATTTATAAGCAGTGAAGCTCATTATTTTAATGGACGTAGCAATATTTATGTCTAAGGATCGTATAAGTACCAACATTATACCTAAAATTTATAACGTACTTTTTAACTTTCTTCAAAAAAAGTCTGCTCTGTTTTGTCTATTGGTCTTTGGCAGTTATGGTTTACAGAATAGTTATTTAAATCTATGGAATAATTCAGAAAGGAACAAAGGAAGGCATTAAGGGACACAAGAGGTCGTTTAAGTCTGACAGATAATTACTAGTTATCGTTGCAACATATAAATTGTAGAAATGTTTGTACACATGGTGAGTTGGACTTCAAGGATTTGATCTAAAAATTGTAAAGAAGGAAAGGGAGACCTTTATAGTAGGGTACTACAGACTTACTGTACAGACAGATAGTCGCTTTTACATATCTTTAAACGACGATAAAAAAAAATTAACAACTTTCTTAAAGTCTATTCTTTGACGTGTAAACGAAAATTACAGGGATAATAAGCTTATCAAGAAATAAAATTAAAAAGATACCTAAGTTAAGTTAATGTACAAAATTAACCCTAAATGTTTCTAATTTCCAGAGTCCAGACGCCTGCAATACCTGTCAAATGTGTGGTGGCTTCCGTCTGCTCCCGTGCCGAATCTGCAACGGGTCCAAAAAAAGCCTCCACAGAAACCACTTCACGGCAGAATTTGTTGCCCTCAAATGCATGAATTGTGATGAAGTGGGCCTGGTCAGGTGCGACGCGTGCTGCTAAGGGTTAAATCTCTCTTGATTATCGACAGGTTAAGCTTATTAGAATAATATTCTATTGAACAGGACAGAAACTGATAGCATTACAAACGAAATATCGATTTCTGAACCTGGCATCACCACTCTTTCCTTGTCATTCGATTAAAAATAAAAAGTTATTGCGTAGATATGAGCGGTAAATGCTTTGCTAGATATTGCTTTTTAAAAGTATGTATGTATGATATCACAATTGGGAGATTTATGTTAGAAAACATAATATTTACAAGAGCGCCATCTAGCGTAATCGTATGAGATTATTTTTAGGATATAAAATTGTTTGCGGTTAGAAACTGCATTAGTACGAGTTTGATATGTAAAGACATTTATATACATTAGTAAGAGAAGAGCGTTATCAGTGATTTTTATGATTATATCGAGGTATACGCTCCACCCTCTAACGGGCATTTTAAATCAAATTTTAGCTTATTTTTAGACAAATATTGTTAATATAATAAAATTAAAACTAGTTGGCTTATACCCTTATTCTTTACATATTTGTAAAAAATGTTAAAGGTCAACTAATGTTAGAAGAATACATTCATAGATCTTCGCCATTCCATCAAGGACCTAATAAATTCAAACTTCGAGCAGCAGCCTTACTTGGTCATTAAGATAATAACATTGGCATTCCTATTCGTACTCTAGCTTGGGCGAACACTCAAATCAAATTTTGTAAAAATAGAAACATTTTTCCAAAATTAATAATTTTTTTTACTTTTTTACTTTTTTTAGTAGTATTTTGTCTTGCGTGCAAAATAATTCATAAATAAGTCCAAATACTGCAAAACCTCTTTGATTAAATAGTATAGATAACTTAAGTAAATACTGATAATAATAACCTATATTGTTAATAAAAATGTATGTAAGTCTAAATTACCTATGTGTCTCCACAGAATAAAATTTCAATTTCAATTGATATACCACAATTAGTAAAAGGACTTGTTGTTGTTGGGATCTATTCCTTATTTATGTTTTATTACGAGTTTCATCACGCATTGAATCTAATAGATTGTTCTTATTTGCATGATTTTAGGCAGTTGCTAATACAATTCTCTTGATGCCTAAATAAATTAAATTGATAACATTCCTTGCTGAATTTATTCCTTTAGTATCACTACTTTGTAAATAATTCACTGAATATAACATTATATTCAAAAGTATTCAAAGATATTTAGTTCTTAATATTTAAGATGGCATTTTAATGGGCCATTTTTGTCCCTCATTGCATTGTTACATTAATGTTTATTTTAAAGTGTTTTTTAGTAAAAGGTTCGCAGAAAACAAAACTCTTTGTAACTACCATTTTGTTTATTTTAGTAAAATGAAAAGCTAAGCTTAGTTTTATTTACAAATGGAGACGCAGACGTGAACGGCTCACTTCCATAACGTGGCGTGAAGATAAATATGTACTTAATAGACGATAAGTAGCTCTACCTTTCAAAAAACTTAATTCAGGTTTTTAGAGTTAGGTACGGATATAATAATATGCCATAAATTAGTTGCAATATTTTATTCTTTTTTTTACAAATGTTTATAGATTATCTGTTAAACGTAGGCTAATATAATAGTTTATATGTAATTACATCATTTTAACAAGTGAAACATGAAATTTAAATTGTATTTATTTTATAAATGTGGATAAATTAGTTTTAAGTAAGTCATGGTGATTTAAGATTCTCAATGTTAAGGGAATAAAATTTTGCATGATTATTTTCATTGTTTTATTATCTATTTATTTATACACACGAATATTAAAAACAAAGAAAAATATCAAAATATGGATGAAAAATATCTAGGCATTTAAAAAGAAATTACATTCTAAATAGTCAAGATTTTCTAGTTAGTAGTCAAAGTTGGTGTTAATAATAAAGAGAGTGAGAAATATTTACTATAAGAAACGTTTTATATCGTCGAAACATATTACATACTCCGTAAAAACGTGAAGTACGACATCGAAGTTTTTAAAATCTGAAAACAACAATGTTTTATAAGACAGACTCATATTTAAATTTTCGTTTGTATTAACTAAAAAGTTCCTTTAGGACGATAAAAGATTTTATGCGATTTGACACGCAAAAAAATGAATCTTATTAACATAGTATAAAAATTCAGTTTCCACTATCCTCCGTAGTACAGTCAGCATACCATTAATTAAAGCACAACTTCTCTCAATGTTAAAAGTCTTTAATACCAAGATCATCATTTGGACGCTCCTATAATTTGAAAAAATAATGTGTGTTTCTTTAAATTTTGAGACATAAGGTTACTTAACATATAAGCTACTGATGTTGCTGAACGTACCTAATCGGCAAACACGAGGAATTTCACCGTGAAGAGTCATGACGGGGCTCGTTGAGGGATACGGTGCAGAGTACGCATATCCCGCGTCCCTCGACCTAAGGTAGTCAGAACAACACCCTGGGGTTTTAGTCGGTCCGACATACCCCTCTGTGCGCCCCAGGACGGATGAAATCCATGAGGATTTCCCCGAAAAAATTATGTTGAATTTGAACTTACCGTAGCCATGGAAGTGACACCGACATCGGCAATACCTAATGCGGTCACATGAACTGGCGTCTGCACATTCATCAGCAAGAAGGCGACGATTTGCCTGTTCTCGTTGTTCATGCATTCCCAGGGCAGGCCATACACTGAATCTTTTAACCTGTCGCTCTAATAATAAACAAGTTTCATTAGTATTATTTGGTTAGGTAACAGTTGCTTAAAACGGTGAAGGAAAACATCATAAGGAAACCGGCACTTCTGAGAGATTTTTCAACGCTGTGCAAAGCCATGTCAGTGGCCTACAAGCGGTTTAAACTCTGACACCAGGTTGTTCATCAACCATACGATAAAAAGACGATCAGTATTGATGTGCAAAGTGAACCGCGTCATAAACGGGGTATGAGGCGATGGATCACAGCGATAGATCGCACGCCAATCGCAAGGATCGATGGCTTAAAAATTGCCGCTCACACACATTGACGATCGGTTTCTGCGATATTCTTGTTTGAAATGGAACAAAACAGAAACGTATTCAAAATTGCATAGGATTTTGTTACGATCTACAATATCTGCGATAAAAAGTCAATTGCTTACGATGTTGGCATATTTTTCGATCCGTCGCTGCCATTGGTTTGCTCCGATCGGACCGCAATCCATCACCTCGTATATGACGCCCTCTTCAAGTCAGGGGGTGTAAGGAAACGGCGTCCACAAGTGACGGGAACTACGTCGGGCTCAACTCGCTATCATTATTGTTGATTGGCCTATGTCTGCATCACGGTATGACTATTTACTTGAGGTAATTAGCTCATGCCGAAAAGAAAACAACAGTCATCGTAGTCATACAGGTAGGACATACAGACAACGGGATAGGTGAAACTAACTAAAAGATTTAAATTAAGTAAGCATGCATGACATAAAAGATGAATGATAAGCTTACCGTACTTCCAATAATCTCAAATATGACCGACAGCTGAATAAGTTGTTGGAACATTAAAATTGTGAGTGGTACATAACGCATTAGGGCAGCCGCTGTCTGTAATCAAGAAAAAGAACTCAGTCTCACCCATAAGGATTCTGGAGACAGATTGTTTACTCAAACTATTGTTATTGCATATTCACGTTTAAGAAAGAAATTAAGTAAGGTATAATCTATGTAAAAATTACTTAGCACTTTTGTTTTAGCACTGATAGCCGAGTGCTTTGACCGTTGGACAGCCATACAGCCAAGTCGAAGGTCGCAAGTACGAACCCCGGCACGCACCAATGTCTTTTCGATTTCATGTGCGTATTATAAATTAGTTATCAGTTGCTAAAAACGGTGAAGGAAAACATCGTGAGAAAACCATGTCAGAGGTCTACATGCTGTTTAAACTCTGATACCAGGTTGTTCATCGACCATACGATAGGAAGAAGAAGAAGTATACAAAAATGAAGTAACAACCAAACAATGTAACTTTCGCTATCATCATCAGCCTATCTCAGTCCACAGCTGGACATAGGCCTCTCCTATGGCACGCTACTGAACTCGATCTTCCGTTTCCAACTGCTGCCAGCCATTTTACGTCGTATCGTCGCTTTAATAATACTAATTAATAAGGCTCAATGATGTGAGGTACGTGACATAATTAGACTTAAAGGTATCCTTAGACCACTCACAAGTAATGAACATTACATCAGCCTATTGCAGTCCACTGCTGGACGTAGGCCTCCCCCAGGGAACGCCACAAGGCCCGCTCTCCCGTTGTTGGGTAGCAACAACGGGAGGCTGCAATAGGCTGATGTAATGTTCATTACTTGTGAGTGGTCTAGTTACTACTAATTACCTGGAATAGTAAGAGGGAACTGGGCATCGTTTTCTTTGGCTTGGCTTCATGGGGGGTTTTGTCATAGTCACCACACTGGGCAGGCGAGTTGGCAACCGCAGTATGGTCAACGATACCTACAAAAGGGAACGCTGCTGCCCATCCCCCCGGAAAAATCTCTCAAGTGCCTCTTACGACACCCACGGGAGGAAAGGAGGTAGTATTTTCTAGGCCGAAAACCACCGGCACTAAGTAATGATAGAATAGAAGCCTTATTCTTATACTAACCATTTGTGAACACTCCAAAAGTAGTAAACATCCACTTGCTTGATGAAACATGTAATACGCGAACAGCATAGGACCAAACACATCGGACATACGGTCGGTAAAACTAGAAATAAATGCAATCATATTAATCACATCCAATGTCGCGATTCATGTAAGGACCCTTGGTGCTTTAACTCAGCTCGTTTTGGATTCGACTCAAAACTTATCAGAAACTGATATTGACACTAACCAGGTGCAGGATTTTATAGGAATTCAATTTGCTAGATCATTTTTGAATTATAGAAAAGATTTATAAATCTTTGATACATCGATCGATTTTTATCAATTCGAAAATGATCATACTAAAATATTTGCTATTTCTATTATAAACTAGTTAACAAGACTTACTTTTTAATATACCGGTGGTAATCAATACACTCCTTAAGTTTTTCAGTGACTTTTCTTGATTCGTTTTCATCAAACATTTCGTATGTCAACGTGATATGTTCTATTGTCATAGTTTTTTGGACCGATGGCCTCGGAATACTGTCGAGATTGTTAAGTAGAATTTTGAAATGGCCCCAAACATGAAATACCATCAACGAGAGGAAAAGGTCGAACGTACAAAACCAACTTGCGCACAGGTAGGAAATGATCCTGCAAAAAAGAATAAACATAAGTAACTTGTAGTAAAATAATTTAATAATAGTGTTATCATTTTTGTCATATTACAGATAGGATGGCAACGACTAAAGTGCCTAGTCCTTACTCAAGGCTTTTGCATATTTCAATTATCAAGTGTACATACATTTTAACGATGCCAATTTATTTTCCTACCCCTATGTCGTGGAGTTGGCAAAAGAATAATTCAGACTCCTGACTGAAACCATCATAGTTTTAACCTGAGGAAACCGGCACGCCTGAGAGATTTTTCAACGGTGTATTAATCCATGTCAGAGGCCTATAAGTGGTTTAAACCGTGACACCAGCTATTCATCGACCATACGAAGAAGAAGAAGTTTTACTCTCTTCCCAAAACCTTTCAGGATTTATTTATTGTATTTAATTATGCCTAAAATATAGCTCAGCATTAATGTATAAACTCTTAAAAAACGGCTTCCTAGCCTATTTTGCTAAGCACGACTGCTGAGCATGAGGTCCTAGGTTCGAATCCCGGGTCGGCCAAATAGTAACTGGGTTTTTCTATAAGTTAATTCTCGGTAGCAGCACGGAGTCCGGATTTGTGGTTGGATAGTGGCAGTTAGGTCGCCCCCTATTGGGACTTATAACATAGCTGGCGAAATACGGGTGTAGGTACTATACACCTACGTCCTACACCTTGAGGTAATATAGGCGTGATGTTATGTATATTTATGTTTTAAAAAAACTCACCAATGAGCAATATTAACAATAATATATGCTTTTAAACCAGTCCTCGTTTCGAACGGATAAGAAAAATAAAGCGAGTGTTCGTATAGCGAATTGTTCTTCAAGCCACCTGCGGCGTAGTTCCCGGCGAGGTAGTTATTGTACATAGGCATCAGATTGAACATGACGATACCAGTTAGCATTAGTATTGTTAGGTATAAAGTGTAGATGTGAGAGATCCTGTGAATTTCTTTGTGAGTCTGTAACAGCCAAAGAGAGTAAAGAAGTCTGCTGTTTTGGAATAGAATAGAACGGCGTTTATTTTCAGTATATGGTATATTGGTGTCTTACATTAAATACAGTTTCACATACACTACCATTTTTGGTGCAGAATATTACACAATGTAAAATTATGCATGCGATTCGTTTATAAATTATGAAATGATTTATATCACTGACAATCACTCTTGATTCAAAATTTAATTATTATTACCACAGGTTTTTTATTACAGATATTTACCTGGCGAATGGTAAATCTCTAAGTTCCTATTAGATAATTAAATTATATTATTTGGCCAGATCGAAGATGTTCCACAAAAGGGTCAAGTGAGGAATACCCTTAACCGACGAGCGTGTATGAGGAATGTGATGGGAGTGAATGAGGCGAAAGAGGTATGTCAGGATCGTTGCAAATGGAAATCCGTGGTCTCTGGCTACTCGTGGAAATAGGCATGACTTTATGTATGTATGTATTTGTACACCAAAATTGGTAGAATATATAAAACTATACTTTTATAAACATCTAAAATTCTGACATAACATTTCTTTCTTTCTATTGTCTGGATCAAGTAAAAATAACGGTTTAACAGTAATATAAATTTCTTACCTTCATCGCGAAATCCGAACCATCTTTGTGAAAGAACAAGTGGATTTTTGCTAAAAAATCTTTGGCCACAGGTCGGTAACTGGGGTTAAAAGTCAGAGTGGTAATTCTTGACTGAGAATAAAGAGAAACATAATTAACAGTATGATGTTGTAATATAGTACACTGAAATAAGTTCAAAATTAACAAATTACTTACAAAAATAACCATGGTCATAAGCATACAGATATACAAATGGCCGATTTCGAAGAAAGACAGACTATTGAAATGAATGATGATGTAGGAAAAGCCACCATACAAACAAAGCAAGCACAGAGAGAAATGAAAAAATCTCTTTAGGATCATAACTGGTCTTGATTCAGGCTGTCCCAACTCTTTCGACGGCCAAGAGCTCTTTATTTTTAAAGGAAAGCCTACTGTTTTGATGTAGAAATATTCGGACGGGGATTTAACACCTCTGCAAAAAGAAGATACAAATTATTTAATTTATTACAAACATGAAATCACGTAACAATCAAAGGCCAAAGCATATTCTAAAGTAAGACTTACTCCGCCGCTTCGCTGTCAAAAATTAATTGGCAAATATTCGGCATCTTTACCGACAAGACTGGCTAAGACTACTTTAGAAAATACATACAATTGCTTGGTATCAGACAATTTATTGACGCATAAGGCTTGAGTCACATAGGCACACTTAGGTTATATGACTTTATTGTATATCATTATATTCCGAATTATAATTAAAGTATTTTAAATTAGAAAACAAGCTTTTAAATTAGCTCGCCTCAAAATAGTAGAGAAGACGAATTAAAGAAGTCAAAACACGATGGGATTGCATTATATCGTTACAAAGTTCCTATGACCACCTTCTGATTCCATCATCAGACCAGCTTAAAAGTACCTTAATATTGTCACCAAACCTTTACAAGTATGCGAAATTTTATTTGAATCGGATGTCAAGTCGGATGTTTAAGTTTAGATTGCAAGATTTGACCTAAACGAACCCAGACACATACAAACATTGCAATTTTAAATAAAACTTGTAAGAATAGCCAATTTTGATAGTGATAAGGTTAGAATCGAAATACCCAATATAAAATAAAACATGTAGGTAGGTTTTATTTTCAAATCATACATTCATAAAGTCACGCCTATTCGGCAGAGACCACAGATTTCCATTACTACGATCCTGACATACTTCTTTCGCCTCATTCACTTGCATCGCATTCCTCATACACGCTCGTCGGTTAAGGGTACTCCTCTCTTGTCCCTTTTGCAGAACATCTCCGATTTAGTCTAAAAATGTTCGCAAAAGTCTTCCCGTACCCGGTACTCCACTAACATTCCCCTCATATATTCGTTCTGTCACTCTTCTTTCATCCATCCTTTCTACATGCCTAAAACGTCTAAGCATATTCTTCTCAATTTACGTAATTACATCCACATTCACCCCGCACTGCTCTCTTATCACCTTATTTTCTACTATATCATAGTCTTATTTTATTTAGTTTCTTATTTTATTTAAAACACTTTAAGAAAAAGAAACGTTTTTGTAGGAAAAGCATTCTATGTCAAAATATTTGATCAAATTCTTATTTGATAAAAGCTTGTTAGAAATAACTGAAAATGAAAACACAAAATGATTACCAACAATTATTTTTTCGTGTAGAATGTCTGTCAGATTGACTGCATAAAAAAGAAAGATCATCATCATCATCAGCCGGAAGAGGTCCACTGTTGGACAACACTGTTGAACGACAACTTGCCATTTGAATCTACCGATTACCCGCAACCTTTTGGGAGGCCAGCCAACAAGTGGTATTTTCTTCTGGTTTTTTTTTACAAATTATTGGAATACTTGTTTTTTTTTTTAAATTTGTTGCAACTGCTGCATCGCCTGCTCTATAAATCCACCCTAGTTATTATTGTTTACTTATCAATCACTTAATTATTTATTCCTTTCATTTTCTATCATTAATTTAATGATAGAATAATAACAAGGCATGTTCTTCACGTGCATAAAAAACGAACAATATAAAAACAAACAAACCGAAGCATACGCACGTTAACTATAGCGTATTATCCATTAATTATAGCGCACTACCAATGATATTTTAAATAACCCTCCTTCTGGCACAGTCGGGTAAAAAGTACAGACATGTTACTAGCGCGCTCATTTTGAAGACTCGAAAAGGGGACAATAAAATTGTCTCCTTTTCGAGTCGAGTCTTAGGTAGTACAATTGTTGTTCGATTTGACATATTATGACGTGTGCACTTGTGCAGTTTAGACTTGGAACACTTTTCTCGTTCATTTTGTTAGCAGAATGATCTCTAGTTCGAGATATATACTTTTTGACTTATCATTGGGTACTACTATACTACAATGCCAATCAATGGTCACCCAGAATACAGTAAAAGCTATGGAGGGTAGTACCTCTACCCTCCTAAGTAAAAACTTAAAGATAAATGTCATATTTATACATTAGTGTTTGAACCAACTCAAACCAGCCAATAACATAATATTACTAGAACTAAAATTGAAACAGAACGCGTAAGTAAGTTTTAATGGAATACTTTCCGTATATTATTGTTTAAAAGGAATCGCAAGACACATCGTTTGACGAATGAAACACGAGAGTATGACCAATTGTTGAGGCGTTATTCGAATAGAAAAACTCCGCGTGTGTCACAGTTCCAGAGAAAGATACAGCACAGCAGTTTTTTTGCTAAGTTGCGTATTTTGACTTACGCGGTGTTACTTAAGCAACGATAAGCTGCATAATAGCAGTGATAACCCCTTAGTATGACCATTGGACTGCCGAGTCAAAGGTCGCAAGTTCAAGCCCCGGCACGCACAAATGTATTTTCGAATTCATGTGCGTATTATAAATTAGTAATCAGTTGCTAAAAACGGTGAAGAAATAAAACATCAGGAGGCAACCGGTACACCTGAGAAATTTTGTCAACGGTGAGCAAAGCCATGTAAGAGGCCTAGATAGAGGCGGTTTAAACTCCAGGTTATTCATCAACCATACGATAAGAAGAAGACTGGCACAAAGAACATTGTCTAGAGTAAATACCTACTACTTTAGTCATTCAAGGCGTAATCCTGCATCGTAAATAGACAACCTAGATAATTTAGAGAGAGACTGCTTGAATGAACAAATCTGCTTTGAGGTGAGGAGGGAGTCTATCGTCTGTTGTAAGCATCTTGCATCCCGTTATTACTGGAAGCTATACCTACTGCAGTTCAGTTTGATCATGTGACAGCGCTGCACGGAAGATTTCGAGCAATAATACACTAAAAAGCGGGTTTGCTGTTTCGTGGTTCACGTTTGACGATCAAAAAACGTATTTTAAATAATAAAAATGCAGTGTAAGTAGGTATATAAAAAACTGTTTTCTTCTCACACAACTGTTGGTGCATCTACCGTGATCTGCATCTGCACTCCCCAATGGTTGGACTGGTAGAAAATGCCTAAAGCATGAAGTCCGCCTTGTACATTCTTGTATAAAGAATAAATAAATAAATAAAAATTTATGTCCTTAGTTTCATTTACTCATCACATAAGAAAGGGAATGAATGAAAGGAAATAACAACATTGCATGCATTTTGACATCATTTACTACTCTGAGTATCAGAACTTTATTTACCTAAAAATTTAATTGTAAAATCCTGTCCATATAAATCCAAAAGGTCTATACCGTTGTTACCCTATTGGACCCAGTGAGGGACTGCAAGGAGGCTATGCTTGAACAACCGAGCTACTCGAAGCGACAAATTAATCTCATTTCCCCAACCAGCGGCTAGATGATCAAGTAAATTGACAAACTGTCAATTGACCGTAGAATCGTTTGCTAGGAGTGTTTATCTTATTGAATGCAAGATTGGTTTGCAAATGGACGCATCAATGTTATCTTTATTATGATGTTTTCTTGGACTGCATTTTGAATTGAATGGATGATTCAATACTTTTGTGGTTCGGTTTAAGAGGCAGTGCCCTGGTTTGGTTTATTATGCAATTGGTTCTACCTTAGCTTGCAATTTTTATCAATTCCGATAGTCTAGGTCTAGTGCAAAATATTTCAGAGCTCTCTTTTACTACTTTTATTATATCTGAAAGCTGCAATAGCAAAGGTATTACTACTATTTGTGTTTTATTCCGTAGCGAAATACGGTACGTAACTAATTTTATATAGTTTGTTAGTGGCTACCTCTCTGCCTCTAGAGTATTCTAGCTTGCAACATTAGCAGGTAATGGACTTTCTGGTCGAGAACAAAGTGTAATGTTTCAATTTAATGACGTCAGAACTTTGGCTTTATAAAAATTTAGTTCTCAAACCTTTCTTGATATTCCAGGGTTGCAAAAGACATTAATGTCTTTAATACTATATTATTTGAAGTGTTAGGCCTTTCACAATATTCTGAGTAACCGTTAGTCATTGAATGAACTCAATAGTGAAACAGAATTTGTTTGTAATTCGCCATATTTTTTAATTACAGGTAGTCATATCAGCCAGGTGATTTTTTCAGCCAGGTCTCATAATTATTCTTATTCTTTATTGCACATTATAAAGTACACAAATACAATATTTGAAGAAAAAAAAACTTGTATGCACAAAGGCGAGCTTAACTCAGTATTGAGTTTTCTACCAGCAAACCTTTGAGTGATAGAGGACAGGAAACAGAGGGCAAAGTATAAACGAGTGCGAAAAGAGAGAACTAACACGTATTCGCAGAACCGATAACCGCTGGGGAAAACGTGTCCTGGAGTGGAGACCACGACTCAGCAAACGTAGTGTAGGACGTCCTCCAGCTAGGTGGGGCGACGATATACGCAAAATGGCTGGCAGCGGTTGAAAACGGAAGGCCGAAGATCGAGCTCAGTGGCGTGCCATAGGAGAGGCCTATGTCCAGCAGTGGACTCAGATGGGCTGATGAAGATGATATCAGCCAGGAGTTTTTTTAAATGAATTCGAGTTCAGTGACAGTATTTGACAAAATTGGGACTGCACACATGGAATGCCTGGAAACTGGTGACATAAATGCCTAATTCCTACTTTAATAAGCAAAGATACCTATCTCCTCTAGCCTAGGTTACATGTAGTTTAGTCTAGAACAATTCTCACGGTACTTAACCTTACTTTTGGCAAAACCTATAGGTCCTTTCACTAGGGTGTGTACAACAATTAATCCTAAGTGTGCCTAAGCTTATAAAACAATAGTCTAAGTTCTATGCTAACTTAGTTTGCGGTACAAACTTAACGGATTCAATTTACCTTGTGTAACTGAACAACATTGTAACAAGGTACCTGTATTAGATCAGTTTGAACATATACGAGTAGAAAAGGATAGATTATAACATAAAAGGTATATTATATTTCTTCTTGTTTTGTAAGTTTTGAGCTTAACATTATATATACTGAGAAAATGAGAGAAAACGTAAAATTTTTAGGTTTTTAGTCTGTATTGCAGCCCAGGCTATGATTTGATTTCATAAAATAATAATTCCTTGGCATGTACTTATGTAGACTGCCTCGTTGGTCTAGTGGTCGCTAAGCGCGACTGCTGAGCAAGAGCTCCTGGGTTCAAATCCCGGGTCGGGCAAAGTGTTACTGAGTTTTCCATTAGGTAATTCTCAGTAGCAGCAAGGAGTCTGGATCTGTGCCCGGTTGATGGCAATAGGCACGCCCCTATTACATTGGGACTTACAACATAACTGGCGAAATGTGGGTGTACTACATGTACACCTCTGCCTACCCCTTCGGGGAATACAGGCGTGATGTTATGTTATGTACTTATGTAGAATGTGCTACTGTAAGAAGACACATTTTTTTATACTTAGGTACTATATTGGTAAGGCATACTGTGTTTGCATTACCTATATAGTACCTAAGTGTATATATAGTATGTGTATATAGTACCTTTGCCTGAGTAAGCACTTCAAGATTTAAGCACCACTTCGAGGGTGGGCGTTTGTGAATATGTTATTTCAGCTTTGCAAAGCGCATCTACCACTGAAGAACTCAAATCCACATAACATATAGAATAATTCTGACCGCAAGAAGTGGCTCTCGTTTATCTAATTTACCACAATAATAATCATCATCAGCCAAAAGACGTCCACTGCTGAACAAAGGCCTCCCCTTTTTAGAAGGGGGAGTTGGCATATTCCCCACGCTTGGCGAGCGGCTTGGGGATCGCAGTGTTGGCGGTCAAGTTACAAAAGCCGCAGCTGCCCATCTTTTGGATTGTCCTTTAGTCGCCTCTTACGACACCCACGGGAAGAAAGGGGGTGGTCAATTCTAGACCGGATACTACACGGCCACAATTTACCGCAATACATGACCTTATCCGAACAAAACTATTTAATCAATACGAACCTTGTCCTTTATTGGTTTTTGTTAGTTTTACGCACATAGCTTTCATTACCTAATGCCTACGCAGTTTCCTAGAGGCAATAAATATTGTTCTACCCACTCGGTTTACTTTACTGCCTTTTGGCTCGTTGATGAAGGCTGGTAGAAAGTGAGGTCACATAACATCTCGCCCATATTTCCTGAAGAGGTAGGCAGAGGTAGATACGACGCTGGCGAAATGGCAAAAGGTGGCGAAATACTCTGTAGAGTAGACACACATCTCGCCAGTTTTGTCATAGGTTCTAAAGTAGGAGGCGAGGCTATTGCCATTAACCGGGCACAAATCCAGTCTCCGTGCTGCTACTGAACCTAATGGGAAAATAAAGTAACACTGCCCGATCAGCCCCCTGGACAAGTGACAAAACACTTGACAAATAGAGATCGAATAGAATAAAAAATATATGGGTTTGACATAATATGTCATCAATAACATTTGTAGTCGAAACATTATATTACCACCACCATACTAATCATCGTATTCCTTTTCTATTCGTCAAGCGTTTTGCCACTTGTCTAGGGAGGCAGAGAATCGAACCAAGGACCTCATGCTCAGCTCAGGAGTCTTGGTTTTGCGACCGCTAGACCAACGAGGCAGGCCAGAAAATGAGGTATTAGCTGCTCCTATACTTTTTGATACCTCTGTTTGCTATAAGTTGGCTAAAGTTAAGAAGCTGTTAAAGTTCGCTGTTGCTAACAGCTGTAAGAAAGCTATAGTTTGTTTTAAGTTCTGAAGTTTCTTGTAAAGTATGGGAAATATTTTGAAAGCTTCTAAAATAACTTTATTTATACTAACACGTCAGAGTTTTATTGTTTTGGTTGTATTGAGAGTGATGCATGTTGTTTTCCCCTTGTATACGATATAGACTTACGAAGATATCTTCTTCTTCTTGTCGTATGGTTGATGAACAACCTGGTGTCAGACTTTAAACCGCCTACGCCTGTAAGTCTCTGACATGGTTTTACACACCGCTGAAAAATAAGAAGATATAACACCTTAATAAAAAAAAGACAAACTATTAATTGACGACCTAATTGGCGCAGTGGATAAGCGAATAGACTACTGAGCTAAAGGTTGCAGGCTTGATTCCCGCACGGGTGAAAAATTTGTGTCCCGAGTCTGGGTGCTTGTGTATGAGTTGTTTTATGTTCCCCGAAGGGGTAGGCAGAGGTGCACATATACTACACCCACATTTTGCCACTTTTGTTATAGGTCGCAGTGTAGTAGGGGGCGTGCCTATTGCCATCAACCGGGCACAAATCCAGACTCCGTGCTGCTACTGAAAATTACCTGATGAAAAAACCTAATAACTCTTTGCCCGACCCGGGATTCGAACCCAGGACCTCATGCTCAGCGACCACTAGACCAGCGAAGCAGACATCGACACTGACAGCTTATATCACTGATAAAAAGATACACGCATATTATAGTAAACGTTTGCGTCTACGGCTAATATAAAATTTAATAGCAACGTAATGTAGCCTATTAGCAAAGAACTTGGAAAATGTTTTGAAAGAAAACCCTCACCGCAGGTAGGATTCCTCTCACAAGTTTTTATGTCATCACCTGTTGCTATGCTTTGAACAAATAAAATACACGTGTAAATACAGACTTTGAATACCACAAATAGTTGGAAAACACGCCAAAGCTCGTTGCTTTCCATTAGGGTTTAACTTGCAACGTAATGGATCAAGAAACTCGCAAAATAGGTGAACTACACCTCTCACGTAGTAGCAGCATTGGCTCACATGTTTTTAACTTAGGTAATATATTATGCTATGCTATAATATGCTATGCTAGCATGCATGAATATTCAGTCAAGATGAAGTAAAAAGGGTAAACTTTTTACTATACTTATAATCTTCTCTTGTACATAAAACATTGTCGGGTTAGTTACACCATTTATATCTCAAGAACTGCTGGATCGATTTTAATTATCTCTGATTTGTTGGATTCATCTCCGCCCCAAATAGCAGAATAACTATTAAATGACGAAAAAATTGACGGAAAAAAGGCAGGACAACGTCTACCGGGTACGCTAGATTTTATTATACTTTTTGGATAATTATACTGTATTGAAAGCCTCCGCGGGGTATGTGTGTCTCCAATATTTATCGAGCGCAGCCTACCACAACTTGATAGTATTACAATCAATAACATAATTTAACGAAGCTTCTCATCAACCACTTTTAGAAACAGTAACACCTTAGAAGTTTTAATCACATAATATCTGCATGAACACTAGTGCACACGTGCGTGAAGATTGCAGCCCTAGACATAATCTCTTAGTTGCCTATTACCACAAACTAGAATCGAAAACTCATTAGTGAATACGTTGATCCTAGAAATCCTAGAATAACTATTTAAAAAAAAAATAAGTAAGTCAATTCATGTAACTGAAGGCGTTTTAGATCAAAACCAATACGAAATTGCTTGTATTTTATACAAGGCAAATCGCTATTGCACTGCTTGTGAACATCTTAGGTTTGAGAATTGTCCTACAGAAGGTTTATTTGTTAATCTTAGTTACTTATGAAATTAGTGCTCTATATTTTGCCGTTAAGGCGTCAAATATATGAATTTAAATAAATATATATGTTCAAATTAAATAATTAGTATGTGTTATTAATTATTATTACAAAATTTACTGGGATAGATAAAACTCTAAATAATTTTCACGCACTTAAGTTACGTTTTCATTCGTATGATCTATGTTCTAAGTTAAGCGCAGAGTAATCCTTTTAAAAGCTATACAGTCGTTTATTTTTGACGTCTATTCATTTACAAAAAACTAAGCGGTAAACCCCAGCCCATGAATTTATCCTCCCCAACCGCAGAAGCATATAGACAGAACTTTACAACTGGTTTGCCCTTTTAACTCATATTGTTTCTAATTCAAAGGCCAATAACGCTAACCAAAGTAGACAGTTTAACGCCTCCAACTTTGCAACTAATACAACAGTCACGAATACTCTAGCCTCTAGGACAAAACTAACACTACTAAGTAAGCGATATTACACTAATAAAGCCTTTATGTTCGCCTTAAGACACGAACAATGTAATTCGCCTGTTGCTTTCACAGGAGACGAGAAATCAATGTCACAACACACACATCCGCCTGTTGCACGAAACCGCGTAACTACAGGGGAAAATACAAAGATATACGTACAAAACGCACACATACGCAGAATGTCGAGGAAATCGCACTCACACACACATTTTCAGGGTCTGGATCACGCACACATTGAAGCGTGAATACAAGGGAAGCTGCAGCTAGGTCGCGAATGACGTCAGTGCTCGCAAGGTCAATATCACTATTCTGCGCTCTTCTATCGCGTTGCGGGATGGGGTTTTGTCTCTGTTGCGCAGTGGGCTCGTCGTCCCGTCTGGGCCGCGGGCTGCACGCGCTCTGAGGTCGTTTGTGCGCGAAAGGCTTTTAGATAAAGGCAACGCTTTTATACTTTTACGCTTCTGAAAAGGTGTAGTAATTTACCTGCCATCCACAACTTCCTGGAAGAGTTTAGCACAAGGCGGGTTGAAGTTCGTTTCGGGTGGCTTGTTTGATATAATAATACGGAATACGTCTGTAATTGAATACGTCCATTTGTTGATGTTGTTCTTAGAAATTGGGAACGTTGATATTAGTTCCTGGAAACCACACGCCCTCAATTACGAGGATACATGAACTTCTGGCACCATTATAATGTTATTGACCCTTTTTAATGTCATACTGTAGAATTGTATGTCTCGCTGAGTATAAAATAAAACGTCTAATGAAAAAATACAGCAATAAGCAAACGTTAAATGTTTACTAAAGAAAATTTACGATACTCATTCCAGCAGATTTTAAAATTGCATTTGATTAAAAAACACAATGAAATTCGCAATTTAAAGTTAATGTCGATTCGATTTCGAAATAAGATGAATTCGAATCGTTCCGTTTTATGCCTGTCACATGACAATAAGCCCTTATTCGGTACAATCGAATACAAAGTACATTCGCATCGCAACGCTTATGTTAATATCGATTTACTAAACGATGCAGTCGACACCTGTACACAGCGAATTTAAATATGAATCGAGCTAACGACAGTGATTTAGAGTTGCTGTGTGCGGACTACGTTTAATTTGTTGAAGTTGCTGAATTCATTTGAAGAATCCGAACGATGGAATAAGGTTAAATATGACGTTTAGATTAAAGTACTTGTGACGTAAAATGTTGCTCTAATTCTTTCTACGCTATACCTATATTTAGAACATAGATACTGTTTTTTTTTGCGTTTATGTAATTCATTTGTCTGTTGTATAAAATTGTCATCATGTGTCAGATTGACAGATTATGCCACTAAGGAGTTTCTGGCCTATTTGGCATTTTAAATCTATGGTTTTTGGCGATCTTTTAATGTTCGCGTAATGCAATATATACCTAGATTAATAGGAACGTCCACGATTCATGGGTAGAACTGAATGAATATCGACGGTAGTTTTAATTCGTGATAAAGGCCGTCAAAATAATACTCCGCATCTCAGCCAACGAACATTCTACCCTCACAACAATGCAAACACCAAACACGCTGTAATTCTCACTCATTTAGCTCAAGACAAGCTGTCTCATAATTTCGGCGACAACTAGCTAATACACCGATAACACAAACACAACTCTATTTGCTTTCGCACAGGGTTCAAAGTCGATTGTGGGTTGTTTTGGACGGGTTTTCCCTTGTGGGTCTCTGTGAACGTCGACACGGTCGTGTGGGGAATTAGCAGACAAGTTATGGATACAGTTGGTTGGTGCGGAAATGTATCAATCTTTGTGGACAGGCGGGCTGGGTTATGAGTAACACATCTATATTCCCTGACGGATTAGATACTGTTGTGCTTACGTTAACATTTTGTTTGACAGTTTTATCTATTACAAGCTGCGCCCCGCGGTGTTACCCGCTTCATTTTTTCGGGATAAGAAGTAGCTAGTAGAAGTGCCAGCTACCTCCATAACAAATTTGCGTATGTATTTTATGTACATATAGTAGGTACACCCACATTTTGACGGTTATGTTACAGGTCCCAATGCGGCCAAGGCGACGAGCCTATTGCCATTAACCGGGCGCCAACCTAGACTCCATGCTTCTACTAAGAATCACCTTATGGCAAAACCAAGTAACACTGTCCGACGCTGCATTCGAACTCAGAACCTCATTCTCAATTGCTCAGCAGTCGTGCTTAGCGACCACTATACCAACGAGGCAGAAATATATAACTACAAAATGTTGTTAGTAAAACGTATTATTCGTCATTTATTTAAAAAATCGTTACCTTAGCCATGTGAATTTGATCCTCATGATTTATATGCTCGCCAAAGTAAACTCTTATAATAATAACAGCATTATCTGAGGTGAGGCAAACGCGTCTTCTAATTGATATTGATTACCACGCTTCTTAAAAACATCGAATATATTAATTAACTATTGATACTTATTCTTCATGTCGATGGAGCACCGAAAACAAAACACGGAACACGCCAATCAAACCCGCTTAATAGCCAATAATTACGAGTTGCAACATAAAACAAAATCAATCGTAACTTCGTACCACTATACACTAGTAGATGTGCTAGTACGGTGAACAACAGTAGCTTAACAGTTAAGAAACTTAATGTGATATAATGGAAAGAAATATAAATCAATTCAAGTTATAGTCTCAAATTATAAGAGAGTCCAAAGAAGATAAAGATAATTTATTTAATTTAGAAAAAATTAAACCTCTCACTAAACGGCACTCTAGGAATTTCTCCTGTATCGTCGTGAAACATCACATACACAAACGCCCAGACTCGGGTCAAACATCTGCGGATCTCACAAAGTTTTGTCCCATGCGGGAATTGAAACCGCAACCCTTAGCGCAGCAGTCTAATCGCTTAGGCACTGCACCAATCAGTCGTCGCCAATACTAACTCAAATAACATGAATACAGCCTGCAAAACGGGCCCCACTCGTCACCGCTTCCTAGTGCTATAGCTGGGTTGAAGTACCGGCGCAACAAACTACTCAGCAGCACAATCAGTACAAATAATGATCTGAGAATATTTAATGTTTAACTTTTGTTGTTGACTGTACTATAGCTAATAGTGCCCACAGTAATACCCACCTAAACATCAGTACGTCTAGCTCTCTGCGTCAGACTATTGGTAATTGACTGGGTTCCGTAAAACCCCTACTTTACGAGCCATTCCCAACACCTGCTATGTCTAACACTAATGTGTCTACCGTCTGCATCCAGTTTTATACCCTGAAAAATACTCGTTACCTACCAAAATGACACTTATTTGTGCAAAGATAAGGTTAATGCACTGTAGCTGAAAGTTTTAGTATAATTGTAAGGCGTATAACTTTTAAAACATTGTTTTGTTTGTGACAAAACTGTTTAAATATTTTCTAAAGCATTGCTCTCGGTTGGAGTTCATTGCTCCTTTCATAGGCTCTTTAATTGGCAGTTTCTATTCAGACGAACAAATCCAAATAAATACAATTGAAAAAATGTAAAGAAAAGGGATTTAATCCGAGGTAGCGATCCTAGATAATGAAAATGAGACCTGTATTTTCTTGGCACATTTTTTTACGCTATTGACGGAGTTGCTCAGTAATTAGAAAAAAAAAATTGAGTTGTGTATTCGATTACAGTATAAGAACGAACATTTATGTAATCCGCAAATATCTGTCACAATTTTGGCTGCTGTGAAAGCACATACAATACAGAAAAAAAAAACGAGTATAGGACAAATAGCCAGCCTAGCCTAGTATAGCTCGGTTGGTAAGAGCTGCGCCACAAATCGGCGAAGGTCACTGGTTCGAAACCCGCACATATTATCTATCATTTTTCAATTATTTTTTTATAGAATACAGCAAATATTTAAAAAATAGTAGTTAGCCTAACACTGCCTATGACGTCATAAAATCTCTAAATCAAATATCGTGCATAACAAAAATCGTTCACAAGTAAACAAAGCGACTGTCGGTTGCGTAAAACTTGTTATAACTATAATCAACTCGCTCTACGGCGTAGCCTGTACGTAGGCGTAGCGTAATGAGTTCTGGATTTATTGTATAAAAGTGAGTTAGCACTTTATACTGAACATTGATGTATTAGATAACTTTTAATACTTGGAGATAACTTTTAAATCTAGATTATAGACAAACTAATCCATTTTACTGTAAAAACTTTCGTTAGTGTTACTCATATTATTTACTATATATTCCGGTTAACGTTTAACGTGCCGTGTGGTATCCGGCCTAGAATTGACCACCCCTTTCCTCCCGTGGGTGTCGTAAGAGGCGACTAAGGGAAAACCCAGAAGATGGGCAGCAGCGTCTTCTGTAACTTGACCACCAACACTGCGATCCCCAAGCCGCTTGCCAAGCGTGGGGATTATGGCAACACCCCCCTTCTAAAAGGAGGAGGCCTTCGTTCAACAGTGGACGCCTTACGGCTGATGATGATGATGATGATTCCGGTTAAACTAGTCGGGCATTCCCGAATACACACGTGAATACAACCGGAATATACAGTAAAGAAAACTAATCTATTTATGTGATGTACCTAATAGTCGTATTATCAAACTCGAGAGTTAACAGTCAATCTTATTGAATTTATATAAATATCTACCTACAATCAATCACGCTCACTTCTTTAGGAAAAGTAGTTTTACTATGACCATAGAAATCCCACTTCTTGCACATCATAAGTTATAAAAGGCAACGAGAGAACAGCGGACCCATCAATACTTAAATTTTGTTCCATTGTATCCACAATTCTCATTTACAGAGCTAATTTACAGAGCCATTCGGCTCCTTTAACTTGCGAGCCTTTTTACAGGTATGAAGTGTAAAACTCAGGGCCTGTTTCAGCATAGACAAGTAAAGTGTCAAGTAGACTAACTACCACATAAAGACACCTGTAACTACTCATACGAATTTCACAATATCTTAGTAGCATTAATCAGGGGATAAACTGGCCTGTAACTAAGATACGATAGAAGATACTCGTAACTTTTACTTGCCGATTAGCGTTAATCAAGAAGTAACTATTCAACACTTTACTTGTAGATGGTGAAACAGGCCCTTAGCCTAATGAAACTCTAACCCATTGGACAGCAATCCAATCACTTAGCCACTTTTAAAGAACCGTGAATAATATTCATATTCAATTCATTTTTCCTTTTTCTTAAAACCACTCCCTCCTTAAAGAACCTCAACAAAATTAAATGAACGGTTATATGCACAAAACACTCAGAGAGCATTTATTTTGTGACGTCATGTAAAAGAGCCTTTAAAGCGTGATTTTCTCATTTAGAATCGCTCCCATATTTCAATGTGGTTGCGAAATCGGTCCATTACAGCACAATGAACGCACGTAGCTACCTGCGAAGTGGCCATTTAAAGTGGGACGGACTTAGGGGGTGCAAGTACCACGGGTGCAAAAGGATTTTTACATAAACAATGTAGGAATGCCTACAATCTCGCCTGTTATCCCAAAAATGGTAGGCAGAACTACTCTCCATCAGGCGTCTACATAATATACTTCTACACCCATCTACATTTTGCAAGTAATTAAAGACGTATGTATGTGGTAATAGGTAGTACCTAAGCCTCAAGACGAAATCTTGCTTTCCCCATAACGGAAGGAAATTCAATTCATAAAAACAGGCGGTACCTTACAAAAATATATGAATGATAGACTAATTAGAGCACCTATTTACGCTTTATTTATACTCATTCAAAATTGAAATTTGTCGATACGATAGAAGATAAAAATCATATATAAGTTTATTTAATTAACTATATGTATATATAAAGTATCATCATCATCATCAGCCGGAAGAAGTCCACTGCTGGACATATGCCTCCCCCTTAGAACGCCACAATGAACGATAACTGAAGTTTATTGCAATTCGAAAAACATTTAAAAGTGCAAATTAATTATACATCAACAAAATTTTTAGCCTTTAAATACTTGAGTTGCACCCTTTACCCCTTACAGATTCGGCCCTGTGCTTCAACCAGTGTAGTAACAGCACGCCAGCCTGAAAGCCAATCGATATATTACTATCTGTCGATAGGCTAGCGGTGCCCAATCATACACGCTAATTGGCCCATCATTGGCTTAAAAAACTTCAATATCGACTCAGATTAAGAATTGTAATCAAGTTTGGAATGGTAAATGAGATTGCCAATTTGTCTGGTATTGATTTTCATTTTTTTTTGTTTGGATTTTGTTGCTGCCTGGTATTTTCGTGTTTCCATATTTTACTTCTTCTTTTCGTATTATTTCTTCACTCTTTTTATGTATATCTTTCTAGTGCCTTTGTTTGCGTTCCTTGTTGTTACACGATAGATAAACAACAGATACACGCATACGTATAATTTTGGTATCGGTAGTTATAAAGCTAAAATCCATATTTGGCACCAAAGAGGGTCAGACATTTTTTTCAAATTACAAAATTAAAATGAAAAGTACGCAGCACATGTAAAACGATTCGGATTCACTCTCAGTGTTTGTATAGTGTTTACGACACGCAAAAAAATGAAGGAATACAAGAAACTAGAACAAGTAATGTCTGTGAGATCGGTACGATTTACAATAGCTGAATAACAAGCTAAAAGTATACTAGTTAAAAAAGAAAAACCTACTTGTTTGTTTCGTTTTCTTAATTATCTCAGACGGTTTCTTATAAACTCCGAAAATAATCGTGTTTACAATTAATATAAACCGTATTATAAATAGGGCTGATAAGAAAATCATAATAGTGCGCATTTGTGACGTCAGCATTGTAACTGTGTTGTAGTAACCAAATGATAATTTCGTCGTCAGTAGCATGTGGTAGCGTGGCCGAGCGGTCTAAGGCGCTGGTTTAAGGCACCAGTCTCTTCGGAGGCGTGGGTTCGAATCCCACCGCTGCCAAAATTTTGACTTTTTCAATAATGTTTTTCTTTGTTGTCAAATTTATAATAATATATTTTAATAAAAAACTTTTTTTTTGCCTACGTCGAATATAACATTTTTTGTACCGTATTAGCTTGTCAAAGGTGATATGAGATTTTCTTTGTTAATTAATTTAGGGCACCAGTGATTAATTAAGTAGGTATTTCCTCGTAAATACCGTATCTCTCTTCTCTCTTCTATAGACCTCTTTGACTAATACTTATAATCGTATTAAATTTTCTAAGAATGACCGATACAAAACTATTCCCAAATAACATCACAGTAGCCAATATTAAATACGATTTTCGGTAGAAATAGCTACAATACATTGGTAATCCTAAAATGTTTGTTTCGTCAATATTTTACAATTATTTGCAACTTAAATTTAACCCAAATATTGGTGATTAATATCTTTTTTTTATATCTTTTTATTGGACTTTATTGGCTCACCAACAATTATGAACACAGACGAAATAATAAATACCTACAACTTATGTTTACCATAGACTAGTGTCACAACAGGTAAGCACTACATGAGCTATTTAATGGTGTAATGTCATGTTACGTTTCGATTTGCCCAAATTGACCACAAAGTATGTGGTAAAGCACAGATTCGACCCCACGTGTTAGTTAACGTTGATAAACAGATGTAGACTGCTAGAAGAGGTACGACATTTTAAATTCCGCTTTAATTTAGGCACAATTTTATTTTATTTTGGAACTTTGGTCACGTTTCATGTAGTCGTATTTTCAGTCATTACAGCGCGTTTCATCTAGTCGTATTTTAAGGAGTTTCAACAAGTCAAGATACTTAATATATGTATATCAGAGTAGCCTATCCAAGTTCTTTGTATGCGCAAGCAATCATTTCTTCTTGTACCTCCAATAAAAAATTTTTCATTGTCTATCTGCAATGATCAAAATATGAAAGGGACACGAACTCGGTTAAATACTTTTCAAGCATATGTTTGATAATCAAAATAAAATCGTGATAAAATCCGTATCTTTAAATACCTTAGTATAATTGAAATGACAATATTCTATTCAGGGTCAGTTAAAAATACTAGGCGTACAGAATTCTAAAAAGTTTCCTTTCTAGCAGTTCTAGATCTTCTTTGCATTTCCGTCGGTGCCGAATGACGACAATGTCAACGTCATCGACAAAGAAGAAAATGTCAGTCGCCGTGGTGTCACGTGCTATCTGCGTTTATAGGTTATTTTCGATCCTATCCAACAAACTGATTGGTTTAAAGGTAGACTTGAGGTGAAGGCCGATGTTACTGAACATCGTCATTGGCTCTTGCGTCTTTTACAGACGATTTTTGCAGTGCCACGTGGGAGATAGGCACCTTTTCATTTTGGTGGCTAAATCAACTTATTCCCATACCTTCCAAAAACTATCGATGGCCGATAGTATGCCTATCCACAAGTAGGGAGTTGCTATATTTTTCGAAAATTATTTGTCGAGTTTTGTAATAATGATAGTTAAATAGCAAGAGAAATTTTTTTCGCTATGCAAGTTCTTCCTTTCCTTTTTGTGGCTCTGCTATGAGTTACAAAGCAGGCAGATATGTTTACATTACATGACAAAATCGTTAATCGCGTATAAAACAAAAGATTGCATTAAAATTTAATTTTGGTAAGAGTCATATTAAAAAGAAAGTAGGTTACTGTAAAAGATTCGGTGACGATATAATGAGTTTCCTAATTAAGTCTATGTCCACAAAACTATATTAAATTTATCTACGTATTCTCATAGAAGATGAAAAGACAACATTTTTCAACGAGATTCTCCATTGTTTACTCAATCATTTGTTTTTATTTAAGCACGTAATATATTATTTAGGAATGTCATTTGTAATTCAACACGTGTTAAGGTTAACACAAAGTTGGAAAAAACCGACGATATCCAATCACGATCCAGTTAGTGCGTGATGTACGAAGAGATATATGTAATTATATTGTGTATGGTGTAAGCTATAGACCTATAGCAGAATCCTAAGATTGCTTTGATTATATTATGTCAACCGACGAATATACGACACAGACCAAATCCACATTGGATTTAAGGAGAATCCAAAAAAAGCAATGGATAGATCTATCATCATTTTTCATCATCAGCTGGAAGATGTCCTCTATTGGACAAAGGCCTCCCCCTTAAATAGGGGGTTGCCATAATCCCCACGCTTGGCATGCGGCTTGGGGATCGCAGTGTTGGTGGTCAAGTTACAGAAGACGCTGCTGCCCATCTTCTGGTTTTTTCCCTTAGTCGCGTCTTACGACACCCACGGAAGGAAAGGGGGTGGTCAATTCTAGGCCGGATACCACACGGTACTAGATCGATAATCATCACTACATAGTATAAAACAAAGTCGCTTTCTCTGTCCCTATATCCCTATGTATGCTTAAATCTTTAAAACTACGCAACGGATTTTGATGCGGCTTTTTTTAATAGATAGAGTGATTGAAGAGGAAGGTTTATATGTATAATAACATCCATTAAATTGTGGAGAAATACTTATAATATATATTTTATACCCGTGCGAAGCCGGAGCGGGCCGCTAGTAAATTATAATTAACGGTATTTCAGGAATTTATGTAAAAGTTGTGAAAAGCCACAAAAATGATTTGTGAAAATATCTTCTGAAATATTATTTTAGATCATCATGAGGACAGTTATTGCCTAATGCACAATCAAAAAGATCATTTAGAAACTTAGGTAGTTAGTTTACTCAAGACCACAACCTTAAGAATTTAATAAATATATCTTCAACACAGCACAACCTTCATCCATGTGACAATTAGTTCATACCATACGAAGAAAAAAAAATAAAGATAAAGCAGAGACAAAAATAAGAGTACAATAATGGTAGAAGGGGAAGGCCAAGGCGTCGTTTTACTCAGCAAGTAACTGAGAAGGTAGGATTTGAGACGTACAAAGTGGTCAAATGGAATGCAGAAAATAGAGAACAGTAGCGTTTGCTTCACCAACAAGAGCTTAAATTGAAGAAGCAGGATAACATTCTTTTCTCACTCATCAATAATGTTAGGAAAATAGTTCTCTCGTCCGCTCCTGTCTTGTCCCAAATATCGGCGTGCCAAAATGACCAAATATGAATTTCAGATATTATGACGTGGGGCGAGTCCTTGTGCGTCATTGTCCGTGACTACAGAAATAGACATGTGTTTATGTCACCCCATAAATACGGGTTTATGTTAATGTGCGTGTTAATGAGGTTCTGCTTATTATGCCGTTTTTCATTAGAATCACATAGCGTTTTGATTTTACAAAGCGGTTAGGAATGGCAACTGGAAACTTCTTTTTATTATTTTGTAAATTTTGTTTCATTTTGCTTGCAAAATGCTTTTTTACATTTTAATGAAATGCCTATTGGGTACTTATTATTATATTTTCAAAGCCAAAAAACTTCTTGTTTATAAATATTCATCCTGCATAGTTGACAACTCTCGTTTACATTGTTCAGTGAATCGATCAACCCCTTTACTATGAACTCTTTAAGCAGGACATTTTCTGATGTGGAAGTGAGATGCCGCTACGTACAGTGTAGTGCGGCATTTCGCTTTCACAACGGAAAATGTTCTGCTTTAAGAGTTCATGGTAAGGAGGCTGAAAGGGCTTGGAAAAAGGCCTGTTCAAAAGCATAATTACTTGAAGTTGATACCTACTACATGATAGCCTTATATCATCTCTAAATTTATTCAATACCTCACTCGTTAACGGAACTAATTAATCACCAACCATTTGCATATTTATAGTGATCCGCATTTTCCGCACATTTATCGTCTTAATTACTTCCGAGAAGATTATATTCTTTGAAAAGGACATTAAAGAGGTTAGTATTAGTTCAGTGTCATTTTCGAGCTTCTCTCATTCATAAACCCATAAAATATATTCATCAATTTTCTCTAGAATACTTTTCTGTCATGCTTTCTGAGCAAATACTTGTGCCTACATAATGATTAATTTCAGTTTTAGAGTTATATTACGTTAGTATATGGACTTTAATCGTTATGTATACTTAGCTTATGCTATTTATCTTAGCTTCAGACCGACTTAAATTATATTCCAATAGCAGGCAGATATATCATTTTATTGAAGTCAATGGTCTTCAAAACCGATTAATATTTATGGATGAAATTCAGATTTCACTCGGGATTATGAGGGTTTAGCTAACACCATCTGTGGATTAAGCATTCATACTAGACGTTTATCGATTCCCCATACAATTATTTTGAGTATGATAAGTGCTATGGTGTGAGAATCCACTTAAGATATTGGATAATTTATTTCATTTTTACGCCTGATTTGAAAACAATAAAATCTATTGAACTGCAGGCGATTGAACCGTTTTGATTACATTATCATAATTTGTTTGTATCAACTATCAAGTGAAGTTATAAACTATTAAATTTTGGAAGCTCTTGAAACTAAAGACAGCTGTAAACAGATATTAAAAGCACGATAATGAAGCAAGAAATCTGAAAATAAATATTTAAATCTGAACTTTTACCGTCTAAATGTTTTTTAATTGGAATAACATTTTTGCTGCGTTTACAACACGTAAGTATTGACTAACGACCTTATTCCGAATGTAGGTGTGCATAGTTTTAGTAATCAGTGGTTCTTTGCCAGATTGAGCAATATGAACAAAAAGATCCAAATATAAGTACGCTTTAAAACCAACTTTGCCTAAGGCGCTAGGCGCATACGCTGGCATGCAATCTACTGAAAATGGATTCATTGATTATCTATATCTTATAAAGTACTTTTAATATAAAAGTATGAAGTTTAAAATGGAGGCCACCAAATCATCCCTTGGTTGAGGGTCGTGAAAACTCATCACTGCAAATAAACCCCATCGGCAATGATAACATAATCAATGGAATAAACGAGGTCTTTCCAAACCGAGCCAAGGACAAACCTAACTAAACATAGTTCACAATATAATACGAACCGGACATTGTAACTAGTGAGTATGTAAACACTGAATATTGTATTCGATAAACAACTAAATTAATCACCGTTTGTATTGTCCAACTTTAATGTTTATCAAATAGTTGTAGTCAATAATGCGAATTTCAAATAACCTTCGTAATACCACTGGAGAAACAAATGAAGGGCAGAATATAAATGTAAATTATCGGCTAAATTCAGTGTCTGCTACATTTAGTAAACAAAGCACTAGTATGCGCGCAAACACAGATGCACTCCCTATTTCATAGTCCGATGGGACAGAAGATCGACACGAACGTAGAGAGATCAGACGCAGGACCAACGGCTTAACGTGCCTTCCAAAACACGGAGGGGACTCGACATGTGACAACGGTCACCCATCACAAGACTGATCGCGGCGAGCACGGCTTACCTTGCAAATCGATATAAGTGTGGCAAGTTGGCAACAAACGACATGAGTGTGCCGTGTGGTATCCGGCCTAGAATTAACCACCCCGTTTCCTCCCGTGGGTGTCGTAAGAGGCGACTAAGGGAAAATCCAGAAGATGGGCACCATCGTCTTCGGTAACTTGACCACCAATACTCTGCGATCCCCAAGCCGCTTGCCAAGTGCGGGATTATATTATGGCATCCCCCCCCCCTTCTAAAAGGGGGAGGCCTTTGTTCAACAGTGGACGTCTTCCGGCTGATGATAATGATGATATGGTAACAAAAAGTCAACCCTACATATCTGCCTACTTCAGATCTCAACACAACTGTAACTTTATCTTACATAACATCCCAAATTTCCGTACGGGGGCGGATTAAACTACAAAACGCTACTAACCTAGCCTAACAATTAATTATACGTTCTATTTTAAGATTATCATACTTTGAAGTTTCGGTATCCACCCACATATCCTTTCTATTCCTAGTATTACATTAAAATGGAAATATTCTTTTCCTCGCGTCATTTGTTTCTCCACCTACGCTTACCCAATTTTCTTGTCATTCGGGCATTGTATCTCGTAACCTACTTTTTATCAAACTCAGGGCTGTCGATGTGTGTATTTAGGGAAGAAATTATCTTATTATTTGGTCTAAAACTTTCAATTTTTATATATTATCTATAGTAACTACATGGTGTAGGTACTTACTAAAGATATTATATGAAAGATATTATAGGCAAGACTTTACATGTCAATTTTAGGGACCCCTATTTCTGTCAGTTCAAGTGATTTTGATTTCTATTGCATTAGTTATTTGTATGACAATGTGATTAAAGTTAAAATCGTTTGAATATGAATTATTTTAATAGGTTTGACTGTTTCTCTAATGCTATAATAATTAATTTAGTGACAATGGATGTTACATGTATTTTAGTTCAATAACAATTCCAGTCATGCTATTTCAATGGATGCATTCTATTGGATACCATTACGTAGAAGCAGACAATTATAATCAGCTCTTTTGTCGCAATCTATTTATTTATTTAATGCTTCAGTACAGTTGTGTACAAGGCGGTCTTAATGACTAAGGCATTTTCTACTAGTCGGTCCTTCAGGTAGTGTAGAGATAAATACACATAGTAGGTAGTAGGTAAATCGACAAACAACTTTTTATATATTTATTATACTAGCTGCGCCAAGCGGTGTTACCCGCTTCACTTTTTCGGGATAAAAAGTATCCTATGTGTTAATCCAGGGTGTCAGCTACCTCCATACCAATTTTAGGAAGCAAAATCGGTCCAGCCGTTTAATCGTCAAGAGGTAACAAACACACAAACGCGCGAACACACTCACAAACTTTCGCTTTTATAATATTAGTGTGATGTGACTTATTACTGTAAGCTACGACAGTTGCTACTATTTTTGGCAAGTCATTTACATGTTTTAATAATGAGTGATACAATTACATGAGAAAATCTTACATTAATACAATGGGTCTTCATCATCTGTAGTCTCAGCATGAGTGGCATTTACATTTACAGCCTTTTTACTTCTGATTTGAACTTTACATCAGTCAGATACATTTATTCATTTGATGTTCAATCAAGCGTCTCATGGAGTTTATTACATCACGCATTCCGAATATTGTTGGAAAGGTTATATCTATATTTGACTTCGAAAGTCGTAGGTGAAATGTGGGAGAATATGAATTACCTGATTAGCGCAGTGACTAAGCGATTTCGATTCCCGCTTAGGACAAAACTTTGTGTGATCCGCAGATGTTTTTCCCGAGTCTGGTTTTTGAGTTTGTGTATGTTTATTTGATATTTCATGTTTGTAAAACGCACCTATGATACAGGAGAAAACCTAGTGTGGGGCAACGTTTTTTTTTTAAATTAAGTGGATGTATTTTTGGTGATTTGCAGGGTAACTCAGCACTGACTCTTCCACAAATCCGCATATCGGGTTGACGTTAGTTACAAGGACAATCAAAATTGGTCATGTCGAGATAAACTGCCGTTGGGCAAACTGCCCAGGGTACGCCGGACAATAAAGAAGCTATTCAGGCTCCCTTTTTATAATAGCAAAATATCTTACTTAAATAAAAAAAGGAAGATGGGTAAGGCCAAGGCGTAGTTTTATGCAGCAAGTTAAGGTGCCGTGTGGTATCCGGCCTAGAATTGACCACCCCCTTTCCTCCTGTTAGTAGCGTAAGTACTAAGGGAAAATCCAAAAGATGGGCAGCAGCGTCTGTAACTTTACCGCGACCACCAATACCGCGATCCCCAAGCCGCTTGCCATGCGTAGGGATTATGTCAATCCCCCCCCCCTGCTTAAGCGGGGAGGCCTATGCTCTGTCTTTTGACTGATGATGATAATGATGAAAGGAGAAAGTAGGAGTTAAGACGTACCAAGCGGTCAAATGGAATGCTGAAAATAGATAACAGTGGCGTTTGCTTGACCACCAAGAGCAAAGCTCTTAAATTTAAGAAAAAAATGAGCTAATGTACTGACCGAATTATGAACTGACCGAATCCGTATCCAAGTCTTAGTTGATAAACATCTTAATTTAAATCAACCTCCAAAGAGGTTATTAAAACAAAGTCGCGGTCTCCAGGCCTCTTAGTGGCCAAAATCGGCCATTCAAAGTAATAATACAGCATAATTAAGCATTTAATTATTTTAACAATGTTAATTAATTTCTGTATCGGCTGTTGCTAAGGGCTCCAACAATTTTATAATTAAGCCAATGAAGATTCGCGAGGCTATTCTTGTTTCTCTTTGAGGATTCAAGGCCGGAGTTTTAAGCTGGAAATGAGTTACACTTGACTTTGCGATATGTGACTCACAACCAAAAACTCCTGAGCGCTTTAACGTTACCTGAAGTCCTTTAAAGAGAAACGTACTACGCAAGTTTATTTCTTCTGAAAAACTTCGGATTAAAAAAAGTACTAGGGTCACAGCCAGATAGAGGATCTGCGGCAATTATGCGGCGATCAATTAAGTGGAAAGAGGTAAAATAATAAAGCCTAACATAATTCCTATAAATCGGCTGCCTCAACTGTCTCTTTGATCTAGTGGTCGCTAAGCGATACTGCTGAGCATGAGGTCCTGGGTTCAAAGCCCGGGTCGGGCAAAGTGTTACTGGGTTTTTCCAGTAGGTCACGCACGGAGTCAGGATTTGTGCCCGGCTGATGGCAATGGGTTCGTCACCTATTACATTGTGACCTATAACCTCCTCCTCGCGTCGTTTCCCCAGTACTGGGGGTCGTGACCTATCATGGAAGTTGCTTCTCCCGTATAATGTTGCGCCATCTGCTCCTGCTCTCAGCGACGTGCACTGCTTCTGACATGTTGAGGTCGAGTGTGGTGCAAATCTGATCGGACCAGCGCAATGGACCTATAACATAACTGGTGTGCCTCTGCCTACCCCCTCGGGGTATACAGGCGCGATGTAATGTTAAAATAGAGTCGGTAGCAACAAATCAAGCCTTTAATCACTCAGAATAAAAGGTCAAGTCGAGACGGGAAAGCAATTAAAAAGAGTTGAACTAATTATTCATGAATATTAATATCGTTTAGATGGCTCTATTGACTGATTGACGTAACTTCATTTGACATTTAACTTCTTTATGAAAAGGTTCGAGGTTGAACAACTAGCTTTTGCCTGCGGCTCTGCTCTCGTAGTTTATATTTTGAGAAATGTGCATCCTGTGAATGCTAAAAACGTATTTCCGCATGCAAATGCTTCGTTTTAAGCACAATACAAGTACCTACCTATTTTAGCAAAATTGCTCCAGCCGTTTGAGCGTGAAGAAGTAACAAACATACAAACACACTCACAAACTTTCTCCTTTATATTAATAGTGTGATTATATTTGTTAAATAGGATTTGGATAGCGAAATTTTAAACCTTATTTTTTTATAAGCGATACAAAATTCCAACGACACTTCAGTGGTTTCCAACATTTATATACAATAGTTTTTGAGGATATTATTAAATTCTGTAAGTAAGTTGTCAGTAAAAGTTCAGAGTACTTAAGTTATAATACTTGCAAATAGTTATGGCTAAGTATCAACCGGTATTGATAAAGTGTGCTCAAAAGTCTCGCTCTGAAACTCGCTTCTACTTGTTCGGTAAAAATAGATGTGAAATATCTAGTAAGCATCTCCACACACTAGGAATTACATACACAAACACCCAGACTCTGGAAAAACATCTGCGATCGCACAAACTTTTGTCCCGCGTCCCGGGAATTTAACCCGCATCCCCTAACGCAGCAGTCCAATCGCTTAGCCACTGCGTCAATCAGGTCGTCAATATTATATTAAACATATAGTAAGTAGCCAAAGCTTTTATTTTCAAAACTAACTTATCTACCATGTTTTGAGTATTTAATAATTCGGTACGCACAGCCTTGTTCGGAGATAAACTGGAAAAGCTTGATTTTTCCCGTATTTTTACTGTCTCACCCGAAAAAATAACAAACCTGACGGATTAGTATGCAAAGAATGCACCTCTAAGGCCGAAGCAGGCTGAAGAGCCCTCAAGGGAGGTCACGGCTCAAGGTTGACCTTAACGAGAGCCTCTTCAGTGCCCTATTATGCAAATATTTCGGAAAAAATTTAGCATTTTCCAACACTTTCGGATGTTCAACATTTATACGTACCTATTTCAGTTTGATGTAAATATGAATTTATTTAATTTTCTTTTTATTTTATTTATATCAAATATTTTCAGTAACTAATCAGCAACGTACTTAAGTATTATAATTAATTGTGCAATACGCAGATATTAGTCCCCAAGTCTGAGTGTTTGTGTACATGTGATATTTTATGTCTGTACACTGTACCCACAATACAAGAGAAATTCGGGGCATAGTTTAAAAGAAAACATAACATAGGTACTCTTTTGTATAGTCATGTGCCTACAAGTCTTCGTTATTATCACTTTTATTATAAAATGTTTGTCTTCAACTGTACCATCCTCCAGAATATGGAAGAAAAAAGGAAAATCGAATTTGAAAAACCCATTTTTTTAAATCATTTGAAAAGAACGTGCTGTCAAAAGATTATAAACTTTTGTCCTCCACAAGTTGTGTTTTCAGTCTTGAGACGCGTGATTGCCATGGTCTGAAAGGTTTGAAGTATGGTGTTCACTTGTTCAGGAACAATGCGGCGATGAGTTTCTCGAAGTTTCAATTGTTGGCGCGTCGAACAACTTGAGAACAATAGGCAAACAATAGACTTTGTCTTATTATGCCGCTGGGTTTCATACAAGTGTAGCACATACAGGAGCAGATATCAGTTATGCTATTCTGAAACGCTAACATCATCTCGAACGTCACCTCGCTATGGGATAGTGTCGAATCTCACCGCGGATTTAGAAGTGAGCTCGTAAGTGATGTCTTTAGAATAGCACGGCAAGTGATTAGATAATTTAGACATACGTAGGCAATATTTTGACATATTCCCCATTCCCTCACTCTCATATTCCGATGGGACGGTAGACCGACACGACCGGAGAGAGATCAGGCGCAGGACCAACGGCTTAACTTGCCTTCCGAAGCACGGTGGGGTCTCGACATGTGAAAACGGTCACCCATCACAAGACTGACCGCGGCGAGCACGGCTTAACCTCGCAGATCGTCTGATCTGCCGGCTAGCCGCATAGCTACGAGCCCCACCCATACTGTAGTCCCTAAGAGATTATTTTGAAATGTTTTCTTTTATCAGAAACCTATACCCTTGGGGCTAAAATAAATCTTATCTAAATAGGTGGCGAGCCTATGTCCTCATGTGTGGAAGTATATTACCATACCAGCTTACCTTTTAGGGACAGTCACAAAACCGTCCCGAAATCTTCGGCTTAGGACCTAAATTCCCAAATCTTGTAGATAAGGTATGCCTTTTATATCAAAGAGGCGTAATTCATCGAATTCACATTAAAAGGAAAATGCTTGTAATTTATAATCACAATAGCATCACACTAATATTATAAAGGAGATAGTTTTTGAGTGTGTTTGTATGTTTGTTACCCCTTCACGGTCAAACGGCTGGACCGATTTTGCTAAAATTTGGTATGAAGGTAGCTGATATCCTGGATTAACACATGGGCTACTTTTGATCCTGTAAAAATGTAGCGGGTAACACCGCGAGGCGCAGCTAGTAGGCTATAGAACGAACATAAGCTCAGACAACCCAGCAATACCTTCACGTACGTACCCTTGAAAGTTTTACAACTGCGCACCGTCGAGTGTTTCATTATCTAACTTCGCTTCTACACGCGTGTGGTGAAGGAGAAAATATTATAATTATAGGGACTTTATATTTCACAGTAGTCGGTTAATGAATCGCTTTGTTTTCTTTATTTATAGGATAAGTATTCCCGGGATGGTTTGAGAGAAGTGTGCTGTTTAAACTTTCTCCGACGACGCTCAAATCATTGGACAATTTTCAATTAATTATCGCATTTATTTTAGTAACTTTTGGTTTCGTTTTTACGCATTTTCCATGGAATTTTTATGTAAGCAAAACTTACCAGTGATGATAATGCATGCAAATTTTAGTGTTACCGTTTAGAAAACTACATAGCATTACAATACTAACATTTGGGTATTGTAATATTTCTATTCACGCCGCAAGTCTAAGCAAGTAACTCATTATTTTAACATACCGATGAACCTAGCCACTTCTGGCCAGCAAAGTTTTTAATGCATGTCCTTTCCCGCCCTACCTTTGTTTGATAATACTCAGTGTTTGCCGTAGAGAAACTAAATTATACCTTTTGTGGAAACCCTTTCATGTACAGTGTACACCCACCTTAAAGGTCACTGTTAACTGGAAGGGATACGTTTATAGACTTGATGATGTAATGCTAGCTTTATGTCGTGATTAGTGGATGGATTTTGATGTATGTATAAGTAGTGATTATGCATCTGTTGCCTGAAAAGTAGTATGTCTAGTTCATACTCATTCTGCCAGACAGATTCTCCTCTTGCACCCAACCGAGAAGTGAAGAAATGGTAGACCCTGCTGCAAATCATCCTTCGAAACATGGGAAGACTTCCCATAAAATTTCTTTCTGGGGAAGACATTTAGGAGCGGACACACCTCCCTGCTCTGTCTCTTAAATTCCATGACTATCGATCCTATGAAAAATCATTTCTCCTTTCTGTCAAGGTTAACCAAACAAATCAATCATGCTCCTTTGTTTCTCTGTTTGTCTACAATATCGAAAACAATAATACAATCTAGTAATATACTTGATCACTCAAGGGACTGCGCAGACGGCGTTCAGGGTAAACTATGTGTTTTAGTTCAATAGGCGTCAGCAGAGCTCACGCTGCGTCTGAGGTATGTAGACCTCGGAATACTGTAGACGAGTCAGCTCGTATATATTATATCGGACCTGTATTTACTAGTGAAAAGAGCAGTTCTGCAAATATACTTCGACGTTTGGCCTGTCGGCATAATTTCCATGTCCTAGGGGGCACTTTTTGTCTGCCTAAGTATGTATTCCTACTGTTAGGTAAAGGCCTCTCCTTGGAGTTTTAATACCTCCCTATCTTTGCCCAGTTCTAGTTAGATGGTATTGCCAAATATTAATATTCTGAACCCGACGTTATAATTGTATAGTAGTGTAAATTTCAATTTACAACACTACTTAACGACGGTTGATGACTTGATTGGCACAGCGGTTAAGCGACTGGACTGCTGCGCTAAGGGTTGCGGGTTCGACTGCACGGGAGAAAAATTTGTGTGATCCGCACATTTTTGTCCCGAGCCGGGGTGTATGTGTATTTCATGTTTGTCTAACGCACCCACGATACAGGAGAAATTCCTTGTGTGAGGAGAAGTTTAAAAAAAAAACTTCTTATACATTTACCACTAATTAAAATAAAATATAGTACAGGAGAAGTATGAATCATCTTTCCAGCTTATAAAAACATACATACGGAACTAGTCTTGAATACATTACCCGCAGTCGTCTCCACAGCGATCCAACTCCAACCCCTCGACGGCTCTTCACTTTACGAGGTCTGTGAGAACAATTATTTCCACGTACACAGCTTGATTTCCTCTGTGTATCGAGAGTGCCTACACTGCCAATGTTAAATGTATTTATTGTGTACTAGCTAACCTCCCGCGGCGACGACACATTATTACTTTTTTAGAAGAAAGGTCAAGAAATATTTGCGTTGTTCTGTTTTGTTTTCTGGAAGGAAGTGGTATTGGTTTTAAAGTTGTGCGGATTGGCTACGGCTTCTTCATCATTTAAGCAAGTAGATTTGATATAGAGAGCGGTGCAATCAATAAATTAAACATTATTTATTTCTTCTTAAAATCTTCCAGCAGACCTGAATCTTGAATAGCCTCAAGAAAATATGGAATCCCTTACTTTGAAGGGTACTCTTCCATTTTATTCTTGTCTTTGAATCCTTGTATTGGTGTCTTAGTGATGGAAGTATATAAAGTCCGCGATGACCACCACAGGTGATCTAACTTGTCGAAATGTCAACCAATATTTGAAAGAAAAAGTGTTAGTTATAGCTACATTGCTGCAGAAAGCTCTACATTACCATAGTAACCTACCGACAAATTATAACTCTATTACATATGAAAATGAAGACATACAAGCAAATTAATGCAAATTAACATCCGCTACACTCGACAAACTGTGTGTTTAACCTTTGAAGCTTGCTGGAATTAAATTAATAAAATTAATCATACAGTTATGACAATTAATTTCTGGCTGTAATTTGTGTTTGACGAGGAATAGGTGTTTCTGTTTCTCGTTAGTATTATTGATTGTTTCTTAGGTGTTTTATGTCCGTCAGAACTGTATTCTGGTGGTGTTTGAAACAATTAATAAATCTTACTAGAAGACGTGCAAGGCGTTCGATATTTGTTTTAGAAGACCAATTAATATTATTTGTACTAATAATAAAATATTTACAGGTATTAAAAAGATCTCTAACATTCAACATTGGTAATTAAAATAACCTTCACAAATTATAATGTCTAATTCTGTGCAATATCTGGCGCAAAATCTGCATTCGCTTATATTTTTCCACGTTTCAAACCCTTTTCATAGTTTCGCCTCATATCGACACAATAGTTTCTCATCTGAACAGACATGGCATGACTCAAACAAGATCATTAACTACTGACGTCCAAAGCCACAGGATTTTTTTGTTTTTGGGGGGAAACCTGCAAATGGCACCCAGCCCAGGGTAGGAACTAGGGAGTGTTGGATTTCTACCTCACTGAAACTACCCAGGTAGCCAGCATCTGCTCGAACAAGGAACGACCCGGGACCTCTAAAAATACCAACTCTGAAAAGACTTATAAACTTTACAAGGATTATCTTTGTTAGGTCCCAGTTCAATATTCCTTGCAAGTTCAATATTGGAATGCAAGACAGGCATCACTTTGACCTAGTTACCGTAGAACAAACGTCGTGAAGGACGCGCCTCCCTGTCTTCTATTTTTAGACATGAAATGCTGACACAGCCTTCTTGGCGGCTAAAGGGGATAATGGGAAACGTTGACCATGGTTTGAGGTTTATTTGATGTTTTCAAGGTTTGGAAAAGCCGAAAATGTCGTTGAAATATCTAATTTTTGCATTAAGATAACAACATTTACATAGACTAATTATGGGCGCTTATGAAATGTTAATAGGTTTCAAGTCATTATTTTATGGAAGAAGTGATTTCAAAAAAAGAAATATACTTAGGTCAAATAAAAATAACAAATTCATCCAAAATGCTGGTATTTTAATAGCACATCTTTGCCTATCCCAATTAAATCAGTTATGATGATACCATAACATAGTTATATTATCCACACTTTGAATCGGTTATCTAACTTATTTTACTAGAGAAATTGTCAAATTGATCATCTCAGCGCGTGCCGTACCTAAAAATAAAAGACATGATTTATCCAGTATAATTTATTAGATCGAAGACCACGATAAAAATAAAGTCCGGCTTGTTATATTTTTCCGTTGCGGTCCTGAAAAATAGCGGAAATATTTTTAGGATTGTCACAGATTTATGGCCCTAAACTGGGTTCGTGAAAGCCGGGCTGAAGATACCGAGCAATGTAATTAGTACATTAGTTTATTAGCATTTTTTACGGACTTAGTCCAAGTTAGAGGATGTTCGTAGCAACTTTTCATTACGTAATTTTTATAATGATACAATTTGCTTTGATTTATTATGTCTATTTTCTTTTTTATATGGTTGGGTTTTTAGCCTTATCTGTCTGTTGTCTGTTGGTCTGAAGACTTTTTATCTTAAATTATTATTATTTTTTTTTTTTTAAACGTCGCCCCACACTAGGAATTTCTCCTGTATCGTGGGTGCGTTTCACAAACATGAAATATCACATACACAAACACCCAGACTCGGGACAAACATCTGTGGATCACACAAATTTTTGTCCCGTGCGGGAATCGAACCCACAACCCCTAGCGCAGCAGTCCAATCGCTTAGCCACTGCGCCAATCAGGTCGTCAATTAAATCTAGAATATCTCAACTACCAGCCACAACAATGATATTTTTACTTGTATGCATAGAATTACTGCTGCAATTCCCTAAGAGATAAGCAGACGTTCCAGATTCTACTTGCCTAAAATTTATTCATTATAAACTCCTCTTCATTCGATTTCATGGTGCTTAAGTGAATTATATTATTTGTCTTCTTCTCCCAAGATTAAATTATTATAAAGCATAGAAGATATAATTCTATGCTTCATATTTTATTATATTAAAACAAATCGTCTGACAAATGAAAAAAGAAGAAATCCCGGCATTGTCAATCATGAAAACAGTTGAAAATAGTTTCATCTATCAGTATTTAGTCATTAATTTTATGAAGAGGATTGGATCTAATGACAGTTATGACTTGTACTATACTATACGGTGCACAATAAAGCATATTCTATCTATCTACCTATCTAATGAACCCGATTATCACACCTTATGGTCACGTGGACATAATGAAAACTATCCCCTTTTTTATAATTCATCCCTTGTCAACAAACATCAACCTATTTTATTTATAGCTAGATTGTTTGTTAGATAAAAAGTATCAAAAGGACGCCTTCAAGGGACAGGTTTAATACTCGTCCAAGGAAACACCCTTCCAAGGTGATATTTAATGGAAGCGGCCCATGGAAATTATTGTATTCCAAGTAAATAATAAATAAGAATTACGGTCCTTGATTTTATTTACATCGTTCGATGGCCTTTCATCGATCATGATTGTGATGAATCAGTACATGATTACCATTTTATTGCGTTCTATAATAGTATAGGTCTTTTTGGACCCTTTCGGGTAAAAAGCAAAGCGGGTTTATCTAGTTATTTACAAAATAAAAATTATTTACTTACATTTAAGTTTTTTTTAAAGTATTCTCATGAAAAGAAGAACCCTTTAAAAATAGTTTTGTTGTATTTTTACATGCTTGTATATTAAATTAGATTCAAATAAATATGTGTGTGTGTGTGTTTATGTAATATCAATAAAATTTAAGGTTCAAGGACAAAGTAAAACCTTTTGTGATTCGAATTTATATGTTCTGTTTAATTCTATTTAAACACGTGTTCTAAATTGTATGAAATAGAATATTCATTCAAATTTTATTCGATGAAGGAAACTGGCATTTTAGAAAGTTAGTTAATGAATACATATAGGACTATAGGTATATGTTAAATAATATTCATATTCATAATCGTGCCTTAGGCAGAATACACTGACGCCATCGAAACATCTTACTCTTGCAAGTCTGTGGTATCAGTGTGTTTTCAGAATCTGTAGTCTGTGGCGTAACGAGCCAATTAATCCAATTACATAGTATATAATAGCAGAGTGCTCCCGTAAACGTAGCAACATCGAAAAGCCGTCCAATTACAGCTGAAGTACCTAATAGTGAGGCTCGGACATTGGTTTTGCTTGCTGATTGTTGATGTTAAGTTTCGAATGATTTATCTCAGGACAAACAAAGATTCAAATTTCAATCAAGTTTTATGAAAATGTTATTGCTATAAGAAGTAGAAACAGTCTTTTTAGTCTTATATTAAATTCATTTTTTTTATATCACCCCACACTAGGAATTTCTCCTGTATCGTGGGTGCGTTTCACAAACACACATACACAAACACCCGGACTCGGGAGAAACATCTGCGGATCTCACAAAATTTCATTACATTTGACCATCATCAATCATTACATTTGACCATATTGGCAGTTTGAACCCAGAATGACGACCTGATTGGCTCAGTGGCCAAGCAATTGGACTGCTGCGCTAAGGGTAGCAGGTTCGATTCCCGTACGGGACAAAAAATTGTGCGATCCGCAGATGTTTGTCTCGAGTCCGTGTCTGTGTGTGTTTGTGTACCCACGCACCCCATGATACAGGGAACATTAATAGTGTGAGAAGTTAAAAAAAAAAACTTTTAACTTTTTTCATACCACCGTTGTTTGTTAAACCATCAACTGCTAGCCATAATCTTATGTGACATGGTTGTTAATGTAGATCCTATACTTGCGATACAATGATGGGCTAGTCCAAAAAACGATCATGTTATATGTATTTCTATGCCGCAAATCTGCTCGTTAAATCCCTTATCCGTTGTCAAAGGGCAATCATTATCAGAATAGATCTCGTCTCTTGTTACTTCGAATGGGGAAAGTTCAGAGAAAAACCTCGCTCAGCGTCAGGTTATTTAGTTACCTACAATTTGAACTTGGTCTTATTTTCTCAACCAACTCTTCTTGCAACCTTTTTAATTTATAAACCGATACTGTTGGTAGAATCTAGGTCGTGTAGGTGGTGTAAAACAATCCTTATTTCGCTGTGAAGGTTGAAATACTAAAAAACTGTCTGTTGTTTCCTTTTAATGTAAATTACAAGGTGTAGCGACCAGCCTACGCATATTACCTTTAAGAAAGAAGAAACTAAAAAAAACTGAAAAATCAAACACAGATCAACGGGCTAATGCGTAGTTATTAATCTTCTTACCGTATGGTTGATGAACAACCTGGTGTCAGAGTTTAAACCGCCTGTAGGCCTCTGACATGGCTTTACACACCGTTGTTAATCTTAAAGTTATTATTAAGTAAGTAGTTCACGTTGATACGAGGGAACATTCCCAAATCAAATAAATAAATATAAGGATCTGAAACTGACTTAATGAATCATATTAGCATCCTGAGTAGGCATCCAGAGAAGCCCACTTGACTCATAGCCATCGTATATATCACATTATTATAATTAATGCAATGCCAATGACTGTACTCTTTTTGCTTTTTCCTTTTACGATACTGTAAGGTATTTTAGATCAGAGCAGAATGTGTTTATTGTGTGTTTTTTTTTTCTAAAAACTCGCCCCCCCCCCCCCCCCACTAGGAATTTCTCCTGTATCGTGGGTGCGTTTCACAAACATGAAATATCACATACACAAACACCCAGACTCGGGACAAACATTTGCGGATCGCACAATTTTTTGTCCCGTGCAGGAATCGAACCCGCAACCCTTAGCGCAGCAGTCAAATCGCTTAGCCACTGCGCCAATTGGGTCGTCAAAAATCTGTATATCTGTAATCTGTATTAAAATCTTTTTAAAAAATATTATTACTATTTCAGCCATGGTCGTCCCACTGCAGGGCAAAGGCCTCCCTTTCCTTCCTTCAATCCTCCCGGTTGTAAGCTGCAGTAGTCCATGTAGCCTTATAGGAGTCAAATCTGCCCGCCAATCTATTCGCCGCCAGTTCTATTGGCCTGCCGCGACGCTATACGATATTGTGTGGCATCCACACAGTGGTTTCTGCCCACATAATTATAATCTGACATGCGGCAGATGTATGCCATTACTAAATCCTAAATATCTCAAGGTTTCAATCGTACATATTTATAATAAGTCCTATAATTATGATGTAATTCAATTGACTTCTAATGAACGAGAACACTTTTACTTTGCGTTTCGGGGAATACCAAATTTTGTAATTTTATATGTAATATAATCATCCCTGAATTTTCCAAAGTAAGTACTGCAAAGTATCACACTGTTCGTCGTGTTTTTCATTGCACCAAGTGCTCCTTTAAAAAGCTCTCACAACTTTTCTTATAAAAAGCAAATTATACCTTTCTATGTTCAGTGTTCCGTTGAGACAAAATAGAAGGGGTCTGAAACTTCAGCAGGGTTGCAAGAAACTCAAAAACTACCTTAACGAGCGGCTGTTCTTTGAAACGAGATATTTCAGCTTCCCTGAAACCTCTGTTTGTTCATTTTATAAAGTAGAACTATTCCAAAAATTGTAATTATAATTGTTAAGGACGATATCATCATAGAAGCATGAGAGGGGTGCGGGGCGGCTACTGCGCCTACTGCGCATGCTCGCGCTCCTGCCACACGCGGCCAGCGGGACGACG
This sequence comes from Abrostola tripartita, assembly GCA_905340225.1. NCBI lineage: Eukaryota > Metazoa > Arthropoda > Insecta > Lepidoptera > Noctuidae > Abrostola > Abrostola tripartita. The sequence continues at coordinate 7,923,050 of HG996504.1, forward strand.
AGCTCTCTTCTCTCCGAGCGACCGAGCGGGTCGTGCGTGCTTCTGCAGCATTTGTAATATAATATTTTCCCTGATTACAGTTTCATATACATCCAAACTGGTCTTATTTGGTATCCACCCACAACATCATCAACATTTTTGGTCCTTCGAGCCGGATCCAGTACCCATTTGGAGAAACAGTCGAAGAAAATATTATATGTACGAGACGCCAGTCAAGTCAACGTCAGCGATTCCGCAGGAGAGGAGTGCCAGATAGTAAGTCCGTTCCAATCATCCTCCCAACTCCATTTCCACATCATTTATCATAAAATCAAACATCCTTTGTGCATAATTCAAACAAATCAGTAAATTATCATTGCAAAATTTGCAAACATTTTCAAATTCCCGCCAAAACCTCGGGTCAATAAACGGCGGGAACGCGGGAAAAATCCGCGGGCCTCATTCAATTCCTAGAATTTTCGCTCGCATTCTTATTTTTAAAATTTGTGCATTTAATTTCTCAATTTTATTTTATTAAATCAATTTTACAAAATACAATATTAATTTTAAACTAGTAAAAATAAAATAGGCAGATAATATTTATTCAAATTCATTTCGAATTTTAAAAGTATTTAGCGTTTCAATATTAGGTAGGTAGTTTAGTTTATAGTTTTATACGTACATTTTGATTTGCTGCCTAATTTAATTTCCATAGAATCTTTTTTTAATCTATTTACAATATTTGGTTTTGTTATGCTAGTTTTGAGTTTTATTTATGACATAAAAATGGCAGTAAATATTAAAGATCTTATTAGGAAACGTGCCTCAGTTAAAGGTCGCCTTACCATGTTTTTTAACTTTGTTAATGCATTAAAAGGAAAGTTATCGCCAACTCAAACAACTAAGCTAGAGCTGCGTATCAGCAAAGAAGAACAAATTTTAGATAGTTTCGATGAAATCCAGAGTAGCATTGAGTGTCAAATAGATTCTAGTGAGGAGACTTTACAGTTTACCGAACGCGAAGATTTTGAGAATGGATGTTGCAGCATCTTAGCAACGGAAAAACAACTTCTAAAATGCCGTGTGCCTAAAGTGGATGTCGATGTTCACTCATGTGTTTCAGGTGAGGTGTCTTCGGTGGCAAGGTTGACAAAGAGCGTCAGGTTGCCCACTATTCAGGTTCCGAAGTTCAGCGGCCAGTATCAGGATCGGTTAGAATTTAGAGATACGTTCTCATCTCTTATACATGATAACAAGACCATAGGCAATATACAAAAACACCATTATTTACGAGCCTCTCTGGAAGGCAGCGCTGCGTCGGTAATACGCTCACTTGGGTTTTCATTCTGCAACTACAACGTAGCTTGGGTGAGACTTATTGAGTGACCGTTACAATAATGAAAAACTTCATGTACAAAATCATTTACATTATCATTTACACGTCGAACAAATCAAACGCGAATCAGCGATTCGAACCATCATTAACACAAAGTTCGATTCTAAAACAAGCAGGGAATGGGAGGAACATAAAGCATCATTTACTAGACACATTACACAATAATCACTCAACAGACATATCCAGACAACGACATCAGGTTAAGGGTTAAGCACGTCTAGCACATACATTCAAGAATCAACCTGCAGTTGAGAGAGCAGAGTCTGTCCGTAGGCTCAAGTTGTTTACGGGCAGATCGTCAGGTTCGCAACTGTAAGTCAGGTTCATACAACAAGTGTTCACAGAAACACAACACACTCCTACACGAAGCTGTGGTTCATACACAGGACGTCACCACATTGTCGGCTCGGTGTATCGAGTATAAGCACTAGCTGATCCCGAGAACAACAGTCCGCCTAATATCGATATATTGTTAGGCGCAGACGCCTTCTGGGATTTACTAGAATCGCATCAAATTCGTCTAGGACGCAACTGTCCTATATTACAACTAACCAACTTAGGTTACTTATATCATTTCGGCCACCAGTGGTCTCAACAACAATCATCGGTTGTCAACACAGGCGACAAATACATTATGCGTATATTCATTAACCATTAAATATTCATTCCATTAAAGATCGACTGTGTTACAATCATTTCATCGATCATTTGCAACGGATGCCAGACGGCAGAGTTCAGTTACAATCCCTCACAAAGGGGCTGAGTCCCGTCTCGGTAAGTCACTTGATCTATATATTTCATTCTTTTCTTCATTAAAACTCATTAATTATATTTCCCATAAGTACTAAGTGCAAGTTACATACATGACACATAACATTACCACAATAAAATCATGCATTGCATTGTACATAAAGCAAACTTATATTATTATGCAAGTATATAAACTCATATTATTTACACAAGCAGTCATACCCATTTATTTCATGCAGCACCACAACTGTTTTCATCTTCAATGAGACAGCACAGGTTTCACACAGTTGTCACCATTGTTTAGGATGAAAGCTCAAGTGGTCAGCCCTATCATGAGTCGATTACCTACGCAACGACTTGTTCCAGATTTTCTCTTTCAAAGTATTGCTATCAACTACCCAAACCTATACTTGCCGCTGACAGACGGGCTGTGGAAATAGGTTGTTTGAGGTATATTTATGTACAGTATTTATATCTTTGTCTGCTTCACCACGAAGGCAGTACACCTGGAGCTCATGTTAGATTTAATATAAAACGCATGCATCATTGCGTTACATAAATTCATAGAGCGTTAGAAGTATTCAATTTAATTCACTTTACTCTATGCACCTCACTGCAGTGGTGTAGGTAAAGTACCTAAACAGCTAAGCAGGCGTAAACATTTCGAGTATCATTTACATTTATATAGAATTAGGTAATGCGAGAATAAAGTTCAAGGAATTATATACATCAAAAGTACAAATCAATGCATTTTACTATCATTCATTCGTCACCCATTTTCCCAGATCTTAATGATCTAACCTCTCTCATCCCTGGCCATTTCTTGGTCGGACATCTCTTGACGGCACTACCTAGTCCTAACCTTGAAGACATCAAGCAGAATAGGCACAACTCCTTACCTTGATTAATCAAGCAGAAAAGGCACGATGGCAGAGAACGTACAGAAAGAACATGTGGGTTCGCTGACATTCGCATACAGGTGTCAGAACCAGAACTTCTACAAAGGCCGCCAGGACGACTTCAATGAGTCATCTACGACAAGGAGCTCTTGAAGTCAAGGAATGAAAGCAATGCAAAATGGTTTGCCATCGTTGAGGTGGTGCCCAGGACGAACGAGGAACTATATGCCCCTACTAGCAGTTACAAATTCGGTTGAAACCCAAGGGTTTCAACGTCGGGGGGTATGTTAAGGACGATATCATCATAGAAGCATGAGAGGGGTGCGGGGCGGCTACTGCGCCTACTGCGCATGCTCGCGCTCCTGCCACACGCGGCCAGCGGGACGACGAGCTCTCTTCTCTCCGAGCGACCGAGCGGGTCGTGCGTGCTTCTGCAGCATTTGTAATATAATATTTTCCCTGATTACAGTTTCATATACATCCAAACTGGTCTTATTTGGTATCCACCCACAACATCATCAACAATAATGTTTCCTGAAAACATTTAAATATTTTGTAATTGTAGATGGTATAATAATAATGTTTTCCATACCAAATTTCGGTCAGGGCGGCCTTTCTCAGGTGAGAACAGCCAACTACTCAGGAGATATTATAGTGCTCAAGTTTGCACGCAAACACAGGTGCACTCCCTCCCCTCACTCTCATAATCCGATGGGACGGTAGACCAACACGACCGGAGAGAGATCAGGCGCAGGACCAACAGCTTAACATGCCTTCTGCACGAAGGGGTCTCGACGTGTAAAAACACGTGAGTAAAACCAGCATAATATGTAGTAGATAATAATGATAACATTCTTGAAAGTTATTAAAGTAACTTAATGCTTACATCATTATGACTCATCATCATCATCAGCCGGAAGATGTCCACTGCTGGACAAAGGTTTCCCCTTTAGAACGCCGCAACGAACGACAACTTGACATTTGCATTCTCCTATTACCCGAACTCTGACGATATCGTGAGTTCACCTGGTGGGAGGCCTGCCAACGCTGCATCATTATATCTCTACCCTTAAAACACGTTTCTTATTGTGTGTGACAATAACGAATTCACGATCAAATTGCGACGACCAGGCGACCGGCGACCAACAGTCTTTTTAATCATCCAGCAACCAATTTTTATAGCTGCGTAACTTTCATGCATATTATTAGACTAGCTGCGCCCAGCGGTGTTACCCGCTACATTTTAACGATAAAAAAGTAGCCTATATCGTAATCCAAGGCATCAGCACTTCCATACCAAATTTTAGCAAAATCGGTCCAGCCGTTTGATCGTAAAGAGGTAACAAACATACAGACACACACACAAACACACTCACAAACTTTCGACTTTATAATATTAGTGTGATGTGATCAGTTATCGATTCAGGCCTCCCACATAGATTCTGTAATCCAGTGTTAATTAATACGAGTTTGCATCACAAACTTATTAACTCGTTACCGTGCTACGGATTATGAAAAACCTATTGTTCGACAATATTGTGTAATAGGTTTTAGTAGTCAACATGTCGCATTCATGCAGTTTTTATTAAAGAACTTACGTTCTACAGTCTTTATTTATTTTCTTTTTTTATTTAAAAAAGTTCTAAGAGTAATTTTAAGGGAGTACAAAGTAATAATTGTCCCCTATTAACCGACAATAACATATCAACACGCATGAGTTCCCCAAAGATAGGGCAAGGTTTATAGTACACCCACATGTAGCCAGTTAAGTTTAGGTCCCAATGTAATAGAGAGCGAGTTTATTGCTATCAACCGAGCACATCCAGACTCCGTGCTGCTACTGAGAAGTACCTAATGAAATAACCCAATAACACTTTACTCAACCCGGGATTCGAACCCAGGACCTCGTGCTCAGCAGTCGCGCTTAGTGACCACTAGACTAGAGCAAAAAGGTGGTTTTGGTACTCATTGAATATTAAAATTGTGCTGCTGGGTAGTTTGTTGCGCCGTTTCTTCTACCCAGCTATAGCACTAGGAAGCAGTGACGGGCGGGCGTTTGAGGGCTGTCTTTATGTAACTTGACTTGCAAAAAGTATTTTTTTCAAGTCCATTTTGAATAAATGATTTTTTATCTTTATCTTTAAATAATATTAAAAGTATCTTTCCTCGGCAAACTCCGTTCATACAGGGAAAGAACTTGCATTATTAACTACAAGGCTCTGTGTATTTGTAATGTTTACTCAGGGGTCCAGGGGTCCTTACGGCATTTGTTTCGTTCTTTAGTTACTTCTTACGTAAAATAATTTAGCATTGCAATCACATTTATTCATACTTACTAATTTTCAAATCCGCAACCTGTGCATATCCAAACCTCGTGCATACTCCAAAAGATAGTCGTACCGTTGTTGTAAGATTCCGTCACATTTGCAGTTTGCACTGATAGCCGAATGGTATGACCGTTGGTCTGCCAAGACAAAGGTCGCAAGTTCAAATCCCGACACGCACCAATGTCTTTTCGAATTCACGTGCGTATTATAAATTAGCTATCAGTTGCTAAAAATAATGATGGAAAACAGCGTGAGGAAACCGGCACACCTGAGAGATGTTTCAACGGTGTATAAAGCCATGCCAGAGGCCTAAAACAGGCGGTTTAAACTCTGACACCAGGCTGTTCATCAACCATACGATAAAAAGAAGAAGATTTGCAGTTTAAGTTATAAGTGGTAAGTAAGTAAGAGTTTAGAATGAGGAGAGTTGACGTAAACACACAGATTTTGTAACACTAAAAGTTTATTAGATATACCTATCAAGTTGAAGTTGGATGCTAATCCGCAGTGTTCGCGTAAGTATATATTTTTGCCAACTGACTTAAGATTATATAAGATCTTGTTATGAATATTATAGCGAAAAATAGGTGGCTGCGTTTGCAGCCTGATGGTATGTACGTAAACCGTACACTTGTCCGTAATAACACACTTAAATTTTTATTATTTTAATGACACGTTTTGTAGAGCGACGTAAAAAGGCTGTAAATGTAATATAACATTATTGCTAGGTAACATTTGCCCGGCACGTATAGTTTCGTAAAACCCAGGAAGGGACACCCAATAACCCACGATAACTCAGCCAAATAATGAGATTATAGCGTACCGTCGCAGGTCTATTTCCATGGCAACAGTAATAAAGTTATATGTGTGTTACAGCTTCGATACAATAGTAAATGGATACCGCCTGAATGTGTCTAGTTTACGTGTTAAGTTTTTTAAACCATTATGATGTTGATAATAAGTCCATGTCTTAGTTGTTGCCTGTTTCGTTTGCATCCTTAGAAATTATATAATAATATTAATAATCTTTATTTCAGGACGTACGGACGTACATACGTATAATTATTACAAAAACAGTTGTAAAATTTAAGCACGAATAAATGTTTTCAGGATGTTTAAGTCGCGTTTATCCGCAATGACGTGAAGGATGCTGTTAGTGCTACTCCGGAATCTGCTTAACAACGACGCTTGCGTACGAAAGCATGAATATGAACAAGAGAATATCTTTTCTTGCACTCTACAGGATCAACTTCATGAACCTATGTCTTTTAAAACGTATATTTCCGAATTCGATATGCCATCGATATTATATTTGCCCTCCATGGAAATCCGTCTAGCCAGAATTTAAGAAATCAACATTTTTTTTTTCATAAGTTTTTTTGATTTTTTTTAACACTGCAGGGCTACGGCCTCCCTAAGTCCCTACTTCCTTTCCATATGTCTCTGTCTTTCTTTGATAAATATTATTAGTACGATGAGCCCTATGTTTTAGATTCATAACTACGATGAACCCTATATTTTAGATACAAAGTATTGAAAAGTCCCTTTTAGAAAATGCTTTTGTATTATTTTATTTCAATTCAATAAGTTTTTGCTAGTCTCAGCTGTCGTTTGTCAATGTGACTGCTATTACCCTACCTGTAAGACTTTAGGAAGATTTATGGAGCTCTATTAAGTATCGAACTCTATTCCTTCTTTAGAATTAACTCTTTTCCACGTACGGATACCATCAGAATAGATTTTCTAGAAGGTTAAGTTTGTAGAGGGTAATATAATACTGATTGTATGGCAAACTCTTGGCATGTTTCCAGTTACCAATCTGTTCGCTAATCTTGTCAGCACTGGCTACTCTTAGCGCATGCGCTACTCCTTTAAGTATAATTCTTGAGGGCATAACATTAAGCGCAGTTTTTTAGGACTTTCTTCAGAGTTTTCAAGTTCAATTTAAATAAATGGTCATAATGGATTAAATTTAATTTATACAGTAGGTACACGGTTACCTTTGATTCATATGCAATTTGTGTGTCTTAACACAATTACGATCAAGTTGCAATTTAATAGTAATTGTTTTTTTGGAGACTGCTCTTTGCATAGCAAATAGTCGTCTAAGATTGCTTCGATATTTTTATCACTTCGTTCTCTTCCAAGGTGAAGTGATTTGAAGGTCTATAGAATCACTTGGGCTTTTTAAAGACTGATAAAGACTTTTCTTAATAAAAGCAATGTTGTCTGACTGAACTATAATGAATTTCACGAATAATCAAATCTTTAATGTCGGCTTAGCGCTCATATTATAAGATGACGGATAAATGTGCTAAAATAATGATGCCTTCTTGTTCTTATGTTTCATTTTTAATCATCATCATACAATTATTTTTCATACCTACCAATTTTTTTTATTATTACATTTTTCCTCATTAGCTCACCAGGTCTGGCTGTGATGACCCATCACTTAAGTCATCTATGTCCTCGTGACGGTTTTCAATGACAAGCTGTTTTGGATCAAAATTCAAGGAGATCGTCAGGAATTTCGTTGAAGGCAACCACTTTCTGTTAAGAGTCAGCAAGACTAGCAGCTAGATGGAGCGGATGGGTAAATAAAAGATAGAGAAAAATGTCAACATTTTATTCATAAATCAGTATAAGTACTTACATTCACTTACGACTATACAGTTTTACAGTATAAAGACTTAGTAACGTTTATGACAAGTATCCTAGTCTCATACAAAAATATTACCTCTCATTCAACCGTCCTTGTACTGTCATTTCCATTATTATTTTCGTAATACAATTTCAAGTAAATTCAAAGTTTAATTTCATATATTTTGTCTCCACAGAGTATTTTATCATTTCAAAGCAGGTTGTTGACCCCAAAATGTCGGTCGTTTGTCGTAAATACGGATTCCCAGACGAGAGTGAAAACTTTCGCTTGTGCGATCGAGCCAGAGAAATGCAACTTCAAAGTACTTCAAAGGATATGGCCGACGTCTTAAGGTTTGCAAATATTGAGGAAAACTGGGTTTTTATTGAGAAACAGAAATAAAAAGTCAACGACCGAGAATTGTTTATATATTTTTCATCTAAACAAAATGCTGACGGTCGCATAAATATAATATTGTTTTATCCATGAACGATGAAATCATGAAACATCTTTACCAGATAAATATCACTTCCTTACCGATTAATTTATAACTGAATTCGTGTTTCTCCGTGTACAAACTACCTATCAATCTCAAGATTTATACTTGTCAGAAAAATATCATTTCTTAGGAAATCTGAAACATGGAGGGTCTAAATACAATTTCAGTAGAAAATTAGCAGGCATAGAGAGGGTATCTAATCTTAATGTTAATCTTACAATTACATAATATATAGGTATACATCCATATATGGTTTCCAATTTAAATCATTTTTGTAAAAATAGCAATTTAATTGAATAATATCGAAGTTACTAACTATATTCGATTAAAATAGACAAAGGATCGTCTGATTTGAAATAAATTATTTTAACGATAATCTCCTTTCAATTTTACTTGCATGCATCGTACCACAGGGTAGGAATATAGTAATAAATATGTCAATTTAAAATCTGCCAAAATTACGGCTCAGTAAACTATATTCATTTTCGAAGCGTAAACTGCACATGACCGCTCTTAAATCAATCGCCAATATTTATCTTTAAAACATTTATATATTTTTAACTTATTAATATATATTATTAAGTATATATTTAATACATTGATATTATTTTAGATATATTTTAATTTTAACACGATTTAAAGCTTCATTTTCATCTTACAATTTCCATGTAACATATATTATATATTATAACAAATAATAGGTACAGATATGTGCCTTTTCTGTCAAATTAATTTAAAAAGGTTTTCGCATATTTGCATTATATATATTCCCATCTACATTATTGTCCGACAAAAGAATGTTTGTAACATTCGTCCATTTTTAACAAATCGTAAAACTGTGCCGTATTATGCAAGAGTTCATTAACATATCAAATTGTTTAGATACGATGACAGTTTAAATGCTTATCGTAAAAGACAACAACTATACAACATTTATATTAAGTATATAATATGTACATGATGTGATTAAGTCTTGAATTTGAAGTGTGCGTATTCCAAGGTGTAAATAGAAGTTACATTGTATATATATAAACATGACAAAATACAGGGTTAGTAAAGTATATAGACGTAAGAAATGTATGGCAATGATATGAGAATACATTGGAATATCCAAACTACTAGCTACAAATAATACATACTCTATAAACGATTAGAACTTCTATGGGATAAATTCATTTTCTTCTACGTCAACAGATATCTAATCTAATTCTTCCTCTACGTTCCAATATCACGTAACATTGATTCTGATTCTTTTCTCTACAGTAAATGGACATACAACCGTTTATAATAATCACATTTACATACTATAAACATTTGGCATCGCGAGAATACCTGCCTACATCCTTATAGCTCACACCATTTTAATTGATGTTAATGTCTTCAGTCGTTTTGTCCTTCGTCTCTTCATCTGCAAAAAGGATCATATTTAGTACAACTTATGGATAAAGAACTGCTATAAATAGCTGAAAACACTAATATAAACATAACATAAAAATTGTTTTACCGAAAACGCACAAGAGTAGGTACTACAATATCCTCAAAGTTCCCAAGTCTTGGTATTTCACGCCTATTGCCTTTAATCGGGTACAAATTCAGATTTTCAGCAGCAGCTGCTATGAGAATTATCTAGTAAAAAACCTCCATAACACTCCACCCGACTCAGGAATCGAACCCAGATCCTCGTACTCAGCAATCGCCCTTTGCGACCATCAGACCAACGAAGCAGTAAAAGGGTAATATTTATCACAAAACAGGGATTAAAACTTTTTAAATTTGAAAGCGCTTTTGATAATTTACTTTGGTAGTATAATGTTTATAATAGAAACTGAGAAAACAATGAGTTTGCTTGCGAAGTTTTAAAAGCATTAACCAAAGTGTCAATGACTGAACACTGAACTTTTAAGATTATCTGGAATTGTTATAAATAGTTGCATCGGTTGTTGTGAACTGTGTAAGCCGGCACGTAGCTTCAAGATTTCAACAAGATTTAACTTACGATCTTATCGATTTAAACTTAGACAAATGAAAATCGAGTCAAGCATCGATTCTGAGAATTTATATCGCTAAAGCCTTTGACACCGTGTCTCGGAAAATACTTATTGAAAAACTTTTGGCTCTAGGCATACGAGGTGGACCATTGGAATGGTTTCGGTCATACCTCAGTGACAGGAAACAAAGGGTGGTTGTGGGAAGCTGTTGTAGTGACATCTCCGAGGTACATTATGGTGTGCCCCAAGGAAGCGTCCTAGGTCCTACGCTCTTTATTATATATATTAATGACCTATGCTCGCTTGTGATTCCTACAGCAAAAATTTTCACCTACGCTGATGACACTGCGATTGCTTTCCACGGCGACTCTTGGTCTGAAGCTAAAGACAGGACTGAGACTGGTTTGCGGGTTGTTGCTGATTGGTTAAGTAATAACCTCATGACCTTAAACGTTGCGAAGACCAAAGCTATTTGCTTTAGTGTCTCCGAGCGAACGGCCCATGATGTCTCAGTTACCATTGGACTGCATTCATGCCTGGATCGCGCCAATTGTGTCTGTCCAATAGTCGAGAACACACGTTATATTAAATACTTAGGTGTCCACTTGGACAGCCACTTGACGTGGTCCGGACATATAGATAGTCTGACTATGAGAGTCAGAAAACTTTTTTAAGTGTTTAAACGATTGGCCAAAGTAGCTACAGACAAAATTATCAAAACTATATACTATGCACTTTGTCAATCTATACTCGGATATTGTATTATATCATGGGGTTCGGCTGCAAAAGTATATCTACTTAAAGCAGAAAGAACACAGCGTGCGTTGTTGAAATGCGCATATAGTCGACCTTATAGATACCCTACTGATCTCTTATATCAAGAGACTCTAGTACTTAGGGTAAGGCAGCTGTACATTCTGTCCGTCGCACTGCGCTTTTACAAAAATAGCCTTACCAATGCAGCCATGACGCGCTCAAAACGTCTCCTAAAGTGGCATACGGTTAAATGCAACAAGTCATTTGGCCGAAAGTCGTTTCTTTTTATGGGACCTTTTATATATAGAAGACTAGAAACCAAATTAAAAATTGCTACGCTTTTAAGAAAGACTTGCAAGAAAAAAATTATTGCTTGGTTGTTGACCCTGGATTATTCTAGCACTGAGGCATTACTCAATATTCCACAATAGATCACCGCATCTTTATTAACTCTTACACTACAAACATACACACACACACTCACACACTCACACGCTCTCTCTGTCTCTCATACACACACATACACACACACACACACCCTCACACACACACACACACACCCTCACACACACACACACACACGCTCACACACACTTTCACACAAACACACACACACTTTTTATTATTAGTATATTTGGAGTTGTTTAGATGAACTTTTTTATTTTATTCTTTTCTCTTATTTTGTTTGCTTTCGTTATATTCATAATCTTTATTACCTATGTGGACTGAAAGAGACTGGGCCCCACGACACAGGGAATCCTAGTGTGGGGTCCAGGGCTATACAAAAATGTAATGTAAACAAATTTTTGTTCATTAAAGATATTTTTATTTTATTTATATCGAATATTTCTCATTTAGTTATTTGATGTTATGCGCGACGGTAGAAGTAGGATATACTGATATCCAATTTAATAATGTTATATCTAATATATTATAATTCCAGGCGTATCTACTTTGTGAGATTGATTAAATTCTGTAGATGATTTTTCACCAATCCATTTTAAACCTTAATGATTATCCACACTACACTTACAACTTCATTTCTTATTGACTTCTTGAGAATGAGAATTGCCAAAACAAGTTTAGTGGTCTATTTGTGATGTAATTTATGTGAGACCAATGCGTTTGAGATGGTCTTTTGAAGATAGACCAAGAGCTATTTTGAGTAAACCTGACCTCACAATTTCGACCCCGTCTCGTATGGCAAGACATTTCAACAAGCCAATACCACAACCGCTGTATAATAAACATAGAAAATATTCTATTATAAGTACGATTTCTTAGGTCCAAACTGAGTTTTTTGGTACTAATAAGAAACAGAATAACCATAATTTAAGAAGAATAACAGGGTTATTAAGTTTATGAACATTAAACATGTTTTTGTATAAGCTGTAATAACAAACTACTACGTTAGTTCTCAGAGCTGTTAGTAAAAAGGTAGATTTCATTACCAATATTCAATGATATTTCAAAAAAAAAAAAAAGTTTGTTTTAAATTCCTAACCTAATTTATTTCATAATGTACCTCTACTTCTACCAATTCTTGTTGTCAATACTAATTATACCTAAGTGTAGTTAGTTATATAAAAATCATTAATTTGTATACAGCTTATTTTTGTTCATTTTCTAATGTAAAATTGTAATTCTTACTTTTTAGTTAATGTACCTACATTATTTTGTTGTTACTTGGTAACAAATGTCATACTCCAATGACAATATTTGCATGCCTTTAATACAAGGCGGGACACAAGTACCTATACTTATATTATAAGACCTTAATATGTAAAAATTACTGTTCCTGCAAATAAATACATTTCTATTTCTATTTCTAAAAAGTACAGATATGTTACTAGCGCTCTCGTTTTATGGACTCGAACAGGGGACAAGACTACAATTATTGTAGCTTTGCGTAGTACAATTGGTGGCTAATTTGACATACGACTAGTGCAATTCGGACTCAGAGTTCGGAACACTTTTCACGTTAATTTTGTTAGCGTATGACGTATCTATACTTTTTGACATATCATTGCCAACATCACAGAAAACGTCTTGCTAACGTAATAATGTTATAAGTACGTGTATCTCTCACATTGTTATTTACGGTCCTACGGTCCTAGACATCCCTCTTACGCTTTCAATACATTTAATGGATCATATTGTTTTAGTCAACAAAAATGTATTATATTCCAGATAATTTTAGGGTAGGGTAATTCGTAATTTAGTATTTGTTGAGTTCGGGACCTTTTTTTGTCAACATACATTCTCAGAAACGCCAGGACGAGGCTAAGAAAAAACCTGGCTTTACATTGGCTACTATTTTTAGGTAAACATAAGAAAAATATGTCTCCTTCTTACGCGACAAATGGACTATCCAACCTAAAAATAATTTCTCAATCGAACCAGTAGTTCCTGTGTTGTGTACAAACAAACCAACTCTTAAGCTAAATAAGTATAGATTACATAGTCGAAACATTATGTCGTCCCCCATACATTTATCATTCTATTCGTCTAGCGTTCAACCACGTGTTTAGGAACCCTGATCGTCATAGTTCTATTCGCCTAGCGTTCAGCCACTTGTCTAGGACCCTAGCAAATACACTTTATTAATCTCTTACCTTCCATTTAAGCAGCTCAACCCCGAGTTCTGCGCATCGTTGCTGGGTAACGTGATATTGGCGGGGGGGCTCTTGTTCAAGGGGTACCACTGAGCTACCGGCTTGCGGGGGTTGTCCAACATCTGCAGCCAGTGGTCGCGACCCATGCCGATCAATGTGGAGCCGATGGCTGTGCAACCAATCAGCTCGTTCGGGCCAATCCTGGTAACAAGAGTTTTAAGTATAGTCTTCTTATCGTATTGTTGATGAACAACCTGGTGTCAGAGTTTAAACCGCCTGAAGGCCTCTGACATGGCTTTACACACCGTTCAAAAATCTCTCAGGTGTGCAGGTTTCCTCACGATGTTTTCCTTCACCGCTTTTAGCAACTGATAACTAATTTATAATGCGCATATGAATTCGAAAAGACATTGGTGCGTGCCGGGGTTTGAACTAGCAATCTTTGACTTGGCAGTCCAACGGTCATACACCTAGGATGTCAGGGCGAAAGGGCAAAAGTATGCAAACCCTTGTTACACCAGCCAAGTAGTAGTCAGGTTTCTCATTTGATAAGGGGCAAGTCCACTGGCATTTAATTTCTATAGGTATTATTAGTGGTACAATAATGCCTAAGAAACAGCTGATATTTTTAGTGCATTCATAATAATAAAAAAAACAATTTCAAAGTAAAAGCGTTACATTTTCAGACAACTACATAACATTTACTGCGTGCATGCATCCTTAGAATCTAGTCTGATGTTACTTGTAGGTTAGAATTCCGCTATATTTTGGCAGTTGCAATTAATTCCTTTAACAGACCGATGATGTTATGATAGGCCCGTCTCGGAACACTAACGTGATCAATTGAGATGTCTGTAAAGCTACAACATGCTTTAATATGATCCTAGATTAGTACCTTAGCATACATTAATGTGTAAATAGTACCTATATGTCAGTATTCAAGTTGTTATAGGCTTTAGTGTTGGTACTGCCCCCTTCCCACGAACTCTTAAAGCAGGACAGTTTACGTCGTGGAGGCGAGACGCCGCATTACACTGCACGTAGCGGCGTCTTGCTTCCACATCTTAAACTGTCCTGCTTTAAGAGTTCGTGATATGGGGGCTGTTCACTTTCCAGAACGTATTAGACATCACAGCTTGTAACATAATGAGGAAGAGCTAAGAGTTCGAGTAGGTAATACATGATACCTGTATATTACAGTTGGCTAAAAGTTTTTTTTGTGCCGTGTGGTATCCGGCCTAGAATCGACCACCCCCTTTCCTCCCGTGGGTGTCGTAAGAGGCGACTAAGGGAAAATCCAGAAGATGGGCAGCAGCGTCTTCTGTAACTTCACCACCAATACTGCGATCCCCAAGCCGCTTGCCAAGCGTGGGGATTATGGCAACCCCCCCGCTTAAACGGGGAGGCCTATGTTCAATAGTGGACGTCTTTTGGCTGATGATGAAGATGATGATGATGAAAAGTCTTACAAGCGCTGAGGTATAGAAGTATGGATGTCGGAGCATTAATCCTAGAGGAGCAGACTCTTAAAGTTTTGGAATTCTTCATTGATATACAAGCACGTCAATGAACCTCCACCTACATTTCGCTTATCGTAAATGTGGCCGAGCCTATTGCCATTCATTAGGTTTACTGGGTTCATCATCTCTTAAGATTTGCAATCCCGACCAAAGATGGGAATTCTACTTAGATTTTTCTTAAAGTTTGGGTTTTTACATAACCCCCAAAACAAAAAAAGGAGTGTAATGTTATCAGGGTTCATGTATGTATGTGAGTTTCTTTATTCCACTATAACTGCCTATATATAAATGCCTAAACCGATTTTGATGTATGGAGTGTCGTTAGAATCCTTACACTATCGCGAGTAACATAGGCTATAAAAAAATCACACAAATAAAAAAAAGTAATAAAAAAATTAAAAAACACGACTGCCATGACAAAAAACGAACTGAAAAGTAAAAACAAGTTCCATCGCAATCGGGGGACCGTTCTGTGAAACACTGGCTTATCTAAAAGGTACCAAGACTGCGATGGAACTTGTTAATTTTTAACATTAACTAAGAGCTTACCTGTCGTAATCAATGACTTTGACCAGCAGAGTAATGTCATACACGTTCTCAGCGGGCAGGTCAAAGACCAGAGCCTCGTTGTAGACTGGTGACAGGGTATTCTTCTTGACTGTCGTCTTCTTCTTCTTGATACGCTTGCCTTGGCATATCAGGCAGATCTTCACATACGGATCTGTTATTACAGAAAAATTAAAGATATCACTCATTTCTAGGCACAAGACCACTATGTAACGCTTAATATGGCTGTCTGGCCTGTTGGTCGAGTGGTTAGTGACCCTGACTGCCAAACCGGAGGTCGTGAGTTCGATTCCCACCCAGGACAAATCTATGTGTGATGAGCATAATCATTCGTTCTGTCTGGGTGTAATTATTTATATTATGTATGTATTTAGAAACATATAAGTATGTTTATCAGTGGTCTGGTTACCATAATACAGGCTCTGCCTAGTTTGGGATCAGGTGACTGTGTGTGAACTGTCTCAAGATATTTTTATTATTATTATTGTTTATGAAGGCAATAAGTAGTTCTTGTGAAGTATACGGCATTTTTATTTGACTGTATAATTAAATCACCAATTATATTTACAACTAAATACTTAAGAAGCCACTTAAATCTGGGTCAAAACAATAAGTCACCAAAGTGAAATGTAAATTCACTTTTCAATTTGATAAACCTCTAAAGCCTTACTGTCCCTTTAAAAGGTCCGGAACCGCAAATTCAACGTCAAATAATAAACATTTGTTTTTCGGCCTTTCTAAAAAGATTTTTTGATTAAATTTTGTTTTAGGTCATGGCACAGTTTCGTAACAAAAAAAACAAATAGGCACACAGTCCAAGGTGTTTTGTATTCAGGTTTTATTGAAGATTGATTTGAAATTTATGAGCAATTAGTGCCTGTAAAAAAACGAAGGAACGATAAAGCAACATAGATATGTAGGTGAAATATCCAGACACTTTTGTCGCTCAAGATGTGAGATATACAGCCTATTGTAACCATTCTATTATAATTAATATAAAAGCTTCTGATTCATTACTCAATTGTTTTTATAAAAATATATATGCCCATAAAAATATAGTTTACCATAGTACATAATTTCAAATTTTAATGTCCATATATTATTATGGCTGTATTTTGGATAAACTTTGTCCTCAAACATATCTACTTGGCTGTGTTCGATGTTGTAAGCTAAACTATGTGTCTGCCGCGTAGATCAGTCGAACTGTGCGTGCTCGCGGAGGTCAGTCATGTGATGGGTGACCGGTATCACATAGAGGCCCTCCGTGCTTCGGAAGGCACGTAAGTCGTTGGTCCTGCGCCTGGTCTCTCTCCAGTCGTGTCGGCCTACCGTCTAATCGGACTATTAGAGTGAGGAGTGCACCTGTGTTTGCGAGCATACTTGTGCACTATAATATTTCTTGCGTAGTTGGCTAGTCATTACTCGGAGATAGGGCGCCGTGACCGAAATTCGGTGAGGAGAACATTATTATTATCATCTACTTGGTTCGTCATCGAACGGTACAAAAGTGATGATTGAAGCAATACTCTTTATTTAAACACGCTCTTTACTTAAAATAAATCTCACAACAACAACCTATAGCTTTTTATTTTATTTTTCTAGTACCGCTGCCATGAATACAAAGGAGTTGCCAAACGTTTTACGATATCTTACAGAATACTAAAAGGGTGGGAGATCAAAGCTCGGGGCAGGTGTCTTTCGATAGCAACAGTGGGTTTTAGTTATGGCCATTCAACTTATATCGTATGTTTAAAAGGATTGCTTGGTTCTTAAGTATTCACAGACGTACAAAGAGTTTCGGAGTTCTAAGATATTGAGTAGGTAGTAGTCACTAAGAAGATGTGATAACCATTGACGACCAGTAGCTAAGTGAGTGAAATTCGTAAGAAAAATTGATCTTAAAACTTCAAGATATTTAGAAAGAAAAATCTACACTACTGTGTTAAAGTTGTATTGCAAAATATTTATACGAGCCAACACTTATTCACGTCAGTCAAAACCACAAAGATCGGAATCTAAGCACATGTTACAAAAAATTGTATTGTTATGTTAATAAAATGTGTTATTGGTATGATAACGGGGTAAAAAAAAATATACAAAAGATAAAACCGCGTAAGGTGATGGTTGAGAGCTTCAAAGACCATAGTGGAAAGGACTCTGACTGATCTCTGACTCAATCTGGACTTATGAATATTACTAATCCTAAGACTATAAAAATGATTTTGGTGCGAGAAGAAAGCCGTCACGAGTAACGATACCTAAGGTCTGTCTGGTGCATCCTCGACCCTCTTGCAAAGGCACATCCATAACTGGATATCCTACTCAAAAGCATGACTTGACTCCATGTTAAGATCAGCTCACACCAATACGTCGAAAGAAAAGGAAATGTCATATTTTATGCCCAGAAAATACACACGTCTGCGTTGAATCCTCCACTTACCCACTTTACAAAAGAATAACAAGGAAACATATAGTACAGCTATGTTCTAAAGAAAACTAGGACATCCTTTATCGGTAAAATATCGTCACATAAAGGTCGAAGTCACTACCCTTGTTACAGCCCTGACAAATGGTTTGAATACATTTTCACAATTCTATTCAAGGGATTAGCTTTCAATAAAAATGGCATTTTAAGCAAAACATTATGTCACTTCTTTTTCTAAAGTGAAGTTAATGGAAACATTGATTTTATTTCAGGCTAATTTTAGTAAATATTTGTTTATGTTATCACATAACATGCCTGTGCCGCTTGCCGGTTCTTCTGGTATGTTATCTTGGAACCATGCAACTAGAGACATTCATGTTGATATGAGCCTGAAGTCGATATAGGTATGTGAAATAAAAAGATTTTAGTTCGTGGCATCATTGTCCAACAACATTTCGTCAGATAGTATTTCGTATAGTATAATGAAGCCAGCTTGTTAACATTCACCAGGCATGTTTTATTATTAGTCAGTGGTGTCTTAAAACAACTAAAAATTTCATAATAACGTTAAGTAACATTGGTTTTTGTCTGGGTTTAAATCTGCTACCACCCGTAAACCTCCGAGCAACCACGTTTGAATATAATTAGAATTTTCTAAATCTTTTCAAAACAATGTAAACATTATCACGTTATTATAAATTTCAATTGTTGAGTCCATTCGGGTTCGCTGTAATTAACACTGTTGGTGTGAATCGCAGGAAATCACTAATTAAGTAATTAGTTTGAATTAATTTGGGTAGGGGTTTGTTCTGAAGCCTTGCTGTATTGTTTGTACTTTTTATTTAATTTGTTTGCAGATTCATGTGGTGTAGCTGCTACAGCTGGAAATTCGACGATTATCTTTACTGACAAGTGGTTGGAATTCGATCGACGTCATACTCAAAATTTGTTCGTCCGAGATTGTGGTAGCCTAGTGGTTGATAAACCGGATTGGTATGCACAAGGTTGCAGGTTCGAATCCAGGCAAGTATCAATGTGACTTTTTCAATGTCATGAATACTTTTGTAGATATTCTAAGACACCACTGACGGTCACGGAAAGCATCGTGAGGAAACCTGGATTTAATTATATGAAATCGCTAACGCGCAGTGAGCTAGCTTGGTGATCAATGCTCAATCCTTCTTTATATAAAAGAGTCCTTTACACAGGACAGTTATAGGTTGTTATTATTATTATGGTCAAAATTATAAATAGACTCATATTTCTCTATAAAATATTCAATTAAATCTAAGTACCAAAATTTAAAAGTTGTTTGTGCGCTTAAAATGCCGAAGTAAAAAGCCTTCTTCTTCCAAATAGATAATACAACAGTAACGTATCACGTAACTACATGACTAACTGACGGACAACGCACATCATAAAACCTTTGATTATACGGAACCTTATGATGGTAATAGCTCACACCCTGGGGAAAGATATAGTCTTGTTATCCCGGTATAAACCTCCTGTTACGCTAAAACTGGCGAAAACAAAGTTGGGGGTGAAAACTAGCTACAAAATTGTTAGTTCCTATTTCACCGCCCATACTTTTAACCTTGAAATGACGTACGAAGACAGATTGTGAACATAACCCTCCAAATCCTGAAGCAATCTGACTTACACAAGGCAGCAATAGGAGGTATTTTATAACCCTCCTTATAGTCAAACTTTTTACGTTAGAAGTCCAGATTTTATTACCAAGGTCGTTAGAGACTTGTTCCCTTAATATAAACTTAGTTTGTCCTACATTCTCTTCCGTGGGCGGTTTAGCAAGCCTCGGTAGACTTCGGTAAGTTTCGGCTAAATTCGGAAGTCTAGTCACGTTGTGCCCTTAACAAATTTTGGAATGTTATTGCCAATTGTCGATTTTATGACGTCATAGATGGGCTGAATGTTGTTTGTATTGTAAAGGGTTTTTCGTTTATGGTAATGTCGGCGGTAATGTGATTGTATTGTAGGATAGGTTTTGTATAGACGCACGTGATCAATTGCGATAATCCGAAAGGCACTGAGCTGTGGCACCAACTAGATTATGCCCGTGTTCTATTTAACAGGATCCGTAGAATATTGGAGATAAAAAGCAATTAGAAATCGTTCCATAATTGATGGAGTAATCGGTGTGCTAAAAAGAAAATACGTGCCGAATACATAACCTCCTCCTTGTTTGTAGTCGGTTAAAATGTATGTCACTTCGCCTATAAATTAATTTCAATCAAACCATCTCAATGCGATGAATCATGTCTATCTTACTTCCGTAACGGGCTCCTAAATTATGTTTAGTTTCTTCTTGTTGAATACCAATTCCTCTTGCGAGAAAAATAATAAGCGCGTTTGTTTCCGAGTATCGTAACCCGTATTCAGTAATTGGCTCTCGGAATTTGCATCGTAATCAGGGAACTTGATACCGACCTTTGTGGTTTTTCTCTTCAGAAACAAAGGAAGAATTACATTTATTTTGTTATGTTTAAAGATGAGTTTATTAAGGTTAGGCATTGAAGCGTAGTATTCGTAAAAACTTGACGAACAGCCTGTTAATTATCCTGAGAGCCGCCAATTATTATTTCGCAGCCATACACGACACCACTTTTTTTTAAACGTATTGTCCTTCTGTTCATATAATTTAACGCGTGGCCTACATTTTAAGCAGAAGTTTCAAGAAAAATAATTACTGACACCATTTTCCCGTTAAAATTTCATCTTAACCATTCGCAAGACAAATCGTCTTCTTTCTGCGTAGCCGATTTCGAACTTTTGATAAATTGGTCCTTGTCACTTAATTTCGGATCATTAACCTTTTGATAAATAAATTAATCAATATATAAATTATTAATTTAAAAAGAGGAGAACGTATTTCGCTTAATGTTGAGCCAACAATTTTATTGTTTATATGACTTATGTGAAATAAAATATATATCTAATAATAAAATAATTCATTTATTAATCTAATTAATAAAAACGTTATTCTTCCTTTAAAATACAAAACACCTGCAGTAAGCAAGCAAGGTTATTATGTGTTTGAAAAGAGGGTTTCGCTATACAGTGGGACTATCATAGGTAGGTACGTATTTTATATACAAGACTGACAACAAATAACATATAACAACAATCCACAAATCGCCTAATGCATGTTACATTAGTGCTAAATTCCAATTGACAGCAAAGTGAAAATTTTCTCCACCTTTAATAAACTCTTGGAGAAAATACTCGAGTTTATTGCTAAGTTCATCAGTAGATCGTTTGTCCCAAATACCGATTCCCGTGGGGCACCATTAGTATGCTATCAGCGTAACTTCCCGATACAACTTCTGAAATTTCCGTCGCGTTACGTGGGGTAGCGTAGCGTTAGTACTTATATCTGTTTTTATTGTATTGTCTTATATAAATTATGGCGGTAATATATTGTAAGAATAAGAAATTGTTAAACTGTATGTTATTGTATCATTACAACTGTATTCCCTGGAAAGGTATGCTAAAGCATAACCACATGGCACAAATGACGGTGAAAATTAAGTGACTTTGACAAAATCACTTAATTTTCACTTTGAAGAAGAAACAACTTGAGATTTATAAACTTTTGCATAACAGAATTAACCTCTAAAACCTTCACAGACGTAGCTATAATATATATTATTATACAGTACTAATACACGACGTAATAGAAATATATATATAGCTCCGTCTGTGGTCGCTCGAAGACTACTATGCAAAATATATCGTAACTAGCTTCCACCCGCGACTTCGTCCGCGTGGATTTCGAATGTATTATAGCCTATAGCCTTCTCGATAAATGGGCTATCTAACACTGAAAGAATTTTTCAAATGGTCCAGTAGTTCCTGAGATTAGCGCGTTCAAGCAAACAAACAAACTCTTCAGTTTTGTAATATTAGTATAGATACATAATGTCTTGCTATAATATATTATAGCTACGTCTGTGACGGGTTTAAGCCATATTTTAAACTATAATTTAGTTCCTTCTTACTACTAATCTTTTTATACCTCCAGATTCAATATGGAGTCAATAGTTACTTATATCTAATAACTACCTATGTACAACGTGCCTACGTAAATACGTATAGGTCGATCCCAGACTAGTGTCGCTACATTAGTATCGATCTGGTAATTCGATAGATGAAACCTAATAGCCGTTACTTGGGTTTTCTGTAATCGAATAATCAATTTGGAAGCGTAACAAAAATGTATGTGCTTAACAGAGAAAGAGGATATTGAGACAGATGTTGTAGAACATAATGAAATGAACGTTAGGCAGTTTCCCATTGCTGCATAGTACCTAACTATTACTTTTATGGTAATACAAGACTGTACAGTCCAAGTCAAACCCATGATATTTTACAGGGAACAGCTCTGTTTTTGTACCATTCTCAGAAGCAGTATGTTACTGAGAAAAAATTGTATATTGTTCTATACCAAAGTATACCTACAGAGAGATATTTTCCGGGAATACAACTGGGCCAGGGTAAATATATAGCGCTTACTTTTGCCAGAATGTAATGAAACTGACTGCAGAGACGCTAGACAGTCCTAGGTATTGTCTCACGAAAAAGCTTTGTTCGTGCATTTAATTAAGAAGTAGTTCCTTCTTTAGCTCACTACAGTTGCAAAGTCAGTGGGTCAGGAGGAGACAAATAAAAATATACTCAATTTCGTCTTGCCTACATATGTATATGCGGTCTCGCCGCTAAGTAACAAGCCAATCGATCAAGTTAAGCTACTTTTGCCGCAGCCGTTTTCTAAATGGGTGACCATATATTTCATACCGCGATCTCTTATTTTTTTCAAACCATTTATTCAAGAAAGTACCTACATACATTTGTAATACAAACAAAAATCGCCAACTTTGACAGTCGGTACGGGCAGTCAGAAGCCCAAAATTCTGACGACCAGTCTTACTAAGGAGTATCATAATCAGTACCTGGGATTTTTATTAAATGCCAGACAGCCGCTCCGTTTAAAATACTAGTAACTGGTAAAATTTTGATCCTTACATATATAAATATATATATAAAATATATATATAAATAAAAGTCTTTGGTGATAATGTCTTTTTGTCTAGCCTGTATTATACTTATCGTGTCCAAATATTACCATAGGTATACGTGATCCAACGAATCCATGCTACAGGTGAAATTAAAAAGTTCGGATAATCCCAAAAGAAGACCCGCGCGCCCGAACCGAATTGAAAATTCTTTTAGTATTGGAAAGCCAGTATGCCAATGAATTGACTGCAAAAAGGCAATGCTTTGGTATCCGATCATAGCGCACATATGTATGTACGACGCGGTTTTATCTGCGAATTTATAAGAACGCGAACTATAGTAAAGTCTGTATAACATCGTGTCTGTATTCCTCGGAGATATATGTATAGATAAAATCTTGTACTCCTAAGATTTTCTGAACACTATGAGAAACGCATTATCCATAGAGAGAGATTCCATTTTCATTTACTAAGAAAGGACCTATCTTTTCTTCCTTTCTTTTTTAAAAAAACGTCGCCCCTCACTAGGATTTCTCCTGTATCGTAGGTGCGTTTCACAAACATGAAATATCACATTCACAAACACCCAGACTCGGGACAATCAAATGTGGATCGCACAAATTTTTGCCCCGTGCGGGAATCGAACCCGCAACCCTTAGCGCAGTATAAGAGCGCAGTGTAGTAATCATGGGATACGCCTGGATTTGAACTTACAATATCATTCATACGAAAATAGCCCCTAAACTCATAAGGTATAAGATTCTTTTTACATCTGCTTAAGTATATTGCGTAAACCTTTTCTGTTCGTATACAATTTTTACTGAAAATGTCGATATAAAAGACAGCCAGCTTTTATTATGGCGATCGATACTAAAGAGTAAAGGCTATAGCAAAATTGTTTTGCCTACCTGACGATCCATTGATGTCCATTGCCTTCAGGTTCCTGGCTTTTATCACGGTGACGGTAAGCCGGCCCGCAGTGGGCAGGTAGCATAGCGATAACATCAGCTCTCCCAGATCCTTTTTCTCCTGTTGACCAGACAATTTCGTTAATTGTTGCCGCAATATGACGTAACACTAATTAGTAATTGGTAGCCTTCTTACACATTAGCAAAAAAATTTATACAAAATATGTTTTGAAATATAATTATGAATACAAAAATAATTGACGACCTGATTGGCGCAGTGGCCATGCGATTGGACTGCTGCGCTAAGAGTTGCGAGTTCGATTCCTGGTACAAAAATTTATGTGATCTGCAGATATTTGTCACGAGTCTTCTTGTTTGTTTATGTTTATGTGATATGTCATGTTTATGGAACGCACCCACGATACAGGAGAACTTCCTAGATGGCGACTTTTTTATAAAAAACAAAAAAATATACATTCCTGAATTCTTCACAAGTTCCAGCCCTACACGTTGGGTACTGTACAAAGGTATTTTTTTTAAATTAATATCAGACAAAAATGCCTGCTATCCCCTCTGCACCATTAAGACGCTGAATGCGAAATCTTCACGAACCTCATTATTTATTACGTGCCATGCGAGCAGCATATTTTGCTGTTTAGCATTAACGTAAATTAATATTGTTATACCTAATAATAACTGAAGGGCAAATAAATATCAAAAAATGCCGGCCTAGAATTGACCACCCCCTTTTCTCCCGAGGTTGATGTAAGAGGCGACTAAGGGAAAATCCAGAAGATGGGCAGCAGCGTCGTCGGTAACTTGACCACCAACACTGCGATCCCCAAGCCGCCTGCCAAGCGTGGGGTTATAGCAACCCCCCCCCCCCCCCCCTTCTAAAAAGGTGAGGCCTTAGTTCAACAGTGGCCGTCTTCCGGCTGATGATGATGAAATAAATATCCCCTATGACTCGATCACTAACGATACTACCAACGACAACAATATAGCTGATATTTTACCAGTACACCTGTACCGTTGGAAATTCCAGTGACAACTTAGTTATGAACAGACTGACCTAATTTTCAAAGCTGCTCATGTAATGGTTGAAATATCGATACGTGACCATCGAGAATTAAAGAACCTTTATCAAGTATTCGTCTATACTATCTATACCTACTCCTATAGAAGTTAAGTTAGGATGTTGGGATGTTCAGGGTAGGCTTCGAAGTTTTCCATCCGATTTTTTAATAATATTCAGAATATTAACGACCTAGTTGGCGCAGTGGCTAAGCGATTGGACTGCTGCGCTAGGAGTTGCAGGTTCGATTCCTACACGGGACAAAGCTTTGTGTGATCCGCAGATGTTTGTCCCGAGTCTGCGTGTTTGTGTATGTGGTATTTCTAGTTTGTGAATCGCACCCACGATACAGGAGAAATCTAATCAATCAAATCAATAATCTAATCCATAAATCCTAGTGTGGGGCGACGTTTTTTTTAAATAAAAGAATAGTTCATAAGATGCATAATAGGTTTAAGGCTTTCACCAATATATAGAGTAGGACCTTTGGGCTGGGCAATGGGCATGGGCTATTTTAATTCCGGGAAAAACACGAATTTAGTTTTATAAGGTACCGAAATCATCCTCAATACTGTACCATAGATAGAGAATAATATAAGTTATTTACACAAAACATTGACACAGACCTTCATTAGCTTAGCCTTATGTCAGCAGTTTAGTGCCCTTAGTTATACAGCTTCAAGATTATCAATCGATTACAGGAAACTGGACACGGATTACAGCGGCCTCGACCATGATTTTAAGTATTTATACTTTATCCAAACACATGATAAATAAGTACCTACCAACCTTATCGAAGGCCACGACAAATAAATAAAAAACTAATTTCTGTTTACACTACTAGTTTGCCGCATCGGCTGCGTGAACATCAGAAATTGGTTTTTTAAACCATGTCATTTACCGGAACGAATATGAATAGTATTTTATATGTTGGTCCAAATCACAAACTATCCGTGTGCAAAATTTCATTCCAATCCATTTAGCCATTTTTGGGTCATTGAGTAAAAAACTCTCTAATATTCTAAATTTTATATTTTTAATATTAGTTAGCTTATAAATCGCCAACAATGGTCTCCATGTGTAGCCAGCCTGTGCCTTCTGCTCCGATGTGTAAGCCCCTTTACATCAGGGTACTCGAAGGCGCTACAATAATTAACCTGTCACTGAATGATGCATGGCCTTTCTTGTAAAAGGATTGGGTACCACCTGGGCCTTATATATAATGTTTATATATATATAATACTACAGGCCATATTTTGATATCTTTTAGATATTATTTCGTACACATTTTAGATGAGACCTTTTTTTAATAACCCTACTCAAGTAATTTCTCCTACGATGTGTCCATTTTACAGGCAAGTAGTATCACATGCCATTATCCGAAAATCAGAACAAACATCTGAGGATCTGAAAAATGACATTGTAGGAGCAACACAAGAAAACTGCTAAATCTTATTCAAAATCTCAGGGGGTCAAGTTCGTAATGAAGGCTTTGATTTTAGAATTAGATGAGGTCACGTACCAAAGCTTCGCGAACAAGCTTCCTTTGGTACGAAAGGAACAAACCCGTGCAAAAAAGTCTACCTAGCACAAAGATACATCTTTACAGCTAGACGTACAAACACAGACAACAAGTCTTTCAGAACCTGAGGAGCCCGACTCAATATCAATTAGTAAAATATCTGTTACGAGTACATTTTCAAGAGCATAAATTCATGTTTATAACTTAAGTGCTTTAGACCAACATTTTAGGTCAAACAATAGGTTAAGTAACTTTATAATACACAAAGAGAGATCATAAAAGGAAGCAAGTTTCACTCTGCTCGTGAAATTTTAACGACGTGATTATGTATTTATTATTATATATTTGTAAAAGAGAATGGATTTTAGAATGTAAGAGGTTTTTATGTTGGCTAGTAAGGTCAATGCCCAAATAACAAGATAACATTAAAATTAACCTTGGCCTAAAATCCTATGTAATCAAAAATTTTAATCACTAGACAATATACTTCAAAAATGTAGTACCCAGCAAAATAGATTGGCTTGACAATGTTACGATTCTAAAGCCCAAACAAATACTGATTTTATATCAGATTCTATAGATTCTCATGATATTTAGGTAGGACGGAATGTTAGCATATCAAAATTATTGTTAGCAAAATTGTAAAATATGAATTCGATAACCTACTTTCTGATAGTTTTATGTCAACTATTTCGACCTTAATCTAAAGTTACTTAGAATGAATAAATTATATTATGCTAAATACAAAGCAAAAAATCACAAATGTATCAGGTCAGAATCAGGGTGTGGTAACAATTTAAGATTCAATCACAAGCAAGCCTCAGTCACCCAATTTTCTAAACACATCACTTACACCCATAGAACACGGAAGACATATCGTGGGACACCATCAAATAACCTCATAAAATCAGGCCACCCGTTTTAAATTCACGACACTATACACCTCAAGGCTGCGAGGTGCATGATAAAAGGACCCTTGTCCTTGGATTTGGACCCAAAGGACCGAAAGAAAGGACCAAGAAAGCAACGTTACCCGAAGAACGTATGATTAATGGTTTTTGGCCCTTGCCTAAGGCCAAATCTGATTGTAAAGCCACACAGTACCTCCTCCAAATTAAATTAAGTTGCAGCAATGATTAATTGTTAGGTACTGAAATGTCAGAACTGAGATGTATGATTGAATTTTGCGTAGTACAGATTCATGTTAGTCTGGGTAAAAGATGATGGATGAAAATTGAGGTGTTAAAATATATGCGGCAAAAACTGGTGAAAAAGTAATAAAAACATTGTTAGAAGTCCTACCTTTACACTTTTAGACAGGAAAGCGTAAATCAATTGTTAATAAGAAAGTATAAAAAGTGAAATAAATCTCACTGTGAAAAAATTCTAGTAATGGGTAATTATAAGTTTATTAGTAAAATAATAAAAGTGAATATTCAAATAAACCTAATGTTAAATAAAAACAAATCAACCTCATAATAAAACGGATAGGCTTTCATTAATTAGGCCCAAATAAATAGGTTCACAAGTTTTTAAAGAATAAAGATAAAAAACAACATGGCATCATCAATTTTTTCTGAGAAAATTTAAAAGTTCGTAACAAAATTGGCACAAGTAAAACACGTAATATAATAATGACGAAGTTTCTTTAACTTGTAGTGCCTACATCTGCCCAAGATTTTTGGCTAACAAGAAATGATTATTAGTTACGAAAGAAGATATTTAGGAAAAAAACATCTGCTACCATCTTCTATATGCACGCAAATTCTTATATATTGAACACGAGCATCTTCCCGCGGCATCGCCTCATCATCATCATCATCAGCCGGAAGACGTCCACTGTTGAACGAAGGCCTCCCCCTTTTAGAAGGGGGGAGGTTGCCATAATCCCCATGCTTGGCAAGCGGCTTGGAGATCGCAGTGTTGGTGGTCAAGTTACAGAAGACGCTGCTGCCCATCTTCTGAATTTTCCCTTAGTCGCCTCTTACGACACCAACGGAAGGAAAGGGGGTGGTCAATTCTAGGCCGGATACCACACGGCATCGCCTACGTGGAAAATATTATCATGTCAATTCCGGGATTTAAGTAGCCTATGTCTTCCCTGAAGGTCCGATCTAAATTTCTTTCAAATTATTTTGGAACTCAGATAAAGATTTTCGAAGATTGCATGGAAACCTACCTGCATGCCTGCGAACATAATAATTCTTCATTATCTTTAGATTTTCTTACCTGTGGGGCTGCGAGTATGTTCATAGTATACTCAATCTCCTGATGCAGGTCAGCGGACTCCAGGAGACCCTTGAGCACGACGTGGCCAATCAGGTCGTGCCGACTGAACCGATCGAAGTCATACACGGAGAACTGGATGTAGCGCTGACGAAGCTCCTCATACGGCACGCTGCAGAAGAGGAACTTGATTAACTTAATGATCTTCTTTTGTGTCAACTTATGTGCTCCGTGCTTATTGCATGGACAAAGAATTATTGTTAATATCATAACTATGGATCGCGTCTGCAAAAGATCTTCTTTTTATTACACCAATATGCTTAAAGAAGATCCTCAAGAACTAACTCGATTTCAACCGATTTCACGATATATGGAAACTGACGATTGACAAATAAGCATAAACGACATGAAACTTTATGGGCCCAAAACAAGAAAAGGGTTTACCATTAATATTTACGAAACATGTAAAACTAATCCAAAGTTGGCATCGTCGTATCAAATATTTACTGCAGAATTCTAACACGCTTTGGCAAAATCAGAAACTTATGATTGCTTGAAATTTTCACTTTTTTCAGGTAGACTTTAGCGAAACTTTTAATAAAAGTTGCCAAAAGTTAGGCAATTTATTTGTTTTGCATTCAAATTAGGGTTTCGCCTCACCTAGGAAATCCACAAAGGTTAATAACCTTAGTTGAAGGACGGGTGTTATTATGGAAATTCATCAAAGTTTCTTATGATCTCAAACTTCATCGCATAACTTTGAGTCATTTAGCTTAATTTCACTGCAAATTGCAAATGCGCTTTGTTCTTGACTTACGCAGTTATAAAAATTAATATTGAAAATTAGGAACGGTATATTTTCATAAGATCTTTAATTAAATTATTCACTGTTAAAGTTTTGCCTTCAGAGCCTTGATTTTTGTGGGTGCATTGGCTTGAGTAAATATTTAGATTTCTGCATACATTAATATTTAATAAAGACAATAAATTATCGTAAAGCAACTGTATTCCTATATCTGTTAATAACTAGACTATAATATTGCAAACATAACAACATTTTCAGTTCGCAGTGATAATAGCCAAATACCTCTTTAGCCATATTACGATTTTGTGGCTAGATGACAAATTAATAACAAATTAGTTTTACAAGAATTTAATTAAACTTTAATAGCAAAGGACAATTAACGTCAAATTTCAACAAACTGCTAACTCAATTTACTTGTAACTTAAGTAGCACCTGACTGAGTCCTCGACTTACAAGTAAGAAATTGACTACTTGATAAAACTAATATTTTGGTAAAATATTACCAAGTTTCGGTGTTCAATCTCTAGGGAGGAATATAATCGATGTAAGAAGAGAAAATTGAATTTAAGATATTTTACGGTTTGAGAAGTAGCTTCAGGTGTAATTGATCGTGGTTATTTGTGTTATTGCTATTGTTATAATTTTATTTAGCGTATGTAGCTAATGATCCTCATATATTTTTATTTATTTTATTTTAGTAACTAAAATACCTCTTCAAATTTTTCATCGTTATAATCAACTTTGGTTGTTACAATCAATCGTTACAATCAAACATGCTCGGCATCTCCTTTAAAGACCGAGTTCGCAATACGGATATCCGGCGTAGGACGAAGGTAGCGGACGTAGGTGACCGTATTAGCAAACTCAAGTGGAGTTGGGCAGGCCATCTGGCAAGATTTGGTAATGGCAGGTGGAGTAAGGCCTTAACAGAGTGGTGGTAGGTTTAGTAGAGCCCCTGGCAGACCTCCAGCCAGGTGGACTGACGATATCGCTGCTGTACAGGGAAAGACCTGGATGCAAAAGGCCCAAAACAGGACAGAGTGGCGTTTAAGGGAGGAGGCTTATGCCCAGCAGTGGGTCACTTAAAAGCTGATGATGATGATGATAATCAACTTTTACAATGGATACAACGCGAGAAAAGTTTGTTTTAATTCATTTTGTCAAGTTATGTGGATATAATCGAATTAGAACGACTGATAATTTTTCCGCGATTTCGGGGTTGACCCCATAGAATTTTGGCTCTGCAACATACCCGTTATACATTAGAAGTATATTCCTACCAAGTGCCTTCCACTCATTACATTCCTTGAATCGTCAGAATAGACGCGAAAAGGCCAATGAACACTAAAACTCCCATTAACTAACCTGAGTGATAACTACGTGAGATAGATTTCCCTACGTAACATTCAAACTTTAAAAATGGCACACAGTACATAATCACACTACAGTAGATACGGCACATGTAACTATCGGAAGTGAAAAACAAAAGAGACGAGTTCATGTGAGCTAATCAGCCTAGTTCTAACGTGCCACTTTTAGAGCGAGTATAACCTATCTACCAATTTTTACTTATGATAATACGAGCTACGCCCCGTGGTGTTACTCGCTACATTTTTTCGGGATAAAAGGTTGTCAGCTACATCCATACCAAATTTTATAAAAATCCGTCCAGCCGTTTGAGCGTGAAGAAGAAACAAACATACAAACACACTCACAGACGGTCCCCTTAATAATATTTGTGTGATCGTTGACTAACCTGAACAGGAAGGTCTCATTGAACACGGGGTTCAGGTTCTTGCGGTGGACCTTGGTCTGGAACTTCTTCTTGCGGTCAGGGAGGAGGAACACCTTGATGTAAGGGTCGCTGCTGCCCGTCACGTCCTTGATCGGAAGGTCTCGTGCTTCGAAGATCTACGAGAGGAAACAAAAGTCACGTTAAAGTGGAACCATAGTAACGTAATGTTCTTCTTTGTGTCGATATGAACCCATTAACACTTGGAATCAATAGGGATGCAATTGTGTAGAGACTATTCGGTCATCAGGTATTATCGCGGCGGTATTGGGCTCTCTTCTTTCATACCCGCAATACGGTGCGTAATTAAATTGCAATTCGCTCCAAGTTATGATAATAATGTATGAGAATACATCATCACGAGAGAGTTCTTCGAAGCTGTACGCGGTAAAATGTTATGAATTTGGTATAGACTCGTACCATACTCATATCATGACATCTCTTTCATAATACATTTTCCTCTAACATTATAATTGACAAAATAAAGTTTTTTTTTCTATAAAAAAGTCGCCCTACACTAGAAATTTCTCCTGTATCATGATTGCGTTTCATAAACATGAAACATCACATACACAAACACCCAGACTCGGGACAAAAAATACGAATCGCACAATTTTTTGTCCCGTGCGTGGATCAAACTCGCACCCCTTAACGTAGCAGTCTAATCGCTTACCCACTGCGCCAATCAGGGTCGTCAATACTTTGTCGTTGTTTATGAACTGGAAGCTTCAAGTTATATTCATTATTTTAATATTGCCAGCATATTGTGTATAACTAACTATTTAGGTCAACGTTTGGCCGCGGTTTATGTCAAAATTCCCCAAATTGTTGTGGTTTTGCGGGGATCGTAATAAATAACTGTTCAATACAATATTGTTCTCTGTTATACGTATACTTGACCTTAATCTTAAGGTCCTTACTAAAAGGTCGTTTGTTATGTCTGGTGCTATGGGAACAGAAAATTTTATTTTATTGGATGAGATTTTTCTACGAAGTTTTTCTGTCTTGTTGGCATGGGCCACACAATACAACTATGCAGGCTATGAAGATAATTGTTATCGATGAAAAATAAAAAAATAAAGTAAGAGTTGCTTATGTCGTGGTTAAAATGAACCTGTTTACTGGTTGGTAACGGGGCTGTCTGTCCAGGGTGCGCCGTAGGGTAAATGGAGTATCTGATATATGACAATAATAGGATTTTTTTTTCTTTAAAAAAACGTCGCCCTTTACTAGGAATATCTTCTGTATCGTGGGTGCGTTTTAGAAACAAGGAACAAGACATACACAAACACCTAGATTTGGGAGAAACATCTGCGGATCATACAAAGTGTTGTCCCGTACGGGAAGCGAACCCGCAACTCTTAGCACAACAGTTCAATCATTTAGCCACTGCGCTAATCAGGTCGTCGAAACTCTTTTAGAAAAGACCAGCGTAAAAAAGTGTCTAGCCATAAGGTAAAAAACTCAAAATTTTGATAAAAAAAATTGCATATTATATGTGATGATCTGACCACATACGCGGGACGCACGTGGTCAGAAACTGCGAAGGATAGAGTAGTTTGGAAGAAGAAAGGGAAAGCCTTTGCCCAGCATTGGGACACAATATAGGCTAATAAAGAAAAAAAAACAATGCGAGTTTGCCCAAACTCAAACACGAGTGCACACACTGCCGAAAATAGAAAATAAAATTGCGTAGGTACTTACATCTCCATAATTCCATTACTAATTAAATTAAATACTAATTGAATTCTACTCAAATAAATACTTCATTCAATTAACAAATTAATATACTCTCGTTCCTGTTCGCAGCTATGATCAATTTATCAAATTAATTAACTAACCTGGCCAGCCATCGAAAAACCTTTTCGTCCAATTTATTTGGAGTGGATTCGAATATCTGTGGTCTGTGATATGAGTGGAGGTTCTGATAGATAAATTGACATAAAAACGGTTTAAAAAAACATACACATAAGCTAAGGCGAGTTTGTTTTTTTTTCAGATGTTAGTCGTAAATTATTATCAAATATCTATCTACAACATCGCAGTCTGCGTTTAGTTTTTCTGACCAAATATCGGTCCCAGCGGCCAGTACCAACTAATAATAATAATATTTTCAAAGCTACTAACCGTTTATATAAACTTTTTATTTGCAATATTTATTGTGAAAACGATGTGTCTTCTAACTAGCTAAACTTTCTTTAACTTTCCAGTAAAACTTTAAACCCAGCAGACGTAAAAAAATCATCCTGTATAGTAAAAGCGTATGTTAATATCACCAGCCTTCAAGTTCAATAGGGTTCAACAACTTCTAACTAAAGATCTACGCAGACTGGCAGACGGAACGGCAAAAGAATTTAAATTTATCTATTGAATTTAATTCTTAGCCAATCGAAATAAGATGTATATTTCAATGCTCGCGCGCTCGGTGAAAACTGCGCTGCGATGCTCCGAGGTCGATTGCATTGAAAGATATGCCTTAAATCGAGTGGATAAGTTTTATTTTCTTTAAAAAACGTCTCCCCCCACTAGAAATTTCTCCTGTATTGGGGGTGCGTTTCACAAACATGTAATATCACATACATAAACACCCAGACTCGGGACAAACATCTGCGGATCGCACTAATTTTTATCCCGTGCGGGAATCGAACCCGCAACCCTTAGCGCAGCAGTCCCATCGCTGAGCCACTGCGCCAATCAGGTCGTCATTTATATTATTTATTAAATTAAATTATCTATCCGCCTGTCTGCTCAGGCCCTAAAGGTCATGACCCATACACGCGCCTCACCAAATTCAATTAAGTCCTGCCACGCTCTGAGTTTCCTTATATAAGAAAAAAATCCAACATTTAATCTGAAATAGGCCGTAAGTTCTGGCCCTAATGTCCCGTAACCTCGATTTTAAGATCGAGCTTGACGCGTTTGATTTGGGACAATCGTGTCCATTTGAGTCACCTCGATATAAAATGATTGATTTGATTAATGGAAAAGTAAGTATACAGAGATGGTTCGATGATATTACAAAGATTGCGGGACGCACCTGGATAAGAGTGCCGAGTGTTATCCGGCCTAGAATAGACCACCCCCTTTCCTCCCGTGGGTGTCGTAAGAGGCGACTGAGAGAAAACCCAGGAGATGGGCATTGGGCAGCAGCGACTTCTGTAACTTCACCACCAATACTGCGGTCCCTGATCCCCAAGCCACTTGCCAAGCGTGGGGATTATGGCAACCCCCCCTATGTTTGACCTGGATAAGATTTGCACAGGACCGCGGTGGATGGCATTCTTTAAGGGAGGCTTATGCCCAGCAGTGGGATATTGAAGGCTGTGGATGATGATACAGTGAGTAGATAACTTTTTTAGACTGAGCAGTTTTCACAGAGTACTTATTTTTTAGGCAATTTAAGAAGACTAAAGTATACTTTTGTTAGTTGTTTAAAATTTCAGTAGAAGAGGTATACAAACAGTCGTTAGTCGCGTTTCAGACGCGGTATTTTGTTGGTGCAAAATAGTATTCATTCCCTATGACCTTATTGGCGCAGTGGCTAAGCGATTGAACTGCTGCGCTAAAGGTTGCGGGTTCGATACCCGCACGGGACAAAAATGTTTGTGTGATCCGTGATATTTTATGATTGTGAAAAGCACCCACGATACAGGAGAAATTCCTAGTGTGGGGCGACGTTTTAAAAAATATTAAAATCAATCATAATGGCATAAATAAAATATATATAAACGCATTGCCCTCCCAGTAATGCATACTTAGTAGGATAATTACTTAATATAAAGCTTCCATAAAATTTCACAGACCCCACGTTTTCTCTTTGAAGCCTTCATACATTGTAAAGAACAAAGTGATAAATTAACTAATTTATAAAATGCCATCGCTGCGACCCCGTGGTTCCCAGACCACAGCCTTCAGGTCAGTGACTTCGTTATCTATCAATATTGGCTTTTTCAGTCCTCGAATTAGTCCTTTATATCATTTAATTTGTGAATCGCGAATGATTTAAAATGTTAAGCAAAAAATATACGAGCTTAAACATAATGAAATTATAACTTAAAATAGAACGAAACCCGTTAAGGTTTTAATTAATTATTTGGTACAGATTTTTTTTTTCGGTTTGCACAGACTAGATCTGTTTATAACATCCACGTGTACGTGAAGACTTTATTTTATATAATAAAATTATCTTCTGTCATAGAACAGAAATTTCGGCACTTAACTTATCTATGTTCAACAAATATATATTTAATATTTATAGAAATTCTCAGCGTCTCAAGGTAGCTTAGCTCTAGCTGAGTAGAAAACCCCGGTACGCACCAATTTCTTTTCGAATACATGTGCGTATTATAAATTAGTTATCAGTTGCTAAAACGCCGTGTGGTATCCGGACGCCGTGTGGTATCCGGACGCCGTGTGGTATCCGGCCTAGAATAGACCACCCCCTTTCCTCCCGTGGGTGTCGTATGAGGCGACTAAGGTAAAATGAAGATGGGCAGCAGCGTCTTCTGTAACTTAACCACCGACACTGCGATCTCCAAGCCGCTTGCCAAGCGTGGGAATTATGGCAACCCCCTCCCCCCTTCTAAATGGGGGAGGCCTTTGTTCAACAGTCGACATCGATCAGCTGATGATGAATGAATGAAAAAACGGTGAAGGAAAACATCGTAAGGAAATCAGCACGCCTAAGATCTTTCAACATTGTGTAAAGCCATGACAGAGGCCTACAGGCGGTTTAAACTCTGACACCAGTTGTTCATCAACCATACGATAATAAGAAGAAGTAAAAAACAGCCGCAATTAAAATGGCAAGTAACTATTTGGCTTTTCACTATCATTATAATGCAGTACCTATTCACTGTACTTATAGGATGTTCAATAAAGAGACTTTACTATCAGAAATATCACATTCAAAAATATTACTATACAACCTTTTTTCGATCACACTCCAAACAGTAACATAACACCCTATAGTCAAAACTTAGCACCACTCAATCTAATATAAGACAAACAATACACTTGCGCAGTGCCTTCTTATACTTTTAAACTTGGTACGATCAAAGAAAGCACCGGACGTACTTAAGTACTGCTCTTCAAGAAAAGCCTCCTTGAAGCGTAGTAGTGCTGTAAGTGCAACTCTACTTACTAACTCGACTCGCTTTCCCGGTGTCAAAATAGAATAAAAGTACCTATACTTAACCCGTTCTCCTATGGAACAAAGTATCTTTTTTTATTTATAAAAAAACGTTGCCCCACACTAGGAATTCGTCCTGTATCGTGGGTGCGTAACAAACATGAAATAGCATGCCTTGACATCATTCAAACATGAAATATCAATAACGCAACAACAGGGACAAACATCTGCGGATCACACAAAATTTTGTCCCGTGCGAGAATCGAGCCTGCAACCCCTAGCGCAGCAGTCCAATCGCTTAGCCATAGCACTCATCAGTAAATAAGTTATACGTCTTTAAAGTTCGACTTACAGTTCAGATTACAAGGCCGAGACAAAAGAGGCCCATCCCTCATGATAATATCAGCGAGTACTGTGCCCTCCTGTTAATTAGTTTTAATTGGGTAATTAAGGCTTTTGTAGCATCGTTCGTGGTTTTGTTATTTATAAAGCAAATTTGGGTCTCAGATGAGTATAGTTACCTAATTACGGGTTTTATGGAAGCAATAAAGACGTCTATTATGGAATATAGGTACCCTATATCATAATGCTTGTGTATTACGAAAGGGTTAGTAAAAGATCCAATTAGAAAACTTATTGTAACGCAATTGTTTCCTATCTTTTTTTCGCATCACGTCATGTCATGTGTGGGCCCATATTTCGTTAGGATGCCATAGCAGCGACGCTGGCAGGCCGCCGCGCCGGCCTATCAAAACATGTCAAATTGCATCGACGCCAATCCGTCGCGTCGTTGCCAAGTGAGATAGGGTTAGTTACGTTGTATGAATTACAATTTGATATGTTTTGATTGGTGAAGCTGCCGGCGTCGCTGCCATGGCAAACTAATGGGACACGGCCTTATAGTTAAAGGTATTCTTCATCAAAAAATTCAATATTACTCATACATACACACATAAAGTCACGCCTCTTTCCACAGTAGGCAGAGACCACGGATGTCCATTTGATACGATCCTGACATACTTCTTTCGCCTCATTCACTCGCATCACATTCCTCATACACGCTCGTCGGTTAAGGGTGCTCCTCACTTGACCCTTCTGTAGAACATCTTCTATCTGGTCCAAGTATGTCGCCGAGGTCTTCCATACTCATAAACTTTCCAAAAACCAGTAAAAAAAAGGTATTTATACGCTTTAAACTGTGTTTTCATCATTCAATACATCGTTATCGAGTTGGTCGAGTCCAAATAAAACAAGAACAAAAACAATACAAATAAATTGTAACTAAGAAGTAAGAACGCCTCCGGTTCGAGTCAAATGTCTAAGTTTTTTTCCAAATCCTTTTTCTTTCCTTAGCCTTCAAAGTTTTTCTTACGAAAATCTAGCCGTTGCTATATTCCTGCGTAAAGGCAAACAACTAACGGACTCAATTTCGATTTACTAGCTCGAGAGCGTGTGAATATTATTTATTTATATCCCTAGTGTTTTTATTCCGTTAAAAAAATATTAAGAACTTTAGTGGAAGTAATAAAATAATTAATTTAGGTATTACTCTCTTTTTTTTAATTTTTGGCATCATTGATTCTAGGTTTTCTTCTGGATTTAAACAACTTTTGTGATATATTTAAAAAAATTGACAGACAGTTTGTGCTGCTGGGTAGTTTGATGCGTCGTTTTGTTCTACACGGCCATACACTAGGAAGCGGTGACGGGTGGGCGTTTAAGGGGCTGTCTTTATGTAATTTGACGTTCAAAAAGTACTTAAAATTTAGTATGAACATTATGCATAACGAAATGAAACGTGTTCATTCATAGCGTTCATAGCGCAGAAAACAGGCTGATAGTGGAACCTCCTTTTCAATTCAAGCAACGGGCCCCTCATACTTTAATATAGTAGTTATCCAAATGACTTAGGTAACATCACAACATATAACAAGTATAAATATAAACCTAATATGACATACCTTCACAACGAGAGCCTCAACTTCCTGATCGTACTTGAGAGCGAAGTGCAGCTTGCCGCAGAACTCCAGCTCAGCGCTGTCGGTGGACGACTGGCGTACTAGCTCGTTCTTGTATAGCTCCGGCTGGGGACAAAGCTTTACGTTAAGACACTTATAACAGAGAGCCTCAAGCATAGAGGAGAGTTAGAAAAATGACTTTGTTACAAGATGGCCGCTGCGTGGAACAATACTTCTCCTTACCAAATTGAAGCAGTGGCTAATCCGACTACAAAGACTATATGGATACGCAGTCGAAAGGGTGCGCTTAAACCCAGGTTCAGCTTCGCCCTTACACTCATACCCTCTTCTTAAAAACCGAGGGTACTTGTCTTAACTTAAACTTAAGTCTATTTACATCTCTATTCTTCGACATTATTTTATGACATGAATTTAATCCATGGTTTAAAATTGTCATTTTTTATGAATAAAGGGGTTAGTGTGGGATGGTGAAGTTTGCCAACTCTCATGCGGGGCTTAGTATAGGATGCGGAATGGTTAACTCTCATGCCCGTCATTAATCTTGTAGCGACATCTACCAGTCGAAGGACGAATGACGATGATTCCTGCATCGCGCTAGCGAAGTAATCACACTCGCTAGCTATAAATACAGCCGCCCCGACTTGAGAAGTGGGGCGCCGCGGCCCACCAGGTTATACCACCGCCTGGTTGGAAGATCTTCCTTTTCGTTGGAGGAACTCCACATCCCTTCCTCCACAATTAGTTTCTTAATTTAAAATATTTCTAACGTATCATCTCTTATTTGTTTTACATATGGCTTTTCAAAATACTGACGCACCAGTCTATCACCCCAAAAAGGCCTATTTCCCTTCTAAAATGCATCGTAACTGTTATGTATTTATGTAACCTATTATTCTGTTTCCCAGCACGTTTCTAGAGTATGCAGCACTCAATTGATGGCATCCATTCAGGAGAGAACCGTATTTATTTTGTTCTTGCTTCAGAGAGAAGCTCAACGCTACGTAGAACTCGTCAGGGTTGATAAATAACTAGCGCCGTCTTCATAAAGAAAGGTGCTTTACTCTTGGTCTTATGTTCGAAATAGTGGTTTTCAAATCCTTGTTCATTCCATGTATTTTACCTTTTTTTCCATATAGGCACCGATTTGCTACAAGCAAAACAAGACATAATTAGAAGAATAAAATATAAACATACCATATTTAAATTACAATCCAAAAACAATATTGTTTGAAACCGATCCGTCCCTATCCTAACCAAAAACAATAAAACTGCGTGAAACCCCAATTTTAAAACCAACCTCGATGTAAATAAAATGTAATTTACCTTTGAATCTCGGCTATTTCAATTTAACGAGAACCAATAAAAACGCTCTATTAGCCATGCTCTTTCTGGCTAAAAATCATTTTATAGACGGCTATTAAATACACAGTGTTTTAAACAGTAGCTTTAATGTAGTATTTTAAGTCAAAAAACGTTGAGGAAGGGTGAATTGGGGAATTACAAGTCTTTGGCACTAGAAAAGTGATTTATTGGATGTTCATCATCATCAGCCGAAAGACTGATAGCCGAGTAGTACGACCGTTGGACTGCCAAGTCAAAGGTCGCAAGTTCAAACCCCGGCACGAACCAATGTCTTTTCGAATACATGTGCGTATTATAAATTAATTATCAGTTGCTAAAAACCGTGAAGGAAAACATCGTGAGGAAACCAGCACACCTGAGAGATTTTTCAAAGGTGTGTAAAGCCATGTCAGAGGCCTACAGGCGGTTTAAACTCTGACACCAGGTTGTTCATCAACCACACGATAAGAAGAAGAGCCGAAAGACCGAGACCGACATCATAGCCGGAGTTGAGAGCATAACGGAACGTAGTAGATTGGTAAGTTACAGGTATGCCGTCAATGTTAAAATATAACAAGCAATCAAAACTAAATCGGAAGTATTTTTTGAATATGCTGTGTTTACCTATAAGGAATTGTTGCACTGTCTTCTTTCAAATTATGCGTGTATTTCTGCTTTTGTCATAAGTGTCAACAGTTGTTGGTAGACCAAATAACAAAAAACATCACAAGACATGTTAGTCGCATAATTTAGTCATTTAAGTTATTCAAAACCATTCTTCTGAATGTTTTACCAATATTATTTCGTAAATACCTAGTCCATTAAAATAAAATTACATCGTTAGAACATAATATTTCTTTGTATTTCAAACTAAATTAGTCGTTTAGATTGTTCAGGGAAATTGTTCATGAAATGTCTCATTACTAAAATCACTTAACTATCAACGTTTGAGAAAAATGAAAGTAAAAAAGGTTTCGCTAGAGTCTTTCTTTTGGATAAAATATGAAACGGCTGCTTTGTAAAGTCGACTACACGAGCCTTATTATAATATCTGTTTCTAATTTAATTGTGGTTAAAGTAAATACCTGTGTTTCGTGTTTGTTAATGTTTTGGGCGAAAATGCTTCAGAATTTTATACATGACGACTTTTTTTCAAGACAAACATTTACAAGACTTAAAATTCTAATGCACTATTTTCATCCAATCGTATAGCAATTAGCCTTTTCAACTTATCTGGCGAAAAGTGGATAGCCATGACATACTAATGTCCCTGGGAAATTACAGGCGTCGCGATTTCAAACAAACATTACGCTTATTACGATAAGAAACTGACCCGCATCGTCGATATCCGTCATTAAAACTTGCACTAGATCAACTAGCCTGCGCTCGACACAATTTCCTCGCCTCTCATTATCAGTGAAGAGACGTGAACCTGAACACTAATCAATATTCTCTTTCGATGAAACCAAAGAGGTTGAAACTCATCCCTGTGCTGTAATAAGTTCCACTACAAAGTCTAGGCAA
This sequence comes from Abrostola tripartita, assembly GCA_905340225.1. Taxonomy (NCBI): domain Eukaryota; kingdom Metazoa; phylum Arthropoda; class Insecta; order Lepidoptera; family Noctuidae; genus Abrostola; species Abrostola tripartita. The sequence continues at coordinate 7,964,748 of HG996504.1, forward strand.
ATGGATTAGGAATAATAACTTAGATATATTATGTGCACTAAATTTAAATACTACTGAGACAGCTATATCGCACTATTTTTATTAGGGTCGTGAATTGTTTGTAAATCGATGTATAAATACAAATTTTCATTTAGACCACATTATATAAAATATACGTTAATGTTATTACCCGAATATCAAGAAAGGGTTATTATGTTATGAAATTATTAGAACATTATTTAGAACATTATGCATGCATGCATACTGTTTAAAAATTAATTTTGAAAGTTAAGAAATTATTAGGAACATTTAACCCAAAAATTAAGATTCCATTTCTAACACCAGTATTGGCGCAACGCTATACATGCTGAGCTTCATAGCAGTGTACTCCTTCGGAAATCCCGTGGAAATGCTTCTGTCTACGGCTAGACATATCATTTCCACATGTCGCTAGCCGCAACGTCAGCGACAATCTACGTGCGAACAATGAAGTTAATTTAGTGCCCGTTAGTGTCTGAAACAGTGGGTGACGCGCGGATATTATGGTACCTGACACGTTTGACAACGTATTGAAAAGTGACAGGCGGTAATTATTTACCTATGTTTCTCGCTATTGTATTCTAAAATACATTGAAAAAATAACGGTCCCACTACATGGGAATTTGTTCATGACGCTTGCTCAATCCATGTCGGATCTTACAGAACATAATTCTGAAAGTAATTATAAAATGGGTAAATAATGTTTTTTACACAAATTAAAACCTTACAAAATAAAGGCATAACGAAATACAGTAAGTCCTTCGGTGTCTGCGATAGTAACCGGCCTTATAACAGCTATTTATTGAATACTGGAAGATGTTGCAGCAAGTATATTCGAATCTGTCTCAACAATCTCAACTCTACAAAAAGATTAAAACTTGTCAAAAAGAATCTTGTATCTTAATTACAAATATCCAGTATGAAAATGCTCATAAATACCTACTTGATAAAAAAAATCACTGCTCTGCTTTTAATAACAGAAAAGTCAAACAAACTATTTCTCTCATAATTATACACCCGAAACACACAAGAAATTTTGTCTGCACTCTTTTCAACCAGAGTTTTGTTTCACAAAAATGGCGAGCTCTTTAATTATTACTGACAAAAATGGACGGCAAAAGCACAAAGTGCAGAACAAAGACAAAGAGATTGATAATTAAGAAACCAGAGCCACAGCCTTATTAGCGATAGTTCCTTTTCACCAAAGAGAATTTAATGACAGGAGCTTTAAAATCGAAGAGCAGCAGTCAATAGAATGAGGAATGTAAATCATATTGACTATGTTAACAGTTCCAAATAGTGTTTTTACACAGTAATGGTATTTATATTAGTGATACCACTTTTAAATTAGACAGATTAGAAATATACTTGAAAATCCTGAAACAGGTATGTAAATATGGAAAATCGTCGTTTGTTTTTTTTACCTCATGTTCGGTGGAGGAAAAGCTACAAGCCCAGCGTAATCCCAAAGAATGGTAATAGTTTTCCCACCATGTGGTTACATAAGACAATAAAGAACTGAAGGACTTACAACAAAACGTGGGTCTCTTGATAAAGGTAAACATTAAAATTTGTATGATTAAACATGTTCCTTATCTCTAGTCTATACAAAACAACATCTAACAATACGTGTGGAACATTTTTGTTGACAACAACTAATGTACACACACGGTCCCTTTCAGACCCTAGGACACATTAATCATATTATAAATGGCCACTGTCATAATGTGACTAAGATTTATACGTTCCTAAGTACAGAGTAAATTATAATCCGTGCAATGCAGACGTGAATTGTACTGTTTTAAACCAAAGGAGAATGCCCAAGTGACTATGACACTTAGTATCGCTATAAAATCTTTTGTGTCTTAATCTAATGTAGCTTAATTTATAGCTTGATTCCAGCACTTTCAAATACAGTTATTATTATTTTGATAACTCTCCGGAATCAACGGCAATTTTGTGATGAATAACAAGAAATGACTAAATAATGCTGCGCGCGCAATTGTACCTAACGCTGCGCGCGCAGTTGTAAGTAGGTACCTAACGCTACGTCGCGCAATCACGCCAAATCAATTCGCACTTACTCTCTAAACTCACTTCTTTAAAACTAACGCGTAAAGTATCTAAGGAATATCGCTGCGTTATTCATTTCTAGGAAAAAACTGGAATCGACGTAACGTAACGTCTATAACTTTGCCAGAAATTCTATTCTTTAGAAAACCACTATTTAATAGAATGAATCGAAATATACCTTTCTACTAACCTAAAATCTTACCTAAAATATATAATATAGGAAATTGAAATGAAAACTGAGTGTAGCATATAATTTATTTAAATAAAATAATAAATGAAATGAAAGAGTATAATTTATTTTAAAATCATAGGAACTATTAAGCATATTACATTTTCACAACCTGGAAATATAAAATGTCTTGTTTTAGCAGTAGCACGCTTGTATCTACTAAGTGTAGGTAATAATTGGTTCTTGTTGCCTTCTTTGTGGTTGAAACAATGATTCTTGTGGAAGCGGTGGTAGCTCAGGAGCCTGTACATTCTCTATTTCAGCACCAGAAGTATCTCTATTTGCATCCTGTTGCAAATGTTGTTGCACATTTCTTCTAGCTGCCATCCAACAGGCTTGACACACTCTTTCTAGATGTGGAACCTAAAAATAAGACATTTCTGTATCTTAGGGTCATGTGGGTTTTGTTACATAACTAAATGTACTAACTATTAACTGGGAAAGAAAAGATTTATCACAGACAGACTAGCTATGTTCTGCAGTTCAGTGAAATAGAATGCAGCCGGCACTATGTGAGAATATAAGTCAACTATGCCGCTAGCCTCCAGTCCATCTATGACTTTTCCTTCACGGTGCGTTCCCTAGTATCTGGTGAGAACACCACTCCACAACACATTTGCATTAAAGGAATGAAGCTTTATGTAGCATCAATAAATTAGTAGGTGTATAGAATGTAGGTATTAGTGGAATAGTGCGAATGATGTTCACACAAAGTGCAGGCTGCATTTGATTTGGCCAGGATGCAAAAATCCTTTGATAGACATTATTTTACATAGGTACCTACCAAATGAGGAGATATCCATTGAATTATAATATTCCTTTCGTCACAATATATAGGCACTCTTGATGTATGTGTATGCATTATAGATACTCCACATGCAAAACATACACTAGTATGTCCAAACTCAGGAATTGTTGCAGGTTCAGTTTATAGCCTCTGGCAAAGCTACTGAACATTCAATGCAAATCACGCCCTCACGTGAAACCTGTAACGTCAAATAATTACATCTTTTTAATATTGGCGATAAAATAGTTTGCATGTTTCATTTTTAGAAGCAATCCATTCGATACTTGATTTTTATTGAATGATGGTATGCCACGTTAACTGTCCTACGAATAAGGTAACAATCATCACGACTTACTGGTGTGGGTGCAATCCAAGATGCTAAAGTATTGTAGACAGAATCATTAACTTCCCCCGACGACTGCCAACGTATAATATGACGTTGTCGAAGTGAACAATTAACAGACCGTGGGTTTTCCATGTTAACTAATACAGTCTCTGTCTCACTATCACTTTTCCTTATTTTTGTAGATTGTAACTAATCACAACAACACCCATAAACATTCAAAACAACAAAAGTGCAACGCGAATAAATAATCAAAGTAAATAATGACAGAAGCAGTCATCAGTGTTGCCAGGCGTTTTGATTGATTAATCCAAATGTAATCGATACTTTCGAGCATTCGAAAAGAAACCTAGTTTTCTTAGTTTTAGTATTTTATTATTGAAATAAATAATTTAAACACGCAGTCTTGCTCCCTTAATGGAAAACGATTCAATAGCTCATTGTGAGCTATAACAATAGCTAAAGACAAAATAATCGAGTAAGGCAGTAAATACCTGGTCTGTGAGGTAAATCCCCTACTAGTCGCATGATTACTATCATGAAATACACTGTGAAACGTTCTTAACCTATGGTCAATCTGTTTTTTATCACCTAGTCTGTGGGCTATACCGGCTCCCGGTATGACCTGTCAAACCGCTGACTGTGCGCATACCGGGTCCCGGTATGGAACCGCAGTACAACGCAGTTCACGTATATTTCGCTTATAATTCAATTTTTTTACTAAACATGCCAACATTATTTATGCTTAATATGAAAGAATGAGCTAGCATACACACAGTTATTGCTTGGTTACGTCGAGTTTTTCCTTCATATTACACATTAAACCTATTTTAATTATTAAAATACCACATGAGTGTGTTTTCCTTAAAAACAAAAGATATTTTCCTGGAATCGTTATGTTTAATCGATTTTCAAGGAATTATCTCTTATTCAAATTAATTACTTAAGAAATGGCAACACTGCTTTCCTCTTCTCTAGGATTTAGTCATTTATTATGCTTTTTACTTTATCAGAATTTATCCGGAGAAGTAGAAGTTTAATAACAAGTTAAAAAATTATTATAAATAAAAACAGGAATTTTCAATATATTTAGCTAATGACACAATTCAAATTTTAGCGATACCATCCGTGGGCATTCCCCTTTCATTGGTTCTGAATTGGCTGCTTCGTTAATCTAGTGGTCACAAAGCGTGACTACTAAACGTGAGGTCTTGGGTTTGATTCTCGGGACGAGTTTGATTCTGAATTCGGTATTTGGAGCTTATTAAAGCCTTTAAAATAGACCTTGAACTCTGAGTTTGTCTCGAATTTTTTTTTCTTTTTTTTTTTAATCAAATGTCGCCCCACACTAGAAATTTCTCCTGTATCGTGGGGGCGTTTCACAAACATGGAATATCACATACACAAACACCCAGACTCGGGACAAACATCTGCGGATCGCACAAATTTTTGTCCCGTGCGGGAATCGAACCCGCAACCCTTAGCGCAGCAGTCCAATCGCTTAGCCACTGCGCCAATTGGGTCGTCATTTCTTCTCGAGGTAATCAATTAGGAAATCCCGACGTCATCTAGTTTAAAAAAAAATGACGTGGAGAAGTATTTTTGTAAAACCCATTTGCAGAAATAAAATCATATATGAATTAGTACTGGTGAAATGCGGGTGTACTATTTATACACCTCTGTCTACCCTTCACTTAAAACAGGCATGATATTATGTCTGTCAAATGCAAACGCTGTTGAGTGTAGGTACTATTTGAAATGAAGTTAACATTCTAAACAATAACATTCTCCTAAGATTCAATTAGAGTTACACTTCATGATACATTACGTTTAGACGTACCTTGTACAACGATCACATTTTAATTACAATGATTCATTATGTTAGCTGTACTGCTGTACATGTGGTACAAGCTATATTATGTTATATAAGTATACGCCTTCAATGTTATGGTGTCTCGAAGCCCCTGTCTATCTTAAGGAATTTATAAATTACGTATAACTAGAGTTAAACGATCTATAAAAAACTTTTCAAGGGTTACATTTGCTACAAAGTGACTTTTTTATACCAGACAACAGGTATTTTATTTCCTTCCCATATCTTTTTTAAATGTAGTCAAATATTATCTTGTCACATAAAAACAATCCTCACTTGACACTGGCATAATAGTCGACAACGGCTCAGTTGTCAAAATAAAAAAATCAAAAGAAAATTTCGTTGTTCTTTTATTTTTACTTATTGCCAAGTTGCAATATTTTCATAATACACCAAGAAAACAAGAGTCTGCACCAACACGTTACGTAGATTTATTTAATTCAATTACTGCACAGCGGGCGGCCTATCACGGTCCCTTTGAGACTAATTAAACCACACCACGCATTGTGCATCTGTACCAGTATTTTCATATGAGAAATATAAAGCTAGCAAAACCGCAACATCAGTTATCTGACGATTCAGTGGTAATTTTATTATTCTAGCAAATATTTACTTTGTATAGATTGTAATATTTCTAGCGCGTTGCCCAATGCCCATGTTAGCAATTTGTCATTCAATGTAGATTTTTTATAGTCTTTACTTTGATTATATATATGTCTAGATGGAGTGTCAAGACCCTGACAGCGTCGGGATTTTTTAGCGCCTATTCCTCACAATTGGCTTGTTTTTCTATCATAAAATAACGTAATAAAAATGGCGAAATTTTCTATTAAGATGTGTAGAAATTACAGAGGCCGTTTGAATATTAATAAATAGGTATCCTATCACCCGTATGTTAAATAAATTATATACTTGTGTAAGACGTAGCTGTCACGCACTCATGCAAAAAAAAACAATTGCCACGTTGATTTTTGTTTCAATGTAGCGCCAGACTCCATCTAGATAATCTAAGAGTCTTCATTTGTTTTCCTGATGGGTAGTTCCCCAATGCTGGCCAAAGTTTTTTCCTTTGAGTTTTGTGATCCTCTATATTTTGCAATTTTTGTTTACTTCACTCTGTTTGTCCCTTTTCTGCGTGTTGACGATTCTGGTCTAGACCATATAGTACGTAATTACTTTAAATTCCGCCAAAGTTTAAAACCACTAAATCAATCAGTATTTATTTTCACTGTTTAAGTGATAACCCTTACTGGCGGGGATATTTAGATAAAATACAGGCTACATTAATTTATTGTACACTTTGGAGTTTCAAAAGTACCTTACCATGAACTCTTAAAGCAGGACAGTTTACGTTGTGGAAGCGAGACGCCGCTAGGTACGTGTAGTGTATTGCGGCGTCTCGCTTCCACAACGTAAATTGTCCTGCTTATAGAGTTCATGGTAAGGGGGCTGCAATCACTTTAGATGTTAATAAAGAACTCCAAAACACAATTCTTACCTTAATAAGTCCAATAGAAGAGTCGGCTCGTTCGAGACTGCAGATGCTGAACTGGATCGAAGGCAGGTCCAGACGGTGGGACAGCTGCCGTTGGAAAGTCTGGTGGCGGGTCGGGACTATCGGCAGGGTCGTTTGACGGAGAACCTGGCAATAATATTGTTCATCAATAATGGTGATTGACGAGGTAACGGCTTCACAGATAATGATGAAGATTGACAAAGCAAATAGAGAAATTTTGTTTTATTTAAATTTGCCTTTGGGAATCATAGTTAATTTTAATATGTTTCGTCTAATTTTCATACGTATGGTATTAGTAATAAGGTAGTAAGTAAGTAGTTATAAAACGTGTTAGTTTCCTCTTGTCACACTCGTTTATATTTTGCCCTCTGTTTCCTGTCCTCTATCACTCAATGGTTTGCTGGTAGAAAACTCAATACTGAGGTAAGCTCGCCTTTGTGCATACAAGTTTTTCAAATATTGTATTTGTGTAATTTATAATGTGCAAAGAATAAGAATCAGAATGTTTAATAATCAAATTCTTTTACTAAGTCACTAACTACCAAATTTTAGGGGTAGTTACAGTAGTATTTATAATTTCTTTACTCGACCAACTCACGGTTCTCGCAAATCATACTGTAATTAATTTACGTACTAAGAGTATTCTATGTCTTAATATCATTATCAATCTGTGTGTCAAATTTCATTCAAATCCATTAAGGCTTCATTGATTAAGTAATCAAACATCTTAACACAAACCTTCTCAATTAACATCTGTAGGAAGAATCATTTGCTTCATTCTGGTATAATTCTGAATAGACCTAAATAGGCGTCAATGTAATGTAATCAAGTGAACCACTGCTTTACGATAACACTATTGTTTTAAGCCAATTGTAAAGCAGGAATCCAATCACGCAACACCGCTAAATGGGCAGTAAATTAAATTCTATCGCCTCAACAAATTTATGTTCAGTGATTGCGAATTTTGATTGCGATTGAGACATTCAATAGAACACTGATAAGTACAGCTGGGTATACCCGTAGTACCCCCGGATAAGTATCTCTGTATTTTAGGAACACGTGTTATAATATAGGTAATAAGAGACCTAGTGTAATTGCATTTTCAGAGAATTTTGTAACTTTTATCTCTGACTCTAAACTGATTTCTGTCATAAAGTATTAAAACTAGTAGCCTTGTTGGTCTAATCGTCGCATAGCGTAACTGCTGAGCGTGAGATCCTGTGTTCGATTTCCGAGTCAGGCTAAGTGTAATTAGGTTAATTCTCAGTAACAGCACGGAGGTTGATGGCAATAGGCTCGCCTCCTATTATATTGGGACTTATAACACAACTGACGAAATTTAGAGGTTCTGTGCACCTCTGCTCACGCCTACGGGAGATAAAGACGTGATCTTATATGTATTTGTTGTCTTATGCATTAACTGGCATTGCCATTAAATCTTTTAAACAAACAATATTAACTCAAACACTGACAGATGAAGGAGTTTAAAATGTATCCAAAGAGCTCGGTTAAACGAGTGTTTGCATATATTTAGCTGAAGCTCTAGATTAACCGTAATCGCCACTCACCAGTAAATAATGCTTCAACTTGAGTGCTAACCGACGATCAACCGTTTCGCAACGTAAACAAACAAAGAGGTAGAGTTTTACTGAAAACAGTTCAGTGATTTTATATATGACCTTATTTTTACCCACGATGGAACGGAGAAGGTATACGTGTTTAAGGTGAGATGTTGTTTATTAGTACATACCTGGTAGCCTGGTACATACGAATACCCAGACACGTGTCAAATATTTTCATGTAAAGAATCTCAAAATGTACCTATATACCGGTACTGTATCATGAAAACTCACAAAGTTACAGGATTGTTATGTTTCCAAAAAAACATATCCACGGCGCGTGCGGCACATTTCGACAATATATAACATGGTGTGAAAATCATTGCAATTAGTTCAGTTACTGATTAAGTAAAAATAAGGTTGTATAATTGTATATAATAATGTAATTAACTGCGTTATTGTTTTAGTGGTCGCTAAGCGCCCTAGGAGATATTGTAATGTTTTTTAAGTGTATGCTCGCCTCTTAATTATAAATGAGAGTAAAAAGAGTGAGGCCAGTCTGCCTACACAGCTGGCATGATGTTATGTATAAATATTATATTTGTATCAACTATGCCAATGGACACTTCGCCAAACGATTTAAATATTTTCTGACGGAAGCCATATCTAGTGCTAATGATCCGTGCATTTTTATGAACCAGTGCTTCAGTCGCTTTCTTTGATAACTTCATATTTAAGACTCTATTAAGTATGAGTCTACCAGTATAATTCGAGTGGACCAGTATTACATACAATTTAAGTAGTTGCAATATGTATGGCATAAGAAAAAAAAGAAAACAAATGCCCTTAAGAATACCCATGTGCCCCAAAGAGTTTATTTGCCAATGCATGCCTCTATGGGGACAGCCGAAGTAGAGAGAAAGTGCAAAACTCATTAAAGAGGTCAAGTGCACTATATTTACAGTCTACTACTACTAGTGCAGTCTTTTTACACTTGCAGTCTGTGGGTTCATTATACTCAAAAATCATACAGCGCGATTCGCGTGCAGTATAATAACGCATTCAGGCTGCTGATGGGGCTGCCCCGATACTGCAGTGCATCAGGAATGTTTGCTGAAGCTCATGTGGATTGTTTCTACTCAATGATGCGGAAGCGGTGCGCATCCTTGGTCCGCAGGGTGAGGGGCAGCGCCAACAGCATCCTGTCTATGGTAGCGAACAGGCATGATTGCGCGTTTGTGAATCACTGCTGCGAGGTTTCGGCTGGGCCTGTCACTTCGCAGCAGCTATGTCCCTATCTGTGTTCTCTTTTATTTTTAATCTTTGTACGTGTATCACTAACATAGTTTGTAAGTATATTGTTACTAACACTATGAGTCCTGTTGCTCGAATTAAACATTATTATTATTATTATTACTACAATTTTCTGGATTTCAGAACACATTTAACTACTAAAAATATAACCACGTCTGTAATATATAATATATCCACTAGCTGCGGCCAGCGGTGCTACACGCTACATTGTTTCGGAATAATAAATAGCCTATGTATATTTGCCCATTTGGTATCGAGGTAGCTAACACCCTAGATTAATCCAGGATATATCAAAATGAGACCTGCCGTGGGCGTAAAGAAGTTACAAATACACTCACAAACTTCAACTACTTACCTGATAATTAGTGAGATCATTGATCAGGAGTATCTATCTACACATACTTTCGCTTATCATAAGTACCTACCTACCAGGCTACTATGAAACAGATGTCGAGTCTACCTATTGTCATAAATTAAGCGTCAGAGCAACATTTTTAATACCAGGATTTTCATAAAACCCATCAAAAGATATCACAATATTACCGTAGATTATAATTAACAACGCTCTTTGTCATTCACATCCTTATCCGATTTAATATCTAATTAATGTGTCCTAATAAGCACCGTATACGCTCGTACAAGCGAGTTTCAACCGTCAACGAGCTCATTACAAAATGCTAACAAAATAACCTATTTCATATTGAAAATGAAAGGGAAAAGCGATGTTAGGTTTAGCCAACCAGCCGAAGGCTATCTAACTATTAGTGTCGGATATCAAAGGAATATTCGTCTAAAGTAGGAATAACACTAACAGAGATATTACAGAGATTCAGCTGAATTTGGATGCGTATTTCTCCAAATGGACGTTGAAAAACAAGGATAATATTATTATGCTAATGTTTATCTGAGACCCGCGGCGTTCTGTTTAATGTGGGATGAATCTTGTTCAAGGGATTGTATGTATATAGGCCGTGTATAGTTGTCTTTGCCATAAAGGTCATGTATTTACGTCATTATTTCGATGACGCAAACGCAGGCCTATGATTAAACAGGGATACTCATAGCCTGTCGTTGTGTTCTGCTTGTGGCTTGCGTAAATCTCATAAGTTTCGTTTATTCATTTTGATCTATTACATTCACCGATTTCAGAAATGATAGTGATTTTCGAGTGGTTTGACCGTTGAACTGTCAAGTCAAAGGTCGCAAATTCAAACCCAATACACCAATGTCTTTTCGAATTGATCAGCGTATTATGAATTAGTTATCAGTGGCTAAAAACAGTGAGGAAAACATCGTGAGGAAACCGACATACCTAAGAGATTTTATAACGGTGTGTAAAGCCATGTCAGAAGTCTACAGGCGGCTTAAACTCTGACATCAGGTTGTTCATAATCCATACGATAAGAAGACCGATTTTCAAGAAATTACTAGTGCAACCAAAATAAATATCCTTTTGTATGAAACGTATTTCTCTTACTGCGTATGAATACAGAGGGGCTCGTAGCTAGTGGCTACCGCGCAGATCAGTCGATTTGCGAGGTTAAGCCGTGCTCGCCGCGGTCAGTCTTGTGATGGGTCACCGTTTGTGCATGTCGAGACCCCTCCATGCTTCGGAAGGCACGTAAGGCCGTTGGTCCTGCACCTGATGTTTCTCCGGTCGTGTCGGTCTACCGTCCCAGACTTTGAGAGAGAGGGAATAGGGAGTGCACTGTGTTTGCGCGCATACTTGTGCACTATAATATCTCCTGCGTATTTGTCTAGTCTCAGATGAGATCGGCCGCCTTAACGGAAATTCGGTTAGGAGAACATTATTATGAGTACGAAATACAGAAGTGTGTATACTAACATTGAGATAAAAACCAACGAATGAAAGTTGAGAGCAATTCACTAGGATTTTTTGTCCTCTCAACAATATTGAACATTGAACGATATGTCGAGTCAATTAAAGGAATGCCGTGGGTCCATACGAGACATATTTGCCCAACTATCTCTGTAAGCCTTGAGCCCAGACCCTAATAAACTTAATAAAGGGTATTTTATTGTATGTTTACCTCTATAAAACTAATGAGATAGGTTCAATGACCTGGAAGATCTTTTAGCAATTTGGTCAAACAAAGAAAAGTCTTACTTATAGACTACGTTTGATTTGAGAAAGAATTTGCTTATTTTGCAAATTATTTAAAGCAAACAAAGACTGTTTAAATATATATTGTTTACTTAAGCATAAAGTTCTTTTAAGTAAGGTAAATAAAAAGGTTAAGAATATTTTTTAAATTATACTTTTTAAACATCAAAATACACATGCCTTTGAAATCCTACCTTTTATCGCCTCATAATGTATAAAGAAACGGTAATTATCTATTTGTTTATAAAATAGCTAACTTCACTTATTTACTGCACGACTATTAGCAAAAGTGGACAGGAATACACAAAAAAAAATAGACATCAGTCAGATGCACCCTAAAAGAGTAAAAGATCAAAGAAAATCATTAAATATGGAACCAATTAAGAAAATCATATTTCATTTGCCTTCACGTTCATATCTTAATTATGATTCATAGGAAAATGTACCTACGTACCTTGTATAATGTCCAGTACAATCAGCATCATAAATAGCTTAACATGTTAAGAAACCTCATGTCAAATAATTGAAAGAAACAAACATTAATTCAAGTTATTGTTTCAAATTATAGAAACGTCCAAATGATGATCTGAGAATATTTAAGACTTTTTACTGTACCTTTATGAAGTTGTTCTTTAATTAATGGTATGTTAAAAAAAATATTCAGCTACTTACAATGCCTGACTGACTGTACAAATACAAGTCATTTTTTATAACAAAATACCTATTAAAAAAAGAAACCTATAATTTAAATTAATTTACGCAAATTACGTACATAAATTCAAATTTATTCTCTAAACATGCAAAATATACTCGTAAGTACAAGATGGTATTCGTATATAATTAATTTATAAGACTAAAATTTTATAGTAAAAAGCTGTTTCTATGAAAGCTAATGTTTCAATCAGATTTTTATATTAAACATTAAGAGAAACATTAATTTGCAGGCTTCACTTTTGTGACAGATTAAAATTAAAATCTTAATAAACGCTCTTCTTATTCAGCTGTGATTTTTAAATTACTGGTTTTTATAAACATGTTACCAACCAAACAAATTATTGCAACTGACATTTTAAATAATCATACTACTTAAAATTTCATACAGAAAATTTCTCTAAGCTTACAAAGAATGAATATTGAACGAGTATTGATCACCACGCTAGGTCACAGCGAATTGACGATAGTATAATTAACCATGTTTCATCACTTTGTTATACCAAACCAATAGTCATTTGTGTCTTAGAATATCTAACAAAGTAGGTACCTAATAACTTTGGAACTAGAACTCTGATATTTGCCTGGGTCTTTTTTAAATCTTTTGCATACGAATTCAATCCATCTACTAAGCCACAGACTTGACATTTTAGATCAAAGAATAGAAATACCATGCAGTAGGTTCATCGTCCACCTCTCTACCTACTTGTCCTAGACAAGCGACAAGTCTACGTCAAGAGAGAACTACACTTACGTTATTATAATAGTATGTAATTTACTAAATTAGCTAGAGGACACTCGATCAAAGAGTTACACAAGGTGAATGGACATCAAGGGCATAAAAACGTTTTAGAAGTATGATCAGAATTCCTCACGCGACGTATTTACGGTTAATGTGCCCTGGGACTGCCAGTGTCTCGAATTGGACATAAATGAAACCCTCGGATACGTTTTAGCTTGTATTTCAATATGAATTTTGGTTTTTTACAATAATTTAACGGAGCGACTAACGTTGTGTGAAAAGAATATAATACAATAAAAAATGATGTGGGGTACTTTAGAAACCGAATATAAAAAATTAAACTCCTAGGCATTTGGTTCGCCTTACGAGAGTGCAGTATTTGCTATGCGTATTGCAGTAGGCGCCAACATCCTCCCGCCGTTGAAATCTTCAAGTTTCAACCTTGTAGTTCATCTGAAGTAGGCAAAGGGCAAAGCCGAACTAAAGGACGTCGCACTACACCACGTTGGGTCTTTACGTCAGCAACTCTGGAAATCCCATCCGAGCCAGGAAACATTTTCAACACTCGTCCAAGTCTCCAGCACAAAGGAGGAGCGTTATCTTCTTTCAGAATGACCAAATCACCGATGCCGAGGCTTGACTTATCGGTTCTCCATTTGCAGCGTTGCTGTAGCTCAGCAATATATTCACGCTGCCATCGACGCCAGAAATGTTGATGAATTTGTTGTATTCGTTGGTAACGCTGTAGATTATTAGAGTTGCGGTCTTCTAGAGCAGGTGATGGGAGAGCGGTAAGAGCCCGACCGATAAGAAAGTGACCAGGGGTGAGGCAAATTAGGTCGTCAGGTGAAGAGGATAAAGGACAAAGTGGACGACTGTTGAGGATTGATTCTACATGTACGAAAAGTGTAGACAATTCTTCAAATGTTAAATGGGAATTGCCCATTACACGTTTAATGTGGTACTTTGCCGACTTCACACCGGCCTCCCAAATTCCACCAAAGTGAGGGGCGTAAGAAGGAGAGAAAATAAAATTGATTCCTTCTTCGCTTGCATAATCAGAAAGAGTATCCGCGTTAATCTTAAAAAAATGATTAAGTTCTTTAGCACCTGACACAAAATTGCGACCATTGTCGCAGAATACCTCCATTGGCTTTCCACGTCGTGACACAAATCGTCGAAACGTCAGAATGAATGCGTCCTTTGTTAGATCACTTACAGCCTCTAGGTGTAAGCATTTATAAGTTAAACAAATGAAAAGGCAAAGATAACCTTTTATTAGTTTCGAACCGCGTCCTTTCCTATTTAATATTAGAAATGGACCGGCGAAATCTATACCTACAGTTGTAAATGGGAAGTTTGGCGTGACTCGTTGGGAAGGCAGGTTACCCATCATAGGTTCCAATGATTTAGCTTGAAATCGCCTACACTTGAAACAAAGACGGACAGTTTGTCGAGCGAGACGCCTGCCATTGATGGGCCAAATATAATCTCTGATTATACCTAGCAACAACTGTGGCCCAGCATGTAAATTACGAAGATGTTCATATTTAAATATTGATTTAGTGAGATAATGAGATGCGTCGAGTAATACAGGATGTTTTTTGTCATATGAATAATTTGAGGAATCAATACGACCACCCACTCGAATTAATTTATCTTTGGGGCAATAAAATGGAGTCAATGATAAAAGTTTAGACTTAGAATTTAATGAATTGCCTTTAGCGAGTGTTCTATATTCATGTGAAAATGACTGTTGCTGTGCTAAACGACACAAGATAATGAATGAATTATGTAGTTCATTTGTTTTTAAAGTTCCTGATACTATGGATAGTTTACGTGATTTTAGTTTCAGATTATTAATATATCGCATCGTGTACGCAAATATACGTCTTAATTGATTGTAACTTTGATAATTTTGAAAATTGATAACATCTTCTGTTGTTGTTTCTAAATTAACAATAGTAGAAATTTGCTTTGTTTCTGGTAAATTGTTAACATTAATTTCATTATTATTTAAAACTGGCCAATAATCTTCTGATTGTAATAAATATTGTGGACCTGACCACCATAATGTGTTATCCCTAATATGATTTGGACTAACGCCCCTGGATATGAGGTCAGCTGGATTAAGTGAAGTTGGAATGTGTCGCCACATGTGCACGTTTGTCAATTCGCAAATTTCTGAAACCCTATTTGCGACAAAGGTTTTAAGAATTTTAAAACTCGAGTTAAGCCATGCCAGAACAATACTGGAATCACTCCAATGAACCTCGCCTTTTATATTCGTGTGTCGCAGAGAGTCTCTGACTGCCTTACACAACCTAGCAGCTAAAAGAGCAGCACAAAGTTCTAAGCGTGGGATAGTTGTAGGCTTGGTAGGTGCAATCTTAGATTTAGCACACAACAACTTTACAGTAACTTCGTTGGCAGAGTTCACTGATCGTGCATAAATACACGCTCCATAAGCAATTTGTGAAGCATCACAGAATGAGTGAAGTTCTATAGCTATTGGTTCATCACACATCACATGTCTTGGAATATTTATGGTACTAAGAGCGGATAGAGAATCAGAAAACTTAGTCCAGGCCTTAGAAATATCTTCAGGAATACTATCATCCCAGCCTAATTTCTCCAGCCAAATCTGTTGTAATATAACCTTTGTTTGCATAACACACGGACTAAGTAAACCCAATGGGTCGAACACTTTAAACATATTTGATAATATTGAGCGTTTAGTTGGGTGATGCTTGTCTGCTAGAAGTAAGGGTTGTATTGGAAAATGCAATGTATCTGTCAGTGGATCCCATCCCAAACCCAGAGTGCTAGAAGACTCACTGAGTGTCAATTTCTCATTGATATTTAAAGAGGATGAGTCAAGAATAGTAGTTAAATTAGTTTTAAGTTTTCTTAGATTAAAACAACCTAACTTAAGTGCTGCGGTAACTTCTTGAAGAATATGTCTTAGTTCATGTTCACTATCACTCGAAGTTATCATGTCATCCACGTAAAAGTCGTGTTGAATGACATTTTTAATTGTATCATCAGGTTGTTCTTCGCCAAGTTGCCACAGACAGCGTGTGCTTAAATAACTGGAACTTGCCATGCCGTAAGTAACAGTATTCAATTTTAGCGTTTTGATAGGAAGGGACTCATCTTCTCTCCACAGTATGAGCTGAAGATTTCGGTCTTCCTCATTAATTTCTACCTGGCGATACATTTTTTCCAGATCGCCGGTTAAAAGATACTTATGCTGTCTAGCTCTTACTAGAATGGAGAATAAAGAGTCCTGCATATTTTGCCCTACCATGAGAATGTCATTGATGGACAATCCCGATGAAGTTGGAGCTGATCCATTAAATACGACCCGAAGTTTCGTGGATTCGCTGTTTTCTTTGAACACAGCGTGATGACATAGAAAATATGAAAGACTAGGTCTTAATACATTAGACTGTGAGAGATGACCTAACTGTTCATATTCTCTGATAAAGTTGACATATTCTGATTTAAGTTGTGGATTCCTTCGAAATCGTTTTTCTAAATTGTAAAATCGTTTTTTAGCTAATGTGTAAGATTCTCCTAAACAATTGGGTGAATCTTTAAGGGGTAGTCGAACAGAAAATCTGCCGGTAGTTAATCGTTTAGAATAAGTTAAGAAATGTTTTTCACATAGCCTTTCCTCATGACTTAATAATGATTTTAATGGTACTTCTTCAAGTTCCCAGAACTTGGACATTTGATGATTAAAATCGTTTTCTACTCCTTTGTCTGAGGTCGAAGAATGATGACATTGGATATTAACTACGTTATTTAAATCATTTATCTTTATTGGACCCGAAACAAGCCAACCAAATTCAGAATTTCTTAAAATAGGATTATTAGGGCCTAGAGAACGCTGCTCGCAGCCAAGGATGTCCCAAAACAAATCTGCCCCGATGAGTAGATCAACAGCGGAGGATTGATTGAAACTAGGGTCAGCAAGGTGTACCTCAGTAGGTATTTGCAGTTGCTGAGTATTTATTGTGTATCTGGGAATGTTACTTGTTAATTCCGGTAATATTAAAAACGTAGTTGTGACGTGAAACGGTTTAATTAAAGAATTTAACTGTGCCACACAACTCTCTGTGACTTTACTGTTAACGTGATTGCCAATTCCGACAATATTTATATAGTTATTAAGTAATGAATTGCTAGACAAACATAGTTTGTCTCTAAGTGTTCGCGTCATAAATGACGATTGACTACCACAGTCTAATAAGGCACGTACCCTTTCACCCTTGTTCGTGGTAGGGTTAGACACCTCAACTAAAGCGGTAGAAAGTAGAATATGTTTTGAACCTTGTGTAGTATAATTAGCTATCGTTCCACATGATGACGTGGTAGCTGCAGCAGGGGTTTCTGTTACTATCGGAACGTGTAGAAGTGTATTGTGCTTCTTCTTACACTCACGACAGGGTCTGAGGTAGCAGTTTCGTGTAATGTGTCCCGACCTTAAACAATTTGCACACAGGTTTAACTTATTTACTTCAGCTATTCGTTCTTCCACACTCTTGGCCTTAAAAATAGGACAATCGTAAATTCTATGTTCGCCCTGACAGACGACGCAACGCGTAGAAGATGACGAATTATTTTGACAAGCAGACTGACAAACCGACTGGCATGTAGAAGATTTACTTTGAGAGCGTTCGGATTTATTGTTGCTACTCTTAACTGATGTTGAGGCTGACGCCTTATTGGTGTTATTACTATTTGATGAAGAATGGCTTAGAGACACTAGAACGTCTGCACGATCAATTAAAAATTTATTGAATTGCTGGAAATTGGGTACTACATCCTCCAAAGAACCACGCCATTCCTCCCACTTAGTAAGAGTGCGGTTATCTAGTTTAGAACTTAATATGTGTATTAATAAAGGATCCCAATTATCAGTCCGCAACCCTAAACCAGACAACGCTCTCAGGTTCTTGGTGACATTATCCACCATGAAACGAAGCGACTTGTCTGATTCGCGAGTCATTTGGTGTATATTTAATAATGAAGAAAAATGATGACTTATTAACTGTCGCTTGTTGTCATAACGGTCACATAATAATTTCCAAGCTACACTATAATTAGAATTTGATACTTCTAAGTTACTCACAATTCTAGATGCATCGCCCTCCAGGTATGACAAAAGGTAATGGAATTTATTAATAGGTGCAATGCGCTCATTGTTATGTATAACAGACTTGAAAGTGTCACGAAATTCAAGCCAACGGAAGTATGTCCCATTAAACTTAGCTATTTCTAACCGTGGCAGTTTAAAACCTGAATCGAGATTATCTATATTACCAGGAGCGGATGAAACAGGGCTAGTATTGAGTATATTACCAGAATCATTGTGGTGGCTGTTACACTGATGAGATTGAATGAAACTCTGAGCATTGGCAATGTTTGTGATGAATAATTGTTCAATATCATCCCTTTCATCGATCTCGTTAGGCAAATTATTAGAATTCAATACCTCAATTTGATTCTGCAAGTCGTCGAATCTTACGGACAGTGACTCAAATTTACTAAGTTTAAGTGTCAACTCAGCTATCTCAATACGTGTAACAGAATCGTTTGACAACAAATTCGTTAAATAGTTCCTAAACTTAGTAATTTGGCCCTTTATCGAACTACGCTTAATGATAAGTTCCTGTAAGTCTTGCACCTCCCTCGCGGAGCCATCATCTTTGCCCATTGTAAATTAAACAATAAGTAAACAAGGACACGTGCCTTTTGTAATTACCAATAAAACTATGAGGCAAAACGGTACAAGAATACAATGAAACTATAAATAAATAAATGTTTTATCTTACGTCCCTCTCCAGGTGTCACCTGTGGCTTGAAAGTACCGGTGGTGAACTCGACAATACCCGTGAATGAGGCTCGACTATGTTGAAGGCCGTCACAGGGAAGTCACCGGCTTGCCTGGAATGTTCGGCGAAATAATCTTAATAACTTGCTAAAATACTCTGCACTGTGCCTACCCCTTCGGGTAACAAAGGCGTGATGTTATGAGTATGTAAGACTAAACTTGAATTTATTGGAGGCTATGATTATGATTTAATGTTACAAGTGTGTATTAATTTGTGGCCGTAGTCGCACTATATATTTTATCACAAAGCGGGTTGGTAAAACAATAACCTTAAACATGAAGGTCAAATAAAATGATCCGCTTGAATATGTGATTAAGAAAATATTAGCTACTTATTTAGCGTTTTCGTATTTGTAATATTGAAATAAGCACATGTAAAATCGAGGGGTTTGTCGATCACAAAGGATGGTTAGGTAAAAGGGGAAAGGTCACTTAGCTGCATTGGCCGGGCTGCTGCACGACGACTTCTGTTTAATACCGCATGAATCTATGTCTTGAACGTACACCTGGATTAGGCTGCAATGGCTGAACCTCCAAATACTCCAAACATCAGTTCTTGAAGCCTTTGAGACTCGTAGCTTAGTTGGTCAATCTACTCAGACTTCGTATTTTTGTTATTTTTCCGTTTTCGAACGTCCTGTCACGGTCGCCACTTTTTATGTCTCGAATTGGACATAAATGAAACCCTCGGATACGTTTTAGCTTGTATTTCAATATGAATTTTGGTTTTTTACAATAATTTAACGGAGCGACTAACGTTGTGTGAAAAGAATATAATACAATAAAAAATGATGTGGGGTACTTTAGAAACCGAATATAAAAAATTAAACTCCTAGGCATTTGGTTCGCCTTACGAGAGTGCAGTATTTGCTATGCGTATTGCAGTAGGCGCCAACAGCCAGATTTAGGCAATTTTCCAGTCTATATTCATTGACTACATTTCGATACAATCTATAGACTGCCTCGACGTCCTAATGATAGCAAAGCGCGACCGATAGATACCGTCCTGGGTATGTACCCCGAGCAGGCCCAAGTGTTACGGGTTTTCTGTTAGGTAATTGTAAGTTACAGAACGGGATCTGGATTTGTGCCCGGTTGATGGCAATAGTCTCGCTCCATGATACATTACGACTTCTAACATAACTGGCGAAACGTGGGTATAATACACACCTTTACCTAACCCTTCGGGGAATACAGGCGTGATGTTATGTTATGTTTACATCTGTGGGTAAGACTACAATTATATATTAGAGTTTTGGGATTCTGAATTCCCGTAACGAATGACTACAAATACCGGCCGACAGAAAATAGAAAGTCGCCCATCCTCGTCATCCCAGATCGACCGCGGTAAACGTAGCTTAACCTTCACTCAACCCTTGCATCTGTTACTTCACTTTCCTACCATTAATATCAACTGGAACGGTTGTCATAATCGCGAAGCAATTCAACCCTTATTTGTACGACAGGGGTCAGATTGACCTCCCATGGGCAAGGGGCAACGAACTACCCCGGGATGTTTACTCAGGTCTGAGGTCGTTTGCGATGTTCAATGGCATCTTTTATGAAAAAGTACGTCCTTTGACACGCCTACGCACTTATTTGTCCGTCATTGAATAATGAAATTCTGGGTTTCAGAAGGTTAATGTGTTATTGATTTCTATAAGATTATTGCTTTAAAATTTAAGTTATCATTGATACGGACAAACAGGTAATACTCGAAGGAGAAGGCAAATGTGATCTTCCTTATTAGGTTACTAGCTACGCCCGGCGGTGTACCCGCAAATTTTTTTCGTCCATACCAAATTTTATCAATATCGGTCCAGCCGTCTGAGCGTGAAGAGGTAACAAACATGCAAACACACTTATAAACTGTCGCCTTTATAATAATATGTGTGATACACTAATTGGCGCAGTGGCTAACCGATTAGCCTGCTGCGCTAAGGGTTGCGGAACTTGCGGATACGATTTCGACGTTCGACACGAGGAATGGTAATAAACATTCATCGCGATTACAACACGTTCCTCCCTACTTACGACGAGCCATCCCTGCGCCGAAACCATATTATATTCTAGGTCCAAACGTCAGCGGCGGAGAAATACTTTGATACTATTTTACCCTTTATAGTTGCTTTGAATATGACCTAAATGGCTACAATCCTAAACCACAAAGGATCCGTATGCTTATCGAGTCTGAAAAAGGAAACTGACAAGCAGACAAGATGAGGCTTAGAAATCACTAGACGATACATAAGTAGGGTTCTACATATGAATCAATGGTTTTATATTAAGTTCTTTTTTCCATGTCATCAATGTCTTAGATAATTGAAAAAATATTTGAGGTGAACCTAACAGTGAAAATATTAATTTTATCATGATTACACCCGCATTTCTCCAGATAATATTAACCTCATATAAAATTAAATAAACAGGCAGTTTAGTTAGTCACTAAAACTATTTTTGACTCCCTGCCTATCGTATACACTTATTAGATTAGTAGGAAGTCAAAAACATTTCAACGTGAAGATTATAATCCTGAATAAAATATATTCGCATTATTCATAAAAAAAAAAAACAATTTTGAACCAAGGATTAATATACCTGTCACTGACGTTTGCATAACAAAGAATAGAGATGTCAATAGACTTATAACGGGGTTTATTTAATGTCGGTATAATCCCCGTTTATGAATAAGCGAGGGATACACAACACGATCCTCAACTCAAAATACTCAAATACTATTTTCCTATACCTAAAGAAAAATCGACCCGTCTCCAGACTGTCTCGCAGGCCGACACAACTTCGGGAGCCTTTGGATATATATAAACTTTTTTGAAGTAACTACGACTAAAACTTTTTAATAGACACTTATATCTTTGTTACATTCAATGTAGAAAAAAAAGTGAAGAAATAGCTAAACATCATTATTTCATAACTATATAACATACATAAGTCAAGGTGAGAATGTAAGTCGAAATAATAATTAGCTTTTTATAAGTCTATGAACACGATGTCTACGTAATTGTAATAAGCGCCGTATAAAAGACCTCTCACAAGATAAACTCAGAAGCTATAGGTGGATGACACTGAATCGTCCCATGGGTAATCATTTTAAACGTTCTGAATTGAAGATGAGCAGGACTTGAGCCTGCGACCTTCGCCGTACCGTGGCGCTGCTCTAACCAACTGTGCCATCGTGTCACTGCTCGCACCCATCGAATTTCAAGTTCCCTTTTAGTATTTACGTCTTAAGGGTGACACGAAATTTCCTTTATCAATTTAGATTCAAGCTTAGTATGGCAACATGCAAAAATGACACCAAAAGTCATATTTTAAACGTTTTTAATATTATACAAAACACAATATGTTCTACTTACATTACTAAATCGATTAACTTTTTAAATAATGTGTTGGTATTAAATCTGCAACCCTATAATAATATAGCTTTTGTTAAGAGGGAGGCTTTTGTTCAACTGTTCTCCGGTCTATTCGGTTTTCCGGTCGGTTCAACAGTTCAGTCTTCCGGCTGATGATAATGATATTACATTTAATATGCAGATACATGAAACATAATTTCCGCATAGTACATTAAAATAAAATGGAATACTTTGAATCACCTATTTCAACTAAGCTAACGATAAGAACACGTCGAATTCGTTCGCAGAGCAACAAGTAGAATTCGTTTCTTCAATCCCGACAGCTACAAGTAAATTGACTGCTCAAGTGCTCCGGTTTTTCTTATCACGTATAAACAGTGCACTGAGCCAATGAACTCAATGGAACAATGAGCTCTGCTACCAACCAAAGTGACCTCTGTTCTATGGCACATCACCCGTTATTGTATTGTATGACAAAGACTAAAGTTTTGACGTCATCTAGAACATTAATAAGAGAAAATAAAAGATACCCTGATTGGCTAAACGATTGAACTGCTGCGCTAAAGGTTAGATTCCAGCACGGGACAAAAATTTGCACGATCCGTAGATGTTTGTCTTGAGTCTGGGTATTTTATATTTTTTTATTATAGTCTTTGAAACGCACCCATGATACAGGAGAAATTACGAGTGTAGAGAGACGTTTAAAAAAAATACTAGAAAGCTAGCAAATACTGTAACGTCGTGTTAAAAATGGTGAAGAGTTGGATGGTTTTGCTGGTGGTTTGCCGTTAAAAAAACACGATTTTGTACATCAAAAATATATAGCTGATAACAGTCTTTTACAGCAGAAACAATAGTCAGCGAACTAATCATAAAGATCAATGACCGCAAATACAACCTACATTCATCAAACGCATTACTCTTAAACAGTTCACCGGGGCCTCCTAGGATGAAATGTGTGGAGCTGAACACTCTATGAATACAGCATAACATATTGAAATTCAGTGAACGTCCGAGTTCTTGTCTATCGGACGATGATTGAAGCGGCCTACATTTTATATGGATACGATGACATGAATAATGAAATGGGGGACACAGAATTTGATGTTATTTATTCAGAATTCGGCCGTGTTATAGTTATATCCGTAGTAAAATATAATGAACTGGTTTCGTACAACTATCTTTCGTCATAGGTTGACATCTTTACTGCTACATATACTTTTTTAAGCCAGGATGAATGATGAATTTGAATCCTTATAGGATAAAAATTAGAGACTTGTATTGCTTTATATAATTATAAATGTTTGCATGCCTAATACAGGCAGAATATATCTTGAACTACGCATCATTGTTAAATCTGGTACCACCTGTGTTCTAAGCAAATAAATGTTTCTTTCTTGATTTGTACTTCTGTTAATAACATATGTTTTAAGAGGTCACTTAACACTGACTGCCTCGTTGGTCTAGTGGTCGCTAAGCGCGACTGCTGAGCATGGGGTCCTGGGTTTGAATCCCGGGTCGGGAAAAGTGCTACTACGTTTTTCCAGTAGGTAATTCTGGCAGCAGAGTCTGGATTTATTCCCGGTTGATGGCAACGGGCTCGCTCCCTATTATATTGGGGCCCTTATGATAACTGGCGAAATGTGGGTGTACTATAATTATGCAGACCGCTGGAATTACAGGCGTGATGTTATAATATGTCATGTTTTAAGAGGTTGTCTAATTAACCAAAAATGATTCGAGCTAGACCCACAACCAATCGCTCGAAGTCTTTTTACTTAGCTATTGCGCCTATTTAAATAGCCATCGGATCAAAAAGCCACGTATTGCATGTGTCATTTTTCGATAACCCATTTACAAAATAAAAAAAGTAAATCCAGAAAACCGGATAATCTTCAACGTCAATATAGTGAAGGAAATTGGCAAATTATTTACACAGCGTGAACCAGCCATGTTTGTTGATCCCTTATTGAAAGCTTTCTACTGTCGCCGTGATTTATCTCACTTCCACGGAACACGTTCACTGTCGAACACTCGCGCTAAAGGTTAAAGAAAATGTTGTGTTTATCATGATATATGAGTTTGAAAGTATAGGTAAAGATGCTAAAACATTGTCTGCTTTTATTTAAATCTTTTAGTAAACTATACAATTATACATAGTATTTTAGTACATACATATATTGTGTTCATGGGATATATCTCCTAAAAAACAATGACTGTTGTTTTTTTTCAATGTCTGTGGAGGACGAAGAAATCGTAGAAGCGTCAAGATGACACAAACAAAACACGGCGTGGGCTTGATAAACAGCAATATTCAGGACCTCTATTATTTGCATATCATATTTACATTTCTTCTAACATTAAAGTCCAAAAAGATCTTTTTGCCATTTGAAATATTATTTTACTATCATACTTTTATATACCTACAGTTCCTCCTTAACTTTTAATGGTTCAAAACGGAATTATTACAAGAAAACCAGATGCTGCACCAACAATTAACCTAACGCCCACAGCAGTCTGCTGGCATAGTGACCTATTTCCTTAAGTGGGACCTTAGACGTTAAGCTGCGTGGGCTCTGAGGTGGGTCTTACAAACTTAATTCCTAGATCAACATACAAATGTTTGGTTTACGAGCCATTTACATTTGCTTGGTCAGAACTAATTTTGGAGAGCTTTAATTGAGAATTCTAAGACATTCCTTAGATTTTAAGTAGGTATTTTGTTTTGTCTATGTGAGCTAGTTTGGCCAAAGTAAGGCGTTACGGATTCGTCGTGTTAAGATTACTAAAGAGTCAAAAGTGAAATTAAAAGTATTTAAGTAGTAATCTATTATGAAGATATTATAATTAAAAATGCACAAAACTGCAATCCATAAGTGAAGGTATATTAGTAGCCCCATACTCTACTTTGAAAATCCGATTAATCCTAACTTTTGATATCAAAAACCGCAAGGCGCAATAGATAATATATTAAATAGACAGATAAATATTTATTAATCCAAAAACAAAAATAATATAGGAAAAATAAATACAAGAATAAACAAAAAACAAACAATAGAACTTCTTTTGTTTTAGTATTTTTTAGTTTTTTGACGTTGCTCTTTTAAAAAAATATCATTATAAGTCTTTCCTTCCTGATATACCGTAAAACTTAACATTAATTATCAAATAAATAAAATTTTAATTCTGCAAATAGGTTTAAAAAATACTTTTACACGTCATTTTTTTTAAACTAGTTAGATGGCGACGGCATTTCCTAACTGACTACCTCTGAGAAGAAATACCGAAACAAACTCATGGGTCAAGGTCTCAATAAGCGAGGTTATAAGGTTATATAAATAAATAAAAATAAATAAGGCACACTTACATGGTTCCTTACCTTCTTAGCCGGATCCTTATGCTCCTGAACATACTCCTGCTTCAGAGGCTCCGTCTGCAGGTCAGGAAGAGAGTGGCTGATGCGTATCGCAGCTTGACGAGAGAGAGAGTCGCAGTTGCTGTCTTCAGAGTCGCGCCGAGTCCTGCACCAAAGGTATCTGTTAAGAAACTTTTATGGTAAATGATTATGGTATGGTAAATCATAATAAAACCGTCGAGAAAGGTTAAGAAGGAAGACAGAAATAGTAAAAAAGAAGAAAGAACAGAAAGAAATTTAGGTCATACTAAAGATAATTTGAACTAAATATTATTTTTTAAAACGTCGCCACACACTAGGAATTTCTCATGTACCGTAAGTGCTAAACATTACATTTAACTTGTCATGAGCAACGAAACGTAAATGTAGACTTTACTTCTGCCTATAGGCGTTATTTATTCTTGAATAATTTAAATTCAAATCAAACTTCCTTTGTCGTAAACGTGTTTGCCGCAGATAAATGCGTCAGTTAAATAACCAAGAAAAAGATGCGTTACGGTTTGTCTGTTACGAAATCTGCAGTAGCAGATCTACACTTTGTCTGCCTCCAATAAATACCAATAAGATCGCGCTCCTGTCATACACACAATGTAGGACTCTAAGGTACATTTCAAAGATCAAAATGAAGCAACCATTTCTAATATTACTTTGACAAGTAAATACTAAGTGCAGTGCATACTCTAAAGTAAGTTAGCAACGCAATTCAAAATGTCATTTCGTGTAGAATTTGACGTCGACTAAACGTGCATTTTGCTGTAAACATTTTACTTCCGACGGTGAAATAGATTTTAAATATTCATGTCCTCATACAAGTAAAGACTAAATTTAGGTGAGCTAAATGACTTTCTATTTGCCGCTTAAATATTTAATGTGCCTTACAATGAACAAAAACGCAAGGGCTTAAAGTAGTTAAGAATCAATAAAGAAATCGATTTTAGCATTTTGTAGCGACCGTATGTAAGAGACTTATAGTTTTTAATTTATTACTTTATAAAGAAGTTTTCTATAGGTGTGTTTAACCTAACTGGTAATTATATTTTTGGTCGGAAATTAAAAACACACATTTGGGGTTCGAGTGCGCGTCTCTTAAAGACCAATTTAAACGGTTGGTCGACTTTTCACGTGACCAAAGGGCAGGCTTGTTTTTCGGCCAAAGAATTAGCATTGCCATTCAACGTGTCAGTACCGTCAGTCTTTTGGGCACCCACCAGTCAACAGCGATAAAGAGAAATACTTCGATAATACTAGTATAAGAAAATGTAGTGTGTTACGCCACGGTACAAGCCAGGAACCGCTGACGATAGCTAACACCAATTCTGCGCATCGCAACCGCGGCCGGCACGAGGCGCCGACACGAGGAGCCGACTCAGCAGAACGTGCATTTCCATCGCGCCACTTTTATTTCGCAATAATGTATATTTGTAACCTACAACTTTATAATAATGTAATAATTCATTCTTGGTACAACCATCGACCAATTATCATCTAACTAGGCTATAATTAAATTGTAATTCAGATACAATAAATAGTGCTAAGTAAATTGGTTTTTTTTGCATCCTCCGGCTCCAGATCTCTTATTTGGCGCAGTCGGTAGGATACTCGCGGGCCGGTTCGCGAGAGTAGTTAACTAGGATCGCTATTAGAGGCGCGATACGCGGGCTACCCGGGTGGCTTTCAAGCACTGTACGAGTATCCGGATCTACGAGACCTGCAGCTGGGAGGTGTTTCCAGACATAGATACCGCAGAGAGGCCAATAACTATGTGCATGTAAGTACTCTAGAATAGTTCTCGAGTTGCTTCCTTTTATTTTTACTGTGTAATATTAATCCTCCAAGATTTTCCATCCCAGGCAATCGCGGACCCCTAGGTTAGTTAGATCATCTAGGTCAGATTTTGTAGATTCGATAAGACAAAGTGCTGATATTAGTGTTAGTGATAGAAATAATACCGGTGTGCCGTTAACAGAAATGGCGTCAATTGATGACATATACAAGGCTTTGCGTATTGTCCCCGAATTTGACGGGAACATGAATGTCCTGACTAGATTCATTAAGCTTTGTGACCAATTAGTGCAGACATTCGTTTCACAGGAACCAGGACGCGAGTTAATAAATCTAGCGCTCTTAAACGGGATCCTTAACAAAGTAACTGGACCCGCAGCACGTTTAATAAATACAAACGGTGTTCCAGAAACATGGGAAGGCATTCGTAGCTCATTAGTGAATAATTTTTCCGATCAGCGCGATGAGACTTCGCTTTACAATGACTTGGCTTTACTAACTCAAGGTAATTCCACACCCCAGGAATATTACGAAACATGTCAGAGTTTATTTGCAACTATTATGACTTATGTTAGTTTGCACGAAACCGTTCAGAGCATTATAGAATCAAAACGCTCACTCTATAAAAAGTTAACCCTTCAGTCCTACTTAAGGGGCCTCCGCGACCCACTAGGATCACGCATCAGATGTATGCGACCAGACACGATTGAAAAGGCCTTAGAATTTGTTCATGATGAAATGAATACTCTGTACTTACAGCAACGCAACGAGCAATTACCAACAAAGAAAACCCCACCTCAGGTTCCTATTCAATCAATGAAGCCATTCAATCCTGTCATGTCGCCTATGCCTATGAATATTTCCAGGCCATTTAATTTTAACATGCCCGGTCCTTCACGACCGAACGTAATTATGCATCCTCAACGTCCTCAGAATATGTGGAGACCGAACTTTAACCCATCGCCGCAATTCCAAGGTCCTTCGCGCACCCAACAAATGTTTGGTGCACGCCCTCCTAATTATAACGGGCAAAATAATGCGTTCAGACCTCAGCCTAGTTTTCAACCTAGAGGGCCAAATGCGAACGATACCCCTAAACCTATGAGTGGTGTATCTCATTATGTAGCTAAACCAATGCAAATACGTGGTCATGATTGGACGAGGAGTGGTAATCCACCGCCCTCTAACTATTTTAAGAGCAGAGAACTTAATCTTAACGAGTGTTACGAATATCCTTACTTTGAGCCGTATTATGATAATAGCTATGAAGAATATCAATGCGGTTATTACGAACAACCTGACGGCATTTACTATGATATGTCTATGCTTCAACAGCCTTCTTGTTCTGATATACATTGCGCGCCTTTGGAGGAAACGCCAGCTAATGCCACAACTCCTAAAGAGGAAAATTTTCAGAAAGGTCCGAATACAAAAGAGTCAAAATAGAAGTTAATTTACAGACACAGCGTTATTTACCTTACATAGAAATTTCTAATCCACCACTAAAATTGCTTATCGATACCGGGGCAAATCAATCATTTATTAGGCCAGAATCGGTACAGAAACATTACCCGAACTTACCCTGGAGTTACGACCCATTTGAAGTAACCAATGTGCATGCGACTAGCCGTAATGATTATTCCATTAACTTACCTTGTTTTCAGGAATTCAATGATGATAGTGAATTAACATTTTATATATATAAATTCCACGACTATTTCGATGGTCTGATAGGGTTAGACCTACTAAATAAATGGGAGTCAACTATCGATCTTAAAAATAATAAACTTGTAACAAAGCACGCCGTTAATTCAATAGAAATGTATAACTCTCGTAATTGTAATCTATATGAAGATATAATCCCTGCAAATTCTTCAAAATTAGTCAGAGTCCCAATTGATATTCGAGATGGTGACGCTTTTATTTCCGAACAAAGTATTTCGAATTGCTGTGTGTATGAGTGTATTACTAGCGTAAGAAGTAATCGCGGTTATTTAGAAATATTTAACCCAACATCTAATGATTTAATATTTTCTATGGATCACCCAATTAAAGCAGAGATTTTTAACACTGAAAGTGTTAACATACCACATTCATATCGCATGCAGGAAGTTTTATCTCGGTTACGCACTGACCATTTAAATGAAGAGGAACGAGCTAATTTAAAATCGCTAGTTTCCCAATACGCCGACGTGTTTTATATAGATGGCGAACCTCTTACCTTTACCAATAAAATAAAGCACCATATACGTACCACAGACGAAATACCGGTTTACACTAAGACTTACCGTTATCCATTTATACATCGCGAAGAAGTTCGAAGTCAAGTTACAAAGATGCTGGAACAGGGTATTATCCGCCCTTCAGAATCCGCGTGGAGCTCACCAATCTGGGTAGTTCCTAAGAAAGCAGACGCGTCCGGCAAAGTTAAATGGCGTATTGTAGTTGATTTTCGAAAGCTTAACGAGAAGACCATAGATGACAAATACCCTATACCAAACATAGCAGACGTTTTAGATAAGCTAGGAAACTGTCATTATTTTACTACTCTCGACTTAGTGAGTGGATTTCATCAAGTTGAGATGAATCCAGACGACATTGCTAAAACCGCATTCAATGTCGAACACGGCCATTTCGAGTTTTTGCGAATGCCGATGGGACTTAAAAATTCTCCATCGACATTCCAACGTGTTATGGACCATGTTCTTCGGGATCTACAAAATTCTATCTGCTTAGTATATTTAGATGACATCATCGTTTTCAGTACTTCTTTACAGGAGCACATTGGTAATTTAGAAAAAGTATTTAAAAGATTGCGTGACTCTAACTTTAAGATACAGATGGATAAGTCGGAATTCTTAAAGTTAGAGACGGCTTACCTGGGTCACATTATTAGTAAGGACGGGATTAAACCGAATCCTGATAAAATAGCAGCCATAAAAAAATTCCCGTTACCGCGGACTTCTACAGAAATTAAAAGGTTCTTGGGACTATTAGGGTACTATCGTAAATTCATCCCAGACTTTGCAAAGATCACCAAACCAATGACACATTGCCTTAAGAAAAGTTCTAAGATAAATTGTAACGATACTAACTACATTAATTGTTTTGAGAAATGTAAAACTCTGCTTACCAACGACCCAATATTGCAATACCCCGACTTTTCCAAAGATTTTCTGCTTACAACTGACGCATCAAATCTAGCAATAGGAGCAATCCTTTCGCAAGGACCAGTAGGGTCAGATAAACCGATAGCCTATGCTTCACGGACGCTAAATACAAGTGAAATAAACTACAGTACAATAGAAAAGGAGCTATTGGCTATAGTTTGGGCCACAAAGTATTTTCGGCCGTACTTATTTGGACGCAAATTTAAAATATATACGGACCATAAACCTCTACAGTGGGTTATGAGCTTGAAAGAGCCTAACTCTAGATTAACACGTTGGAGGTTAAAATTGAGTGAATACAATTTTACAGTAATTTACAAAGAGGGCAAAATTAACACGAACGCAGATGCTCTTTCGCGCGTTGAGATTAACACCGGAGAAACAGACTCTATTACTGTCAATGTATCGGAAAAGCCACCTTCATTAGATGGTTCGTCCACGGTCACAGCTCATACCAGTACCGAAAACCCAATTTTGGAAATACCGATCTCGGACGATCACCTAAACAAATTTAATAGACAGATCTGCTTTACTGTTGTAGGCGATGTAAAGAAACGTCCAACGGTTTCTAAACCATTTGAGACCCACACTCGTACGTCAATTCAACTCTCGGAATCAAATCTCGAGGAGGATGTGATTAATGCTATCAAGGAATATGCAAACCCGAAAGTAAAAACAGGCATCATAATATATCCCCCTTTGGCAATGTACAAAATAATCCCCATTATACAAGAGAAATTTAAAAGTTCTGCTATGAACCTTGTCCTGACCAAGACCGAGGTAGAAAACGTCAAAGAATATCTAAGACAGCAGGAAATCGTTCAAAAATACCATGAAGGTAAAACCAACCACCGTGGTATTAATGAATGCTACCTAGCCCTGTCGCATAGATACTATTGGCCAAAATTGCGGGAGCAAATTGCTAAGTACATAAACGAGTGCAACATATGCGGCCAGGCTAAATATGACCGGCATCCCATAAAACAGAAATTCTCTATAGTTCCGCCGCCAACAAAACCATTTGATGTAGTCCATTTGGATTTATTTACCGCCCAAAATGAAAAGTATTTAACAATAATTGACGCGTTCTCTAAATATGCCCAAGCATACCATCTCAGAGATGGTACCGCTGTTAGCGTTGTTCAAGCTCTCTTAAAGTTTTGCTCTCACCATGGTGTCCCAGTATCTCTAATTACAGACCAAGGTACTGAATTCACCAATCAACTATTCGCTGAATTCACCAAGGTCCATAAAATCCAACACCACAGAACTTTGGCCCATACCCCTAATGATAATGGAATGGTCGAGCGACTGCATTCCACTCTATTAGAGCATCTGAGGATTTTTAGATTACAAAACCGTAGTGAACCAGTAGTCAATCTAATGACATACGCTATATTGGCATACAACAGCAGTATACATAGCTTTACGAAATGCCGACCACTGGAAGTAATTACCGGTCATACAGATCCACGCGACCCTCTAGATATAGACCTATCCGTCCATTTACTGCAACAATACGTCATAGAGCATCGAGACAAGATGTCCAAGCTGTACGAGGCTATAAGCGAAACATCTTTACATCAACGTACGCAATTGATTGAAAATAGAAATAAGGATAGGGAGCCTGAAAAAGAGTACGAACCGGACCAACATGTATTTGTGAAAAACCCATTGGCTAGTAGACAAAAACTCGCACCCCGTTTTACCCAAGATACAGTATTAGCAGATTTACCTATTCATATATATACTAGAAAGAAACGCGGTCCCGTTGCCAAGTCGCGTCTCAAGAGAACGGCTAACACTAAACAATTGTTACAGGATACTACTGATGACGTTTCTTCACCTGGCCCGAGCGGAGGACATAATACTTGAACGTTTAGAAGATGGGCCCGGATTGCTACCTTTTAAATTAGGAACAGCAAAGATAATATCACATTACCATTCTTTCCTCCTTTATATAGATCTAGACGATATCCAATCTAAAGTCAATGTAGTCGCATTACAGTTGAGTGAGTTCAAACCTTTAATTAACAATAGCACATTATCACTTTTCGATCCACATATCAATTATCTCACGGACAAACTTAACCAGTTATCTTCCCAGCTAGAGAGTTTCAAGCCTAGCCGAAATAAGCGTGGACTTATCGACGGATTAGGATCAGTAATTAAGAGTATTTCTGGTAATTTAGATCATACAGACGCGGAAAAATATAATAACGCCATCCAAGTTTTACAAGGAAACGAAGATAAGTTAACGTCAGAATTTAACAGTCATATAAGCTTAACTAAGGACTGGATGTTTAAGCATTCCAGTATACTTGAGAAAATGTTAAACAATCAGAATTTAATTGCCAAGAAGCTTAACTCTATAATTAAACAGGACGTATCTAAGCAAGATCTAGTTAGCTTCGCTCACTTAGCCCAACACCTATTGATCTTAAATGATAATATAGAATCTCTATCAGACGAGCTAAATAAGATAGAATACATGTTAGCTTTTATACGTGCATCAAGTGTTACCCATACCATGGTTAGTTTAGTTAATCTAAAAAGCATGTTAAGTAAGTTAAGATTATTGTACTCTAAGGACGAAATCATCGATATCGATCTTCGAGAATATTATAATGTTATTAGACTAGGTTCATATTATATTGATAACAGAATAGTTATAGTCATAAAATTGCCGATTGCCTCGCCTGGAGTCTACACCCTATATAAACTATCCATAGTCCCTAATAAAAATAACCTAGCCCTTATACCTACCTTACCCTACATAGCAATTCAGAGATCATATTCTATGTACATAGAGACAGAATGTCCGAAGTTGAATTCATGGTACCTCTGCGAGGAGAAGATTGGCTACAAGATCCTGGATAAACCAGACTGCATTCAACAGCTCATCACGCAACAGCATCTCAACTCTTGCACATTAACATCGGTCGTCTTACACAAAGAAGCCCTGGAGCAACTGGACGACAGGCACTACACTCTGAACTTTCCTCACCCAACTAAGGTTCAAACATCCTGCGGACAAGAAGAATCCCAAATGCTACAAGGGAGTTATCTAGCCACCATACCCCAAGACTGTATCATGAGAACAACAGAATTCACAATCGCCAACATCAACGATCGGATTAAAGGACACGTGCTGAAAATATTATCACCCAGCATACATAATGTCTCTCTGAAAACTGAAGAATCATTAGTCCAACTTAACTCAATCAATCTTGAAAGCCTTCACGACAGTAACAAGAAAGTCTCCGTGCAACCTTCAATTAAACTAACGCCGATCACCGATAACAGTATCTACCATACTACCATACCTGTATACCTACTACTATCAGGTGCAGGTGCACTTAGTATTGCCCTAATATATCGACGTTACTTTGCGAGAAATAAAGATCAAAAGGGCGATGCTACTGAGATGGAAGCTGCGCAAGATATGTATGCTCAAGTGGAACCCAGAGGGAACTTACGCCCCTCCGAAATTAGAGTTGATCCGAATACTCTTACAGCAACATTTTCAACATCTGTTAACAAATAGTTGCTGTTCTACGGGGGGAGGTGTTACGCCACGGTACAAGCCAGGAACCGCTGACGATAGCTAACACCAATTCTGCGCATCGCAACCGCGGCCGGCACGAGGCGCCGACACGAGGAGCCGACTCAGCAGAACGTGCATTTCCATCGCGCCACTTTTATTTCGCAATAATGTATATTTGTAACCTACAACTTTATAATAATGTAATAATTCATTCTTGGTACAACCATCGACCAATTATCATCTAACTAGGCTATAATTAAATTGTAATTCAGATACAATAAATAGTGCTAAGTAAATTGGTTTTTTTTGCATCCTCCGGCTCCAGATCTCTTATTTAGTGTGTAAACAAATAATTATATGTATAGTGTAAACACTGGGTAATTTTGATCAGTCAATTTTAGTTTGGTAGGCATGAGTAGCTTATCAACAATATTATTACATGTGTGTTAAACTAATTATGCTTTCACTCATCCTAATTAATTAGATATGCTTACTATGCTCAGCTATCTTTAGCTTTAGCATACTTGCGCATGACTTCGACCGCGTTGCAAACTTCATCTCGCAGCTGATTATGAGCGAATAAATATTTGCATACGTCCGCGGGTGTCACTGTATCCATTACAACATTTAATGGATTAGTCAACATAAAAAACCACTTTGATATATAATATGACCTCCGTACTTCCCAATCACAAATTTAGCGTATGGTTCAGTAAACTTATGTATATGGATGTTAGGGAAACTGGGAATTTGAGAAAAGATCGACGATCTGATTGGCTCAGCAGAGTTTTAAACCTGCACGGACAAAAATTTGTGCGATCCGCAGATGTTTGTCCTGAGTCTGGGTGTTTGCGTATGTGATACTTCATGCTTGAGAAACGCACCTACGATCCTACGAGGAGAAAGTCCTAGTGTGAGGCAACGTTTTTTAAAAATACAAAACAAAGAAAGTAGTGTGCCAGGATCGTAGCAAATGGAAATCCGTGGCATCTGCCTACCCTCTAGAAGTTTCTCTTTCAGAGACATTAATCAATGCGACCATTTTAGCGCTGCTGCAGATAGCCTCAGCTTCCCTCGGGTTCACAGAAACCCTGGAGACACCCACCTGCCCATGATCCAGCGCCAGGTGGCCGCGCACTGGTAGCCCACAGCAGCCAGGAGTACGGCGGCCATCGCTGCCAGCAGCAGCGCCGCGACGTAATCCACTGAGCTACCACGCACCGCCGACTGGCCTTCCAAGCTCTCCGCGGGCCACACTCCTGGGAAAATGATAGAGATTTAGTATACACTAACTTTTGCCCGCGGCTTCGCTTAATTTAGATTGTTGGTTAGTATTATATATATATATATAGCTTTTGCCCGAGGTTTCGCCCGCGTTAACCTCTTTTTAAATCCCTTAGAATGTTTTTTTTTAATAAGCCGATGTCCTTTCTCTGGTAAACTTTCTACATGCCAACATTTTGCAATATACAGTAAAAGTAAAGTCTCCATTTTTCCTTCTGATTATTAAGAAAAATTGAATTGTTGTCCTATCTGTAAAAATAGTATAAGACTCGGAATCGGCATCTAGCTTGTCTTCTCCCTACATAATCTTAAAGTCTACTGGAGAATTTCCAAGGCTTTCAGACAGCCTTCATACATTAAACAATTGCAATAAACAAATACATTCTTAAGCACAATCTTCATTATCCAGAGAAAGGTCATTGGACTCTCGTCTTTATAACTAACCTATCTTAACTTAATAACCTATTCCACACTTCGCTACGCCCATTGCTACGCTACACCAACTGCTACGCTCCGCTACGCGCGCTACGCTTACATTAATTCGCGCGTGGGAAGCGAAACACCTGATCAACAAAACATCACTTTGATATTATTATTTTGGGTAACACGTGATCATTAGTATTGATTTTAATAGTCAATATAGGACGCAACTAGAACGAAGGTTGCAAACTTTACAATTGTAATAAAATAAAATTACAACACGGGAGTTATCGCGAACACATGTTTCTCATTTTGGCTTGCTGTTTCGACCGGGTTGCACCGACCGTGATCGTAAGCAGATCAGGTCGTAATTAGACGCGTTTTTTTAATTATCGCTTTAATTTAAAAGTTAGTATTTACAATTGAAATATTTATTTATACTATAAGCACTTTAAAACCTGTACACATTTTACATTCTCTCCCAGTCAACCTTGATACAATTATAATTAGCTAAAGTAGTTTTTTTAAACCAATAGCAATAGGCCGTGCAATTTAAAGATGAAAGTTACTGTTTCTAGAGTGTTAAGATTCAGATTTAATCATAGTAAATAGTGCTTTTAATATGTTATTTTTCTCATTGAAATAAGTAATAGTTGAAGATTGCTATTTGCCTCAAATATTTATTCCAAAAATTCATTTTAGATTTTAAATGGATTTTCTATAGAACTGTTTTCAACTTTCATTGCTCTTACAATTTCTAGGAACAAACTCGTAACATTATGTAACGTGGTCACGTGATCTGTCGCGTTAATTAATCGACAGTACTCACAGTTACAGTGCAAGGCCGTTTATTTCAGAATACCGAGAAATGGACAATCGATACATACGTGAATTCGATATACAGTTTTCTACGAAACTTTATTTCACAGTTCTTGGTAAAGGTGAATTTTTTTAAAGTCCTTTTTAGTTTTGTTTATAATTACAGTGTTTGGACTTGTTACAGAAAAGATTTGTTTTATTTTAATTGTTTGACAGATCTTTCATGTGGTTTGGATTCCAATTATAAATTTAAATTAATGCCTTAACGATGTCTTAGCGGTGCAGTGCATTATTTAATCCTAAAAGAAATTACAAACATCAAGATGGACCAGCGACGTTCTAGGTGTCTTCCAAAAGATATTTAGGAATATACAAATATCTTTTGGAAGAAAAATAAAATATATTTAAAAAAAAATCATATTATGATAGATATCGTAATATGGTTACTATATGACACAGTAAATGAAAAATAGTACACGACGACTATAAAATCTGCTTTCTTATCGTATGGTTGATGAACAACCTGGTGTCAGAGTTTAAACCGCCTGTAGGCCTCTGACATGGCTTTACACACCGTT
This sequence comes from Abrostola tripartita, assembly GCA_905340225.1. Lineage (NCBI taxonomy): Eukaryota > Metazoa > Arthropoda > Insecta > Lepidoptera > Noctuidae > Abrostola > Abrostola tripartita. The sequence continues at coordinate 8,002,329 of HG996504.1, forward strand.
GAAAAATCTCTCAGATGTGCAGGTTTCCTCACAATGTTTTCCTTCACCGTTTTTAGCAACTGATAACTAATTTATAGTACGCACGTCGCACATGAATTCGAAAAGACATTGGTGCGTGCCGGGGTTTTAACTTGCGACCTTAGACTTGGTAGTCCAACGGTCATACCACTTGATTATCAGTGCTGTGACTATAAAATACAAAAGAAGACTTCTACAAATTACTAATAGTTGCCCCGAATTGCTGATGCTGACACTTGCTGAAATCAGACTTACACACAATTATGATAGACATAATTAGGCAATATGACCGTTATATACTTGTGTCACTACGAAGAACGGTATAATTATTACAAACTACCGAAAATTACCCCGGTAACCCAATGCCAAACAACCCTTACAGGACTAGCGCGTCATATTACCACCCAATTAATTAGCCTCTGTGGCTTATTCAGTTGTCTAATTGGATTACAAGTTGAACCTGTTGTCTTCTAGTCAGGCTCGGATTGCGGGCACTTATGGCACAGTACAGATGTAGATATATAGGTACCTTTAGCAGTATACCTACTATGAGTTACGTTAAGTAAATAACGTGAAGTTATCAAAAACGCAGGTTAGCTGAGAGTATTGTTGACAATTTTGACGACCTGATTGGCGCAGTGGCTAAGCGATTGGACTGCTGCGCTAAGTGTTGCGGGTTTGATTCCGGCAAGGGACAAAAATTTGAGCGATTCGCAGTTGTTTTTCCCAGGTATGGGTGTTTGTGTATGTGATATTTCATGTTTTTGAAACGCACCCACGACACAGGAGAAATTCCTAGAGTGAGGAGACGTTTTTTTAAATAAAAAATGAAAAGTCTGGGTTTGTGTGTGTGATATTTCATACCGGGTGTCGTATTAAAATTCATGGCCACAAGTTTGTGTATTACTAGATTTACTTGTGTAACTCACGCATGTTTGTGTGATCTACTTTTAAGCCTTGATAACATTTGAAAAATCCAATTCTATTTAACGACCACCATAAAATATATAATACCTTTTATAATAGTTGTCTAGTTACACATGGTTGTACTCACATGTACTTTCTATAGTTGGCTAGTTCGGAGATATTGAACTTGATTCAAACTTGGCAGAAGTGGTGAGGCGGCGGAGTCGCGGGCTTAACTGCGAGCGCAACGCGGTGTAAATTAAATTTATCGGTAGGGCAGCAATACTTACATGTATCAAAAAATCACTGTCTTAACTGAACACGTGTCCCTATGGGTTTAATTGTAATAATGTTTGAATGATGATCATTTTTAAAGGCAACATTGCGATTGATTATCGCAATCAGTTGACTCTTATAAATGACTTTATTTATTTCGTTAATATTCTGATGAACTGTAGGTAAGGTACTTAATAGCGCGCTCTACCTACTGTTATCATTATTTATAATTATACTCCATTACAAAATAAATGGTTAAGTTTAATGATAAATATTAAAATGTAGTCATAACCAGTAAACGTCTTTCTGTGACAAGCATAAGACGAATGAAACAAAATCGACAGCCGCACAAATATACAGGCCGTCAAATAATTTACATATATTATGCAAATACAATTCGCCCATTCTGATTCGCATCCCGGCTATAAAATTCCTATATCCTAGATCGAATAAATCCGGTGAAATCTCTCAACTTATTTGTACGATAAATTTAAATTCATGGACCAAATACAAAGGAAATTGAATCGATTTAGTTCAAACTTACGCTTGGAATTCATATTTGAAAGTGACAGGTTTGGAAGCGAAGATAGATTTTGCTTTATGATTGAAATAGCTCATGATTCTTGCTTTGTTAAAATTGTTTATTACCAAGCTAGAAGTTGATATCTTTGGCGATTTGGTTGATTATGTATCAATTGAGTGAGTCAAACCGGTGGATGCAAATGGCAAGATGTCGCTTATTGTGGCGTTCTAAGGGGGAGTAGGCTTGCACATAGTAGTTCGCGACTAAGACTAGTTCGCCGCTCCTAAACGAACTAGTTCGCTCTCCTAGTTCGTCAGCTCCCAGCTCGTATCAGAGGAAGGCAGATCGCTCGCTCATTCGTTCGATCTTTTGTTACATTTTATATTGTTACCTTTACTTTTAACGTGCATCAAACGAACTTAAGAGCATAAGAGCAAGATCTCTGAGAACTAGTTTGCATAGTTCGTCTGTGGGAGCGGTCTTACGAACTAGTTCGTTCGAGAACTACACAAAACTAAGGGGCAGGCCTTTGTTCAACAGTGGACGTCTTCCAGCTGATAATAATGAGTGACTCGAAAATGATAAGAAGAAGGACATCCATAAACATTATCAAGATCAAGAAGCCCAAGGGCTACGGTTGTGTGGGTCAACGACCGCCTCTACCGACTGTGTAAAGGCCACCACAAAATTTCCCTTCTACCATTGGAAGAATCTTTTACCCCGCGACAGGCGAAGAGGTATGTCGTTCTTGTCCTATGTCCATAAAAAGGTCCTAGGCTTGCCTATGAAACATTTAAAAGCTTTTTGATCACGTACATCATGTTGCTCAATAGTGACGAACAAACCAACAAACACATCACACTTATACAAATAAATAACACATAAGTTGTATACACAATTCCAATACAATCAAAGGCATTCAGATTGTCGGATTACAATCATTGTTTTGCTATAATAACCGAATTCCGTGGTAACTATATAGCCGCGACACGACAGTGTAATTGTGGTTCAAACATAACTAAGTTTGCACTGAATTCAATTGTTTTTAATCACGTGACTAGCTATTTTAACCGTAATCAATTGTTTAATTGTAAAATACATAAGTACATACACTGCCACATTAGTCTTTAGTCGCACAGAACTACAGCTGAACGTGAAGTCTTGGATTCGATTCCCAGGTCGAGCAAAGTGTTGTTGGGTTGTCCATTACGCAATTCCGGGCACAAATCCAGAGGCCATGCTGCTATTAAGAATTACCTAATGGAAAAACCCAGTCACAGTTTTCCCTACCCGGGATTCGAACTCAACAGTGGTGCGTTGCGACTACTAGACGAACGAGGCAGTCCTAGGATAGGGCGTTACTTTTGTTTATGTTTTATGATAGGAAGCTATCAAAACTCAAATGGTTCGGTACCAGCGTCATATGATATCGAAATACACAATGATTTTCAGAAAGTATCGTATTCTAATGAATATATTCATGAACTCCGTTTTACGTCTACGCTGATCACAAAATGAATTATTAATAACTGTCTGGTGCTTCTTTGTCTAAGAATTCTTAATTACTGTCTGGCTAATTTTTCTTAAGGTGCGTCCACACTTTTAAATTTGTCCGTACCTGTTGCCGTAACACCGTTTCTTCGGGAGTTTGGTATGGACCAGACACGCCATTTTGTTACGGTCTCAGGGGACTGTTCGTTGAAATGTTGCAAGTGGGAACGCACCTTAAGAGTAACCTGGTAAGCGCTTGTTTACATGTATACCTAATAGTTTGGTCTCTTTCAAACTAAAACTTTTTTACGACAATATAAAGTAAGTAGGTACCTCTATTATATATATAATTATAGCATTATAGCGTGTATTCCCTAGAGGGATAGGCAGAGCTGTATAGATCTTACACACAATCGACAGGCTTGTTATTAGTTTCATGTGTAATAGATGCCGAGCCTATTTTAATTAACCTAACATCCAGGCTCTGATGAGTGTGTTCAGAATTTCCTAACAGGAAAATCCAAAAACTCATCGCCCGACCCGAGAATGGAACCAAGGACCCCACACTCGGCAGTCACCTTCTAGACTGATTTGTGTATTCGTATACACCCCGGACCCGCAGCTTCACGTGGTATACAACACCGATGTTTTTCATAAATCGTTCCACACGTTCGTTTAATTCTTTACATCTAGAATGATAAGTCTTCAATTCAACTTTAATCATGAAATATTTCATACATTTAGTTGCGAACATTTATGGATGGAATAGTTTCAAGCGTCGTTGCCTCGAACATAATACCACAGTGCATTATTTCAGTGCACGCTCTTGCATGCAACGTCTTATAGCGGTATTATGCAAAAAATATAGAACTACACAACTGTAGCGTTTGTCTGTTTAATTCATTGTAAATACCAGTTATGCACGCGACATCGCCCGCGTAAGGCTTTTTCGAGCATATCCAGAAAAAAAAAGGTTTTTTCACAGGTTAATTTTTCTGCTAAAAACGGTGAAGAAAAACATCATTGAGGAAACCGGCAACTCTGACAGATTTTTCGACGGTGTGTAAAACCATGTCAGAGGCCTACAGGCGGTTTAAACTTTGACACCAGGTTGTTCATCAACCATACGATAAGAAGAAGAAGAAGTTTTTTTAGAATCCAATCAGCCCATATGAAACTACGAAATTTAACGACCAAAGTTAGAGAAGCCTTAAGACTTATAAAACAAAACACCAATCGTGGACATTTATCATAGGCCATTAAAAATACCTGTGATATTTTAATATAAATATATAATGATGTTAATGACCGTAGATAACATATGCAACAACCAAAACCAAAAAAAATGGGATAAAGATGTTATGTATTGATGTATATGTAATTATGTATATTATACTTTTTTTTTTATAGCCTGTTCAGTGTGCCATTGCTGGGCAAAGGCCTCCCCATTATTTTTCCACAAAACGACCAGGCAGACCGAGAAGGGGAGGCGAGATAATTTGGACATCTTTGCGGGAAAGACATGGCCCGTAATGGCATTGGACAGGGTATATTATATATTGATGTGTAACTTTCTCTTAAGATCTTCCCATTTTCATACTTTATTTCATAGAATGATAAAGACAAACAATCGAATACTTTAAGACAATTGCAAGGCGTCCCACCTATAACAACAGTAGTAACAGTTATTACTAGCATCAAAGACAAGACAACTATTCTAATTGGATGATGGAAACAAGTGCTCCGATGTTATCACTGCATAACAAGGTCGCCGGTCGGTGCTAACTGTTAGTTGCTAGGTACCGGTCGCCTAGTTACAGTTTGGATCTTGATAGCTACAATTGTACAGTATAACTAGGGTTACCACCTGTACTGTTATAGAGTATCGTACTATATTTTAGCAAATTGTACCATATTATACAAGAATAATAGAATACCTAGTACGCACGTACTCGCTAATTCAATTGGGATAAAAAAATCGATGATACAAAGGTTTTTGGTCAGGCTTCCTATTAAATTGTGTAGCATAGTATACAAACACACCATGGATTTTACTCTTTTGCTCATGTTATTGCGTCCATCCGATTACCAAAATTCTTTCACCAAAATGTATAATGGACTGTCAGGATGTTCATAGAGTATGCTACTTTAATCCTGAAAAAGACACGTAAATAATCTATGCAGACGAAGTTGAGTGCTGATTCTTATAATAAATAAGCCGATCAAGATAAAGAATTTATAGTTTCCATTGAGGATCGGAATAATAATAATGTATTTCATGGCAAATTAAAATAATATTATTTGACATTTTAATCTCGAGGACACCTCCATAGATGTTAAATATGAGGCAGTCGAAATCTAATATATTTTTTAATAAGACACCGTCTAACCGACATTGACACCTATGTCGTGGGTGTGCTCACAGATCTCACCTTAATAAATGTCAACCTGTTAAATGATATTTGGAAGGTATGTATATTAATTTCAGCCTTGAAAACACGTGAGGATAAAGAACGAATAATCTTTAACTTGTAATGAAAAGTTAAGGTTATTTAATCGTTCGTCATGCCCTTTCGTGTATTCTGCCTGTGTATTTCTTTTCTCAAAGGTATGGTACCTAATAGCTTACCTTATAAACTGTAAAACTTATGTACCTATATGGAAATTCATTGTTTTACCCGCTTTTCGCCAGCTATGTTATAGGTCCAATGCTATTCCGTGTTACATCGAACCTATTACATAACTAGCGAGCTTAATTATTATTAAACGAGCACAAATTCATGCTACTGATGATTACCTGATGTTGACGACCTGCTTGGCGCAGTGGCTAAGCGATTGGACTGCTGCGCTCAGGTTTGCGGGCTCGATTCCCGCACAGGACAAAAATTTGTGCGATCCACAGATGTTCGTCCCGAGTCTGGGTGTTCGTGTATGTGATATTACATGTTCATGAAACGCACCCACGATACAGGAGAAATGCCCAGAGTGGGGCGACGTTTTAAAAAAAAATTACCTTATGAAAAAATCCAATAACACTTATGGTTACAACAAATCCCTTGTTACCACTATAGGTACTGTTGTATAGCCGTTAAAATAACTCATCTCGTCACGTAACCACTAATTAGATAACAGGCCATCGATGCATTAGACACGCAGTGGGCCGCACATTATAAACATGACTATTGATAGACAGCTACGTATTATCCAAATGTCAGGTCTAATTAGGACTTGTGTATATGTGACTTATTTGCGTCAGTTTGAAGCTCGGTTATATAGGACTGTGTACACTGTAGGTAATACTTACTACATAGGTAATACTGTACTTACGTAGGCTGACCATGAGATCCTGTGCCTAAATCCTAGATCGGGCAAACTGTTATTGAGTTTTAACATTAGATCATTTTTAGTAGCATCAAGGAGTCTGGATTCGTGCCTGGTAGATGGCAGTTCGTCCACTATTACATTGGGTCTTATAACAATACTGGCGAAATGTGGGGCACTGCTTCCCTTCCGAAAAAAACAGGCGTGACGTTATGCTATGTTTTTGTAGCGGCATGAAATATCTTATCTCCCTTACCTAAGAAATATAAACTCTAAAGTTTTTGTTTAGTTCAAATTCGTAATGTTGGCTAAATGTGCCGATATATGATTACTCACGTGAATATTCGGAAATATCCGACAAGTTTCGGACTCAAACGGAGCGCCTATTCATGAGCAAGTTACGCGGCGGAGTCGTAAAAAAAAACGTCGCCTCTCGCTAGAAATTTCTCTGTATAGTGGGTGATTTACAAACATGAAATATCACATAAACAAACACCCAGACTCGGGACAAACATCTGCGGGTCAAACAAATAGAAAATTACTTTCAGAATTCAACTATTTAAAGAAACCAATCTGAGAGCCACTCATAAAATTCTCTTTAATAAAAATCCTAGAACACTAATTGACTTAAAAGTAAATTAAAACATTTTTAAACTTCGCTACTTCAGAGTTTATTTAAGAACCGATCAAGAGGGCTTTATATATTTAACTTCAAGCCATTAGGTATAAAAACAAAACAACATCGAATGTAACTTACCTTGGCGAGTAATTTAACAAATTCTAACTTAAAATGTTCACAGATAGCAATAGAACTTGTTGCGATTGTAAGAAGTTTCTAGAAACATTAGGTAATCTTGTGTAAATTCATCTAAATTGAGTTGAAGTTGGAGATCTGTCTTATTGATTGCGCATGCGCCGGTATAATAGTCTTAGGTTAGAATTCCAGGTTTAGTTGTTATCCGTTTTGCGTATATAAGTTATTTACGATATTATAAGTAACAACTCGTAATTTATAATTTTGTTCAATAAATCAGCTCACTTTTTATAGCAAAATGTGTTTAGGTACTTTTTAGTATGTATCCCCAGTGGTTTAGAGTTTCTAACTGAGATAATTGTAATAGGACCTTTGAAATGACATAATCAAAAAAAATAGCCGTATTTTTACAAGCCCAAACCCTACGAAATCTTGCTTACAGTTAAAATTTATCTTCAAAGCAGTTATCTGGAAAAACAGTTTAAATAAACCTAAATTAAACGTCCAGAAAACTATTAAATTTCTATTCGAGCGTCCAAGTAAAGCTACTATTCTCAACGCAGCGTCCTGACCAACTAATTAAGCCGGTCCAAATCAACCCGTTCAACCACAGACCACTCGTAAATGCGGTGCCCACTGGCTGCTAGGTAGCTATTTTACTGTGGTATGCTAAATAATTGTGGCTGTATTTATTAGGCCGCCCAACTATTTCAAGTAACTGGTAGTGACTGGGTGCTCGCTGCGCACACAATTAACTCTCTATAGCATACAACTACATAGTATACAATACAACTGGCAGTTTGTATGATTTTGTCTGCTGACCCAATTTGTGGCGCCTGAGAGTTTAGTTTACTGAGCTAGACAAATCAAATACAAATGATAAATCTAGACCAATTGAGTGACTCACTGTTGGCCAGGATTTGGTGTTAAAAGTGTGTGTGATGAAATAGAATATCAAGTGTTTATTATGTAGGTAATACCTACGTTACTTTGATCAGAATCATTTAACCGATTTCAAATTGAGAGGACGATAATATGTGTATTTGGAACGAATGTTTTTAGTGTTTTGCGTTTGTGAAATTACCTTAGGTGATATAAAAGTAACATTTAGTATTTGTAAAAGGAAACTGATTTTTTTAATTATATATATATTAATTATCATGGTTATATTTTGTGTTTGTATATACAAAGGTAGTTATATAAATTACCCTGAGTCAGTGATGTCGTCAAAATAGCCTGCATCTTTAGACGTCGCAGATGTCGACTAATGGAAATATTATCTTTGAAGAGCAGCTTCGTGTCACGTGCATGGCTTTGAATATTAATTCGTCTACATAATAATATATGGTCATATTTACAGAATCTGTATGACAGTAGTTCTTACTACCTTTATTCTAATAGTTTATTCCCTAGAGCAGGGATAGCTAACCAAATGGAACGTAATAAAATATTTTGGACACGCCACCGGTCGTCGACTTTGATTTAATAGTATTTAGTTTTATTATTTTCCCAGTGATCACTGAGTCAACATTATTCAATAATTTTTTTTTTTAAATGCCATGTTATATCATAAAGTTTCGCCATACCTGCGCTAGCGTTTACATTCACATGTTCTTGAAAGTGACTATTTTTTAGAGACTCCTACCTCCACTTGTGCCAACTAACTTCTGCAAGCCTGTATCTAAAATGATAACTATTAAAACCCCAAGGAATATCCCAGATAAATGATTTGACTGTCTTAGACACCACAACACACACACAATTGATGTGTGTGCAATGTGCATGATGTATACAATGCAATGTCCCAAATAAAATGTGTAAACAACCCATGTCCTTGGCTTTTTATTTTACGCCGAGAAAAGCTTCATTGAATTTTTCTACCTTATAGGGTTCCGAGACGAGCCGATTAGAAGCAACAGGCACACCATTTCTTTAATTAAAAACGGCCCAGAATCCAACAAATTAAATACGGAATCAAGGCAACAATTAATCACAGTATAGCAACAGCAATCCCGTAGGAGATCCAGTGCGAACCTTAACTCATCACGTAAAAGTTCACAGTTGTATTCAAGAAACACTCAACCCTGTTAATCGTACATTCACCCCAAAATAGGGTTGAATTTTCACCGCAAAACATGTAGAGTAAGTTTTCTGTTAAATATTCATAAGATACGTTACTGTAGATTGTGGGTGGGGGTTTATTTTCGCTATGAATCTTGTTGATTGTAATGTATCGTTTTAAATCCTCATATTTATGAGCGCTCTGTGCTTGTTAAGTCTATGGCTGATTAAGGATTGCGTGAATTATTTACGTCTATGTTAACATTTGTTTTAGGTACTTAACATGTTATGTATCTATATCATATATACGGTATTATGTATCTAAAATTATACATAATATTATAGAGGTAGACTGTATATTTTAGAGTGTGCGATGCGTGTACGAATTAAGCATATAACGAGATTTTAGTTCAGGTTGTGAATTAATGATTAACAGTAAGTCTAGAATTGAAAGTTCGGAATCAAACTTAGGACTTTAGCCAGTCACAACAGTTAGGCAAAGGCCATTTTTTTCCCTATTTTACGTTTTTTTTCCTATAAGACTTTTCACTTAATTCTGAGATAAACGAATTTATGCGCTAATATTAATAAAAGGCACTTACTAGAGCCTACATTAGTATAATATTGTATTGTATAGAGATATAATATTGTATAGAGAAGCTCGTAACGTGTAATGGTTTCTTTGAAACAGATAATGTATTAGATTTCAACAAAACTCGTCATATGTAAGGTCCTTGTAAATACATAAGATCTAATGTAATCCTGGGTAGGAAACCAACCAACCAATATTTCATTACCATTAAAGGTTTTACTTTCGATCTAGAAATGTTATAACATTTTAAGCAAATCTGTCAAGAACTTTTAGATTTATGTAAACCCTAATATTCTAGACTTTAGACGCCAGTCTAGACGGACAGACCTAAATTAATGAAACTATTTTTTCAAGGTCTACGCACAATTTATCTTAAGAACAAATTGTTCCTGACTACTTTTCTTCTTTTAAACTTAAATTTGTGTTGTACGAATTACAAAAACGTTTTTGTCGTAATGTTTTATTGTAAAACTTTCGTTAGCCGACAAATATTAAGCGATGTTGGGGTCAAAACGCATAATTATAAATAAATTATATTTTGACACCTTTGCGGGAAAGACATAGGTAATAATGGCTATGAACACATACACATAACAACACACGTGTATTCCCCGAAGGGGTAGGCAGATGTATGTATTTATTTATTTATTTATTTATTCTTTGTGCACAAGAAATGTACAGAGGCGGACTTAATGCCTTAGGCATTTTCTCCCAGTCAACCTTAGGAAGGTGCAGAAACAGACGTGGTAGGTGCAATTAGGACATGTAAAGACAAGAGTAGTAATAATTGCTTAAATACTTATACTGTATACATGACTTTATTATATATATAATAAATATGTTACTATATGATACATATACATATATACATATTATATCAATATATATTATATTTTAAAATTGGGGATAGGTCAGAGGAGAGATTATTCTGCCAGAGTTGTGTTAAGAAGGTGTTCGCGCAACTTAGCTTTAAAAGTGTAACGGCTTGAGGCCATTCTGATTTCAAGAGGGAGGGCATTCCACAAAAGAATGGACTGTACGAAGAAAGAAGAGTGAAGAAAGTCAGAACGGTGCGAGGGACATTGTAAAAGACGATTGTGAGAAGAGCGAAGATTTTTACTATGATTAGAGCATATATATTGAAAATGTGAGTGAAGATAAGAAGGGGAAGTGGGAGAGTCAAGAAAAGAGAAAAGAGTGGTCAACGCCCTTTGCTTTCTCCGCTGGCGAATAGCCTCTTGACTGGCGAGCGACCCGAATTGGGTCGCGACATCAAAATGTGCTTGACTGGCGAGCGACCCATTCTGGGACGCTGACCTTGACTCACATTTCATAACAAAAATCAACCGACAATGTTATCGCTGTGTTACTCGAACCTATTTTAATGTTTACGTAATAGAACAGGCTAGCAAACAAGCCAATAATATTATGGGATTACAAGGAAGGATATTTATAAACTGTGGTCAGTGCCGAGTGGCGCGAATTTTGAATTGTAGTAGTAATACTATTTGAAGTGTATTTTGTGCGTTTATCGGGGAATTACGCGTGTTTGTGAACTAAAAATGATGCGTGGGTAACTAATCTACCGTCTAATTACAATTGTAGATGGAATTGTTAAAAAAAATTGTATTAATTTTACAAAAAAAAAAAAGTCGGAAAATTTTCATTTTCCATTTTCATTTCCAAAAATTTTCACAGCATGTTTTTAGATTTTACAATATATACATACTAATCAGTAAGATAAATTAACAGAGAATCCAAATATATATATATATTCCTACGTATTCTTACAAAATCATCGAGAAAACTGCAAAAGAATGCACCTAATCCCCTCCAGGGGGGCCTCCCGTGCGGGGGGGACGCCAGACGCGGGGGGTTGTGAATCGTCCCATTTTTGGTCGCTTGCCAGTCGAGAGGTTAAGCAGCCATTTAAGGAGAGAACGATAATTAGAGACATGGTCATATTTGCGGAGATTGAAAACGAATCGAATGCAGTTGTTTAAAAGCCGGTCAAGTTTGTTGAGTAGATCAGCATTCAGGTCATAGTAGCACACATCACCATAGTCAACTATAGGGAATATTAGAGTCTGTACAAGCATTGCCTTCGTATTGGGTGGGAGAAAGTTCTTCATGCGGTAGAGAGACCGCAGCAAGCCAGTGATTTTTTGACTGACATTGGCAACCTGAGCTTGCCAGTTAAAAGTGGTGTCAATATACAGGCCAAGATCCTTGACGCTTGTGCTGAGAGATATAACTGTGTTGTCGAACGAGATAGGAGGAAGGACAGACGTATCGATCCTACCCATGCTGCGTTGACTACCTACAATTATCGCTTGGCATTTAGTAGGGTTCACGGCAACGCCAAACCGTTCAGACCAATTCTTAATGGCAGCCAAGTCCTGATTAATTTCTGAAATGGCGTCGGAAATACCATCAATAGAGGATTGGCAATATAGTTGCAAGTCATCGGCGTAGAGATGATACGCACACTGAAGCTCAGGGGTTATAAAATTAATAAAAACGGAGAAGAGAAGAGGAGAGAGAATACCGCCTTGAGGAACTCCAGCGCTTAAGTCACACCAACTTGAAGAACACTTCTCGGTGTAGACTGATTGCTGACGCTCCTGAAGATAAGAAGAAAACCATTTCAGTGCACCGTCAGAGACCATAAGATAGGACAGGATGGATAACAGGATGTCGTGAGTGACGGTATTAAAAGCATTGGAGAAGTCTATTAACACCAGAGTAGTTACTTTGGTGTTCTCCAGTCCAACCCTAATATCGCCAGTCACCTTAAGGAGAGCGGAAATAGTGCTATGCCCAGGCCGGAATCCAGATTGATAGGGGCAGATTAGGGAATTGGAAAGGATAAAGTTGGAAAACTGTTTGTGTACACATGCCTCGAGCACTTTTGACAGGAAAGGTAGGATGGAGATCGGTCGGAAGTGACTGGGAAGAGAAGGATTTGAAATTTTAGGTAAAGGAATAACATAGGCTTTTCGCCATAGGGAAGGAAACACTCCAGAGTAAAGGGAGAAGTTAATAATGTGGGAGATGGCGGGAAGCAAGGAGTCCAAGATTGTAGTGATCATAAGACGTGAGATGTTATCACACCCCACGGCTTTGGATTTGATGGACAGGATGATCTTCTTGATCTCTTCGGGATTCACTGGAATGAATTGAAAAGGTGCTATATTAGGACGCGTTAGACCAGATATGTAGTTGATAGTTTGAGAGTTGGTTAGACGATCTAAGGTAGGTGCTGTGGAGAAATGACGGTTAAGATCGTCTAAGCAGATAGTATTTGGAAAGTCTAAATTACGCGGTTTGCCGATACCTAGAGTTCTAAAATCTATGTAATAGGTATCTACAGAAATATTTTGCCAGTTACGTTATAGGTCCCACGGTTTTTTTTTAAATTAGCCTATTCGATGTCCCACTGCTAAGTAAAGGATTCACCTTTGTATCTTGACAAATTCTATTCATAGCCATTCATTGCCTCGTTGGTCTAGTGGTCGCTAAGCGCGACTACTGTGCATGAGGTCCTGGGGTCGAATCCCGGGTCGGGTAAAGTGATACTGAGATTTTCCATTAGGTAATTCTCAATGGCAGCACGGAGTCTGGATTTGTGCCCGGTTGATGGCAATAGGCTCGCCCTCTATCACATAAACTATACCTAACTTTACTAACTAAAAGATATAAACTTATTATAACGAAAGGATTATTGAAAAGAGATATGAATTGTGGTATTCTTATTATTCCTGCAATTTTTACATAATCATTGTTTTTAATATCCTAATCCATGTAGTGCCCGCTCAACAATGATTAATTAGTAAACATTTATCGCATGTAAATCTATTTTAACCATCGCAAAGTAATCGTTGGATATACGTTGGACACAATAGAGTTTCCTTGTGACAAATGAAAACAGTTTTATCACTTTTTTAATAAAACCTCCAACTCTGTATTTCATACAATATTGTCGAAAATATATCACTGCGTGTATACTTTAGAGTCAAACATTATAACAGTAAAACTGGGTTCGTAATATTTATGAGTATGACTATTGCGTAAAAGTTTAGTTTAGGTTTTAATACTCATTTCTACTGAACAATAAATCCGATAATATTTAAGCGTAAAGGACAATGCCTTACTATAAACGATTATCTTCATTTGAACTAACCTAGGGCGCTTGAGAAGTGGCAAAACAATTGTCGAGTAGAAATTGAATAGAATTTAACGACCTGATTGGCACAGTAGCTAAGTGATTGGACTGCTGCGCTAAGGCTTGCGGGTTCGATTCCCACACGGGACAAACATTTGTGCGATCCGCAGATGTTTGCCCCGAGTCTGGGTGTTTGTGTATGTTATATTTCATGTTAGTAAATCGCACCTACGATACAGGAGACGTTTGGGGTAGTGTGGGGTAACGTTTTGTTTAAAAAGTAAAAGATAAAAAAGAATTAAATAAAATGATAAATGTGTTGGGATTTTGGGCATGACATACACCCCTTACTTAGAAAAACTAACAATATTGAACAATTGAATAAATTGTTCCTGTCACTGTCATTTTCAAGTCAAAGAATAGAGATGTCAATAGACTTCTTCCTCTTAGCGAGTCAATGACAAATTTAAATTTCTGCAGCCCAAAACTCCGCTGCGCGAATGGCGTTGTCATCAGCCAACATTAGCTCCTCAGGCGTGCAGTTCACAAGGCACGCAGGACAATATAAAAGGCGGGCCATAGTTAATAGACATACGAAATGGTTAACCTAAGACGTCTTATCTACGTATATAAGTAGGAGGGATAATATTTTGGGGCTGACAACATTTAGATTGCCTTAAATGTCAATCCTATATATTTTTCTTAATATTTGTCTACGTTTTGCCACTTGCCTAGGGGTGCTGTGTCGTCCCTAACATTTTTATACAGCAAACCGACAGTAAACTTGTTACCCATTAGACCACACGTTATTACTTCAAAAGGTCCAGTCTATAATATATCTAAATAACCATTCTACATAATAATTCTGTTGTAACCGCCCGAAGCAAGGTTCCAGCGGCCTTGGCAGTGTGTCATGTACAAAACCATTTCTCATTTCCCGAGCCTCGCCTTTATAAAAACGCTCTCATATTAAGAGACAAATTACAAATATTCTAATGTGAACCGTGACGTGTGTTTGATAGGCCGGCCGTACCGGTTGTATTTTATTAGAGTAATTAATTAACTTATGTACTTACAGTTAGCCAACGATTCGTCAACAAGTATGTATGTACAGTAGGATTTTTTTTCGGGATATTTTATTGCCGACGACCCGGAGAATAGAATAGAATAGTTTATTTGCTTAGAATGTAGGTATTACAAGAAGAGAAGGGTCTTATTCGTCTTCAAGAGACAAAATATAATAAGTATATTTCATTTGATATGTTAATCTCTGACAATCTGGTTAAATGATAATGATAAATGACTTTATTTCTGCAAATTGGTTTTACAAAAACACTTTAACTCGTCATTATTTTAAACTAAATGACGTCGGCATTACCTTATTGACTACCTCTGAGAAAAAATACCGAACTCAGGGGTCAAGGTCTCTTTTTTTACCTCTTTACCTACGATTAAAGCACTACAACCAATACTTATACACTGACGGTGGGTTGCACCAAACGTCTGTTATCGTTAAGTCCGGACGTCAAAGTTATGTAAGTAGGAAATTCTCATACAAGCGGCCATATTTAACGCTAACTAATATGTCAAAGTTGTTGGTTCAACTCACACTAAATATAGAATAATGTTTTAAGCTGTACCTTCCGTAAGGAATAATATTTGCAAAACTAAACGACATCAATACAAATTGCCGTTTTATTTCCAAGTGGTAAAGTTGACAAAAAAATACAAGTATTCAATAAAGTCGAATTAAATAAACTATTATTATCAGAGTGTGCACTTTTATATCGCTGAAATAAAATATCAGCCATATCAATGTTCTGTGCAAACAAAAATGGCTGAAATGGGAGTCATAAAATTGATTTTCCACTGCATTTGACGGCGCATATGGACTAGTAACTGCGACATATTTGACTTGGCTAGACTATTCCGAAACCATTACAAAGTTTATCTACCACCGCTGTAAAACAAGGATAAAGTTTTGCATATACCAATGCACTTTCGGAATTTCAATACGAATTTGAAATTCCATTTTGAAACTGAATGTTTGTTTTGTTTCCATTATGGTGCTGGCTGAAAAAATATGAAAATCTTGTAAGTCATTTAACATGCTAGATATAATATTTGCGATGCTAAAATTCGTCTGGGTTTATACTCGATTGAATGTTGAAGCACCCTGTTTTCTCAGCAAAAACTTTTTGCAACTTATGGTAAGTGTACGACTTTAAAAAAGGTTTTTTTATGTATTCGAATGCGTATTCAAAATGTTATATTTCTGTTTCAAGGATGATTTCAATGCCTTTATTTAGTTGAGTAAAATATTTTACATTTGTACCTAAATTGGGCGCGCATACAATGAATTGCAGGACAAATATTAGTGTGATCCGCAAATGTTTGTGCCGAGTCTGGGTGTTTGTATGTGTATCTATGTGATATTCAATGCCAGTGAAATAGAGCTACGATACTGGAGCAGTATGGGTCAAAGTTTAAAAAGCTACCTAAGTCTTAACTACGATAAGGGGTACGTAAAAAAATGGTTGTTTTTATTCAAAATTCTAGTAAAATAAAAAACAACAAACAAACCGCCTGTCAAATCATAAATAAGTTCTCGTCATGAAAACTTTGTAATGAAACACAGTTCCCAACAAACAGAAGTACATATATCTTGAAGGTTGTTGGGACAACAACAAGGAAACTTCCCCCAAAACGTGGCCATATCTCATCGCACTTATAATTTATTGAGCGGATAAGAACGATGGGTTTACGGATCAGCAGAGCTTAGATGTGGGATGTCGATAAATTATATTGGACTTTTTCACGTTTCTTGATACTGGTGAAGGGACATTTTGTCGGCTTTGTTTCATAAAAATTGTGAGATACTTATGGACTGTAGTTTGGTTTTAAAATGGCATTTATTTTAATTTTGCATTTATTTAAACTGGCGTAATTATAACAATTTAACTACAAACAGTGCTACAAATGGTGCGAAAATGGTTTAAAAGACCTCGCCTTAGAACTGTTACTACCATCATCATCCTATCTCCATCCACTGCTAGACATAGGCCCTCCAGCTAGGTGGGGCGACAATATGCGCTAAATGGCTGGCAGCGGTTGGAAGCGGAAGGTCAAAGATCGAGCCCAGTGGTGTGCCATATGCGAGACTACTAAACTGTATAGGAATTGAGAATAGCTGAAAATCAACGCTGTATGATGCATATTTTATTTATTTGCAAAACATCAGTCATCATAGTCATAGTCATAATGTTTTTATTTCATATAGGCTACAAAAGAGCACTTACAAAACGTCAAACTAGTTGCACGGTTACAAAAAGTCGTTTCTATGGAGAAGAACCGGCAAGAAACTCCATAGTTACTCTTTTAAAAATATGGTTTAACAATCATTTCAAGTATGAGAGAATAATGAGCTACACAATATACCTAAAATAAGAATACGAGTAGCATCAAAGTCAAATAAAAAATATTAATATAGATCGGTTATTCTCTCATTTACAATTTGGGTAAAATACATGACAGTGAAATGGTTCAATATACCTAATCAGTAAACAATATTAAATATCAAAATTATGGTTGAATGGCGGGTATGCCAGGGAAGCCACAAATGCAGGAAAAATCAGTGCCACACGTCCCTATCGTCAATATAACTATTAATACTATAGTAGGCTTTCTGAAACATTTTTAAATATTGAAACTTACGAATAGTTTTTAGTATGCAGATGTCTGTTTTACACGTAATAGGCTAGACTTGGTAACACCCAACCAAGGTCAGTCATAAAACATACTCCAATTCCAGTCACTAACACAAGCGCCATAGGTTTACCACCAACATTCATTCCAAATATGCATCAAACATTGGCCCAACCTCGTATCCTTGAACGACTCGCTCATAAAACACCGACACTTACTATCCCATCTCTCTATACATATAGGTATATAACCCGACAGTATATATACTTATGTATCTAAGGGATGAGTCTGGCAGTATATTATATACTTATAATATACGCAGTACATGACTTACACCCGTTGCTACGTCATAAAACTAATGGAAAACTTTGTCTAGTGTGTATTTGTTTTCGTTAATAGAGGGTATCTGGAAGTTAAATGGATTTAGTTTAGTTGTTGTTTAGCGGCTTTTAAGATATTATAAGCGTAGATATTTGATGATGAAAAATGAATTTTGTTTGTTAGAACTAGTTTCTAGTAATTTTATATTATTAAGTATGATCGGCGCGAAATGTGGTTGTGTAAAATATAAAATAGGAACACACCACAGGCCTGATTAAAGGGAATAAAAAAGCATCAAAGTATTCATCCTAATGGTTGTCAAAAGTTAACGTGTCCACAAGACAGGCAGCATGGCCACGTTAAATATCAATGCAGATTATTTGACCCACAAACCAGCCCTCTGATCACGTGAAGAGTAGAAGTAACCCAGGAAAACGTTTAGTCAACTCTGAGGAAGAATTATTTGATGCTTTTTTATTCCATTTAAGATTCATTTAATCATGTAATCCCTAATAGCATGGGCACTTGGGCAGTGGTGTAAAACGAATCATGCCTGTATGTGTGTGTGCATTTATTGTTATATAGTTTTTAATGCATTTTTGATATATAAGTTGTATATTGTTTTATAGTAGGTAGTATTTAAATGTGTGTGTGTTCAATATACTTTTTACAAGAAATTGAAGAGCCAACATTCTTCTTATGACCATATAACAATGAATAAATAGCCACCTTACCATACATTTCCGATGTAGAAGCGAGACGTCGCTATCTGCAGTGTAATGCAGCGTCTTG
Organism: Abrostola tripartita; assembly: GCA_905340225.1. Lineage (NCBI taxonomy): Eukaryota > Metazoa > Arthropoda > Insecta > Lepidoptera > Noctuidae > Abrostola > Abrostola tripartita. Next base: position 8,021,254 of record HG996504.1, read on the forward strand.
CTTCCACAGAGCTGTCCTGCTGTAAGAGTTCATTGTAAGGGGACTGTACAATTTAAAAAGCATAAGTGAAGTGGCATCTGACCCATGATGGACGCGCTTCGACCATCGATGCAATGTCCGTCCGTAATTACAATAGTAATCTATCAATAGTATTGGAGTATGGTGTGACATGTTGTGTCAAACCAATGGCCTTGGTACTTTTGTGAAGCTTCCAAGTTTCTTTATAGATGATACCTAGTAACACAACTGTAAATAATCATCACATAAACGTGTATGAAATATGTATTGTATGTAATGTATGTTCAGTATAGTATAAGTAGTATGTATAGTAATCTTACCGTACTTACCGCACTGATAGCCGAGTGGTATGACCATTTGACTGCCAAGTCAAAGTTCACAAGTTCAAAACCCGGCACGCAACAATGTCTTTTCGAATTCATGTGCGTACTATAAATTAGTTGTTAGTTGCTACAAGCGGTGAAGAAAAACATCGTGAGGAAACCGGCACACCTGAGAGATTATTCAACGGTGTGTAAAGCCATGTCAGAAGCCTACAGGCGGTTTAAACTCTGACACCAGGTTGTTCATCAACCATACGATAAGAAGAAGAAGAATGACTAGTATTCGCGTAAATCAGAAAACTTTTCTTAACATAACATCACGCCTGTATACCCCGAAGGGGTAGGCAGAGGTGTACCTTTAGTACACCCACATTTTATACACAATACGTAACTGAATCTTCGCAAGTAATGACAGAGGTATGACATAAACCTTAAACAAAAACTCGTATTACATTACATGAGACGCAAAGATATCCTCTTCAATCTAATACCCACGTTTAAAATTCATGTCTTTAATGACTCAAAGAAGGCGGAATAGATGAAATGAGAGTACATTTTAAGTACATAGATACCAAAATCCTTGTCTCTCATTTCCATTTCATCTTCACAAAGGACTAGCCGTGGTCCACGGTGTTAGCGGCTACATTTTTTCGGGATAAATAGTAGCCTTTGAGTTCATCAAGGGCTTCAGCTACCTCTATACCAAATTTTAGCAAAATCGGTCCAGCAGTTAAGGCGTGGAGAGGTAACAAACATACAAACACACTCACAAAGTTTCATCTTTATAATATTAGTGTGATGCGACGTCCCTGCGTTCATTTTCGAGATAAAAAGTAGCATTTCTTTACTACTTTACTATGAAATTATTTACAGTGAACCAACTGTAATTAATTTGTGCTTTGATGCTGTAACAAACAGACAGACGTAGTTACTTAAGTATTTATTGTAGGTAAGGATTAATTATTTGTTTGGAAAAAAAAACAAATTCATAAATTTTGTATCACACTAATATAATAGGCGAAAGTTTGTGAATGTGTTTGTTGGTGTGTTTGTATTATTAGAGTAGATTAACATATAGGCGTATTATCCTGTAAAAATTTAGCGGGCAGCACCGCTGGGCGCGGCTAGTTGTCCATATCTGATGGAATAGCTAAAGTTACAGAATAAAAAACACAGTCGATTGACTACATTATTAAAAGTAGGTATTTGAAATCGGCTTTATCCAACATTTTATTTAAATCCATTAATCGAAATCGGCTTTTCAAGGTGTTTACAGAAACACCTTAAGAATTAAAGTCCATCGAATTTAATCTTAAGACCGCCCATCAGTTTATTTGAATGACTAAGTAGTACCTACTAAATGGGATAAATATTACAACACTAACCGCCGAACTCAGAGTAATTTAATGATTCCTTAAACTATCACTAAGTAAAGGTTTTCTCTGTAAAATCCTTACTTAGATAGTTTAAGTAATCATTAACGTCTCTGAGTGCGGCGGTAAGGGCGGGTTGCTTCAGCTTCACTTCATCATCATCATCATCATCATCAGCCGGAAGACGTCCACTGCTGGACAAAGGCCTCCCCCTTAGAACACTTCACTTACAGCTTCACTTGACGCACACGTAAATATTAATAACGGCATTAACAATTTCGTATTCTACTCTACCCGAATAACGAAAAAGTTTAGTTTTCTACTAGCAGACCTAATAACGTTGGTTGTTGACTTGTATGCCATGAAACAACACTTCAAGTTTTACGTACTTTAAACGTCTTCTGTAATGGTTATTTTTTGACATATTTATATTACGTTAACAGACTGTATGAAAGAACCCGCCCTAAAACAAAAGTATTTTTTTTAGGAAAACAACAAAGATTAACACATTTAACCATAAACGATTTTAAAAGAATTTATAAACGACTTTAAAAGGCAATATGGAATGCTATATATAAACTCACGGCTTATATGAAATTCCTAGCTTATATGCACGCGACGCGACGCAGCGCGATGCGCAAACGTTTTTGATATTATACCCCGCGCGTTATTGCGTTCTATGACGTGCCAACATGACTGGCTCATCGTTCACGTGACTTGCTCATTCGTTCATTCTTATTTCTATTTTATAATAACTAAATAAGAGTGCATGAAATGTCAAAATATTTCACTATTTTATCATGTCATTTCTATGGAGAAGAACTGGCATGAATAAAAAAGAAACTACAAAGTTATTCTTTGTAACGGGAATTATACGACACAAATACTGTTTTGTAAACTATCACGCTGTTATTTCCACAAAGGGTAACTCAGTCACACTCGCTTTTCACCCAAGACAGAAACAAAGCCAAGTTCCAAAACGGTGAGACTACCCAAATATCTAGAATAACAAAAACCAATAGGTAAATTCCCATAACAATTAAGAGATGTGCTTTCGAATGAAACCAGCGATTTTGTATTGGCTTTTATCGATAGTACCGCTATTGCACTGCTCGGCAACGTCTTAAGTTCCGAGAATCGACCTACAGGTTGCTTCTTAGACAAAAGACTGTCAACTGTCGTGCTTATTCTTAATACTATGAACAAACTTTAAAGCGTAGCCTTACAATCCGTACTAAAACAAAAAGCAATTCTATTTACGAAACAAAAAACACCAGAACGATCCTACATTTAAAAATAGCAGTTACGTAATGTACTAATACTAAATAATTACTTGGTGTACCCCGCCCTTGGCATTATGTGGACGAAAATGACAAAAACATTATGATTCGCCGCCCATTAGCAGCCGTGTGGGTCTAGCGCACACTGCTTTAGTATCGCACTAAAATTAAAATGCTTTTAAGTTTGTATGTCAAGGATTTAGATGTGATGAGATTGTCGCAGACAGCGGAATATGGCACTATTTTAAGCTTTGAATTGTATAGATTTTGCAGTTTTGTAATAATGTAATAATAATAAATAATAACAGCCTATAACTGTCCTACTGCAGGGCAAAGGCCTCTTCTCGTATAGAGAAGGATTAATAAATGTAATATTTTATTCAAATTAAGTACCTAGGTGAGGTTTATTGTGCTAGTTAAAAGAAAACTGTTACTTAATAAGTCAAATAGGACACTTTGTGACTACATTAAAACGCTTCTAAGTTTCTATAATGTCAATATATCTAAGTCAATATAATTTATAATGTCAATACAATGATAAATATGTAATTAAGTGTATTAAAAGAGCTGAATTTTGTGACGTAGTAGATTTTCCTATTACATTTGTGATGCAAATATTTTTTGCAATTCACAAATGCCGTTTGCGTATTGACTACTTAAAATATTATTAAGGCCGAACGTTCTACCGTTGGATAAAGTAAAGGAATTAGTGTTCTTTAGTTACTATTAATCAATAAAGCTTTCGTTGCCATTAAACTAATAGGGTGTTCCTCTCGTCATCAATTTGCGGAGCGTAACCTAAATATGGCTAAGCGTTTGACAAATCACAACATCTAGGGTTTCTTCGTGTTTTCAGGGAAGCCTTATTAATCTAGATAAAGAATTAGTGTAAAATCAGTTTACTATGTCGTGGTGGACGTGTGGTTTACAGACGGGATTCGTTTGTACAAGGTCGTAAATTCAAATAGAGTCCGTCCGAGTCAACCCTGCTTTGTTGCAAAAATACAACTACCAATATATTACTGTTTTTTTAAAACGTCGCACGGTGGAGTATTTGGCCTCAAAATCCGGTCAAAATTATTTCTCGCTTTTTTTTTACTGGATATTATTTAAAATGATTATTTAAATACTATAAGGTATATTTGACTTAACAGTCTTAAAAAAAAATTGTAATATATTTACACTTTAAATATTTATTTCCAAAATCTGTAATAATTTAACATACAACAGACTTCAATACAGTCAAATTAATAAAAAAATACCTAACATGATACACCTTCAACTTTCTCCACTCAGTTCTTGGATATTTTCAGGGTCCATTTCCACAAACAACTCAACAGTTTGTGGTAAGAAAGACCGGCTGCTCCTCAGCTTTCGCCGTTTTCGCCCACAGCTTAGAAATGGATCTGAGGTCAGCAAAAGTCTATTGAACACATCTTTGTTACAGAGTTCTCTTGAAAATTTTCTTGTAAAATCGAGTCTGTAAGATCTTATATGTTTATTTCTGGCTTCAGCTGCCTCCTCAGATAGCTGTCCAATAGGTAGAAGGGCATGCTTAATTATGGCAGGACCATGTACGAGTATCTTATGTAGTGTGGGTGTCATAGGATGCCAACCATATAATTTTACATACAATTCCGCAGTCTTATTTGCCAAATCTGCAAACTTATTTTCATCAATCTCGTAACCAGAAGAAATGGCTTCCAATATTACTCTAAATTTTTGAATGAGACATATGTCGATGCCTGTAATTTCAGCAGCTGTTTCAGGATCACTGAAAAACCTTCTAGATGTATTTCCCGAATTTGAGTTCCCGAAACCAGCTTTAGGGACGTCTACTAAGAGTCCTGTTTTTTCCTTGAATTCTCTTTGTATTTTCTCTTTTGTTTGTTTTACAATGTTTTTCTCATTCTGGCCGCGTGCTTGCCACTTTTTCAAAGGTAATTTGTAGGCGATATGTAGAAGAGTCTCAAATAACCTAATTCTCGCATGTAATGTTGACAATCCGAACCTGAGTGCTTCTGGATTCTCTATCTTAGTTGTCTTAAAATCGTTAAAATCTTTTGATGTTTTTCCACATATGTAACATCGCATAGTAGAGGTTGTATTTGTAGCCGCATTGCACACTTTTGCATCTACCATAGTTGGAACCAAAGTGTGCAGAACATTCATTGCTACTCCATTCGTATTTGTCAACTCTGTTTTCCTCAATTGTTTATCTTGATCCTCTATATTCTTCATTTCAGCTCTTGTAATATCGGCAGTTTCATGTACGAATCTGATTCGAATTGGACGACAGAATCGTGGTGAAGATGGCGTTGGGTTCTGCCACAAAATTTTCCGTTGGTTTCTAATGTTAGCTTGCAATCTAATGGGAACCAACGAACTTAGGAATATATTTGAATCATCTGCTCCTGAATCGTCTTGAAAGTTTTGCTGATATCGAGCCTGTTGACTACCATCACATCCCCATTTTGTTATAAGTTCCATATTAATTAACTCTTCTGGAGTACAGGTTTCAAGCACATCCTCAAGATACTTGCATAGTCTTGAAGTTGTGTGATTTAATAAGTCTTGAAGTTTAACTTCAGCGCAGGTTTCTGTCACACGCATAGACTCTTCCCTTGGATAACAATCTTTTTTTGCTTCTTTAATAAGCGTATAACACGGATAGATTGTCTTATTAGATTCATGTAGTATCTCATACTGACTCTTGGTCATATCACAATCAATGAAAAGGGACAAAGCTTCTGACGCCGAATGTTTCTTGGCAGACACTTTTTCGGACTCACGTAATGCTTTTTTAATCTTTTTTGCCCTTGTAGGTGTGGCAGTGACTTCTTTTATAATCATCGATGCTTCAATATTTCCAGATTTGCGCTGACTAACACTGGCAGCATATGTTAATTCCTGGACAGGCACTTGCTCTCGAAGTTCTTTTGTTTTTCGTCTCTTGCTACGATCAGTTAATTCCTGAAACGTCTTCAGTGGTCGTCCTTGTTTTGATGCAGACAGAGTCGACCAGCTATGTATTGTAATAGAACTGTCAAGCCATTTTTTATTTTGTACTATAAACCGTGCTTCTGTATTGTTGGCTGAGCTCCATCTTAGCTTCAAATCAGATTTAAAATGTCTCAAATCATTCTTTAATCTATGATATTCATTTTCTGGACATTTTGTAATCTCCTTAATTTTTTGTTGCATGTCTAATAATTTCTGATCGAGTTTTCGTTCACTACTGTCTCTAAAAAACGTGTATAATACTCTTCTAGACATTTGGATTTCATTTGTAGCCGAACCTATAACAAAAACCAACCTATTAAGTAAATATGCAAATTTACGGAAAATTACATGTGAAATATAAACTGTCTTTAAATAAAATTGTGGGAAGATGGGTGATATATTTTTACTTGGATAACATGGCTAAGGTGCATAGTTAACTATTTAAAAAAAACTTCTGCCCGATCATGCCCGGAACTATTACAAAAACACCTTTTTTCTAAACAATATAGTAAAAAAATATTAAAAAATGGTATGAGTTATAAGAATCTCAAAATGAAACTAAACACACAGAAAAAATAACATATACTAGTGCTATGATAAAGTACATACCCTGAGCTTCAATATCCATTGATAATCTTTTTTAAAATCAGCACAAACTACTAAAAACACAAACTGCAAAGTTGTTAAAATTTAGGACGTATCGAAAACAAAGACGTGTGCATTCAACATCGACTAGATTCCGACTACCTGCACATTGCGGGTACGGTCGTCAACCCATTATTGAAACCGGTTTATGGTAGCTAGACTAATGACGAGTGCGAACAATGTAAATTTAGTATCATTTGTTAAAATATGTTTTTGTGACTTTTAACCGGATTTTGCATACGAATACTCCTCCGTGCGTCGCCCCACCCTAGGGTTTTCTCCTGTATCGTAGGTGCGTTTCACAAACATGAAATATCACATACACAAACACCCAGACTCGGGACAATCAAATGTGGATCGCACATTTTTTTCCCCGTGCGGGAATCGAACCCGCAACCTTTAGCGCAGCAGTCTAATCGCTCAGCCATTGCGCCAATCAGGTCATCAATATATCAATAGGTATTTGCGTATTTTCTTAGACATTTTGAGACCAACTAAATATTGTGTATGATAAATGGCAATAGAGCCACAAATAATTCAATTTTGCTAAATAACACTGCAGCCTAACTCTAAAAGAATACAAATCTCAAGATTGACTGCGCATAAAAGATTATGGAACTCACTGCCGACTAACATACGAAACTCACAAACTGTCTCTGTCTTTAAGAGAAGAGTAAAAGATCATTACCTTTCCTCACAATGATATAGTATATATATATTTGTATTTATGTATGTATTATAGTTTAATTTTATTTTTTTTAGTATTTATTTTATTTTCTTGCACTCATATTCCTACTATTTTTCTTACACACTATCGTCTTAATATCTAATGTATTTCTCCTTTCGCAGGTCTGCTGGAAGAGATTTCTTAATGAAATAAGCAGTACCTTTGCACTATATTACTTTAATGTTCGTTCTTTCTGTATGTTTCTTTCTTGTGTGTACATAAATTATAAATAAATAAATAAAAATCATTACAATAGCATCCTCATAATCGATTACAATATCTGACGAATTTGCAACGCCAAAGTAAAAAAAACTCCGAAATATCAATTAGAATACCCATTAAAATATTCCCCATTACTTAGTTCCGGTCTGTTTGGGTCAAAGTAAATTACGTATTGAATAAATGTTGGACCCTTGAGGCTTTTTACGACAACAAGTTGGGTCCAATCAGCCGGTCCCTTCTGAATTGGTTGTTGATTGCTTTTAGTTAAACCATTAGTGATTGTAAGGGGTTTAATAGACTTGCGTTCAATTAATAGTATCAATTATTATCGTTCTTCGTTAAAAGAGCTGAAATAATAATCTTTTTTTTTTGCATCAAGTTGTCACGTTTAAACTTTACGAGTCAAATAGTTAAGTTCGCTGTTATTTCGCGTCACCAGCCAGGGCAGCTTACATTGTGGAGGCGAGACGCCACTATGTGCAGTGTAATGCGGCGTCGCGCTTCTACAACGTAAGCTGTCCTGTTTTAAGAGTTGATGGTAAGGGGGCTGCTCATGTTTATAATAATAATAATAATATCTTTATTGCTTTGATTGAGTAAATACAGATGTTATAAAGTAGGTACAGCACATCAATCAGCCCATTTGGGCATACAATAATTTAGGTCTATTTAGGTGTAGGTACAAACAAAGTTAACCAAATACTACAAGGAAACAACCATATAATAATAATCAATTGGTATACATACTTTATTATAGGTAACATTGAGTGATATTCTGTTTGTTGTGTTATTATTTGTTATCTAAGAATTCTTTAATTGAATAGTAGCACTTTTGTGCTAACCGTTGTTTTAATTTTAGTTTGAACTGTCTAATTGGAAGTTCCCTTATTGTTTGAGGAATTTTATTGTAAATTTTGACACACATAAACATACAATTTTTGTGGTACAAACTAGTTCTACATCTTGGAACAACAATTTTAGCTCAGTTTGAGTCCAAAAAAACAGAAAATAATTAATTTAATTTCACTTTTAATGACCTTTGATCAGTCACCAGCCTGCCTTAGTTAGTTAGTTTGGCTGGGCATTATCCGCACTTAGCCGCTTGAATGGACCATTGTGCTTGACCCACCAGCCTGCCTTATTGATTAAAGTTTTCGAAAGATTGTAAACATAATTATGGAAATAGGATTGTTTGCATCCTATTTTCATAATTATGTTTACAAACTTACCTTTAATTGATTGATGTGTCAATATACTTTTAGTTTGAATAGAGTGCATGACGTCATTATTTGAACTAAGTGGTAACGTAACACTTTTTACATTTCAAAGTTTATAAATTAACACAGAAAGTGTATATTCATAGTTTTATTATTAACTAATAGAATGTCTATCGATCAACAAATTAATCATATTTTTAACACTCATCATCATCAGCCGGAAGACGTCCACTGTTGAACAAAGGCCTCGCCCTTAGAACACCCTAATGAATGACAACTTTTTATAGTGTTCTACTTTAAACTATCAGAATTGAGGTTTTAACTAGGATTCTAGCCAGAACTATCAATTGTATAGAACAAATAAGGTAAGGGGCGTATGATAACTTTATCAAAACAATTGAGTTCTTATTCTCCCAAACAAAATAAAACTCCTAGAAACATCCACTGACATAAAAAACAAAAAGAAAGAATTGCGCGCAACATTCGCAAATTGTCATAATTATGGACGAAGCAGCCTTGTTCCCGTAACTTTACAAGCAAATACTTTCAACATTCTACTCCAAGATTAAAAGCTGAATTAAGGAAGTCTTCCTTACCATAAGAGGCTTTCAGTACATTTTTATTATGAAACGATTCACAGATTCACGCACACATTACGATACTAATCTTCTTGAAAGGTAATATTTATTTCAAATGATTTCAGCGCTTTTTTTACATATATTTTGAGTGGGATTCTTTAAACAGCTTTACTCATGTGGAATCGAATGCTTCCTAAGGTACATTATTGTGGCGTTGAATTTTCCTGTATTGCCCAAAAGTATAATGTTTCACACCGATCTCTCTCTTTCGACTTTGGTATGAGAGCGAGGAATAAATAAGTGGACCAATGTTTGCGTGTATACTTTGCACTATGATGTCTAGTGTAGTGAGAGTAATATTGGTTGAAATTAACCGCTGTTACCGGAATTCACTTAGGAGTCATTATTACTTAAATAGTAGGTAATTATTGTATGCAAATTTTGACTATTGTATGTATACGTAGAAAAAATTCTAAATTCCGCTTCAGCCAAAAAATATTACACTACTAGATACCACTCAAGCTGAGTATAACAAAAGGCAATCTAGAAGCACCATGTCTTATAAACATTATATTAAAATCACCATTTTACGACACGAAGTTACACAGAGGTTGTCAACATTTTGTCCCAAATTTAAAATCAGACGAGTAAGCAGAATATTGATTTCTCAAAGAGCGTTCATGTCAAAGAGGTGAAATCTGACAGTCAGGCAGGAAATCGATCTGACGCGCCCGATTTTTAGGGTCGTTTAATCCAATTAAGCACAATACTATACGCCTTGTAATTTCACAATTTTATTAATAAATGGTACTGGGTTATATTATGTTTGTTGACGACATTTATAAAACTGCAAAGAACACTTGGATGAGAAATGCTCAAAGCAGAGAGGTATGGCAGAGGACAAGGGAGGCCTATACCCAGCAGGTGGTGATACCCGGCTTAAACGATGATGATGACGATGTACGGTAATCAAACCTGTGATAAAAATGTATGTATGGACATCTCATATAGGTTAACTATAGCACTTATTTTACTGCATCTAAATAATTCTTTAATTAGTCTTCAAATATTATTTTTCTTAAAGTTCAGCTCAATTTAAGGCCAAACCTCCGATTAGTTTGTTCAGTCCGATACCTGCATGTTATATTTACATTATTCGGTTTTACACCCGTCCTTCAAAGTGAAGTTAACCATAGACAGGGTTTTACGAACATCATAGAATGCTAACTACTCTGAGTAATTTCATTTAGAACATTAGAACCATAGTTGTCTCATTTAATTACTCTGTAATATAAATTATATTATCGAGATAACTGGGCTCGTGTATATTATTCGAATTGTGTAACCTACAAGAAAACATATAACGATGTAATTACTGTACTGTATTTTATTATAATGACCTCATCCGAATATCCGTTTACTTTGTTTTGACATTAATTATTAGGTAACGATATTATTTTACTTCAATGCCCAATATTTTTGCTACTTGTTTGATTAGAACATGTTATAGCTATCTATTTAATACAATCTTTATTTTTTAGGTTAAATAATCACACAATATATTTATTATATCTTCTTCGTATTGGCATATTATGTTGTTACCACGTGACCACGTACCTTGAAAATAAGTCATGCCACGGTGTAGAAAATCGACAGTCAAAATAACAAGTCAGGGTGCAAACAGGGTGTGACTAACTTAAAATGTTCACTAGTGGAGATTCTGAACCCGTTACCCAAAAAATAAAGTTAAGCTATTAGTAAAACATTCTGGCAACATTTTATAGGTATTTATTAATATTATTTCTACTTGATAATACAATTGGTTCGAGATTTTAAATTCATTTCGATCCTATCCTTCCTGCATCGAAATTGACTCCTTTTTACCCAGTTATATCATGAATGTTAAAATAAAGAGACTAAGGTAAGTATACCCTCACCGACGCTCCGCCATTAAAAAAGTTATTTTTGTAGCGAAAGCTTAACGGAAGATTAGTCAAAGTTAATGATCTGAAAAAATATATTGCCACAAAGGCGCATCTGTGAAACATACACGTTTGACCCAATTGTGCACGCAGTATAAGTTATTTACCGGTAGGAAAATCTTTTAGATTATTAGAAAATTTTTATGTGGCATCGCTGCATCGCTTGAATAATAGAGGTTTAGCCAGATAGTGTAAATTCCCTCCGTACGTAGACAGAAGATTATACCTACTGGACTTAGTACTAATTTAGATAAATCTGTACTAGACTTATCGTCGTTATTGTTTTTATCCAGGGTCAGCGAAATATATTAATTTAATAAATTAATCGTACAGCGCTCGTAACTGACTGACTATCTATGTGGCATGAGCTATTATTATCTTATCATCATTAGCAACTTATCTTTACCTACTGCAGAGTAAAAGCCATCATTCTCAGATCTTATTCTTTACCAGTTTCATCCAGGTTCCAGCCACAAACGCTACTATTTTTTTTTAATTAAGACAAAATATATTTCTTAATCATTACAATCATTGGTTTGTACGTCTATTACACTTCTTCTTCTTCTTATCGTATGGTTGATGAACAACCTGGTAGAGTAGTGTCAGAGTTTACCGCCTGTAGGCCTCTGACATGTGCGGGTCATACTAATAAACTTACATCTACAAACATCCAACAAGTGTATAAACAAACTGTATTCAAAACAACAACAATACTCCATCTCTCGGACATTTGTATTGTTGATCTCCAATCAGACGGAAATCTCACTGTCGTTCATCACTGTCAGATGAAATAGAAGGGCCCACGGTTGAAAGGAGCCTGTCTTTCAGAGGTACGTAACGATGATACAACCTGTTGTTGATGAGGGTACAAATTACCTTTGCATGGTGTATTAGGTGCAGGTTATTTTAAAGAAGAAAGTTTTGAATGATTTAAAAATGATAAAAGAAACATGGAAATGAGAAATGAAATATTAGCACTTGGTAAGAATTTCATTCGTGTTATGCTACTAAGAGCTGCTTCAGCTTCACTTCACGCAAACGTAAATGTTAAAAATGGCATTACCAATTCAGTTGCGGTCGTTCTTTGGATACGTTTACGCTGCGATGTCCAAGCGATTTGGTTTGGTTAAATTATTTTGAAAATAACCTACATTTTGATTTTATAATGTACGCTAAACTTTTCTAAACTGTTTAAGTTTATTTGTATTCTCATGTACGTGAATTATTGTAAGTTCTTCTGAGTAAATAAATATATCTCAAAACTCAATTTTGTTTTCTACCAGCAGCCTTAATGACGTTGACAACAGGTTTTTTATGCCATGAAATAACGCTTCATGTTTTAACGTACTTTAAACATCTTCTGTAATCGTTATTTTTTTGACATACCTACGTGTTTTACGTTAACAGACTGTTTGAAACAACCCGGCCTAAGGCTCACCACAAATGTTGTGATACTTTAATGATCAACAAACTGTGATCTATAATGTTTCTGTAAAAGCCCGTATGTTGTTAAATCCCGGTTTATTCTTAAAGCCACAGATTTGCCAACGTCAACGATTATTTCAGACTTTTACCAAAACAGAGTCTGTAAATGTTAGGTTTTACTGTTAGATCTTAAGATTTAGCACAGTTCGTACTTTTACTGTAATATATTCTCTGATTATATTCTCCTTGAAGTTGAACAACTCTGCAAACACCTTCAGGCGTGATTGTCTGTATTAAAATTAATATGTTAAGTATATTGCGCTATATGTTAAATATATAATATTGGCGCATTTATATTTCTTGCAAATTTAGTAATACCTACATAACTCATATGCGCATAGCGTATGCTTAACCAAGTTTAGCACATATATTACTTTATACTGAGCAATGTACAGAGGAAGAATGATCCCCGAATTAGCACATAGATTAGATTTTATGATTAGTTTTTTAGACGACTGCTTAGCGGGCTTTTCGTGACAAACTTTCGGGGTCTCAGTGTGAAAATGGTTACCCATCCATGAACCGACTGTTCCAAGAGCAGTTTATAAGTTTAGTCTACTGGGAACACATATCACCTAAATATTTGTCCGCGTGGGATTCGAACGTGCAACCGTCACCATCGAGTCACTGGCTTTTAGCCACTGCACCAATCAGGTATTTAAGTGCCAACATTGATTATAAAAGTGGACTAAAATAGGATGATAAATACGTAGATGATTTATTAAAAATGATCCACCGCGGTGAAGGTGGTGGGATAATACGGCACGTACGTGGTCAGAAACTGCGAATGATATAAAGGTTTGAAAGGAAAAAGGGGAGGCTTTTGCCCAAGAAACAAACTAGCTATTGGCTGGCTAGCTAGCTGGCTATAAGAAAAATGTTCAAGTACGCCCTGTCATGAAAGTGAAAGAAGTACGCCCGGATCTTAGCACATGGAAATTCGTAGTCTTTACCTCTCGAGGGAACAGGCATTACTATATTATAGAGGTATTGTGTGTGTATCTATGTATGTTTATTCGCACAATATCCTGCAGCGTAGTTCGCCAAGCAACAGCCTTCAGGAACGGTGCGACTTTATAACCAATTCCATTTTCCACTTGAATGCAGGCTCAGTGTCGCTATGACGTCATACAGGGGTGACAGAAGGAATGACCTTGTCAGAGCGTACATACCACAGAAGTGTAAAGGTCAGAATGTTATTTATTTTACGCTCTAAAATCCATCATTATTCATCATAATTATCTTTAATGCTTAAATTACACGCTTTTAGCATTTAATAGAGTAATAAAATAAGTTAGTAATCAAGTTAAAAGTATATTTCTGTTTGATAATTTTGCGGACATTTTTAATACGCTTTTTTTTAAGTAAACGTACGTTAATTCTATGAGGGAACCTCGCCTAGTGCTTAAAATACTGATACCCTCTTACCCTCATAAACGAGGATCATACCCGTATTAACTAAAACCTAAGTCTATTGACAGCTCTAATCTCTATTATCTGACAGGTATAATTTAATCCATTGTTTAAAATTAATTTCTTTGAATAAGCGGAATAATGTCTACTTAAAAAAATTCTGATTACTATATGAAGGTATAAATTAATTTTAAAATTCGATTTGGCCATAATCATCTAAGCATTTTTTTTGCTTAATAAAAAATATTGTTATACACACCTTTTGTATTTCGATAAACATTTGATATTAAAAATAGTCCTCATGTAACCATAAGTAACACTGGCAAGAGGTGTCTAACATGACCTTGTATAGGCGTCGCGTCACCTCGTAAAACCAACTTAATAAATCTTTAACATAGCGGTTATATCGTTGTGGCTATATACTCTTTGATAGCGGTCACGAAGTGTTTCGAGTACAACCTGTTGAAAGCGCAACACCGACAGGCGTTTGTTTTGAGTTTACTTAGCTAATGAGATGTGCTGAGAACTTTTTAGAAGCGGTATGTTTATAATTATAAATACAGATTTCTTGCTACTATAACCTCGTTTCAAAGTCTATTATCTACTATACATATGTGTAATGATTTATATCCCACGGGACAAAAATTTGTGCGATCCACAGATATTTGTCCCGAGTCTGGGTGTTTGTGTATGTGATATTACATGTTTGTGAAACGCACCCACGATACAGGAGAAATTCATAGTGTGGGGCGACGTTTTTTTTAAAAAAAAAAAAAAAATATCACTTACGCTAATGAAGTTTCTTGCTGGTTCTTCTCACTTTTGAACATAGCAACTTGATTTGACGTTTTATAAGTGCCCTAAAATGGCTGGCAGCGGTTAGAAGCGGAAGGCCGAAGATCGAGCTCAGTGGCGTGCCATAGGAGAGGCGTATGTCCAGCAGTGGACTGAGATAGGCTGATGATGATAATGATGATGAAGTGCCCTTTTATAGCATATAAGAAATAAAAACCCTACAAATATGATTAACACTAGAAATTTTTATTTCAATGTTTCAATTCGTGTGTCGGAAATCATTAGACATCATTATACTACCCTAGTAGAAAAAAAAACTTAACATAATGCCAGTATTCCCCAGGTAAGGGGCAGGCAGAGGTGTGGAGTACACACACATTTCGCCAATTATGTTTTAGGTCCCAATGAAACAGGTTGCACGCTATTGCCATCAACAGGGCACGAATCCAGGCTACCTACTGCTACTGAGAATGAATTTATAAAAAAAACCCAGTAACACTTTGCCCAACCCTAATTTGAATTTAGGACCAAATGTTCAGCAGTTGCATTTAGCACCCAACAAGACAGTCTATCCTAGTGCAAGACTAACTAGAATCAGTTTTGGAACAATAGGCTGCTTCTGAGAATTCCCTACCAATATTCACCAATATAACAGGTTGCAAGCTATTGCCATCAACAGGGCACGAATCCAGGGTACCTACTGCTACTGAGAATGAATTTATGAAAAAACCCAGTAACACTTTGCCCAACCCTAACTTGAATTTAGGACCAAATGTTCAGCAGTCGCATTTAGCACCCAAAAAGACAGTCTATCCTAGTGCAAGACTAACTAGAATCAGTTTTGGAACAATAGGCTGCTTCTGAGAATTCCCTACCAATATTCACCAATATAACAGGTTGCAAGCTATTGCCATCAACAGGGCACGAATCCAGGGTACCTACTGCTACTGAGAATGAATTTATGAAAAAACCCAGTAACACTTTGCCCAACCCTAACTTGAATTTAGGACCAAATTTTCAGAAGTGGCATTTAGCACCCAACAAGACAGTCTATCCTAGTGCAAGACTAACTAGAATCAGTTTTGGAACAATAGGCTGCTTCTGAGAATTTCCGACCAATATTCAGCTACTAACAAGATGTTGTAGACAGTAGAACTCGTTGAACTTAACAGTTTACCCCTAACTCCTCTAGTTTCAAGATTTTAGATAGTTGGATATTATTAAGTAGCTGCTTTTTCAACCGACTTTACTTAAAGAGTACGTATTTATTTCGGCAGTTATTGACAGATCACGTGATATTTTCGCCAATATATAATTTTTTCTTAACTGATATCTTAACAGAATAAAAAAAAAGTTGTAACTACATTACGATCACCGGACGACTAATTTCCGACTTCAAAAAAGGGGGAAGTTCTTAATTAGTCGATTTTTTTTATAATTTTTTGAAGGGATTTTCTTTCTGATTGGTCCCATTGAAATTTTGTCATTAAATATCTACTTTAGAGGCCATTTTTATCTACAAAAAAATGGGAAACCAAACAAAACCTCAAGCTTCCAACAAACAAAATAAAAGCTCGTCAGATAGTAGACGGCGTCATAATAGAAAAGACGTGGTTTGATAAGCAATGTACCGATTATACCCTCCTTGGTAATATTCTCACGTACCCGGGACATGGCAAAATATTTTCTGTAGCGTATATAGGACATTCAGGCTTAAATATTAGGCGTACACAAGTTTATAAGGATATTTGAGGTACGCGTGACAGAATTATGTTTATAAACGATTTCAGGCTGAAGAGATTTTTAATACAATACTTTGAAAGTTCAATTGTAGGAAAGAAGATAATTCAACGAAGAGACTTAATTAAACTGTAATTTGATATAAACAAGTCATTTAGGGGATCTTGTGTTCTTAAATGTTTGAAGAAAATAATTTGATGTAATAGAAAATATAAAAATAAATTCTAGCATACAAATAGTTAATTTATACTACTAGATGTCAATGTCACGTGACGGAAGGAAAATGGATTTCAATTTAAGAACAAATTAAATAATTGACTGTGTTTCTAACTACAAATAATAAACATAACCACACGACATCTTCATCACAATACAAAAATACCTAAGATCGGAGTACACACGCAGCGTTAAAAAAAAACAAATGAAATGATTGATGTTATCCCCGAATAACCTTCATAGCGCTTACATAATAGAAGCTATAACGCGCCTCCCCAACCGGGCTGAATGTTGATCATGACCGAGAACCGGGTCAGCTCTGCCCGGGCGTGATCTTGACCTAATACGGAACGTGTCATCGAACAGCCAACAATTTTATACCAAAAAAGTTAGTATTCCTGTACACACAAGAAAAATACGGAAAATTCGCTAAAATAACAAAAGATGAATTAATTTAGTGGTTTTTATAATCTTTGAGGAATATTTTTTGAGGAAATTCAAATACCCAAATGATTAAATAAAGAACATAATGTAAGAAGGGTAAAAAATATTTAAATTAAGAAGAAAGTATTCCAAAATTAAAATGAATAAACAGTTGGCCAATTTTCGTGGTTTTAAACAGTTTCGGTCTTGTAACAACTTACTAATTTAGGAAATGACGTCAAAATGTGACATTTATTAAACAACACACCAAACTGAATAGAAATTGAGGTTAAAAATTACATGAATTGCCGTATACAATAGTTAAAGTTTCTATCTACTGTCAATGGCCAATGACAGTACCGTAGCCGATAAAATGGGCATTAAAGTTTTTTGCAATTCTGTGTTTCGTACGTTTTTCTTTTGGGTTTCCATATAGATATGATAACATCGGCTACAGTCCCTAGAGTAACGTTGATCATGACCGGTAACCGGGTCACATGGCTGGAGCGTGATCGTGACCTACTGCGGACATTGTCAATGGCAATAGATATTCCCTACAGTTAGAGTTCTGTCCGTTCTCATTGAAGACTATTATTGTTTCTCACAATGGCTCACACTGGCCTCATCTAAAGAAGCTCATTTTTATAAAACCTCTTGCGTTTACAAATGTATTTTTAGCAGAATTTGAGTGTGTGGTTACTGCATCGTGAGTGAATTGCTTGTAACACAAGCATGCATAAACTAAGATAAACGGCCTTTGATTTATGTGTTTACTTTAAACTCAAACGAGAGATCTTTAACGCTGAAAGTTAAGCAATCAAATCTATTGAGTCACCGATAATAGCAATTAAGTTTGGCACACACCCGAATTAAAAACAATAAAATAACATGTCCAACATAAAAAAAACAAAACACATAAAGTGTTCCAAACATAAATTAAGCCACGCCCACGATCAAACAACGATAATGAAAAAATGTTTGCAGCCCCATGAATAATAAAAGCTCGTCATAAATGGGTGTGTTCAAGATATTTGATCATGACCGAAAGCGGGTCACGTGCCCGGGCGGTGATCTTGACCTACTCCTTGTCAATGCCATTATACTTCCTTTTGAAGGATGTTTCAAACCTTCCTTTAGACCCGAATCAATAGCAGGGGTTATGAAGTGTGTTTAAGTAATATGAAAAAGTTAATTCTGTTAGCAACTGAATCCTTTCAAACTCGAGGGTCGAGTCTTCTGAAATTTATATTCTTTGATGGTGATATTGTTTTGTTATTTATCAACTTAACATTTCTTTAGCTGTTTGGTGCTGTCAAGGATATTAAGGTGTGATTGTGTTTGTAAAAAAAAATGACACTGTTAATACCTACATAACGCAAAGTTTTATTCACGTAGACTTCAAGTTAATTCAAAATATGGCAAGGAAGTTTCCTACCTATCCAAGTTTTTAAAAAACAACTACAGCAAATACTTCATCACCTATCCTTCACTTCAATTGGAGTTCTTAAACCCATTAAGGCTATATTTATTCCATTAAAGCTGATTCTGAAAGCCTAACAAAATAAAGAACAAATTAAACTTTAAGGTTGTTCTTTAAATTGCTTCATCTCTCGTATTTGTTTGACCTTTACAATCTCAGCTAACACCAATGGACGAAAATAATGTCCGCGCTGAAATAATTAAAGAGTTCGTGAATAATTAACTAAGTTAAAAAGTTATTGATGAATATAATCTTTTTGATCAACGGTTCTAATTAATCGGACCAAAAACAAGGTAAGACACATGTTTTGATTTTAATTACAGTAACCTATATAGCAATATTGCAATGCTCATAAGTAATATACAAATATAGGCACATAATATTGTTAAGCCTGTTTCTCAATAGGTTATGGTAAGTATAAATATAATTTAAAAAAACTAAAAGAACATGTGGTTTTGACATGGCAGTCGTATTTTTTAATTGTTTTGTTTAATTTAAGGATTCTAATAACATTTCATTTCTCAAAATCGGTTCAGGCATTCAGAAGTTTAGGTGGAATAAAGAAACTTAGATACAAACATACATGAACCCTGAATACATTACACTTCTTTTTTTGGGCAGTCATGTAACTACTAGAAACCACTGATTCTCGGGCGAAAAAGGCTTGTTATCACCAAGGTGACTGCTAAGCTTGACATCCTAATTTCGATCCCCTGGTCGGGCGAAGTGTTATTGTTTATGTCTATGGCATAAACTTGGGAAGCAGTACGGAGCCTGGTTTTATGAAATTGACTCGCCCCTAATTAAATTGGAATGGCGAAATGTGGGTTGAAATGCTTGTTCTATCTTCAATCTGATATAACTTAAACTATCAATAATTATTGTTTAAATCAACCATGCATGGTAGCGCTCCGCATAAAGCCGAGTGTTCATCAATAAAACTTTCAAGGTGTACGATAGGTACACACCATTAATCTACGTCGGCAAGCCTGTGCTCCGCCGTAATTCTTGTCATATACTGTTGGTTTAAGCCAGATCATACGTGTATGTATGTACATTGTTTATAATTTACAGAATGCAATATAGGTGCCTACTTGTCTTGTAGAGGGAATATGATAATACTACCAAATAGCGATGTTGTTTCATGGCCTAATGAATAAAAAAATGGAGCAAAATATGGCAGTTTAAACATGTGATAAAAATGAGACAACCAATCTCTCTGCTTACCCCTGTGGGAATGACAGGCGTTATTGTTTACTTTCTATAGGTATTCATAAGTATAGCTTATCATTACTTATATCTGCATGAGTAAATGTTATATGAATGCTTTTTTTTTTATTAAGTGTGGTAGGTAGAGAAGCCGCGGGAAAAGCTTTCATAAACATTAATATTGAAACGAAAACCGTCTTTAAATTAATTACCGTCATTATCAACAATTCATAACGCGCTATTGAACTGTAAACCCGAATTATTGACAAACCATTAATTATAAACCGATATTTCAATGCCTCTACGAAAATGTTGAATTCAAGTGTCAATTCGATATAAAACCGATTGAAAATTGATGCAAAAATGATTTATCAATGTCATACTTGAATAGAATACGATATCTTATCGAAAACAACATTGTATTGAATATTTACACCAGCCACCCTTTAGAAATTAAAACAACATTTATTATGTATTAGAATTATTATAAAAGAATAACTGTATTCAATAAATCTTTTTAAGAAATATTTATTTTAAAATATTTTCTCGCAGAACAGACAATCACTTATACGGCATAAATAGGTTCTTTTAAACTAATAAAATATACAGTATTGACTAAATAAATAATAACATGACCTATTTCATTTATTCTTTAGGTAAGCCATCTTATAGCGAATTCTAATGTCTAATGTTCTCATAAAAATAATAAACAAATTTCGCATTACTATACTTTCTTAGCCGCTCCATTTTCACTCAAGCATTCAGAAAAAACTCGGACGGTCTTTTAATTATTACCCTTCCGTACTTAATTTTATAAATGCGAAAGTAACTTTGCCTGTTTGTTACGCTTTTACGGTAAAACCTCTGAACCGAATTCGATGAAATTTTGTACGAAGTAAGCTCCAATCCCCAGTGACATTTTACCTTAAAAAGGTGCATTAAAATTTTCCTCACGGACGAAGTCGCGGGCAATTTTTTTTGGCAATATAAAAATATATTTTCATCAAATATCGTCCTTTTAAAACAACACTCGATATAAATTTTGAATAAAACTGATAAAACGTCATTTTAAATGAAACTGATAAAACGACACTTTACTGACAGTTCATTTATATATTCTCTACCAAAAATTGAGCTAAAAAAATAATGATCAATTACAAGATTGAGAGCACAATATGTCAACTTAAATGGCAAAAAAATCTAGGACTTCAAGAGATAGTGAGGTTACGCCTCCAATTAGTACTTGCTATTCTTTCATAGTCATTATAATGTGAAATTAAAAATATACGAGAACTCTAAAGAATTATCTGGAAGAAAGTCTGCTGGGAAAACGTTTATAAATGAATCGTCCTGACGGCGAACAGTGCAATGATGAATCAGCCTTAGGAAAACCGTTGCGGAATTAAATTATAATCTGGGTATTAAAACAGGTGCAAATTAAACCTAGGCTAGTATCAATGTCCTCTACAGTCTTTTAGTTAATCCAGTGACTAGACAGCAAGACATCGTGATAAAACCTCGATTAAATCTAAAATCACTAAGCCGCGTAAGGAACCGTCTTTATCAGGACTCTTTTTGTGTTTGAGACGAATCTTTTGCTCAATTGTGAGATTGTTACAGGTAGGTATTCATCAAGAAGTGATAGCCGAGTGGTATGACCGTTGGACTGTCAAGTCAAAGGCCGCAAGTTAAAACCCCGCCATGTATCTATGTCTTTTCGAATTCATGTGCGTACTATAAAATGAGTTATCAGTATCTGAAAATGGTGAAGGAAAACATCGTGAGAAACCCGGCACACCTGAGAGATTTTCAACAGTGTGTAAAGCCATGTCAGAGGCTTACAGGCGGCCTAAACTCTGACACCAGGTTGTTCTTCAACCATACGATGAGAAGAAGAAGGGTATTAATCAATGCTTGCTCCTTTTCTATATGAGAGGAACCTTTTCTCTGCAGTGGGGCAGGATAAGATTCTTTACGATATGTACAAACATTCTTATGATATTTATCCATCGCAATTTTGCCTACACCTAGGTTATTACTGTTGACTGTTTTGTTATAAAACATTCTTTGCTATTATTTTCTTTTTTTAATTTTCTTTAAAATGGCATAGTTTATAAAGACAATTGTCAAAAATACCACCCTGATGAAACAATCACTTTGTAATTCATTCATTTCAGTGTGAATGCGCGCGCACGATCTACGTCAGTCCCCCACCCATCTCCCGGTTGATCTTGACCCGGCAGTAGGTCATGATCGAGTCCCGCGCAGCCTCCGACCTTGCTTCCGTTTCCTGGCGCATGTCGCATCGATACCATGTGAATTTTATCAGACCTTGAAATTATTTCCGAACGGAATACTTTATTTATAGACAACAAACCATATTACCGTTTGCTTCCTGTGTGTTTTTATTCGTTATAGATTTTTTAGGAGCTGAAAGGACTGCCTCGTATGTCTAGTTTAGTCCCGGATTGGGCAAAGATTCACTGGGTTTTTCTATTAGGTAATTCTCAGTAGCAGCACGGAGGCTGGATTTCTTCCCGGTTGATGGCAATAAGCTCACCCCCTATTACATTGGGACTTATAACATAACTGGTGAAATGTGGGTGTACTAAACAACATCTCTACCTACCCCTTCGGGGAATATAGGCGTGATGTTATGGTTTTTTTAGATTATTATTATTTTTTAATTAGATAGAGTACTCTCTAGATTGTTACTTTTTACTTGGAATTGAATGGTCAGTCCATTATCCAGTCTCGAGTATCTATTACCAATCAAGAATGACTTTACCCCAAAAACAAAAGACCTGACTTCTGTATACCTATGCTCTTCTTAATTAACGTTGCCCCGCACTAGAAAAATCTCTAGTGCTGTACCGAACAACGGATATAAAGGATTTGTACTAAGAGGGATGATCCGTTAAAATAAATACATTAATAAAATCTCTACATGTAGACAGACCTTGGAAAGTTGAAAAAACAAAAGAACGAGCGTTTTTCAGTATGAAAATGAAGCAAATGAAGAATATCCAGCTTTTGTTACATATTTTTTCTTTTAATTATATAATAGTATCTACCGGGTTAACCCCTAAGGCCCGCGTGCAGTTTCTTGCGCGTAAAATACGTTTTTAATGTAAGTTAGTAACAGATTTTCTATGTAATTTATTGTTTGAATTAATGTTGGAACTTTTATGGAGTAATATTCTGGATTTGAGGATTTAATGTGTTTGCGTTTATAACTGCATCGCCATAGTTTTGAGACATTAGTGGTCTTTAAAGAGGTTGTTAAAGAACGGGACAATATGGTTGTGCAACACATACCTAACATAGGTCTAAAATCGTGACGCGATGTATTTATAAAAATACAAGTATACCCATTAAATGACGAATTTTATAGGCGCAATACTGCCTAATATTCAATAAAAGTAAATATACCAGATAACAATGTATTCAAATAACACCTACGTCTCAAGCTTACCGAAACTTAACAAAATGAGCAACAATGGGCGTTGAACAAAGACATGAAAGTTTACACAGAAGAAAGCCAAAAGAAAAATTCCCTTTTTAAAATCCTTAGCACAAAAGCCCACATAGCAAGTACCATCGACATCAAAAGTACAGTTACAACGTGTAGGTACTATTTTTAGCGCCTTATCCAAGTGGGCGAAGTTAAACATTACGTCGGCGACTGTGCCAGCCACGCCCACGTTTTAAGTCTTGTTTACATGTGTGGAATATTGATAACCGTCTGCGTTTCAATGTGTGTGTGTTATTTCAGCTGTTTATTGTGTGATAACGTCTCGTGCGTAGGTGTGTGTGTACGGCGCGTAGTAAAAAGGTTGTAAATATTGAGGTTAGTAGCGAGAGTGATATTTTCTCTTTTTTCTGAGATAGTTACTGTCTTAACTATACAGGCTTGAGTAAATATATTGAGATTTGGGACTCTGAAGTACGTGACTTTTCATTTAAACTATTTATTATACCTATCATCATCATCAGCCGGAAGACGTCCACTGTTGAACAAAGGTCTCCCTCTATTAGAAGGGGGGTTGCCATAATCCCCACGCTTGGCAAGCGGCTTGGGGATGGCAGTGTTGGTGGTCAAGTTACAGAAGACGCTGCTGCCCATCTTCTGGACTTTCCTTTAGTCAATTCTAGGCCGGATACCACTCGGCTATTATACCTATATGTAGTGTAAATATAAGACATAATTGCAATAACATAAAGCCTACTTATTAATATGTGGTGGCGAGGGGTTCATCTCAATGTGATATGTATCTACATTGTACACAGCGCTGCAGTATTCCTTTGTCGAATACATACCTACGTCACGGTACAATAGCTTACGTTGGCTAATCCAGGGTATATTCCAAATACCTACCATCCAACCCTTTCCTTAACGCGCATAAACATGTTTTTACCAAAAACGTGTGAATTTATCATATTAGTAGTATCGATGTAATTTCGGTCCAAAAGAATATTCGCAGAAAAGTCGGCGAGCATTTATATTGACAATATCCTCAGTTCCCGATACGGTTGTAAAGCTTCCGGACTTGTATTGGAATGGGACGAAATTATTATCAAGAGCGCTATTTTTTCTTTTTTGCGCTTTCCCTGTTATTCGCCGCTTGCTTCGTTGTTTGACTTTAAAAGGTTCCTCGATTCAACTGAAACTTCTTTTTGTGTGACTTCGACAAATGAGAACCGATTTTAATCATACTTTTTTATTTGCTTGAGTATACTTTCGTTATGATCCTAAAAATATTAAGATCCTATAAAAATACTGAGGTAAAAGTAAAAAGATAATTATGTATTTGAATACATAATATTCCATTGTAAATCGATAGGTTCGCCATCTATGTGACTAAATTTAGGTGTGGACTTCTGATAATGAAGAAACATTTGCCTGCCAATTCGATGACTATCAGCATTATTATATTCATGTACCACATAGGATAATGCAATAAGCTGCAAAATGTAAATGTGTAATGAAATCTACAGGAAGGTATAGAATTGATAAACTCACTTCTGGGTATTAACACTTATATTATAATATAATACCTGTACCCTATGTATAGTTATTTATTAATAATAAATTAATAAATAATAGTATTTTTAAGTTATATAATGTAGTAATCAATGTGTCGAAATAGGCCTCTACGCCTGAAATAAATGGATAAATAATGAATAAATATGTACCACGATAGAATTTTCGTTATAAACAACATCCCTTAAATTTTCACGTAGTAAGTTGAGTTTAAACTAGACAAAAACTAGGTACACTTCTCAGAATGCTGCTCGTTCAACTAACGTAAGATATTCTCAAAACAATAACAAAGCGTTAACGAGCCGTCGACTGGAGAATATTAAGTAGCTCTCACTTTGAGCAGACGAGCGCCAGCGACGGTTGTAATGCAGTTATTTGGTGCAGCTAAACTTACGAAGAATACGAGAATATACTCACTATATTATAAAGAATGTAATGTCTCATCTCCTTTGTAAGATGTGATATCTTGGCGTAGTGGCTAAGCGATTAGACTGATGTGCTAAGGGTTCGATGCCCGCACGGGGCAAAAATTTGTGCTATCGACATTTGATTGTCCCGAGTCTGGATATTTGTGTATGTGATATTTCATGTTTGTGAAACGAACCCACGACAAAGGAGAAATTACTAGTGTGGGGCGACGTTTTTTAAAAATAATAATTTCGTAACTCAGTGACCATGACTCATTTTTGTAAGTAATACTTAATAACTATGTTAGTAATTATAGCCGTACAAAATACTAGTCAATACCTAGCTCACTGCCGCTTCATTCCATGTGAAATGGCACAGCAGTGAACCAGGTAAGGACAATCTAGCCTAGTTGCAATCATACTTACTTTTTACCTGAATTTATTTATTTTTTTACTTAGGTTTATGCTACTCATATTTTACTTTATGTTGTGTAGCTCATTATTCTCTTATACTTCTAAACGAATTGTTAAATATAGCTACTATTCTCAAAAGAGTAAATATGGAGTTTCTTGCTCGTTCGTCTCCATAGAAACGACACTTTTGAACTAAGCAACTTGATTTTACGTTTTGTAAGTGCCGTTTTGGTAGCCAATATGAAATAAAAACCTTGTTAAGACTGACTAATATCAGAAACTTTAAAATAGTATAATTTGTAACGTGTTTCTTCTGACACCAGAAGAGATGTCTCATAGATATTACAACAGATCGTCTGTTATAGACGTACAGGCCAATAATCGATCTAGTTTCCTCTTAGTAGGCTATATAAAATTTATAACGCTATGACTATGATGCTAATATTGTATTGATGACCATACTTCCTTCTGTAACCAAGGTATAAGTAAAACAAAATCGTCCGTCATTCCTAAATCACATCTCTCTCATATAAACAATAGCGCATCAACTAGATTTCAATGATGACGTCATTACTCTAACTAAATCGTAATAAGTTATTCACGCAAAGGATCTATCATGACCGACGGTATAATGCTCGGAAATTCACCTGGTACCGTCCTTGAAGCCAGATAACCCGGGCAAAGTTGCCCGGATACAGGAAAGCTTCCGCGTTATCAAGGCCGGTATGAAACATTTTTCCTTTAATTATTTATTTTGCATTGAATTGTGTTTTTACCCTACCCTGTTAGGTTGCCAGGTAATTATTTTCACCACCTTTTTTACACCGAAAGCTTGGCACGTGAAGAAAAATAAGCCTTCGTTCGGTCTGGGCTCAAATTCGTTGATCTTTGACAGCTAGTTCAGTAGTCAGCCCAGAAATGTGAAATCAGTGTTAATTTCCAAAAGGTACTATATCATAGACATAGGTAACCAGTATCTCGCTCAATGTAGAAAACTGGTATTCAAAAACAATCAGATAGACTGAAGCAGAATATGGAAAATATAAGCCAGGTGATGAATTCCCGAAAGATTAAAAAGTACCAATTCTAAATTGATAAAGAAAAAATTGAAAAATCACGTCACCCTTAAGTCTACTTAAAGGGAACTTGAAATTCGATGGATGCGAGCAATTACACAATAGCGTAGTTGATAGAGCTGCGCCACGGTAAGGCAAAGGTCGCGGCTTCAAGTCCCGCTCGTGTCCATCAGTTTGCAAATTTCCTTTATCAATTTCGATTCAAGCTTAGCATGTGCAACATGCAAAAATGACACCAAAAGTCATATAACTATCTTATTCTTTAGAGATTTTTGTTCATAACTAGTACGTCTATCGAGTCATCCAATTAAGATATTATATAATGTAGATACCCAAGGCTGTTTCTTAAGTTGTTTATCGTATTTATTACGTTGTGTGATATTAAGCCTTGGATAATTCGGATACCCTAATTTGAACTTGAAACGAAATGTTATATAACAATAACAGGTACTTGTGAGAGTGATTAGTTGTTGCTACCTAAACGATATTTAGGTTAATAATCTTCGTTGTATTAGTATGATAATTAAATGTTCATTTTGCGCTTCGTTTTTTTCACACGCTGTATACGATGTTTTTTTTTTAAACATGATGTATAATATCGTTTACCTAGTCTGTTAGAGGCCATAGTTATTAAAGAACTTATTAGCTCAATTCTGCGCTTAACATAACATTGAAACTGTATTCCCCGAAGGAGTAGGCAGTAGTATGCAGTACACCCATATTTTACCAGTTAAGTTGTAGATCCCAATGTAATAGGTGGCGAGCCTATTGCTATCAACCGGGCATAAATTGAAACTCCGTGCTGCTACTGAGAAATACCTAATGGAAAAATCCAGAAACACTTTGCCCGGGATTCGAAACTAGGACTTCCAAGCTCAGCAGTCAATTAAGCGCCTTTCTTCAGATAATACCAATTTTGTATGGACCATCTCCATACAAAATTGGTACGCATTCGTTCAGCTGTCGGAAGCTGAATCATCTCCATACAAAACGGGTGTCTTCTATCAACAAAAGCCGAAGTGAGCCGAATAAGTGTCGTTACTCCCTAATAAAATATATTTTCAATTCTATAGGTATATTAATTTTGGTTAAAACCATTGACATTTCGCATTCAATGGCCGATAGGACATTACAATGTTTTGTTATAACTCTCGTACGTCCCAGACGATTTATTGTTAAATAACCTTACTCAGATAACAAAAGTGTACCTAATATTATGCTTGATAAAAAACTCTATAGACATAATCGAGAAGAGTTTCTGTATTATTATTGTAAACACTTGATTTTTATTCGTTATTATATTTTTGACTAG
Organism: Abrostola tripartita; assembly: GCA_905340225.1. Lineage (NCBI taxonomy): Eukaryota > Metazoa > Arthropoda > Insecta > Lepidoptera > Noctuidae > Abrostola > Abrostola tripartita. The sequence goes on from HG996504.1 coordinate 8,049,636, forward strand.
CTTCCGCCCGCGACTTCGCCCGCGTGGATTTCGAATGTTTTATAGCCTGCCGCGATAAATGGGCTATCTAACACTGAAAGAATTTTTCAAATCGAACCAGTAGTTCCTGAGATTAGCGCGTTCAAGCAAACAAACAAACAAACTCTTCAGCTTTATAATTATGAAAATAAAATTATTATATTATATTATATATACAGTATAGATAATAATATCTGGCGCTATAGTCCGACGGCTAGATAAAAATCTAACTTACTGGGTGCTAAAACTTAACCTTTAAATTCAAGTTTCAGCAAGTTAGTAGCCAAAGTAAATACATGGCATTGAAAAATAGTGTTAGGTACATTGCAAGGTCTTTGACCTTATCTAATAAAACCGTCAAATATTTTCCAATTACCTACATAACTAAAAGCCGAATTACAGTTAAAACACTTATAAACTAATTACAATATTACTAATTAAGCGAGGTTATCGCACGATACAAATATTATTTAGGTGCGTTCAATAAATTACGTAATTAAATGTGTTAAGATAAACCTAACATACTGATGTAAAGCTAGATTTTGTTTTTAATTAAGTTTGATTAAAATATTTTATTTAAATACAAAATTAAGTACCTATCTACATTTAAACTATATATCCATATAATTATATATATCATAATATTATATGCATACCTAAATTGATAAAGGAAATTTGAAAAGTGATGGACACGAGCGGTACTTGAACCCGCGACCTTCGCCGTACCGTGACGCTGCTCTAACCAACTGAGCCACCGTTTCGCTGCTCGCACCCATTGAATTTCAAGTTCCCTTTTAGTATTTACGTCTTAAGGTCTTAATATGCATACCAATAAAAAATCTAAAAATTATGCGAATATTTGATAATATATTAGATACCTACTGATTTTAAATTTTTATATGGAAACCGTATCAAATTTTGCGCACCTTTTATTATTGCGAACGTACGCCACGATGTACCAAGTCAAATTTATAAGACCTAACAATTCACATCATTTTTTAATATTCAACATTCAAAATTTAAAACAAATGCTGCATAAAACATGTAATTCAATAGCCCATCAATATGGGAGTAGATATAAAAAGTTTAGAACCCTTATATGAGCATGACTTGTGACAGAACGATCGTTTTGCAACTCAATAGCAACCAGTTGCTTCTACTGAACAACGCGTCAATGCGAGTGAACTTAGCAACCGCTACACGGAGTAACAAAAGTTTTTTAGACAATTTCACGATGAGTACACAAAGACACAAATATTAAAACTAATATTTTTTCCCAGAATACAGAACAAACCAGAATCCGTGAACGCACATAATTTTGACGCAACACCAACATGGTACGAAGGCACAAGGTCGCAGGTTCAACTTAGACAAAAAAACAATGTCACTTTTCCAATGACTAATTGTGAAAGAAAATATCTTCGATTTAATAGTGGTGATCCATGCTTATTCCTTGTCTGTATGAGAAGAGGCCTTTACCCTGCAGTGGGAGGGTTATAAGCTGGTATTATTCTGTTCTAAATTCTAGTTATTGGTAACAAAAGGACGTGAGTTCATTAGCCGTTCGCAAGTTGCTCGTAAGCGAGCAAGCTTAAATGATATTAAATCTTTTCGTAAATTTCTAAACGTATCGATTCAATTTGATCCTTTGTAATTCAAATGTGTTTACATGTTTAAGTGTTCTTGTAAGTGCTCATATGAATTCGAGGAATGGTAAGCGTTTGTAGACTTTTACATATAAGTAAATAGATTTATAAAATATTCTTTACACTATTATTTCATAGAAATCTTTTATTCTTTTCTATTTTGTAAATACCTCGCCCCACACTAGGAATTTCTTCTGAATCGTGGGTGCGTTTCACAAACATGAAATATTCCATACACAGACACCCAGACTCGGGCGGGACCAATATCTGAGGATCACACAAATTTTTGTCCCGTGCGGGAATCGAACCCGCAACCTCTAGCGCAGCAGTCTACTTACTTAGACACTTCGCCAATCAGGTCGTCATAAAGTACAATTAACTTATAATTAGAGTACAAAGGTCTGATTCACATAAAGCGATCTCTTACTGACAACCTTTGGATGGACAGAAAGACAGGACATTGAAATTGGTGGTAGTATGAGGTGTACTATTGTAAAAGAAAGGACAGTACGGTAACCCCCTTAACCAAAAAAAAATACAATTTCAAAACAAGGATTAAATTATACCTGTCACTGTCGTCTGCATATCAGAGAATAGAGATGTCAATAGACTTAATATGGGGTTTAGTTAATACCGGTATAATCCTCGTTTATGAAGAAAACGGTAAATGTTTATAGCCAACTCTTATTCCATGCCTAAATTTAAAACTGCCGTTATTGTATGTACATTCAAATACGGTCTGTATACCAGGCTACCGTGATAGTTTAATTTAGAACATGAAACATGAAAAATTCATTAACGGTTATACAAAACACAATCTATCAAAATTTAGAAATAAATGACATACACTAAAACTGTCAGACTGACGATAGGTAACTACAAATGGCCCCAGATATCATGCATGTCACGAATTGATTGGTATAATTATAACTACACATTTAACAATATCATAATTTAGTTAGTTAAGCTCAGTGAGCTAGCGTTGTCAATGGCCGTTTCTTCTCTGAAAGAAGTGGTTTTTGTCTTTTTTTTTTTGGGTTGCGATAGTCGCTGTCGCCATTCCACCATGAGATCCCGCCGGAACTCTTTCCGCCATGCCTTGACTTGTCGCGGCAGCGGAGTTTCGCCCCGGCGCGGCGTTGCATCTCCACGCGCAGATCGTGCATGCGTGCAAGGCCTGTTGCCTCCAGATCCCATGGTGAAGTGGTTTTTGTCTTGAAGTGAGCTGTTACCTAAATACTTGATTTTTAAGCTCAAGGTGAAGGGTTCAGTGTTCTAACTCCTACAAATTGGATGCATTTTAAAAGCATTTGTTAGTTGTCAAACCTTTGGGCAAGTAAACAATGAAAATTTGGGGCTGTACATAATAGTTCCAGATGTGTTTATAAATTACTACTACTACTAATATAAAAACAAAAATATTATTAAATAATTTTAATCATAATATCACGCCTGTATTCCCCGAGGGGTAGGCAGAGGTGACTGTAATTTTAAATAAATGTATATTTTCCCTAAAACCATTTCATAACAATAAAATCTGAAACTAACTCCTTAGTAAATATACTGACCTACGTACTCTTTAAAAGATTAACAGTTAATCTCAAGATACCTCATGCTCACAGTTAAATTCTTGAGCTTAAAATACGCAAAAAGGATTCAAGTACTTTGGCGGATACCGCTAAGACTCCAACTAAGTGTAGCGTTACTAGCACTAACTTAAAGAGATGAACCCGAGCTCATCATGCTAAGAGGTTTCAACAATCTAACTAATGAATTAAGATCTCCTTAAACCAACCATCATGTCTGTAAAACTCTCTTAAAATACGTTTAATATTTCTTGCAATTAATGTATATGAGAATCTTGGTACTCTTGCACTGTTAACGTCCATGGTTTATGTAAACAAATGAAAGATATTTTGTCTTTATTTGGAATTTCATTATATAAATGATTCTCGATACTAGACCCCTGATTATCTTTGGAACAGTCTCTAAAAAGATAACTAATTGCTGAAGGACAATAAAATATTGATCATACTGTCTTTTTTTTTAATAATTTATAGTAAACCTTAAACGTTTAACTTTCGTCTAATCAAAACCAATCAAAAGAATACTGCTAACTGCAGGTTTAAATAAAAAATCCTAAACCTATTACGAGTACTTAATTATGAAAAATCGTTTCTTAAAGATGCTATTTTCAGAGCCTTGTTTTGAATTTATGAAGGAAAAATTTAATATTCTTGATTGAAGAAATAATTAAAATTATCTTCTCACGAAGTTTATTATCTTGTCCCCGTAACGTCAAATTGTATACATTTATACACAGGCTGGTATTACATCTTTGTATTCTGTTTTCCTCGAAGCGGTATAATAAGGTGTACTATTGCACACCCACATTTCACTTCCAAATATACTGATCCTATGTAATAAGGCGAGTCTATTGCCCTTCACTGGGTCCAATTCCAAATGCCAGACTGCTACTAAGGTTGTCTTAATAAAGACACCTACTTTTATGTAATTTTCTTTGCCTGAGCCGGTTGTCAGCCGAGCTCGGCAGTCGAACAAAGACAACAACCTGTAGCACATTCATTTGTCTTGAAAAGGAGCAAACGCGCACTACTTTACAACTGATTTAAAAAAATTATGTATGTATTGTTTTTCTAATATGAGAAATATAATCCTTTCATACCTACTATATATATAATGTTCTCCTAACCGAATTTTGGTCACGGCGGCAGATCTCATCTGAGACTAGCCAACTACGCAGGAGATATTATAGTGCACAAGTATGCGCGCAAACACAGGTGCACTCCCTATTCCCTCCCTCTCAAAGTCCGATGGGACGGTAGACCGACACGACCGGAGAGAGATCAAGCGCAGGACCAACGGCTTAACGTGCCTTCCGAAGCACGGAGGGGTATCGACATGTGACAACGGTCACCCATCACAAGACTGACCGCGGCAAGCACGGCTTAACCTCGCAAATCGACTGATCTGCGCGGTAGCCGCGTTGCCACGAGCATATACATATACCCAGTGCCGAAGAACAATAAGCCACTCTACTGATTGGTAGAGTTATTAAGACTAACTGACCAGGATAGTTATTTTAATGTAATAACTTTCGTGAGTGTTATCCATAATATGTACTATATATTCCGGTTATACTCACGTGTGTATTCGGGAATGCCCGACTAGTTGCTGCGTGACTAGCTCATGAATACGGGCTCCGTTCGAGTTCGAAACTAGTCGGCCATTCCCGAATACACACGTGAGTATAACCGGAATATATAGTAAATAGTATAGTAATTCACAAAATTTTAGTTTAGTATCGTTTGTCTCGTCATAAATACATTCACATGACATTAAATCACTATGTTGAAATTAAAATAAAATTACTGCCTCGTTGGTCCTGGGTTCAAATCCCGGGTCGGGCAGTGTTACTGAGTTTTCCATTAGGTAATTCTCAGTAGCAGCACGGAGTCTGGATTTGTGCCCGGTTGATGGCAATAGGCTCGCCCCCTATTACATTGGGACTTACAACATAACAGGCGAAATGTGGGTGTACTATATGTACACCTCTGCCTATCCCTTCGGGGAATACAGGCGTGACGTTATGTTATGTTAACAAAATTAAGCCTAGTTCAATTACCCTACTGGCTGCGCCGTACAATCAATTAAGAATCATCACGTAAAAGCTCTTAGAAACACACACACACACACTGCAAACAGCCAAGTTGCCGGCATCAATCGGTTCCTCAATAACACACAATATTAAATTGAAGTGGAAAAGAGCAAATAATATTTAAGTTGGGAGAACCTCAGCTTACTTCATATACCTCCACTAAGCGGCTTTGCTTTTCCAATAAACGCCGAACAGTTTCTGTTAACGTAAAACTTTTGGTTTTTATGTCGATGTAGAGTTAAAATATAAAAGGCACGGGAATAATATGTAATTAATGTTATGTTACTTTCCTTCTTGTTTGTTTGTTATTATGTGTACTGTTTTCCCTGTTTTGTGCTCACACTATGCTTTTTTTGGGGAATAAAATCTTATCTATTCTATTCTAATTACAAATTATAATTTCAAAGTTAAAAAAATTTAAACACTTCTATTTTAATTTTTGATAACCGACATTTCGTATCCTTTGCAGCATTCATGTCCAAGGGCACTTTGATTCCGAGGCAAAACGTCAGAACTTTTAATTACATGACACGCATCTATGTAATAATATAAACAGTCAAATCTCGTCAATGTCACTTACATTGAGAATGATATTAAAAACTCTTGATAATATAACTGTAATAGGTACCTACATTTTATTAAACAAAATTTTATTCTCTACAATTGTCTCGTTTTCGATTCAAAACCCCACAACACCAAACACTAGTAAGGATTACTATAATAAAACCGTTTACCACCAATTAAATCGAATTATTACAAACTGCGATAATTTTTATTAATCTAAGCTATAATCTCAAATAAAGTACATGTAGTGTTAGCCTGCAAGTAGATGTTGCACTTATATAACTACAAAGACAGATATATTGAAGACGTATCATGTAAACAATTTGGGCTAACCTTAATAAACAAATAAACATCTAACCTTCATAACCTTACAATAATAACACGATATTCAATCATATATAAGCTAAGAGTCTTTTGAATTATATCTCAACGACAAAACATGGTTTAAATCCGATTGGAACTAGAGATGCGACATCTATCTCATATAAAGTTGTCTCGAGTGCTTTAACAAAAGACTCGAGTTGAAAAGACTTGCGACTGCTTCTTATTTATTAATACTCTACTTCGAAGTTTATTTATTAAGCTACAAATATTTTAGTTGAAGCGCCTGGTAGTGTATCTTTTATTATCGAAATAATACACTCTTAATATCAAAACTAAGTTTTACGTTTTAAATATTTTTGTTCGTTTTTGCAGTGTAATTTCACTTTTACTTAGGGCGGGTTGCTTCAAAGAGTCTGTTAACGTCAAAAAAATAACGATTGCAGAAGATGTATAACGCACGTAAAATATGAAGCGTTGTTTCATGGCAGGAATACCCCGGTTATCAACGTTATTAGGGCTTCAAGTAGAAAACGAAACATTTTCGTTATTAAGGCTGCGAGATGAAAAAAAAATTGGTATCGCCATTTTTAACATTCACGTATGCGTCAAGTGAAGCTGAAGCAACCCTGCCTTAATCTCTTATAATCTCTAAAATGGTAGTCAGAGGTAGTTAGTCACTCTAATAACAAACCCACTTGTTGTTGATGGTATAAATTGGATTTACAACAGGATCGTATCTTATGACTTATTTTACCGACTTCGGAAGAAAATTGTATTTTAAATCCTTTCCGCCATTGTCAACAATGATAGCAAGCTAGCTGCCAGCGATTTCCTTCGCATTCCCGGGGTCATTTTGTGGTACTACTTACTACCTATATGTAACCGGATTAATTGTTTTACTATTCTTAAGAACCTGTTGTTGGCTTTATTTTGCATAATAAAATCATCTATCCTATTTTTGAAACTGTTGGTTTTCCATATTATTTACTATATATCCCGGTTATACTCACGTGTGTATTCGGGAATGCCCGACTAGTTTCGACCTCGAACGGAGCCCTTATTCATGAGCTGGTTACGCTGGATCTGGTTCGGCTCGCGACTCTGCCGCGTAACCAGCTCATGAATAAGGGCTCCGTTCGAGTTCGAAACTAGTCGGGCATTCCCGAATACACACGTGAGTATAACCGGGATATATAGTAAATAATATGGATACCACTCACGGAAGTTATTGTTGGTTTTCCATTAATAAAAAAGTATCCAATTCAAGGTCATAATATTCCTGTGTGATATATATCAGTGAAACCCGTTCAACCATTAAGGCGAGATTGATTAACAATCATCCAAATTCGCAATCTCTTAGTAAACACTCGTACATTTCACAGTCGTTTATTCCATGATGATGATGGCAGGCAATAAACAATTGTGAAAAACGTAATAAACACGGGTGAAAAGATTGGCTCATCATTCGTTATTGAATATAGATGAATACTCTATCCTCTAGTGATTTTAAATGTCGGGCGAATAGTAACAAACTCGATAAAACTTGTTAAATATTCCCTTAATCTACATATTAATTATTCTTATAATAATATTTTACGTTAATATTATATCAAAAATATTTCGGAGAATATCAATATTTTTAATAGAACGCCAAACTTAAAAACTTCACTTATGTTGGCTTTATATTTCGGAATAAATTAAGTTGCTGCTAACGTTTTTTCTAGGAATATCTAACTATTGTTGTGACGGATACATGCCGTCTGTCATGATTTATAATAACATGCCGCAAAACACAACATATCACTTACAAAAAAGTAGACGTACTCTTATAAACCAATAGCTTTCGTTCACGCCTCTGCCCATGAGTTATCGCAAAATAACCATGCATGGACTATGACAGACTATACCACTTTCTTTCCCATACACTACATTTATGCAAAATATCACGTCTAATCGATTGTCCCCTGTGTCCTAAACGAAAGAAAAATAAACACACTTTTGTTTTTGTCTTAGTTGAAATGATAACTCTTTACAAGACTAATTAGAAATTCTATAAGTATGTTCATAAATTGAAAACTCTGTTCAAAAACAATGACACATTGAAATTTAATTTCGTCTGTGACAATAGGTTTTATAATGACCGCATTTGCGGACAGTCCCTAGAGATCGGATATAAAGACGCCATTGTAATTAATTATTCTACTCTCATTCGAATAAAATACGACTGAACGACTTATTATCTATTTTAAATTCATTTGTCTGGAAATTAATTATAAAATACCGTTATTATTATATCTACTTGTTTACTTATAATAGTATCTTGTATTTCAGGAATTTTAATATAACACTTCTTAACAGTTTTAATAGTTTTGTACAACGTAATATTAGGCGAATTAGTAAATGAGCTACATATAATATAATATTACGCCTGTATTTCTAAATAGAATGCAAAATTACACCCAAAGTTCAGGTCCCATTTAAAATTATAGGGAGCCAACTTATTGCCATCAATCGGGCACACATCTAGCGCCTCAATAAGAAAATTATTTATTGATTAGTTTCACATTTATAATCAAAATTATTTAAATATACTTCACGTGATAATTTATAGATTTTCATATTTCACATAATAACGTTTCGAAAGGATAATATACTCGTTATAAATCTCATAAAACCAGTAATAACACCTAACAAGACATCAAAAAAGATATTATCACACTGACCTTGGATTCCTTAAAAATAACGAGGCACAGAAAAAACGTGGCACCAGATATTATTTATTGCACGTAACTTTGGTGGCACATAAAGTAATACTCATTGCCAGACTAGGTACATAACTGGCAGTTTTTATCTAATAAATGCCAGTAATGTGCTAGCAATAGGCTGGCAGGATAAACCTACACTACGATAGGAGGATCCGGTGATAAATATATGAAATCATTCATGTTTGTTATCTGTGGTAAATTGTTTTGATATTTTTTTAATTGTTTTATTTTGTTCGGAATTAAAAACGTATGAATTGTATTTTTATCTTCTGTAATATTTTTATTAACACTACTAGCCTGTCATATTTAAATGTATCTTTAATTTTATTTTATCCTTAAAAATAGTTGAGTAAGCCATAGTGAAAAATGCAAGTGAATTTTTTTATGATTTAAATAATAACACTCATTTCAACTACGCTATTAAATTCGGTCCCATCAAAAATATCACAAATTACATAAAAATTCACCCGACTCGTTGAAGAAAAAATAACAAAGCTAGCCACCGCCAAGAAAAACATTGTCTTAAAATTTACACATCCCGAAAAAACACTCATTAAAATAAAAATTAAAAAGCACCAACCTTCGGCTGCTCGCGCTTCCCTGGAATCGTCGACAATCAACAGGTGGGGTCGACGCGGTCGCTCGAGCCCTTGCTCGGCGGGAGATACGGTCGTACCGACTTGGGGAACGCCCATCGCGGCCGGCGGTCTGGGCGCGAATGTGGCTCGGAAGCAACCGGGACCCACCTACACCCTACACGCAGGTGTACGCTGCACTTGGAGGGTTGCGCTTTGTAAGCTCCGTTCGATTGTGCTGCACACACTCGTGTCAATACTGTTACGTTGCCAGTATCCAGTATCTACCATTACGTTGTTTCAAGGCCAATGTCAGTTTTGTTGACACGGTATTCACTCCTATTCTGAACCAAACGTATAATTAATGTAACGTAATTTAAGAAACAGCTTTTTTGATTATTTGGCTACCAAAACTTTTATAAACGTAGTATCTACTTGTTTGTGTGTAAGTTATAGGTTTTTATACGCCTGCGTAGCATCACTGCGCACTGGTATCTGCGTTTACAAACGGTGGGATTCCTTGAATATTTTTGTTTATTTCAAAATGGAAAATTACTTCGGATTGTTATCACCAATCAAAATGTTGACGACTTAATTTCCGTCGTGTCGCTAAGAGACGAGGGTTCAATATAACTGAGAAGAGAATAAGTTGGTGTAATAGCCAAGAATATTTGTTTTCGAAAAAGGAAAATTATAATTATCATGTAAACTCACGCAGTAAACAAAGAACAGGGTGAATGTTTCTTTAAACCTTACGGAAATATAACCTTACACAGCGGTTAACATTTTTTTTATAAATTGCTAGCTGTCACCTTTAACTTATCTGCATAGAAAATAGTAGGTATTGTGCAGGTATTTTCAAAGATAGACCGGAGCCCATATCCTTTCATTCGGTCTCTTCGTACGAAAATTAATTACGATTGTTGTAATGATGTGTTCATGTTAAGGTACAGACATAATATTCCATTTAAATATTTTATAAGTTGGGGTATTTTTTCAAGCTTATGATTAAATATTTACCAACATTAAAACCATGTTATTAATATATTAATTTATCAGCATTTTAGGTACAATGAACGCGACGAAATTATTTTTAATAGAAGAGCATTTAAAAAGCATTTTTCAAGGCAACGCTTATTTATCAGGAGTACATGCGTTTGTTAATAAACAATTTAAGTAAACAGAGCGCTATTAAATTTGATTTTCCTAAACAAATTACTTTAATGATTTTTAAGACGAATTGGCAAACAATTATTCATTATTTAAGATTAGCTTTTCTTTTAAAGAATTCTTATGTGTGAATTATTATGCTATTCTTTGGTGGTTCTTTAAAAGAAAAGATTCCGTGACAAAATTAGCTTTTAATGCGTCTTTGAAGCTTTCGCTCGTCATTGGCTATTTATTATACTTCTTAGTCATCGACGATTTAAATTTCATGGCCAGATTTAAATCACAAAATGGCACAGCCATCACCATTTTTACTCTAACGTTAGTCAACCTCAGAACTGTGGTTTAAATCCACCACAGCGGTCACAAAGTGGGTTAACAGCACTTTGGTTCCCCGCAGAGAGGCCACCTTTCTTTACACGTGGGTGTCGTAAACGGCGATTAAAGGATTACGTTGGGCGACCTGACACCCATGTGTGTATCTAAGTACCTAATGCTCGGTACGAATTTTACACAAAATAAATGGTGTTATGGTTTGTTGCCAACTGTTTTGATTAACTGCATCTTTGGTATAGTGGTTGCAAAGAGCGGCTGATCAGCGGAGATCCTGGGTTCGACTCCCGGGACGAGCAAAGATTTTTTGGGTTTTCCCATAACGTGATTCTCAGTGTCCGTATTGAATTTGGATTATTGCCCAGTTACATGAAACCTATAAAATAACTACCGAAATGTGAGTGTTCAGAATCCTAATATACGACATCTCTGCCTACCTCTTCAATTATAATATATCACTATCAACTATGGAGTACAATAACATAACATGACAGTGTACAGTAGACCCTCATTTCGCCAGTTATGTTATAATCCTCAATGTAATGGGGGGCGAGCCTAATGCCATCAGACTCCGTGCTGCTACTGAAAAACAATGGTAACATCGCCCGACCCGAGATTCGAACACACGACGTCATGCTCAGCAGTTGCGCTTAGCGACGACTAGACCAACGACGCATGGTGTACAATAACGCATATTCTATCTATAGTCACTCCTAAGCGACATACTCACTGGAGTCTAATCACTAGTCTTCAGTCCACGTCTTCAGTGAAATTACCATATAATTCCGAATTACCATACAAAACATACGTCGAAGCTATCAAATGCATGAACGCATGTCAAAGAGAGACGCAGCCAAGGTTCGCAAGCCTGTGTTTATTTAGACTGTGGTAATTTAGTTATACGTATACATACAGGGTGTAGCTGGAATATCTATCCAAAAGGGGCAAAGAGTACTTCCATCCATACTATAATATTATTAATGTGAAAGTAACTCTGTCTGTCTGTTACACTTTCACGACTAAACCGATGGATGGAATTTGATGAAATTTGGCATGTAGAAAGTTGAAGACCCGAGAAAGGATATAGGCTATTTTTTTTTAATTATGCCCTCTAAAGGGGTTTCAGTAGCAAAAAACGGGTGAAGCCGCGAGCAAAATCTATATTTAATTTTATTAAAAGATAGCTATATATAAAATGAAACCCTGTTTCCCTTGGACCCGCCATAACTTGAGAACGGCTGGACCGATTTGACTAATTTTGGTTTTGAAACATTTGTGAAAGACTAGGGAAGGTACATATGGTGTGAAGGCGAAGCGGAGTTCGCCGGGTCAGCTAATCTAGTATAGAATCCATTTACATAATTTAAGCACATAGTGAAAAACTCGAAAAAGTCGTCTTATACAAAAAAAATATATTTACTGAATTCAAATGATAAAAAAATGTGTATAAACATGGGTAAATATTTTTAAATCAGTTGCTTAATTCTCTGCGCGCTTGGTACTCCTGGTATATGCTGTAGGTAGTTGGACACATTTTTTGTGATACTAATGAATTCAGCAAATATCGATACCAAAAAAAAATAAGGGTATTATTCTGAAATTACGTAAAGGGATTCTGTAGCAGATATACTAATCGCCTCTTTTGAAAAATATCTGTTGCATTACAGTAAATAATTAGTATTGCCAATCAACGTGGCAATGCCGCCAGCCTATTGGGCATCCTACCAGTCGACAGTGATGAGGAGGAATATTTCGATGTGTAATTTAAAATTTTCTTTTATTTGTTTTTATAACAATGTAAATATGTATGAATGCTGTAAACGATTCGAGTCGTTGGGACCAAAAAACTAATTAAAATCGCGATAAAATCCGTAAAAATAGCTTTATTTGAATGTACATATATATTATAAGTTTTACTATAGGTAGTATTAATCGATTATCAGATTGATTTGTTGCTAGTTTAATTTAATGGAATAAAATAAAAGTTTCCGTAACACCCTGTACAAATCTAGACCAACTAAAGCATCAACGTTATCAGACATTCTGCCGTAAGTGCTCATCTAGTTTAATTAAGCCATATTGTACCTTGGAATAATATTTTGAGTGCACTTTGAAATGAACTTATTAAAGGTGAGGATAGAAAGTAGGTAAATAGAGTAGAAATGGACTTTATTGTGGCTTTAAAAACATATTTTTCTTCATGCATAAATATCTGGAGACATAACCTAACGCTTGTATTCCCCGAAGGGGTACACGAGGTGTCATAGTACACCCACATTTTGCCAGGTATTTTATAGGTCTCAATGAAATAGGGGCCGAGCCTATTGCCATCAACCGGGCACAAATCCAGACTCCGTGCGGCCACTGAGATTTACCTAATGGGAAAACCTGATAACAATTTTTTTACACTCATAATCCAACCTCTATAATAACCCTCCTTCTCAGCGCAGTCGAATAAAAATCAAGTAATTTCCTAGACTAAGCTAGTATAGACAAGAAACATAAAACCTTAGGCGGAACATAAAAGGTACTATACGGTACTTTTAGTACCACCCGTCAGTCTGGTACTATACGGCACTTTTAGTGCTGTCTGTCTCTACTACGCCCAAGCCCCAGCGTACTTCCGTGCTACTTAACTTCAAGCACAATGTTATAAAACTTAAGTGACTGGTTGACTTAGTTCACTAACTTGTGGATTACTTAGCATGATTTACATTTTAATGGCGTTCCTATCGGGAACTTGAAACTAGTTTCATCCTTTTAAAATTCTCGGGTTAGGCAGAGTTGAATTAACAACAGTATTTTGCTTTCTACAATTTTATTAAAGAAATGTTGGTACTAATCTGTTGTTTCTTTTTATTATTTGTATTGTATTGTAAATCAAATATTTACAATAAACAACATAAGTACGAATCGAAATTATATTTAATCTATGAAGATATTCAAATTTTTTATCCAAAGTTTTCTGCCCGGTTAATGGCAACAGGCTCGCCTCTATTAGATTGGGACCTTTAAAATAACTGGTGAAATGTGGATATACTGTATGTGCACCGTTGCCCACCCTTTCGGGGCATACCGGCGTGATGTTCAATGTTATGATGTCATCCAATGTTCTTTAGCCGTGTCATAGTCGTGATACAATCCACATTAGATATTTCTTTAAATCAGGTAATAAATAACGAATAAAAAAAAACTAAAAAACGTTTAATAAAAAGGCATAGAATAAATATACTGTTACTGACTAATTTTACCGATGAATTGTGAACATATATTTGTAAAAATCCTAATTTTATCGTTACATAAAAATCCATATCGGTTCATCTACGCGGAATCTTCTTAACGCTACGGCGTAGCACCGTAGCACCGTAGCCCACAGGTCTGGGAAGTTTGTTTATCTCCGATAGTTTATCGAGAAGGTTGTACGCTACGTTCTGTTGACTCTTGTAGGTTGATATCATCGCGCCTTCATTTACATTTGTGGGTAAATAGATCGGATATCATTTAGGTTTTGTTTTTAATTATCGCCTCAGTTGGCGAAAAATATTTTGCTTTTTTATTATATAACAAAAATCTAAATAACATTACGCCTTTATTTTTTGAAAGGGAGAAGAGGTGTTCATAAAGTACATCCACAATTCGCCAGTTATGTTATAGATCCCAATCCAATAGGAGGCGAACCTATTGACAAATCCAGACTCCGTGCTGCCACTGAGAATTACTTAATGGAAAAACCCAATAACACTATGCCCAACCTGGGATTTGAACCCAGGACTTCATGTTCAGTAGTCGCCCTTAGCAACCACTAGACCAGCAAAGCAGTCAAGTTTATTACATTTTAACAGTTTTTTTTATTCTGATTGGCGGTACTATTTTCTGCGTCATTATTATAGTAATCACTCATCAATGAGGGGCTCGTAGCAACGTGGCTACCGCGCAGATCAGTCGCTTTGTGAGGTTAAGCCGTGCTCGCCACGGTCAGTCTTGTGATGGGTGACCGTTTTCACATGTCGAGACCCCTCCGTGCTTTGGAAGACACGTTAAGCCGTTGGTCCTGCGCCTGATCTCTCTCCGGTCGTGTCGGTCTACCGTCCCATCGGACTTTGAGAGAGAGGGAATAGGGAGTGCACTTGTGTTTGCGCGCATAGTTGTGCACTATAATATCTCCAGCGTAGTTGGGTAGTCTCAGATGAGATCGGCCCCCGTGACCGAAATTCGGTCAGGAGAACATTATTAGTAATCACTAGTATGGTATGCAGACAAAATGTCAATATTATTTCAACCATGACCGTTCCACTGCAGGGTGTTTGCTTCACTTTCCTTCCTCCATTTCTGCCGGTCGTGAGCTACGTTCATTTTCTTGTGTCCTTATAAAATTAAAAACATAATAATTATATAAGGAGGGTACAAATATACAGGGGCCCTAGAGAAGTAGCAAACGCTAGATAAAAAAAGGAATCAAATATAATGGAAAATTTATGGGTATATGTCAATTTTATTCAATTATTACTGATTCTATTCATCCCAGGGCGCTACTGGGAGTTGCTGGGTGTACTTAGGTTCACTATTAGGGCTCTTTAAATGCACCCTAGGAACTTTTACATCAATAGCTCCTAACGATATGACGCAATTAACGGCACATAAATCAACACAAGCTACTTAAGATCTTTACACGTGTTAAACATACACAAGCATACACATGTACATGCATAGTGTGTAATACATGTATGTAGACTGTTTCCTGAAGCTCCTACAGATGAATTCCTCTGAGATCAACACAACCCTTATATCAAGTACATAAGGTTCAGTTTCGCATCAAATTTAAGTAAAACTTCGTCTCGATTGTTTCCTGATTTTAGTCTTAAGACTCGCATGCACTCGCAAGCAAACCCTTTCAAAGTAATGAAGCAATTACTGAGAGAATAATTTAAAAGACTGCCTCGTTGGTCAAGTGGTCGCTAGGCGCGACTGCTGAGCAAGAGGTCCTGGGTTCAAATCCCGGGTCGGGCAAAGTGTTACTGAGTTTTCCATTAGGTAATTCTCAGTAGCAGCACGGAGTCTGGATTTGTGCCCGGTTGATGGCAATAGGCTCGCCCCCTATTACATTGGGACTTACAACATAACTGGCGAAATGTGGGTGTACTATATGTACACCTCTGCCTACCCCTTCGGGGAATACAGGCGTGATGTTATGTATGTAATTTAAAATATTCAACACATTACGCATATGTTTTCCACAGATGTATTATACATCCATAGTATGTGCTAATGCTTTAGTTCCTATAAAGATAGGCGAGCCTATTGCCATTAATTTGACGACCTGATTGATGCAGTGGCTAAGCGATTGGACTGCTTCGCTAAAAGTTACAGGTTCGATTCCCGCACGGGACAAAAATTCGTGCAATCTGCAGATGTTTGTCCCAAGTCTGGGTTGTGTATGTGATATTTCAAATTTGATAAACACATCCACGATACAATAGATAATGCAAATATGGGTGACGTTCAAAAAAAAAACAGGCACAAATACAGACTCTTACATAAAATCACTTTTCCCAGGATTCGAACCCAGTACCTAATGCTATACAGTCAAACATTCTAACCACTGGACCAGCGACGCAGTCAAAATATTAAATGATAACAAACGTTCAGTTTAATCATCAAGTTTAATTGAATATGTCACTTAACTGGACAAATTGTGAGTTTTATACAAACTTTTAGGGCTACGATAATTTGTTTGAGTTGGCTACAAATTAGGATACGAATAAGGAATGTAATTAACATTTATAAGCCAATTAATAGCAGTAGTTAGCTGTTTAATTAAAGATATTAGGACCTTAAATCCTAAGTTTAAACCAGACTACAATAATATTTTCAGAGCACTGCTGGGGCTGCAACGCTTCTGTAGTGCATCAGGTATGTTTGCCGAGGCACGCATTGACTTTCATGCAACAATGATGCGAAAAAAGGCTAGCTCTCTGATTTGCGTGGTAGCATCAATAGTGTTCTGAAAAACATTTATTTTTCTATTTAAAAAAAATAAAAACGTCGCCCTACACCAGTAATTTCTCCTGTATCGTGGGTGCGTTCATTACAGACTCAAACACCCAGACTCGGGACAAACATCTGCGGATCACACAATTTTTATCCCGTGCGGTAAACGAAGCCGCAACCCCTATCGCAGCAGTCCAATCGTTTAGCCACTGAGCCAATCAGGTTGTCAAAAATTCTAGAGATTATAAGCGTGCTGTTAAAAACATTGGGCAAGATGTTGATAATTCCATTAATTTATGCACGTTTTTTTTTTTTTTGAAAACGTCGCCCCACACTAGGAATTTCTCCTGTATCGTAGGTGCGTTTCACAAACATGAAATATCACATACACAAACACCCAGACTCGGGACAATCAAATGTGGATCGCACAAATTATTGCCCCGTGCGGGAATCGAACCCGCAACCCTTAGCGCAGCAGTCTAATCGCTTAGCCACTGCGCCAATCAGGTCGTCAACAATTAACGTCTTTGTGTTTATTTATTTATTTATTTAGTTGTTAATGTTTTTATTTAATTTTGTGTTTAATTTAATTTATTTTTTAGTTCTGTTTGTTTCTCCTATAAGTAGTGTATTGTGTGTATATGGACTGTAAAGTCTGAAATAAATGTTTTATTATTATTAAAGGTTTTCTTGTTAGGCAATCTGTAAAAATTGTAAAGATAAAATGTATTCTGTAAATTGTCTGTGATATACAGTCGACTAAGCATATAAGTAAAATCATTTATACATCTGAAGAAGAATAACTGAAGCGTGTATTAAAAGGTTCTTAAACTTTAACTATTAGAATTTTGATGTGTTATAATATTCATTAAGTAATTTAATTTAACCTGAATTAAATCTTCACAACTGTACGCGATAGCTTTACGAACCTGACAGTAAATTAACGCATGAAATAATTAGCATTGCATTACAATCTACTCGTATATATATAAAAATGAATCCCTATTTCCCTTGTTCTCGGCATCACGCGTGAACGGCTAGACCAATTTCGATAATTGTTTTTTGTTGTGTTTGTCATTGTCAGGAGGAGGTTTTTATGAAAGAAAAATCAAGAAAGTTGCGCGGAACATTAGAAAATTTACGACCATATTATTTTATCTAATGTAACCTTCATAATACGATTGACAATATAAACTTTCTAATGTAACTTTATGGCGTTTGACATAACTACAGTCGAATTCAATATTCATAGTTAGACGTTGTCATGTCCGACAACGTCTGTCGGGTCAGGTAGTCACAAAAAAACATACCGTAATGAACAACGGCTTTACAAATCAAACAAAAATGTAACATTGCCTGTATCCCAGAGGAAGTACGCAGAGTTGACGCTATAGTAGGTATATATACACCCACATTTCGCCAGTTATGTTAAAGTCCCAACTTAATAGGGGGCGAGCCTATTGCCATCAACCGTGTAAAACCAGACTGCGTGCTGCTACTGAGTATTACCTATTAGAAAACCTGACAACACTTTGCCCGACCCGGGATTCGAACCTAGGACCTTATACTCACTAGACCAACGAGATTCTATGATCCATTTACTGTTATAGAGGTTACTATTTACAATTGCTTTAGCTATTGCGTTTTAGAACATAAGTTTTTATTTGATGTCCACTTTTATCCCAAGGGTCACTCGTGGTCAATGTTTTTCGATAATGGCCCTAGCCAAGAAAACCAGTATAAGTTGAGCTCCAGTTTGGCTAATGGCTTATTGCATGGCGTTGTGTCTCCTGCTAAAGAGATCATACCTATGTAAAACTGGCCTCCGGTTAATGTTTTCCAATACTTTAGGGCCAAGAAACCGGGCACAAATCCAAACTCTGCTACTGAAAAACCCATTAATAGAAGTCTATCTATATGTGTAAATACAGGTGCACTCTCTATTCCCTCACACTCGTAGTCCGATGGGACGGTAAATTGACACGCCCGAGAGATTTTAAGCGCAATATTAACGTGCTCCCTAAAGCAGAGGCGCAGAGCTAGCCTTTATAAGTGCTTTGTAGTAGCCTGTGTTCAATAAAAATATTGGGTTTGAGTCTATAATAATTTAAAAGGTATTTATTTTGTAATGATTTCTATCACTTACGCGAACATTAGACATTGAAATAAAACTGTCTTTACTCAGTCACTCAGTCTGCCCGTGACCATGAATGCTGTAAAGAATTCGAAACTTCGGGTTCAATAACCGCAATAAAATCCGTAAAATTTGTTTTATTTTGTGTTTGTAATTAAATATGTATAGTCACATGATTTGAGTATAGACATAACATAACATCACGCCTGTATTTCCCGAAGGGGTAAACAGAGGTGTACCTATAGTACACCCACATTTCGTCAGTAATGTCATAAATTTCAATGAAATATAAAAATAGGGTGTGAGACCATCAACCGGGCACACTTACAAGCTCCATGCTGTTACTGAGAATTACATAATGGGAAAACCTAATCATACTTTGCATGACCCGGGATTCAAACCAAGGACTTCATTCTCAGCAGTCGTGTATAGCGACCGCTGGACCAACGAGGCATAGGTACGAAAAATAATATGAAACTGTTTCTAGAAATCAACTTATTAGATTGAGAATTGAAATAGGCATTTATACATTCAGAGAATCACAGAACTTTTAGAAGATTTTTTCTGAAAGACTTACCATTGTATTCGTGAGACATTCTGCGTATCTGCTAATACAGATACCAACAAGTTATTATATGTACAAGAGCAAGTAAATCGTAACGTGTCTGGAAATGTTTGCGCAAGTTTCTACAACGTACAGTTAACTTGAACGTTACCATTACTATTAATTGTTTATTTGACAACGTAGTTTAG
The DNA here is from genome assembly GCA_905340225.1 of Abrostola tripartita. Lineage (NCBI taxonomy): Eukaryota > Metazoa > Arthropoda > Insecta > Lepidoptera > Noctuidae > Abrostola > Abrostola tripartita. The sequence goes on from HG996504.1 coordinate 8,069,582, forward strand.
TCTACGTATATAATATACTAGTTTACTTAAATCATGACGTGGTAGTAGGTCTTAGAGTTGTTAAAACACTCGTTTAAAACTTCAGGAGAAAGTCGTAATTAAACACTAATTAGACATACGGCCATCTACCCCATTACCATCAACTCTTAGAGCAAAACAGTAATCACTGTGGAAGCGAGACGCCGCTATGTGCAGTGTAGTGTGGCATCTCCTTACTCAACGGAAACGTTCTGGTTAAGAGTTTATGGTAAGCAGGCAGTCTTATAAAAGTCATTTGAAGGCTATCCATACTAATATTATGAATGTGAAAGTCATTCTGTCTGTCTGTCTGTTACGTCTTTACGTCTAAACCGCTGGACGGATTTAGATGAAACTTGGCATGTAGAAAGTTTAAGACCCAAGAAAGGAACTAGGCTACTTTTTTAAATTCAACCCTCTATGGGGTTAACGCGGGCGAAACCTAGTCTTAAATAATCTACCGGACAATCTGTAGGTATCTTTTTCACCTCAGGCTACACATAAATCGTTCGATCACCCACTCTTTCTTTCGTTCATTCAGTCACTGTATCTCTAGTTGTATAGTTACAATTCCTATTCTCTTAAATACTCGGTAAAGCAACATAAGTATTCAAGTACCTACCTACATACCTACCTACCTTAGTATTGTTACAGCTTCAACTCTCCAAGACAAAGGCCAACTTACTGAAATGGATTGTTTTTCTAATAAATTGGATTTTGAGCGCTACGTTGTTACAAACGGTCAGGTCTGCGATGTTTGGTTTTTAATCACATTTTCCATTTGTTTCTTCTAGTTTTAACAGTGAGCAGACCTGGGGCCCTAGACAAGTGTCAAGTGTCAAACAGCTTTACAAGTGGAATAATAATAACAATTGTATTGACATAATGTTTCGAATAATATACGACGACCTGATTGGCGCAGTTGCCAACCGATTGGACTGCTGCGCTAGGGGTTGGGGGTTCGTTTCCCGCACGAGAAAAAAATTGTGTGATCCGCAAATGTTTGTCCCGAGTCTGGGTGTTTTTGTATGTCGTCTGAGACACCTAATACTTATTGCTACGAAACCTAGTAATTGGACATTTCGGGAATTTCATTTGAGATATAAGGTCTTCGATTCCATGAACTTCACTTGACGTCAACCTCAGTCACTTAGTATTTGCGTACCGGGTATTTCATAATTACGTAACCCGAATTGACTGCCTAATAGGTCTAGTGGTCACACAGCGCGCCTGCTAAGCGTGAGGTCCTGAGTTCGGTTGTGAGGTCCGGCAAAGTTTTGTTGAATTTTTAGAATCTCAGTAGCAGCACGGCGTCTGGATTTGTGCAACGAGAACGCGCTTTAATACATCGGGAACCAAAAAAAACTAGCTTAATATAGGTGTACTACCACCTCTGCTTATCCCTTCGGGAATACAGTCGTGATGTTATACGCATAAAACATAACCCTAATAAATATTTCTATTCAACCATTATAATCAGATCTAGCTATAAGCTAACATTTAGTTCTCTGCATAGCCTCTAGGGACCATAGGCGTGAGGATTGTGCAAATGCATTTACCAAGGCTGTTGACATTTGGCCTTCAACCTTCGTTCGACTCTAAACTTTAATAAGATAGACTTAATAACTTAAAGTTTCAACGAATTACGGTGGGCAGTACTGTCAATAGATAAGAATTATGTTGATTTACATTAAATAGATTATAATTTTAAAGGTCAGGTTTATTAAGCTCTCGTCTTTTGAGATTCAAAGATAATACATAAATGTTGAAAATTTTTAGGCATTTGTTAATCAATAACATCTTAACATCTGCCCCCTTCAGACAAGTGGCAAAACGCTTGAGAAATAGAATAAAAAATATATGGTTTGACATTTGTCATCGATAACATAGTCGAAACATTATGTCATCCCAATACATTTATCATTATACTCGATTTATATTCGTCAAATGTTTTGCCGCTTGTCTAGGGGGGCTGTACAGATTTGGATAAAATTTCACGAACATGTAGGTCATCTGGAAAAGTAAATAGGATACTTTTCATCCGGGTAAACACGGTACACACACGCGTAAAATAAATGCTTGCAATATAGTTTGTAAATAATAACATTTACTTTTTATACCCAGCATAATGTAAAAAGACCACCAAAGTATATATATATAAGTATATATGTACAAAGCTTGACAATACCACAGTTTGTTGTTACTAGAAACAAAATTATAATTACAAATATTAGTTGGGGCAAATTGGAAATAAGTCCCTTGAGATCCTATTCTACTTAGTTACATCTTTAATTAAATACCCAATCAGAAATCACTTAATTTGTAAGCCTATTGTCAATATTAGTGAAGACCATATTTTGGGTTGAACAAGAATTTATTTAAGCAGTAAAAATAATTGTCTTTTCAGATATTGGCGTTTTCTGAACGCACGGTAAACATGAAGGGAAAGAAATTATATTTAGATTCGCTGCAATAAATTTTAAGCGAAAAAAGTAATTAGACAATATCAGAGACAGAAAATAAGAGTCTTGTTTGTGTCAGAAACTGCGGAAGGCTACCAGAATGATCAGGTGTGGCTCTGGTCACATGGTCTTAATTTTTTAAGCGAAAATGGCGAGGCGATTTGGACGCCTTTCAATGCAGCTGGCCTGGCTGAGAATAGGGGGATTTGGAAGCTCAGAGTAGAGGCCATTGCCCAACAGTGGGTCACTAATTAGGCTAGTAAAAAACTATACATTTTTTTAAGCTAGGAGGAAAAATAAGAGTATTGTTTTGCCAATAACCACAGAGCCAATACTACACTACATATGCCAATAGCAAATAGCGAATTAACTACAATACTTCAGACCGTTCGTTTGTTTTATTCATAACCAAAGCTGAATGATATTTCCTAAAGAACAACGAATATCCAATTGAAAATTTCAATTACCATCGACAATTGTAATTTGATTTGCGTATTAATTTCGGAGCGCACATAGTGGGTGCTGTCACAAATATATTTGTGGGCAAATAACTATTTAATTAATTAGCACGTGGCTTGATAATTATACTAAGTTGAGTTATGCGTGACCAAATATTAATCACAGTTTCCACCATGAGTTTTTGCGTTTACTATCGTTATTAAGCGCGACTGCTAAGCATGATGGTTCGAATCCTGAGTCGGGAAAAGTGTCACTGGGTTTTCCATTAGGTAATTCTCAGTAGCAGCACGGAATCTGGATTTGTGCCCGGTTGATGGCAATAGGCTCGCCCCCTATAACAATGAGACCTGTAACATAACTGGTGAAATGTGGTTGTACTATAATTATGTGCGCCGGTATTTATTTTCGGTATTATGTTTTTATCGAAAAAGTTAGTTATTTCCATGGCGACGAGCACAAAGTCCCTGGAGTTGACGCGGTAGATACACATATCAAATGAGATTCAAAGTTCCACAGTCCGTGGGAGGCCGGATTAAGAATTAAATTTTCTTCCATCATTTATATCATCTTTAGCATCGTTTATGATTAAAAGAGTATAGTACGTGGGGCTTAAGATCAGAGGCGATTAATGTGGGGGTATATAGATATTAAGGGGATAGATATTCCGATAAAGGAAAAGACCATACTACTACTTCGGGAATAACAGGGGTGATTATTAACGTCTATCGTGGTAGCAAATAATCTATAACTAGCTTTTGTTTTTGTTATCGAAACCAGGCAAAAATTTGATTATTTTCGATACCAAAGGCGTTAAAATGCATGAGACGTGATTTCTTATTAACACCAAACTATTTAAACAACTTCTATTATCTTTATTGTCTTCTTTCTTGTGGGGCTCGTAGCTATGCGGCTACCCGGCAGATCAGTCGATCCGCGAGGTTAAGCCGTGCTCGCCGCGGTCAGTCTTGTGATGGGTGACCGTTTTCACATGTCGAGACCCCACCGTGCTTCGGAAGGCACGTAAAGCTGTTGGTCCTGCGCCTGATCTCTCTCTGGTCGTGTCGGTCTGCCGTCCCATCGGATTATGAGAGTGAGGGAATAGGGAGTGCACCTGTGTCTGCGCGCATACTTGTGCACTATAATATCTCCTGCGCAGATGGCTAGTCTCAGCTGAGACAGGCCGCCGTGACCGAAATTCGGTCAGGAGGACATTTACATTATTATCTTTAAGCTACAAAGGCTTATCTAACTAAGCTTACTTTATTTGGCCAGCTGAAACTCTTTCTAAACAAGCTACTGAAGCCGTGGCATATTAACGCCTCAGTAAAGGTACGTAACTATTTGTGCACTAATTGAATGAAAGTAACAGTTTTGTTCTCGGGCGACGCACAATGCTGTTGGCTGAAACCACACTAAAAATCAACATTTGCGTTGAAATAATTAAAATTTAATTAAGCTGTGGCACCGTGGCTCCCACTCTCGTCCTTGAAAGGAAAGGTACGCTCCCACTGAAGCGAACGAACCCTTGATTGGTATCAATGGAGGGTAATTTATTTCTCGAGCTCAAAAGTTTTGTTGACAAAACATCTATTTCTATCTATTTGAAAAACATATCCAACACTGCTATTAAGTAAAAAAATTGTATTTTGCAAAAAAACTTAGTGATAGGTAGGTATATTTTTTGTCAAGCAATGAGCTATTTTTGTTACGTTTCAAAAAACACATCTTCATCAGCCGCAAGACGTCCACCGTGTTGGATAAAGGCCTCCCCCTTTTAGAAGGGGGGGGGTGCCATAAGGCGGCTTGGGGATCGCAGTGTTGGTAGTCAAGTTACAGATGACGCTGCTGCCCATCTTCTGGATTTTCCCTTAGTCACCTCTTACGACACCCACGGAAGGGGGTGGTCAATTCTAGGTATACTGGATACTACGCGGCAAAGAACACAGCCAAACAAATAATAATGCACATATTCTTAAAAAGGTTCATTTTCAAATCCCATTTTCGACAAATAGCGGGCGAAATAAACAAAATCTCTTATCCACGAATTGAATTCCCAATATTTAAGTAACATAAGCCGCTACGGTTAAAGGGTTTGAAGATTTAAATACGAAATTCCAATACAGGATTATTTTTGCATAATCCGTGTGGCGTTGAGTCCCACACGTTACGTGACAGTGGGACCCTTAGTCGCACGGAGGAAACGTGTGTAAAGCTATATGAGTATAATATTTTACAATATCTAAACTGTGTGTGTTAGTTACTCTTAGATAAAGTAAATAAGAGGAGAGCGAGACAGTCCCAACACAAGTATTGAAAATTTCTTACTGCGGCTGCCTCTATTTCATGTTACTTTGTAATAACTAGTAATACAAGACCACTAGCAATCTGCGTAAAAATATATATATAATTCCCAACAGGGTAAAATTAATACAAAAATTGTAAACGACATAAATATTTAAGAATAAAATCCTATTACAGTTTACAGAATTCTTGACTGAAAAATAAACAATAACATGATATTTACATACGTTTATGTATATTAAAATACTATAAATTGTTTGCAGTGCCCGAACAGGGTTCATGTTTGATACCATACTCGATGATGATGATGGTATATTTACCATCTTTTTACAACATGTTGCAATGAATAAATGATTATGAATAATTTGAGACACTGACGTCACCCTTAAGACGTAAATACTAAAAGGGAACTTGAAATTCGATGGATGCGAGCAGCGACACGGTGGCTCAGTTGGTTAGAGCAGCGCCACGGATCGGCGAAGGTCGCGGGTTCGAAATTGAAAATTCGAATTTGAAAAATGATGGACACGCGGGAGCTCGTCCATCATTTTTCAAATTTCCTTTATCAATTTAAATTTGAGACAAGATTATTATTATTACTGTGACTGCAAATGTAAAGTCTGTCTTTGACGAAGAAATGCCGAAACAAACTATATATGACCTGAATGGTGCAGTGGCTAAGCGATTGAACTGGTTTAGAGTTCGATTCTCGCACGGGACAAAAATTTGTGTGACCCGCAGATGTTTGTCCCGAGTCTGGGTGTTTCTATGTGATATTTCATATTTGCAAAACGCACCTACATTAAAGGTTAAAAATAAACACTGTTGAAATAGATAACACAGTCGAAACGTTGATCATTCTATTTGACTTTTAATAGTCAAGCATTTTACCACTAGGTAGCGCACGGAACAATAATTTGTGTGATCGGCAGATGTTTGTCCCGAGTCTGGGTGTTTGTATATGTGATAAGGGCCCCTGACCTTACAGACTCATAATTTTAGATGTATTTATTTACAAAGCGGTGAACTTTAATAAGATTTAAGTCCTATTCTATACAAAATAGGTTGTAATTCCATTTTGATGTCAATAGAAGTAGCAGTTCAATGCGAAGTCGTAAAAGTTGACATTCATAGACATTTAATATTGAATTAGGTTCTCATAGCATTTACGAAACGAGAAACTGATTTTGTGCAAGTTATAACTTTAACTTGTATACAATATTAAACGTGAATTTGTATTTGAACACTTATAAATAACATTTGAGTTTTAGAATTGCTACTAGAGCTTATTTTAATTTGGCTTTTACTTAACCATAATATTGTGTGCATAATATATTGTACGTTGGTAATGCTTGTAAAAGTTGTATTAAGTTTCTACAATACTTGCCTCCATTTTTCACAAATAGAGTATTGTACTATACAACCTCTTCAATTTTAAACTTTTTATCTCAAATATTGTAAATTAGTTGTGATATACCAATACTTATTGTCTTATACATTTATAAGAAAATACCTTACTTTGGAGAATTGTTCAGACTCAACTTCTGAACCCATCGTGATGACGTATGGTAGGTTAATCGAGCCCTATGAAGAAATTTATTAATACCGAAAAATTACACGATCTTCCACACGCGGACCACGTCGTGTGCGACTGCTAGCTGTTCATGTATTGTATTGATTAATTAGTTGAAGTACGTTATATTAGCTAGTATAATAAATAACATAACGTCTGCAGAAACACCTTAGTAAGCCAAAAATTATGTAATATCCCATAAAGACTAGCACGAATAGTGTTCTACGATTATTTTAATCCTAAGCTTAGAAAATAAAACGTAAAGTAATAAAAACAGCAGTTTGCATACACTTCAACGTGGCGTGGGTGGTGCTTTGGTCGCTGAAGCATAACGGTCGCCTGAACGACCCAAGTTCAGTCATTGCACGCTAAAAAGTGTGAAAATTCTTCATAGGTTTAGGTAGGCATATAAAATTGACATAAAAATGTTGATATAAAAAACACGGTATACCTTATGACCCGTTACTGTGTGATGTTTTCTATACAATTAATAAATATAGTGACTGCCTCGTTGGTCTGAACTCGTCGAACATGAGGCGTTCGGGTCCCGGGTCGGGCAAAGCGTTACTGAGTTTAGGTAGTTCTCAGTAGCAGCACGGAGTCTGGATTTATGCCCGGGTAATAGCAATAGGCTCGCTCCTTGCTACATTGGGACCTATAACATAACTTGCACACTGTGGGTGTTCTACATGAGCTTCTCTGCCTACCTGTATTTTAATCAATATAGTCGCGAAATCACAAATCCTACGTAGTTTAAAAAACTAAATAAAAGCTTGTCAAGTAAAAGATATTTGCACTTACTTAATATATAATTAAACTAGATACCAAATCTGAAACTACTCCGAGCGCGCAATATTCTTAAAAGGAGATTCAAAGGTTTCGCTTTACGCATTAATGCACAACATATCATATATTATATACTATTATAAATTACTTTCTGAAAGGCTCATTAGACTGAAAGCAACTAATTACACATGCTAAGACATAAATAACACCAAAATGCTTTTAATTAATTTCAAAACTATGCATCATCTAAATTGACATTAAGATATTTACTAAGACATTGGTCGGGTCTCCCCTTGCATTATCTAATCTGTGCCCAGTGACGTGTCAGAAAGTAGGAAACATCATTATCTGTGCCCTCCTTAAAATATAGAGAAGGGATGATGGCTGATCCGTGCGTTACCCCGTGATCGGACGCTGCATGTGATGACGGGTCGTGCTGTTAATCATATCTTTGTTGGTAGTGTTTTATTTCCCTACTTCAACTCAGGTTTTAAATAAGTGTAAGACTATCCCAGGTACAATCTTGAAATTCTTAAAAATGAGAAATAGCAAAAAAAAGAATTATCTATCCGCCAAAATTACTATTCCGCGTCCATACCGGACAGACTCGTGTCACAATGTGTCACCGTCCAAAGTGTTTGTTCTTTTATTAACATGTTACCCCCACTAAAAGTACAATTTTGCCATGTAAATTGTAAACGAGTAAACGAATCAATAAAGTCTAATAATAATCTATTAAATAATATTTTATTGCTAACATATGTAAAATAGGAAAAAAAGTCTTCATTGTAAGCAGTAATTATTTGATAAATGAGTTCAGTCTTAAATTCACAAAGCTTTGTTACTGTTTTGCCATTTTAAATAATTAAAACTAAAGGGATTTTAATGCCGAGACAACCTTTTTCAAACTAAAGTTTAGGTAGGTTTATTTAAAAGGTGCAAGAAAACACAGTTTGACTCATTTAACTATTTTTTTTCGTTTAAGAAAAAGTAATGGCCGAGGCATGAAGCGAATACTAAATTAGTCTGGCTTTATTAATATCTATTACAACGAGTTACTGTACGTACTAATATTTTCAAGAAGTATTTGTTAGTTTGTAAGTAATTGTAAAAAATTTGAAAATGGAAGGTTACTCTTGTAATTTTCCTTTTTCATAATTCTCACACCAACATTTAGAATAACCCCCAGTTTGGACAATGGACATACACGTAGACATCTTTGTTCCCGGAAAAGTGATGTTTGAGTTTTAAGCAGACGAAGGCGAGCTGCTTCTAGTTCTACTTAAAATTATAGTATAATCACAGATAAAACATAATTGGAGGTTAAAAAAAGGATTTCTTGTAATAATCTTGCAAAAGTTATGTAGGTATACTAAAATAATGTAAGAAAGATAATGTAATAACAAGATAAAATTAAAGAACATCAATTGAAAAAGTTATGAACATAAAAATAACATAATAACACACTGGAATGAAAATATATTTAAATTCTTATGTGCACTGTTAATCTAATTTTAAAAGTTACATAAAAGTCGGTACATTGGAAGGAACATAGACCCCTATTCAAATCAAAGTAAAAATGTTTACTCTGTAAAGTTTTCATTAAAAACATAGGTCACCGCCTCAAGTCACACAAAAAATGGCCGCGAGTTTCGACAGGCTAACTGTCAACAAACTTACGTCTATATATTTGTCATTCACAGTTTATCTGCCGATGAACTGTATGAGAGTAATTTGGGGTCGTTCAACTCAATTCAAATGACGCCTACAAGTTCCAACTCCTCCACATTAAGTTTGACAGTCTATTTATCTCAGACGACTGCACTTGACCACCTCTGCTGAATCCATCAATTTATCTGTTAATGAATTGCTGAAGTATGGATGAGGGTATTGACGTAGTGGTCAATGTAAGTCACTGTTTTAATCAAAGCAGAGCAAGAATGTCATCACATGGACATGATAAACAGTGAAAAGTAGGTGTAAAGACTCCTGGGCCTGAAGTCTTAAAGCAGGACGTTTTCTGTGTGGAAGCGAGATGCCGCTACGTACAGTGTAGTGTCTTACTTCCACAACGGAAAATGTTCTGCTTAGCCCTCTTAACTCTTAAGTTCGTGGTAAGGGGGCTGAAAAAGGAAAGTCTCGATAGAACAATCATAACCTAACAAATCTACTCGTACTATCAAATGAACATTTGATTTAATTTACTGTCATAACAATTTTAATAAATGATAGCCCTATAATCTATTAAAATTGTTATGACATTAAACTATTCGTATTAATCCATTCATTTCACAAGATGCTGGCATAAGGTACTGTCATAGAAGGCTTAGCAGCTAGATTAGGAGCCAGACGCAGCTAATTGTTAGTAGATAGGTTACTGCCCAACCCTAATCATCTTGAGGTTAGGTTCCTTCACCTTACACGAAGCTGGTTTATTTTTTTTTTTCCAAAATTCCTTTTAATAGAATTCTTTTGTTGTTTACTAATAAATAAGCTTTTTTTACAATGTAAAATACGTACAATAAATATAATATAATACAAAATTAATAATAACATCCTATAACTGTCCCACTGCTAGGCAAAGGCCTCTTCTCTTGTAGGGAAGGATTGAGCTTCGATCACCACGCTAGCTCAGTGCGGGTTGGTGATTGGTGTCCTCACAATGTTCTCCTTCACCGTCACGTCAGTACACAGTAATGAGACTAAATGAAAATTATTGCCATAATTATTTTGATTACAGCATCTGAAGAACATCTATTCTATAGAGTACTTAGTTGTCTGTCTTGCTAGTTCCTTCAGGCATCCTTAGATTTTTGCGTGTTTTATTATGAGAATTGAGTACTTTATTATGTACTAGATGTGCCCGCGACTCCGTCCGCGTGGAAATTCGGAAACAGCAAAAGTATTTTTAAATTGTTTTCAATATATTAGCTAAGTTTGAGCGAATTCGATTTAGTAGTTTTTACGCCATGCCGTAATATTTTATTACATGTATAGCAGTTGCCCGCGACTTCGTCCGCGTGTATTTCGGATAAAAGACCAGTAGTAAATTGAACTTTTAACAGAAAAAAATACCTACCAGGCAGGCTTTTTAAGTAGGTTAAAAATCTTTAAACCACTTATTTAACTAAGAATACTTTCCGGTATTTAAAAAAAAACCGCAAAAATTGAACGGTAATTACGGAAGTTACAGAAAGTCTATTGAAATTAATATATAACTGAAGAAGAGAACATAAATAAATCCGTTTTGTGCGTTTCTGAGTTTCTGTACATTGCAACTACTGTAGAAAAAAAAAATGCCAAGGATAAAAGACAACCGTGACGACCTGATTGGCGCAGTGTAGCTCCTTGGCATTTTTTTTGAGCGCGAGCGATCGGCTGTGGGTTCGATTCCCGCAAAAAAAGTGTGATCCGTAGATGTTTGTCCAAAAAAAACTAAACAAACTAATTATTATTATTATTTAATAAAACCTACTTTAAACTTATATCTAAAAACTACGTATCTGTATTTTTAAAATCTAAAGTGCGCTTATTCCAAGGAACTTAATGCACTGATAGCCGAGTGGTATGACCGTTAGACTGTTAAGTCAGATGTCGCAAGTTCAAATCCCGGCACACACTAATGTCTTTTCGAAGTCATGTGCTTACTATAATATTACATATAGCGGGTGCAACCAATGCTGCTTATAGAAATCTTGTCAAACTACCCTCCGTGCACGCTCCGGGTTGTCGTGTGTTGAGACACTTTGAAGAAATGCCTAACGATCAAACACGTTATTGTGGCTAATTTATAAAAGATAGATATATACTATTGAAGACTTTTTTGTAGATCTTTTGGAGACCATCATCTTTGTAATACATACTTTTGGTGTATGATCAACGAATGCGAGGATAAGAGCTCGAAAGCGCATTTTCATCCGACTTGCTTCAAATTTATCATTACTGCTCAGCTCCTATGTGTTTTAGCGTTATGTTATATAGCCTATAACCTGCCCAGGAGTATGGACTACAATCGTACCAAGTTTGGTTAAAATCCCTTCAGTAGTTTTTGACCCATGCGTGCACATACAGACAGACAGACAGACAGACGGACAGACAGACAGACAGACAAAAAATTTACTGATTGCATTTTTGGCATCAGTATCGATCACCAGTCATCCTCCAATAATAATTTTGAATATATATTCAATGTACAGAATTGACCTCTCTACAGTTTTATTATAAGTATAGATTTACAAAGATTTAAAAGACCCTTTAGATTTAAAAGACCAATAAAATCTACATCACACCTACACTCATCATAATTATGGAAAATAAACAAATTAACGATTGAAGTGGGGTGACTGGTATTTGTAATTATTAACACCAATCACCCCACTTCAATCGTTAACCACGCTCATTTGAACTAAGCTACAGTAGTTATTGTTGGATCCATGTTTAATATAGCTGCCATCGATCGACCTTCGGTCCGTAATCCTAAGATTGAGCTGGTGTAACTTAATTATTGCCAATAACGAGGACCTGCTCTCATAATAACGTTACTTTTATTACCGAAACGCTTGGAGTATGGTTTTATGGTAGTAAGATGTTGAGGTCAAGGGGTCAATTACCTAAAGGACACACACGCGTAATTTTTGTTTTACACTCTAGGAATTTATCCTGTATCGTGGGTGCGTTTCACAAACATGAATATCGCATACACAAACACCCAGATTCGGGACAAACATCTGCGGATCGCACAAATTTTTGTCCCGTACGGGAATCGAACCCACTGCGAAAGCCACTGCGACCATCAGGTCGTCATAATAGGTATGTTATACTGTTACATACTTAAACAGTCTTCTACTTGGAGGTTGGTGACAACCTACAGGTTGTGTGCTGCGATCCTGAATATCTCTTTTGTAATAAAAAGATTAGCATGCTTGACTGTAAGAAGTCTAAGTAGGTAACATAAGTGTAAGTGTGTGTAGCTGTAGGTATGATATGGGTAAATAGGTGTGCAACTATGCACTTGCCCACAATTCGGCTGATGGTAAGCGATATTGTGGCGTACGATAGAGCGCGCTCATCTAATAAAAACCGGTTAACTCTCGTCTTAAAAATTATAGTTCTCCGAGAACAGGGAATCTCTTCAATAATGATAAAAACTTTAGTAGGTATTACACTTCGACGAAGACCGAAGACGAAACCATGAACGAGCTGTGTGTGTAAAACAATAATATTATTGCTTGAAAATTTTCAATAAGTAAGGTCTTACCCCGGGGGAGCCTACATATAGCAGTGGACTGCAATAAGCTGATGTGATGTGATAAGCTGAAGGACTTTCAATGATAAATACAACTAACTAAACAGTACACATATAACTTATTTATCAGATAGCAAATGATAAGATAAGATAAGCCGTGTGGTATCCGGCCTAGAATTGACCACCCCCTTTCCTCCCGTGGGTGTCGTAAGAGGCGACTAAGGGAAATACCAGGAGATGGGCAGCAGCGTCTTCTGTAACTTGACCATCAACACTGCGATCCTCAAGCCGCTTGCCAAGCGTGGGGATTATGGCCTTTGTTCAACAGTGGACATCTATCGGCTGTTGATGAAATGATGAGAATAGAAAAATAAATACCCATTACTACTAGGTATAAAACATTTCCGTCCAGTAACGCCTGGTTAGACAATAGCCCATGCCACAGATATTTGCGCTCGTCATTTGTTACCTCGGTCCACCTCCACACACATTGGTTTTACAAATGCGACACATTTATCTATTCCACAATAGCGCGGGCTTTATATTTTAAAGCTTTACCAGTGACCGTGGTCACAGTAGGTATGTATATTTGATTCCTAGACTAGTATAATGAATTTAGCAACATTTTAACACTTCTTCTTATCGTATGATTGATGAACAACCTAGTGTCAGAGTTTAAACCGCCTGTAGGCGTCTGACATGGCTTTACACACCGTTGCAAAATTTTTCAATTTTACTAATTAGCAATGATGATTTAACGCAGACATAGATCTTATTCTGACGTTTATATTATTTGTTCGCAACACAATTAATCCAAGAGTTACATCGAATGTAACTTAGAACGTGTCAACTAACTAATTTAATAATTGTTAATAGGCTACAACTGAAATGAAAGAGGTTATATTAAATTTAACTTTTCTAACTGTCTCTAAAGCGTATTGGAATCTGTCATAACCCTAAATTCTTCGATAACAATAGTATGCACTATGCTCGCCGGTGTAGGATAATCCTCAATGGCTTTCTCAAACAGTTTAACGATGTATAAAAATAATGCATACATAGAATGGCATGTAATCGCAGAATGGAAGGTGAAGTAGCATTTTTTTTTTCAGTCCCCTCACCATAAACTCTTAAAGCAGGGCAGTTTACAATATGGAAGCGAGACGCCGCTACGTGTAGTGTAAGGCAGCGTCTCGCTTCCACAACGTTAACAGCCATACTTTAAGATATCATGGTAAAGGGGCAGTAGTCTATATTTCCTCTTCTCCGCTTTTGACTTATGATGACGATGGGATTTATCCAATGATTGATGTCGAACCTAAGGCCACTTATCGGGCAAACGCCACCCTGTCGTCTCTTAAGGTTTAAGGTTTAAGACATTTATTTCTCAAACAGAATACAAATATTCACTTACTGAGAAACACTGGATACAATAATAAAGTAATTACACAAGGAGCGAGAAATACAAAGCGGTAGGTAAGAAGTAATATTGTTAGTGATCTAAAAAACTATTATTTATTTTTAGTATGCACTATTATCTATTTGAATTAGTACGACATGATTTTCGATGACGGAACGGATTTTTATTTTTATGTCGCCCTAGACTATGAATTTCACCTGTATCGTAGATGCGTTTCACTAACATGAAATATCACATACACAAAAACCCAGACTGGACAAACATCTGCGGATCACACATTTTTTTGTCTCGTGCAGGAATCGAACCCGCAACCCACCGTGCCAATCAGGTCGTCAGCCACCAGCCGTCGTTATTCTTAATCCTTCCTTTAACATCTTGTCTTACAATGGATTACAATCAATGTGTCGTATGTAAACGGTACGGCCGACAGTGGCTACCTAAAGGGCATATGTAAGACCTTTCTCAGAAGGTTCGTGCATAGAATTACGTTAGTAAATCAAGGACGATGCCCTTATTACACAATATTGTCTCACCCTTTCGGTGGTAAGACTGTCCTACTATATTGTACGTACACAAATAAAGATAAGGTAATAAAATGAACTGCTAGGTTCCGGGCCTTCACTACCTCAACCATGGGTTTCACACATAAACACGCTAGTGACAACGTAAAATATTTAAATGGAAAACTATACAGCGCCTCTTGCGGCTACGTAGCGAATAAAGTAGTTGAGACCATTAACCAGTTATTCAAAGAGACTTCTCCACAAAAATGCTTTATTTTAGCCCTAGAAACCCTATACATTTTACCTAGCTGTAAAGTTCGATTTTTATTTGCTTTGAAATCAATAATTAGTGAGTCAATTGAGTTGGCAAATTAGTGATGTCACAGGTTCCTATCTCCATACAAAATCTATGGAGCAATAGCGTTTTGACAGCTTATAAAAAGTAAGTCAATTGATTGGTGGTGTTAAATACCCAAATACGTGGTGCTAGCGAGATTATGTGAGAAATCTCATGGTTGAGGAAGGTACTGTTTACGGTATCCCCAAACCCGGCTTAGAAGCCGATTATTTAATCGGCAATAAGCAGTGTAGGTATAAAGAGGGTTAATATTAACACATAATGTTTACCTACTAATATCTATAAAAACAGGTTTCCTTTTATAAAATATAATTATGATTCCATATTATATTTTTAGTGGGTAGTTACATCAAACATTATCATCATCAGCTGGAAGATGTCCAATGATTAACAAAGGGATCTCCCTTAGAACGCCACAATGAACGGCAACTTGCCATTTGCATCCACCGGCTGCCCGCAACTCTGACGATATCGACGTCCACCAAACATTATGCCCAAAACTTGTATCCAATATGTATAAGAGGCTAAGAGCACACTTTTCTTAATGTCTGGTCTTTGTCAACATTGTGGCTTGGACAGTTCAAATTCAAAATTCAAATATTTATTGCTTACTAAGTGTTACATTAGGTCTTATATTAATATTATTAATGGAACTTATACCTTAGTGCCTTTTGCAGGCATAGCAATATCACAGTAGTAAACTTAAAAAAAATTAATCTATAGTAATTATGCTACATTTCGAGATAATCTATACAATAATATATTAGGTTATAATAAGTTTAATAAATTTGAGTAATTTGTAGTTGGTTATGTGTTATTATTGTAGTTTATGTATGTTTGAGTAGTTAGTTATATATTTATTTGTTTTATGTATTTTTTTATTTTTATTATTTACTATCTAGATATTCTTTGACAGAGTAGTAGCATTTTTTAATTAAGTATTGTTTTAGTTTTCAGTTTGGACACATTATTTTCACCCTGCGTCATCCATCATGAGTTTAATAATATTAAACACAAAATATAAGTGAGAAAGTCACAAGAATTCACAATATAACTAGCAATGGAAAGCTTTTAGTGAGCTTAAATGTGCAGCTGTTTATAATATCGGCGTAAACTATACTCGTGAGAAAATGAAATAGACAACAATGAATTAACCTTGTGGCAATATTATATACACGTTTATTCTGGAAAGGAATTAAGGTTCTACCGAACAATTATACTTCGTTTAAAATCATTTATTTGTAGCAAAATGATTAGCAGACTGGACAAACATCTGCGGATCACACATTTTTTTGTCTCGTGCAGGAATCGAACCCGCAACCCACCGTGCCAATCAGGTCGTCAGCCACCAGCCGTCGTTATTCTTAATCCTTCCTTTAACATCTTGTCTTACAATGGATTACAATCAATGTGTCGTATGTAAACGGTACGGCCGACAGTGGCTACCTAAAGGGCATATGTAAGACCTTTCTCAGAAGGTTCGTGCATAGAATTACGTTAGTAAATCAAGGACGATGCCCTTATTACACAATATTGTCTCACCCTTTCGGTGGTAAGACTGTCCTACTATATTGTACGTACACAAATAAAGATAAGGTAATAAAATGAACTGCTAGGTTCCGGGCCTTCACTACCTCAACCATGGGTTTCACACATAAACACGCTAGTGACAACGTAAAATATTTAAATGGAAAACTATACAGCGCCTCTTGCGGCTACGTAGCGAATAAAGTAGTTGAGACCATTAACCAGTTATTCAAAGAGACTTCTCCACAAAAATGCTTTATTTTAGCCCTAGAAACCCTATACATTTTACCTAGCTGTAAAGTTCGATTTTTATTTGCTTTGAAATCAATAATTAGTGAGTCAATTGAGTTGGCAAATTAGTGATGTCACAGGTTCCTATCTCCATACAAAATCTATGGAGCAATAGCGTTTTGACAGCTTATAAAAAGTAAGTCAATTGATTGGTGGTGTTAAATACCCAAATACGTGGTGCTAGCGAGATTATGTGAGAAATCTCATGGTTGAGGAAGGTACTGTTTACGGTATCCCCAAACCCGGCTTAGAAGCCGATTATTTAATCGGCAATAAGCAGTGTAGGTATAAAGAGGGTTAATATTAACACATAATGTTTACCTACTAATATCTATAAAAACAGGTTTCCTTTTATAAAATATAATTATGATTCCATATTATATTTTTAGTGGGTAGTTACATCAAACATTATCATCATCAGCTGGAAGATGTCCAATGATTAACAAAGGGATCTCCCTTAGAACGCCACAATGAACGGCAACTTGCCATTTGCATCCACCGGCTGCCCGCAACTCTGACGATATCGACGTCCACCAAACATTATGCCCAAAACTTGTATCCAATATGTATAAGAGGCTAAGAGCACACTTTTCTTAATGTCTGGTCTTTGTCAACATTGTGGCTTGGACAGTTCAAATTCAAAATTCAAATATTTATTGCTTACTAAGTGTTACATTAGGTCTTATATTAATATTATTAATGGAACTTATACCTTAGTGCCTTTTGCAGGCATAGCAATATCACAGTAGTAAACTTAAAAAAAATTAATCTATAGTAATTATGCTACATTTCGAGATAATCTATACAATATATTATATATATTAGGTTATAATAAGTTTAATAAATTTGAGTAATTTGTAGTTGGTTATGTGTTATTATTGTAGTTTATGTATGTTTGAGTAGTTAGTTATATATTTATTTGTTTTATGTATTTTTTTATTTTTATTATTTACTATCTAGATATTCTTTGACAGAGTAGTAGCATTTTTTAATTAAGTATTGTTTTAGTTTTCAGTTTGGACACATTATTTTCACCCTGCGTCATCCATCATGAGTTTAATAATATTAAACACAAAATATAAGTGAGAAAGTCACAAGAATTCACAATATAACTAGCAATGGAAAGCTTTTAGTGAGCTTAAATGAGCAGCTGTTTATAATATCGGCGTAAACTATACTCGTGAGAAAATGGAATAGACAACAATGAATTAACCTTGTTGCAATATTATATACACGTTTATTCTGGAAAGGAATTAAGGTTCTACCGAACAATTATACTTCGTTTAAAATCATTTATTTGTAGCAAAATAATTTGATTAAGTTCAGTCTATACAACGTTTATAAACAGGGTATTTAATTATTGTCTTGAAATCTCCTATACACAATTATTATTTAAATATGTATGTAAATATTATATACCTCCTACTTAGAATCAAATATGTGTACTCACTACTCATACATTTAAGAAACCTTAAAATTGCGTTAGAACCATTGAATTGTCGTAGCAACGTACCTAAAAAACTACAGTCCTTTATATTTATACTTTAACATCTTTTACGAATATTTTGTATAGTCGAGTTTGTTCGATACTCTTTGTCTCAGGGATAAAGAACTAAACGTCTACTAAAAAGTACAAATACAGTGTCGTAAGTTGAACAAAGTTTGCTAGTCGAGCTACAAGGAGACAGAGTGGACGAAGATACAGATAAAAGAAATAAGGCTATGGTGACACAGGGCTGTAAAACAGCCGACAATATTAATTTTATTGAATTAAAAAAAATCGTAAGCCACTTTCTATTTAAAAATAAATATGTGTGATAAAAATATTAAGAGAAGAAATGTGATCCTTTATTTTTAAGTGCCCTGCACTAGGAATCACTTCAGTGTAGCTCGCTTTACACACATAAAAATACCTCATACATTCACAACTACACATACTCGAAACCAAATATATTAATAATTTTGTTCATGTAACAATACGCACTTCGATATAAGATGAACCAAATTATTTGTTCTACGTAGAAAAACTGATATACCTAACTTGACAGAATGTATGCCAACGATAAGCGAGGTGTGACGCTCAGTGTGCCAATTCCCTAAGGCTGCAAGCTTTAACTAATCACAACAAGTAAGTTCTACACTTTTGTTACCAAAGAGTTGGCAACAAAAAAGGATAAACGACAGAGTACGTGCGTAAAGTCGTATTAGAAGGAGGTCTGAATAAGATTGTGATTCCCCCCTTGTCGTCCAGGTAATTCGGATCAACTGGTGACACGGGATTGATCTTTGTCTTCGAATTTAGTTTAGCAGCTGTTATCGAGAGATCGCTAAGCAAACTTGAAACATTTGCCAAGTCAGTTTAGTTAACTTTTTTTCTTCTTTTTGTCTGACGTTAAGTTATATTATTATTTGAAAGCTTTTTGCTTTTTAACCGACTTCAAAAAAAGGAGGAGGTTATCAATTCGACTGTATTTTTTTTTTTTTTATGTTTGTTCCCTCATAACTTGCGACTGGGTGAACCGATTTTCATGATTCTTTTTTTATTTGAAAGCTGGTGCTTCCCGTGTGGTCCCATTGTCACCATTTCAATACCTGATGATGGGATCTTGTAGAAATCGGGGGAACTCTTCAATAAATAACAGCAGATTAACCGCGATTGTTGCTATAGCATATCTAAGCATTGTTTACGCCATCACACAACATAATATCACGCCTGTACTCACTACAAAGGTTATAAAAACAATTTCGAAAAAAAAATGTTCAAGGTCACTTACGTTTTACAAAAAAAACGCAATACTGAAAAATAATTAGATGTTTGTTCTGATGAGATATTCGGTTATAAGAACAAAACTCTTCAAATTTCATGCGTCCTAATTACGTAAGCTGATCCGTGATCGCGGTACTGTCCCTGGGTAACCGTGACCCTGGAACGTAAAGGGCTATTGAAGGAACACTGTGGATGAGTATGACAGTAGTATGACTGTCAGTACAAGTCTGACAGTCCCTCCACCCAGAGTGGGAGGACTCATTGGATAATTTTGCCTCGTAAATAAAAGGTTTATTATGACTTACTTATGTACTACTGACTTACTTATCTACCTTCATTATCGGAAGACAGATTTCGTAGTCTTTTCATTTCCTGCAACGATCTATCGTCGTGTGGTTTATTATATTTCACTAAATACCCATTTCACAAAACAAAATTTAAATCGCTTAAATGGTCATACAAATAGCAAAACCAAATTAGCAGAATCTAAAGCCAAAAAATCGTGAAATAAAAAATTTTAAATAAAAAATTATAACCTCCTTCAAAAAACTCAAAAGTGAAAAATAATATTTTATCACTTCACTTTACATAAGCGAAGTAGAAGTCGGTGCCAAATCCCAACATCCATTAAGCGATTCAGAAAAATAGTACTTATGAGAATGCTGCCATACGTGCGTGGTTCATAGTTTAAAAGCTAACACTATAAACTAAGCGAACGCATAGGATTTGGCGCCGACTTCCACTTCGCTTATGTAAAGTGAAGTGATAAAATATTATTTTTCACTTTTGAGTTTTTTGAAGGAGGTTATAATTTTTTATTTAAAATTTTTTTAATAGCATATCTAGGTATACTTACATATAATAGGTAACAATAGGTAATACTAATTGATATTAATAGAAAACACTTTGTTAGGCACAATTGCCTAACAAAGCGCTAGAGTAGAATAAAAATCGATAAGTTTCAATCAGAGAATAAGTCATCCCCTTGCGCATGTTAATTACGTTGGCGTTCAATCAAACTGACATTTAATTAAAGAGGACTTTTCTTGGATCCTTAAGGAAATTTGGTAAAATGTGGATCTTCATCTTGCTCACCTATGTGTGATAAAAAATGGCTACATATAAGACATTGCATAGATCGTCGTAGTCACTCGTAGTAGGCGCGAACGATGATGTGTGTGATAGCTACGTATGGTGAATAAGGTGAGATGTGATATGGTATTATTACCACTTCTCAATGTAAGCCATACTTAAGTATGGGGTATTGTTATGTTTAATAAAAATTTAGTTAATTATGCTGTGCTTAACATAAATACCTTGAAAGGTGGTGCTGCTACAAGTGATAAACGCGTCACAACCTTTTCTTAAAACTCCAATATGACACTCTGATTACGAACAGAACTAATAAATTTTTAAATTTTTAATAATAAAAAATAATACATTTTTATTCTTTGAAACACAATTTTAGTTTTCGAATATGGGGGCTTACCATGAACCCTTATAGCAGGACTGTTTTCGACGAAAAATGAACTGTCCTGTTATTTTGTACCATGATCACTTAAAACAACAGGCGAGCCAGCGGTCACGTGATCTAAGCCGGCGAGCGATCACGTGACAGTAGTTGGCCTGCAAATATCCGTACCATGAAGTAATTTTTGACATACAAACATCGAGAATTGAACTACTTTGCTGTCAGATTAAACCGGTGTGAAAAACTAACTTTTATTGACCTGTTTTGGTTAATTTTAAATAAAATACATGTTTTTTCATGTATAAGTACTACTTAGCATATTATACAAAAGTGTAACGATGAAATTACATAATATTACGTTTATTTTGAAGATCTTCATGTTAATAAAACCTCCTTTCTCTAAGAATGAAACATAAGTTCATACTTCATAGTTATAATTACTGTAAAACGGAATGAGAAAATAATGTCAGTTTGAAACTGACAATCTTTTTGACAATAGTTGTGGATTTCTAAATAATATTTAATGTATTTTGCTTAAAGTTATTAGCAAGTACTCGACTAAGCCATGGTGTCCATTGTGCTGTAAGATTTCTACGAAATTTGTACATGACATGCCTACGGTCGTATCAGCTACCGATCTGAACCAAATAAATTAAACGAGTTGAAAACAACCTATCGTCATTTTCTTGGACGATAGCAGTGCTCTAACTAGATCGTTTATTGTGACTATTACTGTAGAGGACCGGCAGAAGAACTATCGGCTGGTGTATGGGTAGTGATGGCTGTAGTGTGGTTTATAATGTTGGGCTTGGTATCAAGAAAACATATATCTTGAGGCATTAAATAAAACTTTAGTATTTGTTATATTAAGATGTTGATTACGAAAATAAATCTAGTGACATTACGCTACGTGTTTATTTTTACCCCACACGACCAGAATATTATTTATTAAATGGTATACCTACTTCTATCAGCTATATTATTGAATAGTGTACGTACTATTCAGGTTTTATACCCTTAATAGCCATAATATGACAATCGCTATAAACGAGATGACGGATTGGTGATTTTTATTGCTATCTTATGATTCTAAGAAACAAATCAACATAATGTTTCTTATTTAAACACCTCAATTTGTTCTAGTTCCATTTCTTAAACAATACCAACTGACGTACTTGTCATCGTTCGAAAATAGTAATCGTTTTATCAAGTGTCTAAATTATCTGTTTTAAGTGTTGAAAAGGTTTCTAGCATCTTAATCATGTCTAATGCGATGTTTGGTAATAAAACGTATTGTTTTAATTATTATCATCGTAATAAAACATGTTATCCAAATACTTCAATACGATTTTTTTAAACCGTAAAACCGGTAACGTCGCGGATAAGTATTTCCGAACGTTTGTTTATATTATGAAGATATTAGACTTTGCTGATCAGAGACAATACAGCAGATGTGAAATCGATGCATTGCAGCTCTGATAGAAATGATCATGGTACAAATAGAAAACCTGTCAGGCTATCCTTCAAAGTTAAACTGCCCGGAACTTGGCAATTATTTTGAAAGTTCATGGTAAGCCCCCTGAAGCTCCTGGTTTGAAATAAAGTCTTGTAGCAGTCGGGAAAGAGACAGTGTTGGAAGTGAATCGTTTAAATCATATCTATTGCCTGAAGTGACTTCGTGACAGGCATTGTGTTGCCACCTGGAAGGATGACTACGCCCGTTTTAATGTTTTCCAATACCAATTGACAATGGACAGGAAAAATAATGGAGTTGCGGTTGTATAAAATATTATGGATTTTGCTTTGTTGATTGGAAGCGTATTCTTATTCGTATCGGCATGAGCCAATAGCCACACGGAATAGGGCATGCCGTGGTGTAGATATTGGTCAGTCAACAAGGATGGACGCTAGATTGACCGTCCAGAATGCGTTAAAGTAGTGTATTTAGAACTCTTACATACTCAGTCATCCAAGACATGCCATAGCTTACAGTATTTGTTAAAATATTGATTGTTAAATACACAAAAAGGAAAAGTATAAGTTTTCCAACAATTTTATAAACAGTGAAAGTGTTCACCCAATTCCAATTAAAGAAAACATATCATACTTTTCCAAGTTCGTTAAAATTAGGTGTATTTTTAACACAATAAAAACCTATCAACATATGTTAAATAAATACACATTCAATACAATATATATAAAAATAAAAATAGTCCTTGAAACTCGTACATATACTTATAATAATTAATACAATATTAACATTATGTTACGCAATATCGATAAAATTACCCTCAAGCTTTTATGTTTTAAACTCAATATTTTTCCTATGAAAAAATTTACTATTTGTCTTCGATAAATACAGCCGTTATATACTCGTATTGTTACTAGTAGAGTTTGCTGAAACTTAGCTTCAAGGTACTTATTTTATTTTCAAAACAGTAGGACGTATTTATTTGACAAGTACAAAAATAGTTGTGTTTTCTTTCTAAACAATGAATAGTTTTATTAGTTTATTTTTTGTTTAATGAATATGTTGAATATCCCTTTCCATCGTACACAATTCTTGCTGTTACTATGTACTTGTTAACAGACTTCTTCGAATATTGAATCGTATCTATAATATTATTTTTTATATTCAGTGTTATGATGTTACAATACATTTTATGGGATAAAAGATCCTCCATGATTGACAATACTCAATTGATCATCCAACATAGCCCAAGTAGTCTGCCCCGCTACCAACATACTGACTGATATTTTTACCATGTAGCTGAGCTACAAGTTTAGCTTTTGTATAGGCTTCGTAGCAAATGAAGAGATTAACAATTTATATAGTCTTCAATTCCACGTTTCTCAGGTTCAGTGGAGTCATTTTCCGATTTACAAATTAATAAGCATGCATAATTTTAAAGTCGTTCACTTAGAAGTAGTGGTTCTTTTCATTGCAAGAGTTGAAATCAACATACCCGCATACATCTTTCTACCTTGGTATCTAATACTGCTTACTAATTAATTAGCTAAGGTCTAAAGTTGATTAAAAAAAATGAAAAAACAAAACATGTGCTAAACGATATTGAAGTCTCCACGAATTTCGCTGTTCCTGCACCTCCGAGCATCTGTCCATTTTCTCTCATTCCGTTGGCGCGCTCTGCAGAAAAAAAAACAAGTAGAGCGGCCCCGGCAGCTATTATCTTTATAAAAGAATCGTTTATATGTTCTAACTAGATATTAATATATTTTTAAACATTCAGTTATAATTATTGTTGGCTGTTTGAGATTTATTTTACGTACTTTTGCATTACAAATATGAGTGATTAGGTATAATTAGCATGCCTGGTTAATGACTCATATTTCATATTATTATCTGTAATTAATTCTGCTTTATGTAGTGGTTGCTATATCACTGTTTTTGGGGTTTTCCATCAGGTAAATTCTCAGTAGCAGCACGGAGTCTGGATTTGTGCCCGGTTGATGGCTATAGACTCGCCCTCCTAATATATTGGGATCTGTAACATAACTGGCGATAAGTGGGTGTATTATAGGTTCACCTCTGCCTGCCCCTTCAGGGAATACAGGCCTGATATTATGATTAATGTTATGTTTTTACCCCTTTCACCTTCCAGTGTACCATATATACCTAGTACACAGCGGTTGTTTCAACTATTGTCTATTTGGCAGACTGTCAACGTGTTAAGTTTATCCGGCGCTTCCCGGGCGGTGGTGAATGCCTGGTCACCAATCAACAAGACCGGCCGCAGCGAGCGTACCTTACCCTCGATCGATCCCTGCGGCCGTTAGCATATAAGTAAATACTTTAAGCAACACAAACGTAATAAAAACGTATATTTTCCTGTAAATATTCCCAGTTTCCACATTCAACGCAGTTCAATATCAACAGCTGTATTCGTATGTACACAGAGTATTGAATTACACTTCACGCTCGGTTAGCTTTTACAGGCCGTTTCGATAATATCCTCCGATAATATTGAAAATGGCGGCCAACTGCAGAGCATTCGTAACGATCAATGCCACCGAGAGCACTCTGCGGTTACTGTGAGGTCTGTTAATTTTGTTTGATTTCGGAGCCAATTCTTGTGATATTACATTAATTAACACTGTTTAAAATATAGTTTCGAATTGGTACCAAATTGTCTTTGATTGTAGACATTTAAGGCATATATGATGAGGACTGGCTATTAGTTTAGGACAATGTTGATTAACGAGATGCTAACGAACCTATTTTAATATAAGAATACAACTGCACTAATAAATAAAACAATTAAAGGTCAAAGGAAATTAAAAAGTATTTTAAATTGAAAATGTTCATTAATTTTTGTTGCTGGTTATAAGTGTAACTATTTTACATACACTTTTCTAAAAAAAGGCTTTAAAAGAAATACTCCATTCGCTTATGAAGACAAATAACTTAAGACACTCACGCGAAGTGTATAAAAGGGCCTCTAACCCTATGTGTCTCAATCATGCTAAAATAGGACGGTCGCCTGAGACTGTACAAACATAAATCACGGAAAACATTACCCACCTTCTAGGGCAGTCGGACAATAAAACATTCAAAAATTAGTTACTGGAGTTAATTAAACTACACATGGAACATAAAATCACGTTAGTCCGAATGTGCATGTTCACTTTTGTCAGGATTCTATTAATTTATGCACGGCGGCAAGCCTATCGCCGCACCGGGTTCATCGCCCTCTACGACTCAGTTTCCCGGTGATGCTTCGATGAAAGGGAAAAATTGAATGTATGTAGATTGCATTAGCTCTCGTCAAGCTACCAAGAATTTAGCAAGCTTATTGCACTATGATTCTCGCTCTCCCTGGACAGCCTATATCACACTAATATTATGAAGGCGAAAGGTTGTGAGTGCGTGTGTTTGTTACTCCTTCACGACTGGACCAATTTTGATAAAATGGATATGGACATAGGCTATTTTTTATCCCGAAAAATGTTGCATGTAACACAACTAGTTTTTAATATTAGCACAGCGATGCAGCTAGTTTTTAATATTTTCGTAATGCACGGTGCAATAAAAAAATATAATTTAATAAAAATTAAAAAAACGTTAACATGGCAGTCGTGTTTTTTAAATTATATTTTTTTATTTGTTTAATTTTTTATAGCCTATGTTACTCGCGATTATGTAAGGATTCTAACGACACTCCATACATTAAAATCGGTTCAGGCATTCAGAAGTTATGATGGAATAAAGAAACTCACACACATACATACATGAACCTTGAAAACAGTACACTCCTTTTTTTGGGCAGTCGTGTAAAAATGCAAATAAAACTTAGTGCATTCCTTTTTTCTTTCTAACAGTGTCTGTAGGTAATATATTCACTCGGTAGATTCCCTTCATGTATAAGCGACATACGATACAAAGAGTTTCTACAAAACATGGTCCAATTGATCTGAGGAAGGTAACATTAACCCAACATATCTGACGTCATAAAAATGTTCGTTGTAACGAAGGTGAAGAATGGATGTAAATGGAGCCAAGACATTAGTGCCCCACGGAGACCCTCGTCAGGGAAGATTTGAGAAGAATAGACAGATTCGTATAAAGACATTGTTTCCTGAAATAGAAATGATTTAATATGGAAAAAGACGATAGATCTACACAATATGTATATATTCTTAGCAAAAGTCTCAACCCTCGGCTTCGTTTGATTGCGATAACTGGTTTTCTAGGGAGAAAGTTTTTCCTCTGCTCATGAATATGCTCTACACAAAATTACAATTTAATTTTACTTTCGCATTTGTGATATTGGATTTCAAGTAAATGTTAAAGAATATAATTCCTTTCCGTCGGCAGGAAAGCGAATCGTAAGGCACGCCGAATCCTGTGTGGGCCTGATTTGCGATTAATCGCAATAGGCCTGCAACCTATTTTTACAGGACCTTTGACGAGCGTTGTAATAAGGTAGAATCCTGATGAAAGAGATCCTTTGTCTTGTCATTCAGGCATGTTTCTTTGTATGAAATCAAATAAACAGAAAATAGCTTAAACATAATTAGTATTTATTAAGGTACCCACGATCGCAATATTCAAGAAGCCGTATAAAACAAAGTTGGAATTACATAATGACTTTATTATCCAGATGATTAGGAACAATGAAGAAATACGTGGAATCAAGAACACGCCGCAGGTACGGTCCTCGTTTTTAATTAAAACTTTTATATAAAAATTAATACTAACGACAGAAGTTCAGGCTAAGATAGATCAAGTTATAAATAAAGTCGCCAGGAGGCTTTCGGAAAGTAGGTATTATTTGATACTGGGGTAGGTTGTACAGTCAGCATCAAAAGTCGATGACCATATTCAGATTTTCAAAATCACTGTACATTATATCACCCATAAATCGCTCAACAAGATAAGGCGCCAGTATTGAATGAACATCATTAAAGTTCAAAATTAACTGAACACTACTCATCAAAGGTCACTGAACACCATTTTGTCAAAAATTGCTGATCGTTATAATATCCGAAAACATCATAACATTCAGTTTTACAAAATTCACTGAACAATATAAAATGTTTATTTTGGTTATCTAGTGTAATCACGGCAACGTCCAAAAATAACTTAACATCATAAATAACAAAAGTTACTGAACATTACTTTGTTTCGGATACGTAGCGTGTAAACTTATATTATCAAAAGTAGCTGAACTGCAAACTAAAAAAGTGCTCGTTACTAACTTCAGAGTTATAAATCCAATCTTGTCCTATACAAACTAAATCATGTAAAAAAAAAATGGATGTAAATTTCGAATTTAACTTTCCAAAATAATTCTGTTTGAATTTATACCATCGACATAATCAATGATTTTCATCATCATCATCATCATCAGCCCGTTGCAGTCCACTGCTGGACATAGGCCTCTCCCAATGTACGCCACAGAGCCCGGTCTGCTGCTTTATGCATCCAGTCATTGCCTGCCCTCTTATGTAAGTCATCCCGCCATCTGGCCAGAGGACGACCCACGCTACGTTTACCAAGACGCGGTCTCCACTCCAGAACACGCTTACTCCAGCGGTTATCGGTTCTGCGATATATGTGGCCAGCCCATTGCCACTTCAACCTACTAACTTTCAGAGCTATGTCGGTCACTTTAGTTCTCTGACGGATCACTTCGTTCCGAATTTTGTCCTTCAGAGAGACTCCGAGCATAGCTCTTTCCATAGCACGTTGAGCGACTTTGAGCTTATGGATTAGCCCCACAGTCAGTGTCCACGTCTCGGCACCATACGTCATTACAGGGAGGACGCATTGGTTGAAGACTTTTGTCTTCAGGCTCTGTGGTATATCCGACGAAAATATGTGGTGCAACTTCCTGAACGCTGCCCAGCCCAACTGAATCCTCCTATCGGCTTCCTTTTCGAAGTTGTATCTACCCAACTGCATTAATTGCCCGAGATAGACATACTCCTTGACAACTTCGAGAGGCGTGCCATCGACGATTACTGGTGATGATTTTTTTAGTTCGATTGAATTGTAACCTTATTCATGAAGCAATAAGACTCATTTCCAAAAATCACGCAGATTCTTATCAAATTCATAACGTCGACTTAGTTTATGATTTTTATAGTTACGATTGAATTAAAACCTAATCTGTATATATATAAGACTCATTTTCAAAATTCACACAAATTCCGTTTTAATTCAATTCTTTGGTAAACATAGTTGTGGGTATTTGAAAAACTGTTTACCCTTGAATGTAAAAAGAATATTTCTACTTAATTATCACTTTTTATCGGATGTAGACCATTGCGGTTGCAATTATTTATCATCTATAAATATTGTATTAGTTATCAATTGCGCTACTTTTGATAATATAAGTTTACGCTACGTATCCGAAACAAAGTAATGTTCAGTAACTTTTGTTATTTATGATGTTAAGTTATTTTTGGACGTTGCCGTGATTACACTAGATAACCAAAATAAACATTTTATATTGTTCAGTGAATTTTGTAAAACTGAATGTTATGATGTTTTCGGATATTATAACGATCAGCAATTTTTGACAAAATGGTGTTCAGTGACCTTTGATGAGTAGTGTTCAGTTAATTTTGAACTTTAATGATGTTCATTCAATACTGGCACCTTATCTTGTTGAGCGATTTATGGGTGATATAATGTACAGTGATTTTGAAAATCTGAATATGGTCATCGACTTTTGATGCTGACTGTACTAGACGAAAATACTTAATTTAAGATGCTCAATTTTATACACCGGTGTATCTACAATAATTACTGTATTCCAAGTGATGCTACTCTATAGCTACTCTTTAAGAATATCCCTGGTTAATGGTTATACATACAAGGTAGTATAAGAGTGAGTAAAGTGATAGTCCTTCAAAATATCCAGTTCCCCGAACAAAAACATGTATTCATAAACGGGTGTAATGTCCTATGAACGCTAGGATAACCTACCTACCTCACACAATACCTGAACTGATAACACAATATGAGATCATTTCATTAAACACACATCTTCCCTCTTTGGAACAGGTAAAAGGGACATCCAGCCCCCTTACCAAGAACGCTTAAAGCAGGACATTTTCCGTTGTGGAAGATGCTGCAAAGCTGCAGTACACTGCTAGTAGCGGTGTTTCGCTTCCACAATGAAAAATGTCCTGCTTTAAGCGTTCTTGGTAAGGAGGCTGACTTCCAAAGTTTCTTGCTAGACATCGTACCTACATAATTACTAATAATATGTATGTTTTCGATTTTTGTCGAATCTTATCCTACTAATATTAAAAACGTGAAAGTGGAATACTTTCACACAAAAACTACTGGACATATTTTGACGAAACTTAGAAAATATAAGTTATACTTCAGAATAACACATAGGCCATAATTCATAACAGTAAAAATTTTACGGTGATGTAACAGCAGGACACACCTAGTTATAAATAGTTTTGAGAGTAGGACGCATAGGATATGATCATATTACCTTATTACATAGATTAAAAACCAGCGTAAAATATTTACAGAATAAATACAGTCAGAAAATACAGCTTCTGAAACATGTAAAAGATTATTAAGAACCCATCGATCTAACTAGATAAAGTCATTACAGGTTGCCATCTACCGTATATTGAACATTTATATGAAATATCACTTTTATAATAAGCTCATTAAGAGTACCTTTTCCACCCTAATACATCACAAAGTAAAACAATAATAATATAATTTCAGTTTCAGTAGCCGTTAAATCTTGCTGAAAGTGCGAAACGATCGAAGGGCATTGAACTTTGGTTTTGTTCACGCTCTTAAACGAAATAAAATACAATAGTACTATACAAGCTAATAAAGTACTCAAGTTTAAAGTTTAGAATTTATGAGGAAACTGTTTTGGTGGTCTCGACTGTGGCTGTGGGAATAATGAATGGCAATATAAATTATTGGCAATAGACTTTGCCCTTTTTCGTAGGTATTTAAATTTATCTCCGTCCCTAAGGAAGCACTTGGTCTTGCTCATGATTTCAGGATGTTTCCGTCACATCGGACTAGAAGTAAGCTTGAGAAGCTTTCATTTACAAAACTTAAATATTTTTAAGAAACAATTATTATGTATTTACATACTTTCAATTTATAGGTATGAGAATTATTGATCAATCAAGGTACAGCCATATGATGATACATTTTATAAATGCTTTTGATTTTTATAAGCCTCGTCCCATACCAGGATTTTCTCCTGTATCGTGGGTGCGTTTCACAAACATGAAATATCACCTACACAAACACCCAGACACGGGACAAACATCTGCGGATCGCACAATCATTTTGTTCCATGTGAGAATTGAACCTGCAATCCTTAGGTTGCGGGTTCAATTCGCACAGAATTTTACACATTCTCACATAGCGCAACGCAGTAGTCTATTCGCTTAGCCACTGCGCCAATCACATCGTCAAATTAATATTATATTCGACCCATAAAAATTGTTACTTAATACATTTGTGCTCTCCTTTTACCAATATTTTTACGAGTGTACACCGTACAGGGTCCTGAAATCGGACATTGTCTTAAAAGGGTCAGTCCTGCTTAATGTACGGTTCCCTTTTGTGGCTTACTATCTTCGCTGCTACTTATTGTATTATTTAAATTATTCAGAAAGTTTTAAATGTCAACGCTTTTACCCCCGTTTGTTATTTTGTGATTTGAATAAAACAAGTAGCTAGTGGAACTGTATCTAAATTATACGAATAAAGAGGTATGAACCCGTTACCTTGATCATGCAAGCCTCGGAGAAGGACATATACCATAAGGATATGTAGGATATGTATGACGAAAACGTAGGCTTAATCTAGGACACCTAAATTTTAAAAGTGCTACTAAAAGATTATTTACTATAGCCAGAGTAGGCTTAAAAATAATTTTAAGTGTGTAGATCACAAGTAAAACAATTCACTCATTCATCTCTATTCAGAATACGACCAAAAATAGACAATGTAAACTAAGGGAGGGATCGCGTGACGAGCCTAGTGAATATTCAACACGTCATCGATGGAGTTCGTGACATCGTAATCGTAGCGGGGATAAACTCGTTACTATATGGCATATGGACACTCACTTTGGTTCGAGTGCTGGTTCGACAGGCAGAGCTAGGCTTTTAGAGCTTGTTAAAATAGACTGGACCGTGGAAAGGAACCATTTTGGCGTCGAAATTCAATGTTCAGCCCCCTTATCATGAACTCTTAAAGCCGAACGTTTTTCGTTGTAGAAGCGAGACGCTGCTACGTGCACTTTAGTGCGGCGTCTCGCTTCCACAACTGAAAATGTCCTGCTTTAAGAGTTCATGGTAAGAAGGCAGAAATAGTTTACCTGGGTTGTGAATTCCAGGACAATGGTGCTGATAACTTCATCTCTTGTGGTTTCTTACTTATAGCATAGACTATCTTCCTACATACTTATAGATACTTGTTTTCAGCGGACGCGGTTTTATACTCTTCATAAAAGTGTCTGATAAGACTATACTTAGACTTACTTTTCTGCACCTTTATCAGCTATGTTGTGCTATGGTATACCTTCTTCTGTAGTATTAAATATAGGTATTTAGGTTAGGATTATAGCATGTAGAGTTTAGTAATAAACGGTGAGTATTTATTCTAGAGAGTATCGGGCTTGATTTATAGTCACTCAGGAAGAAACGGATGAAAATAAAATAAAAAAATCTTTTTTTCTGACTACGTTTGCCAAGAATTTGAAATGATAACAAAATCCAATTTTTCACCATACCATATTGGTTTATAAAAACAATCGAACCAAGAATAAAGGGGCTTTATCAAATAACACGTTTTACTACCATTTGGCTCAATGTTTTATATTCGGAGACATTTTATTTAGTGTCCTGAGAATACCTTTTTGGTCAAAAGAAAGAAATATTCGCTTCCCGTGCTGAAATACAATATTTCTCGGAGTGTTGCCTTTGTAAATGTGCCGTAAAATATGAGGGCGCGGGGTAGTTGGCACCTACACGGTGCGTAGGCGAGAGAAAATTGTTATTGACTTTCTTTATTGGCGATTAGGTGGGGGAAGTTTTTGTTTATTGCTATATACATACGTACCTACGTTTTTGGATAGCTCTCATTCATCCGTGTGCAGATGACTCATGATGCAAATAGGGAACATCATCGAGCACTGCTATGCCTGCCACTGAGAATTAACCAATGTTAACCTAATACCATTTTTCCCGACCTGGGAATCGAACCCACGACCTTATACGTGCTACTTTTGTATGCACCCAATACTATGTCTATGTAGTATAATAGTATGTTATAGGTACCTACTATAAACTTACTAATATATAAATAAATGCTAGCTTTCCCAGAAATCCAAGATTGTTTCCGCAGCTTGGGTCACATTTATATGCAAGCTAATCTTGAATGCAAGGTACCAGGTATGCAACTGGCACAAGACCAAATAAAATTCCACTAACAAGGCGATCTCCTTCAATTCGGTATGCTCCTTGAATATTGAAGATTATGCGGCGGTCGACGGAATTAGCTGCATAAATAGTAAATATCTACTATTTGCAGAAGTAGGTATTACAGAAAAAAACAACGAATAACATTGACGAATTTAAAAAAATTGTAGCACAGTAATCTAAATTCGACCATAAATATATATACGTTCTGCGATTATTTCCTGGATTGAACAGTGTTATAAATGGTAATAATTATGTATGTATGGTAAATGTATCTATGGTTAATGGTAAATTGGTAATAGGTGGCATAATTTCAGACGCAATGAAAATTAGGGTTAGAAGAAACAATTGAAAATCGTGTCGATGTAGTGGCCTAATGACGAAATAAATAAACATTCATCCGCACTTTAATCAATAGAACTAGGTATTTCAATGCTGTAATATAAAACAAAGTTGCCAATAGCAACCCGCCAGTCGGTAGCTCCAACTAATTTCAAAACTACTCGTTATTTGTTCCTTTTTGCTTTTGCTTGAAAGCTTTTAGACAGGAGTTGCGCCACGAATGCGGCACATGTAAACCGGCTAGCGCATGCCGAGTGGAAAAGTCCGATTGAATTCACCTATTAGTAAAAGGACTTCGGTTTTATACATTGAAAATACCTAGTTATTTGTAGATAAACCGGTACAGAATGAGTAGTGTCTATATTGATGGTCTACATGTTCTTTCTAACAACATAACTTAATCGTCACATGTCTAGACGCTTCCGATGAATGACTGTATGAGGTATAGGCAATTGTACAAAAGATTGTGAGTACGTCGTGAGTAGAGAAGTAGAGATTATTGGTGGTGGTACTAATAAACTACAGCCTTTTTTATTATTTTACAGCCTTAGACTGCTGCATAGGTACTCTATGCAATGATAACATTAGCGGAGTCGCTCATAGCTCCTATAAATACCTAGATTATGTCCCTTAACTGTAGCCCATACATAATATCAAAGGCAATCCTTTACGCACGAAATAGGCGTTATTCAACCCTCGCATTTTGTTCCTACGTCAACGAGGAAACATTGGATCTCGCAAACAAACTACTAACATGCCTACGTCATTATGATAACATTCAAAAATGTTGTACGTAGATCGAAGGACTGATGTCTGGACAAGATGATGGTTTACGCACAGAATAAGTACCTACCTACCTATCGACAGTTACGCAGGTTTGGTGTGTAAATGCATAAATAGTAAGAATTAATAAGTGGTACCGAGAACTTCAATCTAATTGGAAAAAACTAATTAAATAAGGATATAGGATGAATATATAAGAATATATTCATCCTCTACCAGCATCAGCGCTTATCATCATGTGGGATTGCATAAAGTACTGTACACACAGAATAAAATGGTTGAAATATTTTTGAGACTGCCTGTAATTTAGAGCCAAACCTTTTTAGGATAAAAACAATAGTTAAGCTACCCACCAACAGTTTGATCGTCATCCATAGGTACTTAAATTATAAATGTGAAAATAACCCCTTCACAAATAAACCGATAGACAGATTTTGAAGAAATTTGGCGTGTAGAAAGTTTAAGACCCCGAGAAAGGTCATACCTTTTTTTTAATTCAACCCTCTGAGGGGTTTAAATAGCGGTTAATGCGGGCAAAGCCGCGGGCATCTTCTATAAGAAAACAATCACCAAAAACGAATGTACTTGAATAGATACCAATTACCTAACACTGTTTGATTTTCTCTCTCACATAGGAGAAAGCTTATCAATAACACCTATAAACGTATTAATAGAAACTCTTTGTTTCAAAGAGCATTGTTGGCAGGTTCAGTGAGGCGCTCACGTTCACCTTTCATTTTCGCAACTATGTGAAACAGAAAATGCAATAGAGCAAGTAGCACTTTATTTGTTATTTTGGGTTATTCTTCCCCACTTTTAATTAAAAGTTACTTTTGTTGCAGCCTTATGACTGTATGAGAATCTATTGGTGCTAGTAGGTAAGTACGTATCGGGTGAAATTTAGATACAAATATTTAAAAAAAACGGTCATCAATATTATTAAGTACAAAATACAATGAAGGGGAAATATCAGAGAACGTAAGGTATTTATCTATATCTATCTCATTTTTGAGGTCCCAAAACATTAAACACCTCTAACGCCTTGACGAATCTGTTGACTGAATATTATTCGTCAAGGCAACTCCACAGTTTCTCACTTGATAGATATCTGAACAGGTATCGTCCTGGCAGTTGGCACAGAAGGGAAACCGATCGCTCCAATACAAAGAGTGTCTGAACTCTGACGGCCTGCCGACTGAGACGTGGGTAAACTTGTATGGGAAATAAATTGGTTTATTACCAATACGAACGTAGGCGCGGGAGGAACTGGAAATGGATTAATAGTTAATTACTAGTAATTATCACAAACTCAATTACATACTTATGGTTGGCGTAAAAACATTGGGATGTAGGATTTGAGTGGGATTTCATATCAATGTTTGCCTGCTTTGTACAGTTTTCATTTTTTTAATCATTCCATATATTCATGCACGTATTTTTCGAAAGGGTAAGCAAAGGTATATAGCTCACCCTTGTGCTTCGCGCCCATTTTATCGCTTACTCCTATAATGTTGCGTTATAAAAGGCATCAATTATTTTTAATGCTTATACACCTAGATCCGAACTATATATCTGCGAATTCATCAAAAATACTAAAATTTTAGTCTTTTTACCGGCGATCCCTAAGTGCAGCGGACCAACCACAGGCCGCATGCACCCAATAACACTGCCCGACCCTCACCACTGTAAATACAGAGCAGTAAAACATCTTCATACAAACGTGCCGCTCTCGGTTTGAATGTGTGCGTGCACGCCGCGCGCCGTGTCGGCACGCGATTTCACGCACACGCCAGCATAATATATGGGGGAATAAGGTGGCGGCAGTACGGGCTGTGCAGCGCGACTGTTAGCACGTGCGTACGTTACATGACCGCTCGCGTTCGTCAACTCTCGCCGGCCACTTACCATATTCAACATTAAAATTGGCCGGTCAATTTACGATCAACTGAATGATATAGAATTTAAGATGCCCTGTCCATGATTTTCTTAAAGCTTTTTACAAAAAAATTACATAAGAATGAGAATTTACTTTACATTAAAAAATAATAATAAAGCGTTCCGGACGTGCAAAAACCGGAGAAAAATTTTCTCGGTATCAAATTTGTAATTAATATAATAAATGTTATGTAAAGGCTTTTTATTTTTACAAAATTTATAAATTGGTAAAATATTCAATCATAATATGCTTTTTATTACATAAATTTAGATCAAGTGCTGCTTGTTCGAAAATATTAACTAAAAGTAAAAGTGACAACCCTGGGGATCAACTCAAGAGTAGGCTAATAACTCGGCGGGCGGCCTTAGATAAACCTACTGTTCTGTATTACTGTGCCCTCACGCTTACGCTCAGCTGACGCGCTTTGCGCCTACTAGCCCAACTAGGCGGTTGAGAGCAATAATTGATTTAGAAGAGGTGTAGTATGTATCTCATCTATATTATAGAGATTTTTAGAGGATTTGTTTGGAGGCTGCAGTTCGAGACCAGACACGTGTCATTAGTTCAACTTTTGCATAGGTATACCACAGATTATTCTAATACTGTATACCATTTCCAGGATATTGTGTAAGCTTCATGTCTATGCCACAACGTAACAAATAAACAGTTATTCTTATGAGATCACAGATATTAGGAAAATATAAAACAAAGTTTTTGCATTATTACATCAATTTATTAAATTACTTCTAAATCAGTGTCATAATCTATTCATATGGAACAATCCATACCAGAATATTTTAATACTTACATGACTAATCCTTACAGCATTACTGATAGATTTTCCTATTGAAACTCAATGATTAAAACCTTAGGAAAATTCATTTAACAAAATAAGATAGACTATGATTCAAAATGAAATGATCCTTCCGGGCCCACAGTACCACTGCCATAGCAGTCCGGGGGGTATAAATGTACCTCACTTATCACAACAAGTCTGATCAAAAGAACATATATATTTTTATATTCAGTCGAGCCACGAACATCTCTTTGAATAAAGCCTTTTATTTCAGTTCTAGACAAAAGGTTTCCTTTGTGTTGACAAGATAGGCGGTGTCGTTTTATACCCACCGTACCGCCAGTGGTATGCTAGGTCAATTATTGAAGTCATGGCAATCTTATCTACTATTTGAAATACGTATTCCTATTTGTTGTTTCACTACATGCAAAATTTGTAAGGTTTAAACTTATATCCAATGTTAATAAACATAAATTCACAGGAATTGTAATTTGACGGTCAAGGGCGCAACAATTGGAATGTTAATTTTGGCTAAATTATAAGAAATACTATTAAGTATTCATTTTGTAATCGAAAGTGAAAATCTGAAGTTCAGTTAAAATAAATATTACATTTATGTAGTGGAAATGATAGCAAAATACAATAAAAACGGATTTTAATATTTAACCCTTTGGTTACTAGTGCTTATGATGTAACTATTATACTCAAAAGCCAATATTAAAAATATACAACGTCAACTTATTATAGTACAAATTGCTCTTAATTTTTTTTGTGAAGCTTTATTTTTGACAAAAATATCGTCGCGATAATTACATGGGATTCAAGAACTCGGTCCGAAGTCCGATTCCAGTCCAATATAAAATAAAAAACACATTTTACTGTTGCACTATATTACGTACCACACTGGTACTTTCCAGACTTATGCCTATTTATCCCTCACCCGTCAGTTCACTCGGCATTATAACAGAAATCTAAATATTGAACGTCTATCTTATTGCTTCACGAGACACATACTTTGTTCTATAGGGACTACACCGACCCGCGCAACGCCAGACTAACGAGGCCTTTTAATTTTACCCTACACAATTATTCATACAACCCATGAAAAGTTTTTGTAACAACCCGCGTACTTCTACAACAACTGCGTACTGCGACAAAGCAAGGTTCCTGGCAATGTTAGCGTGACTGTACTGACATCCCAGTGGTCCTCAACTTAGCCAGATCGTTCTTAACAAGGCGGGCGTATATTGTAGGGGTAAACGAAGCCGAGAATTCGGTGGTAGATCGGCCAAGAAGGTGCAGGCGGGGCGGGCGGAGGCTAGTGTCGCGCGTCGCGGCGGTGGTCGCGCTCGCGCTCGCGCTCGGCGGGCGGCGGCTCGCGCTCGCGCCGCTCCCGGTAGCGCTCGTCGTAGTAGGGCGCGGCGGCCGCGCGGCCCTTGGCCCCCGCCGCGTCGCCCGCGCCGCTCTCCGCCGCGGCCTCCACGGGCGACTTGCGTGGCCTGCGAATTAAATACGTTATTCACTTGTACGATAACACCTCCTAAGTACCTTAGATTTCACCGACTCATCTAAATTAAATTATAATTTTCCTGTTTTTTCTCCCAATTGAAATGCGTCTTTTTTCAAAACATTTTATTATAATACCAAACTAATACAGTTAGATCCCTACTTGTCTTCATTCCAATAATTTTAATTTTACACAGACCAATAAGTTTTACATTTAAAATCTTGCTTACCTCTCTTCCCGACTGTGTCCCCTATTGTAATGATCGGC
Source organism: Abrostola tripartita (assembly GCA_905340225.1). Classification (NCBI taxonomy): domain Eukaryota; kingdom Metazoa; phylum Arthropoda; class Insecta; order Lepidoptera; family Noctuidae; genus Abrostola; species Abrostola tripartita. The sequence goes on from HG996504.1 coordinate 8,108,346, forward strand.
ACGTTCCCTTTCCCTGGAGCGAGACCTATCACGTTCACGCTCACGGTAATCTCTGTAATACCTGAAACAAAGACATTTTAATATTAATATTTTATATTACGATATCGTTATGTGGAGGACTGAAACACGTTGGGACCAGCTTTCATTCCGAATTCATTCGAAATTACATAAGATTCAGCAGCTGTAGTCAGTCAAATCGTTATTTCGATATTGACAGATTGCATCTAAAAGGAACTGGACCAAAATGCTGACGGAAGTTAAAAACACTGAATGAAATAGGTTAGGTAAACATTGAATAGCCTAAGTTCTGTTCACGCCTACAAGGTAATCGTGCGTGTGATTAAGCGATCGTCGGATTGTGAAGAAATGCGCGACACTTACGCATCGCGGTCGCGTTCACGATCGCGTTCCCTCGACCGTTCCCTGTACCTGCAAGCAAGGGCATAGCGTCAGTAATACTTTAGCGGCTGCAGTATTAGGCTACGTTACTGGTCTTCGATCGCTTGAATCGGCAATAAGTCTTCGAACGGTGCTGGTCACTATATTAGGTTAGTGACTACAGATTTAGCCCTCTTGCATTAAGATTTTACCTGGGATCCATTTCGTAAAAACTAAGAAGAGTCTCCGTGCGCATTATAATAATATAGAGTGAAGTTGATGCTTCCCCTATAACCTGCAAACCCGGTGCGTGTATGCGTGTGTGTGTGTGTGTGTGTGCCTACCTGTCTCGGTCGTCGCGGTCGCGCGAGCGGTCCCGGTAGCGCGAGGCGGAGCGGTCCCGGCGGCGCGGCGTGCGGTGGTGCGCGCGCGCGTCGCGGTCGCGGGAGCGGGAGCGGCGCGAGCGCTCGCCGCTGCCGTACGACTTGGTCTCCACGCCGTGCAGCGTGTCCTGCAGCGACGATATCAGGATCTTGCAGCGGTCATCGTGCGCCACCTACGGATATATTATTTATTTGTAAATTTGGCAAACACGAGTAACAAAGTTACAGAGCTACCTACACTTGTGATTGATAACGACTAGATTTAATTAATCCATTTTCATTTTCCTTATATATTTTTGGGTCATGTACTAAATTAAAATCCCATACATACCTTGCTCTGTTTGATGAGCGAAATGGCAGTGACGAGCGTCTCAATAGCTGAGGCGTACTCCCCAGCGGCGGCGTCGCTGACCGCGCGGGCGATGGCACTGGACGACACGGTGCGGTTGCGGGACATGACCTCCTCGAACTCCGCCTCGCTGATGCCCGCGTGCGGCGGGTGCGGCGCGTGCGGCGCGTGCGCGGGGTGCGCGGGGTGGGCGGGATGCGCGGGGTGCGCGGGGTGCGCGCCGCCCATGCCGGGCCCGTGGTGCGCGCGCCCCTCGGCCGCGGGCGGGTAGTTCTGCGGCGGGCGGCCGTAGGGCTGCCGCGCGGAGGGCGGCGGGCCCTGCGTGGGGGGCGGCGCCCCGTGGCCCGGGTGCCCGTACGGCGCTCCAGGACCTGCGAACACGACTCTTGCCATACTACAATACCGAACGAAGCTCATTACACTCGAGAAATTACTACTTTTCAGATTACTGTTTACTAACATATTTTTCCTTAGGTACTTGTCAAGAGTTCTTGTCTAGACTTTAATAAAGGAGGTAATATAATCGGAGTGTATCTTTTTGATGATGTGAATGTACTCAAACATTATGCGACAGGCAGAAAAAAAGAAACTTTTTAAGATGTATATTACCATTTAGAACATAAATTTAGACTCGCTTTCATCCTCGAGGAAGCTTTTTTCACATCAAAAGTCATTACGACGGGTTCTGTTAACCTTGGTGAGTTTACAATATAAAGAGCAGTCCGAGTAGCTCTTGCACCTATGACAGTAGTCGACGTTAGAGTGCTGAGAGTACTGAGAGTACTGACCGGGCGGGCCGGGCTGCGGCGGCGGCTGCACGGCGGGCTGCGGCTGCACGGGCGGCTGCTGCGCGAAGAACGCGGGGTTCACGTGCGGGGCGGGCGCGCCGCCGCCCACGCCTGCGGACAACGGACACCACGCTTTATGCTCCCGCTCGGGTAGGTTAGGGAAACGACTGGACTCATGCGGGAGGCACATGTTAGGAAATTACTGCACTTAATATCGTTGTTGTTGTTTTAAAGTACTCTCTCACCTAGAGCATTCGCGTTTAATTTAACATTTCAGATTCGAGTGTGAGCATTACATTACAATACTGCCTCTCTGAGTTGACGAGCATTCGCTTGTAATGTAACATTTCAGATTCGACTTTGTATTATATATGACTCATTGAATCAAGTTGCGCACTGTAATGCTCGGTTATCTTTCCTCACCATTGTAATTCTCAAATCTGTAACATTACAGGTTGCGCACTGTAATGCGCAGTGTAGGTGAAGGAATACCTTATCATTTTATTGCATTACCCAATCCGTCTTTAGTGCAAAGGGACTAAATAATGTGCATCAAAATTCTTAAAAATTATGTCTTTTCGGTTACACAGTGCAGTGCTTTTCTGTTCATTATGTCTTATCCATTTGGTAATAAGGAGCACATTTCTCATATTTCTTTACAGAGCGTTGGCATTAAGGGACACTTACACCCATATATGGTTCGAAATCCAATAAAAAAATACCATACCCAAAATTAGTTTGTTATAACTAAGGATTTTACTATGGTCACTTGCATGCATTATATTAAAATTTCTCATAATGAATAACATTTGCTATTATGCATTACACGTACAGTCTTTGGATCCGCTTTACGCAGAGGACATACAGCGATCTGCGTGTCCAATATAATAACGCGTTTAGGATACTGTTGGGGCTGTCGTGGCGTTGTAGTGCGTCCACGATTTTTACGCCATTATAAGAAAAAGGACCGCCTCCATAGCCGGCCGGCTACGCGCCGCCACCAATAGTATCCTGAGCGTGTTCTCAGATAGGTGGGACTCCCCTCTGCTGCGCCACTGGGTGAGGATCCATACCAATTGATATTATATCTCCTCCTTATTACTAACACTAGTCATTAAGTTATTTTGTTGCTACTAACACTATGGACTTACGTCTGAAATAATTTGAATTTGAATTAATCCAACCTGCACTGACTTCAGATGCGACAGGTTTACTGTAAATGGGTGAATTACACACATTCCAGCATGACCAAAAACCTCTATGATTTTATAGGTATCATGATTGCAAACTTTATAGTTCTGAACGCATGACTGACTTCAGTGCAGTCGTTATTTAATAAATTTTTTAAAGTTATTTTTCATATTTTATAAACTGTGACCTTAGTTAGTAGGTTAGGTGTAGCTAGGTAAAGAATGCATAAAATAAGTGTGTGTGTGCGTACCTGGGTAGGGGGGCATACCTGGGTGGTGCGGCAGCGGCGCGGGCCCGCGCGGGACGGCCAGCCCCGCGTGCCCGGGGGGCAGCCCCGCCCCGCCGCCCTGCAAGCGAACGTCTCTCTGTTAAACATCAACGGAGCGTAAGTATCTGGCTCACAATGGTAGAGTGCTCAGCACGTATATAATATATATGCCACTACAAATTTAATGTTAAGTCTATAATTAAAATAATTATTAAATATGAAGTTTCGCTATGGAAAATTAATAATGATTATGTCTTAGTGAGAAAACGAATTGCGGAGTTTCTATAAATCATAGTTAGTACTTTATATATATTACTTACTAGCTTAATGACACGAAATAAAACATTTTTAAATGTCACTAAATGAAATACTGACTGGGTGCGGCGGGGGCATTTGGTGCGGCATTTGATGCTGCGGTGGGCCGTACTGCGGCGCGGGATGCGGCGGCAGCTGCTGCGGCGGGCCGCGCGGGCCCCAGTCCGGCCCGGGCCGCCCGCCCGGCCCGCCTGGCCCACCGGGGCCGCCGGGGCCGCGCTGCAGCTGCGGCGGACCTTGGAACTGACAAGACAGGACTTATAAGACAAAAAACCAGTAGACATGAATTAAAATCGTTTGATATGAAAATATAAGCAAGTTCAATGGAATAAGAAATCGTACGTATCGTAAATATATACCTGCATGGGCGGTCCTCTCGGCGGAGGTCCCTGGTGCGGCGGGGGCCCCTGGTGCGGCAGGTGGTGCGGCGGCGGGCCCTGGTGCTGCGGCAGGTGGTGCGGCGGGCCGTGAGGCGGCCCGTGCGGCCCATGCGGCCCGTGCGGCCCGTGCGCGCACCCAGCCGGCCCGCGCAGCTGGTGGTGCGGTGCTCCGCCAGCCATCATCATGCGAGGCCCGTTCGGGCCCGGCCCATTTGGACCGCCACCGAAGAAGTCTGAGTTTACACTTTTCATTAATGGAAACGTTCAATTCCTTACGATTAAAAAAAAACTATATAATAACTTAAGTTTTCTACACTACATTTTTTTTATTATCAACTAGTTTTGCTTGATTATAATCATAAGGTCTATTACTAGAAACTAACGATTTGCATTTTAGATTGGCATGAATACGACGTCCTGTCATTAATCAAAATCCGACAATAGAAAAATAAGACAAGTAAATAGTGCTAGTATATAAACAATCATAATGTTATCACAAGCGTATCCGACCTATATTTTATATCCCAATAGTACCTACATAATTATATCAACATGATCACGTGACTATCCAACGGCCTTTGTCCGCAATGGACGTCTATTTTTTTTTTGTTATACAAAAGATCCTTTTTCCCGACTACGGCAAAAAAGCCGGAGAAGGGTGTCATATGTATATCAGAAACCACTTATTGTCAGATATCATTGCTAAAAACTGTCCTCATTATGTCTGTTGCTTAGTTTCTTAGTATGAAGACGTATATTGCGTTAGCTTGTGTAAAATGTCCATGCAGTTTTAAATTATTTATCTATTAGACTGGTTATTTACCTCCAGGATGCGGTCCAGGCGGTCCGCCCGGGTGCGGTCCTCTCATACCGGGATTGTTGGGTCCAGGTGGTGTAGATCTAGTCTTGGACTGACTCTCAAACTGGTTCAATGCCTGTGGAATATACGCCATTGTATGGTTGCAAACTTTCATTCATCAAAGGTCCAAAATCGCTTACAAAAGTCAACACACAAACTTGGTGGCTCATTAATTGAATATTTTAAATCGACACTTCCGTAATGGGAAGTTGATGTTTTGTATTAAAATACCTTAAATGAACTTATTATGTACTTCATTTTAATTTAAAACTTACTGATTCCAAATAGCCGGTCATAGTCATGTCGCAAAAACTATAAATTTGTTAGAAAATGCTCGTTATTTGAATAACGAATTTATGTACCGATTTAGTCCAGGCGAATAAATTACATCTAATCAAGACAGTTACCGAGTCTATTTAAGCCCGTTTTCGTGTTACCTAACGGGACAGAATAGGTCATGGATAAATATAAAATTCAAACTAATTTTATTTTCATTTCTGTAGATCATGAACTACTTGATTTTATATATAGATGCTTATTTTTTCAAGAGATCTGATATCGACACATGTATAAGTCAGTCACATAATTATGCATCAGCTAATCAAGCAAACATATTAGAGAAGTAATATGCCTTTTGAGGCCGTGATACATTAAAGTAGTAGTAAGAATCTTGCGAAGGCTCATGGTCCCTCGTTATTTACCTGTTTAGTGGGTAAAGTGACGACTGGATGCTGTCCGTGTATCTCTTTCTTGGGCAGACGGTCCATTACCATCCTAATGGACTGATCTGACCCGAGGGATATGACGCAGAACCCCTTCGACTGGCCATTCGCCCTATTCTCGAAGAACTTCACGTCTTGGAAATCGGTAACACCAATGTCTCCGATGGCGTTAGCTATGTCTTGGTCCGTCGCCCACTGCAAAAGGTGTTATCCAAAACTAAACCACGATACAAGCTGAGCAGCTAAGCGATATATTGTATACATACGTGATGACGCCAGCCCCGACTTTGGCGTATGGAACTGCACGTCCAATAGCATACCTTTTTTACGCGCCTAATAATGCGGAAGTCGTAACGTAATATGTACTTAAGTTTGGTCTAAGTTGTGTTGAGTGGATAAAGCGAGCAAAATGTATGTCACTGCGTTTGTTAACAACCCTGATCTGCTTTTAGTAACTAATCCGTCAACACGAAGCCTAACACAACGATGCACTACTTTCTACTTTTTTTAAAGGTCGTTCTTGTTTTACGTAACAGGAGACTTTGGGAGAAAGGAAACAGTTTTCTTTGTTACCATGTTTTTATTTTCATTCATCAATTTATCACAGATATTGGCAGTATCAAGATAAATAAATAGAGCAGTTCGCAAAACTGCAGACTTCATCACTCTCAAACGGGACAGGAAATCCTTCTAAACAGTAAAGAAGGAAAATTAACTCATTTCGTACTAAGACTTAACATCTTTAGATAATATAGAACGTTTTACATTGTTATTTCGTATTATGACTTATTTAATTGAAACCAATATAACGAAGTTAATACGTTGCTAAACTAAACAGGGTATTTCATGTATCATCTAACATACAAAAATATTTTAAGCAGGAAGATATTACATTAGTAATATTGAATTTAGCATTATAACAATAATTATTGTATATGCCATAAAAGCCATCTGCCAATAATATTATACCTATTACAGGGAATATAACAGTTAGATTTTTTTTACTTACAATCCTTGTAATTCTACAAAAAATAACGTAACACACTCGTGACAGAAAACATAAATTACGTATGACGACGCGATGCTTTATCATTTTATCCATGGGTTTACATAACTGAGTCTATACACTACCATAATATTATTGCAATATTATAAAACTCCTGGTTTATTATAATACTTTTGCCCGGATAGATACATTTTTTTTTATAAGTACGATACTTAAAGAATAATCAGTTGCACTACTAACGTTAAACATTTAAACATTTACGCCATTTTTAAAATTAATACATTTATGTTCACACAACAAAAAAATGGTCATGTTCCAACCGAATACAGACAAAATGTGTAACACATCTGTCCAGTTTATACGAACAGAAAGGAAAGGAAACAATTAAAATATAATCAAAATAGGACACAATTGGCTACATAATTACGTGAAACAAGCTCAAACATCTTACCTCTGAAAACCTGATAAAGGAAAACATTAGTAAAATAAAATACATAAGTCAACCAAATCAGAATTTTGGGCGACACACAGATTAAGTCTATAAATTAATGTTCATGCAGTCCTTGCCCCAAGATTCCGATTATCAAGTGACAAAGCGTATCTAAACAGGCAAATAACACTATATTTTACTACTTGTAAGAAATAATGTTGTTGAACGCACTGCTCACTCTATGCCTGTCTAACTAAATAATAGCCTAAACAAAGATGTGACACATATCCTCTATGTTAATCACTTAAGCCATGTATATGTATAACAGACAACTGTTTGGACAATATTGTATTTTTTTATTATGTGAAGTCATACAGAACACTCATATTTATGTACCAAGTGCAAGGACATAGTGTTTGTTTTATTAAGCAAAATACTTAAGAAAATGTGTAATATTTAACATGTAATCACTGTGAGGGATATCTATATAATGTTACAAGGGCTAATATATAAATACATATAAATCTTCCACTCTTCATCTTTCAGAAGCCTATATTCCAGAACATACAACCAGGGGATATACAAAAATATTTTGATTCTTAGTTACACCTTTTATATTTGCAGTGGACCATCCTGCAAACAGGCAAGCAAGACCCTAATAAAAAGTGAAACTTAAATCTTGTTTTGTATCTCACACTTCTGCCACACTTTGCCCAAGTCATGCCAAATATAACCAATATATCTCAAAGACAGTGACATCCCTGTCACAGAATCAACAATGCAAATCATCAAAGAGATATTTACAATTATTTCGGCTTTATTTGCATTGAATTTACATGTGAAAACCATGTTTTTCATTTTCCTCAAATTACTATAAATGACAAATGAGTATAACTAATTAAATTTGTATGGCTGTCGGAGAAACTATAAAATGCAATTATTCACAAAGTATTCAACAAATCTTTGGAACAAACTAAATGGCTAAAACAAAATTGTAATGGTTGTTATAGTTCAAATAATTTTGTTTATAATATTTGATGTGCAAATATCTCTTTGGAAGATATAGTTGGAATATAAATATAGAGGTAAATCAAATTTAATATATGAAAACAATAGAACAAGTTAATAAAATATCACAAGTTAAACATCTGCAATAAGCAGATTACATGTATCTAGGAATTAAATCTTAAAATTCCATGAAGATTTTGTTCCTTGATTAGTGCAAAAATAAACTAGAAATATTTATGTAATATTGTAAATTAGTTCACACAGAATTATTTAAGAAGTAATTGTGATGATGATGAATTGGGTGAAACAAAAACTGTGTGACAAATTTACTACTAAAATATTCAATATATATATATTTTATAATTATGAAGCAAAAACAAGTTGTGTATCAGGATAATGAGAGACAATTTGATATATTCAGCTTTACAAACCTTTCTTTGCTAATTATTGTGACACTATGAACTAAATTTCTTTTTATTATCATTCAACATAATTTCCTAAACATCACAAATAAGCGACGATTTATAACACAATACAATTCTTAAGTCAGTTCTTTACGACACTACATTTGAAACTATATGTAAACAATGATACCTTCACACACATGTAACTTAAAATGAATAAATTACTGCTGACAATTTCAACTTAATTATATTGCCAAAAATTAACACTACCTTGTTTTTGCTTCTCAATATTTAGCATAGCAAAATTATAGACAACTTTCATTAGTAGTTGTAATTGGTATTTTATAAAATTAGCTTTTAATAATGACAGATCACATTTTCACATAATTAACTGTTTTATTTATCCATTACTCAATATTTTAAGTATGTAATCACCTAAGAAATGCAGATATAAAGTATTGAAATGATATATAATTACTTTTCATAATTTCGCTACACTATATTCAGTGACTTTATTTAGTAAAGATATTTAGCCAAACAAATAATTCATAAGGGCCTTATTTCCACATTAATAATATCAATGAATAAAACAAAGATTGAGATCTGTAAAAAATAAGGCCCAAAACAGACATGTGCGGCTGTGCAATATAAATTTTAAATTCACAGATGCACATTTTCTAATGAAATATTAAGGTGACCAACTGAGAATGATGAATAAACCCATAACAAGACTAAATAATATAATTATGCATTTTCAGAATCTTTATGAGAAACTGCACTAGCAGTTAGCAATGTGACAATTTTTGTAGATTAATTAGATATGCCTACTAATACAGTTTAATTCATCTTTTCATGTGGTCACCTAAAAGGAACTGCCATCTTCACTCAGATTTTGGTACCCGGCTTACGTCTTTACCTGGTTACTGGTACTTTATGAATAACAGGATTTTAATAATAATCTCTTTGTACATATTGTGTACTAAAAGACGCCTGGTCAAAATACAATGATTATTATATTAATGTTATACTAACATTATGGAAGACAACAAATTTAGACTTTGTAATTCAAAATAACATCTAATCGAAGTCATATTTAACATACAAAAGATAATCAAAATTATTTATTCTATTGACATATACATTATAAAAATTAGGAGATGCGTTACAATCTCAACATTTAAGACACTTTGTAAATATAATCTTGCTCTACAAAATCTTTGGAGTTTGATCTAAGTACTCAAATTAATCGTATTTAAAAAAAAAATGCAATTGTACTTAGTTCAAGCTCATACCAGAATTGAAACTTTTAACAAATTCATTGACATAAATTAGGTTTATAGTAAAGATATATTTATATTAGCTTATGTAAAACAGTGAAATGTATGGGTACCTAAATGCCTTAATAACAAAATCTGAGTAATGGACGGCAGTCCTTTAAATATTTGTTTCTCTCGTTACCAAGAGAAAAACAAATATCAAAAACAATAAAACTCCTATATTTACATTATAATCTAAATTAAACAAATCATGTACAAACCCAAGTTAGGTTGCCGACGTATAGCTGAAAACGGCGGCCATGATGGCCGTGGCTTGGTGCGTTGTTGTGATAAGGGACGCTGCCGTTAGTCTCCTCCGGTGGATGCTGGTGCTGCGGTCCCGGATTTTGAGGTCCATCGCCGTCATCAGGTTTATTCGTTGGTGCGGCGATCACGTCGTCGTATAAATCAACATTTTCACCGCCGAATTCGTCCTGAAGGAGACAGCGAATAATTTGATTACAACAAATCGAAGCCCTATCGGTAAATACGCCGGAATTTATTTCAATAATAATATTTAAATTAATTGACTAGAAAAATAAAGCCTTGCTTACCTGGCGATTAAAATCAGATTCAATATCGTCGGCGTATAAATCTATATCCACGCCTCCATCCGCCATTTTGCGAATTCTCTCTACAGAATGGAACGGAAGTTAGTGTTGTCGTATAAATATTCAATGCCGCTTGTTTGCGGCACTGACAATAAAAGTTAGTCGATTCTCATTTAAACTAAATGAAATTAAGTGTTATTTATTTATTTATTTACATAGGGATAACAAACTAAAGTAAATATTTTAACTATAAAACTGATAAAACTAACTATTAAATTTAATTATCGGGGTTCAGGCTTTTTAATGTTATGAAAGGTAAGATATTGCTTTTCTACGAATTGAGAAGTTAACAGAGATTATGACAATAATATAACATTGAATTTAATCTAGGAATTAACACTTAATTTTAGTATCATCATCATCATCATGCAACGCTATAGTTTAAAAGTTAGTATAGGCGTTTGTTAGTAGATTGTATTGCTTGTAAGATAAAATCTTAGTTTAACCAGTTTAACCTATCAGATTATGAAGTACATTATTTAATTATTATTAGTATTTAAATTTAACATTAGTTCATTGGGTTAATAAAACGAAGAATACCTGATAAGAGACGCTAAAGCAAAGAAGGATGGAAGAAAAAAAGCCTCTGCTGGTGATACCGGGCTGAAATGATGATGATAAAGTTGCCCATATAGGTCAACATTAAATAGTCATCAAATTACTATTAAATGATTTTATCCTTTTAACATAAACCATGATTAATATGATGAACTGCAAAAGGCAGATGTGTGTGTGTGTGTGTATGTGTGTGTGTGATATCATTTATAGTGCTTATTATATGTACAAATATAGTACAAGTCTACATAAATCGAAAAAAGTAGTGCAATGATAATTGATAATATATCAAAAAGTTTAGATACGTCATATGCTAACAAGATGAACGAGAAAAGTGTTCCAAACTGCAGGCCACACATACATAAATAATACAACTTGACAAAAGACGTGAAACAGATAGCGTAATAATAAGAGTAAAATAATAAAAAATAAAGACACTTGCGTGCGCTTGTCAAACGTCACTTAGGCTAGCCAATCGCTTTCACTGCTACACATTTACACTTACTAATGTCATAACTACCTCATTTTATATAAAACTAGCTGTGCCCCGCGTTTTCACCCGCGTTTCTTTTGCATTTGTTATTATCATTATTCTCCATTTGAGTTCTGAAACCTAGTTGTTTTTTAAATAAATAATAGTCAATGTTACTTCCTGATATTGCTGATATATAGCTTTCTATTAGTGAAAAAATGGTTAAAATCCATCCGTAGTTTCGGAGTCTATTCGGTACGAACAAACAAAGAAACAAACAAAAAAACTTTCCTCTTTATAATATCGGAGTAGATATTATTGAAGCGGAGATGCAAATTATCCGCACTTGATCAAGCTTGTTTTACAAAGTCCATAAAGACACCTTATTTATAAATTGTTTTTCTTTACTCATCTCTGTTTTAGTTTATTTCTGGTTGTTTTTTTCTTTTGAAATAAAGCTTGTATTCCTGTATATTAATCTTTACTTGAAATAATGTAGTCGATTTTACTACAATCGTAGATATTACCAATAGTTACTAATTAAATTTATACGTGTAGATGGCGCTATAGTATGAATTTGATGAAAAACAAATTAAATACTCTAAGTTTTGTCATTTTATAAGTAGTGACTGGAATGATGTTAATTCCAATATCTCAAAGCTATATTTTCGTACCTATTTTAATGGTAAAAATAATATTGTTCTGTGAAAATTGAATTCGGTTTTGATTGCAATTAATAATAATGCCATCTATCGAGAAAACTGTAATGGTTTTTCAAGGACATTGTTTGTTGTTATATAGTGCTGCCCTCTACAATATATTTGAGAACTATAAGTGACATAGATGGCATGCGCGGGGTGAGAGGCGGGAGGGGACGTCATCCATCCCTCGCCATTTTCCGTCAAGCTCAACTCAATCAAGTTAGCTTCTGTCAGTCGCTGTGTTTGTGTATAGTGTTGTGAAAAATTATCTGTGTCGATGAATCTCAATGGGAAATCGTGTTGATTACGACTCCAAACGATGGGTCGATTATTGTGTTTGTGGCTTTGATGCATCTTTCGATCAGTGATAATGGCCAAGTGATTGGTAAAGTGGAGTGTTTTGTGTCGTATGCTGGGCTCTCACGGCAACAGTGAGATCCTTTCTCTGGATAAATCGTCCCCAAGACGACGTCAGAACACAGAACAGAAAGGTGACACACCATGTCGTCGAAAAACGTACCAGGAGATAAGGTATGTTTTGAGCTGTCGACGTTGCCGAGCATTTTTGGCCGTAAAGGTCATATTTTTTTGGTTCTAAACGCGCTCCTTTCTCTCGTCTTTGTGACCACTGTCTTCACAGATTATATGACCACTTTACGTTGTGGACTAGATGTAGGTAGTTGAATATTGTTACTTAAAACTAAAGTTCATATAACTGTTGTGTTTATCAATCTCATAAACTTGGGGTTTGACCTATTATGGTTGGCATTAGCAATTTCACAAAGCTCATTTTATAGTCAGGAATGATTATAAAGTAAGAAAACTTTTATTTAAGATTTAATTTGTTACATAGGTAGGTTTCTTTAAGACTCAAGCGCTTAATAAATTAATTTATTTACTTCACTATTAAAAAAATAAAAAGCTACACAATAAAACATGTAAAAATTACTTATTTACATTTAGGCTACGGATGGTTTACCAAAATGTAAATACATAAGAATATGTTGCTTTTATTGATATTATTTCACCTATAATCAAACTCATAATAAAATATTAAAATAAATAATAAAATCACTGATAAATCCTAATTTTTTTAACACCAGTATTTCAGTACCAATTCTTTTGTATTGATAAAATGGGAGAAAATTGTTTTGATACACTCTGGTTCGGCCAAAGGGATGCTCAAATTCTAGAAGAGTAAAAGCTTATTTTTTTTTTATTAAGTAGGTACATCAAATCAAAATGGTAAGGTATGGTAAAGGTATCATAGTGAAAATATAAACATATTAACTTGAAAAGTCCAAAAGGTAAAAAAGTCCATAAGCCATAATTCAAAAGAGTAAGAATGCTAAATTCCTTTTTTAACAAATCATTAAAGCTTCAGCCCCTTAAAGTACCTACACGGTACACACATTTCGTGTAGTCAACTATTTAATTTATTAGTGGGAGCCTATTTGCTGGAGTCACATAAACTAGGTAGGTATAAAACATTTTTGGTGTTAAAATAATTTCATAATATTTTCTCTTAATATCAGTCTACATGTTATTAAGTAGTAAAAATCAAAAGAATATATTTGTTAAACAAAAATTAATTAATAAATAACTAAAAGTAATATCTATAAATATAAACAGCTTCTAACATACTTTGTATGTGTAGTATTACACCAACACAAAATATGTTTCGTCTTTAGACCTACAACATACATACACTATAGGCTTGTTTTGAATGTTTGTATAAAATCAGAGCCTCAAGTATACAATATCAAATTGTTATTCTCGCCACCACCATGGTTAGGAAACTGAGAAGAACAATAGATGTCTATAGAGACTGAACAGGCAGTACGAACAATAATAAACTAAAGTGACACCAACAAGTCTTCCGTTTGAACGCACCGATGAACATCCCGCCTACGCTACGCAACCACCTTCACGAGCGACACCAACTACCGAGCTTAAAATATAATAATATTCAATCACGGTAAAATATTTATTTCATTCCTGTTAATTACAAAGTTAAGATTAAACGCGAATTAATGTAATCACAAGTATTCTCTATTCTTCAAAATTAGGTATATGACAATTTCGTAAATTTTGAATAGCAGACATAATGAAGCAATCCTCGACAGATCACCTCAAGTGACGAGCGCAGACGGTCAAAAGCTTTATGCGATATCTGCTCAAAAAGTAGGTCAACGCAACAAAAGTCGCCGTCCCACTAAATCAGACCTTAAAAGACCCAAAATGCGGAGGTCCTTTTATACAATAAGCCAACGGGACCACATTTGCTGGTATGAAAGCGAAGTGAAACGTAACTACAGATTATACGGACATAAATTTCCAAATCCAGCACCATTTGGCGGGAGGTTTTTTTTCTTTTGTGCCAGAAGCACAACTTTATCTAGTCAGTATCTACCTACTGATGCCCGTCCGAGTATTATGCAATTTGAGACCCCGGCCGAATCTGTGCTTAGTTTTGCAGTACTTGACAATTTTTTGTTCAAATACTTTTTGGTCAGTTTTGTTTCTCGGGTCGATATCCGCTTTCTATTCAGCTTCAAGTTGCGTAGCTATTAATGAATAATCGAGTTGGTCACTTAACGGTATTATTTAATATTCTAATTTCTGCCACTGAACTTTCATTGTTTCCCATAACTATTTTAGGAATATTAAACGCTGGTGCGAGTTTCTGACGAAATCAAAAACTATTTAGGGCGTATTGTTCCGCAGCACACCAAGTATGAAAATAGCTATTTAACTTTGCAATCCTAATTATCGCGGACGGAACATGATACAAGTCGCCTACTCCACATTCTTGTTCAAATATTTGCGATTATACAAAACGAAGTTAGTGTACCTTAGAATTAGCTTTACTGGCACATGTTTTTATGAACAATCGTGAATTTGAATGGAAGTTATCATGTTGTCATTCTTTTGTTCTTCCCGTAGTACGTTATGCTGTTTTCGCATTCTTTTGTTTAGCCGCCACCGTAAACGCCGTCTCACAGTATTCTATAAATCGTATGTGTAATAAACGCTAACATCTAATCATGTTCTACAGGTACGCGGTTAACATTTTAAATGATGTGAAATTAGTACATCATATAGGTAGTAATCAATTCATAATAATAATACCTATTTAGATTGACAAAACCTTAAATAACAATATCTTGGAAAAATTATGTTTGACGAATATTTGTAGCGTGGTTCCAATGTATAACGAAGCATAGTGCGATAAAGTCTATCGAAAAACAAATACTTACCAACAAACAAATAACCTTTTTTTAAAGCCTTGTCGCGCTAAGTATCTATGAACTGAATATAGGTACCGACTTCAGACTTATTAGTTGGAATAGCGCATATGCATGAACCACATAATAAGTTTGTCGTGCATCGGAAATTATGGAGAAAACAAGCAGGTGTACAGTTGAGAAATGCCCTGGAATTCTTTTAGATTTATGGGAGAGCTCAGAATAATACTTAAAGATGCTAGGAAACGTCTGCACAGTTGCCAACTCGCGTTCACGTTTCTACGAAACATTAGTATTGTAAATTAATGAATTATTATTTAGTATCGTTGAATAACTAAAAAAATATCATTTCTTGTGTATGGTAGGACTTGACCATGGTTAGACTGAATACTGGCTTTGTCTCAACGGCCGCGAATATTCGTCCTATAATGGTCCGATATTTCTCGAAAAAAGCTTCTCGGCGAATATCTATGTACTTACTTACCTACACGTTTCCACTTCAATAAATATAATTCAACCAGGAAAGTACGTCGGATGACGGCATTCTAAATTCAAACTGTATTTTTCTTGTCGACCTATCCGTTATGAATCGGAACAAAAGACGAATTTGTTACTGGCTCACTGGGTTCAGCTCAGGGTCGCGTTAATATTATTGGTGTTCCACGGTTCAACACTACATACACTGCATTACTACACAATACACAAATTATCCTCAATGCAAGAGTAAACACGGGATTTCTTATTGACTACTCATTGGGTATTTGTATCTACGAAAATCGTGACTGTACCACTTGGTTCTACTTTGTGATTAATCTTTGTTTTGTAAATACGAGACCGGAACCGAATTATGGAAGTTACTGAGGGATACTTTGTTTATCTACGGGAGTAGCATCTAAATGCGATGCAACAAAGCGTTACGCTTTTGATGTCTTTGATCAAGCTTTTGTTGTTAGAGGGTTCGTATTATTTACTTGTACGTACATTTCACGATATTATCAGCAGTAAATTATACTCTTATAACGTTATTAATATCCAAAACTTAATTTGCTCCTGTTTAATCAACCTAATTTTATCGTTAATACTTAGTTGTCTATTCGTCTTAATAAATAATCCCTTTGACCATTGTATGAACATTCAACGTTGTACCTGTCTAATATCCCACTTAACTAACAGAGCGGTTTTAAAAGTATTTTTTTATTGACAGGGTGTGATTTTCTTGATCAGATTTAATTTATTTGTTTCATAAATAAGTGAAGTTATGTAATTGTGTATTTCGCAATCCAATGAAACATCCAGACGTACGTTTAAAATGATGAACAATAATGCAAATGTGTGTATTAGAAAACATGCGGTCATTAACAAGCCTAACGGAATTACTTTCTCTAGGCATTCATTATGCAAGCTCGCGTCTGTTATTGAATAAATAATATGAAATTCACTATCGTTGCACATTTGTGAATGAAGTATGAATTACAATAACTGTACGAAAACTACCTACCAGTACCTACTGATGATAAAGGAAGGGGTCTTAATTTGCAGTGAATGCTATGATCTTGCCTATTTATACTTGCCTTGTATTTTTTGATGAAGTAAGATAAAAAACACACAAGTTGCCAGGGAATATAGAGTTCCATGATATATGGGGAAAGCCTATTGCTATTCAATATGTGCCTAACATTATGTTCTACACCAGACCACTCTGTCTTAAAATAACGAAAAAAGTACAGTTGATATAAGATATACCTACTTATATAATAAAAGACGGATTTCCTCGAATTTTAAGATCGCAAATTAACGTAGTAACAGCGTAAGTAAATACTTAATTGTATTCGCTTACCAACTCTTCAGTCCTACTTATTTTGAAAGTAAGTAATTATTAATTAATCGTTATAGATCTGTAACTAGCTCGATTTCAAAAGATCATTAATTTGAATGGAAATACTTTTCATTACCGAAACAAAAGAGCGCACAGAAAAAGGAGAAATGAGAGATACAATGGGCTTTGCGTGAGCCAACGTAGCATATTGTCCGGCGAATAATTTACGTAGTTGCTGCAGGACTCCTATTGCATGGAAAATTCAAACTTACTACTTTATACTAAGGTTAGTTATTTATTTAATACTTTAAACAGAAAAGATTACTAAAAATATAAAACGAACTGTTGATTTGTCGACGTTCCGAATTTTTTATAGAATAAAATAAACAAGATTTTTAAAACCATACACTAATTTGTTTCCAACGTCATTGATTTAAGCCAGCTTTTCCTTGTTTTTCCTCTTCGTATAAAAACATCAGATTACGTTGAATATTCTGCACACGAGCAAACACGGATAGCGTACGGTTTTTCTTTGAATGTCACAATTCAGTACATATGACAAAACAACGAACAACGGCCGACCAGTCGCTAGGTTTTGTTTTATAGGCTTATGTTTTCACCCCTTTTTCTGATACTCGTATAGCTATGGCTTCTGCTGAAACAATGCCTTTTGTCTACCATTCTTCAATTGTGAAATGGATCCGTTTAGGCTGTAGTTATGCGTCAAAAGTAAAATACGGAGTACCACTTGATACTGCACAAATTTTAGGTTCATTATCTTTTCAGAAATGTAATCGTATCGATCAACGTCAACTGCATCTCACTATTATTTTTCAACAATATTTTAATTTTATGAAACCTAGATCATTAATGAAACCCAACTTATTTCAACAATGGTCTACCTAATTCAAATTCAAATATGTGTATGTCGTGTGCTTAAATCGTATGTTAAATTCCTATTTAGGATTAAGAACACACAAGAATAGAGAATCATAAACTAATTGAGTCTATGCGTCGTTTACCTAATCTTCTCCCCGTTAAATTAGGTATATCCCTCTCAAAATCTGCAAGGAATAAAACCTTAATTAAAAAGATAATTAAATAATATTGTCTATATAATTCTGACTTCACAAACTCTAAAGCGATCAATCTTAACTACGGCACAGCAAATCAGAATTTGGCTAACCTAATTGTTTTAATGAGCTTTTCGCAATTAGAAAAGAGAAAAGTTAGGAAATTACCACGCACGTCTCTTTAGATGTCCTGCAATTAAGTATAATTTAAGTATCACTGTGATATAGCGTACTTTATAGAATTTTATTGCACCTAATTACTTTTTATAAGCACGACTATAGAATTTCATAATTACAACACATTCACTTACACGGCTAGTTGAACTATTAGTTCAAGTAGAATTCTTTAGTCGCGCCACACTTAACGGGTTTTCTTTAAATCACTATAATGTTATTTTATTTTCCAGTAGGTTATTCAATCGGTCATGTGTGAAATGTTAATTGATAACAACATGCTGTAAAAATAATGGTTTCGATCCGGGTTAAACTGCAACGTACGTTAAGGTGACTAACAAAGTAAATGCTCATATGTGTTTTAAGATAATGGACGCAAAGTCCAGGAGCTAAAAATATATTTACTGGAACTCGTAGTTGTCTGTATCTAGCTTACAGAGAGACCGCACAGAACAAAATACTCTAGAGAAAACAATTGGAGCTAAACCCGGCTTCTACTTAGTCAAACAACCAAATCCCGAAGCAAATAAATCACCAACATTTGTAAAGCTTTCACAAGTCCCGAAACTCGAAGTGTACGAATGCGCGGTGCCACAATTCGCAAATCTGTTGTGCTCGGTCACCATGTCAGCTTATTCACTGGCGACCTCAAAGTCGAGGGGTTAACGATCTACAATTATGACGTCTAGATGAGCCGCTGTCTCGCACCTCGAGTCCGAACAATAGCATGCTTAACTGTACAGTATACAAGAGTAGTTTCGTCACGCCGACCATTGCTAAAACCCCTTGATCTACTTTATTCCACTTTCCGCAACAGTATGGTGGTCGATCTCGCACTAGGTTAATGTTCTTCCACAATTATCCGATTGGATTCGGTGTTTCACAATGTAACGTTTATTTTTGATTAACGTCGCGCAATCACGGCATCCTCTAAGTGCTTTCAATTCGGAGTGTGACTAGGACAGGATGTAAAAATTTATAATTCTATTACCTAATATTTCTTATCGAACCATAAAATTATAGTTAAAACATGTTATGTTTTGTGCGAATAGTCCTGAATTTGATACGGAAGATTAGAGATATAACAACAGACTATATCAGCAATAAGATTATTATTTGTTGGTGTTCTTTAACACATTCTTCTTCACAAATTGACAGGCGATTTCCCGTGAGATCCACCGTGGAAAAGGATATAGGCAATATTTTTTGTTTTTGTGAGAAATATACTTACTTTACATACGGTTTCTTCTTCGAGGAAATTACACTTTTCTAATAATCTAAATCATTATTAGCATGTTAAGTATGGTTTAACTCTTTCCAAATTCTAAATGGCCAGTCGTACTAAATTAGAAGGATGACTCGTCAAAACGTAGGAGTTCTCTATGCCGTTACGTAATTATCTTCGAACGGTTAACGCGAAACATTACGTTTTACAAACGACTATGCGAAACGGCACGTGTAATTTACTACTTTAATACCTTTCAAATCATTTTAGAGCTTTTTTGCAACGATATTCTCAATTTCATGTTACATTTGCCTACAACTAAGTTTTACTATAATAAGCTAGTCGGGCATTCCCAAATACACACGTGAGTATAACCGGGATATATAGTAAATAATATACAACTAAGTTTCATTGAGAATTTAATAGTGTTCAATATTTGAACTGCCACATCAGTACTGTAATAAATCACTTCAGTATTCGTCTTTGTAACGTAGAGTTACCATTAATTTTACTAATCCGGTGACTGTGTAGTGATTTTTATCAATGTTACTATATTTTTACACAATGTATGACTTATGCAAAGTTAATGTATCTCAATAGTCCTACGCGCTTGCTATTTGTGTCTAAGCTTAAATTTACTTATAAATAAGTTTGTACTCATTACATCTAAACAAACGAATCTCTACATGTAACTGGATTTTCATTAACATTCAGCTGTCAAGTTGTTTGTCCATAAAATGTAAGGCTTCGTGTAATAGTTTAGGCGCCAGTTAGATACAGGTTCCGGGTCGATGCTTGTTCCCGTTTCCCAAATGTACTACAATTAGTATTACATTGTACCGTACAATTATACTGTTATAAATCAAGTTGGTTAGTCGTTAATGTCATTTGGAGTAGACGGGTTCTTTATCCTTAAACAATGTATGATGAATGAAACTCTATGTTGCATCGGTACGCGATTTGTGTACATTGATGACCCTTTAATACTTTGACTTGGCTGCTTTATGCGTTATTCTCTGTTGAAACTAATGTCGCGCTAACTGATAAAGCAGACTGATACAAATTGTAGAATCTGGATCTACCTCACCGAGTTTTTGCATACAAACATGACTTTGTTAACATGTAAGTTCTTACGGTAGGCCACTACCGTAAGAACTTTCTCCTTGTTTATATTTTTAGGCCTTGGTTCTAATTTGTATTTGTATGTTCTAATCTAATGGTACCCGATGCGTTACGTTTAAGCGACTATCCTGCAGATTTTTTATAACAATTGTTGTTTACTTAAACGTTATTCATAGTCGTAATTCATAGTCATAAATCTAATCATTTTTCCTGAAGCTGATTTAAGCACACGCAATATTTCACAGCTGTAGTGCTAATAGTATCTCATGATACATTCTTCTTAAGAAACATTGTTCTGATACCTCAACGCATTACTGTTTATTCTAGTTTATTTCGTACTCGGGTTGGGCGTGACACGCTTCTAACGGTACCGCATGGTTATTGCTCGGATGTCGGCGTGATAATCTAGTGATTACTGTTTATCCTCTTATTTCTACATAGTTTATTCAACTCAACTTTAAGCCGATTTAGTACGTCACTTTGAGTTTTGGTATGCGTGATGTACAAAAAACGATCTTTGGTCTTAATCAAATTGTATAATTTGATTAAGACCAAAATTATGACTCTGAAATGCTATTATTCTATTATATCAAGTGCATTATGAATTCAAATTGAATAGGTTGGTAATTTTGATTACATAACACATTTTGCTTCAGTCGGTTTTGATATTCGTGTGAAATCTCTATTACAGGTTGAAAAAGTTATGGAAGCGTGCGTTCGTACATACAACTAGCGTTTATGAAAACTGCTTTATGATATAGAGGGATTGATGTGATCAAACGATACTACGGAGGTAAGTGACTGTATGTGGGCGATGTATCAAAGCCATGCTTGACTCATAAGTAATATAATCTCTTGAAACTGTTGACGAGGAACGTTCACATCCCAACGGTTTTGTAAACTGCGTCTATTATTGTTCTTTATTCTCTTGGTTGCTAGCTCTATCAGCTGCGTTGTTAAACTTTAATTACAAATGGACAAAGAAACGTTGCTGTTTCAATTTATCATGTTGTCAAACATTTTTTTATCTTAAGAGCGTTGTATGATAGGATATAAAAAGCCATAAATATATATTTTTAGAGAATTGCCAGTATGTTCTTAGTCTGTGATTTTGAATTGAATTGGTAAAGGAATGAGGCACTTATCTACTTTGGTATTTATCTCAAAATTAGACAATAATAAAACTCATCTAAATTGATGTTCAAATCAAAGAAAAAATTATCAATATCCGTCTTTTCCTTGCAAAAAATGCTTGGGTAGGTAGGTAGTTGCGTAAATAAATTATTATCAGGATCCGATAGAAAGTTGTATTACGTGGACGGAGTTTGGTGCGGCAGAGAAAAAAACGTAACTAGTCGTTGGAAAACCGACCACAGTCTAGGTAAACTTCTTCATCAAAAGTACGTCGAAACAATTTTAATTAACGCCCTAGCTTGCTGAGATTGCCTAGTCGTCACGTACCTCTGTTATCGGTGTAAAACAGGATGAAAAACTAACTCTGATATTTTGTTTGGATTATGAAGTCAATGAATTAATAGTACCTACTTATGTGATTCAAATGGAACCTACCCTAAGATTATGAAGTCAATAGAACCGAACTTTATTGCATAGTAACATGTGGTTACATGCGTCTTTTCTCTGCAGTATTATACTCCTAGTAATGTATTATATTAGGTACATACTTACTTGTATAAGAATTATTACTTAATACGAAATTCGCTTCTAACTAATGCATATCACCTGTACAACAAAAAGAGAATCGAATTTATCTAATAGTTAAAAGTACCTTTCTGGTAGGAATGCGGTTCATCTTAATTTCTCTGTTACCCGATGTTAGATGAATTGCTTCGTGCCGTATTAAAGTGTTTGCCTGCCCAATGTCCCGAGGGTAGAAGGCCTCCCCCTGGGTGATGGCCCGCCCAAACCTCCCAGGTTTCACCTCCTAAGAAGTACAATAAATAAATTGGCCGTTGCTTTGTTTCTGACTCGATGTCTGAAGCTCTGTAATTTGTTAACATAAAGTCATGGCAGTTTCTAGGTGCTACGTGTAATTGGTAATAGCTGCAATTAATAAGCTGTACTTGTATAAGTGTTTTTTTTTCAACAGTATCCAATATCGCAATTGGCGTTAATTGTCAAAATTGAGGTCTAGTTTTATTGGAGACTTATGTATTTTAATACTGGACACTTAAGTATTTTATACAAAATCTTATAAGAATAACGTCAGGATCCAAAACAATTCTAAATCAAGTCAAAAGAATATATCGATGATGTTATTTCATACTCTGTAGGTGTTTAATTAGAAAATGTTAATATGTAGATGTATAATATCAATGAAACAATAGATAGTATTGAAATAACGAATTTTACATTACGTATTTAAATAGTAACATAAAAATAGACTCAGTTTTCGTCTCATTCGTTGCTCGCTTCAAACGAAATCAATATCAACATCGCTTACCTGTTTGTTCAGTCTGCTATCAGTTACTGTCTATAAAAAGTTTCTGCGTGAGCAATTTTTAATACAACTCACGTTTCAGGGTCCTCGTATCTCCCTTCTGTATAGGATTACCATTTGACAGGCATTTGCCGCATCTGACAGCCATTTCAAACTGAAAAAGACGTGACAAGATGTTTTAAATCTATGTTCTAGTTGGAATCCAAAATTAATTTATAATCTTTTTCTGTTTGTTCAGATTAAATTTTTTCGCAAATAAGTATTTGCATATGTAAAAAATTTAATTTATCCTACTATTGCCTAATAGAGCGATATGTATTTGCACTTTGAGAGCATAGCTGAGTCATCGGTATTAACTAATCAATAATACACGATTCGCATTCGAAGGGCAGTATAATCCAAACAGGATTTGGGTGTAACACTTTTGACAAGCCTTTAATAAGAATGTTGCACCCTTGTTAGTTTTACACCCGCCCCTCTTTGTAATCTTACACATGTGTGTAACTAAGTTTACATGGCTGGTGCAGAAAATAATTTAGGAAAACTGCACGCATGTAAAACACACATTCAAACACACATGTAAAAAATATCTGCGTTCTGTATGTTGCTGACTTGGCAAATATTTCTACGTTAACGATGCAAGCATTATCATAGTAGAAGCTTGTAAACAGTTTACAATTTAAAACGTTTTCATATCTGTTTAGCAGCTTTCAACGTATTACCTTTGCGAAAAGCGTTTGTGCTTACACGCCAAAGTGAAATAAGAGTTGAAAGGCTGTGATCGGACGCAGACGTTTTTCCATTAGAATCCTGAAGGCAGACACTCGGGCCATTACGTCGCAAATGGGTCGTGCAAGAGCCTGCGGAATTCACGCGATTCTCTTGTATAAAGAAGCTGCTGAATATTTTATTTTCTGTTGGATATGACGAGCGACACTCTTAGCATAATTCTTCAATCAACAACTCGTTCTGTATGACATTGAAACAATTTTTTATAAGTATATTTAGCATTGAAGTGAATTAGGACAGTTGAAATTTGCACAATGGCATTAAATTTGAAGAGCCTAGTCTTATATTTATAACGTAATATTATTTATTACAACTGTAATAAATTTTTCACTTCCATAGCTTACGTTAACAATTAATCTATCTTCAAAATCCTATAAAATGGTCGTTAGATTTCAATAAAACATTATACTTTGGAAGCAGCTAGGCAGCTCGTTATATCCCAAGTAGTTTTCTAAAGCCGCTCAACATTTCTTTGTGTTGTAATCCGATTATTCTTTCTTCGGATGAGGTATTGAGACTTGTAACTAGTTACTATCCGATTACCAGATTTGACTATATTGGGTAACTACTTGTTGGAATACGCATTAGATATTGGGATTTAATACTGATGAAACGTTTTATTTCTTATGTAATAAAATATAGATGGTAAAATGATGTTATCTCATATTGTACCTACCAATAGAACTTTGTGAAATAAACAGTATCACTGTTAACCGGTTGGTTGCACGACCACGACGTTTCGGTATTTGACCACTGTAACCCATTTTCATTTACCGACTTCCATTGCAATTTCTATTTCAAGAACAGCGGTCTCCGCAAAAAGTTTCTCGGAGAAACCTGACACACATTGCTTTATTTGCTTGTATTGCACCCGTTTCATTTTAAGCCATGTGTACTGAAACTATTCAGACGAAAAACTTCAAATTAAAATCATTTTCCTCCCTCTGAATCCAAATTAAATAAGCTGGACATGCGAGGGGATTGTAACAAATCGTTGTATCGTCTAAGTATGAAACCTGCCGTTAAACGAATTGACGTGAACCCTCGCTATGGCCATGCTTGCTCATTTGTCGTGCGTGTGACTCATTGGAAAGTTGAGGGTGTCCGTCTACATAATTTACGGGCCCTCCAGATGACCGTGACAAAAGACCATATATGACCCTCGAATGCTATAAAACCATTCGGATCAAATTTCTGAAATTGTACATCTATGAAATTGTCGTTTTTTCTTAACGTTCATACAAGCGATGACTTATAGCTACGGTATCAACATGCAGCCATAACAAACAATTGTTATTCAAATTGTCTTGTCTTATCTAATCAGATGGCAATTATTAACAATAGTATTGATATCAAGACAAAGAGCGTTAAGATTAAGGTGACTTATCGACTAATGTTTTGTAAAGATATGAAGATAATCCTCTCTAATGCGTTTTGGGGTTGTCGCCCTTTAGTCCGATATGTGTCGTTATGGCGTATCGTCGAGGGTGCATTCTCAAGTGCAGGCAATAATCCTCTTTATCGTAACTGTCGCGTGTCTGCGTCCTTAGGGGACGTTGTGTAATTTTATTTCGCCCCCGTCGTAAGTCGCTCGGGATTCGCGTCTCGCATGCCTATGTAATATGAGCTGTATTCGTACGCTTTACTGACATACCTAATATAAAAGTAAAGCCATTTTTCCCCTACCTAAGTATTTTGAACGTTTCCGATATTTGTTTACTGAAAATGTAGTCTCGGTTATTTAAAGGATAGGACGATGGTTAAACATAAGAGAAAGGCAAAACTAGAAATCGCAGGTAATCTTAACGTTAGACCAAATTGAAAGCTGCAAACAAACAAGAATTAAGTTCAGGTTCTCTTAATATATAAACCGACCGATTTATTGGAACATCTGGCAGAGGAGTCGTACATTAGGTATAATGGCTACATAATTCGCTTGGAGTGTTCTATACTGACACGCTTAGACTACGGAGATGCGGGTAGATGGTGAGCGCCGATAAAACCTGGCTAGTTGGAAGTTTTATTGAGCGGCCACTGGCGCAGCCTGTTTCCTCGTTATCGCCGACAGGGCCTTAAATCAGGCGCCTTTCATTCTTAAAGGCTTTAAGCTTGACGTTTCAGGCCAGCCCCTAGGGAACGATGCTTAAAGTGGCCACTTCTTACGTTTGTTGGTGGAGTACCACGTTTACTGCTATTGGCAATGTATTAGAAGGATCTATTACTTAGTACGTTGGTTGGCACTATTGGAAGTCGTGGCTCCGTTCGACATTGAGAATAAAACAGGTCTAACCTTAGAAAATGTTCTTTTGATTCTAGTTTTATTTGCGTATTATCATTCTTGATACAGGTAAAGCCTACTTTATATAATATAGGTCCTTAAACATTAGAATTGTAAGAATACAACATTTCTGGAGTAACAAGTGAAGCATCTAAAATCTATTTGTAGGTGATAATTGAAATATTCAAAGTCTCGTTTTATTAATGTCGGAATCGCATGACTAGTAATGTTAGGCAGTACTTCCAAACGGCAATAAGTACGGTACAGTTAGGAACTAACTAGGTATGAAGTCATTAAACTTTCCGCCGATGATCCGCATCGTGAACCACTGGGAAGCGTTTAACTTACCGTGCCGAGTTAACGTTTAACTTCTTACCTCGCCGTGATGTATTCCAGTTTCCAACAGTTATCATACCACGGCTTAAACATTATAATAAATTGTACAAGGCATTACATTGCTCGTCGTATTCGTGTCTCTGATCACGAAATACTGTTTGGCAATTCATGGGGAATAATTTGATACAAAGTGCGAGCTTCTGCTGTCCAAATGTCACAGTTATTTTGTGAAATACGCGCGTGATCGCTAGTGTCAAATACATTCTAGGCTTCTAGCATTGGGTTTGCAATAAAATTCCAAAGTTCAAGGTGCGACATTAGTCATGCCCCTTTTATCTTGCTTTGTTCGAAACCGCTTGTAGATCCGTTTCGAAGTGAACTATAGCGACGTAGGGAGGCTATCAGGCTAGATTGTATCTTTTACAGTGTTAGCCGCGCCCGGGTGCTTGCTATCGACGAACATCGGTGTATACCCGGTAGTACCTTAAAATATGTACTGAGGCTACTTTGTTTTGTGATCTGCGTCTGTACTACGTAGTACATCTACAAGTCTTTAAAAGAATATCGACAAACAACGTGATTTTGTAGAAATAAAGCAAGAGCACCACATAAGAATCGCATAAACTTACGATGTACAGAATTGATACCTAAATAGCAAAGCACCTTCCTGTATTATTCTTTCTCCAATCTTGTATCTAATCCTTGTCGTAGCAAAAGACCTGTATATTCTTAAGACGTTCTTAACTATGCCGACTAAATGAAAATCGAATTAGCTCAAACTTCTCTGTTAAGTCCTATTAGAATGATCCATAGTCCTATTAGGCTAATCCAGTGCTAAACTAATTGGACATTTCATTGTTGTTGACGAACTAAACAAAATTACGTTACATCCCATTCGGGACCCAGTCTACAGTTTAATTGACGAGAACGTATTCCGTATAGAATTTTGGCAATAATAAATTATTCACTGGCTCGTCCCGCGGGTATTTTCTCGTAAAAGCAAATTACTAAGAACAAAGAGAATATCGATATCGTCAACTGATTGCTAAGCCTCATGAATTGAATTTTGTTTTGCTGAATTTATGAAATGCAGTGTTTGGGAGACAATGAGACGTCATTTTATTTAGAGTGACGTAAGAAACAGTTTTCTTTTACCTTACTCCATTCTTGTGAAGGCTTTCATTACCATTGGCTACTGAAATTAGTTTTTATTCCCCAAGTGATTCGGATCATAAGGCCTCCGCGCTCTGTGGAACAATACACAAACTAACCACTTTATTCTTTTCTACTAAATGACGTGAACCTAAAAACGAAACATAGTAATTCATATAGGCTAGTTAGCTATCCATGTAGTTATATTATAATATGTAAATATGTAATAAGAGACGTCAGAATGTATGGAGTATAATATTTTGGGGGCCTAATGTATCCCTAAGGAGCAATGCGCCTTAATTCAAATGAGGTGAACAAGACGAGGGTGTTCTTTCATTTTTGCAAAACAGGATTATGTTAACGACGACTTTGAATCACGTGCCGTGACCAATGTGAACGAGGGAGATTTACTACGCGATAATCCCTGATTTATATCCGAAGAAATTAGAAAGATAGAGAAGAAAGAACACTTTAAAATACTATAAATAAGTTGTCAAAACATAGTTTACACACTTTCGACTAAGTGGATTCAGGTTGAAATATGTTCTTTTAGATTGAACAAATTGTTCCAAAAAGAATAGGTGAGGAATATTTATGGAGACATATTTGACATAGCGCTAAAAAGAGTTTAAACAATGTAACTTTTAAAATTGTGCCAACAAGAAAAAAAGTTCATCTATAAAAATACAAGTGAAAATTGACTGACAAAAGAAAGAAACAAAATAACAAGAGAGTCAATGTTTTAGAAGTTGCAAATTGAAACACCAGTCATCTTTAGTAAACATCCTTTATTGAGCACCAATATTTATTCTAAGAACAAAGAGAGAGACTCCCGAATAGGATATCCTACAAAGCTTAACTAGGTACTTACATCATAATCATTTCCCAAAATAGTCTTAACGAAAACAAACCCTGTTTAGAGCTAAATGTTCTCACAAGGGCCATAGTTTCCCGCCATTCCGGGAATAGAGGCGGTTTCTAAAACAGCTTTTTAGTGCGTATCTATCCCTCGCCTGTGGGTGTAAAGTTACAAATCTCCATGATGGCTCCCACACGGAACCAACCGTTGTTAATAAATCTTTTCGACACGCCTTAGGATAGGATCTTCTTACCGGTTTAAAAGTCAACATTTTGTTTTTCTGCATGATGACAGTTAGTATGGCTTTATAAAGCTTAATAAATGGGACTCGACATGTCATTTAGTAGGATATCAGAAATCTAAACTATAGGTATGCACTAATTTCACTTTACATACATACATACATAAAGTCACGCCTATTTCCACGAGGGGTAGGCAGAGACCACGGATTTCCATTTGCTACGAATTCTAATTTCACTTTACTGAATCCAATTTAAATTTATTATGTATGTTTTTATAATTCGTTCCTAATTTTGGATTAAAATGGCTACCAGTCACAAAAATATTGAATTGAGTTCAGTAACTGTTTCAAAATACATTCAAACGTTCAATCCAAAGAGAAAACCTACAACGTTTCCTTTTCAATACAGATATCTAAAGCTTTATGTTATTTGCTTATGCCGCAAACATAGATATTCCAGCTATAACGGAAGAACAAAAAAGTATTTGGAGTAAAACTCAGAGCAATTTCATTCCACCATACCTCAAGAAAAAAATGTGTGTTTAGAAAAAAACGTGTATTCCCTAGCGTAAACGTGATCTATCGACGAAAGAGTCCGCACGCCTGTTTATGGTCGATAAAACATCTAGGGACCGTCTATTTATGGTGTTTTTTATAAAGGGGAACATGTGTTGATAGTATTAAATAAGAAAACCACACGTGTGGGTGGCACCTGTGACCGCCGTTGTTTTATATGGCTTAACTAGGGACTGTGGCATCGCACTTGAGTCTATAGTTCCTAGTTATCCGGAGGAAAGGTACTCTATGAGGTAATCTAAGACATTTCACCTCTTTTAGTGTTTGGAACGCGTGCTTGAACTACAAACGTCTTACGTATTGAAAACTCCCTGAAGGTTAAGTTACTTACAGTTTCTATAAGTATGGTATGACTGAAAATAGTTTTGGCAATAATTTTGTTATGCTCCATTAATGAATTCAAACACCTTTCAGTAACATTCGTCTAGAATTCTAGGTATTATGAAAAAAGAGTGTCTCTCGAGTTTAATGGTTATACATTAGTGAGTACAGTGCTAATCCCTCAGCTATACTGGTAAATGCATAACGTGGGAATAAAAGTTAAGTCACATTAACCTTGATTAGCTCAAAAAAGCTAAACGAGCAGTTTATAATTATAGCGCAAAATGTTAATTAAAAAGCTTTTTACGTTTTAAGATATTTAATCGTTACGATTAAAATCTTAACGGGCACTTAACGCATTATTTGAAGATAATATTTACATTAACGCACAGCACTAATTGAAAGTCACGCTTGTACACTCCTCACTTAACACAAGAGGTACAAAAGGTTCACTCCCTTAGTACAAGATGTTTACTTGACTACATCATCATTCATCAGCTTATCACCTTGCATAGTAGGATCAGAGGTTTATATAGCCAGAGATAAATAGCAGATTATCTATGTTTCGATCGACATTTGTTATAAAACCCACGAGCATCCATGAAGAATGTTATGATAGTAAATAAGGCGAAAGAATCATGAATTCGTGACAAATGAAAATCCGTGGCATATGTTTACCACTTTGGCAAACAGGCGACTTTATGATGTAGATAGTTCGTTATTGCAACGTAGTTTTACGTCACTACATATCCTAATAATAACGCAGTTCAGAACTGAACAAATCACGATAACTTTATTTGTTCGGAGTAAATCTTTTGGAGTTTCTTGTTATGTGTCACCGTTCTGCTCAAATATGATGCTATTAACGTGTTTTTTCCTCGTTATTTCTACCCTCGCGCTAAGTTATGGCGGCGACATGTGTTGTTCATTATTGGAAATGACACGTTACATTCGTTAGTGATTTGGGGGAGTGATTGTAAGTGTTTTTGACGTACACTCACTGTGTTTAGCAAAGATATGAAAAATCAAAGAGATTTCTTTTTTGGACTTTAAACTAATTTTATTTAAGTCCTTTATGGTCATATCCGTGCTCACATTAACTCAAGTGATCAGTGCTGTCTGCTATAACGTTTGTATGTTTAATGACAAAGAATAATAATTCAGGAGGAAGATTTTTAATAGATACGTTATCAAGTCTCTGTTTAATAAAAAAACTTCATATTACAAATCATAGTCGGTAGGATTAAATAGGAAAACCCTGTCACAAATTCCAAAGCGTGTACTGCCACATCTCTAAAGTATGCTTAACATATTTAGAACTAAATAATAGTGTAACATTATTAACATTGAAGAATAGATACACACCAAGAAACCTTCTCTAATTGTACCTAGATGAATGATGAGCAAATTAAATATTTTGTATATTTATTACCATAGTTGCTCTGTATGTAAGTACCTATGTGTATAGATTTGGAAACGTGTTGTATTACAGGCTATATATTTTTTTATTTCTTTTAGCCCGGCAGAACAAACCCATATTACATTTCAAGTCACGCGAAAGTTCATCGACACCGATTGGTCCAAATTTTCACACTACACGCGCTTCCACCTATTTTTATTAAGTTGGTAAATAGATTATGTTATTATCTCGACAAACACAGGAACCAGACAGTTGGTCGCCATATTGGTGCGGTTTTATCGTTTTTCACGAAACGATTTATCATAGAGGTTAGCGTCAACACGTGATGGATCACTGTGTGCTTCAATCGATAAGTTTGTTTTTATTTTGTATTTTATAATAAGTCTTTGTGCAACAACCGATGACAGCACTACCTAGACGTGTCACGTTTTTTTATTTTATTAAGTAAACAGGTTTTAGTATGACATAACTTGTGACTGGTTGTACCGGAGCTATGCCCGAATAGCTCTCAGTTTAATTGTAGGGTATTAAGTATTTAGAAATATAAATAAAATAAACTTTTTACACAATTTTATCTGAATTTATTCTGACTGTGATTGTCACTGTCAATTAGTTCTAATTTCTAGATCTAAACATTTATATTTCGCGTTTAAGAATATTAACAGTACTCTTAAGACAAAATCTTTTAAATTGTCGATAAAACTTATAATATTTCTGATTGAAGTAAAACATTAGAATTCACTAATGGTTTGAGTTCGAAGTATACCTACAGCCCGCCTAGGAGTCATGGAGCATTATAATGTGAACTCAATAAAACAACCTTGGATTGTTCCGTAAGATTAAAAACGCGAAATCTTATCGTCCAGCCGCTGTTGCAATCAACCTTGGTTTTAGTAGTGCGACTATTTTGTAAAACTTGAGCTATACAAGACGGCGGGGATATTTAATCTGATAGAATTTTGAGTTGTACTTAAATAAAGATTGTTATTGTAGCTCAAAATAAAATAAATCATAGGTAGGTCGATCTAATTATTTTAAACGTGGCCCCTGATTAGCAGGCACCAGGTTTTAAGGTACTTGAAAACTTGTATCATATATGATATTATACGGACTGGTTTATGATTTATATAAAGCGCAGAATTCTACTAGATTGCTATTAATAATAAAACAATAAGTAATCAGATCAATTGATCTCAGATCTCAGCTAATGTAATACGCTTCGTTCTTGATACAAATAGCCTGTAAAATGACTCCCTAGGCCGAGGACGAGAAACTTATGACGTCACCAATCTGGTCTGGGCTATAATAAACCGTCCATAACGATCTTAAAACCCTTTTGTGAGCGTAAATACTACCAAAGTAGTATTATTTTACATCGTTACGAGTTATCAAGACGTTATGATTGCGATGAGTTATTACTAAAGAAATGCGAATCGTCCAATTAGACGGTCTGTTGTGGAAATTCATTGAGTATTTGCAACGTTGTTTGTAAAAACAAACTTGTTAAATAAGCAATTAAGTATGATACTATCTGTGTATCGTGTAATTTAACGCGTATGTTTCTGTTAGACATTTTGCGATGCATTCATCGTTTAACGGTATTGAATCAACAGTATTACGAACCGATTTGGTATACTATACCTAAATATCGTTACTATAACATAGTCACTTGCAACGTTTCGTGCGTCCAATATCTTCTGATAGAAGTCCCATCAAGTGTCGCCCACATCCAGAAGCCACCTAGCTGTGGATATTACAAGTGGGGTTTAAATCGCTTTTCAAGACCCAACGACCACGCCACATTAATTCCTATTTGAACTCATACAAAGTCCATATTTCCGTGAAAACAATTGACAGCTGTGTGGTATTGCGATGCCGGTGGTATCCCCAATGGATGCTGCTGCATGCATAGTAATAAGTGCATTTGAATAGACGTTCACACGTGTTGACATATAATTATGGTATTTTTGGTCTGTCCTAGATTGTATGCATTTATTGATGCCAACGCGGAGCTTTGGGAATTGAATGTTGGGGGTGATGTGTTAATTATTGCGATCCAAATTATTTATAGGTATGTACCTTGTATAATGCCAATAATAATAACAAGAGGTCGCCCTGAGACAAAGGCCAAAATTTGACCGTAATTATGATACAAATGGTAACTTTCTGCACTTCATCTCCAAATAAACTTTAACATTGCCAAAATTTTTCTGCGTCCGCGTAATTTTCGTAAAAAGGGCGCCCACACAAAACCGCGATGCAATGCAATACGACGCGGTATCACAGGAATTTGCTCGCTGCAGCTCGCAGATATTTGCGATGCGTTGCGAAT
Source organism: Abrostola tripartita (assembly GCA_905340225.1). Taxonomy (NCBI): domain Eukaryota; kingdom Metazoa; phylum Arthropoda; class Insecta; order Lepidoptera; family Noctuidae; genus Abrostola; species Abrostola tripartita. The sequence continues at coordinate 8,141,902 of HG996504.1, forward strand.
TCGTAGTTACGTGTGGGAGCCCAAAGGGGTACAAAGCATTTGCTTGATGCATGAATATATTAATGATGGTACCTATACGTTGATCAGCTTGACATGTTTCTAATTATAGAACAGAAAAATATTTAGCTTACCTTATGATATAATGCTACTAGCATTAAAACAACCTTATTCCGGACATAGTACGCAATGTTTATAATTAAACTTAGTGGGTAATAACTAATTACATGTTGCAACCAAAGACCTTATACGCTATTCATATTAATTGGTATAAAGTATGTAGTAAATATAGACAACAAAGGTTGCACTCAGTGTTGTGTACTTACCTAATGGAATATTAAATCAAGGAATTGAGAACCTCCTACTTTTTTTGAAGTCAATTAGAAATACCTGTTGTGAAGCTGTGTTCTTTTACTTACGATGTTTGCAATAAGTTTTCTTGTTGTCTACATTTATAACTTATGCCATCTGATGACCTTAATCCCGTTATAGAATTAGCCTAACAGATATTTAGCATCATTAGATTTGATTTCGTTTATCCGCCTGTGATTCAGGTTTATCGTACAGGCATCGAACAATTTTTATACCGCTGTAATTTTTGAGATTTATAATGTACCTATTACACAAATTGTATAGTTATACTGTGTATTCTTACAGATAACCTAAATTATTTAATAGATCTTCCAATCAACCATTCCAGCGCTTACAGTTCTCATAGAAAAGGGACTTGCTTTTTATTAAAATAACATATTCTGATGAGTATTCTAATGAAAGATGGCAAAGGGATTGGCTATGACCAAAACGAAGAAAAACTTCATCTGAGCTTTGCTGGAGTGTGATAAAAAACAGCTCCACATACATACTAATTACCTCTCCCTCACACGTTGCGAGAATAAGATACCATCAATACAGTTACAAAACAAAGGATTTTCATTCAATTGGCCACAATGAAAGCGAGCTTGCGTCGCAATGGGCTGTGAACTCTTTGTCTGAAAGGTCGCGCGCCCAGGTCATTGGGTCGATGTATCTACTCATTTCATAATCACGTTGGCAAAAATGTTGCTTAGATAATAACCCCCTTAATCATAAACATTGCCAATTTTTTATTGATTAAATTTTAACGGTTGCTGTCGTTTGCATGTCAAAAGCTCAATAGACTTAAAAGGTGTCTAAATTATAAGTTATTTTTTACCATCGTTTATAAGTAAGAGGGTAATAATTTTTGGAATAACTGCATAGTAAAGAGGTCTATTAATAAGTTATTTAAAAACATTTGCACATACCTAGTCCAGAAGTAGATTGTTATTCATTGTGTATTAAAAGTAAGATTTCAACTAGGCAATGTTGTTTCGTTTTATTTCTTAATAGCAAAATGTTTGAGTAGCGCAATAAACTTGTAATCAAAATGCATTTCACGTTCAGTGCTTGCCATAAAATCGTTGGAGATTTTCATACTTGGTGGCCTACTTTCAGAGGTATCTACTCAACTAATACTGAACAAACAGTCTTTATTGTTTTAGTCGATTTTGGATTGCGCAAGATCCGATCCTCCTCTTATCTCAAAGATAAAGTGCACTTCATATTGCTCAACTCTATCATTAAGTCAGGAGATGGATGATATTGGTATATCTTCTAAACCAAATATTAATTAGGTACTTTTTTTAAATAATTTGGCTTGTATCAAACTTATTTATAAAATCTTAACACAACTACTTAAATTCAATTAAAGGAACTTGGAACAAGTGGATTGACATTTCCACAAATCCTCAAATCGAAATATATTGTAACATACTGTTTATAAAACGTAAGTTTGTTATTTTGTCTCATGCTACCATGCTAGTAGTCCACCCACACTATTTGGTAAACTAAAGATCATCTCAATTAGCTTTCAAGCGGTCGCCATTATAAGTCCACTTGTGTAACTGTAATAAACTGCGGTTAAAGTAACGGATTACGTAACAAATGTTTAGTCACACGTCCATTGATGATACAGTCGTTGCTACACTACGATATTATCTCACTATTGTTGGCTGTGAAAGTGTTGCTAGTTAAAATGGAACGCGGTTATTTTGCCCGCCTTATGAACAAACACTCGTACCCAATATAACTAAAAAAATATTTAAATCCGTAAAGGAGTTTGCTAATAAAATACCGGACAACATTTGAATTTGTTAAAAATGTAAAAAGAAAGTTTGCAATTATTATCTACTTTCATTTTTGCATTCTAGACAGATTAGCCGATAGAACAAAATTATATAATTCGTTGTTTGTGTGTGTGTTATGTTCAAAGTAAATAGGTAGATATTTGAAAATGTTAGTAATTGTAACCATAATAATATTATGTAGAAGTAGGTAGAATTATTATGCTAATGTTACCAATTACCGACCTCCTGGTATTTTTGTTGTATTTAAATGCGTAAATTGCAAGTAATCATCCAAAATATACCTATTTTCTGGACCAAACTTACCGAGCCAAGGACTAAACCTACCTGCTTCAAACAAGTTCTTCTTAAACAAGTTTGTCTGGATTTTTATACTTACACCAAAAAGATAGACTTAAAATACTTCTTGTTGTTTTGCATCGGAGGATTGTATCGTCATCTTTAAAATACTACTTAAACGAAATAAATCTAGGTACCTATCTATAAAAAGACTTTTAGTGTACCGATACCTAAAGACTAAATTAAAAACAAACCTACCCCTTTACCATGAACTCTTAAAGCAGGACAGTTTACGCTGTAGAAGCGAGACGCCGCATAACACTGCACATAGCGGCTTCTAGTCAGTCCTGCTTTAAGAGTTCATGACAAGAAGGCTGGAAAGCTTTAATTTACATCATGCTAGGGCATTCGGTTCTTTATTGGAAAACAACTTACGCAACTTATAAATCTACCCATAAGCCAAAACTAAAGCGAAAGCGAAGCAGGTCCTACACTTCCTGAAGGCTAGATACCTATGTGTTGAATAGATAATAAAATCCCCACAATAAGTGTGACGTTAGAATAAGAATACACGTCAAAATAAAGTATTTAAGTCCAGTATTGTGTAGCACCTTGACAGGTGTAACTTCTATGACTCTGCTCCCGCCATTGTTTACTCGTAAACTATTATTTATACATAGCATTAATGGGTCGGTGTGTTTGTTGTAATTTGTGAACAACTGATCTTTTAACCTCACTCGTAATTAGTGTACTTAGCCTGAAGCGTGTACTTTAGTTTAATTGGAATGTTTATTTTTTGGTTAAATATACGATTTATAAAGACGACCTCTTTGCATTGTTATGTTTTAGTACTTAATCCATTTACGTGTCTGTCTTTCACAGATGATTGCTAGGACACGTGAATCTACATTTAGCTCATTACTACAGGGTTTATGCAACCCTGTTGTTATGAGCTAAATCGCTAAAGAGATCTGTTTATTGTGACCCGTTGTTGTCGTGCGGTGAAGTCTCCTGCTTAAGGAGATCACCTCTGCCTGCCCCTTCGTCGCATCTCATGAATGTAATAATGATATACCAAGGTCTACATCCACCTTTAAAACATGAAGTCCAATAACATAAAGCGTAACAACGCGTCCTTTAATCACACGTACAGTGGAAGGACATAATGTGACGTCATACCTCGTCGAGCTAATTAAACGACGCGGATGTGACTCGTTAAGCGTCTTTCATTATGCGCGGGTAAATTATATTTTCGTTATTCACTATGTAATGCAACAATTACTTGCACGATATTAAATATATGCACATATTTAATTCAAAAGGTTATACTGTAAGTGGCGTTGGAAAATGGTGTTAGTATTACGAAAGGCTACAAACGAAGTAATTTCAAATGGATACATACTTTTTAGAGAAACGTATACCTACTCAGGCATGTGCTTGTATTTATATATATCCAAATATAGCTGACAGCAGTACATATTTTATGTCTCACGTTTAACATACGAGTATTGGTAACATTTGACGTTGCACGGATAAAAAGTGACCTGACCGACCACTAGAACAATTAAGCGATGGCTGTTGACTGAGCGTATATGCCTGTTGGTTAGAAATATCATGTACAAATCATTCCAGAGATAAAGGATTCGGGCCCTAATTTCACACTGAATTAGAGCGACGACTTATTGAGTGGTCGTGGACCGTGGTCCCTTTATGTACTCAGAAAACTCAATTTGCTGAAACATTCGGGCGTACTGTTATTTAAGTGCTAAATATAGAATCTATTCTAGGAAGCGTTTCTTCTGGAAGTTTAATTAAGAGCTTCGGGGATTTTCGTTTATTATTTGCATATGTCCATAACTGTCGTGTATCACGTTCTAATTTGTGGTACTTTCTAGTACGTATTTGACAAGTATTATGGTGTCGAGGTTAATGATAAAAGATTCATGTTGAGACGAATAAAAAAAAATTGTAGGTACGTACCGACGTATTTCAAGGGTCATATAGGGCCGGCAAATCCTACTTATATAGGTACTTAGCTTATTATTCAAAAGAATTCAAGCTGTATTTGTATAATTTTACCATATAAAATCAACAGAAGAAATGAATAGTGTTTTGAAACTTGTTACAGACAAACAAACTATTATACTACGTAAAGTACCTACAATTGAGTTAACTACGAGTTAAGTAACTGGCTCCGTTATCTTCCATTATTTATAATGTCCATTTTTAAATATAGGGTAGGGCGGGGCTAGTTGAGCAAATTTTTACTTGAATGGATGTAGCTCTTCAATGATACGTCTCAACAAATTATTATGCGGCTTGATGGATTTGTTGTTTATCGCTTAACAAAAGTGTCAATAGTATTTTTTTGTAATAAGTAAAATTTAAGAGCTACAGCTGTTTTAATGCAGAAAGTCAAGTATGCTCAATGTACCCCATAGGTGGGGTAAGTTGAGCAAAGGTATGGGGCAAGTTGAGCACTAAGAAAGTATAACGAAACCATAGGTTCAATGTTGACTAGTGATGAAATAAAATAAGTGTTTAACAATCAGGTCTTTATTTATAGTATTTTAGTGACAGAGAAAATAAAACTTATAGTAATTTTCTTTGAATAATTAACCAAAAGTAGAATCAACAAAACAATAACGTATCTTAGGAATAACTTCACCATTAGATTCAGTCTTTCTGTTTAAAATCAGACTTTTTTTATATATTATTACTCATATACTAGGCTTATATTAATAAAAAAATGCTGGGTGGAATCAATTCAATGGAGTCAATTTCAAATTTATTAGCACATTCGTAGGCAAGGCGACGGACATCTTTAGGAGAATATCCGTAGAATATTGATGCCATTTGTAGCAAGTATTTTTTCAGTGAATCTTCCTGTGTAGGTGAAAATACTTGTCTCGGTGTTGCATAGCCAGCCCATGGATGAATCGCCACCTTCATTTAATTTTTTCAGATATCTTGTCAAAGTCATCCGTTTGATACCGAATTATTTAGCGGTGGCATTAACACTTTGACCTTCTTAGTTCACAGCCTTTGCAGCATTTTTTAAATCTTCAGTCGTGTAAGAACATGTTTTAGTCTTTCTCTTGTTAGTCCGCATCCTAACAAAAAATAAAATATTCATTAGTTTAGTTGTTTGAATCATGGGGTAAGTTGAGCAACTATGCTCAACTAACCCCAACCCAGAATTTTAAAATAAAAGTGAGGTTATAAAAAAACCGTGAGAATTATACCTAGAACCTCTCTGCATATCAAAAGTACAATAAATATATGGAAGATTAACACTTACCTGATTAAAAACAAATAACATTTGACTAATACAGACGAAAACTTGCGATAAATGACGGTTTTACTTTTTTGGCTTAAAATAAACAAAATGCCCGAGCGCCTCACTCGCTTGTCCAGCGGCCACTAGCGATCGTGTGATGTTTACCCCTCCCGCGCCTCCCTCTTTCCACCATACGATGCCTATACGTACGGTGAATAGTTTTCGAGATATTTAGATTGCCCAACTTGCCCCTATGCTCAACAAGCCCCGCTCTACCCTACCCAATTTTATGTCGACGATTTATTAATTGATTGTTTTTCTTTTACAGGTATAAATCAACGTTATGATAGAACTGCAATAAACTGTAATGTAAGATATCAACGAACACCTCTCATAACACAGTTATTCATTCAGTCGGTAACCATAACGAGAATGTACGTTTGACTTCGCCCTGGTCGTATACGCGTCTAAAATTATCGGTGCTCCGTGTATTAGTATTCAGCCTACATTCTCGCAAGGATAACGCGCTTGCAAGTAGCTTGATATATTAAAAGGAAATTAGATTTGAGGCAGACTTGGAACGTAATGATAAAGTCACTGTTGCCGACGTAATAAGAGGAATTTGTTTGAATTGTATTTATTTCGCGTGCTTTGTGCGTTGGGGAGAAATATATTATGTATCACAAAATATTCGCAGACCTCTGACGTTCTTGTTTTTATCTATAATTTAAGACCATAAAAGCCAATGCCGTAGCTCTAAACATAAAGTACAAGAAAAGTAGCTGTCTTTTATTTTATTACCTTCATTTTATCATTGCTTTAATTTACATTTTTCCTGCTTAAATAATTAATTAGTGTCTCGTTTACACGAAATTAAGCAGGCTTATAAACATATTTTTTAAAACCTTACATTTTCACTAAGATACCTACTCAAGGAGATACTTGTCAAGAAGTGTGTTAAAGCTATAATATTCGAACTTATTACTTTAAGTACGCTTAAAAATACTTCTACAAACAGGCGGTTCACGGTACATAAATCATTGCTAAACAAAATGTTGAACCTTAATTATGTTGATATACTGTTTATGCTAATAATTATTACGTTTTTAGAATAGTCAAGTAATTACCCTGTCGTTCATATTCCCTTGATACGAATTGTGATGGCGGTGTATCACGAAATTGTTATATTTAGTGTAATTATGCTGTGTAATGTGTTTGTCTGGCTTGAAGCATCTGCAGACCTCGCCAACAGTGTTATAATAACACTGTTTGATGTTCCTTGTAATATGTCATTTAACATTTTCATTTCACTTTAGTTATCCGGAACGTGGAAACGATTTATTTATAACAGCGAGCATGTTATTGGAATTATCTAATTAAAATGTGTATTTTGGTACTAACATTGTTCCCGAACCAAATAAATATTGTTATCCAGCATGTTTCACATATTTTGCTGCAGTCTGGTGTAAAAGCATTTGTTTGATTCGACCATTATTTCAATCTAAACCTTGTTTCAGTGTAATAAGGTACACATTTTACCATCATAACAAAAGTCTACTCACTAACAAATATGCGATCTGATTAGTATGATGGGGTGGTAATATCTAGTCTTTTTACTTGCATTGTTAAATTGTATGATAGAGACAACGCATTACTGTGCTTTTTATTTGAAGAAAAGTTTTCTCCAAGTCGTAACGACATTATTTTAAGCGTTTGGTTAATAGACAATTAACGTGATGAAAGGCTTTTAGAAATACTTGAAGGCGTGTAATTAGGTCATTAGTCATTAGATACGTAGTATTTTTTAAAACGAATTCTAACTAAACAAGAGCCTTCCAATCTACTGTATATAAGGTAAGTACAATGTAATTAGTAACAAAGTAAATAAAAATAAGTGTTTCCACTTAACATAATGATAATTAAATGACTCACCTAATACCGAATTTATTTATTTCTCAAGTATAGTTTAAAACATAAAATTGTGGACCAGTCTAGGCATTGACCTGAATTCTTTTTTGTTTATTATGTGTTAGTTTGTGTAATGCAGTTTAATTAAGTTCTTATCGCCATAATTACCATACTTATTTACCAATGTTGAAATGACATTATGGGACATAATTTCTTATGTAGTACTTTTGGAAATGGACTTTAAAATATAGACAAAGCAAAGAGAAAATATAAGATAGATTAAAAGGAATATAATCTCAATAATAAAAAAATGGAAAGTATGTACTTGCATAGTATGGATTTCCTTTTGACGAAACGTTAATATTCATTGTGTGGTAGCTGATATCCGGATCAGTGACCAAGTGATAGCATTCTTGTCACATCACTACGTGTTATGCTTACTATCAAATAACAAACTCAATGAACTATAAAATAGAGAGCAATTTTCTTTGCCAATAACATTTTTAAATTGATATTATGACTTCGCAGTTACTCCCTAAATAAACGTACATATGTGAAAAATCTCATTTTCCTCACTTATCGATCTGCAGTGGTGGTATGCAACAACAGTTTGTGTCTTCCTAAGAATAAGATTTAATTTCAAATGAAAACACTTCTTGTATTAGTATAATAGTGTTTGGAAATGGAGCAAGAAAAAATATTGGGTGACGATTTCCATTAGTTGATTGCTATAACGATAGCAGACTTTAAGTAACAATAACAACTGTAGATAACCTTTTGAAATGTGTTTTCTTTTTTGAACTTGTTAAAATGTTGATTGTATGTAAATTTTATTTAATTCTGTTAAAACCTTTAGTGTTAATGAATAAATTGAATAAAGCATAGATATATTTATCTAAGTAATTCTAATTAGTTTACAATTGAAATATATTTATTTGGCAAGTCAATTATTTAAATACGAAGAAACATCTTTATACATGTAGTTGAATATTCTGTTTAGGTCGCATATCGCATTGGTAACAGGTTAACGCATGTAGCAAGCATGCGCTATTCCAACTTTTAACTGGTATCAAACATTTCGAAATCTGAATCACAAAAACGTCAATATCCGCTTGCGTCAAACCAGATATTAACGGAAATAACCGGTAACTTTGTGACGCAAAAATAATCGAGTCGACATAATCGATACGTATACGAACCGAGCCGCGGACAGACAGGTCTGCCTAGTTGGTGCGGCTCGATATTCTTGCATTTTCCACACGATTAACTCCCGAGCGATTGTCGATGAAAAATTGCCATCGCAGTCTTGTCACGCTCTTCAACATGCTCCTGAGGTGAATCGATTATTGATTTCTATGATGGACCCCCTGATATTATGTTTGTAGCGGTGTAGCCTTGTCATGTGCTTCTCGATGTAATCTAGATTATGTCTTTATTTATATGGGTACTCTGTTTACGGTTAGCCTGAACTGGTATTGTGTGTGGTCTGGAGTTCTGGACTTATAGAAATAATACAGATTAATATTTTACCTTTTAGCAAGATTAATCGATCTATATAAAGAAGTTTAATATGCAACTAAGATGTTTTGTAACGGTGGACAGATGTAGAGATAAAAAACTTGTTTCTTGGTAGAAGGGCGATAAATGTCTGTTAGTTACGTACTGTTTATGCAATATTTAAGTGCTATTAATGCAAATCTGCAGATAAGACTTAATACTGGTTCCACTCGTTTGGAGCTCTACACCAGATATTTTTCCTCTTGCGATTCTTAGGAGTAACTATCCTAACTATAAACTGCCTGATAGTTCTACATCTTAATCATTTATGTAGGTTTAAAAACAGGTTGTTACCATTCACATAACCTACCTTGCTATCGTACAACTGCCCAAGTGCCCTTTTAAAAATACCTAACACTAAAATGCAAAACAACTCACGTAAGCTTTCTTTCTCATTTTTCAAATGCTGTTCACGTTACGAAAGTAAACTCGTTATACCTACATCGCAACCGATAACGTAAAACAACTTTACTACGCGAATCACAAACACACGGCTGCTGCGATTGTTTCGTCGCGTAAACATCGGCGTGTGAGTGGGCCGCTTTATAAACAAAACACTGATATGGACAATTGACTGATGCACGTGGGTCTAGTTTGTGATAGGTTAGATTTAAGTTGTGGTGCAGTCAAAATAATAAGTAGGTATATTACCACACGTACATATTTATGAAGGTATTTGTTTCGTATTTAAATATCCTATAAAACTTTCAGTGATATATTGTGTAAGCACTTGTAAACGAAGTGGTGGTAGATAAAGGTATCTAGGTACCTAAGTTAAAAACAAAGTTAATATAGGAATCCCGAAGCCTACTATCATTATAATTAACCATACGTATAAGTACTTATATCAGTAGTGTCTTTAGAAACAAGTAGGTACCTTCAACTAGATACGGTGTAACTGTAGGTACACTAAAGGAGAGAATAGCGTGACATTTTAAACAATATTAAAGAACCATTATTGTCTTTCGGAATTAGGAGTTAATGAAAGTTGAAAATTGGAATACTCAAGTTATTAATATTTTATTTCACTGCTAACTATAATGTAAATCAAGCCTTAACCGCTTCAAAGCGGTCGGGGCCGAATCAACCATGGCATAATGCAACGTCGCGCTGAAACGTGCCCTCAGCAAAATTTACGAATAACGCAAACCCTGAACAATGTTTTATACTATGTGATGATTTAAAGCGATGCAGCCCTGAAGCAGCATGTAACCTATAGCATTGTTTGTAGCCGCATATTAAAAAAACTATAAAAGGGTGGGCGAATATTTGTATATTAAATACAAGCTAAAAAAACGATCTCCGTGAATTATAAAAACATAACATTTGTACGGAGCCTGTTCATTGACATCAATAGCACAAAAACCTAGGTGTCGAATGTCGGTTCGTTTTTTATACCAATTTCTTACGTTCTCTGTCTTTGTATTCCAAACAGAGTGATACCAGTTCTGAGTACCTATCAGTTTTTTTACATAATAAAAAGCTTTTGCGTTTAGATACAATATTGGCTACAAAAAATGTTTGTCGCCACAATCTCTACTGTTCTTGTAGAAATTGAAATAATAATCAGTTGAGCGTTAGAAAGCTGTTTTCAATATGGCGTAAAAAATTGTCACCCGACGTAAAACAGGCGATTTCCACGCGTATTCGAAATGAACCGTGAATAACGGCCGGCGAGCTTAGTTTCGAATGGGCTATTAATTTTTAAAACGACTTAATGGCTTAGTTGCGTTTCATCAACATTTGCCTGTGTTAAATTCGGTTTGTTACAATGACATGACAGTGGAATTTTTATCGCCGTAATAGCATTCTTTGCATACCAACGCGCGGCAATGACCGGTTAGAAAAGCACACAATCATTAAATTATCACACTGCAAACTCATAGGACTCAATAAGTTAACGTATGAGGCAGTTTCCTACCGCCCTAGGTACACAATGAGCTGATCGGTATGACTCTGCATGGACTAGTATGAATTATGATCAACGACATGTCATGCACTAAGAGTTTTGACAGTAGATTCCGACCCCGGCTTTCTATCGCGGTATCAGTTTGACGTCGCTAACATTAAAGCCAAGGCCATTGGTCTTATCCAGCCTTACCCAATAGCCATCCCTCGCCTACCTTGCTTTATGTGTGACTAATGCTTAATAAAAGCCAAGCAATGGAAAACAATATTACACAATGTACGTAGTTACGTAAGCATTGCCAATCAGTTTGAAAACTAGTAAATCCTCATCATACTGTTGCGCGGTCACCACAACGAATGTATTATTGTAAATCGCTATTAATCCTGTCGGCGTAAACATACTCATATACGTTCCAATTTTACATATGAAACTGGAATAACCCTGGCTTTTGTGCCAGGGTTATTCCAGTTTCAATTCCAGTCAGCTTATCGGGTAAACGGGGCAAAAATTTAATATTTATGGGACACTAAATCTAGGTCAATTTGTTTTAAAATTTTCGCTACTCTGTATGACCTGGATGTCTATTTCGAGATTGGATTTCCAGCGTTTTGAGGGGTATTAACAGACAGACGGCCAAACGGACATTTCGTTTTTATAATTGTAGCTGCCCACATCTGCGGATATGACAGGTTTTTCGTGAACAGCTTGTCGCTCCGTGCTGGACAAGCGCCCGCTAAAAACTGTCCCAGAATATTTTTTAGTTTTTTTTTATGAGATCCAATTGAAAATTGAGCTTATTTTTTAACATCGCCTATATAATAAGTTTATCGTTTTGCCCATAAATAACTGACTGTACCTACTTATGATTTTAATTTATTAGAGTACTCATTACACAACTCCATTTAAGCTATTATGTTAAACCGCCAACAATAAACTCGTACAGCCCCTTAGTTATCCACAATTGTTCATTTTGTAAAAGGGTTATAAATCGCATTCGTTACTTGGGCAAAAACTTGAACGTCCCTAATAAAATCAAGTTACATCGTTAAAAGCGGCGGAATAAAGAAGATCGTTACCATGACAACGGGCCGACACCTGGACGCTTTAGATTGATAGTCTGGCCATTCGTCGCGGGGTGATATGAAAAATTTGCATACTAATGTAACAGAGGTCCAGAGGGAACTCGCATAATGTAAACCTGTTATTTTGACGTTGATTTTACCGATAAAAGGCGGGCCAAATGTAAAAGTAAACAGTTATATCCAATATGAAACAAAGTAGATATCTAGTAACATAACTTAAATCCCAAAAAATGCTAAAACCTCTCACTAGTATTTGCATAGGATAAAGATATAACAATGACATGTGGCTTGGGTCAGCAGTTTACAAAATTAATAATAATCAAATTAATCATAAATCTTAATTATTACAATTATGTACAACTTTTTGGTAGTGATGCCCAATATGGAAAGCGGCTCGACATATCGACACGTCCGACACTCATCGACTATTCAACGTCGATGCGATGTCTGCTCATGAATATTGATGGGACTTTCGCGGGTATCACGTAATCCACGGCATCGGATCTAGGGGGCTGATTGGGTTCCCAACCCTCGTAATAAAGACTGGGATTAAACTGACTAGGTAGTTTACCATCTGATGATCCAACACTATTAGCATAAAAATATTCTTGGATTTTTGTACCTTTTAGTGCGACTTTGTTTTATTTTTCCTTAATCAATTAAGTTGGTACTTTTTGCAAAAAAAGATTAAAGAAACTTGTTGTGGAACCATACCCGATGGACAAGGTTTTTGTTATGAATTTGAGATGATTAATCTACTCCGAGCTGTTAATCAGAATCGTGTTTGGCTATAGGTATTAGTGGCATTATTATTCCACTGCATAACAAGACCTCTACTTAAACAGATAAGGAACTAACTTTGCTCACTGCGTTTGTGATATCAGTCCAGTATCCAGGTCTCATGTCTATTTTCACCTCAAAAATTAATAAACACCAATTGCCCAAATGTCCCATCTAAGCATATATCTATATCCAAACAATGTAGGTTGGTAATGCATATTATGTCAAAAGTCCAAGTCGGTAATGATATGACAGAACTATCGGTCGGTACCTTTAGACAACAGATTGTAGTACAACAACAATTTACTTGACCTTCCAACCTAGACACGCGTGGCGACTACAATTAAATGAAGCAATATCGCCTGTGTTTACAAACCTTATATAGGAGGTAATAGAGGTAGTAAATATGATACGCGAAGCATGCAAACTAACTTTACTAAAGGAACTCACAATTCACATGTTACGTAACTTCCTTTAAGCAACACGCTTACAAATTGCTTACGAGGACTTGAAACTACTTAATTCTAAGTGAAACGCAATCGTGAGTGGGGCAGCCTAATCCGAAACTACTTGCAAGCAGATCTGGGTGTAATGTGCTAGCGGTAGGCCCTCTCATGAATACTGAACAAGATCGGGACACCAGGGATCGAGAATGCTTTAATTACACTTGAAATTGCTACGTGGCTGAATCAGTAAACACGGTGGGGTGCAGGAAAAAAACTCATTCAAAAATTTAAATTAGGTTTCTATGAGCGTAGTTTGCATGGTTACATTCAAATTGCGTAAATGTTTTCGATTCCAACTAATCCAACAAAAAAACCCTAACTTAAAAATTGCTTTTTTGGAAATACTATTACTCTTTAATTTTATTGCAATTCGCTCAAAATGTTCTGTTCTAGAGTTCAGTCCTTAGGGCTTTACAAAGTGGATTATAATAACCCATCCATTACTTACCAATTTATCAAAACCCTAATCCGTTATGAAAATAAGGTGCCTTTCAAAAAGTTTCAACCTCAATATTAATAAGAATTAATCCACTATAATTTAGCGTTAAAATGTCTAGACATTTCAACGTGCTCATAACTTCTAATCCTGTTCCGCTTAACTGGTTTGTGGTAATCTATTGCACTAGTGTGTCCATAATAAGCATAAGTCCAATATGCAGTAGGAAAATATCTGCTTCCCTATAGAAGGGACTACTCGGTATACATACGGTATCCATTATCAATTCTTGAGCAAACATTCTTCAAAGACAGCTTCAACCCAAAGATCCTAGGTAACTGCTTCGCAAAGGTGGGAGGTTCACAAACAAGCATTGGAACCTTGGCGCGGAGCACCAAAGGTGGTTGTTTGCCCTCTCGGCACTCAATGTGGACTCTGCACTCTACACTGTTTTGTATACTCTTACTATTGTGCATTGCGGAAGTGTAGGAATTGATACGGGTTAGCTGTGAAATGTCGAGATTAAATTTCTCAAACTAGTTTATTTGGATGCAGTACAACGCGCATTTTCGTCTTATTTATAAGTTAGAACAGTCTCTCTCTAACTTAAGCCATCAAATTAAATACTTTCTTTTAACCATAAATGTTTTATAATGACTTTATTCTTCTTTTTCGTGCAAACGTAATTATTTTTGCAGCCGACCAACGTGTCGGGCATATAAAAAAAAGACAGATCAAACAAAATACATTCTATAGCGGTACGGCAACATATTTTAACCCCACGTCAAAAAAGGATTTTGCATTAATGTTTTATTAACGAACTAACTTACATCTATAAAGGCACAAGAACATAGCAAATAGTTGGGTTAATTGCTACTAGTGTTAGGCTATTCAAAAAAAAAGATTTTAAATTATTTTGATGTAAGTACCTAGTTTTCTTTTCAACAAGCAACAAATACTGTTCCGTTCCTACTAGTGTTCTACCTGTATATTTTATAGGTAGTCACTTTAACCTTTGGGTACCTACACTCATATTTTTGATAAATACTAACACGCGACCTTTCATAAGAAACAATATTTTATTGCCATCCCTTTGGTCTACCAAATATATTTTTGTTTTTTTTTTCTAAAATTGAGCACGTTTGATACAATTTATTTGATCAAACTTATTGCTACCGACCTCCTCATTAAATCCATATAGACCTTTATTTATAATCCTTAAATAATATAAATTACTCTGTAGTCGTTCGATATTCAATAACTTAAGGTACTATATAAACCTAAATAATCCCTTTTAATGGTGTTCTTTATAACTCAGCTCGTATAAAGAGTATTAGCAATATATCATAGGTACTTGGAATACTCACCGTTATTTGCGCATCAAATACTGTCCAAGAATATTGCAGAAGTTATACGTTCGAGATTAATTTTGTTTTCAAGTGTATGTAGATAAATAACATCCATAGAAACTAGGTACAATATGTATATTGATGCTCCTTAGGTTTTAGAATTTATATTGTTAATTAATTTTGCAAAGGTTTCGCAAGATCTACTTATTCAACTAGGTACGTAAAATAAATATTTTTTGTAATTTAGTTGTGCTAAGAACAAGGATGAAGTAAGAACCAAAACATGATTAATGTGTCGGTAGATATCTGTGTTTCTTTAGACAGTGTGTACTTTTATCACCCCGAAATAGCTGCTATTATTATTTTATTATTATTAGATATCTGTGTTTCTTTAGACAGTGTGTACTTTTATCACCCCGAAATAGCTGCTATTATTATTTTATTATTATTAGATATCTGTGTTTCTTTAGACAGTGTGTACTTTTATCGAAATAGCTGCACTGTGTTTAATTACGTAAATGAGTATTATCGAAATGTTTAAAAACTTTGAACTTAAGTATTTTTTTTTTATTTCCGAAACGAAAGCTACCTTCATTTCCATTCATACGAGAATGTACGGGCGTCATATTGTACGAGGTCGTATAAATCCCTAGAGAACTGCAAGCAATACATCACAATATTATACGTAGCTTATTAACATCCGTCCCTTTGTTGTATGCCAGACTCATACGAGGAAAATAACTTGCTGTTGTTCCTTTAAGCCAGAACAAGATAAGAGCTTTATGTGTGCAATAACTTGACGTGTATAATATCGCATTTGTAAGCCATGTTTCGGGTAAAATTAATAAAAACAAAATATAAAATGCTTCTTTTTTAAGTCGGTTGAAAGTGTAGCTCAAGTAGACTTGACGTTACATCGTTTTAGATGTCATATAAGTATGTTTAATCTTAAAGATTTTTAGTTAATCATCCTGGTTTGACACGACACCACGTATATACTGTCCATAGACATGGAATTTATGTTCCATAGCTATTTATTAGGTCAGTAAAGTGTGTTAAGCTAAAGATCAAAGAGAGCCTTTGGCAGGCAACATGTAAATGACAATATGATAAAAAGAGGCCGTATGAATAGTGACCCTTAAATCTGTAGTATATTGAATCAAAGTGGGTGGAACATAGTGACTTGCCTGCGTCGTGCTCGTGGCCCTTTGAGCCGAAATTAGGGCGGAAGACATGTCCCCGACCCGCTTCGATGATCAGACCATGATTTATAGATCATTTAAATACAGAGGTGTCAGTAGTTTGATCTTTCGGAATACGTGTGAGGAAAGTTAATGCTACCTGTGTTTTAGGTATGTGGGAACCAACTAGTGATTAGAATTATTAAACCTTTCCACAAGTTGTGCTTGATTAAAAGACTAAATATGCGTTGAATTGTGTCAACTTGTACGTCATAATATTAAATCTTCGTCTGGAGATTTAAGTGGAATACATATTTATGAGTTGTTGGTAAATCTAGATATGATAATGAATATTCATTGTTAATGAACGCTACAGAAATCTAGGTATGGTACATAACATTTAACCATCTAAACTCATGTCAATCTAACTCAATCACGACAATCACTCAAAAAGGTATATTTTATTTTTTTCATTCAATAAATAAAAATCAAGATATTTTTAGTCTGGTGATTGTTCCAAAAAGAACTTCTCCATAAATATAGGTGAGTAGATAGTAGTATAGATACATGATTTAGATTTGTTACTTTACTTTCGCGTCAATAAATATTTCTCATATTTTTATCATCTCATATTAATTCAGTAAAACGAAATATAAAATAAATTGGTATTCCAGAAATGGGTTACAAAGGTTTGCCAACCTCAATTAACGTCGATTTGTCGGAATCGACCCGTCAAACGTGACTGAGCACCTCGCATTTATTCGCCTTCAACATTAAAAATAACAAGAGTTAAATCACACACCAATTAATAGCCTGAAGCTGTGCATTGTTATGATTATGCTTCTTCAACACGATGCAAGACTGTAGCTGCGAAATTGTTTCTTCAACAAGTACCTACTCAAGAATGGACTAAGGCTGGGAAATAGGCATGTTTGTGTTTCTTCTGGTAGTTCCCAACAGAATAAGATTCAACAATATTTCGTATTTATAACAAAGAAATACACATACAAAATCTCCATTCTAAAACCAATTAATACCCAGGCAACTGTTAACCTTAGAAGATCAGAAAACACGAGAATAAGTAAAAGTTAGAACGAGTAAATAATTAAGTGTAGCTCCTCTGAAGTAAATTAGTTTACTTAGAACAAATATTCAAAATATGTATAAATTAACAAATGATAAATTTTTCCATTGTCTGGTTTAATACAAGAACAAGTTAAATAAACTTAAATACTGGCATAATCTTATCCATGGTGAGCGTCCTTAATGTCATCGTAGTAGGAACATATTTTGGTCCATAGTTGGAAAAGTAAGAGCTAATCACTAAGTTAATATTTCAGGTTGTATTTCATGATTTTTAACATAAGGGTCATTTAAATTGATAAAGGAAATTTGAAAAATGATGGACACGAGCGGGATTCGAACCCGCGACCTTCGCCGATCCGTGGCGCTGCTCTAACCAACTGAGCCACCGTGTCGCTGCTCGCATCCATCGAATTTCAAGTTCCCTTTTAGTATTTACGTCTTAAGGGTGACGTCAGGTATTATCTGTTGGAATCTATGATTACCAACTCAGTGTTATACCTTTACAGCTATAAATCGCTTGGTAATCATAGATTCCAACAGATAATACCTGACGTCACCCTTAAGACGTAAATACTAAAAGGGAACTTGAAATTCGATGGATGCGAGCAGCGACACAGTTGGTTAGAGCAGCGCCACGGATCGGCGAAGGTCGCGGGTTCGAATCCCGCTCGTGTCCATCATTTTTCAAATTTCCTTTATCAATTTAGATTCAAGCTTAGCATGGGCAACATGCTAAAATGGCACCAAAAGTCATATAATGCTGTTCATCTGTTAGTTGTATTGACATAGATTTTAGATGAAACCAATTGGGGGCCTTAGGGAAGTACTGCACTATTATTCGATTAGGATCGTATAGTGTTGTGCCAGTGTCGCAGTATCGATTGGCAGCGGCTCGCGGCGCAAGGTCGCACAATGTCGCCGCCCTACACGGCTGGCCTAGCATTGTCGGCATCCCATTAAGCTACACATTACTTAATCCAATGTTCATGAAAAATGTATAGAAACCATGACTCAATATTAACGTCAGCTACATTATACAATTTTGGTCATAAAACGCCATTTAGTCTGTTATACTATACCTACCTTCATAGTCTTCTATAAATCAAACTAAATCATGTAAAAAATTAAATCATGTAACTTGGTAAAAGGCTTACTTGTACGTCAATCGCGTTGAAATTGATTTAGCAGCCGTATAAGAAAATAACGTAGAAGTAGAAAAATAGTAGATATTCTGCATTAAATGTATATTCATACTTGGTGATCTGAAATGTACAGAGGAAATTACATTGAATGCAGACTGGTTCGTACAGGATACCGATACTTATAGCAGAAAATCATCAAAGTGGAAGATTTTCAAATGAAATGATATTGAAAAATTATACTCTCTCTATATTTCTGATTTAAGATCTAGCCGTTTCTTGGTAAATGATAACGAATACATAACATGCCATTCCATTCCGATGTCATAAAGTTATTTTTGTCCGGTGTTTTATTATAATGTTCAATGCTTGTATCGGTATGGAGGTACCTACCTATTCTTCAAACACCACAACGTTTTGTTAACTATTAATTTCCTACAAACGGCCATTTGTTTGCATTTTCAGAATGCATTGAGCGTTTTGGCATATTTGAAACAATAATTGTTTACCGCAAACTCGACGCGATTGATTTCATCGAATCAATTGTCACTTCAAAACACTCATAATTCGAATCAGCTTATAACGAATCGCTCAGTTTTGACGAGAAATTCAATTTCGTTGGACAGGACATGCTGTAATATATAATTGTTGCCGTGATTTTATAGGTAGAAGCGCCTTCTTTTATTTGGGTTTTTAACTATGGCTCTACATATTTTGTTTACAATTTACGTTATTTTTTAATCTGATCTATTTTCTAAAAGTCCATCACATGTTTAATTCGTAGGTTTAATATAGGTATTTTAATATATTGAGTTACCGGTTTTAGTTATTAGGTTAACACTGGGTTTTTTAAATGTAGATAAGTAATATCTAGTTCCTATTCGAAGACATAAGGCATGCTGCATTCACAGAAAAAAAAAACTGCATTGAAGTATTTTCCCGTACAAAATTTACTCATTATGTAGGTACAATATAAATTTTATATTGTACCTACATAATGAGTAATTTTTTTATGTATTACAACTTTATTTTAACGTAGTACAAGTATGTCAGAAACAACAACAGGAAAAAAAATGTATAGGGAAAAGAGCTTTATTAGTAATCAAGTATCTATTTAATTATTTTTGCCTTCCCATGCTTTAGGATACTTTGTCATTAATTTAATACACTTATTTGTCCTAAAATGCATATTTGATTATATGCCTGTTTGCCACGCGACGTGATAATAGCCTATAAGTATGAGTCTAACCTATACCAGTTAGATCGAATACGACATAATGACGCACGACCAAAAAAGAAAATGTTTTATATCTTCCGATATTATGGTGAAGAGATCGTAAAATGCCAAAAAGTTTCTCGTGTCCCTAAAAACTCATGGTTTGCTGGAATTTCGAGAGAATATCATATTTATATAAACACCTATACCTTAATAACCTTTGTTCCTACGACGTTATATACCATACCCACTTCGGTACACGTAACGAAACAAGCACCTGCAAGAAAATGCAACCTGTTATTGAAGAAAGCTGATTTATATGTCGCGATTTCTTTGTCCTACATGAGTTAAGTCAACAGTCAACAGTCGGCAGAGAAGACAAAACTTATACGTACATTTTCAATCCCGGTGACTAGATCACCTATAAATGGATTTCAATTCTGCTAAGTTGCTAACTAAACGTTTGTTACCGATCCATCTACTTCTAGTGTTTCATTTCCCGTCTGTAACCGCACTATTATTCATAGCCCAGCTAGAACGGTATTTCGAAATTAAGTTTGAAAGTGGACTTGTCATACATCCAGCATTATATTGTAATTTTTGTAGGCCACTGCGTTTTGTACTTGGGAATATGCAATGATATGATTCGGTTGTGTCAAAATCTCGGTTATTTTAGAAACTAAACGCAAAAAGGGAATAAATCGTTAATTGGATGTTTAATCCAATTTAAACCTGAACGATTTATCCCTCAGGATAAAACTGTGATTTCATAAACCTAAAGCTTATAATCTTAATATCAAATGCCATATGATTATAAACACTAGATAAAAAAGTGTTTGTTACTAAAAATCTGTTCTTAGTTAATACATAACCGAAAATAGACGAAATACCTTGACGACACGGGTGCCCCGTTTAGGAAATGGGTCACAGTGCCATCCACACAGAGCAGTCTCGACCAATCGATCTGACGACGCGTCTCACGATTTTGCGCCTCTTACTCTACAGTGCTACACAGTTGAATGGGTTTTATCCAAAATCTCATGGCACGGTTTACAAATTACTTGAGTGCTTGAAAATTTGTACGTTAATGCAGATAAATTCAATTGAAAACGATTGGAAGATGTCGCGGTGACGCGGTTTTGATCAACTGATTTATTTATTTTCGATGATGCTTTGCAATTCATTGTCTTTGTGTATTCATTGAGTTGTTTAAGTTCGTAATTTATTTAACGATTTCCATTAGGATATTAGGATTGGTTCGAATAAAGATCAACTGTAGTATGAATGTTGGTATTTTATGTAGGTTACCATCAAAATTATAGTTCTTTGTTTTATCGCTGTATCCATCAAACTTTTACCGATTAAATGAACTTTGCCTATAATACCCACTTCAAGTTTTCATCATTTTATAGTTCTCCTTTCGCCGCAACTTCCTAAGCCGAGAAACGTACCTTAACTAAAGTGCTTTTAGACTCATTACCGAACCCTTTTCGCCGATCCCTACTCCTTGACTGTCCTCTTTCCTGTAAAGGTTTAGAGGCCAATGGTTTTAGAAGGCACGTGTGATCTGAATAACAATTGCGAAATTTGGTAAGCTTGCGAAAAGATACACAAAGTTTTTATGTCAGGAAAAATAAACTGTTTTTCTCGGGCAATAAATTTCTTCGAAGATCGCTGTCACGATCAGCCCAGTACCCTTGTCGTTCCGATTATCTTGGCCGGGATCCGTAGATTAGCCAGTCGATCGTATGACCATTTTTATGTCTCGTTATGTCTTCCGCGCGGCTCGTCTCTAATAAAAGTACAATTTATGTCACACTAGAAATTTTATTGTAACGGTCTCTCTTGTTTTTCATATCGTATTATTATTATAAGAATTTCCTCGTTTGTCTATATTGGTCGAAACTATTATAGGATATGACTGCCATTACCTATCGGAAAACGTTTTGTCTATTTCAAGCCTGGATTTGACTGAGATGTAATCAGTTTCACAAAGTCGAATTAGGTAAATGTTTTTATAATCTAGGACAAAATTCTGTTTGAGTCAACTTTAAATTTAATTATCTTCATTTAGTTACGGCTCTTTTTTTTGCAGCGCAGGCACAAAGAGAAAAGGAACTGCGTTTACTGGAAGGTTATCTTTTTCTAAACGCTTTTTTTGTGGGGATGCTCTTTTAATGTTGATTAAATGCAGCGCTCAAATGTTGGAATGCAACGGAGCGTGTTGCGAAACTGCTAAATCGTGAAAAAGATTGGAAACAATGGCGCGCTCAATAGTTGTTAGTGCGCGGAAATTACAGGGAGCTCTCGATTGGCGCCCGCGGCGATTTCGTACGAAAAACAACGCGATTTCGGAATTGGATCACTCGATAGTTTTGATTGCTTTTGGAGTAATGGTCGTCTTTCTTTATTTTTTTACAAAGCTGCTAGGTTTTTAGACAATTTGTTGTTTTCTTTTATTGTTTGTTGTTTTGTTCTCATCACATAATCTACACATGTATGTACATACTTACGTGGCCTTTAATCGTAAAGGCAATAATACTATTATAAGTTTTTTAACCTGATATATCTTACTATGCGTAACACGTAAACAAAACCAATATATAAAGTAATTGTAGATATTTACATCTGTCTAGAACATCCGTTCTGGTGTTGGCACAAATGATTGTATCTTTAGTTAACAACAAAATGCACAACCTACGTTAGAGTTTTGTCATTTTATTAAACTTAGTAGGTTTGTTTATGCGAAGTGTGCCTAAAATGGTATGATAAGTTTTCACAAAAAAAATCGTACTGACGAGATATACAGATTCTATATCATGTATAGCATACCATATCAAACTAATATCCTAAGCAGGATATCATACTAAGCTGTTAAACGTGTAATGAAATGGATACCGCATTGGAGTTACTAGATAATCATGGCTGTGATATTATTACCGCACGGGAATAATAATCATAATATGACTGTAGGTCTACAGGTATGTTTGTTTGAGAAACTAAGTTTATGTACCTACTTAAAACAGTCCCACGATGCAGTAGATAAATCTTATGTTGAGTAAAAAAGTACCTACCTACATAAAACCTGATCTGATTTTATATCAGATTTACCAAAAATACAAGTTGTTTTAATATTAAACATGCCATAGAAATTGAATTATGTGATTATACATAGAAGAAGACGTGTCTAATATGTTTTATTTATAGCATTACCCACGCCATAGATACATTTGGGCTATTAATGCTATTACACCTACCATTTCGGACTTCGGTAATGGGCAGACAGTTCTCAGATTTACTGTATCTAGGTTACCAGGTCAGTGCGAATGACTATTCCGATGGTATTGGTTAATTTATAAAATATCGATTTGTCTACTTCGATGACTTTATTATTACAGATTTACTTATTTTATAGAATGTTTGTTGCGGATGGATTTATCCTTTTATATTTATGTTTTTGTAGAAGTTTCCGTTAACTTTATGTGGAGTCGACGTTATTTAAAAGATTTTTTTTCTTGAATTCTTATACGTTGAAACCTGGAAGTGAAACTGATGCTCGTTTAGAATATTTGCACTATCACAGTCTGGGAGTCTTTCAATGTTAAGGTAGAATACAATTCAAAGTTATTACAACTGAGCTAATAGGCTAGATTAAAACTTATAATAATTCTAAAATTATTTTAATGAATTCGATCGTAACAGGACAATTTTATTATTGATTCTCATATCTGAAAATTCATATGTGATATTTTTAACAAAACGTAGATATATTTCGTACCTTTCTTTACGCAGAAAAAACAAAAAGAGATTTGCCGGTAATCTCTAAATCAGTTTATTGTTCTTCGTAAATACTGTAGGAAGTAACAGTAGGTTTATTGACCTAAATACCTTTAAGGAAACATAAAATTCAGAAACTTATCTTCATTATCATGAGGGTCCAAACCAGGGACCGTGTTTACCTTTAGAATTAAAGAACGCTTCATTCTACTTGCAGTGTACCAAGTGACCAGTTTGTGAAAACCTCTGGTTGAGGTTGTTTATCGAATTTGAAATAACGGAATGCAGTTATTTAATTTGAACCCTTTTAAAATTAATAATGAGCAAGTTTTTAAGTTATTCTATGAATATGAGCTGACGTGTTAAAAAAAAAATATTAGGCCATCTTAAAAGTTAGCGCGGATCAGCCAAGCTTATCTTTTGACCAGACAAAGGTGTAAAAGGACAAACGTGACCTGCTCAAGTCTGACCTACCAAGCTTAAGTTTTACTTTTTCTCTCAAAACATCATGCCTTCGTTTCTCACTGTTTACGAAGTTCTGGTTTAGATGGACATCGAACCTTCGATCTGTTTGTATTTACGTGTGTTTTGTTTTGTTTCAGGTAAAGGAAGGAAACGAAAATTACGTGGGGTATCGGAGTCTGAATCGGGTTTTAATAGGATCAATGACCGAAGCGAATTTATTATTAGGAGTTTGTAAGGAATATACTAAACGAAGAAATGATGATTCTTCAAAATTAGCAATCAGTACTTGGGTAATTGGTTGTTAAAAGGTAGATAAAAAATAACGTTCCGCGAAGCGACAACTTTGTTAAATTCCGGCAATTTGATTTTGACATTGCATAAATATCTGGAATCTACTAGAAATATACCTCATTTAATGATGATAAAATCTCCAAATTGTCTTCAAGAAGACATTATGCGCAATCATCTGCCAAATTTGTTACATCCGCTTATCTCGAGCCAAAATCCAGTCTGGACTAGATTCAGTTTACGTTGTTACAGTAAGCCATCGGATTGCATAATAAGTACCTATTGTGAATTGAAAATAAAGTTCGATTACAATTATTTGGTGTAATCAAAATACGCGTCTTTGTATCATGTTAGATTCTTTGTGACACAATATTAGGTACAGTTCCTGTCGAAGTGCACAGCATTTTATATGAACCCGCCACTTTATCTATTATATTATAAAGAAACCTTTTTTTTTCTTTGACAGTCGATCACTCTTCTACGGTCGAATAATTTGATTTCACCCTTTCTCTCTCTTTACTTCTATAATGGGCGGACGCGTATTTAGATGGAAGTCGCTTGTATAAAGTTGTCAAGTCCTCGGTAACTGTTAACTGTTTCATTGTCACCTGTTGGTAACTGAGTCTTCACTTACATTTTACAACTTATTTTAATTTTAACTTCCCGTGCGTCTGGACCCGTTGTTTTTTATTTTCTCATTTTACTTAAGTAAGGTTCACAGTATGAGACCCTTTTATTTTTTGACTATGATATACTTACGCTTTGTATGCGGCAGGTGCTAAGAATTTTAAACAATTACCCGTTGATAAAATATGTAATGGTTTCGTGACTACATTAACTTGTATTTTATAAAAAAATCTGTGACCTTTCAAATGTATTATACATATAGTGGCAATCTTATTGACAAACACTGGTAAAAGTTAGTGGATTAAATGTCTAAGTAAATAGGAGTCATAAAATGGCTGTTGCGCATAAAATCTGAATTAAACACGTGCTTAAAATACATAATTGTAACGAAAACCGTCTTTAGTAACATAGTGACAAGTTCATTACACCGCTGCGCCGAGAGACTAGCTGTTAGCCGAGATAAGACCCAGATCTAAGATTTTCGAGTTCTTCCAAGAACTTTATAGTCTTTATAGCCTTTCTGTCGCCTGTTCTGTGCCATTTCCTCATAGTTTGTTCCTCTGGGGCGAGTTTCTAATTACCGCTGAGATTGCGGCCAGGGGCTTCTTCGACCAATATTGTGTTTGCTGTAAACAAGTTTTTAGTTTTGCTGGACGATATTAATCTTTTAGTTGGTCGTATCTCTGCTTTTTATTGGGTTATTTGATTGATCGATCTGTTTGAGGTCTTTTGTAACCTGTTTGTATAACAGTTTTGGGTTGATATTTATCAGAAAATACAATCCACAAAGGTTTCGACTCCCCAGCCTTGATACACATCACTGTTTGTAATATAATTCCTCTGAATATTAATGTTGATTATAATATTTCTCACATCACCAAGCTCATCTAAATTGTATGAAGTACCTAAATACCACATAGTATAATCTTTGTTTAACCTTTTTTGTATGAATAAACTAACAAGCACTCATAAGGACCTTGTGGATTGTGGCGTGAATTCCAAATCCATTTATGCCTAATGCAGTATTATCCGCTTCACGATTCTCGCCCCGTATTTTAGCAGCCATTAACAATGAATAGTTGATTTGCACACCTCAGTAATGACTTACAAATTGCTGAGCAAACACATGAGTCAGTGGTCGCAGCCAGCTTGTTTATCAACTCCTTTTATTATAAATGTACGTCTTTATAAAGGTGACGTTATTTGTTTTTACTCCATACTTCATATCATTGACCTTTTTGTGTAATTAACATATTGATTTGAAATTACTCTGGTTGCATATATTATTATTCGATTCGACGCAGCCGTTTGATATGTTTTAGTTATTTGAAACTGTATCCATCACATAAAATATATTGGGCACGCCGTAATTATGGCGGTAAGTCCCCTCTTTGAGGAGTGGCTGGAAAGGCAACACGGCGTCCTTACCTTCCGCATGACGCAGGTCCTCACCGGACATGGTAAGTTCGGGAGGTTCCTGCACCGGATCCGTGCGGAAGAAACGCCCGGGTGTCACCATTGCGTGGACTGCCCGGAGGACACGGTGGAGCACACGTTGGAGGTGTGCCCCGCTTGGGAAGAGCATCGCCGTGTCCTCGTGGGGGCGATCGGTGGCGGTGATCTCTCGCGCCGGGCCTTGGTACAGGCCATGGTCCGGAGCGAGGAGGAGTGGCAGGCGGTCGCCTCCTTCTGCGAAGCAGTAATGCTAGCAAAGGAGGCGGCCGATCGCGTGAGGCAACGATCCTCACGCCCCAACCGCCGCCGGGATTCTGATCCCGATTTCCGGCCACCGTAGGCGCGGGCTTGCGGTCGGTGAGCAATGGGTGGCTCGCCGTCCGACCGTCCGGTAACCATCCGGACCGAGCCCAAGTCGTCGACGGCGCGTACTGTTTCACGCGCGCCTCAAGGAGATGTCAGCAACTGTAGGGGCCCATCAGGGTCGAAGCCTACTGGGGCCAAGGGTCTGATTCCGAAAGGAAGACTCGGCCCTGGTACGAAAGGCAACGAAGGAACAGGAGTGGGTTTTTAGTCAGTAAAAGTCTGACACTATCTCCCGCTCCGCCCAAGAGCGGGGGATGTCATAAGATGATTTTCCCACCGAAAAAAAAAAAAAAAAAAAAAATCTCATAAAATATATTAAGAATTTATTGAGGTTGAATCTTAAGCACTTACTTATTATTAATCCGAGGTACATATAATACCCTGCAGAAAACAAAAGACTTGTAAAACACATAAATATGTGAGATACGCGTTCAATATCGAGAGTACCAACTACTATTTTACGAGAATACCAAAATACACAATTTGTATGTGAAGCGAACAACCCATGTAACTGTAAAAAACTACGGCGAACCTTTTTAGGGTCCCGTGATCATTAGGAATGCGTATAATTTCGTCACGTCCTTCCGTCTGTATGCGAGACATTCCTGTGATTCCTTCAACGACGATATATGAGCGTAAAGAAAAAGAAATGTGTTAGGGCCGGCACACATTAGGCGAAGCTCAGCGCAGAGCAGTTTTCCACAACCAAAGGAATATCAACCAAGCGTGCATTGAAATTAAGTCGAAAATAAAAATGAATACTTATGAGTTTGACAGCTGGCCGAGGAGAAAATTAATAGTGGTTGGTTTATTTAGTTTCAACTGTATATCAACGAGCGATAGGTTGATATTCGATTGGCAGTGAAAACTACTCTGCGCTGCGCTTCGCCTGATGTGTGCCGGCCCTTAGGGTAACTTGAATAGACCTCTTAAAACGCCCTGTGACCTCACCTTTTTGTTATGTGTTTTGTTTCGTATTTGTTACATTTTTTGCTTTCATTATCGTTTGGGTAATAATTATCTCAATTATAATAGTTTTGCCAATGTACAGCTAATAAATACAGTAATTGATAACACTTGATCCATCGAATGTTCTTTTCAAATATTGAATGTACCAATTTGTACTAAGTCACCTTTGTTAAGATATTTAGCACAATTGTATTCATCAAAACTACAATCAATTAGAATCTTAGTAGGTATTGCTATTGTGAAGATACTTGCCAACCCTTTTATGTAGAAACGATGGACAACCCGCCGACCTATCATTAGTGATTGTTATAAACACCTTGAACTATTTATTCTTTCTAAGTAATATTCTCCATAGTTATTTTATCTAGACAATCTAGTACATCTAGGTGATCCTTCGAATTATTGACTGAACGTATCGTTAACTACTGGTACAGCTAGTTATCGTATCATTTTCATCAAGCCACAAGGTCGGGGAGTGGGTACCACAACGAAAAAAAAAAATACTTTACTGATCATTACTGGAAAGCACGAACATACTTTAACAGTGTTAAAATGACATACCTATTTATTTTATTACAATTAGGTACTGTAAATTCTCATCACATATGTAGGTATAACGTGCATTACGATATTCCAATTCCCAGGACTAATCTCTCGTAATTATCTCACAGAACATTAATTTAGGAGTGACAGAAGGGATGATAAAATATCTACCTAATATCAAACTTGTGTTTTTCTGACTACCAACATGCATCTAACTCCAATGATTAACAGTATTCAATTTTACAACTTCGAATCATTTTAAATATACATTTTCCAAATAAATTTATTTTATAACGATGTCAAAATTGTACAAAATAAATTGTCTATCTTTAATCTTTTGACATAATATTTATTTAAGTGCATTTGGCACAGCTCAAAGAGAGTGCTTTCGGTAGAAATCGGCCTACAACTCATAAATTACAGAACGTTTAGACCAGTAGACTGATCAAATGGAGGAAGAGGCCACTTCTAAAGGATCAAGAGTACTTGGTTCTGCAAAAGAGAAAAGCCGAAATAAAAAATAGCTATTCATACAACAAATTAAGGACTACCGAGCCAAATATCGCAAAATGTTTATTGACGTCGACATTCTTCTGCTATTTTCTTTCAAAATATTTGTTTGACATCAGATTATGAAAATTAGTTCTACAGAGTAAAGTAAGAATCATGTTTTTACGTACTTGTAATATTGCTTTACTAATCACGAAACCCTAATTATCGAACATTAACCCAAAAAAAATCAATTACAAATTAATTGAAAGCCAATTAATATCTATTCGCCCTTTGACATAAGATATGAGAGTCGGTATAGCCATCGTTACTCGTCACGGTCTCTACGTGACATGAAAGTTTAACGCTCGCAAGATGGGGGAGTCAGTACAAAACACATCTCCAAAAGGCCAACTTCCTAACTTTCTTAGGTTAAATGATTACAGCGTTTCTTAATTTATTGCATTTAAAGTTTACGGTAAACGAATATCACAGTAATAATATAGCTCATACAAATACTGCCATTGGTTTGCGTCATAATATTTTAGCGAATAGTCTGTAAAATGGAATATTACCACTCTGCTTTCACCTCCGAGGTTACGGGCATAACGATTTACGTACGAATATTTAATGTCATGGGTATTTCAGACCATACCTAATTACTTGTTCAATCAGGCTGTTAAAACAAATCGCTGTATACATAGAAACATGTAAAGGCTTTAGATGACTGTAGAAACATTGTTTATTATAAGCCAATCTACTCGTAGTAACGAAGGGGTCTTCAGCACGCAAGATCAGTTAGCGACCGATCAATGTCACAGTTGTTTTGACGTTTAACATAACAAACAATATCGACGTAATACTTGTAGTGCCAGGCACCAGCTGGAGTTATTGTATTGGACCTATTTGACAAACCAATGATATCACATACAATAACTTTCTTATATGTCAATGTTTTAGCGTCATAATGTTACCGCATAGTAAACGTTTTTCGGTAATGGTCCCTTATTCAATAACACTTAAATTTTATGCGCAAAATAAAAGGCAACGGTTCTTCTAACTTCTCTCACATTGTAGTTGCCAGATGTCATATAGGTACCTAAATGACGATTTTCTAGTGTGTGCACAGGCTTTTGAGTATTGCAAGGACTGAATTTTCTGTTCAAATGTACGTTGTAGTGTCAGGTACAAAAATAGTGTATACTTTACACGTGAGGTGCCGAGCTAATTGGCATCACGGACTTGTCAAATGGGCATCAGCACAAAATAAGCGTGGGATATTTTCGGGGATACGTGTTTAGATTAGATTAAGTTTCCTTGAATTTACTTGAAGACGTGTTATGTGTGGTAGTGGTAGAATAAAAGGTTATTTGTTATTTTCATAGATGACATCTCACCTATATGTATATCGTAATATCTTCGAGTTGCGATCTATGTATATTATGAGGATTGTACTAACCAAGATACATGGTTTAATCATCTGTCACCAATCACGCGTAGATCTGATAATATTTAAGTTCTAATATTATATTTTGGAAGAATAGTATATTGTAGTCTAATAAATGTTTTGGAAGCGAACGCTTAGAGAAGGTTTATGTGGTGTAAATAAATGATGCAGTAAGGTAAATTTTAAATTTAAAAGCGTTCAAAACCGAGTACATAAGGCGGGTTGGAATGATACAGTTGCAAGGAGATAAATTCGTCTAACACATTCCATACTAATTACAGATGTTGTAGACAAAGGCTAGGGCGACAGTACTCTGAACTTAGGAGCATATATGAAATATTTGATGGGCATGAATAAGGTGAAAACTGTTCGTCACGATCGTAACAAGAGGACCACTAAAAATAGGCGTAACTTATAATTACGCAGAAGTCTAAAGCCTACATTCATTCAGCTTATGTGCGATTCCTGCATACATTCTTTGTGTTCAGTATTAGGTGATAATGCCAAGTTTTCAATGATTCACATTTACCTACTGTCTGTGTTTGCTAATCTATCTCTGTAATGTTTTATTAATACGCGACTGTGACTGTTTGTGTAGTACGAAGTCTGGCTGTAGCGAGATTAAAAGTCAACAGACTGAGTTGGAATAGTAATTGTTTAATTTAGGACCATTGTTTGTTCATAAAACTTGTTAATTGACGAAACCAGAATAATTTGGGCGTTGCTGTGTTGATGAATAGTCTGAATAAATTATGAAAGATACTTACATACCTATTTGTTATGGCAATGTGATTTTGTGATCCATATAAAAATGTGGGAAATCCAGTTTTGCGTCGCACAAATTAAATGAAAGTTATTCATGTATGCTTTTACTTAATTAGAGATATTTGCTTTATATTACAATTACATAACATATCTACTATTATGTTTATATCATCCAAAAGCGAATATACCAATTAGAGCTTTAGCCACCAATTTATCTTAAATTTTGCATTAAAATCGGTTTGAAACCTATAACATTTTTTAAAAATTGTGCATAGATAGAAGCATAGTAGCATATTACCTACATACCAATATATAGTAGGTACGTAAAATAAATCTGGATTGTACTAGCGTAACCAGTTGCAGTTTGCTGACTAGTTAATGCCCGTAATTAGATACTGCATCTGCTTCATTATTAATCGGAAACGAATGGACATATCAAATTGCAAATTGAATGCTGCAAAAACGGTTCACGCATCACAACTTTCGTTCTCATTACCGTATTTATCGACCGTGATTGTTTTGCTTTAATCATAACGATCTTATTAGCATGTCTATAGAGTTCAAATTCACTTTCAGTGTGAAACGCCATTGTATAACGTTATGAACCGATGATTGAATTCCGTTAATACGTTAATTGGATATTAAAAGAGCCATTACTGTCGCGTGCTATCCGCAATTTTGTATAATTTTGACATGTTTTGAGAGTACTGTGTCGGTATGTCATGTGTGTCACACACTATTAAGTAAACAATTCAGTGGATAACTGTTTTACCTACGCTACTGCCAGACTGTAATAGCATAGACAAGTGTTATTGTATGGGCTTTTCTATGCCATTAACATACAATTGGTTATACTGACTGATTGATATGAAGCCTAAGCACGTGATTACCCACAATTTCCCGGATTGAATTCACGCTTTAATAATATAATTAAAGACCTATTATTTTTAAGTCACGATATTACTTTATGCCTAAAATAGTGACACCAGCAAACGCAATACGATACCAGAGAATATACCGTATTAACAGTACACAGTATTTAAAAACCATTATAAAGAAAGTCTGTATGCAAACACATACAAATTGTCCAGGTGCTGCCGTGGGAATTAACTGACTGAGCACGGACGCTTGAACCTCTCCATGCGTCACACAACCGCTATAAAAGACATTCTACATAAGCAACGATCGATAAGCAATATAAAACACAGTGACACTCACTCATCTCGTCGCTTCAGTAATGCAAAGGAAATCTTTGACTGGCTAGTACACAAACAGGTTTAGCTAACGATTGTAAGTCATTAGTTAACAGGACAGATAATCATTTGATTATACTAGCAGCTGTGATCACTGTTCTATTTGCGTAGATTCCTCTTATCAGAAAACCACGAGCGTCAATCAATGTCACTATCATTAGTATCATTATCATACTGTTTGAATGCTCAGGCTTGTTTCATAAGCTGCTGGATTGATTCAAAGATTAATACTGGTAACATTCATAGATAGTTCGGAAGTGGTTTAGGGCCTGCATTAGAAGCTTTTAACACTTTGTATGTCCGCGTAGCAGACAGGAAAAAAATCGACATGTACCTACCATAAATGTCTCATTGAACTGGGAAAGGGTTAAGGCTAACAGACATTGTTATTATTAGGGCTTCCTCGTTGGTCTAGTGGTCGCTTAGCGCGACTGCTGAGCATGAGGGCCTGGGTTTGAATCCCGGGTCGGGCAAAGTGCTACTGAGTTTTTCCACTAGATAATTCTCAATAGCAGCACGGAATCTAGATTTGTGCCCGGTTGATGGCAATTTCCCGTATTACATTGGGACTTATAACATAACCGGCGAAATATGGGTGTACTATATGTGCAGCTCTGCCTATCGGGGAATGAAGGCGTGATGTTATGTAATTCTGTACTTATGTATTATTATAGAGGGGGTCTAAGGTACAGAAGTAATGGTTATGCAATCTTCAGTTTTCCTGTTTTAAAATACCAAAAACAGATGCGGGGACGTGGTTAAGGTTTTGCCTTAATTTGCGGTGTGTTAGCCAATCGACGCGGGTATACCTCTGATTTGTGGCCCACCTTTCTCTTATTGTTAGTAATTCTCTCGTGAAAGTCCACCGATACTTATTACAGGTACCAGTTTAGTGTAGGTATTCGAAATGGTCGCAATTACAATCCACTTTAATACTGGTCGTCGAATTAAGATGAGAAGGCGGTTTAACAAAATGTGCAGACTAATTGTTGATAGCAGCATCGCTAGGTAAAAATCCTTGTACACTGCCTATAATATCTAAAATACCAACATACATATTAACGTCTGTGAAATTTACTTTCTGTGAAAGCAGCATCTATCAACCTTTTTCGTATAGGTATTTATTTTAACTTTTGGTGATGGAGTAGCAAAACTTGATAGATGTTTATTTACTTCAGTACCTGCATTCATATTGTCTTTAGAATTTGATATAAGAATGTCTCGGGTCCATCGGTTACATATTTACGTGCATACAGTTGTTACAGCACCGGATAAGTAACATTTCATTTCAAGCCGCCAGCAATTTTTTTTCAAAACAATCACATTTGTCGCTTTCACACCGCGTCAACACTTCTATGAAATGACGTCACACACAATACAGCGTCTTATGCTACTCCTTTATTATTTCACTTTATTGGCACTGGCAGCTTGTAACGTCACATAACTCGTTACTCCGCAGCAATAAAAAGTCTCGAAGAAAAAAGGATTTTACCCTAGATTTCTCGCTGCGATCTTCTTTCTCCAAAAAGGACATCTCGAACTTTCTGGAATTAAGCCTTTTCTTAACTTGCTTATTGAGAATTGTAAAAATCGGCTGATAACTCGTAAAGGATGATTGTTTTTGATAGTTACTGCGCAGAGAATCTGTCAATACATCCAATTTAAACCACTGATGACAGTCATCTATCTTGAAATCAGTTTTTAGAATAGAAAGTACTCGTATTTTATATTTTCTTTCCTTCCAATACTGCCTACTTAATAATGCTCAATAACTTTAAGTATAGTTCCCGGTTCTCATATAACGGTTGTAAAATCTAGAATTCTAGACCGAACTCTAAAGTAGTAACATGTTTATATGTGGTTAGTAATGCAGTATGCGACAGACTCGTCGCAGCAAATAGCTAGATTGGATCCCGCGTAGTAAACACAGACGTCTAGCGAGAGTAGCGACGCTTCGACTCTTGTTTACTAATGAAAAATCTCTGATCCCATGCTGTTTCATCTTTAAACTGCTGCATACCAAGTGCAGTAAATTGAATCTAGTGATAAAGCTCGTTTAAAGATGTTTGAGTACACGTTTATGAGGAAACTTTGTTTTGTTAAGATTCAGACGTGCAAAATGAGTTTTGGATCTCGTTTGTTTTTCAGCAATGATTTAGCATTAATAATGAAGTACTCATGACATGTTTTTATACATTATTATTTTATGAACTTATTCTGGTCCCTTTAAATCCTTACCCGGCAAAAAATATGGTCTTTATTCTTCGTCTGATTATTTTGCATTGAATTGTTGTCTAAGAGTTAAAACAAAGAATTTATATTATAATAACATGTAACAGGTACAATATAATAAAATCCATGCTATGCTACCAAACAGTGAGACTATTACTGAGATCTAAAAGCTAATTAAAACCATTGGAATCAATAAATGGGTTTAAATATCTATAATGATGCACTATAAAGTGGCATAGTGCCAGATTCGCCTATTCTTTCGTTAAAGATACTTAAACGGGGTTAAGCAGCTAATCCAAATGATTTTTCTTGGCAAATCAGTATATGGAGAATCTTGGTGCATTATTTATATAACTCAGTATAAAGTTAATTTTCATTGAAAGCATATTTATCCAACGAATCAAACCTTCATTACGCCATACTGCACCTACACAAGTCATTCTATCTCATGGTGATAATCTACGGCTGTGTACGCTACGATAAGAATTTAGATTGCTTCTCGATCCCCAATGTAATTTGCCCACTTCAATGAATTCGTTATAGGTCCCCTCTGTGACCACTCGTCAATTAATTTTTTGACTTTAATATGCCAGAGAATTGTTCTGTTTTGCGTTCTATTTCTAAAAATAAAAATCTGAACTCTATTTTAGTTTTCCTTTAACGTTACTAAAATATATGTTTTGACTAAATACCTGGTAAGTAATACCTAGGTATTACACCAATTTCAACTATATTATGTGTTATGCTGCAGCTGAATTATCTGTGGTCTCCGGTTCTCCGCCTCAGCCCATAAGTATCTAGTAACTAGTGATGTGGTTACATTTCTTTCAACTAGATTCTAGTTGACAGAAATATAACCACATTACTGGTAAATGCCTAAAGAACCAGTCTAGCGTGACGTAGCAGTCGGCTGGCGAACGTTAGAACCAAATCATACCTAAACGGGCCTAAAATTAATTATATTAGCCTGCACGAACGACGTTACTGAATTGATCGTACGGCACACCCAGAATCTGCCCAACCTACGATTTGGCTGACCATTTTACTGCGGTATGAGCTATTCTTATTGCATAGTCTATAAAATAAAAAGACGGAGTATTATAATATTACAATTTTACTATTGTAGAGCCTCATTTGAATGTAGCCATTGAACCCGCACCGGCTCATAACCATTCTCAAAACGTCCTACAGTCCCAAAATTTCATATTAAAGATTCCTTTAGTGTGAAGAGGTCAATAACACCAGGGTCCGTCTGATCATTTTCTCCACAAAAGTACGACGATATTGTACGTGACATTGTACAAAAAATACAATTTAACGGTTAAGAGGTTTCCAACCAATATAGCCTGTTCCCGAAAACTGAATTTCATATTTTTGTGACTGGAATACGTTGGCCACATTACTTTTAGTACTCGTTTGAAAACTAAAGAAAACTGTAATTTATGTTTGCTCCTAAAATATGAAGACCTTCATATTATTAGATATTATTGTCATGTAACTTTCAAAATTGCATATCATTCAAAAAGTATACAGGCCTATTAAAATCTCAAATCGACAGACAGAAAGCAGTATCTTACCAAATGGCAGGCCATGCTCGCTGTGCTTTCCTTTTCCCTAACAAGCGTGATAAGCATACTCCGTATAAAAAATACTATAAGGTACTTATGCATAAAACAGTTAAATTTACCTCCTCTCCAGGATTAAGCAAACAACGACTCATTTTAGCAAAGTCAGTTACTAAAAGCCTTCGCTTTTATTTACTCAAGTAATTTCCTCTTTACAAAACATTTCTCAGGTTTCATAATTACAGCGTTTTAAGCAGTTGCGTCACACTCGCGTTTGGTTTAATTAACACGTCGAATTAAGTAGTATAGTTGTGAACTTGTGAGTTGAAGTATTAACATACAAAGTAAAGGTTCTGTAGCTATTTTTTGAATTTTTTGATCCTGAGATCCTTAAAGTAATGGCATATTATGGCTATTTCAATAATTTCTAATCCAAGTTCACACACGCGTTTTCTACGTCTTATTTGAAGTGAAAGTTTTCTAACTTTAGTTCAATGTTTTTGTTCGTCTTTTGTAGAATACAGAATACCCAAAACTTTAATAGTTTCATTTGAAAGCAAAGAAATAGTGTGGGTGTAACATTTCTAATTTAAGTTTGTTAGTCTACAAGGTCAGTTGTGGTCTAAGAAAAGTTGTAAGTAGCTAAGTGACTCAACTTCTCGGCTTCAGCGAGCAAAAGTTCGCGGATTAAATTGAATAGAATGAGACCATATTCTTTTTCTTTTTATGGATATTGGCGTAGGTGGCTAAAGTAGGTATAATGTCAGGGAGCATTATTAGTCGCTGTAGTACCAGTATACTGCCATTAAGTGTATGTTTACCTAGTATTGTGGCTATAACAATTATTGTAGTCCTACATAGATCTACCTCAGTGTAACTTCGTCTTTAGACGTTTTTATTCTGAGCTCCATTCATCCCGTTCAAAAAGCTTGCAGACGCAGTTTTTTCCGTCCACTGTTTCCATTTCACAGACCGCCTCGTTGCTATCGTGCTTGCAAACTGCCAGGCGTTACATCCTAAATGATAATAGGTTTTTCTATTAGTGTATTCTCTGTAGTTGTCAGACCTTTTCAATTTTGCTCCAAAAAATGGGAACCAACTCGCCCTCTATAACGTTTGACATTTTCCATAATTATAAATACATTCAGAATTTATTTTTGTTATGATACGGCGATATATCAAACGGCTCTTGCACCGCCAGCCTCGTAAATTTATTGGGAACAGAAATCTGCACCAAACATCGGAATTATAATTATTATTATCACTACTCACTAGGGTTGAACATTTTCAGTAACGTTATTTTTTTCAATCAAACACTATACGTCATTCCCCCACATACTTGTGTCGTGATACGATAAACAAATTTATTTGCAGAACACTAGAACTTTTCTTTCAGATAGTGTTAATTGTTCCAGTAAATAAAGTAGGTATATTAACACTAGGTACCTAAGGAAAGAAAATTTCCCCCACTGATTGCGCCAAAGCTATAACGGCACAGTAATAGTATCTAACTATCTAATGACAAACTTTAATACGCCAAGTTACTTAATATAAATACCTACACTTAAGTGATGAGCAAATTCACTGTGCGAAATTTTGTTTATGCAGTATGGTAACCCTGTATACATTGAACAACCCGTATAGTCTGCCAAACGCAATGGACAATTGAATACGTAATTAATTGTCTTTATTCATTATTTCATATTATGCAATATTTACCCATTAAGCTATTTCAATTAAATGCTTATTGTTTCCTCGTGGTCTGCAAAACGATTTGATATTTGATCCCTCACTATCAATTAATTTATTTAGGTAAGGAAAATGCGTGATACCATACGCATACAAATGTACTGGCTTAAAAATATTGGTGATGTTCCATGCAAAATCTTCAGAAAAACCTTCTTTACATAAAAATCTTTACGAAAATACAGGCTGATAATTTATGCCTCGCGTTTTATCCCCCTCGAATTCCCCAAAGCTCAATATTATAATGAAACAGTACCTACATAGTCCGTTTGGCGCGTCGCTACCCCGGGGCGATTTATCGTTCGCTACTCTGTAATTAAATTCACCTACTGGTGGGGACGAACGACGAAATGCCCTGGTCTAAGGGCTGTCACGGGTGGGGGATACATTTTACGGCGTTTGGATTTGGGGTTTAATTCTTGACGCGCATGAAATCAGATTCTTGTTGGCATTTTAACGGGATATCTTTTAATTAGTCCAGTTCTATAGAAAATACCAAGTCCTGTTTTGAACGAATCTAACACAATTATAAATCAAAATTACGTAAAGAGTGGAAAGACTAGAACTATTTCCAAGTTCTAATGCCTTTGTAGGTTAATGCTAAAATTTCATACTCCAAGGTAGAAACTGCTTATTATATCTACGTTGTATAGGAATTATCTTCCGAAAATATTAAAAGCGTAACGTCTCAAAACGCGTTGCCGTGTGGTATCCGGCCTAGAATTGACCACCCCCTTTCCTCCCGTGGGTGTCGTAAGAGGCGACTAAGGGAAAATCCAGAAGATGGGCAGCAGCGTCTTCTGTAACTTGACCACCAACACTGCGATCCCCAAGCCGCTTGCCAAGCGTGGGGATTATGGCAACCTCCCCCCTTCTACAAGGAGGAGGCCTTTGTCCAACAGTGGACGTCTTCCGGCTGATGATGATGATGATGATGAACGTCTCAAAATGCTGGTGCATGTTCTCAAAATCCTTTGTTTTTTACGTGGGTAAATCAGACAACAGTTATCAGCCCTGACACAATTGCAGCTAGACTTTTGCGGTCTAAACGTCGTTGATTGAATTTTACTCGTGAAATTCATGTGATAGATGATAAGTTCTCAACATGATAAAAGCTAGAATCCTCTGCCTGCCGATTGACGATGGCGGCACAAATTAATATTGACGTTTTGTGTCGCGCGAGTAATAGATGTCGTCGAATATTGGTTGCTGGGAGGTTTCATGTTTCCACGGATATAAAATGTTCCAAATTTTTTTATTTTTTACCCTGGAAAATGGGACTCATATCAAAATATATATTCGAGGTGACAATAAATTAATTTCGTGTAGTTGGGTAGTTTTATATTATCTACTTACTAGGTACCTACATTTTACACAAGTTCAGTTTTACTCTTGAGTTATCAACTTCGAAAACTATTCCACCTAGTCTGACTGCAATATGCAATGTTCAGACGTCGCTACTAAAATTTTATTGCGGAATATTATCTTCTCCAATGTTCAGTGAACTGCGCAGGTCAGCGTGCGGTCATCCTTTCAATGTCGTCTGTTGGATTATTTCAATAACTAATCTAGTATTTTGCTACTTTCTAATTAGCGGTAGCACCTTGAAGGTCAAATGTTAAAAAAGGCTTAGTGTATCAAAGTAGTATTATAAAATTTTCTCTGGAATGAAATACCACCAGCTTTACAGCACTTAATAATGTAGGTATATTTTTTTTATACAAAATGTGAACTCTATTCGAAAATCGTTATATCAAAACCTAGCTTTTTAGAATATTGCTATTTCTCGAAGTACTTAACTGTTATTCACACTAAAGAAAGCAGTTTTTCAGACTGTAATATGTGTTTTCAATATGTACCTATATAGGTTTATAGTTTGTTTAGTACCGTTACGAGACTCTACGTCATCGTATACGCATAAGGGCGTGTCTAGACGTTTCGGCACTATCCACAGTAATATTGTGTTATCGCCACCGATGTTCAGTGAGTTGCGTAGTCCGGAACCCGTCGCCGGCCACCACAGTGAGTACTCCTGTAACAAGGATGAATGTGCGGCGAGGGACAATACACGTGAAACTTTACCTTCAGGAGCGAAATGCACGGACAACTAGGTACATGTTACTTGGTGTTATGTGCCAGAAATAATCAGAATAATTTTCAGCCCGATACTTATTTAGTCGTTTTTGTAGTATATTATTTATATGTATAGTAACAAACAATAGAATTTTATAAAGTCCATCCATTGGACTATCGTAGGACTTCAAGTTAATTCTAGTGTTCTGGAGTGGAGACCACGACTCGGTAAACGTAGTGTAGGACGTACTCCAGCTAGGTGGGGGTTGGAAGCGGAAGGCCAAAGATCGAACGCAGTGGCGTGCCATAGGAGACGCCTATGTCCAGCAGTGGACTAAAATAGGCTGATGATGATGATGAGGGCTTAGAGATTTGTTTGGAGAAAATCTAAGTCCTATAGTTTAAGCATGTCTGTGCTTTGTCAGTCGGTCAGCCAGTCAAGTTATTGTATCGTAACTTAAATGTCTTTTATTGTTTATATTATTCAGGCTTGAATTATAATTGCTAGGGAGCAGAACAAATTGGTGATTTACCAACATAATATGGTCATCATAATGCAAATTACAACGTTAAGTAAATAATTATTTATTAAAGTTGATGCGTGTTTCGTGTCTTGATGCCATTAAGTTATTTCCAAGCGTTTAAGCACATTACACGTCAGTGAAGGGTAGAATTGTTTGGGCATCGTGTCTTCACGGTGTTATTAAGTTATGAACAAAAGCTAATGTAATCAGAGGGTACACAAACTGTGATCGATTAGGGTTGCGCAAAGTAATATTCTCGTTAGAATAAAATAATCTTTATTGTACATTATTACATAAACTTTTCGAACAAGTTAAGTTAAATATCATTGTATCAGTGCTTAATGAGCATATGTACGCTATTATAAGCTTTATTGCAATCTAAATAGAATACAGTTAGCTTAACAACTTCCGAATTAAATGCAAACCAACAACCGAACATAATATCTGTATAATAACATGTAATCTGAATGCCGTCACTAAACAATGACATAACAATATTCCCAACACATACAGCATGTAACTGTCTCCATCTGCCAGTACAACAGACATAAAACAGTACTGGCTGGGAAGCGAACCGAAAACAATGCCCCCGCATACGACACCGATGTCGTAGTTAGAAAGTTTGCGCCGCGCTTTATCTGTACTTGTTCCGATCGCTGTTACGGTGGCTTCTCACGGCGCGTTGTAACACGGGCCGCGCCAGTGAGGAGACGAGGCACAGGTTTGTTCATCGTATTTGCTGGCCCGTAAAAATCGGTTCCGGGTAGCGCGGCCCGTGTTTAAACTCACCGTGACAAACCACCTTTACGCAGCTCTCAGTCAAAGCTGGAGGTTTTGCGTCCAACTATTGTAAGTTCAAATATAATATTGACTGTTTC
Organism: Abrostola tripartita; assembly: GCA_905340225.1. Lineage (NCBI taxonomy): Eukaryota > Metazoa > Arthropoda > Insecta > Lepidoptera > Noctuidae > Abrostola > Abrostola tripartita. Next base: position 8,183,231 of record HG996504.1, read on the forward strand.
ATTATCTGGTTGACAATATAATGGCTCCTAAAGCAAGTATTTTATTGAAACAAGAACAGTTTTACATAGTTTGTATTTGTTAGGTACATTAATTAAAAGAACTGTGTCGTCGCGATAAAATTTATAGTCAATAAATTTATATGAATTTATTGTAGTAGGGAGGTACTTAATCGAAATACTAATTGAGTGTGAAAATGAAGCACGTTCTAGACTTACAAGTTTACAAGTGTTACGTAGGGCAAGAAATAAGATTTCTTTCGCCTACTTCATTGATGTAATTCAGCAGCTTTTTATTTTTACACACAATTACACCTGTATTTTCCGAAAGAGAGCCTTTCCTTCACCAAAAGTTTAACTCACATTCTACCGCTCATCATTACCTTGTGTAGTATTTCCCGTGATAACAGGTGGCAAGTCTATTGCCACTTGGCATAAATCAAGCCCACACTTTTCGTTCGTCGTCCCAACTATTTTAACTTTCATCGACAAACTAACTCACTTGTTATTTTCAGTCGCCCAATTAGTAGATATTTCTTGCTCCTACCACCATAATTCCAGTTCTAATTTATTATTATCCCAAAACAAATTTACATATACTGCTTGTTTATTTAATTCACAGAGTCAGTATGAATAACAAACAGTGTTATTTATGAGTCGGTAGCCTAAGTACGTTGTCACAATATCTAGTATCAACATGTATCATGTAACGAATATATCACCAAGTGGGTCCGAGATAAGCCCGGCCGGCGCCAACCTAATCTATGTCCTCTATACAATCTCCAGCTGACTGTACCTACTACATCTAGCTCGACTCGACTGTACCGTACCATATATAGAATGTCAAATTGAATAGCTAATAACTACCACTGTTCGGTATTTGTATGTCTAGTCACTGTGCTACCGAATATGAGCTATTTTAAAATGGGTAACAGTTACTTTTGGTGGTAATATTGGATGGCGTTAATTATATTTAGCACTACCAAAAGCAGATATGTTGTGCTAATTTTGTGAGAAATCGTGCTATTTTCATTGATAGAATGAGGATTTTTATGAATGAGAATACAATACGATAGATCAAAAACACCAAGCGTAATATTTTATCAAAACACAACGTTGAAATCTAAAATAACATATCTTTCCTAAATGACAACAAAGTAAGTCAAACGAAAAAGCACTTTACACTGCATTGGCGTCGCGACGCCAAGCGAGGCGAGGCGGGGCGAGGTGAGGCGTAAAAATGACATTAGCGGGTAGTTCATTGTCCGCGACCACTAACTGGGTACGTACAGGACTTTCCACGCCCAGGAGGCTGATCGCCTTATTTTAAATGGTGTGCAAACGTCAACGCTAACATACGGGTACATCTGCGATACGCGTTTGGATCCCATTCACGTTTGCAGATTTTGGTATCGCGATAAGTACAAACGAGAACCACATAATTATCGCAGCCGGAACGTTACCAGATTGGAGTCGTTAGTGATGTACCTTTAGTTTATCTAAAATCGTGTGTTTAGTAACCAATGTGAATAATTGCAACTCTAGTTTTGACAGCTGAAAGTACGTAAATAAGAATTTTGTATAATCTATGACTCAAATTATTGCGGTGCTGACAGCCTGACATTAGAAGTTATTACTGATACGTAAACATTTAATTTAAATAAATATTAAACAAGCACAATGGGCAACCGTTATGTGTGTAATATGTAGCTGGAAATGCAGCGCAGTGAGGCGGCGGTGCCTTTGAAAATTATGGCAGGTACGTACTACTTTTAATATAAATAAACATTTAAATACATATTAAGTGTACAGTATGAGTGTACTCTATGTTCCGAAAATTAAACAACAAACCACACCGTACAAACGGCGACACGATTTATATTTCAATATGTGATCTACCATTTTACGTGAAATTGCGATTGTATTTGTTGACCTATGTAATGTTTAAGATAACCTAAACTTGGTTTTTAAAATGCATTTCTTTAAACTTGAAAATTATTTTGTTTCAGAATGTCTTCAATATAGCCTACAATAACCAGCAAAATATGTGATAAGCCACAAATCTGTGACCAAGATTAGTTCGAAAGTTTAACAAGAGTATATTTATATAGCATTTTTTATGGTAATCAATAATTTGAAATCACATAACTTTGGTTTTATTTCCCTTCCCCTGTTGAGACTATGTGATTCTTCACAACACAGGGTATCCTAGTATGAAGATCAGTGATATTTATCTGATAATGTAAACCTTTTCTTGATACAATCAAGTTATTATTATAATTATATATAAACCATGATTTTTATAATCAAATAGTTTTATTTGACATTAAATGAGTAAACTAAGCATGTAAATCAAACAATACAGCCCCAGGTGTAGCAGCAGCAGCACACAGCAAGTATTCTTGCAGCAGCTACTGGGATGTAAATAATTCATTGGCCTCTATCCACAAGCATTTCAGATAATATAGTGCCTGCTGTCATGCTTGTCCTAGTTGTAGCAGCAGCTGCACACAGCAAGCAATATATATCTTGCAGCAGCTACTAGGATTTAACGCAGCTTCCTATCAACCAATGAGCATCTGCAAAGAAAAACACTTATAATTTAACTATAATCATAAATCAAATTATGATTCATGATTTCCATAAATTAATATATCTAAAGCAATCACATGTAATGCCTAAACATTGGTCATCAACAATCATGGCAGTCAAGTGCAAAGTTCATTGGTAGTACTCTTCAGAACTGTCTGGTTCTTGGTTTGAGGTGAGTATCATCATTGAAATTGTATACATACATTTTAAGATATCTAGCAGAAGTTTGATTATCCAAAAACCCATTAATATTGTGGAACTCTCTTTATAACATAACATCACATCATCCCCGAAGGGATAGGCAGAGGTATGTAGTAACATTATTTAAAATTTATTAAATTACTCACTATTATAATATTGAAAGTTGTATTGTATCATTTTCTTCATGTTCGGGAGAACACATAATTGCAACATTGTTGGTCTCATCAATACAATCTTACACTGTAGTTTTAAATTTCTTGTAAAATCTGGAAATGCAAATTATTACACAATTATATATTTTTAATTTTCTGATCAGTAAAGTTTATTATAAATATGAGTTACATAGACAATAATAGAAGAATATTATGAATAAATATTTAATTAATATTTGTTACAACTTGTTTATTCAAAGTCATTATCACTTGTTGTATACTTGAATAGCTTTTAAGAAATTGGCCTATGACATATTTTTCTTGGCTGACTCTAACAATGGTCTGATAATATCCAGTAACATACAAGGTGATATCAACTAAATGTAAACAATATTTTTGTTATTCTTTGACAATATTGATTTTAGTACTTTGGTAAACTTTTATCACTTAATATTGCGGGTTTACTTGATAGTTATGAGTCTGTTTATACGCTACTAGGTGCATTATTAAATACATGCATAGTTTTCAAGTAACAAGCGAAAGGTTGTGTAATAAAAGTTATAATGGGACTGTTAGTGCCTTTACAGAGAAATTACACAAAATACGTTCTTATTGTAACTTTACCTTGGTTCTTACATCCTAAGTATCATAACGTATCACGGGTCAGTAGTTAAATGCTTTATCAGTCTTCTATATCGCCCAACAAACTGCCGATCACTTATAGCATCACACATGTCTTGTTATAATGTTTTTATTGGTAGATTTAGCCCGATCAACCGCTAAATCGAATTCATGATATCTCTCAAATAGATCCACCCATATTTACACAAGTTTTTCACCCAACATCAAATTTACAAACGAAATAGTTATGATCCAATCCACAAAAAGTTGCATTGTTCCAACTTTATCCCAACCGTTGGCGTTGCTATTGTTTGACGGCGGTTCGCGTCTAATACTCGTCCGTCTTCGATTCAAGTTGCTGTCAAATCATTAGCGCGATACGAAACACTCAAAAGTGAGTGGTACCAACATCGTTCTAATGTCGTTTGGCTGATAATATTTAACGCGATCGGCCTGCAGATAACGTTGTCAGCGTTGAATATGACACTTTGACAGGTGCATGTTATCATCGCCTAATAATACAGGCTTCCTCGTTCATGGACATATTGACAGGGTTTGGGCGCTATTGGTCCAATCCACGGTTATTCCAAATGTTGTTTACACGTTACCATTAATGAGGAAACAGTGGGAAGTTGCGGCTCTAAAACATAAATGTGGCGTAATTTTGACATTACTTTTCCAGGAAGCAAGCTCGTTTTATAAATTTAATTATATCCAATTTTTATTATTATTATTAACAGCCTATAACTGTCCCACGCAGGGCAAATGCCTCTTCTCGTATAGAGAAGGATTGAGCACTGAGCAATTTATTTTTAGTAAATGGGTTTTTAAAAACGCTTTTATGTAATTATATCATATAAGTATAGCACATATTTATTCAAAGTAGAAGGTAGAAAATTACGTAAAATAATTTTGCCCTAGATTTTTTTTAAATGAACTGTCGCCTATTCTGTCCATTAACATGTGCGTGCATTATAAATCATCTTGTAAATCAATAAGTTATTAAAAATAAATATTTCTCGTCAAAATAATAGACTAAACGAAGCGACACTTCAGAGGCGAGGCGTTGAAGTAAAAATTGCATTAGCGCGTGGTTCACTGTTCGCGACCACAGAATTCACAAACTGCGCTGTGAGATAAAGTCGTCAACGCTCACTGTGACACTTCGATGTAACGTCGACAGGTACAAGTTACACGCTACGTGCTATTACCATCCTGTTTTTCGTTTATTTATCATCATCATCTTAGGTGACCACTGCCGGGCACACGCCTCCTCCTTTGAATCTTAGTCTATTCACCAGACGAAATCGCTAAACCTTAAAAAAAAAGTAATTTGCTGTAAAATGTTCACGATAGTAATTAAACATTCAAATTATAAAAATATCCACATAATCACAAACTTATTGTTATTGAAATTATTGAAAACATTTTTTTTTTTCACGTGATACTACTTTTGATTTGAGTTAGAATGTGATTATGTGACGTTTAACAATAAATTATCTTCCGATGGTTTTGAGTTTTAATAGAAAGAATATCCTAGTAAAGCAAATACAATTTATTCCATCGAAATCTTCGTATTTCCCAAATATGTAATTGACACTTAGGCTCTTAAACTACCTGGAGAAGAATGGTATGATATCAGATAATCAATACGGATTTCGCAACAACAAGTCGACAGAAGATGCAGTCACCAATCTAGTGGACTTTATTGTCTCTAAGCTAGATAACGGTTTTAAGTGTACTGGAATCTTCCTAGACTTGGCGAAGGCCTTTGATACGGTCTCCAGAAGTATCCTTATTAAAAAACTTGAAGGAATAGGAATTCGTGGTACTAACCTAGATTGGTTTCAATCCTACCTGAAAGACCGTACACAGAGAATATGCTTGGGTGAATACTGTAGTTCCTATGCTGGCCTCAAATACGGCGTGCCACAAGGCAGTGTACTTGGACCAACACTCTTCATTATATACATCAATAGTCTTTGTTCGCTGCCACTACACAATGCCAAAATATTTGCCTATGCGGATGACACGGCCATAGTTTTCTATGAAAAAAACTGGGATTCCGTTTATCAAGCATCTGAGTCGGGTATTAATAAGGTTACCAAATGGCTAAATCACAACCTGTTGACGCTAAACGTCGACAAGACGAAAGTCATCAATTTCAGTGTCAGTTCTATAACCGAATGTCCACCACAAATGTCCATTAAATTGCATACCTGTAATAAACACGCAGATGCTTGTTGCTCGTGCTCCAGCTTTGAGCAGGTACATTTCATTAAGTATCTTGGCGTACTTATAGACAAACACCTTACATGGAAAAATCAGCTGCAACATGTGAGGGGACGAGTAAGGAAACTGATGCATATATTTAAGAGGATGGGACAGATAGCAAACGAAAAAACCTTGAAAATGATTTATCTAGCACTGGGCGAATCAATTCTTAATTATTGTATCACATCATGGGGGTCGGCTCACAAGACAAACCTTGTGATAGTGGAACGAGCTCAACGGGCTATTCTCAAAATAAGCTATAAGAAACCAATACGCTACTCAACCGACATGTTGTACAAAGAAAGCTGTGTTCTACGCGTTAGACAACTATATATTATGGCTATTGCATTAAAATTTCACAAAAAAGCCTATACGTCAGTTGAAACTCCCCGTCACTCACGTAGGTATCCGAAATGGCAAAAACCTAAAATCAGACTAGATTTTGGCAAAAGATGCTTCCAGTACATGGGTCCTTTTATTTATAATAAATTAAACACTAAACTTAATCTTCTACACAAGACCAGATCAAAGTGTAAGCTCCTCATTAAAAACTATCTTAAAGATATGAATTATGACACCACGGAAAACTTATTGATAACAGTTCAATAATATGTATTAATTTTGGAAATCTGCACTTAAACACGCTCGAGCACTCACACCCACCTCACACACACACACTCACACACGGACACACGCTCACACACACACACACACACACACACACACACACACACACACTCACACACACGTACACCACGCGCACATTCACAGAAACACATCCCAATCATACTCAACAAACTAATTAAATGGTGTATACTATAAAATGTACTTACCTTGTACTTACTGTTACTGTTTGCAAATTATTCTACAAAAATCTTATTTTTAGTTTTCTTTTTTTTGTTTATTGTAGAGATGAAAGAGACTAGTCTTCACGACACAGGGAATCCTAGTGTGGAGGCTAGTGTTCTAAACCTTGTCTGTAACCACTATTTTTGAAACAATAAATTTATTATTATTAAATTTATTATTATTATTACACTATTATTCGCGAGGATTAAGAACAAGCATATTGCCAAGTTTTCAAAATACGGACCTCATCATCAGATTTCAAATTTGTCTATGCATATTAGCATGACATAATAATAAGATCACTAGCTGGATCATTCGAATACTAAACTTCTATATCGGAAGATTAAACCATACCACTGGGAACAATTTTCTCCAATATCCATTCCGGTTTTAAAGCTATCTAAACCCAAGCAGCAGAACATGAAACTACTTCAATTTATAAAACTGCAGTATCCACATCTTTTTATTATGTCAAACCGTACCGCAGTTTTATGACTTGGGCCGTGTCTGAGCGTACGTTCGCCGCCGGTTCCTCCACACAGAAAGTGGATGAATGGAATCCCTGACGCAGTTTCTGTTACTATTCAATAAATGTTCGTTCTTTCAGACAACCACAGAGGTACTTGTTTCAGACGTGTCACTGCAATGCGTATTTTACTTACAGCTTTTGTTTTTGCTGTGTTCATTCAATCAGAGGAATATAAAGCTTTCTCTCGTGTATCTTAGTTGAATTTAACGTTTTTTGTATATTGTTATAAATGTAAGTTTTCTATTTCTAAGTAAGATATTTAATGTGATTATACTAATGACGTGTTTGTTTTGTTACAGGTACTACAGCTACGATATCTATCCTAAAATATGTTTTACGACGAGAAGGTAACATGTAATTAAGGCCAAAAATACAATAATTAGCTGACATTTCTAATGACGTATTGGAATACCTCCATAGTTATCAATCTGCAGATTTACGTCAATGATAGACTATTTTTCTTATTTTGACCAGTTATATAAAAATGCTTCAAAGAATGACAGGTACGACTGCCTGCCACGTATCCGTAGCATGTGACATGAAACTAGGCTCTTTTACCACAGGTCAAACACGCCACCACTTTAAGGCGATATATTCGTTGTTTTCGGAGAAATACGTAGGTACTTTATAATGTATGAATCATGTCTCGGCAAAAGTACGTCCTAATTTGTAAGTAAATGAAGTCGTCAATTTTGATAACAAAAACAAAGGATCAACTTAATTAACATTCTGCTATTAGTCAATCAGCCTTAAACGAACATTCTAGTAATCTATACTTTACTTAAACATTTTGTGTTGTTTATTTTACAAACTAATTTATGCTAATGATGTACGAGTATTTTGCTGACACACCTCTAGTTCTTTGCTTATCATGTTATATCTTGATTATGGGGCTCGTAGCTATGCGGTTACCTGGCAGATCAGTTGATCTGCGAGGTTAAGCCGTGCTCGCCGCGGTCAGTCTTGTGATGGGTGACCGTTTTCACGTGCCGACCCCACCGTGCTTCGGAAGGCACGTTAAGCCGTTGGTCCTGCGCCTGATCTCTCTCCGGTCGTGTCGGTCTACCGTCCCATCGGACTATGAGAGTGGGGGAATAGGGAGTGCACCTGTGTCTGCGCGCATACTTGTGCACTATAATATCTCCTGCGCAGATGGCTAGTCTCAGCTGAGACAGGCCGCCGTGACCGAAATTCGGTCAGGAGGACATTATACCTTGATATTAATACATTTAGGTTGTTAATTACCTATGTTACACAGAAATGTAGCCTGTTTTATTCCGAAGCTCAAGTATAAATCATAAAACATGATGTATACGCAAAGATATCTTACCCAGTTCAGTTCCCGCATGAAATTACCAATAAACTATAAAAAAATATTGGAACAAGGCACGTATTATGTAGATTGAGTTATTAAGCCGGATCGTAACTTTTCACAAATAAACTTTAAACGGAAATATGTGCTCTAGAAATGTTTATAAATCGTAATGGTGGTGGATAATAAACATTCCACAATTTTATGCCGATCTGGGATTTATAAATAACGAGCATCGTAAAATATAGGTCTGAAAATATCCAACTGACTGAAAGAACAGTCGTTCGTATCCGTAATCCTTTTGGTTTAATTATGTTTAGGTGTAATGAATTAGGCTTTAACAGTATCATAAAATCCAAGGACGTCATCACCGATCAAATTAGTTCTACAATGTTATATGTTCTATTGCTTTATTTATTTGATTCTCCAAGCAAGTGTAAATTATTTAAATCAAATGTTGGCTTTATACTTTGGTGACTCTATACTCTGCCAGTCGACCGTAGGGTGATGCACAGCTATAGTCTTTCATTTTGTCAATAGGATCCAATAGGCTCTTTTTATAAAGATGTATTATAAAAGCCTAATAAGACTCGTTTATTTGGATACTAGTATCAACAAAGTAGTTAATCTAGTCAGTTTTGGGTGGGTAACGTTTAGTAATTAATTTATCACCAATCTTCTGCACAATACGATGTAATATTTTGAACAAAATAAGCTAGAGTAGTGTTCTTTTAGAAATATGTTTGAAATAGACTCATGAATTATAACGAACTATAACAGTACATAAAATAGTTGATTTGAATTCAAACCTATTACGGAATGCTATAAAACTAGAACTATTACTACAATGACGGATATATACCCATTGAGATCTATTATGACTCAATCGTCCACCACTATTAGGGTCAATAAAGGTCGGGATTGGAATCCGAACAGTTCTATGACCCAATATATAATATACAAGTACTTATAAATACTAGGAATCGGTTATAGCTGGACTTGGTGTATGGTTTGTAGTTGACACTTATACATAGAACCTCTGCGGTCTTAAAGGTCAAATCCTACAGGCGAGCCACTAAGGGTAAGGGAAATCTCGTTTATAACTGGGGACGGAAAATTGAATTTTGCTTTCATTAAGGGTTTCAGGTAAATCTCTACTTACTGGTCGCAATCTGTGCGGTATGTGATTAGAGGTAGATTTACTTTTTATTTAATGTTTAAATAATTAATACATTAATTTATTACATTCTTGCTTATTAAAGAATTAGATAAATTACTATACAAAGTGTACAGAAAAATGACTTCATTCAGCTTCTTTCACAAATGTTCAACTACCGGCAGTAAAATTAAATACCCGACAATATCCTTGAGGACATAAAATCTCACGGCCTCACAGCGACCGTTTATTAGACACCCTTGGAAAGTTTTAATAGTGATATAAAAGTCGTTTTAAAATAGTTTCTACAGGCTCTCACCCAAGTTGTATCGTAAAAAAGTTCAGGTGAAAGAAGAACGACTCTTACCGAGAAACTTTGACGTAACCGTTTCGAGATTTCGTTATTGCGAACGTATTGTTGTTTGGTTTCTAATAACAATGTTCGGTTTCAATTTAAAGTAAGAAACTTTTGATATATAATTGAGTTATTATTAGATAAGTTAGAAATGTTCGGTATCAACCGCTTGTAGCCTTAAGTAATCATTATTTTTCATAAATTTCGTAATTCATAAGCTGAAGTGAAACATTATGATTATCAATCTTGATCCTCTAGTTGTACACACAAAGTAATGTGGTTACCAAAGTAAACCGACCGCATTAAGGCCTGCTTTTTTTTTCTTATTCTTATGTCCTTAAAAGATTTTCTTATCTAGAATACTATAATTCACAATAATTAGTTATCGGGTGAAATAGGTTAATTTCTATTTAAAGATTTCAGACTTTCGTGGAACTAAAGATTCTACAACACTGGATTCATTCAAGATAAATATATTGCTCGCCTAATGAAGCCGGGCGTAAACTCAGACCTTTGATGCAACATTTTTATATTTAAAGACGCAATTTCTCCAGAAATTACAACCACTTAAATGAAATTGCTCGTCTTATATGTTCTTACTTACTCTCGGAAATTTTCTCGTAGAAATCTATTTTGATACTGGGTTTTCTATACCGGGTACTGCCAAGAGTTCAGTCTTCACAGATCGTCTTTGTTAATGAAAATATTTTTACATTCACTAGGTACTGAGCCAGTTAAATGACCGACGCTTTCTACGTCATTCAGTGTCCTCACGTATTCGTCAGTCACGAATCTTCCACTTTCTTTAACTTTCCCTGTTTGCAGCTTATGATCTGTTTCTAAAAAGGTACAAATATCTTTAGAAAGCTCGATTTTTATTGATATACTTCGTTGCATCCGTTGATTTTATACCAGGATTATTTAAAATTAGTCATTGGAAGTTTTATTGAACGAATCACAAAGACAAAAGAGAAAGTAAAATTTCAATTCAATTTAATGATTTTGCGATTCGTTAACGGTCATCGTTCAAGAACGCGTGTCGTCAATTAAAATATATACTGCATCGTAAAGTGTGTTTATTATACTCATAGTACAATAAACAAATGACAATCGGTCAAATAATTAATATAAATATTTGTCTGCTATACATAAACGCGAGCCACGTTACCGTTATCGTGTTTACACTCTAGTAACCGTACTAGTAGTCACTTCAATTATCATAATAATACAATCCCATGTACGTGATTCGGAACCGGTTGTAAAATTATCGCAGTGTGTTTTAAAGCGGTATCTAATGTGTCGGAGGCGTCCGCCCTGCGTCGCGGGTCAACGCGCTGTGACTCATGTGCGGTGCGGGTGGAACGCCACAACGCATGCGCAGTCACACCTCATGTGCTCTCGCGCAGCATTCGATGTAGCTTTTAAAACCGGTATTGTTGGTGGAACGCCTATTTTTCAATCGGCATTCTTAAATTGAACATACATACTTGTTCGACTATCTTTATCGGTTACGCACCAACGAGCTTTCTAGTAATTGTTTAAAAAGTAACCAGTATAAATAGGTATAGTTAATTAATTATTGAAAAGGTAGGTCAAAATCATACATTTCAAAATTTAAAAGAAACAGCCGTAAAATTGTGTATGAGTAGTGTTGTTTTATGAAACCGAGGCTAGAATTTAATTAAACACCGGTCAAAGCGAAAATGGACGGCGAGATGAATCCCTACGGAATATTTGATAGTCATGCGTGCGAAGGCGTACAATCATAACTGCCTATAAGTACTCATCACTACAGGTACTAAATTCCAATTACCGTGAGGCAACTCATTATCATCGCTGGTAATTAATTTCGGGATGTATTTATCTTTGTGGAATTGAATTAAAACTGTTTGCCTGTTACCTGTCAAACGCCTGACTTCTATGACTAATATTATGTGTTTGTAAAGTTAGTCTATTAGTTCTATGTCGAAAAACTGTTGAGTTTTCGTGCTAAAAACGTTATTAAAATTATTTATACCATTATACTGTACTAAAGAAAATTTATGAAATTGAAGAGAAAATTATAAATACAACATTTACCATTTAAATTAGCATACACCATTATTCATAGGAATTCACATTTCGCATTTACATAACTGTTTCCTGGAATAATTTTCTGTACATACAAAGATGTGGGAAAGCCATACAAGTTTGTATTTAATAAAATCAACAAGAATATCCTTCACAGTTTAAAGTAGGTACTAAGAGTTAATTTCCTATCGGTGTTATACTTCATCAAGAGCATGTAATTAACTTGTATCACCTACAGTTAGCGTCATGCTGAGTTATTTATATACCAGTTGCCTTATCGGTTCAGTATTCAGAAAACTTGTTTTTGAACGCCTTAGGTAACTGCGGCCAGCTTTCTATAGCGAGGGAAGAAAAATAATGCCCTTGCCAAGGTTCTTAAAGAAGGTCCCTAAGTCCCCAACCAATTATAAAATTGACTTGAGCGAGAATTTAATCTCATCTGGTGCGGTTATTTGGCCTCCAAGGTGCTGACGTTTTGTGTGGTATCTGACTCATACCGGCAAAGGATTAGTGTGGGCGGCACCGGGAACGTTCAAATTGTTACTTTAATTAAACATTATGTATGCCGATGCGGTTAAGTTATCTTCACGAAAATTTCCTGTCTTCACATCTGTTAGACCTGTTATATTATATTTATTTATTCATGTAGGTCACGTGGAAACCTTCGCGGTGACCTTATGTAAAAGAACACCCGACGAGTTAGCTGTTCAATGTTCATGCTCCCACGCAGGTAAGTATCAAAGGGTTTTCTTTATGTATTGTTCGGACAGCTACAAAAGTAATCATGTGATAATCCCATTAGATAACTTGTTTCAAATTTCTCAGGCTCATATTTAAAATAATATGTAGGTATACTACCAGTACTATGGTTAAATCAAAACATACTATTATAAATAATAGTACTCTGTACTACGGTGGCGTAGAAGAAAATGCAACTTCACTGTTTATTATCCCACCACATTAATGAGAGCGCACATGTAGCACTGATAGCCGAGTAGTATGACCGGTGGACTGCCAAGTTAAACCCCGGCTCGCACCAATGTCTTTTCGAATTCATGTGCTTTATTATAAATTAGTTATCAGTTGCTAATAACGGTGAAGGAAAACATCGTGAGGAAACCGACACACCTGAGAGATTTTTCAACGGTGTGTAAAGCCATTTCAGAGGCCTACAAGCTGTTTAAACTCTGATACCAGGTTGTTCATCAACCATCCGATAAGAAGAAGATTGAGGGCGCCTTTCGGTATCAGTAACAGGGTTCGGTAACAGGGGTGTGTAAGCGTGAAGAAATCGCGCGAAAGGAGGCATGGATGCATTGATTAGAATAGCTTTTATGATGGTTATTAGTAGTCTAGGTTAAAATATCTTTTGAAGATTACTAAATTGGTACATATCAGTAATTGTCACGTTTTGTGATATTCCTTTAGATACGTTGCATTTCGCAGCCCGGTGTCATCCAAACGCTCGTTCGTTAGAATTTTAGTCTTTCAACTTTCAGTTAGTTCCAATCTAGATATTCCACCGTTCTGCCTCCGGCCGTGTTGATCCGGTAACACTAGTCAGTCGGTCGGCATGGCCGTAGCCGATATAAAGTGTTCTACGTTTTCCACCGCCACGCGAACATGCATAAAAAATAGTTGAAATTTCCAACTACACATTCGAATATTTTGGCCAATCCGTTAGGTAATGGATTACACATCGATGTTTGTCGAGGTTGCTTTTAAATAAATTACAAGTAGGAGCCTCACGTAGGCTTCTACTTGTAATTTTTTTGTTTACAATGAAATTTGTTCATTCCAATTGTGTTATAGACGAGGTTTCGTGATATCGTGGTATTGATTTTGTAGGATGATATACTGCGTAGAACTGAAAGTCTGACTAGCCCCATGTAAATTAGGTCTCGTGCTAAGCTAAAATAAATATATTTGTAAAGGTGTAGTGTTTAGTTTTTGTAAGCCTAAACAAAAAAAAATATGTTAGTTTAAGTTCAATAAAGATGAAATATTTACCAATAATTCATTTCTGACATCAATTAGCCTGCAATGCGTTTGGAATACGTTGTGATCGGCCTGCCTACGTCACCTGCGTCCCGTATATTTTTCCCAAATAATTGACAAGCGAATGAGGATGCGATACAGATGTATCGTTAGAGCCCACCGAAGCTCGCTGAAACAGGCTCATAAGGAAATATTGACGGGTTAAGTCTCTGGCCTCAGATACGAATGTGTTGGAGGATCTTACCCATTGGGACGCTAAATTATAGGGATTATTACATTTATAGTTATGTATCTGGTAATAGTCATTAATCTTCTTCTTCACTTATATATAAAAATGAATTGCTGTTCGTTAGTCTGGCTAAAACTCGAGAACGGCTGGACCGATTTGACTAATTTTGGTCATGAAATATTCGTGGAAGTCCAGGGAAGGTTTAAATGGTGAGAATCGGTACAAAGTTAGCCGTGTCAGCTAGTGTTAAATACCTGTGTATCGGTTAGAGATAAATGTCATACAGCATTTTCACTCAATGCAGTGTGTCTATACGTGTGTAGTTAGTTATACCACATACGAAAATTGTTTACCCCGGAATATTGAACATTATTATGCCTAGTAATTACACAAACTGGTTTAGCTACGCTTGTGGAATGATATGCACGATATTACGTCAACAGATTTTAATTAAGATATAATAAATATGATATTCAACCACTATTATCTGGGATTATTGCCGTACCTTGGGTAATAACAATAACGCCTGTCTTTGTTTTCGATTTAATTAAGTTCTATTATATAAAATACTGTTCCGCAAGAAATTAGTAAATGTTACAGTAATTATTAAGTGATAGAACATAGTATAATATAAAGAAATAATTAAGACAAAGGAAGAAATAAATCTCTACAATCAAATACGGAGTTGTGTGTTTAATTGTAGATATTTATCTTTGTGGTTGGGACACTAATACTTTTCATTAAATAATCGGACCACGATTCTGGTTATAGTTATACTGACCAAGCCAATTGCCAAGTAGGTATCTACTACAGGTCAGGTACTACTAGGTCTACTGGTACAGTATACTAGTCATGCAAATAATAAAATATAATTGTATAAAACAATTTTAAAATTATATCATGGTAAACTAAATTATTGTTTTTGTTTATTATAAATGTAGACAACCCTTTTCACAATGCCTAAATTAGAAGCACATCGTACAGTATTAGTGTTAGGTCCTTTGCGCTCAAAATATCACGTGGATGCAAACTGGCCAATGAAAATAAAACTTTTTTCATTTGCTTTCTGTAGTACGTCCTTATGAAACTTTTATGGTCCTGGGATTGCCCTATTTGTAGTATGTTATGTATTGTCACTTATTCTCTAACGAATCAATGTTTCTTTCTTCGTAATGTGAGGAATATCCTCACATTACGAAGAAAGAAACATTCAGCCAGTGAGCCTTTGCAGTACTGCAGGATTAACTAACTCTTTAGCGTATAGTGATGCCAAAATGTTGAGAGACCTTATGTAATGGAGGAAAATGAAAATAGGGAAAAAGGAAATTAGTACCTAGCTAGCCAAAGTCTCCTGCTACTATTAAAAGGGTATATTTTTATATTGATTTGTCTTGTGCCAACCTTTTTGGTTCATAAGATAAGAGACTAAACATGCTCTGATGTCTTATTGTCTTTTCTGAACCATACTTGATGTACCTACGTTTTACATTGCCTCTAATAGAAAACTTTTAAAAATAGCTACACTACATGGATCCACCTGATACGAATATCCGGTGAGAAGATTGCCGGTGTCAGAGTGACGTCAGCTTTCAGGAGGGAGCTTGCTGCTGGCCGATCATCCGATACAATCCCTTAGTGGTTACGTCACCCACCGGAAGAGAGAGCTAATGTACCTGATATCAACCCTCAGTTGGTTCTTACGTCATCAACGGAAGAACGAGAGAGAATTCTAGTTATTAAAATATACTATGGAAAACCTGTAACCATGTTCAGAATTCATAGATTAGATTCATGTCGCGAAGTCACAACTCAATTATCAGCCAATTAGGACACCGGGATAACTGCGTAGAGAGACGTAGATAAAATAACCTCCTTTGTCTAACTGCTAATGGTTACTACCTACCATTTACACTAAGTTACTATATTTCGGCATCAGAATATCTAAAATATTACGAAGTTACAGAACATAACCCGCTTCGCAGGCGTACTCCACTGAAATTACGTCAGTGTACAGACAGGATCGATATTAACAAGTTTCGAGTAAAAATTGTAAACTTACGAAGTTGTTACGAATTTTAATATAAACGAGCAAAGTTTGAACGAGGCTATCTAATAAATAAAGCTTAATGAATCAACGAGGATCGTCGACAGTTCGCGAATACAGACAGATAAAATTGAAAATACCTCACAGTATCGCGAAAACTAAAGTTATAAGATAGAGTACTACAATATATTTTCAATGTGGGGTATAATTAGATAGAAGAACTTATTTAAGGGGAATTAAGGAAAGAGGAAGCAACAAGAGGTAAAATAAGTTGGATCAGTTTCGAGCAATGTAAAACATTACAGACAGCCATCTTGGATATGCTTTATAAGTAATACAGATTTAAGATGCTGGTTATAAGTACTATTTCCAATGCTATTGTTTTAACCTTAATAAGTACCTACGTGACGTCATAACTTGTTACCCTTTTAGAATCTGTTATATCCTGTGCTAGTTGCTAGGTTGACGACCTCATTAGAAATATTATAATAGTTAATCGTTTCGCAAAATTTAAAACAATTTATGTTTTAGGAACTGGAGAATAAATCCAAAACGTTCCATGAACTTTTTTAGCTTTTTCTTGAGTTCCCTTGGGAACTCTTTTAAACAATTTTCGACTTTGTATTCTTTTAATAGTACTTATGAATAACAATTTAATATAAGTTATTTAGAACAGTAGATACCTCGCTCTATTTATCTTTATTAAAGAGCTTTTAAACAGATATTTTGTTAAATACGTAATTTTTTCTAGTCTACTTGTTTGTGCATGTGGCATTTTGATATTAGCTCAAACTAAAATATAAAAACTGTGTTTTACTTAAAAAATAAAATTTAGTCTCCACCTTCCCAACGACAATTAACAAATCACGTAACATAAACTCTTCCTCGGTCGTTTCAAGCTCGGTAATCCAAGCCATCAATTGATAAAAACCTAATAAAACAGCTGTAACAATCCCAAGTTCGGATAACCTTCTAAAACAATAGTGCCTAAGCCAGAAGGGTCCTGCTTCGCGAACGATATACTGTTAAGTTCGTGACGGACAACTTAAAAAACAGCACGAATCCTTAACGGTTTCATAAGAAATTGATGAAAATACAAACGGAACGGAAAATACAATTATTTCTAATATGTATGTTATTTGACCTATCTAGTCCTAGGAACATTTTATATTAAAAAAAAGAATATACATATATAACCACATTTAAGTATGAAGTTCAGCCCACTTACTATGAACTCCTAAAGCAGGACAGTATACGATGTGAAAGTGAGACGCCGCTACGTGCGGTGTAATGCGGCGTCTCGGTGGTAAGGGGGCAGGTCCCTACATAAAACGTTGATTTTCTTTGTAAAATAATTGATTGAAAGTAAATAGTAAGTAATAAATATAAATAAGTAAATAATAAAAAAAAAAATGAAAGACACGTGAATTCAAAAATTCTTTTACTATTTTGTCGGTCTAGACTTGAAAGACCTAATTGAACATTGTTTCAGCATTCCTTCTCAAAGGTAGTCGGTAATAAAATGCAGGCAACATAAAGAACAAATAATAATAAAACCATGTGACTAAAAGAAAATCCTAGCATTGTATGTTTAGATTACGAAAATGTTTTGCCACAACTCTAACAGATGTTTATAGGCTTGTGGAGTTTTTGATCTGATGGATACGTTGGACTTATATTAAAAACTGTAAGGTTTTATTATGGACCTTGAAAAAAAACAGAAAATTGTACATTTTGTGATATTAAATAATATTTATTACATCTACATTTGCTTAGCAATTAAGGATCGCAGGCTAGGCTTGATGTCTGTGATGCTTCCCGCCATTACGATGTCATATAAACATAGAATAGAATAGCGATGAAGTTATTATCTAGTTAGAAAGGGAGACAGTTCATGATCCTAGTACTAAACTGGTATTAAAACAGAAGTGAATACAAATGTATAAAGGCTTTAAGCAAAGGTTTCCACGTCCAGACATTAAATGGATTATATTTTGATGAGGGTTTTATGTGTAAGAATGACTGGCCTTATTTGAATTAATTAAAGAAGTAATGTTTATAATTTATGTTAATCGTTCGCCTTTGTATTTTGAAGGACCGTGCTGAGAATGATTTGAATTAAGTTTAATTTAATGTACTTTAGCCTCGGAGTAAATAATAATAGGCGCGGATGGATAATACTAAAAAGGCTTACTGAAGATATAATTAAATTATGCCTTGATCCCCTACCGTTGGTAGTAATAGAAACGATAAGCAGGGGTTCAATGACAATTCATAAAATTGCAACTTAATTTTCATACTCAGTAAACGTCCTTGTTTCAAATACCAAACGTTATTTCTCTAGCAGTTTTTTGCGACAAGGGAAACCTTACAATTGATTGTATGAAACAACTTTAACAAAAGCCTTCCTATGTAAATTAAGGGCGGGTATTCTCAAAATCCTTATGAATCCAATTCGGAAGGTCGTGGTATGTTTTACTAAGTTTCAGAACTTTGTCGTCATCTTTATACCTTTTTAGGGGTTCGTATCAGAAAAATAATAAACAGAGCCCTCGAAAAGCCAGTCATGCGTGTTTGTTTCCCGATTATGTCAAGATGTTTCCTACTTTCTGAAACATGAAATATCGTAGGACGATAATTAAGATGCGAACGTCAATAGAGAAGGGGTAGAAGATAGGAAAAAGTTAACGAAGATCTTGGATAAATTATTTAAACACAAAGAAATGGAAGATAGTTAAATTATTGATGTTTACAATAAAACAATATGTATGTAAGTAAGTAACCTTAGCAATACTAATAATATTCAATAGAAGAGAAACCTGTCATACATAGTTTGTCAACCCTGATTATTTATGCTTTGCGGTATGGCTTCTTAAATAAGTAGTTGCCTGACCTACTTCTATCCCAATTTACCTACATTGACTTGAGTCTCCGCTGCTCTTAACAGAACTCTTTTTGTACGCATCTTCGGTTCGCTTATAAGGGTCCATCCGATACCCTATCTTCATTCTACTGTTTTCGTTCCATTTATACTTTGTGTTTTCGAGTAACGGAGTGTTTTGACGAATTTCCCGATACGAGTTTGTTAGTTGAGTTTGTTTTACTTTGTTCTGAATGTAACGGGTGAATGGATCGATTGTGTATAATTAAAACCGTGTAAGTTTTCCTAGATTGCTTGAATTTAGTATTGTATTAGTATGTACATAGTTATGAAACAAGTTTATGAAGTCTTACCCAAAAATCATGAAAGATTTTTCGTGTAGTTTGCAATTCTTATGCTGTTAGGTAGATCTTTGTTATTTGTAGCTTGAATATACCTAGCTAGCCCAAGTTAAGTATAAATATGTAAAATCCCAAAGGTCAGGTAGACTATTTCGTTGTAAAAACAAAAAGTAAATAAGTAGCTACTGTTCTTTTTCTTACTCGTGTTGCCTCAAAGTTTTATCGCTATCCTTAGGCCCGTTGAGATTAACGTAAAGTAGGTACATAACCAGACTTTCGCATTTACAACTTAAGGAAGTCAATAACTTGTCAAATGTACTATTCAACGTCTCAAATAGAACTCAGATTTTCAGATGAGTAGACAAATCTTTTTTTGTGTTCCTTAAATGGTATCTGTAAAATTCTCATATTCTATGACCTACCTACTCACATTTTTCCACATGATAATCGTAAATCCTCATATATTATTATGTAATTGGAGAGGCAATTATTTATCGACCAAATGGGAAAAAACTTATGCAATTGGAAAACTAACACTGGTAGCCTAGGTTCCAGCTCAGGCCCTTGTGCATAGGAATTCGGTGAGACAACAACTGTCTTTATAGCTTTAACTTAGAAACAGGTACCAATCAAATCTCATGCATTTATTATGTCAGTAGGATTAAAAAGGGACACCACGCCAACTACTTCGCAACTTGTATTTAGAATAAAAAATCCTTTGTTAATTTGAGGCCAACACGTTAGGGGTTAGAATAAATACAATCTGCGTTCCCGCAGTTCCCACCGAGCGAACCCTAATTATATTTTACATTTCACACCCCAGTTTAGAAGTAGGCTCTAAAGTGTCCGGAAAATTTAATTTGTTAACCTCAGGTTTTGTATTGTTCCCTTGTAAATGAATTCGACCAACTACGCTGATTGTTGTTTAGTAATCATGTTTAAATATTAAATATTCTTAGTGTATACTAACAGCCTAAATTCTAATAAACTCGAACAGCCTGTCCGTATGGACAGGCTGTTCGAGTTTATTAGAATTTCAAGACAAGAATTCCAGTATTGTTATCAGAATGCTAGGTTTGGTTGTATTTTGACCAAGAAGTGTAGACTATAGAGGTATGAAGAGGAGAATTACTGTGAGGCTGAAGGTTGTCACTTCATTTCGAAGTGACTTCTTGAATGCCTTATTCCTAGATTCCGATTAATAATTATAGTGTGTAGCTAAGGGCAATGGGCTCTACGCTTAGGTATATTACAAGGAAATAATACTGTCCAGCGAAATGTGTATGACTGGTCTTTACTTCCTTTCCCTTCAGGGAATATAGGCCTTATACACACAGTATGAAATATTTGAAAACAGGAAGTTTGGTATAAGTGTATTTAGCACAACGTTTGGAGTTTAGCATGCAACATCAGAATACATAACCTTTAGCCAGCCATGGTTCGCCGGCCGCTCTCGTCTCGAGGGTATCGTAAACAGTAATATGGTGTGGAGCGTGGGAATTTTGCCAAAGTAATTGCTCAGCAATCTAATAATAACTTACTGTGATCAGGCATTGTGTTAACTATAATATTTAGATATAATATTTATCAATATTATAGTTTTTCGGTTCAAGAATTAGCATTGCTTATCAACGTGGCCTTGATGCTAGTCTTTGATGCCAGTTTCGGGTGCGTTATAAGTCGACAGCGATGATGAGGTACTTTGATGCTTGGCAGGGTAATCTTGTTTTTATAACACACCTTTGAACATTCACTTTTCACCGTACACTGAAAAACTAATATCATTTACAAGTACACACAATGTATATTATCATTGCGTACATTCCTGAATCAGTATTATGGGGCTTTTTTTCTGTTTCAATTACATTTTTATCTAACTCGGACATTTCGTGACCCGTTTCATTATGAAGGTTACCCAACGACCTTAATCCAAATTCGCGGTACCCACTTTCGATAATGGGAATTCCGTTATCAGCATTCACACCTTTAGCGAGGGAGCTTTAGTAGTTGTATAAGCACAGCTATCATTCATATTACCTTGCTTAATATTATGAAATTGAAACTGTTTTCGTTTGTTTGTCCTTCTTTCTCACATCAAAATTGCGATATTTCTATAAATGCAATTAAAAATGCACATTGCACATTTTGATCACACAATCCGCTTAATGAATCAATAAAAAGTCCTACAAGTTTAATAAATATTATTATTAAAACTAACCATACCGTACCCTAGTCGTTCAATACAGATCGAAGGGTTTTAATATCAACGAAGACAGGACCGTCATTATTCAGCGCTGGTACTAACAGTCTAACATGCCAAAATACGCGTGTTTTTAACCCTACGATTTGTATTACGTGAAAAATAGCTACTTAGAAGGGTCCTCTAAAACTTCAGAACAGTAATATTGCTAGCTGTGTACTTTAGTATACTTTCAAACCAATTCGAATTCCACGAGGGATATCAGAACAATCAATTGCTAATCGAATCAAGTTATATTTCTCGTAATATTCTGGATCTGAATTAACTATTCCCAGTCAGTCAGTCAAATGAGGAGCTAAACATATTTAGTGTGCGGCGTAACGTGCCGGCCGTCTGTAGATCGGCCATATTTATCCTTTGATGGCCAGTCAGACGGAAGCTCGTCTGCCAATGGACCGACCTCCGGGAATACACTGAAGGAGTACAGTAGGATTCAAACACGCTTCGATGGTAGAGCATTAGCCGATAGGTAGACACGTTGGTTGTGCTTGTTTCTGATACTATTCGTATATATTTACTACTTACTATGATAGTTATAGGCTTTTGTGGATAATGTATTCTTGTACTTACCTATGTAAAATACTTTGAATCTTATAAATTGCGTAAGATTGAAATTTAATTTAATTTTTTTATCCCATACTCTTGTATGGGATAATCAGTAGCTTAGCTTAGCAAAAACTACTAACTGTTAAATGGGTACTGTTTGTATGAAATATGAATGCAACGATTACTGCGAAGATTTAGCTAGCTGCTACCTCTTGCTTATATATAGTTGCCTTATTAATATGTGTTACTTTGAATTAGAAAGGTTATGTGTGCATACGTTTTTAAACTTGCATAATCGGTTAACATGCAAAAATAACAGGTTTTGAACGACCTGAATATTTGTTTATAATACAAGTTACACGTGTAATGCTATGTATCTACAAACTAGAAAGCAATTGAAATGCATGCATGCGTCGGATTCACATGCCTGTCACTAAATCATCACAATGTTATCTGTGATTTATCTTAGGTTATGCTCCGCCAATTTGGAAGCAGTCTGCACTCTGCACACAGACATCTATAGCCCTTAATTAATAATAATGATTATACCTCCTTTTACTAACTAAACATGTATTCGTCAGAATTACACGCCGTAAGACCCATAAAAATATTATAGGTACCTCAAATTATATTATTGTACCGGCAAAATATGTTCTGCGAATATCTTCTATTACATTATTAACAGTTGAATGAGGAAGATAATTCATTTGTTTGTCGAGCAAGTCAAGCTTATAATTTACATTTAATTAACAAACCACCTTCATTTGGAGGATCTATTAATAGTTCATGTTTGCTTTGTAGGATACGTGGTGTTTTGGTTAATATAATTAATAATATGATACCAATAGACACAATATTAAACCAATTTACATTTATTATAATATTAACCATACTTAATTAGTTTAATAAAGTAAAAAATGCTTTAGCTTGACGATTCTTTATTGTTTTAATTCGCTTGAGAGAAAATTAGAAATAAAAATACAGTTTTTGTAGATTGTTGTAATAAATTTACAATTCTATAGCAACGAAATAGTTTGGTAATCGCTCTAGAATTTAAATTGTGCTTTCTCTGTCATTCCTTTTTTATATTGATTCGGTTTGTTTCTCATTCAATCTTATTCGTGGGTGTAAGATGGCGTGGGTGTTCGTAGACTGATGAATTACGAATACGCTAAAGTGGATTTTATTCAATTACCTACCTTCTAACGATTTATGAAGATTATATAAAAATACGCTTACGCAAAGGTGGTTAGAGTCACCTTAAATAATAAGGTAAAAATAAAACTCTTTTTAAAGTTCTTGAATCACAGTTATCCGTAGCCTCATTATTTGTAATTCTCTACAGGCTTGACAGTCAACCAACGCGTTAATTAGCCAATGTTAAGAGAACACTTAGGCATCCTTAAAAATTCAGAATTTTCAATGCGGAAATTACCAAAGCGGAAGACTGTTTCAGTAGCTGTTCTGCAGAACAAATATAATACTCTTTAAAGTATTCATTACTTTTTGTCGTAGATAATTTGAATATTATATTATATAGAAGGTAGAAATTCTTTAGAGATTTCTTAATTGAAAACTTAGAATTCAATTTGATACCTCTATTTTATTTGTCACATTTCAAACCACTAGTTCAACGATTGATTGTTATGACTAAGGGTTTTCATAATGTATAAAATTTTAAAATTGTTATTAATTTAGACAATCATAGATAAGTAAGTATACTTATTAAAATTGTATTAGTGCACGTTGTGTTTACGTACACCTAATTCGTTGTGCAGTTAGCCTATATATTTCTGATACCATTGTATACTATAATGTGAAATTAATACTGTAACAACTGGTAAACCATATTAATAAATGAATAAACGAGGCAGGTAAAACTGTACTGCTAAGCTGAATGATTAATTTTTCCGAAACGACATATTCTGCCTATTTATTTAAAAATAAACCGCAATGCATGTCAACATGTAATACGCATTTAGTGCATTAGTTGCAAGCTGTACAAAGGCGGGGTGTAGCAGCCACGCAATTAACCCTGCGCTCGTCGGCTCTCATTCACCGGCGAACAAAGAAGTATCCAGGTCAGGCCTGATTACAAACGACGTACTACCCTACTCCCCCACACGTACTAGGGACGTGATAATGATAATTAATTATTGTTATCGTTGAAGCGGTTTTTTATGCGAATTAGCTGAAACAACCATTTTCCTTGCTGTTGTGCAAGTTAGTAAATACTAGTATGTGAATAATTAGGAGGATAAAATAAACGAGAAGAGATTATGTAAATAAAATATATTTTACTAATATATTTTGAAACAGGAAAATAAGCTATCATTCGTAATCAAATATTTAATTAAATTATTAAAAACGAAGCTCGTAAAACTTATTTCTACATTTATTCTTGCCTACTATACAGCTAAAATTTAAATAGTTAACTTAGTACGAAAATAGATTATAATAACTCCATAATGATAACGAATTATCTTGCAAGCCTCGAGCATTAGACAAAACAAAGAGCCCATTATGAAATGCATAAATATCCTCTCATGACTCAGCACAACTCTGCCAGGTTCTACCAGTAGGTTAAACAAACAGACTTTACACTAGTGACCTATTTTCCTCAATTGCCTCTCAAAACTGGCTGGAAGACACCCAATTCATCCCGTGTAGAGTCGGCTGAAAATGACGGCACACTTAGTGTTTGAAGACAATGGACTAGAGATCTCTCTTCATTTGAACAAATTTATGAACGTTGAGGCTTGAATTTCTGTTAGCTCAAACAACTGTGAACGGAGATTCGTGAAATTGAAAGTAATGATAGTTTAGACTTCATTGTATCATAGGTATTTGTTGTAGAGGTTTAGCGTAGGTATAGTAGTTTTTATACGACAATAAGCTCACTACATGGCTAATACCGAGCTGTCTTGAAATGTAACTGTACTTGTTTCATTTCATAATTACCTGTGACCATGACTATGTAAACATTCTTAATTGAACTGCTGTTTTTATCCTCTGAAAACATTAAATCATTGACTGTCTGTTTACCTTCCCATCACACGCTAATAGACTCAATAAAGCGTGTAGAATTCACTTTCAATTTAATTATATTCAGAGGAGGTGCCTACCTAATATTAGAACAATAATATTGTATAAGCTTTACCCATATATTTGATTGATTAATTCCCCGTGTAACAAAGGCCAACGTTGCCAAAGGTATTATTTCGGGTACATTGATGATCTTTAGTATAAACACGTTGCTATTGTAATCTGCAAAAATTTCTGTGAAGGTTAGACGTAAACCGTAACTAACACCTTCTGTTTTCCTTCAATTCATGATTAGTTAGGGAATATAATACACCAGATAGGTTTACGGTACTCCAATGCTTAACAAAACATCACGTAACAACTACTGACGGCCTTTAGACATTCGATACGGTACGAGTAATGAGGTAGGTACTGCCTGTGCAAATGCTGAAGGTTTTGAGGCGATATGACACACTGAACATACTAGATGTGTCATTGACTTCGCCTGTGATTGTCATTGAGTACTCCACTTGTGCCCGCTTGGTGTATATCATATAGTTTATGTTGTTAAGAGTCATATAAAACGTAGAGTAGATTCCAACTTTTGGTTTAAATAAATATAACCATTATCCCGTCTAAGATCCTGTTGGTATTGTCCCCCTGGACCGTAATAAATTATTTTCAGTAGAGTCTGCTGTCAAATATTACTATAGTTGAAATGTTTGAAAATGGTTGACAAGAAATCCTAGAGCACCGCAATTAATCTGTAAGTTATATAAATACATGATGATTACCATTGTTAAGATATGACCATGGCCTTTACCAGAAAGCCATTTACTGTACCTGCCAGATCATCATATATATAGTATGTATAATTCTTATTCTTACATGACTCGGCACCGTATCGTAGTGTCGTTACACATTTACGATAGAACGTAAAATATTTTCCCATCCATGTAGGTACTCACTAACTTTACGTTTTCAATTTCCGCTCTCGACTCAACTTGAGAGGTTCACTCCTTATTATTGTGTTACTTATGCAAACTGTTTGTTATTTAAATAATGAGTAATAGTGAAGTACCTATTCACTAACCTCCTACTGTGTCGCCATACTTACCATGCTATGGAAGTGAAAAATGGAAATAATTTCAAGCCGCGTAAACATTAGCCAGTAAGCAAATTGGTAGCTTGGGGGTTGACTGCCCAAGTATTGTCACTTGTGACAGCTATTTTAAAGGCACTCCAAGCATTTATCAGGATAAACGAAAGAGAAACAAAAGCATAATCATTGTCTAAAGATAATTTGAATGTCGGTTTATTAGTTAACAGATTGGACTTAATGTTCGACATAAAATGACTCGATTGAAACTTTAGTTTTACTTTGTGAATAGTCTAATTCTTATTGTTGCGTGTCTTATCTACTTTCAAAACTTTTGGCCTTAGCCCAACTAGGTCCCTTCGGGTGACTGAAGAGAATAACTCTTGGTCTCCTTTGTGTTTTAGAAAAGTTATAGAAACATTCATATCGTAAAGCTTCTAAATATTTCACAAAATGTAAATTATGTTAATGTAGATGGGTGTTTACTTTAAACATAACATTAAGTTTGATATTGATTCTCCGGTAGGGTAGGTAGGGTATCGTCAACAATCAGTGTTTCGATTTGGAAATTGTTCGTATTGGATTCGAAATGTCAATTATTTGCCGCTCGGAAAAATCTTTGTATCCAAATATACAACACTTCCCAACCCCTTAGAACACATGCACGCTACGAATATACAAAAAATCGGTATTATGCATGTAAACCTTATTCTAATTGTTATTATTTATGTTGTTACAGGTAAATCATCCGACACATTCCAGTTACCTACTACTATATTGGTGAACCAGTCACAACAACAGCAAACTTAAGTATGTATAGAATTCCACATCAAATATGTTTGGTCCATTTGTATTGATGTCGTTTCACTATTCAGATTGTCAAACGCAGTGGTACCCTGTACTGTTGGTGGCCTCGGGCGATATTCATCCGCAGCATGTGTTTCTGAAGTTCAATTAGCACACGCATACGTGATTGTGTCGGGTGTTGACGGGTTGGCGTCACACTATACAATGTAACATGACCATATACGAGGAAGCTAGGCTAGCCTGCTACTAGCAGAATAGATAGTAGAGCGGAAAGGTAATTTGCAGGTATCTATTAAGTAACTTATGTTCTTTGACTATGTGTTTCGACTTATAGAGCATGCTCATTGTAATCATGGAGGTAGTAAACTTGTTGTTTGCATCTGTTCATTTTGAATGTTAGAATTTATAAACAATTGTTGAATATAGGGATAATGTTGGGATGTAAACTTGTGATGGCCTTAAATAAATAACGCAAGTTCGAAATCTTTTACCTAAGTAAATCGTGTGTTTTTAAGCGAAGCTTAGGTTACCTTTATCGTAGTGTCGTTAACTGATGAATGATGTGGAAAAGATGGTGTCATCACCCTTATCTGCGTGTGTATCGATCGACAATCGCGTAATCATGATTGGACGATTTAATAACCTGTCGGGAATATGATATTTTGTTTCTTGATGCTACTTACTAGGATCACCATGAAATTGCAGCAGTTATTAAGAAAATCATTACTATGTACTGTTTTAATAAACTACCTAGATGATTTTCTTTTCAGAAGCCTACTAATTTCCAAATAATGGTCGAAACGAAACACGAAGCATTAAAATATATTTCAAAGTTAAGTTTAACGTTTCATGAGCAAATTTTTTTAGTTTAAATTGGTCAACAGATATTTTATGCGTAATCGACGTACAATTACCCATATAAATGTTCAGGAACTAACAATGTAATTGGCACTGCGGTCGCACTGCCGTACCCATTAATTGCCTAATTCGGTTCACTTCATTGGAAATCCGGTTGTCATTACGAGATAAGTACAGAAGGCTAACTAAGACCACCGCTAGGCAAAGGTACCCCACGTAACTATTATAAGCATTTTTTGTGCATCTTTTAGACTGATATTTATCTAAACGGCTCCTAACCAAATGGCTGGTAGGTAATATGGTAATTTTTAATCTACAAACGAACACGTATGCTTCTGAGAGGACCAGCGTTACTTGGGTACAGTGTCCTGACGCAGATGAGTCTGACGAAGTTAAGGTAGTGCCAGTTTTGGTTTTTACATTAGTACCCATTCTATCTATCGAGCTTTATGTGTAGAGTAAGTATGAAGTTATCCTACTGTAACGTTTTTATTTTATATAACAACTGACCAGCCATGATAAACTGACGATAGAATGTGATAGCAGCTATCATCCTGCACATATTAGCTTTAAGAGAATTATGTTAGTCTGTCCGTAATCCTAGTTTGACTCGTATCTAATGGTTAGTGCTCTGACATTTGCAATGGACGGCGGTTATCCAACAGTTTGTAGTTACGTATGGTCGATTGAATATTACCCATGTATCCGATAAAGCGGTCAAATGTGAGAGGTCAAAATTGTTAGTAACATGATATATCTGTCATAGCTACAATACTAAGAGGGTTTAGCCGTCAGCACTCTGTACTATCATATTACATGGCAACTAATGGCTATATTTCTACGTGTCAGGGCTTTTAGCATATTACTAATATCAAAATAAAAGCTTTGTGTAATCCTCTCGTTTGATGACTCGATTGGACTGTAATTAAGCACTCGACTTTTAAAATATTGAGTTACGAGTACAACATACATGCAGCTTGTTCAAACCATTATTTTATCTTTGCGAAACTCGAAATTTAAATCCGGCAAACGAGGTCTGGGTACATAAACGTACGTCCTATTTACCTTGTTAGTAGAATAACATACTATTTTATATTCTGCGTTTGGAACTAGCGTAGATGTTTTTGTTGTTTATGTTTAATTCAGTAACTTTATTATACAATTTTGTTACTTCGGCCTTTAACTATAAAACAACAAATTCCACCATTTAAAAACGCCATCCCATCCTTATCTTTCGGCCAGCCATTGGCGGTTATTTCGATTGTCTTTTTATGTCATACATAAAGCCTTTGGGAGTGAACGGGATCCCTTTTGTGAGTGTTATCAGCCAGTATACGCCGTCGGTCAGATGCTCTATGGTCGCGATAACGGGTTATTTCTTAGGGAGATATTCTATGTCTTCGGAGGTCGCTTGTCCGTATCTCTTGTGTAAGTATTAATAAAGGCGTATGTACTACATACATTACAAGCCGCCTTTATTCTGTTGGGATCGGCAGAAGAAATAGAACGTCTAACTTTCTCTGGTTAAATAGATATCTTTTGTATGATGAGCCGTTGAATGATCGTGACTAGCACCTTGATAAAGGGAAACACCCCTATCCTTTGGGGACCATAAACGTGTTTAAGTTAATCAAGAAATTAGACATTTTTAATTTTTAATTATTTACATCTTAATCGGCAGTCTGATGAAGCCTTAAATCCTACATTTACTCAATATTAATGCTAAGATTAAATGTTATTTAGGTAGTCTGCCTTCCACAGCAATAAAAACTGTATAATAGAACAAGATACACCTGTAAACAATTTAGAGAATTTGTCACGTTGCCAACAATCGGCTCCTGATTACGCAAGGCAACGACATCTGGTGCAAAAACCCGTTCTAATTGGTGATTGACCCCGTCCGTCAATCGAGTCAATATCAATTTGTACCTAACAAGCTCTACTACTCTTACCAGATTGAAATTGATTGGCCGTAGCCTCCTCTCCTCCAAGTTTAAACAGATTCACAACCTTTAGCTATAAATTAATAACCTGAACACCCGAGGAAGTATGATCAGAGTCAACAGATTTATAAATGTTAGTATCCTTTGTATTCTGTCCTAAGGATCCTTGCTAAGAGAGCCAAAAAGCTGTCGATGCTGCTGATGAGCCTTCAATTTACTTCGTAAAAATTATTTCTTCAGAATCAATAATCTCGAAAATGTCAGCTGTGAGCGACCTCTACAGCCGCAAACATTTAAATTTTCGGCTATATCGCTAAAATCACACATCTTTTTATAGTCTTCGTCAATTTTGCCAGTATAATTTCTACTCCAAATGCTCTATACCTACTTGTAATATTGGGTAACTCTTCCTTTTCTTACATTGAAAAGATTTCGTAACCATCTTTAATGACTTATCGGATTTGCATTTATTCTCACTCTGGGAAGGGTTCCAACTATTAAGCACTTTAAGCAGTGCCTTGTCGTTTTTCATTGGCAGAATTTTGGAACCTGAAATTTACTTACAGACTTAATAAGTTAATACCTATTAAACTTCTATTCAAGAGAATTAAAATAAGTTTACAGTCTAAGAGGATATGAGATTTGATGTTCGGAAAATGGTATTGGTTTTTCAAGTTAATTCCTATGTTGATAACAATTCTGGTCGGTTTGTTAAGTTCAAAGCTTTTGGGCTGATGGCCAAGAAAGAAGAATATTCACTTGTAAAAATAATTTTAATTTAAAACCAAAAGTCTTTATGTGAAGGTTTTCAATTTCATTAACTGACACTACTTTTGTCATGGAAAGGTTTTAAGCACTAACTTTCCCAACTTAATAAACCCATCGCAGAAGTCGCGGACCTATCTTAAAACGAAGACCCTTAAATGATACCTGTAGGTTCAATGAGTTTTCACATAATACGTAACAAGTCCACAGTCCACAGTGAGATTCTCTATGGAGCCAAACATCACGGAAGTTATTAGGCATGCGAGCGGCGCACGCACTTTATGCCGCGTCCGACTGTTGGTGTATCACTTGCTTAGGGAGCACGCGCTCAGCATCGCCGATCTGGTAATGACACGATATGCCTGCTGAACTCCGAGGTCGGATATGTAGGTTACGGCTGTAGATGATAACAGACCGCTGGTTTCTTTGAAGGCGGCGTTTTGGTAAAGAAAAATGATTAGGTGACTGTCTGTTATTTTTGATTGAAAGGATAAGTGTAGTTACGACTGTTGCTACAAAATAAAATAGTGGTATTGAGTAGAAAATATAATCACCTTTGCATAGAGAAATATATATTCCATTAGGGCATAAAAGCTCTAGAAAATACCGTTTAAAGTCACCTCTTTTGAATCTCGCTGCTTCGCTTGCTAATGCTCAATACATCATATCAGTCCAAATAAAATAAACACCGCACACGTGCCAACGAAAATCGTTAGGAACACCGCAAGCTATGTTAATATCCGAAGTTAGGAAAGTTAGCATCGACGAACATTTGCATAGCGGTATAATCTGGGTCCGTATACGTCTTGCCAACTTTCCTGCAGCGCTTAGCTTGTGCAATTTATTGCGGCAACTTCGACAGGGGGCGTGGCGAGCTTAGTTGCTGTTATTGCTGTTAAATTGTTCTATTGCTGTCGTTTGAAGATGGTTTTAAATTGTTATTGGAGTTTAAGGTGTGCTAATTGACAAGTAATGACGTGTGGTAGACCAGACTGCTGTAGCCTGTAAAGATGTTATCAGGATTTCTGTTTCGTTTAGTTTGACATGAAATTGATTGTCCTTCCTTTTCGTGATTTAGGCACATCTTATAATTTACTAGTTTTATGTAGCTACATAGGTATCTATCTATATTCGAGTAAGAATAAACACTCGCTTAAAGAGGAACCAAAATAATTCACGAAGTGCCATTGAGGAAAAAAAATATTGCTCTATCAGTATTACACTTAAGTATTTTATTTTACGCTTTTAACAACAGCACAAATTCTCCCATAAAATGAGTAAGTACTTACATAAAACCATCATTCATATTTCGCACCGTTTTTAAAATAACCAAGGTAATACATTCTATATTAAAATTTATTACCTTTTGCGCCTCCGTACTTCAAACATGAAACACGTTTTCCTAATACATCCCGTTCACAACCCTCCGCTGCGACGGGTCCCGCACTAATTATAATTATGTAAAACGAAGGATCGTTAGGGCGTGTTAATAAAATGCTCCATTTATATTGGTTTGTTAGCGTTATAATTGTTTACGTGGAATGATATCATAATATTAATTTTTGATTATTAAATGTTACAAATTAATTATTGTCAATGTCCATTTTAGTATTTGACGCTGTCATCAATTAATAACGGTTCCAATATCAAGAAATGCTTACCTACGACTATTACTCACTATTGTTTTCATTGGTCCTTCATCCATGATGATCCTTACAAATATGGGCTTTCTTTAATATCATTGTTTTGTGGTACATCATGATTATATTCCTTAATCCAAGAAAGTAGGTAGGTACCTATGTAATATTGTTTGGTTTTTAGGGTTATAATTATTAGAATATTCAGTCATATTAAGCTTTACCGCCTAAGTGTCGACTGAAATGCGACTTAATATGGCAGTATTTTTCTCAGAGCGAGTTACAACTGATGTCTGAGTGTCTCACATTAATACGAGTAGTACTTTGAGCTTTTATTATGTCTTTAAGAATTCACAGTGCGTAGCAAATTGCGAGGCAAGTGTTACACACTTGTGTAGTAGACTAAACGTTAATTAGCGCTACTTAGCCAAGTATTTGCGACTCCCTTGGGATTTGTAGGGACGGCGTTATGCTCAAAGGCTCGCTTGACAATTGAAATTGGATTCAATTTCTCAACTAAACTTGTCGCTAATACAGAAATTATACCTATGCCACATATTTCTTAATATTAGCGATAGCAATAAATCTATGTCACATGTTTAAAATTATTACGCTACAACTTCCGCATACTCGAATGTCGGTGCGACACGGTAGCTGCGCCTACCGTGTCAGGCCCTGTGGAATTTCTTACCTACATAGGTATATCCTATATATACTTTAACTTATATAATATCTAGGTACTAGATTGAATGTACAGACAAATACCTAGCTAAATCTTACCAATAAAGTTATAAAAAATTGAAATTTTACAACAATTGAAAAAGCTTTGCAGCGAACTGTGGAGTTAAAAAAGGGTAAATGACTCATGACGTCATCACGTTATCTTTCATTTATTACAGAGACCGGTCGATCCTTATTTGTCTTACTGTAAATTAAATGACAGAGACCTCAGGTTTTCTGTTAGGTACCTATACCTACTAAGCATTCCTCAAAAATACTGATGCCTCAACTATCTGTGAAATGCCATTACTACCCCACCCAGTTTACACAGCGAGTTAATAATATTTCCTTTAGTCCAGGATTCCTTTCATTCTACTGGATGCCATCTTGAATAAAGACAAATGGCGGCTGCGTTCGCAGAGTTATCTCGTCGCCATTTCTTCTAATTCGCGACGCCAATGACCCTCGCCGCTGTAGGGTTAATTAAAGAATTAATCGCCATCCGGGGCCTAAGGGACCTGGGGATACAACGTGACTAAAATTTGTCATAGAATTAATCGACTCCACATTACACAGCAGTATACGTCTTATCCTCCCTATGTTTTCTATTTGTTTTGTATACAGAAATGTCTTCATTTCGTTATTTGATGAAGGCACCCATTCGTGGAGAATTTGCATTTAACGTGGTTATACTAAATTGTGTGTCTACTCGTGGTTTTCGTAATTAATCAGCATTCAGGTAAGACATGTCGACTCAGCAATCACGGTGTTGAAACCAGAGCAATAACTATGTATCCTTAGTACTAGCGAACGTTGTTATGTTCAGACATTGTACGGCTGGAGGTGTGGCTAAGGAAAGATTAACAAAACAATATTAATGTGACTCGAAGATATTTGTTTTGAATTTAAAGCACTTTACGCAATCAAAACGCTTTACTAACGCGAACGCTACAAAACAGAACACAAGTTTTAATCCGCTGGATCAGTAATCTATTAAGCTTGTCATCAAGAACTATCTTCGCACATTTATCCGTTCATAACTTTAACGTGAAAATAAGCTGACACAATATTTCGGAATCGGCACGGAAGCTCAAATTGAAATAAATATCGATGTCGAACGCCATCTGTCGGTACCCATTAATTATATTGACCTACATGTTTGTTCTGCAGATCTATAGCACAAAAACGTACAGAAAAACCACTCCTATTGAAGTGAAAATAGCTTAGTAAGATGACGCGAACAGAAAAAAAAAATAACTAAAACACCACCTAGAGACAAGTACATCATCAAATACATGCTAAAAATAGGCCATTCTTCACCAAGCTTGTCGAGTTAATGACTGTAAGGCCAGCTGCTGTTGTGCCGCGTACGCCCGTCGTAATTAGGATTACCTCAGGTAATTAGGCCGGCAGGTTGGCCAGATAACCCGCCCTTTACTCGCCCGTACTTAGAGCCTTACCGAACAACCGCAAGTGAACGAAGCATATAGATAAAAACTTGCTGTTTAAATGAACCTTCTGATCTTACTCTACATATTGAGAGTACAGGAAGCAAACCCGATATCCTCGGTCACAATTCATTATGTATGTGCATCTATTGGTCGTGAGGTCGAAAACATCACACACGACCGGGTCGAAAATACCCCGTGGTTAATGCCCTGTTTGTTTGGTGTTGTATTGGTTATGAGATGCCGATACTGAGGTCGGTAACATCGTTTGTAAAGGAGGTTATAATGACGGACTGAAGCTTGCTTAAAGAGAAAATAATAATGGTAGTGGAATACTTTTGTTTGTAACTTTCGAATATTTTCTCTAATGTAAGAAGAATGAAAAATGCTTTAATTTGTTGGTGGGTATAGCTCATCGTTTTTGTATATGACTCGCCATTTGAAGAAACAAAATCTATGCGTATGTCGCATTCCTATGATATCTATTAAAGTTTTGCGATATCCTAAGCTATAAAGGTACTCGTATGCATGCACTGATACTGCAAAACGTAGTCGTGAAGATTAACAATATCATTACTATACGAAACTAACATTGAAAACAAAATGAAACCCAAAACTCCCAAGGTGCTGTACCTTGGGAGTTTTGGGTTTCATTTTGTTTCGCTTGTTGCTAATCATGTCTCCTTAATCAGTCATCTTAATCACTAGAAATTATAAGTGGAGACTTATAATTTCTAGTGATTAAAACTTAGATACAAACATTCATTCGTGGAAGTCGTACTTTTGACCAACTTCATCCTTATTTACTAAAATACAATCGATATGCGGCACAAATAAAAATACAAAAATGCGCCAAAAAGTCTACGTACGTACAATTTTACTTTAACCCGTCGCGTCGGCAGCAGACCGCATTAACCTGCCCACATTTACTATGCGAACAAACTTGCAATAAAACACGTAAAGCACAATATCCACAATAAGTCGCAAGAAAACGCAAGCAACACGTAATTCACTCGGAATAATTTTGAATAATGTATGAGAAACAAAATAGACGAGAGACGCGTTTCGGGATTTTGCGCTAAATTGGATTTAGGACATGCTGTAAAAATTATTGCTCAATTGTGGAACCAGTATTATTTAGTCGTAAATTGGTCCCTGATCGTTTAATGTAGATTTACGGATTTTATTCAATTTCTATTATTCATGATTTATACGTTTTAAGTAATCAATTTTATACGCGAAGTTTTATAAACAAAATACAGTTTTTTTAAACCTAAATATTTAAATGAATAATTTAGACTATTTTATCTACATGTTTTAACTTTTTAAACGTAAATTATGCATCTGATCGAATGATTCATCAATAAATATATTATCTGAACTTCAAAGACGATGAAATTAAAAACAAAATGTCTCTGAACAAAAGAAAAATTACATTTTGGATTTGATATCATTGTTTTACAACGTCACAGTTCGTCAATCTTGCTGTAACAAAGCAAAAGCACATGCTACGATGAATATGAACAACGCTCCCGTAATAGCGTAGATATGAAAAAAGGACAATAAGGGATGAGGCAAATACGTGAATAAAGGCTGTCTGCTCCGTTACTAAAAGGCGGGGGAATTATGAGCACATAAAAATGAAGGGAGCGACAGTCTCTTTAGACAATGCCCGTGAAGCGGCAACGCTTGTTATTAAGTCCCCCGCTATGTAAATATGTACCGCGAGACGGTTCGAAAATAAAACATCCGGGAAATTCTTTTCGAAAATATTTATTTCCGAGTTAATTCTGAAACTTTTCACCGCTGTTTATTCGGCGCTGCAGTGTTAGGGTTAAAACAAAACTGTTACTTTGCGCAGAACATAATACCGTGACATTACTTCGTTTCAGTGAGTTTTTGTTCAGTCTAAAGCGAAAGCGCTACATACTAGGTATAATACAAATATTGCAATTTCATCCCATACAAGCTAGGCTGCTGACAACAAGTTGATTACAAATTAATATTCGTTTTTGGTATCGTATCGAGACTATCGGGAGAAAATAAATACAGACTAAAGTCAAAGTTCACGAACTTGAAGGCGTTGAACTCCTAATTCTAAAAATATTTATAATCTGATAAAGGTTTCCAAACCTGCGTTATACACTTTTCTTCTTTCATTCTCTTAACGATCTGTCAGAAACAACAAAGCAAATAAATTGAATGCTATTGGAGATCGCACTTGATAAACTACTATAATAAACAAAACTTTGTGCTTTTGTTTTAGATTAAATGCATAAATATGCCCATCCATTTAAGAACTACATAATTGAATTTCTTGTAGGTACAGCTAACATATTTTTTAACCGACTTCAAAAAAAAGGAGTAGGTTCTCAAATCATCGGGACCTTTTATTTTTATTTTTTATGTATGTTCCCTCATAACTCAGTATTTATGAACCAATTTGTTTTTTTTTTACGTCAAAGGTTAAGTCGTAATTTACTTTAGTCCCTGCGGTTTAGTGGTACAATGATTTTAAATGTACTATTTAACTATATTACGTACGTACGTATAGTCACGTAAAAGCTGCATCATTTTATAGTCAGTTATCTTTGTACGTTAACAAATCCCACGCACTTCTTTTACGGAGATAACTTTGCCAAGTAGGATCATATCAAGTATCCAACGACCGGTGTAAGTACAAAACTCCTACGAAATTGATATCCTAATTGGTGACTTTTTTGTTTTACAACATCATGTATTTTTAGCATAAGTGCTCCTGCAATAATAATCATGGATGCTAATTACTGACCCGTCGGAAGGAATAAACTTATGCTATGAAAAAACAATCAAGTCATAATGTTACGTCATCATATATTATCTGTTCTGCTAGTCTACAAACGTTTAAAGTTCAGAACACCTGTCTTTACTTTAGTTCCTTTACTGAACCGTGCCACTGACTAAATCAATACCTCTATCGCATATTCCGAGGTCGTCGCCTCACCAAGAAAATTTCGTACATAACCATATTACCTACTTTCTTTCAAAGAAGCGTCACGTCCGGGGTGACATCGAAACTTTCCACAGTGAATATACTACCCTGGAGCTTCTTAGGGTTGACACTTTGCAATAAGTTTCCATACCAACTCGTATACGTCCACTGCTGAACATTGATCTTGTAAGCAGATGGGAGTTGTAAAGCTGCTGCTGTTGCTCGCACCGTTACTCCTAGTTTACCTTTTGTGACGACCACGGGAAAACATATAAAATACCCTATTTTCACCCGGGAAGACACCGGTTTTAACGTCACTATATTTCCCGGAGTCATGTTTGAACATAAATATGAATGTCCGGGTAACAGGTGCAGTCTCATATTTTCGTTATGTGTAATGGATATTATGACAAGTGTGCTCGTTCTACTAACGTAGCTTATAATGTGTGCAAAACACATGAATTGAGAAAGGTAGCTTTATGTCACATTCTGTAATATATGGGACTTGGATATTGTGTTATGCTCGACTTTATTGTGATGTTCATCAGGCATTTTCTACGTTTCATTGTACAATACAGACACTGGCTCGGTCTTAAAAAAAGCGTATTTTCGGGATTTAAACTGGCCTAAACCAAGCTACTAGATAAATAAAAATTCATTCATAGATTCGTAATCATGTTAGAGACTGAGAGCTTGGTCTTCTTGATGTTTCTAGTGTAGTG
Source organism: Abrostola tripartita (assembly GCA_905340225.1). Classification (NCBI taxonomy): domain Eukaryota; kingdom Metazoa; phylum Arthropoda; class Insecta; order Lepidoptera; family Noctuidae; genus Abrostola; species Abrostola tripartita. The sequence continues at coordinate 8,221,632 of HG996504.1, forward strand.
CTTTGTGAGATTTATATCTCAAGATATTTATCCACAAAATAGGTAAATAAGGCTTATAGATATAGAAACGTAGGTAGACTATAGTCTGGTAAACTTACTAACAACTTTTCAGTTCCCACGTTTAATACAATATGAAATAGATAGATAGATAGATAGAATATACTTTATTGTACACCAAAATTATTACAGAATGAATACAACATAATTTTAAATTTAAAGGGTACAATGGCGGTCTTATCACTAAAAGCGATATCTACCAGACAACCTTTGGAAGGACAAAAATTTATGATTTGACATGGAAGGGGTAGTCGATGGTGTACTGTTCGTATATAATATTACGATGGCTACGAAATATTATACTTAACTATAATACATACATAAATAAATAATATATAAATGATACTATACAATATATAAATCATACTATAAAAAATATATAAATAATACTATAAAATGGTTACAGTAGAAGTAATCATGAGATACAGCTGTTTAAGGGATTTTTTTAAATTCGGTTGAAAAAAAATGTTTCTTCACCAACGATTTGAAGGCAGCCAGCGTTTGAGCTTGCTTAACTGGCAACGGCAACGCGTTCCATAAACGTACAGCCTGAGCTGTGAACGACTTATCGACGAACTTTGTGGAATGTGAAGGCATCTCAAGTCTCAGGTTTTCCGATGATCTCAGGTCTCTAGAATGTGTGTCATGAAGGAACTTAAAACGTTCTTTGAGGTAAGAAGGGGTCATAGGGTTGAACAAAATACTGTAAAGAAAAGATAAAATATGAGCATTCCGGCGAAGGCGGATTGGCAGCCACTTGAGCTTATTTCGAAATTCTGTAATATGATCATATTTGCGTAATCCAAATATGAATCTTATGCAAAAATTTTGGAGTCGCTCAAGCTTATCTAGCTGCACTTCAGTAAGGTCTGGATAACTAGTGTCGGCGTAATCGAGGATTGGAAGGAGAAGTGACTGGGCGAGCGCAGTTTTAGTGGCAGTTGGCAGGAAATTGCGCAGTCTTCGTAGAGACCCTGCTGATGCAAACAGTTTGCGGCTCACTTCTTGCAGCTGCGGATCCCAAGAGAGGTCTCTATCAATTACGATACCCAAGTTTTTCACCTTATCGCTAAATGGAATAACGGTGCCATCAAAAACAATTTTGGGGATTTTCAACCATTCAATTTTTGAGCGCAGCCTAGGGCTGCCAACAACGATGACCTGCGTCTTCTCAGGATTGACTCTTAACCCATAGCCTTTACTCCAGTCAGAAATTCGAGCTAAATCCGTATTTATCATTTTTACAGCCTCAGACAACTCTCTTGGTGGAGCTTGAGAATAAATTTGCAGATCGTCAGCATATAAGTGGTAGGATGACAGAAGTTCATTAGAAATGGAGTTTATAAATATTGCGAAAAGAAGAGGAGAAAGAACGCCCCCCTGCGGTACGCCGGCAGTAATATCACACCATGAAGAAAATGTACCTTCAATTGAAATCCGTTGCCGGCGGCCACACAGGTAACTACGAAGCCAATCAATCACCGATGGAGATATGTTAAGCGAGCGTAGTATGCTAAGCAGAATATCAAAATCGACGGTGTTAAAAGCATTGCTAAAATCTAATAAGGACAGAACCGTCAGATTCCCATTCTCCATGCCCAATCTTATGTCGTCCGTGACGTTAATAAGGGCTGAAGTGGTACTATGTCCTGGACGAAACCCAGATTGGAAAGGATTAAGGAGACCGTTTTTGCAAAGGAAAGCACTAAGCTGGTTATGGATAAGACGTTCCAGGACTTTGGAGAGAAATGATAGGATGGAAATAGGACGGAATTCAGAGAATGAAGCTGGAAATTTTTGTTCTAAAAGTAAAAGAACTTCTCAGAAATAACAAATTCTCCCTCAACTAATTCCAAGTCAAAGGCTATTTAATTTTTAAACCCCAAGTAAAGGGTGGCATCCTTACGCTATAAATTTTCAGTGTCTTTCAGTTTAAATATATTCGCAGCACATCTCCGGGCGACGATAAACAATTAATTTCTTTAATCAACTGTACCCGCCGCGTCTCGGGGGCAAACATGTACAGCCACTTAAAAAAAAAACTAATATAAAACACTAGATTAATTTAATCAGCTTGTTTAAGAATTTATCTCGACAGTTGTCTCTGACAGTGTATCAAAAGAAGTAAATACAAATTAGTTTTTACTTTGAAGTCTTCGAAAACAGTTAGGAAAACAATTGAAATTTTATCAAAGTTGCACGATGACTGACCGTAGTTGTATTTGTCTGTGTATTGTATAATTAATATTGCCATTCCTCTTGATTATTAGGAACGAAATAACAGGCTTGATCATATTCTTGTAATATTTAAGACCCTATGGAGTCTTCGAATGTTATGGAGTTTCACTCATATACAAGTCTTTCAGTCGCTGATACATACATACATACGTGATATCGCGCTTTTTCCCTTGGGGTACAAGCAGAACCTTTCCTCATACTCCTCATGTTTTTCTCGCATGCATCATTTCTCACATACGCGCCGGTTGGGTACTGAGCATCTGACCTTTTAGAAAGACTTCACTCACAACCAAGAAGTTGTAGTATCGACATTTTTTATTTTCCTATTCTCAGTACACTGTGTGTGGTCATGACACAGGTAAAAATGCAACTCCCAATATTTAATGCAAACATATTTATTTATTTTACAGATTTAATAAAGCTCGTATGATCGTAACCTACGCACAGGTAAAGCGACAAAAACAAGTAAGAGTAACTAGGTACAAACAGCCGATATAAGTAAGGCATTACGGGCCAGTTATCTTGGCGAGCAACGATCGAATCGTTAAAGTTAATGCTGACTCAGATGCGAGCTGTTACGGTTATATCTGAAACCGGCCTGCTTCGTCCAAGTCATGGTTGACGGACGGACAAAAAGTGACGCTGTCGTGTGTCGTTAATTTAATGCAACTCGTTTAAATGATCGGCTACCCTACGCGATAAATGCTATTAAGTTTTTTCCGAGGTATATAAAAAATATTGAAAGAGTCGGCTACTAGTTGTAGAAATAGGGCAGATTAAACGAGATGTGATGCTGAGAATTTAGTATTTGACATTAATGCTACAGCCCTGTTACCATAAACTCTTTAAGCAGGACAGTTTACGATGTGGAAGCAAGACGCCGCGCCGCTACGTGCAGTGTAATGTGGTGTCTCGCTTCCACATCGTAAAGTGTCCTAATTCAAGAGTCCATGGTAGGGGGGCAGTTCTTTATATACTACAATTTAGCTTTAAAATTATGATACCAAAAGATTGCCTTTATTACAGCTATGTAGATCGTGCTAAACTGCAGGTAATGCATTTGCTACCCTGAAACACTGATAAGCCGTCCAATTATTTAATAAAATTGTGTAAGATACGTTTATAGGTTATAGCGTTACATGTTATTAACCTTTTACCAATCACTATTAAATATCAGCATATAAGGTCAAGACTCATATGAGAGGAATAAACAACAATTGTTTATAGCATTATAAACTGTTCACCCAAAAAGGCGCTATGACTTCATGAGTGACTTGATAGAGTACCTTTGGGGTTTCTTGCCGGGTCTTCTCCATAGGAATGACATTTTTGGAACCGTGCAACTAGAATCTTGACGTTTCATAAGCAATTTAAATAGTAATTGGTTTTTAAGAATTAAAAACATTTTGAGTCAGTTGAAAGCTCTATACGGCATAATAACACTTAACATCTTTGTCTTAACGTCTATTTTCGTATCTGGTTGTACTGCGTCCGTATGCATTCATTACCCCCTAGACTTCAGTTTCCCGCTTCAATCTCCTTACTTGAACCGTGTGCTGCTAACGGGACGCAAGCCCGACCACCGTTACACCGAGCCGATAGCTTGCAGCTTCTAATAGAATACTGCACCAACGCACGATTGAATCCCGGCCAAACTGCGATTGTCCACAAATTGTTTTAAACCTATACGGTATGGTAATACGGGGTAAGGATAGGTCTGGGTGGTAGAATTGTAAAGGGTAAGTTTAAATAGAAAGTAGTTATTGTGCCGTGTATAAGTGTTGATAGGTTATTACAAAATCAGGCCTGTTTTACAAGAGGGTAGAGAGATGTTGTCACTATAGGGCTTATTATGGCGTGTTGAAACGTTTCCTAGATTGTATCCTACTAATAAATTGATCTGAACCATCTATTTCTATAGCGATAATACCAGAAACCAAATACATCATTTGGAATTTCCGTAAAGAAAGGCTAACATTATTCTTCAAATTAAACGCTTCATCACCTCCTAAACTAGGTAACATAACTCAAATTAAATAAAAACCCTGCTTACCTCACCAAAATCATGAAACTACATAATTCAGCAATCCTGCACGGTACACGGCAGGCGAATTACCAAAAACCTTTTGTATAAGTTATGAAACAACCCAAAAACAAAGCTATGAATGTGGGATGCGGCGTGAGTAGCCCGCGCCATTTATCTGCGGTGCGTTTAGTATGCGCCGCCGTCACGCAGCCGCCACGCTGCCGCCACGCCGCTGCCACGCTGTGCAAACACGCTGCACAATAACACGCATAAATAAAACTTTGTGTTTGTACGCGCGCTGAACGGAATTTCAATGAATGAAATTCTACAGTTGGAATGTGCAGCATTTTTTGCTATGTAAAGACATTTATTTAAAAAATAAATGTTAAGTATTGTAGACTGCGATTCATGTTATGAATTGTTTCAGTAAGTATGTAATATCTTTGTGAATTGCTTAATTAAAACAATTTTTTTCGCCCTTGTGTAATAATAAACTCCGGATTTACGCAATGATTTTATAAATTGCCTATATTTTACGAAGGCACTGATATTAAAAGCGTTTAAAAAGAAAACCCATGTACATTTTATAACGTATCTCTTGTAACAAAGTTCCAAAATTGCCTGAATCTAATTTCCGACGTTTTAGTAATAAAATGAGAACGTTCATTCACCCGTTCATAGCTACAGCGTTTAAGGTTAGATGTTTACTATAAGCGCTGAGAAAATATGTATTACAACATGATCTTCAAGCTTCAAATATTTTGGTAATAACTGTGCCCGCTATATTAAGGTATTAACTATGAAGGTTTTATGTGTATTGGACATCAGCTAAACTAGATAGCTAATCTATATAAAAATCAAGGCCTTCTATAAAATCTCTGTAGTTACGTCGTCAACGTAATAAAGTTCAATTACTTATCAAACATCATAGTAAACATGGAGAGCCATGAAAATAAATTGAAAATCCAATCGATATATAGTTTAATAGACTAGTTTATTTGAAAGCAGAAAGCTCTTAACAAAACTTACTCTATCGGGATACTTACTTCACTGATTCTATTTTCAGATTGCGTTCACCTCTAGGGAACAGAGCGTGTCAATGCATAACATAACATGGACCTCCCAATCAGGAGCCCCCCTCCCCCTTGTCCTACCATGTAGACCCGCGGACGCCCTATCCTTAAAAGTATTTCGTTCACGTCTTCGTTTCATATCGGCCAGCAATCGCTTTCCGAACGCTCTACGACGACAATAACAAATATTGAGCGCGGGAATTGAATTTAGAATTTCTTAATTTAAAATATTCTTTGACAGAACGTTTACAGAATATTGGTAGTGGTTAAAATCGTAGATTTCATTGTGCAGAGGGTGATCCCGTTCTCTTATAAGAAACTATCTATTCTTGGCTATGGGCAATACCAGTTTCATTTTAAGTCCATCTTTATTATGGGTAAACAGCAATCCCAAGTGCTTAAAGTCTCGATAAGCACATCTGATGCATCTCGGGTAGTTAAACCCGTGAAAATCTCTACATAACATGCCATAACGCCTGTATTCCCCGAAGGGTAGACAGAGGTGAACAGATAGTACACCCACATTTCGCCAGTTATCTGATAGGTCCCAATGTAATAGGGGGGCGAGCCTATTGCCATCAACCGGGCACAAATCTAAACTCAGACTGCATATTCTTTTTTACACGAAATTAAACCTGCTCTTTCGCTGAAAACATTGCAACGGCTTGCAACTGACAAGTTAACACCACTACTGCTCACCTGCTCAGTAGTACACGTATCTTGCATTTTGTCACTTATACTCACTCATTCCACCAATCACGCTTACTGTGTTACAATTTTTCGTTCTTTGTGACCCCAATGCGGCTCGACCGGTAGCTTCCACTTCTGAGGAATTACTTTCTTGTCACCTAGTTAAGAGCCAATAAATACGGTACCCAGATGCCATTTGCTGTCTTGTATGTTGACTGTTATGTTGTATTGTAGTATTAAAACTGTCATGCCTATGTATGTACAGACTCTGTATAAGCTACTCAATAACTGACCAAAACTTAAACAAGAAGAAACCTCATTCTACTAAACATAACTCTTGATAGAATTGCAATGAAAATCGCTTATCTATATCACCGAAATAAAACTTTATTGGTATCCAAACTATGAATTTCTATTTTATTAGTCTCAAGACCTCTACGAAAGTTATAAACATGATGAAATAGTGGACGCTAAAGTGAAAGGAGGTGAATACTCTCATGAAAACGGACAGCTGTATTATGCGATCCAGTACTCCTGCTATTTAAAGCTTTTCTTGTACTTACTTGGAAGTGGTGCTGTGATTTAGTTGGAACACGTTTTCTCATTTACAGTAATGTTGCTTGATAGAGCAACGGCTACGCGCGTTTGATATTGTTTCTAACTTTTAAGAATAAAATCCCCTCAGTTTATTCATTGGCTGCCGAGGATAAAAATAGTAGGTATATGTGAGGTCATCCTGAACCGGTCCCAATAAAAATGAACTTAAGTACATAAATACAAAAAAAATACCTAATTGTCAATAAAACAAACCTTCATTGTTGATCATTCGGTAAAAAATAAAAAAGTATTTTTTATTGAGGAAAAAGGTTTTCCATTATTATGACTGTGTGCAACCCAAATATATTTTTAAAATGTATAAAGACAATAAGTGTTAACCAACGTAATTATTGTTTCAGGTAACACCACGACCGCGGGTATGATTGCGTTTTGAATCAACAGATGGCGTTGGGGTCCTTGGTGCTGAGTGCAATGTTAATCGTGCCCCAACCGGCACTAATTGAGCGAGCAATGCAAATTTAATACGCGCACTATTGTTACAATTAGATACGTTGTGCTAATCGCAGACGCGGGCCGCGCCTCTGATTATTGTACTAATTGTTTGTGCGCTATTCAGGCGCGTAGCATATATAATTGACTGTCGGCCGTAGGGATGTATCGGTTTGGATGAGTCATTAACATAAAAAGGCCTTCTTGAGTAGCGATACCAATCTGCTGACTGGCTAATCTTTAAAGACACGTAAATAACTATATATATTAAAAAGCTTGTTGGTTACAAGATAAATATGTGTGCAAGTCTGATAATAAATAATCAAATAAACACCGAACTTGACAAATACAAAGAAAGAACTGTTGGACACATCAAAGAGCATGGCAACATCTGAACTATAGTAAAGCAACATCAAATGCTAAATATATCTTGAAGACTATTAATAACTTTGTTGATCACATCTTAATTAGCTGTCTAGACAGGTCCTATCTTTGCAACTTTTTGTATTTGCTTTTAATTTCAGTTTATTAGTACCTATTGAAGTTTAAATTACAATCAAAAACTTGTTTTATGAAAATCTATTGTTAAAGTGTTGAGACTTTAGTGTTAGTTTTGATGCTAGGTAACTAAAACGCTTACGTATTTCTTTTGTTCGTTATTTAACAAAAGAATAACGCAATCTCGGCAGACTAGTTCGCTCTGTTTTATATAATTTTGTCAACGTATTGTTTTTGACAACTGAATATCAGTCGTTCACTGAATTTGTCACTAAACGTTATTCATTTAGGCCTTTTGTGGTTTTTGTAGATCCCATATTTGTGCACTGCAAGTTTATTTAAACTAATTAGTGTGTCTCAATCATGTGGGTTTATAAAAAAAAATTATTAGAATCGTTCAAATTATTCAAAAGACCTGCTTATTAGGTAGCCCTATTTACCAATCTTTGTCTCCTATTTAACCTCTTAATGTCGTGTCTATTCAATAACACCCATGTCATTAACTTTAGTAGAAAGGTCACGTGCCACTTTCTCCAAATATAATTCCAGTTTTTACTCAATTAACATAATATACGTATACAAACAGAAACCCGACTGGGATAAACGCGTAATTCAGTGCTCAACAAAAAACAATGGAATATCAACGACAAAACAAATGAGAAGAGGAAGCTAGGCGAGCTTAATGTACGAAACACAAAAAGTGGACCAAATATCTTGGCTTTGTTTGTACCATTCCATATTCTTTTTAGATCTAACCTTTTTACGGTTGACTTCTAAAAAATATTTGGGTATTTACAAAATTGTCGTTTTAGCCTTTTCATTCGTGTTGGATTTAGTGGTGATAATATTACAGATAGTAGTTAGTACACTTCTAAAAAAAATCGTAATATCCAACATTCGAAGACATACGCATTTCTTTTTCGAAATTCTCGATGCTATTCTTAATTATTTTGTGGCTGTGTATGTGGCTATGTTACGTATTAAGTTATAGAAATTACTCACGAGCTTAGACATAAAAGATAAAGAACAAATAAAGTTATCTTATTCACAAGGCACAAATAAGTAAAGATTTTTTTAGCTCTTACAAAAACTTGCTAACACATAACCCCAATTCACACCAAAACACTACGTTCGTTAGGTAATAAGCGTACAAAAAAGTAATTAAAACTACCGTTTGCAATTACAAGTGTCTATAAAATGAGGTCGTTACAGACAATACGATTTTTACGCAAAAGAAACCATGGCTGTTCGGCCTTAATTAGATAAACGAAGGCCTCCGAAATTGGCCGAGGAGGGCCGAAGCCAATCTTGTGTCCTTCTAGTTACTTTGTAAAGGCTCCCTCGACTGTGAAATGATTGAATTTGCTATTGGCTGCGTGAAATTCAAATACTTTTTTCTTAAAGAGCAATATCTCTTTTAGTCTGCTGTAGTTTTTATGAGAATGAAATAATAAAAACTATTTCAAAGCGAATTTAAGGTTGTTTCGCTATAAGCTAACATTAAGGGATTCGCCTGTGTTTAGTACGACACATGAAATTATTGTCTAAATGCATAATTTAATTCAACCCACTAGTGCCAGGTTGATTGCGTTGAAAAATCCTTTTACACGTGTAAAAACTCAGTCGTACCAGCAGGAATGTGTATTGTGTATGTGTATTTATAAACTCATATCATGCTATCATGAAGTCGTTATTATTTCAATAACAAAATATAATAAACTGGCGACGACCGGACAAAGTTTTAAACAATGTGTAATGCATGCACTGCGGACTCTAACTTGCACGTCTAACGCAACTCGCACATGCATCAAGCTACCGTGCTCACTCCCCTGAGTAAACCAACCTTGATACATACAGAATGATTCCATACTCACACGTGTTTCCTTAGTGAAATTAATTTGATTCTCTCCATGCCTAGCTGATTGGGCCCTTGGGGACTTATTTTTCCATAAACTGCGACTTAGGTACCTTCGACACGACCGACGGCTGGTAACTGCCAGTTACCTTCTGATTTCATCAAATCAAATCACTTCTTCTTTATACCTTTTGTGAAAGAACTTTTATATTAATCAAGAAATACAATGTGCAAGTGTGAGTGTGTGCCCAATCATTGCTAACAGAGATTGGGATTTCTAAAATAAAATAAAAATATCGAAATTTCTTCAGATATACTTGAAAGCTTTTATTCTGATATTGGAGGTATAAAAGTTTGTTGTTTATATGTGAGCCCTAACAAGATTGCTGATTACAAGGGCTCTGTAAGTCTCGAGAGATATGCGTGGGTCTCAAAATTAATTGTATAGACGATAAGACGTTATGGCGGTCACAGAGGCAGATTAATACAAAATAATGTAATAGACGCAAAGTCGTGTAGCCACGTTATATCTTTACATAGCTACTTTGATTGTGACTTATGTACTTAGTATAAAAATAAGTTTGTAAAATTGATTAATCATCGAATTGTTCAAAGTAGAAGTTGAATTTACTGGTAAGAGATTGTATTTGTGGCAGGCATTCACACTGATAATAACATCACTATCCTGTCAATGGCTGATCTTAAAATACATGCAAATATAACCTAGCAACAGCTTAAAATATAACAAAATAAAATCTACTTCTGAAGTTCGATTCACAAACGGTCCATCCTATATAATTCCACTTTTGTGTAGCAGGTATTATAAACAGATTACTTGGAACAACAAACAAATAGATCAAAAAGCAACATTAAAAGGAAAAGGTAAGATAGGCTCTTAAAGCTATTTACAAATAATCTTACAGAATTAAATTTGCGAAATTTCTTATCACTCGAGAAAACTCAAGTAGGTAAAAAAAGTACAGACAACATAAAAAAAGCTTCTAAATATCCCTCCAATATGTACGCTGTAATATGTAGGAAGTTTGCCTAAGGCCCGGGTTTGAATCCAAAGGTAAACGCGGATTTGGATGTTATAATGCAACAATTTGTGGCATTTCTTAGTAATTGTTAACCAAATAGTGGCAAGCAATGTGTATTAGACGATCAAATCGGAAAGCTGCAAAAAGGACTCAGTTATTCCTAATTGAATACATAATATGTTTGGGTTTCGCTTAACTGATAAGTTCTTTGTTAATTTACGAGCCGTTGTCGATCGATCAAAGAGGAATACCGCCGTGTACCGTCCTTTGCTTTAGTTCAAGCTGGACGTTCTGAGACAAGCATACGTGCATTTCAATATTTCAATCACTGTTTATTTTATTATCATTGAAAACAAAGCAAAAATAGATCATTCGCTTTAAATCCAGCAGAAACAATAGAATTTCAAAGGCTAAAATCCCACACCAACTTACAGCCTTTATAAAACCACTGCTTGAAAGCACAAAATCCAATTCTTATCTAAAAATGTTTTAGAGTTACGCTAACACTTCAGAGCCGACATATGTAGACACCGGGTCCCGGCTGGGCCATTAGTGCAAGTGCACGGGGCCGGTGACGTCACACGCCTCGAGGGCGCACCACTCGCCAACTAGGCCACTGGAGCTCAGCATTGAACGGGTTATATTATGGATACGCTAACCCCCACGTGTTGTTCGATCTGACTCACTGAGGCTGTCAGATTAATTATGTAATGTTTGTACGTATTGTACATTATCGAGGAGCTAATGTTATGTTTAGTGGGTAGTCAGTAAATCTTTACCTCATGGCTGAATGATGTTGAATCAAATAGACGAATTATTTGAAACAACACTAGGTATTTTCAATTTATTTATTTGCCAAACGTTGGTACGTTGCTGTTAACGTACACTTGTCCAAAATCCACTGTATTCGAAATGCATATCATTATTAACCCTTACACCCTCCAAGGCCTTTGCGAATTCAATTAAATCCGTTCCCGCAAACCTTAACCCGTCGAACGCGACAAACCGGAAGGCGTCGAAAACGAGACGTCGGCCGGCACAAATTACCTCGAGATATGATTCGTAGACCTATCCATCATCGGCCGGGTATCCCGCCACGTCATGTCTTGTAACAACTCAGGGTTATCTGCGGCGATAATTTAGGCTTTGGAGTAATTTATGTGATAGTCGGGTAAAGCTAATATAAATTAGTGCCAATATAGTAAGCTTAGATAGAGCGTAAGATAAAATAAAATTACTGGGTGGTTCACTATTATTTATAAGAAACAAAACTATATTACAAATTTATTATTTACTACTATTTTCTGATATGACTGTAGTTTAATCGGGAAGAATTATAGAAATACATATATTCGGTACAGCAAAAACAATAGATAAATACAACAACAAAAACAAACAAAAATCTGTAGCACTGTCCAACACGCAATACCAAAAGGTCGCAAACTCAACACAATATGTTGAGTGTAGAACACCCAGCGCTGGTTTTTAATTGGCACCCCACAGTGGCACACAGACGTAGGCAAATATAATTTTAATAATACTTACTATATTTTTGCTAAAATATTACTTAAAAAACGAATTAATAATATATAAATTTGTATTTCGTTTCTTTTTGCGTACCTTTGCACACACAATAATAAAAAGAATCGAGTTCTTACTTTTAATAATAGAAGATATTTAAAAACGGTTAAACCGTGTCTTTATAATTTTACAGTAAATAATATGTTGAGCACCGCAGACTAATCTATTGTCTCTCTACCATTCCCATTTCAACATTAAATCAAAATTTTAGTAGGATATCATCATTACACTCTAATTCGAAAACCACACTCACGGAATAGATATCACAGCTGTAAGTGACACCATTACGGCGCCACCGGGGCTTTTAAACCCCCATAACACTGTAATGCTGTTAAAAGTGGGGTATTATAGTACGGTGTGGTTTGTTCGCCCGCACAAATGGTACTACCAATAAGAATAAGTTAGCATTCTGGTCGTAACGACCAAGCGTGCAACATTTTGCGGTCAAGACTTTTCAATAAATATGAATTTCGACTATAGCATTCTGTTAAAAGGTTAAGTATTAGTATTAGTATATTTTCTGACACAAAAAAAATATTACCCACAAACGAAATGATACACCTTACACGGACAGCCCTCGGTCGTAAACCAACCCTGCACCCGCTGCAGGTATATCGCGTACCACTGCGGCGACTTGGAGACATGTTCTAAATATCGCCGATCTAAGAGCGTGGAATTCAGCTTCCGAAATTATTTGGTAGGACAGTAAGCGTACTTTGTTTCTCAAAGAATAGTTCCTGAAAATAAAGATATGCTGGTTAGTGCTCATTCGTTTTATTTTTGTTATCCTACAAATGTTTACGCAAAGCAATCCTACAAACTAGACACTACTTAGAAATACTAACAAAGAAACATAAAACGTTTAACGAAATTCCCTGCAATTTCTAGCCTAAGCTTACTATGGCTGGCTACTTAGAGCTTACACATAGAACAAATACAGGCCTGAACTAATTTAGTTAGGCACCGTTCCAGGGAAGTATATCAAAAGTTAAACGAGTTAGTTGCCTTTGCTTAACAGTCCAAGAGTCGCTGAAGGGCCTCTATTCAGCTCCCAGACCTCTCATTACGCCGCGATCGACTATTTCCCCAGCATCCCTACCCCGGATATCTTGTTTCCGTGACCCGACCGACCGGAAATAGTTTTTTTTCTCTCTCGAGGAACTTAACCTTTTCGTGCGCGCCTTCTAAATTCACACTTCGTGACTGTTGCCTCTTTTGCCTTTTTTGACTCGTTTACAATTTTTTACGGGTTAATCGGTGTAGGACGGCATTGAAACAACTATTTTTTATTGTTATTGACAATGTAGGAACTTAAGAATGGTAATAAATTTTGATATGACTAATTGATTGAGGCGACATAAATAGCGTACCTAACCTATATCCTTTCCAAAGTTTATTTTTGTAAACAAGTAAAATTGACATCATTTCCTAGAAAGGCACCCTTGAAAAAGGTTTCATTTTCAAGTCATATGTACTATGTATATTTATCTCCAACATAGTATTTTCATCTAGGTATATATAATAATGCTACATCTAAGCCATTGTTAATATTTCATAATAAAATATTTAATTTAAAAAGTTTTTTCATAACATTGTGATATGAAGAAAAAATTATAAATTGCAACTAAGGAAACACAAGTCAATTCAATTGAGAGGGCAGGGTTATTTCAGAACTAAACCTTGTATTCACATACAGTGTGAAAAAGACTCACAAATAAGATTAAAGAATAGTTGAGTACAAGGGGAGTTGGTTCCAACAGCATTATGTTGGAAATGCGAACTCCAGTCACGTTTCCCGCCCATTTCTTACCATATTTCAAACGCTGTGCACCAATAAAACTACGAAGCACCGTCTGTCTAATGGTTCCGTGCCAAATTACGGGAGAACAGCGGTTTGCAGTTGTAAAAACTTGAGTATTTCAAAATTAATGATCCTTTAAAGCCAATAAACCTGCTCTGTGATTTTATCTTCATGTAAAACGACCCACTGGAATAAATTACACTGTCTTAAAAGTGATGAACGAAGAAGACTTTTCAGCTTAAATAAGATTTAGAAAATTTTGAACGAAATAGTTTAGGGATCTGTAAAAAGTTTGTAACTAATTTTCTACGCAATTAATTGGAAAACGGAACACCTCTTACTAACTTTTTACGTCACACGATATACCTTGACTTAGGGCATTATTAACTTGATTATATTTGATTGCTAATTTAGGCCACTGTAAGTCGAGTATTTGAAAAGGAAGAGAAATATTTTATTATAGTGATGAAGCATGTCGACTACAATGTGCTTCCATGATTAACATTTTGCAACAAGGTCGCTGGTGATCCAGATACCGAAACACATCGTATACCACTGCTATTTCTGGTGCGTCAGCAACTCAGCAAGTCGCCGTTTTCTTTATACTTGGTTAGCGATATGAAAATGCGGTGTTCGTTGGAGGCCGGCCGTGTTGGCCTCACTGCAGCCTCTTGAACACGTCCCCTCCATGGCCGGGTGATTGGATACCGACTACTTTTCACGTTACTGACTTGGATCTATATTATTTTTGTGCTAGTGGTAGATGTGACGCTATAAGCTCAGTTGACTTCCAAAAGTTTCTGTTCTACATTTAGAGTAAGTGCCGTTGTATTTTTAACCGACTTAAAAAAAAGGAGGAGGTTATCAATTCGACTGTATTTTTTTTTTTTTATGTTTGTTACCTCATAACTTGCGACTGGGGGAACCGATTTTCATGATTCTTTTTTTATTTGAAAGCTGGTGCTTCCCGTGTGGTCCCATTGTCACCATTTCAATACCTGATGATGGGATCTTGTAGAAATCGGGGGAACTCTTCAATAAATAACAGCAGATTAACCGCGATTGTTACTATAGCATATCTAAGCATTGTTTACGCCATCACACAACATTATATCACGCCTGTACTCACTACAAAGGTTATAAAAACCATTCCGAAAAAAAAAATGTTCAAAGTCACTTACAACGTTTTACAAAAAAAACGCAATACTGAAAAATAATTAGATGTTTGTTCTGATGAGATATTCGGTTATATGAACATAACTCTTCAAATTTCATGCGTCCTCATTACGTAAGCTGATCCGTGATCGCGGTACTGTCCCTGGGTAACCGTGACCCTGGAATGTAAAGGGCTATTGAAGGAACACTGTGGATGAGTATGACAGTAGTATTACTGTCTGTACAAGTCTGACAGTCCTCCAGACTCATTGGATGATTTTGCCTCGTAAATAAAAGGTGTATTATGACTTACTTATGTACT
This sequence comes from Abrostola tripartita, assembly GCA_905340225.1. Lineage (NCBI taxonomy): Eukaryota > Metazoa > Arthropoda > Insecta > Lepidoptera > Noctuidae > Abrostola > Abrostola tripartita. The sequence goes on from HG996504.1 coordinate 8,237,015, forward strand.
ACTGACTTACTTATCTACCTTCATTATCGGAAGACAGATTTCGTAGTCTTGTCATTTCCTGCAACGATCTACCGTCGTGTGGTTTATTATATTTCACTAAATACCCATTTCACAAAACAAAATTTAAATCGCTAAAATGGTCATACAAATAGCAAAACCACATTAGCAGAATCTAAAGCTAAAAAATCGTGAAATAAAAAAATTTAAATAAAAAATTATAACCTCCTTCAAAAAACTCAAAAGTGAAAAATAATATTTTATCACTTCACTTTACATAAGCGAAGTGGAAGTCGGCGCCAAATCCCAACATCCATTAAGCGATTCAGAAAAATAGAACTTATGAGAATGCTGCCACACGTGCGGGGTTCATAGTTTAAAAGCTAACACTATAAACTAAGCGAACGCATAGGATTTGGCGCCGACTTCCACTTCGCTTATGTAAAGTGAAGTGATAAAATATTATTTTTCACTTTTGAGTTTTTTGAAGGAGGTTATAATTTTTTATTTAAATTTTTTTATATAGAAGATAAGACACTATTACAAGTAGAATCATGTGAGCAAATAAGGCTAGAGTACCTTTAGCAGCATTAACAATAATTGTTGTAAATTTGTATTATTGCTGTTTCTTTATAACATTTCTCCAAACTATGAATAATTACTGTTTTTAACCAAATAATATTTTGTACTTTAACATTTTTTATAAGTCACACTACTTTAAGTTATACGAAGTCGTGGTCAATATTAAACAATTACGGAAATGCGACTCTAATTGTTTAACATGAATGTATCGATACACTCACATTGCGTTGGTGAATAAATAACATTCATTTCTGAATGACCAATTGAGAAAGTAGTGTTAAAAACTTTCCAAAAATGTCCGCTGCAAACTTCTTGTTTTTCGCTTTCACAATGCTAGGCTTGATTAGTAACATTTTTACTGCAACTAGTAACTATTTACAATGTTCTTGTTTTTTCAATGGAACTTTATTTCTCGTTTATTTACTTGGTCTTTTGTATTTAGGTACTGAAATTCTATTATTGTTTATTAAAAATTAGGCATCCCTGTTGTAAATTTTAGGTTCTTTAAAGTGAATCAAGCTGAACAGTGACAATGATTAAGCTTATCCAAGAACTAAGTTCTTCGTGTTTTGTAGAAGTGATGACACTCTAAAATCTCAAACGCACGAAAGCCGAAACACCCATAATAATTAATCATGGCTCGAAATATACGTGGGCTACACTGACATTGTATCGTGCGGGTATCGAACTCATAATAGATGAGTTCGATACCCGCTAGAGCAGCATAACTTTGATTGCGTAGCAAGTGACATTGCGTTGACTCTGCCCACTTCACTGGAGAACGTGTGAATTTATGCAGCCTAGGTAGTAGATACTTCTTTATTTGATTTTGTTCTGCGGTTGTTAAGAATGTACACAAGCATTGGCATACTGTAGTATTCCTACAGATAGACCAACAAAGGCATTTCACAAAGATTTTTCATAAGTCAGTTTTTTTAAACTCCAACATTTGTTTGAAATAGTTCTTTACCTAAAGCTGTTGTTGGCTCTTGGAATCTGTGTAACTGCGACTGACAGTGATAATAATTAGAGGAATCCTTGGCCCAATTGCCGCGGGCGTAACGCCGTCCGGCGATGGTCTCGGCCACTACCTGTGACGTCACTAAGGGTAGCTAGGAATGTTATTAAAATATAAAATAAGCTTGGGTGCCATTTTTGACACGGTTTTTTTTTTTTTTTTTTCGGAATACTTTTATGCCGACGACCCCGAGGGGGGTCTTATTGGGCGTAACCGGATAACATTATACCTACCTGTATTCCTCGAAAGGTTAAGCAGAAAGTGTAGGTGTTATAGTTAATCCAAATTTTGCTAATAACGTTATATGTTCCATGTAAAAATCTCGGCGTATCCATAAATATTATGAAATAAAACATTCGACTAGATATGTAAGTCCAAGTACCTACTGTAATCATAACTAGCAACGATATTTACTGGTACCTTACCTCCTTAAATCACCATCTGACACAAAATTTTGTGAATGAAAAACCACATCACAGGTTCAAAAATAAACTGAAAATTAATTGTCAAAAATAAACTTTTTAAACTCTGCATTTTCCATAAATATACAAAATGCGTCGTTACAAGGTTTGGCAATAGTAGCAAGCAGTCTTATTCTGAACGTGACAATCTAGCACCCCGATCCTTAAAGAAAATTCACATTAAAAGCGATGAATTACAAAAGTTGGAAGCAGAACTGCATAACACTTCCTCATTCTAGTGTAGCGAAACAATTAGCGCTTCACAAACAAATCGCCGGCGCTAGTCAGCAGTCGGCATTGCGACGGCTATATTTAATTAACACTGGAATTATACCCGACACAATTAGGTCAAACTAACTTTCTGAAGATTGTTGCACTGCTTCGTGTTTGTATGATGATGCATCTGATGTAGGAAGCAAGTAGGCTAGATAACTTTGACTTGACTTTATCTATGCGTGCCTACACATAGATATGAGAAATCTTGCGGGTTCTTGCAGAAGAATTTGACTTTATCTTTTGCAGATACTTTTAAGGAAGTTTACACCTAAAAGGCCTGCAAGTCCTGCAACCGACAAAGTGTTTTCCGGCCTCGAAATCTGTAGTTCAGTAAACAATTACAGTAGCATATAAACAATAGAATATAACATAGAAGTAAAAGCCTAATCAAATTGTACTTTTCGTAGAGAAAAGCATGAGGAACTTCTTCTTTAGTATTGACATTTTAAGATGCTCGTACCGGTAAAACATAATGTAATTTACATTATTCTAGTCGTAATAGGAAGGGAAAGAAAATAGAAAAAAAAATTTCTTTGATTTTTTGTCACCATTCACGATTGTGAATATCAGTCACATGTCCAATTGTCCATAGTCCATACCAACAGGAAGGTTAGGTTAGTCCAGTCAGTACTCAATGAAATAGGTATCAAAATCCATCGCCAAATTGTTGTATTACAGGTACATATCAAGAAGTATTCGTTGGTGTTGATGACTAAGGGCAACTATTACTGGATATTGCTAACACAAATCCCTTGCCAAGCGGTATAAATATATTACTTTATTCATATTTGATCTATTTCAAGAGTAGTTTATTGGTAGTAGTACGATAATTACAACGATTAATAACGCTTTTGGTCATCAGCATGATCATTACTACGAAACATTGTTATATAATGAAGACTTTTAGGAAATAATGCGGGAAAAACAAATTGAAGAAAACGAGGCAATTACCCTATTTAGCTCACTATTAATAAGTTCTTGATTACTAGCTCGGTTTTCTTCAGTAGCTGTTTTTGTCGTCATATTTTTACTTTTCTTTACGTACCCTCTAATTAAAGCCATGGACGATACCATCGCGTTTAAGATCGTGATACTTTTTATTTTTGTGAAACGCTATAAAGATAAAAGAAAAGGACTCTGTAATATTGTAATTTACGTGAAATGACGGTAATTTTTTTTTAACACGGACTTAATTTGACAAAAATGTTAATTTAAATGCATGACACTTCATCCAACGACTGAGAACACCCCTGAGGCGGTTAGAAGAAAATCATGTTGGAATTTAATGTGACGTAATGTTTTCACACTATATTTTTGCTTAGTCCTTACAGAAAAGACATTTTACAATCTGGCAATTAATTTTATATTAATTCGTGTAAAGTGCATTAAGCTGCGTCCATATTTAACAAGCATTATTTTTCATTAGGCTACATCTTCACTGAATACCCCAAACTAATCTTGAGTCGCCAGGAAACCATGATACTTAATTAAAACGCTAGACAACGTGACCTCTATTGTTTATTTATTTTAGCCTGGTCAGCCCACTGCAAGGCAAAGGCCTCCCTTTCCTTCCTACTTTCCTCCCGGTTGTGAGATAGACCTATGCACCATCTAAAAAATACTGCTTAGCTTGGAGTACAAGTATAGAACCGCCATCTGTGAAGATACCGACTTACGGCCGATGCACCTGTGCGGTCAACTTCGCTACCATCCTAGTTGATTGGTCAATCTTTACACCGAAGCATGAGCTTTTTTCAGGAGACATTTAGCTCATTGAGCCGGTACAAAGAAGCAGCTGCTATTGATATTTAACCAAAACTAGCCAAACAGTATTTCTCTTATGGTGTATTCCCTGCCAAATGCATTGCTGGATTTAACAGATATAGTAATCAGTTCCTAACCTGATTTTTATTTGATGGATACGCATTACGTTGTGTGTTGTGTACTTGCAATTTATTGTCTCTGGTGTAATTAAACTGGCATTGGCGCCAAGCCAGGGTCGTTTGTTATCTAACTTTACTATATAGGTACTTGGCCTATAAATAAATAGTTTTAACACTCATTTGCCTGTATTCGTGCACGCACTCAGAATCGTAACCAAAAACTGCAGTTGTTGAGAATTAACTTCGCCTATTACGCCACCGGAACGCTAGATTTGTCTATTTCGAAATTGTTTGCATTACTTCCTATTTAGGATCTTTCATAACGTTTGAAATCAATTAAAACGTTCGGACTTTAGTATATACTTGCTTATATTTTGCTAATTCTTCCTTCACATAAAATATGTGTGTTCCTTAAGTAATAACAAGTAACAACCTAATTATTTACTTACACACAATTTTAACAAAATGTAATAATCTGAGATGTTTTAATAAATGTTTAATTAATAAAATAAAACATTTATTACTGTTAAATTACACGTTTTGCAATTAGTTAATTACAAACATTCTAGTTAGGCAGCGTCCTAGAAATGAAATTGAAAACACTTATTTGAAGTTATTGTTCTTACTTAATATTAAAAATGTTTTTTTTTGTTTCAGGTAATTCATACATTATCAAGAAGTAACAGCAGCCCAGAATATGGATATACATATCTAGTATGGTCGTTGTTGAATTGTAGAAGTATTTTTAACGAAAATAGATTTTCGAAGAACTCCTGTACTTACAGATATTTTTGGCTCAAATAGTTTTCGATGTCCTTTGCCAAGTTTTGAGGTCTCATCGAAGTCTGAGCCGATCCAATTTGCCAAATATTATGATATTATCTTCGTATCTTGTTTAACAAGGGCAGTATAGACGGGATCAACAAACAACAATATGCTGAAAACTAGTTGACATAATAATATAATGGAAATGTAAAATGAGGTTGCCATATTTACCATTTTACCTTACCTAAATTATTTTTCTGCAGTGGGATACCAGTCCCTCATATGCCAGTGGGCATAAAATCTCCCTCTCAAAAATATAGGAGTTACGACTTTTCAGAAGGTCGGTAACCTTATACGTTATAAGTTACCTTATAAGTTAGTATTTCCGTAGATTTATTAATCATAATCTTGTATCCAAAAGTTCACAATAGGTGGGTAGGTATATATATAAAAGCAGGTCAGTGTGGTAATATACTTAAGTTTACTAAGAAACTTGCATTCTTATAGATTATCTAAAAACACTTAGTTCGATCTACATATGTATTGATTTAATACTGTAGTGTAAAATACTGACCTTACTTTAAATAAACTTTTATTTTCAGCAAATGTTACAAAGTCGCAACAGTCAATCCCTTCAATCAATTTAGCATTCCGCTATTTTGATTAGGTTGTCCAATTATTTAGCTCTCACGGAACTTCGCTGATAAATTGGCGATCAGTCAATCAAAGTCATACGCAAGCCTATCTTTCATAAAAAAAAAGAAATTTGCCGTCTTCAGGTTTTCTCCGGTGTATATTAGATAATACTTTTACGTAGCATTTCTATAAAATAATCAGCTATTCCTGTTGAGAGCTTAATTTTACTTGAGCCAAAAGTTTGATATGTAAATTTTGACAGTACCTACAGGTGAATTTAACCGAATTCTTTCCTTCTAAAATAACATTACTCTCAGAGTTCTATTCGCGATTTATGTGTACCCAGATGTTATGTTCTAACATAATTATTAATGCTTAACGACACTCTTGTAAAATGCCAATTAATTATTATTAATAATCATTTTACAACAACCAATTACCAGCTATTATCATTTGTTGACATCCATATAAATGTTATCGAAATACAATATGGACTGAATTTAATTACTTCAACCCATAATTACTATCTATAATTTATATTTAGTCATTTGATCCTGGAAAGGAGATATAACCGAACCAGTTCAACATAAAGTTATTCTATCCAATCAAATGTTCCCCGTACATAATAGCTAGGCCTCTATTTAGGAACCAGTATCCTTATTTTATTGATATTAGCGTTTAAAGTAAAATTCAAGTGATTATAATTAATCCTACTTCGTTTCGGTTTATGAATATTCCAGATATTGGTATATATCTACAGCTTAAATAGTAAATGAAATGTAAAGGAAAACATTTTCATTTCATCAAACGCGAACGTTTTAAACTTTGTGTGTATACTGTATAGTGCAAACAAAAATATTCGCAATTTAGTAGATTGCTTGCAGAGAAAACAAGGATTAATGTATAACTTTAAAGCTCCACTATACGTCTGGCTTTAACGCCGATTGGAGTTTGGTAGCGGCAAAATTTTCGGTCAATTTGCTTTACATTAACGTAAAGCGTTCTAGAATAATGTTTTGCGAAACACAGAAAACATCCGTCTCGTTCTTTATGAAATACACTTTTCATATAATCAATTTTGTACTGCATTAAATATCGTCTATTTTACTACGATAGCTTATGAAGGACACGTCGCAGTCTCGCGTTTTCGGCGGAATATAGGTCACCTACTTTACTTTGTGGTTATCTGAAAGTGACTGAGCGATAATATATCTAGGGGGTGCCTACAATACATGCTCTTTATTGCGCTACGCAACATAGCAAAACATCCTACTTATTATTATTGTTCAATAATGTAAAATTAACGTAATCAAACCTTCGAACAAAAAGCATCAACTGAATTATACCATAGGTACGTTAAAACCATTCTGCGGTTTGCATTTTTTTGGAAAACAAGCTTATATAATTTGCAATATGCACGCGATTTGAAAGACTTTCGTTTGCCAAGTAAGAAGTTTTATGAAACTTGGTCTTTGTGGTGACGTCGTCCTACGTCATTATAACTTCAGGTAAAGGGGGTAGGAAAGTAAAAGGGGCGCCAGGGACAACGTTAAAAATTATCGATTGCACCAGAAGTAAACAGAAGTCGATTGCTTTTCCTCTCGGTAAGGTATTTCAAAGTGACATATTTAAAAGCATGATCAAAGAAGATCGAGAATTTCATGAAAATGAAAGTACATTTGATCTTAAATTTTAACACAAACATCGGTCTGCCATTATCTCTTTAATAGCCAAACAAATAATCCGCTGTTATTAACTTTTTTTTCAAAACAATTCCGTCTAAATCTTCCTAGTCCCATCACATTAAACACGCGAAGCTAAAGGTCAAGGTCGGTTCGCAAACTACGGGTAATTTGTGCACGGTATCCTCCTAGGTGTCATATATACCATACTTGGGGTCAGCCAAAGTACCTCGGTAGCCTAAAACGGGTGATTACACGTCTATTTAATAAAGTTATGTTATTTTATGGCAACAGAAAGGTTTCGTGGGACTGTGACATATGTTTATTGATTGTCTAGTTTATTGGTTTAGTGGAAACCGGCACAGAATGGAAAGGTCTAGTGATATCGACTATTTGAATATCAAGGCTAATGGTGTTTTAGTTAGACAAAAATTATATGTCCATTTGCAGTCTAGGTCGGAACAAACATTTAAATGACTAGGAGGGAATATAGGTTGGGGGGTGTATGATTACGTTAGGTAGATAAAAGGCTTGAGAATATCTTACATGCATAACTGCATCGATATCCTATTATTGCTGCATCATTATTTTGACATTCTAGAAGGTGACTTTGCGTTTGCAGCAACCTATTCATTAAGCCAACAGGATAGTATCCAGTAAAATTGTAATAATTTAAATTAAGAAAGAATACGTTTACACCTGGAAACATGTTCCGAAATCGCTAGATGTGGTTTCGTAGGACCGCGAAGTAGGTTACGTTAAGTTATGTCCAATTCGACTGGCATGCCACAAAAAGCCAGCTGACAGCACGAGCGACGTCCCCTCAATTAGCTTCCTACCGTAACTTTCGTTCGTGGAAACTGACGTATGTCGGCTGTGTGAACTTGACATGTGTTTATTGATCGTCCGAGTCCTATATTCGGAGTTATGACACAGTAAAGAAAGTTGTCTGTCGGCCGAGGCCTGGTGACGTGTCAATTAAGTCGTAACTTATTAACTACTAACGTTATTCTATTTACGCAGTACCTATGTCTGTGTATTGGTTTTGTTTTGGGTTTTTGAGTATATCAATATATTATTCACAGAGCAGAAATAAGAAACGGCTCTAAGCTAAAATTCTATTTCATTAGTATTAACATTAATGAAAATGAAATTTTTGAGGACTAGATTTAAAAGCTTTTTTATGTTAGGAAAATTTGAAAAACAACGAGTTAGCATAAGCTGCTTTAGTATGCACCATCATGACAAAGGAAAACACAAAATTGAATACTCCGCGAGTACGAGCTTTATTTGCATTAAATAAATAGCCGATACTAACAACTGTTCCGTTGACAGTTATAAGCCAAAGAGATTTGTCTCTTTGGCATACAAAGATGCCTGTTTTACATTTGGAAAGGAACCCTAAACACAAAAAATAAAGAAGAAACGTTCTGGCCTGTTCGTGATAGGTGAAGCCATTAAGCCAACATACAACACCTTGTTGGCCTAATTGTACTCCGTAATACGTTGGTTATAGTTTCTGGGAAACAGTGAAAGTTACGGCCGTTTGTGCACTTGACTTGTGTTTATTTGTTCAATGTTATGATGTACGATACGTCAGAGTGAAGTCCTAAGCCGTCTAGAACTAGTTACGCATTGATATTATAAGAAGTAGAGGTCCTCCTAACGGAATTTCAGTCAAAGCGCTCAATCTTTCAGAGACTAGCCATCTATGCAGTACACAAATGTGTGCACAAACTAAGGTACATTCTCAAGTCAGTTGCAGAACCAAAAGCTTAACGTACTTTCTAAGGCACGGAGAACGGAGGTATCTCGATGTTTTAGAACGGTCTTCAATCAAACATCGACCGCAGCAGGCGCTTCTTAAACTTACAGATCCAAGCACTAGCTAGATATTATAGGTATAGTATAGGGGTCCTACTACAAGCTAGTATGGTAGGTAATTTAACAACATGTAGGTAGGTTTCATCGACACAGTGAAAGTGACTGCCGTATGTGCACTTGACACGTTTTTATTGATCGTCAATCGAATGTTGGTTACGAGGCTTGCGGCACAAAGGCGCTGAAAATAGATCGTCGATTGATCACATTTTCATCTATTATATTACAAACAATATCTGTCAATGACGAAATATATCTAGATTCAGCTAAATAAAATGATATTGTAAAACCATAACTAAACGTGATGAAATATTCCATATAGAATATAAGATGCTGTTGGTTTTATAACATATTTCGATTTCATAAAACCAATGCAATATATTTGGTTTGCAAAAATACGATTCGTATCAATTAACAAGTATTAAAAACAAATAAAAACGCCAGTGCAACCTGATAAAAACAAATAATGTTTTAAATCATATTCCTGTTGGTTATATTGACGAAATATTTACCAATACATTACAGTAAAACGGATTTATAAATCAATTAAGTTACATGAATGATGTTCAAAATGTATTGTTCTCGTTTTGATCTCATTATTACCATGATTATTGGCTTTCCAGCACTTATTCAATAACTCAGGGTGATCTTTTATATGGCCATTTATGTCATGTTTACCGATTGCGTTCATCATTGATTGTGATTCATCATCATCTACAATTCTTCACCCTTTAATATTCCTGTGCTAGTATAGGTCTTCCTTAAATTATGATATTCGCAGCGGTACTGTGCCAGGCTTATCTAGGTTCCTGTTATTGTTAAGTGTGGTATTTATATGTTTAGTATATCTAGTATCCCTAGACCCTATTCTTGAGAAAGATAAATTAATATCACACATCCAAAAGTTTAACGTTTGCTAGATTGATGTCGCCGCCCACTATTGATATCAAACTTGAGTTCACTAACGAGTCTCACGATGAAATATGTGTGGTTGATAAACAAGCCGTTAAATCATTCCTAAGATTTCTACAATATTAAAGTTCAAACTCTCCCCTAAACTTGAATAACTCCCGCCACTATATTTGCCATGTAGAACATAAATACATTCTTAGAATGAACGTCTTAGTATATTATTAAAGTTTCATCATATTTCAAAAACTTTTATCATAATAATTCAATTTGCATTTGCAAGTTTTGGCGTTACAAGATTCATTGAAAATTAACATTCAAAATTCACTCTAAGGATGGTTCAAAAATGGTTTTGTCAATAGCGTCACCAAATTTAGTGGAGTGCACTCTCAAATAGGATTCAGTGTGTCGAGCACCTGCATCGGATAGCTACAAACATCGATTTTTATAGAAATAAAAATATAACGAAAATCTTAAAATAATTTTTACAATAACTCTTCGGAGATGTAGCGAGTAGATGCGCTCTCCCACTATGTAACATTGGACCCCGATTTTACTTTGAAAATATGCTTTACATGCATTCTCAATGGCGTTTGTTAAGCAGATTGACCAAAATAAAGAAAAACTGACGTATGTAGTCCTAATAGAAGGTAAGGTAATAGAAGGTAGTCATACTAATGTGTTTGTGCGTTTCGATGTTCGGTTATCAACCATGCCAAGGATTTGGGCTATTTTGTATAAGAAGTACCTCGAGTGAAACTGCGGGCAATGCCTAGTTTACTTGGATTAATATTCTCTTTGAAACGTAAAGACATACCCTTATAACCTAAGTTCGTTAAAATATTGGTGAACCAACCTTTCTGTGACATCGATACCCTTAACTTTAGGTAACCCAAGCATTTCGTGTGATTACACGGTACCCTTTCAATAACCCTCTACAGCCAATGTAAAAAACATGTTCTAGAGAATTAAGATTTCTAGTGCTGATTACTTCTACTAGTCGGTTAAAAGGATTCAAGGTGACTGGGGTCGTAGCCGGCTAGGGTTCACTTAGAGTTCAAATATCAGCCCCGATTTATCAACATTTTGTTAGAACAGATTGATATGATGTTAGAGATATTGATTGCACTTCAGTTATATGATTCTGATTACAGTAGCACAGAGTTAGTGTGCTTTACATAACCCTTTACAAGCTATAACATGTATAGGTATTTAAGTTTACGTATAGGTTTGGTACTCAGATACAACTTATGTAAGGGTAATGGCAAAAAACAATATTAATTGGCCTGCATATAATAGGCGCCACTACTTAACTACTTACCAGCTTAAGCGAAAACGTAAATCATTTTTACGTAGCGACAACTTTTTGTTCACTTGCGCCAATTTCACTGTGTGGCATTGCGGGCAGTATTATTTTTGGGCAAAGTCTGTGTATAGCTTAATTTTAAGCTACGTTAAAAGTATTAAATTAAGTTTCTAACATTTTTTCCTGTATCGTAAATGCGTTTTAAATGGAACATCTCACGTACACTATCACTCAGATTTGAAACAGTTATCTGGGTTTCCCACAAATATTCGTCTCGTGCGAGCATCAAACCCTGAAGCCAATCACTTAGCCACGTACCCAATTGGGTAACAACATTGTGTAAAATGTTTGCACCAACTGGTCTGAACTAACTTTTAGGCGTCACTCTGTAAAAAACACAGAATGCCTTATCGTGACAATCGGTCAAAAGGTTAATACAGGTAATACCCCACTGATTATACACCTTACACTCTTGATATAAAGTTTGAATTAATACGGCTACTTGACAAACGTAATTAATAGCGACAAGGTCGGACAAAGACACGACATGCAAATTTATTGTCCTTAGGTTTAATAACAAACGAATTCGCAATTTTTCATGTAAATTTTACGGGATTTGCACGAAATTGCCTCTAAATTCGTGTTAAATATTTCTTTGCGTAGGCTTCTAATGTTTCCGCTTTCAGGAAGATACATTTCTTAAAATGAAACTCTTATTTTCCTATTTATTTGTTTAAAAAATTGTCTGATATTACAGGAAAAGCTTGTACTTTTCCTGTTATACTTTCTGAACGGCTTCAAAATATAAAAGCCATAAATAGGTATTTACGCAAATGTTAGTAGCAAAATGACCTGTTGAAACAAAGGCCTATCCTAAATATTAAATTGACGCACTGTTTCTGATATCCAAATAGTAGAGAACATGTCTCTGTCTTTTACATGAACGAACTTAATTCAGGCTACTTACTATTTAAATCAATACAAATGGAACAAACATTATACAGCCATCGCCGACTAAAATTTTTGCAGTAATGTAAAACAAAAAAATAGGCTTATTTCCTATATATTTGCCCTATAAACATCACACATAATTATCATGTCCAAGATACCTTTTTACCAGATATTCCCCTTGGCCCTTTTCTCTGGTTCCACTAAAGTGGAATATTAAATTCCCCGCCCGATACTCGATTGTTACCAAAATGGTAACCCTCGGCCCACGCCCTTGTATGGAGAAACTTATTGGATGTCAAAGGTCTGTAGCGATATTTTTACTTACATGTAACAATTGCGGATCAAAGGGTGCCTTAGATATGTTTTAATAGGTAAATATTCAGCTAAAAGTGATTCAGAAATGTTCCAGAGGATTAGATATACCCCACTACCTGAGTATAGAGCTGTCAGACATTCATACTACATTATAATTTCAAAGTTAATAACAATTGTCACATTTTTGTTTATACAAGTATACATATATATATAGTATACATTTATTATATAACATAATTGTAATATAATAAAAACCTGTAACCTTAGAAACCTATAATATGCAAAATCTTCATCTCAAAGTTTTCAGAAATTGCGTTCATTCGATTGTTTTTGGTCTTAAGAAATGCCATAAAAGGCTTCTGTGCCTTTAAATATTGTGCAGTAAAACGTTATTATTATAGCTTGTCGTATTGGTCCCAATATTGGTAACTAAAGTACCCACTTACTTTGACTATGTGACGTAATGACGTTCTTTCAGACTTCAACCATGCAGTAGTGGAAAGTAACCTCTGCAGCTTTTGCAAAATATAAAAGATTTTGTAAGAACGTATTGTAGTATTTCTGCAATTCCGTTTCAGCTATATTCCCGTTTGCTTACCTGGTTACGAAGCCGAGAGTGGTTAAGGGAAACTCTAGCTAAAATAGTATAATGCTCAGGTTCGGGCAGGCAAGTAGTTCTTATTCATTATGATCGCTGCCTTTGACCAACCGTTTGGTAATCTCAAAATAAAGGTACTTAGGCACTGCGTTGAAATAGTCCTTATTAAAGTCTATCATCTAGACACCAAACCTTTACCTGGATGTAATGATAACCTTTACCTACTTTGCCGAAAATAAAAGCCAACAGGAACAGAATAAGAACTACTTATCAAAAATGCAACTAATATATTTTAGCTTATCCAAAACTTGTTTTGTTAATATACTAGTTCTGTATCGATGAATATGCGATAACTCCTGTATAACATTCGACATTTAATCGTATCTATGACAATACACAGAATGGAGAGCCTGTATTTGCTATTTTAATTCACCTTAATGCTCAGGTGATATTGAACGCTTGGCTCAATCGATTCCAGTGCAATTTCACGTTTAATTAGTATAAGCTTTTACGGTCTTTGTTAATCGTATGCGGATATTCCCATTTATTGAGTGGTTGGGTGTACCGTTATTAGGTTTCCTATAATAGAATGATCAGTTTTCAGGATCAAACAGATGCTGCAAAATACGGTTCTTTAGGCCGTATTACAGCTGAACAGTCTTAAATCTAGTCTCAAGTATAGATTGTAAGGATAGATAGTAGAACTATCAAAAATCTAAACTTGAATCTTGATTCACGCTCTGTGATTCAGGCTTTAATCTATAAGATCAATTTGTTGTATACTTGTTGAATAATGGACGATTGTTCTGCAAAAGTAGGAGATGCGAGTACAACGGCATGGTCATTACCGCTTCCTACACTGATCTATTATTCTATTATGCCGTGGCAATGGCCCATACAGTCGTGAGTGTTTCTCGGGAGATCGCAAACTCTATTTGCCGTTAAACGTGATTATCTGCTCGGGGACTGTTGAGCCCCGCTGAGGCACCGCTCTATCGCCTATTGTTATCGCAAATAAGCCCCAGGAATAAGAACGTCATTTATAAGTAAGTGGTACACAACAATGGATTAACAAATTGAAATGTCAAGATTATGAAGAATAGAATTCAATTCAGTTTTTTCTTTGTAACATTACCTTGGATTTCAAGGCGATCGCAATTGTCGAATGCTTTGTAATATTCGTTGTTTTATCGCTCGTTACGTTTAATATGCCTAGTTTGAGTGCTATTCAAATTCAAAGATTCTGTGTTAGTTCCTGCAGTGTTCTAAATATAAGAAGAGTCACAGTATTTGCAAATAGGGATCAAAATTGAATTACTTTTCACTAAACAAGGCTTAGACGCAATGTTAGAGCTGAATACACGGTATAGATGTTAAGCCAAGTACTGCAAAGCTTGCACTTTTCCAAAGTAACGACATTTAAATCCATAGACCGAAGAGAATTGTACTGATTGCTGATTGAATCCTCGAAAGCTTTTATGGACGTATTTTTAGATTCATCCCAAAATTAGAGGAAATGAACTAATCAGCGAACCAAGCCAACACGATGAAATTACATTCTGAAGCAAAGAAAACGATGAGAATATTTTGAAAGAGACCCAAAAACCGGACATTGCATTGCCGTAAGCCGTAAGTGCACGTTGCATTAATAAAACAAGCAGAATGCTGATAACACGGCCTTTGCCTGCGGTCAAAGCCAACCAACCGACCAGCCAGCGGGAGGAATTCCTCCCAAACACGGGAAAGTATAAACATGTTCGTACATTAGTTGGCGCGCAGCCAGGGAAGTTAGCTTGCATGTTGCCGGCTACTCCGGTAGCTCGGCATAATACACTGATTAAGTAAATACCTTTGTTTTTTTTATTCATTTACGACGACGACAAAATTGAAAATGCGACTATTCATTTTTAGCTTGTTATCTGTCTTTTGCAGACTCCTCTGCACGATGTTAAGGAATTTAAGCAAATAGCAACTCTGCAGTTACAAAGGAGAAAGTTCCAGACTTTTAGTTGCCTCTACGCAATCTTTTTCTTATTTGTATTTCATAATGAAGTGACTTAATTTTTAGAATAACTGATGTTGCTCCTTTTAATTACTACCTAAATAAGGGTATCAACAAAGAAAGTAAATTGGTCAAGGAAGTTCTGTAGGTATTATTAATACGGTTAACCAGCTTTAATCACAGTAAATAAGAATACACTTAACGCTATTGAACTGAAATAATTCCAACAAGAACTCCATTCATTAGGCAATCACGACTTTGAACTTTGATTCTACCGCATTGAAATCGGTTCGATGCTGATGGTTGAATACGCTCTACGGTAACGTGGTCAAAGTTGTTCAAGCGAAACGATGTATTGAAAGCAAAGATCGTCCACAAATTGCGAGCAAACGTAAGTCAAATGGAAACCCTAAATTGTAGGTGTTAGCTCCGGCCAAGTCCGAAGTCTTACATAAATTGTGTCGCCAGTATAGCAGGGGACTTGGGACTCCGGAACGGAGAGGTCCAGAGGTTGTTTGTTTCGATAATTTGACTGAAGGGATCAAGAGAGTATCGAATATAATTATTTTACACATGTATGAGGGTCTGACCCTTTGTGATCAGCGAGTCAAATCTGAATTTCGGGACAAAAGTTTATTTTTAATAACGAATCTTCGAAGTTTCCTCAGTTATACTAATAAAATTGTAAGTCGAGGAAAAGCATTTGATTTGTGTTCAGCTGCAGAAGTATTTGAACAAAAAATACTGATCTCGTATTTTTAAAGTAAACTGACCGCCATTCTAATTACTAAATGTTTCTTGTAAGACAATACAAACTATGGGTTCCATTCAATTTCGTCGATAGATACATTATTTGAAAAAAATAAGACTGAGAAAGAAAATGACATTTATTTCGGCCGTTCCTTTCACCTGTATTGTGATCTAATTATATTTTGTTGATATTTTAACTTCGTCCTATAAGACGAATTGGGTTTCAGCATGCCACGATGCTGTTGGGTTTACTCCTGTAATAAAAAAATATTTACATCTCTTATAACTATCATAAGTAAAGCACATAATATTGTATATTTTTAAGTTTTGTTGTGTTGTGTATTGGTTTAGCGTCCTGGAACCAAGGTGTAAAGTTTCAGTGACATAGCAACAAATATATGAAACTGTAGTTTAGCCGGAATTGCCGATTATCTTCTTATAGCCCCAAGTCAGTGAAGTGTTTACTTTGAGGCAATTAGAAGTTAGTTAGCTATTACTATTGATATCAAAATCAGCGTTCTTCGTTGCTTACGCTATATGCTATACGCTTTTCAGTACTGTTGGTCTGTTGTATAGAATTTGGATTATATCACAAAGCTATTTAGTGTCACTTCGGTGCAAGATTTTTCTGCGAAATGACGAACTAAGCTTAGCTTTCGACACTATTACATTATTTCAAGTAAATTCAGTTCCTAAAGTAATATTTATGTTACCTACATTTGAGCAATGAATATTTAAAATTTTAATTAGATTTTACACACGCGTTTGTTAACTTAATATATTTTAATGTTTGAATTTAGAGTGGCAACTCAAAAGCAGTGGTAATTGCAGTGGGGTAATCATTTATGTTAGTATGCAGTTGTGTGCAGCGGAAGCGGCCTAGTGGTCGGTTCCTTACACAGGCGTCGCGCCGCATTGCGCCCCAAACCAAACAGCGCGCACAGCCCGCTCAGCTCGTTGTTGTATCTTGGCAGTTCATAGCGCTGTTCACACGTTGGTGTTGCCAAATTTAATGCTTTACCCGCTTTTGTACAGAATTGTTTATTGTTATAATTTCTAACATACATATTGTTTAAATTTACTGTTAGCACTTCTTTAGCGTTATGACATTTTTTACGTTTATCTTCTGTGTTTTCTCTCGGCTTAATATCTTGTAAACAATGAGGTTACTTTAGGTTTCTTATTTCCTAATTTCTATTATAGGTACTGTATATTAAAACTCGCTTTATACTTGCACCGCTTGTTAGACGACACGTCTTTTGACGTCACTATACGACTTTTCAGAAGACGTCTCGGCTTGTACGATACGTCGTTTCCCTTAATACGTATTGTTCTATTATTCTGACATTTAAATTCAACGCTCCCATTATTATCAACTATATGGAGTTTACAAACAATAAAACTTCGTACTTCTTTGGCCTCTCCATCATTCACGCCTAATAGAATCAATAACTAATGTATACACACGGTGCCCCCTGTTTACTCATCATAAAATAAAGTGGGAAGAGCAAAAACAAGAAAAGCACAGCGCGCCGTCTCCCCAAAAATGTCTGTTTGAACAATACAAACGATAAATAACACGATCCCCATAGGCAAACACACTATGGAACCCCCATTACATTCCCCTGCAAGATTTTTTGCGAATTATGTTCGTTACTCAAGAAATTCCTATAAAAAGGTCGTTTTTCAAAACCGCTTGACCCCAATAGAGGCGCACCATTTTATACTCTGCTATAAAGTTTTTCGACAATGACCTCGATGAAACTAACTGTGGGATCGGCCACGGTACAGTTAACACGATATTAGTGAAATACTGCCCCCTTACCATGAACTCTTAAAGCAGGACAGTTTACCATGTGGAAGCGAGACGCTGCATTACACGGCACATAGCGGCGTCTCGCTTCCACATGTTAAACTGTCCTGCTTTAAGAGTTCATGGTAAGGGGGCTGTTCTGTTTTAGTGTTTAAGTAAACCAAAACCTTAACTTGACCAAATTAATGTTCAGTGAAACGAAAACTAAAAATTGAAATAACATTGATCAAAAACCAACCACATAAAATTACTAATGACATAATGAGTAGATATTTTTAATGACAGATTTATAAAAATTATAATCAATTAATAACTAAATAAAGAAAATTGGTTATTCTGAAAGGAACGCTGGCACACAGGCTATTGCCTGCTAAATAAGCTACACTAGGTGTTTACATATAACAGGCTAAAAATACCTCGTGCACTTTTGACTAAAGAATGAAAATGGCGGATGGCTCCCCGGATGGCGGGAAAAATGAAATATGGCCGCCGCAATACCTTGCGTCCCTTGTGAGCCAACCGAATAGTACATATAAAATGTGCCTTATACCAACATTTATATCTGAATTTCTATAGGAGGGTCGCCGCACAGCCATTAATTTTATTTTAGTTCATTGCGTAGGTGTAAAATACGGCCTTGTCGGTGAATGTCAAAGATACCTTTGAATAGAAAAGATATTTGAAAAATATAAAACGCATGAATAGGGTTTCAAATTCTTACGAACATTAATTAAACCAATATTATTTGGCTGCTTCTTATAGTTCCATCTTAAGTAGCCTATTTTCATACTAATTCTAACAGGCCCTGTGGCGCAACGGATAACGCGTCTGACTACGGATCAGAAGATTCCAGGTTCGAATCCTGGCAGGGTCGCGAAAAATACTTTTTGTAATTTAGTTTTAAAGATTTTTAAGAAATAATAATTTCTTGTGTATTTATATAAGTAAACATTGCATATTTTAAAAAGCTTCATAAAGTTTATAATTAGGTAAAAAAAGTATTCATACAAACAAAAACTTTTTTTTTTCTTCTGTCATCGATACTTTTTGTACTTACCTACTTACGTAGTTTATTCAACTACTACTAATGCCATCTAGCGGATAGAATGCGAAGTACTTTAATCTTCACACCAACCTCTTTTCTTACTTTAGTATTTGATGAATCAAAGCTGCAGATAAAGTAATAAGCCGTCTCATTAACCATGCATTGAGGCGTTAATACGGCACACAGACGTAACGCCACTACATTCTACACTCCACGCATTTCCATACATATTAATGTAGCAAGGATGAGCTGTTCAAACTAAATAAACCTTGTTTTGCGGCTTTGTCATGTTAATTCGCAGCGTGCGAAACAACTGGTTTAATTTCAAAATTGAGCCATCAATTTTGTTATGATTAGTGGCAAAATAAAAACATAATTTAATAGATTAACTAAAAGGATATAAAGTGGTTACTTAAAAAAAAATTCAACAACATTCTAAACTAGACTAGTTCATTACTGTTTTCTTTGAGAACCATCTTAACATAATCATTCTCTTTCATATTATTGGAAATATTATTGACATTAAATGCATTTTCCTTGTAAAACTATTAAATAACTTACACTAACACAAGTGGTTGTTACGCAATAGGTTTATTTTACACGTATCTAATTACTTATTAGAATCGATAGCCCTTGACCTAAATACCATTTTCGCGTCCTTATAAACAAAAGATGTTAAAATATTACTTACGTATATGCTATTGGGTCAAGGCCGTTAGTTTGTTCGTATGGCTATAAATTTTTCACTTTTCGCTGTAATGTATGTAAACTACATCGGAGATCGGGAACGTTGCTCATTCCGTGGCAGGTACTGTTTATTTGGACTGCTCTTTGTGCTTCGAAGAATGCTGGTTAATAATAGATTTTGATATTTACATGTATGAAGTTTATTCTGGATAAAACGTTCTTGTATAGATACGTATTTACGAAACGCATATCCATGTTGCATTCCGGGCTGTTTGTTCTACATTCATTGCACCTACTATTAAAATACCGACTTCATTGCTGTTAAAAACAAATGAACTAATTTGACTCTCTTCTTCCACAGATAAATCTTCGGTTAATTCTGGTGTCGGGCAAGACGAAGGAGTTTGTGTTCAGTCCAGTCGACTCGGCGGGCGACATTGCGATACACGTCTACGACAACTGGCCTGAAGGTAACACACACGCACACATGTATTACTTTACATACACATCTAAATACATTATTACCTCCAAATGAGTTTGTGCTCATTCAGTGCGTCATAAAACTCACCTAATGGCAATAAATGGATGACATTGCAAGCACAACTAAATTTCATAGCGGCTGGAGATGTGTGTATTTTGAAGACCGGCAATACGGGTATTGAGGACTCTTATATAACGTAGACAGTACCATGCTGGTATAAGAACTTAACTATATGGGCTAACACAAATTCCCTGCTAGTGAATAAAATTCGTGAATTAGTTGGGGGTTTTTTCTTCTATAAATCTTTTCTATCTGCCATCTCAGGAGTTCAGGACTCAATCGTTCTTTATTCAATTTATTTATTCATTACGTTAATAAAGAACCGAGAACTATAATAGGTACATATGTATATTTCACTTATACCCTATCTCAGCTAATTCTCAGTTCCAAGTTTTGGTCGCTTGTGTCTAACATTGTGGAATTACTTTTAAATCTAATAAGTCTTCGACAATTCGCAATTCACAGTGCGGCTTCCTTGATCTGCATGGTTAGTTACAGTGTTGGCAGTAGGCTATAAACAACTGGCGTGAGGGGTGGGCAGAGGGTGCCAAACTGATATGGAAATCAGTTTACTGCTCGTGTGGTTTAGGATAGCGAGAGGGTGGCAGTTGCTATCAATCAGTGGTGCAAGGGAGTTGATTAAATTACATGTTTAATGCAATTTAAATAGAGAGAATTGATGATTACTTATATACTTACTTTATGTATGGTGTATCAGAAGAGATAGAAAAATATAGGTCAGAAAACAAAGGTTAGAAAGAGAATGTTTCTGTGCGTGGTCGGTAATTGACTTCTGAAAGTAAAACACCCACGAAATAACATTTATATAATTAGAACGAGAGATAAAAGTAAATCATGTAAATATGTGCACTTATTAAACATTTCCTTGTGTTGCCAGATAAAATAAATGTTTGTACTATAATTATATGGTAAACCTTCGTAAATACTATAACCCAGTTAATACTTTGTTTTTCACATTAAAATGTAGGTAAAACGAACAAGTGTTGTTTTACATAAATAAGAATTTAACTATTAACAACAATGGTAAGTAGGTTATCATATAATTATCACAAATTTTGACATTAGTAGTGCAAACTTTGTATGTTTTAAAAACCTGTTTCATTTTAAAAGTAATTTATTTTATTTATGCTTATGCATTTTTTTTTGGATTATTAAAATTAAACTAGCAGCGCGCGCAGTTGCAGATACGAACGTTGTGGGTAAAGTTCTTAATTAATACACCTTTCAATGTAATGGTGCCAATTTAAATGAGTCAGTGAGCAACGGGAATTACTTTTATGGATATTTTCAGCTATACAGAATATCCAGTTTAGTACATATGTATGTTATGTCCTTCAATGATAAATACACAAGCTCTTCAATAGAAGTAAACACTGACAACAAAGGATACTTGGACGAGGAGCATCCATATTGACGTTCCTTTGTAGAACAAACAAAAGTTGTTCCGAAATTTGTGAAACTGTCTAATGCAAGATATTGATTATAGAACCCTAATATACTGAGTCTTTCCACCTTTCATTACATAATCTCATACTAGAATGTAGTATGCAAATCACAGAGGAAAGCACAGTAATTAAATAATCACACATCTCTATATTACTCTACTATACAATCTAGTCGTGGATGCTAATTTGGTCGCGTCAACAGTTTCCCAAGTCTTGCAACTTTGTTGACTATACAGAGATAGTACCAGGATAGCAGGAATGTATGGAGGTAAACTCTTGTTTTTATGCGAAAAGTTATCGAATCTTGTATTCTATTTGTGGTTAACGAATCATGTTTACAAATGATATCCTAAATTCGGCGTATTATGTAAAATACAAAATATTATCACAAAGAAATTACCTGTGCCACGGCGTTATTAAAATTGTGACTGAAAGACATTACAATCTTATAAACACCACTTCACAACATTATTAATGTTAGTGGTCTTGTCCCAAATTTTTGTCCTTGCCACATTAAACAATGACTTACGAATTCTGCTCATTAAAAACATTCGAGTAAACAAAGCTTACACCTCACTAATATCAATCATGGACATTATTTATGACCTCGGTAGTCGGTACAAGGTCATAAGGAAATGTTGTAAGTAGTCACTCAACACAAAAAAACGCGAAGTAGGAATACCTAGTACCTAGTGTTAGTATAGGTCACACAATTGATGACGTCAAACAAATTTTGTCAACGAGCATAAGAAGTAACAATCGAAAATGAAAATGGGACGGCAAACCGACGCTACCAGAGAGACTAAGAGACATCAGGCGCAGCGCAGGACCTATGTCCCCAGAACGGCTAAAGACCATGTTCCCAAACGTTAGACATTCAAGAACATTGAAACTCCGCAAAAAACAGTTTTTATTGCCGTTAAAATTGTTAAAGAATGGCATTTAAAAATGCTCTTGCAACAAACAGGATCCGAGCAATGTCTTGGATTTGATGTTATGGTAATTTTATGATGTTTTTGTCGGTTCCTTTTTATCGTGCGTTTCATAAAAGATAATATAAGCACGCACTTGTACGTAACAGGAACATGTTGAGTGCTACTCGTGAAATATTAAATCGGATCAACGGGCACTCGCCAATACAAGTCTTCATACAGAAATAACACGTTTCTTTTATTGTTTCAAGTTATAATATGACCATGTTTGTAGCCGTTGTGTTATATTTCGCACTTATGTTTTGCATTCGTGTTCAGCTATGGTCAGTAGAACTTATGAACAAGCAACTCATATATCCTTCAATTCAGCCAGGGTCTACAATTACTACATGACGGGTCTAAAATTATTACTACGGGACTGATATATCATATGTATTTGTAATTAATTAGGTATGTATGTACATATCTACTTTAGTGGTTTTTTTCGAGCAATCTAAAGCACATGGTAAGTAGTGCGAACGTGCGTCGGTGTCTACACATATGGCCGACACACACATTCTTATCGTACGGTTGTGAAAAAGGGCAATTAACTGCAAATGCGAACTCGTTGCCATCGGTTGACTGAGGTCAGTTACCGCGCCCGTATACATGTCAACATGCCTTAATGTGATAATTGTTGTAATTACCGTCATTTTATTGTTCTTTATTATTGTGATTGTAAATAAATTTAAATGACAAAAATTTTGAGATATAAAAATCAAATAGAATATAGGTACCTTGTGTACTGAAGTTTTGACATGTTTAATGTCCAATAAACGTCAAAACATTGGAACAAATAAGTAATACAATTTTGATTACAGCTTAATAATCACATTGTGCCCTTATTTGCCAACGTTCTATGCCTACGGTCCCTTTCACTTATTGCAGCAAGTAAGCAGTCTTCCCACATAACAGTTATACAGACACAATTACGAAATATGCCTCTTCATTCACTCATCATTAACATAAACAAATAAACTGGTACTTTACAGTTTACTGCATAATCTGGCAAACAAACTACGACTAACTTAACGGCAAGACAAAAAAATAAAAAATATCGCATGTACAACTAAAATTAAGCTGCAACCAGATAAAGACTGGTCGCAATACAAACAAACTTCAACAAAAGATTGTAAGCAAAGGAAAAGGCTCAATAAAATGTCTAAGTTTATCTACCACGTAAATACCTCTGCGATACGTAGATACGTAGATATTTATCGCTCCTCGCTAGCCAAACACAACGGTTCGTGTTTCGTTCACGAATTATTGTCGCCGTACGTCTCGAGTGGCGATAGTGGCGCCTCCTGGTGGCTAGTGATTTACGAACTCTGCTTGTTAGTGCTGGTTGTTAGCTGTTAGCTCGGCTACACCACTAACGTTAGAGATTTCGATATTCACTGGTGGTCACAAAAATATTAGTACCTTATATTTTTATTTTGGGAATTAACTGCATATTATGCAGCCTTGTTCAACTAACTGCTTTGCTTTCTTTTTATATTCTATTAATTTGTTTCTTTTTTTTTTTTTTTTTCTCCGTATGATGAAGGTGATACGCGAAGATATTTATATTTTACTTAGAAAATAAAACTACACGCAGTCCCCGGGTTTAGTTACGTTTACAGCCCTACGAGTGTATTAAATTAGTGTTGGGAAACACGCGATGCTGGCAGTCCAGCCTGCCTGCCATTGCCACCGTTAGGTTTACACATCACGCTAAATTACTGTCCGAGTACCCAACACATACGCAGCTACCATCGCTGTGCTATTGACCTTGCTTTCAATTTAAAAAGAATCATTTAAATTAGGCTATAGTGCCACTAAAAATAATATATTTTAATATTATGTTGAATTAAATATAAATAAAATATTTTTTATCAATCTGTCGTAATAAATATATTATTTATAGCGCATGTCAAAACAATCATTGCAGCGCCATCTAGTTGTCCATATGTAATCACACACCGCTACGTCTGTGTTCGTATATTTCATTGTAGTGTTTGTAAACGAGCGCGCCGTCAATAGGTATCAACATTTACGCCGCTACAACTGTCAGCCTCCATAGCTCAGGGGTTAGAGCACTGGTCTTGTAAACCAGGGGTCGAGAGTTCAAATCTCTCTGGGGGCAAGTCGTGTAATTCACTTTTTGGATTTTTTTATTCTTAATTTTTATGATTCTGAGTATTTACTAGAAATAATTGATTTTATTTTTTTCATATTATATTGATTACTCTTTTACATATTTTTCTAAGGAACTCTTGCGTTACTTTTTGATATTTACTTTGACTTATTGACTTTATCTTATTTCTGTTTACCAATTATTGTGTTCATAATTTAAAATTATGTACAAAAATCTTTACAAACCTTGGATGTCCACGGTTTTTGATAAAAATTATTAAGATTTTTATCAGATATTGTAATTTGATAAAATGTTATGATTATTAAAATAACAGTCAATTAGACCTTCCTAACCAAAATAACCGACTATTTTTATTTTGAAATCATAGGTTTGGGTATTTAAACGTGTATGATTCTGTTTTCCAGCGGACTGGGCGTCGGAATGCGTGTCGCGCGCCGAGATCCTGCGGCTGATCTACCAGGGCCGGTTCCTGCACAGCTCGGTGACGCTGGGCGCGCTCGGCCTGCCGCTGGGCCGCACCACCGTCATGCACCTGGTGCCGCGCGAGCACCTGCCCGAGCCTAACTCACACGGTATGAACACCAAACATACATATCACAACTTTGGGAAACTACGTTACTGCTGCTACGATTCTTCATATTTGATGGAAAATGCGTACCGATGTGATTTTAGGAGAAAACACTGTATTTCATAATTGTCCCCTAATCAATTGGCACAATAGATAGTTTGTAAATCCAACCTTACAGTATTTTCAGACAGGTATGGCAGTACCTAATTTAAACTTTAAACACACCGTTTGAACCGTTTCTAACATAGCCTAATTAACATTGCCTTCGTCATAATACAGTGATTCATCCTCACATGTTATATTATACTGAATTCCAACTGTCTTAATCATCTAACAGTCTATTGCATTTAAATTCTAAATACACCGCTTCTTAAGTTATGGAACGAATACCATTAGATCGAGTCGCGTCTAGCCATGTTTTAAATTTTTTTAAGTGGTAATATACAGGTAGAACTTATCATCTTAATAATAATATACGAGTTAGTTAAGATTTATGAATAGTAATTCATGTAAACCACTTACAGATGATTATAAATAGTCGCATTTTACGAATTCGGGATGAGTCGGACGTACACTTAAAGTGCAATAAAAGTATGGATGTTCACGAAGTTTGAAGCCTATCTTTCTAAAACACGAGCTGGCGTGAATATGACCAGGGTATCATGTCATCATCTGGTACACATGTTTCTGTAGTCTTAGATTCTGTAGAACACTGCTTACAGCGCCTCAAACCTTTTTATAGTGCAGTAATTAGTGGCAAGGCTATTTTTTCTGTAACACCGCACTAAAAATAGCCCAGTACGAATGACTAAAACTAATTAAGGCTTGCTTTACAGAAGTACGGTGGAGCTAACGATAATCCTTACCCGTTCCCCATCCTTCTCCTTTCACCCTTGTAAGTCTCCGTTATACAATCTAATACCTTATACTACTTACTGTACTACTCATTATTAGTTGTAGTTAGGACATTCACGTTGATTCCCACCTAGTGCCGATATCGCTTTGATCTCGTCTTCTTTCTATCTGATACTACTTACCTTTAACAATTAATCTTTATACATGATTTTTATATATGATTCATGACTGATTATTGAAGTGCTGTCGTTTTGTTTGTTTCCAGATCAACGGCAAAAAAGTAAAGGCGGTTCAAGCAGTTGTTGTTCAGCGTCTTGCTGCATATTGTAATGGCTTCCTGTGTGAGGGAGACGCACTTACACGAGCGGCAGTGGGCGCAAGTGAGACAGCCGACAGCGTTGCCGGGAGACGGACTCCTATGTGTTCAGTGTAGAAGCCAGGATACCACGTCGCCCAGAACATTCCTTGTGATGTTTTTAAATGAAGTAACTAAAATTAAAAAGTTTGCGTAGCTCACTGATATCTTTTATTGTCAATTTTCGTAGTAATTAATTTATAAAACAATAATGCACAATCGTACGAGACTATAAAAGATGTAAATACGCACATCGATGGACGCTTCGTTTGAAAATGTCGCAAGTGTACAAATCGTCACCGCTGTTACGTTTTGACAAAATTATGGATAGCTTTATAAAACGATACTGTATATCTCACCGCGTAAATTATAGCTCGTTTTATAGACATCATGCTGCCCAAATACGTTAAACTAGTAGATATATGGGATAAGGTTCGTCGGTATAAGTAAGCCTATGATTTTAATAGTTCCTGGACGTAATAGGTATTTGGCTTCACATCATATTTTACTTTACCCCGGCTATCCACGTTACTTTACAAATGTTAGTATTATTATTTAGGCCATCATATATAAATTTATATTACATTATGGAGATATTTATCTAAAAATGACAAATTATTTAGTGAAACAAACGAAGTGTGTAAATTACCCTGTTTTGCATTGTAAATAGTATAATTGTATTAGGAGAAAGTTTTCGATTACTTTTGTGATAAGTTCTTGCAATATATTTGGATCTATTTTTATGTTTTATTCAAATTATGGTGTTTACTGCGCTAGATGTAGCTTGTATCGAAGCGTAGTGCCGGGGCTAGCCGCTAGGCGGCGCGCGGTGACTCGCGCCACGCATGATGAGACACAATGTGTTTACGACAGGACACGGCGACTGGTTCACTCGACAGTGGTAAATTTTAGTAATTAAAGCACTAGAGTAAATTTGGAAACTTTAATAATGTCTTGCTTATGAAGTCCGTACATGTATCACGAGTACGTCGCACTAGAGCCGCGCCGGCCACTCGCACTCCGCTGGTTGGCCGCCATTGTTTTGTTGTCTCTACCAATAGTCTACGCTCCTCATGTCTTACCTTACCGTTACCACAGTCTGATTACTTTTGTAAATATCGATTAGAGCTTTTTATATGTTTACTTTACATCACAATACTATCCACTTACTTACTCTTCATTTGGCCTCTTATGTATGTAGTTATAAAAATATTTCTTTATGATAAATTGGCTTAAGAATTGAGTTGTCATTAAAAATTGTTCGGCTTAGCCTTAATTTTTGTTGTAAGCTTAAAATATCTTTGATTTATTGAAACTCGTGTTCGTTTGGACTTTCCATCCCGTAATAAAATGCGAAATGTTTTGTGATAGTACAAATAAATTTTTACATGTTCAGACATACATTTGAAGGAAATAAAGTACTCAGTGATAACATAAAACTTGAACAGTATTAGATAGAAACTGAAATACCTACATTGACAACGCTATGAAGACGTGACGAACATGTTGCTCCATTTATTCCCACCCGATATCTTGACGGACTTGACTGACGACTGAAGTGTTCTTGCCAATCGAACATGTGTGACGAGCAAACTCGCGCGGAATGAATGCAGCAATATGTGCTGTTTGATAAACATTCAATGCCAGTATGAATGGTTTTATTTTGGTTGCTGTTTAGTTACTGTATGTATGTATTTTGTTAAGTTGTATAAAATACCTAGTTTATAAATAAAATAAATACAATTTTAATTTGCATGTTTTATTTTATTTCGCTTTGTACCTTACCTATTGTACAAAGATTATCTGATTTATGTTTCGATACTATGACTTTCGTTTGGTGACCACATAATGTGCTCATGCGTTCACAAGCTCTTTGCTGCAATGTACAAAATAAATAAAAACTTGTGTCACTAATAACACATATTTTATCACCAGTCTTTGAGTTACGCAGATCTCCTTTAGTTGCATTTTCATATTAAGTTAAACTCACTGTTTGATAAAATAATGAAAAATTACTGCTTTTGTAAACATCTCAAGTATGTATAGTCGGATAAAGTAGGTCGATTCGTTCGCGTTAAGGTGATATCTTAGGCCAGATAGATCGATGTCTTCATTGTATTTTTAATATTTCCATAGAATAGTTCATAAAATAATCTGACTACAAATATTGGGTGTTTTCGTAGCCCAGCTTTGATGTCGCTCGTGATTTTAATTATCATTTGCAGTAACACAGAAGTACGTTACTTTATAGGATATAATATTTACATTATAAAAGCAAAATTAAATGCGCACAATTTTTTATATCAATACAATTCATATACATACACATCTTATTTATTTAACTATTTATTTGGATGAAATGGTCAAACGACTATATGAATTGAATGCGTTTCAAGGGTTACATAGTTACTTAAATACAAATATAAGCTGTGAAACTGTTAAATATAAAAATGTCTACAGTCAGTATATTGAATGACTGGTTTCATGAATGTTCGTGTATCCAGTATTTGTTTATTTGTAATTATATGCTTTTTCTGCTGACCGAATAAGACAGTAGGTATGTGTTGAAACGAGCATCAAGCTGAGGCCAAGCGACGTGTAAATATTCGACAACTTTTAATTTAGACGGATCTAGTGTAAAACTTAATTAGCTTGAAGTGGATATCTTTACAAGACGTGGTGTGTGGTGACAAAGATTATATAAGTCATTGACAATATTTTACTTTCGGTATATTGTATTATAAAAATGCTACCATCGAATATGAATTATGGGAACGACCGCTCACTGAAGCAGAATGATGTAGGTTTATAATTAAAATTAACGTTTACACATTTCGTTTCTTATAAACACTTTTTAATTCTAAGCTACGTAGAGTCTTCTGAGTTTTATTATTCTTTGTCCGCACACACCAGCGTGTGTCTGTAATAAATTAAAATAATAAAAAAATATTAGATGTCACTGTATAACAGGTGTTTAACTACGTACGTACATAATCTATATACTTGTTAATATTAATTAATAATTATAACAATGTTGATTAATTGTCATTTCATTTCGAAATGTTCTATGGTTGAGTTCACCGGGACTTAAATTGTTGGTAGAATTTGTGCAATATTAGTTACTAAATTGTAACAACTATTAAGTTTGAAAATAATAGGTATGTAATGTAATTAATTTAGAGTTTTTCATTTCTTTCTCCAAATATTTTTATAATAATTTAATGTTTATTTATTATGTTTAATGGATATAATATAAAACCTTAATTGTGCGAGCTTTCGAAATAAATATTAGTATCTCGGTGGACTTACCAATATTAGGCAATTACAGAAGTTTTCATTGTTCATCAATGATTCTGAAGGTAGTGTGAATTTGCTTCAAATTATAACGCCATATTGATTGTGTTAATTTAATTGTGTGACGGCTGCTCGATTAGATAGCCGGATATGTTTTATAATAATAATAATCGATCGACGGTATAGGTTGTACATTGTTTGAACAACTATTGAGTTTCAATGGGGTCAAATAAAATTTTAAGAACATATCTCGAGAATTTTATTCGCTTTCCTTAACCTAGTATTGTACAACTTTTAGTTATAACTTATAACAGTTTAATTTACATCGTATCGTATGTCGTCGGCAGAATTCCTGATTCCTCACGAACACGGCACAAGGCACTTTATAATTTACTTTAGGCTTTTAACAAACCAGCGACCGTTTGCCAACAGATAACGCCCTTTGAATAATGAGGAATCATACAATCTGCCGACAACAACTAGAAGTCGTAAATCTACGTGTGTCTGAAATTCGTAGTCATATTAAGGGGTACGGATCATACATTTGGACTAACAGGGAATTACAGTTTCAAGCGGGACCGGTGATTATAATTTTTCGCGTTTACAATA
The DNA here is from genome assembly GCA_905340225.1 of Abrostola tripartita. Lineage (NCBI taxonomy): Eukaryota > Metazoa > Arthropoda > Insecta > Lepidoptera > Noctuidae > Abrostola > Abrostola tripartita. The sequence goes on from HG996504.1 coordinate 8,267,368, forward strand.
TTAGTTTTATAGAAAAAGTTGATGTTCTGTACCACATCCTCAAATTTAACAACGAATTTAGTCTGATACATGCTGTATAGCCTTCGTATTACGCTTGCTATGAAGCAAAATCTGTAGTAAGCTGAAAACGTGACGTTCTATGACAGTTATCTGTGTAAAAACACTGTCAGCTGACCCGCGTTTTTGACAACTTCACGTTAGTTACCTACTTCTAGAACTCATGATACTCTGATGGTAACAACACGTTTGATGCCGGGTGGTTCACTTCTGCGGGTACATAAAGTACCACTTGAAGAGGAACAGGTTCCGGTCCAGCTCGAGCTCGGCGGTGCTCAGCTGCTTAAGCCGCTTCTCCACGCCCTGCAGCACCGCTAGCTCCGGCGGCGTAAGAGTTTCTTCCACCTTACAAAGAACATTAGTTTGGCTCCAGTCATGATTGGGTAAAAATATATTATGATATTAAATACGAAAACGTTAATTTTAGTCGATTAGTCCATAAGGTTTACAAATAAGATTAATGATGTACTGAATTGACTATTAAAGTGAAGAAGTAAAAAAAGTTCAGTAATATTATGAAGAAGCACTAACATCATCGATATTCTGTTGCGGCTCGCCCCTCAGGCGCATGCCGTGTACGATGGTGCGCACGCGCCGCTGCTTGTCCACGAGCCGCGCATGCGCAGAGCGCTCGTACGCGCTACGCCGGAGCACGTTGTGCAACGATCGGTAACACATCTCCTGCGCTGCGTGGGCCACCTGCACATACATTATATACTTTACTAGTTGTACGTTAGTTACATATTTTAAGAGAAACTATTTTTATTATTGTATGTCAACTAACAATGCATAAACTATAGTAATGCGAAGGTTTTTCACAAACAAAAACGCAGTATGATAATATTAAGAGCGCAAAGTCAATGTAATAAAACGTCAATATATACTTACGTCGTGTAGTTTTATATGGTACAGGTATATAGCCTTCGCGAGACCACCGGCCGACGCCGCCTTTCTCATTGGCTGAAATACATAATGAAGTAGGTATTATAACAAAAATTCTGAGAAATACAAACGTAAAATGTTATTATTTTATACACACCCAGTGACGAAATGACGACTATTTTGTATCATCATCATCAGCCGGAAGAGGTCCACTGTTGGACAAAGGCCTCCCCCTTAAGGGAGGGGGGGGGGTTGCCATAATCCCCACGCTTGGCAAGCGGCTTGGGGATCGCAGTATTGGTGGTCAAGCTACAGAAGAAGCTGCTGCCCATCTTCTGGTTTTTTCCCTTAGTCGCCTCTTACGACACCCACGGGAGGGAAGGGGGTGGTCAATTCTAGGCCGGATACCACACGGCACTATTTTGTATACATACTATATAATATATATTTTAGCTATCAACACTCATTCTCTATTTATATTTTAACTTACTTCAAATCTCGGGATCATAAAATGTATGTCGTGCTAACCTGCACACTAATAAAGTGTTCTTCCAGCAGTTTGTATGTGAGCTGTTTACACTCCTTGTTCACCAGCATCGCGTTCTTCTGTATGTCGTCTTCTTCTATGTACTTTCTGGAGCGGATCAATCTGTATATAACATCGTAAGTATTAAGTACATAAGTTATGTATTTTCTTAAGTATTTAATAAAGGAAAACATCGTGAGGAAACCGGTATACCTGAGAGGTAATTCAATTGTGTGTAAAACCATGCTAGAGGCGTACAGGTGGTTTCAACTCTGACACTAGGTTGTTCATCAACCATACGATAAAAGAAGAAGATTAAAGTATGAGTAAATAATATTTTAATATGAATTAAACTATCGATACTCTAATATATAGAGTTAAAACAAAAATGGTCAGTGGTTTTAGGCATAAGTCAATAGCACAATTTTAGTAAAAAAAAGGTTATCAAATAAACATTTTTCATGTAGATTATAATTGTACATTAAAAACTACTTAAAATTGCCTCGCATTAATGCTTACCAAAACAAAAATACCATTTAAATTATAATATATTTTAGTATTTTTAGCAGAGATTTTGTTTTTTGATCTTTCCAGTGTGTTTCCAAAAACTTCTTTGCACTAGTTCCTTAAGCCTCACCGGAAGATCCTGGCGGCCTTGGAGCCGAGCCGCTCGGTGACGGCGTGGTCCAGCGCGGCCAGCACCAGCTGCTGCGCGGCGAGCGCGGCGCGGACCAGCAGCTGGCCGCCGCCCGCGTCCCCCGCGCGACGGACGAAGCCGCCGCCGTTCTCCTCTGGGGGGGGGAGTTTATTCTCTTTTATATAATTACTAGCAGAGATGCCTGTAATCTCCGGTAGATCAAGGTGTTCACCTGTTTGGGAGACTACACCCTCACATTTTAAATATCTAGATAATGATGTCTGCCCAATAGAGACGCTATTGCCATTCATCAGGCTGACATGGGCTCGATAACATTATCCATATCATCATAATATACAGTAATATCCACAAGTACTCAGCAAATAAAATTAAATTGAATAGGATATGCAACATACCTAACACTTTGAGATACTGGTCCACGAATTGATGCAGCAGCGGTTTGTCAGCAGCGGCGCGGCGGCATCGCTCGCGCAGCTCGACCACGCACAACGGGCTCGACTCCTGCGCCCACGCAGACGACGTCAGGTACATTTGTTCCAGGAGGAAGCGCATCAGCTCACCCGCTAAGTACGCAAGACACACACACTTACTAACTGGTATACTGATGATATTGAAATTAATAACATATTACAATTTATTACACACATCATAATGAACTTCAGTCAAACTGCTTACCGTTTTCATCAATCCGTCGTGTGATAGCCTTTATCATGATCTCATCTCTAAAATCTAAGTGGAACCGGTCGTAGTTAACTCTCCAGTAGATGTCTGTAATAATAAAAACATAATTAATAACCATAAAATTAAAAATAAAGTTATTTTGATACAGTATCATTTTATGTCATCATAACTTGGTTTTAACTATCACGAACCCTTATTACTCACATAGATCAGGGAAACCCAATTTGAAAGGTAATAGTGAAGGAAGTGCAAGAGATAGGCCACATAGATAAGCTGAGGTCTCAAATAAAATGTTTGCTCCTTATTACACATTAATACATTTGGACTATTAGGGACCTATAATACAACTGGCAAAGTATGGATGTACTACATCTGCACTCTTTTCAGGAATACTGCCCCCATACCATGATCACATAAAGCAGGACACTTTCCATTATGGAAGTGAGACGCCGCTCGACGCTCTACACTGCACGTAGCGGCGTCTCGCTTTTACAATGGAAAATGTCCTGCTTTAAGAGCTAGTGTAATGTTGTGTAAATCACTTACTGTCTTTAAGCTCACTAGTATTCCCAGTACTCATAGCTTGTATCAAGCCCCTAGTATCCAGTTCTGGTACTATGGTAGCCACAGGCACCAGTGTGGGCATCTCACTGCCTTCCTTCAGCTCTGCCACGGGCGCCTGCTGGATGTAGCCGGCCGTCACCAGGCTGATGAACATCTCTTTGAGGTTCAGTATTGTTATGTTCTTCTCCTGAAAGATAGTTTACATGTTGTATGATGCAGTTGGCTGATTATTCTCAAATTGCAAGGGGCAAGTTTTGACTTAAGTCTTATGCCTGATAAAGTCATGTAAGTAAGCTGTCTCACTGTGCAGCGTTGTGGGTGTCAGAGAATGTGTTTGTGCATCTCTTGAAGTGTGAAATGAGATCAGTTACTGTGACTAAACGAGGAGAATATTATTATTATGACACATTTCCCTGTTTAATAACAAGGCTACTCAATTCCAACACTAACACTCTGGTACAGTACGGCCGACATATCTTGGCCGTCCTGAAGTTAGCCGATTAGCTGCGCAGTAGACAATTTCGTTCCTAATGGATCCACTTCGAAAACGACAAACTTAAGGACCGCCAAGATACTTCAGCCGTACAGTACAGACCTGTAACATAACTCACCTTGTCATCCTTATACTTAGTAGCAATAGTGAACAGCAGCACAGTGGCTGTGCAAGAGGCTTGCTGGAGTAACTCCTCAACCAGGAGCTCTGCCTCACTACCATACTTGCTCTTCATTTGAAGGAGATACCTGGAATATGTAGTTTTATTTGAAGATAATAGCATATCATTGAAAATTACACCAAAATACCTAATTATGATTTTATGTGTAACCGACTTCAGGATAATTACTGAAATAGTACTGATACATAATACATACACACAATAATATTATTTAGAATAAAAAATATTAATGGTTACCTGGGATATCTGATGAGTAACAGTACATTATCAGGGATCAACTTGTAATCAGCAATCACTTCATTGGCTGAAGGTTCAAAGGCAGCTAGGTCAAACTTGAGGAGAGTGCGGAGACTGTCTATTACCTGTAATAAATATTCACAAAGTCACAACACAATAACATAACCTATTTAATTCAAATATATTGTTACTAAATTACCAAAGCACGCGAGAGTCCGGTGGTCTTCACTATCAGCCCAATAGGTTTACTGCCATACGTTAATAGGTCATTGCCAACTTGCTGCACAATTTCACCAAAATATCGGTGCAGGATAGCCGACACTACACGGCCCAGCTGGTTCGACATTTTTATAAATACTGCAGCCGCATATGTTTACTTTATAACTTAATTTAAATCTTTAAGATATTGCAATACACATAGTTTACAATCAGCGTTCTTATGGACTCAATATTCTTTTGAGTAGGATTCGTTATAAATCATTTATTTACATTTACAAATTATCTTCAGTCTTCGAACTTCAATCAAGTTTCCATTCCATTCCACATATTTTGACAGATAAAATAAGAATATAAGAAAACACAAACTAAATAGTATGAACATATTATTAGTAGGTGCTTTTCTTATAATACTGATTACACCCCTCATCTCACCTAAAAATGTTTTAAAAATAAAATGAGTTAAGTAACTAAAAATAGGAATTTTTCTATTATCACTTTTTAAGTTCAATACGTGTAATGAATTTAATCTTGTTTGCGAAGAATGAAATGGGATATAGGACTAAATATGAAAAACTACAATAAAGTAATGATGTAACAATACAGCTATTACTTTGCTTGAATATTATTTAATTTAAGTATGTGATTTATAATTACTTAGTAAATAAAACTATGGAGATTAACATAAATATTGTGACATAAATGTATTCACGCAAATAATAAACAGCCTTTGTAAACGTGTTTTGTTATGTTATATTTAAGTGAGTAAGCCAAAGACCTTCCGTTTTTATATTATTTTTTTACAATAAATCAAACATGAATATTGAAAGTGCAGCCGTTAATATTCTCAAGCGAGGTGTTGAATTAGACACAAAGAAAAGGTATACAGAAGCTCTTGTTTGTTATCAAGAGGGGTTACAAATATTAGTAGACAAAATAAAAGGTAAGTGTTGATGAATACTTTGTTTACTAACGTTTCAACTTTATCTATACTAATATGATTTCAACAGGTGAAGTTGATGATTCTGCCAAAAGTTATCTAAGAAAAAAAGTGGAGGAGTATATGAATAGGGCGGAGACGATAAAGAAGCTAGTACTGCAGCAGAAAGAGGCTGGTCAGTTCCATGAACAACTTCACATAGAAAACAATTCGACGGGACACAGTTACAAGACTCTCTTCGGAAGGTTTCTAGACGACGAAGTTCAATATGTTTCAGTTGAGGACCCATATATTAGAAATTTTCACCAGGTCAGTGCATTATACTAAATTTAATAATAAAAATAAGTTTTAAGAATAAAAATAAACAATCTTACATTCGATACATTTTTTATTAGTTGTTGGCCACTTTGGTGTGTTTTAAATATATTACATTTTAACAACAAAAGACCTATATCATCACAGACATGAAATATTACAACAGATCTATAACAATGCCTTAACTTTTACTTCACAACTTTTTTTTTCCATTTCAGTGTCAAAATTTCCTTAGGCTATGTGAACTACTGGTGCGATCATGTACAAATCTACAGTTAATTGAGCTGATCACATCCAAGGATGGCCGATCAGAAGGGGACCAACGGGAGTGGTTCGCAAACTTAAGTACAGACTTGTCAAAGTACAGGGTGAAACTTGTTGTGAAATTCTCAGAGACTTTACATGACAGGCAGATAACGTAAGTGACCATTTAAGAACATTGAACCAATGGTCATTAAGCTATTTACTTACATTATGTTTTACTCTGTCTTTAATATAGTGTATTTAACTTAGTTTTCACAGTTTGGAAGGTATGCATGGGTGTGTAAATATGCCAATAATCAAAACAACTATTCTGAAAACATTGTAAATTCATGCATGTTTTATGAATACTCAAATAAATAAAATGAATATAAAAAAAAAAACTAAAAACCTACTGAATACAATGTCTGTTTTCCATTACAGTTTAGGTTCCGGTTGGATTATAAAAATCGGGAGAGGCCTGGATTTCTACAAAGCTCCAGAGAATAAATTCTGTTTGGGTGTCTATGACTTAGATTTAAGACCTTGCCACGAGACTACAGTGGACATAGTCCACTCTAAAAATGTGAAACAATCATATGGATGATGATAATGACGACACAACTCTAGTATAAGAATAAAAAAGTGAGATCATGAACAATGTTGATTAATTTCTATACCTAATCTTTAGTGACTGCAAAACTGCTGATGTTCTGTAACTACATCCAACTACGTATTAACATATTTTGTGCTTATAGCATAGCAGTCAATAATTGCTATATGAATAAACCATAAAGATCTTGTTCAGAAAGTGAATCATCAGTAGGTTTAGCAATAAGTCAGGAATTACTGTTAACACAATGATGTATGTATATATAATTATAATGAACATACATATTACGATGTTGTGATGGTTTTTATATGATAGTTATTTCTTACAGCTGCTGCTTATAATACTATAGTTCTTTTTAAATACCGTCCGCTGCCCTCGAAGATTGTAGACGTGTTCACACTTCTCAGCAAATAAAAGTTTTTTAGTTCCACACTTTTTTAACTAGATGGCGCTAATACCAATTAGGCTGAATATGTTCGTAAACTTAAGGCACTGCTTGTAGGTATGTAAGTTTACATAAATAAAACAAACATTAAGTTTATGAAAATGATTAATTAATTTAGAATATAATTAACACATAGGTTAAATAAAGTGACTAGCTTTCGGGGGAATTACCTACCACAGATCATAAATACAACTTCTAGAGAATCATGATTGATTACTGAATAGTCACTTGCACATATTCTCTTGGTCTATGCACATTAAATAAAATTATTCTGATTCACTGATAACTTGCCTTGACCTTAATAGACTTGTTCATGCATATTTTGCTGTTCTCACATCTAAAATAATAAGCGCGCTGTTTGTAAATGTTCTATATTATCATAGACCAACGAGAATATCTTATTCACGATTCATAATGGTACCACACAAAGTTCCCCTACGAACTAACCATAAAAGATCACAAAGACCTGCATCATTAATTAAGACATAAAAGGATTCTTCAAAAAAATTACACCTCACACCACACATTGCTGGCCACTTCTACAAAATTAAATGGTCTGTACATTGCCATACTTTTTCTGATTGACATGACATCTCCAACAGTTTTGAACGCAAAAATTACACCTCGGCGATTCGAAGACATAATTTTGATCGCATTATCATAGCAACAAGAAAAAAACAATAGCCTTTTGTCTGGATATGATTTATTGATCCTTCGTAAGCATTTTAATAATTACTTATTTGATTGATGTGACAGTGTATTTAGGTGCGTAGTGCCTGTAAGGATTGTAGTCATCTCTGCCAAGTCTTGGTAAGATCACCGCGCCCAGCGTCACCACAATAGTGCTTCAGGATTATTAAAACGATGACCTGAAAACCGACATTCATGATATCTCCAACTTATTTTATTATCAAAAAATTATTATATCTATGAGTACCTAGTCTGTTAATAGCTGAAACTAATTTTTGCACTAAACATAAAACGTTTTTTATCTATAAGTAATTTTGCTTCCAGATAATGAACAAGTGGGCGCTATCAATAATACTAGTGTTAGCCTTTATCACAGCATTTCTTATGCGATCGCTCATCTTGGAAGAGGTACGTAGTAGCACTTCTAATTCCCTACCTACAGGAATCCTATTCCTATGGGACATTAATCTCACAAATTAATTAATTCATTAATATTTATTGTTTCCTTTATTTAAATTATTTTTCTTATAAATTACATTTTTAAATATCTATATAAAAATACAATATTTAAAAATATAAAAAATAGGGCCCAACCAGCAGCGGGAACAGAGTCCAAGCTACCGGTGGTTAGGGCTCCAGAGAGAGGAACCTCCTCACAATGCGTGCCGTGTCAAGGAGTACCGCTTTCTGCATCAAGCCCTTGACCCAACCGCCTAACGTGAGCCTCTTCAGGTGTTGGTCGAGACTCTTGGCCATGAGACCATTGGCCGAAACGACTATCGGTACAATGATTGCTGAGTCCACCTCCCACATGTCGACAACCTCGTGCGCCAGATCAAGATATTTAATTTGCTTATCTCTTTCGGCTTTCACGAGATTCTCGTCATGGGGGATCGTGATATCAACAATCATTGCGCGGCGTTCTAATCGATCTATCACCACTATATCAGGCTTATTGGCAACAATAGTCCTGTCAGTGATGATAGATCGATCCCAGTACAATGTGATATGATTATTTTCAAGAACTGGGTCGGGGACATACCTGTAGTATGGCATCTCAGAATCCACCAGTTTGTATTTCAAAGCAAGTTGCTGGTGGATAATCCTGGCTACTTGGTTATGTCTGTGTAAGTATTCGCCGTTAGCAAGACGAGAACAACCAGACATAATATGTCTTAAGGATTCACCCGGACGGTGACATGCCCGACATATGTCAACCGTGCCATCCTTTAAGATATATTTCCGGTAATTGTTCGTCATGATAACTTCATCCATAATTGCACAGACAAACCCTTCGGTTTCTCCAAAGAGATCACCGAAGCGTAGCCAGGAGACGGACGATAGGAGGTCTACGTTGGGCCCATGAAGAGCCTTGTAGAATCGTCCGTGTAGCTCCTTGCTTTGCCATACATCCCTGCGATCGTTAACACTCAATACCACAGGTTTGCACCAGTTCTCTTTAGCCAGGAAGAGCGGAGTGAGTCCCTTGTCTACTGCAACTACCTCTCGGTGCATTCCCACTTCGGCTCGGAGGAAATATTCCCTGAGGCTACACACCTCACGATTGTGGAGTGTCTTGGCGTTTAAAAATCCTCGACCACCACACTTTCGTGGGATGTATAGCCTCATTACCGACGAACGTGGGTGATGCATCCGATTTGAAGTTAGCAGCGTACGGACTCTCCTATCCAAGGCATCTAATTCGGTCTGAGTCCACTTGAGTATACCAAAGGAGTACATCAGGGTTGGCATAACCCAACCATTAAAGGCACGAACTTTGTTGCCACCTGACAAAAGACTTTTCAGTACTTTATTCAGGCGGCCAAAGAAACGTTCCTTCAATGATTGTTTCATGTCAACCACGTTGATGCCCAAAGCCTCTGACATACCCAAGTATTTGTAGGTTTCCGTTGCGGAGAGTGATCTAAGGTTTATAGAATCCGAGAGTTGAATTCCCTGGGATTCTATAATCCCTCCACGTTTCACATGCATGACGGCACATTTGTCAACACCAAATTCCATCCTGATAGAGTTACTAAAAGCTTCTGTAATCTTTAGTAGCTTTATCAGTTGGAATCTGCTGGGAGCAAACAATTTAAGGTCATCCATGTAAAGCAGGTGGGAGATTACCTGACTCCTTCTTCGCAACGAATAGCCTAACCCTGAATTCTCCAGTAATGTACTTAGAGGATTCAAGGCCAAACAGAACCACAAGGGGCTCAGACTATCGCCTTGGAATATTCCCCGCTCAATCCTAATTGGTTCACCGTCCTGTTGGATATCTCGACACCCTGGATAGTGAAGAACCGTTCTCCACTGCCTCATACATGACAATAAGAAAGTGCGTAGAGTTGTATCAATCTTGTACAACTCCAGCACCCTCATGAGCCATGTGTGAGGTACAGAGTCATAGGCCTTCTTATAATCTATCCAACATGTCGACAGATCTTTTTTTGAGCGGCGTACCTGTTGGCAAATGGTCATATCTATGAGGAGAAGCTCCTTCGTACCACGGGACCCGTTCTTACATCCATTTTGAGAAGCAGACATAATGTTGTTATCATCAATGTGTTTTGTGATCTTTGCCCTCAAAATGGATGTAAGGAGTTTATAGATGGTAGGTAAACAAGTTATGGGTCTAAAGTTTTTTGGGTCCGTGGTACTACCAGTTTTGTGGAGCAGGTGGGTAGATCCTGTTGTTAGAAACTGGGGTAGCGATCCCACTTCTAGGGCTGATTGGAATTGAGACGCCAAGCAACCATGTGAACTACGTAGCCATTTAATCCAAAAGTTGTGCAGTCCGTCAGGTCCTGGTGATTTCCAATTGGACATTGGACGGACTGCACTAGCTACATCTTGGGGACTTATTGTAATCGTCCCCATTTCTGGTATGGATTCACATGACTGCATGATATTTATTGTTATTATTATATATTAATATTACTTATATTAATTCAAAAATTCATACTAAGTAATTCATTTCTAGTATATAAGTAAGTAATAGCTAATTTATTTTAGGCTTGCCAGGACAGGTAATTTCATTTATTCTGATTATCATACTTTTTTTCAGGCTCTAGTTTTCATCGGTTTCGGAGCGTTGGTCGTGTTAATAATTAACGTGACTAAAACACCCAAAGCTTATAAACTTTGGCATATCAAACCATATGCAGAACAATTGGCAGAAAAACGCAAAGCTTGAGTATACAGGGGTTGCATTCCTTGTATTTTAGTACATGTCATGTTACGTACCTAGCTAGGTAAATAATATGTTTTATCACATGCATCATCAACTTACGGTTCTTAAGTTTTTTACCTCTTTTGCTAACCAAACAAATGTATGCTTTAGTGTTTCTTGTTAAATTAAACCTATGTAGTTAGTACATTATTTTTAATAAAATGTCTATGTTAATCAGTAATTAAAGTAGCAAAAAATATTTTGTTGCTTTTTCTAAAACGGTAAATCTTGTGAGTATCACTGACCTGTATTATAATACGCTGGACGATAATTTATAGCAAGTATGTATTAAAAATTGCGTTGGTAATATTTTTAACATTGTGGTCTGACAAAGTTTTCATCGATACCTTAGGTAAGGTGTTATACATCGCTAGTTTTAGTTCCAAGTACAAACGCTGCATTCAGCGCCAATATGGCGATTTTCAAATAGGATCAACATAATTATTATGTGATCTCCGGTTCAGCCAAGAAAGTTGGTCCAGCGCATTAAAATAGGTCAGTGGTATTGCTATGCTACGACCTGGCTATGACCAAAATGTTGTCTTTGGCAAAGACAACCTTTTAGAGATTAAATAATCAAAATAAACAGACAGGACATGATGACAACATGCACACCAAATAAAAATTAAAAGCGCAATGTAAATTGATGATATACTTTATTATAAACAGATAACAGTGGCGGGGCCGCATATCGTAACATCTTTACAAAGTTTACGTATAAGTACATCACTAAATACTAGTTTACAATAAAGTTACTGGTGGTATCGACGTATTAATACTATGGTGTCAGCGTGAGTGATGTGAACTGGTATACAATAGGTACAAAATGCATTTATTGTTATACAAAACAATGGATTATCGAGTCTATTTTTTTTATATAGTTATATATTTTTGTGATGAAGATCTAGTCATTCTAGTTCTTATTCTAAATATTTTTTGAATTGTTTTGTATTACAATATTGATATGGATAATTATGTCTGAGTTCATAATAATTATCTACCACTACAATAGTATATATATTAAATATACAAATGAATAAGGACTAGTAAAAGTAATTTCACGATAGTATGGCCTCTAGACTAAACTATTTAAGATAAATAGTAATCGAATAGTTAGATAAAAGTACGCGTTATTTACAAAGCGAATTATGTATTTAAGTGCTCAAATTTCAACATTAAAATTTTATATACAGTAACACTTTTAGAGCAAGTGGAATGTATGGCAAACTCATTATAAAAACATATTTCATTAAATATTTTATCATTCATATGCCTGATATACGCCTCCCAAAATATCGCTACCTATATAAAGTTTTGTTCTAGAATAGTCTAGACAAGTATAATATATTGATGAAGTCACGAGATAGATTGGAAAGTGTATTGCAGGGTCAAAACTCTACCTAAGCGGAAGCCAGGGGCACAAATTAAAAAGAATTTCATAAAATACAAAATTAGTAAGTTTGGTGTTGGGCATGAGAATATCATTTGTCCAATTTCATTATACTCCAATGATTTCGAAAATATTTACATTTTTTTTTTCCATAATCGATTACAAATTCTTTGAATCGATTCAACACATAGCCCTTAGTTTCTTACAACTTATTGAACGAAAATAGAAAGGTTATATAAATTTTACATCAAATTGAATTTAAATATTTTTAATAATTCAGTCTCGCGAGAATTATATTCGAGTTAAGTTAGTAAATGTATAACCAAGTATTTTAAATACTAGAATATTCTAGTCACCACAATTGATAATATCGAATCGATACACAATTTATTATTATTGAATAATTTTATTCATATTTACAAGGTGCCTTATACGTTATAAAAAGGTATCAATTTTATGATAGTTTATATGATGTTCTACAAAAGGGTCAAGTGAGGAGTACCCTTAACCGACGAGCGTGTATGAGGAATGTGATGCGAGTGAATGAGGCGAAAGAAGTATGTCAGGATCGTAGCAAATGGAAATCCGTGGTCTCTGCCTACCCCTCGTGGAAATAGGCGTGACTTTATGTATGTATGTAATTTTATGATACCTTTGCAGATTTAGAAAATCGCCAAGGCACTTTATTTTGTAAAGAGTTTGGGCCAAAATAGACCGAAGGTTTGATACATTACATAACGCCGCATCTATATAGTGCCTTTAGTGGTACTTGCTTGGGGTACCTATATTAGCTGTTTAGCAAGTTTTTTTGTCGTTGTGTTACCTTACCATGATGTTGAATATGTAATTCTTGTGAGGCTAGACTATGATGCGATTTTAAAAGCTTTATTTTGCACGGTTGACAAACAGAATTATACAAATAATTGTCACGTTGTCAGCCCGCTTACCAAACTAAAACCTAAACGTAACTTTCTTGCTTCGCCGAGAACAGCATCAAAGATTCCATGAGATGCGGTCTGACCATCTCGTCCAAATCCTTCTGGTTGTCGAACGCGTGCGGTTGGTGCTTGTGTATGGTGCGTAGTGCCTTCAGACAGTGTATGAGTGTCTGGTCGGGGTTGGTCTCGAGGTGCGGCCGCGTTCGCTGCAACCTTACCAGCTTGGTAAGGAGGGGAACGCCCTCTAGTTGGACGATTTGCGCCGCCACGTCAGGCATTACTGACAGCCTGGGGACAAATGTAGGTGATCAGTACAAAAGAAAATTGGGGGTTTGAAGGAGATGCTGCACGCCGCCTGCCGGGACGGTGGACTATAGTGGTAGTGAGTGTTACCTGGCGATGGCCTCGGCGGCGTGGCAGTGCAGGCGCGCCTGCGCCCTGAGCTCGGCGGCGCGCGCGCAGGCGGCGGGCGGCGGGCGCGCGAAGCACACGAGCGCCGCGCTGCACGCCGCCTGCCGGGACAGGAGGGACACGCTGCGCGGGAGGCGCGACAGGGAGGCCAGCAGGGACGCTGTCTGCTCCTATAGGAAAGAAAAGCATGGTTACATGATGTCCACAGCCCATACAGCACAATAGAATTATTTCTGCTAAATTCAAATAATCAACATTTTTGAAAAGTATTTTTTTCTGGCAAAAATTTTATCACATGGGTACACACTATACAAGCTAGACAACACACACCAGACACTGAAATCAATGTTCAAGTTCTACTTCCATATATCAAGCCAACTCAGAGCCATCATAATTAATTTATCCAAATATTGATACCCCCTAGTTCTAAGAATAATAATATTTACAAACAACTTACTTGTAAGAACACGGAGATGTTAGGTCCCCTACGTTTGACAGCGTCCAGCAGTCGCTCTACCGTCCTGTGCTTGGTGAACACCTCGACTATGTCAGACTTGGGTTTGGCGTCATCGTCCTTCCTCTCCAGCTCCAGCTCTCGCACCAGGTTCACCAGACACGCGGTGCACAGCAGGAGGAGTTGACAGCATTCGGTACGGCAGAGTATACCTGGATATAGGTATTATGAAGAAGTGTGAATGAGCCTCTACCAGTGACGCTACGGACTCTTGGAGTATTTTAATAATTTAGTCTAAGTACTGCTCCTTACCATGAACTCTTACGGCAGGACAGTTTCCGTTGTGGATGCTAGATGCCGCACTACACTGCACGTAGCGGCGTACCGCTTTCACAACGGAAACTATCCTGCTTCAAGCCTGTTCCTGCTTTAAGAGTTCAAGGTAAGGGGGCTGAACTGCCTCGTTGGTCTAGTGGTCGCTAAGCGCGACTGCTGAGCAAGAGGTCCTGGGTTCAAATCCCGGGTCGTGCAAAGTGTTACTGAGTTTTCCATTAGGTAATTCTCAGTAGCAGCACAGAGTCTGGATTTGTGCCCGGTTGATGGCAATAGGCCCGCCCCCAATTACATTGGGACTTACAACATAACTGGCGAAATGTGGGTGTACTATATGTTCACCTCTGCCTACCCTTCGGGGAATACAGGCGTGATGTTATGTTATGGTAAGGGGGCTGAACAGACTATTTATCCTTTAGCTATTCTTATTGTATGACTCATGTCGATAAGTGTAAACTTAGATGTAATGTCATACAGATCAACAGTTAATTCAAAAAATTGAAATGCGTGGTACAAGTTTAAAGGTAGGTATTTTTATGTAGACTATTAGCTTTTTAATGTAGAGCTGTGTACTGAAGCGGAAAATTGGTGAATTGGTGTTTGTTTTTTTAATGCGGAAGTATTTAAATTGATAATAAAAAATACATAGGTGTTTACTGTAGACTGTGGTTTGTAGTTTTTAAATTTTGCTCGTCACTAATATTACGGTTTTAACTAACAGATGTCACTAGCTTACGACTTCCATATTGTTGTTTCTACTTCTTGTCTTGTCTCAATAGATGGCGCTACGCTCTCGTAAAATAACTTAGGATTCACAGTTCACGCTGCGATGGTTAAAACTTTTTTTAGATGAGGGTTTTAAGAATTCCTATATTATATGCATGCACCAAAACTAATCTTTTGAATTAAAGATAAAAATTATACTGAACAGGGGTGGTAACTCCGAAAAAGTGGAAAATTCCGAAAAAGTGTTAACAAAAATAAGAAAAGAAAATAACTGATAGTATAATATATTCTTAGGGTTTATGTAAAATTGCATCAATTTCAAAAGATTTATTGAATATTTTGACCATAAAGTGGTAAATACCAGTTTCAGTAAACTTAATAATTTGATAGCTTTCGATGGTATTCAAACTTAAATCGCTATAATAAAGTTAATAGTCAACTTACCGGTGATATTCTCAACAATCTTGTTGAGGTATATATGCAGCTGCGTCAGGTCGTAGTGCCCTCTCAGCCACGGCGCGGTGATTTGAGTCAGAACGGTGATCGCCTCGCGCATCTGAGGTTCAGGGTTAGACCGGTCCGAGAGTATGTCGGATAGGATTTCTATGCCACCGCCCTGGTGAAAATAAAATGGAAAACATTTATTATGGAAAGGGATTGGAACCAAATTCGGTGATTGCCCGATGAATGGTTATAACAAACTTATAACCATTTATCGGGCAATCACCGAATTGTCTACTTACGTAGAAGAGATTATTGATGAGCTGTTAAATGTAAGTGTACTTAAATCCTAGATACACAAGAAGACCTTCCATCTTCGAGGATTACAAGCGTGGTGACTGGGTTATAGTAAGAATGTATAGTAGTCGTGTTAAAATTAAACAGAATTAAATTGTATCTTTGGGTAAATAAATGTAGAGTACGGAGGAGGAATAAGATGTTGGAAATATGCCGCCGCGCTCTAAAAACTTTGCGAAAGCCTCATTTATTTCAATTTACGCTAAGTACTTAAGCGATTTGCGGCCAGCTACCGCAAGATCGATTGCAGTACGGGTCTCCCGCGCTTAGACACGATATCTAGCATTAACTAAACAAAACTTTTCCAATCCTTACCTCTTCGAACTGTTTCACCGCCTCTCCGGTAACACAGACGGTAGCAAGTGCCCTCAACGAGAGAGCTTTTATAGAACTCTTGTTGGACTCTATTATCGCTGTCAATAGCGCTCTAGGCACTGCACAGTCGACAAACGGCAGGTCCGTAATACTCTTCATGATTTTCATACATTTCTCGTGAAGGGAACTCTCGGTAGAGTCACTTAGCATGGCCAAGTGACCAATGGAAGTTAGAGTGCTCTTGAGAATCATGTCCGATGGCGGTTCTTCAATTATTGACACGAGCGTCTGGGAAAGAAATTTTTGAATGTATATGGGAATGTTTGAACTTGGAACAAAATGTAAATAAGGACTTAAATCGTTTGTTATCTACCTTCATCTGCTGAACAAGTACAGCCTTAGTAGTTTCTAAGAATATCTCGATCAACGTGTCCAGGTGTTTTAACACCAGATTCCATTCTTTATGGCTCTCGTTCAATTCCACCTTCACATCTTCCCCCACCTCTATTAACTTCTGTAGGTACATCTGTAGGGACTGCTTGATCTTGTCCCATCTCTCCGGGGTCTCGCCCGGGGGTTTAGTATTCAACGTTATACTATGAGCTAGTACAAACTCGTTTATATTAGCCACCAACAAACATATTTGCTCCTCACTCGATTCACCTGATTCGATTTGCCTGTGAAAGAAATCGTGAAAGTTTTACATAACTGCGTACCGATTTATTATGCTAATTGCGAAGTTAGTATAATTGTTATATACTTGTTTCCGTTCGTATTGAAATATGTATGTGGAGCAATGAAAGGAAAATGAATATTGACGATTAGATTATCGTGAAAGTTGCGTCAGTACCAAGCTACTTGATAGTCATAGATATTGATTAATGAGATCTGTTATTAGATAAAACATTTGTTTATTGGACACTACATTGACGATTGACGAATGTTTCGCGCAGTGGCCAAGCGATTGGACTGCTGCGATTCCCGCACGGAGCAAAAGTTTGTGTGACCCGAAGATGCTTGTTCTGAGTCTGGGTGTTAGCACCCACGATACAGGAGAAATTGATAAGGTGGGGCGACGCGCGACGTTTAAAAAATAATACAACATGTATTAGTCAACAGTATTTCTTACCTTAGAACATCACTATACTGATGCACAATGATCTGTCCATGCGTTTGCACCTTCTTGATGTTCCCAGTGATGGTCGCTGAGCTGGCGGACACTAGAGCCTTCATCTCAGCCCCAAGCGGCTTGCTCTGCAGCGTGGTCATGCACTCGTTCTCACACGAACCCACAAGGTCACACAACCAGTACTGGACAGGTTCTGGCTTCCTTTCACACATTCGTTCCAGTGATGTCTGGTCGATAGATCTCTCCCGGTAAAGGATTTCGTTTTGGTTGTTTAAAACTATTCTGGAATGAAAATTGCTAAAAAAAATGGCTTGTTAATAAAGTAGTTGATGAAGAACAGAGATATGATTTTGGTAGGTTATCAAAATCAGATAGGACGTGCTATTCTTATGCTTAATAAACTATAATTAAGAAAATACTCAAAGGTATAGATTTCGTACTATAACAAAATACCTAACAACAATTATGTAGTCGTTTAAAAACAATTAAACTTTGTTATGTAAGATAGCAGATTTAAATACTTGACCTTATGAGATTAGTTGACACTGGATATTGAATTTAATGTCACTGTAGTATTGAGGTCAATTGATCGTATTATGTCAGCATTTTGTCAGTATGTAATAAATTAAAGAACAAATGAAGTAAGGCCCTATGATAGGTTTTACTCAGCAATAATATACTAATTACCTAAATAAAAGTGTAAAAAGAAGAATCATTTGAAGTAAACTTACCCATTGTTAAAGTTATCCAATAAATTGACTCTTCGAGTACTCCTTCTCTCACTCTTTGGAACATCCATGAACTCATGTGGAGTCAGCATCTTAGGCGTCGAGGTACAGGCCAGGTTCAGCTGGACATCCACGAAATCCAACTCTCCTTTTAATTTTTCTCTTTTAGAATCGTGTGTCAAATTTTTGTTTGTTTTAGAATTTGTTTCGTAAGGAGTTTTTTGTTTGTCTTGAAACTGAGGTGGTGGAGTGACTCGACCATTTTTGAGATAATCTTCCTCTGGTTTGTCTTTTTCCTTAAGGTTTAGGTCACTCTCTGTAGCCACCAGTCTTTCGTTGTAATGCGGTATCAACATCTCCTCAGGATATCCAACAATGACCCATGAATCTTGGTCTTTTGATCTTGGCAGACCAAGAGATGGAACTCGACTTCCATTAAGATGACCACCAGCGTGACTGTTCACAACCCCTGGCTTTTCCTTTTTTGGGAATATTCTGAACAAATCTTTAGTCCTATCTCCTTTAGTAGCCATGCGCTGTTTTGATTTAGGTCCTACTTTCTTGTTTGGTTTTAAATGAAGACTGTCCATTATATTCTTACCAAGTATAGCCTTAGCTGGTTTATGTATTTGTTCTTTTTCGGAAATAGTTTCATTGTTTGGTATAGCTTCTTCATCAATGAATCCTAACGAATGATATCCATCTTGGATATCTAGTATTTGCTGGTCTAACCTCTGGGCTTCAAAGTTAAGTGATTTGTTCAGCCTATTTCTTTGGAATTTTGGAGTTAAAGATATTGGTATATTTTCTTCATTTGACATGCTTCGTGTATACTCAACTTTTGTCGAAGATGTTCTCTCAGTCGGTACGTAGGATACATTTGATATTGGTGTACGTACTCTTGGTTGATTGTTTACCGCTATTTGGTTATTATCCTCTAATTTCAGATATTCTAAACTGTCATCCGATTTATTCTTACTTGTTTCTAGATCCTTCACTTTAGCTACTTTAATAACTTTGGTGCTGTCGCTTTCAGTGCTGGATATAAACGACTTCTTGACCGGATATTTTTTAGATGGACTTATAACATTAATATTTTTATCTGGTACGTCTTTGGTATCTTTTAATATTGCACTTTTATTAGTTATGTTAGTATCTTTCACACTTACATTATTCGGAGGAGTGAGTTTAATTTCTATTTTATTTTCAGTTTTAACCTTAGGTTTACTGTTCAAGTTATTGTTTAAATTATTTTTTAAATTTTCTTTATTTGCTTTGTCGTTGTTGATATTTTTTGGTGTTGGATATTTTTGTTCTGTGTCTTTATCTTTCAACAGTTCCATGTGTTCCTCGTCGTGATGTATTTCACAATACTTCTGCAAATCATATGGCGTTTGTATGACACTGCTGCTCCGCAGCCGGGGCTTTGGAGTCGGAATACCGCAAACGACGTTGTCGACCAACACATTACTAACATCTTTACTCTGGGACTTGTTTTGAAAATCAGCAGCTTGTTTTACAGTAATATTTTCATTGTTATTTGAATCGCTGCTACTCGACGATTTATTCAAGTCGGCAGACTCTGGAGCCTGGTAGTACTGTGAGGGGGGTGGGGAGCTGTCTGAATCCGAGAACCCAGAATCTTGGCTTTTGTGACTGCCTGGACTACCATGACGCAGCGGCCATTGGTTAATCTGAGCGACTGGTGCGATGTCCTCGACATCATTGTTCTTTTGTTCTTCGGGTTGATTGGCTATCCAGTGAGGTAGCTGCGGCTCCCATTCAGGATCGTCACGTGCGCGATTGTTTCGGTTCCACTCGGGCTGGGCCACCGGACTTCCTAAGTGCGGCGGTGAATCACCCCACCAAACTTTGCTGCGAGTTCGTTGAAAATTGGACATCCTGAAAAAGAAAAAAAATCAATAGGTAAATGACTCGTGGGAATACCGTGTCTAAGGTGGTAAGTTTAATGATCGGTGTCAGTGACGTAATGTCTTGGTCCATTATATTACGGGTAGTATCGGAGGTGCGCGGCCCGCGACGCGTGACGGCCTGCGTCGTTCGAGGCCAAATTATCTCGTATGTAAAGTTTGTTTTGTTTTTGTTTGATAGTCATGGGAATTTGGTACGCCTATTGTGTTGATTGCTTACAATACTATAAGAAAAAAGTAGTCAAACACAGACCAAGGCGTTATGACGCGTGTTTTTGAAGTAATAATAATTGTGGCATATCACGAGAGTCTCCGTCAGGGTCGAGCAGATGTTAAAAACCGTTGCAGAGGCTATTGTGCACAAAATGCAAGGGCGTTCACACATCGACTGTGATTTCTCCCCTTCAATTCGCCATACGCATACAAATAATAACTATTAGTATTGAGATTTGCTCTGGAGGTTGCTAAGATTATAAACGGACCGGTGATTCTTTGAACGATTTTTAAGAACGGATATCAAAATTACAGATGAAAGAGCGTAGGTATAACTGCAGATGTGAATAAAATGTAGGTGAAAGTGACATATATGTATAATATACAGATACTTAATACTTATGTTAGGTTTAAATTGACGACGTCCTATATTAACATGACCAATAATTATAACTTGTAAACCCTTTTACAATAATACTTAAAATATTGGTTTACCTTTGAAGAGGTTGTGATTGATATTAATAACAACGTGCGGATTTTCCAATAACATATTGTTATTAGGTTAAGTTGCCACGATCTGCGGTTGTCTGACTCAACGTCGTATCTGATTCATTGCAGTAATGTAACATAACAACAAAATACACGCCGGTTAGTCAGTCGATAACACTGTTTACTGATTGTAAGTTAATATCGGAGGAATTCGAGATTCTTGTCTTGACTGTGTGATTGTTAACGCGCGATATTCATTCTTTTACTAGCACCTGTGTTACAAGGCAACCCGGCGTTTAGGAGTAAGATTTGAGTAAAGTTCGACGTCATTACAAGCTTTTATTATTACATAAAAGTACACAGTTTAGCATACTCAGAGTACAAAGACTTAACGAAAGTGTATTAAAAAGTAGATACATAAATAATAATTAATATACATTTCATGTGACGCTCGCCCAAATAAATATTTAGGCAAGTTCGACACAGAAATACAGTGAATAACAGACTTGTATTTTCAAGTAGGCTCAGCCTCATTGTGAGAAACAAGAACAATTGCTAATAAGTCGATGTCCTCTATTTCCGATGTTCGCAACAAAGAACGTAGACTGAGCTGTTAGTCTTAATCTGCAATGTATTTTGATAGCGTTGTGACCTGAAAATAGGACTAAATAGCAAGGAATTTTTCAGGTTTTTTTCAAGAAGATGGGCACTAACTAGAGCTCGCTTGAATTTTTTTTCTAGTTTGACTATCTCATTTATTAAACACAACCAACTTAAACAAATATCTTTTGAGATCATAAAAATATTTCGATTACCAAGTTTACCAGAATCATTATTGTTTTGTAAGTAAATACTCATCAGCCGCCTGGGAAATACTGGGAATTGACGTCTGTATGAACAGTGAATCTTCTTCTTCAGTTGTAGTCATAACAAGCAAGATGGTATGCAGCTATATAACTTGTAGTACAATGAGTACGCAATACTAGTTGCTTGGGAAGCGACTGCATCGGGAGTAAAGGTCCAAATTACATAAGATGACAAGTTGATAATATATAATTAATTGATAGCTATAGTAATGTTTAATGTTATAGATGCCGCTGCCGATGCTAAGGTATAATGAAGATACGGACAAGGAAGATGACTAGACTAGAGTTTTGGAATAAAGATTGAATACAACTATTTTGAATTATAATGCCTGGTTCTTTTGGAACGCAGGAGCCAGCTTCTAACAAAATAAATGTACCAAACTTAATCAAAGGGAGGTAGTGTTTTTTTTTTAATATTTGGTAGGGCCGTCTTATCTGATATTTAGTAACTGTTACTATATTGTTAGTTCTACGAGTTTTGTATAATATGTGAAATTCAACCGGTATTCAATGTATTCGATTTACGCGTGTATTTGATATGTATTTAATGCTATTTATTTAATGCCACTGGCTGGTCTCTGAACCAGATTACATTATTTACTATGTATGACTTTAGCATAATTGTTTGCTTGCTCCTAAAGTCAGAACATAATGTAAACATAGTAAGAACCTGTAGTACCAGTTCTTCACGTAATAAAACGTTTTTTTTTCACTGTTCGTCACGTATTTCTTAGCATCATAATCCGGATTTCACAAACTGCTTAACTAAATAATAATATAATTTATGATAAACTTAGTTACGGTTCGATTCAGTAATATTCATAATTTATGTCTTGTAAAAATTAATGGCTTTATAAGTGATGTTGTATTCTGTTACCATATTATTTTATTGCCAAAAAATCAAGGACATATTATTAAATTATTATGTAAGTATATTGAATACTTAATGTGCAAACTTTTATATTAATCTATCTCAAAATTGAATTAGAATTTAATCCTTGTAACTAGTTGCTGTAGGATACGTGTAGTGCTGGTAATTGATATATCTATACTATATATTTTAATATTGTTAAGCTGAAGAGTTTGTTTGCTTGAACGCGCTAATCTCAGAAACGACTGGACCGATTTAAAAAAATCTTTCAGTGTTACATAGCCCGTTTATCGAGGAAGGCTATACAACATTCGTAATGCACGCGGACGGAGTCGCGGGCGGAAGCTACGTAGTTTAACATAATCCCTCTTAAATAATACTTGTGTAATATGTACCTTTATGTATAATTCTATAATCTATAGACTATAAGTATTTATAAATATATTGTTAGAATTAGCATATATACAAGAATCTTATGAGGTACCTACAAGTTGCAAGTAAATTGTGTAATAGTGACAGTATGCTTCTAATTATAATTAATATATCATCGCTAACGACTATCCATTATAAAGTATTTGTATTGTAACACGCATAAGTTTGTGTAATTTGTAAGTCACATGTTATTTACTTCTATTAAGTTTAGCATTGGGTATAGTCTATTCTAGAGGCCAGAGGGGTAAAAAGAGGAAAAGTATAATCAATAAGGCGAAGATGTTCAACATTTTACTATAATATGAACTAACATTTATCTAGACAATAGGAATAGCTCACGGCTCATGCTTTGGTAAATTATAGCCAGTCGGCAGGAGCTGTAGTCTATCGATCAATGAATTACCATGTGCCATTCTATGCACAAATTAAACAACTAAACTTAGATAGGCCCTAATTCAACTTACAATGGCAATGACCTATGCTAAGGTGATAATTTTTCTGTTTTGCTTTTCAAAATATGAATAAATGTTTAAAAGTGATGTTGACATAAACAATGTTACGTGTCAGCGCAAATGCGGGATAACGTTATTTCCTGCACCCACATAGATTAACTATCGACGGTTTATATATGTACGAGTAGCTCTGTTGTAACTAAACAACGACTTTTATCACCATTTAAAGTTCCTCTTAAACATGAGACTTATTCATAAAAATTACAATTTTAAACCGAGGATTTAGGATAGGAAGTCTCTATGTATGCATTTCTCAGTCCTATCAATCTTGCTTTTTCCTGAGGGCACTCAAATATGCATGGCATCGGTTGTGTGCGTGAAGTGTAGTAAAATAGATTGAATTGAAGGAGTGTATTCGATTACAGAGGCTTTCATCTCGTTGCAGTTTGCGAGGCATCCTAAACTAAACAGGCTTGCCCATAAACAAGGTTTTAATTCCTTGCCAATATACAGAAACCCTGTATACAACGCTTTTTCTTCTTCTTTCAAATGTAAAGTTACTTTCGACAGAAAGGGATAAATCACTTGTTTCCTAACTACGATAATAAGTATAGCAATAATAAATATAACCTAGGTATATAAGTTAAACATGTTAAATTAATCCTTATTGTATTTAAGAATACATTTTTGTTTATTTGAAACACAATCGCGAGACATAGGTATATTTGACACTGAATATTTATTTTATCAGCGACCTAAATAGTGACATTTGGTAGAAACCTTGGAGTTATCAATAAACCTTCACGATGTACGATAGACCTGTCAGCTTCCTTCGTTTCTACCGGCTGTAGACATTGATGAATATAACAATGAGCGATCCGTTCAATAACAAACGTATTGACTTTGAAGACACATAAAAGTGTGAAAGGTTTTCTAAGGTAAAGGAAATACTTTGAGATTTGAAGGAGATTTGATATAAATTGTATGACTATCTAAGCACAAAACGCTTGGCACCTATGAAGTATTGACTTTCTTTATCCAATAATCCAATTTAATTATTCTAAGAAAATAACACTGCAACAAAAATGATGTCAACCGCTACATTTAGATTATTTCTACTTATTTTATTAGAGATCGGCTTTGTTTATAAATTCTAATAAAAAAACTAAAGCTTAGGGACTCAAAAACGAAACCGATACTTAATATTAACATAACTGTTTTTATGGAAACTAAACAAAACAGAAAACAATCGGGACGGGCGGTCCATAAAAAACAAACGATACACGAGTATAGTTTTTGCGACTCGATTGATATAATATTTATAAGTGGAAATGTTCACGGACAGAGAAAGCATGTCCAAGTATACCGTAGCGTATTCACTGCGGTCCATTAGATACGGCACACGTTTAGCGAATTGTAATCGATGTGAAAATATAAAGTAGGTACCTATATATCATAATCAATTAAAATAATAGTGCTAGGTGATAGAATTAGCATTGCCTTATAACGTGGCAAAGCTATCTGTCTATTAGGCGTCATGTTACCAGTCGACTGTAATGAGAAGAAATACTTCGATGCTTAGAAGCCCAATATTTTAAGTTTTCACACTCATAGATATAAAAACGATAGCATTTAAGTAGCGTTGCTCTGATTCTCGAACCACATGCATCAAATAATCAATCTTTCAAACGCAAAATGCTCGTTGAGATTTTTGAGCTTCATAATCAAGTCGTCAATCATTCACAGTTGTACATTGGCTTTCTAATAGATCACTACGATCAGAAGCCGTAAGACAATAATAAAATGTTCATGGTTAGTAAAGTAATTATAGCAAACAGTTATATTAGATGCAAGTCGGGGGCAGATTAAATATACCTTTCCCTTCTGCCGCCGAGAATGAGACGTAACGACGAAACTATAGAGCTAGATGAATGAAAATAGGCTCTCCACCTATAACATGGGACCTATGATGAGCGGGTAAATGCAGATATATTACAGGCTCCTAATAAAGGAAAACACCATAACCAAATACTCTACCAAACGAATTCTATCGATACTTTAAATCCTTGACAAAATTGTCGTGGGTACAAATTCCGTATAGGCAAAATATCATCTGCTTTGCGAGCAAGGAAATAGACATCGGTTCCTTTCTACAAATCGAAGCCAAGGATAGGTCGTACCTTTTAACTTGTGAATGTAAAACATCACAATTCTAAGTATGTTGTTCAATTTGTTCAAATGATCTCTCTAGTATGTCTTTACCGTAACCTCATTAAGTAAGTTATTACTGCTATGAGACTTCTAGACAGGCATGCTTTTTATTTAGTAATACCCAACAGGAATTATATTTGTAGCATTCCATACGTCTAGGGACTTCATCTGTCTTATGGTACTTTACGAACTAAGCTAAGGCTCGTGGACCTCAAACTTTGGGTTCAGTAAAATTTAGGAGAAAGAAAGAAAGGTAAACTACTGCCATTTTAAAAAGTTCTGTTATTACATTTTCCTAATTTTGTTTTCGGCATTGCTAGAAAATCTCGTCTGTATCCGAAACGGCACAGATAACTTTATCGAGTTCATACCCATCTCGTTATCTTTCGCAACCACTCGTCATGTTTGTTGCTCTTAAATTCCGATGTGAAAAATATGCTGGCGAGTGCACCTGGTGTAACGGTCGCGTGTCATCTGCTCCCATACGCCACGGTCTGCCGCGCAGTATGGCACGCGCATGCGCGTCCCGCGTCCTTCACTGCGCTCCAAATTTAAAATCGAACGGGAATTCTTTTGACGTGCTCTTTTTGCATAGATAACGAATTTTGGAGGTCAACCATTGGTCTATTTAAACGTGTTTCAATTTACGCAACGTTCTTTTTTATTATTTTTACAATGCAATATGGTCTGGCATTTGTAAATTACAGCGATTTAACAAAAACAAAGCGTCTCAATTAGTAACACGACAAGCTTTTACAAGACAAGCAATTAGCGCAATTAAGTACACTGATATAAAAGCGATACGGAATGATAAATGTGAGTATTACCCAACATACGAGTATAGTTCAGTCTAGTGCAAAAAATAGATTGATAGGCGTTTGTCTAACGCTTAGCTGTCAAAATATCAACAAAAGAAAACCGTTATATTTCACACGAACAATCGATAGTTGTGCCCGCGCTTCATCAAATATTCCCAACGCCTACATTTAAAATGGACCTTATGCTATTGGCATAAAACGTAGAATAAACATAAACCAGATAATAATATGTGTATAATGTGTAGTGATTTGATCTCTATGGTTACAGCCAGGTGTTAGCACTTTGTGCGTGTGCGCAGGGGTAGCGATGGCAGGCGCCCTTATCGCCCGGGACCGATGCACACCGATTGATGTACATGGTGTTGGATTTTAATCTTTTTATATTGGGGGAGTAATTAGATATTTTTTCGGAATCCAAAAATTTTAAATAAATTACATCGACTAAATGTATTTTGCACAATTCCCTCTTCACTTTCATAAAATTAATTTTAATTGCTATTATCCTTTCGGTAATGTAATTTTTGTACAATAAAATTTTATGTGCTATTAAAATACTGTATAGCTGTTAACAGTTTAAATACTTAAATAGTATAATATGCTCCCATAAGGAAAGCAATATAACTTCAATAAACACTTGAGTAAATACTTAGTGATTTGATCGTTACTTACATTAAATTCCGGACATTAATTATTCTTTTAAGAAATGACTCACGAAGTCACAACCTAATTAATACCGATTAGTGAATTAATTAACGACGTCAGTATTAAACTAATATTGACTTTAATTTGCATACTTTGCTGGAACTATTTCAGGGTCACATAACAAGGAATATCTAGCTAACCGCCGTACTCAGAGACGTTAATGACTACTTAAAGTGTCACTCAGTAAGGATTTCACAAAGGAAACCTTTACTTAGTGATAGTTTAAGTAATCATTTAATGTCTCTGAGTTCGGCGGTTAGTGACATAATTGTGAAGCCCTACTTAATTACGTATTTGTGAGTTGTACTGAAAGTAAATAACAAACACTCCGGCTATAGAACGATACTTATGTCTTACTAACGAATAAGGACATATTAAATAGGAAGTTAGGATAACCTGGATAACATTAGGATGAGGTATGTTGTTACATACTGTACTCTTTTTGACTACCATCACATTAATATTATAAAGGCGAAAGTTTGTGAGTGTATTTGTATGTTTGTTACCTCTTCACGCTCAAACGGCTGGACCGATTTCGATAAAATTTGGTATGAAAGTAGCTGGCACTCAGGAAGAACACATAGGCTTCTTATCATAGGGTTACACCGCGGGTGCAGCTAGTTATATTTCTTAAATAATCAAGTTATTTATGCCGTTTAGACCACGGAATAAATACAAAAACAGAATTAAAGTTCCATACAAGCAATAAAAGTAAAATCCAGACTAAAGTTAAATCGTAATTTTTATCCGTTTTACCGACCTCGGTACCAGGAACTCAGCGACACAAGGACGTCTTGATAGAACGAACTAAACTGTACTCTGACGTTACTAAATGGTGACAGCGAGATACCATCTCTGTACTAGATCTCGTATAATTAATTTCCAGCATCATGTCGATAGATTTGCGGCGAAAGATAAACACTACATGCTTGCCCATTAGATCGTATAAATGTAAATCAGACTGCATTTTGAAAGACCAATACATTACTGAACAAACTCATAAGCTATCTATTAAGTGATAAATCAATGTGATATTGTTAAGTGTAACTAATAGCCATTTCACAGGTGTATGACATTATAATTCATTTTCAGCGTATGATTGTTACCATTGTTAGGCGCTTGCGCAACATACCAACATGAACAGTGTACGGGCGATCTCGCAATAAACTATTGCAATAATTAACATAATTGTAATGATTATATCAGTACGACACATTCGTAATTTTGTGACAATGTAAACTTTTATAATGGTATACTGTACGTATTTTATTTTAAAGAGTAACCTATGGAGTTTCTTATCGGTTCTTCTCTATAGGAATGACATAGTTGAAACCACGCAACTAACAGCTTAACGTTTCATAAGCGCCTGTAATTAATTTACATGAAATAAAATTTTGAATTTGAAGGGAGTGTTATTATTTGTAACTCACAATTGAATAAAAAATATTTTACAAAAAATATTAAAAAGTAAATCTGAAACAGCCTGTATATAGTAAGATAGGTCGGGCGCCCTTACCGGTGTTCCCCGAACAGTTACTTACTGGTTCCGAAACATCTGTCCATAACTCGATACTGTAAGATATGGGACTTCCGTACCCGGTTTGTAAAAAAAGTAAAAGTATTCAATAGTGATGTAACCGAAAGCGATAAAGATGAGCGGATGAATTATGATGGTTGTTGAGTGAGGAATAAAACCGGATTTATTTATAACTTACTTGAGGATAATTAATATGATATTAATTGTATCGTTAGTTTAATCTGCTCTTTACAATCTTATTAGGCGTATATATTTTACAACTGTAGGCCTGCTATGGTATTTTAATGTATTCATATTTAAGTTATTTCATAAGTTCAAATTAAATACCACGACACGGCTGTTCACCTTGTTTTACGATGCAAATCAATAGAAAATGTATTCCTACACCATCTCGGTAGATTGTTTTAGCATGTGAATGTTTCATTGACACGCGGCCGCTTAGTTAATATTTCAAATGCGTTCAGTTTAAAATTCTTGCCAAGTCGTTTTTCTCCGGGAATCCAACGCATATACCTAGATTATCAGAATATTAGAAAGAACTACCTCGATGGTCATGTGATCGCTAAGCGCGACTGCTGACCATGAGGTGCTGAGTTCAACTCCCGCCTCGGGCAAGGTGATACTGAGATTTCCTATTAGCTAATTTGTTAATTGCAGCACGGAGTCTAGAATTGTGCCCATTTGATGGCAATAGGCTTGTCACCTATAACATTAGCGCCTACAACATAATTGGCAAAATTTGGGTGTAATACACCTCTGTCTACCTCTTCCGGGAATACACGCGTGCTGTTATTTTGTGTAAAAAAGAGCGAAGTGTTGTAAAAAGGATAGTTTACCGGCACGAGTGAGATACGCTCTGTTGAACGTAGGGCGTTCATAGGGCACGCGTCGTGGCATATGGCCGATAACGCCTTTGCCTTAAAAATGTAAGCCACGTGCCACCGGTTAATTTCTTATTAATATGTTTTTTGTTCCGTGGAGTATGAAAGTGGGTGTTTTTTGTCGTGCTGTGTTGTGTGGGCGTCTTTCGCTCTAGTTTGGTTAGACTCTACTACAAATAAGTACTTTCTTTTTGTTCTATAGCCATTGATTACGGTAGTACCCTTAAATAATTGACTTATCGTAAACTTGTCGGCAGTTATCATTGGCTAGTCACTGACAAAAGCGTGACTCTTACATCAGACAATGTCCACAACTTTGTGGTTTTAGCGTGAGTAATGAGTACAACTCAGGTGCCAGTAAGGTAGCAAGATGCTCCAGGTAAAACATTACTCATATCCGTTAAGTCGCTCAGTATTAAAAGGTCCGACCTTGTCTTCGCAATGAATTGATTATACGTTTGACATTTAGCTTTAACGACAAGCCGGCTGCGAATTACAGCGTAATTAACAATTTACTTCAGCGGCAGATGTGTTGCCCACCGTGTATGGCAGACTATGGCTAGATACGCGTGCCAACCGTTTAAACTTTTTCAATTACTGATGAACTTTTATTTTCCTATTTTTATACTTCAAGCCATTTGTGTGCGTCAAGATCATAAACTTAACTAATGGCTACTGGCTGCATTTTACTTCATGATAGCATAAAGCTAGCCACTTTTAATTTCATATTATAAACACACATCACCTTTTAATCATAAGTAGACATATTCGTCGTCCAAATCTGACTCCAATAATAAGACTGAACTACGACATGAATATGTCACGTAGGTATGTAGAAAAATTAATATTGTTAAAGTTTGACAATATTTTTGAATCATCATGTTTTGTTTACGCGAATCTCAATAACAAAATTACGGCAATTCCAGGCTTGTATTTCCATGCGTAACAATAAGCAGTATGGAAACTCCATAGCATGTCTGCGGTTGCACAAAAATCACCAATAATAAATTTAACGTCTGCAAAATATATTATGATCATTTATTATCAAAGTGCGTCAGGGAAAAGCATCCACAGGAAATCTTTAGAATTCTCAAGGGTTTTATATTGACAACAAAAGTATTCCTAATTACGATTTATGTATATTAGGCAAATAGTACTTGAACAACGCATTCTCATACATCTAGGCTGTCTTATTTCACAGTGGAATGCTCTTTGTCCGATCTTTTCCAAACTTGGAGAGTTAATCATGGGTTTGGAATGTAAAGTACACGTGCAGGCTTTTCTTCACAATACACACCGTACATAGAAATTGTTTCTAAAAGGAAACCGTGGAGGGACTTTGGGTAGAACTAAAATAGGTAAAGGGTTATCGAAGTTTCTGCCTTTGAGGTTCAAGCCGTTTTGTATACAGATCCTGTGCCATACCGGGATTCTAGGATTTAGTATGCTGTGTGTGGTGTTAAGTTATCCTGTTTCTATTACGGGTCCGAAGTTAAAGAAGGGCTGAGGCATGGTACAATGTCAATTGTGTCGAGGTATCGACTATCTATCTTATATATATCTCCTCCCTCAAATAAACCCTTACAATTCTGACACTCGCTGTTTATTGCATTTATATTTCTGCTTCATCCAAGAAACGGAACGAATTCACAAATCAAGAGTTTCGTCATACAACTGCGAAATTTAAAAATGTACACAAGGAAATTTTGCTTACAAAAGGAAAAATAAATAATAGTTAATGAAGTAATCAGTGTCAAACAGTAAATTATACTTCCATAGTAGCGATACTAAATATTCCACAGGCGTCCGGTAGTGATTAAAATTGTCCAACTAGGCTACCATGAGCGACATGGTTTGGGCCACTTATTACTTCCTTTGGAACTAGAAATGGTGCTCGACCACTTTTCTACCCGATAGTGCACGGATTACTTGATATAGTGTGTCATGGCTACATAATCAAATCTTGCTGATGTATACTAGCGGATATACCTAACTTTACCCAGGCTTTTTCGACCAGCATAGCCAGACTACATAGACTGCCCGAGTTGAAGCGACCATGGATATGTTTGTTAGAAATCACGTCGTTTTGATACTTATTAGCTCTCAGTTTAATACTCTTCAGTGGACCAGGGCACATAATCGGTAGGTACGTGTATTTAAACCTTAAGGTTAAGGGATTTGTCTGACCCGCTTTCACGAGTCGCAGACGTCTTTTCAGGGTCCGATCATCATCATCAGCCGGAAGACGTCCACTATTGAACAAAGACCTCCTTCTTATTGGAGGGGGGTTGCCATAATCCCTACGCTTGTCATGCGGCTTGGGGATCGCAGTATTGGTGGTGAAGTTACAAAAGACACTGCTGATGTCCATCTCCTGCATTTTTCCTTAGTCGCCTCTTACGACACCCATGGAAGGAAAGGGGGTGGTCTATTCTAGGCCGGATACCGCTCGACAATTTTCAGGGTCTAATGAGAACTAAAGTAGTGACCATTATCCATTCAACTTTTCAGGATGACGCCAGAACTAACAAACCGATACTGAGGACATTGATCGATGGAATCATCAAGAGACGTCGATCATTCGCTCGTTTAATTAAATAAATGGACCGAAACAAGCACCGGCGAACAAACAAGAATTGATTT
This sequence comes from Abrostola tripartita, assembly GCA_905340225.1. Lineage (NCBI taxonomy): Eukaryota > Metazoa > Arthropoda > Insecta > Lepidoptera > Noctuidae > Abrostola > Abrostola tripartita. The sequence goes on from HG996504.1 coordinate 8,299,609, forward strand.
CGCGGAAAACATGTTACCAATGGAACATAACAATCGAATTCTAAAGGAATACTCGGTAACAAAAGTTAAGAATGTGTTATCAGAAACATCTGTGTTTGTCTCCCCGCTTTGATAAATAACTCGTTCATAGAACTAAAAAAATATGGTATTTATAAGTAATAATGTATGTAAAGTAATTGATGATTGCTTCTGTTTTTGACATAATTTTTATTTCAATCAATTTATGGATATTGTAAGAGTGGTCATTAAAGTATTGGGAAAAGAAGGAAATGGCGATTTCAAGAAATGGTTACTTAAGTTTAAAACATTTTCTTTGGTTTTTCGAATAATAACAAAAAACTTACAAACACGCAAGCTACACGCCTCGCAGTCTCTAGTCTCGACATATTGATAACAAACATCTCACCTTATCTAATCGGTTAAATTTCCATCGCACCCGTATCGTCAGATGCGATTACAATTATCATTTTATACTCGAATGATATTTTGTAATGAACAAGTCTATCGCAAGTAAAATACATGTGTTAATGCCTCATTCGTAAACCTTACTTCACGACCAATAAAAATTGTCTGCAATTATTCAATTTACTTGAATGTAAAAGTTTCTTAATCCGACGAAATGGCTAAACGGATTTAAATAAAGCCTTGGTGCTAAAATAGAAAGCATCTTGATTTTTATTGCATAGAAAACAAAAATTCACGGTTTTTTTTCGGGAAGCTAAATATCTCAAAACATGAGCACCTTAAATATTATAGCTTCCACAATTAAACATCAGGAATGTTCATATAACTTACTGGCACAGTATTATTAACGTTTGCTCGTAACAATATTGTAGACGACGTAAATACTAAGAATCGAGTAGCAAAAACGAATAAGCAGTTAGACAGGTAATTAAATCGATTCATATCGCAAGGAATGCGGCAAGTGGAGTGTGGTAAAGATCAGGTGTGCTTGCCAGTTATGGGCTCACGTGGATGAATGCTAATGCAGGCTGTAGACCTGGGTGTGGGGCCGTAGATAACCTTAGTAAAGGTCGATAGTACTAAAATTTCACAACTCCTACCCACATGTCAACTCACCCATGCGTTGGCACAAAGAAAACGGTTATTTTTTATGTAAATTATTGTTGAAGATGATTTGCTTAACGCTTTTGAAATCCCTTAATTTTAAATGTCAGCATGTAAGCCCTCCATTCGAATGTAAGCACGAATGCGACGGTAAGTATGGATTCGGCACTAAATTAATAAAAACTTTAACTGATCATAAAAGCATAGTAGTCCTAATTGAATCAAGATCCAGTTTGATACAGATTTCAAAGACATTAGGCGGTTCTATGTTGTTTTTACTTACCTATTTAATAAGCAGGTAAGTTTTTAATTACAGGTCTAGGATCTAATGAGATACGCTCAAGCTCATCTGCTCGTGTGTTAAGAATAATTAATAATTGCTACATAAATGTTCTCACATCATCCCACTTTGCAAGGTTTAATTTCTTATATGTACGTATAATGCACATGCAAACGAATTGTAATTCTAATGACATAGAGAAAGGATGAAATACGTATCTTAATCGTTGATATAACACAAATCACAATCTAATCTGTGATATGATGTTTTGAATAGGTAAATGCAGTAATGTTCATATTTATATTAAAGGGGTTGTATTCTTTCACGTTATCATTAAATTATTCTTTGTACCTACGAAAGAAGGATAGGAGGAGGATAGAGATGCTGTAATAGAACATTGTCTTTGCAAACTGTTAATTATACAGTGTGCATTGTATCTGTTAATTAATCTAATATTTATTTCGTGTATCTTCGGAAATCTGTGTGTGTCCGGTGCTCTTTTTAAAGCAACTAATAAATCTTGAACTGCGCGCAGTGTTCATGTTTCTTCACTTTTAAGTAAAGCTTTTAGTTCACCGTTCACAGAGCATTCTTCGTCAACTATTAGTAAGCGGCCCCTTACCATGAACTCTTAAAGCAGGACATTTTCCATTGTGAATGCGAGACACCGCTACGTGCAGTGTAATGCGGCATCTCGCTTCCACAGCGCAGCGGAAAATGGCTTGCAATGCAAGCTTAAAGTAACCCTGCTGTTGATACTAAACCTATGTGATCAACGTAAATAGTAAATATTCCAACACTGGGTCAAGTGACAAAGGAATGATTCATTTAGTTATATATCACAAGTATTATGTCATATTTGTTAGTATAAATAACTTTTGCCACTTCGCCTGAGCAAGTACTTGAAGCATGTTACTTGTAGTTTAAGTTTATATACTACTAATAGGTACATAATATTATAGGTGTATTTTTCCTCATAATTAAGATAGATACTAGTAATATTAGGTGTAGTAAATACAAGTATTATGTATTATTATAGGTAAACAGTAAACTGCTTGTAGTCTACTCTTAAATACTTATAATTATAAATAAATTACTAGCGCTTCGCGGTGTTACCCGCTACATTTCCTCGGTATCAAAAGTAGGCTATGTGTTATCCAGGAATTTTGATTACACATAGGCTACAAAATTGGTCCAGCTCCTTGAGCTCGAAGAAGTAACAAACATACAAACACACACAAACTTTCACCTTTATAATATTAGTGTGATTGTAGGTGTATTTTAATTGCCTTTGTATAGCTTCTCTATTTGGCTATCAGTCGGTTCTGCAGTTTTCAAGTATTTGAGTTAATTCCACGTAAAACCGAACAAACAACTCGTATTTATATATATTTTTAAGATACATAATTATATGACTTTTGGTGCCATTTTAGCATGTTGCCCATGCTAAGCTTGAATCTAAATTGATAAAGGAAAATTTGAAAAATGATGGACACGAGCGGGTTTCGAACCCGCAACCTTCGCCGATCCGTGGCGCTGCTCTAACCAACTGAGCCACCGTGTCGCTCATACGCGCTACATAATTATGTTAAGTTTAAATATTAGGCTGAATTCGAGGTAAATAACATTATTAATACCAATAACTATAATATAAAATGTATATTGTTTTCCGTCTTTTCTGTGTTCACACCATGCTTTTTGGGTAATAAATTCCTTCTATTCTATTACCAAGCTACATTCATACATTTTCCAATTTCCATAATAATAATTTATTTTCTAACTAAATAATCGACTAAAACTAATTCCATAGGGTCCTAATCTATAGCAATTAGTTCTCCGATTGGTCTTAAAAGTAACTCGCCGTGGCCCGTGACACCAGACCATCTGTGACGGTATTTCGTTAATAAAACAAAGGAACAGTCATTAGTTCTCTGTCACTTCTTAAAATAGTAGTTGGATGACCCGTAGTCGATTGGCCGGTGCGATTGAGCTTTGTAGTTTGATTTATTAAGTCACTGTAGTATAGTGAATAGTGACCAGGGGCCTTACCATGAACCCTTATAGCAGGACTGTTTTCGACGAAAAATGAACTGTCCTGTTATTTTGTACCATGATCACTTAAAACAACAGGCGAGCCAGCGGTCACGTGATCTAAGCCGGCGAGCGATCACGTGACAGTAGTTGGCCTGCAAATATCCGTACCATGAAGTAATTTTTGACATACAAACATCGAGAATTGAACTACTTTGCTGTCAGATTAAACCGGTGTGAAAAACTAACTTTTATTAACCTGTTTTGGTAAATTTTAAATAAAATACATGTTTTTTCATGTATATGTACTACTAGCATATTATACAAAAGTGTAACGATGAAATTACATAATATTACGTTTATTTTGAAGATCTTCATGTTAATAAAACCTCCTTTATCTAAGAATGAAACATAAGTTCATACTTCATAGTTATAATTACTGTAAAACGGAATGAGAAAATAATGTCAGTTTGAAACTGACAATCTTTTTGACAATAGTTGTGGATTTCTAAATAATATTTAATGTATTTTGCTTAAAGTTATTAGCAAGTACTCGACTAAGCCATGGTGTCCATTGTGCTGTAAGATTTCTACGAAATTTGTACATGACATGCCTACGGTCGTATCAGCTACCGATCTGAACCAAATAAATTAAACGAGTTGAAAACAACCTATCGTCATTTTCTTGGACGATAGCAGTGCTCTAACTAGATCGTTTATTGTGACTATTACTGTAGAGGATCGGCAGAAGAACTATCGGCTGGTGTATGGGTAGTGATGGCTGTAGTGTGGTTTATAATGTTGGGCTTGGTATCAAGAAAACATATATCTTGAGGCATTAAATAAAACTTTAGTATTTGTTATATTAAGATGTTGATTACGAAAATAAATCTAGTGACATTATGCTACGTGTTTATTTTTACCCCACACGACCAGAATATTATTATTTATTAAATGGTATACTTCTATCAGCTATATTATTGAATAGTGTATGTACTATTCAGGTTTTATACCCTTAATAGCCATAATATGACAATCGCTATAAACGAGATGATGGATTGGTGATTTTTATTGCTATCTTATGATTCTAAGAAACAAATCAACATAATGTTTCTTATTTAAACACCTCAATTTGTGGTAGTTCCATTTCTTAAACAATACCAACTGACGTACTTGTCATCGTTCGAAAATAGTTATCGTTTTATCAAGTGTCTAAATTATCTGTTTTAAGTGTTGAAAAGGTTTCTAGCATCTTAATCATATCTAATGCGATGTTTAGTAATAAAACATATTGTTTTAATTATTATCATCGTAATAAATAATGTTATTCAAATACTTTAATACGATTTTTTTAAACCGTAAAACCGGTAACGTCGCGGATAAGTATTTCCGAACGTTTGTTTATATTATGAAGATATTAGACTTTGCTGATCAGAGACAATACAGCAGATGTGAAATCGATGCATTGCAGCTCTGATAGAAATGATCATGGTACAAATAGAAAACCTGTCAGGCTATCCTTCAAAGTTAAACTGCCCGGAACTTGGCAATTATTTTGAAAGTTCATGGTAAGCCCCCAGTAGATAATGTAATGTCAAAGGAAATATAAGGCTTGGATAGTTGAAAAAGGTTTGGCAACAGTGGAGGGCTTGAATTAAACTATTAGGTAAAAAGCTTTTATTCTTTCGAACGAGAAGACTTTCGTGAAAAATTTCTCAATGTAGGTTTAGGAATCCTATGAGATCATGCCGTCGAGCTGGTTTGGTCAAACACCGTGTACTTATAAACTTCATTTATTATTTTCTGTTAACATTAACAAGTTGGTAATACAAGCTTAAATAGGTACCTAACCTATACTACTATTAACTGGTAAATGGTAATCCTTTAGAAAACGCAACAATATGAGTAAGATAATGACGTGGCTGCATAAGTCTCTTTGTCCCAAGTCAACTATCTAAGCATATAGAGGTCATAAACCAGTCATCTACATTTTAATTAAATGGCAAAGAAGAACAAGGAAGCAATTTTAACAGTACCATTGATTAAAAACAAAACGCATTCGAAAAAAGAATATCGGCGGCCATGTTGGATCCTGATGAGTCAGTGTGGAGTCTAATCACGTAGTTGTAGCGAGGATGGCGCGCCACCGCGTTACGTACCAACTTGTATTGTCTCTGGTACTCACGGTGAATACGAGGAAGTGGTTTTAACTTATAGTGCGAGTAATTAGTATATTGTTTATGGTCCCTGCGGTGTCAACAAAATTCCGGCGCAATACTACTTAAGCTATGGAAGTTTAAGGTCAACCGTCAGTGGGAATGTTCTGGTACTTTGATATTAAAACGTACATGTTGTATTATTATGAATGAACATGAAGTAGGTGCATGGGACCAATGAAGAGCGTCGGAATGTGAACATCATTATAAACTCCCGATAAAGAAAAACACGTCTAAACAATGTATTAATATTTCGTACAGATACACATAAAAACCTATAAGAATATCATCACACTAATATTATATAGGCGAAAGTTTGTGAGTGTGTTTGTATGTTTGTTACCTCTTCACGCTCAAACGGCTGGACCAATTACGCTAAAATTTGGTATGGAGGTAGCTGACACCCTGGATTATTATATACTTACTATACCGAAAAAATGTAGCGGGCAACACTGCGGGGCGCAACTATATATAGACTATAAATTTTCCAAAACATGTAATTTGGTAACTTTAGCGAGACTTGATAACGATGTCCTGATAGTAGGTAAATCTTAATTATCTATTCACAATTAAAAATAGTACAAAAACATACGGCTTACAATTTTTTTATCACAATCAATCAAATCAGGTTTATGCAAATGTACAAAACACGTAAATTTATAATTATCCTTATCGTGATTGAATTTCTAAAATACCTGTCCATTGCGTGATCTGATGTTACCTAGCAGACGTCGATTAGCGAATAGCTTCATTAGGGTATCGATGTAAACCGCACTATTACGTAAGATAATCCAACAATTGAACAATACCATGCCGTGGGTGCGTATTTTCGTTACTTAAGTAATTAAATCCATGGATTGATTCTTTTTTGCGAATCCATGGTTGGTAATAGATCATGTAACCGTTGGCTTAAGATAATTAACAAATTTTAAAAGTAAAGTAATTATCTTTCTACTAGCACTTTTAATGATTATGAGTAGTTCAACTTGCATTCAGAATTTGTCAATTTCCTCCCCAACAGATGCTTAAGAAGTCAAAGGAGTTTAAATATTAACTTCAGCAAAATAGTTGAACCGTTATTTTGATTTTGTAATCAGGTTTTAAGAATCACATAGGTATATATAAGGGCTTATATACTTTCGACAAACTTGGTTAAGCAAGACAGCAAAATAGCGTTATCCATCTTAGCATTGATTCAGCGAAGTAAAAGCGTTTATCTAACTCGAACCACCAGTGCAATCCAATGAACCTACCATATTTTTGTGAGTAGAATAGAAATTACCGGCACTTACGAACATTTTCCATGCTACTTAATCACCTGAGTTACGATGAGGTATACCGTATAAGGGCTCAGAACAGGAAAAAGTGGCGTTTAAAAGAGGAGGCCTAGCAGTGGGTCAGTTGAAAGCTGATGATGATGGTGGATGATGATATACTATACAGGATGTTTTCGAGACCAAAAACAAGTTTCTGCTAAAATAATTTCGCCGGCTTGACAATCAAATGTCTGAATACAGGCTTAATCTGTCTAAGTACGGCTTTATCATTACGTGTCATATAATTTAGCAGTAAGTTCTTCAATTATGCAACACGCATCGACACGGCCAAGTCGTGCTTGCTCCGAGTCGGTGGCATGAAATTGTCATGACATATTGAGGTTGACAACGTGACAACACCCATAACCACTTATGCTAAATCTAACGCCTTAAGTGTGAGTAACGTTTTGGTGTTAATGTCCCACGTACTTAGTACACTTCTTTTGTTTATTGACTGTTGAGGTAAAGTACTTTTTTAAGTAATGTTTCGACAGACAGGCATGGCTTAAGTGGAGATGAGCGGGTAAAATTATCTTGTGTGGTTGCCTAGATTGGAAATACTCAATAGATGGGATTCCTGTAGTATTTCTTACGTTTAGGAAAGAAAACGAAAATACAGTTTCATTCTGGAATAAACGAAGTATCGATACAGGATTATACTTGCCTATAGTAACTTTTTATTTGTTGAATACATCATGCTCATAATATGTGGTCAAAGACGGAATTAATGCCTTTGGCATTTCAACCAGTCGACCTTAGCGCGATGGAGACAGAACGAGGTGGACGAACCTGATAATTAAAAGGTATAAACTTAAATCATGATTGAAGTTGACGTCACAGTGCATTAACCCTGTCTTGCCGATCGCAGGGTCATTAGAAGTAAAAAAAAAACGACTTCTTCTGAGTCATGATGTCTCAGCAATCAATGCTCGACTTAGACAATTAAAAAAGAGAACAGAGAGCTTGACAATAGCATTATAAATAGCTGCGGGCAATTAAAGTTAAGTATACGATATAATATATTCACATTCCCAAGAATCGTATTGAAATCCAATCGGCAACGCTTCCTGCGCTAACGATCGACACCTCCGTCCTATGATCATCAAAACATCATTATTTATATATTAGTATAAGACAATACAGACGTTGTTTGTTTTTCTTCCGTTACATGCCTTCCTTTTGTAGCGTTGTGAATTGATTAGGAATTGCGATGCGGGTTCATTACCTCCTGACCTAGTCCTGTTACAATGAAGGATTAGTCAATTGCATTGGAACTCTTATAGGATCGATGACTGTATTTACCTAGGTATGTCTCACAGGTATACTATAGTACTATAGAGTTAGATATGGTCCGGTTTTTATTATAGTAAGCGACACTGACCTAAAAAAAATTCTTAAAGCGCAGTGTTAAGTTAACTTTGTCTAGTATTGAACCTATTTGGTTATAGACCAAACAGGTAAGATCTAAATAGGTGTTCCATCATCCAGTAATGCTGCTGCCTGCGCTAGTTCGATCTGGTACCGTCAGGTCTATGGCAACTGGCACAATCATTTCATGCCAGTAAGCCACACAATGGCACAGATTCCAATGAGAGTGACATTTGAGTATGCTATTGTGACAGATAGTATCTCATCCGGTTAATTTAGTATATAAAAGCGGCGTATCTACGCAATGTGGGTGTATACAGGAGATCTAATAGTGTGGTTAATTAAATTTAGAACAGTTTATTAAAAGAGGTGTGTAACAGTTATGCGGAAATTGATGGTTAAAGTCTTGTTGAATGTTTGGATGACCTAGATTTTAGTTGATTTTTAAGTTTATAATGATCTAAGTTGATCAGAATCATAGGAAAAAATACTAAATCGAATTCTAGATATAAGTACTTTATCGCTTCATGACGTCATCCAAAAGTGCAAGTATACAGATTTTAAAACAATATCAAAATAAAAAACAACAAAGCTTATTTATAAGAACAAGTTCTTAACGGCGTGCAAAAAATCCATCGAACGTAAAAGTTGTAGCCATGAGTCACGGATGACGCAGCCCATTGATAAAGTGAGGTGGTCGGGAATGTCGGAACTGTTCCAAGAAGCGAGTTATCTCGGAACTCCAAACTCTAAGGTAGACTGTAGGTAGTAGTACATCCTGAGTCATATGACACACTGAGATTGTGAATTAAATAGTTCGCATAGTAGTGTTGATTGGTTGGTTCAACTGTGTGTAACTTACAATGTTCTTGATTGGTGCTTTAAGAGAATTAAAGGTCAGGTGTGAAGCGAGCTTGTGAATAAACATGCTGCATCATGACAGGATCAAAGGTATATTAGCATAGTAATCTGAGAAGGGTGTGCTTTACTGCCTTACGAACACCAAAGACTGGAAAAAGGAACGCAACGTAAGGAGTAACAAATAGATACATACATAAAGTAACGCCTATTTCCACGAGGGGTAGGCAGAGACCTCAGATTTCCATTAACAAATATCTTACAAGAAAACAATATATAAAAATTAAACGTCATTATTTATTCTTTTCGTCTTCTAAAAGGCTTCATAGGAAATTCAATATAAAAATACTTAATTGTTTTTATTAAAAAGCTATTAGTTTAATTATGATCAATGTTTGTATATAAAAACCAGTATTTCGTATTTATTATGTAATTTAAGTCATATTTCAATATTTTTTGTCGAAAATCCTTGTCCTGAGTTCAATGTCGAACGAAAACTGAAACCAGTTTCTCTTCCCTTGTGACCTTAATAAAAACCAATGAAGACAAGTTTTATGTATGATTCGATCATCTTTAAATATAATGGAAAATGTTACTTATTCCATCTAATTCTTAGTGCAAAGCTGTCCATTTATATTTTAACAGGTTGCCTGTGGTTTGAGGTATGTCTACATTAGACGGCAAGGCTTAAAAAAATGTTAGCCTAAGAGCCAGAGGTTCGATTATAATAACAAGAATGTACGTCTTTAATTCTCTATCTATATTAGTCCGCAAAAAAATAATCTCATACGACTCTCCAAGTTCCGTCAGTACAACGCTTGTATCTTCAATTCTTTACTTTCCTTCTCCTTTCTTTCATATAATCCTGCAGCTGATCATACATCCATCTTGTAATAGAAAAACACACTTTTTGTTACTACATTGATTAAGTTGATACTATTTCTATGTCATAATCCCTAATCAAGATTATTGACGCCCATGCGTCCGGCTTAGCGAGGATTATTATTGAAATGGACGATAAAACTAATGAGTGCTAAAATGTAATGGTCAAGGTGCGAAAATACTTGTGAAATATTAAGTGTCTAAATATCTATCTAAATATTATGTTTCAGAAACGCAGTTCAGCTGACAGTATTATTGACAATTAATGTAGTTTAGCAGTAGTTTTAAGCACTGATAGCCGAGTGGTGCGACCGTTGGACTGCCAAGTCAAAAGTCGCAAGTTCGAACCCCGGCACGCACCACTGTCCTTTAGAATTGATGTGCGTACTCTAAATTAGTTATCAGTTGCTAAAAACGGTGAAGGAAAACATCGTGAGGAAACCGGCACACCTGAGAGATTTTTCAATGGTGTGTAAAGCCATGTCAGGGGCCTACAGGCGGGCGGTTTAAACTCTGCCACCAGGTTGTTCATCAACAATACGATAAGAAGAAGAATGTAGTAATTTGTACCGAGAAAACCGTCATAAATCGCGTTTTCTGCAACCTGCTTCAGACGGCTTTTTGCTTGTTGTTATAGAAATAACAAATGTGCTCGATCGAAAGTTTAAAACGTAACAGCTCATGGTAGACACAGTTTTATGGGTTAGATAGGTAGTGGATTAGATAGTTAACACTTTTTCTGACCGTAACAAAACAAAATCAGTACTTTATTGTATGCCGTAAGCCAAGGCTGTATACTTCAAAGTCCTAACGACTCGCATAAAGAAACTGACATTGCATAGGAAACGTGTGGGCGATTTATGGCCATACATGTGGTCCATATAACACGAAAGCACCTTAATAATATGCAAGTCAAACCAAGAAAAACTAGTTTTCCATTACGAATGAAAAGAAAGTACCATATTAGAAACTTCATAAACAAATGCATTTCGTAATACTCCACTGTGGATAATACTTAAAAATTATTTTATCACTTTCTAATGACTCACTAGTCACCAGGCAAGGTTCCCACGTCAAAGACCAACGAAAAAAACACTTGTGTTTTAATAAAGCACCTACTTAATGACTGTCATACACTATGGACAGACAGTCTTCGTGTATTACTATGACTACGTACGAAGAAAGACGTATTCTGTAAAGTTAGCAATGCATATCAAAATAACATTACCATCAATACATATTGATATTCGATCCACACTTTTTAAAAGGCAACAACACTTTTTATTGTAGCTCTATAAACCATCGAGGCAATGTTTTTATTTTTATTCGAATATAAATAATATAGGTAGATGATCAATTAAAAAGGTTTAACTGGAATTAAATATTCACACTACTCATTCGCAGTAATTTAAGGTCGTTCCGTCTGCGAATATGATTTTAAACAATTAATCTTTTCAAATGATTGTTTATCGCAATTTATTTAAAAGAAAGTTTTGGTAACTGTAATGAAGTCAGTCACACGACCAATAAGGTTTTTGAGAAATATTTTACGTTGTTTTACATTTTCTATACTTACACATAGATCAAAATTACAAAAAAAACAGTTACTTTATTAGATCAACAATCAAAAATCAGGGTAGTCCACAGGTGTCTGAAAACGATGTATTTTGAGGAAAATAGTGCTAGGTGAAAGGTCAAACCAATATGCCTAACCAAGTAAGCTACAAATTCAATCCACTATTGTCTATTTAACAGTTTATCATAAATGAAGAAAGCGTGCAAATCATATATCACGTATTTGGCTTTTATTATATTGAGCAATATTCTTTTTGCATGAAAATTAAGTACAACCAGTTTATTAGCGTCGCTGATCGAAGTAGCAGATCTTGAATCAATTTGATGCACTACATAATACAATTATGTAATTCAATCATTATGTTCTTAATAAATGGCGGAGTTAGGTATATAATTAACCTACATACATATTTTGATTTATTTGTTGGCTAAATAAAGTCTATTTTGACAACTAATTATAATTTGAATGTGATTAGCTAACGATACTTCCGATACCAATGTTATGTCAAAAACTATAGATACGTACATATGCAAACAAAATGAACGAGAAAGGTGTTTTGAACTCTGCTCTGAGTCCGAACTGCACTAGGCTTATGTCAAATCGGATAATCGGAACTACAATTGCTCCCTTTTCGAGTCTTCAAAATGAGCGCGCAAGTAACATATCTGTACTTTTTTGAAATATCATTGCTTATACCTAAATCGTATGCATAATTTATTGGGTCAATTCAATTTTTTTTTTCAGCTGATTGTAAGTGACACAACGCCAACGTATGTTCATGTATAATAAAGAAAATGATTCTTACCTGTCTCAACTTTCGCGGAAAAGATATAGCGTCGGACCTGCAAAGGAAATGAAAGGGTTTAGCGGTTGAATCGTTTAAGAACTCATCGTGTTGGGTTTCGTTCCGGGCACACTAACTAGTAACAACCGACGACTGGTAAACATGCATGTTGATCAGTTTCCACGTAAACCGCATCGGAAAATGCTTTCATTTGCATTGATAATACGGGAATTGATCATTTAGAACGGTGTAAAGCAAATTTCATGTTATCCATTTACTTTTATAGATATCGAAACAGTACGTATTAAAATCACAATAATTAACTAACAAAGCCTAAAAACATATGCATTAACCCATAATCAGGTTTATTATATGACTATTTGTGTACCAAAAGAAGTCAGCATTCATAATATAACTTTTTGCGACCAATTCTTGCGCAAAATTAATGGACTTTGATTATGGATCGGGACAAATATGTCAAGACTTATCGGGACGTCTTTATCACTTGGAGCCTGACAGCTGACTGATGGGGCCTCAGATGGGCCACATATTTGTATCATAGACAACATCTACAAGAAATAGAAATGCACACTATGATTTGTGCTATGAGAACTTATTTTTCTTTTTATGACTAACTGTTACGTTGACGAGCCTCTTGAGTACCGTGGATTGTGAGAATTGAGGTTTCAGTCGATACTGCCTAGCCTAGTATTTGATCCATAAAAATATATTAGTGTTTTAATTACAAAAAAACTGATATATTGCTGTTACGTTTACCAAAGATTCGATAGATTCATTAAAAGAATGTCACTAAACGAATATGTATGTATTTGGTTGCAGCAACTAAAGCTAGAAAATTCCATGACACTAGAGAAGAATGTAAAATGATTCGTTAAAAACTACACTATTAGGTCATCTTTTTCGATAATTCAGTATTTAGAAAGAACTCGGTGTCCTCATTTCTACAGCGGACCAAATTTTTATTAATAGCAATTATCATGGCTATTACCGAAAAATAATGAATGGTGTAAATGACGATCTATCGATATCTCGATGCTAATATTATAAACACTTTGTATTTTTGAATGTGAGGGGTTTGACTTAGAAACTCTTCTTCCGATTTCCAAAATTCTTTCACTGATGCTCAGTATGAATCTCTAGGGTAGATATAGACTACTTTAATCTACGCATGCGAAGTCGGGGACTATATCTATTTTATCAATATACCTGTAATGTACTGATGCAAAACGCTAATATCGGTGTAGATCATCAAGTGTGCAGTTTACCGTTCCACAACCTATTAGCTGAGTTATAGTGGCTGTACGATGGACGAATGTTCAGCATATTTCACAATGATTTAGCAGAGGAAATGCGGAGATAACTACATATTTAATTTGTTTGTACGGCGTATTGACCTGATTCGCGTAAATATTACAATTATGTGAGCAATATTATACTTAGCAACATTGTTTTGCTGGATACTTCGTTGCTTGATATCGAAGACTTTCTTTTCACTTATTGCCGTAAACATGGGAGTAAGGTCTACGAAAAGCAGATGCTGTTGATAAGAAGACGCTAGTACACTTACCTTACGTGAACTTGACGTGTGCCTATCTAAAATCGATCGCTATAGTTATCCCAAATACGAAAAGCGTTATATTGTCTAAACTTAATTGCTCCCGCACTGCTAATGAGAATTATTAGAGACAAGAATTAACCTAAAGATGACATCGGATTAATAGGTGGGTGGAACCTGGATGAGGCTAGCACATAGGCATAAGGACTGACACACAAAAAGAGGCCTATGCCTGCAGTGAAGTCAGGCTGCGGATGATGATGATGATGTTAGTCCAGGAAAAGCTGTGTGTCCATGACATTATTGGAGTACTAGGGTGGGTAGCCACACAATAGTTTCATCACACAATGAAGAAACTGGACAGGTAACCAAATGAGAAGGCGCAATTGCATCAATTAAAAACCATTTGGCAAATGTTAACAGTTATGCAATTTAATTGTAAACACAGACCGTTATGTAAAACATAATCTTCGTATCGGGTACATCATAACACCAGGGTTTATTTATAAACCAGTAGTATCCGCCAACTAGCGTAAGTATGTACTGACTTCAAAGGTATTTCAAAGAACCACAACCCTAACAGTTCTTCTCTAAGCAACGCTAAAAGCTATGGTTCAAGACCCCATTATGGGTTAGGTTAGGTTAGTATATAAACTTAATATGAATTGCTACATATTTAATAGGAGGCGAGCCTATTGCTAAAGAATTGTCAACTAGAAAACCTAAGAACACAAAACCCGCCCCGCGAATCGAACTCAGGACCTTATTCTCATCAATTGCGCTTAAGACTACCAGACCAACGTGGAGTAATAAGCAACGAAGTCAGTAAAAGCTACCGTATATTTAAATGTGACTATTAAAGTTACGTACGTAAGTTGAACCTTGTCAAGCGCATAAACATTCAAAAGTTTGCTTGGTAACAGAGCAAATGATGATAAGTAGAACAGGTAGTGTCTGCATAAGAAGCCAAGTATTTAAATGAACCAATCTTACCAACATTTCCTAAGCTTATTGTACAAACAAAACAGTGTATTTTCACCGTGAACGTGTCGTTAAAATGATTATTTTAATGCAGTGATTGTATGTAAAGCGAGGAATGGGTGCGTTCAGAGTTATTTCTTAGCTGTCTGACTCACTGACAGCTTGGTGACAATACCAGTAACAAGGCATTATAAATTCATATTTGTCTATGTTCTGTTACCCTGTTACGTAGTCTATGCATGCATTGTGATACGTTGTTAAATAAATTATGTTAATTGAAATGAATGGTTTGATTTTTGATCGCGAATGTGGCTGTCGGGCGAAAGTTTGTCCTAGCAAAATTGGTACTAGTTTTTACAGTTTCAGTTTTTACTAGTTTTGGCAGTTCAAAATGCCTCAGTACCATTTCTGATAGGAACATATTAATAATTAAGTAAATATACTAGTAATACTACTGTCATCGGCACACAACAGTGTCAACAGCACACATCTGCTCATCCCTTTTAGAAATACAGGCAGGAAAATAAATTCTCTTTTTGTTTCAAAGCGTGTGTTAGAATACCTACGGTGAAACCTAGGCGATAAAAAAGAATTGCATGGCTTATAGAGAAGCGCAGCTGTGCAGCAAATTAGCATTTAAGGAGTGTTTCTATAAAGCTATGCACCTGCATTACTGTTTGTTTGTCCACTTCCAGAAATCAGCCTTTATAATAAGGTAAACTTTAGATTGAATATCAAACTTGCCCAAATTGGCAGTTTCAGGCTGTTCGATCTAGGTTTTATTGTGGTGTTGTTGGTTTCACGGTTAGTCGGATGCAGCTTACAGAGGCTTCTCTAGGTTATACCACGAGTCCCGCTGCACTGAGCCGAATTGAACGAGCTTGCGAACGAGCTAGCATGACCCATAAATTTGCGCGTGGCTCAGCTCAGCGAAACTCATGGTATTAAGCGCCGTGAGAAGCCACCATTAGAATAACTCAGACGTAGGTACGAGTACTTTATTATTAAGATGATACAGGTTTAAAACCAACATTCTTGTAATGCATACGGTCCGAAAACATCATTACAATACAGTTCTAAAATGCGAAAGAACAAATAATTCAGCATCACACAGCATTAGACATAAACATCACTATCTCCACCGGATGGGCAGAGCGATAAGTTCAGGAGTCCAGTGAATGACCACCCAACATTCAACATAATGCTTACTTGTAACTTTAGCTTTGGCACGGCGAAATATAATATCGCTCGGATTACCAACAGGAGCTTTAGTGTCGCAAGTTATGTGCAGAAGGTTAGAACAAATAACGTATGACTATAATATGACTCATAAACATTTTTTCTCAGGTTCTAAGCCTAGGCGTTTGTGCATGTGATATTGACACTCTTGTCTCTTATTCTTATGGTTGAAATTTCCAGAGTGACGATACGATGGAGAGCAGACCTTGCCCAAGACCGTCAGCTTCGCTACCAACCTGCAGATGGCCTGATGTCTTTATCACGTCTAATCAATAAGCTCTTTTATTATGTGCCTTTCGTCGACACGATAGAAGATGAATTGAATTATTAGTCAGGAGAAAGTTAGACAACCCGATTGGCAGTGGGTAAGAGGTTGGATAGCTGCGCTATGGGTTGTGGGTTCCGTTCCCGCACAAAATTTTATGTGATCCGTAGATGTTTGTCCCGAGTCTGGGTGTTTGTGTATGTGATATTTAACGTTATTGAAACCCAAGATAAATGAAAAATTCGTACTTTGAGGAGACGTTGGGTAACATATGAATGGTTATTGGTTGTATCATATGTTCAAAAACTAAGGTGTTATAAAACCTATTTACATGGAATAAATAATATACCACCTATACTTCTGAAACACTTGTAAAACGATCGCACCGGGCGAACATTTAACAATTCCTCATACATCGCTCGTTCGATTAGTTATCTGATATAATTTATTAGTGTACAGTCAGCAAAACATCTCGCATTTAATAAGTAACATCACGAATATGGCGCGAACCGGAGACAGTGTGGAGACGAGGATTGTTTATGTATCGTAATGCGAGATCGTTGGTTCGACACCGTGTCAGTCTTGGAAAATAAAGTGATAAAATATTATTACCTGTAGTACTATTGTGAAGTGCATGCATATTGCATATACATATGTAAGTAAACGTATACATTATCAGCTTGTAGAAGAAGCTGTATTAAGAAATTATTGTCATAGTTGCATAACGTAGTATGTTGAGAGGTTTGTGTTACATACATCGTACATGCATTGAACTATGCTTGTTAACACCGTCAAAACGTCGCCCCACACTAGAAATTTCTCCTTTCGTGGGTGCGTTTCACATATGTACATGAAATATAAAATACACAGACACCCAGACTCGGGACAAACATCTGCAAGGGGCATTATTCTTCGTTAGTTGATAACCAGACACTCTTATTTTGCTCATTTTCATGCTCAAAGGACTGACGTCCTATGTGTGTTTTTAGCGGGGAATCTATAATTATCGTTCATAAGGTCCACATCATATATCACATCGTACTCAAATATTTTTTGTACGCATCAGCATCATTTTAAACAATTAATTTTAGGGCCAGAGTAATTGATTTGACCCGCTGTATTAATTCAAGTCGTACAGTATGGGTATGAAAATATACTAACCAACAGTTCACGTGTTGTAAACCACATTTGGATGGTCTCGATAATAATATGTAACGTTATGCAACGTAACTTTATATCATACTCGATGTGCTTGATAAACCAGTTGTATAGCTCCTATAAGCATGGCGGCTAAAATGTTGCAGTACCTTCTTTCTGCATATAAAATCATCATAAAGTAAAAAAATAAAATAAGAAAGTTTATTAAAAACAATTAAAATTATAACTTTATTATTGCCTTTGATAAATAAGTTACCTCCTCAGAGAGTTTTTCGAAATGATAGATTAGTTTACAATAACACTTACATAGTTTTTGCATGAAGATATTACTATTTGAATTATTTCTTGTACTCACACAAATTGACCAGAAAATTACTTTTTATAAGTTAGTTAGCTTTTTTACTAGGTGTTTCAGTGGTTTTACAATAGTGTGTATTAGCAAGTCGCGTGACGTCAATAAAACTTAGAGCGAAAGTACATATATAAAACGAAAAGAAAGCCTTTGGCTATTGCAATTTGATTTAAAATTTATTCGTAACCATGATTATATAAGTGTTAGTGTACAAAGTAGAACTAGTTAAGTATTTTCCTTCCTATGTAGAATAAAATAGTTTGGAAACAAAATGCTATAAATCTTATCAAAAGTAATAAAAAAGAGCTTTCTCTTTGAAAATGTCCAGTGAACCACTAAACATCTAAACAGTTTTATAGCTCATTCGGTCTTATCTCTTCTAAAGACACGCTTGTACCGCACTCATACAAATAAAATGAAACATCTAACACACCGAGAATATTTTATAGAAACCCAATTATCTTTCACTAATGGTCTATTCAATTTTAAAGGTTAATTTACACTATTGTATGAACTTTTCAATTAAAAAACTCATATGCATTATTTATATTGATTTGGAATTTTTGTTCGACTAGCCACAATTCCTAAAATAAAATCCACATCCGTTCAGCTATTCAGTCTTTTTCGGGGGATTGAGTAACAAAAATCCAAATTATTAATTAGTTGGATTCATATTAGTTTTTTTTATATTACCACTACACCAACGAGGGTGACTGCCTCGTTGGTGTAGTGGTCGCTAAGCGCGACTGCTGAGGACGAGGTCCTGGGTTCGAAACCCGGGTCGGGCAAAGTGTTACTGGGTTTTTTGATTAGGTAATTCTTAGTAGCAGCACGTAGTCTGGATTTGTGCCTGGTTAATGGCAATAGGCTCGCCCCCTTTTAAACATAACTGGCGAAATGTGGGTGTACTATATGTGCACCTCTGCCTACCCCTTTGGGGAATACAGGCGTGATGTTATGTTATGTTTAGTTTTTTTTTTAAACAGTGATAAACGCATCACCATAATAAAATAAATATTATTTCTCCTAATTTCTCCGGCATTACTTAGCGGCATTTTAGTCTCAGGGTACACACGTTCGTTTACACTAACTTTTCTACTTACTGAACTGCCAATAAACTTCTATTATCATAATGGTTATTAACTTAGAAACGTGGAAAATATCGATATTGCCTCATAATATCGTTGGCACTGAATTTTAAGATCGCAGTACCTACCATACCAAACCAGCCTGTTAATAATTTGTCAGTGACTAGTTTTTACTTGTAATTTCGTTCGAATTCTACGGGAACTACTTCAAGTAAATGGATAAAGATAATCCTACAGGATTATTTCCTAATCCTAATCTAGGTGATTATCTACCAGGGTGCCGAATCTGTTCAGCTGTGTTTTGTAATAGCTCGTTTAAGTGTCCTAGTGCTGGGAAAAGGGCTATCCTTTGAATTTAAAATCTCCAAATCTTTAACTGGCTCTGGCCGTTTTGGAAGGCGTGACCGGAATGTTTAGTGCCATTCCACGGCAATATAATAGAAAATGTTATCATCGATTCACAAATAAATGACAGCTTAGAAATATTTCGAATAAACCCAACATTCTCATTGATAAAACTATCGTAAGTAAACACTGTTATCATGCGCCTGCCCTAAAATATTTTGAGTACAACTTTCCCAAAACACTGATATGTAATCTGATTATGAACTAGAACTACTTAGTATTTGTGTGGCCTAAATGTTCTGTTTGACTAGCACCTGCGCCCATACCAAGAACTCTTAAAGCAGGAGAGTTTACCATGTGGAAGCGAGACGCCGCTGCGTGCAATGTAATGCGGCGTCTCGTTTCTACATCGTAAACTGTCTTGCTTTAAGAGTTCATGGTAAAGGGGCAGATGGTACGCACATTACAGGGAAATGGTATATTATGTAATAACTATGTGTGTTTTATCTGTAACTTAATCTACCTGACGCTGTTTTGAACATTCTAGAATTATAAGTACTCATGCATAGTCTAATCAACGATATCCTCTATCTCAAAATAATGGCCTGAATTATTAAGAGGAAGGCAAAAATGTTCTAAAAGTCACTATCTTTATAAGTACCATGTGCTTCAAGCATGTTGCTAATAAATAAATAGTAAATTCCCAAATGATTGCTCTGATCCATGCTCAATAGTACCGTTTTCTTTCTAATGTAGTTATTAGTAAACTTCTTTATTTTACCCATTAAGCGAACTCACTGAGTCTCTTCGGTTCGATAAGATCTTGGCTTAAGACATAGGCTGTTCTCGATAAAGCACCTTCTATCTCATTCAGTCCGCAGCTAGTGTGTTTTCCTTTTGTTGGATACGATTTTCTCCCAACTAGCTTTTGTATTTGAATCTACTGATGATTAGTCTTTCCCTCCCTTCTTCAATTTTCTGTTCTAATTCAATTTTGATCAGTCCGTTGTATTTTCATAGTTTGTTTTGTTTTGAATCCCAGTTGCATAGTTCGCACATAGTTATTCATTTTATTTTCTCATTTATCTGTGATGTCATAGAGTGACGACGATAATAACATACCTGAGCACCTTTGTTCCGTATCTACAAATTGAATTATCTCACATAACAAGATTCTATCGTCACTCTATCCACCCTTTGTTTATTTACTCGTATTTAAAAAATCTGCATCGTTTAGTACATTGTAAAGCTTCCCCGTTGCGTGCGGCATGCATTACTAATCTCTACTAACGATATTATACGAAGCCCTAGTAGCATTTAGCTATGCAACTTAGATTATATAAACAGACATTGGATTTTCTACTTTAGTTCCAAACATTTATAGTTGAAAGTTGTGTGTGTCAGAAAGTTCTGATATAAAGTACCTAACTAGACTTAGGTTTCTAATATCGTTAGTGCAGATATTGTTTATTTTACGACTGTTGCTGGTGGTCCATGATATGGCAAACTTATTAGATTCTGATGTCCAGAATATTTGATACAAGTTACGGTATTTATTATTCTGTAGAAATTGTTTCTTTCTTTTATTGTTTTAAAAGGAGTTTAAATGGCCATTTGAAATAAAATAGTGATAATTGCATATTAATTTTGAGGGCATTACGGCATGCAATGTATGAATTGATACTTAACACGTTGTCTGTCCGGTAATTAGACACAATAGTTAAACAATCCATATGTAGCATATGTAGTGCACTGGGCAGTGAAAGGGTTAATTGAACACAGGTCTAGTATCTTAAGATACCTAAATAACCCTCCTTTTGTCGCTTAGTGTCCGCCTTTTGGCCCCCAGGTTAGTCGCAAACGTGTAATCGATTTATGAATGCTAACCTGAATTAAACCTTATATGACATTTTAATTCCAAGCAAAAATGTAATATAAGAAGTGAGAACCCAAAAAATGTATCTGTACAAAAAATGTAGTAATACAACTTTAAAACAATACAATTATTTTATTTTGGCACAATAGGAGATTACTCAATGACATGGACTCATTAATTCGTCTAAAACAAAATTATAATGAGAATTCTAGATTTGTTTATTTAATTATTACGTTACAAAGTTAATGTAGGTATGGTGTGCACTAAACAAAATAATACACATACACAATAACATGTAATTAATTAACATTTTCCTTATATTTTGGTTATTAATAGCCGACTTTGTCTTCAGAGGATAAATTGGTACTTGCGGGCAGAATTAATACGACTTTTTGTACACTCCAATGTATAGTTCTTGTTCAGAGTTACTGGCAGCTTTAGAATTTTAATGAAACCAATAAAAAGATAATGTATGCTTTAATTGCCCGTTAAAGGTATGTAATGAGAATCCACTGGTATATATTGTACGGGAGATAAAAAAAAACGCATCAATCTGACGGATAAAGTTAACACAGGGATTTATTTCTGTGGTTAATTAAAAAATGTCTTAATGTAACATACGATTGAGGAAACGATAATGCCATAATATTTCCATTAAAACGTAGTCGACACAATTCATTATGTAGGTTAGTTGAACTGGAAAAGGCCCAATCTCAGGCCCAATATACAAAAAGTTTTTAGAAATATGGGTGCAAGTAGAGAGCCTCTACGAGTGTTGATAGCTAAGTACCTACGGCGCCTACGGCTTAGTTCTTCCATCCTTGCTGACAAGCTCACCTCTTTACCACGGCATGACCTGTTTCCAAGTGTCATGTACCTCAAACCGAAGAAGAACATATAAAGTTATATCAGAATACAAATTACGGAACAGCTTGACATAACAATGAGAATACTAGTGTTAAATAAACAACTGTTACAATAACACTGTTACCGAAGATTCTCAAACTGTTTTAGGCCTTAAATGGATTAGCCGCAAGTCCGTGACCGTATTACGAAGAAGTACATAAGTGCTGACAGGAAGCCGTATCGTCATGTTCTCGGTCATACAACGGTTGGCCGATAAACAACGCCTTAGATCTGAAGCTAATAAAAAGTTAACTTGTCATAGACAATTTGTATGTCATGCTCATGTTCATAGACAACAGAGAAGTAAGTCAGTAGCGCTTTGGGACGTGGAAAAGTTGCTGCTACTGCTGCTCTAGTGGAAAAGACCTGTGTGGTGCAGAGACTTGAGAATTCCTCGAATATTGGTACAAGATTAAGCCATTGCAGACTAATTTTCCATACAGTAAGAAAAGTAGGTCAGTTAGTATACAAAATGAGTAAGAGATAAATGTTCAAAAACCTGTACTGCTGTACAAAAAAGCTGGTAGTGGTACATACTATGCCCAGGCACGAAATATTGATACTTATTGAACTGACCGGCTTTAGTTTTGTCGGCGGTACAGACAACTCAAAAGTCATGCTTATGGTAGGATAGGGACTGGCCTTTCTTCGAAAGACTATCTACCTATATCTGGACTCCAAGCGGCCTTGACCCCAGTTTTTAGAGGCAGTCAGTTAAGAAAGCCGAGGTCATTTTGTTTGTAAAGAATTATCTTATGTAAAAGTGGGAAATAAATCATTTATAATTAAATTGGTTATCAGATTAGTTGGCTATAATTTGTTAGTATCAGTGTACAATTTACTAGCGAATGACATGAATATGCAATACATACATTAGGAATGCGACGCCGCTCTATTGCGCTCGTAAATAATCTCCTTTTATATGTTTGGTTTGTCATACGGAAGTTAATAAATCCTTCAATTTATTACACTTTCTAAATCTCAATATTTTGTTGTTTTTGATAAACGCCGCCTTGGCATCGTAATTCGTTATTTTGACAAATAATTATGTAAGTATGATAATGATGTGTTACAGCGAATTATAAGACGCTCCCAATGATGATTGAACTAGTTCGTGTGAGTTATGTAAGGGTGTTAGGGGCACTAATTGAGACGTTATGTTTTAATAGGTTCTTAAATTACATTATTATGATAATATGATGGAAAATATAATAAAATAGGTTTGTATAGTTTTAATCATAGACTAAAAAGTTCTCGTTTTGTTTTCGCGTAGCATTTATGTACTGGCTAGACGCAACATCTATCTGCCGGCAATTCAAAATTTCAAACTTGGAACGTTCTGTAAGTACTGTTACTTTTTTAAAAGAAGTTTCGTCTTTTCGAGTTACATTTCAAAGTTTTAGTCGGCAGCTGCCACATGGTAACAATGGTAATACTAAACATAATAGTTTTAATTACTATGAAATGAGCTTTTCATAAACTGGTTTCAATAACTTAGGGTCGTAAAATTATTTCATAAATTCTTCGTAACACCCTTTTTCGAAGAATCTCGAATATTATTATTAGACAAAGACAGTCTCAATATGAATCTATGTAGATTCACAATGGTCCCCGTAGGGTAAAATTTCGGTAGTAATAGTATCCAGGTATTTCCTTGACAAGGAAATATTAGGCGTCTTTGTGTACAAAAATAAAGAAAAACGGATGCTTTCTAGGGAAATTGATTTGATACCTATCTGCGAAATAATTATTACAATTGTGAATTGATTGACAAAATCAATGATAAGATACTTAGATTAGATGGATTCGATATTTGGATAAGAATATTTATTTTAGTCAGTAAAGTTCGTTGCCGAGAACAAAATTTATGATTTATTAAATTCCTGATATCTACCGTCAACGTAAAGGGTATTGTATGAACATACCTTAACTAGATGTCTATATACTTATATATAGACATCTAGTTATGGTAGCATACACGTTAGATTATCTAACGTGTTTTCACCAAAGTAGGGGTCCACCTTGCGGTAAAGCCCGAATCCTTAGCCACTGCGCCAATTGATCGCATTCATCTAGGTACGCACCTATAGGTATTTATAAATATGTACCTATATACCAACACGAAAACATTAAGAAACAAAATAAAACAATCTACTTACCAATTTATTTACCTCTCCCTGCCAGTACGTTCCTAACTACGTACTCGTATATAGGTACTTTATGTATGTACATACCTACTGGTTTTACCATCATTCAAAGAATTACCTACTTTAACATAAATTCCCATTTCTATTTTTTTCCTGGATATAAGTATTCCACTTAACTGCGTACGTTTGAGGGCAACATTCTTGAATGATTCATTTTGTTTTTTTATGACGCACGCGACGTAGGTACAAAAAGTTTACGATAAAAAGTTC
This sequence comes from Abrostola tripartita, assembly GCA_905340225.1. NCBI lineage: Eukaryota > Metazoa > Arthropoda > Insecta > Lepidoptera > Noctuidae > Abrostola > Abrostola tripartita. Next base: position 8,324,191 of record HG996504.1, read on the forward strand.
TAAAACTTACCGCAATATGTACCTACTTGTACCCATACTAAAGTGCATTAGAATTATCTAGGTACTTTTAAGATTGGAGTTTTTATTAGGACAAACAAGTTTTAAGTGTCAGATAGGTAAAAATATTCATAGAATATTTTTACCTACGACTCTACAATGTACATCCATGTACTTGCATTTACCTGGGGGGCCATTAACTACTTTAACACGGCTGTTTATGTTAAATATTTATATAAGGGATAAGGGATGTTAATAAGTATGAACCCACATAAAATACCCAAAGGTTATATTGAGTAAAAATATAAATAAGGAACCCGTCGCAATAAATATTTGGACGATTATTGTTGATTATTTTAACTGAATAACTTACACCTCATTACAACTGTACCTATAGGAGTACCTACAGTAATTAAATAGGTAGGTATTTACTAACATAAAGTGTAACCTTTTGGAAATAAGTTTAATTGCTATAAAATTAATTTTATTATTCTATTTAATTAATTAATTTAATTAGTTTCTCTTTCACTTTTTAAATTATTAGTAGAAGGTAGCAATAAATTAAATTGGCACGTGGTTATTGTTTAATTTAAATAATCGCAACTATCTCTTCTATTTATAAATTCCAACTTACCTTCAAATTCAGAATGACTACTCAAACTTATTTATTCACAAGAAATCCAGTTCAAATATATCACAATCTGTTTATTACATAAACTTAACAATTTACACAAATTTCTCTCGTTCAACAACCAATTCACACTGTTTTGTTTCAAGTTCTAAAGCACAAGCGCGGGAATGTTAGCGTTTTTCGCGGCGCATTGTCGTGATCGTACACTACCGTCGCGCATTCCGTACGACTCCACTTCAACGATTACGTTCGACGAATACAAAACAAGATTTGCCCGGCCCGGCGGCGGCGGCGCTACGCTATACGTGATGGATTGGCTATAGTTGAGTCACCAACTCACCAACCGTAGCGTAATGTAGTCGCTTATGAAGTGGTAAGCGCCATCCAGTGACAAGTATATACTACTTTATTAATAGCGACATCTAGGAATAAAAATAATAATTATTTTACTCGTAATGCTGCTATTTGTCAATAGATGGCAGTATACAGCAAAGTCGGTAAAATAACGAGAATATCCGACTTTATTTAACGAATGCAAGTTACGGTTTTTGATAAGCCATTCAGTCACCTAATGTATAATCTGTACTTTGTCATTCTCTCAGTCTTTCTCTGCCAAAATGGCTGCCCCTCAAGAGGTGCGTGACGATTTGCGCTCTGTAATTCCTTTATTTTACTAGTTCCTTGTTTACCAAACCCTAACAAATCGACATGATTCTCATATCTATGTTGCGTGTTTTCAGGCGAGACGTGAACCTATCCAGGCCGTCCAAGTTTTCGGTCGTAAGGTTAGTGATGTTTCCATCCACGTGTTAGTGCCGATATTAAAGTGATATTTTAGATGCAAATTCAAACTTTTATGCTTTAATTGGTGTTTAAATGCGTGATCACAACTAATCTTATTTAAATATCTGATTTTCTGGACCAACTTTATTGCAATGACTTGTAAATTGCAACCGACATAATAGCGTCGCCTCGTCGTGTATAAAATTATCTGAAGGCATGGCTATCAAATTGGGTTAATCCTGTACTCTATTAATAAAACAATATTCTCCAGTGTTCTGCTAAAATCTTCACCGACACATCTTTTTATCAGTTATTTATAAGGTTAACATAACCTTAAAATTTGATGTTATTTTGTCAGTCAATTATCTTTAATCATCGGCATAACATATCAATTTATGTCTGAATTTATTTACTTTCATCTTACATGTTTTTAATGTAAACTTTTCATTTTAGAAAACCGCCACAGCCGTAGCTTACTGCAAGCGCGGACATGGTGTGTTGAGGGTAAATGGACGCCCACTCGACCTAGTGGAGCCCCGCCTGCTGCAGTACAAACTGCAGGAGCCCATCCTACTGCTCGGCAAGGTCAGTATCACACATGACTGCACTTAACAAGTGCAGCACTTATCATATCACATTCATTACCCTAAAAGAATCACTTTCATGTCTGTTAAGTATGTCAGACAGTGGTTTAAAGACTTATTAGGTACGCATTCTCGTACATTTTACCATATAATTTAGTGTTAAACTGGGTATTGTAGGTATATTGTTGTACTGTAATAGCATATTGACAGTGTTTGTTTTGTATTCTAATATAACCTTTAAAATTAAAACTTTTCAGCTCATAGCTATATTTTATGCTATTAGTATGTAGTCTATATTATAACGGGGCTTCTGAATGTTGATGTAATTTACCAAGTCACAGTCTCTGGTAGCAATTTTCTATGTTTACTTAATTCTGTTGTTACAATAAAAAATACATTTACCTTGCAATAAATCTTTTACTAGGTGCCATACTAGTCTTTCTCTTGAGTGTTTTTTTAATTTATTTTATTTGTAACAGTAATTTATAACTTTGAATACTTTCTGTGAAAAAGAAATCCAATATGTTAGGAACCACTAATCAAAATTTTCTTTCAGCTAACAATTGTAACATGGTTTCAATGATGAATACACTTATTCCGAACCTGAGCATCTTTAGATGTGAAGTCAAGATCCAAACTGATTGTTGTTATTATATTAATTCATATATTTGAAATATGTATTTACTTAATGAATTAAATGTAGTAATATATTTACATCATTTTGCAGGAGAAGTTCTCCGGAGTCGACATCAGAGTCACTGTGAAGGGTGGTGGTCATGTCGCACAGGTCTATGCTATCAGACAAGCTATCTCTAAGGCACTCATAGCTTTCTACCAGAAATGTAAGTGATTTTTTTTTAATTTAAGTATTTTGCAGCTATATTTATATCCTAGTTGATATTTTTGTGTGTACTCAAATGCATTATTAGTTTATAAATGATATTTATTTAACAATGTCAGCATAGTAGCAGATTTTCTAAATATACCCCTTCTTCCAAAACTGTTTTGCTTACTTGCAACTCAGTCATTTCAGGGAGGGTAGATTAATGGTGACATTTACCAAACGGCATGAGTGTTCAATATCCTGCTTGTTTGAAATGTACACAACATTAATTTCATATTACACACGTAATTATAGGTAGAGATTTAAATAATTTATACAAATCTTCTATAACATGTATTAATCTGATAATTGAAACATTTGACTAAACTAATTTCATTATTCACTCAAAATACATTTGGCTTGTCTAAAAGAAATAGCGCAACCATTTGTTACAGAATTTATTTAAAATTCCTGTTGGTCCATATTTTATTAGTTCTATTCAGAATCTATCAACCTAGTCCTTAGTAACCACTATAATTTGTCTAATAAATTTTAGAAACAATATTTCTAACTACAATGTTGCTTGACGTTTAATTTTTTTGTTACAGATGTAGACGAGGCGTCAAAGAAGGAAATCAAAGATATCCTTGTCCAATACGACAGGAGTTTGCTGGTCGCGGATCCGCGTCGCTGCGAGCCCAAGAAGTTCGGTGGTCCAGGCGCCCGCGCCCGCTACCAGAAATCTTACCGTTAATACCTGCCTCGGTACCGCGCTATGGTATTGCGCTGCTGTCGATCCGGGAGTGCAATATCATTGCGTGTTTTTAAAAATAAAAAAAAGTATAAAAAGTTTTTGGTTTGTTTTATTTTTTGCCATAGCATTGTGTCTTTATGAGTTTTCCGCAAATGATGTAAACACACCCTTATTGGACTAGTTGTCATGTCTCGCTTCCACAGAAGCAAACTGTTTTTACATTTGTAATCATACAAGATTATTATTTTTGAGCATGTTTTTAAAAGGTCAACAACAAATTCAAATTTCTTATGAAGGACAATGTGGACAGCGCTGTTGGCTACATTATTGCTAATTTATTATTAGTGCTATCTAATGTAGCTTTTGCTGTCCTATAATTAAAAATCAAGATAACTTGAAAAATGATGTAGGTAAACTAGGGAGACGAACCCGCTACCTACGCCGATGCGTGGTGCAGCTCATACCATCTGAACTACCGTGTCGCGGCTCATACCATCTGGCGTACCGTGTTGAAACTCCTACCATCTGAACTACCGTGTCGCGGCTCATACCATCTGGCGTACCGTGTCGAAACTCCTACCATCTGCCCTACCGTGTCGAAACTCATACCATCTGACCTACCGTGTCGAAACTCATACCATCTGACCTACCGTGTCGAAACTCATACCATCTGACCTACCGTGTCGAAACACATACCATCTGACCTTCCGTGTCGAAACTCATACCATCTGACCTACCGTGTCGAAACTCATACCATCTGAGGTACCGTGTCGAAACTCGTACCATCTGACCTACCGTGTCGAAACTCATACCATCTGACCTACCGTGTCGAAACTCATACCATCTGACCTACCGTGCCGAAACTCATACCATCTGACCTACCGTGTCGAAACTCATACCATCTGACCTACTGTGTCGAAACTCATACCATCTGACCTACCGTGCCGAAACTCATACCATCTGACCTACCGTGTCGAAACTCATACCATCTGACCTACCGTGTCGAAACTCATACCATCTGACCTACCATGTCGCAGCTCATACCATCTGAGGTACCGTCTCGCTGGCTCGCTAGTCTTTAATGCAATTTTAACCTTGGGGTTAAATGAAATACGCCATAGATGCAACAAGATTTTATTTATAATACCATATACTAAAATTTCGTTTACAATCCAATGTCTTTATAACAGTCATTTATTAAATGGAAAATTAAATGCAATTTAACATGTACGACTTTCCACACAATTTAGTTTTCAATTTTATTTAATACTAAATTAAATTTTCATAAAATAAATAATTATGGCTGGCAAACATTATCATGGCAATAACTACCATTTAATTAGATCTAGGATGAGATTGCAATTAATACTTACATTTATATTAGCACAAATCTTAAGATATATTAATGTTAGAAGTTAATGTCTTTCATTATTTACTTATATATAAAATACTCGATGTATAGAATACTCATGATATACAGATCTCAATAAGAGAGATTATTATTTAATTATTATTATAGGCACTGCATTACACCTAAGTGTTACTAGATTAGTATATTTTGGCACCATTTTAGTCAAGTAAAACCAAAGGTTTTTTGCCTCTATAGCTTCAAAAACTTAAGTAGACAAACATTAGTAGTTAAGTATATTTTTAATTTTCTATTTTTTAATCATGGTAGATTTCAGTAGAATATTTTGCAACGTTTTTTTTAAAATTTCAAATAATACTGCCTTATTTTGTATTCGATGTGCAAAAGTAAAGATCCACAAATGTCTGTTACTGCATTTAATCCATCTGTTAGTAACAGACGAAGGGGATGCCCAGGGTAGGTCGCTAAATTATAACTTTATTTTGGAAGTTGTCCCGTATTAGAGCATGTGGTATGCCCCATAAGAGAGTTTATAATAGTGATTTTAATTAATTGAACTATCATTTCTGTTGCGAATCACAAATTTTTTAGCTTGCGATCATAAACTGAACTGCAAAATACGTACCAAATTTCGCGGACTATCTTGAGATTCCCCCAAACGAGTGAGAAACAAATTCAAATCTTTGCCACTTCTACAGATACTATTAATAATAATATCAAAAAAGTGCTGCTAAAAATATACGAATATGCTATTTATTATGCACAATATTATTAATCCCTAAACAACATTGAACTCTAGCGTCTCAACAAGTGGTTAAAAACAAAACAAAGTACCTATCTATAAAACGGAATAGGTACAGATAGGTCAACGTTTATAAAATTGATTAATTGGTCAATAACAATGTATGAATTATTATTAAAATAGACATGCGTGTGCGTTGATTTGATATTATTCATGTGCGTAACTTGCTGTCTTACAAAGTTCTAACCCTAACTATCTAGCTAGTCTTTAGTTAGCCAAGAATTAGGCAGTGTTATATTATGTTTATATTGTTAATTGTTACTACACTATATATACCTACTCGTAAAACCATTTGATACATGTTCTGACACTAAATCCAAAATTATGTGTCTAAAGCCTCAGACGCACAAAAATAATAGTTTTTTCAAAGCTGGCAACAAAAATACCTTGGTTATCAAATTCGTAATGGCCGTTAGGCTAATTTAAAATTAGGATAAATCTGTTCCTGAAATCTGTGGAACTGATTTCAGCCTCAAATACAAAATAACACTGCCCAATCAACTTTTAACTAATAAAAACAACCTCAATCAATTTTCTCCGTTCTTCTTATCCACCTTCTCCTCATGGTGGTCTTCGAACTTCGCTCCCATCCGCTTGAGGGCTATGACAGCCGACACGGCTTTAGCCCAGCGCTTCTTGATGACGTATCTCTTTAATTTGGACTTGGTCACATGGAGCTCCGTGCAAAGAGCCGACTGGATCAACCACGGGTGGGTGAGGGTTGACGACGCGGAGAGGCGGTCGCTGTGGAAGGTTCGTTGTTATGTTAAATGGAGGACAACAGTGTGGAATGTAAACTGCAGTTTACATAACTGCATTGAAACTGCTAACCGACGGGCGTAATCCTTGCAGACTGCGTGCAGTTTCAATCCTAATTCAGATCGAAGTTTCGATGCATCAGTAGGTCAAGGAGCTTATGGGCCATCTATGCAGTTAGCCGTATAGGTTCATAGGCCTCTTGACCAACCGTGAGTGTTTTTGCACCTTGGGTAGCAGGTTGGTAGACCGTCCTCCAACCTGCTGTCTTAGCTAAATTTTTTTCACCATGGCATGAGCTATTCAGGTTTGTATATCTAATGTCGTCACTATAGAACAAAAATGAATAAAACAACAAATATTTAATAAAGCCTTATATTTTAACAACATACGAATCGTAATAACAATAAATTACATTTAAGTTATACATAAGTACAGATAAGGAACAATCATATTTTACGTTATATAACCCCCTACAATTTAAATATGTCTTATTTACAAAAGTGTTATGTATAAAAAATTACCAAAATATGTTCAATAATGTCGATGTAATTCATTCTCAATCTTTATTCTAACTAAATCTGATTGTAAAATTTTGACGACTAGATTTTTTTATTGTCATTTGTTTGCCTAGAGCCTAACGCATACAAACCACAAAAAATTTTAAAAAAGCTAGTAAAAAATTGGCTATGAATGACTAAAGTGCCAGAGTGAATGAACGAGGCTGCCTAGAAGTTACAAATCTCTCTATCCAAAACTAGGCTATTTGTTGACTTGTCTTTACTCTTGAAATAAATGTCTTTGTTTCGTACGTATGAACTAAACGATTAAAAACTAAAATACCTATGTACTTACTGACTTACATAACTACCTACATGTATTCATCGCTAGAATTAGAAATTACTTTTTATCAATATGTAGACGGACTGTTGATTACATAATTATATTTTCAACGATGGCACAAAGCACTTTTACAATTTCTACATTCTAAATCAAGTAAGATTTTTATGGAAAAAGAATGGGAAACTTTTATTAGATGCCAAAATATTGAAGCTCTCCCGCTAATTAAATCTAGATTTTGTATGTACTATGATAGAACAGAAGTTTCTGTCTAAAAAACCGTTTGTATGCGCTAGGCGTTACTAGAAGAACATAAATTAATCTCATACCGATACTTTGGTAACATAGTGTCATGGCACTAAAGTCTTACAACTGAAGTCATTTCGCTACGTTAGTCGTCACTTTTTTCCTTTGTGTTTTCTCATCAGAAGTCTGCCTTTGGAAGAATGCATGAAGACTTGACATGGAGGATTGGCCCAACTGATTGGAAGGAGACCATTCTAAGGAAATGGACTGATGTCTTCCACTATTTGAGGTACCGCCGGCAGTTCTTTCTGCTTCCACTTCTTCACTCTCACCCCACTTCTCTAAGAGGTGTAAAAGCAGGTCCTTAGTTCTATGTGCATTGTTTTCGTCTCCTCTTCTGTACGGCATTTGTCTTCCATTCTCTGCTCCATTTACTAGTTTGTCTATTTTCTCCCTTCGCCTGTCAAATTCTTGGAAGAAGCTGTTCCGGACATCGACCGGCTGGTCTGGCACATCTCTGCTCATGTTTGTAACTCGTTTTGACCTGTTTGACTTTGCCCACGGCATTTTGCTCGTCATAGGCTTTTCGGGTTCCCGTTCCGTGAAGAATGATGATGTTACTTTAGTTGTAGACTTTGACGTAAAAAGGCGTTTGTCTTTTCCCGATGAGTCTCCGTTTGTTATCACCTTCGTGTGTCTAGATTCCTTTTTGAATCCATTTGGAAGTTTCTCTTCTTTGGACGACTTTGTCTCTGTAACGTTTTTGTCTAATTCCTTCATGCAGTTGTTATTTGCTAGATCAGTGTTCATTGTGGAAAGCATGTAGAGGTGGTCGGATAGTTTCTTGATTTCTTCTGCTAAGTTCTTTCTAACGAGAACGTCTTGTTTCTTGTGTAAGAAGCAGGTGCTGTCTGAGGCTCGTCTTTCTACAGGATTGTATCTAGGTGCTGGTAGGAAGTTGTGCTCTCTCAATGGTGGTGGTTCTAAGTCATCTTCATCGAATACTACGTCAGGCGAACTGCTGAGGGAGCTTCTAGGCGAAGGTGAACATCCACCGATGGACGATCTTTCGCAGTTTCCGTTCGCGAGGGAGGTGATTTCGTGCGCTTGGTTGTCGAATACGTAGGGTGAGTTGGGGTGCTCGCTCCACCGCTCGACAAAGTATCGGAGGTTGTCTTTGGCGACGTCGAGCTCGTGTTTGGTGTCGGGGCGGGGCGCGGGCTGCGGGGCGGCGGGCGGCGCGCGGCGCTGCAGCCAGCCGTGACGGAGGCACTCCGTGGCGCCCGGCCGACACCTGCGACAAAGACCCTTGTTACTAACGCCCCAACACCTGATCTCGAGTTACGGGAGTGACTGGCGTGACTACGTGGACTAACAGGTTTTGGTAGGACCTGGGTCCTACGCCAAAGGTGGAAGAGGCAAGTGAGAATGCGTGCAAGTATGATGGAGAAAGGAGGTTTGGATAGGATTAATAGGTTAGCTAGCGGACTTTCAGTTGTTTTGTCCAAAAATAGTGCCAAAAAGGATTACTTGGGTGCTAAACATACAATCTAATCTACTGACTACATAACTAAGTATATATATTGTTAGAGTATTAAAGTAATGGTTAGAAATCTAAGGCTACGACGTGCAATGTTGTATTATGTTGTGTTAGTTACTAGTGTTGGATCAAACGAGTAACAAGGGGTCTTTATCGTCAGGCTGATTTATACACAGCTTTAATCGCGGTTTTCAAAATTATTCGACAAGTTTGTTTAAAAAATGACACCGATATAAAATAGACTCTAAGGCGCTTTATATTAAACTCACGTTCATTTGAATAATATAACTAGTCTATACTAGCTAACTTAAAGGTATAAATCTTTTGCAAATCTTCTGTACAAAGGTTCCATGCTTAAGAAATCGTAGCCGACTATCATTTGGAACATAACAATTAAAGTTTTAAAACGAGGGTTGCAGGAATTGCAAAAGGTTCAATCCTTAACTATTTAGGACTGTAAAAGCCCTTTCATTTCACGACAATTATCAAAGTCAAGCAAACTTACTCTTTGTCCTTCACAAGCAGTTTCCTGATAAAGTCTTTAGCGTCTTCGGAGATCTCGTTAAAGGCTTCATCGTCGAAGTCATATTTAGCCACCGTGACGTTCGCCATGGTCTCTATGTCTGTCTCGCCCATGAACGGCGACAATCCTGATAGGCTGGAAAGAGACAAGAATTGTTTTAAAGTTGCGCATTAGTTTTTAAGTGAGAATAATTTACAACGCTGGTGTGTTATTAAAAAAAAAGCTGATTTAGATTACGGATATGTTTTTGTTTTATTTAAACATAAACAAAGGTTTAACAACTGTAAAATTCGAGAGAAAATTTTCTAAAGATTCTTATGAGCTATGCTGCTGCAAAAAAGAATCCCATCATTCACAACATTTAAAAGTAAAGTTTGTCATATAATTACAATATAGAAAAATTGGACAAATAGGGTGCATTAAAGAGGATTTTTGGGTGACGACATAATATATGAAACTGTGGAGGAAGGGATGTGGAGTTCCTCCAACGAAAAGGAAGATCTTCCAACCAGGCGGTGGTATGCCTGGTGGGCCGCGGCGCCCCACTTCTCAACTCGGGGCGGCTGTATATATAGCTAGCGCGTGTGATTACTTCGCTAGCGCGATGCAGGAATGTCATCATGATTCGTCCTTCGACGGGTAGATGTCGCTACACCACTCTCCTCCAAGACCGGAAGTCGATGAGTGCGTATCCCAGTGGATCGGGATGAGTGTGGGTGACTGCGTTGTACCGGTGAGGCTGATGCTTCTTACAGGAACCGGCGGTGCTTGCAGTGTACTTCCCAAGTTGCGTGCCTGAGGGTAGACCAGTCTGCGGCGATCGCTTGCAGGAAGTGGTTTACCCATGAAGGCTGAGGATGCTGGCTGGCTGCTGCTGCTTGCTGCTGTAGTGGAGAGGAGTGCGACGAAGGTGGTGATGATGCTGCTGCTCGAAGGTTGCTTCAATCACGCGGGACGGCATAAACTAATCTTATTTCTACCTACAGCTTTAGACAAGAAAAAGCAGAAGTAGGTATTAAAATGGAAGAAACTTACAGCACATAGCATATGACTCCCACAGACCACATGTCAGTCCCGTAGCCAATCTGGTCGAAGTTCACGACCTCTGGAGCGACAAACTCGGGAGTTCCGAAGAGCACTTGGAGTTTCTTCTCGGGGTCGTAGAACCGAGCGAGACCGAAGTCTATGATCTTGATGCGGTTGCCCGCCTTTGTTAGGCAGAGGATATTTTCTGGCTGGAAGGTAAGGATTAGCAAAATAACTATACATAGAATGGATTAATTTCTATTGGATCACTCAATCATTTGCCTTAGGTTAGGTTTGATTACTTTTATAGAATGGTACGTACATATGTATCGCCTAGTTTGCATTTTATTATGATTTATATGTAATTATGAATAGATATTTATCCAATATGGCCCAACTATTTTCGCACACTCCTAAATGGCCGCATGAAGGAAATAAACGTTCAATAATCATTGATTGCTTTCAAACTAAGCACATCTAACGGAAAATAAAAAAATATATTTCTGCGTCGTTTCCGACAGTTGACAGAAATACGAAGTCGAAATTCAAAAGCGACAACTTCAAATAAACGATCAACGCGCCAGTAATCATAAAAGTCGCGCGCTTTTTTCCGCCATTTTGATTTATTATTTGGACGTCGACCAAGATGGCGGGACAGCAACAGCTGAACAATGTAATCGTTTCTTTATTTACTTTATTATTTGTTCAAACGGAGTTAGGTAGGTGTTATATTTATTGTTAAAGTCAAGGGTGAAGCGATTTGCATTCCTTAAGACTTAATTGGGGCTCACAACATTATTGTTTTTTAAACGTTGTTTCACGCTAGATATATCTCCTGTGTGTCCCGCGTGGGTGTGTTTACAGTCATGTTTACACATCTAATGAACATCACACCAATGTTTGCTTCGAGATCGAACTCGCATCTCAAGCAGAGTAGAAGTCCAGAAGACTAACACTTTGTCATTATTATATCAGACCTGATTTGAACTGACCTAAATAAACCTATATCTATGAGTCTTTAATACAGTAATCATAATGCCATCAAAAACTAAACTTGTAAAAAAACCAAGCCTCGCAACTCAGTTCTTCTACCTTGCTAATTATTAGATTAGACTAATTGCTAGATGATGCTGTCCAAAATTCTTCTGACAAAACTATGCTTTATTCAGATATTTGTCTATCTAGGGAGTTATTGGCTACAAGAAATGTTCCACAATAGGTATACCTATTATCCTGCTGGGAGGATAGCCCAAATTCAAAACTAATTCTGAGCGTAATCAAGTCACTTCAAAAAAGCCGGATTAAAGGTGACCCAGAAATGATGAAACTCATTCCCTCTGATTGTATTGACGATATTCATATCCTTGTTACATGACATCATCGTGTTATTCAAGACTTACTCATGGCGGTAGAAAAAATGTACATTATTCTAAAGGCAATTATTTCGATCAAGGTCAAAGACATCATTTTTGAAATTGACATTGTAGGTATCTCATTTTATATTTAGCTCATAAATCATACCTTGTTTTTATTAATTGTATGATTTCCTTTGAATCTAAATTCAAATTTTTTAAAAGGTGTTTGCCGATATTACAAAAATACTACTGTCTTGTGTTTCTTCATGACCAGTAACACACAAAAGAGGTCTAATATAAAGTCTAGCTACTAAATATGCTGTATCCAAGTTACCTTCATGTCAAGATGCAGTATGTTCTGCCGATGCACGAACTCTATACCCTCGCATATCTGGCGCATGAACACCGTGCAGGCCCTTTCAGTCAGCACGAAATCTTCGTCTATGACGCGCTCGAACAACTCCCCGCCTGTTATACTGAAAAATAAAGAATAAGTTACAAATGCCTTCTTGTTTAAAAAAATTACAGGACAGAAAAATTGGGTGTTTTTAATTTTGGTTTTATGGGAACTGGTTGAACATAAATGGCCTGTTTGTACCGCCCTACTTCAGAAAAGGGCAATTTTTATATACCTATATTCTAAAATGTTTTGTCCACATGTAAATAAAAGTTTCAGTCACTCATAAACTTGTAGATAGGTAACTATATTATAAGATTACAAAACCATGTTTAGGTATCACTAAAATCGAACCAATTGCAGGCACATAATAAACTTATCTGCAGATAGAACCCAAGAAAGCTGTAACTATAACCTAGACCGTTTAATTACACAACTGTCCAATCCAAGGCGAATTCCTGCTGAATAAACAGTCCGTTCCACTTTAAGTCATCTCTAAAAGCGAGCCCCAAATCCCAGCAAACATAATTACGATCCGTGTGGACGTACAAACAAAACAGTCGAAGTCATTACTGCTATTAGTCGCTGTTCAACACCTTTGGCTCATAAAACAGTCACGAACCGGGTTTATAGTACCACTAGGTGAAGAAACGGCGATGCCTGGATTTCATTGTAGGTAGTATCTATCGTTTGGAACTGATCATTTTAGGGACTTATTTGCTATGCGTCATTGCCATATGCTAAGTGCCTTTGCCTGTCTTTAAATTTCAATAGTATAAATTAATAAAAACTACATTAACTACAACGAAAGGCAACAACATTATTTTCTAAATAATTAAAAGCAGAGTGATTTAATTTATTTGGTAATTTTATCGGGCCTCTCGTAAATCAAAGGTTTAAATCTAAAGCAAATGTTGTACAGAAGATACGCTCGGTAAAAGGTATACCTTGACTCTTAATAAAAGGAAAAAAAGGATTGATCTTAAACAATTAATAAAAAGCAATTTGTGGTCAAAATACAGGAATGCTGTCTAAAGTAAGAAAAAAACACGAGCCCTTTTAATACATTTATCGGACGCCTGTATCTATTCATTTCACATATCTAAATGAATAAACATAACGACGATACAATGGTATTGACATAAGTTCTAAAAACAGAAAAATAATAATTTCAATTCGACAATACTACGGAAAAACTGCGTTTGAAAATAGACGTAATGTAACATATAAAAATACATACTTTTATATATAGGAAAAAGTAGTAAGTGCACGTAGCGTCGTTTAGGTAAGGTTGCCAAAAAAATGAGTCGATCGAAATAAGCATCGACGTGTGCGTTGGCGCCAAAATAATCTTAAATAGAAGTGTTGAAGGTCGATGTCAGGCCGTTTATTTTGTTTTAACTATAGCTATAAAATACAGTTATAAAAGTTTGTTATACTTATTCTAAACCTACGATGAAGAAATTAATTTAAACTAAGACGTACATTGGCTTTGCGGTGAAGATTTTTTTGTTAATGCTATAAGCTTGGAAAGAATTTCCCAGGATGATTACAAGTGCCAGAGAAAAAAAACAACTAAAACCGTCTATGGTATGAGAGGGCTGAGGCGGTCAACCCGCATAGTCATAGAGAACCCTCTTTATCTTTTTTTGGAGGCTTACTTCAGTAATGCACAGATAAGCCAAGTAATCACGGGCCCGACATATCAAAGTTAAGTAATCCAGAATGGCCATTAAATCGGCCTAAGCTAATGCATTCTCGAACCACATTCCTGTTGACCCAAAACCAGTCTCCAATGTGGCTAAAGAAGGTTTTTACTTTAAAATGGTGTTCCGAAGATCCGTGTAGGTCACGAGTCGCTATTTCGACGTCCTGCACACACGTGCACGAATACGTTAATAGTGTTTTAGTAATGTCTTGGAGGCTAACTGTTGTTTATTTTCGCTTCGGACTGTGTCTTTGTAAGTACAGTTAAAGAGTCGGAATTAAGTAGTTTAAAACTGACTTTATTAAGCAACACTCCAGTAACTTATATTGAAATGTTTTTGACGTCGTATCCTGGTTTCCTGGTATTTTGTTTTCTTAGCCTTTACTTGGAAATATAAAAAATATATGTTATGGTAGATGTCTTTAGGATTCAGGCAGTTAATGCAAAATTCTCAATGAATCATGAATGTACATACAGAAGTCGTTTAGTATGAATTCATTCGCAGTTACAGCGATAACTGTGTAGTGTATTAATATTAATGGTTCCGGGTCTTTTATAGTTATTGCTTTTTGGAACTTCAGGTGTGTTGGTATCATATGCCCTCGGACTATTTTTGTGGTCACGTATATTTTAGTTTTATTTAAAAACGTCGCACCACACTATGAATTCCGTGCGTTTTAAAAACATGAATTATCACATACACAAACACCCAGACTCGGGACAAACATCTGTGGATCGCACAAATTTTTGTCCCGTGCGGAAATCGAACCCGCAACCCTTAGCGCAGCAGTCCAATCGCTTAACCTCTGTGCCAATTAGGTCGTCAAAGTAAGTAAAGTATTAGTCACAGTTATAGTTGCAAAAACCATATTTTGTTTAACCAAAAATTATTTAACCAAATCATTACTTAGTCGTTAATTCGTAAGTGTAAAATTTCCTCAAATTAAACGACTTTAAAAGTGCATAAAGTTGGCACACTTTCACCCAAATTCTGGTTGTAGATGTTTGCAATGAAATATTTGTTCAGGGCTCTTAATTTCATTGTTTGAGGTACGAAAATAGTCATCGTATTTGTGTATATTTTACAGAATAAAAATCCATATTAAAAACCGTTGTAATTCAAATTAAAACATTGCGGGAAAGAATTCTGCCAAGAATCTATATTCTCTATAATTGTACCGATATTTGAACACATGGAAACATTTTACATTAAATTATGTAAAACAGAAAGACAATCGAAGGATATATGGCTGTTTACTTTGCAGAATGAATGAAATTACGTGCGTAATCGGAAATTCAAGACAATAAGATAAACTAGCTATGCAAACTCAGGATCTATGTAAATCACTGCATTACGAACATTCAATAATACGCTCACGTGTAACAGAGCATGTGTCTACTGTCTATAGAACGTGATCCGGACATCAGTAACGCCGGATAGGAATTTCAGAAGCATTGCAAGAAATTTATGATAGTAGGTATTTATGATATTAGGGGTACCATATGTAAAGTCCCAGTATCTTGGTTTGATAATGTCAGATAAGCAGTAGCTCCATGTAGGATACCTACTGGGTATCCAGCTACATCCGCCAAGATTGGAAGCCGACCCAAACAAGGTTGAAGGAAAAGGCTAATCCCAATTAAGTACCAATAATTAAGCAGCAAAGAATTCTGAAGCCAGTCAACGGTAGACTAAGACGTCTAAGAATAAGACAAGAAGATAATTAGGTTTATAGAATTTTTCAATTTTCAAACATCTTTAACTAAAGTAGGTACAAATGAACGAATATATCGGCCCGTGGTCATTTCCTGGCTATTTATTGAAAACTTTAGTCATCAATATCATTATGTACGACAAATAGTAACGAGTTTTACAAGCCATAACTTAAATAAAAAAATGTTTGGTTCGATCACTTCTGCAGCCAAAAATGTCTGTCATTTTAGTCATGTCGGAAAACGAAATGAAATAAGTAGAATTATTTTATGAATCAAGTTGTCGGTCCGTGGCTGTCCAATAAGATTTTACGGAAAGCAGTATCCCGTCGAAAAAATTTATTTAGCAACGACATTAATTAATATTTACGTGTTACGATCCGCCTGTGATTTGCACAAGTGCGTTAATACCAAATCGTATACTGGTAAAGGAATGTTGTCTGATGCCAAAAGCCGATTTTCTGATATGTCAAATTTGTTATTATTCGTTACAGTAGGTAATAAAAGTTGTGTGTGAGGTTTATAGACTTTTACTTTGATGTTTTTACAACTTCATTGTTCGGGCGTAATTTTAGTCGGATCATGCATCGTAAATAACATCGTTATTTGTCTACTCATCCGTCGAGACTGGACGCTTTCTTGCCTTGACCCATAACTGTATTTAAAAACGCACATTCCTGAGATGTATTCTTTTTCTTATATTGGTACGACCCTGAACACGAAATTCGCAACTTATTGCGAACACACGTCAGTGTCGAATTTTTCCATTTGCCAATACGTTATGTTTACTTCTCTTGTTTAAATTTAGAATGTTTGAATGGGGATCAACGTGAACAGCTGATTCTGTCTAATACTTTTGTTTTTAGTGTGATGACGTCATCGTTACGGTAATCGTTCTAACTTGTCGACATTTGGTTTCGTGAAAGGTTCTGACGTAGGCAGTCGTAACGTCGTTATCGGTATGTAAACAATATGAGGTGTTGGTGCTAAATATATAATATTGTATGGTCGTAGTAGTAGTTATTAAAGTCTGCTTAGGGAAGGTGTAACAAAGAAAATTAATTGCTTTAGACGATCATCTGTCATTGTCAAAATCATAACCGTGTTTACCTTCACAGTTTTTTTGTGATCGTCTTCACGAGTCGAAGTTAAAAGATCAAAACTTGTACAAACCTATCAACTTTCTCATAATGTCATTACATTTTGATCGACGAAAATGTAATGAAACTTGAAATCGTTCCTTAATCACTTCACAGTATTTATATCGATCTTGATAGAGCACCAAACAATTTACGTCCCTCAGAACTGCGTTATTCCCAGGTTTGCCCCCTTACAAGAGGCACAATTATTTGTATAAAATCATTTTCATATAATACTCTTGAGTAACGTAATAGTTTTATAAATACTCAGCCAAAACTGACAAAACATTATTAAAAATAAAATAAAAAAGTTTTAAGTGGTGTTTCGCTTTATTGTTAATCGTGTTTAGTGAACGCATCTACTTGATACAGGGTTGCCAACTTTTATAAATAAAAAATATCTTGTCGTGGCCAAAAAGGTTTATTATGTAATTAGTAAATAAATTTTGTATATACGGGTCACGAGTTTGATGTGGACATAGACACTTGGCAGGGCACTTGAAGAGACAGGAAGACTAGGCAGCGTAAGGCATGTATACTTGTCTGTACGGAGGGTACGACGACCGATTGGCGGAATGGCTGAATGGTATCTATAGGGTTGTAATAAAATAGAAATAAACAGTCCATGTCTGTTGTATAAACTCATTTTGTGACTTTCACAATTTCGTTACGAAATAAGCACCTAGATAATGTAAAGGCTTCTGAAATGTTATCTACCCTTACATATTACAAGAGCAGAAAAGCGTATATAAAACAAAATATTTCTTACAGATTATAACTGAGTTATTACGTTGTTAACTTCCAATGCGCCAGTGAGCTTTAACTTTGTTTTCTGAACTAATAAAGAGCTTTCAATAGTTATAAATGAATTAGCCATCGGCAACCCTGTCTACTGATAATATGGCGTCGCATGGCCGTGCGCCAACTATGCGCCGTAATATCTGACGCGGTTTGACGCCACGACTCATTTTGTATCTGTGAAATACTCCGTCGCCATTTACGGGTTACTCTTCACTTTGGCGCGCTTTTAATATCTGCTCGGATATGCGTCACGAATTAACGAACAAAGACGCATTCAAGATAAATCAATTGACGGTTTGGATTTAAAAGTTTGTAATAGAAAGTCATCTAAGAATAAGACTGATTGGCGCAGTAGCTAAAAGATTGGACTGCTGCGCTAGGGGTTTCGGGTTCGATTCCCGCACGGGACAAAAGTTTGTGCGATCCACAGATGTTTGTCCCGAGTAAGTGTAAGTGTTTGTGTATGTGATATTTCATGTTTGTGAAACGCACCCACGACACAGGAAAAATTCCTAGTGTGAGGCGACGTTTAAAAAAAGTTTTTGTGTAAAGTTCAAGTGCATATCATTAAAATATTCTTTTATGAGCATTCTTAGCGTTTGATGGATGAATTGATGAGTACTTAGATAGGTCACTATGAATACTAGAGTATCGATACCTAGGTATGGATATTGGATAGTTACTAAGAAGTATTTTTTCAATACAGAGGTAAGAGCCGAATATTAATCTTATTGTAAAAAAATTGTGGGTTACGTGTAGTTTCCTAATTATAAAGTTTGAATTCCCGCCCTCCAACGCAACCGGATGTCTAAAACCCGACAAAAACAACGCACGTATCATTAAAAAGTTGATTAAATATTATTTTCTTATGCGGCTACAGTTACTTCCAAATTAAGTCTCCTACTAACAATTAATTATGGTGGATGTATCATATTATTATTATTCATCTCACCACAATATCATTAAACGTCATTTTAATTAATGATATAAAAAAATCCATTAACAACTCATATTTGGGTACGTATAAATAAAATGACGTTGACAAACGCAATGACTAATATGGTGCGATTCCAAACATTCATCTTGGTTAACCGCAACAGGCCGATAAGAATACCACCTCATGTTTGACTAACAGTACATTTGTGTTACTTTCCATTCCAATAGCAAAGCAATATTTTACAGTTTTTTCTGACTCATCACATCACTCGACTGACTTTCACCTTTTTGACATGTCACTGATCTGATTTACGCGAAAAGTTCACACCTAAAGTTTAAATGAATGCATTTGACGTGTCTTCCTGGTAGGTATTTGAAGTGGTGATTTCACTTGCACGCTTGTACCTAACTCATTTTGGGAATGCCAAACTAATTTGCGTAAAATGACTAATTTGATTAATAAGGCAGCCATTTATTTTGGTCGCACAATAATTATTAGCGTCATTAAAATAGAATAATGAGAAGCAGGCTCCTCTTGAATTAGTTAAATGAATAGCGACTAATTTATCCGGATGAGTTTGCATCAAACTATTTACTATAACAATGACGTCACGCTTAAAAGTGAAAATTACCATAATTAATGTCTTTTAGGCGTTGTCACACCTGTCGGCAAACCCGAATCTGTCAGCGACCGACCTAATTACACCTGGATTAATCATATTTCTTATTTATAGATACTTCGTGAAACACCGATAGGAAACGCCGTGATTAAAACAAAGTTTTCTCATTAAAAGCGATGACAGTAAATAAAAAACAAAGAAGATTTAGTTATGGAGAATGGTGTTTTTGACGTTGTTTCGAAAATATCGGGTGACTCTGTTTACTCACCATCTCGACCTAACCTAACAGTATTTAATTTGACATGACATCCTTTGAGTGCATGTTAAAGGTCCCTAAGTGAATTTGTGGTGAGCTCCATTACACGATTCAGTACCTACGTTTTGAAAAAGTTTGGTTAATATATTGAAATTATCCATAACGGAAGAGAATAATTATAGGGAAAATACAATTATTATAGTAAGTTTTGTTTTGGGAAATTTTCCACTTAGACAAAGTGGCTAGCGGTAGCTACTACTATAGGAAGTTATGAACACAAATCCAAATATTACACAAATAGCACTCGGTACGTACAAGCTTGTCTTCTTAGGGTATTTAAAACTACAATTCTGGAGATGATTTCAGTGCGAGCGGATGTTTTCATTAATCTGCCAGCTGACAGGGTAAAAGAATAAGACATCGTTGAGAAGTGACAGCAAATGGTGATAAATATTGCAAACTTTATGATCATTTAGTGCAATGATTAATGGTAACAAACGGCCTAGAATTCCGGCACGTCAAAGTAACGGCCGTCCTTAACCCACATCGTCAAACATAACTTGATAATGTCCAGATTTTGCGAATGAGTCATGAATGTTTGAATGAATCGCGATTTGACGAATTCGAAATGCAACGAATGCGTTTCCACATATGCGCGTATGACCTATGTATTCCGACCGAATGATAAATAACCGCTCGTCGTTTCTCGACGTGTTAAAGTTGGCTTCTAGTCAAACAGATGTGGCAGGATATTAGTATTTTATATAGATATAACCTACCCACTGGAATTTTGGTTGGAGTTTGGACAACGAAATTCTTACGTCAGTTAAACCAACTAAAAGCGGCCGGATTTAAAGATACGTAATCTATGACTGCCAATTCTAAATAAAACAGTGGAAAGAACTCTGACCTTCTTGACCCGTGATCAATAACTTTATCATCAGCTAAAAAATTCGTGGCATTATAGTACGCGTTACAGATAGTCTCGTATAGCTATATTTGTGTCATATTCGCGAGCGGTGGTCCAAAAAAGGTATAGTGTCCTTTTCCTATATTAAGTAATGATATTGGGCTTTCAAACTCAAAACATTATCTGTCTTAGATGTTTGTTAATACTTTGGTAATACCAATAGAATAATTCTTAATTCATGAGCATTGGCATCGTCTCGTTTGTGTTGTTATTTTAAGGACGTTTGGATGCACCCCACCTAAAGGTAGTGACGATGCAGCCAAAGATGGATGAAGCAAGCTCAAATAACGCCTATTCACTCAATTTATCACAACAGTCCTCAAACACTACAAGGAACAAGTCGTGCGCTACACTAAAAATAATAGTGAACGTTGCAAATAAACGCATGACGGAAGCTTCAGAATAGTCGTTACTCCTCTTGACCGCAAGGCGAAGTGTCGTGCGATACTGATGATTGGACCGTTATTTGCGTACACAATTTATACGAAAGAAAGGTCGTTGTATAAAATTAAATATACATAAATTGTCCCAAGCTAACACGCTACCGTGGGCAGACACTTCTCGGCATTGTCGACTTTCGAAATGATCAAGTGTTAGAAACTGGTCACAATTTTAGAGTAGTGTATGATTTCACACTTGCAAAATCTTTCTCACTGAATTTTATATGAGGATGTGTATTGAATAACGTAGTTAGAGAATGTATTTGTATGAAAAGGCATTGATATACAAAACGAAAGCAGAATTATTAATTTTTGATGCTTTTATGTGCTTAAACAATTTCTGAAGATTATTTTCGCCAATCATCCAACCTCGAATCCAATTGGGTGGTCATAATTTAAAAGATCTGTAACTATATTATCAAAATCACAGTTAATCGAGCTACATACATAATTATACTTTATAAACGCAATATATTAAATTAAATAGTCGTTAGCTACTGTAAAATTGTTCTTCGAAATATTAATACAAAATGGTCTCCAGTGAAAATAAATTAAGTGTTATTACAGTTAGTCTTACGATTTATTGATCCATTACTATCGCTTAATAAGTATGAACGTTAGCAATTACAGTTTATAGTTCTACTAATCTTAAATCAAAACACCTGGCTGCTTTATCATTTGTTTAATTACTTTAGCTCTACCTAATGACTAGCGCGTAATGAAATACCAGGCGATCTATGAATATTTTAATAAAGGTTTGTAGCTGTGTAAGCTTCATAAAGTTTACTTTTGCTAATGTTATGACATGTACAATATTTCTTAGTCATATTACCTTTCTTTTAATTATCTTTAGCCACCCTGTAGCTATTGACGAGTTTTGTAAATATTACATTTTTGGAAACAGGTTTCTTTTTATCAACGTGCATTTATCTGTTCATGCGTTTAGAGCACAATAATGTCACAATTAAAGTCCGAAGCGACCACTCATTACAAGTATAAACTTCTCTAGCTTCTTCTACCTCAGTAGCATCGTGCAATTGGTATTCCCCACATTGATCTACTACCATTCTCTTAAGATAAGGTACTTGAGATATAGGTACTTACAGCTCGAGCACCACACACATATATTTCCCCCACTCGTAGGCGTCGTACAGTTGTATCAGTCTGGGGTGTCGGAGTCTCCTCATCACCTCCACCTCACGCTCCACATTCCGTCGCTCATCGCGTCTGCTCACCGACACTAGTTTAGCTGCAAGCTCCAATCCAGTGCTTCTCTCTCGGCAGAGGTATACCGTTCCGAATTTGCCTCTGAAATTAAGCAATTATGGTTATAATATAGTACTTACTTTTATGAAAATCAACCGCATGACGGTTGTTGGACAAATGTTTTATGGAAGTAAGCTACTTAGTTCAATGAAAAGATTACTTTCATCAGGAACCACATCAAAAACCCTTTCAAAGGAACAAATGTTGCGTAACGGTAGCGGTACGGCTTCAAGTCGATAAGAGGGCATTAATAAGCTATTAGACGAATCGTATATAGCGTTAGTTCATTATACCTGATATGAGTCATGTTACTGGGCAACGTTAATACGTTAGCGCGTGGACTATCAATTCCGGCGTACATTTTAGTGGGATCTAATATTATAGGACGATTACGTACGTGTCTGGCATTGTCTTCGCATAAATGTGCCATGTTTCAAATTTATAACGAGACATTAGCGTTTAGTAGGAAGCTTCTTAAAATATCACCGAATTAATATTGAATGTGCCATATTCTGCTCATTTTCGCATGACTAAAGGAAAGAATTGCTAATCCTTAAAATGAAATTGAATGTTACCCTGTGATAACGTTTTTAATAATACAGAGGATTAGAAGATTACGTCTACCAGTATAAACCGATTTAATAAAAAAGAAAGATGTTAAATTGCTATTAAATGCGTAGTAGCGAAAAATATGATAATCTATTCAAAGGATCTAATTGCTTTCCTACTAGTAAAACCACAGCCTGTACCTATAATAGATAATCAGTTTGCACTACTTAAATACAACACTATATAAACAGCTACCTACATGTAAATTGACGTGTCCGATACATTTGTGATACGTTATCGCCGTAATCAGTGTTCAAACACATTTAATGTCTCAAACAAACACTTATTGTAGGTTATAAGATAACTCACCTGCCGATCTCAGACAGCATTTCATAAAATTCGTTAACGTCCGTACTCCTTTTGATATTGACATCTCGACACGGGAATGGAGGCTCGATTTCTGTAATAAATATTTTTTATTAGTCTTTTAGTTGTTTCGGAAACAGCATGGTAAAGTATTTTTATGAGTTTTGTTGCCATTTTTGCATATTGCCCATGCTAAGCTTGAATCTAAATTTAATTTTTCAAGTTTCCTTTATCAATTTAAAGTATTTTTGTTTGATACTGTCTTACGACGATATCGTAAGAGTTGCAGGCAACTGGTGGATGCAAATGGCTAGTTGGCGTTCTAATGGGGAGGCCTTTTTCAACAGTCGACGTCTTCCGGCTGATGATGATGACTGTTTTATGTATAATTGCAGATTAACGGAGTGAATATCTTAGTAATATGTTATGCGATAAGAGATTACTTAGTGAGTAATAAATGTCTGATTCTAACATAGCAGTAGGTACTTCCTCAAGGATGATATTGGGTCCAAAGCAAAATTTACGATTATTTTTGTCAGGAATCAGAAAATTTTATATCGAAAAAATGAACCATTTAAATTTTAACCTGTGTGGTCAGGTTCATCACAAATTAGTCAATTAATAGTGTTATTACCTTATCTATTTACGTGCGCTGACACTATGCCCTCGTTAGCTATCACACGGATACGGAAACATGTAACATCTCACAAGGTATTACAAATAATTTACAAATCATATCGTATCATTCACCTTTGTAATTTTCCCTTTAGATTAAATAACATAGGATGATATTATATGATACGTAGTTTTCCTTTCATTTCCTTATGTAAATAATATTGTGATATTCAGAGATACCGTAGCCGTTGTATTTGCTACTCGCGGCATTGTGAGGGCGGATTAGTTTACCAATACGGATAGCAATAGCATTACTGGCTAGTGGCTACCTATGTTCTAAATTCTTGTATGTTTAGTAGTAAAAAATCCAATCTTTTTATACTACAATCAGATATTTTTCTTCTTCGTTTAGCTAGCTATTTGTACTACTACATTGAAAGCGTGAGAATTTAACAGTATTTTGAAATTGTTGGTTCATAAGCCTCTCGCTAGGTGGGGCGACGATATACGCAAAATGCCTTGTAGCGGTTGGAAGCGGAAGGCCGAAGATCGAGCTCAGTGGCTTGCCATAGGAGAGACTTATGACCAGCTGTGGACTAAGATTAGGCTGATGATGATGGTGATAAAGCCTCTCGCATTGGTATGTACTTTTTATCTAGTAGGTATAACCCGTATAACATATCATAATGTACCTATAAGGCATTGAGCCGTGTCTTGATAAACAGATAAAAGTGCAACGTAGATAAAATAAATAATTATAAAGCGATAGGCGAGTTACGCCTTTAGATACCTATCGAATGATAAATAATTAAATGGCTTTGTACTGAAGTTGGTATAAAAGGAAGAAATTGTTATATTTGCACCTGAGTTGTTTATTAATGGTGATGAATGATGGTGAATGATGGTGGGATGCAACTAAGGGAGCAATGGAAAGATTTGAGAAAGACCGCCGCTTTACGAAGCTGTACGAAAATGTTTTGAAATTAATTTACATAAGATGAATTATATTATTATGTAGAAAGCTGGGCAAATGACATTGTTGCCATCACAGAAAGAACTTGGTTAAGGGTGGCAGAAGCGTGGAGAAGGGCATAAACAAAAAAGAGACTTAGGTGTACTCAACTGTGATGTGGGTAAAGATAGGTTTTGAAAAATAATGATAGCATCTTTACTGAACAGATTACGTTGAGTAAGCGAGACGCCGCATTACACTGCACGTAGAGGCGTCTCGCTTCCACATCGTAAACTGTCTTGCTTTGAGAGTTCATGGTAAGGGGGCTGTGCACTTATTTATTGTATAAATAAGTTCTATCTGCATTATGGTGGGTAAATAAATTGTTGTGTTATAAATACATCTGTACCCACTTGGGACTTTGTTCTATTACAAGACTCACACAAATCACTTAGACAAGTTCGACACATTTGTCAGTTTGATTAATGAAAGATTCTTGATATTTCTATAACGACAAAAAAACTGAATGCACCAGCTGGGTGCGTCATGCATTGTTTTGGCAGCTAATCAAGACAAAAAACTTGTTGTGGACGACATTGCAGTCCCCTATAGTTTAGTTTTGTACAGACAGACATATGTTTTTTTTATTGTAATTGTTTAGGTACATACATTTTTGTATACAGTAAAAAAATACAAGAGTTGGTTTAAATATTTCCATGTTGTATCAGCCTAATTTTGTTTGTGAATCTGGTTTATTAACCGACTTCAAAAAAAGGAGGAGGTTCTCAATTCGGCGGGATCAATTTTTTTTTACTTCAGTTCTGTTGTTGTTAACGTAGGCCGGTCAATTTGTAGTTAAACTTCCTATTTTGATTTCGGATTAAAGTTGAGTAACAAAATAATTAATGTCGTATTGACGCAGCTTGGGTTTTATGTAATGTGCACTATAACTAGCAGTACTTAGGTACTACTTTTCATTTACCTAACGTTTGGCGGTTTTGGGCCTTGATTCATTATGGGACAAATACAAATATTTGTGTAAGGATAACATCAGGATAGTGGCTATTTTATCCTCCTTTTATTAACAATTAGTCAAAACAAAGTAATTGATGTTTTCAAATATCATGAAAGGAAAGTGTTCGAATTTCCATTATTATTATTAAATAATAATGGAAATTACATGTCTACCGTAGTTTTCTTCCTTTAAATAATATCAACCCTTCACTGTGATTATTTGATTAGTAAATTAAATAATTTTGCCGAACTAAATTCAACCCTGTCGCAATATTAATAGTGGGCACTCAATTGTACTGATTTAGTTAACCTTACATCGTTGGACAGTGTTCGGGTTGAATGTACTGCGGACGCCACTGACGCGACCGTCTACCTCTGTACAAGATGCTCATTAGTCATCGATTCCATATAGTCCGATCATTATCGTTATATCATTTGT
Source organism: Abrostola tripartita (assembly GCA_905340225.1). NCBI lineage: Eukaryota > Metazoa > Arthropoda > Insecta > Lepidoptera > Noctuidae > Abrostola > Abrostola tripartita. The sequence goes on from HG996504.1 coordinate 8,350,401, forward strand.
GTTACCCACATTTGTTTGTGTAGTAAATTAGGAATCTTGTCTGTGTTTACGTTTTTGGGTTGTAGCTTTAATAGACGATTTTGGGTTAAACATAAATCTTTTTGTTTTTGGTAGTGTTTGGGTTAGATATGAATCTTTTCTGAATTGTTTTTGGTAAAGGCTTGTTGGTATTCGTAATTCAGACTTTTTTTATTTTTTATATAAATAATCTCTGATTCTGAGTCAATAGATTGTATTGTGTTGTACTAAAGTATCAACTATGTGAGCACCTTTTTGTAAGGAAATGTAAAAATGATCTTACTTAAATGTTAAAGTATATATAAATTAAAAGCTTATAAAGCTATATAAATGCCAAATTAATCTTAGGACCCATGACAAACCTACCTAAGCCTTAAGACTTGTAGCTGATTAATTTTGGTCCCAACCAAGAACCTATGTGAAGCAATTGCGATTTTAAACAATAATAACAATATAATAATTATTTGTGAAGAAGTTACAGTTTAAAAATAAAATAGTTGTGAATGGATGCGCTGGCGCAAGAGCGGGCAAAGATCTAGTGACCTTCTGCTAACATCAACCCGGCTGCGGATATTTGGCTACTGATTGGCACGTGTTTGAATATTATTGTGTTTTATTACACGCTTATTTTAAACTAGCTTTAACAATTGACGCAGGCTTTAATTGTTTTTGGAGAAGGAAAGGTACTTTAAAGCTTCAAACCAACAGAAACTGGAAAGGTTTTAAATAGGTTAGCTAATATTCAGGAAAGGGTAAACTGTAAAATAGAGTGATGGGTAAAGAAGGATTGTTGTAGCTGAAAAGACCGCGGGAGATCCAAAACAATGGGAAACTTATACTCAGCAGTGGAAAATTCAGGACTATCAGTGATTTCATTACAAAGTGACTTCAGGAACACGACTTAAACTTGTAAACCATCCAGGGAACTCCGCATCTAGTGGTTCCTACGTCACATTCACATACCAAAACAAAACTATTGTTTCTACAGTTTCCGCTACGTTTATCCGCGATGAAATAACTTTGGAGTACATTAATATTTCTGTCATACAATTGTGTGTTATTTCTATTATAAGGCGGAGGAAAAATAATTTGAATCATTGTCTATTGTGTACCTAAACTGTCTAACAATATGTTTATTTACGGAAAATCGGGATTGACTGTATTGTTTTATATATTTTTTATTCTTAAAACAAAAATATATAAAGTTTGCATCAGTAGGTATTAAATGGGTATTTTTAGGTAACTGTTTCTAAGGACTGATTAATAATAGATTTGTTAATTAGAGAGACGGTCTGGCTGTTAGGTCAAAGAAGTTTACTTCGCATTTTAGATAAATTTTGCGAGACAATGGAGACAGACAGACTCTAGCCAGAAAGATTCCAGGTCAATTATTTATATTTTGGGGTATCTACTTAAGTGGTCGTAGGCTGACGGAATTATAGGAAAAAGAACATTAAGGTGGCCCAAACAATGGAGTAAACGTGAGGAATGAAATCACAACTATGCGACTCGACAAAGTTTTCGATCAACTCTCCAATTATCAAGTCATCACTTTTTTGTACGTCTCACATTTTGTCATAGTTTGTCTCGTTGTAAGATCCTCAAGTTTTTAATGCACTCACGTCAATCCATCAACGATAGTTGACGTTTCGTTTTTCGTCTCCTCTTGCAAAAAGTGCAAAACATTAATGCATAAACTGCGGTAATGTGAAATGTGTTTGCGTCCTTTGAGTCGTTCACCTTACACAATTGTTTGTGAAGCATGCGCTTTTATAAATATATTCTTACATTACTTATTTTACAAGTCAATAAAAAGACATTTTAAGCATAGTGATATAGGTTGTCGACCTCTCAAGTATGCTTTTTTATTCCGGCGTTGACATTGCCATGCAAAAGTTATTGCAATGTTCTGATTATAAAGGACACAAGTCGCAGTCGCAGTGTCCACTAGCTCTCTTGTGGGTTCTGTAATTTTATTTGGCTTCTAGGTACTAAGTTTGTCTGTCCAGACTTATACGTCCTTTTTCCGAAGTAGTTTGCAATTCTCTGAGAACTGCTCCTGAGATGGTCCTTTACATTCTTTGTCTTGCTTTCTTCTTAATCAAAGTCCCATCAATAAACTTCTTAAAATGTTATATCAATTACTATACTAGAACTTTAGGACCAGACGGAGAAGCCAAAAAGTCTTTCAGACTTGGAGGTTCACATTCTTTTAATGTGAAATAAAGTGACCTAACGATGACTCATACATAAATGCTTTATGAATAAACCATGTGGTATTTCTTGTACACCTGGATGCGAAGGGTCGTTGTCGTTTTGTTCACAGGGATCGAATCGATGAATTATTCGGACATGCAGTCTTCGAATAGCTCATATCTGAATTCCAGACATTCTCGTGCCTCAGCTTCCGAATGCCTGATTTGATTGTGTTCTATGAATGCTCGGTGAATTTGATATTTTAGGATGAATTGTGTTTAGAAACTGTTAGGTGTTGATTTAGGAAATAACTTGTGAAGCTGTGTTTACTTAATCTATATTATAAATCTATATTTTAATGGAAAGATGTCCCTTTTAGTGAGTAGGTATGATATTTTTAAAGTATTCGGGGAATGGGGTTGATTTCTTATTTGATCATTTTAGGCCAATTTCTATTAACCTGTTTTTGTCATATTATCAATCCGAGTTTTATTTTGCTAGCATTACACTGTTTTAAGGATTTTGTAGATGAGTATTTATCAATATACCAGTTTCATTTATGACTAAATCTTCTTCAATCCTTACAAGGCAACTATGTTTGACGTAACCAGCGCCTAGTGATGACGTCACATGCACTTTACAATCTCTGCTACACGAGCTAGTCGCATGTATTATCGACATGACGACCATCCCGCTGTCATCGAGCCGACGATTCCAAATATTCGGTCGAGTCTAAAATAAAGACAGATTCCACACGCTTGCCAAATTTTGTGTTTGTTTACTTTATTTTATTTTACCGTCAGTTTAACTGTTCGTAATGATAATTAACTAGAGATTTAACCTAGATATGTGGGATAATTGAATGTAGTGCTAGATTCATATTTAATTGATGTTGGCGCTTGACATAGTATTTATATTTTACGCTGGCTAGTGTTTAGCGTTTAGTTCACACATAGTAAAGTAAAGCGGGATTTTCATTAAACGGTTGTATTTTTCGATAGGTAAGAAGTACCTACAGTATGTAAAAAAGGATTTTCAAAGCGCGGACCATATAGGGTAATAAACGTGTTTTAAAATAACGTTGGTTTATGAAGTTTGATATAAAACACCCCTGTTACTTGAGGTTGTTTTCACGTCTGTTTAATGTATTAAAATTATAAAAAATTTACCTCCAACCGGATCTGTTTCGTCGACGTGGATCATCTCGGCAGATCTGCAAGCAAAACATCAAAAATTAACAAAACTCCAAACATAAAATATTCACGAAATCGGCAGCGCTGAAATAAGTGGTGCAAAATTATTAATGCACATAACAAGGAGGATATTCTCACAAATGATATAAGAAAACATTCAAGAAGCAATTTAGTATTATTTATTGCACCATTAGTCGGGTTTTATTCATTGTAATAAGGTGCGTTCGAAGTACATCGGCGATTGTACTTTTAAAAAACAAATGCCGACCATGAACTTTAAGTAGTGTTTTGAATTTTATTTTTAAACAGATGTTTTTGTTCTTTACTTAGGCACTTATTTCGGCTTAGTGCCAATGTGGAAAGACATAGCGAATGGCAAAAATTTAATTTAATTTCTTAGAATACTATTTTAATATTTTGTGGCCTGACAACATAGAACAGACGATTCCAAATTGCATAGAACTGACTCCAGCTATACTTTTAGGTTAAACTTCAACAAGATAATAATTCATCTTCTCAAAAGTGACTAACTTTATTTATTAGTCTTTCTCGCATCGTATTAGCAGCCTGTAATGTCTAAACAAGACTGTAGACAGGTCACGCTTTGGCTAGTGAAAGCTTAACCAGATGGCCTAGACAACTCCACTTTTACAATCGGTAATGCATAGAAATGTCAATGTCAAACTTTTCGATTTCTCATTTCGACATTTCACTGAATTTTAAATGATTCTTGTCTGACTTTGTGAGAGCAGTTAATTGTTAATAAGCAATAAGTGTCTTAATTATTTAAAATTTCATGTTTAATTCAAATCTACTCGTAGTTGACTGGGCAGATTGTTTAGGTAAAAAACAACTTAAGGTGAAGTCCTTTCATAAGCTCTTTGCCAAATATTTTATTATCTTCTGATTAATTTCGCATTAGTTTACAGAATTCATTATGTTCCTCAGAAAAATCTAATGCCTTTGTCTATTAAAAAAGCTTGATTCGAAATTCAAAACTACACAATTAAAATAGCCCACCAAATTGTACTGGCCGAATAAATTGGAACCACAAATATATTTGTCTATGCCGTGGAGCAGTAGACTACATTCTGCAGTCCAGCAGCGGTGTGCACTCAAATTTGGGTCGTCTATTTACGAACTAACATTTGTGGGCCATTATTATATCGTGTCGATCGCGCGGACACAATTGTATTTCATATTTTAAATGAAACTGTTGGCTTTGTGTGTTGTATACGTTGACATCTGGGATGGATTATATTGACACATGTATCATACGAGTATTTTTAACGGAATTTGATTCGTTCATATAGTTGTCCTTGAATGTATTCTGCCAATCGAGCAGCCGATGATTCGATGGCCACGTGAGATAGAGACGAGTCTTTGCATGTTAATAATTATGAAAATACCTTTTAGGATTAAGTACAGTTTAAACCCTAAGTAGATATTTTACAGTTACAGTGGGTTTAGGGTTTAATCGATTACACCAGGTTTTCGGTTGGGTTGCACACTTTTAATTAACTATTATTTCCCTCAATGTGATTGTGTTAGGTACTACGAGTTATTGACCAAACTCGGTGAGTACCTATGCATTTAAGGTCAGTTAAATAAAAAATTCTGGCGTTCTAAGAGGCCTTTGTTCAACATTCGACGTTTACTGGCTAATGAATAATGAAGTTGAAATCAAAATGTTTTTTTCTAGACGACTCAGACTGTAAGACTCAGGAACTGATTAAACATAGTAGGTATCTAACTATAAATAAATAATATTTGTTTATCTGTGCGCGTAACGTAAAACATAGGAAAAGGAAAACAGAATGAATCAGCTGTTCATCAATCCGCGTGAGACGAAGTTGAGTGGGAGGAACAGATATTGTTTTACTATAAGAAAGGCAATGAACTGGCACAACTCTTTACATAATGCCAATAATACAAACTTTTTTACTATTTCCTTACGTATAGTCCGTTGGAAACTATTTGATAATGGTATTAAATAATTTATATTTTTATTATTATAGGTACATATATCAATAACTACTTATTGGTTAACTATTTTATTTTATTTATCTTCGAATTTAAAATCACGGGTATTAGGCATTTACTATTTGAAAATAAAGAGTGTTGACATAATACAATATAATTTACTTTTTTGTTTTTAAAACAAAACGCGCTCCAACAGTTACATTCAGCCAACTCTTGGATCGTAAACATGATTGGTGCGTAAAAAAAAGCATAAGAAAAAAATCAAACGTTCTTTTTTTAAATGGAGCAAGGTTGGAGTTACTAGGACCAAGAATTAATTGTTCAGTATTTGCGCCAGCCATTGTTATTAGGTAAGTACGTCTTAATTATGTTATTTAGTCCGTGTCATTAATTTATTATTTTATTCCGAATAAGTAGGTACACACTTTAATTGTAGAATTGAGTGTCGAAATTATTAATCATGCTATTAATACTAGGTACTTTACTCCAATTCAGTATAGTTCTTACCGATTTACTGTTGGTAACTAATTATTAATTTTAAATTGGTTTACACTTACAAGTAGGTAACTATCTGGGCCAAACAAGACAAATGTAGAGCAAAAGTTAAGCGCCAGTTACGTAACGAAAAAAACGTAAACAAAATTCTAGGTTTTTAGTATCCAATATTCTAGTTTGTGTATAGTATCCACATTACTATTCACCAAACAGATCGCAGCTAACAATATCTGGCGATAGGGCTGCCAATATTTCTTCAGCTGTTTGTGGGTAGTATTTTACGGATTATGCACCTATACTAAAAATATAATACTTGCACTAACAATTTTTTTTACCTTTATTAAGGAGCTAATGAAAAAAAATATAGATATATAATTATACATTTTTTTAATAAAGATTGTCCTGTCCCACATAATATATGTATTGCAGTACTTTAGAGTATTCAAATACAACAGTATACTACTCAAATGTACGTAAACCCACAAATAGTACAATTTGTTATATTATAATTATAGTACGGTTGGCAACCCTAGCTGGCTAGTGACGTCATTAAAATACAGGAAGCTTGTGCCACGGGATATGACGTGGCTGCTTCTTATTCCTGAGGAGTTTGGCGCTGATATCGATAGCCACTTTAAAATGCTTGTACGTATAAGGAATCTAGCTTTATAGCAATCGAATGGAAAACTTTAATATGCACAAGGCGACTTTTTTTCTCGTCTAATATTTTTTATTGCATTTGATATGAGTCAAGTGATAGCATTTTAGCAAGTTTAAATTATTTGTCCCATTTTTCCATAGGCCATCATCCATTTGCTAGTTAAATATTTTTTTGTAGGTACTAAGGTAGCAAAATTATTACTTTATCCACACACACATGTCATTTCCTAGTTCATCAAACAGTTTTAAAACTACTTAAATATACGTCGAAGATATTTCCGACAAAAATATTTTTTTTACTTCCGTTCAAAACTAGCTTCAGTTATTAGGTGAATAAAGTTAATTTTAGCTTGTACGTAGGTGTTGCCTAATTAGCTAGATTAACAGATATCCAGGTGAGGAAAGGAGGCCGATGTTTAGATTAGGTTTTGCACACTCCGTTTGATATATGCTTGACTGCAAGACAGGTTTGATTAAATCAGGCTAAATGTTTCTTAAAATATGTTACGTTGCCTAGGTAAGGCACACTTTGGATAGGCTTATAGCTACAATTAAGTATACCTAATAAGTTTCTATGATATACATATATTATTATATTTTCCACGATATTTTGTTTCAGACAAAATGTCTTTTGTCCAAGTATTTTAAATGAGTTTAACACAGAACGACTGTCTTTTGTTTTCTGTTACAGGCTAAAACCTTTACCAAACGGATGATGTTGTTAGCAGAAGATATTCTATAACGACTCAGAAACCTGTTAAAGTATATTGTAGTGTATGTGTATTTGCTTCTTCATACTTTCCGTTTTGGCCTAAAAAATTATATCCAATCTCAGAATTCAGAGAACCATAATTACTTATTTAGGCTCTACATCGAACTCAGCACACTCTATAACCTCCATATTTGTCTGAACTTATACACTCTTGTTATTGCAGGATATTACATATTACGCCTATTACAGTCATTGATTTATCCCTTTTTAGTATGTACATACTACGCCGCCAGATATAATTAATTGAAGTAATAACAGTTTACTAATTAACAAAAAAAGTGCAAATAATATTTTTCTTATACCGTATCAATGAAGATTGACCTTAAGATATACTATAAATACTTATCGGGGTTTATCCTGATTCATGTATTAAATCTCTTGATAACAGAGGATTTAGGAAATAATTTGTGCGTCGAAATTTATCAATTGGCTTTTTTTTTGCTTCATTAATCTTTATTGCTCCCAGGATCTTTATTCTTTACGTTAATGAGGTATAATTTCTCTTTCGTTTGTTGGTATTGATTTCTTATTGAATTTACCTACTTACTTGTTGGAAAACCTATTATATAATTTTAATCACTGGTGTTTTCCTTTTTTATCTTTCTTCTCTCTTCATAAAATTGCCAGTCGTTAGGCCCATAACAGTTTCGTTTCCTGATGCCATTTGCTTTACTAGCGATGAAAAGGAATTGATTCGTAATCCCTAGTACTAAATTCTTTGTAAGGTATCTCTACAATAATTTTCCTAATAACTTTTCCCATTTACAATATTTGCCAGTTTGTCATTAAAAGAACAGGCATTTATTTCACAACATAATTATATTATTGCCACTTATTATGCATTCACACCAACTGCCGATCGTTTTTGTTTGCGTATCATCGAAAACCCAAGTTTCGCGATGTAAGAAGCATTTATACAATCCAATAAAACCCCTCTTCATATTATTTTAAGGATTATAATCGAGTGTTAATAAGATGGTGTGACTTAAGTGACAGTGAGTATGTGCGGGTCACAAAACGATTCTGCACACAGCTTTCGCGGCTCAAGGTGAAATTCTTTTAGTCCATGTTATACAACCAATACGTGGGTTTATACGGCTGATAATTGAATATTTTATGCACATTATGCTTGCGAGAATAATTAAATGATACGAAAGAGGTTTTAATTAAAATTAAGGCTATGGCATCACACATTCGAATAGTTTTGTTCTCTGTTATTCTTTGGTCTTGCACATTTTACGAAAATATTGTCATTTTGAAATTGAATGACCAGTGGAAGATTTGAATAAGCTTCACATTAATTGTAATGTTTACCAAACCATGCTAATGATTCCTTCACAAATTTTGTTTATGATAATTACCGATTTCCACGATTACTTACATCTGTCTGTTGGTTTTCCTAAACGTTGCCAATGGACTCATTTCTAATAAATCCGTTCCCTGTTTCACTAAAAGGTGTAAATATTTGGCATCACTATAATAGAACAAAATGAGATCTTCTCATCACCACTTGCTATAAATTCCATGCGAATAACCCGGAACGTAATCGAGAACGCACAGGTGGAAAACTAAATTAGCTACCATGAATTATTCAAAATTAGAACACTCTATTTTTGGATTTTCCACTATTAGTGCAGAATTAAAAACACGATTTGTATTTAACCATTTTTTGAATATTTTGAGCGATTATTTTTAATGAAAATAACTGAACATTACCTAAAAGTAATTGAATTATTTATTATGAAGATTTCAAGCAATTCTAAGCACTTTATGCGTGTGATAAAGTGTACGTTATTCGTAATAATTTCATTTTTATTCAAAACTTATAAATAACCTAATATTACACATTCAATTATATTCAATATTCTTTCAGCTAATAACGAGTTTAATATAAATTCATTAGCATTAGGAAAACACAGAATTTTAATTAAAACACAACAACTTTAATTCCCGCCACGGCCGAACAGAAGTCAAACCACAGAATATAAAAGAGTTTTTTTTTAATTGTATGCACAAGTTATTTGATACAAGGAAGTCACATAAGTGTCCAGATTTGATTGGAGATGCTCGTATGAGATCGTTTGACGAATCAATTGGCATCAAACATGGAATGCAGCGCTTGGAATCGACGCCATTGTAAGGCAAGGCAGCCAATTGTCCGCATGTGATACATTAATATATTTCATTAGCATAAAATATTACTTTTTATATTTTTATACTTAACGACCGTGAAACAATGTGACAAATATATGCCATCAATATTAACAAAGTACCTATCTACGCGCTGGCAAAAATGACATTTAGAAAGTAGGAACAAACAAAACTTACTTTTATTTGCAGTTTATTTTTATTATTATTTTTATTATTAACTAAATTTATTTTATTTTCTTTAGGTTCAGGTACACAATAAAAAAATGGAACATTGCATTTCTATTACTCTACTACGTAAGTACCTACCTATATCGTTTCGCATAAAGTTTAAAATGTCGGAACCTCGTTCATATTTTACAAACATAAAGCCAAAACATGTGGACAGCATTACAAATAAATTCAACTTAATGACAAAAAAGACGGACTATAACCATAGACTATAACTTACAACCATTTTGGCACCACAATCATTGTTGCACAGCCTACTGCCAACTGTTTGCTTTACCCTATTTGCTACATGGTAACTACATCCATATCCAAGGAACAAACGAATATATATAGCTCTGTATTGTCCGTACTGTGTCACGTTTTGCTGTTATACTGCTACTATTTACCGCTTGTCTGTATGCAAATATTCACACTGTGACACTGAAGATTCCTATGTTATTTCAGTAAAGAGGTAACGAGTTAGTAGTTAGGTAGGTATCCAATATTTAATTCCTGAAATGCTTAGATTATAAAACTATTTTCTTGGTTAAAACAATGTTATAGATTTTAAAGACGCAAAATTATTCGATAATTTCTTCAAACTTTTGTATCTATATTTTAACCGGGTTTAAAAAAAACAAGTACTGTTTTCATATTCCGAATTTGAACAGTTGTTTTTATAGAAATCATAATTATTGTGTCTTTTACCCTATTCACATTCAAGTAGCAAAAAATGTTGTGAGCAAAATATGTATGAGCACGCGAAAGTGGTATTTCATAAATTATGATTAGTTAGTATAAATAATATGTATCTCGAACTCTATATTTTTGTAGATCCGTGCAATATTGAATAAAACTACGCCACCACTTCATGTACTAGATACCTGTAAGCGGTGAAATGTGAGTCTAAGTAAACTTGATAAAGGAGAACACTGAACACCTCTGCATATCCCTTTGAGGATTTTGCGAGTGATTGTACCAGCGCACAGCGTTACGTACGTATAAATCTACGACGGACGACTGGACGGTTGGTTGCATTGCATTGCAGATTCACGTTAAGTCACCAAAGGATATTACTGGCAATTCTCTAATCATGAGTCACTTGGGTCAAAAGTACAGTAAAGCGGTCATAACTCTTCTGTCGTTAGGTGCGAACGATCAAGAATCCGAAAACACCGGTAACAGATGAGATACTCGCCTCTTACTGGCAAATGTGTGTTTGTTTTGATAAATTATCAAATTCCATACCAAACTGCCTGATTGAGTCAGACGTATAAATAAGATACATACGGAACCCTCGTACGCGTACATACTCGCGATTGACGTAGTTTTATATTTATCCAGACAAAAATATCGAGCGTCAGAATGTGACGTCAATATCGCGTACCTACGTGTTCTGAAAATGATTATTATTTTATAAATACACGTAATTTATACTATTTTATTATTACACACTCGTTCTGAAATGAGATGCAGTTTACAAGTCGCAAGGTGAAAATAGATATGTGGTCGGTCTCTCAGAATCTTAACATTATCATTCACTTCTTTAGAGAAACTGTCATTGAATCATGCCGTTTTAAATCTAGTGAAAACGGATATTAAATAAAATATCCACCTTCAAAATAAGAACGCTAGCTAAAATTGCATACAAAATATTGCTAATGAAGTTTCTCAAATAGAAAATAACAAGAGCTTACATAACAGCACGTGTCGTATATTTACTTTGATATTTCGTTAATTTCATCCGTTCGGGGCGCGAAGCCTGCCATTTAAACGCGAGACGCCGATAGGAGAATGTTTACGGGTTCGTCGACCGGAATTAACTTTCCAAACTTGTTTCTGATAAAAGGCTGACACAGAACACGTTACATATGTGCCCGCGACCAACAGAAATGTCGTGCGACACACACAAATTGTTAAAACAGTCTTCTTTGTTATAGAGAACCTTCAATTTGTTTGCTGCGTTCAACTTCCTTTAAGTTTGAGCAAACATACAATTACGGAAAATTGTGTCAATAATTTGGTGGTTATTGATTTGTGGACATATTTTTCAGTTCAGTTCTTTGAATTGTTTTTAGGATGGTGTTACAGGTAAAATTATATGAGGAGTTCGGTAAAAATCTGTCGGGAAGTCCCTATTTCACATTCGATTGACAGCAGTCATTTTATAAGATATATTTGCGAATTAAATAATAAAATACTTTCTTGGAAGCCGAATATGCTGATATCTATCAAGCCTCTATTTTCCTGAATCTAAATTTGACACAATCGTGCTACATTATTTAGATACTGTCTTCAATACCAATGGCATCCAGGATTTAAAACTTTTAACGATGTGGAGACAAAGTATTAAAACTTTTTTTGTTTGTCTAGTCTGGAGATCAAATGAACTTGATCGTCATAACAGTTAATTTGTTTCGTAAGCTTGCCAAGAATAAGCATTTTGATTTATTTTACTGCGAAAATGTAGTAGGTACGTATTGTATGGAAACTCAAAGCTTTTGAAATTGCTCTTATTGTTCTGGCGACCTTAATCGTCCCTATTGACCCTTGACTTGTTTTTCAGATTTTTAGAAGAGTCACGAGAATGACTGGTTAATTTTCTTGTTGAAGTAAAGGTAGATACAGAGAATCATAGACATAGGGTAATCTGTGCCCTAAAGTTTTCGCCCTCTCTCTCATTCTGATTTAAGGTTCTATATTAGCAAGAGCACTGAAATCGCTTACATGCGAGAGAAAGCGTAGCGAAAAATGCGCGTTTCTCCTCTCCTCTTTATAAGAAAAAGTCTTTACCCTGCAGTAGGTCAGTTACAGGCTGGTGTTGTGATCAGGCAATGCGTTTTTTACCTACTTTCCGAACTCTTTTACCTGGCGTACACATGATCGACACGTGTATTTTGATATGCATTTTTGTTATTTTCCTGTTTTAAATGAACAACATCCTTCTTACTTACAAAGGCAGGCGGCGATAGGTATTAGCGGGCGCGCACAACAATGGACGGACAAATATGGTGGGCAGCTATATATGGCAGAACAGAATACAAGCGCTTAGACTTTTGGAGTCTGATGACGATAGAGCTTTAAAAGAGTCGCATTTGAACGAAGAACCCTTACATATTGTAAGACATGTTTATCTGGCTGTTTGTGTTTTGTGTGTTTGGTCGTGTTCTGTCGGATTACATGTGTCTTAAGATTAGCGATGAAACGTACCTACATTTCATGTACGTCTTATGTGTAGGCGCTATAAGCTTCAGAAAATGAAGACACCTTTGCCTTCACCGCCGGGGATTACAGACGCAATTCTATATACACATAGTTATATTGTTTAATGTAAAGGTAGTTAATTTCATGCGATATTTAAAGTGCTACTAAATCTAGTCTGGTCGCTTGGTATTTACATCAGTATTAATCAGGAGAAAGAAACATGATATTGATCATTTCACCATTTTGTTTTGAATTCATAAATGTTTTCTCCAGCTAGGTTTTATAGGTACCTATAGATGATTTAATAAAAATTGGCAGCGGGCGAAGCGTCTAGTCTAGTTATAAATTGAGGATCTAAATGGACGTGAACTAAGTCTTGTTTCATGATGAATGAAAGTGGTGATGCGCGAACGATCAGATCCTTTTAGTAAATCGGACTTTGATGGATCTGGAGTCGCATGGATCAAGAAGAAATAGATAGGATGTTTACGGTTGAGAAACAGGAGCTAAAAAAATGAGCAGGTTTTTCTGCTCATTAGCGCATTTTTATCTCGAACAACAAAAGCGACCTTAACTGTTAAGTGGCTAGGTAGATATCAATTTATATTTAAAAACAGAAACATCTTGTGAGTATTTATAAATCCACAGATACAAATACACAAAAAGTTTATTTACCAAGACTATTATGCTTTTATACATTATCTAAACATTAGCTAGATTAGTTCTTTTGGGTTAAGACCTCTGCCTTGCGCCGATTTTCTTGAAGAGCTTGTCTCAATGTTAACACATCATATTTTACGATACAAAGGGATTTCCCATGTCACTCATCAGTTCATAAACGCTCGTGGATCTGATATGTTCCACTGCCTTCACTTTCGATTCAATAAAAACTCACAATGATTTTACCGTCCCATCTGACACCTTCATCTTAACGAATCAATAATAAATCATGACTGGGAAGGTACTGACGAAAGAGATGTCGAGAACGCCAGACAGAAAAACGGTGTGACACACAGATCATGAATGGTCCAGTATGTAAGGTTGGAACTTAGATCCTTATAGACTTGATGGATGATACTGATTTTATACGCCTCAAATATGGCAATATCCTGCAGAATTTGCAGCTAGCTTCGCCATCGTGGTCAAAATTGTCAAATTTGTGTGCTCTTCCTGTGTTCGATTCAAAGGTTGGGTTCTTAAGTAGGTAATCCTCAGTAGCAGCCTGTAGAACTCCATGGTTCTGTGAAAAATGTGGATCTTTTTCTTAATGTTGTCGCAATAAGGATAGCAGTGCTTAGCCTACTGTACTTTAGGGCACTGAACATTGAACCAGCCATACACCATGTCTACTTTCGTCTGTTAACTATTTAAATAGAAAGTGTTCTAAATCTTTGATGTCCGTCCAACACTGCAGAAGATAGTACTCGTATCGTACTTACTATCAGCATAGTACAGTTCGGTAATATCTAGGCGGTTGTGCTCCGTAGTGCCGAGTCACTCGGGCCAGCCGCGCCCGCCCCTCGCCAGCCAGACAGGCTATTTTCGAACCGACGAGACGTCGCAAAAAATCTTACATTCATACTAACTGATAGCTAAATATATGTTTAACTGAGTAAATAAATAATACCACTGGTTTGGACACCGTACTGTTTTGGATTTTGTGTTGACTCACTAACTTGAATGGGGTATTGAGGTTCTCGGATGTTCTAGATACTACTTAGTTGGTGTGTATACTGAAATTTTGTAAGCTATCCTTTATTGGACTTCACTTCTGAATATTGTCGGTCAAGTTCATCGATTAATCGTTTGTATTAAATAAATACTTGGGATTCACTTTACAAATTAATCTTGCTTACCTGCATATCTTGCTTTTGTGGGGGTTTGAAAAAAGTAGGTTTGGTCTACTAGGGCCTAATGTACCATTGCTTAATGAAGTTTCCAAGATGACCTCGCGTCAGGTTGTATTATTTTTTTACTTACTAACCTATAGCAAATGGAAAATATTTTTCAACAATTTTATAAAAGTTTTCGTTTCAAAATTGAGATGCCTTGTGGTTGTGAAACATCCTTCATGCCAAAACATAAATATTGTTTGGCAGGAAAAATCAACAAGGAATCTTGTTTGTTTATGTAACTTTTACGAGTCTTTCAATGTTGAGAGCGGACAATGCCGTTCTGTTAGTAAAACTGAGATTGAAACGAGATAAAGGGCGAACAACTACCTCAGTAAATATCATATTTTTATTACTTTAAGAAAATATTCCGCTATTGTTGTTCTTGGCTATTGTCTTGTGAACTTCAAAAAGTTCAGGGAGTTAAGAAACATTATGTTGTATGTATTATGATTGTCACGATAGTAATTTATATCCATACCAATACGGCTACATCCGTGAAAAAGGAAATCAGTGGTGCAGTGCAGGTAATGTCAAATTTCCTTTTCGTCCAAGACTACCTATAGGTGAAGGTCTTTAATTTTATAATATTGGAGTCTTTAGTGGACTAATCATTTTGCGATTGACTTGCACAAGTCTAAGGCTGGGTACATTTATTAATATGAAATGATTGTGTTCCGAAACATACTGTACACAAATAAATTGAATTCATTCTACTTGTTTGGACTTATTATTTCTGAAACTAATTTTCTTCTCATGTTAGACCGTATGTAAAGAGTATATTTACACATTATGTGCTACATATATATACTATAGCTACGTATATTCTCGCCCAGCTGTGTGAGGTAGTGACAGATCGAATAACATATGAAAACCGACACCATGTAGTGCTTTGCGGTCATTTTCTAGACTACCATGTAAAAATAGTTTTTGCTTAGTAATGGAATTACCTTCGCAATATAATATGAAATATTAGGTATGTATGATTAAGTACTAATATCTAACATTAGCATTTTTTTTTATTCTTGCCTAACATCCATGAAATATGTTACTTTCGTTAACTTTTTACATAATTACGTATCTATTACAATAACTAGCATTTAGAATTATTTACCTAAATGAAGTGGGTTTGATCCTCACGAGTTCTATGCTACGGTCTCAATATATTTCATTCAACAACACAACTAACGCGGAATAAGATAGGATTATCTATATTACAGTGACCAGTGCAATATCTAATAACATCCGAGCTATTGTTTGAAGAATAACTTTCTATACAATAGTCAGTCCGTGCGTATCATCCGTCTAGCATCTTTTGTTTAGTCCAGACAATGCTATTGCAAATATATCTGATGTGCCTTGACTAGAATATCTGCTAAGACAGGACATAGATCATTTCTCATGTGTTAAGCATGTAATAATGGTATTGATTTCCTATAAGAGACCATTGTTCGATATTCTTGCAGTAAGTAAGTGTAGCCCATCCAATATAACTTCCTGCAACTGTGAGTGTCAAGGAAATGCAACTTGTGAACTTATTTTTAAGTTCGATTGGCAATCCTGTGTTTCCACCTTCATATTGCCAGAGTTAAGGTGTTTCGAACGTAACAATACTTCAGAATTTTCTATTACTTATTTGCCCAAAAGAAGTACTTAGGTAGGTATTATATAGAACTTAAAGAAGTGTGACACTGGGAATAAGAGATGTCGTATTATTTTGCTGTTAGAAGGGGAGACATTATGAAATATATTTTTACCACACGGAAGCTAAGAAAGGTCAGGACTTCCCTAACTAAAGAGTCTGTGCGAAAAATGAGAATCCATGAAACCAAAGACGAACCCACGATTACGATAGGCTTACAGTAACAAGTGGAAATCCGTGTCTTCCTCTGAGAAATTCCCAAGTGTGATATATTTTACGCGCACGTAATCCTGAAACGAAACGTTATTAGAACTTATTGTTTAGTGAGGCCCGTTCAAATGCTAAACTAATACAACAACAAAAATAGATCACACGCTAACCTTCGTACAACATAAACACGAATGTTATTCACAACTTTTTAATATTTTAGGAACACATTCAGTTGTCTGTTGATGTCTCTATGCGTGGGGCAACCCTTTCCCGTTCTAGGTTTACGACTGTTGCGAGATAAACATGTGGTGTGATATATGTACATTCCTCGTGTCTGCATGCAGACTACCTTCCGAAATTGAGAGACGGTAAACTGAATTACGTTTCTGTCGGAACGAAATTTGTGGAATTGAGGCTTCAATAGTGTACAGTCTTCTTCGTATCGTATGGTTTATGATCAACCTGGTGTCAGAGTTTAAACCGCCTGTAGGCCTCTGACATGGCTTTACACACCGTTGAAAAATCTCTCCAGTGTGCCGGTTTTCTCACTATATTTTCCTTCACCGTTTTTAGCAACTGATAACTAATTAATAATACGCACATGAATTCGAAAAGACATTGGTGCGTACCGCGGTTTGAACTTGCGACCTTTGACTTGGTAGTCCAACGGTCATACCACTCGGCTATCAGTGCTTTCAGTGTACAGTGGAAAAAGGTTAAATATGGCTTTCAAAAACGTTAATATTCAGGAGATTCCAACGTTGACATTTTGTATTGCTCGTTAAGAAAGACTTGTGCTAAGTAATGTTTCTGCGTTTATGCATAAGGTGCATAAGTTTCTTCGACTAAAGTTTCTGAAGTTCGAAATATCTAGATTCTTCGTCTAAATAGGTTTTGAGGGTTCGAAAAGACGTTCAAATAGACAGATGAGCCAATATCGTAACATTGAAAGGTTATTTTGAAACAAATCTCACATTTTTTCACACGTGTACAGTGTACACCTATAATTTAATGTTACGTTTCAAAATTCTATCCTTATCGCAGAAATCCATTACACTTGCAATAAAACACACATCAACTGTGCATAAGCAGTTAGATCATAAATACTCATGTGGGACAAAAATGTCATGTTAAGACTTGCATCGACGATTTCAAGTATATACCTACTTTAATTAAAATGATAAAGCAACACTTAAATTGATTGCTCAACTGCAAGCGGTAAGCTATCAGCACAAATTCCGCTACAATAACGTGTCCCATCGATTTAGTTATTGTTTTTTCGATATGCCTCTTGTATCGCCTTAATAGGTGTATCTAATCAATTCGATGCACCATTAATCGTGTATTCCGGCACGCAAAAGATTATGTGACTGCTGTGTTGGTTTTCTTTCTTTTAAAATTTACGTTGCATTATCATTTTTACATCATCGGTTGTTCATAACATTCAAAACATCCCAACTCAAAATCTAGAGGTCCGTGAAGATTTTAATACTTGATTTGTTGGACTTCATACTAGTCACAAAAGCCTAGCACTTGGTTACTGGGTAAAATTGGTCAGTTATGTAGTTTAGGGGTTCGCGTCTGGACCTATTTGGCCAAGTCAAGTCCAGTTAAGTTTGTCAGGTTAAAAATTAGGAAATTTAAATGCTCTTTATGAATGTGGGACTATACTTAGTCCATACATTATTTTTAATAGGTGAGCGTTCTTCAAATACTTTCTACCGTGTTCCTAGAAAGGAACTAGCATTTTTTCGACTTTTTGTCGAAGCTAAGGATTGTTTACGCCGTCTTTACGGCTTCTCTGAACTTTTCCCATGACATAGCTAATCTATCCAACCAGTAAGAGCTGACAAGAAAATTTGGACAAAAAACAAATACAAACAGCGTAAGAATGTCCTAGTTCGGTAAGTTTGTTGTTAACCTTACCACGAGTAGTTTATCTTCAAGCGTTTTTGTTTGTGCTTCAAACGTAGTTACCTACATCTTTTAAGTAGGTCTTACACTGGCGTACGTGTACCGACGGCAAAACGTGGCCTTTTCGCGTGTCACAAGAACAACACCGTACGTACGCAAAACGCCTTACAGGACTACTTCACTTATCCGGTGCGACAGCCCGTATTGTACATAAAAAGCCACGTTTAGCTATGCCACATAGTTCAGAATAGTGCATTGTGTAGTCAGGTATATATTATGCATAATAATGAGTTGCGAGCATATCGTCTGTGAATATCAAACCAGTTTTTCTCAGAAGACTTGTTGCTTGCAACTTTCCTAAAACGAAAAATATGGGCAGTTTTTGAATTAGTAACGAGAATATACAGGAACTACATCTAAGCTTTTTTATATGTTTTTAATACCGGACTCTTATTGGTATCCTTTTCCACATATTAAGTTGGAGTCGACGCTATAAAACAAGATCGTAATCTTGCAAGTTTTGTATCGGTACGGGTAAGGCGGACGATGAGAAAGTTTTTTGGTTCGGTCACGTGCAGTTTTAAGATACATTTAAGTATAGAACAAACTGAACTTGAATTACCTTATATGAGTAAATTGCTTGTAGTGTCTAGGGTAATACACCCTCCTTTTACAGCTTTGAGATATGGGTCGAGTTAATTTTGAGGCAACAGGTTTTCAGCAAGTTTAAAAAGTAGTTACCTTATTTTGTTTTTCTTAATTGATAACTAGGTACTATATATTAAAACTTTTAACAAGAACTTACCTTCGACAAACAAATTCACATTACAATCGAAAGCATCCAAAGTAAATCCGTCTTTTGAATTAAAAAACGCACAGAATGAACACACACAAGTTAATTTTACAACACTATATTTATCAGTTTCTGTCACTTTAAGTACACAATGTGGGAAACAAAAAAGGGAGGTAAAAATTTGATTAATTTCCGTACAGCATAAATGACGTTCGCTCGGCGCGAACACTCGCTCGCGACTGAACCGCGGTGGCGGGCAGCGTTTCTAATTTTATCGTGCCAGTAACACGAGATAAAGCCGGTCTTTATTGAGTCTTTTTTATTTTATAATATACTAAAGAAAATCGACGATTAAATAAGTGAATCAGACATACTAATGAGCGCTGCGCCCGTTGCAGATCAATCTTGTGCGAGCTCCAACAAAGCAAGTTTGTAAAGTTAGCTAATTGGATATGGTACCCTCTCTAACCGAGCTTAAACATACGGAACAGTTTGTAACATTGGCAAGAGTTCCCTCGAGACAGCTCCAGACAACGATGTTATGAAACACCGGCAAAGTTTGGCATTCATTGGCATTGGCACACTATCTAATCTATCCCATTCTTCCTACTTGCTTATTCATTAAGAATCTGGCTAATGTCGACATCGGTAGGTATCTATATTATTTATAAAGATGGTTAAAATAACTCATCGTATTAATAAGTTTACTACATTAAATATGCTGAAAAAAGTTGTTTGAAATCCTACAACCTTATTATTTTTTCTGTAATGTCCACATTACTGATAAAGTTTGGAAAGGTTGTCAATGTTTTAAAAATAAATGTGAAATTCTGCTTGTTTTGTTCATATAAAATATGTACAATAAGCAGTAATTAGTTTTCTATAAGCGCACGTTAAAAATAAACGGCTCCAGTGTTACAAGGTGATCACGGGTGTGTCTTGATGACATGAAACACACGGGCCGAACGGACGTCGAGCCAAGCCAAATGTAGCTTCAATTCATTAAAAAAAAAAAAGCTATTGGAGCTGTTTATGTTGTCATAAATATATTTAGGAAGGTACCTATTAAATAGGTCGTAGGAATTGAAGGAAAGCAATACCTAATTAAAATCTTTCTATAAATTAAACAGAAAAAGTTACCACACTCTTTAAAATTCCGTACATAGTTAGGTACCTTCTAAACCCTTTAAATATACCTGAAAAAATGAAAAGAAAAACGTTACTAACCTGATATAAATAATCTAACAAAATAATTCCTTAAAAATAAGTAAGTAGGTACTGAGTCTTTTTACCACTTCTCAAGTAGGTAGTTCATCAAACGTCTTATCCTATATACAACTTAAAGTTAACTAAATGATTTCTAATAATGATAATCAAACAGGTGCATCTTTAAATTATATTAAAGTATAAATGTTACTATTTAATTCACGTGCAAAAAACAATTGCAAGTCTGAATCTTTTTAACACTTTTCAAGTAGGTAGTTCATCAAACGTCCTATCCTATAAATAAGTAAACTAAATGATAATATTGATAATTAAACAGGCCCTTGCCCTGTGCATCTTTAAATTATAATAAAGCAACTATTGTTACTATTCAAGTCACGTACACAAAAACAATTGCAAGTAGAATTCCTTGACGCACTGCGCGGCCATGTGTCACGGTATTAGTCACTCGGCCTCTAGGCTGAGATAAACAAACGTGGTTGTACCGAATTTAATTATATAAACATTACAATTTTATTATCTGGTATTTTGTAAACTTCCATTACAAATCATTGATGGTACGTTGTCGTAATAGTATCGAAGAACGTGATAGATAGGTACCTGAACTTGTAATACATAGGTAATGGATGCTATTTCATAGCATGTTTAGTCTGCCGATAAAATATACTTATCTACGGTATTACATCGTCCTTGGTCCCGATAAATGGCAATGGGCTAGGCTACACTATAGGACCTATGATGAGCGGTATAAGTGTGGGTATATAGACTCCTTATTAAGAAGAACACCTTTGCTTATCACACCACAATAATATCTATGACAATGACTTTCAAATAAAAAAATCCCAACATTTCCCAAAAAAAAAGGTTCCACTACTTTTTCCTATGGATACTAATTTTCTCCATTATGCAGGTTACTTTTCCCCTTCTATCCAACATCCAAAGTAAGAACTCATTCTATTCTCATTAGACTGCTGACAATAAGTAGGTTGATACTTATAACTATTTAACGTGAAAATTCTGTATTTTTTATACCGAAACACTTATTAATATTAACCGCTGCTAGGCTCACCGCTAACCCCACATTCATTAATTACGTAGCGGTGTTGCCAAAATTCTCTAATTAATTACTTCCTGAACCTTGATGTGTGCATATTTTAAAGAGCTTCTAGTAACGAACTTTTACGAAGAAATAACATTAGCTGATGATAATGATACTCGTTTTGTAATGAGTTTCTCACAAATTAGGTTTTATTATATAATATTATTATATATTTTATTATTATTAAGTCACAGTGGCCTTGTAATTAAGAAACTGGATTTGTGATGACAAGTTTGTAAGTTCGAACCGCAAAATAATATTTATCTGCTGTGTGTGTGTAACTTCCCGAATAAATTTTCATTAATTTATTACACATATTATGCAGAATTTATTGTTGATGTTAATAGAACCATATAGAACTTACCATTAATTTAGAATGTGTAATGTGCATGTACAGCGGCTGTGTAAACCAAAAACTTAACAGTTGCATGAAACGGGCTACGCTAGTTGCCATGGTAACAAATAGCAAACATTAACCAGTCACATTGACAGTTTTAAATTATCGGGGTTCGTAGTTCACTATTAAAAATGGATTTAAAGTTGATGGATAAGCTAAGGTTACTGAAAATCGACACCGAATTACGTCCACAAATAAAAATGAAACCAATGAGTAGATACTATTTCATCACCGGCACCAACCCTGGTGAGCAGTTCTATGTCTTCGCGTCCACTGCTGCCTGGCTCATCAGGAAGACTGGTAAAGAGTTCGAACAGCCAAACGAGGAAGATGACCCCAACAGTATTATCGCTACAATCCTCGACATATTAAGAGAAAAAGACATAACGGTGGATTTCTCCTCCCACAAATTGAAACAAGGCTACGGAGAACAAATCTGTTACATTCTCAACGTACTAGCTGACGAAGCCTTGAAGATAGAAGAGTTTGAGTGGCAGAAGCCTACAGTAGATATCGCCGAACCAGAAGAAACAGCTGACGATGTAGATCAAGTTGAAGACGAAACAGAAATTCTTTTAGACAAGGTTGAAGAAGAAATGGCTATATACTCAGGAGAGAGCGAAGAGGAATTTAATGAGGAAGAAAAAGAATCTAGCTTAGTCAAGAAGGTGCACGATTGGGAAGCGTGGAAGTTAGAGCTAGAGAGAGTGGCTCCAGCTCTAAGGTTGAAGATCTCAGCAGATGGACGAGATTGGAGGGCAAGGCACTCACAAATGAGGACGTACAGGGACGAGCTGTTCGAAAGATTCAAAACAACAGGCTCCCAGTTAAATAAACTACACGGGAGCATTAGTTCTGTTCTAGACAAGATTACAGCAAGAGAAAATATACTAAACGAACAGTTCGAACCTTTAGTTCGAGAATACGGATCGTTATTAGACGAGTTGAATAAAGTTACCAACGAATATAAGGACGCGAGTGTCGGAGTGACTGAAAGACAGGAGATACTGAATGAATTGACATCCAAAGTGGAAAATATAAAGCAGAGAACGGAGTCTAAAGGTTCGTCAATGAACGATAACTCACCGTTAGTCACTGCTAAGAAGGCAGCAGCTAATTTGAAGAAAGATATACAAGATATGGACTTCCAGATCATTGTACTGCTATGGTTGTTGACGACGAAAGAAAATCCCAACAGTAATAACTTGTTCACCAATGCTGAGTCTAAAATGGTCGGCATCGAGAGTTACTGAACTAATAAAATGATTATTACTTCTTTTCAGGTATGTCATTTCACATTACATTCGAATTGAAACGAAATCGCTGGCTTTTATGACACCTAAAAAAAAATCCGTGCAAAAGGCATTTATGGCGTTACATTCAAATAAATAAAACAATTTCCTTTCATATTTTTTATTATTGCAATATTAAAATATTACGTAAAAATGTTTTAACTGGTAATACATTTATTGTTTTGTTCATAATGGTTACGTACAACATTTTAAAATGTAACATTATAATTAAATTATTAATTTAAAAAAAATCCGTGCAAAAGGCATTTATGGCGTTACATTCAAATAAATAAAACAATTTCCTTTCATATTTTTTATTATTGCAATATTAAAATATTACGTAAAAATGTTTTAACTGGTAATACATTTATTGTTTTGTTCATAATGGTTACGTACAACATTTTAAAATGTAACATTATAATTAAATTATTTAATTATAATTAAGAAAATATTAATACAATCTTTGGTGACATAGATGTTAATATGGTTAACTAATTTAATATTATGCTAAGTTGATAAAATAATAGTTAAAATTACTAATGTCAAGCTACCCGCAATATGGTGCATTTAGACAACTCTTTTTATTCGACAACTCTCTATTTAGCAAAATTACAAATACCGTCAAGCGGATATAGCGTATGTAATTTATTTTTCACAATCTGAGAAGTGAGAACTCGATATGTTAAAATATGGCTAAAATAGATAATGTATTGGTGGTATCTATATTCGCAGATCGTTTGTCTAAAAGCACCTTTTTTTAAAATGACATTATTATGTATTTATGTAGTGATGACAATAACACATTCGACGGTGATGAAATAGTGTAAATTATAAAATAATTAAGTAAAGTAAAAATAAACAATTTCTACAGCCTCTTAGAAATAGGAAAAATGTCTTTAAAATAAAGAATTCAAAATAATTATGGAAAATAAATCTTTATATTTATATACATTACTGAGTACCTACTCTTGTTAATAATTATTTAGGGTTTTACGTGTCTTTCGGGGTTGTCCGGCAAGCCGTGCTATTCTAAAGATATCACTTACGAACTCATTTCTAACTCTGCGGTGAGTTCGACACTAGCCTTCGATCAACAATCTACTTGATTACCGATCAACGCTTCAAAAACGGCCCGAGAAATAAGACTGAGACGAGAGTCGTATTTAAAGTTAGTATGCTCCAATGGTAGCCAACATTAGGTTTTATAACTTATTTCTGGAAGAAATACTAATGTTTAGGTAAAGGTTTCTCGGCCACTTATGCGATATGATTTTGTTCTTATCTAGTTTAATGTTGATCGAAGACACTAGCGCATAGCGAGGTGACGTGCGAGATGATGATAGCGCTTCAGAATAGCATAGCAGTTTCGTTAAGTCCGATTAGTTTCACTTTTTGATCAACTCGAGGTGCGTTCGTTTAAACTGTACATTATTTTAAAGTTTGTTCATATACTTGTTGTATATATATTTATTTGTAGCTACCATGTTGAAATGCAGTTGGAATTACATAGGTTCAAAAATCATACATTACAAAAATCAATCTTATTTGGTTCGTAAATATTATAAATGATTGTTCAGTTTCAAGCAGCCATTCACTTAACTTATAATGAATAACATTTACAAAATATTTTACATGAATAATGGTATGTACTCTGTACTTTCAAATGATTAGCGCTTTCGGCAGAGTTTTAAGATTTTTTTAAATAAGTTTACTTGATACATTCTATATCAGTATTTTTCTTCCAGTAGAGAGCCTTTCAAAGCGACAGTACTTAGTACGTCCAGAGCACCCTACCTGAGTAGTAGAATAGAATAGATGAGGTGTTCTTTTTGACACAATTATGCAAAAATTACACTCTACTAGTCCCTGATACGGTCTTGCTGGTTTGGTTGGCTCATCTTTACATCAACGCGAATTTTGTGGAATATTATAGCTCATAGCTCAGCCTTCACGCAAAAAAAGTATGTATGTATGCATCAAAATACGTACTTAGGTCATTCGTCAATATCGAAAGATGGAATTATCGAGTCGTTTACGATACTTAATTCATATTCATTCGAGATAGGGGTACCGATCTGTAAATTATTAAAAACGATATTTGAGAATATTTAATGATAATAATTAGGGTTATAAGAAACTGAATTTTTTATATCGCCTTATTTGAACAGAGCTCAACAAATTTAGGAACGTTAACGTTCGGTCAGACAGAGGGCAGGGCGAGATGGCGAAACAACGGCATAACTTGCCACGCTGATACCGTCCCGTCGACCCACGTCGCGTCGCCGTGATCCAGTCCGCTTTCTGACTCAGGGTCGTAGCACATATATCAACTCGGAAAGGGAACGTAACCGTATCAACTCGAGCCGTGCAGTTCTTTGTAGAAATTCCCTTTTGCAAAGCACACTAATCGGGTTCGTAACGTAATCATCTAGCCTCGGGACCGGCGAGCCGTAAGTGCGGCATTGCCCAGCCGTAGCAGAGTCGACGTACCGTAGCAGCAGATCCGCTGTGATAACGTGTAGTAACTACTCGGAATTCAAAATCTATGGGTTACGTGCTTACGTAAGGTTGACGCCTGTTTCACGGCGAGGCAAAAGGCGATACGATGACGATCCCTCTCAGATTTGATATTATGTGCTATGACCCATAACCTTATAGACCGTTTTTCTATAGCTATTTCAAGGGGCACTCTGAATGTGTAAGGTTCACAAGTAAATCAAAATAAAATATTTTTATTCTCTATTGTATAAAAAAATATCTCAAAAATCAGGAATGTATACTGTAAAATTATATCTATAGAAAAATACATAGCTTATCTATATATAATTATATGTAACTGGTATTAGACGATACAACTAGCTATCTAAATTAACTGACTGTTTGTTGAGTATATAAAACAATACAATTATATAAAAATTAAAATACTCTTCTACCAAAATTGATTACAATTGACGATAAATAAAAAAATAAGGTATTTTGTAATTTACAACAGATTAATACATTCGTTATTATGTTACTTGAGTTGAAATGCAATTGACACAAAATACGAAAAGGGTATTTAAAGTCGCCATTATAAATTAATTATGGGACCACCAACAAAACATAATTATATTTTCTCCAGTCGGTTATAGTAACTGCTTTATACTTATTTGAGAAAATAAATGGAACTCATTTTTTCAATTTCTGGGTTCATCCCATAGTAAAAGTTGTTCTTAATAATAAGTTCAATGACACCTTTTTGTATATTGAGTGATTTTAATTTCAACCTGTATTTTAACCGCATGCCTTGCATAACGGCTAAAGTGTGCGTTACCTGACTGCGCGACGCAAACGAGGGTATTGTTAACAAATTAGTTTAGCTCCTGATCTCTTGCCTGGTTGAGTATGAGACTCTTGGCTTGTCCCAAGTACAATGGATCCGGTTTAGACGGCTCGTCAAACGTCACGTTGTACTTTCTCTTCAAATCCTCCATAAATTCTTGCTTCAGTAATGCTAGGCAGCTGAAATAGAGTAAGATTACCTCATTTATAAGGTTAACTTGAGTTTACATGCTGTAGAAAAGTGAATAGGTGAGTATTCTGGACACAAAAGGAGTTTCTGGTAAATACGTATTCGTCGGAATATTGTCTTACCCTATTATCAATTATATCGGGAATTATATTGGGTTTTTAATAGGTAATTCTTAGCACGGAGTTTATATTTGTGCTCGGTTGATCGCAATAGGCTCGCCTCCTATTTCATGGGACATTAACATAACCGTCGACATGTGGGTGTACTACCCACCTCCGATTATCACTTCAGGGAACTTATCAGGCAATGGTAACATTTTATTGCTGTGTTATTCCTGATCACTACAAATAAGTTACAAAATAGAATGCCTTAAAAAAATAAATGTTACAGAAAAAGTGAATGATTGAGTGAATCCTACTATGATAACTAAAATGTCAAGTTTGCCTTACCCAGTTAGCCTATTCGTCTAGCATTTTGCCACTTGGCTAGGGGGGCTGGTGTGTAATACTCACATGCGGTAGTGCGGGTCGGCCCGGAAGGCGGTGATGTCGTGCGAGGGCGCGTGCGGCGTGTGCAGCACGAACGCGCCCGGCAGCACCACGGCGCGGTAGCCCTGCGCGCGCAGCTCCACGCTGTGCGACACCTGGACATCATGTGTACAGGTGAAACGGGGTGAAAAAGGATTTAGGGGTGAATGATGATATGGAATAGAAGAGAAAACTGGAAGATATTTTATTCAGAGAAAATAAATAAATGTATTATCATTATTTCATATTTTTTGTTAACAATATAATTATAGTGCTTGTAGTAAATAAACTGTATAATTTTGTCGTCGTCAATTAATGGAGACTGTCTGCAGTAAGTCGAACCAGTACAACATGTATAATCAATCACCTTGTTCCACCCGAAGCCAGAGAACCTCGTGTCATACTTCGGTACCGTCCTGTGCACCACTAAGTACGGCTCGTAGTCCGACTGCCATTCAACCTGAAAAAATCCCAGAAAAACTGTAATGTTTTACTAGTATTGTTTATGGATGCCGCGTTGGTCACGTGGACGCAAAAAGCGACTGCTGAGTATAGGGTCCAACCAATCCCAAGCTTTGATGGCACATACGAAGTTTTTGGTTAAAATTGTCGTGAAGTAATTTACATAATTGTGCTTGATTTGCTTTGACACCAAATACATTATTTTAATGAATTTGTTTGCTTAATAGTTTGTGGATTATTAAACCTCAAAAGCACTTTAATGTCGATTAGCAAATGATTTTAAGGAGCGTTTGATAAAAAGTTATGGTCACAAAAAAAATTGGTTTTTAGCTTTATCTACAACTAGACGACATCATGTCTTTTTCGGAAATAAGGCAGTCTATGTGCACCCTAAAGGTCCATTCTAAATATTTGTGATAGAATTCTGGAAATCGAGTAAATAGTTCCAGAGATTACCTGTTACATACAAACAAAATAACTATGATAATTATGATGTCAACGAATGAGACGAAGTTACAGAAACGTCGAAATGTCCTGAATGGCTTCGAGAGCAGGATGGTACAGCTGTGCCTATTGTTGGACTTGGCGTCAGACGTTATTAGCTGTAGGTGTACCTCATAAGCGCGAGCCCGCCAGCCGCGCCAGCAGCGCCGCCTTGCTGCGCGGCGGGGACTGCGGCTCTAACACACACATGTATGTACTGTGTACCTCGTAAGGCGCGGAGGCGGCGGCCCAGCGCGAGTAGTTGGTGGCGCGGTGCCCGCGGGGCCACTCGCGCGCGCGGAAGGGCGCCACGTCGGGCGCGCCGCGCGAGCCCGCCAGCCGCGCCAGCAGCGCCGCCTTGCTGCGCGGCGGGGACTGCGGCTCTAACACACACATGTATGTACTGTGTACCTCGTAAGGCGCGGAGGCGGCGGCCCAGCGCGAGTAGTTGGTGGCGCGGTGCCCGCGGGGCCACTCGCGCGCGCGGAAGGGCGCCACGTCGGGCGCGCCGCGCGAGCCCGCCAGCCGCGCCAGCAGCGCCGCCTTGCTGCGCGGCGGGGACTGCGGCTCTAACACACACATGTATGTACTGTGTACCTCGTAAGGCGCGGAGGCGGCGGCCCAGCGCGAGTAGTTGGTGGCGCGGTGCCCGCGGGGCCACTCGCGCGCGCGGAAGGGCGCCACGTCGGGCGCGCCGCGCGAGCCCGCCAGCCGCGCCAGCAGCGCCGCCTTGCTGCGCGGCGGGGACTGCGGCTCTAACACACACATGTATGTACTGTGTACCTCGTAAGGCGCGGAGGCGGCGGCCCAGCGCGAGTAGTTGGTGGCGCGGTGCCCGCGGGGCCACTCGCGCGCGCGGAAGGGCGCCACGTCGGGCGCGCCGCGCGAGCCCGCCAGCCGCGCCAGCAGCGCCGCCTTGCTGCGCGGCGGGGACTGCGGCTCTAACACACACATGTATGTACTGTGTACCTCGTAAGGCGCGGAGGCGGCGGCCCAGCGCGAGTAGTTGGTGGCGCGGTGCCCGCGGGGCCACTCGCGCGCGCGGAAGGGCGCCACGTCGGGCGCGCCGCGCGAGCCCGCCAGCCGCGCCAGCAGCGCCGCCTTGCTGCGCGGCGGGGACTGCGGCTCTAACACACACATGTATGTACTGTGTACCTCGTAAGGCGCGGAGGCGGCGGCCCAGCGCGAGTAGTTGGTGGCGCGGTGCCCGCGGGGCCACTCGCGCGCGCGGAAGGGCGCCACGTCGGGCGCGCCGCGCGAGCCCGCCAGCCGCGCCAGCAGCGCCGCCTTGCTGCGCGGCGGGGACTGCGGCTCTAACACACACATGTATGTACTGTGTACCTCGTAAGGCGCGGAGGCGGCGGCCCAGCGCGAGTAGTTGGTGGCGCGGTGCCCGCGGGGCCACTCGCGCGCGCGGAAGGGCGCCACGTCGGGCGCGCCGCGCGAGCCCGCCAGCCGCGCCAGCAGCGCCGCCTTGCTGCGCGGCGGGGACTGCGGCTCTAACACACACATGTATGTACTGTGTACCTCGTAAGGCGCGGAGGCGGCGGCCCAGCGCGAGTAGTTGGTGGCGCGGTGCCCGCGGGGCCACTCGCGCGCGCGGAAGGGCGCCACGTCGGGCGCGCCGCGCGAGCCCGCCAGCCGCGCCAGCAGCGCCGCCTTGCTGCGCGGCGGGGACTGCGGCTCTAACACACACATGTATGTACTGTGTACCTCGTAAGGCGCGGAGGCGGCGGCCCAGCGCGAGTAGTTGGTGGCGCGGTGCCCGCGGGGCCACTCGCGCGCGCGGAAGGGCGCCACGTCGGGCGCGCCGCGCGAGCCCGCCAGCCGCGCCAGCAGCGCCGCCTTGCTGCGCGGCGGGGACTGCGGCTCTAACACACACATGTATGTACTGTGTACCTCGTAAGGCGCGGAGGCGGCGGCCCAGCGCGAGTAGTTGGTGGCGCGGTGCCCGCGGGGCCACTCGCGCGCGCGGAAGGGCGCCACGTCGGGCGCGCCGCGCGAGCCCGCCAGCCGCGCCAGCAGCGCCGCCTTGCTGCGCGGCGGGGACTGCGGCTCTAACACACACATGTATGTACTGTGTACCTCGTAAGGCGCGGAGGCGGCGGCCCAGCGCGAGTAGTTGGTGGCGCGGTGCCCGCGGGGCCACTCGCGCGCGCGGAAGGGCGCCACGTCGGGCGCGCCGCGCGAGCCCGCCAGCCGCGCCAGCAGCGCCGCCTTGCTGCGCGGCGGGGACGCGCGGTAGCGCTGCGTCTCGAACGCGGCCACCACCAGGCACTGACATACGCACATACATATATTATAGAGACCAGCAGCTGCACCTTACTGCTTCACCAGCATTAAAATCATTAATGTAGGTGAAACCGCGAAGCATAGCTAGTATCGTTATAAATTTAAGCCTATGTGCTATTCTGATGTATAATCTATATCACTCTAAAGTTTCATCAAAATCCGTCCAGTTGTGTTTGCGTGAATGAGTAATAAACATCTATATCAAAAACTTTCATGTTTGAAATATTAGTGATTTTAAGGCCTGTGATTTAATTAGTAGATAACTAGGACAGTTTTTGTAAAGAAAATCTGTACAAAACTTACTCAAAACTTGACAACAACAAGCAAAGCAATAAACAATAATAACTAACGACGTTAAAAGTTTCCTCGGTTGCGGACTGTCAACGTTGCTTTTGTACCAAAAAACGACGTTGCCAGCCTTCTGTCTGACTGATCTTAATGTAACGGGAAGGATTAGTAAAATCCCTCGGATCTACTTACTAAGAACAACTTTCAGAAATATCTAAAATCTGTCAACGCCTTTCTAGATATAAAAGAATTCGTGAAAAAGCTTTTGTGTATAAACTACTTACAAAAATAGAATGATTTATCAACAATCAACATATACACGCCTTACTTGCTAAAAAGTTAGAAAATCTCACCTTTTTCTGTGGATATGGATTGATAAGCTGTATGGCATTCCTCAGATGCTCGTAAAGTCCCACCATGGGCACGAAGTCTACATCCATGAGGAACACATACGGCGTGTTCACATTCTCCAGCGCTACGTTGCGGAGGTAGTTCACTGGGTAGTGGACCTGGGTGTTTGAACTCCAGTTAATTAGGCCGATAGCTGGTACAGTTAGCATCACAAGTAGCTTAACATGTTAAAAAACCTTATGTTAAATAATTGAAAGAAACAAACATCAATCCAAGGTATTGTTTCAATATATAGGAGCATCCAAATGATGATCGGAGAATAAATAAGACTTTTTACTTTAGAAGAAGTTGTTCTTTAATTAATGGTATGTTACAAAAAAATTGTTCAGCTACTTATGATGCCGACTGTACAATGATTTATAAGTGAAAAGACGTAGACAGGTTATACGCGCTCCGAAAGTGGCGCGTTAAAACTAGGCTAATTGGCCCACCTAAACACGTCTCATCTCTTTTTCACTGCCGATAGTTATGATATGCCATCCTTCTTGCACTGTAGTGTGTCGAAGGTTTCGTAGGCAACATATCTGCTTCTTTCTACTACGTCAGTGAAGGGGGAAAAGTCACGTGACCTCCAAAAATGCAGCAATATGGTAATTACCGGTATAAAAAGCGGTACGTCATCTTACTTATAGAGTGATAAATATTCAAGATGGGCATGGGCAGATCAAGGCCGCAAAAGAGATTTAGGTAAAGATGATGAAAGTAAGACAGCTATTTTTGCGATGATGAGTAAAAGGAGTGGTTCATAATTATTATACACAATAACTAGTAAATAGACACTTACTTCGTCATGCTTGAACACTAGATGGTATCCGATGTTCTTTCTCGAGCTGAGCGTGTCGGACCAGTCGCTGATAAAACTCTCTAGTTTCGTCACTTCGCAGTCCGATAGATAGATCGCTACGCTTAATGGACCTGTATATATCAACACAGATAATAAATTAATAAGACTAGCCTAAAATATATTATTAAAAAACTGGCTCCTTATAAATAAAAAGTAACTATCTGTCTCTTTGTTATCTCGTTGGTTTAGCGGTTGCAAAACTCGAGTGCTGAGCATGAGGTCCTGGGTTCGATGCCAGGGTCAGGTAAGTGTTATTGGTTGTTATTTTCCATTAGGTAATTCTTAGTAGCAATACGGAGCCTGGTATTTGTGCCTAGTTAATGGCAATAGGCTCGCCCCTATTACACTGGGACCTATAACATAACTGGAGAAATGTGGGTGTACTACTCTTTTGAGGAATACAGGTGTGACGTTATGGGATACTTGTTCAGTGTTTGTTCATACCTTCCCAGTACTTGACGAGTCTCTCGAGGAACTGCAGCCGGTCCATGGAGAGCTGCAGCGCGAGTGTCACGTCGAAGTTGTCCACGTCCGCGTAGCTGTAGTCCATGTAGTACAGGTGCGTGCGCAGCTTCACCCTCTGCGCCGCGCGGAAACTCAGGCACAGGTCTGAGTGGTTCATCTGAGGATTCATTATAATATTATCTATTTTAATTACTTACTACTACATGTACTTTTATAAATAAGAGCATAATGTGTTGATCAGATCTACAAGCCATGTTACTGTTATGTTTCATGAAAATCCGTTCAGCCCCCTTAGACAAGTTGCAAAAGGCTCGACGAATAGAAATAGAATAGAATAATAAATGTATGGGAATGACATAATGTTTCGACTATGTAATCGATGACATGTGTCATTCCCATACATTTTTCATTCTATTCCATTTCTATTCGTTAAACGTTTTGCCACTTGTCTTAGGGGTCAGTAGTTTTAACGAGAACGTGTAACAAAAACGTTTGTGAGGATGGATGGGTGAATGATTGTCCCTCTTATGCAAAAACTACTGAACAGATGTCGATGACAATTCACAGTAATATAGCCTAAATACAGAATAATTCATAAGCTAAAATTTATAAAGATTCATGAAGAAGTGCCTGTAAGATGCGAGTGAAACCGCGGGAATCAGCTAGTAGCTGGATTTCAGCACTTACTTTATAAGTAACTTGTTCGGTGAAGGAGCAGCGGTGCAGCTTTTCTCTCAGTAGGTTACCGTCAAAGTTAACGTACGACTGGTGTATTTTCCGGAAGAAGTCCGCGTCGCGAATCCGTATGTCGTACTTCACTGGTGAGTTCCAGTGGATTACCTGGAAATGACGAGTGGATATATAGAGGCATACAGACTCATGACTTGGCTCTATATAAAACGCAACAATATAAAAGCTTATTATTTTAGTTATGTAAAGTATTAAAAAATTATTAACTTAGTTTGTATAAAAACTATCATTAAATTTACAGTAAGTATTATTTTTATATTCTTCCTTCAACTTTGTCGGAGTTGGCTTCCAATCTACCCATATATTTGCAACTTAATACGAGCACTCTACATAGTGACAGTCTATCTAACCTTGGCAAACCAGTTAGTCGGTATCGTTATTTTATTTCACCTAGCCCTA
The DNA here is from genome assembly GCA_905340225.1 of Abrostola tripartita. Classification (NCBI taxonomy): domain Eukaryota; kingdom Metazoa; phylum Arthropoda; class Insecta; order Lepidoptera; family Noctuidae; genus Abrostola; species Abrostola tripartita. The sequence continues at coordinate 8,384,175 of HG996504.1, forward strand.
TCTTACAACTGTTAGAATTATAGAAAATACACGAAATCTACATTCAATAAAAAGGAGGTTAATTGTCGCATATACTAATCTTCCTCTTTCGTATGGTTGATGAACAACTTGGTATCAGAGTTTAAACCGCTTGTAGGGCTCTGACATGGCCTTACACACCATTGAAAAATCTCTCAGTTGTGCTGGTTTCCTCACTGATGTTTTGCTTCACCGCTTTTAGCAACTGATAACTAATTTATAATTTAGGCTTCATAATCATCATCATCAGCCCGTTGCAGTCCACTGCTGGACATAGGCCTCTCCCAATGTACGCCACAGAGCCCGGTCTGCTGCTTTATGCATCCAGTCATTGCCTGCCCTCTTATGTAAGTCATCCCGCCATCTGGCTTATGATCTCTTAATTTAAGTTACATTGAGAATACTGAGAAAAACGACACACACCTTAATATTATTTCTATCCTCTCCGTAACAGCTTTTAGCTAATGTTTTAGTAGACATCTGCACATTGTACTGGCAACTCATATTATACACGAACCGCGGCTCTCTCTTAATGACTGCATTAATCACATCTTGGTCGGCCAGCGTCGTTTTCTTCAGCTCCTGTATGTTATCATTGACAGCGTCTTGCCAGAGCCTCGTCCAGTCCGTGTTTGTGCGTATTTTCTTTAGGTCCAGCAGCATAACGCCTGTGTTGTACCCTCTGCCGAGCGCAGGCCATCGTTTTGTGGTCTCGTAGTACCAGTTACTTTCGTTCTCTACTAAACCTATAAACTGTGAAAAATTATTTAGTATTAGAATGCATGGTGTTATTGAAGGTTTCTTAAGTTTTTTTTTTAACGATTGTCATTGGTAGCTCTTGAAAGAGAGAAGTGGAAAAATAATAGTGAGGTCTTTGCCATGCACTGATAAATCTTGAGCTCTCAATAATAATAGTGTTTTTAAGGCATTTTGTAGGTAACATGAATTTAGAATCTTCTTCCTTTTTTATCCTTGTAATATGTGTGATGATTGTGCCCTATCTTATTTGATTTTAATGGTTATAACTTCGTCATCATAGTGTTAAACTTCATTACTCTTATAATTAACAGTTTTTAACATACCTGTTCTTCTGTCATATTCCTGAACATACTCCACAGCTCAGCGACATCACATAAGAACGTGAGATCTGAGTCCAACACTATGGCTTGGCTGAGCGAGTCCGGAAGGATATCAGGGAACAGCAGCTTGACCAATGCATAGATTCCAGAGTAGTGGCTGTTTGGTATCCACCCTACTTGTGATAGACGGTCTTGTGCGTTGTAGCATGAGTATTTTACTGGAAATAATAATATAATATACAATCTGTTGAAGACTTTTAATTAGGATAATTGACCTGAATTGCAATGAATTGACCCCCAAGTGTGTTTCGGCATTTCTTCCCAGAGGTAGTCAATTGGGTAATGCCGATGCGATCTAGTTTAAAAAAAAGGATGTTTAAAAGTGTTTAGTAAAACCCATTTGCAGAAATAAAAATTATTCATCAAAATATTAGAATACATAAAATTTTGATAATTCTATTATTCTACTAGTAGATCATAAAAAATATTATGTTATGTTACAAGTTAAATCACATACACCTGTCATGGTTAACTTGCTAAAGAGGTTGTCTTTCATAATTTTGTGAACAGTTGATTAAACATTTATTCTCATCACAGAAAAATAAACATATATCTTGTATTTTAAGGTCGTAAAAACAAGTAAGTGTCTCTATACAATCTACAAGTTAAATTGAACCACTTACCATCACGCAAGTCCCAGGTATCAAACAGCTTACTAATAGTATGCTGGGAGCTACTGTCCACCACCAGATGGAAGTGTATGGGGTTCTGACGGTGATGCAGCAAGGACTTGAGCATCGGAGTAATCAGGCGGGTACACTTGCCCATACACACTAGTGCTATATGTACTGTCTCACAGAGTGTACCTACCGCATCTGGAATCTTATAGATAATAATCTTTTATCCTCTTATTCACAAATGAGGATTACACCTGTCTAATCTATTTTTTATTATTATTATGGCAACCAGCTGAGAGTTTTAGCATTTACAGATATTTATGCCAGTGTCGAGTTTACTGCTAGTGTTGTGAAACCCATCTTAAGACTATTGACATCTCTATTTCTTGACATGCAAACAACGGTGGCAGGATTTAACCCATGGTTTAAAATTGACATTCTTTATGAATATGGGGGTTAGAGTATGATGATTAAGTACATATACAAAGGAGTGCATTAATAGAGTGATAATAGATAACTGGGCACCACTGTGAGCAACTGGCTTTTCTAGTAACATAAAAATGGGCTTTACATAAAAAAGGTTACAAAAATCGATTGGTGATTAAAAAGGTTAAATAATAATTTAATGTACATCTAACACTTTAGCAACTTAATAACAGAGAAAACCGGTTGTTAAGTTGAAATACATGCTATACTCACAACAGGTACTTCATAAGTAGACCCAGTATCTACAGTCATCTGTCTCATAACACTCTGTGATAGTCTCAACTGTGTCTTGAACACTTTGTTCTGTGTCTCCAGCACGCTGATCCTGGATATCAACCACCAGTAGTACACTACTGACACTGCTATCCATATCCCAAAAGGCACCCCCAGCCATGGCCGAAAAAACAGGCAGGACAAGAAATTCTTTGACCTTATATTCATATTTACTCATATCAATACATTAAAAAAGTTACAGCGACTCCATTTCTTAACTTTAGCTGTCTCTGTTTACAACAGGTATACAAGTATTCTGAAACGAAAGTGTTAAAGATGATAAAGTTTGATATCAGCTAATCTACGACTACTGCAAAACATGAGGTTCTTCCAAAACAATTGAAGTAATTTAAGGTGATACAATGCTCACAATTAATTAATTTATGTTCATACTTACTTATTATGAACGATAAATTACACAGCGTATAATTATCCTTACAAAATAGAAGTATGATGACTATTTTACGTAATTTGAGTATATCTGTTCCTTGTTTATATAATTACATCATGCTTATAAGTTTGGTGACACGCATTTTGTATTAGTATTAAGTATTTACAATTGTAATTTAAACATGTTCGGCTAATTTTAATATTATAACGATTTGTGAATTTGTGATAAAGTTGTGATTGAGTTGTCACTTTGACATTACGTCAACGAGATAATGACATTTGAGTGAGATTACTGGATGTGTTAAAGTAACGTTCAAGTTTAAAAATTGTAATGTATAAATCGAACGAGTTGGCAGGCCTCCCACCAGGGGGATCGATGATGTGATCAGAGTTGCAGGCAGTTCACATCACTGGTCGCGGGCAACTGGTGGATGCAAATGGCAAGTTATCTTTCTTTTCCGGCTGATGATGATGATGATGAAATCGAACGACCTTATTCAATGTTTTGCAAAGTAAAAAACAAATACTATTAATGTACTTTGTTATACGGTATTGCATAGGTAGCTAGTTCGTACAATCGTTTGATTTTGTTTAAGAGCATTTTATAAGATTAAAGCCTGGTTATTTGATGACATTCACAAATTCGCGAACACCTGGACATGAGACTGTACAAGACACCCAGAACAGAGAAAGATGGCAGAGAAAAAGGGAGACGTCTGCCCAGCAGTGGGTGATACTAGGCTGAAATGATGATGATGAAAGTTTGGTAATCCGCAAGTTCTGTAACGTACAGTGCTTACATGTTAGTAGCTTGTTTTACTGGGGTTCCTACTTTAGTACAAGCGGTTTTACATGTATATTCCTCAGAATCATCCACTGTGATGATTAACTAAACTAGGTGCGTGAAAAAAGTAAGGCATCGTTTGTCATACAACGATGCATACATTTTGAAATAAAACTGAAAAATATTGTACTGGTTTCTAATTTTATTGACATAACAAAATACTTAATAGGACATAATGGCTTACTTGATAAAAAAAATAAAGGCATAAAATAATTAATGGCACATAAAATTACAGGATCTTTATTTTTGTAATAATACATGTCATAAAGAATATTGTAAGTTGTCATGTTACAATAAAACAGGTGTAAGTTGCACTTAAAAATAATTTATAATAGTAAAGTACCTAAAAGATATTTGAAGGGTGGGATTACTCATTAATTTCTATAGTTCATTTCAAGAAAGTCAAGTATTGTAAAACAAATTAAACTAGTGACATCCGTAACATAATGTGTAACATATTAATAAAGTAACATTACTAAAACAGTTTTTTATTTTGTACCTAAAACATTTTTATATAATTTACTGGGCTATATGGCTAATCTGGTAACATTAATTTGACAAGTGGTGAAATGTATAGAATAGAATAGTTTATTTGCTTAGAATGTAGGTATTACATATGGTATTACAATAGGATGTTTGTTACATGTTAAGAATCCTTGTACATATAAAAAGCCAAACCTTGAAAATTTTTTTTTGTAAGGGTCTCTAATGATAGAAAACAAAAAATACTAACTCCTCTGACACAGCAGCCCGAAGAACAATATTAGATAACCTTACAAAATATTTTAAACACAATTTGGGCAAACAGACAGAATCAATTTTTAACTGTGTCTTCTGTATTTGTATTATTTTTCCCCTACCATCATCTACTTATATCCTACTGTAATTACTTAATTAATCTCGGTCTCCCCGCCATAGGGCCGCGCCTGTCTGGCCGGGTCGTACGGCTGGCCATACATGTAAGGTGCCGCATCTTGCACCTTCACCGGTTCTGTGGGCTCAGGAGTGTCTTCCGTCACATCCTTCTTGTATGGTATACTTTCATCGTCTGAGTTCAATTTCACAGACTCATCAGGATCCAGTTGTCTAGAAAAGAAAACAGTAATTAGTTAAAAAAGTCCCTTTTTAATTTAGGTATGTCATGGTTGGGAAATAGTCTTTTAATTGAATTTTATCTTTTGATATATATGTAGATGTTGTACAAGTGAAAATGTTTTCGCTTTAATTTGTCATAGGCAGCCGTTCGTCATTTGCCCTCTAACTTTTGTTAAAATGTTTTATCGGACGTATCACCTCGTCCATTCTCATGAAACAAAATTCGTTGCATCAGAGACGACTAAGAACATTTCCTAACTAGTCGGAATCCGTTGTTGGGAAGCTGTGGTCTCGTGGCTTTCATTGTTTGCCAGTTTGTGGTCTGAAAGATTTTTAAACCTATCCCTTACAACTGCGTATGCCAAACTTACTTGATGGTTAGGAAGTTATTCTCCTCCTTCTCATCAGCTTTCTTTCGCTGCAGGATTCTCCATCCGATGCATATGAGCACCACGATTATAGGTACCATCACCGCACTAATGATGCCCCATGTGGCACCCAGTGTGCGCGACGAGTACTCCTGTTTACCTATATTTACAGATTAAATAAGTTAGTCGTGATTGATAATGTCGCCAATTTTCTTTATGGTTGGCTACGATTTTCAATTGTTATGAAATGATAGAGAATTAGATGTTTCTTTTTATAAAGGTTTTAGGAGATTTCGGGAAGACGCATTTCAGGTTTTTTTGCATAGCAAAAATAAACTAGGATGGCCATTATTGTAGGACTGAGTAATTGTGCATGCGCCTTACCTGCTTTAGAACACAATATTTACTTTGATAATCAAATTGAAAACTAAAATAAGAACGCTGAAGGGCTAATTTCTGTTGATAATTTTAAAAGGGCTATTCTAGTAAGTTGCGAAATTTTCGTTTTGATATTCAACTCTTTAAATGTTTGCTATGAAAAAACAAAAAATGGAGCCCTTCTAACGCAATTTATCAACAAACAAGGTGATAAGCTATCAGTAACGTAAAGCCCTACCATTATCTCTATAATGCAAATATAAAAAAAACGCTTACCATTTCATATGACCTGGTTTTTTATACCAACTAGATAAGAAAGCAAGAAATAACCTTACAGATTAGGAAGAACGAAAATAATAACTTATCACAATTCAGAGAAAATTTCTATTCAACAAAAACGTGCCAATCAAAGTCATTCCTTGCTTTCTTACTTAGAAATATAAAAACAACATCACGTGTAAGTTATTCTACCGAATGGGAACAGAAATTTCCTCTTAATGTGACAGCCAAGTTAGATTCAAAATACATTTATTTAAAATCAATACAATTAAAGTAATAAACATTCAACAACTGTGGGAAACTCACTCAACATTTAACCTAAATAAGTATACAAGTGAAAATACTAGACTAAACGTGCCACTTATTACGTAACCTTAATTAAAATCTTAATTTACTCTCCATAATGTCAATAATATGGGCAGTGAATGGATAATCCTGTCTTGCTTTATTTTCTTACACTAAGTATTTCAGACCATCGTTGAGCGACCGCTCATTGTAGGCACTTCGATGTTCGGTGGGTCTATTAGAGTCTCCATAGACTTGCCCTTCTGAGGAGGCATTGTAAACGTCTTTATATTATCAGCAGGAGCACTTTTTGGAGGGTCTGGTAAACCAGGGTTATTGTATGTGTTCCTAGGACTGGTGTCTGAAGTAGGACTGATCGGTGGAGAGTATATTTCAGAGTATGTAGGAGAGTACTGGGAGGGAATAGGACTGTATTGACCTTCGTATTTTGGTGAATATGGGTCCTCAGAATCTTTTGTGGAGTAACCAGAATCACTGGGAAGCGCCCTACGACCTAGCTGACGTGGTCTGCTTAAGAATTCTATATCTTTCGCGGGTCGGGTAAGAGTATCCCGGTTGGATTCGGTATCGGAAGGAGAAGTTATCGATAGTAAGTCTTCTTCAGATAAGTCCCAAAGCTTTTCAGGGAACTCGACATCGGGAGCATTTGGGATAGGTTCGTTGGTTCGGTATGTCTTGTCGTAGGCCCTGCGCTTTTTGGGGTTAGATTTGTCAGACTTATTAGAGTCACTTTTGTTAGAATCTGGGTATCCTATCCCTGAACTGTCACCATCTTGGGGGATGGGGGGTGCGGACCTAGAGATGGGTGCGGCTCTATTCATAGGGGTATCCTCAGTAGGAGTGTCAGGTAACTTTTCTTTTCTATCCGAATCTTGGCTACGTAAAGTGGAGGATTTCATAGTATCGGTGATATTTCCCATCGATGCTGATCTTAGGTTAAGTCTAGACGCTGATTTAGACCGCGGTATGTCTTGGAAACTGAATCCCTCTTTGCCCTCGGCCCTGGGTTTGTGCCAGCACCAGAACCACAGCAGGCAAATCAATAAGCCTAACGGTAGAATAATTGCCACTATGATGCCCCACGTCAGAAACAGTGCGCGTTGCGAGAACTCTTGTTTACCTGGATATTGAAATGTGTAACATTACCAAACTGTCATATTAAAATATCACATTGAATTGATTCGTCGATCAAAATATATCAGTGAGAAATTAGAGTATTGGAAAAAGTTAATTGTTTATTAAAATGTATCGTATGAATTGTAATTTTTTATTAATTATTGTGAAAATGTACAAAACATTTTCAGAAAATTACTGCGCGGATAAAGATTATCAAAATACTTACGCAAGCACTCTGTGTATCCATAATCAGGCAGGTTCCACCGGCCGCTGTCTTCACACACGCGTCGTTTGTCTCCGATGATCATAAAGCCTTGGTTACACTCGAAGTTCACCTGGCCACGGAATATATTTAATTTATTATAAAACACAGGCCATACATTTAAATATGAACGTTTGTAAGAACGTAGTAGTCGGAATTTACTGAAAAATGATTTATTATACAGATGACTGATCCTGACACAGCGTAAAATTATAATGCTGTTGAAAGTTTCCTTTTCAATACGAATGGTAATTTGTTTGTTCATGAAACTGGGATTTCCTTACGAGAGACTACAAGAACTAAATCAATTTATTAATTTGTGTAAGAACAATGATGATACATAAGGAAATTGTAACTTAGTAGTTACACTTTCCTCGCTTTATGATTAATTGTGGTTTTACAAGTGAGTTTGTCAAGCGTGAATTCGCATGAATCTAATTTAGGTCGTTGTAATGTAAGTGGGTCGGCCATGCTGGCGGACCGATGGACGGTGGAGTTACCACGTGTTTGCTTCCCTCATACGCCTTGTACGATTGACCGATATTACTAAGGTGGTTGCTAGAAAATGTGTAGTATTTCTCCTAAGAATAGATCACAGACTTATTAGCCTGTAGACTTGATCTACTTAGAATAGGGATGGCGGTTGTCATTATTCTTTAAATAATTATAAAGATAACGAGCCTTCTATATGATCTCAAAAAGGATTATAATTAAAAAGTATCTAGAAGCGAGTTTTAAGGAACAGTTGTTTAAATTGAAATTGATAAAGGAAATTTGAAAAATGATGGACACGAGCAGGACTTGAACCTGCGACCTTCGCCGTACCGTGGCGCTGCTCTAATCAACTGAGCCATCGTGTCACTGCTCGCACCCATCGAATTTCAAGTTCCCTTTTAGTATTTACGTCTTAAGGGTGACGTCAACAGTTGTTTGTTAGAAAGTGGTGGCTGTATACAAAGTTTTTTTAAATTTGTATCAAAAGATTCATGTATTCAAATGACTTACCCTAGTTCCTGGAGTGAAGAAGAAATTACTCTTTCTTCCAAAGCGCGGCGTCTCCAATATACCGCAACTTATTACTCGTCTTGCGTTTTGCTCTTTTATGTTTGTCTGTAACAAGCAAGCTATTATGCACGTTTGGATAAAAAAAAGATCGAGAAAGATAAAAGTATTTTGAGAAGTAATTAAACAGTTGTTTTTTTTAATCAAAATGTTTTTTGATACTATATAATTATGTACGTATGCCGAATTAGAACTTCTTCGTATTTTGAAACCAATATTTTTTTATTGATGTGATGTGATTTATTGCAATAGGCCCAGTGATGTGTCAAATTGGCAGAAAAGTTTATAGGATTTTTTTTTCACGAAACCTAACATAACAGCTCACGTTATACGAGACACATGTATGGATTAACGTTAGCGACTAACTGTGTAACTTAGCCATAGAATGTCCCATAAGGGACCTTGGCAGATGCATTATAATTAAAAGAACAATGGACTGACAAGACCCATCCGACTTTAGCACGCAAATATCCACATCTAGGCTTCGACGTCAAGTTAAAGGTTTTGGAGTAGAAAGGAGATTCTCTTAAGAATTTCTCTAGATCATTGTTTTGAAAAACTACTTAAAATTATGCATTTAATTATGCGTGTTTTTCCCAAAAGGATAATAAGGTGCTGTTGCACATCCATTGTTTGCTAGACAGTTGAGGTCTTAGACAAAAATATTTCTCAAATCAATTTTTTTCATAATAAATAATTATGGCTTATAAGACGAAAGAGAGGTGAAGGCTTTTTAAATATCATGCACCTTTTTTTTGTTGGCTATGGGCCCATAATCATGGTTGTATTTTGCTAGCAACAGCGTCTCCATAGTTTTCAATTTCCGTGCATAATTGTGCATATACAGATTCTCTCGTGTATTGCTATAATTAAAGTGTGGGAAACTATAATTTGTCTTTATGACGACTTGACAATCGAGGTTGTTATTGACTTAATAACAGGATAGTATGAGTCAGCTTTTGGACAAGTTTGCATAAATAAAACCTTTTAAATGTTGATGGCACGTAGTACCTTGTCGGGCATTGAATCGGAGGTCTACTTAAAGAGTGTACATGCATTCGCACTCGCAGGAATTACAGCAATACCATTCCTAGCTCTATCATAACTTAAAATCTAAAAAGTAGAACTTCCGCTCTTTGGTTAAAATCTACAAGAGTCTTCTCAAAGACAGTTCAATGTACTTGTTTTTTGTGAAATAACAAGGTAACTCACAATCGAAGACAAATAATTCTTCGTAAACTCCGCCATATCTCTGTTGAGCGTCATGCCAAAATCGTATCGACATTGGTACGAATCTTGACATATCTCTATGGCTCTCGCCACGTCCTGCGATCGATTTGCCGGCAAGAAGTCGGCTGGTTCTCGTATGAAGTTCGGTACAAACTGGTTGTCGTTATAGTAGGCCGCTGTTCTACCATACTCTCGATAGAACATCGCCACGCCTATGTCTCGTTGTTCTCTGTCCGTTAGTTGCCCTGAAACATGGGTTTGTTAATGACGCTAAAGTAAACATCGAAATTAGAAGGAGAACTATTAAAAAAAGTTGAGATGTATAATATGCCAGGTCTTTTCTGCAGAATTGCTGGAACTTATGTATTTCAGCAGAAGCCTTTCGAGTCGACCAGTTTTGACCAAAGAAAACAGGTTTACATTTTAAAGTTAAACATTTAATTTTCTTTGATTGAAGGTTTTTAAATGAAGGTAGTAAGAGTGGTGAAGGCATTTAAATGAAGGTATAGAACCAAGAATATAATATCAAACAGTAAGAACTGCTTATGGACTCAGATCTGTTCACGTTTATAGTTTATATAACTACAATTTACAAGACACATTATTATACTCTTTATTGATAAAAAAATGACAATTTTAAACCATGGATTAATTATACCTGTCACTGTCGTTTGCATGTCAAAGAACAGAGATGGCAACAGACTTAATACCTCGTTTATGAATAAGAGACAACAAGTAACTTACAGAATTGAGCGAAGTCTCTATGAGCCGTCTGGAAGTTGTTCAGATCCACAGCCACTCGTGTTCCGTCTGGTCGCGTGAAGTCGTCATTTATATCTAGAGACCAGTTGCCAAATAGACCCCGCGTTTGGTTCTAAAACAAAAAATAATATGGATTAAGTAATTAGCTTATTTATTGCTAAGTCTTCCAGTCCATTTCCAGTCAGCATAAAGCGTCTTTAAGTCTTTAAATCGATTCTATGTTTATACTTTACAAAGCTACCAGATTAAATATGTTTTGGTACAGTTGAAATTGGCTTTTTTGAAGGAATCTTCGCTACAAAGACTCAATAAGCATTTAAGTTGTTATTAAGCACTTGTCCAGTAAATTAATTCCTGGATATATCTTACCATATAAGTCCAAGGCAGATAGACTCGTGCCGTCATAAACCCTTTGTTCTCCACCACCTCGACACCAGCTCCTGACGCGAACATGATCACAATCTCCGACTGATTAAGGATATACATCGGCTGGTATACTGTTACACCTGATAATACAAAACTTGTTAATATTATTGAAAACGTTTCGATGTAAATGATTGTTTATCTAATGATATTGTGGTTAGCTTATTCTTATCGTATGGTTGATGAACAACCTGGTGTCTGAGTTTAAACCGCCTGTTGGCCTCTGACATGGATTTACACACCGTTGAAAAAGCTCTTAGGTTTCTTCACGATGTTTTCCTTCACCGTTATTAGCAACTGATAACAAATTTCTAGCACGCACATGAATTTTGAATAGACGTTGGTGCGTGCTGGGGTTTGAACTGGTGACCTTTGAATTGGCAGTCCAACGGTCTTACCACTCGGCTATTACTGCTTTTTCGAGTAAGCTTTAATTGCTGTTTTGCATTTTTTGCCAAAGGCACGTAAGGCTGGAGCGATATGCTTGCTACCTTCAAAATCGGTTAGAAGAACATAATATTTTTTGGCAATCTGGAGTTAAAAATCTTACCTGGGAAGTATTGCACCCTAAGAGCAGGTCTGTCGAAGTACACTCGTTTGTTGTCCGCAAATACGTCCAGCCTGTATCTCCATTGAGCATGCTGGGGTCGTAGACGCACCTGGATGAGATTTACTTAAATATAATATTCTGCCATCCGAGGGTTATATTTATAGAGTTAATGAGCCTATGATTTAAGGATATACTGAGCTATTGGCATACCTTGTGATTCGCAAACAGGTAACTCTTTCAAGTAAATAACACAGTGTTTGTTTAATCGGTATACTTAAGATTTACCTCAAATGCTTACTAAACCTAATACAGTTGCGTACTTAAAAAATGTAACTGTCATGTGTTTTTAATATAGTATCAAGGCTTCCTCAAGGACCAGTATTAGGACCATGTATTGCTTAATCAAACGGAACTTACTTCAACAGCCACGGAGTTGTTGGACGCAGCGACGATAGAAGTGAGATGTGTAGCGTTGACGCGTCCGTGAATGTTCCGGGGTACTTGCTCGAACCTGCCCTGCACGTCCAACTTCAACTGCGGGTGGTCCACTCTTGCAAGTACGTATTCACCTACACAAAACAATTTATTTAATACAGGTCAATTATAAAACTTATTTTTCGAAGTCGGTTAAATATTGATTTTACAAAATATTTAAAGGGTTATGGTCCACCTGTTCCATGTAGATAGGTATTTAGACTAATCTATTGTTGAACATATCTAAAGCAAATCTCGTACCCAAACCCAGTATTGAGGATTCTGTACTTCTGTAACCTTTTCTTCACAATTTCATGTCTTTATCTTTTATATAAAAAGACCTACCTTTTCCGTTGAAGGTATATTGCAGATCATCGAAGGTAACAATGTGAGGATCTCCAAATATTCCGGCCACACCAGGAGACTGGTATGCCACGCAGTCTTGAGATGGTCGACGCTCAAACCTATTACAAATATATAAAATTTATTAAAGGGTATAACAATAATCATGAAAATTATGGTGGACTAAAACAAAAATAACGGCTCATCTCATGCTTAGAATATTAAAGAAGTATTGTACTGACCTGTATGTTTCACAACCGACAGCCTGTTCTTCTTGCCACAGACAGCACTGGTAGAACGGAACCATGTCGTGGAACCAATGGGATAGTGATGGTACCTGGTGAACATAGACCAATGTGTCAATAACTACCAATAAGCACTTATTAAACGGCGCACCCTGGCCAGTTGACCCCGCTACCAAACATGCTGTTACGCTGATGATTTGTCCAAGGAGCTATTTGCTAGCGTACCTACTGCATTAGCTAGCTTATGGCAACACAACAATAGAAGATATCCAAATCATCTAATCTCGTTTACAATATAATTATAAAGTGGAAAGTAATGTTTTACCTTATTGGCCTCGTTGTAGGGTGTGAATCCAAAGTCATGAGACCTCAAAGGTCGTGATCCCCACATCTGGTCGTACGACAACATGAGGAAGCCGTTCTTGTCGTAGCAACACTGTTGGCCTGATCCTTCAGCGCTGCAAAAAACAATACACGTCACTTTTTTTGTAAAAGACGACAACGCCTCGAGCTTCATTGCCTCGATGTTTCTTAATGGTTATCATTGTAGATCCTGGCTTACAGGAATTGTAATGATGGGTAAGACTGGTGGGTTTGTCCCGTTATTAAAAAAATCTTGTAAATAACGTTATTTTTGAAGCTAATTCGCTTAAAATACTTAAACTGGTTTAAAGATTTCTTACCTTGGGCTTCCACTTCTCACGCAATGCACGCTGCCCCAGTGGTATGTACAAGTGGGGTTTGTATCCTTGTCACAGGCTAGGTCAGGCATGTACCGGCCCTTATCCAGTAAGGCGTGTTCTAAAGTGCAAGGGCAGACCCACACTTGAGAGGCAAAGTTCTTGAGGAAACGATCTGATTTCAGCCAGTTGTTGCAGAGGGCGTTGGGCCAACGTTGGCCATGAAGCCTTTCCCATTGCGGGGCAAAGTACCAGCCTAATGGGATCGGACGACTCCATAGAACGCTGTTGAAGATACATGTATTTGTTAGCTATATAATGTTAGTATTGAGTATTTGGGCAATGATAAATACAAAGTCATTGAGTATGTATGCAATCTAATCAAGTAAGTACTTGATAAACATAAAAAGTCATCTACATAATTGTACAACATAAAACGAACAGGCATCAGCTTTATTTTAACTTGTTTATTGAATATTTTATATGAATTTACGTATCCCTAAAAATGTGTACACATCTAAAATCACTTACGGAGATATTGGAACGTTTTTGAACACTTCAGGTGTAGTCAGATTAATCTGTAAAAATCCGAACTGCATGTCGTTGTGAATGAAATTTTCTCTGTTCCTAAAGTTTCCAGGATTTATCACATACTCTCCAGTATTTGCTACACCCATTTCAATCATATCTATGAATTCCAATTGAGGTCTGATGGTGACCTCCTTGTAACCCCATACACTGATCTGTAGTTGGACATTGAGGTTTGTGGTCAAGTTGAAACGGTCCCAAGTAATTCTGATTTCCGGTGGATATCTCTCATGGATTGCATTGCCGGTGAAGAAGATCTTTTCTGACGCAGTTGCAGGGGTTTCTATAAAGTTCGAAACGTTGTTAAATATAATAAGATTGTTGTTGGATAGACATGACTAAAATGTATACATAAAATTTTTATTTGTAATTAAATTAAATGTCAACTAACACTTTTACGTCTTTTGGCTCATAGGTTATTCATATTCACTTACCAACAAAGAACCTTCCTTTCCATTTGTAAGGTTCGTTATTAATGGCAATTTCGAATCTAGCGTAACCGTTATGCCAGAATCTCGGTTGGACGCAGATCGCTCGGTTGACGTCTACCACGGCGCCGACAACGGACTCAGTGTCGAAGCGACACGTAATCCTATCGTTAGGGTTGAAACAAGGACCGGTGATGTTGACGATCGTACCTCCCAACATGTTGCCACTCTCGGGAGCAAACATAAGAGGAAGATTTGCCCCATCTAAAGGAAAATGTTTAGGTGTTAAATGATTTCATTTAAATAATATACCCAAATTATTTGATTCGAGCACATAAAAGTACTTCTAAACTTACCAATATCCTTGTTACAGGTTCCCATGAGTATTTTCTCGTCTATTCTAAATATATGTCTTCCAGGGAATCCGTTTGCCCAACCTCTGCCCGTTAAATCTCTAAGTACAGACGCTTGGGAGTACGGCTTATATTCGTAGCTTTGAGTTCCGTTACCAGCGTTAAAGCCAATCTGTAAATATAATGGTGATTTATAATTTGACGTTTCCCTTCATCTTCAACACCGTACATAGTTTAATTTATAAGCAGTTTGTTAGACGCGAGTGTCTTATATAAAGGCATTGCTGCATTAAATGGTATAGAATTTAGTTTACTCACATAAGCAGGCACACCACCTTCTCCAGTGGTGGTGTCTCCTCCAGCCTCGGTGTGTGAGCTCCAGTTTATCTCCAAGTAGTTGAACATCGCGTATGTAAACACTTCGTCTGTAGCCAGTACCATTTGGAAGGTGTTTGTCTATAAATCATAATTTCGTGCGTTCAGTAATCACATTCGTAATCTTGTCAAAGCATAAAACAGTTAAATGTGGGAGATTTTTAGTTATTGACAAAATATGTTTTGTGGTTTCATTGGGCGTTTCTAAAATATGCGTGTTGTGTTATTTTGCTTTTGCATCTGATCTATTGGTGTGTAATTTCAGAAGGTGGTCCTAGAATCTCAATCTCGAAGTATGGAACTTTTAACTTTACTACTTTACTTTCAAGAAAATAAATTCTTTATGATATGACTGATAGGTACTAAATCTAACGCCATTTATATTTTCTTACCATAAACAACGAGTTGTCAATGCCTCCAGCGAAGGACATGTTCTTCCATGTGATGGTGATGACGTGCTTGGGGAAAAACGTTTCGGAGCCGATGACTCCTTCACGGATGTCCCACGTGATACGCTCCCTCATCTCTACACCTAACTGGTCCGTGCGAGTCTATGGGGTAAAGGTAATCAATGTAAGTTATATATCAAATCATCGTTCATCATAATAAAAAATATCTATGTGCAAAACTTAAAGTTTCAGTTACTCAACAATAACAATGAATTAATGTTGATGAAAAAAAATCTTACGACGAATTGTGAAACTCCTTTTTTGAAATGGGTTAAAAATGACTGAAACAAGGATGTCCCTTATGATCAAAAGAATAAATATGAATTCTGAGAATACATCAAATTAAAATTTTAATTCGATGTATTCTCAGAATTCATATTTATGTGAAATAATTAAGTTATCAATGTTATTATGTAAAGTATTTTTCATTTATGTAAAGGTATAAAGCACCTGTAAATCTCTGTCCATTCTAAAGTATACTCCAGGTCTTCTTTGATCAGGGTCTTCGGGCCGCTGGTTACCGATACGACACTTGCTGAAGAAGATGCCGATGAACGAGGGATCGTTGATGTCCGGCCAGTCCCTCACGGGGAAGGACAGAGGGTACGTGTAGTGGTCTGGAGGGTCGCTGAAGTAGATGTAGCCGTTCATGGACAGCTGGGTAAATAATAAAAAAAAAAAAATAGTTTGTTGGCGTAAATAAAGATCAGTCATTTCGATATGTTATTATTGCTTTGTCTGTTCCTATGAAAATGATTATAATTTCCATATTTTTTAAAACAACATCATCTTATAATTTTTAATAATTTTTTTGGACAATCAGCATTTATGAATACTTGTCAAATAATGCATTGTATAAATACAAGTTCCAAATCGACTTACCCTGGTATAATTGAACCTAAACCCGAAGAACGGCAGCTGGAAGTTAAAGTTCTTGTGGATCTGTGGTGTGGAGGTGTGGATGTCCCTCTGGTAGTCTCCGAGGTTTTCGGAGCCTCCCTGATCGTAAAACCAATACATGAAGTTGCCTCTGATTTGAGCAAGTCTAGCAGTGGTGATGACGTAGGGCTGCCCATTGTTCTGATAACTTGTATCTGGTAGAACTCGGCCGTCGATGTGAGCTGAAGAGGTAGGAAGGAGAATGTTTTTTAATTTTTTTTAGTAAAAAGAAGGCTTTATTTAACATATTTTATTTAATTACATACAGGATTAGGGAAGAGTAAATGTATTATCTGTATTCCCCAAAGAGAATCCGGTGTACCAACTAATACAAAAATTATTTCCATAAAAGGTCCTAAGGAAATGCCAATTCGAAGTCTTAGACCACAACTGTGACTTTTTAACGAACCCAAATACTTTATACCGCTGCCAAGTTTGCTTTAGTGAGTTTCAGAATGTGGTTAGAGTAATTACATAGTTAAAATATATTTCATTGTTCTCCATCATGTATTACAACTCAATAAATTAACTAATTTAGGGTACAATGGCGTTCTTATGGCTAAAAGCGACCGGACAACCATTGGATGAACAGAAAGACAGGACATTTTAATTGTAACTGTGGTGTACCGTAGTAAAAGCAAGAACAGCACAGTTAGTGTTAGTTAAATCAGGACAGTTTACTATGTGAAAGCGAGACGCCGTTTGCAGTGTAATGCGGCGTCCCGCTTTCACAACGTAAACTGTCCTGATTTAAGAGTTCATGGTAAGGGGGCTGTCCAATTGATTAAACCGTCAACTACTTAAGTAACTTACTTAATTCTTGTCCACGAAGTACTTAAGTCCAACAAAATTCAAACAAAAGCATTCATTAATACCAATCGTGGAATTAATGCTCAAGTATTAGTGGATTGGTATCGATCTATGTAGGCCCCGATAGTGATAAGCTATCAGTTTATATCGGACACGAGATTCCTAGTATACGAACTGATGTCATTTTAACACCTTGCAACGCCTCTTTGTTTCATCACATACAGTAAACAATATCAGTTGTATGTATCATTTACTACTTTAGATAGGTACTCCTGTTTACTTCAAGAAAAAAATACTTGGAATTCTTAAACGATGATTAATTTTTCCGACTGATTTTGTATCGCGCCTTTAATAAAACCGCTTTCGTGGTAAAGGAGAGCATATTAAGTACTTATGTATCATTCTTTATGTAGGACATTTTGCTTTTAGGATTATTTTAGAATTCTTTGGTTGGAATATGGTCTTCATTATGCACAATAATTGTTTCTTAAAAGGCATCTACGCTGACATTTTTATTTAAACTTTCGTAGCTCATACAGTTATTTTTAAGATTGTTATTGTTAAACCTTACACTTAGGTAATGGCAAATCGGAATGCACACAGGCAATACGCAGGCGCAGTGATCAATAAAATAATTTAAAGGAAATGGATTTAAACCTGAAGAAGAACGATTACAGGATGGAGAATTGTCATAATTCAGTTCCTCTGTAAATAAATAATATATTAATTTTTCTTATCAGCTTGATGGAGTTTTTGACCGGAAATATCTACTTAATGACTAGTTTTATTCGCATGATAGAACATTGTTTGTACGCTGTAACTGACTCATTACAATTAACACGAATAGCTATCAAACAACGTACCTAGCCTGTTTGTCTTTAGATTAACTCTCTTACACAATTTTTGTATCGTGACTTTTATGAATAACGTTTACGTCTTTAATAGAACCCCTATGAAGTATGTAATAGGGGACAGTTTTATTAAATTTCAATCGTGTTTATGACTAATTTTTTATCCTCTATCATACAGTTTGAATTCACTATCAAATAACTATTTCGTAGCAATGTTTATCTTCTTAACCTATTGTTGATGAACAACCTGGTGTCAGAGTTTAAGCCGTCTGTAGGCCTCTGACATGGCTTTTCACACCGTTGATAAATTTCTCAGGTGTGCCGGTCTCACGAAGTTTTCCTTCACCGTTTTAAGCAGTTGATAATTTATAATACGCACATGAAGTCGAAAAGACATTAGTGCGTGCCAGGGTTTGAATTTGCAACCTTTGACTTGGCCGTCCAACGATCATACCACTAGCCTATCAGCAATGTTTATAAGAGGGTAACATAGGTAAAACCTTATGATATACAAAACTTAAAACAAAAAATTCACGATGTCACGACGGACACCGTAGAAACACGGATTGAGAATAAAATTATTTTCACTGTTGCGAGATGTAATAGGCTATGAGTCCGGTGTGGTCCCGATTAATGGCAATTATAGGCTTACACATAAAATTAATCGGTTTCTAGACTCCTGAAGAACACTTCTGACGGTATAGTTAGAAGCATTCGGGCATGAAAGTTCGATTGTATGTTATGAACAATACGTCTACTGAAGTATTAGCTTGCTGACAGGTCTGACATCAGTCTATTTATATATAATTATCTTTAATCCTTAAGATAATAAAGTTCGATTATATAGTTTGGAAGTTTATAAGAGTATCCCTGTATTTTATTTTTGTTAACGGCTATAGGCTAGCTTATCATCAAAAGAACCCAAAAGAATTTCGGGCAAAAGATCCTTCAGCCATCGGCGCCTATTAAAATACTAACTTAATCACGATAAAAAACTCTACATTTTGTAATAGGAACCTACTTCTTGATATAATCTCATAAACCAGATTTAACAATTCGCTACATTTGACCCAAAAAGGTAATCCTTTTGTCAACTGAGCGATGAAATCATTTTTATTCTAATAACTAGTATATTACGAAACGCTGTCAGCAAATCAAAAAGGTGGGGAGGAATTACTGTGTTTTGTTTTTTACATTTAGGCATCTAAATAATTTAAAAAATTGTCGGTTCTTAGTCTTGGTGTCCGTTCTACCGGTTGTTATAGACTGTACACGTTCAGGGAGATATTTTTCTCAGACTCAATGGCCCAGAAAGATATTACTTAGGTACCATAAAACATTTAAATACTTCTTTTGGATGTCTATGGCCAGTGCCAAAGGGACTCAAGTCAATCATGAGGGTACTAGGTACCTATGTAGTTTCATCTGACTAATAAGCTACATCTATTAGACTCGTCTTCTAAATATTTAACAAAATACTTCTGCTAAAATGTATTAACTAGTTTCAAGCAAAGTTCATACTTTTCAACGAAACTCTACATCAACATGTAATTTATACGGGGCCTACAGTGCAAACACGGACCGCACTTGACTTGGTTTTTTATCTTTTGATAGTCCGTAGCCCTTATCTGTACTTAATTGATATAACCCAACGTATTTCAAAAGCAGTTTGTGCATGAAACATTCGCAATGGTTAAACATTTTTAAAATTAGCCGAGTTTTACGAGTTAAGGTGCGGTTCTTATCATAGATTACTACACCACATTTGATATAATAAATGAGTAATGTGGCTTTAAATTGTTTTAAAATAAGGTTGTTGCCTGTATTAATTTTACCGTCCGTAGTTTGAACTACTATGGCTTTTATACCTACACCTAAGTATATGGAGAGTTGAAATGTGTGCCCACATTGGTATATTTAAGTCTACACCTAAATTAGTATACCTGCTCCTTTTTAACACTGTTTCCGTAGCACATTGGTATTCCTATTCAAACAACTTGGATGTTCTTAGGCATATGTCTATGAAACGCCTATGTGTTACAAATATACTCAATGGAATGACGTCATGCAAGATTTATGTACATTATGATTACCGGTTACTCATCTATGAATCACAATAAGTCCTAATGAATGCGACGAAGATAATAAGCTATTCAACAACTTTGTGGCCGGGTAAAGATGTGAGGTTAGGTCAAACAAACCAAGGACGGCTAAAAGCACGGTGGGTTGACGACATAAATAAATTCGCTACGAAACCTGGACAAGAGGCGCTCAAGATAGAGAGGATTGGCAGAGTAAAAGGGCTTATACCCAGCAGTAGGTGATACCGGGCTGAAATGATGATGAATGGTGTAAGGTACATGAAACCTGACGGAGAATCACCATCTCTAAACTGAGTCGCAATTTGAAGACCTGATAAAAGCGAACCACTTTAGGCGCAATCATTTTGTTGTGATCGAGTATAGCATAAATTGAGTTGCGTAGGAAAATAATTGCTAGCTAAAAGATTATGTTAGGGGTATACTCTCACAGGTTGTTTTCATAAAACTTAAGAAAAACATCAAAGTTATTAACCTCTAGATCAAGTATTTAGTAATGTTGTCATTTATCTAAGGCGCCATCGAGTACCAACGTTAAAACAAACACGCCAACGTACTATACCATTGATTCGGTATCAGTAGACGCGGCGAGGTCGCTATTATCTCTAATTCTTGACACTTTTATTTTATCGTTGTATTGTCGAAAGAATTATGGTGGGATTTAAAGGATTCCCATAAATAGATGCCTTGGATATATTCTTCTGTAACCTATATTTTCTATATGCAATGTAGGTACTCACCATTCGCATCATTGGTGACTTGAGTCGTACCAGGATAGAGCAGCTGCCTCTCGCTCAGTAAAGTTTCATCATTGACATTCACATCCACGTCCACCGGGTCTGATGGTAGAGGCTCTTCTCCCACCAGCCCATCATTCAGCGTCTGGTACTTCCCGCTCAAGACCTGCAGCTTATCCGTAGAGCCAAAAACTTCAACAGGAGCATTTTCAATTTCATCTTCTTTTGTTTCCACGGGTACTACCACTGTCGTTGTACTTTCAACATTGTCCTCAACTGTGCTATTTATAATAGCATCTTCAACAACTGTATTGTCTTGTCCATAAACACTTAGAACTAAAAGCGATATTAAAGCTAAAACCTTAACACCCATTTTCACACTTTCAAAATGTTCATCACATTATTTTTTATCAATTTTGACGGCAACAGGTGGCTCGCTATTGTACTGGCCGACTAGAGTGTTGGAACATTGTGTGCCCGAAGATATGGCATTATCTTTTAGAGATATGATAAGATAGCAAATAGGAACGTTAGGTGTGCCAAATTCTTTGTCCTTATCGCAGCCCTGTTTATAGGGCTTTTGTTAAATGGTTTTAATTTGTGGTAAATTAAATGAGTTATAACATGATCCGTGTTTAAACCTATAAATGGACTTTTAGTAGACACAAAAATTATAATAATAATATCATCTTTATTTTAACTTATTCTTCTTTTTGTGCCTATGATCTAGACACTTTTCGAGCAAAAACTAAGGTATTTAATTACTTCAAAAAAAAATTAAATATTATTATAATCTGTAAAACTTTTATTTTCCTGTGATACAGGATATTTTATCATTAGGAACGAGACCTGCTCTGACACAGGTTCTTGATTGTCAAAGGTAAATGTATTGTATTGTAAAGGTATTGTCACTCTGCCACCCTGGTAGTACCCGTTAAATCCAATAACATCGTCCGACCTATCGGAATCTCACCCCCGGGAATCGAAACCAAGACTCAGAACCACACGCTCAGCAGTCGCGCTTTGCGACCACTAGACCACACGAGGCAGCCTAATCTTCAGTGCATAGGTATGTCAATTGGATATACAAGTATAATGGTTTCATACATTTTCAATTGTTCCTTGCTTTAGTGCTCTGTAATTTCGTAGCAACTATTGTTTCAATATATTATGTAGCAAAGCGTACATGACCTAATCGAGTAATCGTGTTTATCACCTTCCCCTGTATTATCGATAGATAACGTTTGTTTTCTCGTTATTTGCTAGAAGCTAGCTAGTTATTCACCGTTCGCCTACTGGGCGAGGTGACTCATCATTATTGTACTTCATTTAAGGATATTATTTTCATGTGTCATCACATCCGGGGATAGTTATCTCAATGTTTCCTGAAAAATAGCAATCATGTCATTATGAGAAGTTTTGACAAAATCCTTTGACGTTTTATCAGATTTTTTATGCTGATAAATGTTATGCATAATTTGATTAGTTACACTTATATGCTTTGGTTTCTTTTTAAGTAAAAATGAATCAGAATTACAACCAGTTTTCAAACAAATTTAATTTTAGGAGAAAAGTAAGTTATTACTATATGTTCAGGGTTTTTACAGGTCTAAGTCTCTAAGTACCAAGTTTTTTTTTGTTCAGCTAGATTCGAAATTTGGTTTAGTACTTATAGGCGTTTAAGGACCCTGTAAAAATGTTTTAAAAGTAATGATGAAAATAGCAATGGGCTCAAAGTCTGTTTTATGCCTGCTTTACCAAAATTTTGGCGGTACTCAATTATGTGCCTATTCACTCGGGTTTTAAAATCATGAATTTATATATTTTTACATATCACAAATATCTGATATTTATTGTTTGTTACGTAGTAGTATTATTTGTTAGTAGGTTATAAATCGTTTACATGACGCCTGGCTGAAGTATTACGACATTCCTCATAGCTAGAACCACTAGAAACAGACAGGCGCTTTGTAATTTCAAATACTAAGACCGGAGGCAATAAAGTTTGAGTCTATTAAAGTGTTCTTTCTCTAAGAACTTTGTAATAATAAATGTTATAGTAGCATCTCTACTATTTCCTTATATTAGTTGGAATACAGAATGTTATAATTAACTCGTGTTATAGTGAGAGCGCCTAGACGCTTAGGCTGATCAATGATCATTTATCAGTGGTCACAAAGGTAATTTATTAGATTTTTGTCATTCTATCGTGTCGTCCTAGTTAACAAAAATGCTTCCGGCATGAGGTGCGCTGTAAAATAATTGATATCGTCAGTCGTGGAGGCTCTTGTAATTCGCCCCGAAAGATTTTTCGCCTACCCTGTTTGAGGTCGGCGCAGTGCGTATTTTTTTTGCATTCATCCTGTTTGTGGCTTCTTGGTATAGCTATTCTCCATTTTAAAACCTTTTTTTTACTTCTTTTTTTTTGTAGGTTCTCAATCCATTCACTTCTTCTAAATTGATAAAGAAAATTTGAAAAATGATTAATTTAGGTTCAAGTTTAAATGGGCAACATGCTTAAAATAACACCAAAAAACCATTCACTTCTTCTTCTATTAGGTAGTTTTTTATCTTGTATGTGTACTAAAAGCCTTCTCTTCATCGCCATAATCAAACTGTTCAAAATTATTTTGTTTAGCATTAACCCACCTTTATGGGTTTATTCCATTTGCTACTGAGTTATAAAAAGAACATTAACAATATAAACGAATAATACTCTTATTGAGAATGAACTTGAGTTATCATACACGTCATTATCATGTTTTTCGGTCATTGAGTTTTGGTATTCGAGACTTACATAATGTATGTATTCAATACTGATACCTAAGAAACAAAGTCATCAATAACAAAAGTGGATAATGAAATTTATCAATTAAATAGGTACTATTGAGTTATCGATGCAAGCGATATTAAAATCGTACAACTTATGAGAGTATGTATTGTCTGCCTGAACGTGGGTGCATCGGACAGAGATGCATACCTTATGAGTTAGTCCTACTTATCGTTATAAATATTGTGTGGCTTACATAATCTTTAAATACCTATACAATTCAATACTGTCTCAAATACCGAAACTTAATTATCGATATTACAACGATTTCATGAAGGGGTGGGTAGACGCGCTTTTGCACACTTTTATGTCAAACTAAGACCCCATGTCGTCATCATGATACGCATTGGTAAACTGCATAACATCATGCATGTATAACTCGAAGTTGTAGGCAGAGGTGTATAGAAAATTCACCACCACTACATTTTGCCAGTTATGTTATGGGTCCCAATGTAATGAGCCTATTGACATCAACCGGGCACAGTTCCAGACTCCGTGCTGCTACTGAGAATTAGGTATCTATTGGAAAAACCCAATAACAAGTTGTCTGACGCGGGATTCAGACCAGGACCTCATGCTTAGCAGGCGTGCTTAGCGATCACTTGACGAGGCAGTCATCCTTAAACTATTCAAATATAGTTTGCAAAATGATTAAAAATATTATGTTCTTATATCATCACGTACACCTGTTGACTGTAAAACTTTCTAGAATAACACAGTGTTTATGTATCAACTATGTCCATAGCGTGTACCTGCCTATAGAGTTATCTTCTACACTCAAGACAAGGGCCCTGTGTACGATCGAGTGCAAAACAAATTAGGCACACGGCCCTACACTAACTAAGGTAAAGTGATGTTGTCAGTGGAAATTGTTCTTTCGCTATACATGCCTTTCATTGCTGGTCAAGTATTGAAATAAAGAAGAATGTTTTGACTGTAGCTAGCAATGGTAATGAGGCTAGCGAATAAATTTTGTTGATTTGCAACTATATGTGTCTGCGGCAAGAGGCCTATGAGCTGTATACAATTGAGTGTAAGGTATTCATTCTGAAATAATTTGTAAAATTTAATTATGGAGAAACATTGTTTTTAAAGGAGGTAATATTTTGTGTCTTTTGTTTAATTACTATTATGAGCTTAAGTAATTCGTATGCTAGTACTAGTATTATGCTTTAATTACTGGGGGTACTACCTTCTTACCTGACTGGTCTGTAATTTGGCATTCTCGATACATTTTTAATGAGATGTAATAGAGTTTTTATTTTGTAATCTAATGTTATATATTCTATAAACTGATATTTGAAAGCAAACGAAAAGTAAGAACCTGCGACTGCCGCTTAATCCCTTTATAATTTAGGAAAACAAAAACTTAACAAAGTCATCAATCACTTTTTAAAATCCTAATTCACTTTCCAATGCCAGACGAAAGTCATCTAAAAAGAAGATCTCATTCTCACCTGCATCTTGATGCCTTCGGCTTATTCCACGATCATTAGCAACGCGAAAAATAAAATAAACAACCGATCATGTTTCCGAATAGCCCGTCTTTATATTATCGATAACAATCGGCGGCTGTGCCATAAAGTGCATTACTACTGCAGCGCTCCCGCCAACACAACGCGTTCCAATTTAAACAATTCGTATTTTAAGTTTTGATATTTTCTTCTTTTGATACAAGATGCCGTGTGTAGGTTGCGGTGACAGTGAGTGTTTTGTTTTTTCCTATTTGTTTTAGTAGATATAGTTTGTTTGTATTAGTCGGTTTAACGTTAGTAAACTATGCTCTAAAGATGCTTTATAGATTTTTCTGGAAATATTTTTCCTACGTTTGCACAAGTGTTTCTTAATTGCTATAGAATAAATACTAGGCCCGTAACCGAATATTTATGTACATAATTCGGTGTTATATAAACAGCTAACGTGTTTGTTTTTCAAAACCGTAGCATAGCGCCTGTATTCCCCGAAGGGGTAGGCAGAGGTACCTAATAATATGAAGATGTATCCAAACCAGCAATAGTTTCTGAAAACTTTAAATCCTACTCAATGACAATTTTGATTAATCGTTCTTATCAAAACTACCAATAACTTTATTGACAGAGAGATGCCATTAGCTATAAATGAAGCTAACAAATTAGAGATATTTTAAAGGGGGGAAAATTTAAATACTCCTAGTATTTCTGCTAGGTGCTAACAATGCATAAAATCAGATATTTATGTTTATGCTGTGTATGTTACGTCACTGTAAAACAGTTAACGTTTAGCCTGTTACCTACTTTCTCACTATTTATCTACTCGGAGAATCCGGTAAATGTCATGAAACAATTGTTTTCAGTTGATTTATGAATCCAAAAAATAATTTAATTGATCTTAAAATGGGCTTCGTTCTTTCGGCTACAGATTTTTTTATTACTTAATTCATGAATTTAGGTGTTTAACAAAGTAGAGAAGGACAATAAATGTAGGTACCTGTTTTTGATTTTTCTCGCAAATGTACGGTGTATGTTTATTAACACTATTGTACTCAAGTCACTAATTGTAACTAAATAAGTAATTATAAGTATTATTTTTAAATCCCTTTTATAACATCTTGCTATAAACTTCATAAACTACTGCCTCGTTGGTCTAGTGATCTAAGCGCGATTGCTGAGCATGAGGTCCTGGGTTTGAATCCCGGGTCAGGCGAAGTGGTACTAGTACTTTTTCATTAGGTAGATAATTCTCCGTAGCAGCACGGAGTCTGGATCTGTGCCCGGTTAATGGCAATAGGCGCGGACCCTTTTACATTTAAATCTACTTTTTAAATAATTGGCGGAATATGGGTCTACTATATGTGCACCTCTGCCTACCTCTTCGGGGAATGCAGGCGTGATGCTATGTATGTAATAATTAAAATGTCCGTCCGATTTTCACACACTGGCCATCATAATATTTACTCTAAAGATTCATTTCATTTCGCAATATTTTTAAACAAGTCTCTTATTTCTGATGTTTCCGTTTGGTTTGAGTGAGTTTAGAAACTCGCACGCTCACCTTGCACGCAGTGACGCGTATCTAAACCAAACCTAATATTATAGTGCGAATATTAATATAGATATGTATAAAATCAACTTTAGGATTAAGTATAGTATTGTATGATAGGCCTGCCTTGCAGTGGGTTCATTTCTGAAAATTAAACAATCCGCGACTTGTGATCTTCGCTATAACTCCTGTAAACCAGGATCTGCAATGATGACCAATAAGAAACGTCGAAGCAATGATGCTCGAGACAACCTAGAGAGATGATTAGGGAAGAGTAAGGAAATCTAGTTTTTACTTTCCTACTTTTGGGAGATTGTAGGATAGTATTCTTAATTTATTAATTATTGTTTACTATCGTCTGCATTGGCCTTGTAGTTGTATTAGAATTGGAATTAAATTCGAGAGTAGCCCACATGGTCTTATGTTATTCTTAATAAGAGACTCCAGAACAACATAAGAACCCGTTCTTCATATCATTTATTTTGCATTGTTGGACTAAAAATGGAAATAAGTAGCGACATTATATATTTCTTATCTTTGACCTCGGCTGGGTCGAGTACCTTTCTTCCATTGTATTTATACTTAATAGGTATTACTGGATCATTAGGTACCTATTTACTTGTGTCTTGAGTGGAATGTTCATCTTCTACGTCTTACGCGTGAAGGGAAAATAACTAAGTAAATGAGGAAGGTTAATGTTTGTATTGCAATCTGTAGCATCCTGTGATATATTGTATGATGGAATTTAAAATGTAGATAGCATGGTAATAAATATTGATAAATATTGTAATTATTTACTCATATAAAGATTTTATTTCAGGCATAATGTTAAGTTATGTCTTGTCGATAAGGAAATATATTAAAATTGAAACATACTTTACTACTTCAACTGAGTGTTTGGCTTCGGCGTAGTTGTTAACTGACCCGGACTAATTTAATTTAATTGCCTAGCTGATTAAAACCTCTTTGTTACAGATTGTAAATGCAGCACGAGCCAATGCTGCCAGTCATGCAAGTGCGATGCGTCCTGCACCTGTACGTGCAAACGGACTGAAACCGCCACGGACTCTGCCAAAACCGCTAAGAAGTAAAAATCAAAGATGTCTGCCGCATAACGACAAAAAACATATAACATTCATAATTATGTCAATGTACACATATCCAAATATAATTTTAGAAGAAAAAAATAATCATTCTTAATTTAAATTAAAAATGATGCTGGTATTTTAAGTGAAATAATGTGATGTTTTGTTATCAAAGGAAATAAATTCCAATTAACTTTCACGGTAAAACATCTGTTACTATAGTAATTAAATTGCAATATTTATTACGATCTACAGAAGATTACGCGTATAAAAATGACGCAGTATTTTAATTCCTTGCTTTCATATCAGCTATTTCGTAATGAAATGAGTATCTCTACCAAAAAAAGAAATAAATGATTGATTGGTACTCTTTGCTTTTTTCATAGAATAATGTCTTGTTTTCATTTGCATTTTCGAATATTTTTCGTTTTTAAGTATTCATATTGCAATGTAATATCCACTAATTAAGCATTGTTGTAAAAAATAAAAGTCATGAATAATATTTTCAACGTTTTATTTCTGTAACACTTACCTCTGTAGTGAAATAATTTATTGTTCATAAATTAAGTGCGTAATTGTTCATTGTATTTGCAATCTAGTTCAGTCTGTTGTTAACGTTTTTCAAGTATTATTTACTTCATGCAGGATTCTGAAAAAAGGTTACATTTATTTATCGAGCAGTAGTCTAACCGCCGCACTCAGAGACGTTAATGATTACTCAAACTTAAGCGGCTGTAAGTCGCCCAAGATGTTTTTAATAGAAAGCCCTATACCTACTACTTTGTAGAATTAAACCCATCTTAGGTCTTTGCGCAGTCTAATCGTCTGAAGCAGTACCTAATCGCGTTAATCACCGAAGACTAATTAAGCGGAGCACATACTACTTAGCTAGACTCAGGGCCTATTTCACCATCTACAAGTAAAGTGTTGAATAGTTACTTCTTGATTAACGCTAATCGGCAAGTAAAATTTACAAGTATCTTCTATCGTATCTTAGTTACAGGCCAGTTTATCCCCTGAATAATGCTCCTCAGTTGTTGTGAAAAACGTAAGAGTAAATACGGGTGACTTTAAGTAGCGGTTAGTCTACTTGACACAATTTGTAGATGGTGAAACAGGCTCTTACCGCCGAAGTTACAGATATTTAGTAATAACTTAAACTATCACTAAGTAAAGGTTGTCTTTGTGAACTCTTTACTTAGTGTCAGTTTGAGTAATCATTAACGTCTCTGAGTGCGGCGGCTATTAGACTACTGCTTGACCAAGTTTTTAATGTACGATTAAAGTGTACGAAACTGATCTCTGTAGGATTGCTGGTACCATATAATTATTATTGTTGTAATTGGTATTATACTTACGATCGATGCAGATGTCGTGACAGTCACAGCCTGGCACACAGTCGACACTGCTCGTCACTTCTGGCTTCAAACCTGAGGGAAAACAATATTAATATAGGAAGATATAGTAGGTATGCCGCAAGGAAATGAGGCCAGTCGTGAAATATTGTAGATCATGGATGTTCCAGAATCGTCAACTCATAACGTTTTTATATGACTTTTGTTGTCATTTTAGCATGTTGAATCTAAATTGATAAATGAATTTTGAATAATGATGGACACTAACGGAACTTGAATCCGCGACCTTTGCCGTACCGTGGAGCAGCTCTGCCAACTGTGACTATCGTGTCGCTGCTCGCACCCATTGAATTTCAAGTTCCTTTTTTGTAATTACGTCTTAAGGGTGATGGTAAACAAAAGAGGAATATTAAAATATAAAACAAACTACTTACACGTACGCTCATTGTAAACCTTCATATTAAAAATCTAAATAACAAATCAATAAACTATTTTTAAGATCCCGTAACGTATTAACAGTTACACGGAGCTATTGACAATGAAGTAATATTCATCTGACCTGCTATGGAAGTTGAGAAAAAAGTTAGGGTCTTAGGTATAGTAAAAAAACTTAGCATTGATAGTGTATCGACAAAGGAAACCTAACGAGGCTTGACGAATGCTGTAGATGAGTATCTAGTATTGTAGATGTTCGGAGCAATGGAGATGTGAATTTAACTAGTCTCTGCTCGCGACTTGGTGCAGGTAACTTAAAACTTTAAAGGGTAACTTACATAGTATGTAGGTAGTAAGTATAATAAATAGTGGATTTTAATAATAATAACAATTTATTTATTTCGGACAATCAACAGTGGATCCATTTTGTACATAAGTATTATACCTACTTAAACCTAGGTGTTAGTTCAGTTCAATAAAACAGTCATGCTCAACTAAGAAATATAACTAATTACATAAATGAGACAGTTTGTCATGTCGACGACCAATCAAGAAAATATTTTCTTAATTGATCATCAGCCCCACAAATAGTCTCAAGATCGGAAAATAAATATCCTGTGCCACCGTTTTTAGGATGCTGTTATCACTATCTTCATCTTGGTTATTAAAGAAGCCACTTTCTTTTAGATAGAACCACTTTTAGATGTGAATAAAATATAATGCCTGAGATGATGTTGGCTTACCTACATAAATTAAGATCTTAAGTACGAGTACAGTGCTTGTCACTTTATCTACGAATTAATCTTAATCAGAACAACTGCTCGCTATCATCGGAAAACTCTTAACGCAACCCAATGCATCACCTCTTTCAATCACTACTCTTCCTCAATACAAGCAGATCCCAACGCTTAACAATTACCGAGCAAGCATCATCGAAGCCGATCCATCCAAAAAATACTCGAGGTCTTGGCAACCTTGCTATTGTTCCCCGTTTTTACTTGATAGTTCTACTTAGTATATAAACCTGTGCCGAACGCCGAATAAGTATATTCTCATCATCTCCTGACAGTTGTCAACTCGTATTGTCAATTGTGGTAACAAAGTAAACCAGAATTAAACCAAGATGCCTGCCCCTAGTGAACCATGCAAAGGTAAGTTTTTGAATGGTGTTATAACATTCTACAAAAAAACGGTTATTACCTTACCTTATTGTCTTTAAGTTACCGTAACTTTATTTTTCATGATCAGATTTTCTTGGTATCAAAATTATGTTGATGATTATGCTGTGTTTAAGTTTAGTGTAGCTAGAGTCGATTGGTATTAAATCATAAAAATCCACATAATTTTATTGTAATCTTTTAAAGAAAAATCCTATTATAAAGTAAAAGCCTTATTACTAGATAGGTACTAACGGGCGAACAGTTGATTTAAGCTTCAATTAAATACTTTGTTTTATATAACCTAAAAGCTTAATTAAACATAAAAAACAAATCAAATATCTAATCCAAATGAACATAGACGATATTGATTAAATTTTAATGAAATAGTTAGAAATAATATTACTATTGTTTTCTAGACGCCTGCAAAGATGCTGAATGCTGCAAAGACAACAACTGTGACACAAGTTGCAAGGACTGTTCTTCATGTGAAGGTAATTAAAAAGGAATACATTGATTTAACTAGCTGTTGTCGTCAAAATAAGAATTTACTTACTACTACATTAGTTTGGTGTCTACATAAAATTATTTCAGTTTAAAGTTAATGAGTTTGCAATTGGTTCCCTTGTTTATTTAATTCCATTTATTATTTTTACTGCACTTTTAATCATCAGCCTATCTCCGTTCTCTGCTGGACATAGGCCTCTCCTATGGCAGGCCACTACACTTTAGCCTAATTGTTATTATTTATTTTCAGGGGATTGCTGCTAGATGGTCCTGATGCAAAGCACACTGGCAGCCTTCTAATATAAAATAATAAGTGTATTGTGAACATTTTGTTGTCAATTAATTCAATAAACTATGGTCTAAATTATTTTTGCTTTTATCTTATACATCCTTTTAAAATCTAGTTTCTTTTTACAATGAAACATTTGATTACGTAACTAAGCTGTTTTAAGGCGCAGTACAATAACTAGATACGTAGCCTGTGGACAAGAACCCACGTTCGAAAAGGCAATTTTAAATTTATTAGATTCTCCTTTGTTTTTCATTAAATACTATAATTAATGTATGTGGGTTAAGTACTGGCCTTACTAAGATTAAATCCTTGCCTCATTTGGCCAAAAGATCGGTTAAGCAGTCAGAACATTTCTAGAGCTAGTAAATTAGTCGAAAAAATGTATACTTACTTCAGTGTGCATGTTACCACCATTTGTTTCACTTAAACCCGTCCTTATCAATACCAACAGTAATCGCTATTATATTTAATGCTGCCATTGTTCGTGTTTTAGCGTTGAAAAATAGTCCAAAACCTTTCTCCTTACCAAGAACATTTTAGATAATTGAAAAATTAAACTGGAGTTGCGCAGTAGGTTTAAAAATTAGCCTAAATTAAAGACACGCAGGTCTGGGTCGTGACTTGCGATCTAATAATATGAGAATGGGAACGAGGAGCTACCTACTAAACAACGAAATTATCAGGTTATACCAAGCACTTCATAAAGTGAATCTCCATTACTGAAGATGAGAGAGATTTGAGTGGTATGACTGTTGGACTGCCAAGTCAAAGGTCGCAAGTTCAAACTCCGGCACGCACCAATATCTTTTCGAATCCATCCAATCCATGAGCGTACTATAAATTAGTTATCAAAAGCGGTGAAGGTAAACATCGTGAGGAGACCGGCACACTTGAGAGATTTTTCAACGGTGTGTAAAGCCATGTCAGAAGCCTACAGGCGGTTTAAACTCTGACACTAGGTTGTTCATAAACCATAGGATAAGAAGAATCTTATCCTGGACTGAAAATAAGGCTTGAATTTGTCGGCTTTGCAAATCTGTTTCTAAGAGCGACGGAACAAGTGTTTGCACAAGCAATTCTGGTCCCTAATGTACTGCAGCTAATACTTCTTATGTCGATATTTTCGTTAGTCAATATTTTGCCTGAAGCACTGCCGAAAACATGACCCATCGTTCATAGTCAAATTTTGTTGGCAGTAATCATTTATGGGAGTTGTTTATTGAAAAAGAAGCTTCTATACGGTATTATTACACCACGGCATCACCTATTCCATGTAGCTATTGACATGAATATAATCATGCCGATACTATTAATACGGATATACATGTATTATTTATACGGACCTATTACTTTGAGTACCTTATTATTTATGATTAATTAATTTTAATGAAATTATGATGGATTCTTATCCAAAACCGAATACTATTATACATACATACATAAAGTCACGCCTATTTACTAGAGATAGGTGTGAGGCAAAGAGCACCGACTTCCATTTGGTACGATCCCGACATACTTATTTGGCCTCATTCACTAGCACCACATTCCTCATACACGCTTGTCGGTTAAGGGTACTCCTCACTTGACCCTTTCGTAGAACATCTACAATCTAGCTAGTCTATATTATTTCAAATTTAAAATATGGTTATTATTCAGACAGTATATATCTATCTATCTATAGTTTATGCAATCATCCGAACAGCAGCATTCCAGTTTATTTTCTCACAGTCCTAAGCTTCAAACATAGTTATTTACTGTAATCTCTGAAAACGCTAGATGGTTAGGTTAAGTGGGCACTTGGGCGGTTAAGTTAAACCGTGGCTCCTAACTCCACAACAACTTAATTTTCCTCAAAGATAGTTGGAAGCTGAGGCTGGTAGTTGAAGATTGGAGCCATTTACGCGGCACATTCTGTTATTAGGATTTTGAATTAAGGTCTAGAACGATAAACATACATAATGTTTTTAAATTCTATCTTATTTTATGGTAAAGATTTTGCGCTGGCTCCAGTTTCTTCCGAAGCGAACGTTAGTAGAAAGTTGTGAAGGATGCATTTTTGTTGTTCTAAATGTTTAAATTACTTCTTTGATCTTTTGTGTTAATTGTTTTCAGAGAGAAAGTAAGAAATATTCTATAAATAGTGTAAGGTGTAGAGTATATACCTTACATTATTTTATATTATTAGGTAATCGTAGTACCAAACATTAATTAATAACTGGCTGCCAATGGGGCCAGCTCGAATAATATTGAGGCAAGGTATCGTAAATGTGTTCTAAATTATTACGAAACTTACTAACTAAACCTTTACATAATGAAACACAGAAGTAACTTCAACAAGCGGTTTATAGGAGACAGTAGAAGAAGACAAGGGTAACGATAAAGACGACACTGAAGGTGATCGGGAAGCAGGTCTCTAAGAAGTTGCTGGCGCGCGTGAACAGCGAGGGTCGGCGGCGGCGCTCCGGGTCCATGCTGGGGCTCTAGCAGCAGCCGCCTGGAAGGAACAGAATGTTAACAATCACCTTGGGATTTTTCTTAAACAGAATATTAACAATGACAGGACTGTTTTTTCTATTTTTATTCAAGAACTGGATTCCTGTCGGTATAGGAATTGGCCTATTCTCCATCCTTTGCCTTTTCTTTGATCTCTTGATTACGCTCAACTCCTATTTTTCCGTCAGTAATAACATAATTCTACCAATTTTGATTTTTAACCTAGGGAGTTGAGATCGTAAGATCAATATCTCAAGTTCTGGGTGCGCCAAAAGATACTGCTAGGCTAAAGAAATCCTTTGAATTAATATGTACATTGGACAAATAGGCACTCACTGAGCTGCTGTATAACTTTTGTTGCAAACACAAAGAACAAGATGGAGTGTATAATCTTTAGCGCTTTAAAGGTTTATTGTGGGGACATAGATACCTACAAATATAGAAGGTTATGTAATTTACCTTTAGAGGAACAGTCGTTGCAGCCCTTATCTTTGCAAGCACAGTTGTCTGCACATGCGCCGCCCTTGCACGATTCTAGAAGAGATATCATAATAGGTAAAGAACTGAACTGACTCATATAGCTAATTCTTAACAAAACATACGGTTATTGGAACACAACATAAAATTAAGTTTTTCTTGTATTTGAATGACGTGGTAGGCAGTCAGCAAGTCAGTAGTGGAGCTGATCGTCTAAGATTCTGCAGATTGAGCTTTATAATGGTTCTAGCAATGTCGTCGCAATTAACGTCTACAGAACCTTAATTAGCTACATTTGCAAAGCGACCTGTATTCTTTGAGGACATATTAAACGTATTACTTACCTTTAAATATCGGCTACATCAATTATTTTTAACAAGTAAACTGTTATTAAAATAACTTGATTTCGCTATCTGTAGATGATAGAAGTCTGTTCTCTTATAAATTATACTTTAAACTAACGGCAGATCAAAATATTTTCTTGTTTATATATGTAAAGTTAGAAAACGACCTTCGTACAGAATTCTAGGAAATAAAATTGCTAAGCAGAAATAGAATAAGTCTTATTTGCAAAAACAAATATTGCGATATCTCTCAACTCAGCATTAACAGTGAAGCGTCTGCACTTATGTTTCCTGATTCCCTAGTTGTTATAATTTCAGCATTTAACAAAAAAAATAGCATTTAGTAAAACCTAAAAAATGTATTCTGTTAACTTATTCTTATTGGAACAGAAAACAAATCGAGGTATATTCTCATCGACAATCAATTATTAAACATTTCAGCAAATAAATCAATAAGACATTTTATACTGGAATAAAAATAAAAATTCGAAAGAAGAAGTTTCTCAATTATTATCTTACCTTTACACGGTTCACAGGGAGAAGGCATGATGTACGTTAGTTGGTATGAAATGTGCAACAAACTGTGCTCCGTCCAAGAACTAGCCAAGTTTTATACCGCACAGCCATGACAAAAACCGAAGATATCTGGAGCAAGGCTAACGAAAAACTTATAGCTATTACAATGCTGAAATTGGTATATATTACAGAAGAAACTGAAATAAAAAAAAGTTAATGTCGAAAAGAAAATTGCATTTACTGCAAATGGTGGGGTGTATTAATATGGAAAGTAGACGCGCTGCGTAACATTTTGTGCCCTAAAACTTTGCAAATTAGTTTCACAGCTTAGTCGGTTTTTTATTTGCAATGCATCTTAAATAAGTAGACGGAGCTAAATATTCTTTGGATTAGCCATAAATTATAATAATGCATCCATCACCGCACTGAACTTATGACTGGTATCAGGCTACTTTACCAAACTGACTACTAGTGTGTTATTAGTATTGTCCTGATATCTGAGTTTTTTAATAACTTTCGTGTGTATTCGGTATCCATATTGTTTACAATAAATATGTATATATGCCAGTTTTACTAACGTAAATATTCGTGAGTGCCCGACTAGATTCGGAATCAAGTGGAACCCCTATTTATGAGCAGGCGACGACGCGGCGCAGTCGCCAGCCGAACGATCTCAATTTTTTATGAATTCTGTCTTATTAATGCAAGTGCTCCATATGTACATATGTTTTTCTCCTGTCTTAAATTAGTAGGCGAATTTTATACACCATAATGGTACTTTTAAAAATCTATCGATGAACCAAGATATATATATATATCCCGAAAAGTATAGTTTGGCCAAGTAATTGTACCTACGTATTGTAAATTTCAAAGCAACAAACAGCAAGTTCTGGTTACCTAGAAGATTGTCGATGAATACTTTTTTACTTAAAAGTCTAGGTACAGATGCAAATGATACTAGAAGTTCTGATACATGAACATTATACACCTTTTTTTTGGCAGTCGTTTAAAAAGAAGTAAAATGACAAACCGGCCTGCATACTTGACTATTTTCTGAGATAGTATATCAATCCTTACTATAAAGAATGCAAGCTACGCCTAGAGCCAGGTCATTATATCCTGGGTATTTAATCGAGTACTAAGCATAAAAAATAGGGAAGGTGAATCGTATACGGTTATCGCATATTCCGTATCTATTGGCAATTTCGTAAATCAGAGTCCCTCTCATTTCTATGGGTTTTGTCTATAGCTCTTGATTTCTGTTTATTAAATCTGTGTCCAAAACTCGTGACTTCAGATAATACAAACCACATCGTCTCCCAAGTTCTAGATTATTTTCAAGTATCAGTTCTCATTCATGCAACACAATCGGTCACTGGAGCAAGTCTTCAACAATAAGTATATTTTTTCGTCCGCTACATAAAATACAAACATAAAAGAACGACCAATACCTATCATTCCGTGGGTTCCGCACGATTACACTGGCTGAACATCGAGGAAGCTTCCAAGGCGCTTCCTTCTCCACAGACAACCTTCGCTTCTGTATTTTTCACCTATATTTAAGAGATTAAAATTATGTTATTATCATTCGCACCCAGGAAACAGTGGATTGCAGATATGGCCACGATCACTCAAACCCAAACAGTGGAAGGTAAGAACAGTATATTATGGGACTTGAATTAGTCCTTCAAATTTGCTTCAAAATTATTATCATATTTTTATTGATATTAGAGATCGAAGTTAAAAAAATGTAGGGAATTTGTATTGTTAAAAAATATCTAAGCGCCTTTTATTACTGTGACGGCAAATTGACAGCAAAATGCTCATAATCATAAGCGGAAAGGCGTTTACAATAATTTTGATCGAAACACCAATGCACCCATAATTAAGACGGCAATTTCTGAAGAAGTTAGCTTTATTGGAGTTTCCTTGATTAACCTGCATGTCCAATAACAAATTCCAAAAACAATGTCTTAGTAGATTTAAAAGTTAAATTTTGATTCAATAAACATTCTTATAACAGAGTTCCTGCCAAACGGCCAGTTCAAGAAAATCATGTCTCCAACGCTTAAACCAGTTCTGCCTCCGAAGACCAAACAGGATTCGCCTCCTCAAGCCCTGGGGTGCCCTCCCGACTGTCCTTGCAAAGAGAATAACGCATATGCTAAGTCCATGGTCTTATTCTTCAACGCTATTGGCATCCTTGTAGCTCTCATCGCTACGTACTTAATCGTGACCACAGATTCAAGCATCTATCTCATCTTCTGGGTTTGTTACTCAGTGTTAAGACGGTTGACCAAATCCAGATCACACGCCAAGTCTGACTAATTGTATTGTTCTCTGATTCTAAATTTAGCTTAACTATTTATTTTGTTTATTTATTCGAAACCACTGAGCATGCAAAGTATTCAATAAACCGTTCTGTTTATGCTTGTTTGTTATTTGTTGTTGTTTTGTGTTTATGCTGACAATGAGATGACAGGCTTGGGTGATACAAGTGTTACCTAGTTAATAGGTATGAAGAACAAGACTGCTTACGAAATCATTTCACCAGCCAATCGGTGAACAATATGGTGAAGAATTTAGTATAACCTAAATCAATTTATTGAAACATTTCATTTAAAAAGGAATTGGTTGTGTCGAAATGCTCACGAATACTTGCATCTCAAAATTTAGATACATGTTTTGTTAGTAGAAAGTTAGAAACTGTAAACACATTAGTGTTTCACTTAGTTATTTCTCAAGAGCTCAATCTAGCTTACTGTAGGTAACTTTAAGCCCTTTTTATCCAGTCAGTAAGTATCAGATAAGCTTCAAACCATTACCTTGAACTCATGGATTCGCTCCATAAACCTTTGAGTCATCGCAATCACAATTTATTAGGCACAAAATACAAATTACTTACATTGTTTGATACGATATCATATTTTTTCTATTGGTTTGTCGGTGTAAATTGACTCATACAGTCATGAAGTACTACGTTTCGACGTCACTACTAAGGCAGGAGTAATATAAAAGTTAATACATTATAATGACAAAAAATAACTGCCAATATGTGAGATGGAATATCTGCAGTTGATGATGAAAGTTATAAGTAAACGTCATGATTTGAAGACAACTGAGTACGTGCCGTGTGGTAACCGGCCTAGAATTGACCACCCCCTTTCCTCCCGTGGGTGTTGTAAGAGACGACTTAGGGAAAATCCAGAAGATGGGCAGCAGCGTCTTTTGCAACTTGACCACCAACACGGCGATCCCCAAGCCGCTTCCCCCTTCTAAAAGGGGAAGGACTTTGTTCAGCAGTGGACGTCTTCCGGCTGATGATGATGATGATGAACTATTGACGGTAAACTAGTTACTAAATAAATACTGAGCAACCCATATCGGTGGTAAATCTTTACATTGCATTTACAGACACGTCAGGCACTAATCTCAAATGCATGAACGCCTCAACGACCAACTTTTAGATTAGGTTTATTGATTTAGTTAACTACTGCAACTTAGCCTATAAATTATGCCAAGAGCATATTGACGAGTTTTAATTCTAACCCTTATGCGTCGCTCTGGTTAAAAAACTGAACTTATTTTCCTAATAAGAACCTAAACGCTGACTCACGCACAATTATTACTACATTCGTAAAAATGACGTGAATTTTCTCAGCGTATGTTCGGGTATGTACCTACTTGGAAGTTTTTATAATAATTAGTGACGCCGGCCAAGTTCACTGATCTGAAATTAACACTCGACGTAACTTTTTTGCGACGACAAATAGGATTTCGGCGCAATTTTGAGATTGTAGATTATGTTCTTTTTTCAGACGGTGTTTATAATTTTTTGTTGCCTATTGTGTATCTGTTGATAGATTGGAATAACGTGCAGAGGAAACTTATTGTGTTACTTGGTTTTATGGATTGGTATTGAATCGTATTCATAGCTTCGATTTGTTCATTTACTATTCCATTTCTAGAAGTGCCGTTTTTGACAGTCTTATCTTTAAAAAAATTAAAACATGCTAATTATGTAAAAATACAAACAATTTTAACTCCTGTTGGACCTTTTAAGAAAGAAGTGATACCATTCGTTCATGGTCGATGCAGTTAAGTGGTTTAATTAATAAGCAGACATCAAGCAACCCTCCGCACATTGTGAGGCGACGCGTGACTCGGACCCCGACGCCAACGGTCTGGGAATTCAACACACCTATCAATATTATAGTGCACTCACCATACTACGCACCAGAAAATTAAACTATATTGTAAATTTGTATAGGCTTTTTGCATTTAAATCTGACGACAATATATCTCTAGATGCTATTTAAGAGCTTGTCAGTCAAAAGTTTTCATTAATCTTAAACTTGACTTTAATCTTGACACCGATTTTGACCGATTACAGTTTATTAAATAGTTTATAATAAAAACAATAATTCATAAGTGGACTGACTGTGGACTCACCTAAGTATTACCCGCTACATTTTTCGGGATAAAAAGTAGCCTATGTGTTATTCCAGGGTGTCAGTTTTTCCAAGCCAAATTTTATCAAAATTGATCAAGCCGTTAGAGCGTGAACTAGTAACAAACATACAAACACACTCACAAACTCTTTGCCTATATAATATTAGTGTGGTGTTATGTGATGTGTAAATGTAAACTCATATTATATAACAATTTTTACGGACTTTATCGCGGTTTTAATTTGGTTTTTTGGTCCCGACGACGTTTCGCATCCTTTACAGCATTCATGGTCACTGACAGACTGAGGTGTTAAACGTCTAATTTGAACAATTACTATCAACTACCTTACATTTTTAGTTATTATTTATAATCCGATTCACGCAAAATGAGCTCAATGTGCCATTCGGTCTTGCAGTTTTTTTAATCAAAACCGCGATAAAATCCGTAAAAATAGTTTTATTTCAATGTCTTATATTCGCGTAAGTGATAGAAATCATCATATTATAAACTTAATTTGGCATGTTTTACTGCGTTTAACTTGAAACTATATATCTGTTGTATACTAACAGTGACTATAATTTCTTTGGGATGTTTTGTTATTTTCAATCGAACTCTTCGTATAATCAAGTAATTACTTGCAGAGTAAATTACAGATATTACTTTTTTATTGGAACTCGAGCAAACTTTTTGCTTGTTGTTGATTATAGAGACAGTCAATAAAAAATAAAGGTAGGTATCACTTAAAATTTACCGACGATTATAAAGACTTGTTCACTAGAGCAAGTAGTGCCTACCACAGAGTAGTCGCTTTTTTGAAGAGTCATTCTTATGAAGAAAATCCGTCAAAGCATCAATTCCCTGGAGCTTTATTATGACAGATTTATTGGTCGAGTGGTAAAGACTGACGGGCATGAGTTCCTGGGTTCGAATACCGGGTTTTGTTACTGGGTTTGACTGATTAAATAAAGTTATTTTTCTGTAGCAGCACCTAGTCTGGATTTGTGCCCGGTTGATGTCAATAGGCTCGCTTCCTATTACATAGGGACCTAACACAACTGACTTTATAGTAATAGGGTAATGTGGGTGTACTATAGAAGTATAGACACATATCTATACCTCTGTCTACCCCGTCGGGAATTACAGGTGTGATGTTTTATTATTATTAAATAGGAAAGTGATTAAGAAAAATGTAATATATTGTAATTAATACGCGAGGAAAATCTCCAAGTCATTTTACGACTCTCCATTTCCTCATAATGTTTTTTTAATGTTTGCATGTCAACTGATTAACCTTTCAAAATACATATTTTTTGGCTTTACACTAATATTTTCTGTTTGTAGTCTTCTCAGTTACTTGTTCCTACTAAACTAGTCTGAGGTGCAGACTAGTTCAGCAGCAGAATAGATTCATTATGCTTAATGGTTGCGGGATCAAACGCAGGCAAGGACCAATGTAATTTAATCAAAATAATTTTTTTTCGTGTAACTTTAGCACAGGATACTAAAACCCATTTAACTTTACTTTGTGCCTGATTAATGACAATAGGTTAGCTTCCTATTCCATACAAAACTTTGAAAAATTGTGGGCACAATAGCACTTTTGCTTTTAAATCTAGCCAATACAGGCATCTTCTTCTTCTTATCGTATGGTTGATGAACAACCTGCCTCCTTACCATGAACTCTTAAAGCAGGACAGTTTACCATGTGGAAGCGAGATGCTACATTACACAGCAAGTAGCGGCGTCTCGCTTCCACATGGTAAACTGTCCTGCTTTAAGGGTTCATGGTAAGGGGGCTGGAGTCAGAGTTTAAACCGCCTGTAGGCCTCTGACATGGCTTTACACACCGTTGAAGAATCTCTCAGGTGTGCCGGTTTCCTCACGATGTTTTCCTTTACCGTTTTTAGCAACTGATAACTAATTTATAAATAGTACGCACATGGATTCGAAAAGACGTTGGTGCGTGCCGTTTGAACTTGCGATCTTTTACTTGGCAGTCCGACGGTCATACCACTCGGCTATCATTGCTGAGTGTCTGCTATACAGGTATAAGGCAATACGAATGATATACCTACAAACTTATTACAATATGCCTTGCTCACGACAAAAGATTCAGATAATGAGATAATCCAAGCGTCGCGTCGCTGCTTGAATCGCAATAATTATGGAGTGCCGGCTAATGAGCGCTTGCGCACAGCCTCGACATTTCCAGCTTTCTCTAGGGAAATGTGATACTTTATGCTTCTATTCTTAGGTGTAACTTCTTAAGATAATCCGTCTTGTTTGTTAGTATTGTCTTCACTTGAATTACGACGTAAGTTTAAGAAATAAATTTAATTTGAATTGACATAGTGTAAGTATGCTGTACATCTTGAGCAGTATTTATTTACAAGGAATATCACTGACTATA
This sequence comes from Abrostola tripartita, assembly GCA_905340225.1. NCBI lineage: Eukaryota > Metazoa > Arthropoda > Insecta > Lepidoptera > Noctuidae > Abrostola > Abrostola tripartita. Next base: position 8,426,514 of record HG996504.1, read on the forward strand.
TTTCTGATATGCCAGTCTTGATGTCTGTAGATGTGTACCGCTGAAGTACATATTTATTAACTGTAAAAAAATGTAGTTAAGCATTAAAGTCTCCTAAAAACAACGTAAGTAATAACCATAAACACAAAGAAGCACACGCAGATGAAAGGGTACCATAAATAAACTGGCCAGACGGGCCGCATACCCTAATTTTATAATGATTGCAAAATCTTGTTTCGGCCCAAAGCGGTCTCAAAGAGACTCGAACTCAAATTAGTTTTGTTACAGACAAGAACCTGTTGCATTGTAAAATAAACCATTAGGAGTTTGATACACACTATAAAGCGGAATGAATCACGGCGGCGCACGCGCAGGTCGACGACATCGGCAGACTTCGTGTCGTTCCGCTAAAACCGCACATCGTTGTTTATAACATTGTAAATCTTGATTTCTATCTAATTCCTAGATGGTTTGTTTGTTTTAAATTGCGATTACTTAGAAATCATTTGAATTCAGTATATAGTAACTATTAGCGTAGGTATAAAATAGACCTCTAACAAAAATATTTTTTTGCGAAACTGGCATTTAGCAAGTTTTATAAATATCATTTTTGACAACATATTTTTTTCTTTTTTAACATCATTTGATATGTTTCGAATTACTGAAGAAACTGTATAAAGAAACTAACCAAGGCTTTTTTTTAATGTCCAAAGCAATGTAGTCCTTGATTTGATAACCATTTCTAACAATGGTTTCATAGAGGAAACCTTAGCAGTCGTGATCGTGAGATAAGCTCCAAAATCAATTCATGTTTTATTTCACCTTGGACAGTGTAATGACAGTGAAGTTTCTTTCAATATTGTTTATACACTTACATACTTATAGCAAAATAAAAACAAATATAATGACGCTGCTCATTTCGCCGACTAATGACCAAACCAGTTCTGCAACGTATTTTGGGCGAATTTAGATTTCAGTTCAATAAAAAGCCATCCAATTATTCCAAATTCAAAATCTTTTAGTCTCAAATTCCTTACGATCAGGTAGCATGAAAAATGCATTGGATTATTCTAATTTTAGTATCGTAAAGGACTTTTTTTATGTAGGTATTAATTAATGTGTTACGCAAATTTTGGTACTTACAGAGATTTATTATATACGGTAGAGATACATTTCATCTTGTGATTCTTTTCCAAAGCAATTAATTTAATGTGCAGCAATACATAAAGTTCGCGTTTATGACATTCGAAATTGAGTTCTGCTTAGTTCAGGTCCTATAAATGGGCCGCAATAAGATATTAAAGACCCTAATAATATAGGTTAATGTATCCCGGAAAACTTAAAGAATTTAAAACCAGTGAGCCCACAAACAATTGCAGTGTGAAATCAAATCACTTTGAACTTTGCTAATAGTTATTTATGTACCTAATAGACGTTTAGGAGTTAGGGAACTTAGTGATATTAATATGGTTTAATGGTGAGTTGCCACATATCTAAAAAATAAAGGGCATTAATGTTTCTTCTTATAGTAATACAGTTGTCACCTAATAAGAAACGTTGATGGAAAAATATACTTAGTGAGTAAATTGGACTTCGAATTTTATGTTGCTAACACGCAGTGACCAGAAATTGGTTGTACTCTGTAGGATAAGATGAATTTAAGTATCTTTAATTAGTACTCTTAGAGCTTATTATTATTATTATAAGCCTGGAGTGGCCCACTGCGTGGCAAAGACCTCTCCACTCCCCGCCACATCTCCCTGCCACCAGCTGTAAACGACCATTCTTGCATATTATACAAGTCAAGTTCGTCATTAATATCTTAAGAACTAAATCGACGTCAGAAGAGGCATTTTAATAATTGTATTTCATAGTAGTACCTACCTAACTAGTAGGTAAGTCGTAGAAGCGGGCCATAATATATTGTCATTTTTTGGCAAACAATACTTTCTATGCAGCAATTATTTTACGCACTCCAGACAAATTTGATGTGTGTGTGGTGTGTGACTGCGGAACTTTGCGCGTTTATAGATTTTTAAACTAAGCAGGTCTAGTAGAGCTATGTAAGAAATGCATAGCAAGAATTATACTTTAAGGGCTTTCTGCAATTTGTTCACGTTTCCAGTACTTGCATATAAGATTGGAAAATACCCTGTCTGCACAGAACGAAAATAAATTAAAAAGTGGACATTTGTATAATAATACCTAACTGAAATCAACTGTCAAGTTGGTAAGAATTGGAACTTATTTTGCTACTGAAAAAGGCCATTAGAGACTACGACAAAAACGATAGAAGCATACCGTAAATAATAATAGATATTTAATATAACTTAGACGACAATAAAAACTCGTGATCATACGTAATAGCGAATTAAATGACAATCATTCTACAAGAAAGCTTATAAAGTGTTCAGCAAGTGTCGGGTAGGAACCGGTCCCGCGCTTGCACCACCTTGTTTTTGTTTACGGCCCTCCGATCATTTATTGTACCTATACCTGAACGCCATGACTTAAGTAACTATCTTATTTTAGTAAGGGAGGTAGGGCAGATCTTTGTGTGTTTCATCTTTATATAATGTTTTCATTTGGGACTTTCTTATCAATTAAATTGTCTAGATAAAAGAATAGTTTCTTGTTTAATTAATATTACATAATTTGGTTTATTGTATTATAAAGCATTTTTACTAATAAGGGAAGTATGTAATAACTTAAACAAATAAGCTCATAAAATGATAATATCAGAAACATTTATAGAACTTACTTTAACGATAATGACTGAGATTGGCATCACGAGCTATCATTGAATCTAGTAAATGATCATATGATTTTACTATCAAAATAATGAAAGGTTTCTAATGTAAGAGAGTTTAAGAGTTATTTATGTCATAGTTAACAATATTGATTTATTCAATCGATATTTTCAACTGTACCTGTAATTGAATTATGGTTCTCAAAGAACTTCAAAGGCAATTCGCGAACAGAAAGATCTATTAACCTAACTCTCTCTTACGATATCACATAGATAATGAATGATTACAAGACAATCGGCTTGCTGTCTCCCGGCCTGCAAGGAGCAGCGATCCCCCCACGTTGCCGCTCAGTTATTGACCCGTCGGGCGTTCGTCGTAGATAGACGTCGGCACTGCGCGCGCACCCTCCCCGAGACCAGACCGAGCTAGCATAGTCTAGCCTAGCACATCTTCGCAATGCCTGCACCGTGCGACTCCTGTAAAGGTAGGACACTCCCAAATATTTAATTTTAAAGTCATTGTTTGTTAAATTATTTATTATTTTACTTGTGGTTGCATTTTAATTCACGTGGATACTTGTTTTTGTTTTGCCGGTCGGAAAGTAGCCGATTTAAGTGTTTCGCTAATGACGCAGTTACTGTTGCGTTGTTTTTCATATTGAATTTATAGGCTGGATGTTTCCTTCGGTTGGTTAAGGGCTTTTTAAGGTCACGTTGTGGTTGCGTCGTTCCGATGTTCTGGAAAAGTAATCTTACATAATTAGGTTTTAAAAATTGTTATTTTTTACATCGTTTGTAATAGGTTTTAAAGCTTTTAATTATTATTGATCAAGTCAATGTAAAAAATAAGTAACAAGTTTTGTAATTGTAGATGCATACTAACTTCGGTTTTAATGAATCTGTCTTTATGGCAAAGTTAATCTAGAATCAAATTCCTTGTATCAATGTCGTTTTCATATTTAATTTAGAATAGAAAGTCTAAATATAAAAATCTTTGCAATTAAAAACATTTTTCGATTTATCAGATTACCTTTGGTGCAATTATTTTTGTGCTACTCACTCCTAGAACGTTTTTCTGTGCCAAAGACCATATGTATATTGTAATTTTACGGCTAACAAATTTCTAACTGTTCTGCATAAATCATGGTGCCGACTTATTTATAATATCTTTGCATGATACTCCAAAATATTTTCTTCGTTTCCACTCTAACCCGTATTCATTAAATATCGACTGATGATCGTAACTATTTAAGGGAGACTTGAGAGACTGACATATTATAAGAGTTCTTATGACAATCGATAACCACAAGAAGTCTTAAGGCTGTTTTTAATATTCTGTCTATCGATGGATTTGGCTAGATAATAAAGAAGGAATTTGGACATATCTTGTATGGAGCATATGTTAATAGTTCTAATCTTTAGTATTGAAAACGGCCGTTAGTATTATGTCACGCTATTACATGTACACGCGTATTATGTAGCTTCTTCACAATCTTCTATGTTCCATTCAATTCTTCATACCAAACTCAGACCTTTCTCCATCAAAGGTATTGCAGAGCAAGACCCTGATAACAACTTAGTTACTGCATTTTTTTAGCGTATCTAACTTTGTCCTATTTTCTATATTTATTCAACGCCACAAAAGAAAAGCTTTGAATGTTTAGTAGGTAGTTTAGAATACGATCTCATTACTTTTACTGGTCTACAAATTATGAATACGAAACAAGAAAAACCTCACTTAAATTTTTCTTGTAGGCTGTAACTACGTAGATTATGAGTTTCTGCTACGACGCAGTTTTCCGTCGCCGCTTTTCTTTCGAGTTGTTCCAAGGTCAGGCAAGCGGGTGTAATTCACAACCCTACTATACTTAGGCTTTTGTTTAATTATAAGATCCTTTACATTATTAAATTCTTCATCTTCTTATCTTGTTACATAAAATTGTGGCTGTTCTTTTTATCCTATGTTTGATGAACAACCTGGTGTCGTAGTTTAAACCGCCTGTAGGCCTCTGACGTGGCTTTACACACCGTTGAGAAATCTCTCTGGTGTGCCGGTTTCCTCACGATGTTTTCCTTCACCGTTTTAAATCCTGGCTGTTGTAATGATAACTCTACAACTACTTAAGATAGAGAGCCATCGTTATAAAAAAAAACTTTCATCTTTCACTAGTTGTAATTATTCTACATGTGTAGAATTAAATTAATACTGATAAATATTAATTTTGAAAGAATCTAAAAATAAATGTAAATTAATTCATATTTCAATATTGTTTATACATACGACCTCTACCCCATCTTACAATGAATGCGACGAGCGAGATCTTAAACAGTTGATGCGCAAACTCTCATAGTAGTTCATCAAATTCAAGGATCATCGACAGTTAGCTATAAGTAGGTATCAATTGTTTTTTTCTCTGATATAATTTCTAATAGTTCTGGCAAGGATGTGATATTTGAAAATGAATTCTTCAGTCATGAATATACTTGGATTTTAATGTTATAATGCCATTGACAACTTAGATCAATTTTGTTTTCATGTTTCTTTACATCTTCGTACTTTTGTTGCCCTTTTTACGTGGTTATATTTTTCTCGGATATAAAATATCGTCATGTAAATGGTAAACCTGATCTGATGATCAGAAATGGCCATCATGGACTCTTCAGAAGCTTTTCCCTGGGCCTTTTCTTCAGAATTTTTTACCCCTTGTCCCCATTAAGGCATTAGTTTTTAATCCAAACAGTGTTCAATAAAGTAATGTTGTATTGTTTCAGATACCTGCGGGGGCGGGGCGGCCGCGTGCGGTGCTAACTGCACCTGCGGCCCCAACTGTGCATGCGGCGATGGCAAGGCCTCCGGTCAGTATTCTATGCAAACTTAATTCTATAGAAAAAATTACTTGATGTGTCTATCAGTCCATCGATGAAAATTTTTCCACAGATATCACTGATGACGGTAACTTGAGACTAGTAAAAAATATAAAATTACGCTTCTAATCCCCGATAGGGTGGGTAGGCAAGGGTGTATGCGACTCAAATACCACCAGTTATGTTATTCCAAGTATAAAATCTTAACTTCTTAATTTCTTTACAAATATCTGGTTATTTCTATCTTATTTTATTATGTTACCAAACTGTGTTACTGTGGATGCAGTATAACCGAAAATAATAATAACAGTACAAGCACTGCACACGCGCTAATCTAGTTAACGTTGTGGAAGCGAGACGCCACATTACACTTCACGTAGCGGCGTCTCGCTTCCACATTGTAAACTGTCCTCTTTTAAGAGATCATGGTAGCTCTCTTCTCTTCAAATTATGAATATTTCCTAAAGTTAAATTTGTTTTCTTTACTGCAGGTGGCAAGCCATGCTGCAAGGGAGACGCCAAGAAAAACTAAACACACTTTTGACTTACTTATCTATCCTTTTCCCAAATGATGCTCTATTTTAAAATTATGTAATCTTTACTATATTCTAGAATAAATAGCCGTGTAACACGTATTTAATATTATAACGATGTAGTTGATCTTTAAATATATAACTATATATAAAATACGATGAAGAATGTTGTGTGGTCATGAAATAAAAGTACCTAGCTTAAGAAAACTTAGCATTATATTGGTATAGCTTATATAGGTTAGATTATTCGTCTTTGCTTGTATTATTGTAAGTGTAGTTTATAATTATTATCACATTCAGTGTTTGTCTTATTAAAGGGCTTATCCTTAGTACTTGTAATACTCATTAATGTTAGCGAGAAGTGGGCACGCACACACACGTAATTAATTTGTGTAGTGTATTTAGTAAATAAGTAAGGGAATATGATTGTTTTATTTATCCTGCACCCATATCATTTTGATTTGCGTTTGTAAAGCTATTATTATAATTTATTAAAATAACTGAAATTCAGGCTTTATTAAAATGGATATTGTGATTACTTTGAACGAAATTAATACGTTGTTGAGTTTTATATTACATTAATGATTTTACTTAATTATTTAAAAAAAATAGTGACTTTTTATCAGTACTATGTAACGCCTAAATTCTTGAATTTATTACATTTATTTATTACATTTTAAAGAAGGCTTACAGACTAACAGAAAAATGATATAATGAGTGTGATATTATCAAATAGCTAATTACAAGCCTCCACACATAGATATAAAGAATATATGTATCGAAAAAAAAAGAAAGTAATTACACAAGTATAAGCCAATTACGAGAGAAGCAACAAGATCAGGACAATCAATGTGGCCGTTTGCAACACCCATCAACAGACTGAGAAGATAAAACTAGACTTGAATAATCGTCAAACGAACGTTTTATTAAAATTCTCTTTACTCATGGTGCCATTAGCTACTACAACTATGGTGGCGAATATTTATTCCAGAAATAAGAGGATAAAGAAGATTTAGTCTAATAAAATACTTAAAAGTAACAACTATTACAAAAATCTTCTTGGCGGCTCCATGTAGGCTCCATACTAAAACCTCTTATAACAGAGATTTAATTTATGTCAGGACCGAGTATCCAGGTATCTGTAAGCAAAAACTGCACTCGCGCTAAAATAAGGAAAGCAAGCTTTCCACGTCGATTGTCCTGTTCGCAGAAGATGGGACACATTAGCCCGTACCTCGATTGCTTACCGGGGCAGATACGTAATTTCTATGGTATCAACACCCGTAAGTGCATTTATCATCTACAAATTCCATTGAAATAAAAAGACGTGGTTCATTAAAACATATTTTATTCCATACGACAATATGTATATGAATACAATAATTATATCATGGAAGCAATTAATGGGACTTGTTGTTTCAAGATTATCATAATTCACACTTACATCTATGTATCCTAAATAATTAGGAATCTCTCTTAATCCTACAGTTGCATACAAGAGCAATATAAAATAACTAGATAAGTAGACGCTTAACAATACTAAAATATATCATAAGAAAAACTTAAAGAATAAATCATAGAAAAATGAGTTTTCGACATTCACAATTCAGTCTCGCATCAGCAGTCACATTCCTTGATTTACCCGACTACGAAGCCAAATGGAGGTATACGGAAATTGATTGTTGATGTCGCTAAAAACTAAACACTCATACTCGTTGTACAAAAATGATGGTAGCTTTTTATTAAATGAACTGGCAACACTGTTGCGGTAAGCAAATTAATATCATTATAAAAAGCGTAATACACTACAACTACAAAGTTTGTACAAATAACAGCTTGGATTCTTGCTACTTTGTAAACTTGTATTTGTAAAATAGTTTTTAGATACCTCGTTCGGTACACAACTTGTACCTAAATAAAATCAGTATATAATAAACACTTGGATATATTTATTAGACTCTTCAACCGACAGAATAAATAGACCTCGTTATACAATATAAGTTTCGTCTCATACTATCTCAATTCATACAACAACATTGAAAAATATATTTCTTAACATTATAATAACAGACTGTAACAAATGCACTTTGTTTTCAATTCCACAGTTATACTTTACAAATCAAAAATCGTACCATTTTTATTAGTAACAAAATATTATTAACATGGCAACCCTGAATCTAACGTCAAATCAAAGATTACACTCGCGCTAACTTACAAACTAAAACATGCGGTGACATCTAGTGGCTCTAAAATTCTGTATCTGAATGTAAAGCTTGACCAAATTCTAAAAACGACAATTAAGTACCTATAATATATAGAACCAATTACTTTTTCTCATTATGGTAGAATAAAACTGTCTACAACCACAAGTTGATTTCACTGAAATTCACTCCCGTTTTAGAGCCTTAAAATCCCACCGCAACAATAACTTATATTGATCACAAGTAAACGATCACTGAGTAATCACAAGCCAACGTCTACCACGAACACGCACTACCAAGAACTGCCAAACGGCAAATAACGCCCACCTTGGGTGGTATATATTATCACACCTGGAACACATCTAAGTTTGGCGGATGGCCTGACCTTTGGACTGCCAACCTATGGCAAGCCACACCTATATATAATGGCATGACACAATTTCATCGTTAGCATTTTATGCTGATTGTACCTTGGCTACAATTGCTGGCTTCAATATATGAACAAACAGGTATACATAAATAATTTTGAGCTATCGTGAAAGGCGGATCCATGAAAATCATCAAACAAGCTGTCAAATCTACTGTTAAAATGTTATTTAAGTTGTTGAATAACTTTAGTTTGTCAGTTTTGCCAGAAGCTGGCTTCAATGGCTTCAAAATCGACCACACGATTTCATGTTGCTAGAAATTTTACTTTTACCATCATTTCAAAAACCATTAAGTATTACAAAAACACCTTGACAGCCCTTTTGAATTGCCAGGTTTGTTAGTTAATTTGAACTTGACCAACCTTTTAACAAGACTCGTACACTTATAATTTCCTTACGTTTTTTGTCACTGTCTTGTCAACTAGACCTGGTTTGTACCTCTCCACTTTAATATTGGCAGCTGGCAACTGTGGCCGGTCACAATCACTTATGGCACTAGCTCCTCCTCGCTATCTTCATCAGAATCGTAGACGGGCGCTCCGTTACGCATCTGAATCACTGACTTCTTCCTGTGTCTCTGCTCTTTCTGGTCTTTATTCAGATCTCTGGAAGTGAAAGAATTTTTTTTTATCGTCTGTTATAATTATGTAACAATTTTTTGGTTTAGGCGAGAATTATTTACTCTAGTGGACACTAAAGGATAAAGAAACATTTAATTTTAAATTGCTAAAGTACTCTAGAAGAATTGAAGACATATAAAAACGAACCTGCCATTGAAGAGAGGTCGCAGCGCCGCCTTGAGGCTGGTGTAGAGGTAGGGGTACCTCCGCTCGTGGCCCGCCAGCAGCTCGCGCGCGCCCCGCAGCGGCTCGCGCAGGGGGGGGGCGGCGCGCGGGGGGGCGGCGGGGGCGGGCTCCGGGCGCTCCGACACTGGGGCTTGGCTGGAAATATAGCATGTTGAAGGTTTTGTTTAAGCATGCCTCGCGGTCGAATTGAACTGCGAAGGTGGTGGATCTGGGCTATGGAATATGTAGGACACACGTGGACAGAAAATATGAAGGGTGTGCTTTGAAAAATGAAGGCCTGCGTTTGGAAAGAAGCAATAACCAGTACGCAGATTTTTTACGCCAGGGTTTGCCTAATAAGTATTAAAAAAAAATATGGGCGAGATAAATGACAATAGGATTAAGACATAGAACTGGACACACAGATAGTACTCTTGTTGAAGGCTTAAATGTGGGTATAACCTCCAGTCTAAATGTTTGTATGTAGTTGTACAAGATAATAAGACAGTTACCCATTGTCTCCGCTTTCGTCACTGTGTGTAGGGCTGGTAGGTGGTGAGTCAGAGGGGTCGCGCGTGACGTCACAAGTCACGCGAAAATCAGGCAGGTTGCGCGCGCACGCGAATGCATCCAACGCGCGCTCACGCACGTAGATGAACGGACGAATTATACGCACGTCGTGGTCCCTGGAAACAAAACAATCAACATTAGTTAGTTAGTAGTCACGGTCTTACCCTAGTAACTAAGTAAGGGTTGGGTTCTGGGATTTAAAAAAAAAACGTCGCCCCGCATTAGGAATTTCTCCTGTGTCGTGGGTGCGTTTCACAAACATGAAATATCGCATACACAAACACCCAGACTCGGGATAAACATCTGCGGTTCGTACAAGTTTTTTCCCCGTGCAAGAATCGGACACGCAACCCTTAGCGCAGCAGTCCAATCGAGCAGATCAGGTCGTCAATAAAGGGTTGCCTTGAAAAGTTTGCTATTTTCACAGTAATATTTTATTTTTATTTGATAGATGATGAGTATAATCTTCTAAAGGAAAGCCATGACAAGGATAAAAATATCAAAGTGGGTACCGTCGACTTTGACCTCACTTTAATGTTACTCAAACAGTTGAAGTCAGATAGTAAACAGTGCTTAAATCTTACCGCAGAGTATAATGAGGGCGCAGTGTCCTCAGCGTGCCAGCATGTAGCGCGGCTGCCAAGAAAGCCGTAGCCGCGCGGTCCAGGTGCTGCGCCAGCGCCGCTACGCCGTAGCCATGTGCTACAGCTGCATTTAACGCACGCTTGCGGGTGCTACGGCACGACCAGCGGGTGGCTTCTGCTGCCAAGCTCCATAGACTGGTGTAGGTAGCGTCTGGAGAGAGAAAAAAGATTTTAGTAATAAAACCAAAGTAAGTCCATATTGTTTCCGAAGTATGTCCTACTCTCCAAACATAATATAAATGTAAAAATTTGTGAGTCAATCTATGTTTAATAGCGTCTTTAGACGTAATTGGTTTCAATGCAAATATGGGTCGACTAAAAGATACCTGTAATCTAGATACATTAAGTTATCCTCTAGAATGTGAATAAAACCGCGAGTAATAGCTAATTATATCGTACTTAAAAATGAATCCCACCTAGAGCCCCAGTACATCTACTTACTTTCTGGTTCGTCTTCTTCAAATTTGTCTTCATAGATAAACTTGACGCCGAGGGTTCTGCAATAGGCCATCAGATGTAACGGGTCCACTTGTGAATTTGCCTCATGGACGAATAGGGCACCTGCAATCGAAAATAATGTTACACCTTGGAAGAACTATGAAAAGGAAGCGAAGCGCTACTTAATACAATATTTAAATATAAAGTTCGCGTAACAGATCCTTTGTTGTAAGCATCAAAATACATAGAGTTCGTCAACCAAAATATTCAACTTCGTTTTTGTTTTCGGCTCTAGTGTTGTTCACCTGCCAACTCGTTTACCGTTTAGAAAGTTAACTAGAGTGAACAGAATGAAGTAATAAAAACTCACCAATACTGAAGTGTATGCCCTTCGCCCTGGAGTATAGTTGGTACTGATGCATGGTGTGCAGCAGGGCTATAGAGCCGCTGCCTCCTGACAGACAGATCAGCACCTTGTCACCCGGGCGAATCATGTTGAACTCGTGGATCGCCTGATAAAAAAACATACATTAGATAATTGTGATACTAGATACGTGTCTATCTAATGACACTTTCTGGACAGTTTTAAATGGACCTGAATATTTACTGTACCAGAAAGAATTGCACTAGACTAAGAAAAGTTATTTTGGCAAAATGGCACTATTTGAATGCACGATTATTTCTGGAAAACCCTAAGAATAAAGTAGGAAAATTAAAATGTTGCTTATTAGGAACAGCTTAACTGATTATTATGGAAGTTTCCGAACCTCAACAGTGGGCTTCCAGACGGCCCTGGGCGGGCAGTGCCAGTTGCTGTCGTCGTCCAGGGTCAGGTCGGTGAGGGAGGCGTCGCTGCACGCGCTACTATCCTCGCGCTCCTCGCGTTCTTCCTCCCAGTGAGGTTTAAATGTACGGCACTCTGACTCACTGTTGAAATATAATATATTTACGTTAGTAATACAAGTAATTGTAGCATTACCATCATCTACTGAATTTATAAATCACTGGAAAGAGGCATCTCTTCTATAAATTGTTGTCTGCAGTGGCTAAGCAATTGGATTGCCGCGCTAAGGGTTGCGGGTGCAATTTCCGCAAAGCATAATAATTCTAGTCTGTGTGTTTGTGTATGTGATATTTCATGTTTGTAAAATGCACCCACGATATAGGAGAAATTCCTTGTGATGATATTTTATAAAAAAGTAAAACAACCAACAAAGTCGTACAATATCTTTATATGATCGCTGATTGAGATAAGACCGCCTATATCACTATGTTTTTGTAGAAATGATGTGTATGTTTGTGAGCATTGGTTTTGATGATCAGCAAAGAAAACTTTCTCTCTCTGAGGACCGTAAAAGGGCTTTCTTTTGTCATCTTAATGCGTGTCTTATCCTATTTAATATTGTCCTGTCGACTGCTCTCCAATTATCAGTTCTGAAGATGTTTTGCTATTGTTTTGATAGGTTAATGCTTCAGTTTGTTAACTAACCTCCTATCATAATACCGCTCGTCATGCGTCCTCTGATCCGTGCCGTAGCCGCTGGAGCGAGAGCTTCGCTCGGAACAGCTGGACGAAGCGTTGGACGAACGACTACTACGTTTTGAGTCGGCCACTGTTGTTGTGGCTCTGAAACATCAAGTTGTAGGCGTTTTGAGGAATACGGAAGAATTGCATTATTTTATTGTTTTTTTTTCTTTTATATATATAAGCAATCAAGTGACTTTTCATGTAGTTATACAAACAAAAATTTTATTAATGAGATTTACAATGTCAGTATTAAATCTAACAAGTTGCTGTCAAGATGATAGATTGCTTCTGTGAAATGTGAGAGCTTGGACAGTACACTTTGATTTATTGCCAAATGTTTACTCGTGGCTAATCGTAGCTATGCGAGCGTGAATTTAAACTTCATTAACATTGCCAAGTCTCAAAAGATTCTACTAATTAGTTGAATGACCTATGAACTAGAATCTCAAATATTGCGATCATCTATTTTTATGTAAATACGATTGCTGCGTATATCTAAAATATGTGCTATTGGCGGCCTTATCTCATCATAAATCTCGGGGTAAAAAACAATCAAGTTTTATTCTAGGAGAGCGCTTTAATGATAAATGATTTTATTCCTGCAAATAGGTTTTAAAAAACACTTTTACACGTCATTTTTTATAAACTAGTTGGAATGATGGTGTCGGCATTTCCTAACTGACTACCTCTGAGAAGAAATGCCGAAACAAACTCAGGACTCAGCAGAAACTTAAATGTATCCTTAAACATGTAAAATAATATGAAACACCTTCTCCTTTCGAGTCAGTGTATTTCTTAATTTGAGAGTTATACTAGTAAACGCAACCACTGTGGAACAAAGTATTCTTTACTGACAAAGGAATATCACCACAAAAAAAAAAGTCAGTCCTCACCTATTCTGCCTCTCTGGCTCCTCGAACACGACCCGGCCAGAGTCCGCAGCATCGTATCTCTTGGTCTGCCGCACGTGGTCCCCGGAGCACACCGGCACCCCTTCAATGATGTCCGGCACCTCGCTCTTCTCATGCTTCTGACAAATCCGCAGCCTTCCTCCCTTTCTGCACTTGTTAGAGGAATCTGAAATAATCGATTTGTAAGCCAGTTTTTTTTTTACTGAGGTACTATATATTTTATGAGATGGACTTATAAAAAAGGCGCCCCACATTTAGGCATTTCTCCTGTATCGTGCGTGCATTTCACACACATGAAATATCGCACACACAAACACCCGGACTCGGAGCAACATTTACAGTCACACAATTTTTTATCCCGTGCGAGAATCGAACCCCAAACCCCTGGCGCAGCACTCCAATCGCTTAGCAATTGTGCCAATCATGCCGTCTTTCAAAATTAAGCATTATTATTGTTTATATTATAAAAACAAGATTCAATTCCTTAATAAATAAAAACTGCATCTTATATTAACTGTTTAAATAATGAATGCAACATTAACGCTTTCAAATTGCACTTTTATTAAAAACTGGCGACAATCTGCTAGGCACCAGAAATCATGACTCTTCAACAATTAATTTCTATTGACATTGAATTGTTCCGTGTCAACGCCTCGGACCAGAAAACGTGAACAGTGAATTTATTGAGACCACTTAGCAGATTGATTGCGTCCGGGTTCAATTCATTCAGTGAAATGGAGAGAAATAAACATGTTTCACTTACCGAAGTCTAAATATGAATCAGTTTCTGTGAAAGTCATGTTGATGCCGCTGTCTTGTGAGCTCACTGAAGGATTTTGGCACCAGTTCTTCTTGATACAGCAATGTCTGCATGCGACGTCTGTGCAACTTGCTTCATCGTCCGACAATTTGTTTGAACTTAAAGATTTGGGAAATATTGGAGAATTCTGAGTAGTAACTACTTGAATTATAGTGTCAGGTGTAGATGTCTCACTTGAATTGAATGAGATACTATTTGGCCCTGAAGCCTCATGCGAAGGCGTGCATTGAGATGACTTGGGAGAATTGGTAGTGGGAGATCTTTTGCAATAGCGACTATCATCCTCATCATATTGAGACGGCAGTACCGGACTAGTTGGACACTTCCGCAGACACGATGTCGACTTTTTGAGATCCAGCCCCAGTTCGGGACCTGAACCGATCCTTTGTCTTCCTGTTTGTGGCGGAGAACTTTTCCGTGAGCAAGATCCATTGTAGTCTGGTGAAATCATCTCGTCAACCTGGTTGACCATTTCACGTATTTCGTGCTTCACTTCCGAAGCCATCTCTCTGGACATGCCCATTAGATACTCAGCTACGTCTATGACTGAAACTGAATTCTTCTCACTCTGACTAGAAATTGAGTTCATGCTTAGATTCGCCTGCTCCAAGGAGTCAGAATTTTCTAAAATATCATCAACCTTAGATATGACTTCACGAATTTCTGACTTGATTTCCGTAGCTATTTCCCGCGTCATTTCTTTGACGTAAGCTTGGATATCTTCTGAGGTTTGAGAATTAAGTGAAGTGGTTGGAGATGTTCTTCCGACTTGACTGCAGTCAGATATCGATGCACTACTCTGTGTACTGTAGGGGAATTTTCCGGGTGAGATCATTGGGTCGTCTAAAGACTGAAGGTCTGTTTGACTTCCACAATTACAAAAGTTTGATTTCTCTATGACATTGTTTGGGCTAGTTTCCTTCAAGCCCAAGTTCAATTTTGTTTGTGCGCTAAGAGCAACCGGGGGACTGTCGGAGCCTAAACTGTAGCACCTCGATCGGACCAGCAGAGGTTGTTTGTTTTGTGGTATCAGCCGCAGCGGTGAAACGGATTCACCTACAGCAAAGTGCACTGGAAGAGGAGTCTCTGTTTCTTCTTTGTGAGTTTCGCGTAGACTACACTCTCTAGAGTAGAATTTTTGTTTCTGCTTCAGTCTAAATATGTGGCAGTCGTCTATAGCTGATAGACTGAAATGCCTTGGTGATGATCCCAAAATAGGCGACGAAGTAATGGAAGACCTAGAAATATTTAGGCTCTTCCTTGCTCCCGTATACCCAGATGGGTCAAATGGCACAATGTGTTTGACGTTTCCTGATCGTCCAAGAAGAAGATCGTGAGCTTCTTTGGGAAGCATGAACCATCTTAGATAGTCTATGCGTGGGTTAAAACTGACTTCTGGTTCAGCGGTTGAGCATTTCATGGCCAGTTTTCGTGCTCTGTTGAATAGATTTCTCGCTGTTTGGAGAGTCTCGGTGTACGTTTGAGGAAATATACCTGGACCTGAAATTCACATGAAATTCCCGTTATGATTTTTCCAATTGACAACATAAAACGTTTTAAAAAAGATATACTGACCAGAAACTCTTCTCTCATGAGAAGTCATTTTCCCTTCATTAAATTTGACTGAATGTAAAGATTTTCTATCTCTAAGCACTGAGCAAGTGTGATGTCTCCACTGACCAGTCTCAGGGTTTACTACATACTGAGGTAGAATCTTCCAGCCTTCAGTAGCAACCATTTTGAGAGCTTCCAGAACAAATGCCAGTTCAGTATCTGACATGAAGAAGGGCAGAGACACTCTGCAAAATCCAGGTCTTAGATGTTCGTTGTAGATTGGTACTTCTGGAGCCTTCACATCGCTCAGTTTCCGCACACGAGCGATTTCTTTTTGGCTGTAAAATTAATCACGGTAAACATAAATGCGTTGATATTTTACAGGCGTGTTAATTATTTGGCCTTCACATACAATTAACGGATTTGCGTTGTATGAATGCGCCCAAATGTATGATCTAAAAATACAGTCGACGTTCAAGATGTTTAGTCAATTTGTATGCCAATACATTTATTCCTTAGATAAATACCATTGAGTAATTTATAAATAAGCTTAAATAAATGCATTGATTTAATTATAAAAATACTGCAATAGGCCAATATTGTAATGGGTATCTAGATAACAGAGTTCTACAGCTGCTACATACTTTTTAAATTAATTAATGTATTTTATTTTAGGTAGGTACCAACTCCAACTGGATACGCCTGACACTACTTGAATTTACCAGTATCAAATAAATATTTCTTACTTATTTGCCTGTAAAACGATTGGGCCTTGAACGATCTGTATGAACAAATAATTTTAGTGTAAAATTAAACTCACGATTCGACATCCAATAGTTTCTCGTACTCTTTGAGCAGTTGACTGTCGATTCCCAAGACATCTGAGCCGTAGTTCAGGTTGCTGGACAGTCCTCCTCTCGCTTGAATGCCGAAGACATCGTTAAGAACTGCGCAGACGAAATTGTGGTGGAGGAAGGTTCCTCTTGGATGCTTCACCATAATAGAGAAGATGGGAAGCCTTTTGACAGTCGGTGATAGGTTCCCTAGGAGTATTAGCTCCGGTATGTTTTTAATGTGGGAGAGGACTTGTCTGAAACAAAAGAGGTTTAGAATTTAGAAACGATAAGTATTTGGCAAATGTCAATAAATATACCGAAGGCAATTCTTACAGCTATTGTGCGAATGAATTCATATTAATATTGTAAACACGAACATTGAATTACGATTGAGTTATAGTTTTAATAAGGGTTATGTTTATCTTCTATAGAACAGATTTTCTAAAAGAACGGCTGTTGAACAATAATATCATGACACATTCGCACTTAATGCATGTCTCGTCAACGTGACAATAGTACTCGAATAATAAAACAATCAATAACGCTATGTAAATAACATCATCAGTGATATTTACAATTTATTAATTCAAACGGTTATACCTAATGTGGTTACAAATATTCTAGATGATTGGCAGCAAATCAATAAGTAAATAATGTAATGGGACGTTAGATATGGACTAATTAGATTAGTTATCTGAACGCAGTTCACCTTTTTTAATTCCCGAAAATGTATTTATTTATTTACTGGCTTTATATAATTATCATTACAGGATAAGACCAAGGCGATAATATAGAAAAAGGTAACAAATTAAATTAAGATATCCCATTTCCATGTATCATATCCATAAGTTTTTTAAGATCGAATGTTGGGTAAGTAACTAAGTGCCTACCTCGTTTTAATTACTTTTTTAATTTATTTATCATCTTAAAAAATGTATACCATGTTTTATATTAATAGCAATTAAAAAAACACTTATAAACCATTGATTAGCGTGTAGTAAACATTTTTTACGGACTCTGTATATAATTATGTACTCTAATTATATCTGCATAAGCTATCAATTAGCACATAAATTGCCATGCCAAGGCCCCTGAGCGGGACCGCAGCAATAAAAGGTAGAAATCAATATACAGTTCGTAGATTTGACTTTGCCGATGTAGTTTTTATGGCAATTGTAAGGCTGTTCCAGTTTAGTGCCAACAAATTGTTAGGTGGAACCTCAAGACTAAACTAAGATATTTTCTGATATACTATAAGCACATCTCAGAAGATCGAGCTCATTGGCGTGCCATAGGAGAGGCCTATGTCCAGCAGTGGACTGAGATAGGCTGATGATGATGATGATGGTAGCACATCTCTACCATCTCTTCGGGAAAACTGATAGAAATAAATCTATATTAAACCATAGAGACATAGACATAGAATATACTTTACTTAAACCATAGGCGAACTTCGAATTCTAAGGTAAAGTTCCAGTAGTTTCCTATATCAAACTAAAGGTACACTGCCTACGGACGTCATAAGTAGGAAATAGGTATCGATGGCGGAGTATTGACGGCAGACGGAAGCATGCGGGACGTTCTAATCTGACTGGAATGAATAGCTCATTGTTAGTGCACTGAATATAGCTAGACTGTAGGCA
This sequence comes from Abrostola tripartita, assembly GCA_905340225.1. NCBI lineage: Eukaryota > Metazoa > Arthropoda > Insecta > Lepidoptera > Noctuidae > Abrostola > Abrostola tripartita. The sequence goes on from HG996504.1 coordinate 8,444,998, forward strand.
TTGAACCTGCTGAACTAACACCTCCATTTAAATGATAAATAAACTTTAGCATATTATTATGTTCTCAAGAAGTATTAATATTTTCTTTATTCTATAGAATACACCTCTTTGATTAAAATAAGCACAATGAATTTCACCGATCTTTTGGATAATTGAGTTAGGTTTTGACATATATCCTTGTAAGGTCACAGGTCACAGCACACATATCAACTCGGAAAGGGATCGTCACCGTATCGCCTTTCGCCTTGCCGTCAAACAGGCGTCAACCCGAGGCGAGACGATTACGTTACGATTTCGATTAGTGTGCGTTGCAGGAGGGAGTTTTATGCAAAGAATACTGCACGGCTCGTTGATACGGTGACGTTCCCTTTCCGGGGTTTCTTTAGGTGTAGCTCTACCTTAACAGTCTTAAAGCATCTGTCTTAAAGCCTAATTTCAAATACAAAAAGAAACTGTTTGAAGTACACCGGTTAAAAAGAAAAGAAGACGAAGACGACGATAATAAATTATCCGATAAAATATAACCAGCCTATAATTGTCCCACTGTTGGTTAAGCCCTTTTCACATAAAAAGCAGAAACGAATAAACAAATTGATCGTGTTTTGTCTAATTTAGTAGCTATACGATAGCGATGATAAATTAGACACAATAGTACATTATTTAGTCATAAAATAACATTATATTAAAGATAACACAGGAAACCAGGGACATATTATGGACAATTTGACAATCGATTCTGGTGCCAAGTTATATAGCTCGATACTTTAACTGCTGTAACTAGGACACATACTGTAATAGAACAATGATCGTGACACTTTTGCCTTGATCTTAACAAATTAAATTAACGTCATGAGATAATTCCATATCACAAGCAAATATTATTAAGAGAAAAAAATATTTAGTTACAAGTCGAAGGTTTCACTTGAATGTATAATGTACATATCAATCGTTTAACTAACGTCATCTTCGATCATAAATATTATAGCAGTAAATTTAATTTAACTTTGAATAACTTTTGTGAGTGTCACCCATATTATTAACTAAACTACGGGTCTTAGTTCGCATACATTCGGGAAAGCCCGACTAGTTTTGGATTCGAACGGAGCCCTTCATTATGAGCTGGTGTTCATAGCAAATAATACCATGATACATGGTTAGAGGGTTGATACTTGACAGTGACTATATAATAATAATAATATAATTTATTTGCTCAAATGTGGTAAAATTCAGATGTGAATACAGTTTTTTTCAGTTCAGCACATTCAGGTGCCTAGAATATGCATACAAATAACTTAAAGATTTACCTAACTTTCAGTAGTACATAATACAAATAAACCATTATTTCAGTTACACTTAAAATTAAAACATTTAAATTACAGGATTACCTCTTACAATTTATATCATTCAGATGTGTATCATCCTCATACCTACATAGGTAGTAACAAACACGTGCCGATTGCAAATGATTCGCACTCTAACCGTGAAGGACGTCTAACCGTCTTCACCAGTAATGTCGGTCTTAATTCTAAGAATAAAATACTCAATCATTTATTCATAATTATGTAAATCAGGTCACTTGTTCACATACTGAGTCACTCTTCATCAATCAAATCATCACAACGAACAAAGATCACCATATCAGTCACGTTTTATTTTTAAAATTCGGTCTTCTTCATTTAAATATTTGGATTGCAGCATAGACTAAAAGAATATCGGAAACCAAAACCAGAGTACTTCATCAAACAATGATGAGTTTTAAAAATGAAAACTGGGTCTCAATTGACATTAAAACCTTTTTAAGTAGGTAAAACAGTCGACAGTGTAAAAATCTAGAGTCCACCATCTTTCTGGATGCGTGCCAAAAGTATAATGCCGAACCTTCTCGTTCTTTACTTGAACACGATTTTTCTGAAGTAGCAATTTAAATTAAGTATAATCCTGAAGGAATACAATGCTCATAGAATATATGTTTGCTTCTAGGCCTCCGCCCCGAAGATGACACACTGACCCTCGCTTATAAGCAGGGCAGAAACTACATATTAGACGTTTTGTAGCGTGTATCATAAGACCAGATAAATAAATTTTAAATACATGCAATCGAATTTTATTTTGTTTTTAATTAATACACGATCTCGAGATATTAAAGCCGAAGAAAGTAAGCTGGCGCAGTGACGCACCCCATGTTACTTATCCACAATTTGCATTCAAATCGGGCTGGAAGTGGGGCAGTAGGTACACACATTTAAATAAGCAATCTCTTAGTTATTAAAATTCTGTCTAATAATAGATAGCTATTGGCATGCGTAGAAATGTAGAATATACTATACATGCTTAATACTGTAAGTATGGGATGTCGTAAGTAGTTTCTTTTTAATTCTACCACGTCGCATTAAGATGGAATTTAGATATTTTAATGTGAAATCACTAGCACTAACAGTAAGCAAGAGTTGACAATGCTTGTTTATTTTCTTTATAATACTACGCCTTTGCATAAAATTAAGTTGTAATTATTAGATTAGACAAAGTACAAGTTGAAATATAGTACGACAATCATCGATTATTTAGCATAATACAACATATTTCTAGCTTATTTTAAAGGCACATTCAATCGAAAGAAAAGGGTATTGACCGGTTGTTTACACAAAAAGAATCTTCTATCTTTTAAAAATCTTTTAAAATAACCCATTTTATAAATAAAGGGTATTTAATTTCGCGAATCCTGAATGGAAGTAAAACAGTCACGTACGAAAAACACAGCAATAATTTATTTTAAACACCGGAGATACGTAAACAATTGGCCCACATCGGATCCCAATGAAACAGTACATTGCGGACGGCCTCGCACTGAGCCAATAAACTTAGCATTTACGATGCTGAGGAAATAGGGCTGTCAACTTAGCTTTCTAATCGGTAAAGTTCACTGGTTGACATACGTAGGCTTGAAAAATCGTTGTGCTCTGTACCTCACCATTTGTGGCATAAAGCACAACGCCTAGTCATTTTACGCAAAATCTACAAGCTTGTAAGCCCTAATGCAGACCTATTACCTTTATTTACTTACTTACTTACTTTATACCTTTTGATATAAGGAACAAAAAAATCACCAAGGTAGCTAACTGTCTTTCAATAACTTCAACAGAAATATATGAGGATATACTACACCTGTTTCAAGACTTCCTATATCAATCCGCCATATAAATTATACAGGTAACATTACACTTTGATGAAAACGTCAAAGTGCAGGGTCGCTGGCCAGAACGTAAAAACCTGTGATGTAGTACATCCGATCAAACTTTACAGCTAAGACAAATAATGACAGGAAAATTAAAAGGAACTTACATAATTTTTATCCCAAAAATAGCAGTACAAAATACCTTAATCAGACCACTAATCCCCTGGCAACCCTGCCCGGGATGCGGGATCTACCGACTAGGGGTACGCCGAGCCAACTAGCAATGGATGTGCTTCCATCTAGCTACATAAACCTTGTTACGAACATTGTAGAGCTTACTAGCCATTTTGGCGCCAGAGAATAGTGCAACCCATTTTAAGATACAGATGTAATGCATTATGCTCCGGTATTTTATCTTGCTATTGACGTTTCATAAAATGGGAAAAGTTCTGTATTTTTGGCGATTGAACCCAAACCTTAGAACGCAGTGTTTTTGCTATATGTGGATCCGTAGTTACGGTGAAGAGTGGACACTTAAGGAGGTCACTAAGCTCTTTGAAGCATTTAAAACACAGTTAGACACAGCAATGTTTTTCACAGTGTTGGTTTAAAATAAAATAGACGTGCTGGACTTTGTAGTCCAGCACGTCATGGCTGGAAAATCATTAAGTATTCTAGACTCCAAGGTTTGGTCTCAGATAGCCTAGCGTCAGCGTCAAAGAGGAAATTTTGAAAAGACGTGTCGGACGGCAAAGTCATCCCTTGTTTGCCGTCCTGCAGTGATATGGGCAATGGGCAGTTAGGCAGATAAAATTGTAGTCATCGTAGGTGGAATCTGGATAAGACTGGCACAGAGGCGGAGAAACTGGCAAAGAAATAGAAAGGCCTATAGGCTATAATACCCAACAGTGTGTGAATTCGGGGTGCAGGAGACAATGGCTGACTTTTAAAATTCTCAATTTGAAAAATTTAATTTTGTTGAAATGCGATGTTTTGATTTGTTATATAACAGGTTACTCATCTCAGCTAGCGCCCGGAACTTCCGCGATTATAAACTGATACACTCACGCGAATTTATACATAGACCTGTCATATTTTTATACTCATAATAATTTTAGAGTGCGAAAATATTTATTTTCTTGTTTTGTTGGCGGAATGTTAACACGTAATGTATTTTCATAACGCAACGTGTTATGAAAAGATCAAAATATTAGATGTTAAAAAATAAAATAGTGTGGCACATACAAATTGATCAGTTATTGTCGCAGTGGGTCAACATTACATCAACGTCTAATAATATTTTGACACAAAATTTAAAAAAGATTAACGACCAGTGTTGAAAGAAATGTAGATACTTCAGAATATGTACTGCTGGAGGAAACCCTTCCATGATCCTGCAAAGCGTATAGGCGTATTTTGTCTTTATCTAAATGCTACCGTAGAGTTGGGAACTCTACCATTTACAATTCAGTTAATACAATTAATGACATTATTATTTGTATTACATATAACTAGTATCTGCAAAAATGAAACCACGACATTGGTAAAACAACCTTAGTCATTGTACCAAAATACAGCTGTCAAAATGTACGAACATAAAAGGTAATGTATGTCGACGTATACTAGGGTCACAAAACACATGTAAGTACTTCAGATGGTAGGCATAATAAATCATACAATGTCGGGGTTAGCAGAGAAATGTACACCATACGAACACACATCATCGTTTGCACATCCCTCGTATTTACCCCTACACATTAATCTATACCAAGATGTGGGGTTTGGCCGAAATTGTTTGTACGATGTGTGGTTTAAGGTTGCCGTATGATTATAGTACCTACATAGAGTTATAGGTGACGTAGGATTATTGATTTTACGCGTTCCTGAATTATTCATGTTGATGGGTAGAACTGCTTCAAATACACTTGATTTATGATGCATAATTTAAACCTACACTTTTAACGCTTTTGAATAAGTTCTAAGAATATATTTTGATTTGAATGTGGAATACCTATCTAAATATTTAAAAACACTAAAACGCAATGATTTCATTTGCAAGCTTAACCAGTCAGTAAACCATTGTAACTGTTACGAAAATAAATTAATTGCAATAAACATGCGCCGGCGCTGCCGACTGCCGTGGCGTGCAAGTTAAACACGCACCGGAACAGACAAACAATCACACACGCTTCCAGTAACGAGTGTTACGAATTACAACCCATTTGGCATTGATACCACAGACACAAAAAGTTCAGAACACCCACGCATAATCCACATGATACTATTAGTCACTTTTCGTCGTTACCTCGTTACCATTTACCTTTTTATATACAAAGCAGAAGCAACAAACTTACAATAATTAGATATGTGCAGTTTTTTTGACCAAACTAACTAATATAACTAATACTTAATATGAGTCCAAAATGAGCCAAAAATTATTTTTGATTGTACTCGAAATTGTATACAGTAGACGAGTAAGACACCAAAGGATCTCGGAAGCAAAAAAGATTTGTAACCTATGGGTTACACATCCCAAGACTTATGAGTCTTACCAGGAAAAGAGCATAACTCCCATCTATTTGTATGTATAAACACAGCTTTTATATGCATGAGCAAGCTTGTTATCCAGACTTGCATGGAGTGAAGCTTCTGAATTTATTTATTTTACGTTGTTACTCTTATTTATGGAGCTTTTGTTACATTAAGGATACCAAAACGGGTATATCCGTAACACAAATCATCCGCTTGTGTATCTGACATTGGGTTCCTAGATATAATGTTATTATCATCATCAACCGATAGATGTCCACTGCTAAACGAAGGCCTCCGCCTTTTAAAGGGGGGGGGGGGGCTGCCATAATCCCCACGCTTGGCAAGCGGCTTGTGGTTCGCAGTGTTGGTGGTCAAGTTACAGTAGACGCTGCTGCCCATCTTCTGGGTGTACCCTCAGTCACCTCTAACGACACCCACGGGAGGAAAGGGGGTGGTCAATTCTAGGCCGGATACCACACGGCGCTATATACTATATAATGATATCCCTATTACTTTTTTATTTGCATCCGGATTTGTATTGTATATGAATATGGAAGCACGGAAACTAAAATGGGATCAAAAATTCGTCGCTATTCACTCATATTATTTTAATTAACTGTATCCGCGGTAAAAGCAATATCGGGGATTAATTTGTATCAGTATTTATGTTTCCAGGCGATTGTAAGAGATTCTATTTCCTCCGGTCTTATTTACATTATAACACGGTCTTCACGATTAAGATTAGAATTTAATTCTCATTAGTTTTGTTTTTATTCGGATAATTCATCATTTCGTCTCATTTTGTTGTTGACTGTACCGGTGTACAAGTTCACCGTCCCTATTACATGGCACACTTTAGAGCACTAAACTCGTAAAAATAAGAATACGCTCGTGTCCTCAAATGTTTCTTGTTTATTACGATCTTATTAGATAACCGAAGAACATGTAACTCGTAAATTACGTGAATTCAGACTCGTTTTATTGTGTTTTTACTCTCATTTGTGTCATCGTTTAATTCAGTGTTAACAGACATATGACAGATGTAAAGAGGTCATTGAACGGAAATATTTTAGCTGATACCGGTAAAGAAAACAATATTGAGATTAACGTGAATAAAGAAGTAATAGGTACATAATTTAAAATACAACAGCTTCTAAGTAAGATGATATCTATCAGTATTGTAAGCATGCCAAAGTCGACATTTAATAAATGCATCCTATTTAGTTAGCGTCTTCACAGCTGCTCCTAAACTAAATTAAGCGAACATGGTTACGTGAGATGAGTTATTTACTCACATTTCCACACTACAGTAAATGATAAAAAACGAAAGAAAACTATAGATAACATTACTTTTGTAGAAGAAACAAACACAAAATCCTACAAAATATGAATTGAAAACTAAACGGAAATTAGTCGAATCATAAAGAAGACGTTTAGTTTCTTCGTCAAAAATTTCCGTGATTCTCGTTCGACGCTGTTTGACCTCTGAGACCGGGCCAACTAGGTTTTCGCAGCTCGATGTTATCAAGTATTCACATGGATTTAATATCAAGGAACACAGATGACATTGTTAGATTTCTCAGTAAAATGACCCTAAAGTGTTCTATGCGCTCACGTCATACGTCTGCCAACTGACCTTTACATGTTAGGATAATATCCAGAACATGAACAAGCTCTCATTGACAAGACAAATTGGTATCAGTACAGTATTATTTTTAGAAAATTCACAATATTTAACAACAGAACTGAAGTCATGAGATGAAGGAAAAACTCGACAAAAGAATTTTTAATGAGAAAGATGGAGTACCTATGCAGTACGAATACTGAGACATACTTTTTTCAAAACCCTTTCAATAATCAAGTTGTCACATGACGTCAGACTTCTTTTGTATGCTTAGTCTATGTTTGTAAGGGTAGGCCAAGGAATATCTCTCATTAATTTGGCAGGACTTTACAAAATTAATCATTCATCTACAAGAATACTGTAGGTATATACTATACTAGCGGCCCGCTCCGGCTTCGCACGGGTATAAAATATATATTATAAGTATTTCTCCACTATTTAATGGGTGTTATTATACATATAAACCTTCCTCTTCAATCACTCTATCTATTAAAAAAAACCGCATCGAAATCCGTTGCGTAGTTTTAAAGATTTAAGCATACATAGGGATATAGGGACAGAGAAAGCGACTTTGTTTTATACTATGTAGTGATACCTACCTAAGATAAGGCATGAATTCAAAGCCAGCTTGCTTAGTTGAAGAACAATGCGCATAAATACATATAACGATGTTTCCTTAATAATAAAAATAATGTCATACCGGAAATATGATATCGTTTGCAGTTACATATATAGTAATGACGAAGGTAAGTCAAAGGTCACAGTAACGCCAAATTATGACAATTGCCAGCCTATCCTTGAGTCATGAAATCATCCATTTTCCCTGGGCAAATTGTTCACGAACTTTAAATTCTCGCGTGGGACGATAATGTTATAATAACCGAGTACTTTGTTAACAATATTATACATTTTGCTCAGTTATTTCAACGGTGATAATATAAATATTCCATTGGAATTGTTTTCAGTAGAAACGTAGGGAAAGAGTATGAATTACAAACATGAATCATTATTTAATTAGGTCAGTCGTCGTTACGGTTTGTTTTTGCCAAGATTATTGGCAGCCTCTTTATTAGTCAACATTAATGGGTACTAAAAAGAAATCACAAAGTTTTTTTGTCTCTCCTTGCCTTGATGAAATTGATGTTCGCAACTTCGCACATACAAATCATTTCTCTTAATAACAGCGGTATTACTAACGAACCAATTCGCAGCTTGTCGCCACATAGCAACTTGTTCTATTTCAGTCGTCCAGTTCCTCTGACCCATTTACTGGCTTTCGAGGGCAGCGCTGCAATGACCCGGATTCGATGCCCGTTCCGTTCGTACGTGGACATTTGCGGAAATGCGAATTCGAGACGTTAGCCTTGGGTGCAATTAGATTGCTTTATTATTTGTTTGGTTTCCTTAGATTCGTGTTGTGGTACCCTTGTTTGTATAAAACAAAATTTTCGTTTTCAGAAATGTGTCTCCTAATTCTATAATTTTAAGATTTCTTGATTTAAACTAAAGCGTTGCCTTGAACATTGATAATAACACATTGCTATATCTACATACTATTTTATATTGACTCGCAACATACACACTATGTTAATGGTAATAAAAGTATGGACATACATAGAACTACACGTGTATGTCCTACTGTATCTTACTACCATTGGCTTCCATAAATAAACTCTAAGCAAAAACACAAATAATCCCAAAACAGAAAATGAAATCTCCATTTCAGATTTTATGACAAATTATAAAAAAACTTGTGAAAGTTGATTATAAAAATAAAGAACACAACTTATTAAATAATTACATATCCTGCGACATCATTCATTTTTCACTCTGATGAGGAAACAAAGTACCAACTGTGGTATCACCCTGTTGATCTCTAGTAGTGCTAGTAAATTAACACTATCATCCTTGTCACCTACTACCAGGCACTGGTTTATACTTGTTTGTTTAACTTTTATTATCATTACTTTTGAAATATAATCTAAGACAACGTGGAGAGGAATAGTTTTTGAATGGAAATGATTGCTCTAGTTTAAAGGCAATAAAAATAATCAGGCACCTTCAGTTTATCAATGGTAGTACAAAGAGGATCTATCTAGTCTCATGAATGTCGTAAAATAAACATAAAATAAAATAAGCCTTACAGATGTACTGTCGTGATTGTCAACAGTAATGTAGTAATTCTCAAGCTGACGACCATGAACTTATCTATCCAAAAATATTCACAAAAGAGTAGCTGTTTACAATTCTGTGTAAGTCATTAAACCAACAGAATAGTATACAATATCAATTACAGCTGTTGATAAGACCATTACATCACCAGGGGGTAGTAATGACCGACCATAATATTGAGACGCTATTCCGGCAGTTGATTGATTCTCAGAACGTGGTCCGGGAGGAAATGATCGGTAAATGTTCCACCAATTGGTTTTCCTTTCTGAAAACGTGCATCACCGAATTAGGAAGCGAAGTATTTGGTCGTCCGGTAAGGTATTTATGTTTGTAGGGAAATAAGGCATTTACCATTATTGACGTTGTATTTACATATACACACAACACTTAGGTTTGAGTCAGTCTGAATGGTCTCAAACTATATCTGGGATGCTATTTCGTCTACTAAACATTCTTAAACAGTTCTGATTTCATCGACAGGTGATGATCGCATAACATGCCACAACTAATCGATAAGACTACACGTTTAGACAAATATGACACATGAAATTGAGAAGGCGCCAAACGGGAACAATCATTATGCCAATTGCCAGTACGCATAACTAGCATTGGCGAAACGCAGACTGCGCCAAAATTACCAGCATTCATTCAGTGAGTCTCATTCTAAATGTTTTACACCTACGATATAAAAATAGACGCTAACATCCTATGCTAAAAGGGTAACTTTTATTTATACGAGTGTGGTTTTATTGATACTTCTTTATAATAAATTATTATTTATTTATTCTTCCGCATACCGAACAATAAATAAAACAATCTCTATCATGTTGTCTACATTTTTGCAGACTGCAATAGATATCGCTGGATAGATAATAACGTTAATGTGTATCACATTATAGTTGAATAACACAAGCGTTCCTATTTATCAAGCACTTGAAACTTCAAAAGAAACACAAATAAATATTGTTTCAATGTTGAATACTGTTTCAACTCATATAAACGCAAAGCTTGTTTAAAGGAATAGTCAACTATTGTTCACATAAAACTTGCGTCATTTGAGAGAGACGTAATATTTTAATAGTTTTAATCGAGTATTCCTTACCGAATGCCCCAAGGAACAGTCATAGGGCCAAAGTACCTATTCTATAATTTTCTGCCGATGGAGTTTGCGTTTACTGCCATACGTTAATTGCGTTATCGACATTTGAAAATGAACGAGATCACTAACCTATATTTGAGCGTTGCCTCTCGTATTTAAATCGATAAATATATAAAAAACGCGTTTTATATTACCGTAATTCTTTGCTACAAACGAGCTGCGGAAGTTATAAAAAAGATTCGGTAATTTTTATTTGCACACTAGTTTAGGTAGTAGCAATAATACTAACAAATCAGACAGTTGCAATAACATCTATTTGCGATACAATTGATGGCGCCTGTAACAGAATTCGATGCATTTAGAACGTGCAAAACATGAAGCAATAATATATTATTTTTATATATGCTTTTTCACGAGACGCTTCGTAACATGGAACTTCTAGAAAGTAGACTTGGCATTAATACATTTTCATGATCAATGTTCGTAATACGAGTAGATTATTTGATAAAATGCAAGGAAGAATAGAAGAAACTTCCACGTGATTTCCATTTTGTGAACATCATAAATAATTTTACATAATGTGCCGTAATGGATGACGCACGATCGTCTTCGCGACGCGGTTGGCGCCTTCCGCACATAACATAAAATAACTACGAAACTACCCAAAGATCAACCACCAAAAGACAATTTAAGAAATATTATTGCTACTGCAGCTGCCCTTTTGTTGCAGATTTTCAGGAATGAAAAATGGCCGTATACATCCCTTTTTTGTACCTATTTGTATTTTAAATTTCTTCTTTCACGTGTATCTTAATTTGTCAACCTACCATGACTTAGAAAAACGTCATCTTTTAGATACAGCAAAATAAATTATTTGATATTATCCTCATCTTCTATTTGTTACAAGTGGCCTTGACTTTGCATAACATCCGCCAATGGCGATTCTATGATAATTTTATAGTTCTTAATCTTACACTGTAATGATTATGTGAATAGTACATAACTCCATCAGTGTAATATGTGTTTGTTGTAACATATACGTGGACAAACAAACAACTCAATAAATTAATGAAGTTATTCCTAAACGACATTGTGTCAATCACTGGTTCTAATTTATCGTCTATTAGTGATCTTGAGATTGATAGATCGATTCATTTCTTTCCGTGGTCGTCGTAAAGGCGATCACTATGAATTCTGGCTTTAGCAGCAGCATCTCTGTCGATAATATCTTATTAGTCATTAGAATATTAATTGCTTTGGGAATTCTCCGAGTCAGATTTATATTCCAATGTATTTCCAATACCCAACTGTCTTGCTTGACTTGTGGAGTAATGCTAGCTAGGTTCTAAACCTAATAAGAATGTACCGTATAGAAAAAAAACAGTAATAATGCCGATTTACAATATTAACCAAAGTTTGGATACGCGCCACGGCAGTTTTTTGGTCGTAAATCTTAGTCGTATGTTGCTGATATATTTCGTAGGCAGAAATATTGCATCCGGCACCCAATACAGTTTTAGACTTAAATAAAATAGCTAAAGGTTTTTGCGGTGTTTACTCGCGGTTTGCCAATTATTGTACAAATATGAGTACCGAAAAACTACGCAGTCTTAACTGTCTTAAAAGAGAGATTTTGTATTAATGTTTCTAAAGCTAATAAAAATGGAGGCCTATTAGCAGAGATGAACGAACTTTATTTATTTAAAGACTAAACCATAATACCATTCAAACTAACTAATAGGGGGTAAAACATTTGGATCTAAACTATTACATTTATCGAAATCCCTAACGTAGTTTATAGATTCAGAAGATAAAACGCTCAGGACAGATGAAGTTATAACGAATGGGACAGATAAAGTTAGACAAGGCATTAATTGTGGTATTGTACAAACGGTCCTTCTTTGTCCCTTGTGGGGCTTTGAACTCATAAAGTAGGCATAGATTTGCCTGACCATATACTCAACTAGCAGAATATTATAAGTAAAGACATAAAATAAATGAGAAGTATGGTAGGAAATTTATGTTTCTTAAATCCCAAAATGGACTTTTTTAGATTATACGGAATATTTTGTTTTTTTTTATAAATATATCTACTTTCCACTTTTTTAACAAAGAAAACGGTAAACGAGGTTTTAATAAACGTAACTTACTTTACCATTATCAATAACATGGCTATTGTTAAACGTAATATTATAACCGTCTACTTACTTGCTTGTAAATAAGACTCCACCTTCATTGTTACGCCTTCATAACATTTTATAGGTGAATATTAAACTGCCAGTCAAATATTATACTCACTCAAGAACGTGATTTTATTAACATTGTTTACTACCAATCTGTGACATTGTATTAAATCAAGCATATTGCTTTTATGTGGTTGTTGGAATAACCATAATTAAAGCATTAAACACTACATTTAATGTACTCAAATCTATTTAGATGCATTAAGGATCTCTAGTGACATAATTAAGTTTCCACGGAAGATTCGTACAGAAAATTATCTATACATTGAATAACAAGTTTAGTGTATAACTATAACTTACAAACGGATATGGAGCGTATTCCCAACTCAATTATCTTTGTCATTAAACGAAGGTATATCAAGTTGCTCTCGAAAGAAAAGATAAGAGACATAGACTTATAGACCCTGTTATTTGATCTAGATTTCCCAAAGGCAAACTAGAATAATCCATCTTAAAACTTTTCCAAAGTTTTGTTTAGGAAAATATTCCGTTAGAAGCTATAAACAAAATGTTTACAGACACTCAATGCATATGTGTGATAAATAACAGTCTGTTAGCTTTGTTTGTAAACAAAATTCTATCGGAGTTGACAGTTGACACTATGAACCTACACCTACTCTGTCAGTAGGTGTAGGTTCATAGTGTCAACTGTCAACTACGGTAGTTTTCCCTTGCCATGTATAGAGGTATATTCGAAAACGTTGAAACAAAAGACAGAGGCAGACGAGGGTTTAAAATATATTGTTGTTTTCAATGAAATTATTGAACATATTGGAGATGTTTTGGACAACACGATGTTTGAAAATTTTACGTACATTGTTAACGATGTTTTTATTCATATAAACGCTGTGACATGTTGGAAATTTGGGAAATTGTTTTTACTAATATTTAAGTCTGCAAAGACTTAGGAGTTATCAGTTAATCGTACTCGTATTTATCGTCGTATCCTCTTAAACCCGCAAACAGATATAGGATACGTGCTTCCACTAACTTTAACAATAAATCTGATCACAAAGTCTTTGAGCAAAGTCAATGTTCTAAGCAAGTTATTGAAGCGAAATGAACTTGTTATTGAGGTGACACGTGTCCAGAATAGCTACGACAAAAATCCTTGGTGCAGATATTACAATTCTATTCTTAGGCAGAATATATTAAGATTTTAGAGATAAAAACTGCATGACATTGGTATCTGCCTATGCAACTTTTGTTGTTATTGTATTAAATTAAATCTGAAGCGTTGGGCCACGATTATTCGGTACGGGTACAAACGCAAAGCATTTAAAATAATCTAGTCATATAAACACCATAGGTGGAACTCTTGGGATATGGTCCATTAGACTTGATAATAATCCACTTCGGTGCTATTTAACCCCGCACTGTAAAACGAATCACGTCTAGAATACAATTAATTCTTACTTGCTGATGCTATCCTGCCTCTCGACTATGTTTTGAAGACCAACGGCGTCCCTCAACTGCATCACCAGAGCAGCTCTCACTGCCTCTGTAGACTTTAACTCTTCGATCCTCTCGCTTAGAACCTGATGAAATATTAACACTTTTAAATATTTAACAATATCTTCTCTTATCGTTCTAACATTTTCTCAGTCAGTGTCTTGGGTCTAGTCAAACAAGCTTAAGGTTGTTAATTTTTACTTTAAAATTACGCTCATATATCGTTTTGGTAAAGTACCAAACTCCAAAGCAACTTAGCACAGTTCAAAAATTTGTGAATAAACCAAATACTGAGACAGAACAGACAGATGAGAATATATTATTCAAGGAAGATTCTCGCCAAGAAACCGACTCGCTTGGTCAGGTAAGGTACATGAGTTTATACATACTTTATTTATTCAATTTCGTTTCGTTTAATTTTATCTTCAATTTGCATTCCTAAGACTGGAAGTGGAAGCTTTGAAAACGATATTCTACAAAAAGTTCGTTGAAGTAACCTTTGACCTACAGATTCGATTACAAACTAAATAATTTTGAGGGACCAGGCTTTTTGGAACGGTCCTCTAATAATAAATAAATGGGCAGGAAAAGTTTATACTAACTTCAACATCATCCGAATATATAGGAGTACTTTTGAACACTTCTTTTTTCACAATTACAACACTGGGACCTTGGACTCCACCCACAAACTTCTCACAGTTGAAGAACAGCGCATCTTTCTTTACCATCTCCTCATCTACTCCAGGGAAAGTCGGGTTCATATCTACGGCAGACGAAGGAGCCACCAGAGTGTAGTCCCAGAAGGACCAAGCTCCGTATTGGTGCAGGAGTAGAGTGGTAGCCACGTCATCAGCTAACACCCCGGTCAGTTTAGAAGCCGCGGGGAAGAAGCCGATCATTCTCTTTCCAGAACTAGAGTTCTGCTGCAATCTCTGCTCTAAATTGTTCAGGTCTATGTAGCCTTCTTTTGTTTCTGAGATTTTAATGACCTGTAACAATAAAAATAATTCAGTAGTGTTTATTTCAGAACCCGAAACTTTTCATCATATCAGTGGGTTAGGTGGTGATGATGAAGAAATTAATTTTTCGACACGAGAAATTTGATGCATTCGATAAATAGTTTAGGACACAAAAATACTTTTGGGCTAAATTCTATTACATCAATTGTATTCAGCTACAAAAGGTTAGACAAAAAACGATAAGAAACCCACACGTTCATGTAAATAAGTCTAACGTATGCTAATGTGGACGGTGCCCGTTTCTAGATTTCTGCTAGTAGGTAATATATGTAAGGAATTTCAAGGATTCTACCTACATCACAAGCAATTTATTTACGTTATGTCTGTCCGTATCAACATAAAGTATATTAAATTGTAAATTAATCAATACAACATAAATTGCTAATTGAGTTAATTATGCCCTGATTGCCACTATCTTTTTGCTCTTATTTTCGCGTGGTCAGAAGCACGTACTTATCGAATGAATATTGTATAGAAGAGTTATTTATTATACTGATATGGTTTTTCTCATCTTTATTTTATTACCGACGCAGTTTTGTTACTCAAGTCTCCCTTGCCTACAAAACTTTAAATTCTCAATATGCTAAATAACCTGGACTTGTGCTTTCAAAAGCAAAATGAGTTCAATTATTGAAACTCACTTTTGTTTCTCATTAAAGCCAACCCCTACTTTACATAAACTCAGCTCAGACTTCGTTAATAATGTTGACACGACATGTATAACACTTAGTCTTTATAATAATTTATTAAGTACTTGAAGAAAAAACATGCAGTTCTAAATGTGGAAAAAAATCTTAAGTAAGCTCGACCTACTAATTTTTCAACCGCCAACAAACAGCAAATGAAACAGTGGAACCTTTAAAAAAGGTAGAAGTCACGATTGAAATCCCTTACCCGGCGCAAAATATACAGACATAAAAAACAAAAAGTCAGTATTTTAGTCCAATATTGTAGTGGAATTACTTGTATATGATTTAGGATAAGCCTAAACATGCTATTCAAAATCCAGAAAGTACCTGCTTAGCCAAGCTTTATTTTAGGTTGTATTTTCAAAACCAAATTACTGATCCGTAGGTAATCTTGGAGATCGTGACACGCCAGTTTATATTAACATGCTAAAAGCTTACCAATTAAAACTGATAGCAGGGTCGTAATTAATGAAACGCTAATTACTATTGAGTGACATTTAAGTTCAATATTGCATATACATTTCGCCACTTATAAGCTTATGGAAGATGCTTATAGAATTCGATGCGGAGGATGTATTCATAGGAACCTACTAGCTGGATGCCTGATTAAATACCATGACCTACAAGAATGTACTTAAGGGATGGTTAATCAAATACTATGGCCTAATAAGGTAAGGCCTGCTTTAAAAAAAACGATGTGTCCGATGACGACAAAAAGACTTCACATTTGAATTTGTCAGTCGCTTCTTTTATTTTCAATTTCTGTCAATTATTATTAATGAATATAATATTTATTCTCTAATTCGGTACAATAGGACCTAATCGACCAATTAAACACTTCCAGGCAGTTACTCAATTAAAGTATAAATGGAAGAATATAATACACATTACTTTTACGTCTTCAGTTTGGCGAAACAATAACACATAATTTGAAACATTGGCTAAAACAAAACAAGGCATCGAAGTTAAAAACGACCGAAGTCAGGCTGGCACGGTCGAGCTTCTTAGAATTCGCAGAAGAAAAAAATGCCTTAACAAACATAAGGCACTTAGCAACGTTATTTTATGAAGCTCATCATTATTTAATGAATTGTGAGAAAATCCACATACGCTTAGCAACGTAAATCATTAACATAATTCATATTTTAAATTTGTTACCGACTCTTTTCTGTAGGTACTGAAAATTGAAGTGTCACGTGGTGACACGTCGAAAAGATGAAAGTAAAGCAAAAAAATAAGAATAAAAAAAACTGTTCCTAACTACGATCGAAAAAACATTATAAATATTATTCCACATTTTACAAGAAAGTACAGCAACTTGTGTTATTTACTACAGAACTGTTCAGTTCGTATTCAAGTATACAAATACAAAGTTACTGTCTCCAAGATTCTTACGCTCAACGCAAGTACAAACTGAATTTAAAGAGACAATCTTAACTTTATCTGAAGATGCAGAAAACAGTAAAGGCATATTACGAGTTCTATATTTCAAAACTTTAGATTTCAATGCTATACTAATAACTTGGTTTGCAAAGCTTCTCGAAGTTAGTGTGCCAATGTCTCTCTATCTGCTTCTACTAGAACGGATTTTTGCCAAGGATGTATTGATTGAACCTTGAAAATAGATAAGTCACTTTTAACCGGACACAGGCAACAATTAAATCCCCTTGTCATTAACATTTAGCCTAATAATTGTATCGAAACATACTGTAGAAAAAAGCGAGAGATTAATAAAAGGGAACTCTGGAAAAACATTTTCTGGTACACACTCGTAAACAAAAAGTATCGGTGTATGATGTCATAGTGCGGCCTAGCAGTGAACAGGGTGCGTTAAGGACCCATAGACACGCCACGTACTACGACGCACACCCCCAGGGCCACAGAATGACGTCATGACGCATACAGACGTATTTAAACGACCCAAAACAATTGACAGAATTTTAAAACGAACGATTTTAAGCCTGACCTCATTTAATCTAATTTATTGCAATGAATCTATGAAGAGATGTTTTCTTAACAGAATGAAAACAACGATACTATTTTGTTATGTGATACTGTATTTTAAGAATATTTTTTTTTTAGTTTTCTTTCGTAAAAGATCACAAACCGCTCCAAGCTAAGGAAAAATTTGAATACGATACATGTATTTAAATTTTTTCTTAGCTTGGTTAGAGCTGTTTCGATCGATCTCTTTTTAATATTAGGTAAATATCAAAAAATATTATGGGCCTGTTTCACCATCCACAAGTAAAGTGTTGAGTAGTTACTTCTTGTTTAACGCTGATCGACAAGTAAAAGTTACGAGTATCTTCTATCGTATCTTAGTTACAGGCCAGTTTATCCCCTGATTAGCATTATTCAGATATTGTAAAATTCGTATGAGTAGTTACGGGGTGACTTTAAGCGGCGGTTAGTCTATTTGACACTTTACTTATAGATGGTGAAACAGGCCCTAAGTCTTATAATACTAATCGTATAAAAATACTGAATATTATACCTACGGAAAATATATCACGTATTCTGAAAGAACCTTATACACACGTTAAGAATAAATAAATCAAGGAAGGAAGAGGATATTAGGGACAATGAGCGTGATCTGAGGAAGAACAATCTTCATTTGAATCACATGTATCCGGTGTATTGTTACGGTTAGTACCCGGCGTATATAAAATAATAGAAGATGTTATGATACAATAATAGAATAGAAGATATTTTGTACACTTGTTATGGGGGTTTTCCATTATGTAATTTCAGTAGCAAAACGGAGTTTGGATTTATAATATTTGAAAATATGCGCTTTGCCGGGACATTCTCGTCCTGTAACAGTTTTAGCTGAGCGATCTTAACGTAACTGTTTTAATGTTTATTTTTAGTAGCAGTTACAAAATGAAGCATCAATCATATTATAATTGCAATTGTAAACATAGTAAATAATGTAATTATCAACTGATCATCTCCAACTCGCTTTAGTCAAGACAAATGTGACGTGAACGTAGTACGTTTGTTTCTGGAGCTATGTATGTGCTAGTAATAAATTTTCAGAATGTACGATATTTCTATGTCAAAATTAAGAAATAACGAGTGTTTTATGGTTGACTTTATGTCACTCTAATATTCTGGCCTCTAAAATGTAGCAATTTGTATCCGCCAATTGAAACTAATAACATTGTTGAAATGTAAAGCATTTTAGCGTACATACCCTTGAAACTACGCATCGCGGCCTTGGGATTTGCTAGTGACATAAAATTAATTATTAGTACTAAAATAATAATTTACGAATACCGAAAGACTAAAAAGAATTATTATTTTGACAACGAAACTAATTATTAGTGAGTCAAAATGTTTCAATATCTATACTGTTTCGCTTCTCTTTATAAACAAAATGACATTTGTACACAATCAAATCTGCACTTATTTTTTTAAGATTTACTTTAAGTTTAACTTTTACTTTGACTGAATGCTAAACCAAACTTTACTATCAAATCGAGTCTGCCAAATTTATCGTAATATGTAATAGGTACGTGCAAATTATGGAGTTGCCAAGTGGGGAGGAATCTTTGTTTATAATAAATAAATTATATTGTTAACATTTCAAATTCATATTAACCATTTTAATAAACTTTAGTGTCCATAAAGATGTAGTTGGAAAATACAATGTTGGTCAACGCGACGCTACAGAAATCAGCGGTGATTAATAATGATAAAACTTTTATGACCGTTGATTATGTTTACATTAAAACAATTATATTACATGTGATATTGTTTTATTACTTGTATATTGAGTATTAGTCATCAAATAATCTCGAACAAATTGATAGTTATTGTTAAGATGCCAGAAGTGTAAAATACATTGTAACTAAACAATGCAGATATTGTAATTTGTTACTCTTAGGTACTGTCTGATAACCATGATGTCTTCATCATCATCATCACCAGCAAGACGTCCACTGTTGAACATAGGCCTCCCCGTTTAAGCGGGGGGGTTTGCCATAATCCCCACGTTTGGCAAGCGGCTTGGGGATCGATAAATCGATGATCGAACCATGATCTATGTCACAAGTTTTAGTACGGCATTTACAATGTACTCGTAGCTAATATTATTGTGCGCCTAGCTAGTTTTTTGCACCACCTGCCACTACATTTGATAGTCTGAATTCGGTAACTCGCTGTGAGGAAGTGTGTGATCAATGATCGTTCTTTGTCTGTGTGAGATGACGGCTTTTCCTTGCAGTGTAGAATTTACAGCCGGTATACGGTTAACTTTAGATCATTATAATAATAAAAAATGTTTTGCTAAACCATACCTTAAATATTAATTACTTGTATATAAATAGGAATTCAATTAAGAAAACCATCAGCATTATGAAAACACAGCGTTAATGCATGCATTAAACTTGACGTATTGACGTTGAAATCATCAAGTCGTTTGCGTCGCCGTCGTTTAAATATCTCTCTCGGTAATAGGCGTGAAAAATACATTATGAAAACAATTAACAAATAAATTACTTTAAAAAAACTATAAGATCCTTTATTATAAGAGAAATAATTATATACATATACACATTTAAATTCTACCTCCTTTAAAAACTATTTACAACTTAAATATAAAATTAAAAAGCATCGAAGTATTCTTCCTCATCGTTGTCAAAAGGAAACGTGCCCAGAAGACTGGCAGCATTGCCACGTTGAATGGCAATACTGATTCTTTGACCTAAAAACAAACCAGCCCTCTGATCACGCGAAGCATCGACTAAACGTTTTGAAAGATCTTTAAATAAGGCTCGGGCGCTCGGACCCATAAATAAAATATTATAATATATATTAATATTAAGTAAATATAATTTGAGATATCCCTCAATGTTGCAGGGGATATGCCCAGTAGAGCTTTGTGTTCTTATAAAATATTTGCAAGTAGAGAGCCTCCACGAGTGACGATACTTAAGTATCTACGTCCAGCGCACCCTGGACGGTCAACCTCGCTACTATCCTGTTGACTGACCAATCTCTACACCGCGGCATGACCTATTCCATGTGGCTATTGGCTCATGGCGATACGAAAAAGAAGAACATATTTATTAATGTGATTCATTAAATTATGCCTATAATTCCGAGTCTTTACATCCACTTTTCATTACGCATTACTATTCCCGTGTAATGGATGGCAATAGGCTCGACTACTGCCATCCATCGAGCTCACCCTAGGATTGACTCTTAAGACTCACTTTTCTAGAAACAATATGGAATTGTATATTCCCAATACATTATATCGTATTTAATATACGATCATAAAGCAAACGATAAGCATTTGTCACTGAAAATCATTCGCTTTACCCACGTTTCGTCATTCAATGACATCAAAATATCCGAATTTGCATTACAAGTGGGAGATATTGAGGTATGATACATAAATAAAATACGAAGCCTGATGTAGGCACAAGATAGCAACGTATCGACAGATAGGCCCACGCACGTTTAAAGGTCAGCCCAAGAAATATGGGCTGTAACTCTCGTAGATCCTGATATACAAACGTCAGAGTGGCTAGGCCTCAGTGGGCTTAGATACCCATCTGTTATCCAGCACCCTTCGTCACAAAAAATGTCAATTTTAAACCATGGATTAAATTATACCTGTCACTGTCGGTTTTATGTTAGAGAATAGAAATGGCAATAGTGATATGACTATTAACCTCGTTTATGAATAAAAGGTGGTAGTTGTCGTCATGCCACATTGCGAAATTAAAAGTTGCGTCAATATGAATTTTGGAAATTATAATCAGATTGTCAACAAAACAAAACAACAACAAAATTCGTCCGAATAAAAATGAAAACGTCAGTGTTTAATTTATTTACTGCCTTTTCAAGAAGTTTTTATGTGTAAATGTTTCTTTAAGGTTGACTTTTGACACTGACATATCAAGGCGATTCTGGGGTATTGTCCTAAAAGTGTGAATTTAAATCTGTCATACGAAATACCTCAAAGGATTGACATGATTTTAGATTCAATATTTGGTATCCTATTACAACATAGAGATATATACCTCAAAATAAAATAATTTAATGATATCGTAGCAATAATATGGAGTCGGTGTCGTTTACAGTTGTTGAATTGGCATTTCAAAGAGATTTCGTATGAAAGCATTACAAAGCGCGGAGAGATGAAATATGCCAAACAGAAACCAGATCCTTAAATTTACAAGAACAACATTTGGTAAATGTTGCTGTACCTAACCGTCAACACTCAACAGACGTCTATAAAGTATGAAGTTTATTTGAACACGCTAGTCACACCTTCAAGTAATTGACTTTACAATTAAGTTAATCTTACTAATTACTTGACAAAGTTATGACGACCGAAATATGCTAATGGATGTCACTCGAAAAGTTCGTGCCGTTTAAAATGAAAGTAAGCTCTTTTTAATTATTCGTGATCCTTTTTAATTTACTTAAATCATTTCGAGTTATTTCAATTAAATTATATTTGATATCAATGCTGTTTCCCTCTTTGTATGATCATAAACCTTTGCGTTCTCAGTAGGACGGTTCAACTATTAATATGTGTTTTCATTTTATCAGATGGTTATGACCATCTGATAATATGTCCACTACCTACTTCTATGCGGCTTTTTTATAATTTTAAACACAATAATATTATATTCTTAAGTATTATAAAAACGTCAAATTGCAAGTTTTTTCCTCCCTAAGGTGTTCCTTATCACTGCATTGCCTTGCAGCTATCTGCATACAGTTTTCTTGAACGGCTTGAAAATAGGTCAAGTCCACATTACCGTGCAGGCCAGGTCACGTGCGGCACTGCACAACATGTTGATAAAGAACGGGGGACTTGCCGCTCGTAAAGCCATGCATTCAGTGCATTCAGTTATGTGCGGTGTAATAAGGAAACACACGGAGGAGGGGCGTGCACGTGAATAATACGCTGAACTTTAGCAAAGGTTGTCATGAAGGCTCGTGTTAACCAATAACTTCTTGGAGTACAATGCCTGTGACAATGCGGAGATCAGAACATATTTAAATGCTTTTCGTGCATCCTTTATAATAAACAAGCGTCTACGACGTCGCCAACAGGAAATTTTTACGGCATCTTTTCCGGGTTACAGTCCTCAGGTTTTTAGTTGCATCCATATCAACATTTATTACGATCAGTTTAGTAATTATAAATTAATTAGGTAGGTAACAAATAGATAGAGCTACTTCGTAATTTAATTCATCATCGTGCATCATCATGTAATGCGATAGTTTAAAAGTAAGGACAGCTACTTACGTCTTTATAAAGAGTATTTCAGCGTATTTCAAAACAATAGAACCTTAAGTCATATTGTATAACTTCGCTTATCAATTCGAAAATAAAACGTGACATTCGCGACTACTCATCTATGATCGAAGTAACATGAGACATCCACGAACTACGCAGCAAATAAACAAATGGCCCATTAAAATAACCATCAAATGTGCCCAAGTTATTAGAAGCGTGTTTACCTATTAACACCGGCCGCGGTGGAGCCCACGTCCGTGCGCTGTATATTTTCATTGTGTGCAAAAACTATAAAACGCAATGTTACTATTACGCAACTCAAGGGCGCGTTATCGGGATTCGACCTTACCGTACGTAATGCTTTTAGTTGCATTACGATAATACAGTATTGGTACCGATCGGTATATACCAGCCATTTGTCACGTCTCTGTATAAATGTGGGGAAACGTCTAACGTTTTGCAAT
Organism: Abrostola tripartita; assembly: GCA_905340225.1. Taxonomy (NCBI): domain Eukaryota; kingdom Metazoa; phylum Arthropoda; class Insecta; order Lepidoptera; family Noctuidae; genus Abrostola; species Abrostola tripartita. The sequence continues at coordinate 8,468,734 of HG996504.1, forward strand.
ATGTTGCAGTTTTATGTCGTGGAAAAATACTTGTACGAGTATTTCCTACGTCGAAACATTAAAACGACCATAACCCGTCCTACTGCAGAATATATTACGCCAATAACGTTATAACCACGCTCGGCATGTTGGTTGTTGATCGCCGTACGTGACCAGTGGCTCTTCCAATTGGTGTCGTTCGGTCGTTCTGTTGTAACCATACTATTATAATAATATTATGGAGTACATCATCATCATTAGCCGTGAATAGATCACTGTTGGGTATAGGCCTCCCTTTGTTTCTGCCTTTCTACTTAGTCTGTTACCAGTTGCATGAACTCTACAATCTGGGTTAGTTTATCATAATCTAGTAGTCAATAAACCTGCTATCTAGAAGCTAAAACATAGAAAAACAAATAAGTACCTAACCAAATTATGTGATGTAGTCGTGTGTTTTAAAAATCCTAATCCTAGAGTCCTGAACTCCAACCAAGTTACAAGTACCACATAACAATAATTCTATTGTGTGGTCGTCCTTGCTGTTCTAACACAATGCCGAACATTTTGGAGCTATTTATTTTCTAAACTTTAACGTCCAGCCATCAATTAATTTATTGTCCGCTGTGTACAAACTTTACTGAAATTTTAGAGGTCCATTGTTTTAACATGGTCCAATTAAACTTTCCCTGGTTTAATTCGTTATTTCGTCCTGAGTCTGGCTTGCAGGACTGTTGTATATTCAACTATTTGGATACTATGTTGAAACAAAAATTCTAAACACTCATATACGACATGGTCAAAATTCATTAAATTCAGAGAATTAATTAAAATAAAGTACGTAATGGAACAGCTGCCTGCCCGCCTAATACTTTTAGTTCAACGTTAAGCAGGGATGTTTTTTTTATAAAGTATTTACTACCCTGTTTAGAAACTCAAACAATTTTTTCTCTATCCTTTAACCTAATTGCACCTGACAATAATAAAACATCGTCTTACCTCAGCGTTATATTCCCTCCATGGTGCAATCTGTCTCTCCGTCTCCCTGGAGGACACAAAGAGGACCACCCTCTCTGGACGTAGCGCCCTCAAGAACCGCACCAGCGTCGCTCCAACCACTGCCACATCTTCAGGACAAGCTCCAACCAGGCTTCTGATTATAGTCATCGACTCCGTTCTGCAGAAAACACATTTATTGAAACTTTGTCAGATATATCATAATAGGCGTAATTTCGGTGTACTATACACCTCTGCCTACCCGTTTAGGTAGGATACTGCGTATTAGGTACTATGTTATCGCTTGAAGTCACTGGGAAAATTCCCATCTGCCGCTTTTTACGAGACTAATCCCAAAGATAGTAAATCTCTTCTCTTCAGAAAGCTGTATATGTCCAAAACAGATTTCTTAAACCATTCTCTAACTGAAATGGGATCTTAACAGGGAAATAGATCCAATTCAGAAACTCCTTACGTTTCTTCTAATATGTTTTGGGCACAACCAGTGTATATGAAGTATTGGAGGCACCTATACATAGTTACGTATTTGAGGATTTCATGCCTTTACTTGATACGGTCTTAATGGTCACATGTTTACCTTTAGATCACTTGACGGTTAGACCACGGTACTGATCGTGTTCTCAAGCCGTCGTGGCAGGAATATCATTCTGTGTAGATTGTTCATCATCCATACACGTTTCTTGTATTTTGATCCAAGTTAGTACTGTCATAATTTCATAACATTGTTTCATTATTATATTTTTATTAGATGCAAGTTGATGGCATGTCAGTGCAACTGAGCTGCTAGTTAGTGAAAAAGCATTCACTCAGGGGAAAGGTGAGAAAACAGTGTCTTGAAAGATTGTGTTATGATAATATATATCTGACTTATTTACGGGACAATTCAAATTGCCAAGCCATCATATTTCTCTGCTATATTTATCGACTAATTTAACAGTCTACGAATCCGACTGCCCTGAAATATTTTATTACGTCGCCGTCACACAACGCATCGTTTTTTAACACGATAACAAACTAAATTAAACGCTAAAAGCCCCTCCGTACGTTTATAATCAGGTTTATGTGTTCCCGAATATTCGGTTATACATAGGTACACAGAAATGGTGACACGGCACTTAAAAAACAATCTGGAACAAGAGCGTATATTTCGTCCCAAATATACCTCAAATAAGATAGGACCGAAAACAATGTTTTTCTGGTTTAGTCTGATTTACTCAAATACCATACGTCCATTGTAGATGAATCGCTCGTGCTACCACAAGTTACTTTTGCACGGACTGCTACTACAAATGCTATACAAATTGGTATCGAGTTCGATACAAATACTTTTTCGCAAATATTCGTGCTAGGGCATTATTAATGTACCTGTATATCTCGCTCTGCCCCGACGTGTAGGAGAGGCCGGTGCATTTGGTGGCGTGTGTGGGCAGCACGTCCCTCGTCACGTAGTCCTCGATGCATTGCAGCGCGCGCCCGGAGCCGTTGTAGTCGCAGTACACAACTGTTGAACAAGAATAACAGTTTTAATCACACATAGAAACTGATTTAAGGAGAATTTCATCGATCAACGATACGTTTAAAACTGCAGCAATGTTTAAACTAAATATTTCTAACAGCTGCTGTGATCATTGCTAGTATATAATGGTAAATTCTAGCAATTTTCGCTTTGCCTAGTAGAATAGTTAAAATGTAGCACAGGTTCAAGTGATGAGGAAATACTGTTTGCAATCAAAACTACCACTGCGTTGGAGGTGATTTTGGTTTTCGTACCAAGCGGACTCAGAGCAAGAATCTACAAGGATTATCATTTATCATACAAAAATGGCGAGTGTCCGTGTGTGGTATTTGTATTTACCTACACATATTTATCAGCTGTCTAGGCCCGTGGGCTTTTAAATATATCGCAACCATTTAATTTACGGAAAATTTTACAGCGCTAATTTCGCTGACAATGTCGTACAATTGATGAAATGTATTCAAATTTATTCAACTGCAATTCATCAACATTTTAATGATCATCTATTAACCTATAATTCCGTATGTAAATTAACTTCTACCCGGTTTTCCTCTAACAATACAACGTGATATTCACTTGTATTTTACAGATATAAGCTGTGGATATAGGTACATAAAAACGCATGTCATGAAACAATAATTTGTAAGGTAATTACACCCCAGAGGTTAATATTAATAACAGCATGCAACAATTAATGATAGATATGTTATTTCATTTAATTAACATTTCACAAAATTGTATGTCTATGTGTAAGACCTAGCTGGCTGGTTCGTAGCTATATGATACAGGGGTGATTAAACTGGTATACTCTAATAAGTACTAAGCAAAAATTATAGCCGTGATCTTTTATATTAATAACGATGTTTAAAGGAGAGATTGCGTAAATTGCAAGTTTTTCGTAGCATATCATTATATCTTCGTAGCATCTGAGAAGTAATGCAATAAGGAGGATCTATGACCATAAAAGCATAATTATACAATCAATTACTATATGCTAATTTCAATTTCGAACACATTCTAAAATTTGTCACTTAGATAATACTATCTAAATACCATTTACCAGACACCGGGCAGCGCAAACGTGTAATTAAATAATAAACAATATTCACATAACCACGAGTATGTGTGATAATATGCGCGTGACCCATTTGCCGGTCCGTTTTAAATTACTAATAGATAAGTATGACGTACAAGGAAAATGCCTAGCGTTTAAAAAACAATGGAACTAGAATAAAAAGTTGTTGCATTTGAATTGTGAACAATGAGTAAGATAGTGATGTGACCTCATTTGTCGTAAGTGAATACTTGAATAGAGAACAACTAATACGGTTTAAAATCTTTTTTAGGCGTACAGCTAAAGGTCATTGTCAAAAGGGCAGACGTACAGTCGTACGCTGAACTTGAATTAGATAACCTTTTTGAATTAGACAGATTTGCTTGGGAACAATAATTAATTAATTGTTGTGATTGGGGTGTATTAAAAAGATATTTTACGAGTTGGTTCCATGGACGACAGGCGCATACTAGGCAGTCATTCCCGTTATCAATCTTCTAACTGTCTAATCTTTTTAATGACATGAGCTGATCCTATTCTATGGCAAGTGACAACACGATAAAATAATATATTGGGGTCAAGAAGGTTGAATGATAGAGAATAACCCAAACAAACAATTTGGCAAAGATATTGAACTTCTGCATCATGTGATGAGCGATTTAGACAAAGTATATTAATATGCATATGGCTTCTGTTTACCTGCATTTAGATATCGTATCAATAAGAGATTGTCAAAGCATTTCTTTTACAATAACTGATTACCAAGAATGACACAACGTAAACAAAACTCGACGCTAATGCAAATAAGATAGATAACAATAAAAACAAGGAAGTCGCGTGTCCATTGTTTTATATTGATTGCTGCAACGTGGTTTTCCAGTTATTCGTAAGACTTTGTACACACGGTCGATTCGTCGTACAACTAATTTATATATAGTTATTGTCTAAATAAGAGCAGCTTTTTAAGGGTATAGCTAGCTCGTAGTCGATCTACCAGATCGTTCCATCCTTGGATGGGAAACTGTTAATTACACTTTCAGACTCCTCTAAGCGTCAAATAGCATGTTTGGCTGTTCGTCCTGCACCTGCCCCGTTACTATTTACTACATTACCCCTTACTATTACATGTGGAAGCGAGAAGTTGCATTATACAACACATAGCGGCGTCTCGCTTCCACATGGTAAGCTGTCCTGCTTTAAGAGTTCATGGTAAGGGGGCTGGCCGATTAGACTTTCACCCTTAACTTAGTAAACAGATTCTGCACACTGAAAAATTATTACAATAACAAAACAACAACAATAATATTGGGTGTTTCAATTACGTTATTATCAGTGACAACACGATATCTGGTTTTTTGCTAGTTTAATCTGACCCACCGCCTAAATAAAACAAAAACAGAACTGACAGTTTACGAACTTTACGAAAATTACGAACCGAAAAGCGAAACGTTATGTTTAGACAGAATTGGACATTGGCCCGGGACAGTGTCGCTGTACTCGCTGTACAATGCTGTCGACCGTCCATTACGTAACCTCTGCGACAAATCAGCACATAAAGGCAACCACATGCACTTGACGCAGCGCTAAAACAGTAGACCTGCGCTATCGCAGTCACGTGTAGGTCCACGCATGTGGCTTGCATTCAACTGCACTGGCGGCCATTTTATGATTGAATGCTGTTACGGGCGCGTTAAAACGTTATAGGTACCTATATTGTTACGGTGTTACCGCATTGTCGATGTCTGGACGATATGGCTCGGTAGCCGTTACAATAAACTGTTTATTTGTTAAGTTAATTTTGTAATTATTATTTTTACGTTGTTTACAATTGATCTGCTGTCTTTATAATTCGAATTAGAGAAAGAAGTAGAGTGATCAGGATATACCTAAGTAAAATGACTTTAAGTTCACGAAATACCGGGACTACCAGAAACGTCCTTCGCAAACTACCTTTTAATTCAATGCATCTGTCGTACTTACTTTATAGGTATTATTTATAAACGCCACAATGACTAGGTTTCTATTTATTATTAAAAGCGTTGCGTCACAAAATTTATTGCTCACTTCAGAATGGGGTTAGCTAGGCAACATGCTTGTGCTAGGACTAGATCATCACGTGTCATATCAAACGCCAAACACATTGCACTACCATTATTGTTATTCCAATTGCGCCACACTGGAAATGTTCTCTTCTATTATGGGTGCATAATCTATACAGAAATATTTAACACACAAATGCCTAGACTAGGAACAAATAAACATTTATCTTGTGCGAATACTTTGATGCTTTGCCTGACAAGCCGTGGATCGTCCACCTATTCTAATTAAGATGCATCTTGTCCGTCAATATTGCAGAACGTATAGCCATTACACTAATATTATAAAGACGGAAGTTTGTGAGTGTGTGTTTGTATGTTTGGTACTTCTTTACGCTCAAACGGCTGGATCAATTTTGATAAATTTGGTATGGAGGTAGCTGACATCCGATTCCTAGATTAACAGATAGGTTATTTTTAATCCCGAAAATATGTAGCGGGTAACACCGCGACGCGCAGCGAATACATAATAATTGTATTCCAACAACCTATATAAGGCAGAAACAAAGACTTAACCGCTACACCGAACGTCTGTAGAATACGTTACCTAAGTAATTATGATTCGCAATCAACGAGCTACCTATACCGGTGTCTTATTGCCTCAGCTTAATACCTACTTCCCTCTGCAGTATACTGACATTTAATGTTAACTTGCTCTTCAATGCCACTCATAGACCTCGCTAAAAACAATTGTTTGATTTGCGTTGAATAAAACACATAAATAAAAAATAAAAAATAAAGTTTATTTCAGAAACTTAATGCGACTTTTACAGTATTCTTACACATGTATTATTACTGTACAATTAAATGGAAAAGTAGAATAGCCCCCTTACCATGAACTCTTAAAGCAGGACAGTTTCAGATGTGGAAGCGAGACGCCGCTACGTGCAGTATAATGCGGCATCTCGCTTCCACAAAGTACTGACCTGCTTTAAGAGTTCATGGTAAGCGGGCAGTAGTCGAGTATTGCAACTTTAAGTACTTTAAGTTGAGAAAATGAATTCGCTCCTTTCCTTATTTTTTCCGGCTACCACGATTGTACTAAAGAAACGACCATAATCACGTTTTCAATTGCTCCAAAAGCTCCAATGTCATAGTCTACATAATGAACATTTATTACTACAAAGGTGTACGTTCTCACAATGAAAAACTAAGAGCACCCAAGGTTGAAAATCAATTAGAAAACGCGCAACAAACATTATTCTAATAAGTGCACCAATAACACCAGTTTAAAACCAACGTGACATTTAAATTACAATTGTAAAAATATTGCACATAAAAATCTATTGCTACATTCAACAAATAAGAACACTATTCTACATAATTCTTAAGCATAATGCAGGAAACACGTGTTTATCTAATGTATACGTATGTAGGCAAAGGCATAAAGGCTTCGTCTGTTAGCAAATAATATTTAATCTGTGTTTGCTGGGATAATACGGTGATCAGCTGTCACGCGCATGATTTGTGCTCCAACCAGTCCACATTTTTAGTATAAATGTGGTCGTTTTGAATCGTAAAAATGTACTATGTATCATGTAGCTACGGTTGTTGCATGTTGATGGGAAAATAAACGCCATAAGAATAGTGGATTATTAAAATTTTATTATTCATGTTGTATACGTCAATGGTTAAGCTTATAATTTATATAGACTGATAATATGTAGTTATTTATTAAGGCCAAGTTTCCCACTCATTACTGAACGAACTAATTACTTTTTCTTCCCAAGTGGGTACTATTTCTAACTGTTAATAAGTAACTGTTATAGCAGAAGAGGGTCAAAGAGTATATCCAAGGTTACATGTCCAATGCCGTTGACTGATAATACAAACAAACTTGAACTGACTTTGTTTAAAACGGAAGATCAAGAGATGTTGGCTAAGTCTACACGTTCACACTTAAATAACAAAGTATTGATCACGTCATCATAAACAAGGATGGTTATCGGTATTCTGTTCCCACTACACCAAATACTTGAAACGGATTAGTTTGTATGAGGAGTCTCGAGTTGTTTGCGGGAGATTAGATAGCGCTATCTCGATAAACTGTTTTGCATGTGCCAGACACAGACTTTACGCAAATATATTCGTTGATGCACGAGTTGCTACGATAGGATATGTACTGTAGCTGTATACACATTCGTTGATTCTAATTTAAGCTTATTTTGACACGCTTGTAAAAAGAGTTTGTATGGAGTATTTAACCAAAACCTTTTTTTAAAGAACTGACGAGGACCTTTGGCTAACAGGTAACAACAGAAGTTAGAGGCACTAAACATTTTCAAATAAACGACGATAAAAAATAGGTAAACTTTTGGAGAACGTCTTTTTAGGGTAAATTGTATTCTCTTGTTGAGTACGCTACGGGATACGATGACAGCCCACGCGACGCGGCGTAGCAAAAAAGCACCACAATATGAATGTTCTTTTGTTTCCAATAGGTACATTATCCTATACAGATTGCCTCGTGGGGTAAGGATGCATTGAGACAAGAATGACAGTTTCAATTAAAAAGACAAAAGGCAAACATAATGTAGGTTAAACTTATGTTTGTATCGTGCGGAACATCACTGAACTACCATTCCAATAGCATCATTAAAACTAACTATTCTTCGATCATCTAAACTATAAGAGATTAACCAAGTGTCCTGGTACGCGTTCTAATTTGCCGTTAGTAGCTAGTTTCAGAGCCAATCAAGAAAAATAATGAAGAGCATTACGTTTAGTGTTATGACTTTCTTTATAGGTGCATTGCTAAACGTTAATCTTGTAATCAACGAAGACTATGTTCCGTACTAATATTTATCAATGGACATGAAAGTACCAAGAGCGCAGTAAAGTGAGAGGGTTTAGCTACCTTTAGAGAATGATTACGTTTAGGTACTGGACTCGTCAGAGTTGCAGGCAACCGGTGGATGCAAATGGCAAGTTGTCGTTCATTGTGGGCTCTAAGGGGGAGGCCTATGTCTAGCAGTGGACGTCTTCCGGCTGATGACGAATACTGGACACAATATTCGTTATAATTAAAAAACTAACCTATTAAAATGGAATAAGAAGTTCAAGAAAATTAGGGAATCTTCAATTCGAAACTCTTAGACGTGGTAGGTACCTAAGCCAAAAACTAGAAATAGGGAAATTAGGTGAGAAGATTACCTAAGTAGGATTCCAATCATTCGTTGCATAGCCTGAGAACCTGGAAATACTTTTTGTAAATAAGGAAATAGAGGAAATACATAATTACAACGTTCGTTTGACGTTTTCACAAAATTAAACAAATATAAAAAATCTCTAGCAAACAATATAAATTCGTATCAAGTATTTATATACCTAGTTATGTAACTAAGACGATGTGTATTCGTTCGCACAATGTCAATGTTTGTATACACGATAACAAGCTATGTAAAGCGGAGCAGCGTAAATGGGAGCGCCGAATACATACTCTATATAGGAAGATATAGGTGGGTAGATATTTTAGTAAGAGGCTCAAAATGTCTGATATAAGATTTAGGCATGTATTTTTTACGTTATTCTTCCTTACGTACCGCACGTATGCACCATTACTTAGTTCAAAAAGAAGAAACCCGTATTCTTATTAATAAAAAATACAACTATAAACCATGAATTAAATAGGACCTGCCCACTTACCATGAACTCTTAAAACTGTTTATGTTGAGAAAGCGAGACGCCACATTACACTGCACTTAGCGGCGTCTCGCTTCCACATCGTAAGCTGTCCTGTTTTAAGAGTTGATGGTAAGGGGGCAGTAGCTGTCCTTTGCATATCAGAGAATAGAGATTTCAATAGATACAAGCTTTAAGTCAATACAGGTATTATTCTCATTTCTGTTTAGTTGTTAAACTTATGAAAAAAATACTTTTTAAGCATCTGCCGCTTTACGACAAAAATTACGTGACAAAACGCGATACGCGAACGCGATTAGGTACGAGATAATGCATTAGAGCATCTACAAAATAAAATGAGGACAGAGGATAGAATGAGGACACAACAACAGATTTATAAAACACAAAATACAGTTTGCAGTCGACAATACCACCGCCACCATTTTCTAACCGATTTTTCGACAAATCTGGCAACAATACATTATGCGACATTATGACGTCACTCGACATAGTAACTGCATAACCTTAGTCTATTTAGGTTATAGCAAAACCGTGTTTCTTTCAGGACTCGTTTAAAGAGGTTATAAAACCGCGTATCTTGGTTTCTTAGTAGACTAAACGCGTGTATCTCACGTGCAGTGTAGGTGCGCAAAAATAACTATTTATCGTCACGAGATCGGCGGGCTATTCACTTATTTTTTAAATTATCCCGGTATAATGTTAGCTATTATTTGCCAGGGCAATAATAATGTAGTCGGGCTTATATAGACTAGACTATATCATATTTTCACATAAGGACATCATCATACATTGCGCAAATCTGATTTAAAAAAATGTAGAAGCCTCGATTGTCTTGTCTGTTCTTCTCCAGAATGACTATTAAAATGACTATACAGAATACGTAAACTTTCATTTTCCTTATTTTTTTTTACGAATAACCTTCTTTGATCTTTTACTGTATATCTCTTCCTTATCCTCAATTTTTTACCTTTTGCAAATGACAAAAAAAACATACAATTTCATGAGCCATTGGACTAAAACAAAAGACTATTTAAAAAATACGAGAATCTGCCTCCAAGTACCACCACGATTCGCAGTGAATCAGAAATAGACGAATCATCGACCTTGAACGCTACGAACAACACTTGTATATTACGTCGACTTATATAATAAGGAAAGCGATACGTTACATTGTAATACAATCTAACACTTTGTAATAACAAAATACTAAAGATAATTAACTTTTATTTGTTGTGAAAGACGTAAAAATTATATGTTTATGTAATAAACTATGGAAACTTATAGCCAGTGTTTTTAATTCTCACCTATAAAACTAATGGTTGAATCCTGATATTAAATCTTTTAATGTGAAAATGTTTGCAACTAAAAGAAAAATGTTACTATACAAGGGGTGCAAACCCGTGTGAGTAGAGAGCCTCCACGAGTAACGGGCGCACCCTGGACGGTCAACCTTGCTACCATCCTTGTTGACTGACCACGGCATGACTATTCTATGTGGCTATTCGCTCATGCCGATACGAAGAAGAAGAAGACTATACATTAGTACTAAACAATTGACACACTAATCTATTAGACAAGCGCTACGATTGTAGCATGTCTTCTGAACTTCAATTTTAGCACTAGACATTTTTAGCATTTAATTTACATAATTCGAACTTTTTTAACAATTGGATAAATATTTTTATTTATCACTTATGCGGAATAAAAACAGTGTCGGTAAAAATAACAAAACAGTTTAATTAATTGATTACAAAGGGCACAATTATCGATACGGACACACATAATTATGTCAATTTAAGTATACAATATACATACATATATTGTGAAAAAACAACTCCGTACTTTTTGATTAAACGACTTTATCGCTTAGCAGTCGATTAAAATAATATTGTAAAAATGAGATAAAAAAATACAAAAGTGTGTAATGTGTAGATAAGAATTACATAAACAAAATGCCAGCTGTAGCATACATCGTGGGTGTTCAACAATAACAGAAGTATGGAACAAGCGCTGAGTCACGTGACAACAGACATCGTTAAATAAATCACAAAGAAATTCAAGATCAAAGTGTAAACGAATTTTTGTTGTGCTCTTTTGTGTCCTCATCAATAAACTCTCTCAATTACTGAAAATATTGTTGTTAGAGAACTCAATTAAGAGTAAAGCTCGTACAACAAACATCTTAACGTGGGTGTGCTAAATAAGAAATCAGACCAAATCATAAAATAATTCCGTGTAATATTTTGATCTGCCAAAATAATTTATAGTTTCGTGCCGAGAGGCAAGTAAGAACTTGAGTATGTTATGTTTTCACAATCTCGTAGTTGACTCCAGCGAATAACGACTGCTTAGCCGTAATTTTGGCAAGACCTCAAAGCCGCGCTTAAACCTAATTTAAACAAGCATGAGCCACTGATTACGGTAAGCGTAGGTAGAAACCTCACATAGCTTAAACGTAGCATCGCATCGCTTAATCCCTGGTTAAGGAAAGACGAATGTTCAGAGTGTCTTCCAGTAAAACGAAGTCAGAGATAATTAAAGTGTGGAAATAAGATAGTAAGATTCAAATCCGTGTAGGGCTAATGTATGTAGGTATGGCCTGGCATTAAGCTCGCTAGTCTCACTACCTATTACATGGAACAATGATAAGCGGCGTAAATTGAGTGTATAAATGCCTGATATGATGACTGCTAACCCTGGGTTCAAATCCCGAGTCGGGCAAAATGGTACTGGGTGTTTTTATTAGGTCATTCTCAGTAGCAGCATGGAGTCTGGATTGTGCCCGGTTGATGGCAAGAGGCTCATCCCTTATTATATCGGGACCTATAACATAACTGGCAAAATGTGCGTGTACTACTGTATGTCCACCTCTGCCTACCCCTTCGGGGAATACGAGATGGTATAAATGCCTGATAAATGAGAACACTTAACCCTACGCATTCGTGGAAAACATACGCATGTAAATCCGCATGTAATCCTCGAGTAAATAAATCCCAAATCCAACAAACAAATTGATCAAACAGCTCAAAATGTTCATTGATATTTGACATTAACCCTCTGAAGCGCCGAAGGACGAACACTTCGCGATTACATCATCGCTATCGATCGTACATCACGCACGTGTTGAACAGAGGTTAGTATGGTTTAAAAATAAAATATATCGCCAGTTTATTGCCTACGCGGAGACGGAATACCGCCGGGAACCGGGACCTTGGCTTTTGAGACGTAACTAACGTAACTCGTGCCCATTATGAGAGAAAGGTAAAAAAACTGTTTTATGTCCGTTCGAAATATAAGAATAGATTTTTTATTTTTTTGAGTCCTTTGGTAACCCTAAAGTGCTGATGGTATTTCTTAGCTACTTTATCCAAACTTGTTTTTTAAATGCAAGTTTATCTGTTTGTATTTGCACTGCTAACCATAGATCACATTTCGATGAAACATCTTATTGATATCGCTTGAACTCTGCATTAAGACGTTAGTTTTCAATCCCATTTTTCTATTTCTAGGAAATTTACTAGGGGGACTAAGTCGACGAAAAAAAATATATTTAAAAAGATGATTAGCTTAGTCTGCGAAATATATTATGATGATTCTCTTCTCAATGTCTTTAAAGTATTATTTCAGAATATCAAAGCACTCTAGGCATTTAAATATGTACGAAAATTTAACTTCTAAATTCTAATTTAAGTAGTTCGTTTTAAACCTCAAATTCTTGTTAAACCTAGCCTAATAATTTGCGTCGCAAATTAAACAACAAGTTACAGTTCAAAACCATCTGTTGGGTCACGTGAATGTAATAAATAATTTAATTTCTTTGTTTTACTTCATACAATCGAAGCTCATAATTAATGAGTCACTGGCTGAAATAGAAAGAACGGATTGTCTTCGCTATCAAAACAAAGACTAGCTACAAGGAAATTGAGACTTCATGTTCAGCCGTGAGTATAATTAAAATTGGTCCTTTTACCTTTTTATACATTATCTGTATTATACTACATAATTCATAATTATCCCACCTCAGGCAACAACTAGCCTAACAAACTATTAGTTTAAATCATAGACTTAAGTATAATCATCATCATTATCATCCACTGCCCGTCTTCACCCACTGCTGAGTATAGGCCCGTCTTTTTGTGTGCCAGTCTCCACTTCTCATGTTCAGGTTTCACCTGCTATGCCTACGGTGCTGCCCATCTGCTTCTACCTAGTACAAAAAAGAAGTTTAGCTAAATTCGAACTAACCTGAACAATATTGTTGTGCCATTAATATTTAAAAGCCCAAGTTCCAAGAAGAGGAATATACGTTTGAATTTCGATTTGTAGTGTTGTTCCGAAAAACAAGTTCCTCACTATTCGCTGTGACCTTGGAGCGCGGTATTTATGCCAAACACGTGGCACGTGGTCTTTATAGCTCTGTTGACGGTAGCAACAATGGCCTCTTGCTCGTTTTGAAAACAGAACATCAAAACTATTTGCAAACTTCGCGCTCTTTTTTTGTTTTTCTAAGCATATACCACAGTTGATTCAAAGTTTTTTGAGTTCCTAATTGTATAATTTGGTACTTTTATTATATTAGTATTTGTTTAGTATCACTGACATGCTTAATAGATTCAAACGTGAGCGCTATTCTCATCTCTGTTAGTTCAAATTACATTATTTTTATACCACATCTGCCGATGGTGGTCATCGTGACGTATTTATAACATGCTAAATCGCTGATCAGTTTTAAAATAACTCTGCTGTTTACTTATCATTCGGTAAATGTAGGAAGTGTTCATAGAATGGAAAATTTTGTGATCAAACGAAAACAGCATCTTGAATTCTAATCGTGATCAAAATTACTCGTATTTATGTATTAACTTGACATATTCAACAGACACAACGTAGATAACTAATTAATAAAACATTGCTGAAGCATATTAGTATCCAAACTTATTTATTTACCAGCACTAATCCAATAAATAATAGACGCGGATCCTCTATGGTTATGTCGCTGGTCCAAAATAATTAAGCTGATTATTACTTAATTACTATCACACCAGTTACGTAATACGATAACGAACGAGACCTACAAACACGTTAAATATTAATTGTATGAACGGAATGAAAAACAAACTGTTGTTTTTTATCAATTTGGCCAATTTAGATAGCAGGGTCGTCACGGAGCGATGACCAAACGACCATAACAGGTTTATGAATTGTTTTTTAGCCATGACAATTTTTTATACAGCCTAGATACCTTCTTTTTTGTTTATAGTAAGGATTTGATATGATGATACATTGTAAAAGTTTCTGAGATAAGGATGAGATATAGACTAAAGAGAGGTTACAGACAACATCAACGTTATTAAGATAGATAAAGGCATTAAAAAAAATGAGTATTTAATGTTATCTTTGTTCCACAGCTCTTCTGAGCTCAATTTAATTTGAATTTAGAGTGGCTTTCTTAAAGAGCCTTTAATAAAAATAAAGCTATAGATATTGTGGAACAGGTACGATCATAAATACATAATGTATTACTTGAAATATTTATAATTATGGCTGATGATGATGACGTCATGTAAATACAAATGTTGAAGGTTGCAATCTTTAACCAAACTGTAAAATAATGATCTTGTAAACTAGCCTTTAAGAGTGTGTAAATCTACTTCAAACGCTTACACGTGTCAAATGTATAAAGAGTAAACAGTTTACATAATACGGACACCCGACAAGGGTGACAAAATAATCCCTGACCAAGAAAAATTTGAGAACAAACTGCCTAACTGCCAGCTTCAAGGAAAAGCTATAAATTCTCACTATATAGGGATATTACTCCAGATAGTAGTAGTAAGAAGTCTCGGTTCATATATTTTACTGTCACAGGTACTGCCATAGCTTACTTCAGAGTTTTTGTAGTTTTGAGGCTTCGGCTCTCTTAAATACTAATGTTTACCAAAACCGTGATATACATATCACTTGTGATTAATCAATTTTTTAAATAAAATATATGTAAGAATTTTGTTACCAATTAATTTTGTGCCAATCGAAATGTGAAGAAGTCAAAGTCCGCCTAGAAACTTCTGGTGATAAGGCTTGATATCGGTGTCATTTTAATGTTTAAATATATATAATATTAACTAAAACATAAATAAATGAGCCATACACACATCGAAAGTAGTAGTATAAATCTATAGTTAATTACATGCGAGAATTTCCTTCGATTCTGGAACCGTATTTAAATAAAGGCAATACTCTCATTGACTATCCTTAAGTGTTACAGATCTTACAGATCGTAAACACAAAGTTCTGAAACATTTCACCTTCCCAGAGCATTGTGACTTGAACGAAGTTTATTGTACGACCATCTCAATTTATGCCAATGATTTCAATTAATGCATATCTCCACTGACTTTAGTACAACATTTAATGACAATATTTCACACTGAGCCCTAACGAGTACTATTTCTTGCTTAAGTTATTTAAACAATTGTATTGGACACCGTAAATTCCGATGTCTTAAAACACCAGGTTTTGAGTCCGAAATAAGAACGCTTTGAATTAATGAACTGCTTTTCCTTTTTTATAAAATGAATTCTTAATTTATTATCACGCCACATTCCCAAACATAAAAACTGGTTAAGCAATAACTCTGTGTAGGTAGAACAAGATTACATAGTTTATGGAATTATGGCTCTTTGGTATTATACTTTTTCAATCTATCAATGACGAAAAGTTATTTTTAAAACAGTTTACGCCCTAGTACAGTTTGCAATTAATTACAATCACCACAAAATGTGTAGGCATGAAACGTTATTTGATAAAAAATATAATAAACAGAAATAATTAGAGCTAAAACGTAATCGTTTTTATCACAGTGCAAGCATAATGCGTCAATACAAACAACAAGTAAATTAAAACGCAAATCAGGCATGATGCGGCAGGATGCAACAAACGGTTATTTTGTATAGTTAGTTATATAAAAAATGTTTGCACTCTTTGTATTCCTAAACCATTGATCAAGAAAAAGTTTCTGGCTCAGAAAATCTAAATAATTTTCATCCGAAATCCACACGCAGAAATTTACGGGCATCAGCCAGTATTAAATAATTACGTAATAAAGATTTCATATGCTTGCAGCCTCTATCAAAATAACCTTGTTCTCACAGCCTTGAATAATTCGAGTAAAGAAATGTTTATACAAATATTTTCACACATCGTAAGAGTAGCCTTCACTACAATGAAGTTACGTAAGTCAAGGTCTCCGCTTTAGGTCTCGAGTTGAATGGACGAAAGGCTAACTAGATTACAGATGTGACACGTCATTGACCATGGCTAAACGAAATGATCTGACGTCAAAATTAATTTAATTCAAACAAACAACAATCGTAATTCGTAATCCTCTGTCCCTGGACTATTTTGGGAAGTAGGTCTAAAACCGGTTTCCATTTGACTTGCGTCGGGAACATCCTTTGTCCTTATTAATATTGATCCACCCGGGACTAGGCCACGTTTACGTTCAGGGTCACTTTTGTTTTCTACGCATCCCTTTCTGTTGTATACCTCCATCTTCGTCACCCTCCTTGGCAAGGACCGGTCCCTAATCCGGGAAGCCTCTAGTTCCTACGCAATGTTATTCCGTTGGTAAATATTATAAATTAAATGTGCGCAGTTCTGAAGTGCTTAAATAAATTTGCAATTCCGATATTTACAATTCGAGTATAAATATGGTATGGAAAGTTTTCAACGACTCAAGTTACTACTGTTGTTTGTAATTAGGTTATACGTTCATTCATTACTTCATGTTGTTTGAATGGAGGTCGAACAATGATTTCATTCATTAGTAATATCAAAATTATTGGAATTTTAACAAGATAAATGAATCCTTGAAGCCATATTTACAATTAAAATATTTATCTTAATGTAGGCAATAATAACCTTTAGAACAGATATCAGAATAAAATCGAAATTACATTGTTTAGCAGAGAAAGAAAGGCACTTTTGTATATAAAACAAGACACTATAAAAATATTACTTTATTAAAATGTCATACATATAGCAATTAAATTTAAAGCTTCCTTGATGTCGCTTTTAAAATTTCAGACATAATTTCTTCCTGATATTATTTGCTTTGTTAATTCAAATTATTTCAAGTCCGGAATAAAAGGTCACTTTATTGTAGATCTGCCCCCTTACCATGAACTCTTAAAACAGGACAGTTTACCATGTGGAAGCGAGATGCTGCATTACACAGCACGTAGCGGCGTCTCGCTTCCACATGGTAAACTGTCCTGCTTTAAGAGTTCATGGTAAGGGGGCTGATATCAAATGGATGGACTGTTAAAAGGTCGCCAAGGTCATTGTTACCAGATTCAAGATAAAACATTTAGGACTTGAATTTGTCTGAGATATTCCGATAAACAAAATCAAACATTTCATGTTGATGTTGTTTATTCATATGTTTTGCCCCAGTCAGAGATAATTTTATACTAATTCTAGTGTCATCTAACACTTTATGTTATAAAATCTGGATTATGTCCAAACGCTAATCGCGTCGCGCCATGAAATATGGGACCGTTTTGATGTGGAATTTTATGGTCATTTTACTACGTTTTAACATAGTTCCGATTCACAAAATTAGAACGTGCAACAGAAATATAGCTTTTAAGAATATACAGCAGGAAATCTGTAAGCAATACGCCATTAAATTAAATATAGTGGACAATATATCATTGGGATTTTTGTGTCGGCCATTTTATTCGGCTGTAAAAATAAATAAAGCGGAAAAGGTTTTTAGCGCATGCATGATAGATTTTATTTTATTGGCTAAAACGTTTCTTATGTAAATAGATCAATATTGTAACATTTCGTAGAGGCTAAATATATACGGTCTACAAAATTTGGCCAAATATAAAGCTTTTTAAGCTGCTGGGTGCCTAGTGCCTACCTACTTGAGCGACAACTCCTAAAGCTTTGTTTGCTAGCCTAAAGTGTACACACTTTTACGTACGTAAACTTTAAATAGAAAGTAATAACTGTGTGTATCAACCTGGGATAATTAGTTTTACGCATAACTTATCAAACATTCATTCATATTACACATTCTAAAATATAGCATGTAAGCTGTATTTTTTCGATTCGCTTACAGAGCTGAGCTCTTTTTAAATTGTTAAAATATTCAAGTCTATTTAGTGAAGTGTCAAAACTTTTAGAAGATAAGCACTTATAACTTACAGTTAATGAAACAAATGCAAAACTCTTTTACGAGTTTCAACCAATACATAACCAATCCCATACTCCTATTGACGCTGAATAAAACAAAAATGAAACTACGCACAAGGAAGACCAAAACTTAATTGGAAATAAAAGTAGGTCAGACCAATGTTTGCGATGTATTTTAGTATATTGACCGACACAGAGTATAGGCAGGCACTGTCCTTACAATCTATGTAATCAATGTGTTGCGTCCATGACACAAAAGCTAACGTTATACAGCATTGACTGAGACTAGAATCTTCTTGAATGATCGAAAGCCCAATAGTTTTTAGAGCAAATAAATTAAGGTTATCCAACCAAAATACAGAAACAGTACATAAAAATACACTGGTACAATAATAGTGATTGAAGAGCTAAAAAAGTTTGTGGGGAAATAACTTTTCCTTATTAAAGATTATTTTGTAGCATCAAAGTTTATGAAACCTTATGTGCGGTTAACATGGGTGACTATAGTCACACGATTGTTGCCGTGCGGCGAAAATCGACTGTCTGAATGGCAATTCGGCTAGGTCACAGGTGACTGAAATCGCAAGCCCCAAAGCCGCACAGCGTAAATCGACCTGTGTAAACCCCTCATAATATGCCTCAATGTAAAACTTAAAAGGAGTGACGTTACAGTTCTTTGATTTCTACATTTACTGATGATTAGAGCTTCTGGATTGTTTTTATCCAATAATTAGGTATGTACATCCATAAACATCATTATGACACTGTAAAATCTCTCGTCATGCGCTACGTAAACATCTTATTGAGCTCTAGATTCGTCTCTAACTGCATTACCTACTCAAATGTTACCTACGCATTCGAGCTTCAAAGAGGTAACATAGATATGTTATCTACTACTTAAAATATCATTGCTAGTAACTGTTAATATTCAAGCCGCTTCACCCACGTCAACAAAGCCACCATAATCACCGATGAAAGGCTGGCAGCCGTCCATCTGGCGCCAACGCTCGCTCGGGTGATTTTCCGCTTTCCCCAATTGGTTGAACGATTAATTTAGAGACAAAGCAAATGATCAGCATTAACGCAGGTTTTATACAAATCGTTTAGTCTAGTTGCATACGCATAGTTGGATTAGTGAACATGAACTTTGATTTTAGGATTTATGGTGAATTATTTATACCGTCACCGTGACTTCTTTGCATGAGGTCCTGGGTTCGAATCCCTGGTCGGGCAAAGTGATACTGGGTCTTTCCATTAGGAAATTCTCAGTAGCAACACGGAGTCTGGATTTGTGACCGGTTGACGGCAATATGCTCGCCCCCTATTACATTGGGACTTACAACATAACTGGCGAAATGTGGGTGTACTATATGTTCACCTCTGCCTACCCCTTCGGGGAATACAGGCGTGATGTTATGTTATGTTTATGTTATGTTAGTCCAGCACAGAATACCAAAGCAAAAAATCACGTCACTAATCCTTGAAGTGGTAAGTGAAGGTTTACTCCACTATAAAGAGCCGATACAGTATACACCCTAGTTAAGCCGATTACCATAAGTCCCATGTAAGGTGGCAAGCTTATGGCCATTCATCAGGGTTACACAGTTCTTGAACCAAGATATCATTCACTTAAAGTAAATAGAAAATATTTTCCTAATTTTGGCCAACAAAAATCTATATCCAATTTTCAATAAATAGATATGACAAT
Source organism: Abrostola tripartita (assembly GCA_905340225.1). NCBI lineage: Eukaryota > Metazoa > Arthropoda > Insecta > Lepidoptera > Noctuidae > Abrostola > Abrostola tripartita. The sequence goes on from HG996504.1 coordinate 8,488,947, forward strand.
AAATCTAAAGATCACAAAGTTAACAATACTTTTATCTTTATTTAAATAATAGATTTGTATGATAAAGCAACAGTCTTACATCACCACTGAATCACAATATCAACCGTTTACCGTACACACAATTCTTCAGCTTGTCGCTTGTCGGTTACACTTGTTCATAAGGCTGATTCACTCATGCGATGACAATAACTATTATCTCAGTTGAATACAAAGAGAAACAAAAGTATTTTGTTAAGGTGCGTAGAATATGAAATGCGAAAGGTAAAACTATTGCTTGACAAAACTCACTTTCTATATTGATTAGTAATCATTTTAATACCTACCTATAGAACCTACTATAAGCAAGGCACTAGGTTCTATGAACCAAAAGACAGTCAACGCAAAACACAACAAAGTCTATTGTCATTTTACTACTTTTGTAGTCATTCCCAACTCTCTAAACTACATAAAAGTGTAGTTCATTCACAAATAAGTTGCCTACAATATTTTAATTACGTTGCACAATATTGTATGTTACCTAAACACGATTTTTAAAATCATTTCGTTTGAAGCAACTCACGCCATACATTATACCTACAGGATTGTATACAATTACAACACGTTTTGTGAACACAATAATACATTCACAAAACCGCAGCTCTATGTAAATAAGTTTGCACAACAATTGTTTATATGAACTAGTAATACAAACAATATAATAAAAATACCTCGTCCATCATAATGACATGAACATTATGTAAATTACATAAAACCATTAATAATTTCAAGTGATTTAACTGAACAATAAACCAGTCAAGGCAAACCGTAAAATCTTCAACGCCTATTCTAATAGCGGCCAACAGCGGCCAACCAATTGTTCGTGACCTTGATGAGTGCCAATATTTTAAAAACAAACTATTATCGTCCGAGCAATGAAACTCGGCGCTAGTAAACAACGAAATAGGCGGAAACAACAGTGAATTGTTCAAAGCGTTTGAGGTAGGTCATAAATATGTTTGAAGCATCATTTGTCTAAGAATAACCACACATCAGAAAACACTCGAAAGTGTAATTGAAAACCAATAATAATATATTAATGCAAATTGATCGATATAAGAAGCGAATAACGAAATAGTAGCAGTGCCTTCCGTTCTATAAACAAAACACGGTAACGCGATGCCTGAAGCCGCCGGTCATTCACGTTTCGAGCCCACGTGTCGGCTCAATTATGTTGATATTGCTCGGCGTTTCGCGTAAACGGTGGCATTAAATTTCACTAGTTTTCTGTTATGAATTCTTTAGGTTACTACGCCACAAGTCACCCGATATCGTAGAGCATAAACAAAAAGGGTCCCAGGCGGATTCCTTGCGGTACTCCCATGGCGATACCGTTACTATTTTATACGGCACGTTATGTTCGCAACATTATTTGTACTTCTAAGAACAAACTGGACGCAATATCTGAGCCGAGGTCTTCCTGGCAGATGTGAGGATGAGTCAGTGGAATATAGGCCAGTGAATCGTCGCAGAATACGCGACATTTCAAAATAAAACAAAACGCATTATGCCTGTACAACCTGAGGGGTTATAATCGCGTAAATATAATCTTATATGAGATCGATACAAGTTTACAACATATGATTTTTCACGAAAAAAAATTGTTTAACCAAAATATTACTGCAAGTATGGTCACATAACTTGCCTGAGAACAATTCTGTAACCTTGCGAGTATGACAAACACTCGTGGTCGTGAGCCACGTGGAACTATGTGTTAATGAACACTACCCCATTGTCGTTAGCAACGCGATACTCACAATTGTTCCTTGTCGAATACTCGTAGTAAACAGAATCGTAAATCTAAGATAACCGCACACGTTTCCGCGCACGCGCACCGAACTTATCGATACTATTGCGTTGGAATTACGCATTGAAAATTTTCATGTTCGCGGTTTATTGGTTTAAAATATGATCGGAAAATGATTTATCGTTGTGTTTACTTGTTTTGTAGGTATTATAATTTAGCTAGGTTAGTTACGCTGTGTCCTTTATTTTAGTTGTTATCTTCAGGTTAAGTTAACCCCAAGTAATGTCAGTAGGTACTAGATAACTTATCGGAAATCTCCGAGACGTTAGAAAACACTTACGATGTAGACATCTTATGATCTTGAAGTAGGTACCTACTACTTTCTTTCCATAAGATGTCTAGCTTTTCTCCCACCTAATAGTACCAACAATACGCCAGTTATACATAAACATGGTTGCATTACTATGTGAATGTCCGCGCACCGCATCCTTGGGTCACTTAAACATAAATTATAACACTCAAGAAACCACAAAGTACCATTACGTGGAAAGCTCAAGGTAACCTAAGCTTTGTCGGCCGCACTTACGGTATTGGTCTCAGAATGAATTACTCCTGACGTACGTAACTCTTGAACTTACCACAAAGTTCTTGGAGTTTGACGCTCTAGTTCCTACAGGCTATCGACACTTGCAGTCAAACAGCAAAGTCTTAACTTTGAACTGACATATCGAAGTTTAAAGGAAATGAAGATGAGAGACGAGACTTTAGAAGGCGTGTGTTCCAAATGTTACAATAAGATAATTTAATTATGATGAATTACAAGTTAAGAAAGTTGAATATGCTGAATTTTATTTATTTATAGTTAATTAAAACGGCGTAACGCCAATTACATTAATTAACATAGAAACAATATAGTACATGATATCTACAATATTAAGAACTAACACGGAATAGTAGACACTCTTGCATACTTTCTCTCACAGAACATCAGACATACACGCATAATTCTGCTCCATTCATCTGCAAACACATCACATTCAGGATAGGCAGTTAGGAGGGCGTTGAGCATCACAAGGGTACGGCACACTGGTGACTCAGCTCTGGCGACAGTTCTACATGGTGGTTGCGCGAACAAGTTATGTCGGCGTCTCTGACGGTGACTAATGTATTTGTCGGGAACAAATAGTCGACAGAAAAGGCCAAGGAGCTCTGGACTATCAATACGCCCTCTAAGGATTTTACAGGCAACTGTGAGTTGATCAAGGCCTCTTCTAACCTCCAATGAGTTAAAGCCCAACATTCCCAGGAGATAGTTAGTAGAATATATCGTGCATTCCTCTTTTTAATTGCAGTTCCAACCCTCTATTTTTCAGCAGCAAGTATTATTATCATTACTAGCTGCGCCCCGCGGTGTTACCCGCTAAATTTTTTCAGGATAAAAATCCTATGTGTTGCAGGGTCACAGCTACCTCCAGTCCAGTCTAACGACTGGACCGACTTTAGCAAAATCGGTAGTCTTTTGGGCGTGAAGAGGTAACAAACATACAAACACACTCGTGTGATAACCTCCTATATACGTGTTGCTGATGTCTCCACCTGAATGATGAGGTTACACAGCTGCATTTTAAGGAGAACAGCGAATACATGTCATGAATATAACAAGAGCAAGCTTCAAATCCTGGCACCTCATCGTCCGTTACACTTTATCGCTACAAAAACTTCCTTCGAAATACATTGTGTCGTGTGAATTGGTGTTAATGTCGCATATCCAAATTTATCCTGCTGAGACAACTGACGTCAAACCGTGTTTGCTCGTGGAGACGTTAATTGATGGCCAATGTGTGAATAGTGGTGATAAGGCTTCGCTGAAGCCTAGCGTAAGATGAAGACATTGTTGATTAATTATGGCGTAAGTTGATATGTATGCATAAGTTTTCGGCATTTTTGTTTTAGGTTTTATTAGGATATTCTCACTGATATGACTCAATAAATATCCATTCTTATATTTTTTAGTTATTCTTCTTATCGTATGGTTGATAAACGACCCGGTGTTAGAGTTTAAACCTCCTGTTGGCCTCTGTCATGGCTTTACACACCAATAAAAACCTTTCAGGTGTGCCGATTTCCTCGCGTTTTCACCGTTTTTTAGCAACTGATAACTAATTTATAATACACACATGAATGTTTTTTATTGGGTACTACTAGAGCATAGGAAGAAGAAGATAAAAATAATCCACCATCACGATCTCTGGGACCTCAAAGAAACAACTAACGCTAAGCCCAACGATATCAATGCTTATAATACCGACGGATCCTATCCTGGGTTAACGATTAATCCATCATTTTCTCAGTAAGGCGTCATTACAAATCGCTTACCGGTCAATTTGGAGCGTGTGCCTGCGCCTGCGCCATATCAGGTTGGTGTCCATTGCATGACGAGTTATTTGATTCAACTGACAATGCATTACTCTTAGGAATGTTGTTTGTGTTAGATGCTATCGCTGCTTTATCGGGTGATATCGATTTAAATGTTGGCGTATCTACAAACATAGACATTGCTGACACCGTGTAATGGTATTCAGCTACTTAGTGCCATGTTTATCTCATTTAAATGGACTGAAACTCAATTCGTTTTTTTACGGCGTACTATCGCTTTGATGATGTCCTCCTGACCGAATTTCGGTCACGGCGGCCTGTCTCAGTTGAGACTAGCCATCTGCGCAGGAGATATTATAGTGCACAAGTATGCGCGCAGACACAGGTGCACTCCCTATTCCCTTACTCTCATAGTCCGATGGGACGGCAGACCGACACGACCGGAGAGAGATCAGGCGCAGGACCAACGGCTTAACGTGCCTTCCGAAGCACGGAAAGCTTACGCTTTACCTGTAATATAACTCAATATTTCTATGGGTATATTTGTTAACGTGTCAAATTAAAGTGGTTTCAATATACTAAGGCATAGATCACTCATTCCATGCGGTCGGGTTCGAATTCCGCAATGTTCGCTAAGTATTTATCTCCATAGAAATCTAATTAACAACGACGTTTCTAAGACATTTCTTGAAAATTCGTATCCTGTTTAATTAACTGTACAGTGTACAATGATGAATAAATAAATGTCGCTTCTAACTCTGTAACAATACCTGCTGCCTAACAGACAGCACAGACAACAGCGCGACACTTTCACAAGAATATCTCTCATTGCCATCGACAACTGCTCCGCACCAGAAATGAACTTGAATCATACGACCGCGCTCAAGACCATCTATTTTTATCAATCAGCAATCACATTCGCCGATTAGATAGGCGTATCGTTTAGATTATTCGTATCTGACTAAATACGCAAATAAATGTGTACTTTAATACTAGTTTTTATTGAATTATTTCATATACAGAGTGACTCATAATCCGAGAGATTTTTGGTACTTTAATTTTATTTTAAATCTACAAGAATAAGTTATTTGTGAGAGATTTAGTTCGATCGATCAAGGTTAAGCCGTACTTTTCGCGGAGACTCCTAACATGGATGACGATATTAACCATCCATTATCAAACTGAGGCTTTGTTTGTTTCCCATCTAATATCACAGGGTAATTGATTGATACATTTACAATCAGAAGCTGATTGTAGATCACCATACAGTATCGCATGCCACATTTTGATCATCCATTCTTAAGCTCAGCTCTTACAGCAATGGAAACAGAGCAAGGTATACGTCAATTAAAATAAATCACCGCTTACCTAGAATCAACAGCCTACGGTCAGTAAGCACTACTTAATGGTCTCTTAACAAATATAAATATATGAAAACTATAACTAAGCATTAATAACTTGCCAACTCCTGCACAATGTTGAGATGACGGACTTCAAAGTCGTCAGATTGTTAGCTATCTTCAACTATTGACATGAAAAATAACTTATCACTCAATCGCTAATCATTTTCTAGCACATGCAACACGGTAGCGATTTATTTTGAGCGGAGAATACTAATTTGGATATAGGAGCTACATTTACGGCATTTAATAGTGCCTATTTTACCTGTACTAGAGCAATACAGACGATTTGGAAAAAACAGGCGCTTCTTTCGAAACTAACCGTGACAGAAAATCGTCTAATATTCAGATGTAAATAAAGATATAACGGAATTAATATGGCGTCGCAAAAATGTACAAAAAATGATTGTTCGAAGGTGAAGAAGAATCAATTTCTATACAGCAACGCTGCCGCTGAGTGTCCAAATACTGGTATGAATAATGAGCCCTCATGTTCAGATTGTACACCTCTAATATTCTTCTCCGTGTACGTCAAACGTTGGGCTGCTGCCAACAAATATAATACGATATTGTGTGAAACACTACCGCCCTAAATATTATGCGAGCGTTTATTGCAATAAACAGATTCAAAACATATTATTTAGCCTTTAATGTAAGCTAACTTTGGTCATTAAATTTGGAAATCTGGCAGTTGTTTGTGATTGTAGGTAATGAAAAGTTTGCAACAGCATGTCGTTATGGTATTATACTGCCGTATTAAAATATGATAGCAAAACAAGAGACATCCCAAACAGATATCACTTTCATAGCTAGTACATATAACTAAGAGGAAATTCTTATCACTTAGTGAGGTTTATAGAATTTAATTTTCTCGTAAGAACAATTAGGTTAATACAGTTCACTTATAATGAGATTACCAATAATATTTCGACTTAGTACAAGTAAATTATTCATTCATTCAATGGCGATCTATGACGTGCGATCCTAGTTTTTTTTTAATGTCAAACTTGTTACTTCGTCTTTAAATCACTGATTACACAAAATTTGTATAATCTTAATTACTAGTAATAACGGTAACTGGCTGGTCAATCGTATGAAGACAGTGAGCGATCGAGCGTCAGTCGTAGCCCTGAGCCAATCGCGTGGGTGGAAGATTATGTTTGGACTTATAACTTGCAAGGCTGTTATTACATAAAAAATGTAACTGTACATTGATAAGCATATAATTATCATTTGAAGCCGTTATAGCCGTTATTAAGGCGTCTCATTTATTATTAGATGAAATTGCATGATTGATTTAAACCGTAACTAAAAGTTTTCTATCAGAAACAATACGACCACCACTTTAAGATTACAAGTATTATAACTTCTTAAAAAATATTATACTACGTACTACTAATATTAATTCTCAAGCTCACACGAACAGTACAATCGCCGACACGCAACATTTTTTACAGGGAGAATTTATGACTAGGCTATTTATTATCCCGAAAAACTCATCATCCAGTGAGACAGACCGCTGAAGCAAAGCCTCCAGCAGCAAATATATTGACATTTACGATTCGAACGTATTATTTGAAATGTCTTACAAGTCTAGCAAGAGTCGTATCGACGACACACAGTCACAAGGCAACTGACACAGTTACAATGAAACTAACGCAGCCAAATACACGAACAAATACCACTTTTTATTATCTTTTCGAAATCACTTTCTGTAAACAATATGGGTAAGTAAATAAGACGTGTTTGTTTTACCTACTTATGAGACAATTATCTGTGCAAGCATATGGCCCGACTATCAGTAGATGTACGTAAATGTATTCAACACAAAGGTTCTATAGAAACCTTTTTGGTGGAAAATGGTACGACATGAAGCGGCTAGACAGTCTTACGAAGAAAATATAGTTTTTTTTATTTAAGATACAATGGAATAAAAATAATATGGTATAAAAAAGGGAATCAGAATGTAATTATTTCGTTTCCATAGAATAATATTGCAAATTAAATAAAGGAAAAATAACGTACCGTTTGAAATACTTAGGTACACGCGACGTTAACAAGTCTCTATTATTAGTGATAATTACCTGAAACAAAAAGTAGAAATCATTATTATTAAATACAGACATTATCATGATACATCGATTTAAATAATAATCTCTTTTATAAGCATTTTCAAACTAAACGCTAATCACCGTCATGAATGCTGGTACGATCCGGGATTCAAAATCGTGGATTATCTTTACTGGCCACGTGAATAACCACATGTTTCTAAAAGCCCAACATACTAATATTTTACTAAAATTATTAATTAGTAAAGCGTAATTCGATCTGCAAATAGAAATTTCTATTTCAAATCGTAACATTGTGAAATCGCATCATCATCAATAAATTATTGTCTACACATAAAATTACTTTGTTAACATTACCAAGCGAATTCTTTTCTATACATAATTGTGGAAAAAATCCTAATAAACGTGATTACATTGTTTCTAACCACAGTAATGTTTAATTATTGGTTAATAACAGGGATTTTCCTATGATTACACTATTCATTCTTCGGCTAGCCGTGAAACCTGATGCAATTGATTCTGACTTGTACTCCGCAGACGACTCATTTAAAACTAGATCTTCGTACTTTACTAACAACGATCTTAGCCGACGTGTAACGTCAGTAAAGGGTGCGTACAAGGAGGTTGCTAGTTCATAATTGTGTTAAAGACTTTAGTTATGATGTCTGTCTCATCAGAAACTTATGTTCCCAAGGTAATTGGACTCAATCTATACTTCTATACTATATCATTATATTATTTTAATATTATAAAGCTGAAGAGTGTGTTTGCTTAAACACGGTAATTTCAGGAACTAGTGGTCCGATTTGAAAAATTCTTTCAGTGCTAGATAGCCTTTTTATCAAGGAAGGCTGAAAATTGGAAATCTGCGATTCTACGCGGAATAAGTCACGGGCGGAAGCTAGTCACTAATAAATGGACAACTCCAAAGATACCTGTAAAGATAGATGTAGGTATGTGGAATAAATAAATAAATAAACTCCCTTTCTAAAAAGACCTGATTGAATGTCTTCAGAGTAGGTTGATTCTAAAGGTAGTTTAGATTATTGAAAAGTATACCTTCAATAAACTCTACCCGTAAAATCAAACTAACTCTTCAAGATATAAGTACTAGACGAAGTCAATTCAAAGCAGCGAACAGTTTTACCAGGAAATAGAAGATTACAAGCAACATTTTATAGCGAAACCATTACTTAGTACTTACATAGACTAAGAAAAATATACAATTTAAAAATTGCACTTCATGTGTACCAGTTATGTATATAACAAGGAAATAACGAACCAATGCAATATTAATTCCCTCTACGTCAATGGAATAAAGACAAGCAATCATTTTGCCTTGAGGTATTTTTCTTTAGACTATCAGACTTTGGCTAATTCTAACTAATGTTATAGATGCAACGTTTATACTATTTTGCCTTTTTGTAATATTTGTTAGCTAAATCACTGGACTATTTTTGTTGGAATTAAAGGTGAATCATAAATGAGTGAATTTACGTTCTTTCATATCAATCTCATTATAATAATCAGAAAAATCTGTGATCAAAAAATTTGAACCATTAATTTCATATCTGAACATTCCATTATCTATGAAATTAAGAAACTTTTCTGTTATGTATTTCAAAATATGTTTGCTACTTACAATGACGTTCGGAGAAATATTCCCAACTTATTGGGTCGATGTTGATAAAAATATTTCTCACAATTATGTAGCAATAGCGTATTTAAATTTCTTGGAATTAAGTCTCCAATACGTTTAATATATTCCTACGTAGCTTTGGAATTGAAACCACAAATACCTACTTATTCTAGAATTAGTTCAAGTCTGATTAAATTCATAGAATTTGTTACAGAATTATTGCATTGTTATTAACCGATACACCATAGTATCTAATAACCAAGCCTGCCAATTTCAAACATAAAACTAATTTAATATAGACACATATTTCTCTATTATAACTTTATAAGTATCTTTTATTCTTCCTGCTTATTTCCTAAGCTAATTAATAGCGTATTTATTTATGAATCTATTTCATCTGTCGACGTTCAGACCTTCATACCAGCATCTAAAGAAACGTTATCTTCCGCTTCAGGGAATTGCAGTTATTACCTGCTTTGTGATGCCGACACACATATACAAGACCATCTGTCAACGGTCAATTAAACGATACACTAACTAGTTCCTTCTGCATTACAAACGTTTACTAGAATGCTTATAATGCACATTTTAATGTCTTTAATTAATCTGCGTTAACGCGAGAACAACGCTTTATCACATTCGTGTCTGTCAAGAGTATGGACTATTTTTTTAATTAGTCTCTCTTGATTTCTGAAAAAGTAGTTATTATTTATTATTAAAACACCCAGCTTCTTTCACCTACATTCTTGTGTCCGGTATCTTTAGTTGAAAGTTCGAATATAACTTCGTAATATTAAATTATTTTACGCGTTGTGACGTTAATGGTCTACTAATAAGTACTTAATTGCGACTTCATTAATGTAGAATACATATAAACATGAATCGCAATAAGAGCTAAAAGGAAATGGAAAGATTTCTGCTACAAGTATTAATTTTGTCTAGCTCAAGACATTTAAATTACTATTCTATTAAACAGTTTTATGATCATCTTTACGATTGTTTACTAAACCCTGCATCATTTGTTGACTGCATATTTTTAAGTCGTAAAAATGGTGCGCATTGCAAATGAGGTCCTCAAATTGGTCGCGGAAAACCACAGATCTTGGCATCAACAAAAGGAAAACCCAGCTGTGATTTACTATGATACAATAATATCGTGCCAAAGGTCTTTCTACGAAGTCTGCACGACAATACCAATAACCTACTTCAATAAGATGTAGTCGGTGAAGATATTTTTGATACTTTTTAATGTGTTACCTACACTCAATACTTTATTGCATTTCATAATAGTACAAAGGTGGACTTATAATACTCGTATATTACAGATTATATGGATCTAGAATGCCTGCTTCGTTGGTCTAGTCATAAACACTACTGCTGAGCATGGATGAGCCGTCCTAGGTTTGATTCCCAAGTCATCCAAATTGTTTTTTTGGAATTTCATTAAAAAAGTAATTCTCAGTGGCAGTACCTACGCAGTCTGGATTTGTACCCGGTTAAAAGCCAAAATGGTATGTTGGACCTACATAACTGGTGAAATTGTGAAGTACTTAGAGCATTTTAAGGTGAAGTATGATGAACTTTAGCCAACCCTTTTAGGAGAACAAGCGTATTTTTATTCTTCTCCTCTATATTATTTTTTCTCCTCTATCGTGGGTACGTTTCATGAAATATCACATCCACAAACACCCAGACTCGGGACAAACATCTGCGGATCACACAATTTTTTGTCCTGCGCGGAATCAACCCTTAGCGCAGCAATCGAATCACTTAGCCAATGCGCCAATCAGGTCGTGCGTGCGTTGTTATTTAATTATGTTCTGTACCCCGAACTATTAATAATATTTATTAGTAATCAAATTCTTAATTGGCCTGCCTGGCGTCTAATTAGGTCACCAATGATGCATGTAGATATATAACATTTGGCAATAGTATTGTCCTGTTCAGTATTTATCAACGTGTTATGATTAACGACCCGTGTTCATTATTTTATTTGATAACTTATTATAGCGTTTTATCAAATGTAGGTTTATTATGGCAGTTTATACTTTTAAGGATAACCTCTAAATCAATTTTCACATAGTATAATATAGCTCTCGCATCGGCTTATGTAGCCACCAGAAGAGATGCCTCACAGACATCACCTATTCACCATATATCGTCTTTAATAGACGTACAGGCCAATGACGATGATGTAATTATATAGTAATTATACTGCTTTTCTCCTATTCATCAGACAAAGCATCTATTCAATTCCAATTCTCTAAAGATCGTTGATAACAGCTGTGGCAAAGTCTTAGAAAAAAATTCGTCCAGTTATAGACGACACATTCATATAATTATAATAGAGCACTCTGAACTAAATACCTTTCTCACAAGCAAAGTCAAACAACATAAGCTTAAACAAAGTTAATCCAGAAAAACAAACAGAAACACAGAATAACAATAAACATGCTTATTAAACGACAAATAGAGACACCCTATTAGCTATCTCAGCTATAATTTAAATACAAATGTACAGACCTCGTTACTTCAGCTTCTGTGAACTGCATCGAGTTGTTAGTGAAATAGGTCACAATTGTTTACAACCGGTCGCTCCGTACAACGACCGGTTGTTTGTGCCAAACGTCATCGCTACCCGTTCCGGGGTGGCGGTGTCTCTATATGTGGGGAAATAGGGTAATCGATACTGGGTTTGTTCTATTGCGTAAGCGGTGTTGTAATGAGTGTTATTACACGGAATTATTTATAGACTGCCTTGTTTATCCCGTGTTAACGAACGGGATTTTTAATTTGGTGTTTATTCCGATCCTTAGGTTAGAAAGTGTTATCAGAGATCTTTCTGAAGACTCGAGAAATTTTTTGCAGGTCTGGTTTGGATGACCAAAGATTACCAAATAAATCCAGGCAAGTACGGTCGCTTTAAATAACCTTAATTGATAGGTCTTTAATTGGATATATGAAACCTTGAGCAGTGAGCCACAAATAATTATCCCACAGTGAGCAAGCTAGTAATCAATGCGCGCTTACAATCTCTTTGATTGAGAAGAAGCCTTGCACTGAGGGACAGTTATAGGCTGGTATTATTTATCGACTCCATTCGTTATTTTGTCCAGCATTAACGCTTCACAACATTTTAACGTTTAACATTTCAAATTCCATGTGTTTTGTTAATTTCAACACATCTTAACTTGTATTAAGTCAAGTGGCAAATATCCACGTAAATCACAACAAGACATCTTCAGTTTTGTGAGCGTGCCAATCTCAAATGTAGGTTACAACAGCAAACACTGAAACATCTCAAAACAAACTACAAATGACCTATAAATTATCATATTTCCTCAAACATTTATCCTCAAAACTAAAATAAAGAATATCGATGAAGAACTTCTAGTACTGAAATACATTCTTCCGAGTACCTAGTGAAGACAGTGATGGCACAGCTAACGTCAAATGCAAGGTCAGCGGTCAAGCTAGTACTATTTATTTGGACATAAAAACCTGCACAAATGATAGGGTATCATATTACGCACATACATTTTTCGGATACTGCTACGTTGAAGCAGAACACTTGTCAAAACTCCCTTTCTCACGGAATCACAAACGCATTGGACCCAAGCACAAAGGTGAGTATCAATCAACATCATGTATCTGGCTGATCTTCTTACTATGGCTCGACTCGGAAAAGAGACATATTTGTTTGGTTTCTTGAAGCAATAATAATAACAATACCTAATAAAGTAAGATACGAAACCAATTAGCAACATTGGTGATACCACATATCACACAGAACTCCACACTCCACCACACTCAGTCCTGTGAGTAAACAATCAATGTGATCGTTCTTATCTGTACTGACCCAGTTTCTTTGTTTACCATCCTCATATTTATTCAAATGAATTGCACGGTATCGAGCTCTGCTAAATTTAAATTTAGATTTGAATGACCACTGGAAGACAAACAAATCCAAAAAAACAAGTGTATTTTTGGATTTGTTTAGTGTGTTTTGTTAGTATTCAGGTTCGCAACTGTAAGTAAATAAGTTATTTATCAAAATAATACCATCACTTTCCAGTTACCACCAGTTAACATTAACACTAGACACTAAAAGATCTATTAAATAATTCTACTAGAAACATAATTGAAAAATCATCTCGCAACAAACGACATAGCAGTGTCATGTGGGGAATAACTTTTTAGTGGCACAACATCCGTACAAGTCTTACTAAGATTCTCGATTCTGAAGTATAAAGGTGGAGAAGAGCCAACTAAATCTGCCATGGTTACTGTTTTAAAATAATTTGGCTCACATTTTTGGACAGAAGCATTCAAAAATCTCACATTTGAAAGGTTATGTCGGTTTTTATCACAAATATTTATTTGTGCGTTCCGAATAACCTTTACAATGTAAGAATATATTTTAAGAAATCATCACACAATAAATCTAAGTGGCATTCATATTCTGGGCATCGACTTGACCTTTACATGCATAATTTGAGAATACCCGAAGTCTGGACTCAACGCGCCACTATAGCCGGATGCAAGCCGGTTCGCAACTTAAAAATATAAAAACAAAATGCTTTTTTTAAGGAGAAGGCAAGCTAGATATTTCTACTACAGATGAGCGCGTAAGTAAAACCTTTTTTAAATATAACTTTTTTCGCTAATTTCAATTTTAAAGCTCATCCCGCTGCAACCAAGTGAACCAAGTTTCGCTAAGAACATAATAACTAAATACTTTTTTTAACCGACTTAAAAAAAGGAGGATGTTCTCAATTTGTCGGGATCTTTTTTAGTGTGTAAAATATGTATTAAAACTCTTGTTGCAACCTCTTTTGTGCGCCACATAAATTATACTGACAGCACAAGGAAACAGTACAAAGAAAAGGTCCATCATCCATGCTTACATTATTCCGAAGAAATTTAAACAGTGACCTAAAACTGAAATTTTCCTCAAACGATTACGAAAAACAAGCGAACTATTATCTTCAAAAGCGTTAAGATTTTATCTCGAGCTCCTAATTATACGGTGACGTAACTTTGTGGGCCAAGAGGTTGACACACGAACTTGAAACAGGTTTTGATAGTTATAGATAAACTTAGGTACTTTTACGAATATTTCTTCTTCGTATTTCCCGAGTATGATTTTGAGTAAAGGTAAATTGTTCCTGGTAAAATTCCAATTGAATTCTCATTCTGATTTGCTCTCAATCAAGTCATCCGTGAGTCATTAGTCAGTCAGGCTTTAAAACATTCTCATTAATTATAAGTGTTAATGCACGTGTGATTAGGAGCTTATCGTATTCAGCATCCTACATTCTGCTAGCTTGCCGTGAGAAGACATTTCTCGCACCTATCTTTATTACCCAAGTACTTGCGCCACTACATTTCCTGCTAAAAGGTTTCAGGTATCTTTGGATTAATATTATTTGAGTTAACGGTAACCTGTAGAACAGACTAGTTTTGCATCAGCAAAAAGTAGAGCGCAAACAAAAAACAATCTGCCACGTTCTTGTTTCACTTGCTCGGCATACACGTGCGGCGGCTGCAGGTTTTACTGAATGATACTTATAAGTATATACTGTTAGGATATACTTAGCCTTGTAATTATGTTGGTTCGTAATCATAGACACCGAATCAAGTTCTGAACAAACTGGAAGAAAATAAATGTTTTAGCTTAGAAAATGTATTTTTGATTCACCAAAACTACCTTTCGGTTTTGTAGATCCCAATCTGAGATGCCATTATTTTATACTCATTGATAAATGATGAGAATTTTTGATGAAATTGATAAAAATGTATCCATCAATAGAAAGGTAATTTACGAGCGTTCGTCCAAAATACCCAATAATCTGGTTAATATCTGGAGTATCAAAATCGACTACACCATGCACTACATTCCATGCAGTCAGTACGTTATACACCTACCTATATATTCGTTAAATTAGTAATTGCTCACAAGCACCAATTCAAGGAAGACATTCATACAATTTCCTATACATCCACTTGATTGAGTCGCCCGTGCCCTTCGTTACCAACAGGATATAAAAACAGGGCATCAACCTAGCAATTGAAACGAATTAGAGAACTAGTGTCACACAAGCCACATACAGAAATACCACTTTATATGTGAACGCAAATTGTCGTGTCTAAGAAAATTGTATGGACTTTTATTTTAGTTTCTTGAGAGGTATTATTATTTATAAATATAATTACTTGCGTAATCGAACTTTCAAGCTGTAACGGTAAGCCCTGTTTATATTCCTGAACGAATTACGGTCATAGCATCGAATTTCGAAGAAAAGTAAATCTCGCAATAAATATTTTAGTGCATTATAGTAGATACCTATAAAAGTGTGCGGAAACACAGGTGGACCTTCACACTCATAGTCAGATGGGACGGTAAACTTACAAGAGAGAAGAATAATCTGGCGCAGTACGAACCTGCCAACGACAGTGACAAAGTGAACTTTACAAAGGGACAAGGACGAGATGCAAGTGACGACGGATGGATGCGAAAGAAAGAAAGGAAAAACGTAGAAAGATTGAGGCTTGAGCAGACTGTATGGAAAGGCTTAGGCTGTCTATGGTGATACAGTACCGTACATTAAAAGTGAGAGGCCAAACAATAAAGAAGCGTTATTCTATGGCAATAGCTGTAAAACCTCTGTACTATATAATGTTGAACTGTTCTATAGTTCATCAACCTTAGATCTGCCTGACACATTATACCTACCCGCACGTCAGTATTAATTACATTTTTTTACAAGCATTTGGCAAAAACAAGCACTTATTAATAGCAATTGTGAGACAGACAGCTTGACGCCCAGTGACATTATTAATGGACGAAGTTTTTGCTAAGAGCACACGTCATAGACACCGTTAATTGTCCGTTATGACAAATTAAGTGCGGCTGTGATGAAAGGTGATTCCCAGAAATATTTAAAAAATATATAAGTAATGGATTCCTAAATATGTGACCTATTCTCCGTTTCACACATTATATTTTAGGTACTTAAATTTAGCTCAAACATAGATAAAGTCACGCCTGGTTCCCACGTACGCCATACGCTATTATGGCATACGCCTTTCGCCTCGTGCAGTCTCTTAGCACATTAGTAATGTTTCTTTACTAGTCTCATGACATTCTTCATACACTGCGTAATAATCCTTGTTATTTTATGGTAGCCATTACAATATATTTAGAAGTTCTACATCATACGTGTTAATGGCTCTACATTATATAACCTCGCTAAAACTGTAACTTTATCTCAGACTTTTCGTTTTCTTAATCTTGGCTACCACAAATCCAAGGAGACATTACATCATTAAAAACGTAAGTAGATAAGCATTGTTTGCTTTTATTATGATAACTTAACTTGTCACATGCTCAACTTAATTTTACGTAATACGTGGCCACTCTGCCAGTCTTCATACTCCGAGAGATATTAACAAGAAGATATTTTTGAATAAACCTTTTTCTAAGGGTTTGTTAAAGTCCATGGACTCAAACAAACCCTTAGAAAACCGAAGAATTAAACACGTGTTCGCCTGGAAGGAATTAATTTAAGTCAAACAAAATCCTTGTATGGGAAGATTATTTATTTTTAAAGAATTACTTGATACTTAAACGTCAACACCACAAAAAAACTTTAAAAACAGCACCAAGAAACGACAAACTTTACTTTGCTCAACATAACTTTTCAACCAATCTATAAGTACGGGCCAATTAATCAATGTGTGTACGTGTGTTTGTGTGTGTGTATAGTAGGTACTAAATTACTACACTACTCTTAAAACAAACACCGTTATAAGTCCAAATACATAGATAAAACACCATTTCACCAGACAGCCTGTCGCCGGAAGGTTAGTTCAATGACCTCATATTAACGGTCGAGCTAATGGCGGACAGATATAATTTTTTGATTAGCGAACGTAAAAACCATAGATAAGAAATCAAGTATTACGCAGCGCTACATGTCAATCAAATTACATTTTAATAAAGATTAATTAAACAGTCATGTTTTACTCAGTTTATCATGAATTGAAATATTTAGAATAAACGCTAACGCAGTAGTACCGTTTATTCCATAGTCCTGCAAAGTTTTACTTTGATGCATTCATTACTAATATACATAGGTAATTATGGTGTTATTATCATAAATTCATAACATAACTAATAAATTTGCCCCACGGTGGGGTGCCATTTAGTAGCGTATAGTATTTTTATATTATGAATTCTTACAGATACGCGTTTTGACTTATAAAAGATAAAGGAAAATTAAAAAATAGATGAATAACCAAAAAACCAATTAAAAAATAGGCAGCAATGACAAACCTACAATTTTTTTTTTAAGTAAGCTACAATTAGTTTATCTCTGCGTGAGTCTAAACAGACCATGTCATTGACTTCTTAAAAAAATAACCTCTAGCGATGTTTGACCTTATCTATGCTTAAAATTGCTACAGTGTAGATCACAATTTAATCGCAACGAATAAATGGTCGACATTGAGTCTCAGAGCAATACTATAATTTTCCTCTATAACTCGCGAGCACTCGTCTATACTTAACAGTTTATGTAATTATTTACCTGCTATATAAACCACTTCCTTTTAAGATGTTGATTTTATTAAAATGAGTGTAATATGTTTGAGAAATACGAATCAACCGACTGTATATTTTATAACCGACTTTAAGGAAGAGGTTCTCTATGTAATTCATCTTCGTCAATTGTAAATCGATTTGTTTATTCTTCGTTGTTTATCTGATAAAGAATTTTAGAGATAGACAGTGAAATATTGGTAAATTCAGTTGTTATTATTATATCCTTTTGTCAAATTAAATATCCAGAATTCTTGCTCAAATAAGAGTTTTGAAAAATTAAGAAATTACTGATCTTGCCTAGAAACCAAATCCTCTTTACAAAGTTTTACTCAAATCCTATTACCGTCCCATAAACAAAGTTTAATGAGGAAATTAAGGATATTCTGATAAGTTCTGGTCCATACAACTAGCCACACGAACATAGTCGCAGCTACAGCTTATGCAGTGTTAGCACAATTAGCATCTAAGTAGCACATAGATATGAAAACGTAAACTAATAACAGCTCCTACAATTGACTTATTAATTGACGGATTCGTATCGTAACACGCTTCGTTTAAGATTTCATTTCCTTCGACCAATTGTATAATTTAATTTTGTTTTCATACATCTGAGGTTAAAACTTGTTGTACGAGTAGTTATGACCTTTGAGGCCCTGAAGTGAGTTAGATCTAGTGGTATAAAATCGGCCGTTTTTTGTAGAATATCTTCTTTTAAACTGTACCAAATCTCACTATTATCAATATGCTTTAAAGTGTACATATTTTCTATCAAGTGATTAGATTTAAATGTGTTTTAATACACATATTACTCTCTACGCTACGATTGATTGATAAGAAATATTACACACTGTAGATAGATAAATCATTTTACCACAATCAAATATATTTCATGTGCACGGAAATAGACTACGGATGAATGTTAGATTAGTTTCATGCGTAAAAATAAATTAAAAACACTATTTTAATCAACAAATCATAACAAGCTTGCATTACAAGCATCACGATTAACAAAGCAGTTCATTAGACTTTGACAACAAAAATGCACCGAAAATTTATATTAGGTTTATGTCGACAGGTACACTCATCAACAGTGAAGTACATACCTACGAGTACTCTTATCAGCAGTGAGGTACATACGAATACTATCGACGGTCGTGGTTGCGCAAAATAACCTTCGGTTTGGGCCTGTGGGGGCCGGTCCAATAAATTATTCATGTTATGTCAGTTAAGCGGCCGGCAGGTGTTGCCATGTTACCAAATAATTAGGACGACTTCAACAGAAGCTGGCACTAGAAAAGTGCTTGTTTTGTGTGTTTTTTGTTATCAGGAGTCATTTCCTCCACAACAGGGGAGAAGAGAGGTGTGTTATCATCCACATTTAACCAATTATGATTAGGTCCCATGTCATAGGGGTCGAGGCTTTGCCATAAACCGGGAACAACTCCAGACTCCGTGCTGCTACTTAAAATTACGTAATTGAAAAATCCAATGTAATAGGGGGCGAGCCTATTGCCATCAACCGGGCACAATTCCAGACTCCGTGCTGCTACTGAGAATTACCTAATGGAAAACTCAGTAACACTTTGCCCGACCCGGGATTTGAATTACAACATAACTGGCGAAATGTGGGTGCACTATATGTTCACCTCTGCCTACCCCTTCGGGGAATACAGGCGTGATGTTATGTTATGTTTTAAATCCAATATTTACCCAAACTGGGAATCGAACCCAGGACCTCATGCTCAGCAGTCACGCTGTGCGACCACTAAATCAACGAGGCAGTCATACCCACAAATCGCGTTAATCATAGAACATGCAATAGAAGGCTGGCCTATTGCTATCAACTAAAAAATAATGAAACTAAATCACATCATACAAATAAATTACATAATCAACAACAATAATGTTATTGTAACACTGATAACAGCCGCCATATTGTCTACATATTTAATTCAACTCATCTTTATTCAATTCCCTCGATAATAGGAGGCACGTGTTCACACATGTATTGTTAGTAAAGTTCCATCAACACGTTAGCAAAACTGGTTTGATCTCCACGGCGATAAATTCTAAAGACTAGCTGTACCTGCGGCAACGCCTGTGATTATCTGCCCAATATTAAAGTTATTTATTTTTCTGACACAGGTGCACTCTCCATGCCCTCACAGTCATTGTCCTATGGTATTGCAAACCAACACGACCGGAGAAAGAACAGACACAGGACCATCGGCTTAGCGTGCTGTCAGAGGTACGAAGGGGTAAGACACTTCTCCATAAGTAAAAAATGCGATTATTCATCCAAAGACTGTCCTCACCCAGGGTTACTTAATTTTGCAGACCAACCGGACTGTTCGTTAGCTTTGCGTGTTCTTTACACCTTATTCTATAAATACTTGTGAAGTGCATGTCACTATATCGCACTATTTCTCCTCGTCGATCGCGTCATAAACATATTTTCGTCTAAAACGTGGGGTATATTGGATATATATTTATACTTATATCTTTTTAGATATCATAAAACGTGACTGAACACGATAAACCACTTATCAACATCTTAAAATAAGCTTAACAGCCGCATATAGAAATTATCATATTTATATACATAGGTATAACACGCCGATACCCATCTGTGAATGTATCTAATCTTTCCTGCCCATATTTAGGTAAAAAGGCGTTGATAAAAGATTATGTAATTAGGCCTTAAACATTATATTTCAAAGGGCAATAGAATAATCAAGTTATTTTATTAATATTGCTATTGAAAACCTTAGATAATACCAAATCATGCAACCTACGTGTTTTGGGACTGAAAACAAACTCTATTTTGCTTAATTTTAAGACTCTACCTGTTTTTGGTATATTAACTGAATCATTATATTAATTAATACAAACATTGATGCTTCATTTAAAATATTTGTATAACTATTAAGATTGACCCAAAAGAAGGCAGTAACTTCATAAGATATGATTTAGGTACTAATCAAAACGTAAAATCTAAGCTTCACTCACATCTCAGACTCACATAATAAAATCATTTCATATCTTATCTAAAAGATAATCTACTTGTGCACCAGGGCCCCAAATCTGCTATTTTTTATAAATTCGTCATTCCAACACGATACAATTGTCATTTTGCTAAAAGTTCGTAATCTGCTAAATTCATAATGGTCGATCATTGTTCAGTCAATGGTCTTGTAATAGAATCGTGGTAGCAGGATAAATCAAGACACATAACTAACGACATAATGATTGTACTCCAATTAATTTATAAGATTATTTCCTTGCAATATCGCTCGCAATTCTAATGCCATACTAAACCAACACGAGCTTGTTCAAGGGCAAGACATAAGGCCGCGTTGTTACCAGACACCGTACCTACACTAGTTTCTAGAACCCTGAACCTATGACTGTATCTATGGCATTGACATTATTTATTATATATTTATTTATCATAATTATATATCTATAATATTTAAAGTTAGATTTACGGGACCGGCTGATGTTATTGGGAATATAAGGAGGTAAGAATTTAAAGTCCAAAGTGGTTCAGGGTTTTAAAATTTAGATTAATGTGTTCGATTAATTGCTATCTCCAATGATCTGTATCTCGTTTTAACATTATCTTGAGTAAGCTATATAATTATATTATAGGTGTGGTTATGGTTTCTGATATGTTATTGACAAAATACATGTAGTTGACAAAGATTGTAAAACGTTTCGCAGTATTTACTTGCTAACTTTATATTGAGAAGCTTCCAAATATCTATCTATGTACATCCGCAGTTTATAATGGCAACAGTTTAAAACCGGAATTATCTGCAGCAGAGTACCTACCTATACCTATATACCTAGTGGTCGGCGGAATAAAGCTTAACCTTGCGGGCCCGGACTGATCGATAAACTAGCTATAAAGCCCTACCTATCTTTTACATATGTTATCCGCCGATAAATTACACCGTGGACCCTTATCGAACGTTTGCCTAGGAAATTGTGTTAATAGTTATTGGTGAAAGATAGTAAACGGAACTAAAGTAATTATTGTATCTCTTTCTAATAAACACGAGAGGATGATTTTTATATTTATCCCTGTGCTCACTCATTATAATAAGGCCTAAAGATTACTCTTTGAAATCAATAGATCTTCGACATGGTGAAATTTAAACATCATGGGCTATGACATCACCGAAATCGTCATTGATTTCGTTTGTGTTTAAAAATTATATATATTTTGTTTATCAGCTTTCGATTTGAACTCTTAGATGTTCCATTTATCAACATAGGCCTCCCAGATGACTCATCCTGTTTAAAGCGTTCCATTGCGTCTCAGGTAAGAGGTCAATCTTAATTTAGCAGTCTTGTAACTTCGGCCGTCTGAAAAGGATGGGTAAACAAACACACTCACTTTCTCATACGTGACACTGTTTATCAGATGATTAGACTTGACTGTTTTGCAGCCATATTTTGGAGCGTCCCGGCTTGGCACATGTTATGGTCATTTGGACAATAAAACTGTTGTTCTACGAGTGGGCAGCCATGTTAGTATCTGAACCTATTTCGAGTCATATCGTAAGATTTATATTCATGTCAGTGTTGCCAACTAACTGACGTAACTGTTTTATTAACAGGAAGTGTCGCGCCAATAAATTCCATACTAATTGAGATTTAGTTTCTGTTTTCATATAAATTACGTTCATTACGATATTTTTGTAGGAGTTATCATAAATAAAAATACCTGTTTAAACAAAAATATATTTAATTTGAATCTCAAAACTTTTTATTCTAAATAGGCTCGAAAAAGCTCTTTATTTTTTACTGTAATTGCATGGAATGAAAATAAGCGTTAATTAATAACTTTTCTATCACTCCTAATAAATATCAATTTAGGTATACCGCAAGGTTGACAGCTGGGGCCTATATGTACTCAGTACAATTTTGAAGGGATTTTTATTTCTGTAGAAATATATGTATATCAATTCTACTGAAATTAATACTTTTTGCTCATAATTACATTCTATGAAATCTTTAGAAACTAATATTAGATCTCATTTCCAGAATCAATCATAGGGAAAATTGATAATCTTGTAACGAGATATTATAATAAAATATTTCGAAATTGTAAAAGCTGTGGAGACATATTTTGGGAACAAAAACTTAATTTGGTTTTATATTTCTGGCTGTATTGATTACGTAATAAATTTATTACAAATTGATAGATGATACTATCGTCATATCGTTATCGGAATATCTTCATATTTATACTCTTATCTCGACCATATAATCTGCTACTTGAATTTTCATGCTGTTTTAAGTATCTGGTTTGAAGTAATTTGATTTGTTAAGATACGTATGTCGTATATAAACCTAAGTTTCTAGTCTTAAGGTTGAAGAACCAGGATCAGAAGACCAGTTGATAGACCATGTGGATGGAAGTAGCTCATGCCAATATTGTTAATACAAAAAAGGCAATTTTTGAAGGATTTTTCTGATTCCTAGCCAGTTAATCCTGTATCTACGTGTATCTATGTATTTCGGATCAAGTTGTCTTACTTGGTCGGCTGGTCCTAAATAGATAGAATTGGCTGATATTTTTCATTATTATTTTTGCAAGCGTCCTCCGACTGTAAAATTAGGTACACGTTTACATTGTGTGCAAGCATCTTAATAATGCTAATCCTGTCTTCAAGTGACGTCTGTCGCAAACTTCTGCTCATCGCATTCAACGTGCGTTTTGTCCTCACAACAAAAGGCAAGGGCTTTGATTTATGGATCGAGATGACTTCGCAAATAGACATTGTCATTCAAGTTGTGATGTATTTGTTCCATACAATACTAAACAATACAATAAAATACCTATGTTTATGTATATAATTATGGTTCTTCTGTATGGGTGTATGTAACTACTAACAAATACTTACGAAGTACTCCTAAACCGCTGCACCGATTTCTATGAAACATTCTGTGTCTATTTGAGTCTTTTTTCTTGGATAATCCCAATTTTTGAAAGCCAGCGATGCTTAAGAACCTGCGATCAGAACCTAGAATGTTTTTCAGAGCAATACAGAGTCTGCCAGACCCCCTAGTAGATACTATATTAATTATGTTGGCATCCAAAGGTTGATAACTTGAAGGTATTTATTTTAAGCGAGCCAACACTACCTTGGGTCAAATATCCAAATAAAGGTACTCGTATAAATAAATATCCCAAAAATATTATAAGAAACACCTGTTATTTTTTGTTTACCCAAACGACAAATCCGTAAACAAGACATAAAAATGATTATAATAGGTATAGAGTACATTACAAAGTGTAGTACTGAATAAAATAGAGTTAATTGTACTTGACACGTGACAAACAAAAGCTGTAAATAGTCATATAATATTGATACTTCCTTTTGTCGAGTGCATACACATTGCTTGGGTGAGTCGGTCGTGTTTAGCATGATTTGTGCATGGTGACAAAATGACTAACACACAATACACGTGACTAACAACGTGGAGAATATTGCGTGCGCCGCGGATCGCTAGTATCGCTACACCTATTTCCGCACTCACAAAGCATCCAATTAATTAAACATGTACTTCTGTATTTGCCTGTAATATGACACTGACATCCCATACACTATGAACTGTATAAAAGTGTGAATTATTGCCGTTGCCTTTGTTCGTAGTTGCTTTATTGTTTGGTAGAGCTAGACAGAAACACCACATTTATATCGCACTCTACGCTATTAAATATTAGTAATTGCTTACTAACCTACTTATAAATTGTAAAACAAGAAAAATAATTATCTACTTACTTGCTCTTTATTGTATTACTTAGGTATTGCCAATGTTAAATATTAAGCTTTAATATTTTAGCAATTTTAGTACCTACCACCACGTTAGGGTGAAATCACCAAGAACGTGTCATACTTAGATTATAATTGCAAATGCTGTCACAAGTGATTTTGATGTGTCGTTAGACGCGTAACTAAAGTCTATTTTTACCCGACTACAGCGAAGCCTAAAGGGAAAGAAGGGTTATGATTGTTCTAAATGATAGTCATTTTGAAATAAAACATCAACTTTTATTAGACACCGGATTAATATTTATTTTTGGTTTTTATTTTTAATGGAATGCCTATAATAATAATTTGAATTTAAATATATTTCTCATGCTTCAAACTCATGGTTTATCGTCGCTTTAATCGTAACCAAATCCAGTTTTTTTATCATAAACAAATATTTTCGGACCGGATCGCCAAGGATTTTTCGCATAACCGAACTTATTTCTGTTATACACTTATCATTCATATCTGTGAGCATATTACTTCGTATTCAGACTTCATACATTATCTCCACGACCTCTAGTCATCAATAACCTCTCTGTATACACTGATAACACCAGGCCTTAAGACGGTTGTGCGAGTAAAAACTCAGGAATATAAAGTTCATGTAAAGTAACAACGTTACTTGCGTCCGGTAGGAACGTAAAAACGTCCAGGTTTTTGCTCCCATCGCCGCAGATGACCTCCAAAACCTGTTTTGAACGAACTCCTTTCACTGGGGCGTTTTCCTTGAATATTATGAGGAAAAAAGTTATGATAACTATTTTATGTATCAGCATAATAGAAAGTACTTACTGTACACTTTCTTACTCAATAAAAAGCAAGGTTTGATATATAGGTAAGTTACGAATATTAAAAAAAAAATTGCGACGACACATTTGAAGCTATCCCGTCCCATCATATGAATAACCTAATTTTTAAATAATTATAATCAATAACTTTAGAGTACCTAGGTATATTTATGTAAATTAATTATTGGGTAATTATTTTGCTTTAACACTTATCAGCACATCTAATAAACATTTCATAAACATCATAAAATAATCTATTTACGATGTTATTCATCGTAAAATTTGCGGATAATCGAAGTGACAAACATTGATGGCCTGTAATTGATCGTGCCAAATGTAAGAAGGACGGTGGAGTGATCAGAAAAGCAAGCGTTTGGCTCCAACAGCCGGTAACACATAAATAATAACACTTAGAACAGGAGGAGGGCTTGTGCCGTAATTAGTTATATCACTAATTGATCGGTAACTATGTGCTACATTGACAGAACGCCTCCAGAATTACGCAAATCAGTTCTGGTTGCCAAAATGGTTTTGTGATTTTGCTTCAACTAAAGATCAAAATCCATAAGATTTCGGTTTATCCAGCTCAAACACCTAAGAATACCGGAACGGTCCACAGGCACTAGTTACTGGGATTAATAAAACAAAACTTCGACAGAATTAACATAAGCTCTTCATATTTTAAAACAATATATCGCTGCTTTACTTTTAAGTTGTTAGAAAAATAAAGAAAGAAGCGTATGATCCCTCATCTATTATGAAATAGGACACCATCTGGAAACTCCACATAACCAACAAACAGAATGCCTCATATCTTCAACAGACAAATAGTAAAATAGAAGGACTTTTCTGAATTATTCTGCCAGCGCTTCCTGAAAGAGACTCACTCCTCACTCTCAGCTCGAGTGGAAATTAAGGCTAACTTATAACCAAATTAAACCAAGCAACAGTGGAGCTAGAGGTAACCCCATTGTTTCTCATACTTAGTACGGTATGTTTAAAGCAGGCATGGCACGGGCCGACACGAACAACGGACAGGAGGTTCAATTCAATCACGAATATACATCTATTCATTGCAATTAAAACGAACATGGAATACGTAAATACATGGACAATTGAAAGGTCTTTATTGTCATCATGAATTACATCTATAAGGAGCTTCATTTGTTGGACTATGTACGCCAAGTATGCATAAAAAACCTTGAATGCTCTTGTAAGGACTTCAAAATTAATTAAAACCTAAAGGAATTCACTTTGTGCAAGCCAATGCTTACGTAACTAACTGTAAGTATCCGACAGACGTAAAATATTTAAAGAATTTCCATGAGCTCGGTAGGTCGAATCTCGGTACAATTTGCTGCTGCAAAATCGATTCGTTGCAGCACAAAGCGTGCGTTATTGTTCGACTACACAACGAATTCATCAATGAAATTATATAAACGTGAACATTTTTTTTTTTCATATTTCTGTCAGTTACTTTTGTTTCGAGCAAAATTTTATCCTATTTACATTATCTTTTTTGAAGCTGACCAAAAATCTGGTCTAAAGAAGTCTTTTCTCTGGTGTTTACTTTCCGATCTAAAGAAAGTGCAATACAATTTTATTTATCATATCATGGCTAGTTACTTTATCTACCTATCGTGGACCGGCCATTGACCATCCCAATCAAAGTTCAAAATAATTCTGGTCACTTAATAAATTCAGCTTATCGCATTCTTTTACAGCTTATAGCTTTCATTGATTTCGCAAATTCGTTAGCAATGTCAGTGGTTGATTATAGTCAAGATTCTGTGGATAAAAGTTTTATAACTAAAGATTAATAGGTGTTAAGATTTCAACCTTGATAGTTGAAACAACGGTTTTACGAGCTGCCGGCTATAACTAAGAAAACACATGTTCTCCTATTAATAGATAGTGTGTAGCGACGAACATGACACATTGGCATCGTTTTAACCTCTCGAAATAACTAATGCTAATTCGTATGAATATTAAATGCGAATCAGTTACAATACATTAGAAGTCACGTGACATTGAGAAAAACAGTTGTTTGTAAAATAACAGGGCGATTATTCAATGTTTTTATTCAGCAACGCCAAAATAGAATTCTAATGCTGTGACAAAATATTTAAATAACGTTGTCAGAGTTCTTATGTATTTGTATTTTTTTGCATGGACCAGAGGTGACAAAATAACCGAGTTTTAAAGAAACTTTCCATAAAACTTAAAAAGTAAATATGTTTAAGTAATCTTACCTTTCCTTCTGCCAAAGGGCCCACAGTACGAATTCCCTTTTCCAATAATGTTGTCGTCGATGCATTTTATCAGTTTATCCACGTCCTCCGATTTGTTTTCGCGGGAGACCACCCCCCATCTAGAAGGCAGATCCTCTTGCATGGATTCAGATTTACCTTTAGTGCCTCTTGATTTTTTTAAAACACTTGTCATAATTCCGTCACATAACACAATTAATTAATAATTCATAGACACAGCACTATTATTTATTTTGAATTTTTTGCCACTAATAAAATCCGTGTGTAAATACTCGTACGTAGTAGTACGCACATGTAAAACAGCGTTGTATTCACAAACACGCTACTTCGTTTGACGGCGGTGTAACGTGTACTGACGAGAATCGGTGAATTGTAATCTATGCGAGCGAGTGGGCCGACAATTGCGACGCACACCTCAAGAGTCAAGTTATCC
The DNA here is from genome assembly GCA_905340225.1 of Abrostola tripartita. Taxonomy (NCBI): domain Eukaryota; kingdom Metazoa; phylum Arthropoda; class Insecta; order Lepidoptera; family Noctuidae; genus Abrostola; species Abrostola tripartita. The sequence continues at coordinate 8,517,140 of HG996504.1, forward strand.
GCAGTCTGTGTTGCTAGCCGGAAAATGTTTTCTACCATAATAGAATATTTTTTAATTGGTACGTTCATTTTTAAATAATTACATAATTAATCGTAAGAAATATAATGCTGATATGATATATAATTTGGATTTTGGAGTTTAGGACTTGATAAAGCGATGCCATTTTGCCTAGGTGCTCTTATACGATTAAAAAAATATACTTTTATCTTACCAATAAAGATACGTGTTTTAGAAACCAGAGTGTTTATTTTAAATAACTTTGTCAAGCTTCTTTGCATTTTCGGGTCGCAAACGCGACTATTAGCATGATAAACTTAGGTTTGATTCCAAAACTGGGCGATGGTCATTTTATCGTCAACGTTTTAATTTCAATAAAAATAATGGATCTTAATCTGTTTAAAAGAAGATTCATAATCTGAGGTTTACTTACGAGACTCAGGTTCACTACATAGCCATAAAAAGTCGCCCGTTGTGCCTCTGTTAAGAAAAGTAAATGGTTGCCATAGCAACGAACCTTGTTAAGTCGTTCCGAACGTGGAATTTTGTATTACAGTTTTTGTTCAAGTTTTTAGAGTATTTTGACATTCAAGTTTAAAAATGATGAAATTACAGATCGCAAGCGAGCAAGACCGGAAGGAGGCTCAGAACAGAGAAAGAAGAAGACAATGCGAGTTGGAGAGGAGATCAAGGATCTTCAATGCGAGAAACAGGAAGATTGGCGTAAGTTGACGGAATATTTACTCTTCTTCGCTTGTATTTACATGTGTATTTGGGTACGCTCTGCTAGTCTATACGAAGCTCGTATTTATGAGCTAAACACGCGCCAGATCGGATCGCGAGAAATAAATTACTGTCGAAGATGTCTAGTATGAATTTCATTTTGCAGCCTATATTTTGATACTTCACGAAACTGATTTAATTCCCTGTTACAGTTACGTTCATATTCTAACATGGCCAGCCTCGTTCTAGGTGGACTTACCGTTCCTGGAGCGGCAGATAGCCGAGAAGAAAGCGGAGCGAGATGAGCAGGATCGAAAGGACCTCGCGTTCGCCGCACAGATGATCAAGGACAGCAACCTCGCCGTCGTGCTCGAAGCCAGGGAGAGAGAGGTAAAAAACAAACCTATTTGCAGTTAATGCAACCGATTTTGAATCCTATTCTGTTGACATAAGGGTAGAATTGCAACAAAAACGTATTCACAATAGGTACCAACTGCAAATGCAATATAATATAAAATAAGGACTTATGGTAAATAAGGACTACCGCTCAATTTTAAATGCAGTGTAGCTTAAAACACTCAATGGTTTGCATGACTAGTAAACATCATGGTGGATGCCCAGTCAAGCACAGGAAGGTGATAAATGGTTTGTCTAAAAAAATATTAAAGCGAGGGAAGGATTGCACCGACCTCAATCTTTTTTCCTAAAACGATCCTTTTTGCAACTAAATCATCAATAAGTGCAACCCTATACACCGTGGTAACATCTAGAGCTCCAGACATCAGTTTTTCTGAATCGCCTAATTGTTCACAACAAATAACAAAATAAATAGCCGCGCCGAAAAATGGGGAATAAAAAGAATTCCCTGTTCACTGAAGGAATACCATACCTAAGTAATGCTTAACACACCTTTTGTGTTATAGGAGCGACGTCGTATCGGCGTGGAAATCGACTCATTCCGCCAGAGGTATCAGCGGTTCGAAGATAGGCGAGAATACGACTTAAATGACCCTGAGGTTCTGAAGAAGCAGCTGCCTCCGAGGGCCAGCGATGGCGAACCCGTGGGACTGGCCAGTGCTCAGAAGTATAGTATCCCTTACCTTGATACGTTCTTAACTATAATACTATTTTCATTAGACAACTGTGGCTATCACCCACTTAAACACTATTATTTAGGTACTTAGCGGATTTCAAAAGTGATTTTCTGCTGATCTTGTGATAGAATACTAAATATGTAAACATACCTAAATATTTTTGACTGTAGTAAAACTAGGTAATAATAACAGTTATTTTAGACCAGACAACATATAGTTTTAATTTCACACTTTTTGTATCTCACCAAAAACATATCAATATAATTCGATTTGTAACTAATAGATTCGAAGGCGAGGATTTGGAGTTTGAAGAACGTAAGAAGATAATGGCAGCGCAGAAGAACTCTTGGCTGGAGCAGCAAGTACAAGAGAGGCAAGCCGCCGAGGATGAGAGGAGGAAAGCTGAGGCTGCTTATATGGTAGTCTTTCTATTTATTTTTGATTCTGTGACGCCCTGTATCACAATTTCGACGACCTTGTCAGTCATGAATTATTATTGGGTTATTGAGCCACCAAGCCCAGGTGAAATCTGCTGTTAAAACATATACTTATATAAAGGGCCCTTGTAAACTAATACCATAAGATAATAATGCAACTATAGTAACTACCTATAATTTCCCGAATAACTCATTATTACTAATTATGATATACAGTAATAAAAAAATATAATTAAAAAAATTAAAAAACACGACTGCCATGACAAAAAACTAACTAAAAAGTGAAAAACAAGTTCCATCGTAGTCGGGGGACCGTTCTGTGGAACACTGTCTTATCTAAGAGGTACCCTGGCCCTACCATGGCAGTCGTGTTTCTTAATTATATTTTTTTTCATTTTTTATAGCTGTTACTCGCGATAGTGTACGGATTCTAACGGCACTCCATACATTAAAATCGGTTCAGGCATTCAGAAGTTATGATGGAATGAAGAAACTCTCATACATAATACATACATGAACCCTGAAAACATTACACTCCTTTTTTTGGGCAGTCGTGTAAAAAGCATGTACCCTGAAAAATAACCATAGATAAAATAGACCAATTGAATGATGTCACTCGTGGAAGCTCTTAAGGCTCTTCTAATAGCAAACAAACCCATATTTATTTATTGTAAATATAACGTTAAACAAATAAATATCATATCCTGGACTCACCATCATGGTCTTTTTAAAGATGGCGATAAAAGCTCGCGACGCCCGCGCGGGTGAGCTGGATAAGTTGGAGCGAGAGTGTCGCTACAGACTGGGGCAAGCCAACCTTAAGTATAATGAAGCGCTGGTGAGTAGCATATCTACGTAGTTTAGATATACCTTCATATGGAAGTAAGCCAGTTAGTTAACTGTCCCTAAAAACTTTGTATTTGCACACAGTTGTACCGTAAAATATGGTATTATTATGTAAACCGTTAGTAAGAGTGTTATAAATAGGTCTTATAAAACACACAACATTATTTGGAAGTATACCTTCACGATAGACGAAAAGTCATAATCCTCTTTTTTTTTAAATATCTTTGTTCAATTAAATTGAATTATTGTAATTAGGCCGCAGAAAAGAAGCAGCTGGAACTGATAATAAAAGAGCAGGAAGAGGCTGACAACACAGCTGAAATGTACAACAATCTCACTTCTGACATGCTCACTGAGAACCCTGATGTAGCTAAGAGCGCACTTGGCAAGAACAGGTATATCTACAATTATAGCCACAAAATTGTTTATGCATAGTTATAGCTAGCTATAAATAACAGCTTGTAGCTACATCACAGATCAATTGAATTGAAACACTTACAAGCTTCAACAGCACTTGTCTTAGCAGTCCTTTGATGCGGACCATTCTGAACATCCGTGCCTCGCACCTCATCTCTGACCACTCGATGCAGTTTACCGTCCTATCAGACTACGAGCGTGAGAGAATATATTGCACTAGCGTGTGCAAATACTTGTGGATTATAGTACCTTCTGCGTAGTTGTCTATTCTCGGTAGAGAATGGCTGTCACGATACAAATTCTGTCAGGAATACTATAGCCACGAATGCCGCAGTAGCGACTAATTTTCATAATGAATCGGGAGACAAAATATGGGTCTTCAGTTTCTTTAAATAAAAAGATTCAACAAGATTCATATTATCATCATCTTTAGCCCGACTTCAACCATTGCTGGATATAGGCCCACTTTTTGTGCCAGTCTCCACAATCATAAGATTCACGTCACCTCACTCTTCACATCAGCTCATTGCGACTGCTGGACGTAAGCCTATCCCAGGGTAGATTTTACGTAGTTAAAATTAATGAACTATCGGCGACGAGAAGGTTAATAAGCTTCTTGTGTGGCATGGTTCCAGGGCAATCGGCTACATGTACAAAGGTATGAATCAAGAAGAGCTCAAGAAGTTCTACGCCGCGCAGAAGGATCAAATGGCTGCAGCTAAGGTACTCAAAATATCGTTTTTATGTAAAGACACTTCAAAGACAATTACGTACCACAAAGGTTCTTGCTTTCCGTTATCATCTATTGCTGCACAAAGAACTTGAAGAAAGGAAACCAGTCACACTTCGACTAACCTTAACAATCCTAGGAAATGCCTGCGTCATACTGCGTTAGCGACAACTAACCTTATATGGATACGCATATACGTAGCAGTGTTACAACTATTTATATTATCTTTCAGGCACAACGCGATGCTTCCGACAAGATGGAAGCAGAATGGCAAGCCTTATCGAAGTCTATCCAGCGAGAAGTCGCGCGTCAGGATATTGCCGACCAAAGAAAGAGAAGGTAAGAGATGACGAGAGTAATCAAAGATTATAAGAGAAGGTCCGATGGCTAGACTTAATAATCAAAGCTTCATTCGTACATTCAATTACATAATTATCTATATCAATTTTTCGTACTGTGCAATGGATGCTTTACCTTTTAAAAGGGACTGGTTCAATACTTTCTACACCGCTTCTGTAAAGCTACGGAAAAAGAGGTCGATTCAACTTTGAATTAGCCTAGCATTCTGGTTTTTTAATCATTATTTTCGTGCGTAACCGCTTCCAGCTGTGTGATAGCCTACATTAAATACTCCAACTAAATTCTTTTCACAGAGAGATCGCCCGCCAACTCATGGAAGAGAACCAACTCCTGGCCTTACAGCAGAAGGAAAAGGAGAAATATTTCCGAGAAGTGGTGTACAACAATACACCTACAGACGAATACTACGCCCAGTTCAACACCACCACCAGATAAAGGGGCACATTTGGACCACACCCTTTGGGGTTCGACTGCATCCCGCCAGATTGTGTTCAAGATATCACGTAGTTAGATTAGGCTAGCTAAATTCTAGGGAGTTTGGTTATCTTACTATTGGATCTTTTGTCTAATGAAGGTTTCGGAGACCTTTGAATGTTTATGGATCGATCACTGACCAGAAGCATTGAGAAAAGAGTGTAAAGCTATGGATAATTTGCTAAAAGACAGCAATGACTGATTTTCTCCCGAAAGGCTATTCTTCACCGTCTTGTATCTCATTGTTTGTAAACACTATACAAGCTTGTATCTATTTCAATGGTGGACAGTTACTTTAGAGCACGTCTAACGCTAGTGTTCCTATGTAGTTTAATTTTTAATTGCATTTTATTAACCAATGGATGGAAGGCTGTCAATATGCGCAATCGTTTCGTTATCTTACTGTTCTATTTACATAGGTACCTTTTTTGGATTTTAATATTTAACTATACAGGATAACAGACAAATAACCTACCAGTTACTATTTTGTTTGTTTTGTATTTTTATTGGATAAAACCAACGTTTCAACGCATTCAATTTATGTTGTGGGAGCATTAGAACCCTATAGAGTTGCATGTTGTCTTTAAGTCGCTAAGCGTGTTTATTAATTTTATTTCAGTGATTGATAGGAAAAGAAAATCTACCTCAGTAATATTTCTATTATTTTTTTCTTTATTATATGCCTAAGGTACCAGTTGGTAGACCAGTTGGTTCTAGCCTGGTGTGGCAACTCAGAATTAGCATAGCGTGTCCTCTAGTAGGTACACTGGGGATATGTATTGGTATTGGTGCCTAGGTACTAACAGAGATGGCAGTGCCATATCCCATATTTCTTTGTCCTATTTATTACTCGTTTAATTCGTATCATGTGTGTTCTATAGGTATCAAAATTAATTAAGATGCTAATACATTTCCGATCATGTTTCCAATTTGTATTCCTATGTATATTTTCATATATGATGCCAGTTATTTGCTAGAAATATAAAAAGGATACTTTTAAATAGATTGATGCACTACGAAATATGTTACAAATATCATATGTGCAATAATGTTAGGTGAGTAGACTTTTTCGAACTGTTTTGCAAAACAACTGCTTATTTTTTCATCGCTAGTTTACCATAATAAACATGTTGCATTTATCTCCATTGTTTTACTCTCACGGATAGATCTTACATGTCAAGAGGCGAGCTTACTGCCATCTACCAGGACTGTTACCCTAAGCTTTTTACTGAGGATTTCTTAGAGGAAATCACGAAACTGCGCACTTTGCAGACACAATATAGGATAAATAAAATACTAGCGCTACGAGGTTCATGGCTCAATCGTACCCGGGACAAGTTAGTAATCTTGTGAAACACAGGTTTTCGTTAGGCGTCCGTGCCTAGTATGATATTTAAAACACAGTCAAGATTCAGAACCAAATTATAAGGACATTACTATGGACAATATGGGGCAACAAGCTAACAACCGTCTCACATTACACAAATTAAAACAAGACCTATTACGACGAAAATAGTATTTATTTGGAAAAATAAACTCCCAAGCTAAGTACATAGATATATTGGTTATAAATATCATGATCACAATAATTAATACTGATGAGTAAATTGTACTACGAATATAAGTTAACATTTACATAACGCAAATTTGATTTGCTTTGAACGAGAATTGGCACTTCGTATTGAGATCAAAGTTACAGAGGTGACTCTCCTACCTCTACTAAATATAGGATAATGATTAAACTCCGTTTATAAAAACATTAAGATAAGTATAAACTATAGCAGAAAGCATTTACTTGTAACAAAACACCGAGCATTCGTTGTTTTTAAATTTTATCGAACCGCAATTTGTACACGAGTTCGAGCGTTACGTCAAACAGCGTCAAGCATTAGCAGGAACGTTACATTTTATGGAAATGCTTTTGGAAACTGAGGTTTTACCTGTATTTTACCTTTCGTAAAAACGTTGCATTACATGGAGATGCTCAAGAAATTGCTCCAATGTATAAAAATAATTTAGAAAAAGCTATTTTATAGTTTTTTTGAGCGATTATAACTTCTATTCTGTAAGCATAAGGATTTAATTGAAAGTAAACACGGAAATAATACCCGCTGCTTACTACAACTGTCATTTGTGAACTCATCAAAGCAATAGAAGTCATTTTGAACATAGTTATTAAGGATTTCTTCCAAATTCCAGCTAATTTCCGATGTAATATTCAAAATGTTGAAATAAGTTAATGATGTTAATAATCAAATCACCATACGGTGCTCAAAAACTCGAAAAATCTTAATTTATACAACATCAAATTTCATAATAATTATTATTTATATGAAGGACTGAAGGAGATCAAATATATGGCGTTTAGTTCTAGAACATTCAATTATCTATAGATAATTATTAACGTGCGTAAATATTTGCTTACTAGTTAACATGCATTGTGAAACTACCTACTCATCAATTCCGAAAGATTATGATGTGAAGTAACTTCAATCCTCATAATAGATTTACAAATTAAACATTTTCAAATAATTTCAATCAATTTGCCGCAGTTTTTACAGCCTTTTTCATTTCCATTCGGACGCATAGCATCCTTATACAGATATAAAACTATATAAACGCATTACATATTTATATAATAAGAACACTGGCTAATTTATCCAATGAACATAATCATATAACGTATCGTAATAAAAGATACAATTCCAAACGAATTATTAAAAACGTGTGATATTCAAAATACTGATTAGAAAAATTGAAGTTACTTGACCATGCATAGAATTAATTAAATTCCTCCTTTAATCAGTCCCTTGCGATGCAGGTTCATGATAGAATCGGCTATAATGCGCGCCGTCTTCCGTAGGTACCCTCCACTGGTCAGCATTACTATCGGAATGTGTTGCTCCTTGCAAATTTCAAAGACAAACTGGTCTCTTTTTATTATTCCCTGGAAATAGTATTATAATGTATGCCAAAATAGTTGTGCCCATATTTCTACAGTAAACTGTCGCTAATCTAGACTACATGACGAAGGTGGGTTTATCCTTATAGGCTCACTTTACTTAGGATGTGCGAATTTAGATGAGGACTGTTGAAAAAATAAGTGCACACCTGCCTACTCCTTCATTAATTGCAGAAGTGATTGAATACTGTACGTTTTGTTATTCGCGAGTCATGTCTAAAAATATGCTTTCACTGTTACAAAATAATAATTATATACCATCGAATAGTAGGCTTAAGCAGGGTATTACAGATGGAAAAACAATTGAATAACAACAATACGAGGTGTTTGACTGGGTAAGACTATTGATAACATAAACTTAACATAACATCACGCCTGTATTCCCCGAAGGGGTGGCAGAGGTGCACATATAGTACTCCCACATTACGCCAGCTAAGTTTTTAGGTCCCAATGGAATAGGGGGCGAGCCTATTGCCACTAACCGGGCACAAATCCAGGCTCCGTGCTGCTACTGAGAATCACCTAATGAAAAAACCCAGTAACACTTTGCCCGACCCGGGATTCGAACTCAGGACCTCGTGCTCAGCAGTCACGCTTAGCGACCACTAGACCAACGAGGCAGTCGTAATACGTTTACTATGGAATTATGTGGGCCGATCCCGGCGGCACTGCAATGCTGGGCCGACCCGTGACGAGAGTGGAGCGAGCCCCGTACATCCCGTCAGTTTACAAAAATCAGTTTAATATACTGGTCCCTCATTGAGGGAACTTTCAGATATTAAGCTGAAAAGAACAGATACTACACTTTGATCTTAGCCAAAAGGCCGAGAAGCGATAAATACTCAAAGTTAAAGCGCGAGGGTCATTCAGCCGCGGAAAATCTTAACACCGCCATTCAGCTTTCGGCAGAAATTGTACAACGCCATCTATTGAGCAGAGCGGTAAACTCTATCTCGCTCATGACAACTTATATGAAGTGTTATAAAATCACTCTGAAGATACAAATAAGCTAGTTTTGTCGCTTACGGTATTTGTATAGGTGTTTATCATTAAAATTGTTAATAATAGTCAAGTGAAGTATACTAAAAACACGTTGATATGTGGAAGTTTCATGAATGTTTTACAATATACATACTCTTTTACTTAAAATCTAAAATAGGGATGGCCCAGAAGTCAAAATTGAATATTAATTCATTAAAATAGTATTAAATGAAATAAATCATCCATATAAATACATATTTTTCTAATTAGTTTGTTCCAGTCTTAAAAAATAACGGAGTTAATGTTAATTGTTACAGATAACATAACTTACAATTTCACTGATCCTCAGTTGTCCGAGCGGGTCGGAGTCCAGTACGTCTGTCCCAGCATTATACACCAGGATATCTGGCTTGAACTCTTGCAGAGCCGCTTTTAAGTTCCTAAGACGATACACAATATTTTGTTAAGCCATTCAAATTAATTAATGAAATTATATGTAATTAAGTAATAATTCAAGTTTGTTAATCTTATTGAAAAAAACTGCATTGTTTTTTAAAGAAATAAAATGTTTAAACTGAAGATTAAAGATTAGATTTCTTAAAGAGAAGAAAATTTTAAAATATGTAATCATAAGTAATCTTGTTTCTAAGCTGCAAGTTGTCATACTAATCAAGCTAAAATAATTAACTATTTAAAGTATTTAATATTATTCAGTAAATAGCAGCTATAATAATATAATAATAATATACTGTATTGTCCTAAATTACTTGTATTTAACATCACGCGCGTATTCCTAAAGAGGTAGGCTGAGGTGTTCTCCTCTAATAGGAAGGCAATACATCTATATTTGACAGAACATAATTTAAGTATTACATTCCCATGTTAGCAAAATTTGGGTGTTTATAGAGAAATGGCAACCCATGCAGGATGCGTGGCGTATGTCCAGCAGACATCCATAGGCTCAAACGACGACAGGAGAAAACCTCTTCCAACCCATACTAGTTTTCACTTACTGCCTTAACTTGAGCATGTACTCCAGGTCTTCAACTTTGCTTGGGAGCTCCACCTTCCGCCTGATGGCCTTCTTAGCTTCCTTATCCTTGGGGTATATGTTCTTGTTGTACATATCCATTATGTACACCTCGGGAACGCCTAGGAAGTCACGCTCATACCCATTGCCCTGTATTTATATCATATATATCATAAGGCTCAAGAAATTAATTATGACATACCCTTAAATTTAGCCCTTGGCTAGACCTTTTCATAAGTTCTCAGATAATAAATTTGTATGATTGCACATACCAATGTCTTACCTCTATTCTCTGAATACATGTGTGATGTGATGTTTATATTAAGAGCTTTTTTTAATGATGGGCACAAGGTGCAATTCAACATCTTGTCCCTTATCTGTCCTATATTCAACCTTTGTAGTCCCACAGCTGGGAAAAGGTTACCCTTAAATTGAGGTCTCAAAAAATTATCATCATCCATCAAACTAATCTAACATACCTGATGAGCATCCAAGTCAACAATCATAGCGTTCTGTATGAGCTGATGGAGTGCAAGGTAGCGGATAAGCAGTGTGATGTCTGCATAGGGACAGAAACCTCCGCCCCTGTCACCGCTGCAGTGATGGAAGCCCCCACCAACATTAATAGCCCAGCCACGGTCCAAGGCTAGCTTTCCAGCGAGCACTGAGCCACCGGTTTGTAACCTAGAATTTTGTAGTTAAATGTATCTATTTATAGTCTAAACAATCTTTCCCTTTTTGAATGGTTTGTAGTGCAACTGGCAACCAATTTCTAATAGACATAAATCCAATAGATTTTTTCTTAAAGGATTAAAATTGATATTGCTAAAATCTAATTTGCCATTGACTCACTAAGAAGAAGAATTGGTATTCAGAAGCTAGTGGCAAAGAAACATAGTTTTTAAGCCACTTCAAAAACCCTTGATTATGTAGGATTATGGGACTTGTGTGTTTTAAATACCTAGATTTTTTTTAAAATAATGAAAGAAGCTGAATCTATTTGCAGTTACCTCATAGGCTTTAAATATGCATACTGCACTAATGGATTTGGGACACAAGCGATCACTGGCACTTCTGCTATAATTGCTACTTTGGTGCTCCACTGAAAATATCACATAATAATGAATTATTAATTCTATACTGGCATATATGTAATTATATATAAATTCTACCATGTCATAAATAAATTAAAACTTACTTTCAATGAATTCAAGTATTTCTTTGAGTGCACTACAAGTAGATCACTTTTTTTAGCTTCAAGCGGCTTTACAAGGCAGTCATCGGAAATAAAGTCTGCATCTTTCAGATACTGTTGAGAATATTTAAGGTATTTAGTTGCTTATATATATTATTGAGGTTTGAGAGATAATTATTTACTTATAAGAATTTACAATAATTCACTTATAAGAATCTACAATAATTCACTTACATAAAAATACAAATATAATACTTAAACATTTTTGAAGAACAGGACATGAGAAATTAAATAAGTTTAATCACACTTAATTCTAGCTATTCTACAACAAAACATTATAATAATAACATAAAAGTAGTTACACGAATTATGTTGCGCCATTTCTTTGCATCGAATATGTGAAACTTTTCCAAACCCAAAAACGAGACATTATAATTATCATCATACACCAACGGCCACTGATCTTTCCTGATATCAAAATATAGGCTGAAATTATAAAAACTTAGAATCAAAATATGCCATTCCACTCTAGTATTCAAAACCCGATTATAAATGATTTCGCCATTTTAAATGCTAAATCAAATGATCAAATATTTGAAAGCCACACGAACCTCGCCATTCTTAATTTTTTTTAATTTATATCTTAACCATTTTTCCTAAAGGTAATCTATTCTTCTCAAAATTTCCCATAATTTCGCAAGTCGTAGTTTTCGATTTTCGCGGACGTCAAGTTGACAGTTTCGTTCTGAAACAATAAAAAGAGAAACCCATTTAAAGGATTAGAATTCATTATCCCTGAAATTTATAATTTTGAGACTAGTAGTATGCTAGTAGTAGATACCATATTTTATACTAAATTATTAAAGTTTTTATTACATTCAAAGTATTAAAACTTTTCCACAAAGGGTTTTCTGAGCGTGAGTGTCGTTGCTTAGCAACATGTGATGACGTTTCCGGGGCGCGAAATGTAAACAAAACGTGAAAGGTCAAAAGGTTTACAAAATTATTAAGTTTTCATATAATTTATGATATTGTTGAGTTTATATGAACATAGCAATAGTTCATATTGTTTTAATTGCGATTTATTTCATATGACGCAAATATTATGGAAAATACAGCGATCGATACACTTCAAACTGAAGTAGAATATTATAGGGTAAGTATGTTAATACAACTCTGTAGAAATTAATTACTGTAGGTGTACATATACTTATTCGTTAAAAAAGTTACTCACGTTTTACCATGAACTGAAAAAAGTATTATTTTTGTCATCGTAAATTTGACTTGTTGACTATTACAACTTTTTTTATCACAGCCACGTGCAACACACTTAGGTTGAGTTCTAGTTGGTACTATATTCCTAGTTCTCAACCAAATTTTTAAGTACATTACTAATCACATTATCTCCGTTGTTAATTTTACAGCAAAATCAGACAGTAGTTGAAGAAGAAATCAGATCATTGATCACTGATAACCAGAAACTGTCGCAACAAGTTGGTATGCTGTTGAAAGAGAAGCTAGACAATGCCAGGCAAGCTAACAGCCACAACCAGGAGAGCAAGGAGTTGGACGAGCTGAGGAAACAAAACTCTTTGCTTGCCAAGGTCTTATTCTTGTCCCATTATGTGCTGTTAGGTCGTTACGATTTGTCGCTTCAGTTCGATCGTAACGACACGACGGATTGGAACTATCCAACATCCGTAATAGGGCCCATCCAACGTCCGTAATAGGGCCCTACCTACATCCCGTTTCTTAAGAGCTTAGCTTTCTTAAGAATTACTAGCATTTATTAAAGATGTTTTAAATTCTATCGTCAATACCCTTCATAGTGACAATACTTTACCTATATCTTAAATACTTACTTCATTCTTCGTACCATAAAGTTTTGGTAACTTCTCACATCCGGAGCATTTTTTACACAACAAAAATTCAATTTTAGGAAAGAGATTCCCTGCATGTGCTGTGGCAAACTTCACAGAAAACTATAGATGCATTAGAAACTGAACTAAAGACTTACCAGAGTTACGACAACAGAGGAACACAGGTATAAGGAGTAATTTTAAGAATATATTAGACCTATACGTACTTACGTAAAGCAAAATTTATATTTACTAGCTTTTGCTCGCGTGTTGGTTCGTATTATACCTACTTAAATCCCTTAGGCGGTTTAATTAAAAAAAAAAGAAGCCTATGTCCTTCCTATGTCCGTTCTCGGGTTTTAAACTTTCAACATGCCAAATTTCATCAAAATCCGTCCAGCGGTTTAGTCGTGAAGGTCTAACAGACATACAGACTTTCACATTTATAATATTAGCATGGATTTTATATTTCATTAGATTATTTTGATTACTTAATTATTACCGGTGGATGCAAATGTCAAGTTGCCGTTCCTTGTGGCGTTCTAAGGAGGAGGCCTTAATTCAACAATGGACGTCTTCCAGCTGATGATTATTTTGCTCAACTAAACTTTTGCCACGCAATTTTAAATCTTGTTGGTTTTTTATATGACCAATATAAATATGTATGTGATCGGTGACAATATTACGCAGCAAGTTTTTCACATACGAAATATATAAAGCCCAACGTTAGTAAGTAAATTAAATAATTTTTCAGAACCCACACGAAAAGAGAGATTTAGAATTCAAACTAGAAACATCATTAACAGATTACATCGAACTAGAAAACAAGTTGAAAGACCTACAATCGAAGAACCATAACTTGGAAAATAATTTGAAAAGCAGAGAGAAAGAGATCGCATCTTACAAAGAGAGAGGCAAAGAGATTGAAGAGAAATTGAGTGACGTCACTAAGAGTCTAGAAGAGTATAGAGTAAACCTGGCAGTTGAAAGGAAGAATACCGAAGATCTGAAAGCCCAGTTGAATGTTTGTCAGAAAGAGTGCGTAGACAAAGGGAAAAGAGAGTCGGAAGCCAAATCCAAAGTGAGTACAATTTATTGTAAACACATCAATGTTTAATATTTTTGGGATGTGAAGACCCTTGAAGATAGAGATAGATTCCAACAGCTGGTAGTGGACCTTCCAGATACTTATTGTAATTCATTTTGCTTCATAACTTTAATTAATTCACCTCACCTACAATTATTTTATATTTTGGTACTTAGTAACAAATGTCATATCCCTATGACAACATTTGCATGCCTTTTACAAAAGGCGGGACACGTGAACTATGTATACATAACATAATGTATTCCCCGAAGGGGTAGGCAGAGGTGTACATATGTATAGTACACCCACATTACGCCAGTTATGTTGTAAGTCCCAATGTAATAGGGGGCGAGCCTATTGCCATAAACCGGGCACAAATCCAGACTCCGTGCTGCTACTGAGAATTACCTAATGGAAAACTCAGTAACACTTTGCCCGACCCGGGATTTGAACCCAGGACCTCTTGCTCAGCAGCCGCGCTTAGCGACCACTAGACCAACGAGGCAGTCTATGTATACATATAAGACGAATGTATAGATTACTGATCCTGCGAATAAATTTCTAGTTCTTCATTAATTAGATTGGCACTTATACCTGCACACTATTGCACAATAGCCTAACTACCCTTATTGCTGGGTACAACCCTCTCGTTTTCACACCTTCTATACGCTCCTTTGAGAACCTTTGAACTGCATATCCCAATCATTATAATGTTGTATTTATAATGAGAATTTGTTTAAACCAAGCTTTGATTTAAAGGTTTTCCTTCTCTATTAGGTGGCAGAAGCGTTGCAGCTTTACGATGTAGTCTCTAACCAGAAGAATGAGGCACACAAAACTATACAGGAGTTGAATAGTAAGTATTTCAAAGTACATTTAACTGTAGAAAGTTACTGGGGATTTCTTTGCACACTTGTGAATCAGATGTGTACCTACAACTGTACACTCGTACAGACTTCTTGTCGTATGCGCATAATTATTATGACAAGAACCTACGGAACCCTAAAATACCTACAGCCCTATCAGACCCTTAAGATTTAGGATGACTACACCATGCATTTTACGGAGAGACGGGAACGATCTAGACGGGATGTCCAGGTTGAGGATAGATAGCTCACTGCCAGTCGAACAGACTCACACGATTGATCAGAGACGGCTAAAGGTGTCTTGGCCAGAGTGGTGGTTAGTAAGGTATTCTTCTTCTTATTGTATGGTTGAAAAATAACCAGGTGTCATTTTAAGCCGCCTGTAAGGCTCTGACATGGCTATACAAACCGTTGAAAAATCTCTCAGGTGTGCCGATTTCCTCACGATGTTTTCCTTCGCCGTTTCTAGCAACTGATAACTAATTTATAATACGCACAAGAATTCGAAACGATTTTGTAAAGTAATCTTATTCTTTGCAGAAGAAATAATACAACTAAAACATTCACTATCGAGTATAAGAAGCAAAATGGAGACGTCATTTAGGAAAGAGTTAGACGAAAATAGAGATAGGTATAACGAAAAAGTAGCAGACATGCTGCAACATATACGGAACCTGGACGCTGAACTGGTAGAGAAGGGACTACTACTGAACAAGACTATCAGGTATGCTGTTTGATTAGTATTTAGTTCTGATGAGAAGACCCTACTTTACTAGGGCAGCTACGTAACAAGCAAGTCACACTCACACATTAAAACTTAGTTCTATAAATAAAACTTCGTCAGTTAATAGCCGTTTGACGAAAAAACCACTAAACAGATCATATAAAAAATTCGTTTGGAGATAGCTAGAATCCTTTGAAAGTGAAAACTAATGGAAAATATTATATTACAGAGAAAACAAAATACTTTTGGCAGCCAATGAGAATTATTTAAAACAGCAAAAAGACACCTTGAAGACAGTGGACCCGAAACTGGCGATTGCTGAGCAAAGACTTGAGGCTATGTTCCAAGAGCTGGTAATCCTAATTAATGTTTATAATAAATACTAATAAATATATACTAATATAAATAATATTCTAACTGTTTCGACCCCAAGCTGTCCTTTCATAGTCTAAAAACGGAATTAAACCTTATGTTTATTGAAATAGAGTTCAAAGTACAGAATATCTCATGATCATTTCAATTAACATTGTTTACTTATCTAACCAAGAGACCCTTACTGCAAAATTATTACACACATTCTTAGCATTTCATTTCTACTTCTAGTCCCCTTTTATCAAACTTCAGTCTAAAACTAACATAAATTATCAAAGGTATCATCAGAGAGGCGTAACATTCAGCTGGTGTGCGAAAAGCAATGTCTCGCGATAGACATCCAAAGGATACAGGATGTTCACGCGAGAGAGACGAAGAGAAGAGACTGGGAGGAGCAACTGTTGAAGACACAGTGCGATGAGCTCAAGTAAGTCAAAACAATAAATATACTATAAGAATATAAGACATGTGTTGAGAACTTAAGGTACGATGGATTGAAGCAGGAGGTCACCTTCCTTCAGAATCAAGAAGACCCAAAATAAAACAAAATTGATTTCGGGTTAAAGAACTAAGCAAGGGTTAGAAAACTAGGACTGGAAACTGCTTGTAGGTATATAAAGCAGAAATTAAGAGACAAAGATAAAACTATCGCTTTCATACTGCTGAACATGGCTTACCGATGTTTGATAACAAAAATGCTATATCAATAACAACAAACAATTCCAGATTGCAAGTGGAACATCTCCAGAAATCATTGGATGAAACTCACGAGATGGTCAATAAACTGCAAAATATGCTGGCTTCTAGATCGGAGCTCAACCAAAAGTAAGAAATTATTTCAAATTACATATTTTAAATTATTATATTCATAAGTATAATACTTTCTTTGTCTTTAATATAAACTTCTGGGGGTTATTATTGACTAATTGTGAAATGTGTAATTACCTCTTACAGATTGGTGTCAACCAAAGAAGAGGAAGTTAATGAACTGAACAAACATTTAGAAAATCAAATGGAACTGAGTAAAAAGTAATTAAACATTTTATATTTTAATTATGGTTGCATAATACATGAAGGATTTAAGTGGTACTTTACATATCTGTCTCAAGAAATACGATATATTATTTTATTCAATAGGTACAGTTACAAATAACAGATTAACAGTACAAAATATCTTAACAGCCAACTGTGAGTGAACTTGAAATCCAGTTCCTTCGGTATTTAAAAATTAACAAGTGGTTATTAAATGTTTTAAATAATATCCCGATAATAATAGGTACTCACTAAAGGGGTTTTTTTTTAATACATGCACACGTAAAAAATGTAACCCCATTTAACCGGAAACTAATTCGAAAAAACTTCATGCAACAAATAATTTGTGTACAAAAATTTTACAGATGCGAAGTTATCTATAGGCAAAATCATCGTAGCACTCAATTAAAATTACCTAACCCATAGAAATAGACCGCTACGTAGGCTACGGCTACGAAAACCGCTACATGTAATAGATTTTATAGTTCTAACCGTAGCTCATATTTACTTTACACAGAATAGAACCTGCTACAACATTTTTTTGTGATCCACAGATATTTGTCCCGAGTCTGGGTATTTTCGTATGTGATAATTCATGTTCGTGAATATTATTCCCAGGTGGAAAGAGTCCTACTTGGAAATGACGGAGAAACTGAAGAAGAAGCTTCAAGACATGGAGAAGGAGAACAAAGATCTGCGATCTCAGTTAAACCTCCCTTATATTGGTTCCTCAGAGGACAGTAACAGCTAACGTATTTGTATTTGTAAAATAAAATAGGTAGTATTAAAAATAATTTATGGTTAATTTTAATATGTATAGAATTATAGATATTGGTAACCCTTATATAATATCATTACTCCTAATAAATAACAGATATGTCCAAAAGGGGGGAGGGGTATTGCTTCCGTATGAGAAACCAAAGTAGTAGTAATTGTCAGGGTGTTCTATATCGTAGATTAAAAAATAATGCATTAAACTGTTTTGTTCATTTCAGTGAGGCTACCAGTATTAAACGTTTAAACAATTGATATCTAATTGTCTAAACGTTTAATACTGGTAGCCTCGTATATATTTTTTGTGTCATCGACAGGTCATCAATAAATAAACCCGAAAAATATAGATACAATACCGCATTTACCTCAAACATACCATACAGTTCTTAACTTTTTTATTAGGTAGGTAGTTTAAGAATGATACTACAGTGCAATAATAATAATAATTAAATAATATAATATAATGGCTTTTTATTTACCTTTACCACTCTTATTTAGTGGATTTTGATCATATTTATTTTTGTACCAATGATAAAAGACCAGCCAAGTATTTGTTCAGTTGTGTATATTTTCAACATAAATATAGATTACAGTATAACTCTTATCACATGGCAATAACGTTCAAATTCGTCAATCACGCAGACACACACTCTGCGAACATGCTGGGGAACCAATATGTTGTCTCCTTACTGTCCTGGGTGTCGACCCAAGCAAGTCCTTCCTTCACCATGTGATTCAAAGCATTCTGGGCCCTGGTCTCGTTCCAACTGGAATAGATAAAAAAATCATCTTGTTTTTTTTTTTTAAAGAGTTGGAATATTTTTCACGGCCTAACTACAGTCCGCCATTTTTTGAAATCATCGATCACGAATCATCATCAATAGCTGACACCAATCTCAACAAGTACTGTATTAAACGATATCTTAAAAATGTTACATTTCCGAGATATATCATCATCATGGATATACTAGTGGCACCATCGTGGATTAGTGGAGTGGATTTAAAAGATGTGTAAATGGCCTGAAGAATACTTAATTATAGTATTCGGTATTACATTCATTCAAGTCTAAACTTATGCTCTAGGCCCATGGCTCATATGGCAGAAAGGTAATCATGTGTAGGATGGATTAATTAATTTGTCCCTCAAGACCTAGGTAATCATAACAGTATTTCTTAATATCTATAACATGGTAATCATACCCCAAATCTCCAGTAAGAATGCTAGCAGACACCCACGCTGTTCCCAGAGTGCTAGCCTTCTGTAACACCAGTGTTTGGTCTAGATTTAGCTCACCGGGAACTGACTGGACCAACCATTTTCCTTTGCCTATAGACACTACAGTGAACCTGTAATAATGAGTAGATTGTTAATAATATGCAGCAAAGCATCAGTGGATAGACATGATTTTTACATATACATATATTATGGACTAGAAAATTATGGTGACTTCTTGAAATGTATGACTGAGAACATTAAAGTAAAACCTTAGATAAAGGTATTAACCTTTAGGGTAATCTGTTTATAAACATTTAGTATATACTTTTATAAAGAAAAAAGTCATGGGTACTTTATCAGAGATCAGAGAATTTTCTCTGTAACTCAGTAAACAGACTGCACATAACACCAGTTAAATCCAAATATAGAGAAAATATCAATATATTTATATATTTATATATCTAGTTATTGTTGATGTTCAACAGCCAACTTACCCATTCCCAAATATCTTAAGTTTCTTAACAGCAGCCAACAGATCTTCATTTGTTATATCTTGGTGTTTCTTAGCTTTTCCCCGGGCTGCTATGAGTCTTGTCCTCAGTTCTTCTAAAGTAATAAGCCCACCATTCTTATAGTTAGTAGACAAACACACTTCAACTATTTGTACTCCAAGCTCATAGTAAAAATCACCAATACCTGTAATGTTCATTTAGATTATGGAATAAAGTCCTGAAATCAATTAAACAGATGATAAACTAAAACTGACTGCCAATATAGTAGAATTAGTTACACCAACTTACAACCAATATAGAATAGGAATCAGCTATAACACTTTTGTTAATGTGGAATGTGACAATGACACTTAACCCCTTCACTGTCCAGTGTACCACATATGGTAAACAGCGGTTGTTTAACTATTGTGTCTACTATTGTGTGTGTTAGCGGATAGTCAAAGTGTTAAAAACTACCACCTACAGTACTGTTTGGGTATTAATAACTATTTACAGCACCCCAGCAGCCAACAGGAAAAGGGTACAGAAGTTGCTAGAGCAAATACTCTGATCTAACGCTTAAAGCAGAAGAGCAAGACCTCTAATAGGAAAAATAGTAGCAACACAAACCTAACACAGACCAGAATCCCTTCCCCGAGGCTAGCGGATCCACACCGATGGCCGCGCACATCTCCTGGAACTGTCTCCTGAACTGAGCGTTCTTCTTTATCTCGCTCTTGTGCTTCGTAGCGAATTCTTCTAAATTCTCTCTAAACACTTCCAGTTGTTTAGACATCTGTTGAAACTGGTTTTCTTGAATCTCCGAGCCTTTTTCTCTATATTTTTCTTGCTCCAGCCTCTGCTTTTGTATAGCACCAACACCCGCTCGACGCCTCATGGTTGTATTTTAAATAAAATTAAACTTAAAATTAGTCACTTATGTTTTTGTCACAGAGCTTTATTTACTTCTGCGTTTGTCATTGTCAGTAATGACAGTTATATTCCAGAAAAAAAAATTAGTTTCGTTTCGTTATCTCCACTCCAATACTATAACTCAACTTTTTGCTACAACTGATAATAATTAAATTATATAAAAAATATTATAATTTCAAAGCAGCTGTATATCTTTAAAATCGATATCAAACCAAACCGTATATAGTATTATTTAAACTTAAAAATATTGGTAATTTTTATTGTTTTTTATGTTAGGTAGTGTGCATAAAGATTAACAGATGACGCTGTTCTTAGTTTATTGTATTTCGGAAAATAGTGAAAATTATATAGTTTTATAAAAAAAAATCAAGAAATATTATGAATTTGGCGGACGGTAATTACTATTGTTACGACAACCTAATATTGCACTCTTACAAAACTTTAGTTTACATGCAGACAGACACAGACATTTCACCCGTGCACTGCGATAATGTAGGGGCCTATAAGTTAGTGATATTTTAGGTACCTAGTTACAACAATTATTTTATTTAGGTGGCTCAAAATGGATGTAGGTTTAAATTAAGTGTGGGTTGTATAGTATCATAAATCATCATCATCACAATAATTTTCAAACCTCCACCAGTCGACATAATATAATAAGTATGAAAATTGAAACCTACTTTTTATCCGGGAAATTGGTAGTCAGCCCAGCTACAAATGGTCTGTCTGATATTTTTTGTAAGGCACGAGATTTGAGCTTAATTATAACATATTGGTCACCTCATGTTGATATGATAGAAAAGGACATTACCATACCATATCATATCATAACCACCGTGCGTCGGCGTCGCGTAGGTATTAGAAACAAACAAACAGTATAAGCTAGGTAAATTTCAATATTTTAAACCGCAATAATCATTAAAAGAAAACCTTTCGATTATTTTGTCACAAAACCATTAGGAATAAAATTAATAAAACTTACAAAATGTAAAAAGAATATATGCATCCCTGGTGGGGATCGAACCCACGACCTTTGGATTAGAAGTCCAACGCGCTATCCTCTGCGCCACAGGGACGGTTATATGAACTGTCAAAATAGCTGCATAGTATCTACGATATTGGATAAATATACTGTATATACCTATGTGTTATACATTAAATATTTTATAAATCTAAGCAATCATAAAAAAATAAGTTAATTTATTGCATACAAGCTAAACTTAAATTAAAGCAATTTTGTGAAATGATTAATATTCCATCTTTCGTTTGTCGTCCATTCAACCGGAAATGTCAACAAAACAACAAACGTCAAAAATCTGTGTTTGGGAAGTTTGAAATTTCCAGTGAACCCATAATTTATTTTGCATAAAATTATAATGTAGGCACAATTTTTGATACAGGACAACATAAAATAGTTAAAACAATAAAATGGAAAGTGGCGTGACGAAAGAATTTACGCCAGAAAATGAAGAAAGTGCAGAACCTCCTAATGCGTTGAACACCGAATCTACAGAAAACTTTCAATCTTTTATTTACGAATTGTTTGAAAAGAATGGAATACTTAACGATTTAAGGGCTTACTTACGTGGTCATATCGTCAATGTTTTAAAAAGTGCACAAACTGGTAAGAAACATTTGAAAAAATCTTTCTCTTCTTTGCTTTTTAATTTCAGGCGAATTGACATTCCAGCACTGAAAAGTGTTAAAGTGAAGCTTTGGATATTGCTTGTCTCTCTTGCATACGTATTTGTTGTATCTTTTGTCTCTTTCTGAATGTAGTTTTGTTTTTTGTGTATTTATGTTAAGTTTCCTAGATATTATAATATTTCAGATTATCTAAAATAAATGGGCTGAGTTTGTTGTAAAGACAAGGTATTTATAACCTATAAAGCTGTCATATTGTAAGATTTAAACAGTGTAGATGTTGTAAGGTTTTGTAATAAAATGCACTATTTAAAAAAAAAGTATGAATTAGCCTATGTTTATGTCAATAGTGGCCCTATATTTATGTTAATTCTTTATCTCATAGTCCCATTGTCTATGTCTGTAGTTTTCTTACATATCTTTATTTCTTTTATTTAAGAACATTAGCTCATATCTTAACCTAGGGATAGGTAGGGGCAGCCATCCCTCGCCACTGCCTTAATTTATAAAAATGGACTCATGGACTTACGAATTTATTCAAGCAATTTTTTTCCTTTAGGTGATCCTCCTGCCTGCCAGAAGCATTTTACACAACGTCTGGAACTCACATCTCAAGCACTTAATATTCTCATAGCTGAATATTTGCTACGCTTAGTAAGTTTATACTGAAGACCCACCTGACATTTATAACTTATTTTATAAGAGTTTGATACTTGGCAAAGGCGCTTTAAACAAAGCTTTTTTAATGATTTATCAAGTGTCCTGTGTATATCCTGTGGAACATAACTGGCGAAATGTGGGTGTGCTATACACCCACATTTCGCCATATTATAATTTTATAAAATATAAAATAAAATTTATAAAAAAATAAAATATTAAATATATTCTTATGGCTGTTTTTAAATTCAGATTTAAACAGATCTGTTTGTTATTCAAAAGGTCCTTGTTTATCCTTGTCTTAAGCCTGATGTCTGAAGTCTGATGACTGATCATCTGTTATGACTGATTCATGTCTAAGTCAATGCAACCTGTTGCATAAAGGTATTCCTAAGCTAACACAACTATGTTTGGTTGCATAAAGGTTTTATTTAATTTCTTGAAGGAGGTTGAATATACATTTTCCTCTTACATTGATTACAGGAGTTCAGTTACAGTTTTTCCGTGTTTGTGTCTGAAATTCCCTTGGCGAACATGGTGTTTGGGTTTGCCAAGACCTTGTTGAAGAGGACTGAGGAAGACAACTTAGATATGAAGTTTAAAGACAGTGATGTGTGGTCCATACTCAATTATTTAGGTAAGTGGTTGTGACATGGTCACAGGTCTACTGTAAACCTGACTGTGACAAAGTCATAGGCAAAGCCAAGTGTATCATCATCATCAGCCAAAGACGTCCACTGTTGAACATAGGCCTCCCCGTTTAAGCGGGGGGGTTTGCCATAATCCCCACGCTTGGCAAGCGGCTTGGGGATCGCAGTATTGGTGGTGGAGTTACAGAAGACGCTGCTGCCCATCTTCTGAATTTTCCCTTAGTCGCCTCTTACGACACCCACGGGAGGAAAGGGGGTGGTCAATTCTAGGCCGGATACCACACGGCAAGCCAAGTGTATGCAGTGGGTAAACTTTTGCACCCCCTTTCCTTCCGTGGGTGTCGTAAGAGGCGACTAAGGGAAAATCCAGAAGATGGGCAACAGCATCTTCTGTAGCTTGACCACCAACACTGCGAAGCCACTCACAAAACGCGGGGATTATGACAACCCCCCCTCCCTTCTAAAAGTGGGAGGCCTTTGTTCAACAGTGGACGTCTTCCGGCTAATGATGATCTCGATGCTAAACCATGCACACCTGAGAGATTGTTCAACAGTGTGTCAAGCCATGTCAGAGGCCTGCAGGCAGTTTAAAGTTAAACTCTACCAGGTTGTTCATCAACCATTCAATAAGAAGAAGACTTATTGGCTGATATATTTAGAACTTAAAGCTTTGTTACTATGCTTGATTTACTCTATTATCTTTACAGGAGTGAAGTGTGATTCTGATCATGCATCAAATATAGTAGAAATGTACAGAAACGAGAAACACAATCCTTTACTACTATGCATATTAAAATGTATGCCTATGTACAAGGAAATACAAACAAATAATGTTGAACCAGGTAAGATGGTAACACGTTTAAATAATTATTCAAACCTTTTAATTACTTTGACTACCTGATTGACGCAGTGGCTAAGCGATTGGACTGCTGCGTTTGGGGTGGCGGTTTCGATTCCCGCACGGGACAAACATTTGTGTGATTCGCAGATGTTTGCCCCAAGTCTGGGTGTTTATGTATGTGATTTTTCATGTTTGTGAAACGTACCCACAATGCAGGAGAAATTGCTAGTTTGATGTAGGAGAAATTGCTAGCGACGATTTAAAAAAAATCATTCAAGTAGGACTTTTCATTTATTTTTCTGTATTACTACTACATTGATTGATTACTACTACTTGATTCATCTGCTGGATTGTTCAACAGTATTCATATACCTACCTACATACGTCATTATGCCTTGTGCGTCATGAGTGGCACTCCTTAAGACTTACATATCCACTTTCTTCCACTTTCGAGATGTGTTACTAGTAGCTTTTTTTTTAATTCTAATTTTTTTTTCTGGTAATACACTAACACCTAGATTTTTGTCCCGTGCGTATGGGAAGCGAACGCACAGCCCTAAGCGTAGTAGTCCGATCGCTAAGCGACTGCGACTGTTCGGCTAGACTGTGTGTTATCAGTTCAGTATGGGTAATGATAAAGAATAATTAGGATAAGTCATTAGACCATAACTACATACCGTCATCTGTAGCCGACTCGAATCTACCAACAAATAGGTCAAAAAGAAGCCCCTTAAATATTTCCGAACACTATCAAAACTATTAGCCATTGAGTATTCTAATGTTCGTATTACTTAACTGCTCTAGTGTCTTCAGAAGAATCGTTGTCAACTGCAAAGAGTTCGGGAAGCGCGGACAACAAGCCACACAAGAACACACTGATGCCGGAGAAATGCAAACATTATGTGTTCTGTAAGACGTGCCAGAGTAGACTATTGAGACTCAAGGAAAAGTATAAGCAGAAGAAGAAGTCTATGGACAAGGTAAGCTATAACAGAAACAATGAGCAGGACATTGGCAGAGGTGTTCTCCCTTACCGAAAACTCCCACTTGGATACTATAAATGTATAATATAATTATCATTAAAATCCACAGCCCGCTTCTTCCACGGCACAGGCCTCTCTCCAGTCGATGTGTTTACCTAAACGTAAAAAAATATAATGTCAGTGGTATATAGCCTAGACGGCTAATAAACTAGGGGATTGAAACATAAGATTGATCAAAACATAAGATTATAATTATTTGCTCCATTTTATTATTATGTCAATAAGCTTAAAGAAGACCATGTTCACTGTAGACTAGATTTTAGAAGTCGCGGGGCAAGCCATGCCCTTTAACATTTGGCATTAGAATACCAAATCACATGTCACAGTCATAAGTCTTGGTTGGTGTCAATTCTGTATTTTGGCCGTACAGCGTCTGGAAGACTCGTGTCCTTGACCTACGAATGGCAACCTGTTGATTTTTTTATCTGAAACGTTACCATAGCAAACAAAACATGTTTCTCAGCAACGTATCTTGAAAAAATAACAACCATAACTACTAGTATTTAAGTAAAACAATTCAATAGAGTTCATTAGCTTTTTTGTCTGTCTGCCTTTTGTTCGATCCAGTTATTAAACAAAAGGATTTAAAATGGTTTACTTTCAGAACGTAAAGGAGAATAACATATCTCCCCACAACATGGAGCACGTAGTAAAGAACATCAGTGCAATGGAAAGGAACCTTATTGAAGAGGTCTTATTGTATTTATATTATTCATTATATGTTTTGTGTCCGTAATTCCTACCTATTTCCATCAAGAGGATCCATTTTTAGGCTAGACCGATCTGCGTAAATAAGTACTGTAAATCTGTTAAGAATACAATTAATTTCACTATAATAGAAAGATCCATGTGTTATGTACTTAACAAGTATCTAGTGTTCGAAACATACAGTTCAATCGTATCATTACGTTCGTATGTATATAATTATTTATATTCAGTATGAATGTAATAAGCTTTTAGAAGATCAACAGCTGATAAAAATAAGGACAAATACAATTATATCTGACGAATCAATGTGGTTTGTATGAAGGTCTGATCAGGCGTCTACGTCCTTAAACAATTCATAAAATAAATATTCCGAGGAAAACGCCGAATTGTCATAATTTCGTCCAGTTGTTAACATTTTAGGTAGAGACACGAGGCCCGTCTAGAGGCAAAATTTTAACCTTATACTAAGCAGATTCCCCCCTTTTGGCGTTTTTCCCCATTGAAGATCGAGGAATTAGCCGCCTCTCCGTTTTTGTGCCAGTGAGCCAAGTTCTGTGTCAGCTAGCAAAAACGATATGATCAATGGAAAATAGAATAAATTAAAATGTCTTTCGTAGATGTTCGAGCAGTTGAAGACAGTATATGAGATGGAAGTGGAGAAAGTGAAGATCGAAGAAGAGAGTAAGGTGAAGCGGTCGATGGCGAGCCACGCGCTGCTGCTGCAGAAGAAACGGGACGAGGTGAGGTCTTGAGGACAGTATGGAGATGTGACCTTGTAGTTATTGTTCCAAAGAGTTCTCTTCGATGAGAGCTAGCGTCGATTTTACTCACGTGTTTATTTGGAATTCGCTCAAGTTTCCGACGCAAAAGAGCCCAAATTCATTATAATTATAGGGTCATTTTAACGGTCGAAAATTCTACAATTTCTTCACTGTTCACTTTCACAAAATAAATGTTCTGATCGTATAAATTTATGGTCTATAAGTTCGTAAAAGCTTTGGTGATTTTAATATAACTTTTCGGTCAGTCTCTGACCAGGACTAATACATCAGTAACATTAGGAGCTTCAGCTTTAGCCTCGCACAGTCCGTTCATAGTGTAGGTGGAGTTTGGTAGTAGATACAATTAACTGTCTAGATGGAAGAAATCTTCAAGGCTCGCGAGTCAGAGCTGGAGCGGAACGTGCAACAGAAGAAGCAGTTCCTGTGGGGACTGGCGCGCTCCCTGCGGGACCAGCACGAGAACATGACGCGTGCGATGCACGACGTGCGCAAGGAGACGCAGCGACTCTCTGTCAAGGTACGCAGCTTATTAGGTAGGTTTAGCCTAGACTAGACTCAGCCCGCGACTTTGTCTGCTTGGAAAAATCTTTTGTGTTTTTTCTGGGATTACAGTAAGCCCATTTCGAGTATTATTCTTTTGTTTACTCTTGATAATGATCAAAGCTGTAGTAATCTGTGTACTTATACGTGAACGTTGGATGCATGGTGACTCACGAACAATATTGTATTTTCAAGCAGTAAATGTGTCAAGGTAATTTTGGTTAGAAATGAACTATGTACAATCATTTACAGGAAGACAGCCTAAAATCACAACTGGCAGCAGCGGAGGCAATTCTAAAGAAACGCGGCGAAGAGATGCGATCCCAAATATCTAACGAGCTTGTTATTCTAGAAGGCCATTTAGAGTCCATGAAGAAGGAGCGACACAACATCACTAGAGCAAGAGCTGAACTTGAAAACCTAAAAGCTATTGAAGACGCCGCCGATCTTAAAGTCATAAAGGCCCATAACATAGACAGTGACCACGTCGACTCACATTACGACCTCCTCAGAAACGAATTGGCAATACTCAAGAAGTATCTAGAATCCACTAAGATGTCCCCAAAGTGTGTCATAGAAAGAGGAACAGTTACAGAACCCAATGAAACGATCACGAAGTTCAATTTTACGTTGAACAATAGTCAGGGTGCTGAGAAGTGCTCCAAAAGTGACGAATTAGATGACAGAGTGAAGACGAACCTACTCATCAATGATTTTAAGAAGAAGAATGTTAATTTTAGTCAGGTTTGTATTTAACCGACTTCTTTGTTTATAGACACAGGCAGATGTATCCGGGTTTCCTTCATATTTAAAGCTGAGTTTGGTTTCCCTTATTCTCGTAATTTTAAACTATATATGTATATATTTTTTCAATAAATTGTTTGGAACGTTGAAATATCTCCTGTATAAGAAACGAACCCTTAGCCATCAGGCCGTCAAACTACTTTAGGTCTTCGTCATATTTTGATATAGCTCCCACACGAATGTTATTTAGACTAGACCAAAACGCAGATGTAACGAAAATGATACTTAACCTTAAACAAAACATGAGTGGATTTCAGAACTTGAAATAGGCAATATAACTGTATTATTTAGGAGGTGAGCAGAGATTTGTAGAGAAATAAAAAAGTATTTTCCCAGCAGATGAACACGGTAAATTCTAATTTATAAATCAATCCTCATCTTTCTTCTGAATAATCTCCTTTTATCGGTGCCCAGTCTAACTTAGACGAGCTGTACCGCGAGCGGAGCCGGGACCGCAGCCGGTCGTCGGGCTCCAGCGAGGCGGGGGACACCGCGGCCGCCGACCTGGACCTCGAGCGCAGCCGCGACCGCGACCTCATACAGAGGCTGCGGGAGGAGAACGAGAGGCTCAAGGCCTTCGCTAGAGAGGTATGGTTTTATGGTAGCTGTTTGTTTAGTTTTAGGACAGAATAAATAAAAAATAAAAACCGCCTTCAAAGACGCGCACTCAAAATTTAAACATAATACTAATTTTATTCACTTCTCTTTACATAAGTGAAGTTGAAGTCGGTGCCGAATCAAATCGATCCGTTCGCTTTGTTAATATTAAAAAAAAAAACCGTCGCCCCACTAGGAATTTCTTTTGTATTGTGGGTGCGTTTCACGAACATGTAATATCACATACAAAAACGCCAAGACTCGGGACAAATATCTGCGGATCGAACAATTTTCTGTCCCGTGCGGAAATCGAACTCGTAACCCTGAACGCAGCAGTCCAGTCGCTTAGCCACTGCACCAATCGGGTCGTCAAAGTCTATGGTTGTGTAAAAAGCTTTGTTCGTAATCTTCAATAAAAATCGACATAAAACAAAGTCTATGGTCAAACTTAGAAAATATTAATATTATTTGTCATTAATCTCTATAGTTTTTCTGAATGTCAAACATTAAGTTTGAGAAAAGTGAGTTTTACATAATTAAAGTTTATATGAAGAAAAAGTGCAGAAAGCTAAAATTTTTATCATAATTAGGTAATTATTTCCAAATTTTGACCGCCCCCGGGCGACCTCTAGTAATAATAATTATACTTTTAACTTTATTAATAGTCAACGTACATCCATCTATGTTTCCCAACCGTTCAGCGTGTCCCGTGTTGTTCCAGCAACGCACGCACATCGAGCAGCTGTCGGAGGCCGCGCCCGTGTGTGTGAGCCGCCCGCGCACCGCGCCCGCCGTCACTGCGCCTGCGCAACACCTGTACCCGTCAGTATTATGACCACATTCATCACACATATTTTGGGCTCGGAGTGTAGTGCACTCATGCGTAGTTCCTTGTTAGGGTTCGATTCTAAACAATATTTGTTGCATGGTACATGCTCACTTAAACTTGTGTTTTACAAAATCGTATTAGTCCGAGAATATTTTTCCAGTTCTATTATAGATTTCATGTTATAAGGAAAGCCTATTGTCATTAATGAGGCACTAATTCAAACTCAATAACCTAATAGAAGCCTTAAAGATCGTAAAGGTTTAAATCATACGTATTAATTAATATTAAATATCCATAAAGTAGACTTAATGAATTTATGACATGTTTAAGGAAAAAAAAGAATTTCCATCTATAGTATCCCCGAAGGTTCTTGGCCGGCTTGAAGTTAGGCATAGGCGAAGTATTACACATGCATAGTCCGGCACTTCGCAACATACCGCCATTTTGCACTTAAACATGTTATCTGCACATCCACAAGCATCAACCTAGCCTAGTTGTGACGGGCGTGCTAGCCGTAGACTATGATTGTACCCCCCAGCGTGGCCACGGTGGCGAGCGCGAGCACGGTGAACGTGGGCTGGAGGAAGGGCGCGGGCGAGGAGCTCAGCGTGTTCAGCAACGCGCAGCCGCGCATCCTCGTGCCCGGGGACACGCTGCCCTTCATCGGCGTGCTGCGGGACCGCCATGGGAACGCCAGGAGGTACGCTTCAAATATAATCTACTGTGTGCTTCACTATAGTCCGTGACTTCCTGCGTGAAACATTTTTTCTTGATTAAAGTAACATAGTCTAAACTGAAGGTACATTCTAAATAATGAAGGTATCTTGGATATCTCGTGGATGTTTTCGGAGATTACCCCTTTTTTTATGAATAACGTCGCCTCGCACTTGGTATTTCTCCTATATCGTGGGTGCATAAACTTGAAAAACCACATACACAAACATATCCATACTCGGGACAAACATCTGTGGATCACTCAATTTTTTTTTGTCCCGTGCGGCAATCGAACCCGCAACCCTTAGCGCAGCAGTCCAATCTCTTAGTCATTGCGCCAATCAGGTCATCAGCATGCAACCCCTTAAATTTCTATTGTTATGTATCCATTTATGTAATTCTTGGACTTAGTTGCGGGGTTATACCTATTATCATAAAATTATATTGGAAGGAAACGATAAGACGTGGGCTCAATTCAGTAATGTCGTTCCGGGACCTGTATTTCCCGGACCAGCACTGATTTTTAACAGAAAAATAGCCATGACCTTTATCGTCATATTGTAAATGCATGGTGTGGGCAGGCCGCTGGTGTCCCCGTGCCGCGCGGGCCGCGGGCGCGCCTGGCCGCTGGCCGGCGTCAGCAAGCGGGGCTCGCCGCACCGGGAGCGGCTCGCGATAGGTGCGTACACCATACGAGTAGCTAACTCTTTATTGTACAATTTGTACATCAGAGATATATGCTCACACAACAAATCTGTAACTTCCATACTAAGAGCCAGCCCCCTTACCATAAACTCTTGAAACAGGACAGTTTACCATGTGGAAGCGAGACGCTGCATAACACACCACGTAGCGGCGTCTCGCTTCCACACGGTAAACCGTCCTGCTTTAAGAGTTCATGGTAAGGGGGCTGTTTCACCATCTACAAGTAAAGTGTCAAGTAGACTAACCGCCACTTAAAGTCACCCGTAAATGCTCATACGAACTTTACAATATCTGAGTAACATTATTTTGGGGATAAACTGGCTTCTAACTAAGATACGATAGAAGATACTCGTAATTTTTACTTGCCGATTAGCGTTAATCAAGAAGTAACTATTCAACACTTTAATTGTAGATGGTGAGACAGGCCCTAATGCACAATCGGCGGCCTTATGACTTTTACTATGTCAATATCCACCTTTCTGCGGTGGATGGTGATACAAAATAGTGGCTGAAACCAAGGAAGACGTATTAGGTCTACTATAACCTGTGAATAGGTCCCACCCAGGACCTATAGAGGCTACATAGGTCTAGTATTGATAGAAAATGTATTGATGGAGCTACTTTTACAAAGTTCGTCTAGGATTTTCACGCTCCTGTCCTCAATCATTGTTAGGTTATGATTATGATTTTTGAAACTTGCATCTAATATAAGAATCTTATTTGTATACTTTGTACAGTAGATTTCTAATATGACTGGCGATTAATTAGTCTTACTAACCGGACGACGCACTGAACGACCGGATACTTTAAGTTGGTTACAAGTTTTGACTTAACTTGCACTGTTCGTATGGACGTAAATTGTCCGCTTCCAAATTTGCAACCATTTTTTTATTATGGATAACATTTTTGTGAAGTGATCTAGGTTTTAACGGATTTTATCTCTTGTATTTTAAGTAAAATTTGATTTTAAGCGTTATTTCCGGTGCAGGCGCAGGTAACAGCGGGCTCGGGCTGACCGGCACGCACTTCCAGATCGCCTCGTGTTCTCTCAAACCAGACGAGAGCACCTATAACTCCATACGGTAAATTACTCCTAGCACATACTCTTATTTAAATACCTTTCACATTATTCTTGTAAACTAATGTGTCTTGTTTGTGTTACCTATATGGTTGTTTTGAACTCTTTTATATTATTTTTTTAATTATCATCTCTTCCGTACTCTCAAATGCTCCTACCTCAGTTTTTTTTTCTGCACCATCCTAAGGTTGACTGCTAGAAAATGCCTAAGGCGGAAAATGCATAAAACATTAAGTCCGCCTCCGTACATGTCTTGTGTATAAATCAATAAATAAATAAGAAATTTTTTGACTACAATTCCGGTTTAGTCACAAATATTTAACATTTAAGAGCATTTAGTATCCTGACGTTTCGTAAGAGCCTGCGATTGGTTTACATGAAATAAAACACTTATAATTTAAGTCTCAATTTTATTATTTGGTCCTTTCCGTTCCGAAATAGTATTCTGTTAATATTAAAATCTGGCTATCAATATATAGTTCCCGTCACGTAAAAAGAAAGACTGAGCGACTGTGTTTGCACTCGGCAATAGTCGCTTCCTATGGTTGCAGGCTATTGTGGCTTATAATTAATGTAATTGTTTTATTATAAGTACTTTAGTCTAGTACAGTAACAATTTGGAATAGTCTGGAATTCAAAAAAATAAATTAACGGTCGTTCTTTTTACGTGACGGGAACTATTCTACTATCTTTCGTGAGTGTCATCCATATTATTTACTATATACGCCGGTTACACTCACGTATAGTAAATAAGACGGGAACTATACCTTTTAACGTTTTATCTGTACTTGTTTGCCATTGTTTGTAGCGACAGACTTCAACAACGACCGCGGCCGGCGTTGAGCCTGGAGATCAGCCGGAACAGAGAGAAGAGCCCCAAGACGGTACTACGGGAGGCCAAGGAGAATCTTAGGAAGTTAGTAGATCACTTCCTTACTCCTAATAGAACTTATAAATATTTGTATATAAAAGTGAATGCCTGTTTCCCTTAGTCACATGATAAGTTGAGAACGGCTGGACTGATTTGGAAAATTATGGTCTTGATATATTTGTGAAAGTGCAGGGAAGGTTTAAATGGTGAGAAGAGGGTACAAAGTTTAACGGATCAGCTAGTATGTTATGAGTAAAAAGAGGTAACTAAGTTGTGCGCGCTCCGAAAATGGCACTTTAAAACTAGGCTAATTATCTCACCTGATGTAGTGTGACATAATATTGGAATAGATTGGAACAGGATCGCGGGGAATAGCATTGTTTAAGTAGGATATATAAAGCCATTTACATTAGAATTAACCCTTTGAGCGCCATGGTCTTGTATAGAAGACAAACGCTTCCGCGCCATAACTCTATCAGGAGACAATATCATTTTTTAACATTTGTGTAATATAATAACAAACAATAATCGTAATAAATGTTATGATTAGATACTGTCTTCTAATAAAATCGTGGTGTCGAAGGCACGAAAACACGTGTCTTCCATACAAGACTGGTTATAAAAGGTTTAAGAAAACAATCTAAATTGAATCCAATAATGATATCTATGTTGTACTCTGTGTCCAGTAAGGACGTGCGCGACAGCCCGCCGGCCGCGCGCGACAAGAGCCCCACGGCCGTGCTGCGCGAGGCCAAGCTGCGCCTGCGCAAGCTGGAGATAGAGGCCGAGGCCGTCGAGAAGTCCTACCTGGACTTCCGGCGCCGCCAGTCCGAGCTGCGCCTCGAGCGGAGCGGCCGCGCGCGGGGGCAGGACGACGCGAGGGGCAAGGACCCGCCCAGGAAACTAGGTGCGCTATGGATTATTATTAGTTTGACTGTTACTGCAGTGATAGCCGAGTCGTATGACCGTTGGACTGTCAAGTCAAAGGTCGCAAGTTAATCCCCCGGCAAATACCAATGACTTTTCGAATTCATGTGCGTACTATAAATTAGTTATTAGTTGCCAAAAACTGTGAAGGAAAACATCAAGAGGAAATCGGCACACCTGAGAGATTTTTCAACGGTGTGTAAAGCCATGACAGAGGCATGACACCAGGTTATTCATCAACAATACGATTAGAGAGATTATATGGACCCAAAATCTATGTCATATATGTTTCTTTTTCATTTTGACTGCCTCGTTGATTTAGGAGGTGCAAACGCGGCTACCGAACATATACCCTGATTTTTCTAGTCGTCTAGTCTTATTGAAATTTGCTGATTTATTTGAACAGTATTCCAAATAGATAGATATTTAATACGTAAAATAAGTAATAATTATTTGAATCGCTTTTATCATATAAATAAATTATGCAACGCCTTGTTACAGAAGTGAAACGCAGCGTATCATTAAAGAAACTCGAACCTAACAGAGAAGGTATAGAAGCCAGATACGAGAGCCTCCACAAGGCTGTGCGGAACGACTTCGACAAATATCTGCGCGAGTACGAGAAGAAGTTCGACATCGGGGAGCGGCATTTCAAGACCAAAACCGTCGCCGAGAAGGTCAAGCCCATCCCCGAGGCGTACTCCAACATCAACAAAGAAAACGACCGCGTCGAAGCAAAGGATAACTACATCGAGAAACCACTCGCAGAGTTCAGGAAACTCTACACCGCCGTCAGACAGACGCAACGAGATGAAAGCGAAACCAAGTCCAACCCCAAAAGCTTACACTCGGACAACACTAGCGTTGCCAGCGACAAGAACGATTACGACTACGAACCCTCCCTCAGACACGACGCGCTGAGAAAAGCAAAAAAGAACAAACAGGCCGAACTAGAAATACTAAAACAGAATATAAGCAAAATATACAACTTGCCGAATGACAAACTTGAGAATGAGATGATACAAGAAGACCCGACCACTGACTGTCCAAGGCCTGAAAACGAAAACATACTGAGAGTGGAAGTAGTGGAGAGTATCAGTGAAATTAATGACATCAAATCACAAGCGCCGGAGTTGTTGCTCGTCGTACAGAGTTCAGTGGACGCGCGGCACGTGCAGCTGGCAGACAGCAGCCCGCCCGGCGACGCCGCCTCCACTCAGATCAACATCATCGTGAGCCCCAAGCGCAGCGGCCCTAAGAGTATAGACGACGCTGCAGGCTCCATCAAATCTTTAGACAGGCCCAAAAGGAGCTTGTCCCCCGAACAAGAGGCTCATCTCACCAGGAACGATGTCCTCGACGCCATATTCCACGCAGACCCAAACCACCAAATTTCGAGCAGTGTTCAAATGCAGATAGAACTGTCAAAAGAAGTACTAGAAGATTCTATCAGTGAATACGAGAAAGGAGAGGAGTATCCATACGACTTTTCCGCTGACGTGGACAACTACAACAGTCGCTCCGATTACGAGAACAACACGCCCATATCGCTGCCCAAGACGTCGGAGGACGAAAACTTCTGGGATTCATAGCCTTGTGTGCAGTTGTGCGGGTCAGCGGTTTACATTACCTACGTATTTTGAGATTCCAAGTAGCCCAGTACTTTGATGTGCTCTGCCTGTACGTCAATCTTGCAGTGTCCAAATTTATACAATAGGGCGTACAAATTTTAGTTTTACAAAACATTTAAACGCTCTTTGGTATGCACCGCATCGCACTGCGACTTTGGTACTGGACGTAAAATAATAATTTCGATGTTCTAGGTTTTGAAATTGTTGCTGACTTGTCTAACGTCCGGCGTTATGAATGTCAAAATTGCATTTTATTTATTGTATCAGTATTCTTATACCAGTGGTAAATAAAAACAACAGTAAAAAGAACCAGTCATAATTTATTTACCTATCGTCTATGTGAATTAATACATATATCATATAAAACATACATTTTATTTTTCTAATTTCTCGTATCTTTCAAATATAAAAGTACAAACATTCGTAGACATAATATCAACAACTCACAGCTTTTGGCATACACAGAGTCCTGACGTCGCATCCTAACTACGTTAAGTGCTACTCAACGCAGTGAAACAACTTTATTGTCATTCAACACAAGACAGACACGAACAAATGCAACTATACAACATCAACACATTGTTTTGCACGTAACTTAACGGCTTGCGATAAGTAAATATATTAAAATCAAGCTGAATCTAAATATAATAACATTACACAAAGGCAAATTTCGTGCATTTTAAAGAAAATGTGAGTTATGCTTTTCAGTAACAACAAATTTATCTTTACATTGAGATTTATAATCCATTAAATGACAGAACTATGCCAACGGAACTCTCCATTAATTGAATATAACATTTAAAACATCTTCCTAAAGAATAGAAAGTATCCATCATATATTTAAATCAATAACAAAGAGTACATGAGAGCTATGTTTATGGATCACTGTATATATTATTATTTAACTTCGTGACAGACTCATTAGGTACATATTTAATATATTAGCACTGCTCTGCAGTCACATACTCGTATTATATAAACGTCGATAAAGTTATGTCAAGAGGTTTGCCTAATGTTTACCAACTGTGACGATAACACTTAAAAAGATGACCCTTTATATTGTATTAATTAAAACGAATGAACTACGTCAACATTATTCATTTAACTTATTAAATATTTAAGTTCAATACGCTTTGATAATTTTATATAGAATCTAAAGGATTCATCTTTTATATCAATACTTTTGTCTATGTCAATTAGGTACAATTTAATTAATAATAATATTAAAGTTGCATTTCACAGATCAAGACTGAAAAATACAGTACTGCGCCAATACACATTATAACAGACACAAAAGGAACAAAATATATAAACATTCTCAATTCAAAAATAATTATAGAATTATACATTCAATCATTAGTTATCGAATTATATTCAATAATCAAATTAATTAATTTACATTAGTCGTAGATTCATTTTAAAACGAGAAACTGAGACACTAAAATTATGCTTTTTCTAGTACTTATTTAAATAATAAAAATATGTTATTTGTAAATAAGTTACAGTTTAGATGCATATTTTTAATGAATTTGGTAGGTTTACTATATTTTTATCTTAGCTGCAAGTGATGTAGAGGATAGTTGCGACTGAAACTTACATAATATATTCTATGTTCTATTGAGATTACAAGTGTCAATAAACCACATAAATATATTGCAAAAAAATAAAGGATAATTTATAAAAAATAATATATAATATAATTTGATAAAGGCCACATTTGTTAATCTAAACTGCAACAGTAGCACGTGTGGGAGCTTCAGAAGCCGAAGCTTACGTTGTGGTTGGCTTGCCGCACCGCCAGCGCCGAGCGCGGGGAGTTGGGGCCCGTCACGCGCAGCCACGTCGACACCTGGTACATGGAGTTACACTTGAACATTACTGGACTTATGGACTCAGTATAGAAGCACCGAAGTAAAGGTAGAGGTACAACAAAAATTACTTTTGCCAACTCATCATGTACGTGCATTTCTGTTAACATCTAATAAAGCTGTCTTGGTCCTACGACTTTATTTTTTATCCTAGACCGGGTTGGGCAAACAGCAGCAGCATTGGTCATAAAACAGGGCCCATAAGACATGAACAGTATTCTAGCTAGATAACTACAACTATGAACTCTCGAATCCAAAATAAAAGGTAGCACACCTGTAGCGGCGGCGCGCGCGCAGCATCGTCCCGCTCCTTGTTGGGCGTGGAGCAGCGCGCGGCGTGGCGGGCCGAGGCGCGCGCGCACGGGCTGGCCGCGCCCCCCGCGAGCCCCGCGCCCCCCGCGCCCGACCCCCACACCCCGCTCAGTCCCCCCGCGCAGGACGCGCTCCCCAGGCTGGCCGCGCTCCACGACACACTCACGCACACGCTCTCGTCTGCTGAACTCGCAGGCAGCCATCTAGAGTTCCAAAGTGAAAATCCTAATGTAATACTGGTTATGCCATTATTCCTTCAAAATGAGAGACATAAGAAACAGCAAAATGATCCAAAATAAAATCTTTGCAATAATGTCCTTATCATCATCAGCCTATCTCCATCCACTGCTGGATATAGGCGTCTCCTATAATGTCCTATACGGTAGACTATCTCAACTAAGACAGTAAACTTAAACAAGTGTGTGCAAATACAGGTACACTCTTAGTCAGTCATATTTCCCATATGGGACGAGAAACATGATCAATGAAAGATCAGACGGCGGAATAAAGGTTTAAAAATGAAATGAGCAAAAGCAATAAAAAACTCTTAACTTTTAAACTATCGCGTAGCATGATAATAATGAAATTAAATTACGGAAATTCACGCGAACAATTAATTAATTTTGGCTTGACGTTTTGGCCGGAGCAACTGGTCGTATTTAATTAAATAACTCACATACATACAGCATTAAAGCCACGCCCATTTCCCAGAGGGTAAGCATTGAATCTGTCATTTAATACTTAGTGTATGAACTAACTTGTCTCTCTGGTCAGGCGGGTAGAGTGCGACACTATGCCGCCAGCGGTACACGTTCGGGTACTGCTCCGGACATATCTTACAGTCACACAGCGCGTCGTATACTAGGCGGTCCACTTTCGTAGGCTCCTCCCTGTAAAAAAAATTATTGGTACTGAGGAAGCATGTTGTCCATAAGGTTTGACGCACACCTTCTGGATGGTAGACTAGTCATTTAAGAACAGACTAATACAGTAATTACTATTAGTACAATGCGACACTGGTATGTAACAGACTATCCGCGTTGAAAAGATTATCGCGTTTTTTCTGAGTAAATATGTATATATGTGGCCTACATCCTTACTTGAGGTTTAACCTTTGTCTTATCAAAATACGATCAAAATCAGTTCAGTGGTTTAGCCGGGAAAGCGTGACGGACAGTCAAAGTTACTTTCGCATTGAGAATATTAGTATGGATTAAGTTAGGTCTTATTTTGGCCTAAAAACATCTGTGTTGCACTTTACATAACGTCTATACTAATATTTTATAGAACATTTGTACATAACTGGCGAAATGTGGGTGTACTATATGTTCACCTCTGCCTACCCCTTCGGGGAATACAGGCGTGATGTTATGTTATTATTTGTATGTAAAGGTAATTTCTGAAACTTTTCAAAATTCTGTCACTAATATTTAGAATCCACCTTAAGGGTGGACATAGGCTACTTTAGTCCCAGAAAAGACTCAATTTTTTAGCTGACCAGGAGTTTAGGTAGCTGTGAAACCAGCTTTATACTTCACGAGCCACCGTCCGTAAATTCGTCTGCGTCAAAAAAAAGGGTTCAGTACGATACGGTTACTAAGACACGAGTAGCGTTGTGCGGGCTCTACCCCAAGCGGGTCGCGTACGGACCATTCCACGTCGCTGTGGAATAATGCTTTAGCGCCTCACGTGTATCTCCATTCTGGGGGTCCATACGGGTCTCTCGAATAGCTGTGATAGTAACCAAGTGCTATACTGACCCGTATATGAATGGTTCCGCCACGGCCCGGTCGCTGGCCTCGGCCATGTGCGCGTCGTCCCCGGGCCCGCCCCCGCCGGCCTCGTCCTCGCGCTCGGAGGACGAGGACGCGGTGAGGAAGGCCTCGTCCTCGGACGTGCACGACGCCACGGACTCGTCGTCCGATATCTGCTGAATACATAGACAGGTATGAACAAAATGTATATTTTATTTTTTACACTGTTTCCTGACTTTTGGTACTTGTGTGTTCTTCTTTAATAATGTGAGTGTGACCTTACTTGACGATATTGATTATTTCCAAACAATTTAATTCAAATATCATAATTATCGTGTTGGCCTAGGGGATGACATACTGCATTAGTATGCACGAGGTTACAGGGTCAAACCCCAGCAAGTATCAATGTGAATATCATAATTACTTTCTTAGATATTCTAAGGGCTCTTTCAAATTTGCCTGCGAAAGTCGTGCGGCTGTCGTACGTTTTATACAAATTGCTAAACGGACGTCTTATATTTATATGAGCCGTACGACAACCGCACGACTGTCGCAGGCAACTTTGAAAGAGCCCTAAGACACCACTGACTAACGGTGACTAAAAACATCGTGAGGAAACCTGACTTAATTTATCTATAAACGCCAACCTGCAGTGAGCTAGAGTGATGAACGATGCTCAATCCTCGTTTATACGAGAAGAGGCCTTTGCCCTGGGGGACAGTATAGGACCTATAATAATAATCAAAAAGCGACGTAACTGGCTGGAATTCAAATTAACCCCCTCATATAAAAAGTATCAACATTTACTGTCTTTTGTGTCCTCTTTCATATTCATTGTATTTATTTATCTCTCAGTACTTAGTATACAGAGCCGTCGGTTACCTCGGCATTAACGACCTGGCACTTGGCGGTGTCGAGCGTGTAGAGCGCGGCGCCGCTGTCCCCGGCCGGGGAGTTCACGCTCACGGGGTGCTCCGCCTCGCTGTGCTGCAGCTTGCCGTCGCCTGGGGCACACACGATACACATTGACATGGGGAAACAAGCATTAAAACATAACATGAAGCCTGTGGTAGGCATAGATGTATAGTCGACTGACATATCGCCAGTTATAATCCTAATGTAGCAGGAGGCGAGCCTATTGCCATTAAACAGGCGTCATATAGCATTGTATACGCAAAATGAAAAAACAAATAAGGCTGTCGGTCTTCACACTAAGTGCAAAGGTTATCGCGCGGGTCTGTCATACTTTTACTTAAAGTAGGATTTAGAAATACAGGATGTCGTAATGTTTAAAACAAAAAGCACTCACCTATATCATGGTCAAATGTCAGTCTTCTAATAAAACTATCGCTCTTCGGACTAGTCGACAATATAGATCTATTCTTCCTGAACGACGCGTTTTTCTTGCTATTTCGTTCGAAAACCTCTATCTTCCAATCGCACCTGCACTTAGAAGCTTTCTCCCACAACTCCGTGCACTCAATCTCCGACATGGCCGGAGCTTTTAACACTTCCCCTTCCGTGAGTTCTTCGCATATAAAACTAGCTAGACACCTAACATGGCCATCTATGACGTGGGTCATTTTCAGCCTGCCGCACCTGTAGGGGGGTTTCCTCTCGTCGTCCGAGCTGAAGATGTCATCATTCGGACATCGGAGCTTCACTAAGAACTCCAGCAGATGGTTGACGTGGTCCAGGTCGTGTGTTTGTTGCTTCAGTTTGTACACGACCAGCTGCGCCAGTCGCGAGTGTAGTAAAGCAAAATCTATTTTCTGAAACCTCTCGTCGTCCATGTACGTGAATATCGTGTGCTGAAGATGTTTCGCTTCGGATTTAAGGGAGTCACCGGCTGCTTCTGGTTCAGCGGTGATGGAGAATGTGAGGGCGTCTGCTATCCTCTTAGCGAAAACTTGGCAGGTCCGCTCTATGCATACGAGTTGGCTGACTGTGTGGTTGATCGTGGGCACTTCTCCGTTGGTGATTTTGGCGAAGGGTTGTCTGCAGAGCCTCTGCGCGAGGGGGTCTGTCTTCTTCCAGTGCGCGGGCCGCTCGGAGGATATCTTGCAGGACTTGAGGGCCACGCACAGCTCGGAGATGGGGCTCAGCACGTCCTTGGAGGGAGTCTGCGTCGCGGAGAGGCTGATCCTGGAGAGGGACAGGTCGTCGGCCACGTGGGACTGCGCACAGCTATCGCTGTAGGCGAACGAGCACGCGCTCTCATACTTGGCCTTGAGATAGTTCTCTAGCAGCGTGAGGCCTTCAGGGGTGCGCAGATCCGTGAACGTGTCGAGGAAAGGCCAGTACTCCTTCCAGCCTACTTCCATTTGTTCCGCTAAATTCCTGGGGAAAGAAACGATAAAATAATAATATATATCCGACTCCTAAGATACAGGTCTGCGTACCTAATTTAGGAGCTCGGAAAGCTGACATTAATTTTAAACTCGGTAGTAATCCACTGTTTCCGTATACTATGTACTGTGTTGTTGTTTTATGTACTAATAAACTTAATATTATTATTACGTAGGTATATTTTTTTAAATAATCTGATTGAGAATTTTTGCAAATGTTGTGTTCGAACACCTTGTAAAAACACTCTAAATTTTCTCTATGTAAACTAACCTATGTCTCTGTGAGTTGAAGGTAAACATCAATCAAAGACGTCAATTATCTCAATACCAACCTGCCGACAGCCTCAAGTCCTTTAGTGATCTCTTTGAGTCTGAAGTTCCTCAGGCTGGGCGGGGCCGGGGGCGGGGCGGGCCCGGGCGGGGCGGGGCCCGCGCGGGGCAGGCGCGGGGGGGACAGGCGCGGGGGGGCCCCGCGCGGGGGGGTCTTCCACCGGCGCCGGAACAGTTCGGCCGCGCGCGCCTCCATGGGCCCGGCGTACGCG
Organism: Abrostola tripartita; assembly: GCA_905340225.1. Classification (NCBI taxonomy): domain Eukaryota; kingdom Metazoa; phylum Arthropoda; class Insecta; order Lepidoptera; family Noctuidae; genus Abrostola; species Abrostola tripartita. Next base: position 8,559,585 of record HG996504.1, read on the forward strand.
CGGATCTCGTAGCGGGGGCTCAGCGGGTCGCTGTTGATCTCCTGCAGGTCAACATACTGACATTATTTACGAGACAGCTTAACAATGAGTTGGAATTTATATGTTACTTGCAATGTGTATGTTTCTAAATTATTTACAAAGAATAACAAATTAACATTTCTGAAACTTATGACAAGTTTATTTAGTTTTTGCAATCACCAGAAAAATTACATTCAAAGGATGAAATTGTCATTTTGACAGTCAATGTATACATCGTAATAAATAAAATATCTGGCGATTCAAAAAACTGCCCTTAAAAATGTTATTTATTCTTTAAATGAAAGTGTTTTGAACTTGTATGTAAAGTAAAGCAGAGCATACACACCGGCGGCATCGCGGGCGTGAAGGGCTTGCCGATGGTGGGCACGTTGCTGCCGTCCTCCGCGTGCAGCACGGGCACGTAGTAACGCTCGCGCAACATGCACGCGATGCGCGACGACACGCCCGCCTCGCTGCTCGGGGCGCGCTTGCAGATTATCTGATAAAAGCATGTAATGAATTAAAATTATAACGAATGAACGTAAAATTGATTGAATGAATGTTACTTTGACAGAACGAATGACGGTATTTTGTAACTGCATGTAAATTTGAATGTATGTTAGTTTGAATGGCTGAATACGAAATTTAATGAACGAATGAATGAATCAGTTAAAAGAAACTATAATACTTTTTAAACTATAATAGTTAATTTTAAATACATTCGTTTAAAATAAAATTCAGTTTAAATAAATACTAGTTATAATTAGTGAATCACATTTAACATTCATTCATACAGAATGAATGAAATCTTAAATGAATGAATGAACAAGACAACTTACATCCTTGGCCTGCTCGCCGTACTTGTTGACAGCGCAGCGGTTGCACTGCGGGAAGGAGGTGAGCACGTCCACCACGTGCTCGGCGCCGAACTTGGCCGCGAAGTGCAGCGGCGTCTCGTTGATGGCCTTGTCGGGCGTGTTCAGGTAGCGGTCTACTAAGATGCCTGCGAACTCCTGTGGTGACGAGGCCGAATCATTAAAGTAATTTAAAAGTTTATCTGCATTAATAAAATATGTCGGTTAATAAATGACGGAGTTTGAAGGTTTAAAAAAATACAACCATATTGAGAACCTACTTATTTTAAGTCGGTTATAAAAATGCATACACTGACGTTTTTATCGTATAATATCGCAAACACAGTTAACTACTGTGATGATTAATACTTGTTGCTCTTCTATATAAGAGGTTTTGTCCTATAGTATGAGTTATAGGCTGGTTTTATTGTTAGATATCATGTAAAATTACTTAAATTTCCGTTTCTTGGCCTTTAGCTTTTTTTTGGCGAGCCCTATCGAACTAACACGATATTTTTATTTTTAACAACAGTCCTTAGAACATTATGCTATTAATAATGATTGTGTATTTCATATTATTCATCTCACCTTGCAAGAGTCAGCGTCGGCGTCCATACCATATAAGGTCTGGACAAACATCGGGTTGCCCACCGTCGTCAGTATGAGGTTGCAAATCTCCGCGTTCATCGCTTTGGCAGCTATATGCAATGCGTTGTACCTTGAGCCCTCCTGTAACAAACATATCCTTACTAAATTGATAAAAGAAATTTAAAAAATGATGCGTCTCGATGGGGACTTGTAACCGCGATCTTCGCCGTACAGTGGCGCATCTCTAACCAACTGAGCTATCGTGTTGCTGCTCGCACCCATCGAATTTCAAGTTCGGTCTTAAGGGTGACGTCGATATCCTTACTAGATTAATAAATCTTTAGTTTTATAACTTTGTCAGGATTTGTGTAAGTACCTGACGTCCTTGCGAAATATACCGTTCTCACGAACCAATCGTAAATCAATAGTTTATCCTATCCTACGATAATATAAGACATTATAATTTGTGAGGATAGATGGATATTTGTAAATACTTCACGCAAAACCTACTGAACGGATTTTAATGAAACTTTAGAGTAATAAATCAGAAAAAGACAGGCTTTTATTTATAACGATACAAACTACAAGATGAAAATTTAAAGCAGGTGTAACCGCAGAGCTAGTCATAAATAAATGCTTCCCCATACTACGAAGTTCTTCCGCAATCCGATCATCCGATCCGCAACCCTTAATACGTCCAATAACTTAACCACTGAGCCAATCAAGTCGTGGACAATAATAAATGACGCAGCATATCGTATCAACCATCCAGCGAACACAATGTTAATAGCCCCCGCATTATATGATAAACAACTTGTCAATATAATGCGTTTAATTAATTATATGCTAATATTCCATTGAGCGATCCAAGTGACGGCTCATTTGAATTAGCTACGTATGTTGCATGCAATTGATTTGCGTTTATTATCCTCTACTGTCCTTTAAAATATAAAAACAACAAGAACATAATACTTGAACTTAACACTTTCAAACTTTGCAAAATATTAGCACGTACACACACAAATCTGACTAGACTAGACACAAAAATCATTAGATTTGAGTCAAAAACATCATTCATCTTTTTGGGATTCTTTGGCGTCAAAAATATTTGACGACCTATTCGGCGCAGTGACTAAATGATTGAACTGCTGCGGTAAGGGTTGCGGGTTCGATGGGCATTACGGGACAAATTGTTATTGTGATTCGCAGATGTTTCGAATCGGAGTGATATTCGGAGAGATAATCGGAGTGGTATTACGCATCCACGAAAAGAAGAAAAAACTAGCATAGGGCGAAGTTTAAAGGAAATACCTGTAAGATGGCTGGCGTATTCCCGCTGCTGACTAGAAACCTCGGGTTGTCCCACACTCGGTCGCGCACGGTAGCGGCAAGGCCCGCCTCTATCGCTTTCCTCAGCGCCACCATGTCTTGAGGCGACGGCGCTTTGAACGGGTACGGTTTCTCTCCCATTACCGCTGAAAATTACAAGAAAGGTTAAATTTTTGATAAGAAATAAGCATTGTAGGTCGGTTTTGTCTTTGGTATGTCATGTTAATTGCAAATTATGGTAAGTTATGTAGGTATAATATGGTGTCAATAAAAGCCATACTGTTTTTAAACCGCTGCTGTTTTAAATCAGAAGCTCGTGAATATGACTGTGCTCTGATTAAGTTGACATACAGAAATGCATAAGCATTCATTTGACCTAACCATTTTACATTATTTATCGGTCCATTTGAAGGTCTATGAAGAACACTGGTACACACCAACATTCCAATTATCATGACAACCCAAGAAAACTACGGTAAAATTTATTTTTTCCGACCTACTCGTATACCTACGTTTGAACGTGCCATTAATTGACGTGACACCAAATTTTGTAATTAGGTGATCGCGTGCTAATGCGATTATAAGTCGGTTGGCCTTTTTATGAGGCTAGATTAAATAAGGCTAATTTGTGTCACACACGATACCCGACAAATGTATTTCTAAAATATTTCGGAGTTTTCGTATTGCTCATAATATTACACATTGTATCATCAAATTTCGCACTGTAATCCTCGGTTCCTATGTAGTGCTCGAATCTGTAAGATTACAGGTTGCGCACTGTAATTCTCGGTCCTCCCTCACTGATGTAATGCTCGACTTTGTAACGTTACTTTACAGGCGAATGCTCTAGGAGGGGTAGCACCTTTATGATTCTGGCTGTGTGGGTTAAATGGATTTGAATATAGGCAAGTACAAGATACAATAGGAAGTTCTATAAACAAGCAAATAAGTTAGTGTACGCTCTAAACTTCGACTGAATATTTACGTATTGTTTTAAAAAGATATTTATTCTCAAATTGCTAAGTTTAAGTGAATTCGACGATTAGCCGAAGCAATCAGCCGAGATGATAATGACTGTTGTGTCTTCGTTTAGAACCCGGAGAGAAAGCTGCCTAATTTGATCGCCTTGGTCTCGTTGGTTGGTCCAAGCTACTTATTAGAATTTTACAATATCTTTACTGAATTATTTTACCCGAACAATAAAATGTTTGAGACAAAACCGAGATGTTATTTGCCTATAATATTATTCTGATTTTAAAAAGTTCTCGAGGTACATTAATTTACAAGTACATAAGTAACCAGATTTGTAACACATAGTCAACAAGAGCTTAGCTTTTAAGTTAAATACTTAATGTATTCTTCTTTTTTATTAAAATAAGTGTTGCCACCCTTGTGTGATAACATGTGATTGTTTTCTGTGATACTACATAGTGCAATAGATAAATAAGAGGCCATGTTTTTCAACGACTGAACTAAAACGATTAATTAGTTAATTATTCATTCACGTCATTATGTTACACAACAGTGAAAGTTTAACCGGATTGGATGATCTGTTCAAAAGTGATGTGCGACTATACAGATGAACATACCGTCATTGAACTCTGTGACCTCATTACTTAGTATTATTGATATCGGTAGTGTATCCCGGTAGATAAAACCTTTGCCCCCTTATTCATAAAAAAATACAATTTTAAACCAAGGATTAAATTATACCTGTCGCTGTCGTTTGCATATCAAAGAATAGAGATGTCAATAGACTTAATACGGGGTTAAGTTAATGCAGGTATGATCCTTGTTCATGAATAAGAGGGTATGGGTTCACTATTGTAGCGAACAAGTTTTAGACCTAAGTTTAGGGTCATAAAGTACCGTCTTTATTAGTAAACGCAGGTTGCGTGACCACGACTGTTAACTGAAAGCCTAAAGTAATTACAATAAAATAAGATTTTTATAACAATGATAACGATAAATAATTACTATTAAAATTTAATGTCATTAGAGTGACGAGTAAGAGGGCAGATTTTAAAATTTCATGACATAGAAAAGGTTTCTTATAATTATTTAAGTTTTGGTCTATCCTTCAGGGTAACAGCAGGAACTACCTATATTTTTAACCGACTTCAAAAGGGAGGAGGTTTTAGAATCTTTTTTTAGGTTAATGCCAAAATGCTGAGCCTACACTATACACATTATACACCTGTTACTACCTCGATATGTAATGAGATCGTTGACCCAGACGCGCCGGCTTTCGTTCCACAAATATGTAGGACGGCTGTAATTTTCATTAAATAGCAGCGAAAGTAATGGCAGCTTTGCTTGTAATTGTCGTTAAAGATTGGTATTTGTGGGAACTGTGTTATGTATCGACGAAATTAATGTATTGACGATGCCGTATAGCCACTGTGCTAACTGGGACAAGCCCGAACATAACCATATGACCCATAGTACTTTTCAAACGAAGAAAAATTGAAAATTAACTTAGTTTGAAATGTGCATTCGATTTCGAAGTGCCGGTTCTAATTGAGTATCAACACTCGGGCAATGCTTCACTTTTAATCAACCCCTATTTATATTTCAACTAGATTTTTAAATAAAATCAACTAATTACAGGCTCGTAGAAAACTCGAATGCAGAAGATACGCGGTTCTCGGTTACTCCTATACTAAAAACCGGCAAGAAAGTCCAAGATATTATTTTTGGCTATAACGTAATACATTGGAATCGAAACAAGTTTGTATCTACGCAGGATATATCTCTCATGTATAACCTTCTTAAACCTCAGGTTACGACATTACGCCTTCGTTTTATGATTACAATGAGTTATTGTTAAAACAGGTGGTTTCATATAAACAAATAATTGAATAGCAATTGTAATCCAAATTTCTCAAGCTCAGTTAGAAGAAAATAAAAAGGCAAAGTACACTGACATTTGGCGCGCTAACAATATGAGCAAAGTATATTGTTCAACGTTGATCTCTCAGATAAATATCAATATCAAGACGAGCCAATTGGCTAGGAGTTTGGACTTGAGCGCAAAGAATTGCGGGTTCCATCCACGGCACGCGACAAAATATGTGACACGCAGAAGGCATAACCAGTTGTTGTTTACTTTTACATAATCACTACCACATAATAAAGAATTTCTCCGGTATCGTACAGCAGCAACGGCATATGGAAAGAGCTATGCTCGGAGTCTCTCTGAAGGACAAAATTCGGAACGAGGTGATCCGTCAGAGAACCAAGGCTACCGACATAGCTCTGAAAGTTAGTAGGTTGCAGTGGCAATGGGCTGGCCACATACGTCGCAGAACCGATAACCGCTGGACTAAGAGTGTTCTGGAGTGGAGACCGCGACCTGGCAAACGTAGCGTGGGACGACCTCTAGCCTGATAGCGGGACGACTTGCATAAGAGGGCAGGCAGCGACTGGATGCATAAAACAGCAGACCGGGCTTTGTGGCGTACATTGGGAGAGGCCTTTGTCCAGCAGTGGACTACAACGGGCTGATGACGATGTACGGCAGAAATTCCTAGTATTGATCAAGGATTACTTTTCGAACAATAGGTATAGGAAATCAATAAACGCAAGTTGAAACATACGCCTAGAGAGAGCCTAGTGATATCTGTCAATTATACACAGCTAGTCAGTCAGAATAATCTTTCAATTCTTCACACATCACGCTTCATATAAAATTCGATCTACTTTTTCTGGTTATATACAAAGACAAATAAAAAATAACCCGTGCCTCGACGTAGAAATAAAAAAAAACATTAGCATTGCACGTCAATGTTTTCTTTTCCCGCGCAAATTGTTGCGTCGATCATGGAAATTAGGTTACTGTGACGATTGTTAGTGAGCTGGCATTGTGTCAACATTTACTGGGCATAGGCATATTATTACGTGTCATCTTTAGGTCCAATGTTTAATCGAGTATTAATCAAATCCGAGAAAGATTAACCGTACCTGGGTATCTAGTTATTCTTCTTTACAGCCCAACATCCTTTAATTTCAGAGTTTCTAAACTTAAATGACTAATACATTTCCGTGAGTAACAGTTATGATCAGACAAAAAGAATGACTTATTTGTGTTGTCATTTTGTAAAAATACATTTTTGGTGGCGAAGTAGGTACAGGCTTTTGTCTTAGGTAGGCAACAAAGGATCGGCAACACGTCATGTCTCCTCTGTTGTTAAGATGATCTTGGGTCGCTCCGGTTCCCAACGTCCTTGATCCGTCTAACGTGTTTGATAGTGTCTTACGAATTCGAAAGTAGGTACATCATATTATTTGTTTTCGTAGTATTTCGTTATCAATCGAAGACAGAATACAGAAGATAAGATAGAAGGTTGGATACTAATAATATTAATCATGTTCTAAAACTATGCCAAACGATTCTATCAAAATCAAAGACCGATTTGTTAGATAACATACGACTGGAAGGTGAACGTAGCGTGATCACTACTTTTGTATCACTTAGCAAAGTGTAAGATAAAGCTGTAAGCGTGTAACAATGACGCATGACCACGTAATCCTTGAATGAATCTGCCTACTATCACGCCACTTAGGCCTCCTACGGACCTACGGACACACTCTATTAATAGATCGCTCGATTATATTTCAGACAGGGACGGCATATACACTTCAATATCTATCTACTATGTAAAATAAATAGGTTAAAGTACCAGGAAATGTATGATTCTTTCAATATACAATCACAATGACTTGGGTATAAAGTTCACTTTGGACTGTAATAGAAATATAACTGAGAAGAATTTGGCACAGAATAGCGATCACTTTCCTCTGTACACTCTTCAATAGTTGGCTTGATAAGATGGATTGTTTTGCCAGCAATAGCTACATGACCAAGTCGTTTTATGACAGTAAACAATATTTCAAATGTATTTTTCTTACATTGTTATATTTTCAAGGTATAAAATCTTGCATTACTGATAAAACAGGTTTGTCGCATAAACAATGGACTGCACAAGACGCGCTATTAAATTCTACATCGCGAAAGCATCTAAGGAAAATACAGGTTTCATAGTTCGTTTTAAACTATTGTTCTCAGACTTCTTTTCACTGGCGGCGACGAAATACGAATACAATTCTATTTTGTCGCATGGTAAACGAGGCAAAGGACCATGCGTAGCTCCGACTAATGGTAATTAGGTAGCTATAACATAGAGCTTATGAATATGAATACTGAAATGAGGGTGTTTACTGTTACTTTGCTACTAGGCTCCTAGTAAAGGCATCAGGCACCGCTGCCTTCGGTGATTACATCATTCATTTGATTAAGTGATAGCCGATTGGTATGACCGTTGGACTGCCAAGTCAAAGCTCGCAAGTTTAAACCCCGGCACGCACCAATGTCTTTTCGAATTCATGTGCGTATTATAAATTAGTAATCAGTAGCTAAAAACGGTGGAGGAAAACATCGTGAGGAAACCGGCACACCTGATAATTTTTCAACGGTGTGTAAAGCCATATCAGAGACCTACAGGCGGTTTAAACTCTGACACCAGGTTGTTCAACAACCATTAGATAAGAAGAAGAAGGTGATTACATGGGAGAATGTATGTATGTATGTAAAACAAAAGCTTTCAATATCTTGAAATTACTTTCTGTGCGTATGACAATGAGGTCAAACAACATTAAAAGTAAGGATCATAAATAGGTAACTGATAACAATGATAGTTGATACGAGGAAGTGTAAGCACCAGTCTTTTAGATAACAAGTTCATTGCTCTTATTATTGATTTTTCGTATTTACATTTGATTAATTTGTTTGAGACAACTCATTCAGTTTCTCGGCCGTTTGCTGCGTACAAAAATAACATTTATCACCATTATTCATTATCATATTCTTCATTAGTTAACCTACATGGCACATTTTTACTGTACGAGTGCGGATTATCCGTAACTTAATTAGGATGCTATTAATGCTATTATTTAATATGTTTAGGTATTACTTTTTTGACATCTCTTAAAATATCCTAGCGGCTATCAGGCAGTGTACACATGTAACGACGTATTTAGAGGTGCAAGTAGAGAACCTCCATTAGTGATGATACCTAAGAACGTTCGGCGCACCCAGCTAACCTTCTTGACTGAATAATCTTTAACATACGACTACGACTACTGTTTCCATTTCAAAATTCGCGCATTAAGCAAGAACAACGTTATAACATCATCTAAACTTAATCATCCTATCCATAAATACTCAATAAACTACTTATTGCAATGTCCTTAAACATTTAGATAAAAAAGTATACTCACAACTATCGTTCCCGTCAGTGGTATCAGTGGGTTCGGCGCCGCGCAAGGCAAAGGACACGGCATCCTGTCGGTTCCTAAACGCCTTGAAACGTGAAGATTTGTATCGTCGTACCAACTCCAGTGCTTCGGACTTATTCTTGTAAACATGTAGAGCTTCTAAAAACAAAATAAATTAGTGTCAATAAAACTTTCATTACCAGCTACTAGTTTACATTTATGTCTACTATATGGGTCAAGGTTAGAAGATTAAAACAGTTGACCCAGACCTAGATTAGAAAGACTAGCATGAAATAATTTGGGAATTGGCTAACTTTTATAGGTGGTTATATAAAGTGAGTGGATGAATATTAACCGGTTTACTATCAGAGAGAATTGACATTCCGATCAAGCATTCATATATCACAGGAGGGAACTAAACATGCTTTACTAGCAAGTGTTAGGAAGATTATAAGTTTTTAAAGAAGATTGAAGAAGGTTTAGTTGATGAGGGACATCACTACATAGTATAAAACAAAGTCGCTTTCTCTGTCCCTATATCCCCATGTATGCTTAAATCTTTAAAACTACGCAACGGATTTTGATGCGGTTTTTTTTAATAGATAGAGTGATTGAAGAGGAAGGTTTATATGTATAATAACATCCATTAAATAGTGGAGAAATACTTATAATATATATTTTATACCCGTGCGAAGCCGGAGCGGGCCGCTAGTATGATATAAAAGGGAACTTCTTTTAATATGTAGATAGCTAGTTTATCCCCGTGTTACCAGAATGAACTCCTAAACATGTTTAACTGAGTCTGTTAAGCATGATACTAAGATCATAAGTTTATCTGCTAGAAGAAAACTCCTTTAAATACTTTTTCAATATCAAACAATAAGGGGTCCTTATTAATCATGTAATGTTTTTTAGCAACTTGGTGATACTTTTGGGAAGTAATTTTCAATGGAATGAGAGAGCTTGTCTTTTGTTTCGACATCACACGTTTGTCGTAAAAATAAATACATGTGATGTCTCACTACAACCCCCCTTTGAATTTTGCATTTCACTACAACCCCCCGTGATTTCCGAACCCCCCTCCTAATTAAGCCTCACGTGATTAATGGGCGGTCCCTAAGACCATTACATCAAAACACAGATTTTATACAAACTTCTATTTCAATCACATGTATTTTGGCTGCTTCACATTACGGTGGTAATTAAAAGACGTAAAAATATTCTAAAACAGTAATTAATCTGAGCAACAAACACACATGAATGAACTTGATCACCTACTAAACATTATGTACCATAAAGATTATATTAGATGGAATGTTTAGTATGAATAGTTTAGCAACATTGCAGAGAACAACTAATCAGAAGATTATACTTTAAAACTATCCCCCAATGTGGAACAAATGATTAAATTATTCCTGTTACTGTTGTTTGCATGTCAAAGAATAAAGATGTCAATAGATTTAAGAAGTGGTTAATTATTATACTATTTTACCATTGTTTTGTAAGAAGGTTAATAGTACAGTATATAACTATGTCTACATATGCTGTATGTACTAAGTATAATAGGTATTCAAAGTTAATTGATAATTCAATTCAAAGTTTTTTACAATTCAGACTATTTTCAGATTTGAATGTATATTAACTGTAGGTGGTAAAGATGGGCCATTTATATTATATCTAGGTAAACAGGTAAACAATGATTTGCAAAGCCCATAAAGAGATATAATGGCGGAAGTTGACAACACTTATATTGACCTACATTAACTTATCACAAAGATACTGAGATAAAACCTACAAAATAATGTAAACAATATAATATATTTGCAAAAGGATAATAAGAAATTGACATTGTTTTTAGTTAAATTTTTGCAAGAAGAGAACTTGAAACTCATATTTATAAGGTCCAATAATACACTAGTAGTACCTATAAACGAAAACTTGTACAAAGCTATTCTCCTGTTGTCAAATACTAATAAATATTTATTGTAAACAAAAAATAATTCACAGGTAATATGCAGTTAACATAAATGCCAACAGACTAGTATACATATTTGTATACTAACATCTAAACTAGGCCGAGCCTGTATCTTAGATTTATCATTATTCATGGAAATACAAATGAACATAGGAGATGGATGACATTTAAGGATAAAATAACAAATAAATACCTTCATCTGGTCCTTTTTTAATTTCACAAGGTATGTAAACTCCATAGTAGGTGGTCGGTGGTTCCACGGTCGTCGGACTATCGGGCGTATTGCTTTTCTTGCTCAGCGTATCAAAACGGAGCAACCTACTAAATAAACCAATTGCACCATCGCGTTTATCTGTTGGTGACAGTGAAATCTCTTCTTTCATACCCCCGATATCCTTGTTACACTCCGGTATAATTACAGCCTTCGACATTTCGTCTCCTGAAAATAGTAAACATTTAACTGTTTTGTTTGTGTGTGACGCAAAACGCAGCTCGCTAACAGTTTATTTTTACAACAATCCTATTATCTACCAATTCTCACCTTATCGACGAGGCTTGTCATAAAAACATACTAGTAACGTTACTATCGGATAATGGTTTGCTATATCAGCGCATTCTGTATTAAGTTTTGAACACATCAAAATTATTCGGGCGTTTTTGAAACAGAAAATTGAAATGCTGCTATGAGAACGGTGGATGACGTTTTGACAGTCTTGACTTGAGTTTTATTTCTTTCACTAGTGCTGATGTTGTTTAAAATTACTAAAATATGGTTATAGAAATAGTATGTGCACATTTTTAAGTTTATTAAAATTGATTTAGTTGATAAAAAGATAAAGTAAAAAAAAAGGAAACGTATTTAATAAATATCTCCTTTTACATTGCTATTGTTAAATTTTAACGATATTAGTATTCTGGATGACATTCTCGAATTGTTCAATGATTTGAAAGTTTGAGTTAATATCAGCATAGAGAAAATAATTAGTCTATGATATCAGCATGATAATATTAATATTCAACATAACTGCACACACTACACATGTCGATTATAAAATAAAAAAAGCTAATTTAATTAAAATACGTACCTACTCTAACAGAAACTTCTTTCTCTCTCTGCATCTCTATATTTATAATTTTAGATGTATATTTAACGTATTTAAATAGTCTGTGGTATATCAAGGTTATGACATGGACGTAATAATAATAGCCGAGGGATGGACAGAGGCGTTTTCCTAATTTCTAGCACTCAAACTCATTAAACGATTGCAAAAAAAATTAACAGGGGGAAGATCAGTAAAAAAACAAATTCTGAATGTACATGATTGTCATTCTGGATATCAGAGATTGATAACGTAACACTTATGGGAAAGATAATTAAAACAAAAATAAAGTCATAGTCATGTTTATTGAGCAGCCTTGGCCTTTTTCTTTTTCTTCTTATTCTTATTGGTGTTATTAGCAAGTAATGGAACAGACTCCAAGCTTTTCTGCACAGCAATAGCATACAAATTTGCATTTATTGTTTTTAATCGCTTTAGTTCCGCATTCAAACTTTCTTCTTTATGCTTGAATTCATTTTCTGTCTCTTTGGATGTATTGTTCAACTCAAGTTCAGGATGGCTTATCTCTGGCCAGAAATTAATTTTCTGTTTAACAAGAATTTCCATCTCTGTAATCTCATCAGCATCCTTTTCTAATGTTCTTTCCAAACTGTGCAGAATTATTCTTGGAGTGAATTCCTGCTTGTATATAGCTGGAAAATTCACAGTGAAGAATGCATTTGTGATTGGTCCTTTATGTCTGATAATTCTTACTGGCTGTTTACTAGGAATGTGCCATAATATGACTTGTTCATCGTTTGACCCCGACATGAGAGTTGTACCATCAAGGGACACAGACAAACAGTTTATAGCTTTAGTATGAGAAGAGAAAGTGGGGCAGTTCTTCTCCGTGTTAACTAACAAATCCTTGTTCCTTGGAGGATTAGTGAGACTAAATTGATGAATTTTCCCCTCAGTAGTTCCAACAAAAATACTCAACTCCAAGACATCCATGGAAATTGCTGATAAAGGAGCATCAAAGACTAGATTTAATAACATTTCCCCGGATGACAGATCATAGATCTTGCAGGTCCTGTCACTGGATATAGTGCAGAGCCGACCATGCATGCCCGTTTTACTGATGCACAAGTCTGTTACAGGCAATGAGTGGTCAGAAAATATATAGACTGGGTCATGATGGCCAGCAGATGTTTGAGAGACTAGGTCAACTTCAGGGTGAGCAGAAACCGTGGCTAGAGACCAAACCATTACCATTCCATCATCTGCTGCCGACACAAAAAAGCATCCATCCAGTGTGAACTTTAACATGACCACTTTCTGATAATGTCTATTAATAATTGTCAGCAGGTTACCAGACGCTGTTTGCCACAGATAAATCTTTTCGTCAATGCCTGCTACTATAAAGTCTCCATTCTGCGTAACGGCCAGCGCGGTAGCTTTGCCTGGCAGTATAAAACGTATGCCTTGGACAGTTTGATAAGAATTTAATGGCCAAACGTGAAGTACTGGCTTTGTCTTCTCCACAACAGCTATGTAATCGTTTCCGATGAATGTTAGTGTTTTATTTTCAGCAGTTCCACCTCCTTTGTAAGTCATCAAGCTCGTACCGGTGTGCGGATCCCACACAGCATTTGTCCATAATGTATTATTTGAGTCACTTGTCACCAAAACCTCTAACAGCGAAGCCATTGTTTTATTAGAAAATGATGTATTTTATTAAGTTTTTAGGGTTACAAGAATGTTTTAAAAATAATCACATGGAGAATCGAAGTCACCTATTTTATTTTATACTTGACAACTGTCAGATAAAAAAATGAAAATTATATTGTTGACACTGACCTCCATAGATTAGACACTTGTAGTTGTACACATTATTTCCAACAAGGATTTTTGACATAGTAACAACTGTGAAATTGTTGAAAATAGATAAATAAATAGAATTTTACACATGAAGCAAAGAAAAAGTGGTCTAGAAAATAATAGGCACTTAATAATTTTATATCGTCGATCGTCGACCTCATAAGCCAGCACAAAAAAAACCTAACCAAGAGCTCTGCTTAGCCTTATGGTAAAAGGCGTGTCTTTTATAGTGCGTGGAACTTTGATGCAAGGATTACCTTGAAATTAAGTAAAAGTAAACTTGAAATGAAATTAAGTAAACTTTTAGTATAATCATTGTAGAGATTTACAAAAATGTTGTTTTTTTGTAATAACAAGAATGGAGAAAAAGTTTTGTTTGTATCGAAATGTATCCGAACGTAACCGCTAGACCTATCCCTAGAATAAAAATACCGTAAAATAATTTCAGCCAATGGAACAACAAAGTCAGTGTCAGCTTTGCGTTCATTGGTTATAAAAGATTAAACCTAGAAGTAACTTGTTCATGATCAACTTTAAAGTGTCATTCAAATATTGTGAATTTAGTGTACTTGAATTATAACTACAAGCTGCAACATGTTTAAGAAGTAAGTAAAGTTACGTTTTACTAATATTTTTGGATAAAATCATCAAGGCTGACATTATTTCGAAGTGTTTTCTTCAGTTGTAGAAGAGGTTAGACTTCATTCACTCGGTTTAATGTCAAATGCTTGTATTGACGTAATTTGTATTTGACCAATCAGGAATAAGGGAATCAGTACGCCACTGTAGGGATGTTCGCTTACATTTTATTAATGCATGATTGATAAAAAACCGGTACTTATTAATATTCGATTTTATCTGATTGAATATTATGTTGTGTTGGCTTGCAATGTCTATTCAACAACGTTTATTTATTTATTAAGTTGTTTTTTTTTCTGTATAAAATAACGTCGCCCCACACTAGGAATTTCTCCAGTGTCGTGGGTGCGGTTCACAAACATGAAATATCACATCAAATCACGCAATCACCAGACTCGAGACAAACATCTGCGGATCACACAATTTTTTGTCCCGTGCGGGAATCGAACCCGCAACCCTTAGCGCAGCAGTCCAATCGCTTAGCTACTGCGCCTAGTAATGTTTTAAGCCTTAGCAATATTATATATTTTTTTGTATTGAAATCTAATTATGCACCAATCTATTACTTTAAATTATAATTAGCTAGATTAATAAAATTATGTTGGTTTGGTTTTGATATCGTAATGCGGGAAGAACGGTGCGTTCGTGGGACCAGTTTTGACTTGGTACAAATAGCTACTGATCACTACATAGTATAAAACAAAGTCGCTTTCTCTGTCCCTATATCCCTATGTATGCTTAAATCTTTAAAACTACGCAACGGATTTTGATGCGGTTTTTTTTAATAGATAGAGTGATTAAAGAGGAAGGTTTATATGAATAATAACATACATTAAATAGTGGAGAAATACTTATAATATATATTTTATACCCGTGCGAAGCCGGAGCGGGCCGCTAGTTTAAAATATTTCATAAATATTGTGATCGAATAGTAATATAATTTAATACGTGTATAACAGCCCCAAAATCGAATTAATTAGCTCATTCGCCTAGGGCCTCAGTGAAATAATTAAAAGTGCATTCCGTTAATTTTATTTAGGATAAATTACCCTAGAAATTACGCTATATATTTTTCCTATAAAAACATGTAGTAGTGCACGCTAAATATTAGAAGTCATGGTTTCTTTGTTACTATGGATTTATGAATACTTAAGACCATCATGCCAAGCTACATTATAGCTGTTACTGTGTTGTTGACTACATTGACTATTACACTTTGCGATCAAAATACGGAACAGTTTTTTATCGATTAGATTTCGGTTAATAAATTTACGGTTTTCTTTGACATTCAACCACATCACTTGAAAAGTTGTGACGTATATACTTTGCATCGAATGTGAGATACGATTATATGTATGAGAGAGATGGGTAGTGTTCGTTAAAATGGTTGAATGACTGATGGGTTCGTTCATTAGTTCAGTTTCAGTTCTGTGCAGCTGTTCATGTTTGATTGTCCTGTGTGTTAGTGATTTTTTTCGAGGATTTTCAAAAAGCCTTAAATTTTTGTGATCATAGACGAACAGTAATATTTTGGTCACGAAATCAATACTGTGAACGATTCAAAATAGAAGCGTGCAGAGACATCTCGTGCATCGTGCACCTTTTCCGTGACGTAACTGGATTTCTAACAAATAACTGTCGTGTACGGCTAACAAAGGTCGTGGCGACTAATGGTTGCCGTTTTTATATGTTCGGGTGAATTTTGACGGCGCGATGTGGGAATCTGATTCTGATACAGGGTCCCGCAGCGCGTCTTCGGACGGGCTGCGGCGACGCCAAGGATGGGATCCCGAAGCGGAAAGCCTGGCCTCTCAAATGGACGAGCTCGACGAGGTACTCGCCGAGGAAGAAGATGGATGTCCTCTGCCTTCTACTCCCGAAGACCAGCACCTTCTCGATGCGGAGATGGCCGAAGTTTTAAAAGCGGGCGTGCTGTCTGACGAGATCGACCTTGGTGCGCTGGCACACAACGCTGCCGAGCAAGCCGAGGAATTCGTCCGCAAAGTGTGGGAGGCATCTTGGAACGTGTGCCACTTCAGACACCTGCCGCGCTGGTTGCAAGACAACGACTACCTCCACAAAGGACATAGGCCTCCGCTGCCGTCATTCAGCGCGTGTTTCGCGTCTATATTCCGCATCCACACTGAGACTGGCAACATCTGGACCCATCTACTGGGCTGCGTGGCGTTCATCGGCGTGGCAATCTACTTCTTGTCGCGCCCCTCTATTGAGATCCAGATGCAGGAAAAGATGATATTTGGTGTATTTTTTATAGGTGCCATAGTGTGCCTTGGTTTTTCGTTTGCATACCACACCCTTTACTGCCATTCAGAGATGGTCGGGAAATTGTTCTCTAAGTTGGATTACTGTGGAATAGCCCTGTTAATTATGGGTTCTTTTGTTCCATGGTTGTATTATAGTTTCTACTGCCATTACAGACCCAAAATAATATACTTATCTGTAGTGGTTGTTCTAGGAATTCTGTCTATAATAGTGTCCCTTTGGGACAGGTTCTCTGAGCCTCGCTTGCGACCTCTCCGAGCAGGAGTGTTTATGGGTTTTGGTCTGTCGGGCATCGTGCCTGCGATCCACTATGGCATTACCGAGGGTTGGTTCAGTCAAGTGAGTAAAGCGTCACTTGGCTGGCTGGTACTTATGGGCTTATTGTATATATTAGGAGCTATGTTCTACGCCCTTCGTGTACCTGAGCGCTGGTTCCCAGGAAAGTGTGACATCTGGTTCCAGTCCCATCAAATATTCCATGTACTTGTGATTGTGGCCGCGTTTGTGCACTACCATGGTATCAGTGAACTAGCATCGTATCGTGTGACAGTAGGGGAATGTTCTATGCCTCCATCATCAATCGCATTCTAGCCCCTCCCCATACCAAATGTGATAGTAGACCATAGATAAATTTAAGTAGAATTACAAACATTCGATAGCTTCACTGTATATTTTTTAAACATATAAACTACGAATTTTTGTAAATTTTATAACAACAAGGCGGAAATTAAGATGATAACAACACTGTGCTGATAAAGATATTGTTCATACTTAGTGAGGCTGACAAATAGTGGGTTCACATTGGGCTATAAAATTACTGGGGTTCTATAAATGATAAGCATATGTCATAGTTACTTGTTTATTTATTTTAAAAATTAGAATTAGTGGTTTAGTAGTTATTCTTTAGTACTTTCTAGTTACACTATTTGCACCAGGGACTGCACATAAAATAAACACTTGCAAAGTTTTTTTTATAAATTTATTTCAATCATGCTGTGTTAAGATGTTATAGTGTACTTAATAGATATTTTGTTTACTTATTTTCTTGTTTCTTGCACTTAAATTTTAAGACCAGTGTTAAGTAGCATTAGCCATAGATTGGACCACAAGTATGCATTTGCCCTTCACTTTATTCCATTTTTTTACCTAACATTGAATACAGTTCCTAACAATATTTTCATATTACATTGGCCTAATTATATTTTTATTCATTATTAAACATCTTTGCACAATCCAATGTAAACATTTTATGAATATTTTCACTCACTGCATCTTCAGACCATATTTTCTTTTTCTTTAATAAAAGTTCCTGGTAACTTTATATTCAGTATTGACAATTTCAGTCTTATATAACACATGCATTGCATTGAATCTCAATTCTTAATTTTTTTTTCAGTATTTGCCTATAAAGAGCATTCTATTACTTTCTCAGTTGTTTTAAAACTGTCTTATGTATTTCAATGACATTTTTTTACTGGTGCATAACTGATAAGCATGAATGAGTACATCATGTCAATTAAAATATTTGAATTGTTATTGTTTTAAGATATCATTGATAATTAAATATATAATTTAATGGTGTACTTATAAGTGTATTGGTTTTTGTAAGTTTTAAGTAACAGTCAGACATTCCATCTTTGTTTAAAATAATGTTCAAATACTTTATTTTCGGATTAATTTTTTCATTATACATATATTTCTGGGCATTATCATCAATTTACATCATAAAACTGTGGTCTGTAATAGTTTAAAAATAAAAATTAATTCAAAGTATATTCTAAATTGTTATAAGTGTTCATAAGTGTAAAGATTTTATGAGACAGAAAAAAGGAAAAAAATAAAACAAAAAAGATTTTGTGATGTATATTGCAAATAAGGTCTATTGTCTTGAAAAGTACATTTATATTGATATGTTGGACAAAGCTTGAAAATTATGTAAGTAGAAATGTTGATATGGTAATTAAAGAAAAAAAATATCTCATAGAAATATCGTAAAGACAATGTCTTACATAATTATAGAATACAACTTAAGTGTCGATGTAATGCTGCTTTCTCCTGGCCTTTGGTTGAAACTGCTCTAGTATTGGCATATCAACAATATAAGTCAGAATTGGACTGAAGATAAAGACAATATTTTTCATGCCAATTTATTTTCATATTTGGTGATGTTAATTTGTGATGGTCTTACACGGCTCATGAATGTATCAGTATGCTTCGGTATCAGTATTTTCTTTCGCTGAAATTAAATTTTATGTATTTTAACATTGTCAATTTCTAAACAGACCACACTAATGTACTAATTAATGTAAAGTTGTTTTATTGCCTTATCTTTTGTAGCACATTTAGTTAAATGTTTTGAATTGCATACAATATCGTTTCTTGAATTGCTAAAATTATGCTTTTACTGTTCTTGTGACTTTTGTTGATAACTTGTTTTTGGTGGGATTAAAAATTATGCAATAAAGATAAATATAAAAATAACAATGTGTTTTGTTTATGCAACCAGATTGTTTGTAAGTATTTCATTGTTACGTAATGCCGAAATAGGTCCGCTGTAGGTCTCTGTGATACTAGTCTAACTTCGTATGACGTCACGGAAGGATCACTGCGACGCGCGGCGCGTGCCGTAGCTATGTAGGTCCCTAAAATGGTACTTACAAACACGGTTGCGTCATAAGCCAGGTTGCCAACATCCCGGTTTCATAAAAGGGACGGGACGGGCGGGTTAAAAACGGTGTAAATAAAGGTCGCACTGAGAAATTATTTGTAGGTACCTACTTATCTAAATCAATTAAGTACCTAGGTAGTTGAACCCAGGCAAGACTTGGGTCGGAGCCCGTAAACTTGTGCAAATAGACCTGCCCCCCCATACCATGAACTCTTAAAGCAGGACAGTTTACGATGTGTAAGCGAATCGCCGCATTAAACTGCACGTAGCAGCGTCTCGCTTCCACATCGTAAACTAAAAAACTCGATCCAACACAAAAGTCAGTTTTTATTTATTTATCTCAAGTAGTAAGTACAGCCACATCATGATACCTATAACATTATTATTACATCTTACGTCTTTCAAACTTAAATGATAATAGTAGATATCTGAACTGCAATAAATAGCAAGTAGGTACCTACTAATGAGAATAAAGAATCGAATTAAGAGTAAAAATTTAAAAGCTGCAAGATTTCAACTAAAATAGATGAGACTGACGTATTCTACATCCGGCAGTGTCTATTTTAAGACCCCCTTTATCGTGCATCACAAATTCACAACTACTATCTACTTATGTATATAGAGAATTAGCACGTATATCTAAGTATCTAGCTAAGATACAAGCTTGCCTTATTCGGGATTATTATTAGAATCATCATTATTATTGAAAATTAGTTGCGCCACAATTTTATACTTTGGCAGCCCTCATCTTTATTGTAATACATGTTATTTTTCTTTATGAATAATATATTTAATATCAAAGTAGGTACCACAAAATCAATAAATGAGTAACTAAGTATCAGATATTTGTTCCATATCTCGGTCATGTCTGGGTGTTGGTGAGATTTAGGTATCTCTATTGATGACCTCGATGTAGCCTAATATTTTATTTGCATCCTACATAAGGGCTGTCTGGTAGCAGTTACCAAACAAAGTAATAAAATGGTCTCAATGCGGAAATGGGGCGTTGAGCCGTGACTAAACACAGAAATTAGATCTTCCGCTAAGTGCAGAGCAGGACGAATCGCTAAATGGTCTAAGCGACTAGTTTTTACCGTATCTGCGCACTGGTGAACCTGTGTATTCGGAATTCGTCAATTCAAAGGTTTACAATTTCTCATGAACTATTCGAGTATCGAGATTCAAGATTGAGATAACTTGGACTGAACTGGAGGTCAAAACTTGCCATTTATTGGACCTACTCTCTGGATAGTTTACTGAAGATTCTTAACCCAATAACACTCAATCGCACTCGGCACTTCATTTAGCCACTGCGAGAACTATGAATGATAGTTCAGTTTCGTTCTAGCTTGCTAGCTATATTTGTAATCACACGACCACCACAAATCATTTTCGTGATATCACGCAAGTACATGCAATTTGAAATAAATCTGTTCATAATAATGTATCCCAGAAATTTAATTAGCTCAGAACGCCAAGAATTCATTTTTGCGTCAATTGGAGCACGCGTGGACACTCCCTTAGGCACCGGTGCCAACGTAACCTAAGTTCTGTCAATCATCACTACCACTACCCATCATAAGGCGAATTGGCCATGCAATAATGGCTGGGCAATTAACTGCCTGCAAAATGCAAAGTATTCATTAAGACTAATCGGCTTAAATGCCCTGCGAGTTATTTGTAAACACGTGGACAAAACCTGGAAAATTACGGACGTTTGTTCTGTATTCTGAGTTCGAAACCTAACTAATTATACGTCCGGCGCGCCTTAGGCCCAATAGTCATGCCGACTGGCTGATATCAAAACCACGGCACCAACTATTTGTATGTAGTAATCCCACACGCAAAGGAGAAAATAAAAATAGATTTCTGCTTCTAAAAACACGTCTATCTATTTACTATTAATGAAGTAGATACTTAACTTTGAACGTAGGTGTGTAATAAATCTTACGTGCCCGTCTGTGTTGCATCATGTAGGTTAGCACTATTCTAGGTTAGTATATTATTATACCGCGTATTTTACTGGTCTCATAACTTCCTACTTATTAAATCATCTAAAGACACAAACTGACTAACAGCAAGTAACTGAATGATTACGAGTACCTACCTATGTACTTAGAAGGAAACTAGAATGACATGGTCTACATTGCCTAGCTAATACAGAATAAGCAAGCGTGGTGTTCATTGCTTATTTTTTCTATATATGAGAGATACTTTGATCTAATTTCTGGTCGCTAGTGAATGAAATCTAACAATCCACGAAATAATATCAAATAACTTCTGCAACTTACTTAAGAGGGTAAACTGTGAACTTGAAATAAAATACGAACGAACTTATCAGATGACCTTTAAGTTTGAGACGAAAATTTCATTAATATTCATTTGAGCGTTAGGCCATAAAATTAAAAGGACTTTAAGTCAGATTAGACTAATCCTATGAAAGAATTATTTTATAACAGTCCTGTAGGTACCTACAGTAGTGAAATGTTACACAAAATATTCGTCTACGCTGTTATTCGATATCGGTATTAGTCGGCTTATATTTACAACGAGTCATCAATCATAGCTCGGTTCCAATATAGCACATAGTTATTTAAATATAAGATAGAGAGGTTGAATATTCTGATTTCAATTTCCATATTTTTTCATTGTTACATGAATAGTTTATTTACGTAATTACTTTACGAATAACTACGTGCCTAAAACATTAAAAGCAAACCCATTATTTGTAAAAAACCAGGCAGCAATAATACACTGTGGCGGCCTGGAGGTTATCTTTGTCTTCAAAGATAAATAAGGTACAAGAAAAAATCATTGACTGAATCATTTGAAACTTAGGCGTATAGATAAATGCTCATTCGTAAACAACACGCAAAAGACCTATGTTATAAAATGTGACCAATACATACAAATATGTAATTCCAAAGCATCTGTTGTCATCTGTCGATCTTTTGAACATTTCGTGAAAGTATATCCCACAAATAGTTTGCTTTTCAATGGCGATCAATCCTTATTTCGTGGTATGTGTATGTCCTATATACTTTCCTTCCCTTCCCGTCCTATATACTTGGCACATTACCAAGTTCAAGGCTGTTTGAGCATTTCCTCACAAATATTTTGTTCGGGTGACGTCAGCAATCCTACATCTTTACGGTTGGCGTGGTATTTGTTACTACCCTATAGTTAAGCCCTTTTTCTCTTTATATCAGAAGATGGTATTTTTAAGTAGCGTTTAGTCCTGTAGATGTCTGTGCCGAAGAGTAGACTGCCTATATGTATTTAAGCCATATAGGACCTGACTATCGGACGAACGAACTTGCTTCCATTTATTGAAGCTTGCGTCCGATAATCACTTGGTTACAAACAGGGGTGGATTAGATACGACCTCATTAATCTACCCCGTGGAAACGTGATTGCAACCTTTTACATACACAACCTTAATATGTCTACATGCTAGACTAGAAAACAACAATTGGCGTCAACACGATGAATAAAGAGAATTCATCTGCAGGTACCTATTACCCCTTTTCCAAGCTTGGTGAACCTTGATTTTGAGAAGTTTTGTTGAGGGTTTAGACCTGCAAGCTTAAGTGGAGTTTTGAGAAGTACGCAGACCATCCCTTACTGCTATAGATTCTAATACAACATCACGTATAATGTAAAGGAATAACTTCAAATAATTTTGGTATTGTAAATGAAGGCTGAGGGCCCGACGATCAATAAAGATTTATGTTGACGCCACTTTATCGGCAGAACTTCCCTAACTCCCAAGCTAGTTATAAAATAAATTGTCTATAGTCCTAGGGGAGTATGGCTATCATTGATGAGATTGTGTGGCCTCCTAATAAATAGTTATATTAGATTAGTGTTGGACGGTCTGCGAACATTCTGCAATGTAAGGAACTATAGTTTTAAATGAAATGCAGTCAGCATGCCGTCATTTAATTGAACTTTAATGCTTGCTTCATTGTTTAGAAGATGGCCATAAAAAGATTAATTAAAAGTCTCAGTAGCTAGCAGTTCCTAGGTTTCAATCTAATATGAATTTTGGGGATTTTTTTAGAAATAGTCATCATCAGCTGATAGATGTCCACTATTGAACAAAGGCTTCCTCCTTTTATTTAAAAAGTCATAGTAATGTGAAATTATAACTCGAAACTTCGACGTCAGCTTTGCTCCATCCATTTGTTGAGACATAAGACTGTTTGAAGTCTCGTGACCATATTTCCGAATCTTCGGCTACGATATTGGACTTACTCTTGGCATCACACATAAATACAGTACAACTTTTATTATTATGTACAAGTTGACAAATGAACGTCAATAATTAATAATCCTCAGCGATAACAGTGATAACAAATGTTAATCATTGCAAAACACTGGAATCCACGCGCAATAACATTGAAATAAATCACGTTCGTGGATTTACTTTTATCCAAATTGATAACGTTATTTTTGGCAAGAGGCGACAGATACCTAGGCTCATGTCTGCATCAGTTAGAGACTTAAACGAAACGATTTAACAGGGTTATTATTCCACATGATGGGCAAAAAATACTTAGTTATAGCGCATACCAAGTTCCCAGTTCTTTTCATCTCAGCGAGTCAATGGCAAATTCGATTTTAGATTCCGCTGCGCGAACGGCGTTGTCAGCAGCCGACATTAGCTTTTTAGGCGAGCAGATTCCAGTTCTTGTTAAAACATCATTATATTAGGGATCAATCCAGCATACACCACAAAATCGAACTCTCTCTCTTCTAGCCGTTGTAATACCTTCCTAGTTAAATACCTAAATAACTAAATATTCGCTTAAAGGTAGGAACGAAGAGACACTCACTCACATTTCATCCATTAAATATCTAATATGGTTCGACAGAAGTTTTTTGCGTTCACGGTCGTCCACCTACAAGGAGCATATAAGAGAATTAGGTCAAAATAATAAGGTCAAACCTAACCTACCACTGGACAAGGTCCCATGAAATCCTGGAACCGAGAATTTTAATAGAAAAAGTTATATCTCCTATCCCTAGTACATGGTTTGAAATCACAAGTTTTTCCATTATTAAAATTACATACAGAGCAAAACAAGTAACAGTAACAAACTACCCGGCTATATATCTTAGGCGATAATCATTTCCAGCGACGTCGTAGAAAGAATTCCGAAGACTTAACTAGCAAGGACGGGGGAAAATTGTTTTTGAAACTTTTAATGACCAGAGCAATAAATATCTCGATTGAGAGCGATATACTTCCGTAATTTGCAAGAGCTAGGAGGCTACATAACATTTAGAGGATTTGGCTCCTTCCGGATATGCAAAATAATGTAAATTAGATAATAATGGATTTGGCAATGTGCTTGACCTTAGTGTCAAGGCTTATTATGTGGGATGGGCGCCGATGTGGTCATCCTTATCATGCCGATTTTGTTTATCGCTTCATTATTGATTTATCGATCGGTAAATTTGGTGCAAGAAATTGTATAGATAAGTTGTATCACTGATGCATGGGTTTGGGTATTATGTTGTTTAGGTTGAATTTGTTTCAATATTTTCTTTTCTGGGTCCAGTTTTAAGTTATCATGCAAACTAGGAAGATACCTTAAAAATCATGTAAAAATATTCTTCCGTTTAAATCGCCAACCGAAAACAACAATTCGGTTTAAGTGTAGGTTCGTGACAAAAAACAACGAATAAGGACGATCTAGGTCAAGGCCTTGAACAAACAAATAAGTAAAATACATCACTAGCCTTTCCACAGAATGCTACACTTAGTAGATATGACCCGGGTCACCCGACCAGTCCCATGATAACATCCGAACTCGTCTTGACGCATGCGTCCTGATTGTTTTGTACAGCTATTAAGTTTTTAATGTTTGTACCCCACGAATCTGGCTGCTTGCGGTTGCAAAATCTCTTAACATATTTACACGAGGATGTTTCATATGCGTTCATATAACGGGTTCTTTTGAAGTGATCTCAGTTTTTTACGAGTATGTGTTACTGGGATATTACGACGCAATTAAGTTTTGCTATGTCCTGTTATTTCTGTATGTAACATCAGGTGATTCATCAGTAGATCTAGATAATAATGGATATCAGATTCGTTACTGATGTACTCGTATTTATGTTCGTGTCATGTTTTATAACGAATTGATATTAGCTGGTTTACGTGAGAATGATCTGCGTTGAAATTTGATTATGTACTTCTGTATAGGTATGTTAGTTCCATTCTGTTGGTTTCTATACAATAACATAAAATGTTTGTAGAACGACTCTTTTATAAATACCAACTCGGGCAAAAATAAATAGAAAAAATAACTTAATTATACATTCTATTGTTCGTAGGAATCTCAATTAGCGTCCCACTAAAACGGAAAATTAAACTGCTATTAAAGTTTGCTTAAGTAATATATGTTCAAGTACATTTTAAATAGATAACCGAATTTGAAACTCACTTGAAATGCCAAAGCTAGTTAATTTATACTAATGCCCTTGAGCACATTTATAAGGTATGATTACTGTTTGCTAGCACGGAGTACCCTAGCTATGTGTAGCACGTACTTTTATTCCTTGTAGGGGTTATAAAAGGTCTCTTATTACTGCTCCATTCTAAAAGTCAGTTAGGTAAGCATCGTTTTTCTTTTGATTAATTACATTAACTGCACCGTTTTAAGAAATGACAAACTTTCACAATTCTGTCCAGCTTTCACCAAAATTTACTTATTCAGGAGCTTGTTCAGTAAGGCAATATTCTTCGTGAATGGGAATTATAGGTTAATAGTGGTTAGTACTGACCTGCCCTAATCGGTTGTTAATTGATTGATTATTTTCCGATACCAGTGTAGGAATAGGAATTGTAAACAATCCCATCGTCTATTTTAGTTTCAAGTGTTAAACTATCAAGTCGTTTACTATTGTTAAAAATAAAATACTTACGTTTTAATTTAATAATAATCGTTTTGGGACAAAGCTAAGCTGTAATAGAAACAGCATGGTTGGCTGTTTGGAGAATGTCGGCTTCAAATTTCGGGGAATACGTTTAGACTTCTTTGTTCAAATCATTCAAATTTTCGTATTGATCGGATAATTATCGCACACTACAAGGCAGTAATGTGCGTGTTTGTGTACAGTCCATTCGATATATTTTACGTCATATTCATTAATGATGTTAGTACTTTTCCGTAACATGTAACGGCTGACCCACTGATCTTGTTTGGATTACATTTACTTTTGCACAAAATATTTCATTAATGCTCAGAAGTAACACTGAAACCGCTAAACATGTTTTCTTGGTTTCAAAAATTGACATACAAATTATTCTGCCTCTCGCTATTATTAGTGTCACAGTCTCATTAGAATCCGTTTGACGCACCTTTCAAAGCTTTTGCCATTTTGATCAATTTCGTTCAGTAGTCCAGTCATTCTTGGTAAGTACGAGATATCACAATTTCGGTCTAGTCTCAATGGATTCATGTCAAAAATGCAAGTATTTGATTGAAAACGATGTCGAAATGCGATGCTAGACTGGACCGAAATACTGGTTTAAGCGGACGAGAGTTACCCAAATTGTTCACTACAATTCCACAGTCTTCATTGACGTTATTCCTGACATTATTTAATCCGTAACATAGACAGGTATACTAATTATATATATAGTGGTAGCTACAGCTATGCGGCTTTTAGAATTACGTCACCAATTTATATTTTAGAGCGCTGTAGCTGTTACGTTAGAATTATTAGTACCATCTATTCTGTGGCAGTATAGTGTTTTGTACACGCTCAGTTAATTTACCACTTAGCTTCTCTGTGCGCTCCGTCGCATGACGATAATTTGTAATAATTCCTTCTAGGAAAAATGGTACAACCGACTTCAATATTTTTAACATAAAACAAGTCATAGACATGCGGTTGCAGCAATCGCGGAAGATTTGTTGTAGGTACTTTATAAAAAAATCTACTGTCCATCTTCTAAAGCCTCATCAGATCTTTTCTAAATCTACAAAGACCCTTTTTGAAGAATACCTTTTCACTACTAAGAGAGGACAAAAAATCGCTTAACTATTAGCGAAGAAAAAAGTAGAATCTTAAACTTGCCTTTTATCAAAATATTTTTTTTTATATAATTGAAATGCGAGTCTTCGACTATAACTTATACTATTAATGATCACGTTTCATTGGCCGGTTATCTGTGTTCAGTGTTGACATCGCTTATCAAAACGTGCATGGTTAATGTGTGTTAGCGTTACGTAAAATATCGTGTGTCCGCCGTTACACATCAGTTGGTCTGTGTCTAAAGGGGGGACATACTTGATGTGAATATATTTGTACCGTGTGACTTAGAAGACCGTGTATGACGAATATTGTAACCATTATTACGTACATACTATGATAAAATCACACCCGTCTCACGGAGACAAACTTTTGGCAGACACAGACTTCCATTTACTATGATCCTCAGTAAATCCCTTTCGCTGAGTTTCGCCTCATTTACTCATCTCATTCTTCATAAATGCTTACGCTCATCGGTTTAGGGCCTTCTCCAAAACATCTTCAATCTAGAAAATATTTTCTCTTTAAGATTTATGGGTGAAATGTGGCTTTCTAAGCGGCTCTAGAGTACACTAGAATGCTGATTCAATTTAATTTAGACATTATTGTTGCGCAATCGATCACGTGGTCTTATTTTTATGTAATCCATAAAACTTGGGCATTGTGGGTAGTTCGCAATATTATGCTCGGCTCGTACACTACGAAGGTGATATTGCTTATAGTGTTGTAAAATCGGTATATCGCGAGGAATAATAAAACGGCTATTGTCTTCTATAAAAACTGTGAAATGTGGCCTTTCACATTTCTAGTGTTAGTGGCGCGTAAAGAAGCAAGATGGATTGAATGATCGTATCGTCGCAACATGAAAGTGTAATATTGTAGGTTTATAAATAGATTATCATATCTACTCGACACGCATAGGAATCCGTCAGACCCGTAGGCTTTGATGACAAGTCAAAAACGTAGGTATAAGAATTTCATCTCATAAAGATAAAATGTCAGTCGAACAAATCCCATCAAAGAGCAAGATTGTATGTCGCTGCTTGTTGACGTATCCTCGTCTCAAAAGATTCATACTACAGTACAGCCACAAATATATAAATAAAGAAAATTATTCGCTTTTTGTCGACTAGCAATTAACTTGGGAGTTCAGAAACAGCTGTGCGTGCTACAACTATACCATAGAGTCATAGACTATATTGATCGACCAGACTTACTAGGTGAAATATTTTGTGTGCCTAAGGAGGGGCAAAGGTCGTTCTAGCTGGATAACACGCCCTGTCTTAACCTTGAGACACCTTATGCTGTGTATTTTGTGGCATTTTTAGCCATTATATTCTTAAACGTCACGAAACAAAGCAATCGTTTCGGTATACAGTAGTGCTCTATAAGCGAAATCGATTTAGATAACTTATGTGCGATAATAACGTTGTCAGATCGCAGACAAAAAACTGTTGTCTGTATTGTTATTTAAGCAATTCAAACAAATTCGATTTTCGGTAGCGTTCGAGAATTATACCTTGTTTGCTAGTTAACTGAATTACTGATTCAATGCTTGTTACTCGAGTTAAAAAACATAATTATATCCAAAAGCACATTATTTAAAGCAGTGATTCCCAAAGTGGTCCAGGTGGACCCCCAGGGGTCCACGGGAGCCTTGCTGGGGGTCTACGTAGGCGTCAATAAAAAATGGGGGTCCATAAGATGTTAATAGGGGTCCACGAAAATTTATCTGCATATAGTTTTTATAAGGGCCTACCTATATTGTTTTAAGTACCTAACTAAGCAGATAACATTTTAATCTGGCAAGCGACTCTTACTTGTCCAAACTTGCGTATTCGATATTACAATTTCGTGTACAGACTTGCAAAGCGCAATCCGTCCGACAATGCTTAGTGCTTGTTTAGACATGATCTTGATCAAGACTATAAATACTCGATGCCAAAGGCATGCTCATTTATTTGTTTCCGGAATTTCGAAAAAGAAGGTGTGAGAAAATTTATATTAGTGTTCCTAGTGCCGGAGAAAAGTAAGTACGTACCTTTTTTTTGTTGTACCTAGTTCTTAAGTATTTTGTTTCGTGTACTGGTCGGTTGATAACAAATGCTTGTATACAATGTGTCCTAGGGATAAGTGACCGCCCGGCGTATTTAGAATATTTGTACAAAATTAAATTAAGTAAAGACGCGTGACGTGCTGCAGTTTTTTTACGATATTTCCTAAGTTTGTTCATCTTTTTCCATTATTTTTGTTTACTGACTAGCCGACATCATAATTTATCAATTAAAATCATTAGACAAAACTAAAATGTAGTAAAAAAATTACTTATATAAAATCACTAAGGCCGCTAAGTCACAAATGTAAATATAATTATTAATGATTTCGTACAAATATTCAAAAAACGCCGGGCGGTCTTATCGCTCGGACACATTGTATATAGCTAACTTAGTAACTTACAGATATTTTAATTGTCCTCTTTCGATTTGAAGACAAACACAGCACGTTTTATTCAATTGTTTTTTCACGAGAGGACTGCCTCTCTAAAAAGGCCGAAAAATCAATATTGCAGAGCAATTACTGTTTTATAAAACTACTAGCGCGTGAACTCATTGATTTAATGAAATTTTAGTTATTGTTTTTATGGTCACTTTTTTGGTCAATTTGGGATTTCGACTTTTATTTTTTCCTACACAAATATGATCAATATTCGATACTGAGTAAACTAATTTTTATTTCTACTATTAAAAAATTGTGGTAAATTAGGTATTTAACATTGATATCGCTTCGTGAAAAAGTCTGTACTTGTCTTAGCGGTTTATTAGTTGGTCCCTTTACAAGCCGTAATACTTTTTCAATATAATGATAATCATAATAATATAAAGCTGACAAAGGCTGCGTTGTGCTACCTATATTCAAATAAAAACTTGGTTACTATAACATTTTTTTTTACAGGGAAGGTAACTGATACAAAACATGGCTACAGCAAAGAAAAAATGTCGACAATACAGTGTCGATTATTTGAAATATGGTTTTGTTCCATCAGAGGCAGATAAACACTTGCCCATGTGCCTAATATGCAATAAAGTTTTAAGCAATGACTCTATGAAACCATCAAAGCTCGAAGATCATCTAAAAAGGTGTCATACTGATAAAATGGGTAAAGATTTAAAATATTTTCAAACATTGAAGGAAAAATATGAAAAGAGACCCACCATGCACAGCATGTTCGCTTCAACATCTCAAAGTAACGATGATGGCTTGCGGGCATCTTACAATATCTCATTACTAATAGCAAAATCTGGAAAACCGCACACTATCGGAGAACAATTAATTTTACCCGCTGTTGAAGAGGTTTTAAAAACTGTTTTGCACAAATCTCCATTTGACGTACTAAAAAGAATTCCATTAAGTAACAATACTGTACAAAGACGCATTGATGAAATGAGCTCTGACATCGAAAGTTTTTTGTGCAATCATCTGCAAAAAAGTCATTTTTCTATACAACTGGACGAGTCAACGTTACCCGGTAATGAAGCATTATTATTAGCATATGTCCGATTTATCATGGAGGAAGAAATTCACGAAGAATTGCTATTTGCCAGAACTTTGGAGACTGACACTAAAGGCGAATCAATATTTAATGTCCTGAGTAATTTTTTTACGGAAAAATCGATTCCATTTACAAACATTATTTCAGTGGCAACAGACGGAGCTCCTGCAATGGTAGGGCGATATCGTGGGTTTATAAGTCATCTCAAAAGAATTATACCAGGACTTACAGCTATTCATTGCGTAATCCACCGACAACATCTTGTGGCGAAACATTTAAGTGACAGGTTGAACCAATCTCTTCATTTTATAATAAACGCTGTCAACAAAATTAGAAGCAATGCATTGAATACGCGTTTATTTGCTCAATTGTGCGACGAAAATGACGAAGACTTCCAACGACTGCTCTTACATACTGAAGTACGCTGGTTGTCGAAAGGTGCATGCTTAACGAGATTTTACTCTGTTTTCGATTCCGTATTAGAGTTCTTAGAAAGTAGAGATCCAGATTTAAAAGAAAACTTGATCAAATTCAAAGGAGACATTGCGTATTTGACAGATTTGTTTAAAAAATTTAATGATATTAACTTGCAGTTACAAGGGGACAGCCTGAATTTAATAAAAACAAAGGGGATAATTTCGGCTTTTCTTGGGAAATTGAAATTTATGAAGCAAAACATTAGTCGGCGCGAATTATCTCAATTTCCAAACTTGTCGCAGGTAGAAACTATTGATGAGGATATCCATACCTACAGTCAACATTTAAGTGCCCTGCATGATGACTTCAAAACCAGGTTTGAAGATATGCTGACGATGGATATACCACCATGGATCGTAAATCCATTTGATGAAACTGAAGTGGCCAATGTATTATTACAAGAGGAGCTGCTTGAGCTAAGCACCAATGAGGAGCTGAAGGTGAAATTTAGAAAAGGCTACCAAACATTTTGGCTGCAAGCAGAAATACACGAAAAATATCCTGGACTGTGGGAAATCGCAAGGAAATTTTTGATAGCTTTTCCCTCATCATACCTTGTCGAAAGAAGTTTTAGTGCCGTTACAAACCTCTTAACAAAAAAAAGGAGCAAACTAAACATCACAGAGCGGGGGGATTTGCGGTTATTGCTCACAAAAATAAAGCCAAACATTGATCGTTTGCTGACACTCCATCAAATACATCCTTCCCATTAATTAAAATTATGTCCACAACCTATAAGTATTACCTTATTATTATTTTTTTGTAATTCTTTTCTTTTAATTAATAAAATGTTATAAAATGTACCATTTTTCGTTTTTATTTAAAATTTAAAATTTTAACCTATCAGAATATAGGGACGGAACTCAGAAGCGACACAATTTTTATTTTTTGTCGACTTTAACAATGTGGTAGGAATGTAGCAGCAGGGGGTCCACCGACACCAGTTTAATTTTGAAAGTGGTGCACGAGAAAAATAAGTTTGGGAACTACTGATTTAAAGCGACACAAATAACTTTTGATGTATTTCCTTTTATTGCGACGATGCAAGGTTTTTACTGTACATGCGCAAGAATTTTGCAACGATATTCTTGTTTATTTTGCCGTTTATTGTAAAACTGAATTCGTAATATAACGTAATTTTGTACACCTAGTCACCTATGCATATGAATTGGGCAATTCAGCCAAAAAAAGTGCCGCATATGCCGAAGATGACATGATGTACCTATAGTGATTTATGAAGTCCTTTTATTAATTTTGTATTTTAGTATAAGGTGTAAAAAGTATAATTTTTGTGTGTAAATCTATGCTACTTCAAAATTTTAGTTTCTCCATCATCATCCACGCTGGTCTTCATCTTCTACTGGGCATAAACCCTGTAACTTAGTCCGTTTATGATATGATTTGCTGTTCCAATAACAATTCAATGCTTAAAACACACAGAAACTGGTTCAGCTGTTGTGATTCGTTATTTCAAAGGAAAGTTATAGAACTTGAAGTTGTTAGTTTATTTTTTGTTGGGAACTTTTATCGTCGCTACAATTGTTTGTGAGCACTTGCCTTTACTAAATAAGTTTGTATTCTGGCCCTGTCTTATTATATGCCTATAGATAGGTAGATATATGTATTTTTCATGCGTTATTCGTTATACGAAATGACTAACACTATAAATAAGTGGGTCTTGCCGATAAGGAAGTTATATCTCAGATATGGGGGAATTTATGATAAAATAACAGTTTATCCATCATCGGTATCAGGAAATGAACGCTAGACATTATCAGAAGGATTAAAATGTATGATTTCAATTAGTGAAAACCACTTCTGCTAAGCTTTGATTTTTAGATAAAATCGGTTTTGCAATAGATCCAGCTAATAAGTATGTTTGGTCCCCTTTCTTTCATTTTTTCATTTGCAAGATAATCATTTGCAACCCGTGGACCCTTCCTTTTTCCTGAAATACAGGCGTGACTTTATAATTATGTATACTTACCTATCTACTGACATTTACCCTATTATCAGACTGTTTGCTTTCACTCTATCTCCCAAAACGGCAGACGTATAGCGTACGATTCTTAGTCAAAAAAAGTAATGAATTAGGTACTTTAGCCTTTATATTCATGTACAGTTGTTTCAAAACCGCATTTGGCTCAGTTGCACGGAAGTTAAATGAAGCTCGATGTAGAATTACCCATAAACTAGGTGAACATAAATGATAATAATTGTTATTGTACAGCGGAGACAATGGCCGCTATCGTATCATACTAGACAGCTGCATCTCATTGTTACGTCACCGTGTTGTTAGTACAGGTAATAACGTGCTATATAGCATAAATAGTGATATGTATCACTGTTTAGTTCATTGCTGTGATCAGAGCCAATGGAATGAGTTTTACTTGTTTTGGGAGGAAAAGAATCATAAGCAATATGGTACAATTATTTCTCTCAACTGAGGTTGATAATTAATAGATACATTCGTAAATTATTAGTTGCGTTTAACATTTTTATCTCGTCCTAGAGTGCCATAAGAATGATGAGTGAATGAAGCGAAAGCAGTGTGTCAGGGTCTCTGCCTACCCAGTATTCTAGGACCTTAAAGGAGTTATGTACAAAAAAAGTCTGGGTATAACAAAACGTTTACAATCATTTTTACTTTAAATAAACGTAGCGTTACCAATACGTAATTCATTTATTACCGTTTTCGTAAACCTAGCCGAATGAAAAAACTAGGTTATAGCTACTTACGTACAGTAGTCGCCTATACGCGGTATTTTCTAGTTGACAGACCAAGGAAATAAAATATTGGGTAAAGTAAGCGTTTTCCAAAGAGCACCCTAAAACATGGGCAATAAAGTTCAATTCAGGACTGCTGTTACGAAAACCAATAACTGCAAAATTTGTGGCGTTGTCGAGGACCTAACCCGCTGCGTAAATAGTTTGAATAAGGGCTTCCGCAAATAAGGTAGAGCTTCAGATAACTGAGTCATGCCCGCTATGTCAGGTAGGTCAAATTATGATGGAACACCGCTTTGGCTCTAGAATTTTCTTTCAAAAATCAGTGCGTACCAATTACACTGTCCATTGAGGATAATTTGTAAACTAAGTTAGCTAAAAAAAAGCTTGAATTGGACATGGATGGATTATTTGATTGATGAAGTATTCAGCCACTTTTTTGAATCGGCCATTCAAAGAAGCGGCTGAATATTTTGCCAAATAGGTTTCGGGGCAGATCTGGTATTCTATCGGTATAACAATCCTTATTCATTCAGAAAAAAGAGAGTAATGAATGCCACAATATTTCTACACCCATAGGTATTTCCTGATAATAGATACATTTGTGACAGGTGTTACTAAATACTTAAGCCGTATTAGCAATTTTTATATCTTAGATACTTGTGAGAACTCTTTCATCGCTCCATATCGATCCGATATACCACATAATGATTTACAGTCTGTTGTCATGTTTTTCCAAGAAAAAATAATGTAGCAGTAAGATAACAATAAAAATACAGTTCAAATGTTGTAATACGGATACTGGTTATCAGTGAACTAGAGATAACTAAGTTTCCTCAATTATGTGTGTCAGTGCGTTTTGTAAGATAATAGTAGATACTAGTGCACTTTGTATTAGTACCATGTTCAATATTCGTATTTTTTGTAACTGCACAGCTAGTAACTCTAAAATACTCATAGGTAGATACGTATTAAACCCGATCATGCGAAGTCAGTCTTTTGGTAGATTTCCCTTACCAGCCACCTTACCATGAACTCTTAAAGCAGGGCAGTTTACGTTGTGAAAGCGAGACGCAGCATTACACTGCACGTAGCGGCGTCTCGCTTTCAAATCGTAAACTGCCCTGCTCTAAGAGATCATGGTAAGGGGGCAGCTTCTTGCAAAGCAACGTTTAATATAAATTTAAATTTCGGTAGATTCATCTGCCACATAGAAAGAAAGATTTTTCTCAATAGAGCCTGTCTTGTCGAAACAACACACATACAGGCATAGTTTTAAACAAACACTTGAAACAACTAATGTTATCTCGAGGTGTCGTAATAGATTGTCTATTATTCACATAGTGTCTGTTACAAAGTCCAGTCATAAATTATCGAACTG
This sequence comes from Abrostola tripartita, assembly GCA_905340225.1. Lineage (NCBI taxonomy): Eukaryota > Metazoa > Arthropoda > Insecta > Lepidoptera > Noctuidae > Abrostola > Abrostola tripartita. The sequence continues at coordinate 8,595,320 of HG996504.1, forward strand.
TGTTTTGCAATAAGTATGTTTATTTTTATATTAATAATCTAACTAATGATACGTCACGTATTGTTGTGCTGTATGCTACTAAAGTTGTTTACGTTGTATTATTATAAATGGCGGTCATCAAAAGGTATGCGACGATGTGATAAACAAACACACATGTTTATTTCCAATCTAAAGTAGCGTAGTTTATGACTAAATGCATAATTATTATACACTATAAGTCTTCCTTTCTTCGTATCGGCCATTATGTTCTGTGAATTAACCACTAGACTTGCTCACTACAGGTATAAGCGCTATTTAATACCAACGAGTATCTACAGTATCTAACCAGTTAGGTATTATAGACAATATAATATTCTATTTATTATCAAACAAATGTGTAAAGCCTAATCAAAGCGTCAAAGCGGGAAACGGTATAAAAACGACAGACGTGAAGTGGCGAGAATCGGAATTTACGTCAAACAGATTATAATAAATGACAGACAGCTTAAAATGCGATGACGGCTATCAATAGCGGAGGAGAGACGCCATCGCTTGTGGGCGACATTGATTGGGCAACGTGCGAAATTCGGCCCCTATACTATTGTATAGTTGTGTCGTGTTGTCGCATAGAGGTTACCTAATCATACCCTTCCGTTAGGGCTCGGTTGGCAGTACACTGCTGAGAGCTCTTCTAAATGAATGGGTATTTACCTAAGAACTAAGGAGTATATTTCAGATATCTGCCTATTTCTTTAATTCTCAAAAAAAGTTTTTATTACAGACCCCGTATATAACTTTTGAATCTAACTTCAATTAGATGTCAAACTTTCCTAATAGATAAGTTTTGATAACATTTAACGTAGCCATCCCCTTTAAGAAACTAACTTTTTTAATTTCAAATTCTTTCCAATGTTACTTAAGATATTATTATTTGGCGTAGCAATTATGTATGAACTCCTAAACCACAGCCTTAACATCGGTAACTTGACAGTGTCTCACATTTAGCCCCTACCAATATTCGAGATACAAAAGGCGTGAGTTTTCATGGATTTTTTGTTCAAAGGAAGCTTCCCGGGTCGTCTCAATGACGTTACATAATACGACCGCCGAATATTTTCGTCAATTTCTTTTTTGCCAGACATTCTTCATATAAAAGGTATTCTGTCAGTGTCAACCTCTCCCATTGTGAAACAGAAACTTATAGTTCAAGAATGACAATCTAAATAACACCAATAGTTTCCAATTAGGATGTGACCTTCAGAGGACACCGCGTCGTAAGTAGATCAAGGGAGGTGTAAACTACGGGCGTTCTCAATCCATTGCGCAATTTCCACTACGTCAACAAAAAGGACCGTCCAATTTAATGGAATGTAAATTGAATTCTTTGTTTGCGATACCGTCGCGTGGCGATTTAAATCCCTACTTGATTAGTTTTGCTACATGTTATAGTAGATTGGATAACGGAATAATAGCGGTGGCCTTAGCAGGTATACTTATGTTTAATTTTGCATTTTAAATCTTTCCAGAACGAACGTTTTGATGTTCATAAAACGGCAATGATTAGGTACTAATTGATGTTAATTTCAGTTTCTAATAATACAATGCAGACAAGATTTGTCAGCTAACATAAACTGTGAATAACGTTATAGTCCAGTGTCACCTTGCGATTTCCATCGTAAATCGGAAGTCTAATTCGGCAGATTTTAGCAATCATAAATAAACATTTATTTTAACACAAATATCAAGGAAGTAATCCGGTAACAAATGCTAATGATTAAGGTTAATATTGGAGCATACTCATGTGTGTGGTCTAGGCTGCAAAAAGAAGTGGAGGCATTCTCTCGATGAGTAATGATATCTAATTACGTTCAGCGCACCCTGCGCGGTCAAGCTCGCTACCAACCTTGTTGACTGGCCCATCTTTACACCACGGCATAACCTGTTTCCAAGAGACAATTTCATCATGAAAAATACCCTCTTGTTTATGGCAATGTCAAGCTTAATCTCTACATATTGTCGGCACCAAACTCAGAGGCTGCATATAGTATATTACAGCTTGTTTTCTTTGTTAAATGTATAGGGGCATAAGGTGTGATAGGACTAGTATGATCATATGTCAAAAGGTATTTTGATAAATATAGAGAGATAAACAAAATGACTCAGATAATTGTAAGTACGAATTAAGTGTTTTAATTACCTTCCATTAAGAAATCATATAAATAATGAGGCAAAATGTAGGTATTGGTTTCTTGTGCCTGGGAATAAATGATTGCAATAATATCAATATTGCTACCAATTCTACTATTCCATGTAAGCTGCCTTCAATAGAATTGTTGTCGGCAACAAGCCGCTTACACCACGTATTTTAAGACAATGGACTTCGATACCCATTGCAATGACTGTGTAAGTGTGTACTCTTGCAAGTCTATTCCCTAGAATTGCTTAGCAAAATCTTGCTACGTTTATGTCCAAGCAACTATTCCAATAATATTAAAGTGGACTAATATTTCTAGGTTTCGTAATATCAACATATTTTATGCATAGTAACCATAATCATTTCATTCAACGTTAAAGTGTTGAGAATTAATCTGTTATGGTCTTATATTATCGTAAAACAGTTTTATTGTTCGATCAACGTTTAAACTAAGGAAAGAGGTGATAAAATTTTAAAATTGCCGAGTATAACCTTTTCTTTTCTCAGGCTCATAAACTCTTTGCAAACAGTCGGTCGAGTTGGACGTCCTAAGACCCCTAGGATACGATGCCTAGCGTTAGGTACCACGCCACTACGGAATATAACAACGCGCACATTATTTAGATTCGTACTTTGCAAACAACGTTATTTTCCTTTTCATGTGATGCTCTAATTACTAGATACGAGAAAGGCTCGATACATAATTGTGTAAGCCCAAAGTTGCACACAATCCGTGTATTATGCCAGTTTGCATCATAGGCAGGCACACACACGTACTTTCACTTTTGGCTTAGTCGCGTGTCTGGCACCGTTTAAATGTTTACTAAGTCGGACCCTGTCGTGTGCCAAAAGTATACTATGACGTCTGACGTGATACTTTGTTAACTGTAAACGTATCAATGATGTGACATTGACATCGATGTGGTCGGTGTTTTTTAGGACCAGTGGTTGGTGGAAGTTTCCAACATTGTTGAAAGCATCAAAACAAACGAGCGGAGGCATCCTAATTAAACAGCCTGCTCACTTTTGGCTCAAAATGATAGTTTGTGACACGGATGACGTCATTTGTTGGAAGCAATGGAAAATAGCCTAGAAATGGCGGCTGTAAAATTTAAATATAAAGTCATTTTGATGTCACCCGGTTACCAGTACCTACCGGCTACCCATTTAGTGAACGAGCCTCGTTTTTTAGGCCTTGTACTGCGACATCTGCCAGCTCCCAGCTGTCCGTTAGGCACGAATAGGCCGCAGGTGCTCTTGGCAGGTAGAAACCTTATGATGAAGTACAAAATTAAATTTTACGCTCAATGCGCTACCTGCATCCATAAAAAACTTTTTAGTTCTGAAGTCTCATGTCGATTTATAATCGATACAGGACATTTTGTTGTTCATCGATTTCTCGCTTGTGTAGAATAATTGTAATGCAGGCAGAGAAGCACCGTTGTTACCACAGTTCCACAGAGCAGGCAAATTAAAAGCCTTGTCCCGACCTGAAATCAGAAGTACGCATTAACATTTTAGTTGATGACACAGTAAGCATTAAAGGTCACACAATGAACTTTGACCTTAAATGATAAATAGATCAAACAATGTTATACCGTATGCAAATAATAGTATATTGGACATTAGCATAATTTGTGTGATATTACCATATGATAAAACAGCATAATGAATGTAATGATCAACTTAGAATAATTGTACTAGTATATTTATAATCGATTATTCGTTTGTTATTATTCTGTATCGTTCACATTGTGGTCATGCGGTAGGTACGTCATTAAAATTATAGAGCAATCACAATATGAATCACGAATCACAATGACAAGTGCTTGTGATATACGTGGTATCGAAAGTAAAAAATAATAACCTTTTGATGTACCCTGATTGCTGTTACTGACAGTCCCTGGAAATTCACAAATGGTAAATAAAATAAAGTATCTGGCTAGTCTTTATTTTATTTTCCATTTCGTAACATCCTTGTACCTAAAAGTACTTCTTCGAGCAATTGATAATGTTCTCTTTAGTAAATCTTCTTATTACGACATATTTACAGCTTTGTTGAGCAGTAACTTATAACCTAGATTTAAGCGTCCTTGCGCAACGGAAGATCATAGAGTTCCATGAGGCCGCACCACTGTACTTTGCCAGCAGTTTCTTGTATTTTGAACTGTAAGTCCTTGGCATAAGGTGTATTCTAACTGTTTTTGGTAGCTCTTGGTTTGCCCGACGGCGTGTGACGTAATGACCTGACTGTCAAGTGTTTAATTATTGTAATGGCGTTAGAGAACGGCCATTATTTTGAGACGTCATTTACCTTCGTTGTCGTACGATTGAAATATTACCTTATCAATAATTTGTAACATGTATACTTGTATAGTTCATCCAATTAATTTAAATTATCAAAAAACGGTTTGTTACGGAACCAGCCTTTTACCAAAATTTTAGGGCGTAGAGTAAATCAAGACATTAAATATCCCAAGATATAGGGTAGTGATGTGACTAATACTCTACTGCCAAACTAAAATTACACCACGTCACCCTACGTTATCAAGATTGGAACATCCCTACCATATATTATAATAGCTTTTCTATAACGGTTGTGTAATAAACAAGAACTCTTTTGCCTTACATAACATGACCTTTGGTATCAATTCAACGGACTATTACATGAAGCTTTAGTCAAGACACAATGAGCAGATTTTCTTACAGGACCACGTTGGAACAGTTGCTATCTGAAGAGTAAATTAAATAGAAAATACTGTCGTCCTGCTATGACGTCACTAACTAGAGCTACATCATGTTTTACCTCGAATGTGCAGTGGTCTAATGTTTCTACGTAAATTATTTTCGCAACCCTTTTAGCGTGTTCAAGATAATTTCGAATGACCACAGGTGGCATTTGTTTTTCATGTTACAGTCAGAACCCTCGTTTCAAGGTACCCACATTATAAATAGAGGCTAACTGAATTGTGTTTGTTAATTAGGCTGTGGCGGGTAAATGGGGTTTTGGATTAAAGCTTTGTCCATTTTTTCTACATGTATCTTGGGTGCGTTTTACAGATACCTATAATGCGGATCACACAAGTGTTACACGTAAAATCTCGTGCATTGATATAATAATAAAAAAAACCTCACGATTACCTTAACACTGAATATCTAAGTATTTCAGTTTTCCCGTTGGGAAATGAGTCCAGTTAAATACTTCTGTAATTGCATATTATGAGGAAACGTATAGTTATAAAGGTACCTAATTAAAAATATTGCAATTTCCTGTTACTTGTTCGGTTGGTAAGACTGTATTTAAGCCCTTTTAAATTGTTATTATATTAACAATTCTTTGTTCTTATTTCGCACTAGATTCTCATAGATGCAAGACGTTTGATACCGATTTTTCAAAAGATTTTTTATCTTGCTTGTTTTCGATATAAGAAAAACCTCCCATAATTCAAAGTTACTTATACACATGAAATAAAATATAATTGATAGAAATATCCTTCCTTGGTCGGAGACCAATTATCCAGTTAATTATGTATGGCTAGGAAAACATGACACAACCTGGATTGAGCACTTTAGCAGACTTAAAAGGCAAATTAATTTATAAGCATAGATAATTATCGATGCTCGTATCTTCTCCGTATGAGAATAAGCGTTTTCCCAGTAATAGTAATATTTTTAGGTATACAGGGAAAATGTTAATATGTATTATACGCTAATTTATAGACATGTTTCTCACAGTGGCCGGGCTCAAAAGATCTCAGACTCCGCACACAACGACCCCTTGTGTTGATTTTTTCTTAATTATTTATTTGATACTTTATACACAAGTTAGTAGGCACAAAGGCGGCCTTAATGCTTAATTCATACATGTTCCAAGAAGTGAAAGGTTACGACTTAAAATAAAATAGGCGTTCACAAAGGAAACATGCACATTTAACGTCAAAGCCTTATTATAAACCTTTTAAATAAGTAATTATGTTAACTTCTTGTGTTACCTTCGGGTATTTCTTAGTTAACGTCTATGTTTTATCCATTCTTAGTTAGGTATAATTGGGTTAGTTAGGTTAATATTAGAAAGTCTAGTCTAAACTTAGTGATAGTAGAAAGTCTCCAAGAGAGATGATGTTCAACTTTGCATCACTCTAAAGTCGACTGGAAGAAAATGGCCAATAGCATTAAATGCGCTTTTGTCCGTCCTGCACTGTCAACCGCGGTAAAATCCTTGTTGACCATGTTTCATTCTCATGCGAAGACAATTATAATATTGAAAGGCTGTCCGTTCATAAACCCATTGCAATGTTTGATATCTAAGGAAGAAAATAGGCTACTTTTTACCATCCACGCAGGCGAAATTAAAGAAAGCTGGTTTTAACCAAATTCTTGGAAAAACAGAAGTTTTGCACCTGTACAAGTAGGTACCTACCTGTTTTGTACGCCGCGTAGTACCATCTATTTCCTAGTACCAAGTATCGATTGGACATAAATTAACTTTTTATTGATTATACATGGACCATCTTATGTTGCAGCAGGTATAAGGTCATTTTACTTATAATATGTATGGAAAAGCGGACAAAAAAAAAACGATTTTTGCTGACAACTTTATAGTAAGCTTCCTAAAATAACATTAGTGCTTTTTGGGACGTAAGCCATATCAATACAAGATACAAACTAATTCAAGTACTCAGATAGAAAGATTAGTAAGTCTATGTACTTTCTACATGCGAAAGTCTGTCCAAATCTGTTTAGTAAACGCTAGATTGGTTGGCAAGCATCTATATTTATAAACTTCAACTGTATAATCTATACAGGATACAGAGGATATAGTAATCTATTATACTCTTATTGTATCTAAGTATGTGTGGAAGTCTCAAATAGACACAGATCGTTTTGTAAGTGGATTAGAATTATGTATTTTTCCGCGTCGCGTCGTCATTATTTCATGCCGCCGCGTCGCACGGCTCACGCCGCCCACTCGGACAGCAATAACGTATTACCACAGATTATAAAAGGTATAGAAGGTCCAAAAAGTCCACATGATAAAGAACCTCTTCTATGTTACCAAAATAAAAAAAAAACTTTTAATTTAATAAAGAAAACTCAACCACAATTTTGCGTTTTTGCTTTCGATCGATGTAATTTTTAAATGTTTTATTTAGACAATTTTTTTAGTTCCGTTTCGTCAAGTGGAGTTGGTTAATATCGACCAGCCCCTTTACCATGAACTCTTGAAGCAGGACATTTTCCGTTGTGGAAGCGAGACGCCCGGCCCCGACGTGCAGATTAGTGCGACGCGCGACGTCACACTTCCACAACGGAAAAGTCCTGCTTTAGGAGTTAATGGTAAAGGGGCAGTAGTGCTTATTAATTGTTATATTTGTACTCAGGAAAAAAATAAAGAAAGACTTTTGTTCGGTAATCTTTCTAGATGACTGAACTACGTAAAATGCGTACCTATTACCTACCTACACTAAACACTTATGTGATGTGAAGTTGCTATCCACTGAACGAGACGCGATATCTGACGGATAAAGCTATGTCTAAGATTACGCTTCATTTTATTGATGTCTTACCTACTTTAAATCCTGATTAATAATACTATACAAGTAATGTATGTGTAAAACAACAGCTGTAGAAATGTGCGGATCGATGTAGGTAATGAATGTAGTTCAAGGTCTTTCGTTTATACATAGATTAAATTTGTGTATTGTTTTGACTCTCTTCGGGATTTGTGTTATGAGAGAATATCTTTATGTCAAGTACTTACGTGAACGTATAAATTAGAAACAGTTGGATTTGTTTTTGATAAAAGTCTGATCGAATTTGTATGAACTATTTCAGATAAATAAGATGAACCGTGCAACCAGCATCTTGACGTTTCATAAGCGCCTACAATTCGTTGACATGAAATATAAACATTTTGAATTTGAGTAGCTTAGTAAGATACCTTTGTAGTCTTAATTTAATTAACAAGCAACCAACTACACTGAAGCGATTACGTAAGCAGACACAAAAACAAATGAAAACCAGACTACCCCTTCAAGCGATATTCTGAGCTGCGTTGTAATGTCCTTTTACTTTTTGTACCTATATTTATATAACATAGATACCTGACGTTGTCAGCTGTCCTTAGCAACGCCCTAAAATAAGATGCCAACCCTAAAGTCTGGACGTAACTGCGTTGTTTTCATAGTTGTCTTAAAGGTTTTGGGTCTTACAAAAGCTTTTCACAAAAAAAGAGAATTCCAGAATTTGCATGCAAATGGATAACTTAATAACAGTGTTTTGAAAAGAGGTGGAATTTAAAACATATTATCACAATGAAAGTCACTGTAAACGAGTAAAAACGTTTGGTTGTTAAACTGCTCAAGTCTGGCAGAATAAATGAATGTATGATCATCACTTCATATAAGAATGGCATTTGGATTTACACCGCCTGGCATTTCTTTGTGTCGCATCAGATCCTCATCAGATAGTGAATAAGATGCTGAGTGTTTTCTTGTAGGTATAGTAAATCATGTATTTTTCCGCAAGAGAAACATCTTAGTTTGACATTACTTTTTCTTTAGACTTTATAGAATAACATTGTTAAATCTACTTTGGCTTTCAAATAACTATGAAGTTTGCTTATTAGGAATTCAGGGTCTATTGGAAAGACATTGGTTTGTCTTCGATTACTTCATTCAGTATTTTAGGGATGTTAAGAAATAATATTATGTTGACGCTTAGATGGCACTGTAATGGTATGAAGTAACAAACATGTCATTATAATATGTGATGAATGAATAACTAGTAAACAATGACGTTCCCACAGTGACTAGTAGCTCGCAATTCTGTCTGCTTCTTAATAGATTATTTTGTTTAGATATGGATGTAGTTACAAGAAAAATGTTTCCTTTATTAGTCTACGATATATTATGACCAGTTTGAAGATGCTCGGGAGAAATGCCAGAATTAGATTCCCTAAACTAACGCGCATGTACGAATAATGTGATGAGAGAGAATAAAGCGAGAGGAGTATACCTGAAACACTTGTTAAAACAAACTTATTCATTCAAAGAAGTTTCGGTGGACGAAGAGAACCTTCTTCATGATCTTACTTTGTCAAATTGTAAATATTAACTTTGTGTACTTACAGTTAACGATGGATACCAATTACCAATAGTTGAACACTATTTGTTGTGCCAGTATCATTGGAAAGATACCAGACAATGTAATCAAACAATCACGTGAATTGATAAGTAGGTGTAAATAGGTCAAACGTTAACCACATCCGCGTTTTATGATGATTGTGTATTCAGTAAAGCACTGAAATCAATTAAACTAATTAACACAATTTACTTATTAGCGAGTATTCATGTTCGTATTCATTTATTTGCGTACAATACGTAGCTTTTGACTTGGAGGTTTTACGAAGAACTGGGAAACTTATTTGACAGAATTATCAGCATCAAATTGAGTTTATCATTTAGGTACTTCTGGCTTTGTTGTATGCACTGATGATTTCTAGTATGATAAACCATTTATGATCGTACGAAATAGCGATTTTCTATAAAGATACTACATACCTCACGCGTGGTTTCACAAACGGACAAAAATGAATTGACAGGTTATATTTAAGATTCTCGAAAAGGCAAATAACGAAAGGTTACTTCAGCTGATATTTACAAAGGCACGCGTCCTAGATGTTTATTGGAATGTAGGCCTACTTTAGCCCGCCCTTACATTTTTATGGGGGTATTATTCGCATACCGTTTTTATAGGAGGTACTTACCCATATTATACAGCTATTGACTGCTGATATCTAAATGCCTTTTCTTGAATTCTTGGCATTTGAAGAGAACATATTACCTATGTTCTATACGATTAAAATTTGATTTCTATTTTGTATGATGTTTCTATTAGTGCTTACTAGGTATATGGCGTATGATTTGGCTAAACACTGGTATTGTCTGTACATAACAAAGAGCTACGAAATTTTGACATGAATTTTCGGGTTTATGCGAAACTTAACCGTTCTGGTTTGGGTTTCGACCGTTGATTCCCACATTGCGGGATCTTGTCTTGTCTTAAATACACGTTATCTTAACGTATAGGTATTAGGACTTCAACGCTGTATACTACTGCGGTGAGTTTAGGCTTCTGATTGTAAAGTTTCACTTCCAAGATGCCAAGTATTACTATCTTTCGTTTTCGGCAATGTTTGAAGGCACTCGCTGCATTGGGCTACCTGCTTTTGACAAAGCTCATGGCGGGAGGTCATCGGCTTAGTTGTGAACCTATCAGTCCATTGCATCTTGCTCTTAATATAGTTATTATACAAAATGGCACGGAATGTTTGCATCCTCTCGCAGATACCTATTTCGATAAGTTTACTAAACATACGACATCAAAGAGCAGTTTGTTTTTATAGCTTACGCGATAATCTGACGGGATAGCTACAATGTTATTTTATCTGATGAGTGAGCTAATGCATTGAGCTCATGCGACGATGCCGTAATTGCCACGCATGGCGTCTTAACTGACTTAATTTTAGAAATAAAAACATATGAAGATCCGTATAGTATGCTTAATTGATAGGTACTTTCTAAATTATTGTAAATAAATCCTACTAGAATTTTAAATGTTGGTGTTTGGTTTGTCTTTTCATAAAGCATGGAAGACACAAATAGACAGTGAAGCAGATAGTGACTGGGCTACTATTTATTTAAAAACAAACAACTTTTGTAAGATAGTCGAAGGGAGTAAAGACAGTAGAAGCGTTATAAGTTTATAACTATAGCGATAAGAAAGAGTGGTGAATGTTTTATGAAAAGGTTGGAATGGACAGGTAGGATGATTGGAGATATTTATAGAAATAAAACTCTTTGTTCTTCGGAACTCTATTGTCCTGTTGTCTCATTCCCATAAAATTATTTACAAAACCGCCCAACAATAAATTACCGTTTAAAGGCATTGTTGTTACACTAAGCAAGTACCTATGGTATTTATTATAATTTAATTAATTTACGTAAGCGACAACGCGACCGCGAGCTCATAACAATTAAAATTATAATAAAATTAATCCAACCACATGTGAGCGTCGCGGACATCTTCGAGGTTAATTATATTCTTTATTTATTTAATTAAACGTAATACCGTAGACTAGAGCAGTCTCACCGCAGTTTTATTTATATAATCCAACTCCAAGCATTCAAATAACTGCTTTAGTGCTATCACGTGCGTAGTAACGGTAAAAAGAAAAACAATCTTTACTTTATCTTGCTACTAATGTTGTACATTGCTGCAGAGTTACAAGTCAGATCAAGACTGCACGCAATTAACTCGTCAATGTATATCGTACAATGCAAACCGATAGTGTCGATGTTGGTTTGTTTGTAAAAACGTGAGCTGCGAAACACGTGTCGGATGACATTGGTCGTGTCGTTATAGAGTAAGGATGGTACAGTATGTCCATTTATTACAGCCGATGGTTAACTCACAACATAGAACCTCCTATTTTTGAAGTCGGTTAAAAATGGTCGCTGTCGGATTTTTGGATGACATGAGAGATGCAAATAGATAGTCAAAATCGTTAAACTAGGCAGTGCGATGCACCTTTTTTATTATTATTATGATTAACAACGTCTTTTTGGGCATAAAACTAGCCAATATCCTTCCCACCTTAGGCTTTAAACTTCATTTCGATCGATTCAGTGGTTTCGTGATGATACGTTACCAATCAGACCGACAAAACTTTTAAATAGAAGGTTTTATTTAACAACTTTAAATTAATAAATTTAGATCGTAAACTGATGATAATATTAGCTCAGTATTATTTCTGATACTGATGTCTACCCGTTGAGGGGTCATTGACCCAGTCAAAACTATATTCGTCAAATCATGAACCCATTCCACCTTCCTACTATACAATAAATGGCTATTCTTAATTATTCATTAATTGTGTGATAACCCTATAATGCTAAGGCAATATGCTTATTGTACAATGTACAATTAAACGAGGTTTTAACAAATATCGACCGGTAAACAGAACAAACATACGCCTTCCATTGCTTCAGCCGTTCTAAATTCACGTGACCTTTATACCCTAAGAAATAGAGTCTAAAATACGAGTGTTATTAGATCAGTATGGGAAAGTAAACTTGGTGAGTCTGTCGACAGACTTTTAGCTAGTTTTTTACGCGTCATTCATACTTAGTAGGTAAATAGGTCGCGGGTTGTGTTAAATAGTATATCCATAATGTTAAATCAAGCATATTACCTGTTTTACAAAACAACAATGTATGAGTTCCAACTTTTTGATAAGTTGGTCTTTTACTGCTTGATTTTAACCCCATCCCGGCTAGATGCTCAGCCTTATAATATTATGAACCTTTTCACGTATCTAACACAATGATACTCTTTGAATACTGAGATAATGGCCATACAGAATGCTATAAACTTTTTTGCTGACGCATAGCGCTGCTACCATCTAAATTAGCGATTTCGGAAAAAGATTTCCAAAAACTCAGATATTTGGTCGAAATCGGGAAGTCTTCTTTAGATAAAAATGTTTCATTTCATATTTTAAAGAAGATTTTATTTTATGATTTAAAATTACTAAACAAAGAATTTCGAATAAGTACTTATTAATGCGTTGCAAAGTTACTCGTAAAGAAAGAGAAATTGCTGGAATACTTGGGCTCAAACGCTAGAAATAGAAAACGGATTTCGCGAACCTCTACTCGAATTCAATATTAATTTATATGAAGGCTCACGGACGAATACAAATTCTAAAAATAGCACTTTTTTTGGACTGAGTCTAGACAAGGCCATCGCCTGATAAACTGGGATCGTTACAATGATACCCCAATCGCTCTAGCCATTTCGTTTCTTTATTGGTTCGATTAACTATATTGCCAAATGTAGATGGACAAAGTTCTATCCTCAAAGCTGAACGATACAGGTCTTTGACCTTCTTTGCCCCGATATGGCTGCATGGTGCGACATAAGTATAGTATGTACTTCATCAACGTATTTCGAATACGTGGAAACAACACGGTCTGCAATAAAATTACCATCGTAGTTTTCAGATTCCGAAAAAAATACTGCGGCCTTAAGCATATAAAAAATATTAATGATCTCAACAGCTACTTTCAATGTGTATCAGAAACCGTTGTCTTAATGAAGGGTGTGATACAGAGCACTAATCTGAAAAACATTCTCTAAAGGTAGGGCCAACATCGCAATCGCAAAATAAATAATCACCAGTTTTTGGTCTTACAAAACTTTAATAGGTTTATCTAATTGACTCAAATGATAAGAGCAGATATTTTTTTCGTGGTTTCGATGTTAGGCCCGTCGCAAAAGATGTCGAGTTTAATAGTATGATCAACACCCTTAATTTTGACCAAGCATTTTCAATACACGTCATAATATTAACTACAGTTGTGTAGCGCCAGACAAGTCAGTGCAGAAATGTGAAATTGCATACAGCTCTCTGATGGGAGCGCTCTTGCATATCCAGTGACTGTCTGCGAAGTGAAAGTAGATGCGATACATTTTCTTGCCAGACAAGTAAACAGAAAAGACTGCTGCATGTTTTGTCAATGTACTGTAATGTATAGGCCATCATAAACCCACTTAATCTGAAGTTACTAGTATTCACTGCGACTTACTTCGATATAGATAACCAATAACTACGACGTTTGTTGAATTGATCAATCTAATTCTAGATTTCGAGTTTGTTGCAAGTGGACCCAAATAGTCTAACGGTAACGATTCAACTAAAACCTTGTCTAATTTTGTGCTCGGCCATATTGGAATTAGAGCGTCATTTAGACCGCAGCTATAAATGTGCCAAAAACCCCGATCCGCAGAAAATTACGGCGTCTAGAGGACCGTGCCCGGGATAGTAGATAAACTATGTTCAGGTCACTAGGGCCTCTTCTTTAATTTGATTAATAACTCTCTTAACTACATAACTAGTTTGCGTTTTTCTGACCATTGTCATTTAACAAAAATACATACAAACGCGATTGTCAAGTTAAGTTAGTTATCAAAAAATTCTAACTAGACCTACTAATAGAGGATAGGAAACTAACGGCTAAAAGGCTTTAATTACTTGAGGAATTGTCAATAATTTGTTGTAGAACACACTGCAAACAGAAAGTTTTATAACGTATCTGGTATAATTGGATTATTTATTCTTATTTTTATTTAAAAACGTTTTACTTTTAATCAAGTATGTAGTGTGATTATAAACCAGTATACATTTACAGCCATAATTAATCTTTACTCTGTAGCAGCATACTTAATATGTCATGTGATATAACCAGTGAGAACTGAACGGTCTGGTTAAAAAGTACCAGTTTTTAAACATTATATGATAACATGACCTTTTCATACTTATGTCATTGAATTCCCATACAATTTTCGTCTCACTAGCGTCGCAAATTGTAGAAAGTAGGATTGACTTATGTGGCGATGTCAAAATAACAAGTAAAGACATACAAAATGCGATGTATTAAGCATATAATCGTACACTAACATGTTAAGATAAATACATTATGTAGCTTTATGTCCCGTAGTAAAATATTTTACTGTTTGCTATTTATGATTTCTGTTAGGATAAAATATTAACTTTTCGACTTAATGTTTAGATTTATGTTGTACATACTTATTTATAAGCCTTTTAAAATATTGGAATTGCTGGTAAATATATCCAAATGCAATATAAAGGCGCATATTTTAAGACACTATTCTGCACTCTGATAATAATATAACTACATAGGTATAGGTTGTATGTTTAGGTTAGGTGCGGTGTGATTAACCTGACAATGATTGGTGATTACCAGCGAGGTGATTAATGATCACCGTCGTTTTAAAACAGTAGAAATATTCAGGCGGCTTTGAGTTGACGTACCTATGGCATATGCCGAGAGTACCTATTTCTGGAAACAAATTGGAATGTAAAATGAAATTTGCATTCCAGTAATTAGTTTGCACAGTGGCAGCATTCACGCAGATAAAGTAAGGTCGTTCGGTCGATACTAACCTGTTATGTTCGAAGATAAGGATTTAGGTTTGAGACGTGTTTGAGTAGCAAAATAAAATATAAAGAAGAGGTTCACATAAAGATTATTTACAGTATGATATAGTATTGAAGGCAAAAAACTGTAAAATGTTTAGGGTGTAATAAAAAGCTGAATCGACTGAACATTGAACTAGGATTATTAGATCAAGTTTTGTTTATCGGAAAGAAAAGATACCCTACTTACAAAGCATCGTTGGGACTACAGATAATGTTGTCACTTTTCGTAATATTGCATGTCTACTAATCTAAAATTATACAGTGAACTCAGAATACAGAACAAACCAGAAGCCGTGAACGCACAAAAAAATGACACCACACCAATTACGCCGAAGTAGGGTAATTGAACGATTTGACATTTAGTTCACAAAGATCGCGCGCATCGCTGGAACGTTTTACACGCTGCACATTTAATTCAATTATGCCGAGCTGCGTAATGCAAATGTGCAAAACTGCGGACGGAATTATACAAAAATATGTTAGGATTATATTTAATTTGTACATTTCACATAAATATGTCCTTTTATTTAAATATTGAATAATTTTAATTGTAGTGATTGTTATATAAAACCAAGCGGCCATTTTGTCAGTGTTGCAAGTATTTGGTTGAGAGTTTACCCCACGATTTTTTATTAACTAATTTGTGCACAAATTTCTAAAAGGAGAACGAACTATGTTTTTGTGTGCTTTAGGTGTTGAGTTTGATTACCAGTTTGAGCACTGTCATTGGATAGCAATACGGAGTCTAGAATTGTATCTAGTCCATGCCAATAGGCTCGCCCCCTATTACGCGACTGCACTTCGTGTATGCATTAAGCTATTAATATTATTTAATGTATTGACCTCACCTACATTTATTTGTCCTATTGGTCCCAGGACCTATAACATAAATTACGAAATGCGGGTATACTATATACCTAATGCCTTTTAGAAATACAGTTTATAAGAATACCCATTTGAGAAAAATACAGGCGTAATGTCATATCATGTTTATTGGTAGAATTCCAAACTATTGCATTACAATATATCTTTTTTAAATTAAATATATATAATAACCTCTTATAGAAATCATAAAATAACAATACCCAAAACATCGTCATTTACCCCAGAAGTAGTAACTGCCATTCCTAACCTAGCAACATTAAGCGGGTGTAAAGTGGCGGCAGGGGGGAGCGTACGTATTGTTGATGGACACAGTGCACATAAAGGAAAAATGGCTGAACGCGGGGCCTGTGACAGTGAACATGTTTTTAACTGATAGACCGCGACCTCGCGACATTTAGGAACCGGTTTGTTACTTTTATATGTACTTATTTTGTTTATTTTTATTAACTCACAAACAAAACAAGGGTATAAGCTGACTATCCAGTTAACGCAGTTGCATCAATAGTCAAAGTACCAGGATGACAGATATGCAAAGAGGTTGAGTTACATTCGTCTGATCTTAAATTACTGAAATGTCAAAATGTGACTAAGGAAATGAGATTAAAAATAAACTTTAATTTATCTATTTTGAATTGAGAGAATTGTCTACTATGCTTTAAATAATAACTGTAGAAGTTGTGTTGTGTATTGCATTGGTAGACCTATACTTGGATTAAAATAAACAAAACGCTATTGTTAAAATACCTACCTGGTTCAATTCCTCACTCATTCTCCTAGCCATCTATTTTAGTAATAATGTAATTAGATCATCCTTATTACCCGTCGTTAGTCTTCTTATTACCCACACCCACGTGTTACGTTTACATTGTCTATTTTCAAACCGGATGGTCGTATTTCTGTTGACTTGTTGACTTTTTGTCTCCGTCATATATGGAGAGTTATAAGCATTTAGAAATCTAACTGGACATTAGGCGAGAGTTAACAAAAAGGATTTAAGCCGGGTGCATATTGGCGAGGAGCGGGATTTTTAGGCGTAGGTACTAAGAAAGTAAAATACATTTTAAAAGTCTTACTTGTTATTGATACACAGTATGTCAACAAAGATGTGTTAATTACACGGTGCAGTTAGGTTCAGGTTTACTTTTAGAACTATAGACATACTATAAAGTAGGGAAACCTATGTTTACAATTACAGGCCATAAATTCAATCTTAGTGCTCTGAAATCCCAAACACGCAGTGCGCCAGCGTGGTGATCAATGTGCGTACATTCATTATTATGACTAGTATGCTCTATCAGGCAAATTTTGTATTAAAATAATACCTTTATTACCTACAAAAATAAGGATAATACGTACAAAAGTAGTAACACTAGGACGCTCTGAAGTTGGCTTTCCGAAACGTTCTCGCACGTGCAGTTCATAAAAACTTAGGTAGAAAATATTTTTACTAAAATATGTAGGTAGGTACTAATTTTGGTAAAATATAATTGGTGATATTATAGAGGTAGGTAATTGTAACTAAAATGCATAAAAGATTACAACGCCGTTCGCGACTATCTTCACTCCGGTCTTCTGAAAATGCGCGTTCTATACCTACGTTCCTAAATATTATGTTTATAAAAACAGCAAATGGCATAGGGAGTTCTTTGACCTCACGTGTTTAACTACAGGTAGCGTCCGAGAGCGGCAGAGACGGACGTAAGTAAAGTGGGCCAGTGCAATGACCCAGTAATACTTGCAACCAAGCTGACGGGAAGACACGCATTCTCGACCACGACGCGTGATTGTCGATATAATCGACTAGCGTCATCTCGTAGCGATAAATAGGTACTACACATCATCATTTAGGTCAATGGCTGGAAGCTTTTATATACGCAGAGAGATAATATTAAGCATATACGGAGTAGGGTAGTACCCAATCTATTGGTTTCACAGAAACGGGATAAGAAGACACAATTGTCACAAGTTTCCTACAGTTTAAGGTGTACCTAGTTTAGCTGCAGGTTTATTTAATTTGAATAATAAAGTTTGTTTGAATAGTGGGTTTACATTTACCTACAAAAATGAAACATGAAGCGATGAAGCCACATCTACATCTTCCCTAAAAGACTAAAGCGGTTTTGATTTTGTCTAACTGTACTAGGTATACACAAAAATCTTTGAAGACACAGGTAGAATATGTTATTGTCTCCTTTCAATAGTTTAAAAACTCTGTTGTCTTATTCCAGGTTTGACGAGAAGGAGAGTATATCGGGCGTGCAGCAGCTCAAGTCTTCGGTGCAGAAGGGCATTCGGGCGCGGCTGTTGGAGCTCTACCCACACTTGGACAACTACATCGACCAAGTTCTGCCCAAGAAGGATACATTCAGAATTATCAAATGGTGGGTACCAGCTTTTTCTTGAGAACATGAGAAGAATGCTATCGACTATGCAATCTATTGCTCTATCTAACCTTGGAATCTTAGACCGCCGAGCTAGTTTGCATGAAACAGGCGTAACTTTGAAGAACATACCTATAATTTTAGCTAATATTTAAATGACTCGCACATTGCTACATTGTCGCAGTGAAGAATGATTCAAAAAAATATTTCTATTTCTATGTACCTAAATGTCACTTTTTGCAAGTTAACATAACAAAAAGCTCATCACAATTTCCTAGTGAAATAGCTGAGAACAGTAACGAAATAGCAATAGGCAGTCAGTTGTAATATGAATTACTATTTAAACCAAAACAAATCAACCAGCACTTTCATAATATTCTATGGGCAGCATTAGTAGACCTAAATGAATTGACATGTTGCTCTTTGAATGGGCAACGTTATTCGCACGCCAATATCGACGCGCGCACCGTTTCTTGGCCATTCAGTTACAGTTACAAATAACTGTTACAGTATAAGTAAGAGGTCTTGTTTGGTTTTCAGTCACGACCACATCGAGATTATGGTGAACAGCGCTGGAGAGCTTCTGTTCTTCCGTCAGCGCGAGGGTCCATGGATGCCTACCCTGAAGCTCCTACATAAATGTTAGTAGTGATAGCGATTTATGAAAACCTGTAAAGTTGCCCGACGGCGAGGTACCTCACAAGAAGTTGTATCTCGTTCTGAAATTTGTAGACTAATCGATAGGCTAGTAGTGATGCCGCGCGAGATAGTAGATAATGGGATGGCCGTAAATGAGGTGGCCCGATAAGTTAAAATACATGTAGTGTGGTTAGTATGGAGTCTTACCGTCAGACACAGAGAATAGTGGGTGAAATAAAGGAGGGCCTACATCCAACAGTAATCAAAGTGGATAATGATTATTACGAAACAATTTCGGTATTTATATAACGTACATATAGGTACTTTGCTAATACAACTTTCGTGGGCGTTTTCCATATTTTTTGCTCACGTTCTTTGGTAACGGTAGACTAGTTTAACGTAATCGACGCGAAGCCTGTATTGATGAGCTGGTCTCGAGCCGAACTGAACTCCATTTTGAGGTCGTGACTAGTCAGGCATTCCTGAAGAAATACTCAAGTTAGACAGTAGATTAGTAAATAATACATAATTTATATATTATCAGGAACTTATAATTATACTACCTGATCCGGCTAACTTCGTACCGCCTTCTCACCATTTAAACCTGGCCTGGACTTCCACAAATATTTGAAAACCAAAATTAGCTACCTAAATCCTTCCAGCCGTGTTCAAGTTGTGGCTTGACCAATGGAAACAGAGATTCATTTTTATATGTATTCACTATTCATAGATAATTATTAATTATGTATCCACATATTTGCAGATCCGTTCTTCCTGCCGATGCAGCAGGTAGACAAGGGTGCGATCCGCTTCGTGCTGAGCGGCGCCAACATCATGTGTCCGGGGCTGACGTCACCCGGCGCGCGCATGAGCAGCGTCGACAAGGGACAGGTGGTCGCCGTCATGGCCGAGGGCAAGGAGCACGCGCTGGCCGTCGGCTGCACTTCACTATCTACTGATGACATGTAATCAGAATTACTAGTTTATAATCAGGTGCCTTACTATGAGCTCTTGGGGTGCTAGTAGGGAGCCACGAGTGACGCTACGTATGTCCGGCGCACCCTGGACGGTCAACCTCGCTACAGTCCTTGATGACTGACCAATCTCCATCACGGCATGACCTATCGACATTAGGACTTATAACGTGGGTTACTAGGTATACAGATTAGCCGATGTAGGTACCTCAGCCTAATACCTCTTCGGAGAATACAGGTGAATCATAATTTATGTTGTAAGTCCCAATGTAATGGGGGGCGAGCCTTTTGCCATCAACCAGACACAAATCCAGATTCCGTGCTGCTACTGAGAGTTAGAACTACAACACGGGAACTAACGCGAACACTATTTTTTAATTTTTGCTTGACGTTTGCATCGGCCGTGGTCACAAGCAGACTCAAAGTTAGTATTGCTACTAAGAGTTCCCTAATGAAAAAACCCAGTAACACCGTGCCTGACCTGGGATTCGAACTCAATATCTCATGTTGAGCAGTCGCACTTAGCGACCACTGGACCAACGAGGCTATTTATATAATAAGAAAATAATGAAATACGCCTTACTTGGTTTGGTATTACTCAGTACAGTACTAAAATATTTAGATCTAAAAGGGTAACTTTTATCACAAATTGTGGTTAGTTTACCCTTTACCTACATAATATTTTATTTTTTCAGAGCCAAAGTGAACAAAGGCGTGGGCATAGAGAACTGCCACTATCTCAACGACGGCTTGTGGCAAATGAAACCAGTGAAGTAATTCAACACCTTAGTTTACGCTTCCTTGTGACTTATTACTAAGCTTTCTTAATAAAGATTTTAATTTCTAAACTTTTCCGATGTTTTATTTATGTAGGTACCACTTAGGTACATCAATTACCATGTGCAGCTGCAGGAGCACGATAAAATAGTCTCAGATTGACAATTGGCCTCGCTACAAGCTACAACGTCCGATACAGTCCGATTTTAAGACATCCTAAACAGGAATGTTGACTAAAATCAGTACAAAGTAGGTAAATAATAAAATAAATCCAGAAAAAAGGGTGAAGAATTCAATACTGCGGGAAAATAACTTATTAATAGCACATCTACCACGTTTGCGTAATGCTTCTCACTTTTTGAAAATGATAATCACCCACCTACGAACAAAAAAAACGTTAGATTTACAGTAAAACCTGTGATAAAAATCACACTTAAGGCTATTAATTTTGAGGCTATTAGCGAATTAAACTGGAACTAATGTAGGTACTTATTCAATCTATCCTATTAAAACTGAGAAGAAGGCATACACTCACATTACGCCATCCATCAAAAATCCAATGTAAATGTAATTGGTGTCAGGTATGTTTAAAGCCATTCAATGTTCTTAGCTTTCTAGTTTCTAATAAACATAACCTACTATTAAATTGTGAAAAAAAAAAATAACTTCAATTTTTAAAAATACCGCCAATATATAATTACGTTCCGTTTTCACAAGAATCGGTAACATAATAATATTATCTCAGCGTCATTGCATACCTTTTATTAACACATTTTGCTTAAATAATTTAATTACTCTTAATTATTTCCAATTATTTACGTCCTATTTTAAAAGTTAGATTGTGATATAGTTGGACTTTGTTCTCTGACGTCTGACTGAATCGGAGCGGCATCATATTGTTTTTAACTATGGCGGCGGCACTTGTTAGTTCGTCTCGTCAGGGTAAATAAAATACTTTTTAAATTAAATTACATGTCAAATACTCCTAAATTTTGAAGGAAATGTGATTAAATAATGAACTTTGAATTAAACTGTTATTATTTGCTTCATGTGTTAAGGTTAAAAAGTTTTTTTATGTGACGTTGCTATCAGCTGTTCGTGATTTGGTTTTAAATATTTCTGAGTTTTTAGTGCTATTTAGGTCACTTATTATGATTGTAACTGATACAGCCTGCAGTAAAAATAGTTATTAAAAGAAATTTATATACAACGTTATGCAATAAAGCGGCTAAATATAAAAGTTCAAAGTTCACTCACTTTGTTTTGATATTGTTTGTGTCAATTTCCTCTTATATTTTCAGTGGGGAGGCTAACCAAGGCCGCAAAAAGGTTATATTCGGATGCTTACCCTAAGATAACGACTCATTACACAATACACCCCAGAGATAAGGACCCGCGATGGAAAGGTACGTGATAACCTCGAGATTATATCAACAATACTTTGTGTCACATTAAAAGATTGACAGGCAAAATCTCCAGGATAACAATTTAATACAAATGTTATCATCATAATTTCGTTAAGATTAGCAGTTTATCAATGTGGTACAACATAATTTACGCAATACGTTGTAACCCCCCAGCAACTACATTTTAATAGGGGTCCATCCATATTGCAACATCTCTCATTAAATTCGTATTAGCGGCTATCTTATCTCCTACTTGTTATTTATCTGACATAAAAACAGAGAGGATAGCTCCCAAATATTTTGATGTAATGTTTAGAAAATATTGTTTCAGACTTTTATTCATTTATTTGCAAAGAAACAGATTTAGATCCTGTCTTACTTAGTTTTGGTGGGTACAATTTACGCCCACCAAAACTAAGTAAGACAGGATCTAAATCTGTTTCTTTGCAAATAAATGAATAAAAGTCTGAACAAGTAGGAGATAAGATAGCCGCTAATACGAATTTAAACCTATTTGTCTAGTTCAATGTTAAAAATGTATTAATATGTCTTACTATAACATAACATCACGCCTGTATTCCCCGAAGGGGTAGGCAGAGGTGAACATATAGTGCACCCACATTTCGCCAGTTATGTTGTAAGTCCCAATGTAATAGGGGGCGAGCCTATTGCCATCAACCGGGCACAATTCCAGACTCCGTGCTGCTACTGAGAATTACCTAATGAAAAACTCAGTAACACTTTGCCCGACCCGGGATTTGAACCCAGGACCTCTTGCTCAGCAGTCGCGCTTAGCGACCACTAGACCAATGAGGCAGTCTTACTGTATCTCTGAGAAACAGGTCTAACTTTATGTATACATGCCTTCCCTGCCAAATAAAGAAAGTGAGTCTGTAAATTGAGCTCATTACTTACTTCAGTTATAATTTGGCTCTTAAATAATATCTACAATTCTACAGCATAACTAGTTGCCAACATCTACATTCTGGCAGAATTGAATTATGAGGAAATAACATAAAATTAAGTATTGAATACAAAGTAATGATCTAAATATAGTGAAAATCTTATGGTGTTATAAAAAATTTAAGTAGTCACTCAGTTTAATTCTTTGTACATACCTTTTACTACTTACTGCACTTGTCAACTCATAAGTTTATTTAACTGTAAATCTATAATCCTAATAATGCTATACTTTATCCTCAGACATCAGTATGGAAAGAGTTGCGGAGGAGACGGACATCCTCATCATTGGAGGTGGACCGGCTGGTATGTCAGCTGCCATCAGAGCTCGACAGATTGCAGAGGAAAAGGGAGTTGTAAGTTTATGTCAATTTCTTAAATGTTTAATGACAATGTGCTAATGCTGAAAACTAGTATAAAAATTTGCTGTAGTCTACATAATTATAATGGGTTGCATGGTAAATTTCTTTCTCTTTTTTTTTACAATTATTTACCTAAGAAATATTCATCATATTCGCTCATTGAAGCTTAATAAAACCTACATAGCTCATGTATGTTTACCTTATCGGATAGTTAGCGGTGTCTTAAAGTACGCCACGCGTGGGAGCAAAACTCGTACTATGACAATGTGTGCTGCCCGCCGCATCCAGCGTATAGGGCTTTGGGCAAGCAACAGACGATATGCAATGCGTCAACCACCTTTATAAAAAACAAATGAAGAACATATGGTTTAAAAAAAAATGTTTCTTTGTATACTTTAATCTAGGTTTGAACTAGCAATTTTAAATTTTGAAACCGAGTATAGGTACCCCCCTTAACACATATTTTTATTTATTTCAATACCTAACTTAAGTTTTTTATTATTTCTACAGGAAGTAAGAGTAACCCTTTTGGAGAAAGCGGCTGAGATTGGTGGACACATTCTGTCTGGGGCCTGTGTGGACCCCATAGCCCTGAACGAGCTGATACCCGATTGGCAGGAGAAGGGCGCGCCAATGAACACACCGGTCACGTCGGACAAGTTTGGTTTACTGACCAAGTCTGGCAGGATACCTATCCCTGTATTTCCTGGTTAGTTGTCTTTTCAAAATGTCTGTTCCGGGATAACAGTTAGTTGTGTTAATCCAATTAACTTAATCCAGTTAATTGGTCGGAAAAAGTTGTAGATTTTGTGCATTTTAGTAACAAAATCAGAATCTTCATATTTATGATGTTACCTTACTTTTTAGCTTTTGTACAAATGTAAAAACTGTGCTACAGTAACTGTACCTAATTAGGTCATACATTAATATAATTTGAGGAACTTGTAACTCAGTGCCGTTTGCTGGCATAGCAACAGGGCCGGCCCGTCCATAGGGCGAACGAAACGGGCGCGCCAGGCGCCAAGGGTAAGGGGGCGCGGAAGGCGACCCCTTGACACTTATTTCCAACTGTTCCTAGTGTATACAAGGAGGAGTGCAGTGCGTGTTTTTTTTAGACGACGTTAGGGGACGCCAAAATATGATCTCGCTCCAACCTAAATCTGGCCTTGGGCCGGCACTGCATAGCAATATCACAGTTAGTAGTTAAAAATAAACTATAAATAATTATAATCTATAGTAATAAGGAATAGATTAGAGTCATTGATTTACCTGACTGTATGGTGCCTTAGATATTTTAACTGAAATTAGTTCATTAGCTTAGTTCCAATAAGTGGTATAATACTAATATATAAGCGGTTTTTCACAGGATTACCAAATTACAACCACGGTAACTACGTTGTCCGGCTCGGACACCTAGTCAGATGGCTGTCTGAGCAAGCCGAAGCGGCTGGTGCTGAGGTAATGCAATACCCTATATAGTGATTCATATATTCCATAATTTGAAACTGGTGTTTACCGTTATGTAATAAATAACAATGTTTATGCCTTGATTAATTATTATAACAAAGGCTTTTCGAAAATGCATTACTCATTTAGATTGAAAAATAAATTTTGAAAAATTATGGATACAAGCGGGATTCAAACCCGCGACCTTCGCCTAACCGTGGCGCATGTGTAAGTATTACTAAACTTGTAATGTTGATAGATCTGGCCGGGCTGCGCAGGAGCAGACTTGATCTACCGTGATGACGGATCGCTGAAGGGTGTGGCGACCGGTGACGTGGGTATCGCCAAGGATGGCAGTCCCAAAGACATGTTCGAACGAGGAATGGAGTTCCACTCCAAAATCACCTTGTTCACTGAAGGTAAGATTTTTCCACTTCAGGTATTATCTTGTTATTATAATCAGTATCAAGACTTGAAATAGTAAATAGTGTAGAAGGTATTATATAAAAGTGCGAGTCGGACTCGCGCACGAAGGGTTCCTTACCATTATCGATCAAAACAGCAAAACAATCATGTCTGTTGTATGGCAGCCCCCTCAAATATAATATTAATTTTTATTTTATTTTGTTTTTTTTTTTTATATTTGTTGTTATAGCAGCAACAGAAATACATCATCTGTGAATATGTCAACTGTCTAACTATCACGGTTCATGAGATACAGCTTGGTGACAGACAAACAGACGGACGGACGGACGGACGGCGGAGTCTTTGTAATAGAGTCCCATTTTACCCTTTGGGTACGGAACCCTAAAAAACGTTTACCTACATACTGTGTGAAAACACTTGGTATAAAGGCTAAGGGTCAGCGCATACCGAGAGGAGCGCAGAGGAGAAAATTTTATGAAGACACTCCAAAATAAACTGAAAACTATTGCATACATGTTCGAACTAGATAAAAAATGCTCGCGTGACAACGAGGCTGCGCGAGTATTTTTACCATTAGACTTGCGCATAGTTCGCGACTGAGATCGCTGTCTAGGTCGCCACTCCTAAACGAACTAGTTCACTCTTCTCGTTCGTCAGCTTCCAGCTCGGATCAGAGGAATGCAGATAGCTCGCTCATTCGTTCGATCTTTTGTTACATTTTATATTTTTACCTTTACTTGCATCAACCGATTTAAAGAGCTTAAAAGCGAGAGATCTAAGAACTAGGTCGCGTAGTTCGTCTGTGGCAGCGGTCTTACGAACTAGTTAGTTCGCAAACTACACAAGACTATTTACTAATATATTTTATCGTGTACGCGAGAATGTTCAAGGCCGCGCGCGGATTATTACTCTCGGTGTGTGCTGACCTTAAAGATGCTACAAACTTTTGTCCCTGATATGCGATTTTTGAAACCGTAAAATTATGTGTTTTAAGATTTGTATCGTAAGTGGTGTTTTATATGTACAGGTTGTCATGGCCATCTAACAAAGATGATTTCAAATAAATACAACTTGAGGGAGAAAGCCGAACCCCAGTCATACGGTATCGGACTCAAGGAACTGTGGGAAGTCAAGCCTGAGGTAAGTTATTATAAAAAAACCCTGTCTTTTTCTTGACTACGGCGAAACAAAGAGGAGGGTTATGATTTAAATAATGCACAAATATTTAAAAAAAACAGCGTGAAATAACGAAATTTTAGGGAGTTTTTTTATAAATATCATCCTAAATCAGCCATTTTAAATGCCCGCCATTTTGGCGCGCTTGGCGTGACGTAGAAGTCCCAGTATCAAACAACTAGTAAATAGCTGTACAATGATTGTGCTCTGTAATTTATCAATGTTCTGTATTTTACAACTATTATAACACGAAAAATAACATAAAACCTACATAAAAGTTCTGTATTGAAGTACACAAATGTAAAATATACTTTCGAGATGTAGTACTTTGACGTCACACTACATCTGACATTTAGCGCTGCTTAACAACTACTTTGAAATTCCCGCTCATTTGTGGCACTTTTATATATATCAAAAAGCAATTATTTAAAAAATATTGATAAAGACATAATTCTTAAGCAAAAGAGATTATTAAATAAATGATTTGGCTCATATTTGAATCACATGCATATTCCCTATTGCTTAGCCACTGCGCCAATCGGTCGTCAAACTTTGTCATTTATGTACGTGTGCGTCTAGTGAAGCTGAACCAACCCGCCCTTATCAACTACCATGAAATTCCCAGAACCACAAGCCTGGTCTCGTAGAGCACACGATCGGCTGGCCCCTGGACAAGAACACGTACGGCGGCTCGTTCATCTACCACCTGAACGTGGCGGAGGGCGAGGCGCCGCTCGTGGCTGTGGGCTTCGTGGTCGGCCTGGACTACTCCAACCCCTACCTCAGCCCCTTCAGGGAGTTCCAGCGGTTCAAGCTGCACCCTTACGTCATGCCTATGTTTGAAGGTGAGGTTGTGTGCTTGTATTTCCATAATTTAATTATGTGTTTTGGTTGATTTTAAGTTTGATTCTTTTTTTTTTAACCGTCGCCCTACACTAGTAGTTTCTCCTGTGTCGTGGGTGCGTTTCACAAACATGAAATATCACATACATAAATACCCAGATTTAGGATAAACATCTGTTGATCGCACAAATAATCGGGCTGTCAAATTGAAGTTATCGAGGTTTGATAGGTATGGCAGAATTACGTGATTTTTAATCGCATTATAATATGTAAGGGTTATCAGATGTTAATTTAACAGTTTAGTAAAGAGATGCTTTTGCTTCATTTTAAAAGCGGAAAAGATCTTGTACTAATCAAGTGCCACTTGATTGACATTATAGTGTGTGCAACTTAGGTATAAACGAAATTTTGAAAACTCAGAATATGTGGTTAGAATTTTCAAACCCATTTTCATTAACTTTTAAATTCAGCTGAAACCTATAGATCTATCATCTGAAATGTATCATGCGCAGGCGGCGCCCGCGTAGCGTACGGCGCGCGCGCGCTGGTGGAGGGCGGCTGGCAGAGCGTGCCCGCGCCCGTGTTCCCGGGGGGCGCGCTGTGCGGGGACGCCGCCGGCTTCCTCAACGTGCCGCGCATCAAGGGCACGCACAACGCCATGAAGAGCGGTGAGTGCCAGATATAGCAGTTACTGTGTGTAAAAATAACATAACATAAATAGCAGATAGCAGTTACGGTGTGTAAAAATAACGTCACATAAATAGCAGATAGCAGTTACGGTGTGTAAAAACAACGTCACATAAATAGCAGACAGAAGTGTGTGTAAAAATATCGTACGTCTTTTTTAGATGAAATAATCCAATATGAAATTTCGATCACCTACTTAATAGATAATCGATATTTCGAATTGATAATTGAAGAGAAGAGATGATTGACCTCTGACAACATTTTATTTAATGTTTGATTTGGTCAGTTGTTACAAAAACATGTGTGAGTATATTTATAAGGATTGTTTAATTCTGTAACAACCTAAATATTGAAAAAATATATTTAGTATGTAAAAATAAAAAAATATTATTTTTTAATTAAATTAGGCACTTTGCGCGTCATCACAAAATTGAGACTTCAATGCATTCTCCTTTACCTTAATTTGTGTTACAGGTATGTTGGCGGCTGAAGCAGCGATGGACCTCATTATATCTGGAGAGGCCTCCCACGACAAAGGAGTTGTGCCCACGGAGTACGAGGAGAAACTAAAACAATCTTACGTCTATAAGGAACTAAAGGTAACAGATGTTATACCGTTTTAAACATGCCATGAAAAAATGCTGCCTCGTTGGTCTAGTGGTCGCTAAGCGCGACTGCTGAGCAAGAGGTCCTGGGTTCAAATCCCGGGTCGGGCAAAAGTGTTACTGAGTTTTCCATTAGGTAATTCTCAGTAGCAGCACGGAGTCTAGATTTGTGCCCGGTTGATGGCAATAGGCTCGCCCCCTATTACATTGGGACTTACAACATAATTGGCGAAATGTGGGTTTACTATATGTTCACCTCTGCCTACCCCTTCGGGGAATATAGGCGTGATGTTATGTTTATGAAAAAATGCCATATTGGCTGGATCTACAGGTGCAAAAAGAGCAAGTGACTATCCTCATTGTACATTAAGCATTAATTTATTTTGAGCGAGACGAACAGAACATGCCGGCATTTTATTTATAAATTAGAGATTTTCGGTATGTTCCGATAACGTTATTTAGTACCTGGAACGTTACTATCGTTATCCGAACAAAAATAACGAAATTTTGAGTAACGTTTCAAGTCCCTGGCAGAAACCACGGATTTCCATTTGTTACTACTTGCATACTTTGTTCGCCTTATGCACTCGCATCACATTCCTCACACACGCTCGTCGGTTACTCATATAGGTAATTTTTCTCGTAATTTGTTGATGTTAATGTTATATGTTGTAACAATTTCAGCAAGTGCGCAACTGCAGGCCGTCGTTCCACACGTCGATGGGCCTGTACGGGGGCGTCGCGTACTCCGCCTTCAGCACGCTGGTGCGGGGCAAGGAGCCCTGGACTCTTAGCCACGGAGGTCAGAACCACCTTAGTACTAAGTTTTAATTGGTATCAAGTATATTATCTGTCTAGCCCTTTCCCAAAACAGTTAATTCTATGTGCCTTTGTATATTTCATATGAATGTAAACGGAACGAAGGAGCCTGGAACTCACGATACAGGGAATCCTAGTGTGAGTTTCAGGAATCAATGCATTGAATGTAACTTTTTAAACAATAAATTATTTAATTTAATAATTAATACAAATTACATTTAAAGTATTAGAATTTAATTTGTTCTTACTACAAACTGGCTGGATTCAGACGAAGTCACGCGTACGCCGTTTTTGCGTGGTTTGAGTAACAAATATCCAAACAAACAGACAAACTTTCATTTTACATTTTAATAGTACGACTAGGATAGTTTATAAGACACAATATGGTGGATGTGATTTATTTCAAGGTTTATTTTCCTATATATCCAGGTGCCGATTACTCGAAGCTGAAGCCAGCTAAGGAGTGCACCCCGATAGAGTACCCTAAGCCGGACGGCGTTATTACCTTCGACCTGCTGTCTTCAGTCGCTCTTACAGGTAACCATCATTTGAAGAACTCGTCTAATCTGCTGGACTGTTTTTATCCCCGTTCACTGCAAACAAAGAAGCGGTGAAGGGCATTTTGTGGGACGTTTTATGGCATATTAATGACAAATAAGTTTTTGCAATAGTTACCAGTCAAGTTAATAGCAATAGTTACAATAAAAACTTTTTTATTAACACTACGTATAACTATGTAATCAGTATGTAATCAAATCTTTTGGAAATTTTGATTTACTAATTTACTAATTGTGTCAAAATCAAAATTTGTTTATGTAGGTTGACATGACAATACAATAATTTCGCATCATGGAACTGATCTGATGATCTAGCTAAGAGGTGACTGGTGGAACTCTTTAGTGGAAACTAGTAAACTCCTCAAGTTTGGGCACATTTGATAGACGTCTCTATTAGATTAGAAATCCAATATTACTCCGTGTATGTTATCGCCAGGCACCAACCACGAGGCGGACCAGCCGGCGCACCTCACGCTGCAGGACGACTCCGTGCCAGTCAAGCAGAACCTCGGGGTCTTCGATGGACCTGAGGCCAGGTTTTGTCCCGCAGGTCAGGCACCTACCATTTACTAAACGTAAAAATGTATATATAATACTTGCTTTATGCAGGAAGTTTGAAAGGATTATGGATATGGTTGGAACTGCTCCTGCTACTGCCAACTAAGTTACTGTCAATGATCGCGACTTTAATTTTTTTAATTTACTTTTACTTAACTAAAATCTTTGACGTCACTCACAAAGCTGCTACGTTAAAATGGAACTGGGCTCGTCTACCGCATGGCAGATGATCAAGGGGCCAAATGTACATCCCAATGGACCCCTCAACAAGGTAGACGTCAGCAAGGCAGACCCAAACGGAGATGGCGAGATGTCCTGGACTCCTTTATGGAGGACTGGGCATCGACAGCCCTTGACAGAGTCGTGTGGAGGGAGAGTGGGGAGGCCCTCGCCCTGTGGGACATTACAGGCTCATAATAATAATAACTTAACTTTTCTCTCGATTCTTGCTCGTTATCAGATTAAATTTCGACTGCTAAGATAATCACCGAATGGCCTGAAATCGCTATGTGAATCGTTCGTAATATGTTTTTCAATCAAACTATACATCTGTAGGAATAGGCAACGTCTACCGAACTAACTTGCACGAGGCTTGAACTCGCGCCTAGTGCGAAGCTTAACGCTTAAGCTCGTAGGCGTGGATGGTATAGCGGCGAAACGATAGGAAGAAATAAAAGGAATGACGTCATTCGTATTTCAATCTGTAGATGTCGCTACAAATCTTACGAAAGATAGTTAGAAATGTCCAATGATTAGCAATAGGATTTACTTTACATGTAAGTTTTACGTGTGATTGTGTAGCAGACTTTTGCCTACAACTTTTGGTAATACAGGCGTGATAATATACCTATTGTTACGGTACAGGTGTGTACGAGTTCGTGCCGATGGAGACCGGGGACGGACAGCGTCTGCAGATCAATGCTCAGAATTGTATACATTGTAAGTATTGTCATTTTTTTTAACTAAAGAAACGTTTTTACAATCGCCGGTTAACTGTTATAGAATGAATTAATATAGATTTTTATGTAAATAACTGTTTTGGTGGCATTGTATTTAATTAAATCATTATCTCCAGCTTTTATCAACTATGTTGGGGCCGTCTTCCGGTCTAACCGGATAGTTTCAGCTCAATACCACAATACACAATACAATATATCTAAGTAAGACTGGTTGACAAAGATCTATTACTATTAACCGACAGGGTTCAAGGTTTATCATGTACTAGCTTTTGCCCGCGGTTTCGCCCGCGTTAACTTTGACTTAAACCCTTTAGAGGGTTGAATTTTGAAAAAGTTAGCCTATGTCTTTTCTCGGGACTTAAACTTTCTACATGCAAAATTTCATCAATATCTGTCCAGCGATTTCTTAAAGTGGTCACAGATAGATATAGTTACTTTCATACTTATAATATTACTAGCTGCGCCCACAGGTGTTACCCGCTACATTTTTACGGGATAAAAAGTAGCCTATATGTTAATCCAGGGTGTCAGCTAGCTCCATACCAAATTTTAGCAAAATCGGTCCTGCCGTTTGAGCGTGAAGAGGCAACAAACATACCAACACAAACACACTCATCACTCACAAACTTTCGTCTTTATAGTGTGATTAATATGGATATGGGTGGATTCCGAGGTACGGTTCGGTATGGGAATGGGGCCCCCATTCGCGGACCAACCTTTAATCGTTCGACTCGTAACTTAGCCACGAGCTACAGTTATTAATAACATAATATTACAATAATTTTTATTTTGTCTAGGCAAGACGTGTGACATCAAGGACCCGTCTCAGAACATCAACTGGGTGGTTCCGGAGGGCGGCGGCGGCCCCGCCTACAACGGCATGTAATCAGACCATCGACTAATAGATCTCTTGTCTATACTGCCCCGTTTACGTTAAACCATTTAATTTACCAACAATATAAACAATTAACTTTGAAGTCAAAAGAAAGTGACTTAATTAATATTTTCTAATTGGAAATTTCGTCTGCCCGTTTGTTACACTGCAAGCTGATACGATACAAAAAAGTCGTAAACTAATTAAAAATCCACGTCATTATGATAATTATATAATCATAGTGTTTCTGTAGTATGCACGTATCGGCGGACTGCGATTGGTCCGTCATTTGCAATACTTGGTGATTGCATGTGCAAGCGCAGTACGTGAGGATATAGTGAATGTGCAGTTTTGTTTATATTCTTGGTTTAAAGAAATGGTAATAGTGCTTGAATTATTGTAAGAGAACGAATGAACGATAATTGTACATTATTTATGTATGTATGGAGTTCATATGTAGGCATAATGATGACCAGATTAATGGAATAGTACACTTGGATCTGCGCATGCGACGAATGTTTGTTGTGTATCGGCTGTTATTTAGTAAATGTACACTATAGTTAAGTCGTTTGTATGCGCATTCATTCATTAGTAGATGTTTTTGAACCAAAAATCAGTTCGGATTTAGACTAATTATTCTAATTATTTGGTGACTATTTCAATGGATCAAAGTAAATAATGTACATAGCTATACAGACTGCAGAAATCATATCGTTCAATGAATGATACAGAAAAATGGACCTTGTGTATAATATATTTAGATTTCAAAACTGCCTTCACAAATCATGTTTTTATAATATATTTGTACAGTATATTTGTCTATTAATATTGTAATTTAATAATTGACTTTACGACATAACATACGGATCATAATGTCAAATGTAACAAATCTGCTTGACATTTTAAAATGTCGTCATGACACAAAATAGATAAAAAGCTGCGCTAGAGTCGCAATGACAGTTGTAGATAAATCCTTGTACAAATATGGTGCTCTATGAGTAAAAAAACTAATTATAACTATTTATGGTCGGAAATATGCGTGTATGATCAAAATCCCAATTAGTATGTAAGTGTTAATTTTACATGAAAAATCTAATAAAATATATTTTAGATTTGATGTGGTTTTATTTACATTTGAACAAGTTAGCGCTTGTTCGTTCTTTTGTATCTTTGTTTGTTAGACCATTTATTATGACCTTATCAATGACCACTAAGACTGGGAATACAACTGAGGTACTTTCGTACTTAGAACCTATAGTAATGAATGCCAAGAATATACAGTTACCTATACCCTAAAAACTAAAAACTTTGACTCTTAGTGGTCCCTAAGCGCGACTGCGTAGCACGAGGCCTTGGGTTCGTATCTTGGGTCGGGCAGTTATATTGAGTTTTCCCATTGTGTAATAGTCTGTAGCAGCACGGAGTCTGGATTTGTGCCCGGTTGATGACAATAGCCTCGCGCTACACATTGCACATTGGGACATCTAACCTAACTGGCGAAATGTACACTTTTGCCTACCCCTTCGAAGAATACAGGCGTGTTGTTATGTTAAAAAAACAATGCATAAAACAAAACGTTTATTAATAAAAAACGATCACAGTAGCTGCAAGTAAAATGTGTGGTTGGTTGCTCAGGCGCAGCGATGCCCCGGTTGTTAATGTTTCATCCCCGTTCACGATGTTGATGTTCGGCAATGGCTCTGACTCGAGTAGCGGCGTCATAGACTGCGCAAGAGCCAGGTGGACAGCTCTCACCTACAAATTATGCAATACGAATAGCAGGGAGCATTAAAATATATTATTTAAGGGCTGTACCGTAGGTATCGCATTAGGATGCCATGGCAGCGACGCCCGCTGCGTCTCCTATCAAAACCTATCAAATGGCTTCGACGCCAAGCCGTCGCCAAGTGTACGTTGGGTCGCCAAGTGTGGTAGGGTTAGGTACGTTGTAATACAATTGACAATGTTTTGATTGGCTACCCCGCCGGCGTCGTTGCCATGAAATCCTAATGAGATACGGGCGAAGTCGCCACGAGTGACAATACCTCGGAGGTCAGCCTCGCTCCTAACCTAACTAGCTGATCATTTCTCGTATGGCCATAAACTATTTTGAATGACGATGATTTTCATTTTACTAATTTTATTTTGTAGGTACATAATTATTATTTTAAAGATTTTTCTAACAATGTAGAATTTACATGAAATTTTAATATGCATGCTAAGTAAGCAAGTATGAATTACATTACTATTTAACAACTTAAAATATAATACTAATTTTGGAATAAAAGAATAGGTAATATTATAGTTATCCGGTCCATACATATGCCACCGGGAAAACTATTACAAAAGATCTACAATACCAGTAAGTCCGTTAGCGTTTTTAAGTACTGTATCTAATTCTAAGAAGACAAACTAAAAACACTTACCGTGGATGGAGTCCTTGACGGTCGTCTGAAATGCTTATATTTTGTAACTTCGGATGGTTCAGTTGGTAGGTCAATCGACGTCTTTAGCTGAAACATGATAATTCATTTTTTTGACGAGACAAGCCCACCTCTCGCGCCCATCTTTGTAACTTCCGTAACGCAGGATCTACAATGATAACTACTATGAACCATCGAGGCAATGTAGCTCAACGCGTCCCAGATGATTTGACGGTCTTGGAACCCGCAACGAAATTAATCATAAATGGATAGGAAGGTAGGAATGTAAATTGAGTTCCCTCTTCTCTCCATAGCAAGCGGGAGACCCAAAGACTATGATAAAACATATTTTAACTACAACTTTAAAAGTTTTCTTTTGTCGAGTAGTTGTTGCAATGCGACTGCCGAGCGTGAGGTGCTGTATTCGATTCCAAGGTACAGCAGAGTGTTATTGGGTTTTCGGCAATAGGCCTCTATAATTTTGGGACCTATAACATAACTGGCCGTAAGGGGTAAATAGAGATGTATTGTAGACTTGCGCATAGTTCGCCATTGAGATCACTTAGTCTAGGTCGCCGCTCTTAAACGAACTAGTTCGCTCACCTAGTTCGTCAGCTCCCAGCTCGTATCAGAGGAAGGCAGATCGCTCGCTCATTCGTTCGATCTTTTGTTACATATTATATTTTTACCTTTACTTTTAACGTTCATCAATCGAACTAAAGAGCAAGAGATCTGAGAACTAGTTCGTCTATAAGAGCGGTCTTACATACTTGTTGGTTCGCGAACTACACAAGACACCAGAGAGACACCTCGACCTACTTCTTCGGGGAATAGCTACAGGAGTTATGCTATGACTTGCAAATTCCGAAAGCACATTTCATTTCCGTATAGCTGTCTAAAGCACTACTCTCCTGGTCTATCTATAACATACTAACCAATGCCTTCTCAGTACCATCTGAGAACTTCTTCTGGTACATATTGAGTGGTGTGACGTGCTGAATGAACTCTTCCATTATGAACCGGGCTCTGGCTATGACTGGCTCCAAAGACCTCATCTGTTTAGCTATGGTTATTGGTTTGCTCACTGCCAAGTATTTGTTCACCTGATTAAGATAAGATTATAATTTACTAGTTTCGCCCCGGTGTTACCCGCTACATTTTTTCGGGATAAAAAGTAGCCTATGTGTTAATCCAGGGTGTCAGCTACCTTCAAACCAAAATATATCAAAATCGGTCCAGTCGTTTGAGCGTGAAGAAGTAACAAACATAAAAACACGCACGCTCACAAACTTTAGTGTGATGTGAAAAAATACATCTTGAAAATTGTGAGATAAACCTTTGTTGTAACTGGAAAGATAACTTA
Source organism: Abrostola tripartita (assembly GCA_905340225.1). Lineage (NCBI taxonomy): Eukaryota > Metazoa > Arthropoda > Insecta > Lepidoptera > Noctuidae > Abrostola > Abrostola tripartita. Next base: position 8,631,679 of record HG996504.1, read on the forward strand.
AGATACCCTGATTTGATTCATCATCAATGTACGCCACAAAGCTCGGTCTGCTGATTGATCACTATTATTCATATTTCTAATTTATTAGGCCTTCATAAGTGTTACGATATTTAATCGATTGTCCAGCGCTCTGGGCAGTAAACCCGACCACCAATATTTGTACACGGTATAAGAAAATATGATAAAGCTCCCATCGACACGTAAGAAGAAGACTTGACAATCTTTGGAATAGGAGGAAACAGAAAGGGACATAACATTATGATTTTGGTAAGGTAAGGATTGCCATGTGGTATCCGGCCTAGTATTGACCACCCCCTTTCCTCCCGTGGGTGTCGTAAGAGGCGACTAAGGAAAAATCCAGAAGATAGGCAGCAGCATCTTCCGTAGCTTGACCACCAATACTGCTGCGATCCCCAAGCCGGTTGCCAAGCGTGGGGATTATGGTGACCCCTCCCCCTAAACAAGGGGGAGGCCTTTATATAACAGTGGGCGTCTTCCAGCTGATGATGATGATGAAGGACCTAGAATAATCCTACCTTAGTTATAGGACACCACCCAAACTTTTTGGTAGTAACAGGGTCAGTGACCGTCATCCACGTCATAGCCAGGATCCGTGGGAACGTAGTGTGTGGTTCACCCATCATCACGCCTGGAGTCTTCACCAGTGACTCCAAGTCAGGTTCCGCATCCAGCATGGAGGTCTCCACCAACAGCTTTGTGCGAATCAGAGATTGGATGAGATCTGTCACTATTGTGCCTTCGTCGCCTTCTAAGTTTCTGAAAAAAAAATTACAATTATAGATTGAAACTTTCTATTCATACATTTCGTGAAATCTTTGCTTAGTGTCAGTTTCAGTAATCATTAACGTCTCTGAGTGCGGCGGTAAATGTTATTATAACAAGGCCATTGTCTCTTACTTCAAAAGTTCCAGCATCAGTCGAGCCACTTTTCCTGAAGCTGGCCTCGGATACCCTATGCAGTCCGTGGACAGACTCTTGGCTGGCACCGAAGGCTCCGTCTCGAAGGCTGCAGCCAGTTCCCGTTGCCTTAGGTCCTCGGCCGCCATCCAGTCCAGGGTCAAAGCTGACCGGTACGCCGCTATCCCGGAGAGGGTCGATCTTGTGACATTTTGAGGCCGGTAGTAATAATCTTCAGCTTTGCACTGATAAAGTATTAAATACATAACCACATAGGGACTTACATACATAATTATTATTTTTGTTAATTCTGTTTTATTGTGTGTGATAATATTTCCTAAATAAATGACGTCACACTGTTACCGGGGACGGCACAGAAACCTCGGTTTTCTATTTGCTTCGATAATTGCAAAATTATACCTTTCGACTTACTCTCTACTCACATTCTTTATAATATCTACTTGCTTATGGTTTAAGAAACTCCTGGCCATCTTCCTGAACACCTCCAATTTGGTAGGAATACGTTAGATGTAAAGTAGATTTTATGCTGGGAAACTTGACCCACTAATCTACCTAATCTTGGCTTTCCATTAGAAGTAATTTAAGAATCTAGCATGAAACTCCTATAAGTTTGTCTGATTGTTACCATAGACTCTAATTAAACTTACGAGAGCAAGAAGTCATGAATATTTTATTTAGGGTCAGAGGCAATATCAGTTAAGAAAACGAAGCAAAACAAAACAAAAATAGACACAAGTCTAAAACGTAAAAAAGGCTTTGTTATAAAAAGTCGAGTTAAATTTTCGGACTAACTTTTTCAATTCTCCCGTCTTCATGAAAGTCGAATGACAGTATAAATGAGTTAAGAAATATTGCGTGTTACGTATAAAGTTAAATAAACAATCATCGAGCTTCGTCCGCAATATTGAAGGTAAAGATGTGCAAATAGAGCTTTAACGAGATTTACCTAAGTCCTTCGCATCCTGGGCACTTTGGGCAGTAAATTTCGCTATTCTTGTTAACCGAATAATGTCTATTCCCCTGCATGGCCTGTTTTCATGTGAGACACCATGCCGAAGCCAATACAAACCCAACATTAAGTTAAAAGGCTGTGGATAAGATTTGATAATGCCTGTATTGCATATCTAAGTATAAATACTGAAGTTTAATTTCATGTAAGTAACTAACTAAAACGAAAATCATGACTTCTTCCGAACGTAATACAAAGTTTTAATTATGTGAGTAAGTTAATTTTTCACTACGCTGCAACAGATATTGATGGAATCGGGGAAAGTGAAAATATCTATCCATGAAAAACTGGCACGCAGTGTTGACCTTTCATCAGAAACCGCGAGCATAATATCTAGTATAAAACGTACCTACTACCTAAGCATTTCACGTAAAAACAAAAGTAATAAAGTCATAAATTTTATCGCTCCATAAAATATTCAATTCATAACGAAACAGCGCGCCGTGTCCAAAAAAATAGACAATATCCATTAACGCACACGCAGGTGCTCGCCGAACCATAAAGGGTTTACTCGTTCAAGTTTTACGCATCGAGAAATGATTTTAATGGGCTATCGATGGCAGGAAGTTTATTTTACGGTTCTATATGAGTTGAGAGATTGGCCTCAATTCGAATAAATTCTGAACACCGACCGAATCCGCGAGCGACACTGAGTACCGGCCATGAATAATTCTGATGCAGGTACTGCCTATTTAATTAAGTATTGTAAATAGGTCAAATCTTAAATCGAAAATACTGCTTATTTAAACGTACAGTCTTGTGTATTACCAACCAATCGGCGAGTACTGAAGACGGGAGACTAAACACGTTTTATACCACCTCCAGGAAATGTAAGCAAATACTTTATTTCTAATTAAAATGGGAAAAGAATACTCTAGATAAAAACGCATTTTAAAGACGTGCGATGTGAAAAATGTTACTTGGTTCTCGATGCAGGTTTTGTTGCACCAAAATATTTTTAACTAGTTTAAGTATGCTTGGATTCTGCGAAGCTTAGGCATAATGATATACATTAAATTCCATGACTTTTAATAGGATAATGTCGTTGCGAGCCCGTCACGTGTTATGGATAATGGAGAGGATCCACAAGCTTATAACGGAACTATTTTATGACGCGTAAAATTAAAGTTTTGTAGCTAGGGAAGACCAGTAACTTAGGCAGCGTAAAACTCTATCGGGATAGTTTCAGCTTAAGACTTATGATGAGCGACGAAGTGTGAGTACATTGTTCCTGATATAATAAGAACAGCCTATACCTGTACCACCAGGGTTAAGGTTGCAGGTTCACCCGGCCAAGTATCAATGTGACTTTTTCAAAGTCTTATATAGTTTCTTAGATATTCTAAGACACCACTGACTAACGGTGACGGAAAACATCTTGAGGAAACCTGGATAAAATTATCTGAAATCGCCAACCCGCAGTGAGCTAGCATGGTGATCGATGCACATGGGACAGGGACAATTATAGATTTAGACCATTCGAGGCTTAAAGTAATTAGACAATGCCTAATACTTCTACGGTTCCAGGTTTCATTACAATGTTATCCTTCATTGATAATATAATTAATCATAGTCTTTGAAATTGAAGAAAATACTTATAGGAATAACTGAAGTTGTTTATAAAATATCAAATACAACTTACTGTAGCCCATATAAGTGCGACAGGTATCAGTAAAGGGATCATTTCAATAAAATTCACAGCAATTTATCATTGTTTGGTATAAACTATTATCATTGCAAGACATTTTGTATTGACAGAGGCCTTGTCAGGTTAAGTACAGAAATGAGTTAAGGTTCAGCGTCTATCGCTCCACAGATAAAAAGAGAATATTTTTGAGTATAGATAAACATAACATCACGCCTGTTTTCCCCGAAGGGGTAGGCAGAGGTGCACATATAGTACACCCAGGTTTCGCAGGTTATGTTATAAGGGGGCGAGCCTATTGCCATGAACCGCTCACAAATCCAGACTCTATGCTGCTGCTAAGAATTACCTAATGGAAAAAGCTCTAATACAATAAAGCAATAACCGCCGCTCTCAGAGACGTTAATGATTACTTAAACTGACTCTAATTAAAGTACGAAGAAAACCTTTAATTACTGATAGCTTAAGACCTTAAGTGATCAATAATGTCTCTGAGTTTGGCGGTATAACTTACACTACAATAAAACTTTGACAGTCCTGGGATTCGAACCCAGGACCTCATGTTTAGAAGTCGCGCTTAGCAACCACTAGTCCAACGAGGCAGTTTCTGAGCAAAGCCTGAGAGTAAAGGCATCTCATGGTCTAATATGTTTATTTGTAAAACCGCAACCCATAACTGTAAGTGCGGCGACAGGTGGTCTTATCATTTAGCGACTGCGCCAATCGGGTTCTCAAACTTCGTTTTATCGATATGGCCTTATATCGAGGTACGAATCGAGATACCTATAGCATACCTATTCGCTTCTTACCTGCAGCCCTCTTACAATGAACTTTTAAAGCAGGACAGTTTACGTTGTGAAAGCGAGACGCCGCATTACACTGCACGTAGCGGCGGCCTCTCGCTTCCACATCCTAAACTGTCCTGTTTAAGAGTTCATGTGAGGGGGCTGCACAGATTAAAAAAGTGTCTATATAGAGGTCAGTTTCAGACGGCCAAAAGTTCCTTTCGCCTGACTCACTGGTAGCAGGTTCTTTCCCACCGCACGTCACGTCACGAGAGGCGCGCGCAATACCCTGCGCCGGCGCCACAGACACGTCTGAACAGGAGACTGACCCTCAAAACCGGTACCTGCATTCTAAACCAATCACAAGACCTAGTATGATAACAGAGATCGAATTTTCTCATTAATTTTCTAAGTAGGTCGGTTTGCGTACTCCATAATTGTTACGCAACCTTTAATTACAATTTAATTTCAATTAAATTTTACATTATAGATCATTAAACTAAATTTAGTTAGTCAATTAGTAAGCCAGTAGCAAAAAGATCTTAATGTTTGTACTAAATTGATACAGGAAATTTGAAAAATGATGGTCATGAGCTGGACTTGAACCCGCGATATTCGCGATACCGTGGCGCAGCTCTAACGAACTGAGCTATCGTGTTGCTGCTCAAAGTATATTCGATTAATATTATGATATAACAAAGTTATATAAAAGTCTGTGAGCATTGCCCTTCTTAAAGTCGGTTAAAATGTTTGTCTGACCACGTAAAGCGTAAAACTTGCATTTTACAAGTCGTAATATTATGAGTTTTATCAACGGGTATAATTAAATAAAACCACACAAAATGTGAACATAACAAATCGGTATTTATTTAATTCAAATACAATTATTGTTTATAAACATAATTTTCAAGTGAGATCTTTCAAACATTGATCTTAAGTTATTTATCGATTGTTTACTTTACAATGTTTCTGTTTTTTGTCAGTTGGATAATGCCTACAATTCAATTTAAGTACACTTATGTAAACCCATATTTTTACTAAACATTTTTTGAAAACTTACCGAACTTTTCCGAATTAAATACCTACATATATCATAATTTATTATTAATCTAGGTTTTATAATATGCCTTAAAAATCAAATCCAATGTTAATGTAGTTAAATACTAATAAAAAAAGAACAAAAAACAAAAACTGGGGTTTTCGATTGTCATTTGATATTTCAGTATGAACTCTGGTGGTACTTAAGTGTTTATTCGGCTATGCGAATGTCTGACTAGTTTCAGACTAACTTGGAGTTGGTGAAACATCATTTAAGTACAATCAGAGTAAATAGTAAATAATATTCCCAGAACCAAATAGTTGGTACCTAATAAATACCCTAATAAGCAAGCACTGATAGCCGAGTGGTGCGACCGTTGGACTGCCAAGTCAAAGGTTGCAAGTTAAACCCCCGGCACGCACCACTGTCTTCTCGAATTCATGTGCGTACTATAAACTAGTTACCTATCAGTTGCTAAAAACGGTGAAGGAAAACATCGTGAGAAATCCGGCGGGGTGTAAAGCCATGTCAGAGGCCTACAGGCGGTTTAAACTCTGGCACCAGCCCCCTTACCATGAACTCTTAAAGCAGGACAGTTTACCATGTGGAAGCGAGACGCTGCATTACACAGCACGTAGCGGCGTCTCGCTTCCACATGGTAAACTGTCCTGCTTTAAGAGTTCATGGTAAGGGGGCAGGTTGTTCAACCATACAATAAGAAGAAGACCTAATAAACAGTATGTACCAAATGCTAGCCCCCGCATGACAATGCATTTACTTATCATCTGTATTAGACGTACAGGCCAACGATGATGATAGTATAATTAAACACATACAAATATTTTGATAGCAACGTACCTATTTATATTATGTCTGTGGTTTCAAGGATGACATGAAAAATAATATAGGTACCTAATACTAATGAAAATAATGCTATATGACTTAGGTTTCGTTTTATGAAATATTTCTTTATCACAGTAGACCTAAATGTATTGCTTATCTATATGTACTTATATAAGTAATTTTTATTGATTGCCCTTACCAAACAGTGAGTTAACTATGTCAGGAAGGTGGTGCGGCAGAAGCCTCATTAACGTTGTCAAATTCTCATTGTTCGAACTATTTGCTACCGCTTTTTCTGCTAGCGTCTTTATTGGCTCGCAAATATCGCTCTTTATCTTCTGGTGTAGGTCTTTCCCAAACGATGTGCTCGCACACAAGTTGGTTATGGTTCGCGATACGTCCTCGAGTTGGTCTGAATGCAACACTTGCATCAAAGATTCACCATCAACTTCTCTGATGCAGTGCAGCACATTGTCGGTCAGCTCTTTCCAAGAAGGATTAGCAGCTCCCAACACGAATGCACCGCTTTTAAGGATACTTACAAAACCATCAACGTTGCTGTTATCCACATAACGACGAGAACATTTCAATAGCAGATTTGTTACGTTTACTAATCCCTCGTTTATTGCAGTATTCAACGAAGTTTCAACGTTACTGCCGCTTAGTTCAGCTTTCTTGTTTTGTTTTACAATTAAATCAAATATAATCTTGTCACAGTTTTCGTTACTTGCTACTTCCATTAACTCAGGGTCATACTTCAGTTTGTAGTCAAAAGCGTTTCGGACTCCAGGAGGGCAAATCATGAGTATTCCATTAACTACAAAATCCCACAGTGAATCCAATTTAATATTATCGGTATCGTTATTGACTGCACGTTTCAACATGTCTGTCGCGAATTCAACAACAAAATATTCCGCGAATATTAAGTTATAGAATCTGGGTATGCCGTCAACTACACAGTCAATTAGAGGACTTTTGATTTCACCAGATTCAATACTTTGTATAATGTTTTTTACTTCACGTATCTTTGGCTCTGGGAGTATTTTCGGTATGTCACTCTCCTTAAATATTGCAAACAAAGCGAGTTTTTTATGTGTTTCAAAAAAGTCATCGCGGGCTTTCTCTTGAGCGCGTTCAATATTTTTGTTCTTGTTTTCTATTTCACAAATATATTTTAAATTATTTTTGAGAAATCTCTCGTATGTCGTTATTGTATTAAGATACACATTGGCTTTTTTAATTATCTCTTTACTATTAAGATGTAAATCAAATTTTTCCTTTATTTGCACTTCAAAATAATTAGCAGCGACGTACATATGTAAAGGCGTACCAGCCAAATCCATGGATTCTTCTTCTTCTGGTTCTCGGAGGTAATGGTCTACGACCGTGTGGCGATTAAGGCCCCATTTTTGTTTAATTGTTTCACGAAGGTACTTTGGTGAAACAGTGTGTATCTCATTTTTGAAGTAGTCCATTGCAGTAAGATAAACTACATGTAGCGGTATACTTAATAAGGGTACTATAGGTCGATCTTCATCAATCACTCTATTTTTAGAATTAACAGATTTCATAACGAAATTAATGAATAATTTGATATTGTTAAATTGTTCATGATTCAGTTTTTCGAGTTTAAGGTTTGTTTTCCAAAACTTCATTAGAAAGCTTTCTTGTTGAATTGTTTTCAGCGCATCCAGCTTATATGCTGGTCCAAAATCAGGCTCCAGTATATGTATAACGTAGGAATTACTTGTTATCCACATTCGTTGATTGGCTTGTTTTAGTGCCTTAAACAGTTCTATCCCCTCATTTGTGTGATGTGGGTAAATCCTATCGAAGCCGTCGAATAGGAATATTACCTTACGGTTATTATAAAAGTAAATAAACAACATTAATTCAAATGAAAGATCATCGTCGCTATCAACAACAATGGTTTTATCGGCACATTCAATGAAATCCAGGTCTGTTATTTCATCTCTTTTTTTCAGTGCAGCTTTGCAAAGGAATCTCATCATATTACTCACATTTATACATTTATCTTGCCACTCTACAAAATCATTACTGTAAGCTGATAAGTTGACTTGGACAATCCAATACAGTGGATCTCGATTCTTGGTTTCTAATGACAAATGAGTAAGAAGAGTAGTTTTACCCATGCAAGGCTTTGAAGTTATCAAAACAATTGTTTCATCAATTTCATTAAGCGTATTTATTTCATATTCTTCGCCGCCCCTAACTAAACTCCGGTGTATATAATATTCTTTGATTTCATCATATTTCTTTGAATTTAGCATGTGCCCTATTTGTATATGGTTTTTGTTTAATATTTCCCACAGCAACTTTCCATGTATTAAATGTTTGGAGGTTTCATCTATTATGGTATCTAACGGTACTTTTTTCCCTTGGTAATTAATTTTACATTCTTTAAGAATTTTTATTTGTGATTTTAAATTCAAATCATGTAAATTAACATTTTCATCTTTCAACTCAATACAATCATAATTCGCAATAGATTCCATTTGTAATGGTTTGTCAGTAATTATGATAATTTTTCCTTTGAATACAGTCATGATTTTGATTAAAGTATTTTGCAATTGTTCATCTATGGTCGTTTCACTAACTGTAACTAAAGTAACAGATTTCATTTTCTTGAGTTCCTCTATCATTGTACTGTAATCGGTCTCTGGAAGTAAGTTAACATAATCTAAATTTATAAATGTGTACTTATTTTCATATTGATTGTACTTGATTGACTGCATTATTTTAGCCGCACTGAAAATGGCTACGTCGGAAAGTACATGAAGCACGTTGTTTCTTTTTAACATCTTGTCGAAATCAAATGATTTCATTACATCAACATTAAATTCAATAGGAATTTTATTTAATGCTCTTATGAACATAACATTAAGTACCGTTAAAACTGGGCTATCAATTATATCCTTTTTAGCGTCATCAAAAATTGGATCATATTTGGTTAAGTAACGCGCTTGCGATTGTGATTTCCACCATTTTTGTATATCATCATGAAACCGTAGAAAAATAGCATCGGATTGCACTCGAAATAATCGATTCTTTTCTTCATTATAGTGTTCTTTAATTTCATCTTTCAAAATTAATTCTACTTTTTCTTCATTGGCTTGGTTTGTATAAAACCATAGTTTATTTAGAAACTCTTTGGCTAGAATTTGGTCATATTCATTTACATCCAAGTTAATTCTTGGAAAGTTAAACATGTTAACGTTGATAGCATAGTTGCTTAAATCGTCTTTCGTTAACTTTTGTAAAACTTTTAACACGTATTTAGCATTGTCTTTAAGAGAATCCTGGTACGTGTTAAATGTGAACATTTGATTTGTCGTGTCAAACTGCAACAGATTACCTACAGTCCCGCCGATCCCTTTAGTGGTTAAATGGCTATACTCAAGCGTTTTTTTTGGGCCCACATTATCATCATTAATGTCAATTACGATTGGATACTTAACATTCCTATCATTATTTTTTTTAATTTGTTCCTTCTTTTCGACTATTAATGTATTAAATTTTTCAGCAAAAAACCCTAATCTTTTTTCACGTTCTGCATTGGTTTGGTTACAAACTACATCCAAGTTGCCGAACGTGAGAGGAGGTTCGAAAGAAACTAATTTTAATTTATCTTTTCCTGTTATGTTAACAGCATCTTTAACCATTGCTAATGTTACTGGAATCTTTTGCAAATCAAGTTTTATTTCACGTATATCTTCTTGTTTATACTTTTTTCGAGGTATTTTATCTAAATCTAGACAGAGTTTATTAATTTTATCATCAAAAACTATTACTTCGCCTATTAACATGCTTATTGTGTCAGCAGAGGGGTTCTTTAAAATTTCTTTAATCCGTGCTTTGACTTCTTCTTTTGAAAGTTCTGTTTTTTTGGCACGTGTGTACACGATTTCTCTGTAAAGTGTTTCTCTTAAAATAGTTAAAAGCTGGTCATCGCTGTCAAAAAAATCAGTTCGAAATTTTGCCTTATTTTTATTGGTGACATCTATTTCTACTACGTACCGAGCTAAAGCTGGATGGTAAATTTGAATTAAGTCGTTAGTCATCATATCGCTGGGCTTAGATAAAATAAAAGATAAAAATACCTTTCCTAGAACCTTTATGCGTTCTTGTTGTATACAATTAGTTAAAAGCTCAATATCCTTATCTTCATATTCAAATCTAAATTCTTTGTGGTCCTTATCCCCAGTGTTAATAACTTTATGCAACTTACCATGTACTCGTTTATCGTCTTTTATTTTTTTATCAAACATTTCTTTTAGTGGTGTATACAGAATAAAATAACAGTCTATATCATTAAGTCTTCCTTGGAACATAGGGTCATCGACCTTTAGTTTTGTGTAAAATTGCTGCTTAATTTTTAGAAAACTATCATAATATTTCACTAAACTAAGATTTCCTGATAGGTTTCTTATACTAGCCACAGTGAGTTTCGCTTTATCGGGGTCTTCTCGGTGTTTAGCTTGAGTAAAACACATTATGTGTTTTGGTTCGCCGTTCTCTGTTATTTTAAATCTGAAGCATACGTCATCAAAATCCCCTACATCTCTTATATTAGCGGCTAAGAAACATTCTTCAATCTCTTTATCATGTAAGGCTCTGTGCAGAACTAAGCTCAGCAGCTTAGTTTCGTAAAATTGACCGCTCCCGCCCGAAGTTCCTGCTCTCTTAGGATATAAAATTTGTTCTTTTTGGCCACCGTTTTGAGGTGTCGAATGAAGTTGGGGTGTATCTATTTGCTGATCATCCGAGGTGCTTGATACTGGCTCATCAACACGCGTCACATACTTGCCGTACTGAGTTAATATCTTGATAATTTCTTTACTATCATCAGTATTATTACTTTTCGCTAAATGTATTGGTGTTTTGTTTTCTATATTAAATGATATCAAAGCACCATTTTCGATTAGAAATTTCACGATATCTTTTTCATCTCTTTGGGCTGCTATATGTAGGACAGTGTTTTTATTGTTGTTTTTATCAGCAAAGTTGATATCAGCGCCCTGATTCAATGTTTTCTTGATGTTCTCAATTTTTTCGGCACTAGTTTTTTTTTCGCGTATGTGATAAAACATGAGTCCATTTAACATGAGTTTATCTTCATCACATTCCATTTTGTATTGATCACACTCCTTTTTAATGCAATAGGATATAACACAACAATTATAATATTTTTATTTTAGCACTAGATTGAATCTGTTCAAAGTTCGTTCACAGTTTATCTGAGTCCGGCGTCAGTATTATCAGATTCGCAAGCACTCACAGATACTAAGGCTATTCGCGAACTCGCGGTGTATCAAGTCGGTAAACGCGTATCGCATACAATGTGCGCAGCCAATGAGTAAGCGTCTGGTATCGTGCGCTTGATTGTTTTCGTAGCCATACTTGAATTATTACGAGACGGTATGTGTTACCAGTACTTTATTTAATTTACATTTATTGTCTAATTTTTTTTTGTAAATATTTAAAGTGTCATTATTTATGTTACAACTGCGCCTTGTTGTTGGTCTGATTAAATTATCGTACGACTTCATGTATTAATTCACTTTATTGATAATTAGCCCACAGTTTTATGATTAAAGGTAGAACAACGTACTTATTTGAGAGTAAAAACAAACGTATATGCAATAAAAACAATAAGCAGAGAATCTCATTCTTAAAAAAATATAAAGTATATGTATGAATTTTGGCCCCTTACGATATACTTGCCCCCTGCGAAAACGAAATTCATTCAAAAATTTGGCATACCTACATACATATGTGTACATGTTGGTTTATGATTTCTACCAAAAAAAAAAATTATTTCGTTATTGGCAACACTTTGGCGAGAAAGAGTTATATCTTTACATTTTTAAAATAGCACTTGCTTATGTATTTATTTTTGAATGTGTGCGTATGTGTAATTAATTAATAATCTACTGTCATATGTATGGACTATTGAAGAAGTGGTGGTAACTAATCTGAAGTAGTATTACTCGATAATGACAATGACTTTGTTATTATCATAAACATAATCTGATTCAGAGAACTAGAGAAGGAGTTTAACAACTTACTGAGATTCTTAATCATACCTAAGAGCAATTAACTACAAATGGTATAAAGTAATGGACAAATGAAAGATAGAATATCCAGCTAATTATTAAATCATATTGAAATATTTGGTCGCATTTAGTCCAATCGACAATAAAATCCATTAAGTTGTGCATCAATAAAAGTAGGAATTATCATAACATGTCTGATTCTGATTAAATACAATCAATTTATGGATACACAGGGCATTGACTTTCAATTATCACAAAAAAAGATATTTGCACAATTTCGTGTAATTAAATATTTTGAGAGTTTTGAATAAGTATACTCATTTAGATTGGCTGGCTACTAAGTTAAAATAATATTCTACGAGAAAATCCCTTTTAAAAACTTAGCATACTTGAATTTGCCTAGATTTGTGCCATGTATTTTGGGTTAACAAAATAAACCAGACAGGCAAGAACGCGCGGAGAGGAAACGCGAATTTGCTATAAATAGAATCAATCCCATGCGCAAGCGCTGAAGGTCAAATAATGGGTGATTGTTACTCGTATAACATTTTGTGTTGTCTGTCAAAAACAATAATATTCGAATCTTCAAGCTTGTTTGGTAGCCTCAGCCGTAAGAAATTATTGAATGATTGTATTTATATGACAAAGTTTTTGACTTACAAGTCCGAAATAATAATATCAAGGACACAGTTTTGTAAGTATTGTAAACTTAGGAAAGAATCTTCCCTTTAATCATACACCAAAGAAAATATATAAATTATACTGTTTTCTCTATGCTATAATTTACTGATGTAGGTAACTCCAGGGTATAATAATATGGGTACTCGTCGTCAACACACACCTGCATACGATGTAGATGATCCTATTGCTCTAGAATTGGGTTATATAGCCACCAAAGCGTTTCCCTGATTTGAGTTTGTGCCCTAGACGATTTGAGAAGTTATGTGGGGAAATTACACTGCTCAAATCATCTGTATCTCTCACTAAATGTATGGATAACATTTCTTTATAAAGAAGTTTAGTAAAACAGATGCAAGTATTTCATCTTTTAGATGCACAAAATCTTAAACACTCTTATAAACTATTAAAACCTTAAACTTTTTACTCCATTGTTCTTCGATATTTCGTTTGTCAAGCAGACATTTCTGCATTTGCCATCAAAATATCATGTAATAACAACCGTGACAATAGTTTTTATGGATTAAGTGTTTATAATAAATTATATGCGACATGTTTTCTTTGAAACACAACTAACATGAATTGTAGAAGAAAACTGAGATGGCACAGAATATATGTCACGTTTTGCTATGGTTAGGAATTGTGGTGAGTGGTGTTTGGCGAAGAATGACTATAGGATTGTGTTTTGAGTATTGTAGCAAGTAACCTTTGCATAAAAAGTGACTTATTAGTTTCTCATGACCATTTATTAATCCAGAGCCTTTGTGAAAGATATTGAAGTGTTTGATTGAAGTCGATCTGCGCCGGCCACATTTTCGTGCGACGAAACTATGACGCGTGTAGTGGATGGAAGGCAGAATCACTTGGACGCTTTCTCTTATAGATTTCAATCAGCAGTAAGAAGTAATAAGCCGCATGTGGTGAACAAATCATAATGTCTCACACCTTTACCGAATATTCTAACAGATTTTTACCTGTTAGGTATACTATTGAAGTGTAACAGTCTTTCTTACGGATATCGTTTTACCTAGTATAACTGGCTTGTATAGGTCGGACGGGCAGTCACTGTCGCTCCATGTAAAATACTAGTATAGAATAATAATACTGCTGTCCAGCAGTAAGACTGGAAACCGACCCCAACATAGTTTGATGAGATGTGATGATGATTGAATTATAATTTTGCCATTTCAGTGGCCGTCTTTATGCCTAGATGTGGACATGGAGTCAGATTTCCCAGAAGAACGTTGGATATTTAGGCAGGCACAGCAGGATCGAGTGCAGGGCAGCGACCTGACATGCGCAGGTATTCGACCCTCGGCGAAGGATATTGTCCGACGATTTTACGCGATTCTGCCGTAGTGAGTACACGTGTTTTATTAATAATAAACTAACTGATCTTTAACACATCGTGGATCATATCAATAATACATCTGTCAATAGTACTTGTAGGGGATCGCAGGCCGCAAGGGTTGAAGAAGAAGAACAACACCGAAGACGTTGAAAGAATTTCGTTTATTCAGACTTTTCCAGCTTAAACTATTACATCGAAGCACACAAGTATACGTAAACAGCGAGATTTCGAGACTGCCCCGAGCCACCGAATTGCGCCTCTTTTGTTCTCGCACAGGCAGGCACAAGTAGTGGCCGGCGCAACATGCAAGATTTATTTACATTTGTCTATACATATTATCTATACATATTTACTATTATTTATAGCGACGTACAAAAGTGACGAAAACTAACACACTTTTAGTTTATTTATTTATTTAGGCAGCTGTGCTTCCCAACATTTCCACCCCCTGTAGGAGGGTTCATCCGACTACACTTCCGTCCGTAGGAAGCACAACTACCTTCACAACGGGTCGTCGCAGGACCCCATGATTTGTGCTTATGTCTACCACCCTTACTATAGAGTCTGCACCTGGGTAAACACTTTTTATGACCCCTTTGGTCCACTGGTTTCGTGGTTTATTAGCGTCCGTAATCACTACCACGTCACCCACTTTCACGTTTGGCGCATCACTAGTCCATTTGCTACGTCGTTGCAGCGTTGGCAGGTATTCGCGTAGCCAACGCCTCCAAAAGAGGTCGGCCAGCGCGTTCACCCGACGCCACAGGCGGCGGGAATCCACGTCGGCGGTCTGCCGACGTACGCACGGCGCATCTCCCGCGGCAGTGCCCAGCAGGAGATGATTTGGAGTCAGCACCACCGGGTGCTCGATGTCGCTGCTCACGTAAGTGAGAGGCCGGCTGTTGACGACTAGCTCGGCCTCGGCAAGGAGGGTGTAGAGGACCTCCTCGCGGGGGGCGCGCTCTTGTAGTGTCGCCTTTAGCGCGTTCTTAACAGAGCGCACCAGTCGCTCCCAGCACCCGCCCATGTGTGGGGATGCCGGGGGGTTGAAGTGCCAGGCAATGCCACGCCCAACAACTTCACTACTCAGCTTGTCGTGGTTCATGTCGCGCAGCGCTGCGCGAAGCTCAGCGTGCGCTCCGACGAAATTGGTGCCGCGGTCGGAGTACACGTCTGAGGGTCGCCCGCGACGCGCAATCAGGCGCCGCAAGGCGAGTATGGCTGAGTCAGCACTCAGCGAGGACGCCAGCTCCAGGTGGACGGCGCGGGTGGTGAGGCAAGTGAATAGGACGCCCCACCTCTTCTCCCTGCGCCGTCCGATAGTGACTTCCATCGGGCCAAAATAGTCGACCCCACAATGGACGAAAGCTCTTCTCGTAGACTCCAGCCTGGCCGGCGGAAGATCACCCATCTTGGGCGTCTTGCTTGGCTGGCTTGGCCCTTTCTATTCGGCATCGTTGACAGGCTGCGGTGACGGCCTTGACAGTTGACCGTAAGTTAGTCACCCAGTACTTCTCACGGACTCTGTTCACTACTGTTTCTTGATTAGCGTGCAGCGCCTCTTTGTGATACTTAAGTAAGAGGCGCCGCGTGAGCGCATGTCTCCCATCCAGGATGATAGGATGGCGTTCACCGAAGCTTAGTTCACTACAGGCGCCTAGCCTGCCGCGCACTCGCAGCAACCCAGCAAACAGCATCGGGTCCAGTGCTCGTAACTTGCTGTTGGGAGGTAGCGGGCGCACCTCTCGTAGCGCCGCTATGTCTACCGCGTAGCTCTCGGCTTGTGCCAGACGCAGGAGGCGCCTCTCAGCCTCGCGCAGGTCGTCCGCAGTCAACGTCGATGTCTGACGCCGCTTGCGGCATCGTTCAATGAAAATATACACGCGCGCCACGACATTCAGGGCGCGCGTCCAGGTAGGCAGCCGCTCGTATCGTAGCAGCGGCTCGTCCTGAGCCGCAACGGCATGCACTCGTTGTACTCTCTCCAGGTCCTGCTCTGCCACCGCGTCGAGGTCGGTGTCAGCTGGCCACTGCTCCTGTGGACAGCGAAGAAAAGAGGAACCCGACAGCCACTCATTACTGTGATCAGGCCAGTCCATCCGGGTAGCTTTGTCAGCGGGGTTCATCGCCGACGGGACCCAGCGCCAATTGGCCCTCTCCGACCTCCTATCTATCTCAGCTAAGCGGTGTGACACGTACCTTTGAAATTCTAACGCATCTGAATTTATCCACTTGAGGACAGTTTTACTGTCTGTCCACAGATGCACACTACTGATTTCTACGCCTAAATTCTTTACAACTGTGTCAGCTAATCTACATGCTAACACAGCTGCTTGTAACTCTAACCGCGGGATGGATGTTACCTTTTGTGGCGTTACTCTCGCCTTACCTAAAACTATAGCGATATCCCTATTTCCCTCTGGATTTAAACCTATAACGTACGCTACCGCAGCGTAAGCGGATTCGCTCGCGTCACCGAACACATGTAATTCTAGGTGCCCTAATTGTAAGCCGTACCACCTAGGTATAGACACGTCTTTTAGGTGATGCAGATTATGTAGCCATTCAAACCACATCTTGGCTTCAGTCTCTTTCAATTTCTCATCCCATTGAATACCCGTGTGCCACACCCGTTTCATGAGAATACGCGACTGTATGACACACGGATACAAGAAGCCTAAGGGGTCAAAGATCGACATTATAAATCTAAGAAACTCTCGTTTTGTTGGGACTACGTGTCCCTCTACAATGGCTTTAGGTAATCGCTTAAAGGACAAATCGAAAGCTAGCTCATCTGCGTTCGGCGACCAGATCATACCTAACGTGCGCTCGGTTGCACCTTCGCCTTTGTCTAATGACACTCGGTCAGGTATGTCCGCATTCAGTTTGCCGCGCAGCTCTGGAGAGTTGGTCACCCACCCCCGTATATTAAACCCGCCTCTGGCGTGGACGTGGGTAACCTGCTCAATTAGACTACTGGCTTGCGCGGCGGACCAAGTACTATCTAGGTAATCGTCCATATAATGCTTCTCGTGTATGGCGGCTACCGCATCGGGGTACATCTCTTTATGCTGATTCGCGTTCTTATTTAATATGTAAATCGCTGACGCAGGTGATGACACGGCCCCGAATATCATCGTGTTCATGACGTACACGTCAGGCTCCCTATCACAGTCAGACGACAAAGAAACAGCTGTGCCCCTCTGTCTTGTTCTCTAATAAAAACACGTAGGAACATATCGGCTATGTCCCCAGTGAAAGCGACAGGCCCTAACCTGAATTTAAATAGCACGCCTAACAAAGAGTTGAGTAAATCCGGCCCTGATAACAAATTGTCATTCAACGAAGTTCCATTGTAACTGGCCGCGGCGTCAAAAACCAATCTTAATTTTCCCGGTTTGTTGGGATTCGTTACCCCGAAGTGGGGTAAGTACCACACCGAATCGGACTTGACGCCTCCCTCTAATTTACTCGCGTACCCTTCGGCCATCAACCTATCTATCTGTGCTGTATAGGCTGAGGCGTATACAGCGTCTTTACGTAACCGACGCTCAATGCCCGCTAGACGTTGACGTGCGTACTTATAATTGTCGGGCAACTGCAGGTCGTCCCGCCGCCACAACAGGCCTATTTCCCACGCGCCGCTCTCTGTCTGACGACTGGTGGATTCTAAAATAGCCTTGGCTCTTTCTATATCTTTGTGCTTTCTAGGCACTTCTGAAATTCCTATAGCTTCTAGCTCAAACTGTTTTTTAACTAACTCGTGCAAATCTATAGTTGACTCTACTACACAATTCACCGAATGTTCGCTAGTATCTCGATAACTACCTACAGGTCCGTGCACAACCCATCCTAGACTGGTCAAAGAGGCAACTGGCTTACCGGATTTCCCTCGGCGAGTCTCCTGGCTGATCAGTAGCTCCCAGTTGTCCTGACCCAGCAACAGCAGCGGCCTGGCCCCCCTCATCTCCTCGCATCCCAAGTCGCGAATGTGGGCGTGTTCCGTTAACACTGTAGCTGGCACTGTTTGCGCGGGCAAGTCTAGGTTCTTTAATGTACGACACTTCACTTTATGTGTTAACCCGT
Organism: Abrostola tripartita; assembly: GCA_905340225.1. Taxonomy (NCBI): domain Eukaryota; kingdom Metazoa; phylum Arthropoda; class Insecta; order Lepidoptera; family Noctuidae; genus Abrostola; species Abrostola tripartita. Next base: position 8,650,131 of record HG996504.1, read on the forward strand.
TCGGTCCGCGCACTGACACACTAATTATTTTCGATGTATTGTCAACAATCTCTTGACCACGCGCACTGTGTAAGGTTAGCGGCACTTGTTTACCTCTGGCGTTCTCAGCTAACGAGTCGTCGATCAGTGATACGGTCGCTCCGTCATCCAGTAGGGCATAACAATGTTTGTCCTCACCGTTCACTGTCACACACACAGGTATTATTTTCAATAGCGCTTTTCCAGTGTAATCACTAACGTTTGTGACGCTCTCGCTTTTCTTATCGGCGTGTAGTAAAGTATGATGGGCGTAATTACACGACGCGCACCTATTTGCACGACAAAAGTTCTTCCCGTGTTTCTTAGCTATGCATTTAAAACACAATTTATGTTGCTTGACGTGTTCCCATCTTTCGTTGACACTTAACCCAGTGAACTTCTCACACTTGGGCAACTTATGTTTCTCCCCACATAGTGTGCATAGCTCCTCTGTTTCCTTAGCTAGTTGACCATTATCTGAGTGAACGTGTAAACGTTGAACGTTTCTATTCGGCTGTTTTACAACCTGTACATTAGCTCGGGACTTAGTGGCACTAGCTGCCGTTGTGGGCGTGTCCATCTCCATTTGTACATAATAGGACGTGGCTCGGGCTAGATGACTCAGGAAATCCGCGAGTATTTCTAGGCTCGGTGACACTCGCACATCTATGCCTTGGTTCGACGCCACGCCCATTGCAAAATCACCGTATTGGGCCCGCTGTACAGGTGTAAGTTTATTCAACAGTTCACTTACCAGTTGTGGGTTGTTTAGGTAACCAACGGCTTGGACACTTTTCAGGAGCGACACACAATTTCTCACCGTTGTTGAGAACTTTCTGAGTTCACGACCACTCTCTGTCACTTTAGGCAACGCCCGCACTTTGTTCAATGCACACTCAAGCACTAGATTGGGATGTCCGAACTCTTCATCAAGTGTTTTCATGATCTCAGCCGGGTTAGTAGAGGTGCGCAGCAAATCCTCCACGGCCAGCTTCCCGTCGCCTTGTAGTGACGTTTTCAAGCGCGCCAGGTTCTCGTGCGGCTTGAACTCGTACATGACCGTCGTGTCGTGGTACATATTCTTGTACGACAGCCACTCTGCTGGGTCGCCTTTGAAGAACGGCAACTCGTATGCTTGTCTAGGCACCGGTCGCGGACGTGCTAAGTTTGTTATAGCGTCCGCCAACTGGTCTATTTTTCTGTCTCGTGACCTGCTCCTATCCGCGTCGTCTGCGAACGTATTTCCCCACTCAGGCACTTCTCTAACCTGCTCTCTTACTCGCGGGGCACTGGCCGTAGGTAAGGGCGTAACGTTCCCTATGTACGGTGGTTCGCGAAACTGAACGGACGCGGGCGCACACTGTGGGAGCGCAGGTATGTACTCGGGCGGCGGCGCGGGCGCGGCTACCTCCCGAGAAGGCGCGGACACTTGACGCGGCGGCGGCGGGTCGCAACACACAGCGGATACATGCGTTTCCCTATCAACGGGAGCCGTTTCCGTGACCCATTCTTCCACGCGACGCGTCGTTCCCTCTTCGTCCGATCCTAAGTCGTCTTCGACGGCGGCGTCTATCTCAGCGAGATCAACCTCGAGCTTCTTCTTTACCAATTTCTCCTTCATGCGCACTAACTCGCGTTCTGCCTCGTACTCAACCCTCCTCCGAAGGAAGTCGGCACTTCTGTGGCCGCTCTTGGAGGAGACGAGGCTTGTCCCGGATCTTGCCTTCTGTATTCTCTCCGATCTCACAGGCGTGAACATATCTCTGTGGTCGATAACTCGACCTCCCGCCAGTGGGATCACAGGGGCACGAACCGACGTCGTCGTAGGCGCAACGGAGGGCGAGCCTGGAGCCCGTTCCGAAGGTACTCCAGAGTCTTTTTCCAGCTCTCGCCGCTTGTTTATGTCAGCCTCTATCTTGCGTAGCTTGCTCCTCGTCGTAACAGTGCTTCTTTCACTCATCTTGATTCGTGCTCCGCAGATCCGGCTCGAAGGACCAACTTTTGTAGGGGATCGCAGGCCGCAAGGGTTGAAGAAGAAGAACAACACCGAAGACGTTGAAAGAATTTCGTTTATTCAGACTTTTCCAGCTTAAACTATTACATCGAAGCACACAAGTTTACGTAAACAGCGAGATTTCGAGACTGCCCCGAGCCACCGAATTGCGCCTCTTTTGTTCTCGCACAGGCAGGCACAAGTAGTGGCCGGCGCAACATGCAAGATTTATTTACATTTGTCTATACATATTATCTATACATATTTACTATTATTTATAGCGACGTACAAAAGTGACGAAAACTAACACACTTTTAGTTTATTTATTTATTTAGGCAGCTGTGCTTCCCAACAGTACTATTTATTTAGAGTTACCTTGAACTCTTAAAGCAACGCCACGATACACGCATTGTAGCGCGGCGTCTCGCTTCCACGATTGAAAATGTTCTGCTTCAAGCGTTCATGGTTAGGGGGTTAATAAAGGAGAAATACGTTTGCCCCCTTTGGGGATCACAGACGTAATTTTTATTCTATGTATGTATGCTATCGGTTTTTACACGCAATACATTACTGATTGATGAAATTCAGTCAACCGGTTTTAATTTTACGAATAATCTACCAGTAACATTATAAAATGCTCAGTTTAAGACAATCGGGACCAGTAACCGTAGAAGGTTTTGTTTGTAAACCAACAACAATTTACAACGCTCTGTTCTTTGTTCAAAGTAACCTATACCTACTCGTAATGCGCGGTGAGTGCGCGTGAGCATGTTATCGGGTCATTCGCGTATGGAGTGTGTCTTCTGTGTTTATTTATTGTGTGCCGAAATTGTGAACACGCTCAAGGTCTTTTAAAAAATGCGTGGCGATCGCTAGTCTTGTTTTGGGATTCCCCGAAAACTCTGTTGGGTCTTTGTATGTGTGTGTTGATAACTGTGCGACATTTCTACGTAATTTTGATACTTCAGAAAACTGTCAATAATTTTATCTGTATGCCATATATACTGTAGTTGATATACATGTGTTATACGGTCGTATCGGTCACGTAGACCATTAGTCTCACCACTTATATAATATAATTATTTAAATAGAAGAATATGTGTAGGTATATTACAATTGATAATAGAAATTAATACTGTAGTCTAGAATACATGAATAGAAAACGAAATGTCTCGTTATTTTACTAAAATGTACAGAAAAGACGCCACTAATTGGATAATGATGATTTTAAAAAAACTGCGTAGGTCGTGGGTTCAAATCCCTCTCGCGTCAGTTGTCAGTTTCTTTATTTTGAAACATGTCTTAGAATGATGTTATTTCTAGCTTCGACAAAGACCACACAAACACGGCGTTCCTCCATAAGTTCCGGGGAACGATCTACAGCATGTCCGACAGTGAGGACATGTTGGATCGTGAGGCTGGCTTCTACGCAGCAGTACTTACACCCCTGGTCTTCTTACAACAGTATCGGGACACCTGGTGTCTTCTAGAACGCGTAAGTCTACTGTTTCGGACCCAGTTTGTTTCGGAATATCTTCTCAGAGCTAGGAGCTCAAGTCGGAAATACCGACGTCTAGTTTTAAATTTTAATCTGTTGTGTAAAAGTGCTAGTTAAAACCTATTTACGATATAAATCATTTATATTTTACCTGATGCAGAGTAGAACATGCATCTGAACTATTGGGAAAGTTCTGGGCGAATTGGTGCTGAACTTTTACAAACCCACCTCTTGTATTGGCTAAACTTACCGATTTGTAGAAGATTAAACTTATCTTAATTTTAGAAGATCATTTACTACCATGAGCCTTACTTTGTATTGAAGTTTACAACTATTGAGTATTATGTAGAACGGGCCCCAAAGTATGAATCTCTCTTGAATCGTGGGTGCGTTCTACTAAATATCACATGCAACACCCAAATTTAAAAGTTGGAACAGATATCTATAGATCGAACAAATATTATTTCCGAGTGCAGCTGTTTGATCGCTTCAAAGTTATTTTTTTATCACGTAGAAGTGGAAATAAAGTGTGTAGAAAGATTAATGGAATATTTCCGGACAGTTTCACAGGGCAATACGTTTGTATCAAATTTCACACCCAACGGAAAAGAGGTCCGCACTAAAATTGCTACAAAACTTAAGAGCTGTAAATCAAAAGGTAATTACTTATTTATTAGATGCACATGACGTTCTTTCTAATTTCCAGTAAAATATTTGAAGTTCGTAAATATAATTAAATAATTGAGATCATTTGAGTCAATTATCCCGTATCTGCCTCAGATTACAAAATTGCTAGAATACCTGGACTTGGAGTTACGCCGAGATACAGGATCTATTTCTATTCTAGTTCAGCTACAGATGCTCGTACGTTATGTACTAAATTAACTAAGGCTATAAGATATTGTAATTAAATTACTGTACTATTTTTGAAAAAATAAATATCGTCATCATCATTTCAGCCCGGTATTACCCACAGCTGGGTATAGACCTCCCTTTTTCTCTGCTTTGAGCGTCACTCATCCAATAATAAAAAACTGACGTTTCATCTTATTTGCCAGATTCGGGGATTCATATTTGAGTTGCAAGGTCCAGAACAAGCCACGCGCTCAACCCCTCCGCCAGACATCGAAGAAGACGAGACATTGCACGATAAGAAAGACATTAGGTATCTCAAGGAGCTGATTAAAAACCTCGGTAAATGAATTTGACTTTCATTTATGTATGCGTAGATACCCGATTCCATCGTGTTGATAAAGATATTGTATTCCTAGCGTATGGAATATAGTCGTTTGGGACAGCGAGCGTAGGTGTTGCTGTTGATCAGACAATTATTTTGCAAAATTTGACTCAAAATAGAGATCTGTAAACTACGTAACAGTAAGAATTAATTCGACAGATTTAATTGGTCCAACCACCACAACCCATCAACCACGTCTTACCGCCACAGTCAGAGACATTGAATTATTACTTAAAGTAACTCTAACACTTATCGCCCAACTCAGAGACATTTAATGATTACTTAAACTATCACTAAGGAAAGGTTTTTTGTAAATCTTTACTTACGGTCAGTTTAAGTAATCATTAACGTCTCCAAGGGCGGCGGTGAGTGTGAAGATTTTAAAAAGTTGCCATTAAATGGACGCATACTTTTCATTTAAAATACATACCTATTTTCAAGCCATGGTTTTAACATTTCTATATGTTGTTCTTTATTGTGATACAATAAATAACTAAGGAGGAAATGAACATTATAATGAATAAGCTTGTGTAAGTGCTTTTAAGTGTTTAATTGATGTATTGTTCTGATAAAATTTATATTACATAATTATAGTTGGCGAGATGAATGAAATAAACCATCTAACTATAATACTGTGATTCCATAAATAAATGTAAGTAATTTGTACATAGAGTCGACTCTAAAGATCAAGCCTATGTCCTTTCTTGGGTCTTAAACTTTCTACATGCCAAATTGCATCAAAATCCGTCCAGCGGTTTAGACGTGAAGGCGTAACAGACAAACAGAGTTACTTTCATATTTATAATATCAGTATGAATAAGAATGGACATGGATTAATTAAGATGTCCTCCTGAACGAATTGGACAGTGGACATGGCTTCTAATCTCGACTGAAACTAGTCAATTAACCAGGAGATATTATAGTACAATCACTCGTGCACTGCATTCCTTTACATTTGACCTGACCATCCGGACATGACCGGAGATCAGGCGCAGGATCAAAAGCTTGACACGCACTCCGAGGCACTAGGCTTTGTTACTTATATTCTATTAAAAATTCTTATTCTACTGAAAATTGTGATACCTAATATCGTTAAACGGTGATGTCTTATGGAAATAACAAGTGATCGTTAGTAAAGTGACCGCAAACAGGATGATAACAAGCATGAATATAAGAATAAGGTCCTCTTGACACGGCTTAAAGTAATCGTAGCCCCTGATTATACAGTTGGTTCCATCGTTAGCACGTGCCCCAAATGGATTCTGGAACGTTACGTGTTTGACCCCATCTTCTTCGATGACCATTGTTGATGATATGAGCCGGGAATCGTAGTTTATTTTAGTAACATAAGCCATTATTCCTGGCGTTTTTATTTTCTCTTCTTTGATTTGCTGTGCGAGTTTTCTGGAAAATATGTCAAAATATGACCATTTTTTTAAGTGGTAAACCATTATTGCTGAAATTGTCGAGGACTTCAAAGTTTAATGAAAAGTAATTCAGTAACTACTCTATTGGTAGGCCAATGATAGTTGAGTGATATGACCGTTGGACTGCCAAGTCAAAGGTCGCAAGTTAAAACCCCGGCACGCACCAATGTCTTTTCGAATTCATGTGCGTACTGTATATTAGTTATCGGTTGCTAAAACGGTGACTCCTTCACCGTTTTAGCATCATTATCATCGTGAGGAAATCGGCACACCTAAGAGTTTTTTCAACGGTGTGTAAAGCTATGTCAAAGGCATACAGGCAGTTCAAACTCTGACATCAGGTTGTTCATAATCATACGATCAACAGAAGAAGAAGGTAGATTTTTTTATAAAGTGTCCCACAGTTTATTGACCCTTTGAAAAACTTTAATGGGATTGTTGTTAGACAGTAATTCTCAATAACTGATGCCTGTATTTAAGGAAAACACGGGAATAAAAATGATGTATGCATAACATAACATTACGCCTGTACTCCCCGACGGGGTAGGCAGACGTGCACATATAGTACAACTATATTTCGCCAGTTATGTTATAGGTTCCAATTCCAATAAGAGGCGAGCCTATTGCCATTAACCGAGCACAATTCCAGACTCCGTGCTGCTACTGAGAATTACCTAATGGAAAAACCCAATACCACTTTGTCCGACTCGGGATTCGAACCCAGGACCTCTTGCTCAGCAGTCGCGCTTAGCGACCACTAGACCAACGAGGCAGTGTGAAAGATAATAATAAAAAAAACCGTATTAACCTGTAGTATTGGTTTCTTTTAATCGTGAGGTCCGATTTGTCCATAAGATGATACGCCCGGATAACTCTACTGATCCCCTCTAGAATAAGGCCATTGTAATGGCATTCTTTTGCATGTAAATCATGTGAAGAGATGTCATTTTGTCTTGATGCCAATGAAATGGAGAACAAAGTAAATTGATGCCAAGGGCTCATCTGAAAATAAAAGTAAATGTAGATTACAAAGACATACGAATGAAAAATTACACGCTGTCTCTTTCTTTCATCAGTAATGTTGCATTCAGAAATAAGAGCAAGCTAGTAACTACCATACCGCTATACGATATTTACTAGTCAGGATTAAATAATCAAATTATGCCAATTATTCCTAATTCTTTATTGTACACATAACATTTATATTAGCATAATTAACAATATGAAATTTGATTTACAGGGGCGAGATTTGAATGATAAAATGAATTTACTCAGAATTGTGTTCTCTTACAGCAAACCTTTGAGTAAGAGAGATTTTGGTTAAGAGAATAGAAAGCGGACTAGAATTGATCACCCCCTTTCCTCCCATGGGTGTCGTAAGAGGCGATTAAGGGAAAATTCAGAAGATGGGCAGCAGCGTCTTCTGTAACTTCACCACCAATACTGCGATCCCCAAGCCGCTTGCCAAGCGTGGGTATTATGGCAACTCCCCCCCCCTGCTTAAAAGGGGAGGCCTAAGTTCAACGGTAGACGTCTTTTGGCTGATGATTATGATGATGATGACAATCGAAACGGAAAATATGTGAAATATGATCACTTCACGGCGGCCAGTCTTTACTGAGACTAGCCATGTACGCATGAAATAGTTTAGTTTACACTCTATTCCTTCACAGCCATACTCCGATGGAAGTTAACCGAAGAGCAATACACGCATGGTTACGTACTTAACATATTTTCCGAAGCACGGAGGACTGCTTCGTTGGTCTACTGGTCGCTAAGCACGACTGCAGATCATGAGGTCCTGGGTTCGAATCCCGGGTCGGGCAAAAACATACTGGGTTTTTACATTAAGTAATTCTCAGTAGCAGTACGGAGTCTAGAATTGTGCCCGGCTCGCCCCCTATTACATTGGGACTTATAACATAACTGGCGAAATGTGGGTGTGGTATAATGTGCACCTCTGCCTACTCCTTCGAGGAATACAGGTGTGATGTTATGTATGGAAGAGTATCCAAAGAGCATTCTCTTAGAATCTGGTTAGGAATCTGGTAAGCTATAATGTAAATTGGGTACCTGGAACGACGTTGCCAGGTCCCTCACAAGCCATATCAGGCCAGGCTTATGCATTGTTTTGAACAGTTCTTCAGCATGCTCCTGTTCTATGTTCGCGATGACTATCTTCGCTCCAATGCTGTTGAGAGCCTCTTTAGCCTGCAAGCATAATTATTTCTTCTTTAATATAATATTTTCTTCACATCATTATTTGTCACAGCAATTTTCATTATAATATAAAAACAAAATAAATGTCAAACTACAGGCCTACAAGCGGTTTAAACTCTGACACCAGGTTGTTCATTAACGATACGAAGACGATCGTCAAACTTTCATATTCAAAATATTTGTGGGATACGACAGTATATAATAAACTTGGTCCCTGACCGAGATTCAGAAGTCCAAATAAATTGGACTTTTTGAATTACAATGATTGAAGGTCTGCCAAAGAGCTATGGAGCGCAGCATCTATGGGGTTAAAAGGACGGATCACGTCCGAAACACCCAATTGGCGCAGTGGCTAAGCGATTGGACTGCTGCGCTAAGGGTTGCGGGTTCGATTCCCGCACGGGACAAAAATTTGTGCGATCCACAAATATTTGTCCCGAGTCTGGGTGTTTGTGTATGTGATATTACATGTTTGTGAAACGCACCCACGATACAGGAGAAATTCCTAGTGTGGGGCGACGTTTTCAAAAAAAAACAACAAAAAAAAAAAAAAAAAAACACCACATTGCGCTCCAAATGCTTCGCATGCTAGCCGCCGTGGGAACAAAAACTGCTAGGCTATGGGATTGGGCCGGCCACATCTGTCGTATGCACCCCGAGAAGTGGGTACATCTGCATCAAATGGTTGCCACAAGACAGACGTCGGAGACGCGAAAGACCCAGACGGAGACGGCGGGATGATGTGGACGCCTTCCAAAACAACTGGCTAGAACTGGCCGAGAACGGGCAATTGGAAAATCAGGGCAGAGGCCTTTGCCCAGTAGTGAGACACTAAATATGTAGGCTACCCAAAAAAAAAAGCTATTATCAAATCTCTAGCACGGTGCAAAACAGCGTACATTTCCTTATTTACTAAATGTAAATATAATACATACGTGACCACGTTATTACTGTTATCTAAATACATAACATACCAAGCAAATAATTTTGTTTATTTAGTTTGCATTATTATCCGTCCCTAAATCCCTTTAAATAGAGAGAGTAAAAATGACTACAATTCTTCAAAAGTATTAAAATATTTGGGAAAACGCACAGCAGGAGTGCATTCTTAGCTTAAGGGTAATAACAAGTTAATTATCCACTTACTTTTGTCACATTAAATACGGACTCTTCGCCACGAATTACAGTGTAGCTGATTCGCTCCTCATTGAACAAATTAGTCAATTCATATTCAAAGTCTATACTGTATAAAGAACCGTCTGATAGAACGACCACTCTGTGCCAATCCATTTTTTTTATAAACTCAAAAAATGCGTACTTCAACCGTCGCCACGGCAACAGAGTCATGGAGTTTAGGTAGTGGTCATGTTTTGGCATTAAGTACGGAGTTTTATAAAAGATGTGTGGAACTGAAGTTTCTTCATCCATAGCATAAGGTTGAGGAGATATAACAGCAAGGAAATTGTTTTTGAACCTTTCTACATCATTTTTACATTCCGTGGTCGTAACGATCTTTAAAGGCTCGATACCAATGATCTCCTGTTGATTTGTATTATGATCTAAGCAAAGAAGCACTGTGTTCAGATCTACTGCCTTTTCAACTACTGTATAACAATCACCGCTTGAATGCACTGTCCCATTAATGAAATGAATTGACGAAACAAACTTGTAAAGACCTCTGGAATTAAATTCTGCCACAGTTTTGCTCATTACTTTTGTTTTCCCGTGACAATTGAAGGTATTGTTTCTGGCATTGACAGCTTCACATTTTATTGGCTCGCTTATATTATATACTATGTTACCGGCGTACTCTAAACTATCAAATATTTTGCTAGAGTTATTGTAGTAATCAGGAACGTATAGGTTAATTAGGTTTCTGAAAATAACACACGGTCTAATTATGTACATAATCGATATCTAGGCAAAGAACTTCAGACATGGGCAAAGTGTTACTGGATTTTTCACTCGGTAATTCTCAGTAGCAGCACAGAGTCTGGATTAGTGCTCGGTTGATGGCAATAGGCTCATCCCCTATTACATATAGATCCAATTACATAACTGGTTGGTTGGTCCCTCCTATTCGGGTAACCAGGCTTGACTGCATGGATTTTTTTTCTTTAAGAGAAGCTCTTGTCTGAGTGTCAAATTATATGTAAAACAATTATACTTACGGGTATTTATTTACTAGCTTTAGTGTGTTATTGATTCCATTATCAGCTGCTTCCAAAATGTTTACAGTGTAATATTTTTCACACTTCTTTATGAACTCTTCGTTTAATTTCTTGTAGAGGCTAGAGTTGCGCTCACTATGAATTAGTTCGATTTTGTTAGTCTGGTAAGACTCTAAAATAAATAAATATTGGGTTTTGCCATTAAGTTAATGTTAGCAGCAACACGGAGGCTGGATTTGTGCCAAATGGTAAAAGACTATAATAGTATAATGTATTGCATCTTTTGCTTTATGCAAAGCCTTTGGAAGATAGAAGTCTTTTACCATCCGTCATACATTCTCATTAATACCAAATAAGGCTTCAAATGAATTGAGAAAATACAGTTACCTGAACACTGATATTTAAAATCACACACACACAAATGCAGAATTGATAATTTTAAGCACAATATCAATATTAAATTCATTTTGGTTTATAATGTAACATATACCGACTACAATCCTCATACTAACGAGGACAACAGTATACAAAATGGTTGTTTGGGACAAATACATCATGTTACATAATTTTCCTTCCCATATTTATGATGTAGAGCGAATTGTAAATTATAAATATGATTCAGAACACTATTTTAATGCACAATCATTCTCGTTTAATCTAGTGTTAGACTAAAAACGCAGAATGAAAAAATATTTAAGACTAATCAGTTGCCTACTATGACATTTCTCAAACTCATATGTTTATTAATGTATTTTTTTCTTTAAAGAAACGTTGCTCCTCACACCCCAATTTTTCCTTTATCGTGGGTGCGTTTCACAAACATGTAATATCACAAACACAAACACCCAGACTCGGGACAAATATCTGCGGGTCGCACAATTTTTTGTCCCGTTCGGAGATCGAACCTCTCTCTCTCTTAGCGCAGCAGTCCAATCGCTTAGCCATTGCACCAAACGTGTCGTAGCCTCGACTCAATTGTATCAGCTGCTTGTTTGTCTTTTCATCTCATTTACTGTTAACATAGAGGTAGGAAAATTATAAATAAAACGAAACAAGCTGAAGAAATAAGTTGGATACATCTTTATTAAAAAACTCGTCACCGTGTGAATGAAAGCCATGTCCATAATGTTACTATATCAACGTGTATTTGTGTATAAACTGTACACGTAATTTATTCTAAAGAGAACTGTTTAATTCATAATTTGTATAATACAATATCTTAGATTACATACATAATATTTGGGCTAACTGTTTGTGTACATAAATATTATATATCAATAAATATAGATGAAGCTATGTAGGTGCTCTACATTATTTAGAAGTTCTCAGCAGCGCGTAAGAGTGCTGTTTTGGCGTCTTCGGCGTATGCACCACAGTTTCCTGAGCCGACGGCGTCTACGAACTGGAAAATGACATTTAATATCAAGATACATTCAGGTGATGACTGAAAGAATAATAATAATAAAATCTCTCAAAGGTTTGCTGTTAGAGAACTCATTATGACTTTAGCTCGCCTCTGTACATCAACTTTCATTATACGATATCTGTATGTATTTTATTGTATGCTCTTTATTGCACACAATTAACTTGGTCTTCTATAGAATACTCCTGACTGAAATTTGGTCACGGCGGCCTATATCATCTGAGACTAGCCAACTATGCAGGAGATATTATTGGCACAAGTATGTCCGCAAACACAGGTGCACTCCCTATTCCCTCACTCTCATAGTCTGATGGGACGGTAGACCGACACCGCCGGAGAAAGATCAGGCGCAGGGTGGTTGCAGATAACATGGTAGTGAAAAAATAATTTCTTACAAATAATACAATTCACCCTTCGTTACTAGTAAAGCAAGTCGTCAGAGGAAACGAAAGGGTCTGCCATCTGATACATGGTAGATTTTGGTCGCCATTGAATACATGCTACTTACTTGGGAGCACGCTTTTTCTTACCTAGCCAGAACAAACCTGCTAGCGAAAAGCCATTTCACACGAGCTTTACGTACCATTAATGAAGTACATAATAAAGTAGATGTCTTCACGTGTAACATGAGTGAACTCGCAAAGGTGCTACTGTTCACCTTGTGTTATTGTAAATAATTTTATTTTTAGTGTAGTTACAGTTCTGTTTTATTTTCTTTATATTTTAGTTTTATATGTTATATTGCCTAGCTATTGCATTGGGTTGTACCTGTAATGATAGTTTTAAGGTTTATTAAATAAATAACATAACATAACATCACGCCTGTATTCCCCGAAGGAGTAGGCAGAGGTGTACATATAGTACACCCACATTTCGCTAGTTATGTTGTAAGTCCCAATGTAATAGAGGGCGAGCCTATTGCCATCAACTGGGCACAAATCCAGACTCCGTGCTGCTACTGAGAATTACCTAATGGAAAACTCAGTAACACTTTGCCCGACCCAGGATTTGAACCCAGGACCTCTTGCTCAGCAGTCGCGCTTAGTGACCACTAGACCCACGAGGCAGTCTACGTAAGTAATCATATTTATTGCCCTTTTTTCGGATCTCAAGGACTTTCCACCACTTTGCGGGAACATTCTACGGATAATACTTACTCTTGAAAGTGGATTAAAAGCAGCATACAGAACATTTTGTACTGGTGGCAGGGAGACTGCGGTGATCGCAGCTGCCAAGTTGTTACTGCGGGATTTTAAAGCGGTGAACAGCCGCTTTGTTGAGCAGTATTGCTCGCTGTACAATCTGAAACAAATATGGATCAGTGGGAGGAAATTCCGGTACTATAAACGATGCATAGATCTATGCAAACCCAGATTTGACCACCTTCTTCTTATCATATGGTTGATGAACAACCTGTCAGAGATGCGTCTGACATGGCTTTACACACCGTTGAAAAATCACTCAAGTGTGCCAGTTTCCTCACGATGTTTTCCTTCACCGTTTTTAGCAACTGATAACTAATTTATAGTACGCAGTCGAAAAGACGTTGGTGCGTGCCGGGATTTGAACTTGCGGACTTTTACTTGGCAGTCCAACAATCATTCCACTCGGCTATCAGCGCACGATTGGCCATTATGCTTACTATATAGGTACATCGTCATCCTATTACCAGTTAATTGTGGCATCTTGTGGCCAGCGCTGTGAGTACCTTTTTTCATGGATATTTGATATAAGACCAGTAGTCACGCTCTCAAGATCATTTATCTATGCTTATGTTTTAAGGACTTACTTGATTTGGCTCGAAGAAGCAGAATTGAGGATGTAGTCCCATGCTTTTTCAAATTGGAATACTCTGCCACCAGCATTGCATTGGCCTCGAGATCCAGTCTAACACAAATGTAAACTTTAATTAAGTTGTGAGAAATACTTTAGTATTACAGGTACCGACTGGAAGACAATCTACGCCCACTATATTTTCAATTTGAATCCGTTTTGTATTCGAAAGAATACAGATTTCAGCTTTTTTATGCGCAATCGTTTGCAAAATTTCCTAAAAGATATACGATCTATGGTCCCTCCTCCTTACGTCCGACAATGTATGGCATTCTATGCCTTCAGAACCTATACAGTAAGAAAATTGCTAAATGTATTCTGTAATAAGAAATTATAAAATTATGGTAATTAGACCTATTTTGTAACGGGTGATTTTAAGTGTAATTACAAAAATTGAGAAGAATTTGCTTAGATGGTTTAAACATGTATGGGATGAAGGAAGAGTGACAAAATGGAGGGGAATGTTAATGGAGTATCGGGTAGGGGAGAACCTCGGCGAACATACTGAGACCAAATCGGAGATGTTCTGCAAAAGGGACAAGTGAGGAGTACTCTTGACCGACGAGCGTGTATGAGGAATGTGATGCGAGTGAATGAGATAAAAGAAGTATGCCAGGATCGTAGCAAATGAAAATCCGTGGTCTCTGCCTACCCCTCTGGGAAACAGGTGTGAGTTTTAGTGGTACGCTATCATTATCAGCAAAATTGAATTTAAAACAACTCAGCTGGGATACAGCAACAGGTAGTTTTAGCATTCTAATATTATAACATTGAAGTGTATGATAATTTAAATGTTGGTGGTTCATCGTTGTATCAGTTATGATATAGGAATTTTTGTTCTTTGAACGCCAAATCAGCAATTTTTGCACTGCGAACCGTCATAGCAATATTTTACCAACGAACTAGTGTCGATACATTCGCAATTAATCATAGTTTGCGGCGTGAGAGAAAAATCATTTATATCAATAACAATTGGTGGGATGGTTTAGGTGATGGACAATGTTGGACTCCAGTTGTGATGAATGGCTGATCCTAACTATGATTTATGGTGGCTACCGAATAACATATGCATTGCGTTTGCAAGTGACTGCTATTCATATTGGGTGAAACGAGGGCCTTATATTTGGGCGGACTAATGATGGTTGCTACAGGTATTATTAGTAGACCTGATTGGCGCAGTGGCTAAGCGATAGGACTGCTGCAACAACGGTTGCGGGTTCAATACCCGCCAAAATTTGTGCGAATCGCTGATGTTTTTTCGATTCTCGGTGTTTGTGTATGTGAAATGTATATAAAACGCACCCACGATAAATAAAATCTTAATGCGGGGCGATATTTAAAAAAAATTATAAAATTTAAAAACCTATTCAGTTTGTTATAGGTCTGTCAGCCTAAAATATAGGGTAACTAATGTGTGCCTGTGCCGTGGATATAACCATGGAATTAGGAGAAAATACATGCACGAGTTTTAGAACGAAAACATCTTTTTACACGGTATTTTAGGTGTTTACAAAACATTAATTGAAATGAACGGGTTCTAATCAATAGATTTATGGTCTTAAGTAAACACGACATGTACTCTTCTCAAATGAACTTTTGATGAACATGAAGAAGAAGATGAATACACGATGATCTAAAGTCTAAACTACTAAAAATTATTATTTACTACTAAAATTATTTATTTCAATACTAAAAATTAAGTAAAATTCTCACCAAGTAGCGAAGTGAATTAGGGTTGGTAACCAGTTTTTGGATCAGGTCGATCTTCGATGCTAGGTTGCTGATGAAGTGGTACACAGCTTTGCGGATGCCGACTTTGTTAACGTAACTGTCGATCAGCTGCAAAACAAATGAATATTTGTAGTATCGTCTTGTATTCTCTATGACTTGACACTGAACTTCGAAGAGCACGTTAAGTGTTGTTCCTAAGCCTGGTGCCTTACTATGAGCTTGCATTGCTGGATATTCTCAATTTTAAAAGCGAGACGCCGCTACGCACTTTGTAGTGCGGCGTCTCCCTTTCACAACGGAGTATAATGCAAGTTCGAGTCCAAATTCAGGCAGTATTTCTGGGTATTTTTGATAAAAATGTCGATACCCAGCCCAGTTACCGTTCTTAAATCGACTCACATGGAAGTTAGACACATAATTTTTAGGAAACCAGTTCCAAACCTACAACTACCACGAAAGTTTTCCCAATATGTCAACATGGTTTACTTACTTGGGAAGCTGCGCACGCATCTCCTGCGATGCCTGTAGCCTGCTCACCTAATAAGGCGATGGCTTGGCCGTAAGCTAAGGCTTTGCTTCTCCTATCCGATAAGTTGACTAGGTCTTTCATGGTCTCTCCCAGAGAAAGATCGTATACGTTCCTATCACCGCCATCGAAAGAGTCCAATGCTGCTGAGATTTTGTTACTGAAAAGTAAATTGTTTTAAAGTATATATGCATCAGGTTACTATAACATTTCCTAAAAAAATCCATAAATAAATGTCTAAATGCGCCGTGGCAGTCCCAAAAGACGATGGCGGGACGAGCTTGACTCCTATAAGGACACATGGACTACTGCAGCTCACAACCGAGAGGAATGGAGGAAGGAAAGGGAGGTACTTGCTCTGCAATGGGACGACAATAGCTGAAATAAATAATAATAATAAATAAATTATAAAAGGCCATTACTCAGCGGTTCTTTATTGCACATCATGTATGTTCTTGATTCATTCTTCACGCTCTTGGTTGGCTATCTCAACACACTTTTTACCCATTTTTGATAAGATTGTCATCCTTGTTACGTCGTTGGGTTAGTAATTATCCTATGCCAACCGGTGGTGCTATTCTGAAACGCTAACATGATCTCGAAAGTCTTTTCACCCGTCACCTTGCATCATATTTGGTAGCGCTAGTGACTAATCTCACCGCGGATTTAGAAGTGAGTTTGTTATTGGTGTCTTTAGAAAAGCACGGCAGATTAGGTAATTTATTCCTTTGATAGTTGATGAGATCTAAGCACTTACCTTTCGTAAGGGATTGCGTTGTATGGCACTATATCAACGTCGATAACTGGGATCGCTAGGGCGCTCTGAAAAGACAACAATTTTTTTTAAAATCGTAATATATTCATTCAAATCACACCTCTAGAAATATATGTTTTTATCTGTATGTTTGCAAGTACATAAATGTGAATTGAGCTTTTCATATTGTTCGAGCTACTGAAAGACGTCAGAGAAAATCAGAAATGATAATATAATTTTAGAAATAATAAAAATAACTTACTGTAGCGGCGAGAACGACCAAAACGATCGGCAACATTTTGATGGTCTTAGCGTGACCAATCGGTATAATGTACTATACACAAGAGTGTCAATACAAACCATCTATATATACATAATGCAACAATGATAGAAAATAAACCGCATCTGAACAAATACAAGCGATTTGTGAACTACACAACTTTAACTAAAACTGTCGAATCAAATCCATTAACTCTTATAACCGCCACATAAAGTTTAAATTCCAATGTTTTATTTTTTATTATATATCTCGATAATCTTGTTTTACTACAAACGATTAAATTAATCTTTTGTTAAACCCTTTGTTTTATTGAACATAAACAGAAATATTCTTTATGTAAAATTCAATTTTAAATTAAGATGTGTATTCGAGCTATCGTCATTTGTTATGTAAATATAATCAAAGGCGGGTTCCACGAAGGTTATATCAAGTTACGTGCTTGTTGATCTAATATAAAAGGTCGACTGAAAAAGCAACCATAGGTAACTTGTATAGGTAGTATCAAGTGTAAAATAACCTAAAACCTAAAATCAACCTTAAGTCACTTGTATTGGTAGTATCAAGTGTAAAATAACCTAAAACCTAAAATCAACCTTAAGTCACTTGGGTTGGTAGTATCAAGTGAAAAATCAACCATAGGTCACTTGTATTGGTAGAATCAAGTGTAAAATCAACCATAGGTCACTTGTAGTTGTAGAATCAAGTGTAAAATCAACCATAGGTCACTTGTATTGGTAGTATCAACTGTAAAATCAACCGAAGGTAAAATCGAAGAGCGTTTTGTATCAGTTACGTAGGGAGTAGTAGGTAGGTAGTTATTTATTTATTTATTCTTAGGAAGGCTTACAGACTAATTACAACCTTTACAATAACAATATTTCAACACATTGCTAATTACAAGCCTCCACATTTAAACATAAACACATTTTTAGTCGAAAAAACATAAATCAACATAAGAATAAACACAAAAGATTTACAAGAGTATTTGGTAATTATAACAGTAGGAGTGTCGCCAATTTAACTATCAAAGAAAGATTTAGCCAGTAACCGCTTTGCTATAGCATGGGGTGCCGATGCGAACACCGTTTTTTTTAGTTAGGTAGGTATAGAGTAGGATGAGGTGCAAATAGAAAGCCTCCACGAGTGATACCTAAGTATATCTGGCCTATCTCGAGCGGTCAAATTCTCCACCATCCTTGATGAACGACGATGATGATTTCGTCCGGACCTAGTAGCTTGAACTAGGTTCGGACGAAATCATCGTCGTTGTTCGAATTTAAATACTCTACACGTCTGCCTACCCCTTCGGGTAATACAGTCTTGATGATATGCTTATGTATGTGTGTTTACAAGATCAATTACTTATCCTAAGCTCCGCTTGTGTAGCAGCATTGTATTGGAGTAAAGTTTCAGAAAACCTCTTCAGCAACTTCTCATACAAACTAGCTGATGACAAGATATTGGTAATATCAGTACTGAACATAGCATGCAGATATTCTACCAAAATAGTTAACCTACGTTTAAAACGGTGAAACGTCAAAGGCAACAAAGTTACGCTATACCGGAACGGCACTGCAGTGACTAGAAAGTATTATGAGCAAAATGTGGGCTCTGAAGAAAGAGACTTTACCCTAAATTACGAATACAATGACGTCACTTAAAATCCTGTTGATTGCTGTAGAGAAGCTATAAAGTATCTACTAAGCATTAGTACATAATGTTCTCTTAATTTTTGGTCACGGCAGCAAATCACAACTGAGACTAGCCTACCCAGGAGATAATAGAGCACATTTTTGTGCGCAAACATGAACGCTCTCTATTCCCTTACAAGCATAGCCGGATAGGATTGCTAACTGACTGCAGAGGGAGATGCTTAGGAAAAACGATAAGATCTAAAAGATATAAAATCCTCGACAAGTCAAAAAACGTGCAAGACGGTAAACCCTGTTTAAGCTCGTTCTGCGCAGCACCAATCAAGTGACCAGCCTTTCAATCTATCCTTCTTTGTTAATGCGATAGTGAGTCTGTTTAACTTAAAGTCCCTATCGTGTCCATCACTCTTCAAATTTCCTTTATCAATTTAGATTAAAGTAGGTTATTATAATTCAACAATAACACAAGTATTTTCTGTAAAATGATTTGTTTGTAAATGCAATTCCGCTGCTTTAGCGGTCACAACGAAAACGATATCGTTCAACGCCGTCTCATCATTTGTAGTAAAGCAACAGACACGAATAACGCCAGCGATGGACACTAAAATACTATGTACCGTTTTATGATCACTTTGAACATGTGACCATTATCTTTATTGCAATGGAGTGTCTACAAATGTTCTCTCCATCTTTTATACATTGTAAGGATAAATTTAAACCCTGTTACACTAGAGCATACTTTCCAATATTATAACAGAATACAAGATAGGTATTTCAATTGTTTTAACGGAGCACACCCTAGAATTTATTGTTTTCTGTAGCGTAAGTAGGTAAGTATAGAAAAGGATAAAGTTTTAACAAAAATCTGATATCACAATTTTTTATCCCATACCAATCGAACACGCTGCTATCTCAGAATACAGAACAAACCAGAATCCGTGAACGCGCAGAAAAGTGAAGCAACACCAACTAATCTCAAACAGGGTATTTGCCTAATTGAACGATTTGACATTTTGTATACAAAGATCGCGCGCATCGTTCAAACGTTTCACGAAGAAGAAGAAGAAGTCATGCGTAATGCTAATGTGCAAAACTGCAGTCAGAATTACATAAAACCTTTTAGGATTACTTATTTATTTAAACTTTATGCAACAATACAGTTTACATGGGCGGACTTAATGCCTGAGGCATTATCTACCAGTCAACCATAGGCAGGTGCAAAAACAAAGTGGTAGGTGCAATAATATAGAATAAGTACATTACATTTTATTTGTAAACTTGGACACAGTACACGGAGGGGAAAAATGGCTGAACGCGGGGTCTGTGGCTGATATTTAAAATACAAACCGAAAGCACGTTTCAGTAGACACGGTCTGTCAGACGTTAGAAGAAAAAATAATTATTAATTTCCTTGATAAACACTCTTCAAGCAAACATTATAGAGTACGCAAACATTATCAGCGTTGAGTGATACATCAGAATTCCAATAAATTAATTTTTATTAAGTAATATGACAAACATGTAAGGTATTGGTACTACAAAACAATTTTACATAAGATACGGATTCGTTGGAGATTTATGAAACAACAGTACACTCGACAAAGTATTATTGAAGTCTTACAAAGTAAAATTCTGTTGGTAGAGGTTGGGTCCCAACTGTAGCGACACGTACGACGTGATCTTAATAAACGATTCCCTCTACCTAGTCATGTTCAGTAGGTCTGTGAAGTAAATTAGTAAATTTTATGTTCATTTGTCAATTAAACCTTAACGCCTGAACAGCTAAGATTATACGTGGCAAATGACACAGGTCGATCACGACCCGAACCTTAATCCTATCCTGAGTTTTCTATGTTTTGTCACAGGATACTTTTAATCTGGATACATGTAGTAGTTCCAGTAGGATGCGAAAGGATTCACGGGCAATTGATATTGCTGATATTTTTTGTCCTAGCTTTTGCGCGCAAATATGTCTGTATGGGTCTAATAAATGCTTCATTTGATATTTGGGCTGTGTTTATAATTTAAACCTTACCGATTAGACTGCTGTGCTAGAGTTTGCAGGTTCGATTCCCGCAAGGGACAAAATCTGTGTGATCCGCAATTTTTTGTTCCGAGTCTGGGTGTTTGTGTATGTGATATTTCATTTTTTTAATGCACCCACGATACAGGAGAAATTCCTAGTGTGAGGCGAATTACAAAAAAAAGTATGGGAAGGTCGTAGTCCCGCTGTCAGTCAGACGCCAACCCTAGCTGGTTCCAGTCGCAGCTAAAGCTGAAGATAATCCTGTCTCCCCGTGGGATCTACTTTGTGATTGCAAACGAGGACTGGCAAACAAAGAAACTAGAGGTGGGACAGAAATTGTTACTTTTGACGGAAACACTTCTGAATACTTTTATCATATTCTTTTCTATTAGATAGTTATTCAAAGTTGTGGACTCAATTTTATTAAGAAGGTTTTACCGCTTTCAAGCTTATGAGGACTTGATTTCGTTTTCTAGAGCTGTAAAAGCTATCTGCTTATCCATTCTTCTCTATTGAAATCTTATTTTGAAGCTGGTATAACCTAAAGTCTTGGCTATAAACGGTTTACATGGATTTTACTATAATAACTCTCGTGAGTGTTGTCCATATTATTCACTATATATTCCGGTTATACTTACGTGTGTATAATCGAAAAATATAGTACCTAAATCTTCTTAACGTAGTTGTATGTATGTATCGTGGTTGATGAACAACCTGGTGTCAGAGTTTAAACCGCCTGTAGGCCTCTGACATGGCTTTACACACCGTTGAAAAATCTCTCAGGTGTGCTGGTTTTACTCACGGTGTTTTCATTCTCCGTTTTAAGCAGCTGATAACTAATTTATAGTACGCACATGAATTCGAAAAGAATACGTGCAGGGGTTTGAACTTGCGACCTTTGACTTAGCAGTCCAACGGTCATACTACTCGGCTATCAGCGCTTATTAAATAGTACCTAAATAATATTATGACACATGGATTACATTTTTTCGTGCTTAGTATATAGCATGCAATAAACTTTAATACAGGAATGGCAGTTTTTAGAGTCACTTTATCGTTAGAGCATCATAAACTAGTTCTAACTTGTTCGTACACCATATTTCCTCTAAGTCAGGCGTAAGGGCGACTTAGGGGAAATATTTGCTGATCACCTAGCTATATCTTTCCCCGTACAGTGATTATATTTGTTACCTTCAGCACAGCAATCGAATCGCATTCGTGCTAATTGGATCGTCATTATTCCTAAAGTCTTCTAAAAATACGTTGGATTTAAAAGTAATTTTAAGACAGCAGTAAGAAATAACTCGTTCTTTTATATAGAAATGGATTTGTTATGGCTGAAAAAATAATTCTTGGGAGTGAACAGTGAGAAATAACACGAAGCCAGATAAGCCGACACTGTCTATAAATTATTTATTAACTGCTGCTTTAGAGATGGGGCCTTAAAAACAGAGCTAAGACCAATTATATTCCAAAAAGTACAGATATGCCACTAGTGCGCTTTTTGAAAACTCGAAAAGGGAACAATTATTGAAGTCTTGGGAAGTACAATGATTGTTGTCCGATTTGATATAAGACTAGTGCAGTTCGGACTCAGAGTTCGGAACACTTTTCTCGTTCATTTTGCTAGCATATGACGTATCCATACTTTTTGATATATCATTGGCAGACACATTGACAGGCTCAAAAACAGTGAAATTAGAAGCGATTTTTATCGAGCACAAACACACTTCATTGTTACTCAAAATTTTAAACTAATTGCCTGCTTAGGCGTCAGTCCTTATGGCCTATCGTGCTTGTTTGAGGAATAACAAGTATGAATGAAGATAAATGTATGACGATGGCATTTTTAAATTGTTCAGGCAACAGAAATTCTTTGTGATGTGTGCGTTTTACAGCCATAAAATATCACATAACGCTTGTCGTTATTTGAGCTGAAAATTTTTCTACAGCTGTTTCTTTTGATCATATACTGTATCTTATCGCCATATTCCCTGTCGACCATTTTTTCGTAAAAACAAAAGATGATGGTCGTCGGAGTTCTTATGGCCCAACAAGAACAGTTGTTACTGCGCCTCTTTGTTCAAGAACAGCAAACTAGGGGCGGATTCATTTTAATAATTTTAAATAAAAATTCTTTAAAAATATTTCTTTTTGAACAAAGAATTGTTTTAAATTTGAATGGAATTCAATTGGTTTCCTTACTAGTTTCTTTACTTAACTGCAAAAGAAGGATTTTTTGATCTTCGATAGCGTCAAACAATAGGTGGTGGCAATAATTTTTTTCCTTCATGTATTTAATATAGCAAAAACTGTAGCTAAAGTAGTCAGGACTTATGACGTATTGATAATCATCTAACTACAAACATAATTATACTCATATTGTATGGAAAATATTACGAAGTATTCTTTTAGCTTTTCAAGAAATTTATTGGTTATTTTCTAATTTAATAACCAGTAAAATAATCTTGACTTAACCTAACATGTCTTTTTTATAATAAATATTATTGTGTCTCATTTGGATCAGTACGGAATAAAACCTTTTAACCGCCGAATAAGGCTTACCTTTTATAAAAATTCAAAAAGGCTAATGACAGACACTTTTAATAGCATGACATAGATATCCATTTTACCTGGAGTAGCCAGTGATTGAGCCCCGACAAGTCCATCGATCTCCACCGACACCTTATTCCGCCTTAACCCTTAATCAGTAATTACGAAAACAAATTACCTTCTGTAGGAATCATGTTCGTATTTCGTAAAACGCCAATTAAAAGTTATTGTTGTGTTCTCCTAAATCGCAATTTAGCCGTGAAGGCGACAATTTCGTAGCTGATCCTGTAATGCTGCTTATCTTCCAGACGTGAGCTTGTTAGCAATCGGAATCATGCGTTTTGCTGGTACCTCTTCGGTGAATGATGACGTCAATATTTTTTATTTCTTTTAGGGGGATATAACCCTTCACCTTCGTAAGCACCGATAGCCGAGTGGTATGACCGTCGGGCTGCCAAGTCAAATGTCGCAAGTTCAAACTTCGGATCGCATCAATGTCTTTTCGAATTCATGTCCGTATTATAAATTAGTGGTATTGTAGTAGCTGTCTGATTTTAACCGCCCATAGGCCTCTTACATGGCTTTGAAAAATCTCTCCAGAGTACCGGTTTCCTCACGATGATTTCCTTCACCGTTATTAGCAACTGATAACTAATTTATAGTACGCACATGAATTCAAAAATACATTGGGGCGTACCGGGATTTGAACTTGCGACTTTTGACTTGGCAGTCCAACGGTCATACCACTCGGCTATCAGTGCTGATAGATATTGTATTGGTCGAACCCGACAGCAATTTTTTTTTGTCATTTCAAATAGAGTATGGGCTGTAAAAACATAATCCAGCGTACAGTCAGCTGTAATCAAGTGTGATAGCGATAAGCATGTCGTAATTATGTGTTTGTAAATCGTAGTATGTACACTGTGTATAGGTATATTGATTATTTACTCAGGCTGTATTTACCGAACAATAACTGGTGATTAATGGAACATGTTAGTACAATAACTTGTTAAGACATAACTTTATAGCAAGGTTATACTTAATTCTCGCCAATGGGAAGGCAGGGAGTTGCATCCAGAGATTTGGCTTTGGACACAAAATGATAACAATATTAAGTTAAAAATTGTTTTTATATGACTTTTGGTGTCATTTTAGCATGTTGCCTATGCTAAACATGAATCTAAATTGATAAAGGAAATTTGAAAAAATATAGACACGACAGGATTTGACCCCGCGGCCGTTGCCGTAAAGTAGCGCAGTTTTTATACTCAATATGTATTGAAAAGTACAACTTGTGGATTGTTAGAACACTTTATGTTAAAAAGAACACTAAAAGAGTGTGAGTGCTTTGCTTTGGTTGCAGGTTCAATACCTGCAAAGGCATTTGAGTAATGTGCGTATTATTTGTGCCGAGTATTATGGGTGTTTCTGAAAATGCTACTCGTATTATGCTTGTATAACGCACTGATCCTACCGACAAAATATATATAAAATCGAAGAACAAAATGACATTCTTTATAGAAAAAGAATTTACAATTTATATATTTTTAAATAAAATCAAACAGTGTTACATTCATGTAAGCAACTTAAACTTGCTTATAAATAGTCAACACTGCACAACACAGCACTAAACCGAATTTAACTAAACCACTAATCTTAGCGACTGCGCTAATCCGGTCATGAAATGTCAGCTAATCATGTGACTGTTTTCAGAACTAACATTTCAAATACGCTGTCTCTAAAGTTTAGTGCCAATTAGGTGTTTTCAGACTTGGGGAAGTGGCTTCCTTTGGGGCTAACTTAGTTGACAGTGCGACTAACTAGACGTCCAAGACGTCTAGATTATGCGCTTGAAGCCGTTCCGTAATGGTTCAGATAGGAACTAATTTGGTGTGATAGATAGGGACGCTGTTCCAGTCTATACATTGGCAGTTAGGTGACTAGCTACATTTAATCAGATCGATAAAGCGTTTGTCTACTGAAATCACCAGTTTTGCATGAAGATGAGTACGTTATTCATCATTTGGAAGCAAAATCATCTCAATAAAAATTGCCTGTTTTCTGTGGATAAAAGCTAAATTAAGCTGAATTTGTTGGTCCTCTTAGCCGGTCAAGGCAACTAATTTTAACTGAGACAAGCCCACTAAGCAGACTTTACATTTAATGCCCAAGTATGTGCAACACAGGTGTACTATTTCCTCGTTCTCAAAGTCTGTTGAGATGCTAAACAACTGGGGAGAAGACAGACGGAAGACCTACGGCTTTCTGAGCTCGTTCCACGTATTATGTCAGTCATCAATTATGAAATTAAATAATTTATGAAAGTTATGTTAGAATTAGAGAACATTTATTCGACACAGCACATATGTGTGTGACAGCACAAACAAAAGGTAAAACAACAAAAGAAACAACAAGCAAATATTATCAGAAGTCCCATCAAACATGAATTGCCGAGAAGGTCGCCAATACAGCTTAATAATTATGCTGTGTGTAGAACACCCAGCGCCGGTTTTCAGTTGGCACTCTACAGTATATCCCACCTTATACCATTTCAAATATCGAAGGCGACTGGCTGAGGTGGTATATTTTGTCAATGTGAATTATTATTTATGTATTTATTTACGATATTTATACGGTGTACACCGTTATACTTCCACCTATCATTTAATAATAACAGCCTATAACTGTCCCACTGCAGGGCAAAGGCCTCTTCTCGTATAGAGAAGGATTGAGCACTGATCACCACGCTAGCTCACTGCGGGTTGGCGATTTCAGATAATTAAATCCAGGTTTCCTTACGATGTTTTCCGTCACCGTTAGTCAGTGGTGTCTTAGAATATCTAAGAAAGTATTTATGACATTGAAAAAGTCACATTGATACTTGCCTGGGTTTGAACCTGCAACCTCGTGCATAGAAATCCGGTATGTCAACCACTAGGCTACCACGACAATCATTTATTTAACCAAAAATAAATAGGTGAACTCCTTTAATTGGACATAACCGCTACTAGTTCATCTACTCTCTAACATTTTTAAGAAAACTAATTTGTGTTTAACAGTAGAGTTCCAAGCTAATAATAATCTAGGTAATGAATTGAAAACCAAACAATTTTCAATCTTACGACTTCGACTTAAAATTAGGATTTCATTGAGTAAATGGAAAACTATCATAAATGCTGGCTATGTAGTTGTAATTGTTTCTAATGAATGTTGAGCGAACAGTCATTATACTGATTCTAATTTAGGCGTATAAATAGAAAACTATATTGCAATTCAAGCGTGAGTAGAGAGAATACTTCAATATTCATCATAATGGATTGGCTGAAGTTTCACCTCTTCCTTCTTATTTGGGTAAAGTACTATTTTTATTTTATTAAATCGCTAGCAGGAAGGATCAGTTTTTCCAAGGATTTCCTCAAAATTCCTGCCTTAACCTGGTTCAGAAAATTCTTAAGAATCCATTATTTTTGGATTTACCGCCACGAGAATGAAAGACCCGTTATCTAGTGGTGTAAATACATTTATTTATGTTTTTCCTTATTTATTTTTTAAGTGTTGTCTAAAGTTTTGTAAAGTAAAGTTTCGATGATGATGATTCTAATTTAAAGAGGTGTCATCCTAAAAATATATCGAAAAATACATTTCCATAAATACATATTTAAGTATGTTTTATAAGACGAAGAAGACCTTTCCCTATGCTGCGCAGATTTAAACGCTTCAATATCTCGTGTCAGCCATAAGCTTATTACCAGTAAGGTATCCTTGCAATTCTGTTATCGGACCCGATAACCACAGGACTTTATTGAGCAGTATTATAATTCCCAGGATGCAACTGAAAATGTCCTTAGAAAAACTGCATTCCTTTTGTAGCTGGTAGTTTGGATTTTTCTGTGAAAGGACCTGAACCTTAGGACCTTCTTGCATTAAAAAAATCTCAAAGAGTCATCATCATCATCATCTGCCGAAATACGTCCACTGTTGAACAAAGGCCTCCCCTTTTCTAAAGGGGGGGGGGGGGTTGCCATAATCCCGACGCTTGGCAAGCGGCTTGGGAATCGCAGTGTTGGTGGTCAAGTTACAGAAGACGCTGCTGGCCCATCTTCTGGATTTTCCCTAAGTCGCCTCTTACGACACCCACGGGAGGAAAGGGGGTGGTCAATTCTAGGCTGGATACCACACGGCACACCTCAAAGAGTAACGATTCTCAATTGATTGTTCGGCATACTAATAATTGAAGCCCGAATACCAACCTTCTAAATAACTGATCTGATTATCCGCATAGTAATGATGTAGTTCACTAAAAAATACATTTATATCTTCGTTTTTGTAGCTCTCAGATTGATAAACAAGCTGTTACTGGGATGCGTAAACTCAAATATAATAATTTACTTATATAAGCCACTGTTATAATAAATTACAAATAAAATTGTGCATGCGTCGGTGTGACGTCACACTTCCGACGCCATGTTACAATGTTTGATTCGATGAAATTTGAACCCTATGTTGTTAACGATACTGTTGATTTTACGGCAGAAGTAATTGAAGCACTAAAGTCTTTGTTGATCGAATTTGATAAGTGTTATAACTAAAACAAGTTTTCTTTGAATCAAGATAATTAAATTTAATTTGTTTTCTTCATTTCAATTATAGTAATAAAACATTCTAGCCATTTAAAATAAAAGAAAATGTGGTGTGATGGAAATTTTATGTTCATGTACTTCGGAAAGAAAGTCTTGTCATCACGACACAATCAGGTTTTTTTTTTAATGATACCAATTATTATCAGATCAAAACGTTTTCTATTTTCCTCTTAAGTGTATAGTAACATAATTGGCACTAATAATTAATAAACAATGACGTATTTTGGTTGTTAGTTTAGATTTAGGAAACGTACTCCGGAAAATCACTGGCAAAACAAAATTGTTGCTAAAACTGTGTTAACACCAGTATTTGTGTAATAAATAACATTGGCTTCGTAAATTTTACAGTACGTTAAATATCAACACTGACTGGCATCCTCGCAAATGCTTCGAACTAGTTGTGTTGAAGAGGTTTTTTTTAATGATTTTAAAGTACTCACGACTGCTGTAAAAATAGATAGGTATAGTATATAATGGGGTACAAGTCAAATTAAAATCAACAATAAAATAAACTTCATTCTTACTATTGATATCTAAATGTAAGACCACCTACACTGTTCTCACATAAATTTATTGTACTTGTATTCTTCAAATGAGACCTTGACCCCTGAGTTTGTTCCGGCATTTCTTCTCAGAGTTAGTCCGACGCCATCTAGCCTTTAAACAAAGAATGACGTGTAAAAGTTTTTCCTGTAAACCTATTTGCAAAATTATTATTATTATTATAAGCCCGTATTATCCCACTGCAGGGCAAAAGCCAAATTTGCAAAATAAAAATCATTTATCTTTTATGAAGATAATGAGCAAAGCTGTTGGCCCTGTGCCTTGTTTCTCTCCAGAATCCAGTCGTGTATGTTTGCCTTCCTATCGGACTATGAATGAGTATGAGGGAATACAAAGTGCTCCCGTGTTTGCGCGACACGTCTATACTATTATACCTTCAGCGTAGGCAGCTAATCTGATGAGATTAGCAATATATAATATAGACGACCTAATTGGCGCAGTGGCTTAGCGATTGTACTGCTGCGCTAAGGGTGCGAACTGCAGATGTTTGTCTCGAGTCTGGGTGTTTTTGTATGTGATATTCCATGTCTGTGAAACGCACCCACGATACAGGAGAATTTGTAACGTGCAACTAGTTTGACGTTTTGTAAGTGCTCTTTTGTAGCCTATATGAAATAAAAACATTATGACTATGACTATGACTAATTTCCTAGTGTGGAGAGATGTTTTTTCAAACGAAAAATAATATTGATCGCTCAGGCCAAAAAGTCGTCAGCTTGACATTATTCAAATAAAATCGTTAGTATTTTTTCTAAGTAAGGCTATAATGAAGTTCTATATAATTTATGAAGTAATTTTCCTCTTGTTTTAGATATTTAGTGTATCAAAAGCCTTTGAAGGTTCCACCTCACTACAGTCGACAGGTAAAATCATATTTTTGCTGCTCTTTAATATTGTAGGAATAAGTATATTGTTAACATTTTAAACGACAAGAACATGTAATTTTAGTTCAGTTATCAGCACTTTTTTACTTATTTATGAATATGAAGCTCATTCTATACTGTCAAAAGATGGGATTCCTCAAGGGACATCCCTAAGCTTGGGAAAATGTATACCTTTGTTAGTAATAATTGTGGGTTAAAAAACAAAGTTATTTCAGGCCTTTTTAGCCTGTGGCCCACACCTAGCTCAAATCCAAATTAAAAAAAAAGAAAAATTACAGATACGATATTCATAACTAATACTTCGGCCGCGGTTAGCATGCGTGGTGATCACTGCTCTGAATCTGCAAAGCTGCATAAGGATCCTTAGTAATAAAACCTTTTAGTTCCAGAATGTGTCCCTGGCCAGTCTATTCCACCACCAGACGAATGCAATACATGCGTGTGCTTCGATGGACAAATACATTGCACTCATCTGTTATGCTCCTCAAATACTAACACTATGCCAGGTATAGAGTTTAGAGTATATCCTTTACATAACTAGTTTCCAGCAAACCTTTATAATCTAAGCTGGATTTCACCTGGGAAGAGAAGGGCTTATAATAGCTTCATTTTTCATTTTCTTTCTACCTCATAGCAAAATTATAAAAACGTTTGTGTTGTGGTTTGCTCTTAGTAATTAAAATATTGCATACGAGAGCTCTGAACGATACACCCAATAAAAAAAATGGCTGGAAGCTCAAGCAGGCTCGCCCTTTGTCCAATGACGCCCAATAAGACCTCTCTAGGAGTCGTCGGCATTAAAATATCCCCGAAAAAATTGTAGATCGCACATATACTGACAACATGATTGGCGCAGTGGCTAAGTGATTCGATTGCTGCGCTAAGGGATGCAATTCCCGCACGGGGCAAAAATTTGTTCGAAACGCAGATGTTTGTCCCGATTCTGGGTGTTTGTGGATGTAATATTTCATGTTTGTTAAGCGCACCTACGACACAGGACAAATTCCTAGGGCGGGGCGTTTTTTAAAAAAAATATGTATATTTCCATTTGTAGTTTCCTCTGGAGCAAAATGATGACTTTTCGATTTAGTCACTGAGTTAATTGAGTAGAAGTACAAAATTAACTAGAAATTTATTTTCAGGCCTTGAATGTGTGTATGATACGGATATTCCTCCACCGGATGAGTGCAACGTATGTTTGTGCCATGAAGGCCGCATAGCATGCACCAACCTCATATGCATATCTGGTACGACTCTATTAACTTATTTAATTTAAAAAAATATCCTTACATACATAGAATGCTTAAATCTACCCTTCCCTTTGGCTTTGCCGTAGTCGGGTAAAAAAAGACATGCCCTGAATACATAACTTCCTCCTTTTTTGAAGTCGGTTAAAAAGGTTGAAACTTTGATTGCCTCAAATCTTACATCTTAATTTGTAATATCAGTGTTTATACATTTTTTAACAAACGGGAACCTTTTTTTTCGGACTCCTCATCGTCAAGACATTTTAGAGTTAACACATTTTTTTTAAATAAATTTTATTTCGTTATTATCATCTTATCCCAAATGCTCAGGTAGACAAAACCAAATATATCAAAACATCTAATGGTAATGTTCCTTTCAGAAAAAACATGCATCGATGGAGAGCGCTACCCAGCACCAGACGAATGCAATGAATGCAGTTGTGTTAGGGGACACGTAATATGCACAAACGAAAAATGTCAACAAGAACCTCTAAAAATAGGTAAATATACCGCTAAGATTAGATATAAATTAAAAGAAAATCGACCGAGTCCTGAGATAGAATTTTTCCACAAAAGAAAAAGTAAAAAATTTTGTTTTAATCATCGCAAAAAGATTGATATGAATAATTAATTAATACTTATCCCATCGGACTATAAATGTGCATATAAAAGGACATTACTTATACCTAAATATACATCTATATGACGACAACGTTAAAAGGACACTTTTATGTGAGAAAACAATAAAGGAAAAAATGTAACAGAAACATTTATGAAACTTCAAAAATATTTTTGTGAATCAAGTCCGATAGGAGGTCCTATATATCTATCTACCTTAGTCTGTAAAAGTTAGGAGATATTTATAAAGTCCCTTTAATCAATGTTTGTAATTAACACTTTTGATAATGATTTCCTAATCAGAGTGCGTTGACGGACAAGTAATTCCTACTCAAAAGGAGTGCATTCAATGCAACTGCGTGCAAGGCCAAATCAAATGCGCGAATACGTGCGTTTCAAAACCACATACCAGAATAAATCAAGGTAAATTTCAATAACTTTTATTTACATAAAACAAAATACCGCGCCTGCGCCAAACAAAAAGTAGCTACCTAAGTAGATTATTACTACTTATTTAAATACAGAAATTCTCAATAATCAATTTAAAAAACAGCGTTGCAAGTATATAATAATATGGCATCATTTAAGGAGATTCCTAATCACAGAAAGCTGAAGACGCATCTAATAAAACAAAATAATGTCGTGTTATAAGAAGATATTTTATTCTACACAAAATATTGAGGATGAATTCGATTTTCAGAATGCGTAATTGGGCAGTTAATTCCAAGGCCAGATAAATGCAATGCTTGTATTTGTCATAAAGGGGAAATACGTTGCTCAGATGCTCCTTGCAATAGGACTAAAGACAGTATGTATTTATATTATTTCCTATCATTTAGTTCGCGTAGGTTTCATATCAATCTTCTTTTCCTTCTAAGCGATTCTGGCAAATTAGATTTTAGCGGCCGAAAGTGCCTAAGTGCATGATAGTCTCCACGAGTGACGTATCTACTACTCTGATACGTCCGCCGCGCCCTGTACAATTGAATCCCGATTGCTTTTCTCTCTTCCTAGCTATAAATCCCATATGGTGATAGGATCAGATTTCCCTATTTTAATCCTCAACTTCGCTCTATCCAGGACCGATGACTTGGAAGACCTGACACTATTTCACGCCTTGAGCATTCCATGAAATCATATAATAATATGGCGGTATAATAATGGTGATTTAGTTTAGTTTAGATCCGTTATCCGTTTCAGAAACTGAATGCAGGGCCAGCAAGCCTATAATGCCAGAGGATTTTTGCAATGAGTGTTCATGCATTAACGGCAGATGGGAATGTTCTAATCTGATATGCATAAGAGGTATACAATTACATTTGGGGATAAATATTTTGTATTTTTACCTTCTCAAGTTTTGAATTTATTCTCTGTTTTGAAAGGTCTAAAACAGGGATAGCTAATCTTTATGGATCAACAGGCAGGTTTTCTAAAGATATGTCAAATGAGGCCATAGATGTACCATCAAATAATTTTGTCTTATTGCTTATTGGGAAAATAATGAAACGGCATGCCCATCATCGACGACCTGGTTGGCGCAGTACTGCGCTAAGAGGTGCGGGTTCGATTCTCGCACGGGACAAAAATTGGTTTGATCCGCAGATATCTGTCTCAAATCTGGGTGATTGTGTAGGTACATATGTGATTTTAAATGTTTGTGAAACGCACCCACGATACAGGAGAAATTCCTACTGTAAGACGACGTTTTATATATATAAAAAAATTGTTGTCACGTGCCATGGGTTCGCCATCCCCTCTCTAATTTTTTTATTCTTCTCTGTATTTAATTCATGGTATATCCTACCGTGTATCATCGTCGTTGATATTATTGACCCAGTGTTATTTCCAGGGTCTACATGCGTCGAAAACGAAGAGATTCCTGGACCTGACGAGTGTAACAAGTGCGAATGTCATGAAGGCCACATCATCTGTACCAATTACGATTGTAGATTAGTAGGAACACATGGAATATACGGCATTACAGGTAAAACGAAACCTTTACGTTTTTTAAAAACTTAAATGACGTAAGCACAGTTTTATTTATTCAATAAATATTGTTTTTGTGTGGATATTGAAGGACTGTCTCATTATTTTTGAATACTTCGGCAGTAGTAGGCGTCATGTTATACAGTGTGTAGTGCGGTTTGTAGTATAATTATCGATTTTATTTTGGTATGACGAAAAAAATTATTTAGTAGATGTTTATGTCAACAAAAGAGAAAAGTGCTTTTTAAAAATGTATCGAGATTTTGTTTTTTTTGTTATGAAAAGGGGAAAAGGTTTTCAATTTTATACTCCAACTAGCAGCGTCTCACGGCGTTACCCGCTACTTTTTTTCGGGATAAAAAGTAGCCTATGTTTTATTCCACAGTGTTAGCTATATCCATACCAAATTTGATCAAAATTGGTTTAGGCGATTGAGCGTGAAGAAGCAACAAACACACATAACATTTTTATTAGTGCGATTCTATGCACCTAGATTCAGATATATAAAATTA
Organism: Abrostola tripartita; assembly: GCA_905340225.1. Lineage (NCBI taxonomy): Eukaryota > Metazoa > Arthropoda > Insecta > Lepidoptera > Noctuidae > Abrostola > Abrostola tripartita. The sequence continues at coordinate 8,683,924 of HG996504.1, forward strand.
GTTCTAAATATGACGGACATGCAACACCGGCAAGACTTAAATGCTTTTGATACAAAAAAACACATATTATTTTTCTTGCTGTCTTAAATTGTATGTGTCAGACATTTAGAAATTTTATAGATATTATGTTATAAACTGATCCCCACACTAATAAATGTATGTAGCGGCTTTGTCTCCTTCTTACAAATGTAATCACTTATGACAGACATATTTTCATCTGTTATACAACAATTATTATAAGTGAAGTCTTAAGCATATAATAATAATATGTATTTATTTTCTCTTCCACATAGATGTCTTACCGCCGCACTCAGAGACGTTAATGATTACTTAAACTGACACTAAGTATAGTTTTCACAAAGGAAACCTTTGCTTAGTGATAGTTTAAGTAATCATTAAATATCTCTGAGTTCGGCGGTTACAGATATATTTTTACATAATTATTTGTTAGACTCAGCTTTTGTGGACTGGTACACTAGAAGACCCTATCACACAGATTACCCCCCCCCCCCCTTAGAACAGCGCGAACATTACATAGAAGAAAAATTCTTTGTTATTATTGTAGCTGTAGATATAAATATAAGTAAATCCGCGGTTCTCGTAACTTTGTATATAATATTTATTTTATGTGCAAAACTGATGATGATGATAGAAATCATTTATCTAAAGAAATTTATTTTCTGTTAAAAGATGGTTCGTATACTGTTATTTTGGTTTACCAAGGCCCGTGTGTTTATCTTTGTAATGTTAATGTCACGGATGTAATGACAAAAGTCGATGAAACAAATAATCATCTTCCTCTTGCTAAATAAAATGATCTATATAAATTAATTAATATTCAATTATAATTAATTTTAATGATCCTAGATTACCAGACAGACAGACCACAGGACCGACTCCAGATTTGACTCCAGATTTGACTCTATTGACTGTAGGTACTGGTCTTCGTGGTTTTGTTTTAAAAGGCTAAGCAAAAGGCGTTTTGAATTCCCAAGAAGAAGTTGTGTTGTTTATAATAAAGATTTAATTCAAATATTGTCTACAAAAGCAAATAGGTATAGAAAATAACAATGTAATAAGGACGGAATCTGAATCAAAGCTGGGGCAAGAGAATTTGAGCATTGAGATGAAGAAAATTCCAGCAAAAGGAAATTCAAATTCTAGCATACACTAGTCTCCCCAAAATAACAGACTTAATCTAGTCCAAACCTAACCCATTGCACCCACTATGGTAGCTTTTCACAGCGCGTTATAACACGGGTTACCTCTGCCCGGAGCCGATCTATACGTGCCAGCAAAAATGACGAACGAGTCCGCGCCACACCTTCTCACGGCGCGTAACTCGGCTCGGGGCTGGCCCGTGTTACCACGCGCCATGAGAACACCACGTACCTATGTGTAAGAAATTGAGCAACAACGAACACTAGTCCAATAATCATAAACAAAAAGTGTTGTCACAGTGTTGTCTACAGCCCATCTGATCTGGAATATTCGTAAATAAATATTTACTGAAACGTTGATTTGATTTTTATTATGTACCATACTCTATGAGAAATTACACTAAACAAAATGTAGCGTTGGTATTTATTTGCGAACTTTCCTACCTATCACTTTTTATGAGTAACCCTTATCAAATCTTACATTCAATGGTACTGAAATGTGCTATGGCAAAGAAATTAAAACTACTTATACGATTTGCCTGCCTAATATCAATCAGCACATATCCAAGAAACTGGACTTATACCAATTATTTTGAGCAATGTTTGTGAGGATATACCTTACAAACTTTTCTCTAAATAATAGATTACTAGACTGAGGGGTAAAACACAAGTTTAACAGATTCAGTTTACTTTCAATAGATTCAATTCAGGCTTAATCATGGTTCTAGTATTAGTAATACTTGAGGGCAAACAAGATAATTAAGCAGATTTAGAATAAACCTAATAACTTAATCAGACATATTTTATGTCCATAACTTAATCGTTTACCTTGCCAAATTTGTTTCAAATTGACTTTATTTTTTTTATTAGGAACGCTTGTAACTTGTCCCTTGGTAAAATCCATAAATATATCGGTCTTCTTTGCGACACCCTTTATTTACAACATCGAATGAAAGATCTAGAAGGTTAATAATGTCATAAATAACTAACATAAAAAAGTTATTCATCAAGTAGCATATCGTTAAAAACATATAAATATGTCCACAGATAATTCCATGTCTGAAGTGGAAGTACCTCAGCATTGTGAAGAGACTGACTATATACCTCCGCCACCACCACCAAACGACTGTAATAAGTGCGTGTGCATAGATCACCGCGTGTTTTGCACCATGGAAAGTTGTATTGATACTGTAGAAGGTAATCATTCTAATACCTTTGCCATAGTCCAATTCATGAGCATAAATATATTTGAGCCAGCAACCAGCCTTCCAGTCGTGAAAACTATGACAAATCAAAGTAAATCTTTAAATTTCATTATTTTTATCTCTAAATGATTTTATCTTTAAATGAATGGATCGCTATAAAATATTAAGTCTTTTTTAAATATACTGTTTCAGATACAAACGAAAGATTTAATCAGCAAATTGACAAGAATACTAATCTTGAAGTTTTCGATAAAAAAATATTAATGGATCCATTTCTTAAACTGTTTAATACAAAATATGATAAAACACCGACCAAACTAGTACACACACATGCTTATAATGGTTTTCAACAAGAAATTAAAGTACACTCCAAACTTTTGCCCCAAGATATAAATAAATTAATCATGGCATTGGCCACTTCGTTAGACAATCCTGCGCTGGTTTACATCAGTGAAAAAATGAAATCACCAAGTAATGGTAATATACAATTTGCTCCGAAAGGTGAAGGAAATACCGATTTGCCGGACAGTGAGCTTTCACATACTTTAAGTTCTCTTATAACTTCTGGCTCTAGGAGCAATGAAACTATTTTGGTAATTCCTAACAATGCAAACGCACCAACATCATCCACCCCTACTTATCAAAAACCGCATATAATTACTCCTTACAACAGTGAATCCATCAATCTTACATTCGAGCAAAAGAATCGAGATTATATTTCTTCCAACCCTCCCACAATTATTTCAACTATCGAACAGTATAACAATTTTCATCATCCACCTGAGTTTGGTCAGCCAGATTTTTATACCATAAGCCCAACGAGCTCGATACGAAACACGGATTTAACCGATGATTTTATTTTGCCCGTTCTGCCAATAAATCCCAAACCAAATAATTTGAACGAAGCTGAAGTATCATATACGCCGCATACCCGAGAAGATGAGCAATATAAAACAAACCCTTCAAGTATTACTCCTCAGCTAAATCAAACAGAATTAACTACTCCTGTTTACACAAATTTTACTGCATTTAGTCCTATGAATAATCCTGGTCAACATCAGTCTCCAAATGACGTAGAAGGCCAATATATTCCGACTCAATTCAACCCAAATACAACTATCAATCATGACAATCAAAATGAACCTTTACCAAATTCTAATAATCAAGGAAGTTCAAATAACCCATTACCTACTGAGTTTAATCAAAGTGCAAAAACTCCCTTTGGTAACCAAAATATGCTACCAGATAGTAATTACAAACCACCTCATCATCATCAGTTTCAGTCAAATCCCTTAAGCTATAACAATTATCAAGACAATCCAACTCAAACTGTGTTTAATCCTTACGAAGAAAAACCTGTATCAATTTCAGATAATAGAGGTAGTCAATACGATCCTCAACACACTCGATTTGATCCCAATCCTGCAATCTACAATAGTCATCAATTAAATTCACATCCCACTGGGTTCAGTCCTGGTAAAAGTCCACATAACCCATCTTCCTCAACATCCTATAATACTCATATACAACCATTTAATCCACTACAAATGGGTTCACAACCTAACCAAGAAAAACTCAGATTTGTTTCTGATAAAAAAAATAGTCCGTACGATATGCCACAGTCAAAGTTTGAACCTTATCCGACATTAAACAACCCTCAATCTTTCAATCAATTAAAAGTACCACAAAGTCATGAGCAAGATCGAATTAATAATAGACCAAATTATTTTAAAATGACTAATGGTCAAGGATACGATATACCACAAAATAATAAACCTGATTCAAATAACAATAGTAATCAACATAACTTACCCCATTCTCAGTTTGAACCGGACCCTAAATTATACAATACTAATCAACTAACCCCAGCACAAAGTGGATTTCTACCTGGTCAAAACGAACAGAACCCTTTTATAAAACATTATAATCCATCTTACTCTCAGTCCAAACCAAACCCATCAGTCTACTATACTGATCATCATCAAAATCAACCTATTACTCAAAGAGATCAATTTAATGATGCTCAACCAATAATTGAACCGTATCAAGAACAACGTATTTCGACTGTAGGAAACGATAATAACCCAACTAATAAAAGTCACCCTCATTACCAAACACATACCACATTGACTTATGTTACTCATTATAATGAAACAGTTCAAAATTCTGGCCAGGAGCCAGATAAAACTTATTCTGATGATACAGTTAGTCAAAGTAGTATATCTCCAGATCTAGATAAGAAGCCTCATTCAATCACGTACATAACTCAAATAAATTCATCGAAATATGAATATCCAATTGACAATATATATAATCAGTTAGATCCTACAAATTCTAAAGAAACTCAATATCCAAATCAACCAAATGTTCAGTTTAATTCTAAACAAAATGAAATGCTTCAGCCCATCGCAGAAAAATATAAAAAACTTCAATTATCGTATCCAGAAATGTCTCAAATTAATCAATACAATCAATTTCAGTCTTTGTATGCAACACAGTACGATAAAAGTAAAGACCCAAATACCAGCAATATGCCTCAACCAGCTATCTCTCCAATAGCTATTAGTCACCCACCTCGATTTGCAACTAAATATCATGATAATGATGAAGCTTATTTGAAAAATATCCACCCAGGATATCCACTATTTAGTCAAAACAACCCACCTCAATTTTCAACTTCAGTACAAAATGATGAAAATAAAGGACCACTAAATAAAAACCCTAACACGAACAATGTATCTCAACCTAATAATAACACAAGTCCACTTTTGGCAACAAAATATTATCCAGATAAACCAGGAGCCATGGGAGCCCTGATAGATGACCGACCAAAAAACCCGGGATTTAGTCAATACTATCCACATCCATTTTCAACATCAGTACGATACGATGAAGATAAATTACTATTAAATAAAAACCCTAATACCAATGTAGTATCTCAACCCGAATTTAATAATCCAAATTCTAATAATAACACAAGTCCACTTTTCACAACTAAATATTATCCAGATATACCAGGAGCCATGGGAGCCCTGATAGATGACCGACCAAAAAACCCGGGATTTAATCAATACTATCCACATCCATTTTCAACATCAGTACGATACGATGAAGATAAATTACTATTAAATAAAAACCCTAATACCAATGTAGTATCTCAACCTGAATTTAATAATCCAAATTCTAATAATAACACAAGTCCACTTTTCACAACTAAATATTATCCAGATATACCAGGAGCCATGGGAGCCCTGATAGATGACCGACCAAAAAACCCGGGATTTAATCAATACTATCCACATCCATTTTCAACATCAGTACGATACGATGAAGATAAATTACTATTAAATAAAAACCCTAATACCAATGTAGTATCTCAACCTGAATTTAATAATCCAAATTCTAATAATAACACAAGTCCACTTTTCACAACTAAATATTATCCAGATATACCAGGAGCCATGGGAGCCCTTATAGATGACCGACCAAAAAACCCGGGATTTAATCAATACTATCCACATCCATTTTCAACATCAATACGATACGACGAAGATAAATTACCTTTAAATAAAAATCCTAACGCGAACAATTTATCTCAACCTAATAATAACACAAGTCCACTTTTCACAACAAAATATTATCCGGATAAACCAGGAGCCATGGGAGCCCTGATAGATAACCGACCAGATAACCCAGGATTTAGTCCATACCACCCACCTCCATTTTCAACTTCAGTACAAAATGATGAAAATAAAGGACCACTAAATAAAAACCCTAACACGAACAATGTATCTCAACCTAATAATAACACAAGTCCACTTTTGGCAACAAAATATTATCCAGATAAACCAGGAGCCATGGGAGCCCTGATAGATGACCGACCAAAAAACCCGGGATTTAGTCAATACTATCCACATCCATTTTCAACATCAATACGATACGACGAAGATAAATTACCTTTAAATAAAAATCCTAACGCGAACAATTTATCTCAACCTAATAATAACACAAGTCCACTTTTCACAACAAAATATTATCCGGATAAACCAGGAGCCATGGGAGCCCTGATAGATAACCGACCAGATAACCCAGGATTTAGTCCATACCACCCACCTCCATTTTCAACATCAGTACAAAATTATGAAAATAAAAGTCCACCAAACAAATACCCTAATACGAACAATGTATCTCAACCTAATAATAACACAAGTCTACTTTTCACAACAAAATATTATCCGGATAAACCAGGAGCCATGGGAGCCCTGATAGATGATCGACCAGAAAACCCAGGATTTAGTCCATACCACCCACCTCCATTTTCAACATCAGTACAAAATTATGAAAATAAAGGTCCACCAAAGAAATACCCTAATACGAACAATGTGCCTCAACCTAATAATAACACAAGTCCACTTTTCACAACAAAATATTATCCAGATATACCAGGAACCATGGGAGCCCTGATAGATGACCGACCAGAAAACCCACGGCTTAGTCAATATTACAAACCTCCATTTTCAACATCAGTACAAAATTATGAAAATAAAGATCCACCAAACAAATACCCTAATACGAACAATTTATCTCAACCTAATAATAAAACAAGTCCACTTTTCACAACCAAATATTATCCGGATAAACCAGGAGCCATGGGAGCCCTGATAGATGACCGACCAGAAAACCCAGGATTTAGTCCATACCACCCACCTCCATTTTCAACATCAGTACAAAATTATGAAAATAAAGGTCCACCAAAGAAATACCCTAATACGAACAATGTGCCTCAACCTAATAATAACACAAGTCCACTTTTCACAACAAAATATTATCCAGATATACCAGGAACCATGGGAGCCCTGATAGATGACCGACCAGAAAACCCACGGCTTAGTCAATATTACAAACCTCCATTTTCAACATCAGTACAAAATTATGAAAATAAAGATCCACCAAACAAATACCCTAATACGAACAATGTGCCTCAACCTAATCATAAAACAAGTCCACTTTTCACATCGAAATATTATGATAATGATGAAGCTTATTTGAAAAATGTCCACCCAGGATATCCACTATTTAGTCCATACCACCCACCTCAATTTTCAACTTCAGTACAAAATGATGAAAATAAAGGTCCATTAAATAAAAACCTTAACACGAACAATGTATCTCAACCTAATAATCCTAATAATAACACAAGTCCACTTTTGGCAACAAAATATTATCCAGATAAACCAGGAGCCATGGGAGCCCTGATAGATGACCGACCAAGAAATCCGCTATTTAGTCAAAACTACCCAACTCAATTACCCATAACAGAACAGCTTCATGGGAATAAAGTACCATTAAATGAATTCCCTAAAACCTTTAACGGAAGTAACAATGACAAAGATGTTGGGATTGAGTTTTTTCCGAATCATAACAATTCCTCACCAATTTCTTCGATACCTATTGGGGATCCATCTGCAGATCAGAGCTATCCTGTAGACGACCGTGGATCGTCTGATGGATTTCAATACGTATCCCATTCTGCTGAAGATGCAAATGTGTTTCAAGATAACCAATATAAATCAAATCCTTATAAATATCAAGATCCGCAACTGCCTCCGAATGTTATCCAGCATCCACCTAAATCTAGTTTTGATATCTCTGGAACTGAAAATCCTGACATTTTTAACAGTAATAAAAGTAACCTTCCGATGGAGTTTGAGTTACCTGTAAATAAACCTGAACCAGGCATGTTTGATGATCGGGGAGCTCATGACGGCTTTCAATACATATCCAATTCTGATGAAAACACTGAAAATCCTAAAGCTGGTCAATATAAACCTCTTTCCCTTCCACCCTTGGTTAAGCCTGACCATGATCAATATAAACCATCATCTGTTGACAATCTGCTGAATGGGTTTCATTACATGCCATGGCTTCTTCCAAACAAAGACGCCAATGATAGTTCCAATGAAGATGCAGATCCTCCGAATACAAAACCTTTATCTATAGATGATCTTATTAATCAATTTGATAATTTACCTAATCAAAGCCCATCCACTTCTTCTACTGTTTTAAATGATCTTGATAGTAATAAATACAGACCTAGGTTTAAAAATGACCAGGATCACGATAACTTAATGACAAATCCTTTATTTAAAGTTGCTAAGAAATTAATTGAGTCTCCCCCAATTGATGATTCTGAATTCCCTCTGAGTGACTTAGATCCACTTGACTTACTTCCCTTATTCTTTCCTGCAATTTCGAAAACTCTGCCGTTCTATAATCCATCACTAGAAAAAAATAAACTCAAGTTATCAACTAATGATAAAGATGTGCTTTCTTTGCCAGTAGGTGATAAAGATAGACCAAAGTATAATTCACATTTGAATTTAGAACAGCCATCAAATAAAATCAATAAAAATGAGAGTCCCTTTAACAATGCTAAAAATAAGTTCTATACTAAATCAAAATCACCATTGCAAAATCCCTTGCTAGGTCAGCCAAACAAAGCTTATAATAATTTTAATAATCCCCGAATTCCTAAAAATCTCAATAATTTTGAAACAACAACATATCAAATGACAACACAGTATCCCATCACTGAATCTCCTAGAGTCGTTCCAAAAGTTTCCGAAGAGAAGCAAAATAAACCACCTCCAGTCCGGTACCCAGATGTCCATATTATACTTCATCAACGTAATGAAGGGGAAGAAATCAGCATCCCACCATATTTAGAAAGTGATGCAGTTGGTCAATTGAATGATGTGAATGAAGAACTTGGCGGTCCATTTCTTCCAAAAATGTTGCACTCTCGATTTAAACATAGACCAAAAGATCAAACGGAAGAGTGTGGTGAAGGTACGCAGTGGCTAAGTAACTGTCACACATGTTCCTGTTTCGCTGGCCGAGCGATGTGTTACAAAATGCCTGATTGCACCTTGAGACCTTTAGGTAAAAGGAACTATTGTATTTTTTGTACAGAACCAAAATTTTGCTGCAGTAGCGTTCTGATGGCAGATAATGTTAAATGTCGCTTTTAACCATTCTAGGTGAGCCGATGATTTGTAAGCCATATTCCCAGTTCAAAATGGGTGACTGTTATTCTTGTGAATGCAGTGGAGATGGTGTCGCTGAGTGCGATGCTACAGACTGTAAAACAGAGCTGAAAACGGACACGGAGCCAGATAAAGGTAAAGTGTTTAATTCAAGCATTTTCTCATCGATGATGTTCACATACAAATATTTAACACGACGCACGCATTCTTTTAAAATGTTAGATGAGTTTAAGCGATTTTGGTATAAAAATGTTGAGTACACTTATTATATTCTCATCAATTTCAGATTTAGATGAATTCCAACTACCAGTGTACAACGAATTCTTTGATGAAGCAAAGACTAAAGAACTAATTCAATACTACGCCTTCTTTAAGAAACTGCCTAAAGACACGTCATCGGCTAAGTATCCAACTTGTGATCCCGGGACGACTTGGGTCAGTAGTTGTTACCAATGTGAATGTAAAGAAAGTTTTACACACGAATGTACCAAGATTGAAGGCTGTGAACTTGATACTGAAGCATACGGTAAGAGCGCCTATACAATTTCCTAGAAATTCCAAATTAGATTTATGACTGCTGGTATTGTTGCATAATTGTTTTGTAAACGGTTAACCTTGTAATAGATACAAATTTCACTTAATTTCAGGCAAGCCCAGTCGATGCAAGCCAAACTCAAAGTTCTATCCGAAGATGAATAGTTTGCCCTGCGTTGAATGCAGTTGTGACGATGAAGGGAACCCGTTTTGTCCATTGGCCGATCACAAATAACATTTACTAGAGCAATAGTAAAACTCAAATTATAGAAAGGCAAAAAAGAAACTTTAGGCAGTTTAAAAACGACTTGCACAATTTTTTAGACTTTATGATCATTTTACTCTTTTTTTGCGACGGATGTAAACATAACACTTTGAATTTAAAAAATATGTTCGAAAATTGCTTTTATCTTTTTTTAGCAGTAAACTAGGCTGGAGAACTTTTATGGTTATTGAATAAGGATTAAATTGTTTACATTCATTGCAATGTAAAGTGAAACATTTGAATTGCAAATATTCATGTTGAAAATATTTACACTTGCTATGAAATAATAATTATTATAAGTTTTTATTTTATTTGGCTACGGTGCTTACGATTTATGTGATCATTATATTGCAATCAAGCGAGTCTATTGCCATTTTAATTCTGAGTTCTTGGGAATCAGATACAATTATTCTCTGGACAATTAGTGTCATAAATTTTTTCAAGCATGATGTTTGAAATTATTCCCATTAAATGGCAAAAGACTATCGAAGAAACTTAAACCCGTTATTCCTTAGTTTAAAATTTCCCATCGCCTACTCCTTAGGGAAATACTTGCGTGATTCTATACAATATTTCAGAAGCACATTTTAAACAAAATCTAAATGAACACAAACGACTTTAATTTGTTAACGAGGTAGCCAATGGCCAATGTTGGAAACAACTTTTATAAATAAAATATTTCAAGCTTGCAAATAAAAGGCGTAGCTTTGGCCGTGTTCCCTTGAAACGTAATAAAAATGAATGTTTAATTCTTGCTCGAATGCAGTGCAAAACTATTCATATATACAAAACAACAGTTTGTCTGTATGTTGTACAAGAAGAGTAACACTGACGGCAAAGATGAAAGAGATATAGAGTAAAAGTCATTTATGAATGTATATAATGGCCATTGAAAATACTTTGTAGCTAGTTTTTTTTTATAACTAGCTCCGTACTAATTCTACTTCATGAGAATCTAAAACTGTAAAATCTCCTCTGGGAAACATGGGACCAGGTAAGTTGATTGTTATTTTTCTACCGTTCTTTTGATCAAATCAGTCAGTTGGTTTAGGAGTGAAGCTTATTAACCAGGGTGCGTATCTTAATTTAATAAATTAATTAATTGTGTATCGTCGTAGAAACTTTTTTTTGCAACCTACTTTATAGCTGTAATATGTTATAAGCTTGTGTTCAGGTGCTCGTCCCATGGATAAATGACAGAGGAACGCACGCAGGTAAGGTGAAGTAAGTAGCAGGAATTGGTAATCAAATCTTATCGCCATTATCGAAGGAGAACAAAGATTATTGAGTAACTATGTATTGTACAATATTTGATATTGGCATTTTATTCGCTCAATTAGCCTCAAAGCACTCTATATCAAGTAATTTCGACGACTGCATTAGTGAAATATCGGAGTACTGGAGTGCTGCGCTAGGGGTTCGAACCCCACTCGTGGCAAATATTTGTGCGATGTTAAAGTTTTTAAGAAGCACCAACGGTACAGGAGAAGCGCCTAAAGACGTTGTTCTGAAAAAAAAAGGCTTAGTTATCTACATATCTATATAATCATTATTAGCGGAACCGCAATCAATTTTTGCAAAGGAAAAGACAATGCAAATCAATCAAACAAAATTCCGCTTTCTGAAAAATCCCTTGAGTTTTAGACGAAAAACTAAAATGCACAGTGCACCCGCGCGGCATTATCTAGCTAGACAAACGGTAGCAGATGTAACAAATAAATATAAATTTTTGCCCAGCCGACGACACGACAGCAGTGGGAAACGCATTGCGGCACTCACTACTGGATATATTTTTAGTGCACAGTGATAAATATAATAGCAAAACACAAACAAATTGGACTGGCGAAAGCTTTGAATTTGTGGAAAAAATATAGTTTTTGAGTCCAGTTATTGCCTGGTAAGGATTCATACTTATTACTGAATATATTTTTTGTGCATAGTGATAAATATAAATAGTAACCACATACACATTGGGTTGGAAAAAGCCTAGAATTTGTGAAAATAATGCAATTTGTGACTCCAGTTATTGCCTGGTAAGGATAAATATTATCATGCATTATGTGTGGAAAATTCTTCGTGCCTATGTATATCATTTTGTAACTTTGTCTGTCTGTTGGTCACCCCATCACGGCTGAACTATTTATCCGATTGAAATTAATTTTCATATGTAGCTAGCTTGACCCTGAGAAAAGATAAAACTACTTTTTATTTGTCATAAATTGATTTTGATCTTGCTTCTTCTATTTCTCTATAAACGTAGAGTAATAACATTCCATTGCTTCTTTGGTGACCAACAAAATCTGCCCTTATCCTAAAACTCAAGGCTGTTTTCATGCTACCTTAGGTCGAGGGACGCGGGACCGGCGAACGTTGCATCCCATTTCTTGACAGACCCGACTTGCCTCTTCACGGCGGGTCCCGCTCACTACGTACGGCCAACGTGTCGCACGGACCCACTAGATATTTAACACATTTAAATTAAGTTTAGGCCAATCAGGTCGTCTAAAAGTAACTGGATTGCAAAGCTGTGTAGGATCTGTCTTCACATAGATCCAGTCTTTGTCTATTCTTTCACCTCTGACCATCGCTTCTAGGACGACTGGAGTGACGATACAATACATATTAAAACACCTACGCTTACAAACAGAATTGTTTCCATACATCCTCGTAGTACAACTTAACATTTTTTAATATTAACGACACAAATTAACAAGTATGATTCAACCAACCGGTACGGTGAAATGAGGTGGCAGAATTTCACTGGTTTAATAAAACGGGCGCAGGTGGCGCTACTGATGCAACACACGGCGATGCTGACGGGAACTAATAGATTTTATATTGCATATGTATTTATATTGTAGACTGGATATATGAGAGGTGGTACTGAAAGGTGTGGTTTTATAGCTTGAATCACGGCATTAAAACTTGTATAGGTACAATTTTATCATACATAAAATAGAATAAAATTATTGATTTGCCAAATATTTCGACAGTATACGTTTCGTCGTATATGAGTGAAAAATATGTTAACCATTTATTTTAGATTCTAAATAAGTAATACAAATGTTAGAGGGCAAATTGAGTTATACAAATGCCAAAATTAGTATAATGAGTTAAGTAAAGTAAATAAATTTATTTGCTTAGGTTAAATTTCGAAGGTGCAAAGGTGAACTTTACATACAAATTGAATCGCAATAGGCTCATCTATGGTACGGTAGAGTAGGCGTGCAATATAGGGAGCTAACTCAAAAATTGAGATTTTTGAATTATACACGCCATCAAGGTCCTCTGAATACCTACCAATAAAATTCCTACAATATATTTCTTCCAGCTGCATATAAAATGCATAAAATTCAAAAAAAGTGTTTTTTTGAGTTAGCACCTGTTCAAATTTATGCATACTCCAATTTTTAATCAAATTTCGAAATTTGTTTCGCTCACTTATGCGGATTACTTTGAAAATGTAAGTCCTTGTAGGATTCTACAAGGATACTTTGATAATTATTCATCGACATGAATTTCAGTCTCCTTACACAACAGTTTCATAGTTCCTGTACAGTTTGCAATAGTTTAAATTTTGTTTCGAAGAGTTTCACATTAAAGATTTATCTCTTGGATAACTTCAAAACTACAGGAGTAGAACCAATAGGTCTAAGGATAAGATCTTATATTTTTAGTTTATTTATTCTCCTTTTTCTTTATCCTTTTTCTTTTTATTTTCACAATTTGTTCTTATGAAAATCAAATAGTAAAACATACTTAAAATTAAATTTGTTTAAAGCCGCAAGTATGTTCAATTTAATTTAAAAGACGATTATTTGCATGAAATTACGTTTATAATTATATCATTAATAAAATATGATTTAAATGAAAGACTATTTATCAAAATATCATAAAAAGGTAGGGTGGCCATAAAATTTGTTCAAATTGTGTTTTGTTCTTATTTTAAATGTCAGGTTTTATTTTACGATGGGATCTTGGGCTAATATTATAATCTTATTATAAATCAGGCTGCAAACAGTTAAATTCAAAGTGGAAATAAAAAATACAAAAATATCCATAATTTATTTGTGTACGTAACGTTAGTTGACTAATCTTTCATATATGCCTTGTGACTTGGTCAACACACTTAGTTTCAGTGAAGCACATGTTGTTGGAACCATCGTCGTAGCCTCCGCAGAGACACAGGCTGCAGTGCTGGTTAGGATTTATGATCAAAGCGCCCATTGGACACGTTACATGGCCTGCAAAAATATCGCCCATACAATTTAGTCTATAATTTTAAGAAAAAAACATTGCTATGTTAGGAAGTTATTGGATTTAAATGGCTTTGCGAAAAAAGTAGGCAGGCATATTGTTACATGCCATGCTTAGGCATACTACCCAAGACCTAGGAGCAAAACGCAATAAGCATAAAAAAATATAATAAAGCTTTTCTGTGTTAAGCTCGCCTCTGTAGATTAATTTTCATATTGTTAATACGTAATCATATGTTTCAGGTACATTAAAGAATTAAGAATAGGTTTGTTGGAATGCACGTGATTCCCTTCACTTTGTACCTGTTGCCTTTTATTGCAATATACATCTATGGCAATTAAGGGCACATTGTGATTCCTTTTTACAAATTGTTTAACTATATATGTCTTGTATGGGTGTACTTACTGTAATCTGAAAAGAAAACAAAACATGTTAATTAAACTTACATTCTTTTATATTAGTTGGTCTCTGATATTAGTAAAATATAATATAAGATCATAAAATACCTTTGCATGGATTCGCCTTTACTTCACAGTACCATTCTTTGGACATACACTTGCATCCAGCACAAAATGACTGGAATCCCATCTGGAATTCATCTCTTAAATCGCAGTTTCTCTCTGTAAACATAAATGTAAACGCATATCTCAATTCCATTTGGGTGGTTAATTTGACCCCATGGGGGTAAAAAGTACCAAACGTCTTTTCTAGGGTTTTAACCGTCTCTATATGAAATTTCGTTGAGATTGGTTCAGTATTGAGATACCAAACAGATAGAGATGTATTATTGTTACTAATCTAAATTATTTCTTTCTTTCTACAAAACGCTAAGCCAAATGAAAATCATACAATTTCTATTTTCGAGCAGCTTTTTGGTAACATTTAAAAGATAATATTTCAAATATCAGTATAGATAATATAAAGATCATCAGGTCAACGTCAAAATAAACAATTAGTGTGGTTTTAACCATCGTTAATTGCCAAACAGAACTGTAGGGATGTTTGGTAAATTGTAACAATTAGCTTACTAGCTAAATTACTTATATCTACTTACCCCTACCGCTTCGTCTTACCCCATTCCATGTGTATGGTGTTGTGCCGTCGGCCGTTATAATTTCACGGCTCTTGAAAGGTCTTCAGATAGTTAAGTCGTATTGTAAAGTACACAAAGATAAGTTTTAATGAACGAGTTTCACTTGTAGTCGACATAAGATAAATGCTGTCATTGTAATGTATGTATTATTTTTGTAAAGAAAGGTCCTAAAATGTTTTGGAGGTTCAGGTATTGACGGTATCGTTAAGCTTTTTAAAAATTCATGAGTTTATTTTATTTTAAGATAGTATACACACTTATACGTAGTTATAGGTTCAAGGTATTGCACCTAAAAAAATGTAATGCACGAGATACTGATACAAGATATGTTACGGCATTCGATCTGAACTTTATAAAATTACGCCTTGATGCTGCAGTGTATTGGTAAAATAAATACCTGCGTTTTCGTAATATCGGTATGTATTTTATTTTATCGTGCATGTATGTATACATGTTAGCAGAGCTGTAAAGTAACAAACTGAAATATCATTAGACAATATTCTAGTTTCTTGTAGCTCTTTCAATAGGGTCATAGTGTTCTCAAAATCAAATGTAAAGTAAAGTATTTTGTCCAGTGTTTTATTGTCATACGAGTATGAATGAAGTCTAACCATTACATTCAGACAGCTGTTCCCTGGTACAAACCCATCTGCCTTGGTCCGAACATGTGCAGCTGACGCATTTAGTTGGGTAGCCCGTCTCACCAGGCGTGCATATGTCGTGCACCTGATCTGAAACACAGTAAGAGATAGAAGGTTGGTAAATCCTGATTAAATCAGAAAAAATCAGGGTTTCAAAACCTTTCTTTTTATACGGAGACAACCCGCCATGAGATTGCTTTTATGTTTTTGGTGTGTTTATTTTTTGGGGGTCCCTGGCGTAGGCTGGAGTAGCGTCGTAGCAGTCAAAGGTCCGCGGACCTTGATTGGGAAAACCCGAGTTATTTAACAAGTATTATTAGAAGCCGGAACGATGGAATCAGGTATGGTGTATGTAATCTTAACTGTCTGTACCTGCATCTTACTGTTAGGTTTTAGACCATATCGCATAAAAAATATGTAAAGAAGAAGAAAGAGTAAAAAGTGGAAAATAAACTTTAAAACTGGAAGTGAATCTATTCCTGGAGCCAACATTAAATTCTTCGCTTATGATGAGTCGTCAGTCGTTTCCCAGCTGCAGAAGGGAATCGTATATTTAATCAGTCCCTACACAGACACTTACGAACTATAAATTAATAAATTTACTAACCAGGTGGATGATGCGGCACATCTGAAAAAAAAGGAAGCCTTTATTTGATATTTAATTCTATACTATTTATTACGTATTTTATATAGGGATGGGAAACGCATTTGTGGTACGCCCACGTGCGGTGGTGGTCGTCGAAACTGAGGTTTAACACAACTAATTAAATGTCAAAGTAATATATTTGGGAAAATAATTTTAAAATGTGCCATTTACCAGCCGAGATTAAAGTAAAATTGTGATTTAAGACTAAGTGATTTAGGGCCAATTTTTCAATCGTCAGAAAAAAATTATTCGAAGGATAAAATTGTCATTCTGTCTGTAAGTATGTATGAAAAATATGTAAAAAAATTACTGATAAAAATTATCAAATTGTCTAACACGGCTTCCTAGAGTTTTTTTAAAGTAATTAAATACCAAAGAATGGCTCACCCTTTGAGTATTTGCATAAGTTCAGCAAACATAATGCAAGTCCGTTGTGCAAACAGAAGCAATTTCTACAAAATCTGTTGTTATCGGGGCTGAAGAAAGTGAACGGTGTGCAGAACGGTCCATGCCTTTTGATCGCGTCCATGTTACCTGTTTTTCCTTTGTGTTTTGGTTTTGCTGAAAAATAGAATGCAAATTCTTATACTTAAAATATATTTTAGGTGGTCGGTGTTTGATTCGCGTAGTAAATTTTACAGCATCTATTTCGCGTTTATAAGAATCCCACGTTCTTTCCTAATATTAAAGCTATCTCCATATATTATCAAATTTTATTACAATCGGTTTAGTGGTTTAGACTAAGTCGTGATAAGGTGATAAACAGACAGAAAGAGATTAAATTTTCCATTATTATACTTGATCTATTATTGACTATGATCCTTGAATTTGTTTTGGGCTGTCTTTTTACTGGTAGCAAGTTAATTAACACTGCGTCTAGCTAAACTCAAAAAAAATTTTGAAAGGACGCATTTGCCAAAAATAAAGAAAACTGTATTCAATGCAGTATAATATAAAGACCATTTTACCTAAATTAGTTTCGTTGTAACCGTACCTTGACCATAAATATCATCATCTGTACACGCGATGATAGTGCAGACTTTTCTTTCGTTCAAGCAGATGCAAGAGTTGCAAGGGTCTTCAGACGGTAGAGGCTGGTTCTCGTCGCAGTTCTCTCGTTTCAGCAGTTGCTTTGCGTACCTATTGTGTAATGCTGATTTTGATGACATGGGGTAAGCTGAAAAGGACCCTAAAATATAATAAAAACCTCTGCATTTGAAACAAAAGCAACAGCGGTAGACTTTCAGGAAATGGTTTGTTGAACTGGGTTCCTTATGAAAGACTGGACATTGGCAGTGTTTGTGAGAGGAATGTAGAAAGAGAGTAGAGACAGAGAGTTTGCCTGGAAATAATAATGACATGTCTTATAGTCCTCAAAAAAAAAATGGAATTCACTGGCTTCTACGCTCGTAATTTCTACTCTTTTAGTCCGTGTCCTTCTCTTCAGTCCTTTGTCATGTCTTTAAGAACTAAGACCACAGAGAATGTGTTAATTGACAAGATGCCTATAATTCGCATTCGCCCAAAAATTGTGACTACTTCGAAGAGCCTGTTAATTAATGTATTTCTACCTGAATGTTTCCACTGATTGTCACAAGTCCTGTGTGTGCACATTAGTTCGTTGCCATCACAAATGCATGAATTAGGACAGTCCGGGTCATCATCTTTCGGTGCGTACATAACCCCTGGGATACAGCGTCTCGTTTGCGAGTTTCTATTCGTCGACGGGTTTCGGAACCTAAATTTACTTTCCTCTTTTCGTTTACGTAAATATAAATATGGAAATTGTGAATTTGGTCCTGGAAAGGAAAAGAATACATTGAATTATAGCATAAACAAGGACACATCCTGTGAGAGAGTGTGGAAAAATGTACTGGTACTAATGTTGACCTGATTGGCGCAGTGGTTAGGCGAGTAGACTGCTGCGCTTGGGGTGGCGGGTTTGACTCCCGCACGGGATAAAAATTTGTGTGATCTGCAGATGATTGTTTCTGGGAGTTTGTATAAGTGATATTATGTTTGTGAAACACAACCACGATACAGGAATAATAAATAGCGTGGGGCGAACTTTAACAAACAAAAAAATATGTATTTTTATCTTACCAAAACTACTCTTTCTTACCTTTGGGTTTACTTGTTTCTCCTAAAACAAAACCGGCTTATAGTAAAGTATCGTAAAAAAGTGTTTGAAAGTCTATAACTACCCGTAAATCTGAGCAATCCGATCCTTTCATGAAAAGAGGTTTTTGTCTAAGAGTGGAACAGTTACTGGCTGTGTTTATTCGAGTGCTATTAGTATAGTTGTAGTAACCGTGTGGTTTACGTACCAGAGTCGTATGCATAATGTGGTGAGTTTCAAGGCAAGTGCCAATGTGGATTTTCCATGTCGTTGTAGATGTTAGACGTAAATTGTAGGGGCTCTACCTAACCCTTCGGGAAATACGTGGTGATATAGATTTATACATGCATATAAGTATGACGAGATTACTGCGTTTGTGTAATAAAAAGGAACAATTTCGCAACCAAAAATGAAATAAAGCTGTTGTATTGCTAGTTCTTTTTTAATCTATATCTACACTAATATTATAAAGAGGAAAGATTTTTTTGTTTGTTTGACGTTTGTATCGATTATGCTCCGAAACTACTGGACGGATTTGAACCATTTATTCACCAATAGAAAGTTATTACCAGGATGTAATATAGGCTATAATTTATTTCCAAAAACTAGAGATCCATAAGAAAATTGTAATAATGTAACCCAAAGTAGAAAATTTTGCCAATAAAATTTTTGAGTGGTAAAAACACACTATGATGCTTGAAAATAAAAGTTTTTTTTTTTTAATGTCGTAGGTACCAGTATATAGGTAAGTATTTGATTTGGTTCGCAATGCCGTGTTTTCGAACGATGGGTACTAGGATATCAGAATTTTAATTAAGATTACAAAAATGCAAATTAATGGAACGCGGATGAAACTGCGGGGTATACCTATATACCTAGTAATGTAAGTACATTTATGTGACTTGAAAATATATTCTGTACAGTTGATGTGTGCAGACTGTTTAACGCGTTCATCATTCCATACTAACCTTGACGTGCACCGTGGGAACAATCTGAGTCCGTGCAAGTCACTTTCCCTCGGACGCAAACGCATAAGTTACAGTTATCGTTGGCAGAGATCATTTCGCCCTCATTGCACACTGAATTCGGGCTGGACGGTCTCTCTGCATTTGAATAATAGAAAACAATCAATCTTTGATTAAATAAACTTAATAGGTAATTATTTTCCATTAACAAAATCTAACTTGTCAATAAAAAAGTTCGTTTTCTGTTTCATTCGATTTTACTTTTAGCACAAATAAAAAACTACTGCAGTCCGTAAGTAGGTCCAGATTTATGAAATTTGCTATTTAAGTTTACTTGTATACAAAGCATAATAAAGATAATTCGTGGCCTTGAACAGTTATACATAAAAATGATATACATATGCATAATAAAATTACAAGTGCATAAAAAGGTAAACTCGTAAAGCTTTCGACGAATTGACTTTACGCTCTAGTTCTACTACTCTTTCATGTCAGACCCCTGCGCATTAGGCAGCCAGGACGGATCAGCAAGATGGTTTTCCTACGACATTAGATGATCAGCGAAAAATACCTTGACATGACGCTTACGCGGTAAAATATATATTACAGGATAGCAGTATGAACACGAAACATCTATTTTTGGAAAATCAAACTGTTTAAACGACGTAATAAACTGCCTGAAGTGAAGCCTTGGCTACACGGCCTGACCAACTAATGCGCGGGATAAAGTCCCCGTCCCCTTTGTTCCTCTTATCAGTTCAAGGGGGAGTTCAAGGGGACCAAAGGGGACATCTGATGTCATACATACCGTTAACCAGGCAGGCTCTAGAAGTACAAAAGTCTTGCCCTCCTTGGCACACACAGTAATTACACCCATCGTCCAAGTTATATTTGTCCCCGTCTACACAACTATGAGACCTCGTATCTCCAACAACTAAACAAATACACGTAGATCTATTACATACTCCAGCCCCCTCACCATGAATTCTTAAAGCAGGAAAATTTACGTTGTGGAAGCGAGACGCCGCTACGTGCAGTGTAAAGCGGCGTCTCGCTTTCACAACGTAAACTGTCCTACTTTAAGAGTTCATGGTAAGGGGACCGTTGCTCTCAAGTATTTGGCAAGCATAAAACATTAAAATAAAATATTTTGGACGGTATGACCCATTCTTTCTGCAGAGCGCATGTTGACATAATGTGAAAAGAAACGTTTTAGTTGGATGACAATTATTACCAATGTATTGCCCACAGAGACAAGGAACTGGACAAGACTATTAACACCTATTTTGCACGCGTAGAAATTTATATTGTACCAATTTCAATTAGTCATATTTTTAATTTGTACTTCACTTCTGCATACGAATCTGGTCCGAAAACTACTAACCGATTTAATAATATTTTAATATAATTATCTCATACATTAGAAAATATACCTGATTATCGTATCAGCAGAATTTATTTTGATTTTATTATATTTAGCCCGTAACTGTTCAATAAACCACAGCATTAAAAAAAATTGCCTTCAATCTGACAACTTTTCTTTGACTTTTTATTTAATTAAAACTTTTTCTCATGCAAAAACAATACTTAACTGCTGTTTTGGGGATCAAAAGTACCCTTGTCCTTCTTCAGGGTTCAGCTAACTCCCATCCAATTATACAAATTCGTTTATCAGTTAGATAAGAAAGAGTAAGTAGAAACAGAGGAGATATTTTCGTAACTATAAATAAAGGCTTACCTGGTAATCTCTTTACGCACGGAACTTTTGAGCACACTACAGTGGAGTCTAAACAAATGCACTGATTGCATGGATCTGGACGGAGCAACACTTCGCCAGGGTAGCAAGGAGGCTCCAAGAAATACAGAGCCTCTGTCAACAAAAATAATTATCTCAAGATTGCATTATTATATTTTACTATAATACATTTCGTGAGTGTTATCCCGACTAGTTAGTAGTCCGACTAGTTTTGGACTCTAACGGAGCGCTTATTTAGCAGTTTGGCTCGCGACCTCGCCGCGTCACTTGCTCATGAATAAGGGCTCCGTTAGAGTCTGAAACTAGTCGGGCATTCCCGAATATACATCATCATCATACATAACACACATGAGTGTAGCCGGAATATATAGTAAATAATATGCATTATTATATCCTATTGTTAATATTATCATAGTCATAATGTTTTCATAGGCTACAAAAGAGCACTTACAAAAAGTCAAATCTAATTGCCTGGTTCCAAAAAATCTTTTCTATGGAGAAGAACCGGTAAGAAACTCCGTATATACTCTTTTAAAAATATGTTGTAGGGATAATTAACAATCTAGTTACCTTAAATGAGAATACGACTACGAGTAGCATCAGAGTCAAATATTAAAAAATAGATATTAATATATATCGGTTCATCTTTCATTTACTGTTAAAGTAGAATACATGAAGGTGGTACAATTCAATCAATATCGTATCCTCAATGAAATCATTTATATCTAACTAGCGGCCCGCTCCGGCTTCGCACGGGTATAAAATATATATTATAAGTATTTCTAACCTATTTAATGGATGCCTCTTCAATCACTCTATCTATTAAACAAAACCGCATCAAAATCCGTTGCGTAGTTTTAAAGATTTAAGCATACATAGGGACAGAGAAAGCGACTTTGTTTTATACTATGTAGTGATATTGGTGGTTAATTATAATCCCAATTTAAATTAGATTAAATGACAATACTTACGAGAGTTCTTGTTGGAGCAGTCTTTTTCAGTACAGTACTGTGTGCCGTTCAGACAGAGGCAATAGTTGCAAGCATCGATTTGGCGGCGGACGCCATTGACGCACGGGGCATAACTCAAGCGTTCTTCTTTCGCTAGAACAATGCACATGTTAAAAAAATCATTTACCTATATACTAAGAAAGTATTTCCATGTAATCATCATCATCAGCCGAAAGACGTCCATTGTTGAACAAAGGTGCAACTACTGAGAATAATCTGATGGAATAAGGCAACACTTTTCACGACCCGAGAATCGAACCCAGCACCTCACTTATAGGCATCGCGCTTTGCCACCACTAGGCAACATGGCAATCTCAGTCGCCAGACAAAAGTTGATTGACATGAAATAATATCTACCTATTAAGTAAGTAAATACTTATATAGATATATACTAACTCTTGCCCGCGGCTTCGCTCGCGTTAATTTAGATTGTTGGTTAGTATTCATTATATAAATATATATAGCTTTTGTCCGCGGCTACGCCCGCGTTAACCCCTATTTAAATCCCATAGAGGGTTGCATTTAAGAAAAATTAGCCTATGTCCGTTCTCGGGTCTTAAACTTTCTAAATGCCAAATTTCGTTAAAATCCGTCCAGCGGTTTAGTCGTGAAGGTGTAACAGACAAACAGACAGAGTTACTTTCACATTTATAATATTGGTATGGAAGTATAGATGTATACGTACTTCGTCTGTAGACTTCGTAAAGCTCAGGACAGGAGTTATTGGTACAAATCCATTGTCGGTGGATATTACAGTAGCAGTAGTTGCAAGCGTCGATCCTGTCTCTTCTGCCAATTTCACAAGAAAACCCTGCGCGTGCGAGTTTATCTGTAAATTAGAGACACTTAAGCAATGATATTTCAAAAAAGTACAGATATGTTCATAAATGTTACGCGCGCGCTCATTTTTAACCGACTTCAAAAAAAAGGAGGAGCTTCTCAATTCGTCGGGATCTTTTTTTTATGTAGTATAATTATTGTTTTCCAATTTGACATAAGACTAGTGCAGTTCGGACTCAGAGTTCGGAACACTTTTCTCGCATATGACGTATCTATCACTTTGCTCGACTCCGAAATTAAACCCAGGACTCGCGCTGTGTGACCACTAGACCAACGATACAATCACAGTGAATATAGTGTTAAAATAATCTATATTCAGCCAGCCTATAGTTTTTAGAGTTCATTATAGGCCATGCAATTTGCCACACAAGCAGGACGGTTTACGTTGTGGAAGCGAGACGCCGCTATGTACAGTGTAATGCGGCGTCTCGCTTCCACAACGTAAACTGTCTTGCTTTAAGAGTTCATGGTAAAGAGGCTGGTTTTTTATAAGCGCCTGCACACATAAATCGAAACAGCGAGCGGTTTTAATTCATTTTCGATTTTAATTTGTTGTCAGTTAGGTTTATATTTGTTTGGCGGTGGAAAACTGCATAGTCCTGCGCTAACTTCATGTGCGTGGCTCTTACTAAGTGGTAGCTTTAAAAGGCTAACCTTAGGAATGTTAGTAGAGCAATAATGTTGTATAATACATACCGTACTGCGGACATGAGTGGTTTGAGCAGATCATTTTCCGATTAAAGTTGCAATAGCAATAGTTGCATGCATCTAATCTGGATCTGCTACCAATTGTGCATTGATTGCGTAAATAGGCTGAAAAATATCTCCCGTTTAAAAATGACAAACAAAGATACTAAAGTAAAATTTAGTTTTCACCCGCGATTTTTCCGCTTGTAATACTTCAACGCAATAAACATACATAGTACATAAAATCACGCCTGTTTCCCAGAGGGGTAGGTATACACAACGACATTTTCTTTGGGCTTATTCCGTACCAAAATTCATCCAAATCGGGTCAGTGGTTTAGCCGTGAAAGCGTAACAGACAGACATACACACAGAGTGACTTTAGTTAGTTGATCACTCAGCTAGGCTTCTCATAAGTAACTAGTTATTCGGCGATGCATTTACTTGAAGATGGATGGTATAAAATCCCTGTGTGACCCTTTTACCAATTTTTAAGGCATAATTGAGTCAGTGCCTCTTATGACAAGATTTTGCGTAGGCAATAAGAAATTATATTATTAATTTGTCTCCTCGTGGATAAATCTTTCTAGTTATACTATATAGCCGGTGTAAATACGTACGTTTTCCATTCATTGGATCGATTCGGCACTTTCTTCGCAGCGTGCATTTGTAGCCGTCTGCATAACAGACGCAGCGATGGCACTGGAACGTTTTTATATGCCCTGTCCTGCATTTATTGCTGAGCACTGGTATTTTATTGCTTAGTAACACTAAAAACAAACATATATCATTATTCAAGGGGCTTGGGATTGATAAACGGCGGGATGCCGGACCATTTAGAGGTTAAGCTGCGCTTGCCGCGGTCTGTAACTAGATGGGTGACCGTCGCTTGTCACTACTTTTTCAGTTTTTTTTGCTTTTAATCTGTTCACCTTCAGACTAACCAAGGTTTACAATAATTTAGATATCTTACTCGCAAGTTCTGTAGGTGTCTCACAATGCTTGTTCTCGCAGAACCATTTACCATGACTGCAGAAGCATGAGTTACAGGCATCGATTTTGCGTTTACTGTTTTTTCTACATTTCGGCTTATACATAGGTTCTGAAAATACAAAGCGTATCAGATTTACCTTGGCTACGGGTTTCACGACTACAATGCTTCGCAATCTTAAGTGAGACCAGCCAACTACGCAGAAGTGCTCAAATTCCCTCGCATTTTTCCGAAAGGATGGCAAACCGTCACACAGTCAGAGAGATCAGACGCAAGACAAACGTTTGAAGAACGATCACCCATACAGTATTGACGGCGGCAAGCTCTATGTACGTAGGAGCCTATCGTTACGTGGAATAAAAGCAAGAGCCATGGCAGACAGGTTCATTGGAGGTATAGTCTCCAGGTAGTAACACACTCAGCTTCATCCAATAAGATTAAAAATCGATACAATTAACTTTTTTGAAGGTATTTTGAGAGAGAGATAAAGATAATAAGGATAGTGCTTAGAAACCAAACGTACTTAATCCATCAATCATGCCGTCAAATTGATTGTTCTTAGAACCCTTATCCTTGGTGGGTTCGGTACATTTCTTCATTTGACAGTACCACTGGTCGCTGCGGCAGAAGCAAATGTTACAGGCATCCTTTTTGCGTTCTTCTCCAGCCGTACAATGTTGTAAGTAGAATAGTTCTGTAAAAACAAAAAGAAACTGAACTCGTTGGACTTCAAGAGTCAGCGCGACTGCTGTGTATGGGATACTAGGTTCGATTCCGGGTCGGGAGAAGTGTTATTGGGCTTTTCCTTTAGGCAGTTTTCAGCGGCAGTACGGAGTCTGGATTTTCTTTTAAATAAAAACGTCGCCCCACACTAGGAATTTCTCTTGTGACGTGGTCGTTTCATAAACATGAAATATCACATACACAAACACCCAGACTAGGGACAAACATCTGCGGCGTGCGAACCGCAGATGTTTGTCACCTCGTGCGGGAATCGAACCGCGACCCTTAGCGCAGCAGTCCAATCGCTTAGCCACTGCGCCAATTAGGTCGTCGATTTGGGCCCGGTTAATGGTAATAGGCTTAAGCACCCGCTTAACTTGGGACCTTTAATTTAA
Organism: Abrostola tripartita; assembly: GCA_905340225.1. NCBI lineage: Eukaryota > Metazoa > Arthropoda > Insecta > Lepidoptera > Noctuidae > Abrostola > Abrostola tripartita. The sequence goes on from HG996504.1 coordinate 8,710,256, forward strand.
TTGGTGAAATATGGGTGCACTATACAGTAGACACCCTAGTCCCCTACCCTTACCGGAATACAAGCGATAACTTATGTTATAAGTAAGAGCTTAAGTGTGAAAAAAGCAATTGTCTATCCCGTATTCTACTTACTTTCGGCGACGTCTTCAGATTCCAGTGACGGTATACCTTCGTCGTAGCATTTGTTTTGGGCGCACACCCATCGGTTATCGCGGCACTCGCAGCGGTTACACTTCTCATACTTCACATCTAGTCTTTTACATTCACGCTTCTTCACTTGCCTTAAGGGGGCATCTAAAAGAATAAACGCGTTAATCAAGTCACTTCAATGAAATTGGTTAAAAAAATATCATTACAAAAATTAAAAAACACGACTGCCATGACTAAAAACGAACTAAAACGTGTAATTTTTTTTTAAATTTTAATTCTTTTAATTATGTTTTTTATTTGTTCCATTTTTTATAGCCTATGTTACTCGCAAAAGTGTAAGGATTCTAACGACACTCCTTACATCAAAATCGGTTCAGGCATTCAGAAGTTATGGTGGAATAAAGAAACTCACATACATGAACCCTGAAAACATTACACTCCTGTTTTTGGGCAGTCGTGTAAAAAAGATACGAAATATAATGTTATGTTATAAAAAATATTGTTTTATTTTCGACACCCTGGTAGACCCAGACGAGGGACGGTGGCATGTCGAAATAGTTGCCTTTAAGAATGTCTAATCCACCCTAGCACGCGACGACAGTGGAAAAAATGGGAGGCGTTTGCCCTGAAGGTAGGACAGACAAAAGTAGACAACTAAAAAACTTACTTTGATTGCCAACGAGGTCATAACATGTATTGTAACATTTCCATAAATTGCCAGTACATATGCAAGATACACAATTCTCTTGGGTCACTTCCCCTCTGTCACAATCGGCATTAAATTCGAAGTCGACTGCAGTATCCTGTACGATTTCTAAAAAAAAATATAACTGTTTACACGACTGCCCAAAAAAAGGAGTGTAATGTTTTCAGGGTTCATGTATGTATGTGAGTTTCTTTATTCCACCATAACTTCTGAATGCCTGAACCGATTTTGATGTATGGAGTGTCGTTAAAATCCTTACACTATCGCAAGTAACATAAGCTATAAAAAAGGAAGCAAGTAAAAAAAATATTAAAAATATTAAAAAAAACGACTGCCATGACAAAAAACTAGCTAAAAAGTGAAAAACAAGTTCCATCGCAGTCGGGGAACCGCGTTCTATAGTACACTGTCTTATTTAAGAGGTACCCAGACTGCGATGGAACTTGTTTTTGACTTTTTAGTTAGTTTTTTGTCATAGCAGTCGTGTTTTTTAATATTTTTAATATTTTTTTTAAATCTCATATTTGTAATAATAGTGTTATTTATCGTAGACGTTTTCAGACATATTTGGGTTATCAAAAACTTCGCTTTTTGAAGGGGTCGTTGATCTAGGAATTGCAAAGCGCGACAGCTGGGCATGAGGACTTGGGTTCGGTTACCAGGACATGCAGTGTTTTTAAGTTTTTCCATTACGTATTGATTGTAGAATCACGGCATCTAGATTCGTAACAGGCAAAATATGTAAGTATACACTTCAGCCTACTCTTTGGGGGATACAGATGCAATGTTATGATCGCTTTGTCGGTCGAACCCAGGACTTTATGCTCAGCAAATGCGCCTGTGAGACTAGGCAGGCACGACTTATAATTAAGAACAACACGTAATGATATTATTTTAATTTAATACTTACGAAAGTCATATTTTGGCTTCGTAATTTCCCCATTTGGGCATGAGCTGAGTGTGCAAGCCCAAGTGCCATCGAAACAATAGCAAGTATTACATTCAATGCGTTTAGAATCTCCAGTAATACAAGACTCATCCGACTCTTTTTTTTCTAAGTAAGCTGAAATGAATGTTTTATTTAAAAAAATAAGGTGGTTTACTTCCCTACTGCGCGCACTATATGGCCGCTTGTCACCGCGAACGAGAAGCCGGGTTGTCGATACAAGGAACATTACAGTACAACCAATTGCAACATCAAAGATATATTTCGAACTGACAATATCTTGTCATCATTGCCGACGTTGCGCGGTGGACAAACTTCCTATAACTTACTTGCTTTAGGTTTTAGGTCTGTTTCTTCGCTAGCACATTTCAAGAGTGTGCAAATCCAACCTCCTCGGTGACATTGGCACGTGTTACATTCAACTATTTTTGTTTCATTAGGTTTACAGATATTTCCGCCTCGTTCGTCGTCACAAGCTGCTCTTGTACAAGACCATTGCCCGGCGTAGCAAATGCAATAATTACACGATATATATTTACTGGCTCCTGTTCGACAGCTGTTTCGTGATCTTTGGCGAGCTAAAAGAGAATATATATAATACATACATTTCTCTTCAGCATCGACAGCTTAAATATCAGTTGTGTTAAACTTCTTTTTTATTAGAAACGAGCGTATTGCCTTTAATAGAGCACCATTCCAGACTCCGTGCAATTGAGAATTATCTAATGGAAAAACTAAATAACCTATATAATTTTACTATAATAACTTTCGTGAGCATTATCCATATTATTAACAGAACAGTTCGGCTCGCGATTCTGCCACGTTACCAGCTCATGAATAATCGCTCCGTTCGCGTTCGAAACTAGTCGGTCATTCCCGAATACACACGTGAGTATAACCGGAATATATAGTAAATAACCCATATCATTGGCCTCTGCGTCTATTAGAGGCGATTTATACAGTGTTATGTGTGGACTAGGCTTTTTGGTGACTAAATAACCAGGAACCCAGAACCCAGGATTCGAAACACTCCACAACAGTCGTTTGTGACAGGAGCAACGAGACAGTAGACACGTAAAAAAAGTAAATTTAGCAATGCAGCGACATAGCCATGTTTGACAAAGCCCCTTTAAAATAAAATAAAAGCTAATACCGAAATTTCCACAAGTATTGCTAGTGCATGTCTCCCTCCCATTTTTACAGTAACAATAGTTACAAGCATCCATCTTGTACCGACTTCCTTCTATGCACGTTTCCTCTCTTAAGCCAACAAATTCTGTAGAGAAAGAAAGAGAAGCCAATATATTTATACATTTATAAAGTCACCCTGATTCCCAGGTTAGTTTTGGTAAAGAGATTTCCATTTGCTACGATCCTGGCATAATCCTTTCGCCTCACTAGCTCTTCACACGTTCTTCATTCATCCTCATAGATAGTTTATTGTTAGTTAAGGTAAGGAGAAAGAATAAAATAGAATAAGAATAAAATGAGGTATCTAAAATACAATAGGGGACTCATTTTTATTTGGGGTCCTTTATAATTTTCGCCTGAATTGTGGGTTAGTTTTATATAGATATAAAATGGACACACATCTCTGGATTGCACAAATATTTGAGTCGTGCGCGCGAAATTGACATAATGTTAACCTTACTGATAAACATGATTCTTATGTTAAAATTCAAATTATCATTAAGATAAAATTTTAAGTAAGTGCTTAATGCTTATCTATCGTCTGGTAAGGATATAAAAGTGTGAATGTACTAACTATTGTCCGGCATTCCACAATCTTTGTTTTCACAGTATTCTTTTCCGTTTCGGCAAAAGCAAAAATTGCAGATATCTGTTTGGCGTACCGATCCCTCTTGACAACCCCTAAGTAATTGATGTACTGTAAATGAATTTAATAAATGCGTCAATGCTGATTGTATAGGCCTTTAATTATATATAGAAGATTCGTATTCGACTGGTAGCAAAAGTGTCATACCATCATTACCATCGGTTAAAATGAGAGCCAATCCCGACATAATTGGAAGAGGCAAGGCAGTTAATTTAAACAGTATGTAGGGATCCTAGGAAAACGATAAAATTAAGTAGTTTCTGCCTATAGATATGTATTTATTTATATTTAAGAAACGGTATTTAAAGGATTACGTACTTCCATTCTTTCTAGCACATCGTTTGGGTAAGCATTCCCAATATCGGGCAACACACGTGCAGAATTTGCATCCCATTTGTTTGGTACTACCATTGTGGCATTTCTTAGAACCAAAGCCGCCGTGTAAAAATACTAAAAATATATTTAAGAATTATAACTAATAGACATAATATAAAAGTTGAGTGATAACAGAGTGCGCACTTCAATTAAAAGAAAATAAGGCAATTAAAGATAATAATTCAGTTTAAAATATAGCTAAGCGTGTCCCATGCATAAACGCAGCTGTTAACAATATTTATAATGGGTGGGAAGGAAATAGGAAAATGAATTATTAATTGACAAACACAATATTATTTAAATTACATAATATGAACAACAGTCCCCTTAACATAAACCCTTAAAGCAGGACATTTTCCGTTGTGGAAGCGAGACGCCGCACTTCACTGCACGTAGCGGTGTCTAGCTTCCTCAAAGGAAAATGTCCTGCTTTAAGAGTTCATAGTAAGGGGACTGGCGGTCTTAACGACAGCGATCTCTTACAGACAATTTTTGAATAGACAAGAGAGCCACAAATAAAATATGATAGTAGGGTAGTCCAACTTTATCCAAAACCAAAGGTGATAAATAAACTTTTTTATGGGAGCTATGCGTGGTGATCAATGCGCGTTCCTTCTCTGTATTATAAGAGGCTGGTATATTTAGTAAAAGACAGAAACTACAGAAATCAACTTACACATACAGCGTTTTAGTGAAAATACAAAATATGATGTTACATCACATACATATAATAAATAATAATAAAGGTGTAGACGAGAAAAAAGTTGTCATAAATCCGTATTTTTCAAATGTTAATTTTATGATGTACACAAAATCTGATAAATAAATTAAGCGTCGTTAAAATAATCGCGTAACAGGAGCCTAGTATTCACGGTCGGATTCCATCCAGCATGAGACAAATATTTGTATAATCCAGAGACATTTGAGCGTTTTACCATAATTTTCCACCATAGGTATTCGATTTATGCTTAAAATGTATATAGGGCAATATTTTTTAGACAAAGGGGTAATCCAAAAAATATTCTAAAACTATGAAGATTTTTTATTTCCCCATACTAAGTTTGTCTGGAAGAAATAGCCGTTGACGAAAAGGCCGTCTGTTCTACATGAAAATTTCTATATTACTGTGATAAATATTTAGGTACTGAAAAACATCAATTTTTTTTGGTTTTTTAAAATTACCTCTCCAGACAATTCTTTCTAAAACTTGACGTCTTTTTGACCTTGTTTATCCTCCAATGTTGGTAGAGTCACCTATTTTACCACAGATAGAGAACAACATACCCGATTCTTCTTCATCATGACAACGTTTCTTTGTGCAATATTCTTCTCCCTTATAACATAGACATCGATTACAATCTCGTTCACTTCGTTGGCCGTCTACACATTTTTGTTTTCGCAAACTTAAATCTTCTGTAAAATATGTTAACGAACGATCATTACCGTGATTTTTTGTTTATCAAAACCATTTCCAATTAGAAAAATATTATAAGGAACGTAGAAATATCTGAAACGAACAAGAACCCTCTTCATACTTAACAAAATCTGAATATTTCAATATTTTCTATACGTCTCTACAGCTAATTTTAATGACTTTTAATTAAAATGCTAATGAAATCGATCATCATCAGTTATATTCTTATTTCTTATGGAGACTAAAAGTATAAAAATTAAATGAGGTCCCAAAATCTACTCCAACACAATCCGCAAATAATTACGCTATGTTAATAATATTACAAATATAACGCTATTTTTGTAGGTCTTTTTTCAGATTTCCCGTTGCACTGTCATGCCAACATGCACTAGGTACTCTAAATATCCATAAATACATACTAATAAATTCCCTTTTGCAGTCTTTGTTTGTGCAGAATTCGTGGCCATTACGACAGTAGCAATAGTTGCAAGAGTCTATCTTGCGTTGTCTTCCTTCTCTACAAGTCGACAAGAATAGGGGTCCTGTAACAACGATCACAGATCTATTAAGTATACGAAGAATTTCATAACCCAATTAAAACCCTAAGGGGTTCATTCTAATGTCATTATCATCATCAGCCGGAAGACATCCAGCGCTAAACGAAGGTCTTCCTTTTAGAGGGTGGGTAGTGCCATAATCTCCACGCTTGGCAAGCGGCTTGAGAATCGCAGTAATGGTGGTGAAGTTACAGAAGACGCTGCTGCCCATCTTCCGGATTTCCCTTAGTCGCCTCCTACGACACCCAACGGGACGAGATGGAGAGGTGCTATTCTAGCCCGGCATTCATTCTAGTGTATACCTTATCATATGTTTACCGAACTGATTTAATTACTGCTTTAATCACCGTCTGCTTCTTTCTACTGGAATCATTATCAGACTTTTACAGAATATAGTAAAACTAAAGGTTTGTGACCGTATTACAAACAGTTCATACACTACGATAACAGTAGGATAAAATGACTCCTTTAGTGATTAACAAATAAAAATACTGGTTGTGTATTGGGCCAACTATTTGTTGGTTCATGTAAAGTATTGGCTGGCTCTCCGGCGCCGTGCGGTGCTTTGGACAGCAGCATGAGACACGACCAACGAGACCAATATTTATAAAAATACTGTTTTTCAGAACATCTCCTTAGTCCGACTCGCAGGTATTGGCTAAACGTCCATCGGAATGCCAACAGAAGTTAAGCGCTATATTCTTGTGTCGTGGTTGCATTATTTTAATATATACTACTATGCCCTCCGGTGTTACTTTAGTCTCATGATGAGGTAACGATGTGCAGAGGGGATTATTATGATTATTTGGCAGGGTGAAAACAGTTTTATAGATAGATTTTCATTAACATAACATAGTGCCTTCATCTTCAAATCATTTTCAAGGTAACGCATCAGTGTAATGATCAATGCTTTAAGCCTTCAGTTTGAAAAGTGGTCTTTATCCTGCAGTGGCATGTATACTTTGGTCCATAACTTGATCTATATCTAAAATAATATCAAAATATTATCTTACTTCCAGTAGACTGAGGGCAGATCATTCCGGTGCACATGTACAGTTGTCCAGCGACGCACGTGCATAGATTACAATCCACTTTAGTGTGTCTTCCCATTGTGCAGTACTTTTCTGTGAATAAAAAAAATTGCAACAGCCCACTGGAAAAATGACATTTTTAAACCATGGATTAAATTAAACCTGTAACTGTGCATGTCAAAGAATACAGATGCCGGTAGACTTAGTTTAGTTTGGCTGGGCATTATCCGCACTTAGCCGCTTGAATGGGCCATTGTGCGTGATGGGTTTCTTTCTTCTACTCCAGCCATCCCAGCTCGTCCCAGAAAGCGAGCAGCCTTTTCAGGTTGCTGCAAGCTTCCGGTAGCGATGCTGGACGCTGGAGACGGGCACGCATTCTCCAGCGTCTCCGGTAGACTTAAGGAGGGTTTAAGTTAGGACAGGTTTGATCATCATTTATGAATAAGTGGGCTTAAGAGTGTCTTAAAATAAAAACATATTTACCTCCTTTAGGCAATGGTAAAAAACGCCCCTTGGATGTATCTGAAAGTACAGAAGTAAATGGTTAAAACAAACAACGGGCCGATGCTAGTTACAATAAAAATAAAATAACCTTACCGAAGTCATATGAACTGCCAGTATGTTGAAACACCTTGATTCCTCGTAGCACTATAAGTGAAAAAACATATAAAAGACACATTATTAACGAAAACACAGGTTCTACCAAAAGATTTATGTATACATTGCGCAAATGACATTATTTCATACATTTTCCAGATTTTTTAAATCATAACTAAGATGATTTAAATTTAAAATAATAAAAAAGATAATTTAGTACCTAATTTGTTTTTAACCTAATCTGCAAAATTAACATAGTAAAATAAATGCGTCAAATTATTGAATCTTAGTTTCTAATTAAGGAGATGTGACTTAGATACTTAGTATTATACACTACACTTTGTCTGCTACCCATAAAATTCTTTAAATGAATGCAGTAGCTGGGCCGATAACCGCTACTATCCAAAGTCACGTCCCTATACCGATGTTCGAAGTTTTAGATTTCCTGCACAGCGGTGGCTATCCACAACGTTTTGCGCTATAGTAAGCCAATCCATAAATCGGTCAAGACCCAATCCATAAATCGGTCGAGATCCAATCCATAAATCGGTCGAGACCCGATTCATAATCCGGGTGTGGTACAACCGATTAGAAGTGTCCGATGTGAATCGATGCATTTCCGCCATCCATAACATCACGCCTGCAGATATTCCCCGAAGGGTAGGTAGAGGTGCACATATAGTACACCCACCTTTCGCCAGTTATGTTATAGGTCCCATTGTAATAAGTCCTACGTCCCTATTGCCATCAACCGGAACAAATCCTAGACTCCGTGCTGCTACTGAGAATTACCCAATGGAAAAACTTGATAACACTTTGCCTGACCCGGAATTCAAACCTAGCACCCATGCTCAGCATTCGCGCTTAGCGACCACTAGAGTATAGACCAACAAAGCAGTCCAGAGTTAATTTAATTTAAATTGAAATAAACGGTATTCCGTCGGTATCACTTGGAAATTCTTTCGTAACCTAAGTGTGGTTAACAGACATAATATTATTAAATAATATCTGACTAGTACTTACGCGCTCTAGCCTTTCCCAAGGTCATTTCTTCATCATCTGAAACTATAGATAAAAATATTATCGACAGTTAGATAATATAAATGGAGTTTATTGAACCCGTTGTTTTTGGGGAAAATGCATCATACCATTATCAGCCGAAAGACATCAACTGTTGAACAAAGACCTTTCCCCTAGAAAGGCCACAATCAACAACCACTTGCCACTTAATAACTCAAAGAAGAATGTTAGCAAAAAATATAGGAAATTTATCCACCTAGAGCACATGACAAGATGTACGATGAAAGCATGACAAAAGGAAATAAGACAACTACGAATTAAGAGCAGAAAACATCCAAGTTAAACGAAATGTAAATGAAAACTTATTATTTACTACAATCGATTCAATCGTTTAAGGGATAAGAAATCTACTATCCTTAATATTATAATATTTAGTTTAAGTAGTGTAATACCTCGAGCAGCTTCGTAGAAGTCAGCGAATGTCCTCAAACTATCGGTAAAATTCTGTCTGAGATGTCCTTGCGACTCAAATGAAAAGCCACCCATGCGCTCTGGAAAAATAGGTTTCCGATATACAGCATCATGTACTAATGTAGATAGTTACACGTAAGAGATCGTTGAGAGTTTGTTAATATAAACGTAGACAGTAGAAAAACTGTTTTTACTAACTTCAAATTAAGTTTTTATTTATTCAACCTATAAAATATATTATATCTAAAATAAAAACTGATTTTTAGCGAAGAAAACCCAATAGCCAATCAGCTAGGCTAGCCTTTAAAGTCATGCAGATTATACTCAAATACGACTTCTTTTGCAGCATTTTTGGGTGTTTGTGTATGTGATATTTCATGTTTGTGAAACGCACCCACGACACTGGAGAATTAATGGCTAGTGAGGGGCGACGTTTTCTTTTGAAAAAAAATAACTCCTTTTTTAAACGCAGATTACTTCCTATTTCATAAAATGAAATAACGAACACGAAAAGGGAACTGAAAAAAGCCAGACAACAACTGAAAACTGTCCGGTTAGCTGTCAAAATTTGTGAAACAGTTATATTACCAACTCGGAATTGCACAATATTTTTGATAAAGATGTAGACATACATGAGCTCAGAGCTGTCCTAATTGATAAGTATATATGCATAACACTGCATTATAGTTTGCCATAACAGTATTGAACAGTTACAATTTAGCTGTAATCACACTTCACAATTTTGAAAGTATCCACGAAAGACTTAATACAACTCCGCAACTAACCTGCGAAATGGTTAATCTTCTTTGACGTAACTAAGTAAGTAGATTTTTTTTAAATAATAATAGCTACATCTTACCATCATCCGGGGCGTACCAGTAGTCGTCGTAGAAGGCTTCCCCCACTGTGGCCTGGAAATCGTAGAACACTAAGTTTTGTTGCCAGAAGAAAAGAATATCACGTAGGAGTGAGATGAATCTCGCTGGTAACTCTATGAGTGGTGATATTTTTACACCTAAGAAGAACTTAAGTCACCATGGCCGATTTTAACAGATAGGTACTAACTAGCCGAGTGGTATGACCCTTGGAGTGCCAAGTCAAAGGTTGTAAGTTCAAACCGCGGCACGCACCAGTGTCTTTTCGAATGCATGTTCTTATTATAAATTAGTTATGAGTTGCTAAAAACCGGTAAGGAATACATCGTGGGGAAATCGGCACACCTGAGAGATTTTTCAACGGTGTGTAAAGTCATGTCAGAAGCCTACAGGCGGTTTAAACTCTGACACCAGGTTGTTCATCAACCATACGATAAAAACTAACTACGAAGGAAATATCTAAAAGTACGCAAACACAGGCGAACTATCAATTTTCTTTCATTATTATTTCAATAGGACGGCAAATCGACTCTGCTATACCTATACCTACCTACACGGAGCATAGGTTTTGTACTGTAAACGCCACGTCTGGCAAAAATTGATATTTTTTAACAAAGCATTGCACACGCGAGACAAGTTGTATCGACCCCTGCATATTCAGGCTGTTCAATGTTCAATGTTTTGTCTAAATCTTTAGAATAATGTACATTGTGGCAATACGATTACAAAAAAAAAAACATCAAAATATAAACGGGAGATCTTTGACATATTTTAAATCAAAACATACTAAAACATTTTAGGGTACCTGCTGTCTTTTATCGTAGAGCAATAAGCAATATAAATGATTAAAGAGCAACTAGTCTGAGTGATCATAAAAACGTACAAATAAATCAATCTACCGTACACGCTAATCCACGATGAAATTCGTCTAATTGCATCCAAATTAATTATGAACGGTGTTTAAAACCAATCAGTCACATCCAAACGTCCAACTATCCTTGTTTCTCAAGCAGGATTATTTTAATTATAAAAAATCCTTACCCACACAGTGAGCCACAGAATTCCGAACATGGTCGTCTAAAACTGATAGGATCCGATTAAATACCTACCGTGAAGGTTTATATGGAACTAATTAACGAAAATGGAAAATTAATTGAAACACATTTTGCACATTTCATCACAATATTTAGGAATTAACTTGATTGACTGTTTAAAGGAGTTTAGAAAATACTAATTTATATCTGAGCTGCTATTGCTGAGAGATGAGCAGAGATATAGCTGTTAATCGCAGAGAATTACCTACATAGTTTTGTGGTGATCAGTTGAGCACTTGTTGGCTGTTTTGCTGTGCAATAGGTTTCAAGTTCCAGCTCAGGAGCATAATCCCTTGTTTCATTCAATTTTATATAAATAATAAATATTCTTACATCATAGACAGACATTTTAAGACACTACTGTTGGTCTGGCCTTGTTGGTCTAATGGTCGCTAAGCATGAGGTCCTGGGTTCGAATCCCGGGTCGTGCCAAGTGTAACTGGGTTTTTCTTTAAAGTAATTCTCAGTAGCAGCAGGAGTCTGGATTTGTGCACGGTTGTTGGCAATAGGCTCGCCCCTATTAGGTACATTGGGACCTATAACATAACTGGCGAAGTGTGGGTTTGCCTTTGAGGAATACAGGCATAATGATAATTTTACTGACTAAAGTAAAAGGTAGACATCGCTTCCAATTTCTATGCACTCTATTGTAAAAACCCTCTGTAAGCTGTGCTCCTGCTTAGCGCCCTAAGGCGTGAAGATAAAAGCATACGTACAGTTTCCTCATAATAAGGTATTAAGAACTATTAATTACAACACGATGTCATGGTTGATAACATCCATTTAATTAAATATAATGTACCGTTTCAAACGTATTTGCCGGTTAAATAAGAGTCAACTAACATTTGACCAATTCTCAGTACCATACTAGTAAGCCATTAGTTAGGACCAGGGTTTTACTTGAGGGACTAATAGAGTCATCATATATCTACCTATAATTACAACCCCAAATATGTACGGGTTGACTTCCAGTCTACAAGGATGTAGATGTACACCAGGATTTAGATTCTTCTCTTCTCATCGTATGGTTGATGAACAACCTGGTGTCAGAGTTTAAACCGCCTGATATAGGCCTTTGACATGGCTTTACACACCGTTAAAAAATCCCTCAAATGTGAAGGTTTCCTCACGATGTTTTCATTTACCGTTTTTAGCAACTGACAACTAGTTTATAGTACGCATATGAATTCGAAAAGACATTGTTGCGTGCCGGAGTTTGAACTTGCGACCTTTGACTTGGGAGTCCAACGGTCATACGACTCGGCTATCAGTGCCAATAATTCTGATGAAGTGACTGCTTATCAGACCATCACAACCCAGATATATACCGGGTAATACGATGCAGGTGTGATCGTCAGACTTTCAAGGTTGTGATTTTGATGAGACGTAATTTTTCGTATATAGAAAATTTATGGTCAAAATGTAAAATTGCTTTTTAAATAACAGAAAGTCTTACTTTCTTTGTGGTACTTAGGAATAATTTTCTCAATCCCCAACATACTTATGTATTTAACTGTTATATTCCGAGAACGATTGAATAAGTAACATGCGATACAACTTACAAGACAACTAGTTGCTATTTCACAACAAACTGTTTCCGTTTGTCTCACGTTTTCAACGGCAACATTTCCTCGTAATATTTTCCCTTGAGATCAAAAGGTAGAAATGAAAAATAATAAAACCCGGACGTCTTGAGGTGACTTATAAAAATAGTAACGTCTAAGTTGGAGATTTGCCGTCTTATTTCTTCGTCTTATCGTATGGTTGATAAACAACCTGGTGTCCGAGTTTAAACTGCCTGTAGGCCTCTGACATTGCTTCACACCGTTGAAAAATCTCTTAGGTGTGCCGGTTTCCTCGTGATGTTTTCCTTCACCGTTTTTCGCAACTGAAACTAATTTATAGTACGCACATGAATTCCAAAAAACATTGGTGCGTGCCGGGGTTTGAATCTGCGACCTTTGAATTGGCAGTCTAACGGTCATACCACTCGGCTATCAATGCTTACCGCCTTATTTACAAACGATGATGAAACGTCTTTTATCTTAAACACCTCTTTAGTGTATTGACATCTATTTAAACTAGATCATTAATTACCGTCACTTGACATTTAACGAGTACCTACTGGGATCCTTAAAAGATTTATTTGCAGAGCAAGTAACTCTTCAAATCGATAGTAGGTACCTACATAATAAATTGACAGGATTGTTATTGTTCGATACAATAATTACAATCGAACACGTTTTGCTGATCTAGGAGCCTAATACGGCCGCATTGTGTGCGCGGAGTCACCAGTGCGTACTCAGACAGCAAACCGCGTGCCTTCGTACTTATTAGCACAGCATATAATTAATTACATTTTTACTAACTAAAAAATTAACACCACACACAACAACACCCAATAAACATTCAGAGTTTAAGTAGTATAACTAATCGAAACTTGTTTAAATACGTCTCATGACGGTATTTCTAAAGTTGATACTTTGTTTCTATGCTGGAGTATTTTTGATCTACCCTATTCAATATCCGTATAAGATTTTTGCTTTGTAAATGAATTAATTTATTAGTAATAGTCCTGTATCAATGGAAGGAACTAACATCTAAGATACAGGCTCGGCCTAGTTTAGATGTTAGTATACAAAGGTTTATGTTGATATTTTTTGCATTTATGTTAAGTTATTTACCTGTGTATTATTTTTTGGTTACAATAAATTACATAACTTAGCTTAACAGTTTAAATATCAATAAACCTTTACAGAGTTCTTGAAGTGTTATATTTAACCGACTGCCAACAGTATAGGTTGCGAACCTTACAATAATTTTGATCAAAATCATATCATAAAACGCAGTATTATGATTTCTCCCCATGGAATTAAACAATGATGCAAAGAGGGAAATGTAAGCTTTAAATAATTCTACTTAACTGCTATTACAGTATGCTGTACTGAGATAGCACTGGTACAAGTTACTGAATATATAATTGTACATTGTATAATGAAGGATAATCGTAAGGTTCTGTATAACCTCCATTTGACAACGTTGTAAATTAGATGATTGAGAATTAAAATAACCAACTAAGATTTATTAAAGTAGGTACTTACACAATTAAGCGCGAACACCTCATTTATAGGACTGTTAACCGATTTGGACGCAGAAAGTCCATGTGCAGGACCTACGGCTTAAGGAGGCTTGAAAGGGTCTCGAATTCTTGATATAGGAAAAGCAGGTACCCATCCAAGGACTGACTGCAGTTAGCGCTGCATAACGTTGTTACGTAGCTATGAAACCCTGTGGGACCATATTACACAGACAAAGAAAAATATAAAAGCTTCCCACTGTAGAGTAACTTTATGAAGCGCGCGTGTTTATGCTTGAAACGTCAGTTCTGAAGCTTGTTTCACTCAAAACACTCGACTCCGCGTTTCAGAATTGGGTTTGATAATTAAAAATTCGGACGCGTACACTGGAAGGATCTCTAAAAGTTCGGAAAATACAGGTCCTAACGCTGTCGGCATGCGCTCCTACCTTGTTTGAGTAGTTGATGAAAAATGCAATCCTTAACGCAGAGGGAATTTTAAAAACTGCGAACGAAGGTAAAAAACAAGTTTATTTTTCATTTCAGCGAAAATGTTCTGTTATTGCGAATTCTGTCTTGCAAGCATCGTATGATTTACTGAATAAGTGTCTACTGAGAGCTAGTTTTTGATGTCGAGAGGAATTGTAAATTAAATGGGCTTCCTTCAGAGATGGGAAATAGAGGTGCGAACTAGACTTTGTGGAAAATGTGAAGCGTATTTCAGTGTACTACTTACCTTGCGTTTTGTAAGTTGTGAATAATTTATAAGGAAATGTTTTTCTTCTTTCGTATGTTCATACACTTGTCTGTTTGTTTTTTTGTAGCGTTCTGAGGACGTAATGTAATAAACATTTATTTTAATAGATGGCATTCTTTAACTCTGCGAAAGCTAAGTTAGAATTTTAATTTTAATTACATGTGTAAAAACATTAACCCGCTTTTAAAAAATGCGTTATGTCCATCTGTGGCAGTAATTTATCGTTGGTATTTGAATCATTTACCTTCCAATGCCATTGGTTTATATGCCAAAATATGCAAATTACCCAACGTAATGTTTGTAAGCTTAATTATGGCACTTCCGACTTTTGCATTGAACTAAATCAGTATAAAACAAGCATCATAATACTTTTTCTGAAAAAGTAACAATTCGATTCAAATTTTTTTCCTTTATTTATCTCAGGTCTCCAGCAAAATAGTCTCTGCTTTTACAAGGGACCACCTTCAATGACACTATCGCACAAATAATATACTTCATTGAAATAATTCCACAACTGTCAAGTCACCACTGAACATTTTTACGACAAAATACCCATTCACCTAAATTGAGAACATCCGTCTTTCTTAAAGTCGTTTAAAAATATAAATATAATCTATCATAATATTTGCTAGATAACATTTATCACTGAACTTGAATAAGTTTTAAGGTACACGTACTTAAACGAGGGGTACAAAGGTCGAATTATTTTCGTCAATAAGTAGCAAGATCAAACACGCAAGGGGACACTTGTTTAGAAGCCTAATGAAGGTACCGACAGCAACGTAATCTAATGTAAAATATAAACATGAAGAACAAATATTTTCTTTTCAAAGCAGAAAATAAAATGTTAATAAGATCCTTTACGAACGTTGTTTACGGTTTATTTTTATTCTGTCACTTTGAAAGTTGTATAATATTATGCGATGTAGAACTAAGCAAGTTTTAAAACTTTTATTTTGACCGTCGTGTCGATAGTAGCTAGCTTTATTTCCTATTACCTGATCATCACAATTCAAGTGTGTCATGTATTTCCCAATTCTCCCAAATAGCTTAACAATGGTGCATGATTGCACTTCCATATTTCGACAAACATAAGTTTCCCTAGGATCTGGATATACCTCTCAAGGGATCGGTGAAAATTCGTCGTACTAACCAAACGAAACACTAAACGACCGAATATTTTATGCTTGTTTTAAAAATCAGTACATTGCCTAAACTGTCAAAATTAAACATTCCTCCAGTTTGGAAATTGATGAAACAGTGGGCCAGTTTATATTAGAAATACGCATAATCGAAACACTTACGATTTCATTAAACAAAATGTCAAAAATGCGAATGCGAATTTCTGTCGCCTATTCAAAAGACTGCGGGCAGTTACTCCGACTATATTGGTTGTAGTACATACAAGCAATCGCGCCTATAATCCCCAAAGGCTCTTTATGAATTCTGTGAAATTGCCTGTTGCGATTCACTGTTCCTGCGACCAAAGGAAGAACTATTTTCAACCAATCCGCACACAGATTTTACGGATATTACAATGTTTCAAGTCCAGTAGTATTTACCATTTACCTGGTAGATGCTGAGCGAGAATAATCTCTCTTCTCTTTTGATATTATGAAAAATCAGGCACTCAGGAGTCAGTTATGATTTTTCATAAAGTTCCAACTTTCAACCTGGTCTTTTACCGGCTTATAGCAATTTATTCGTCGACCTTACGGAATTACGTTACTTTGTCGTTGCAAATTCGAGTTCGGATTAATTTTCCACTTTGTTTACTTCTCTTTTCATAATTGGATGCTCTTTGTAATGAAGTTACTTTATTTCTGTTATGGTTTTTTAAGCAGTATATTGTTTTGGTTGAAGGTGAAGCTTTGTTCTACAATGCTTTAGTGTGTTTAAAATGCATGAGTGTATAATAGTTCCTGCTACGGTAAAGTAGTACAGAAGTAAGCAGAAAAATCCTAGCTTCACTATCCAGGGGGCTCCAGACGTAGAACGCTCTTTATTTGCACTCCATGGTCATATAAAGAGTTCTCCAATGTTGAGAGGAAAAAAACACAAGAGTCTGCACCAAAATGGAGGTTTAATATTATGTGAATGGTCCAAAACAAAACATAAAGAAAAGTAACATAATGTTAAGTGTTACACGAAGCTTCAGATGCCACATACAACATTTAAGAGTGTAGTGAGCCACAATTTCGTATTTTCCGAAACAAATAAGTATGGAGCAGGATTAATATTTTATAACTAGAGCTTCTGGCATCTCATGACATGTGAAATGGAGATCTTAAGTCACGTACACTTAGGCCTTATATACAAAGACCAAAAATAAAAGAAAGGATGGTTTTGAAATATTGTGTGTTTTTGGAACATTCCCTCTGACTTATAAAAATTATCAGTGTTGAACGATTGATTAAATTATACCTGTCACTGTCGTTTGCATATCAAAAAATAGAGATGTCAATAAAATTAAGAAGTAGTTATCTTAATACACATTTTAGCATCGTTTATAAGTAAGAGGGATTGTCTTGGAGCCCCATGTGAGCCATTAATCAGCCAGATTTTTTGAGCCAGTTAGAATGACCAAGGAAGGACATCTGGCATTCCAAATGGTTGGTACTTGCCAAGTTGACGACCTGATTGGCGCAGTGGCCAAGCCACCCAAGTGGCCAAGATTTCCACACGGGACAAAAAACTGTGTGAACCGCAGATGTTTGTCCCGAGTATGGGCGTATGTGATATATTTTATGTTTGTGAAACGCACCCATGACAAAAGACAAGGTTTTCTTAAAATAAAATTTACAACCCGCATACATGTGCTAATTATACGATTTGTGAACTATACAACCATCATTACACTAATAATATCACTGATTAATTTATTGTTCCTAAAAAATGTCAATATATTCCCTCTCTTATTAATAATACCAATACTTATGTTAAAATGTGAAGTTAAAGTGCATAACATTTCGTGCAAAACAGGTGAGTCAGCTCACCTGTTTTGCACGAAATGTTATGCAGTGGTACACTTTAACTTCACATTTTAACATAAGTATTGGTATTATTAATAAGTGAGGGAAATGTTATGCAGTTAATAAATACCGAATAAACCAATACCTATTCTCACCAAACAGCTCGTGAAAACTGCAGCTCCTGTTCAAATTACCTCAAAAACGAGTGGCTATAAGTTTATTGCACCAGAATGTACAGGCCTTTATGAAAAGAGTGAATAAATGAAATCCAGCGGCGCACCTCGCTCTCCCCTGAAACATTTACACCAAACAGCTTGTTTTACATTTTCGGAATACTGAACGTTCGGCCAATGTTGGCTTTGTGAGGATCCGGACGAGAATAAATTAGGTTATACATAAATTAAATGTGCAATTGACGTGCGAATACAAATATTGCTGGTTGTTACGTCATTGGGATTAAATGGTTTTGTAGTTGCGGTAATGTTACGTTTAATTTTACACCTGTGATGCATTGTACAAAATCCACTACACATAAAATACAACAGGCGTTAGTCTCTCAAAAAGTTGAAATGATTATAAAAAAGCTTTCTTTACAAAAATTACGCAAATTTAATTTACGTGCGAAACATTAATCATTTTACTACCCGATTATGAGCATAATTTGCATATGATTTATAGCTATACTATATATATAGATACCTATTACTTAATGCCAAAAAATATGTTGTTTCATATTGCAATGGAATGATTCTACCGTTAGAAAGCATACTCATGCTATCATGACATAATATAGGTGCCATAATATGTAACATGCGAAACGCAAAAAAGAAAGATATGAATTATCTTTTATACATCCACATTATGTCTACGGCGTCGGTACGATACGGCTGGATGGCCAACTAATATTTGATATCAGGCACAGCTCGACATCCAAACATCCAGTACACTTCTTATTTCGCACACTTTGCAGCTATTGTGGCTTCCCGTTCAACGTACAAGTTGTTTGTATACATTTTGTATGTATAAATTGTATTTATGACTTTTGTTCGAACGTGGAGGTTCGAGTTTGCCAAAAAGAATTTTATAAGGCCAGAGACGGAAAAGGTTTGACAATGGAATGACTTTTTATAAAGGATAGACAACTGTATGCTTCACTTCACGCATATTATAGTACACGGACAGTATCAAGCCTAAATAAGTTAAGCTTCTTATTTATAATAATAATAAATGCCTATAACGGTCCCACTGCAGGGTAAAGGCCTCTTCTCGTATAGAGACGGATTGAGCATTGATCACCACACTAGCTGACTGCGGGTTGGCAATTTCAGACAATTAAATACAGGTTTCCTCAAGATGTTTTCCGTCACCGTTAATCAGTGGTTTCTTATAACTAAGAAAGTATTTATGACAATGAAAAAGTCACATTGATATTTGCCTGGTTTAAACCTGCAACTTTGTGCCCCGGTATGTCAACCCCTAGGTTACCGCGACACGATACCTAGCTACGTACACCGGTAATTAAACATGCAATTAACACACCTATTCTCTGAACACTAGGCACATTACACACAGGTATAGCATTCCGCGAGCCTAAATTTCACATTACATACACCCATTTATCAAATAAGTTTCACATCTTGAGCATACGTGTTATCCCGGGCTATTCAGAGGATATTTGGCATAGTCCCGGACACATTGCCAGCTCCTAGCTCCCCGTTGTATAATATGGCCACTCTTGAGCAGTATTATATAATTTATGAAGCGCCATTATGTTATATTTTCGCTTCATTGAAAATTATTAACTGGAGTTTAAAATGTATGGCGGTATTTCGGCCTCGTTTTGTTTGGCTGTATATTATTGTAGGACCTAGTAGTTTGCAGAGTTCTATTTCATATAAGAATTAGTACGAAATGTAAAGCTGTCCGATGGGACGCCAAACTGACGCGACTTGACGAGGTAGGCGCAAGAAGTGAACGCTTCTAAGGATTCACTTAGTGTGTGACGTTTGAAGAATAGTCACCAATTCCGCTAAGTCCCTCAAAGTTAACCCTACATAAATTGGTAGATAAGCCGTTTTTCACGCACAATGGCCCAATCAAGCGCTAAGTGCGGGTAATACCCAGTAAACTAAACTTAACTAAGCCTTTTTAAAATACAGTTGTTAAAGTCGGAATCCTATCCGGTATCATTTTATAATCTCCAACTAAACTCTATCCGTCTTGTGACCGATTTTATTCCTATTAGGACATTGTACCGTAATCCTCTGAGATGGTTCAGAACGGAATATTAATCCAGTCTTTATTAATGCCTTGCAAGCGAAGCTCCGAGGTCTAAGCCTTACTACTATGAAGCCTGTACAATTAAGGCCGCTGATACATAAGACCATTTACAATATTAAAGATAAATTCTCAACTTTTTCTTCAAAGACTAGCCCTGGACTCTTCGGGATGAAGAAGAAAAAAAATATAGAAAACTCAAGAACACAAAATCGATGTATAAAATAACAGATTTCGATTTACGCGATAGTATTTTGGTCTTAGATTAGAGGTTGGCATGACACCTTTCATGAATGTTATGCATAGATTATGCTATGTATAACACTCACGAATGTTATAACAATAAAACAATACGAATACCAAAGCGGAAATTCTAGATCAATTTTCGATTTACCCGAGGCCGATAGTATGTTCAAAGCATAATTGTCCATTTCAACATCGTCCGGCTAGAGGCTACGTCATAACGGTTGTGGCGTGTCAAAGTGCAAAGACGACTGCGCATAATCACCGGGGATTACGCAAATGATCCGCCCTGCGCCGGACTTGCACTAAGACGGTATTTGCATTAATTATTTTATCGAAACTGTTAATTAAAATTTGCTATCTCTTCCTAACTTCTTCATTAAAGTAGGTTTTCATTTGTTCAGTGAAGATTTAGATTGATTATAATTATAAAATCGAAGGCTTATGTTATTAATTACGAGGCTTATGCTCGTGAGTTTGAAGTTGATAACGTAAGTAAAACCTAATAAATTAAGATTTCGAAAGATATAATTAAATTTCAGTGTTTACAATATATTAGACAAACAGCGGGCCTAATTTGAAATAAAATTTTATAATTTGTGCACTTTTGACTTCAAGCAAAATAGCTTATAGATCTAGAAGCAGTCATATCGCAGTGCTTGGTTTCTGTAGCTGTCCGAAACTCCCTTGAAAGAAAGTTATAATTCAGTTTCCTGTTGACAAAACTTGTTTTATTAGAAACCGAGTAACACTAACGAAAACACGTCGACAACCCTTCAAGTTCAATAAATTATCTGAAACATCCCAACTATTTGAGCGCTGTAATTCGGCCACTTAATAACTGGATATAACCGGATCCAGCCGGTTCGTTCCAGAATAAAATGATTCAGTATACGGCGGCCTCTGCCAAATCCACTTACTGAAAGCACTTAGTTGGGAGTTTTTCTACATTGTGGAGAAAAGAGTAATCGTTGACTTAAGCTTGTGTCAGCCAATATTTATAACCGCTGTCAGGGACAGTTGAAAGCCTAAATGTCTTAGAGTTGTCTAATTTTGGGACGAAATACGGATAGAATTTGTACCGTGTTATATCACTTTATGAACTTTATTAAGAGTTACCGCTATACTTCTTTGAGCGCCATTTTGGTGTATGGGGAATTCAAATATATAAGCATCGTAAGATAAAAACATTCTTGCTTAAAATAAACTGCGATGGATTTCATAATCGAATTGCTTGGAGAATAGATCGGTTGCCCGGCAGGTTGCATGTCAAAACAATCATGTACAAAACTGCAGATACGAATTACAGTTAGTAGTACAGCCAGCCAACTGATAACAAGTTACATTCGCCTGCACAGTAAGCCTAGGTAAATGGATTGTACGGACACTACAAGTCAGATTACGTCACTGATTGGCCCCTAAATTAAACACTAAAATTCTCTCAGGGACACACATCAGAGACGCACGTGACCTCCCCACACATTGCCTTTCTCTATAAATCTCGAAAGCCCTGTGGTAGTATTTGACAGAACTCCTAAATTTTCCGGGACAGTGACGAAAATCTATCTACTCCTATATTCTCTAGGGTGAAATCGGCAAACAAAAACCAACCATACCAGACTAAAATAGTTGTGAAAAGACTAGGCTCTGGGATAAAACCCGTAGAAAAGTGGCCTCTACCAAAACCTACTTGAACTTTTAGCACTTGGTAAGCACTTTTTACAGTGTGGCGAAAAGACTAATCGCTTGACTTAAACGCGAATACAGATTAATGTTGAACGTAAATTTTCCTTTATTTAAATTCGAAAGCTCCGGAAAAGAACTGTTTTTATTAGCATTCGCAAATAGTGGTCTGGGATTATGCAGGGTTTTATTTTTTTTAAGTTAAGCGGCTTATGTAATGCCTTTTGTTCCTGTTATTAGAATTCAGCTCAAGAATTTTTGCTTAAGGTTTTTTAATCGTGGTTTTTGGGATCTTATATGCCCGGAAGAGAAACAATTCGATAGGATTTTTATTTTTATATTCACAAAATAAAACCAATTGTGGTCGAAGAGTCCAAAAGTTTTTTTTAGTAGCCTAGATTGTTTTCCATTGCTTTGTAAAGTAAACTTCAAACTACACAGAATAAAAATGCTTTGCTACTGGTTGTCCTCTAAGTCGTCTCTTTTCTTGTCCCAAAAGAGTAACTATAACAAGAATTATTGCAGTAGTTTTATAAATAACGGAACAGATATATTATTACAACTGTCAAGTACTATACAAATATCTATTGGCATATATTGTTTTGTTGTATTTGTAATTTCTATTCTATATCACAATGCTGGATAGTAACCATTTTATTAATGAAATAGATAACACTTGTCTTTTAAACTGCGTTGAGCTTGACAATCCCGATATTTGTAGGGAACATATAAACATTACACATACTAAACTTACAATTCTATCTCAGAATATACGCAGCTTACATAAGAACTTTGACACGTTACTTGTATTTCTACACCGCTTAAAGTTTAAACCAGATCTAATAATATTGACCGAATGTTGGTTGAATGATTCATTTAATGTAATAAATCTCGATGGTTATAACTGCAATTACTCGAAAAGATTTATCAACAAAAGTGACGGAATAGTAATCTACTCAAAATCTGATCTACAGGTAACGGTAACAGAACCTCCTTTCAGTGAAGCCAACTGTCTGCTGATAGATATTGCTCAATCTTACAGTATCATAGCCATCTATAGATCACCGTCCTTTTATAATGTCAACAATTTTCTATCGTCCTTAGAAAATGTCTTGGGGAATCGTAATGGTGAGCACTGCGTATTGGTCGGCGACATTAATCTCGACATAAAAGATACTTCAACAGACCCTCGAGCTGACGAATATCTAAATCTTACAGCACACTACGGGTACGTGCCTGGTCACACCATACCAACACGGGGTCCGAACAGCTTAGACCATTGTATGATTAAGTCTGGACTGCCTTCCACTACGATAGTGTGTCATTCAGATATATCAGATCACAGTGCTGTGTTGTGCAGCCTGGGATTTCTACCTCCCAAAGAAAAACCAATAACTTCGTATACGAAAATTAATTACGAAGCCCTTCTTCAAGATCTAATGGAGCTTGACTGGTCCGACCTATATAAAATTAAGGATATCAATGAAGCTTCCAAATTATTAATTTCTAAATTTAATAGTACAATTGACCGTAATAAGTGTATACGTAATTTACGTAGTTCGGATGTCATCGTAAAACAGTGGATCACCCCCGGGCTACTAAAATGCATTAGGCGTCGTGATAAACTCCACATAAAAGCACGAAAAAATCGCAATGATCTCAACCTTCAAAAAAAATATAGATTGTACAGAAATATTAGTAATAATATTCTACAGGACCAAAAAAATAAATACGAACAAAAACTACTCACTGACTGCAAAAATAATATTAAAAAGACATGGAACTCCATAAAAACTATTTGTAATTTAAATAAAACTATAAATAAAAGCGATGATCTGCTCAGAATTAAAGATAGTCCTATCGCATCACTAAACGTGGTCAACAACTACTTTAGCTCAGTGGGTGAACAATTGGCAAATGAACTATTGGTTAAGCTAGGGAAAACGGAAAATGAGCTGGCAAATGGTATCAATTCTGCACCAAACAATTCATGTCAATCTCTATTTCTTACACCCACAGATGAAATTGAAATCATTAAACTAATTGGTTCACTAAAGTCTAGCTCAGCTGTTGGTTGCGATAACATAAGTAACGATATACTGAAACAAGTCAAGTATGCTATTGCGAGTCCCCTGACATACATCTGCAACCTCAGTATTTCTTCCGGTGTCGTCCCTGATGACTTCAAGGTAGCTAATGTGATACCTATACTGAAAGCGGGCGACACATGCCAACCAGCAAATTACAGGCCAATTTCTATTCTGAGCGCACTGTCTAAGGTGATAGAGAAGGTAGTTAATGATCGTCTTCTAAAATATCTTGAAAAAAACAACCTATTGACCGGGAACCAATATGGCTTTCGCAAAGGAAGGTCCACGGAAGACGCAGTCACCGATCTTGTTGATTTTGTTATTAACAAAGTTGATGAAGGTCAAAAGTGTGTCGGCGTCTTCCTGGACCTAGCGAAAGCTTTTGATACCGTATCCCGGCCAATATTACTTCAGAAACTAGAGGCAGCTGGGGTCAGGGGTCTTGCTCTGGAATGGTTTCGGTCTTACCTAGGAGAACGCAAACAACGCATACGTATAGGGGAATATGTAAGTGATTACGTAGACACTAATTACGGTGTGCCACAAGGCAGCATTTTGGGACCCACGCTCTTCCTGATATACATAAACGACTTGTGCTCCTTAAAATTACTTAATTCTCGTATTTTCACGTTTGCCGACGATACGGCCATAATTTTCCATGCAAAAACGTGGAGCGATGTCGTTTGTGTAACTCAGGAGGGGCTTAGGAAAACATTTAGCTGGCTGCAAAATAATTTACTGACCGTCAACATAAGCAAAACAAAAATCATAAACTTCAGAATTTCTAATCGAACAGCGCCGGACCAGTCACTTCAATTTAAACTACATGTATGCAGTACTACCAATGACCCAAACTCTCTGTGCCAGTGTACGCCTATTGAACAAGTCCCATATATTAAATACCTGGGGGTCTTGATTGATGAAAATCTTATATGGAAAGCTCAAATTGATGCACTTGTGAAACGCGTTAAGAAACTTTCGCACATATTCAAAAAACTAAAATCTATATCAGACCCAAAATTAATACGATCCGTGTACTTTACTCTTTGCCAGTCAATACTCAGTTACTGTGTAACAGTCTGGGGAGCCGCTAATAAGACCCATCTACTGAAGTTGGAACGAGCTCAACGAGCCATCTTAAAAATAGCTCACAAAAAGCCGTGGCGATACCCAACTGACACGTTGTACTCCGATAGTAACCATCTACGTGTGAGACAACTTTACGTCTCATCTACATTGCTCCGATTCCACAAACATGCAAAAGATCTAGCTCGTCCCTCACACAGAAAATTAAAGTGGGATCGCCCAAGAGTACGCTCTTCTTTTGCACGCAGATCGTTTGCATTCCTTGGACCTTACCTCTACACAAAATTTTACGAAATAAATAAAGAAATATTAGACCTAACCTATTTCCGTTTTAAAAACACTTTGTTCAAATGGCTGCAACCAAAAAACTATATTCAAACTGAAGACTTAATAAATATTCCGGTGTAATTACATATTAGTTCAACCATCTCTAACTCACTCATTTACTCTCCACTCACACAGACAACCAGATATAATCTACTACTATTTTACTTTTCTTTATTATTTTTCTTATATAACATAGCTTAAGTTGTTAGAATCAATTGTAATAGTTTAAGTTGTAGGAAGTCAATTATTATGTGTTGCAAAATGTGTGGATACTTATCTATTTACTTTTTCAAAGTTATGTAATGGTAATGTGTTTTTCACCATAATAAGTGCTATGTACTTGGGAAGAGACTGGACTCCACGACACAGGGTATCCTAGTGTGGAGTCCAGAGAACTGTTAAATTAACACATCACAATTCCATAAATAATGTAACCTGTTTATGTAAACAAACATACTGTACAAATTTATGTTATAAATAAAGATTTATTATTATTATTATTATTATTATAAAGGCCTCTCTCCTGTTCTTCCAATTCCCCCTATTCTCTCTAGTATTAGATTTAAAACATGAAAACCCACAGTACAAATGAGTCAACAAAATCAAAAATTAAACGCTGCTTATGACAGATAAAATATCGGTAGCAGACCACATTATTCATCTCTCTGATTACTAACAATGGAAAAAGAAAGATTAACTGAGCGACACTATTAAAAGTTTTACGACGAAAATTGATAACCTCTCGGTGTGTCCACAAAGCAGAGACATGAACATACAAAAGATTAATGAAATTAATGTATACTTAAAAAAAATATGTATATTTTTGAGTCATACATTGAGTACATAATTTACTTGTTGGCAATAAACTGTTACTTAAAATTCAGTTTTTTTCTATCTAAATCTCACCTGCATTACCAGTGAAGTAGTCATTATGTCTTTCTAAGTACTGAATTCCTACATTTTATATTATGCTGCTATCAGTATGTATATACGTTGCGCTTTTTGGTCAAGTTCAAATTTTACCTCTTAACTATGAAAAAATATATAATAAATGAATATTTGATCTCCGGATTGGCGCAGTGGCTAAGAGATGCTAAGGGGCCACACTTAGCACAGAAGTCAGATCCGCAGATGTTTATCCCGCGTCTGGATGTTAGTGATGATATTTCATGTTTGTGAAACGCATCCACGATATAGGAGAACATCAGATTGTGGGGCGACGTTTAAAAAAAAATCATTTCCTTCTCAGATATGACTACAACAAAAGAAGAATAAGCTTTTAAATTAAGCACACGTTTAATTAAAAGAGTTATCTTATTTACAGCCAGCACTAGTCTCGACCAGATACTTCGAGACGCGGAGACTAACAGAAAAAAATGAAATCCAATGCCTTTGCTGACGTATAGAATTTTCAATACCGTACCAATCGAGACTTCTTTCGTTTTTATGTGATGGCTTGTTTGTTCCCAAAGGTTCCCCTAACTTTTCATAATATAGGACTTATGGTTTCAGACGGAAAACATTCAAACTTTTTCGTCCAAATGGTAAAAGTAAGTTTCAAGCTATTCCTTTGTCCAGTAACGAAATGTTCAAATGAGAAATTGAGTTTTGTTGATGACTTACTTTTAGTTGAGAAATTATTAATTTATTGTTGATTGATTGCAATCAAAACGATATCTGTACAGTGTAAATTACAGATATCGTTTATCGAAATAAAAAATATGGATTATTAACAGTTATTTTTTTACTGAGTGAAGGTTAATTTACGGTATGCCTATTTTGTATAAACCTAATCTCGCAAGTCTAGGTTTTAATAATAATAATTTGAAAAACAGACGCCATTATTTTTATATTAATGGTAAAACTAGGGATCTTAAAATAAATTAAATTATTAAAATGTCAATTAATAGTCTTTTCAGCATGGATCTAAACAAGGTTTATGATGCACAATAGTATTGTTTTACTGGAACTGAAACTGAAACACTTAATAAAAAATCACATACTACAATGAATACACACAGCTAAACGAATTAAAGTTTATGAAACAAAACAGTGTTCCTTTACATAGCTATAATATGACAGGCGAACACAAATAAAACTAGTCCAAAAGCTGTCCATTGTTGAGCACCTAAATTGCACAAGCCCTTAAAGTTACCAACTACGATAGAATAGAATTTCTGTCTGAAAGCGTACGGATCCAACTAAGAGGTTGTCTGTTTCACCGTTTTGTAAATATCTAAGCAACAATTTTAAAGATTCATATTAGTGGCTCTTTAAAATAGTCTTCTTTGCCCTACTCTTGTGTTTTTTTGACATCAATATCAATCAGTACATCAGTACATAATATTAAAAGTTTTCATACCTATAAAATTAATAAATCAGGCTATTTTAATTGCTCCAGCCTCCTTACTATGAACTCTTAAAGCAGGACATTTTGCGTTGTGCAGATGCCGCTACGAGCAGTGAAGTGTGACGTTTCGCTTACACAACGGAAAATGTCCTGCTTTAAGAGTTCATGGTAAGAGTGCAGGTGAACATAAAGGTGGTTCAAATAAAGTTCTGTTTATTTTTAAACCTATCTGTTCTTCCTTTATTTATGAACTTCTCTTTGTCGTTGGGAGATTGCCATTATATTGAAAATTTTCTCATTAATTTTTGCCTTAATTTTGGGCTAAAGATTTATAATTGTTAAATCATTTCGGTGGTTAAACACGAAGGCGAAGCCCTGCAACAATTAATTAACATAGGAATAAAACAAGAGTTATTACACTTCGGTGTCACAAACTAAAGGTTAATTGTTCAAATTAATGGCAATCGGTCGCAATCAATTTGTGGTTTAGTTGAACGACAAAGCGAGTGCCGGGCTATGTGGTGATTAATTCAACCTCGTTTGTACCATGCAATGGGAACTTTGTATTGGGAATTCGTAATTTGTTTGCTGAGCGAGTTGAAGAGTTGCGACTAATGCGTTCCCAACGCAAGTCAAATCTCTTGCAGTTTAGTTGCAGCTAGTTTGTTGATCGTTAGTGGTTAGAACGTGATGGTTTTATGGAACGAATTCCAAAGCATAAGCTTCAGGGTTGAATCCAAAGTGTGTCAACTGACTCGATAATTGTGTCTCGGTAATTATTATTAGCCACTAAAACAATTATCGATTATAATCTAGGCAAATAACTATAATCGAAAAACGACACGCTATATCTGTAATCACATAATCCACCTATAATGAATATAAATTTGTGATGATTCTGAGTGTTTATGCATACCTAATATTTGAGTTAGTGGGGCTCGTAGCTATGCGGCTACCCGGCAGATTGGTCGATCTGCGAGGTTAAGCCGTGCTCGCCGCGGTCAGTCTTGTGATGGGTGACCGTTCTCACATGTCGAGACCCCACCGTGCTTCGGAAGGCACGTTAAGCCGTTGGTCCTGTGCCTGATCTCCCTCCGGTCGTGTCGGTCTACCGTCCCATCGGGTTATGAGAGTGAGGGAATAGGGAGTGCACCTGTGTCTGCGCGCATACTTGTGCACTATAATATCTCCTGCGCAGATGGCTAGTCTCAGCTAAGACAGGCCGCCGTGACCAAAATTCGGTCAGGAGGACATTATTATTATTATTATTTGAGTTTGATATCCGATACTGAAAAAGTTCTAGAGTAGGGTAAGTTAAATGGGTGTTATCTACGGACAACAAAAGGAAATCGAAATTAATTTAAATCCAGTGATTTTGAAGCCGAGAAAAACAAAAAACTAACTCGAATAAGAATCAAAATTGGAAATAGAACCACACAGAACCATTAGGATACCATTAGGAGGCTAAAATAAAAATCTATACCTATTGGCATTACCGTTCAGCTTCAAGCAACGTGGTAGGAATCCAGTAATCGCCTTACGCTAAGAGGCTAGATGCATTTTCTAGGCTACAAATTGGTCTATGTACCTACGTGCTGATGGGCTAGTTAATGACCCATCCACTAGGATGTAAGTTGCTACTAATTATTTTGAGCACGAACTTGCAAACAGGTAACTAGAAGTGGAAATGCAAAAGGTTTGCGTGAACCACATTTAAAATACCTTTTAGATACATTACCTTAGGAGTTTCTTGCTGGTTCTTCTCTATATGAACGACCCGATTGGCGCAGTGGCTAAGTAATTGGACTGCTGCGATAAGGTTGTGGTTTCGATTCCCGCATGGGACAAAGATTTGTGTGATCCGTAGATGTTTCTCCCGAGTCTGGGTGTTTGTGTATGTGATATTTCAAGTTTGTGAAACGTACCCACGATACAGGAGAAATTTCTAGTGGGGGACGAAGTTTATTTTTTGAAGACCTCTGCCCATTTCGTAAAATAAACACATTTTTATAAGAGACTAAAGTTTATTTTCGTAACAACGTCTTTACCCACTTACAGGGTCACAGACCCCAAAACTTTGTAGGATATCTTCTGACATCAGAAATACAAGCAAAAAAATGAACAAAACTCTTTTGTTTTCAATTTCGTCATTAGTGGCGTACATAACCGACACAATACAGCAAATCCAGGTGTTTAAATACTAACGAATAATGTATTTTAATAGAATATAATACTGTCATAATTATGTACTAATTGCTATTCATTAACATTTCTTTGTTTAGCACACGTAAAGGCTGGTGTCAGTCGCGTTGCTTGAGCAGTAATGTTTCACACTGTAGAGTTACTGCGTTACTATAATCACATTTTTAGTAATAATAATAATTAATTTACTTTATATTGATAAAAATACGCATGGAGGTATGTACGTTTGACGCCCATCAAATGCTTAGTGTGTTTTTATCTATTAGGTACCGCAATATGCTATTAGAATATCGTAAGTTTGTTTTCTTCGATTAAAATATAGTTTAATTACTAATTTACTTTCATATTTATATCATGCACCTAAAGTATTTAATAAACATCACTTTTAATTCTCCATATTTGTGTTTACTGTTTATGCAAAGGAAAATTGTATAGCCGCGGCATCAAAACATTCGCAGTTATGCAGTAACAATCAAGAACATTCAACCTATTGATAGCACATGCAGCGCGGCACGCGCGAAGGTGATAGCACACTGCGTGAACGAGACACGGCACCGTGTAAAACAAAGATAGAGAATCGAGGTCATGCGCACTACGTCCCTCGCAGCTAGTAATACGTTGTTTCGACGCCTCTGTCAGCGGTCCCATGGTGTAATGGTTAGCACTTTGGACTCTGAATCCAACGATCCGAGTTCAAATCTCGGTGGGACCTAAATTTTTGTGGTTGTTATTCTAGGTTTTTTATTGTTTGGATTTTTTATACGGTTAACTGTATATTATTTTTTTAATGTGTGATCTATTGGAAAAATATGTTTATGAATCTGTGTTTATTCAGACACTGGTTTTTGATTCGTTTTTGTGTATTCTTGGCAAGTGTCGAACTAGATTAAGTAGGTTTACATTTTCAGTGATCAAAATACATAGTTTTATAGTATTAGACAGTTAGTATTCAGTGACGTAAAGATGTTATGTTATGTGATGTGTGATGTTAACAGTTATATTGTATTAAACTAGAAAAAAGAACACTTAGAAAAATGCGTATATTTAAAATGTTTGCTAGTTAATATTTTTCAGGCGCTGTCTTCTGATCAACTTTTGAGTTTCCTTATTTCTCACGTGTAATTTGATGAATAAATAAAACACTGGGTCAGTATTGTACGGTCAAAATTTTTATATATTATTTAGGTTTTTACTATTAATACTTATAAGGCCGAATTTTCAATCGCAAAATTAAATTATTATCAGTAGAATTCATTTTACGTTTTGACATTATTTCCATACATGCGATGTATGGAAATAATGTCAAAACGTATATTATGTCAAAATGAAAATTTTAGTTTTGATTATAACTTAATTAGTTAAGTTATAATCAAAACTAAAATTTTCCGTTAGCGGCTGAAAAATCGGTCCTTAGAAGTTTATTGATTAAGAGCTCTGAGCCTCTGACAAACGATTAAAGATTACGCAAGTGTTTTTTAATATACCAGGCTGTGTTTTGGAACATACCAAATTACAATATCTTTATGATATTAATTGGTTGTCTGGTAGAAATTACTATTAGTAATAAGACCATCACTTTCACTGATGTTTTAGTTTTAAGGTTATTCTGTATTATTTGTTTCTTGGTGTGCAATGAAGTAGGTATATTTGACGACCCCCTTACCATGAACTCTTAAAGCAGGACAGTTTAGGACGTGGAAGCGAGACGCCGCTACGTGCTATGTAATGCGACGTCTCGCTTCCACAACGTAAACTGTCCTGCTTTAAGAGTTCATGGTAAGGGGGCTGATTGGCGCAGTGGCTAAGCGATTTGACTGCTGCGCTAAGAGTTGCGGGTTCGATTCCCGCACGGGGCAAAATTTATCCTATATTTCATCTTGAGATAAATAACTTTTGCACATTTGTGTTCTTACTTCTTAGAGTTTCGCTTAGAGATTTGTGGAAACCTATGACTCACACATAGGTTTTAAATTGCTTCATATGTAGGTTGACAAAAACCATATTCCATAAAAGCATTTCACAAAACTCTAAGCAATGAACAATATTTTTAATTATTAAAAAGCAGCATTATTGCTAAGAACACAAAGGTGCAAAAGTTATTGAGTATAACGAAGTTCTGTAAGTAGTGTCGCATCGCAATTACCGCTCTACTCGAATCACCAATAGAATTGGAAAGCGGGAGAACTGATGCGCATGGGCTGAGGTCACAGTGATAGCGGATACACTAAGTACCAATTAAGTACCTATTAGAGACACTGAATAAATAAAATAGTGTTCCACGTTATAGTCCACGATCCACGGACCATTTTTACAATTGATAACTCTCAAGCTAATTTTCTGTGAGAAGATCCATTTTGATGAGACCCCCAACTTTTTCTCTTACAAAAGTTTTTGATTGTGGTATTCACGGAAAATTAGCTTAATAATGATAATGAATAAGAGTTGGATTGTTCTATCGCTTTTTAGGCGCGGTCATCAGGCGGGCATATACAAAGAAAGAGTCACGACTGTTTGTAAATAAAATATAATGTAAACACGGCGTTCTCCGATCAGCCCCCTTAGACAAGTGGCAAAACGCTTGACGAATAGAATGATAAATGTATGGGGATGACATAATGTTTCGACTATGTAATCGATGACATATGTCAATCCCATACATTTTTCATTCTATTCGATTCGCCAAGCGTTTTGCCACTTGTCTAGAGGGCAGTAATCGTTTGTCAAACTGAAGGAATATGTGACTGAAAAAGCTTGTAGAAAAATTTAATAATTGTAAAAGCTTGCTGTCACTGGGACCACACCCCCATCAGCTATTTAGTTAGTAAAGAAGAAAGAATAGGTGCCGTTCTCTTTGCATTTTTATTGGACATTTTCTTTCGTTCCGACATTGGATTTGAATAATACTCTTTAACATAGACTGAGGCAGAATTCACGCTGAGTGTTATAATATTTTAGTAATATATATGTATGTATGCATTGGTTACTGCTTGTATTCCTTTTCGTCGTGGGATTACACCCTGAAAGAAATATGAATTTAAGTAAGCACTTACTTCTGTCAGCGGTTTCGCTGTAGCCTGTCTTAACAACATAACCGTTTTAGTAGCATTCATTCTAATGAAATGTTTAACTGCTCTCCTTGACTACTGTCTTTCGTTTGTTAAACTTAATCAAAGTAATGTAGTAACATAAATATTGTGTTCAATAATAAGCTACCTACTTGCATCCTATAAATGCCGTGAAAGCCTGTAAGTGGCTTATTTGTACAGGATAATTTATGTATAATTAAAAAAATAGAACCTTATTTGTAAATAAGTTGTTGGTGAGCCTTATAATAAATAAATAAAATACATAAATTGCATATTTGGAATAAAATGTAGCTTATCAAAATAATAGCCCGTAAAAAGGGGTAGGACTGAACGGCCTTTTCAATAAAAGGCATTTATAACTTTAATTTCAAAGTCCTCACCATTTAAATTGTCATAAGCCTGGATAAGCATGGCCCATCTTCATATTTAATCATTGCAAAGGAGTGACAAAATTGACTTTTCTTTTTTGAGTGGATTTCTTCGAATACCTTAATTTATGGACCCTCTGTGCGTTATTGAAAAAGCTCTCTGTCTTTTGGGGGCACTTTTGAATAGGGTGGCGTACTTTTTCGGTTTATGCAGATACGTCCAGATATCAGCGCGATAAATGGCAATGTAGTAATATAAAGTAAATTAAAATAACACTAATTAGTACCTAAATTATAAAAACTAGAGTTCACCTTGGGGCCAAAACTTAACCATAATTTATTTAATATTGGCATTCGGCTCTCCTTCTGCATATAAAATTAAATGTGCCAAATTTCATACGCTTTCGTCCCGTAGTCCGTCGCGTAGTTATCGTAAATAAGGGTGCAAAGTTATTGCTTCACGTATTTAAACATAAAATTACTTATGGATATAAAACTAAATGTCAAAAACAATGTGTGTCCGTGTTCTTATCCACGAGGTCCTCCCTGCTACCGGTTCGTTTGCAAGGTTTATCCCAATCAGTCAGTAGAGAAATAGTAACCAATGTCACTTTCTGGTCCTAAAACTATGCCAAAAATAATATCTATCCATCGCTCTTTTTGTCTTTTAAGAGCGTTTAAACGGGCACTTCTTTTTCTGCCAAATAAGGCTATAATAATTATGGCCTTAAAAACGTAGGTCCGTCTTTTGAATAAATTATTCAGCAGTAAACTGCCAATTTCCAAAACGAGTAGATAGGAAGGCAGAGCTCGTCCGGGATCACTCATTCCATGCTGTAATCAAGACTTATCTCTGATCAACATCATCAGAGCCACCCTACGTAAAGTGAAACTGGTTTTAAATTAACACAGCAATCTCATCTGATTGGAATTTTAGAGTGATATTATTCAGACAATGAATACAATATAACACTTCGTTTTATTATTGTTTCAAGACTTTCAAGTTTCATTTTTGACTTATTATCAGAGCTAAAAGGTTTGGGGTTGGATAAATACTTTAGTTGATTATTATTCTTCTGAAGGGTTGGGCCGAGGTATGGTTTTACCTTTTTTGTAGCTATTAAGAGTGAGCTTTTTATCATTAACCTTGGGTAACTAACCTCTTTTCAAATTGACAGCCCTTCCTAAGAAGACGAAAATTATAACTTTACTTTACTAGATCATCTCCTTCCAGCAATTACGCATTTAATTAATTTTTCCTTATATTCGGGACAATTTCCTTCTTTGTGGCGTAAAGCTTATGTGTTACCACTACCTAAAATCTCCAATCCATCTCTTCCCATTCATTTTCGTCCTATATCCATTCTTCCGTTCCTCTCCAAAGTGCTAGAAGCCTGTGTGCACAAACAATTATCACTGTACACTTACACTAACAGCCTCTTGAGTCCACTACAGTCTGGATTTAGACCAGGCCATAGCACTGTTTCAGCCCTCCTCAAAGTGACTGGCGATGTAAGGGCAGGTATGGAGGACACCAAGGTCACTATATTAGTGTTGGTTGATTTCTCCAATGCCTTTAACACCGTCAATCACGACATCCTTATGTCCATACTTTCCTATCTTATGGTCTCTCAGGAAGCGCTGGAATGGTTCTCATCCTATCTTCGGGAACGTCAGCAGACAGTTCATGTCGAAAATTCGTTTTCTACATGGTGCAATCTGGAAACTGGCGTCCCACAAGGCGGTATTCTTTCTCCTCTTCTGTTTTCTATTTTTATAAACATGATTACTCAAAAACTTCAGTGTGCGTATCATCTCTATGCAGATGACCTACAGTTATACTCTCAGGCTAGACTGGAAGATGTATCGGTTGCCATCGCCGATGTAAACAGAGATTTAGAAGCGATTAGGGTCTGGTCTGAGAGATTTGGTGTGGCAGTTAACACCAGCAAATGCCAGGCTATACTCATTGGGAGCCACCGAAACATACGCAAGGTGAACAGTTTGACTGTTCCACCTATTTTTCTTAATGGTTCAGTCATTCCTCTCAGTCCGACAGTTAAAGATCTTGGTCTACATCTGGACTCCACACTTAATTGGCAAACTCAAGTTTCTAGTGTAAGCCAGAAAGTAACGGGAACTCTGCGGTCTCTCTACCGTCTCAAGAATATGTTGCCATCTCACACAAAAGCTATGCTTGTGCAGACCCTAATCTTTCCCATCATTGACTATGGAGATGTGTGCTATTTTGACCTGAATGCTGATTTACTCAACAAACTGGACCGAATTCTAAATAACTGCATTCGATTCGTCTTCAATCTTCGAAAATATGATCACGTGTCCACGTATCGAGCGCAACTGAAGTGGTTGCCCATTCGTGAGCGTAGAAATACGAGGGCACTGACTACTCTGTATTCCTTGTTATTTTCACCTAACTCTCCTTCTTATCTTACATGTAACTTTCAGTATCTTTGTGCCAATCATAATAAATATCTTCGTTCTTCAAACAACCGTCTTCTTCAGTGTCCCTCTCACCGGTCTGATTTTACTCACTCCACTTTTGCTATACAGTCCATTCTTCTCTGGAACGCGCTCCCTCTTGGAATTAGGATGGCTAACAGTCGTCATAGTTTGAAAAAGAAAATTAAAGAACATTTTCTCAACAAAACGTTGTCAGTCTCACCTGAATTTTGATTTATTGTGTATGTATGTATGTGTGTATTTGTTTAGTGTTTATATATACATATATATTTTTGTATAATATTACGTATATATAATCTGTATTATGTAAGTAGGTATATAAATATTATATCTTCTCACACAGTTGTTTGTGCATCTACCGTGATCTGTCTCTGCACTACCCAAAGGTTTGACTGGTAGAAAATGCCTAAGGCATTAAGTCCGCCTTGTACACCTCTTGTATAAAGAATAAATAAATAAATAACTTTTTTACATAAGTTCAAAAAGTATTTGAAGTATTTCTTAAATATATACCACTCGGCATTTAATGAAGGTAACGACCTTCATAAATAGCCGAGTGGTATCCGGCCTATAGAATTGACCACCCCCTTTCCTCCCATGGGTGTCGTAAGAGGCGACTAAGGGAAAATCCAGAAGATAGGCAGCAGCGTCTTTTGTAACTTCAACACCAATACTGCGACCCCCAAGCCGCTTGCTAAACGTAGGGATTATGGCAACCCCCTTTCTAAGGGAGAGGCCTCGTTCAACAGTGTACGTCTTCCGGCTGATGATGAAGTACCTTCGTTAAGCCTAGCGTCTTCTGTAACATAAGTGCCACCGGTACCACCAATACTGCGATGTCCAATCTGCTTGCCAAGCCTGGAGATTATATAGCAACACTCCCCCTTTAAACGGGGATGACACTCTATAAATATTTACTTTACCTTGATTATGTCATGTTCGTTTTAAAGACCTACAGACGCAAAAACTTCAGCATAGCGCAGAGCTATTAAGTAGGTAGTTAAGCTAACTTAATACGCACATCGGGTTGCTATATCTAATCTGCAGTATGCTTCACTTATCCACACAAAACAAGTAAGCACCCACTAAGTAATGAGTCCTCAACCAAATCTCAAAATCGTCGCTAACGCCATCTATCCTTAAGTACCGCAAACACGTAGAAATTGCAATCCATTTTCAGGCTTTCATTACGTCGCTGCAATATTTTCTTTGCCATCACACGGCGCGATCGCAGAGCACATTGCAAACACCGGTACCACCGACAGCTTCCCTATTTTCTTTTTATTCAAACTACTTAGATCGTGACGAGGAATTTGAACGAGAAAATGAATTATTAATAACGTTGTGAATGAGAAAAATATTGTAACTTGCAAATTATGCTTTGAAACAGTCTTTAGGAAAAGAAAAACACTCTATCATACTACGATACGATCTTATTTCAACGCTCTAAAGACTTGAGTTTTGTCACGACTTTACTGATTGGCATTTTTATTACAGAGTTTCAGTTGAATTGATTGATCCTATTTTGACAATAATATAATAAGTAAAGGTGCCGTGTGGTATCCGGCCTAGAATTGACCACCTCCTTTCCTCCCGTTGGTGTCGTAAGAGGCGACTAAGGGAAAATCCAGAAGATGGGCAGCAGCGTCTTCTGTAACTTGACCACCAACACTGCGAACCCCAAGCCGCAAGCGTGAGGATTATGGCACCCCCCCCTTTCTAAAAGGGGGAGGCCTTTGTCTAACAGTGGACGTCTTACAGCTGATGATGATAATAAGTAATCTGCCATCCCAAAAAGCCTGCGTTTGCCAGAAAACTGAAGAATTATGTGAAATCGCTCAGTGAAATCGATCCCTGATAATGTAACTTAATAGTAAGTATGTTTGCTACCCCATAACGGGTAAACTACTAAACCTAACATCTTAAATTTTTTATAGATATAGTTTGCATCCGGAGAAACAACCTAGACATTTTATTTCAAAAGACGAGTTTATATTTTTGACGCAAACGAAGCTGGGGGCTAAAGTGTGTTCATATCTTCTGTCGTCATTTATTTCTTTAGTCTCCTACATAATATTTTGATTCCACT
The DNA here is from genome assembly GCA_905340225.1 of Abrostola tripartita. Classification (NCBI taxonomy): domain Eukaryota; kingdom Metazoa; phylum Arthropoda; class Insecta; order Lepidoptera; family Noctuidae; genus Abrostola; species Abrostola tripartita. The sequence continues at coordinate 8,748,417 of HG996504.1, forward strand.
TGACATTCCTAATTGAATCTTTAGAAAAAACTATAAACTTCGCTACGGTCCAACGATATTTTCCGGGCACAGTTTACTAGTTTCAATACTTTCAATAAATAGCGTCTGTATACTTTTTATTAGGCAAATACTTTGAATTTCGCAACACAACACTGACATGTATTATTTACACACTAGTACTGCCCCCTCACCATGAACTCTTAAAGCAGGACAGTTTACTATGTGAAAGCGAGACGCCGCTATGTGCAGTGTAATGCGGCGTCCCGCTTCCACAACGTAAACTGTCCTGCTTGATGGTAAGGGGGCTGTACGTTAAAGAACTATACAAGTATACACTACTCGTCAGAATTATGAATGTTCTGAAAATGAAGTAAAAGCTTTATAATTAAATGAATAGATCTCCATTTTATTTTTGCACTCTGACTTATAGTCATTAATCTTTGTTAGTGTTTTCTTTTAGTTACTTCAATTCAAACGTGAGTTAAGGAGATAAATGAATGTACATAACTAATGCTAGGGAGTCTAGCAGCTGATATCTGTGGGCCTATTCTTGTAACTTAAGACGTTATAAAGCAGTGCAATAGCGATGTGCTTTCGATAAAATCCAACGAATTTGAATACCTAAATCGTCGTTACGAAAATTGATATTGGTCAGTGAGTTTTGGTGCACAACATATAAGATCGATGATTAGGTCTTCCAGTAATAATTTAAGCACTAATAGCCGAGTAGTATGCCCTTTGGACTGCCGAGTCAAAGGTCGCAAGTTAAAAACCCGGGACGCACCAATGCCTTTTCGAATTCATATGCGTATTATAAATTAGTTATCAGTTGTTCAATACGGTGAAGGTAAAAATCGTCAGGAAACAAACATTTATAAGATTTTTCAACGGTGTGTAAAACCATGTCAGAGGCCTACTGGCGGTTTAAACTCTGACACCTGGTTGTTTATCAACCATACGATAAGAAGAAATATTGATTTAGATCTTTCCATTATCTCATAATATGCTCTTATGCTATATTATTGTTTCATCATCATCAGCCGGAAGACGTCCACTGCTGGACAAAGGCCTCCCCCTTAGAAATAGGGGGGGGGGGTGCCATAATCCCCACGCTTGGCAAGCGGCTTGGGATCGCAGTATTGGTGATCAAGTTACAGAAGACGCTGCTGCCCATCTTCTAGATTTTCCCTTAGTCGCCTCTTACGACACCCACGGGAGGAAAGGGGGTGGTCAATTCTAGGCCGGATCCCACATGGCACATATTAGTGTTTGGCGTAGTATTATTTAATTTTATTCATTAATTGTGATGACCGAATATGTAACCAAACGTTAGACGCTCGTTTATTATTTTTGGTATTCCACTATAAACACCACGGTAACGACCTTTTAACTGCTTCTCAGTTCAGAAGAAAATTAATACAACGTTTCTGAGTATAAAATACGTCTGACTGGTCAGGCAAAGGCATTTTACACACTAGAATGGAAAATGCACGAACAACTACCTAAATAATTTGCTTTGAACATTGTACATTTTTTTTAAACTACTTAGATCAATTATACCCTTTACTAATTTAATACAATTGAAGAAAAATGCCTACAAAACTTATGGATCAAGGTTTACTTAAAAGTCCGAGTACCTACCTAACTATTACATCGAAACGTATACAACCGCAAGACTGCAATAATTTCCGCAATTATCACGAATTTACACCAATCACAAGACCTTTGAATTCACGAGAGAACGCGTCCTAACTCCGAAAAATAAAAAATAATCCTAATAATGCCAGCGAAACAAAGGTCTCTTTACACGTCACGGCACGTGACTTGACGTGTAAACGGACCTTAACGTAACCTCTTAATAAAACGATCCTACTACATAGCTACGACGAACAACGACTAAATGAGTAAAAATATGTAGCAACCCCCTATATATAGACAGGTCTGTACGCACCTTTTCTAAGTCCTACTAAAATGCCGTGAGAATTTCTGTTAAAACATTACAATATTCATTTCTGCGACCCTGTCGTTTTTCCTAACTCTTATTACGTTGGGGTAAGGTTTACTTTGCGGTGTTTCCGTGTTTTGCAATATTCTACCCAACGGTCTCACTTTTACTGGACGTGACCGTGGGATCTGAATGCGTGGGAAATAACTACACGGGGTGAATTTTTTGTTCCGCTTAAATTTAAATGTTTGGTCTGGTATGTAGTGAGGACAGACGCCGTTAATAGTTGAAATTATAATGAGATTGTAAATAGATTAAAATTAAAAGTGATTCAATATTTAAGTCTAATTATTTTTTGTGTTCTGCAAGGAAATGCAATAATGTATTTTTCAGTAGGTGTTACTTATGCAGATTTAAAGTTTCAAGGAATCATCATCATCATCAGCCGGAAGACTTCCAGTGTTGAGCAAATGCCTTCCCATTAGAACGCCACAAAGAACAGCTGAACAACTTGCCATTTAAGGAATAGACAGATTTTTTCTTAATAAAAATATATTACAAATGAAAAAGAGTTTTTTTTTTATAAATTAATTACTTCTTACATACTAAATACCTATATAATAAAATACCTACATAATAAAACTACATAGACACATATTCAAGGATCAAAAAGAAATACGATTTCTATAAGTCAAGTCGCGGCTCAAAGCTAGTATTATAAAATAATCCAACCCGTCTACTACAGAGCCTGTGCTCTTAAGGTCAAGGTCATCAAGTGCTATCGGATCGTGTGAAGCCTCTCTAGCGCGAGTGCCCTCTGATCATTTATCTGCGTTTGGGTTCCTTAACTGAAGCATACAGTACCTTTTTGTCTGGCAGAGAATGATGTATTATTTCTAGACATATTTTCTAAGAATAATACAGGCAACATTAAATTATTATAGGTAATTAATGTAGTCAGCAATTGTCATAATACCTAACCTCCAACTCCCTATTAAAAAGTGTGTTTGTTTTTTTTAAACATCACAATAAAAATAAATATATAAGGACAAAATATGATTGTGATTAAAATTACACACAATTCAAAAAAAAAACATTATTATTTTACTGATCGTTTGATCTTTCAACACAAAGCTATAAAACAACACCAAGCCTAGAAACTTAACCAAACAATGTCTTATGTTATCAGTAGAAGTATAAGAGCCCAATCATTACGCTATCGTGGGGTACTCCAAGGTCATGATAATACAGCCTGGGGCGTGAGAAATTATCGTCCACCCGTGAGAAGAAGGCATCATTCATGTTACGCATAAATAAAAATCGTTGGTATTTTTTATAATAAACTAAACTGATTCTTGCGAATTCGTCCGCGTGGATTTCGGAGAGCTATATAGATTTTTTGGGCCAGAAACCTCCGGCGTTCTCAGAAGACAGTACCAAAGTTTCATGACAATCTGTTGATCAGTGGTTTATTAACGCATAGAGGACAAACATACAAACATTTATTTATATATATATATATATAGATTTATCAAATGATAAAAGAATAAATCAGATGATAAGTGCAATGGTAGATACTTTTAAGATTTAGATCTGCTTATTAAATTTCATAGATTGATTTTCCAACAGTAAGTTCTTCCAATGTTCTATTTATTTTTTTATTTGTGTTTATCAATTAAACAATATATGAAGCTGTTTCGAGCTCAGACCAGCCCTAAGGCCGAAGCTTGGTGTTGGTCATATCACATACACAAACACCCAGACTCGGGACAAATATCTGCGGTTCGCATAATTTTTTGTCCCGTGCGGCAATCGTACTGGCATACTTAAAGGAATATTTCTTGGTACATAATTATTATCTACACACCTGCGTGCGTTTTCTGAGTTCAAGGTCAGGTTAAACCAGTCTGGTGAACTTGCTAACTGACCGTGTGAAACAAATACCTATGTAATGTTTTACACAATTTATGTAGGTATAATAATTCACTATGTGTAAATACGTGTATCTTCCAGGTATTTATGCAACAAAAAATTGATAACACTGACATTGTATGACATTATCCTAAAGATTACCTTGCACTATGCAAAAAATTGTAACAATTCTCTATCATTCGAACGACTCTATTCCTATGGTAGTACAGTTAAAATTCGCATAACATAATAATCAAGGGCTAAGCGGTTACACTTCGATTCCCACAGTAAATTTTTCACGTGGGAATCAGAATTTTGTGGGAATATTTGTGGTATTTGAGGGGAACTGGCACGTGCCGAAGCGGTATCAGAGCGTATTAGAGGGTTAAGCGCTTAATATGAATCAATTAGAGGGTTAAGATGTGTGAATATTACGGATTTTCGAAATAAGATGTAACATTCAGTTTTATTGGAGTTTTTAACGATAATCAAACATAAAAAACTCTGAGATACAACGAAATAAGCATTGTATTTTTATTTATTTTAAACACTAAATAAATATTATCCTATTTATTTATTGATTTGTCTACAATTATTACACATACCTTTTCATATTCTCTATAGTCTGTGGTATGGTTACAGGCACAATAGTTCAATAACCGTTGTGTACAATATTAATCGGCAAGTTCAAGGTCTATACCCGCACGGGACAAAATTTGTGCGATCTGCAGATGTTTGTCCGGAGTCTGGGTATTTGTGAATGTGATATTTCCTGAATTTCAGTGACAAACGTGATTGCTTATATAGTAAAAACTTATCTTAACATAATTTTTATGCATGCGGGGATTGAATTTGTAGCCCCTAAAGGGGTTGGACAATCACTTAATCACTGAACATATCAGGTTCCGATCAACAAACAAATTACGTGCTTTCTAAGTACGTTAAACCCATGAGTCCCTATTTTTTTCAACCATGATGTATCGTGTGAGGTCAACTGTCAAGGTCACGTGTATTCCCATGGGAATCCGCTGTCTGCCATGTGAATTTGATCGTCATGGGAATGTGACTTTTTGAGGTTCTCCCGATAATTGTTATGTTTCCTGTTGTGATTCTATATTAATTTACCGACTTTGTATTAATCATATAAGTTATATTTTACTTTATTACATAGTTATTTATTAGATCAGGTAAGAAAATCAAGTAAATGTACGAGGTCGTTGGAATTTTTTAGAAATTGTGATGTGAGTTAAGAAGAAAAAAAAAACCAAGCTACTCATGAAAAGGCACTACATAATTATAATTCTACATACTACATAAAATAATAAGTTGTTCATTAGCAAGTTTCAGGAAACTAATAAAAATTGAAAATATTTGTTTAATAAAAATACATAATAACAGTTAATAAAATATTCATGCTTTTCACACTAAAAGCTAGACTATAATAAAGGAAGAAAACTTTTATTTCGACCTTCGACCGCACACGTAATAGACCCGTTAACCCCCCGCCTGCGACAGGGCTGTTAATAAAAATTCCCACGTGCCAGACGCGTTTCACACGCGAAAGTACGCATAATATCTGTTGGGCTTTCATCCCAGGAATCCAGAATATTTGATTTGTAGAAAAACATCAGTATGTTAGATTTTGTCGTCTCTGAGAAAATATGCTTGTGGATTTTTGTTTGATAAAAAATACCACGACTTCTCAAGATTGTACAGTGCTCCGCACACATGTACGCATATTGTGGCCACGCTAGGGCCAATATATACGTAGGTGGTAAAGGAAAATAAAGATTTGGATTTTGATTAAAACTATCATTTATGTAATCAAGCAAAGAAAATGAGGTATGATGGATTTAATTGGGGTGCATCAGAAAAACCTTCACAGTTTTTAATCATTGGCTAAACGCCACGCGTTGAGCAGTCAGCTTCGCTATACACCTGCCCCCTTACCATGAACTCTTAAAGCAGGACAGTTTAGGATGTGGAAGCGAGACGCCGCGCCGCTACGTGCAGTGTAATGCGGCGTCTTGCTTCCATAACCTAATATCTCCTGCTTTAAGAGTTCATAGTAAGGGGGCTGCTGTCTGATCTGAATGATGTTTTTACCGTGACATGAGTCATGACCTATTCGCTTATGTTGACATAAATAAAGACGGTTGTTAAAGCTAAAGTACACTTATATGATGAATATTATTAAATAAAGAGCATGTAAAAACTTTACTTAATTTCCACTTAATTCAAATTAGCACACACAATATACGTCAATCAAAAAGTAAACACGCTTGTTTGTTAACATTTCAACTAAAGTTTATTACACTTGTAATTCGCAACAAAACACTGTAAAAGTCTCCAGTCACGCACGTTTGGCTCAGTCCATTGAAGTTATCGCTTTGTAATGGATTTCCGGTTCGCAGCACACGACCCAGAATAAAACCGTACTATGATAGCCGGTGACCACTGACGGGTTAACACTTTGACGTGTTTTAACAAAGGCAGCACCTTTAGAAAAAAAATACACTTTTAGGCACAAAAAATATACATATATTTTTTACTGTATTATAAAAAAAAAAACAATTTATTACATATCAAGGGGAATAATTGTTTACACAAAATGTTAAAGATGGTGTTTTATTTTATTTTCGGTAGAATTATATAATATGCTGTATATTTTACATGATATAACTTTAGGGTTAAAAGTTTAAAAGAACAGGTAAGTTGCACTAAAGACCTAACTTAAACTTAACTCAACTCTCAAGCTCGATGTTAAAGAACAACTTTACGTTATTCTGCTACAAAAAGTTCCCATACCATGTTTATTCCCATACTAACGCTCCGAATCCCGTGTGAAATGTTTTTTTAATGCTACATAAATACATGACTTTTTACGAGCCCTTTAGACATGCCAACTTAAGTAACGTAAGGTGCCCATGTAAAAAAAAACTATGGGACACTCAACGTTGAATAATCCTAACGAATGACCGTTAAAAATCTCTCTAAAGTATTTTTTCTGCCAGCAAAAAAGTAATAAATTAAGTTTCAAATAAAAAAAAACCTTATAGGTATCTATTGTTAATATTTATAAGCTCATAAAATGTGTACTGGTTACCGTACAAAAAAATATCCTACCGTTTTTTGTAGTCAACGTATTTGTTTGTTGATTTCATGGGATATTAAATTGGGGTTAGGTCTCGTGCCCAACACTGTTGTTACTTTGGTATGTAAATACACGCGTAATTTGAGGGTTAATAATTATGGTAATACGAGGTGCGGTGTAATTTTATTGATATTATAATTCTGACTGTGAAATAGGTAACTTGTATTGGTAATTCTTGTGATTGAAAGGATATATAATTATTTGAATGATTTTAAGAGTTCATTCTGTCATTAATAAAGTAGGTATAATTGTAAAGTTTTATTCAAATCATCTCGTTCTAGGTTTCACGATTAGAAAAGGATACAACTACCTAATCTTTTAGTTACTTTGCTTGCCTGTAACTATCGCGGCTAAAGTTTGGCCAACGAAAGCTGTCCACTGAAAACGGCGGCAATTTCAAAAAAAATTAGGTTGTCAACACTGTTATTATACTGCATAAACAGAGTTGATACTTTTTAATATTCAGGGAAAAATGTCACTATAACAAAAATAAATATTTGAAGACTAATTATTGTTAATAATACAGATACCTTATCCAATGGTACCAAACCTACATACGAGTACCTATTGTGTTAGAGAGAATTGCCTCGTTTCTCATGCTATAACCTATAATGTATGCTATAACAAAGTTACATTGCTATATGGATTTTTTGACTCTCACTGTTTTTTTATTATTAGTTGAAGGTGAATAAGATGTGCATGAAGTAAACAACATTTTATTACTAAACGTTTATTAATGAACTGAACATAATTTTTTTTTGTAAAAAAGTTACGAATCGTAGTCGAAATCCGACTCTAAGTATTCCACACCTGATAATGATTCAGGTTCACTGCTTTCTTCACTGCTATCGCCCCCGACATTTATAATGAATCTTTCGAGCTCAGTTTCAAAAATTTGATCCCTCGCTTTATACTGATTTTCAACATTAATTACGTGATCAGTGTATTTCTTCCAATCGTCATTAGTTACACTATCAAAGCATTCTTTAATTAAATTTTGCATTTCCGATGCTGGTATACCAATATTTTTGCTAGCGACTTTTCTTTTTGCCTGACTCCATACCAGCTCAATCGCATTGAGGTCGCAATGGTATGGAGGCAATAATAAAATTTCATGGTTGTGAATGTTGCTGTGCTTTTTTAGAAGTTCTTCAACTTCATATTTTGGAGTAGGTTTATTATCTTTTACCAAACACATTAATTCTGCCTTTGTTTGATAATCCTCAAAAGCAATGTTATTTTCTTGAAGCCATGTCTGTATTACCACTTTCGTAACAGACATTGAAGGTGGTTTGTTGACTTGTTTTACATGGTAGCTTGCATTGTCCATCACAAGTACACTGGGCTTACTTAAATTTGGTAGCAACATTTCTTCTAGCCATTTCATATAGTTATTAGCATTCATATCATCATGATAATCTGCAGATTTCGATTTTGTGCTGAATATTAATAAAGCTCCTGGAACAAATCCTTCGTCTGATCCTGCATGTACAATGATATACCGTTTACCTGATGATATATTACTGATTACGCCACTCGTAGAAGGACCTTGCCAGGATTTTTTTACTTTATAATTCTGATGTACATATGTCTCGTCAATATAAATAATCTGTTTACCTTCCAGTCTTTTCTTATTAATTGTTCTTAGGTATCTATGCCTCCATGCAGCAATATCGTATCTTTCTGTAAGCAAGGCCCGTTCATTTTTATTGTTAACAAATTCAAATCCATTATTGTGTAACAATTTTCTAAGAGTTTCACGGCATCCAGTGAAGTCAATTGCTTCTTTCAGTTCATTATGCAGGTTTCTTAATGTTGGAACTTGTTTTTTTACACAATAGTATTCATTTATTTTATTTCTTATGGCTGAAATATCAAAATCATCCAAATTAGAAACTGTTGCTGGATGAGGTCGTTTCTTTCCTGGAGTGTTCCACTGGCCCTGATTTACTGAACCTTCCTTTTTTATTCGCCTAAGTGTTTTTACACTTACTTCTGAAAAAAACAAAAGACAAATGTAAACAAAACTCTAAAAACACCAAACACTTTCACAACTTGTCAATTTCTTTTATCTGAACTGATGTAGTTCAAACATTGCATTATTTGAAGATTTAGAGACTTTCAATATGAATCAGTGAATTCACTTTTTTATATTAATTGGCATAAAATAAGTTACACCTATCAGTGTGAGAATGTGATAAGTAAAACAATAATGTCATGTTAAACTAACTTATATCGATAATTATGTTAAATTAGAATACCTGTCATTGAAGATATCTTTTCTAAATAATGTTTTTCACAAGTCAGTATTTCGTTTTTTTCCACAGATATCATTTCATGTAACACCTTTGTTATATTGAGCTTTATCTCTCTGTTGTATTCGTCGTCAATACTTTCTAAAAATAACCAGAAAAGTAATTACAAAATGTTTAAAATATTCAAGAAATATCAAGATGTTTCCACATACTACAAAAAAACTAACCTAAAAGTGAAGCGATTGAGTTCAGTTGTTGTATTTTCTTTGCAGATTTCTCGTTTATATCACTTTTCACATCATTAAATTTGTTGATCATGGTAAACAGTAGATTTCTCGTCGAACTTTTGATTGTTTTCGGCATGATTAATAACAAATTCAAGGAAAAAAATAAACGATACGGAGTTGTTGTTGACATCAATAATGACAAATGTATCAGTTCCTTGACAGTAAAAAAATGTTGCCATATAAAAGTTTCTGAAAAAATTCGTGGACAGCTTTCGTTGGCCAAACTATATTTACACGTTGCTTTTTTTGCTAATCGAATAATATAAATGATTAAATGAATATTTGCATAATCATTTAAACCAAATCCACAATGCATTTAAAAACCCCTGAAAAATACACATATATTTAACCTCATATTGCTATCATCAATTGGGAAACTTCTCAAGACCCCAATTTTTTGGACAAAACACTATCTGTCTTCCCATTCCCATGATTAGTGGTTCTCTCGCGAACTCCCGTTTGGGACGAACAGCGTGGGACAGTTTTAAGGCATTTAGTTTAAGCCATACAATGAGCGATAATGGTAAGCGTAAGCTTGCAGGGAAAGAAATATTACACTTAATTGTGTTACTATTATTTTTATTTAAGATCAATTCATTTTTTTTTTGTTGCATAGTTATTGTAATTAACGGTAATATAACCGCTTTCTTACGACTTTTTTCTCGCATGAGTAGGATACCGTACGAGTTTTTTAATAAGTACTAATCTTTCTACTGCTCTAGAGTATGCCAGCGCATCTTCTTATCGTATAGTTAATGAACAACCTGGTGACAGAGTTTAAGTCTCCCCTAGGACTCTGACATGGCTTTACACACCGTTGAAAAATCTCTCAGGAGTGCCGGTTTCTTCACGATGTTATTCTTCACCGTTTTTAGTAACTGATAAGTAATTTATAATACGCACATGAATTCGAAAAATAATTGTTGCGTGCCGCGGTTTGAACTTGCGTCCCCTGGCTTAGCAGTCCAACGGTACCACTTGCCTATCAGTGCCAGCGCATTATGTAAAAACAAAACTAAATTAACTTTTATTTTAAATAAATCGTGCTTTTACTCTAAATAGTTGGGGTTTAAAACCCCTCTAATTCTATAACCTACATAACTAGGGCAGTATTATCGCGTGTAAAGGTTTCGTGACAATTTTTATCACAATGGGTCGACCGCGATGGGAAACATGTGGTTATAGTCGCCACAAGAGTGCCATAGTATTTGTTTAACTGCTATTTATAAAGTTGCTATTGCTTTATCGGTTAATAAACCACTACTTACCTAAGTATAATTTTTTTGTTTTTATCGCGCTGCTAAGTAGTTTGCTATACCTAAATAAAGTAAATATTAAAAATACAAAATAGAACCTTTCAAATTAAATTCCTAAAAAGAAAATCCTCCAAAACTAACTACCCCGAAAGTACAGTTTTTGTTAAATTTCTAAAAAATTTAACAACTATTTCACGTTTCGGTCCCAAAGTTAATTACGCGCGTTAAAAGTCCCAAAAAAGCTAAAGACGTCATAAAAGCAGGTAGCATATCAATTCCGTAGCTTCCTAATTCCCATGTTTTTTTTTACTTAGTTTTAATAAATACATTTAGTTTTGGTTCACACGAGAATTTGTTAGTTCCCATCGAAAAATTTTGTGTGGGAATTTTGGGTAGCATGTAGCGGACATAGGGTTATAATGTGGTTAATAGATATTTAATTTGAAAAATATTTTATCTGTTTAATCCAGATTTAAGCTATAATAGCTTTACGTTATTTTACATAATTTTAATAGGATAAAAACTAATTTATATTTTTATAAAATGGTGATAGTAACTACATACAAATACGTTTGACGTTAATTAATACGGCTTGTTGATTTAGCCTACTAGAATTTACAGAAATATTTTTTTGTAAAGCAGTAGAATCAATTAGGTACCTAATTATTTGTCTTACATTAAATCAATCAACCTAGAATTATAATGCATTATTTATGGGTACTAACAGATAAACACCGTACTTTCCTTTTCGCGCGTATTTATTTCTCACGGTAATGTTAACGAACTTTTTTTACGTTCCGTTTGTAGTTCTCACGAGACAAAGTAAGTTCTCACAGGAAACTCGTTGGGGTGAGAATGTGGGGTGACGGTGACGCGTGTCGATACTTATTGCTTTTACTATGGTAATTAGGGGTTAAAAATGACAAAATAATTAGGTTATGAATAACGCAGACATTTTTCACACTAAATATATAGAATGATAAAATTTTACGTGTTTTACGATGACAATTTTGTATACTGTAAGAGTGTCACGTATTCTGTCAGACAGTGTACGTCCGAAATTAATGTAGGTACCTATATTACAATAGCACAAGACTACCTATTGTTGTTCATGAGACACTATGCATTAGTCAGTGTTGCCTCAAGATAAAAAAATACATAATAATATTGTCATTAAAAAGTCATGATGCCTTGATTTGAACCTGCAACACTGTCTGCAAATTTTGCCTTTAAATAAACATACCTACCAATTAAAATACATACAGACGAACAAAGTAACTCTTCCTTTTTAAAGTCGGTTAAAAAGACTACATAAAATATTCTACTCATAATGCGAACCTCGAAACCTGCATTCAAATCGAAGTATTTCTTACAACCACGAAAGCTTTAATAGTTTAAGGTCATTACTACTTTTTTTTAACACTCAAGATCTTTTCAAACCCTCAAAGCGTTCAATTAATGTCAGTATTAATATCTTCTTATGCACCCCACTTCCGATTGTTACATGACTGCGTCCTATTTACGCAAAACTCGTTATTTTTTCCCACGGGAGAGCATTGGTTCCCATAGGAAAGCACTGTGGTGGGAAAAGGCATTTTTGTGGTATAAAGCGTCCTGTGTGTCAAATAGCCGTGAAGACAATATAGATTTATTATCAATTGGTCCGGGATTTATTTTTGACTATTCTATATTTTCAAGTACTTTTTGTGGGTCAATCTAGATTAGGATAAAAAATGTAATATAGGATAATAATCTATTTTTATAAACATACGTATTTAGGTAGTTAGGTTACGTTAGGTACAATACAAAAAGTTAAGGTTTTTTTTTTCTTGAGGAGAAGGCAGAAGCCACGGATGTCTATTTGCTACGATCTTGGCATGCTCCTTTCGCCTTATAACCACTCATCACAATGCTTCATCTAGTAGTAATCTAATCCGAAGAATATGTTATTCGTTGGTTTATTTTGTTCCAAAATTGATACGTTTCTCCGAAACTTAGATACATAAGTATTACCAAATTAGTTAAAAAAAATCTATTTATCATTATGTGGCCTTGTTTTAAACCGAATCGTTAACATTTAACGAATAAATTATCATTATAAATATTATATTTTAACTTTATTTAATTTAGTTATAACGAACTTTCCCAGAGGTTAGCAGTTCACACGTAAATCTGTCAGTTCACACTGGTTGGGTTATGGGAATATGGGGTGGCACGTGTCATCATACGCGGTAGCAGGGTTAAGTGGCTGTGAAGTAGTGTGAAACTATCACTCTCACGACTTTGCTGTGTCAAAAGGACCCCACTGGTCTGGTAACAGTGTTTTGGTGTGAGCCTTTTTATTGAGATTTTCTGATTGAGCAAGTAGATAAGTAACTATAAAAATATGTCGTGTTTTTTATTTAATTTTAATTCTTCTTCTTCTTTTCCATAGTAGTAGTAGCATCACGGATGAAATTTGTGTTATGTTATGCTTAATAGTAGGTATTCAAAGGTGAGCTAACATAATCAAAACTAAACTATATCTGTCTTTATCATTACGTCCATCAAAGCTGTTGTACACTGTTAGTATTTTAGTGCCAAATTAATAAATAGTGCCAAAAACGCATAAACTGTACCCATATAGTTATACCTACTTACTAAACTAATTAAAAATTATAATTACGATCTAATGGTCCAAATTTTAAATCCCACGGTGTACCGAGCCGTTTTGGACAAAATCCGTTGATAATTCTCACGCGAAGCTTTTAGTTCTCACTGGAACAGGATCCGTTGTCGATGGGAATTTGGGGTGGCGCGTGCCAATACTTGTCGCATTTAAACGGTTGAGTGATTGGCGTCACTGCCGCTTAACCCTCCAAAAGCTTATCGTTGCTGATAAATAAATAATTCCGTTTTATCGTTTACAATTGGTCGGTCAGTAGTTACTTGTTTTGTTTTAAAATGATCTTTTATTTTAACCGTACACAATTATTATGACATAAAAAATTAACGGACTATTAAGAATCTTCTTCATAAAGGATCTCATCCGAAGGAAGATAAAACGTTGTTGTTTCCTCCTACTTTCTAGTTATCTCAAATCTAAAAGAATTATCTACATCTTTTTTAATCTGTAACGTTACTTCCTTAATCAAATAAATAAAAAAAGTGGTTCCAAAGCTTACCGAAGCCAATTTAGGTCCTTCACACAAAAAATCGTTAAAATCCAAAAATTCTCACAAAATCTTTAACGACCCTTTTATGAGAAAAGTCGTTTGCGGTTCACACGGGACGGTTTCCGGTGGGAAGACTCCGGGTGAGAACAGGGGTGGCGCGTGCCGTACGTAGGCTTTACAGGGTTAAATGTAGTATTGAAAGGCCCTATTTGAACATTTAAATGCATGGCTCATTCAAGGAATTAATCGATACGGGAAAACCAATTTGGTGCGTGATGACGTAATTTTAAAAGTAATTATTTAGACATTATTGTTGGTTATTTATATATAATGTCAAACTTCGACCACAATGTAAGTTAAACGTAAAAAAAAAACAAATCCTTAAGTGACAAATCTCATTTCAAAACAAATAGATTATTTATAAAAGGAACAAAAATTAAGCCCTAAAACAAAAATATAAGCCGAAAAAGGTAAATTTTGTTAATCATCAATTTAATTCCTTTTCCATTCCCACTGAATTTATAACGAACATTTCACACGGGAGCGTATCAAGTGGGACGAGTCTGGGATGGGTGGGGTGGCGAGTGTCGATCGCATTCACAGGGTTAAATAAAGTGTGAAATAAACAAATACACGATACTACTCGTATTTATGTTTTATCACCTTATTTTTCATAAAATGTGGAAATATTTTATTTGTCTTACTATATATTTGTGTACTTTTATAAAAACTCAGTTTTACTTAATCTTACTTAATAGCAATAGCGAACAAAATACAATAAAAAAATATAATTTAAGGCTACACAATTGAAAAACAAATATAATGTACCTATATTGGCCTATAAACTTGTTCAGTTACAAAAAACCAAAGCATGCAAACAAAGTTAACAAATAGGGTCAAGATTAGAACGTTGAACTAAGTATAAATAAAAAGCTCAAGTAGGTACCTTATCTTAGTAACCTTACCTACCTGGCTTGAAAAGTATTTTGACATTTAGTTACAAAAAGCGATCGCTTTCAATTATTTCCGAGTGAATAATAGAGAATAGCTCATACCGTTATAAAAAGATCAGTCAATAGATTGCTAGCAGTGCTGACCGACCAGGGTGTGCGTTACAATCAAATAAGTATTGTCACTTAAGGAGCTCTTTCCATGCACCCGGCCCCTAAAAGCGATTAGAACAGCTACAGTTATTTTTTCTCAGAAGAACAGCGGGTAAATCACACTTCCCTAAACCCGTATGCATAATAAATAATGGCTGCCTTAAAAAGACCACAGTTACCCGTAAATATGCAACAATAGATGGCATTTTGTATTGTTGGCATTAAGATTTGTCTCCGAATAAAAATGAAGACATTGATGTCTTTGACAAAGGCACTCACGAAGATAGGGCAACTTAAATTAAAACATGTCAGTGTGGTGAAAAGAATGTCGTTAGAATATATTATGGGTTGCACAAGCACTCGCTTTTTATGTTGATACTCTTAATTTTCACACGCAATCACGCCTGTAATTTCCGAAACGGTAAGCGAAAGAGTAGGTTACTCTAATCAGTTTAGTGAACACCAGAATTTCGCTACTCAACACCCACCAATAGCACGAGGTTCACCTTTAAAAGCTTCAATAAATATTCGGCTGATTTGTACATCGACCTTTTTTGCACCAACGTGAGCTCAATCAGGAGACTTATGAGTAAGGAATTCTTTATATAATTAACTCCATTGTTTTCCGTAAAGTGTGTTAAAGCAAATTAGTGCAGTTCGGTCACGGCACTTGTGTAGATCGCACGCGACTACCGATTAACGTGTAAGATATTAATTATTATCTCGCCTAAACCGGTTATGTAATTAGCGGAAAAAATAACTAATGGCTTCGGAAGAAGATGGGGAGGGTAACATAGATGAGGTTGAAAAAAGTGAAGTTAGTGATTCGGTCGAGTGGATACCACCTATGATGAAAGAGTACGAGGAAAATTTGACTGTTATAGAAGAAGATAGGAACAAACCTTGTTGCAGTAAAGACATAAACATGATAGGAAGACCAACAAAAAGGGAGAGACGGGAGTCTGACACAGAATGGACTACAGTGGAGAATAAAGGAAAGAAGCCGAAACGAAACAAAATTGACCTTATAATTACAAGTAAAGAAAAGTTGCCGAAACAATTTGCTATCGCAAAACTATTTTCGAGTTTGAATTTGACAGGTATATCAAGGGTTAAATATATTAACCCTTTCAAGTTGAGCATAACAACTACAGAAGAAGAATGTGCTAATAAATTAATACGTTGCCGGGAGTTTCAAGATAGGGAGTGGAGGATCCGTGACGCATGGGAGGTAAATGTGTCGTATGGTATTATACGGGATGTAGACTTGGAGTTAACGGACGAGGATATTTTGGCGGCAATCAGATGTTTCGATGACATTGCGATCTCATCAGTCAAACGCTTGAACCGAAGAGACGGGACAGGTAAATGGGTACCCAGTGAAACAGCGCGCGTGGCTTTTAGTTGTTCCTACCTACCAGCTTACGTATATATAGATAACTTGCGCATACAGGTAGAACCATTCATTTTTCCTACAACCCAATGCGCAAATTGTTGGAAATACGGTCATTCAAAATCCAGGTGCTCGTCAAGGAAAATCATTTGCCCGAAGTGTGGAGAAGGTCATGAAAACTGTGAGGTTCTAACTTTCAGATGCGTTAACTGCCAGGGAGATCACATGGCGTTAGACAAAAAATGTCCGGTTTATTTACGGGAGAAACGTATAAGAGAGTTAATGGCCGAATTTAATTGTTTATATCACGTGGCTAGCAATATGTACGTTACATACACACCCCAGCCAAGAACAGAAACTCAATTTATTCCGGAAACAAACCAGCCAAGGATTGAGACAAGCAATAGTTTTAGTGAATTATTAGTCGAACAGACAGAAAACCAGAACAAGTACACTCCTATTCTAAGCCGATATCAACAATTGTTTACCACAATACAACCTAAAAAACCGCAAGGTACAATTAACAAAAACAAGCGATCTAACGATGCAGATGAATTACAATGGGAACAGTGCAACCCGTCAGACAACATTCCACAGCGATCAACTGATAACGGCGACGAAGAGCGCGAAAACAATAGGCGACCGACCCACCTTTATGAGTTATTATCGCGGATAAAAGAAATAATATTCTTAAGTAATATTAGTTTAAAACAGAAATTTAAAGACGTAATTAAGTGTTGCATCGAATGGTTAGTAATATTAGTAGTTGATAATATGTCTGAGGTTCCTATTTTAAACCAAGTTTTAGAGCTTATTTGTGGTATAACAAATGCCTCATAATAATAAAATAAAAGTGAAGATATTACAATGGAATGCCCAAAGTTTGAGACCTAAATTAGTAGCATTAGAAAACATTTTACTGATAGTTAAGATACACATAGGTATCATTTGCGAGACATGGCTAGAGCCAGGTAGCACTCTAAAATTGGGACATTATAATATCTTTAGACAGGATCGGGATGACTCGTACGGTGGGATTGCAATCGTAGTCCACAAATCTATAAAATCACAGCTTTGTAAAATCAATATATATAACCAGAACATACAAATTTTACACGTTAAGTTGTTCAACTGTTGCTTTATAGAAAATGTCATTGCCATATATTGTCCCCCGAATGTTCAAACTGTTGGCACAGATTGGAATCAGCTTTTTTCCAAATTTACAAGTAAAACCATTATAGGTGGAGATTTTAACGGGCACAACAAGAACTGGTCTTGCAAAAACGATCACCGGGGTATACAAATTCATGATGCAGCCTCTGATTTCAACTATGTTTCCATCAATACCGGGGAATGTACACGGTTAAAGTTAGTTTCAAATATTGTACAAAAAAGCGCACCTGACGTTACATTCATTTCAGCTGATATTGCATTGCGCCTAAATTGGAGAGTATCAAATGAAAATTTAGGTAGTGATCATTTAATCATATATATTTCGACGGAAATTATACAAAATACGAAAATAGATAAGAGACGTAATCTTAAGAAAGCAGATTGGCAAAAATATGCCAATATAATTTTAGATAAGACCAGAAATGTCTATCTCACAGGAGATGCACAGCAAATGTATGATGTAATTATTAACTTAATTAATTCAGCTGCCGATAAGTCCATTCCATCTGTTAAAATCTGCGAAGATCCTACTAACAAATTTGTGCCAAAAACATACTGGACGCCAGAATTATCCAGAGTGGTCGCTGAGCGTAGGTGGGCACTAGCACAAGTTAGGAAAAACCCCACACCCTCAAATTTTATTAATTTAAAACGAAAAGTTGCCATTGCACAAAGACTCATTCGTGAAGCGCGCTCAGAGTCTTTCCGAAAATTTTGCAGTAGTATAGATGAGATAGATTCTAGTAAAGAAATGTGGAATAAAATGCGATGGCTAAAAGGCTATAGGGTTAGTAGGGTCAGCTTGGATACAGAAAGTGCTAACGAGTTCCTAAGACAGTTAACGCCTGACTATGTTCTGCCTCAATCTCCACCGTTTTCCTCTAGTAATTTACAGCTAGAGGCGCCAATATCAGTACAGGAACTCATAAACACCTTAAAAAAGAAGGACACGGTGAACAAAGTTCTTGCTTTTACGGATACTGTGGGTCCTCAAGTGAAAATTAAAATCACTTATCTGTATTTAAATAATTATATTTATTAACAGTAAAGGCTATTGTGAACAACAAAATATATGGTTCTGTTATATATATGGTTTCGACGGTAACGAAACCATAGCGCGATTCAGAAAGACCGATAAACGCCATCTATCGACATGCGGAGTAAACTTTACTGAATACAATTTGGACATTCCGCCCACTAAGGACATATTCGAACTATGTCCTTATATACCCACTCACCATGAGGTCAAGAGGGGTTGATTAGTGAACAAAACCATAAAACCCGCCCACGATGAGGTTAGGGGGGTGTAAAATAAAAATAAACATAAAACAGAAAACCCGCCCACCATGAGGTCAAGGGGGGTTGAAAAGTAAACTTAACTAAATAATACTACATAGTATCAGTTATTTAATCCGTCACAGGTAAAATGCACAATTTACATGTTGGTCTCTTTATAACGGAATCCTTACATTTTAAAGTTACAACTCGAGTGATGCCATCAGTACCCGGATGCTTCATTAAAATTTTGCCTAGTAACCATTTACCAGGAGGCAAGTTATCCTCCTTCACTAAAGCAATGTCTCCTACCTTAGGCTCAGATTCCCTCTGGGACCACTTGTAACGATGTACCATAGAAGTTAAATATTCTTGCGACCAACGTCGCCAGAAATCTTGTGTCAGTCTCTGTAAAAACTGCCATCTTTTCAAAGTGCCGACATTAGAGCGCTCATAATTACGCTCCGGTACAAGAACCAAAGGCTCACCTATCAAAAAGTGACCGGGAGTTAGCGGCATCGAATCGTTTGGATTTTGCGAGATTTGGGACATAGGTCTGGAATTGAGGCAGGCCTCAATTTGAACAAGGAGTGTTGACATTTCTTCATAAGTGAGGGTCGACTCACCGATGACTCTCTTTAAGTGGTACTTTGTTGATTTAATCCCAGCCTCCCAGAGTCCGCCAAAATTTGGGGCGTGGGGTGGTATGAAATGCCAATTCACACTGTTTGAGTTGAACCAATATCTAATTTCACTGGCAACCGATGATTGTTCTGCATTGAACAAGCATTGCAGTTCCTTAGACGCACCAACAAAATTCTTACCGTTGTCGCTCCAGATGTCACTGCAATGTCCTCTTCTAGCGATGAATCGTTTAAAACCAGCTATGAACGCCTGAGAGGTGAGATCACTTATGGCTTCCAAGTGAACTGCCCTCGTAACCATACATACGAAAAGACAAATGTATCCTTTGTACGATTTATTGCCACGACCTTTGGATATTCTAATGTTGATCGGACCTGCAAAGTCTACACCACTGTGCAAAAATGCTCTGGCAGGAGTAACTCTACAGGTTGGTAACTGTCCCATAAATTGATTTTTAAAATTTGCTGAGTGTCGAGTACAAACAACACATTTACGCACATAAGTTTTAACTACATTTTTTGCAGAAATTATCCAGTATTTCGTGCGCAAGAAACTTAACAAAAGGGTCGGGCCTCCATGGAGAGTCTTTTTATGGGCTTCATCTACCAGCAGCCAAGCAAGATGGCTGTGCTGTGGAATTATGATAGGGTGTCTCATATTTTCAGAAATTTGTGCTTTTTCAATCCTTCCTCCTACTCTTAATATTCCTTCACTGTCTATTATAGGACATAGAGATTTTAATTTGCTTTTCTTGCTTACGCTTCCTTTCTTCTTAATATCGTCTATTTCTTCCCCATAAACTTGTTGTTGGAACTTCTTAATACAAGTGTCTAATGCCTTTGCTATCTCTTCGCTTGTCAGGTAAATGTTTTTTTGTTTATTTAATCTTAAAAATCTTCTGCAGTAGGCTACCACTCGTACTAACCGTTTCAGTGATGAAAATTTCGTCCACAGCTGATTGTCTTGACACGTCGTTACATGTGCTTTCACTGATCGCTTCTCTAATTCCGTTGTAATTGACTTCGGTTTTGTGTAAGTAATTGTTTTGTTTGTGAGCCACGACGGTCCATGAAACCATAATGAAGACTGTGAGAGTTCTGAAGGTGTCACACCTCTGGAGGCTATATCCGCAGGATTGCAAGCAGAGCGTACATGTGCCCACTGTGTGTTCTCTAGTAATGTTAGTATGTCTGAGACGCGATTTCCAACAAAGGTTGTCCAGCGACTTGGATGGCCACTAAGCCATGCTAGTACAACAGTTGAATCGGTCCAGCAGTGTATCCTATCTTTTTCGATTTCTAATGTTTCAGCCACTTCAGTTACTAATTTAGCTAAAATTACTGCTCCCATTAGCTCCAGTCGTGGTATTGAAAGCTGTTTTATGGGCGCAACTTTGGTTTTTGAGGTGACTAAATGGACTTTGACGTTACAATCTTCCTCAATTACTCGCAAATAGACAACTGCTGCATATGATTTATTGGATGCGTCGCAGAATCCATGCAGTTCAACAACTGCGTTGCTTCTGGTTTCAACCCATCGTGGGATAACAATTTGAGGTAAGTGTAGAAGATCAGCTTGGTAACCTTTCCATTCTTTAAGAAGCTCTTCAGGTAAACTATCGTCCCAATCAATTCCAGCCAACCATAACTTTTGAATTATTATTTTTGCTGTTATCACACAAGGTGCTACCCATCCCAGGGGGTCAAAAAGTTTAGCTATTTCTGAAATAACCTTTCTTTTGGTTACAGATCCAGGTTGTGTAGGAAATGTTACAGAGTACTTAAAACTATCAAGTTCTCTATCCCAAGAAATTCCAAGTATCTTCATTACTTCATCAATTTTTATTTCCACTGATTCTTCCTGAATGTTCCTATCTTCCTTTATTTCCCTAGCAAGATCTTTATTGTTCGTCATCCATTTTTGTAATTCAAAGCCTCCTTTTGCTACTAATCCTTTCATTTCCTTATAAATTCTTATCCCTTCTTCTACAGTTTGACAGCCTGACATAAAATCATCTACATAATAATCTTTTTTTAGTTTTTCAGATACCAGCGGAAACTCGTCTCCCTCATCGTGTGATAGCTGCTGCAGGGACTTCACTGCAAGGTAAGGTGCGCATGCAGTTCCAAATGTTACTCTTAATAATTTGTAATCTTTTATTTCAGATTGTGGATCACATCTCCAGAGCAGCCGTTGAAAATTTCTATGTTCAGGAGCGACTATGACTTGCCGATACATCTTTACGATGTCGGCACACAGTACAATTGGATGGAGGCGCCATTTCATCACCAGATGACGCAAGTCTGGTTGCATAGTAGGGCCTACCATTAATGTATCATTCAGGGATACACCATTTATCCCTTTACACGAAGCATCGAACACAACTCTGACTTTAGTTGTGATCTTATCCTCCCGAACTACAGCGTGATGAGGTAAGTATACTGCTTCTGCTCTCTGCGTGTCGGTTTCGGGGGGAATTTCTTCCATGTGACCAAGGTCGAGGTACTCTTGAATGACGTCTGCATACGTTTTTTTAATCTTTGGATCATTCTTGAAACGGCGTTCAAGAAGATGAAATCGTTTGAGTGCAATTTCTCTGGTGTGCCCATATTTGCATTGTGGATCAGCATCTTTGAATGACAGCTTAACTACATATCTACCAGTGCTGTCTCGCTGAGTTGTTTGATTATAAAGTTCTTCACATAATTGCTCTTCCTGGGTAAGTATTCTTTCTTTACTAGAACGCGCATCAGATTCGATTTCCCAAAACAATTTGAGCATTTCATTATCACTGAGTTGTGAATGCATGCTGATTAAAACTTGGTGACAATGAGCTGAATTTGAATCGAAATCTGTGCGAGTGCGTCCAGATAAAATCCAGCCTAAACACGTGTTTTGTGCTATCAAGGATCCTGGAGAGTGTTTGATTAAGCCTTCTCTAAGGACCTGACCATAAACTTCTGCTCCAAGCAAAACATCTATTTTGTTTGGAGTGTGATACTCTGGATCAGCCAGAGTTAAACTACTTAGTTCAGGCCAAGTTGGTACCGGTATTTTCTCTCCAGGGATCAACGTTGTAATTGTCCCTAATACGAATGCTCGCACTTGATAAACGAAGTTAGGATCGTGGCGTGACTTAATAGTTACGAAGACTATACACTTAGAAGCCAAAGCGCTCTCATTACCTCCTATGCCTGAAATAACACCTCTAGCAGGCAATTTCTTAAGCCCGAGCAACTGGACCGCTGACTCAGTTATAAATGATGCCTGCGATCCCTGATCCAACAACGCCCTAAGCAGTTGGTTGGCACCGTTCTTAGTCTGTGCTTCGACTAAAGCAGTGGCCAGTAAAACTTTATTTGGAGCAGCCCTTTTTGATAAGTGAGTGTTTATATTAATGACATCCGATTCCTGCGCCGAACCGGAAGCAGCGCTCAATGTAGACACTGCTGCTTTAATTGCTGACGCCTCTCCTTGGTCTTGAGGAGATGCTGAACTTGAGGACACCTTCGGGTGTAATAATGAATGGTGTTTGCGGTTGCAAACTTGACAATTTGTAGTAACACGACAAAATTTTATTGAATGATTCGCGCCTAAGCAATTATAACAAAGACCGTGGGTACGGACGAATTCACTGCGAGTTTGGTAATCATCTTTACCGAATTGTTTACAATGACTGAGTTTATGAGGTTGTTTACATAAAGGACAACTTATTTTAACAAAGTTATCATTTTTTGAAGCGACCGCATGCAGGACCTTTGGCTTACTAACTGCTGATTTTTGTTTACTGGACGATGGAGTGTCTAAGTATTCTAACGAACGAAACCTTGATTCTAAAAATATCTTAAATTCATCAAACGTTGGTAACTCCTCATTCGTACTGATTTTTGATTCCCATAACTTGCGCGACTCGCTATCTAACTTAGCGCTGATGATGTATATTACTATAGCATCCCAAGAATCAGTGTTAATACCTAGCGTTGATAACCCATGAATGCAATCTACAGTAGTATCCAATAGTTCCTTTATGGCGGCTGATGATACAGACACATTAGTTTGGTTCATTAATCTAGTTAAAATAGAATTACACAAGTATCGTTTGTTATCGTACCGTTTGTTTAACATTTGCCAACATTCTTTATAGTTAGCCGCGGTAACAGGTGTATATCGCAATAACTGTTCCGCCTCTCCGGATAAATGACCTTTCAAATAATGCAATTTTTGGACCTCATCAATAGTGTCGTTCTTATGTATTAGTGATAAAAACATATCGCGAAATGAAGTCCATTCGCTATATTTACCGGAAAATGTAGGTATGGTAACTTTTGGTAACTTAATATTGTTATACATTTTGGTTGGTTGATAATTATCTGAAACCAGCTTTGTGGTTGTGACTTGAGAAATATGCTCTTTCAGTTCAGATTTATAATTTATGTAAAATTCTTCAGTTGTGTCAAACATATCTGTCTTAAAATAGCTATGTGAAGTATCTATTGAAATCTCTATTATTTTTTTATGATATTCTAAAAAACTTTCCCATTGCCGTTCTAATGTTTCTAATCTAGTCTCTAAATATGTTTGTGTTATGCGATCTTTAGGAGATTTTTTATAATTTATCCTGCCCTTTTCAATGGAATTTTTTGTATCAATTTGCAATTTTATTAACGATTCCATTTTAAAGTACAAGTTTCTAAACTTTCAAATCTTAGTTAAAAGTCAATGAAGACAATCTCGAAAAAATTACAAGTGTTTGAATAATTTGACACATTGAAAAAAAATCGGGCATAGGTTCCCCGTAGTAACACTTTTTTCTGAATTATTCTAAGTCCAAATTACATTACATTTTTACTAAGTCCAAACTACATTATTTTTTACTAAGTTAATATTAAAGTTCCAATTACTATTAAATGTTCACTTCACAACACAAGTCAAAGTTTACTCACGGTTTTAATTCTTCAAATAGTAATATATTATACTTCGCTATGAAGAATTGTCCGGTAGGTGGCACTTCCTTGCTTAGTAGTTGCTGATTCCTGGCTGCACTCGTGCACTTTGCCTCAGCGCTCCTGTAGCGCCTCTGCTGCAGCTCCGCTAAGCACCTGCTAGGCGCCCAAACTGATGGGGCCCTCTGCAGGCTGATGTCCCTTATTTACAGGGACTGAGCACTCCAGTGGCGATCCACCACCGATTCTCGTGCTGGTTACACAATAAATGCACGCACACACAACACTGCACTGCACGCACTGATCCGGCTCGAAGGACCATGAACAAAGTTCTTGCTTTTACGGATACTGTGGGTCCTCAAGTGAAAATTAAAATCACTTATCTGTATTTAAATAATTATATTTATTAACAGTAAAGGCTATTGTGAACAACAAAATATATGGTTCTGTTATATATATGGTTTCGACGGTAACGAAACCATAGCGCGATTCAGAAAGACCGATAAACGCCATCTATCGACATGCGGAGTAAACTTTACTGAATACAATTTGGACACGGCTCCTGGAGAAGATGGGATTTCATACTCTATGATCTACCATTTCTCCAACAAACAATTATTGATCGACATGTTTAATAGATGTTTGGCTCAAGGGGAAGTGCCGGGACAATGGAGATGTATTAAAGTAATTCCTTTACCGAAACCTGGGAGGGATCCAGACAATATTATGTCATTCAGACCTATATCACTTATTTCTTGTATGTGTAAAACTTTACATAATATAATAACAAGACGTCTTGAATGGTATCTGGAGAGTAAAGAATTAATTTCTAAACATACGGTGGGATTTAGGAGAACTCAGTCATGCTTGGATAACCTGGTAAGATTGGTGACACTAATACAAGTAGGATTTACTGATAAGCAACAAACATTAGGCTGTTTTTTAGATATTAATAATGCTTATAATAACGTCAATGTTAGTAAACTGGTATCTAAGCTTGACGAGATGGGAATAGGGGCTTCATTATGTACATACATTTGGGATTTTTTAAAGGAAAGACGTCTAGCAGTATCTCATTCGGAGGGTGACGGTTTAATTATTCGATGGACATGCACAGGACTAGCGCAAGGTGACCCTATGTCCCCAATTTTGTTTAATGCCGTAACAAGTGACATTTGCAAAAATATTAGAAATGTGTATATATCACAGTATGCAGATGATTTTGTCCTTTTCGTATCAGGTAAAAGTTTGAGATTAATGACATGTTCTATTCAGGAAGCCATAGAAAGTTTAAAAACTTTACTTGAAGATTTAGGACTAGCACTGTCACCTACAAAAAGTAAGTTATGTTTATTTTCGAGAGGTAGATTACAACAACACGTTACAGTTAAAATTAATGAAGTAAGTTTAGAAAACGTTCCTACAGTAAAATATTTGGGGCTTTGGTTAGATCAGTCTTTAAGATGGGGAAAACAAATAAATGAAATAGGTGAAAAGTGCATGAAAATTTTAAATATTTTGAAGGTTTTAGCGGGATCGTCTTGGGGAGTTCATCCAGTACATTTGAGACGTTTATACATTGGCATAATTCGTGCTAGATTAGACTTTGCTAGTTTCCTGTTCGACAATAGTGCTAAAAGTAATATCCAAAAATTAGATATAATACAGAACCAAGCTATGAGAGTGGTGGGGGGATTTATTAGAAGTTGTCCAATCCATGTCATGGAATCAGAGTTATGCCTACCTCCATTGTTCATCAGGCGCAAATATTTGGCTACAAAATTTTGGTTAAAAGCTAAATCTGTTTTAGAAGGGGAAACTATTTCTGCTATATCCAAATTAGCATCATCTTGTAGACAGTCGTCTTATTGGAATAAAAAGAAAACGCCGTTGCTTGCTACAATTCACGACGAACAAAAGAACCTAACTGTGTATTGCTCACGAAAATTAGATATGTACTCGTTATCAACGTGGATGACTAACATCGATGTCAAATCACACATCAACCTAAACATTAAGGACATGACGGGACCTAAAAGATCACACAGCTCCTTTTCATTGTTGAGGAAATCTGTGCAAACAATAAATGAAAATTATATCGGTTTCTATCAAATCTTCACAGATGGTTCCAAGATCGAAGATAAAGTTGGGGCAGCTTTTTTTGATCCGCAATCAAGTGTCAATGCCGGTTTTAGGTTGGACGGTAATATATCTATTATGGCAGCAGAACTATACGCGATTTTAGAATGTTTATCATATATATCATCGTGCAAATACACACATTATGTGATTTTTTGTGATTCTAAAAGTGCTCTGCAACATTTGGCTCGGTGCACCTCGGGGATTCGAGGTTTGCCCGTAGCATATTCCATTTTAGATATTTTTATCAAACTCAAAATGGATGGCAGGATCATTAAATTTCAATGGGTTCCATCGCATGTGGATTTGATAGGAAACGATCAGGCAGATAAATTGGCAAGAATAGGAGTCTTTGAAGGAATTAATGCAAGCCAGATGCCTTTCTTCACAGATGTATTGAGAGAGACAAAAACAATATGTTTTAATATATGGAGAGAATACTTCAATAAAAGATCCGTTGAGAAAGGCATATGGTATCGGACAATCCAATCAGAACCACCTAAGATTCCTTGGTTTTGTGATTCGAAGATAAATAGGCAATTACTAGTGACAAGCTTGCGACTGCGCTCCGGACACATGCCGCTGAACGCTTTTGGATACCTTATGAAAGTGGTGGATAGCCCTAATTGTGCAATTTGCAATATAAGAGAGGACACCTACCACGCCTTAGTGGAATGTGTCCGAATAGCTGCAGAACGCAAGGTGTTAGAATTAGAAGCTCAAATTAATTTAAGTGAAATTGGTGGTTGTAACATACTCTTATCTAAACCTACTTCTGTAATAGCTATTAAGTTATATAATACAATAATTAAGTTAATTAAGTCTAGACTTTAAGCTAAAAGTAAAGATTTTGTGAATCAATAGGGTTGGCATAATCGCTGTGCGATTAAAACCTTTCAAATAAAGATAAAAAAAAAAAAAAGCAAATTAGTGTGTATTGTTATTATTCTTAAAGACTAAATTGTTAATATGTGGAAGCGTGTAATTAGCAAAATGTTTAACCTTTTTGTGATATCTATATAATATTAGTCCGTATTTTCCTAAGAATAAATAAATAAATATTCTCCTTCGGTGCTCTGACGGACATTGTGTTATGTCCTACAAGAGTTGAATAAATAAATCTTTCAACCTCGCCATTTACAACTCCAATGCCATTGCAGACAAAAAAATTCCCGATCACCTTTAACCACCTCCGATCAAATATTTGCCGCCTTGCAAATATTTATTGAATGCTGGATCGAACCGCTGCAGCCGGTCGTCAATACCGCAATGGTATGGTTTAACGGCCCCGAGAGATTTAGCGCAGTTTGGTCACAACCGGTAAGTGACGCGGGAGCTAAATGGTCCCAATTGTGGCTTCGAAATTAGCGGGTTTGGCCCCTTTTTCGTAAACAGTTTTTTGATCTATCTGTCTGACAGTCAGAATTAGGTGAACCGATAATAGTGAATATTCTATATTATAAAGTACCTAATTATTTATAGCATTATATCTGGCCTTTATTGTCCCACTTCAGGGCAAAGACCTATCGTTCTTCCTCCCGCTTGTCTCTGTCAGCTGCAACTTAACGTTAGGTCTTCAAAGATGATCTCAAATTTATCCAGACTCATTAGTCCTCTGACCGTCTTCCTCTTTAGTCCATTGCTTCCCCTTAAATTTATGAATGTAGTGTAATATAAAGTGTTCCTGTGTTTTTGCACACACTTGTGCACGAAGTATTTATTATCTATCGTAGTAACTTAGTCAATAGTCCCATTTAAGATTAAGTTCAGTTATGACAGAAATTTGAAAAGGTAGCTTCTTACCTGATTGTTACCCAATTGCAAAGAAAGGGTTATGTTATTCGCGCGTATATAAAAATTATGTTTGTAAATTTATTACAGTCGTGTTTGTGATTTCGAAATTATTTATTTTTACACTTTTCAAAAAGTTGCTAAAGTATTTGCTATGTTCCTCTCAGTTTTAGGGGGCCGACAGTTAAGCGCATACAACATTAGGGTAGCGAGTGGCATTCCAGCTATATAATTGTTAACATAGGTCAACGTGCGTTACATCACTGTAAAGGCAGGAACACACGTACCAGGGGTAAACCAGACTAGTGCTCATCAAACGTGCATGTAATGTAACTTACGAAGTAAACCTTTAGACGTCTATTAACACAAAGAAACAAAGGTAACATCAGCACTGTATTCCCCGACGGGGTACGTAGAGGTGAACCCATAGCAGTAAACCAACATTTCGCCATTTACGTTATAGGTCCCAATGTAATAGGGGGCGAGCCTGTTACCATTATCCGGGCACGAATTCAGACTCCGTGCTCCTGAGAATTACCCAATGGAAATAACCTAATATCACCTTACCCGGGATTCGAACACACGCTCAGCAGTCGGGTCGCGCTTAGCGATCACAAGACGAACTAGACGTGTATATGGCCAATAAAAGCAATATTAGAAGATGGTGGCCAGAGTACAGCACGTAGGGGACATCTACTTTACCAAACACAATGGACGCTAAATCCTGAGGGAATCAGGGTCACCGACATTTGATGAGTTCAAACACTAATATAAGATGGTTCCCAAAGAAAACAGACAAGATTTGATAAATAGCAAAAGCACGGTGCGTATTATGTTACTCGCCTTGTTTATGTTATTATCTTCAGTGTGTCGACTGAATGTTAATGATGATAAAAGGAAATAGTCCAGGAGTATTAGCTAAGTATTAGCTACCACAATCGAGAATTTTTGAAAAAGAAAAAGTCTCACGGAATATTAGCTTGATAGTAATCAATGGTAAAAATTACTGTGAATCCTGTCTAAAATCCATTTATCAGGCCTAAACACGACAGTATACATTAAATAACTTTAGTTTTAGTACAAATGTAAATATTTGCCATAGCAGTAAAAAGATTAACCAGCCGACAGAAGTCGATTTCCCAAGGTGCGCCAGACGCAACGGAGGTCAGTGAGCCACTGAGGGAGGTTCCTGTCTGGCACTAACTATAAGATGTGACATCGAACACACTACTTCCCCAGATTGCTCCAAACTTGTTTATAAGAATTCGGTTCGTAAAGTTACTATTAAATAGGAAGATGCTTTTGTCGAAGGTACAGATTTTTTGCTTATCCTACCTATCAGTTGATTAGAATTTTGGTCTGAAATGGAACCTATTTTCTCTGATATTGGATCTTTTTATATATCTTGTGTTATGTACCGTAATTAGAAGGCTTTTGTGGGAACATAGGGACCGGTATAGTAGAATGAGACACCACCTAGGGACAACCTAAATTATTATACATCGCATTTAAATAGTGTGACGTAGCTCATTATTTATTTATTTTAATTTACAGATAACAGATTAACATAGTACAAAAAAGTCGTCCTGTAGAGTCAGTTAATGGATAATAGCCGCTAAGCTGACCTTTTGCAAGAGCTTAGGGCTTTCAATTGAAGATAAAAAGTATCTGCAAACAATAAATCCCTCCAATCCACAATAAATCCTCCCTGCCACGCAGCGAAAGTGAAAGGACGTATCTGTTTGCGCTCCGCAAATAAAGATAGTTTTTAAAGAAAATAATAATATTTTTCAGTTATTCCAGTGTTACAACAATAACTAGTGCCCAAGACAAATCAATCCGTGTAATAAACAACTTAATTGTGAGTAAAACGACTACTTAATGATAAAACTAAAAACAAAAGTGACAGTTAACAAGTGCATTGTGACCGTGACCTTCAGAGACTTACTACGGTCAACTACCTACGGCGAGTAATTAGCAAATTACCTACGAACGAATTATTATTTGTTTATTCATATTTAATACAGAAGAAAGGATTTGTCAATATTGTGAGATATAAGTCTCGACTGTGTCATTTTGTATATACTGTTTACAATAGACTTACAATCTACATATAATTCCGAAACAAACATTCTGTGTAATAACTACATCACTCCATATTAATAAACGCCTGACAATTGCAAATAGCAATTTATCACTAGACTGTGTCCTGATCCTACGGAGTGTGTGTAGGCAGTATTGCTAGGAAACATAGTCCATCTGCAGGTTGTGTAGATAGAACTTAGGATGTCTCTGCACCGCTCTCCGCCTGGTTCTGGGCTCCAACTAAACCCACAAAATCCTACTATACAGCATTATAACTCGGACTCTGCCCTAAATACAACCGACACTGCAGACACAGATGTAAATTATTTCAATATTACAAAGCGACAAAAACGTACACTTGGTGATCAGGTAGGGCAGCCTGCGTCCTCTATGTCCGAAATCAAGACTATGCTTGCAGAGTTTTTAGCTCAACAAGAACACAAGTTTGAAGTTTTAAATAGCAGATTATCTACTATAATGACTCAAAATCATGAAATACAAAAGTCTGTGGAAACTCTCACAACTCAACAACAAGACCTTATTATAAAAATGGCTACCCTAGAACAAGAAAATACGGATTACAAAAGTCGTGTAACCACGCTCGAAAATCAGCTTGACCTTTTGGAAAAGAACATTCGTTGTACTACCATCGAAATTCGGAACTTACCTAAGCAAGATAATGAGGACAAACGAGTACTTACCCGTTTAATACAGAACCTAGGCTCTACCCTAGGTCTTGAAACACAAATTCAAGAGCCGGAGATAAGGGACGCTTACCGTTCAAGATCGGAGTCGGTTATCATTGACTTCTCATCAACTCTCCGCAAGGAGTCCATTATCACCAAATTTAAAGCGTTCAATAAATGTAGACGGGAAAATAAAGAGCCGCAGCTTAATACTGAGCACATTAAGCTGTCCACTGAATTACGACCTATTTACATATGCGAATATTTGACCACAAAAACAAGAAAATTATTTTACATCGCACGGCAGAACGTGAAAGACAAGAAGCTTGCCGCGGCTTGGACCTCATATGGAAAGGTCTATGTCAAAAGAGAGGAAAACGCAATTCCAGTACGAATTGATAACGAAACCCAGATGGTCAATCTTATCAAGTGACTAGATATAGTATCGGATTCTTACCTTTATTTAATTTTCTTAAGATTTTTAATATTTTGTCATTTGCATGCTAGTATATTTTATGTCTTACTCATTTGTGCACCTTATAGTACCAGACTACCGAATCACAACACACTAAAACAACACGCACTCACACAACACGCACTCACACAACATCTTCAACTCATACAATTTTCACTCCATCCCTTAGACACCAGTGTATTCTATGCCTCAAGTACAAGAAGGGACCGGCATAGAAACTCGAGTACCAATTCACAGTTAATATTCAAATTAAACACACATTTAAAGTCACGCGTATGGCGTGACTATAGTTTCCACTAAATTAATTGACAACTTATGCAAAATATTGAATTACTAAACTGTGAACTGGACTCAATACAGGTGGCTAAATCATTCACTTGCGATGTGGAAGATGCTAAGAATCATGTCTACACGGGAAACCGCACCCTTAACATCTTATCTCAAAATATACGCAGTATTAACTGTAATCTGCCTAACCTCATTTCACTCCTCCAAAGATCTGAAATATCGTGGGACTTCCTAGTCCTTTCAGAATGTTGGCTTTCTTGTGCTAAATATATCCCAAATCTCGATAACTACAACTATGCAACAACGACCACTCATAATTCACAAAATGAAGGGGTCGTCATTTACTATAACAAACAACTTATAGTATCTCACGAGGAACCTCAAATTAGTGATGCCAATTGTATTCTTTTAAAGTTAAACACAGATACTTGTATAATTGGAATTTACCGCCCGCCTAGCAAAACAAATACCACTAACTTTATAAACTCTCTAGATTCACTACTTACGCAATTACAAGGCTATAAAAATATTATACTATGTGGCGATATTAATATAGATATTGCCTCAAATAGCTCGGACAAACGGTCACATGAATACCTAAACGTTCTTGCAAGTCATTGTATGCTCCCTGGGCATACCGCACCTACACACGGACAAACATGCCTTGACCATATTATGATTAAATCTAAATTGGAATGCACCTGTTTAATAATTGAGTCATCTATAACTGATCACGACTGTGTTGCCATTAGCGTTAATCAAACTGTGCGACCAAACTACTGTAACGCTACATCGTACTCTATTGACTTTGAAGGACTTGACAAATCTATACAAAACACCGATTTTACTCCAATTATCGAGTGCAGTAATACCAATGTAGCAACGGACCTACTGGTTGCATTTTTATCTGCAGCTCTAAGTAAAAACACTAATGTAGTTAAAATACCAAAAAGGAAAAGGGTTAGCAAGCCTTGGCTCACTAAAGGTTTATTACGTTGCTTGAGGAATAGGGACAATCTTTATAAAAAATTAAAACGAGATCCTAACAATGAGGTTATTAAACTAACTTACAAACGCTACAGGAATTTTTGCAATAATATTGTCAAAAAAGCAAAAAGAACATACGAGAAAAAAGAGATAGAAAATGCACAAGGTAATAAAAAGCAGCTGTGGGAGGTGATAAAGAGAATAAGTGGCTCTAAAGGGGTAGTAGATCACTCTTCCTGTCTTCTCAACCAGGATAATCCAGAATCTAGCATTAACTCCGTCAATAACTACTTTGCTAACATTGGAAAGAGGCTTGCTGAACAAATTACCCAACTAAACCAAACCAGATTTTTGCATCACAACAACTCTGCTCCTCCCCCACTATCTTCACTCACCCTCCTCCCTACCGACGAAGAGGAAATCTTCCTTCTCATCCGGGGTTTAAAGGATAAGTGTTCAGTGGGCTTTGACCAAATAAGTGGTAAAACTATAAAGAGATACATAAACATTCTTACCCCTCCCATCACGCACATTTGCAACTTGGCCCTTTCAACAGGGGTTTTTCCTAGTGCATTTAAAATTGCAATCATTAAACCAATCCATAAAAGCGGAGAAAAAGACTGTGTCGACAACTACCGGCCCATCTCTATCTTACCGACGTTGTCCAAAATCCTAGAACGCCTAATAAATAATCGTCTAGTCAAATACCTAGAGGATAACAGTCTACTATCACCTGCACAATTTGGATTCAGACATGGCAAGAGTACCAATGAAGCAGTACATGAGCTCTTACAGACTTGCATAAATAACCTAGATAAAAGAAGGAAATGCCTAACGGTGTTCTTGGATCTGGCAAAAGCCTTCGACACCGTGTCCATTCCGCATCTTCTCAAAAAGTTGGATGAAATTGGAGTAAGAGGTGTCCCCTTAAAATTAATGAAAGACTACCTTTCAACGCGAAGATCCAGAGTAAAGATAGACGGCAGGTTAAGTGACGAGGTTTTGGTCGAATATGGCGTACCACAGGGCAGTATTCTTGGGCCAACGCTGTTCTTGGTCTACATAAATGACCTCTGCCAAATGCAACTCCTAAAAGGTAGGATAATTACGTTCGCCGATGATACAGCCTTGTCCTTTAGTGGAGATACCTGGGAGGAAGTCTTCAAAACGGCTCAGGAAGGTTTTAACATCGTTGTTAAATGGCTCCAATGTAATATACTGACCTTAAATGTTTCCAAAACGAAGTATATAGCGTTTGCCCATAAAATAAACTCTCTTCCTCCAGCATTTCATACTATTACAGCTCATATCTGTCCCCCAGGACTCCCCGATTGTTCCTGTCCCACTGTCCAAAGAACGGATAATATCAAGTACCTCGGTGTTGTTATAGACCAATGCCTTACCTTTAAACTTCACATAAAGTCCTTAGTGTCCCGGCTGCGTAAATTAATTTACATTTTCAAAAACCTAAGATATACAGCAGACCGACGGACAATCAAGATGGTTTACAATGCCTTATGCCAATCCCTTATAGATTATTGTATCACTTCATGGGGTGGTGCTGCCAAGACTCACCTCATGGAGGCGGAGAGGGCACAACGTGCCATTCTTAAGGTGGGTGCTGGTCTCTCATTTCGATTTCCGACTGTACAACTATATAAAGATTGGGATGTGCTCACCATCAGACAGTCCTTCATATTAAACACTGTTTTGAAAAATCACTCAATGCTCCAGTACGATTCAAACCTAGTGAAGGATAGACGGCGTAAAGGTAAAGTGAGCCAAACCTTAACCTTTAACTCATCACACTCTCACAATTTCTTCTTTTGTTTTCTTGGACCATACCTGTATAACAAATTAAACAGCTACCTAAATATTTATCCTCAACCCAAATCAAAATGCAAGATTACACTCACAAAGTACCTTAAAACACTAAATTATTACGACACGGAGAATCTACTTACACCACTTACTTAAATTTGTACACATCATGACCATCTCCAAAGCATTTACTTCTGATATCCCCCTAGCACCTGTTCGATAATGATCTTATCCACTCACGTCTAATACACATCTCTCATACACCCTACACCCACAACACACATGCACACACATTCCATACCAATATACTCGTACTGTAACTCTCACTTGCTCACACACTCTCTGGTACTTTCATGAACATATTTTTGATTGTTTTTTATTTATTATTTTCTTTTCTAATTTATTTCTAAGCTCGCGTAAAGTTAGTAAACAGTGTCACTGCATATGCCCTGTACTGAATAACTGAACATACTAACGGCGGGGGGGGTCTGGTGACCTGTAATACAGGTTTTATTAAAATACCTAATTCAGGCACCAGTCTTTCACAAAGTTATGTGTTATTTTCAGACAATTGTGTAAAACATAGATGTTACCTTTGTGAAAGAAATAAATGAATTTTATTATTATTATTATAATAAATGCATGGTACATACAATGTATAAGATAATACACAATACATACATAATTTGCACTATTACCGAAATCCATTTCTCCCAGTTTAGCACTTGTATTCGAATCGTGAATT
This sequence comes from Abrostola tripartita, assembly GCA_905340225.1. Classification (NCBI taxonomy): domain Eukaryota; kingdom Metazoa; phylum Arthropoda; class Insecta; order Lepidoptera; family Noctuidae; genus Abrostola; species Abrostola tripartita. The sequence goes on from HG996504.1 coordinate 8,783,929, forward strand.
CTTTCACACTATATTTGGGTTACAATTTGCTCTCCCGTATACATCTTACGCGTGAAAGTTTCGGGCGAAATCCCTCTACTCGCTGCCATTGGAGTTTCTACTTTATTCGTAAGAGTGGCAGAGTTGGTTTTCGAAAAGCGATGCCTAAAAATTTTCAAGTATGTTATATGCCTCGAAGTAAGAAATTTCATTTGAGACGATTTCGCGATTTCCCTCGCTTGTTCCCCCGAGGACAGACCGTTGATTTATCAGGGAGTGTTCTCTACTTTTATATTCGGAAAAAATATATTTTGTGTTGTGAGTATTTGTTTGCGTGATAAAATTAGAACGTGCAAATCAAAATTTCGAATAATGAACCGTTCTCTTTTTCTAGCGTTCTATTCTCAAACAGTTGTTTAGTTATTAGTTGTGACTTCTTAAATCCAATAAATCATAGATTAGGCTGTAGATTATAATACTTTAGAGATCAATATTTATACAGTCTCTTTTGGATATATTTTTTGTCGATGAACACTAGTCCATAATATATATATTTTTTGTTATACACAGGTATCAAAATTGTAATAATTATTGGAATAATATGCCGTGATTTTGAATACTGGCCAGTGTAAATAAAACAAAAGCAATCTACCACGTAGAGCGAGTTATGAAAAGTAATCAACGTCGTATACTTACCTCAAAATTGCTTCTAAGTTCTCACCAAAATTAACGTGGTTAAACAGAAAATAGTATTTGTCTGCTACCCATAAACGCTCTAGTAGGCTAAGCATATTTTATAGGTCAACTCCGTTCCCTGAACAACTGTACCAGTGAACATAATGCCTGAAAAGCCGTAACTCAAATAGTCTTATATAGAGAGACCACGTCTTATTGTTATTTAGGATAGGTCTTTTTCCAAGAGTGTAAATTTAATTGAATTCGGATGTTTTCCAATAGTTTCAATTTTGTGGTCAACGCAAAAGGTCTATCAACCTGATACTTGTTGCTACACTTGTTTGACATAGAAAACATCTTCTAGAGAGATCGGGGGTGGTTATGTGGTAGATACTAAGAGAGTCAGTTGACACTTGTCGGACTTAGCCGCTACCTAACGACTGCCATGAGTGTTTTCTGTCTGATAATTGAAGTTTATTTTATACATAAGCACAGACATTAGTGTCTTGTTGTCATCGAAATAGTTTTCAGCCGCTTTTTACATTAGCAAAACGTACACACAGATGTTCCAAGAATCAGAAACATCTCGTGAGTTTTTTGTTGACCTTAGCTTGTTTTTTTTCATAAAATTTAGTAAGCAACCATCCTTAACGTGTATGTCACGAGAGACTTTCAATAGCTCATTTTATAATGAAGCTGTCAATATAATTGCACAATTAATTTACCTTCTAAAGAAATAGGATTAGTCCGCAGAATCTCAGTTACGTGGTAACACTACCTTCACAATTCCTCTTATATGTGCGATGCGCCTTCATCACACAAAACATAAGATGTATTTTCATTCGCCAAAATAGTAAATAGACCTTGTCTTAACGTAATACGGTGTATATTAGTGTGGAATAGAGTTGTTCGATGGTAATATTAAGTTTGTCGATCGGACAACACATCGGACTCTAGGGTGTAGTACCCGATTATAGTCCAGTCGTCCCGTAGTGTTTGTTTTATAGTTGAGCCGTTACATCAGGTAAAATATTGTTTAATATTAACTTTACTTTGGAGGTAATAAAGGCCTAAGTATTCTAAAATTGAGGTAAGGAGAGAAGTTTTTAAAAATATATAAACAAAACTAAGTCTCTGAGATGTAAGTTGAAAGCCGTCACAAGTGACGGTATCTTAGAACCATGTTTGTTGGCTGACAAATCGAAGAATATTAGTAGGTGATATCTCCACTAAGATGCTGAAGAAGAAATAAAGTGTTATTGTAATTCGTAATGGTACCATGATAGCTATCCTTCAAAACGATTTATACAGTCATGAAATAGTATGGATTTATTTAAATTATGTATTCGTTTTCTAGGAATTTTTATACCAATTCCCAGCAGAAGTTTTGCAATATGATTTGAACGTAGCTCGGCCGCTGCCTTTTCCCGGAATGGGATTACGTTCAGCACACGTACATATGTCATAAAATAACTGTATTTATTGTCCCGGAAAACAGTTCATTGGTCCTTTATGGAGACCGTTGTAAAAATGGACAAAATATATTTACGTAGCACATGAAGTCACTGTGGGATTAAGTTTCTGGTTTCTTTTCTTGTTTAACACTGGAATGCTTTTCGTATGCGATGATAAGTTAAAAGAAGGGTGGAATATAAACTTCAAGTTCAAGTAGATATTCTAAGACACCTCTGACTAACGGTGACGGAAAACATCGTGAGGAAACCTGGAGCTGAAATCGCCTATCCGCAGTGAGGTTGTGTGGAGATCAACCCTAACCCTTTATTTTAAGAGAAAGGGTATTCGCCCTGCAGTGGGACACTCATTATTATAATAACTATGATATAAATAATAAATATATATGAACAACTAAAGACACATTACAACAAACCACCTGTTTCCCAGAGGGATAGTCAGAGACATCGCAGTTCCATAGCCTAAAAAATCGTAGTTTCTTACACAAATTAGTTACGACTACCCTTGTCATAGATAAAATTGTAAACAGGAAAAGAAAGAACCCGTGTTGTATAAATCAAAGGATTGCACCCATGGGCCACAACACGGTTTGTTCCAAAGATTGCGAACTCCACCCCTTATAGGCATAGTAATATACATATGGATAATTTTTGTATTGATGTTTGAAAAAGAGGGCTTATTGTGAAAACTAAAACTGTGGGAGGATTGATTAAGCAGTTTAAGAAGTCCGGGGGGAATTATAAATATAATATCTCCAATCGCCGAGAAAGTGAGCCTTAAGTAGTTAACATGGGCAGTAGCGGATTTGCAGTCTTAACCGCCCTAGGCCCCAGGCCATGTAGTAAGTATCAGACTCCCCTTTCTTAGCGCCCATAATATTGCGAATTTACTATTGTACTTAGTACTTTGAGTAATTTCTTGTTACCATCAGTGAATTTTTTGTCACGATTGGCCGCCCCTAACATCTGGCCGCTCAAGGCCCAGACCTACTGGGCCTTAGGGTAAATCCGCCACTGTACATGGGAAGCCAGCCTATTGCCAATTATCGGACACCATAATTCAGTGGTGTCTTAGTAAAAAAGTGTAGGGGTATAATGAGTAAAATTTAAACACGCATTTTCGTGTTTATGAATCCGGTGTGAAATCCACAGAGTCACCACAACAACGCACACTAATCCAAATGATCTAAGAAAAGAGTCTTAACCTATGGAAAATACCGCTAGCGGTACTCTAAACTGCTGTGAAGCTATAACCGTTTGTAACTGTGTTGCGTTCAGCCCCTGTAGTGTTGCATTAGCAATAAGTTGCCTCTGCAAGTATAATGCGAGTTGTAAAGTAGGCGCCATGTATACTCTAAGATGATAATAATATCCTTCTGACTGAATTTGGGTTACGGCGGCCTATCTCATCTGAGATTAGCTAACTACGCAGGAGATATTATAGTGCACAAGTACGCGCGCAAACACAGGTGCACTCCCTATTTCCTCACTCTCATAGTTCAATGGCACCTATAGTACTACTACTTACTAATAGTATTTTTGGCTAGTCCACATTAATCACTACCATGGCGCAATACAAATTCAAAGGATCTTCAGAAAACATCAACAACTGTCAACTAGAATTCATCAACAAAGTGATTTCTGAACAAATAAAGTGTTATTTAAAACTGTTGATCAAGATGGTGACAATTTTGCAGCAAACGTGAAGAGAATTGATAGAGACTGAAATTGTAAAAGTCACACCATCTAATGAAGGTCTACATCAGGTATTTAACACCAGTATATTATTCACAAATGAGCATAATTGTAATGGATACAAAAGTCATTCCAAGACTAGAGCAATTGCAGATAGACGCAGAAGTAACTAAAGAAGACTGACTCAGATACGCAAAATGTTATGGATTCTTTCTTGAACAACCCAACGAAAACACATAGATGTGGCCCCAGGTAGGCACCTGTGTGTTTTTCTTATGTGATGATGTGAGCCTTCATATCATCACATCAGCCTATTGCACTGCTGAACGTAGGTCTACCCCAGGGTACGCCACAAGGCCCGCTCTTCCATTGCAAATTGCACTCAAAGCATTTTCAAACTACGTAAACGTCATTATTTTATTTGAAAATTTTGTTTGCCTAAGTGTTAATAAGTTATACCATGTATCAAACTTTATAGTGGTGGTGAGGAATTTAGTTATTTCAGATTCCATCAAAAGGGTACAAAGTAGAAACGTTTTTATTTCCGCGCGAAACAGAGTTAGGCCGGCGTTAGGATAAAGGAGTAAAGTTTTAGACAAAAGTTTTAAGCTACTTAAGAGTCTATTTAAATCCGTGGCTAGCTCTAGTAATTTTAACTGGTTTAAATATGCACTTCATGCATTTAAAATACCTGGTCATTTATAATGTATGTATGAGTGTCAATAAAAATAGTGGTTTAATAAATAAAGAAGAAGCTGAAATAAAACAAACACGTACATACATATTTCCTAAATTTATTAAACACCGATGTTTCTTGTTCTTTCAGCTTTCTTTCAAAGTAGATACGATATTTGTCACAAAAGTCCAAACTTATTGTAAGTTTCAATGAGACCAATGATTCTATTTTTATAACGCCTGACACTTTCATCATTAAACGCAGTTACTTTCATGCCCTCCGTAATTTCAGCCATATTAGCACCATCCATGGTCTCTCTGAGTTTACTTGCATCTTCGGATGTCATTGTAAGTGCACTGGACAACATTATAGATAATCCAAAAAGTAATTTGCCGTATCTTTTCAAATCTGCATCTAATTGGTCTTTTGGGTAGACAAAGTTTGCTTTAAGGCCGAAGTGTGACAAGGATTTATCCAATTCTGAGTGGTATTGGTCTATCCAATCGTAGAAGTGTTTAGATCTCATTTCGTGGTCAGTGCAGCTCATTATCATGTAGAGTAAATCGTAGACGGGGCTACCGACCTTCGATAATTGATAGTCAATCATGACTGAATCTTTGAGAGCTCCATCCTGGAAACAAATTATAAGAATATTTTTGTACTGTAAATTGTTTTGTTAGAACTAGACAGGTGTAAGAACGGACAAGAAGAGACAGATAGATAGAACACGCTTTATTGTACACCATAGTAACACTTAACTTATTTACATAGTCTCTAAGTAAAGGGTACAATGGCTTGTTTTATTGATAAGATTTTTATCAATATTGTTATAGAATCATATTAATAATCTTTAATCGTAATCTAACCTTGTCGGTGATAGCTAGAGTCCAGAAGTTGATACAGCTATTTCGTATCCCGAAAAAATATTAATGCCATGCGGAGTGGGTAAAGGGCGGAAACTAGGAATCACTAAGTAGCAATATTTCTATTAATTTGTAATTTGTCTGTTTGTATTTTGTCGATAAAAACTTCCGCTAAAAAGCCGAAACTTCACATTCTAATGTCTTTTTGTGACCTGACTCAATAATGATATTTACTGTGACGTATTTATAACCGACTTCAAAAAAGGAGGAGGTTCTCAATTCGTCGGTATCTTTTTTTTTATATGTAAGTTCCTTCATAACTCACTCATTTATGAACCGATTTGCAAAAAAAATTACAAAAGGTACGTTTTTTAATCTACATGCTGGTAAATTTAAAATACCTCTATATCTAATCCGATATCAAGCAAATTGCTAACAAGTAGTTTTTTTGTGTTTTTATCTGATTGTTATGTGTAACCTTGTTATGTGTAAATAAGGATCATTGAACAATATTAGAAGGAAAAATATTATATTTATATTGAATCATCGATAATAAATAATTCTTCCTACATTAATCATCCCCACATTCTGTAGGTTTAGGTTCATAAATGCTTTTTTATAACGACGACGGCGTCGATGCGCTCTTCGGACGTCGAGTCCGCCTACTGTGCCCTTAATAACGAGACATCCGTTTAACGTCGAAACTAGCGTCATAACAAGTACAAATTCATTCAATCAACAAAATTTGGATAATAGTGCTAATAAATATTCAATGTCAATCATTATAAATTATAAATGAAAAATATGGTTTCTGTTTATTTTCAAAATTCTATTATTTTGTGGTATTAATGAACTTACCTCAAACCTAAACATGATATTGTTCGTCCAAGAATCGCCTTGTTGAATAATCGAATGTTTATTATCTTTGTCAAGTTTCGTCAAATTCACAGAAAGTGTCATCATATCAGCAACTGTATGTCTCACTATGTTTTTATGTTCTGGGTCCTCAAGAACCTCTAACGCATTGTTTTCGAGCTGTTGAAAGTATTGCATAGTTTCTTGATTATCAGCTATGTTTGTCCAAACCTCCTTTAAATTAGCCTTAATATATTCATATGTTTCTGGTTCTTTTTTCTTTAACACATGAGAAAGAGAATGAAGTATTCCGAAGTTCTTTAATACACTTGACACACACTCATTCGATAGCGATTCCAATCTGTCCAACATAACATAGTCTGATGTATTTAAGTCTTCAAGAAGAATAACCTCATTGGGCTCTTCACGCAGAGATCCGTAACATTTTGCGAATCTTAGGTGATCACTTTCTGGTACGTCTGCATCTTTCTGGAGCTGTAGTAGTTTTGGTAGGACCTCAGTATACATGATGTGTTCATTCTTGAAGAGGATAAACGCATTCATAGATGCACGAAGCAATTCCATCGACGGAGCTATTTTTGCTATCATTTTCAAGGTGCCGTCTGCGCCTTCAATGATGATCCTTTTGACAACTGCTACATAGTTATCGCCGGCTTTGCCAACGGGCTCGAAGGTAAATTTACTACCTTTGAAGCCATGTTCTTCTATGACGGTGTTGATAAATTCCAGTTGCCGTTCGTTTACACCGTCTATGTTTCCTTTAAAATTGTATTGTGCCATGGTGATGAAGCAATGACTACCTTTGAAAATAATAGTTTGTTATAATATACATATAGGTATGTTGTCATTTATCATGACTCCCCCTTACCATGAGCTTTTAAAACAGGACTGTTGACGTTGAGGAAGCGAGACGCCGCATTACACTGCACGTAGCGGCGTCTCGCTTCCACAACGTAAACTGTCTGGTTTTAAGAGTTCATGGTAAGGTGGCAGATAAGAAAAATTGAGCATTTTTGATTAGATACTCGTATCATTTAAAATTATCTTGACAAATAATATTATTAGGGTATTTAAGAGTAGGTGCTACAGCTCTTACAGTTTGAAAACATCGGAAAATGACACGTAAAATTTATATCTCATATAAAGGGTTGGTTTTATCGTTTCAGTGATTAATAGCTGCTTAAGTATAACACTAAGTTGGTAATCATAGATCCCAACAGATAATAACTGACGTAACCCTTAAAACGTATATACTAAAAGGGAACTTGAAATTCGATGGATACGAACAGCGACACGGTAGCTTAGTTGGTTTAGAGCTGCATCACGGTACGGCGAAGGTCGCGGGGTCAAGTCCCGCTCGTGTCCATCCATTTTCAAATATCCTTAATCAATTTAGAATGAAGTAAGTAGTAATACAACTGATCCATGGGGAAATAAGAAACCTGGAGAAATCATGATAAGTCAGCATTTTGCATAACTGTAAATGGTCCGTACAAAAATAAAGTGCCCGTGAATAAACCGGTGCGTCAGAATCGTTGCAAGCCAAATGCATGTGCAACAAACGTAATAATGCTAAAATAAAAAAAAACATAACTGGGTAAATTAAAACTTATTTTATTTGTTTATTAAATAACCAATCATTTTTTCTAGGACTCCATAATTGATATTCTTATTTATCTCACTACAACAGACCAAACAGTTTAAAACTATCGATGAGACCAACAACTCGTTTTCTATAGCGGGTGATTGTTTCTTCGCCATAATTATACATATCTAATTCTTTCTTTCAGAGTAGGTACGATATTTGTTACATAAGTCCAAACTTATTGTAGGTTTCAATGAGCCCAATGATTCTATTTCTATAACGCCTCACACTTTCATCATTAAACGCAGTTACTTTCATGCCCTCCGTAATTCCAGTCATATTAGCACCATCCATAGTCTCTCTGAGTTTACTTGCATCTTCTGGTGTTATTGTAAGTGCACTGGACAACATTATAGATAAACCGAAAAGTAATTTGCCGTATCTTTTCAAATCTGCATCTAATTGGTCTCTTGGGTAGACGAAGTATGCTTTAAGGCCGAAGTGTGACAAGGATTTATCCAATTCTGAGTGGTATGGGTCTACCCAATCGTAGAAGTGTTAAGATCTCATCTCGTGGTCAGTTCAGCTCAATATCGTGAAGAGTAAATCGAAGACGGGGTTACCAACCTTCGATAGTTAATAGTCAATAATGACTGAATCTTTGAGAGTTCCATCCTGGAAACTAGTTTATAAGAATATTTTTGTACCTTGAATCGTAATGTAAGAACTAGACAGGTCTAAGAATGGACAAGAAAGATTGTTCTGTCAATATTTTTGTAGAATGATCTTTAATCGTAATCTAATCTCGTCTCGGAAATAGCTAGAAATAAGGGTATTAATACGACTACTTATTATCTTGGATAAATGCGACATAATAATGCATGTGATGCGGACAAAGTAGCAATATTTTTTTTGATTCGTCAAAAACTGCAGGTATTTTGTCGACAAAAACGAATGATAAAAAATTCCAAAGTTCACATTCTAATGTCTATTTGTCGTCATTATCATCAGCCAAAAGACGTCCACTGTTGAACATAGGCCTCCCCGTTTAAGCGGGGGGATTTGCCATAATCCCCACGCTTGGCAAGCGGCTTGGAGATCGCAGTATTGGTGGTGGAGTTACAGAAGACGCTGCTGCCCATCTTCTGAATTTTCCCTTAGTCTCCTCTTACGACACCCACGGGAGGAAAGGGGGTGGGCAATTCTAAGCCGGATACCACACGGTAATCTAAGCCGGATACCACACGGTAATCTAAGCCGGATACCACACGGTAATCTAAGCCGGATACCACACGGTAATCTAAGCCGGATACCACACGGTAATCTAAGCCGGATACCACACGGTAATCTAAGCCGGATACCACACGGCAATCTAAGCCGGATACCACACGGCAATCTAAGCCGGATACCACACGGTAATCTAAGCCGGATACCACACGGTAATCTAAGCCGGATACCACACGGTAATCTAAGCCGGATACCACACGGTAATCTAAGCCGGATACCACACGGTAATCTAAGCCAGATACCACACGGTAATCTAAGCCGGATACCACACGGTAATCTAAGCCGGATACCACACGGTAATCTAAGCCGGATACCACACGGTAATCTAAGCCGGATACCACACGGTAATCTAAGCCGGATACCACACGGCACGATGTCTATTTGTGACCTGCCTCAATAATAATATTCATTGTGACGTATTTTTTACATTACGTTTTATAATCTATACGCTGGTAAGTTTAATATACCTCTATATCTAATCCTATGTCAATCAAATTGATTGTAAACTAGTTTTTTAGTGTTATTATCTTATTAATATGTGTAACTTGTAATACCTTTTAATTAGAATCATTGAACAATATTAAATCAAATCAAATGTCTTTTTGTAAAAATAGGTTATTACTGAATGCAGATGTTCAATTTGAAAGGAATAATATGAAAATCCAGAAGATGGTCAGCAGCGTCTTCTGTAACCAACACTAAGATCCTAAGCCGCTTGCCAAGCCTGGGGATTATGGCAACCTCTCCCCTTCTTAAAGGAGGAGGCCTTCGTTCAACAGTGGTTGTCTTCCGGCTGATGATGATGATGAATATAAAAATATTGATCATCAATAATACAACCAATTATTTTTTATTTCTATAGATTCATCGTTGATTTTTATTTACTTGATCTAAAAATGGATAATAGTGCTGATAAAAAGTAAATGTCCATCATTATAAATTATATATGTATACAATATCAATGAAAAAGGTATTTACTGTTTATTTTCAAAATGTCATTATTTTGTGGTATTAAAGAACTTACCTCAAACCTAAACATGATATTGTTCGCCCAAGAATCGCCTTGTTAAATAATTGAATATTTATTATCTTTGTCCAATTTCGCCAAATTAACAGAAGTGTCAGCAATTTTTTTATGTTCTGGGTCCTCAAGAACCTCTATCGCGTTGTTTTCAAGCTGTTGAAAGTATTGCATAGTTTCTGGAGTATCACTTATGCTTTTCCACAACTCCTTTAAATTAGCCTTAACATATTCATATGTTTCTGGTTCTTTTTACTTTAACACATGAGAAAGAGAATGAAGTATTCCGAAGTTATATAAACGCATACGTAGATGCACGAAGCAATTCCATCGACGGAGCTATTTTTGCTATCATTTTCAAGGTGCCGTCTGCGCCTTCAGTGATTATCCTTTTGACAACTGCTACATAGTTATCATAATGCCGTGTGGTATCCGGCCTAGAATTGACCACCCCCTTTCCTCCCGTGGGTGTCGTAAGAGGCGACTAAGGGAAAACCAAGAAGATGGGCAGCAGCGTCTTCTGTAACTTGACCACCAACACTGCGATCCCCAAGCCGCTTGCCAAGCGTGGGGATTATGGCAACACCCCCCTTCTAAAAGGAGGAGGCCTTCGTTCAGCAGTGGACGCCTTACGGCTGATGATGATGAATGATGATGATGATGATGACATAGTTATCGCGTTTGCCATCTGGCTCGAAGGTAACTTTTCTACCTTATAAACCATGTTCTCAAAACCGTCATAACGGTTTTGATAAATTCCAGTTGACGTTCGTTTACACCGTCTATGTTTGGTGATGTTTTAATCAATACTTTTGAAAATATATATTTTTTATTTATCATGTTAAAGGTGTTGTTATTTATCATGAGTGATAAGAAGTAGTCTGTATTTTTAATTAGATACTGGTATCATTCCAAAATATTGCTCTTATAGTTTGAAAATATCGGTAAAATGCACACACTGCATAATTTACCCCTAATAATATATAGAGATCACCCCCGATTTATATATGGAGACCAGACTATCTTATACATAAACTTGGAACTAAAATTATGTAAATAATTGGTATGCTCTATTCATAAATAAATCATTTAAATAAAATGGGCATATTTCAATTCCTGTTGTGCGTTACATACGCATGAGTGACTAATAGAAATAATATATATATCTTTTATTATTTTAAACTTATTTGATTCATATCTATTCGTACAGTATGTTTTTATTTTTCTTTTCTATCTACGAATCTACGTGGTTACTTTAAGTTTTTTGTACATTATCTGCAACTTAATGTTTTTTAAGGTAAAAGATCAGAAAATAAATAAAAACTTGTCTAGTTTACTAATGGAGCTACAAAAAATAACTAGTATATCAGGAGTATTTGAACAGAAAGTGATAAGGCAAGTAAAATATAATATGAAGCAAGTAGTAATATTCATATTAATCATGGGGAAGTCAAAAATCTGGAGAAATCAAGATAAGTCAGGATTTTGCATAACTGAGGAAAACTAAAATAATTAATTATAACTGGGTAAATAAAAACTTATTTTATTTGTTTCTTACTTAACCAATAACTTTTTGTTGGACTTCATAATTATAAAATTACATTAATCATTATTCTTATTCATCTCACTAAAACAGACCAAACAGTTTAAAGCTATCGATGAGACCAACAACTCGTTTTTTATAGCGGGTGATTGTTTCTTCGCCATAATTATACATATCTAATTCTTCTATCTTATCACCTACCATATTTTGCATGGCATCTCGCATTTTGCTAGCTTCTTCTGATTTCACAGTAAGCACACTAGCTAAGACTATTGAAAAACCAAAAAGCATTTTGGCGTATCTCTTCAAATCAGCGTCTAATTGATCCCTTGGGTAAACGAAGTTTGCTTTGAGTCCAAATACTGACAGAGACGTGTCCAATTCTGAGTGATAGTAGTCTATCCAATCGTAGTAGTGTTTGGATCTAGTTTCATGGTCTGTGCAGTTGAAGATCATATACATGAGGTCGTACACGGGGCACTTGTGGTTTGACAGCTGGTAGTCAATCATGACTGACTCTTTGAGTTTGCCTTCCTGGAAATATAATTATAAGGTTCGTTTTATTACAAGATGGTTTTATATTTAAAAGCACTGTGATGTAAACGCAGTTTAAAAATATTTTGAGGAGTCAATGCATTTAGGTTATACAATCTCTGACTTTCAAAGTGAAAGAAGAACAGATCCCTGGGGAAACTAATTTCCTACTTATATATACTTTTGACTTAAAATAAAATTTAAATATGTATACATGCCTCAAATCTGAACATGATATTGTTCGTCCATGCATCACCTTGCTGTATAATAGCATATTTGTTGCCTTCATCAAACTTTGACAGCTTTGCAGCCAGCTTCAAAGAATCAACGACTTTGTGCCTCACTATGTTTTTATACTCTGGGTCATCAAGAACCTCAACAGCATATGACTCGAGCTGCTGAAAGTGTTGTTCTATCATTTCCATTCCTTCCATGGCTGACCACATATCCATTAATTGTGATTTACAATCATTATACGTTTCGATATCCTTTGTCTTCAATACAAAAGAAAGAGAATGAAGTTTACTGAAGTTTTTTAGTATACTTAACACACACTCATTTGATAACGATTCAAATCTGTCCAGCATTATAAAGTCTGATGTATTCAGGTCTTCTAGCAGGATGACTTCGTACGGCGTCTCTGTGAGAGAACCATAACATTTGGCGTATCTTAACTGCTCACTTTCTGGAACATCTGCGTCTTTCTGAAGCTGCACCAACTTTGGTAGGACCTTTGTATACATGATGTGTTCATTTTTAAACAACATCAATGCGTTTGTTGCCATACGGAGGTTTTCAATTGAAGGAGCTACTTTGGCTATCAATTTTAGGGTTCCATTTTCACCTTCGATCGTGATTCTTTTAACATCCGCTACATAATTGTCACCGGCTTTGCCAACTGGTTCAAAGGTCACTTTACTATCTTTAAATCCATTTTCTTTGATAACATCATTTATGAATTCTAATTGACGTTCACTTAAACCTTCAATGCTTCCTTCGAAGTTGTATTGAGTCATGATGGTTGATGATGTGATTAATTGAATACTACGTAATAGTCTTATTCGTAATAATATATATGTAAGTAATAATTTATCTGGGTTGATAAGCGATAAATATGTGTATTAATCTAAGATAATGGTTTATTGTATGGTATCATAAAACAACAGGCTAGCCAACATTACAGAAAGAAGAAAGAAAGAAAATACATTTATTTGACAGCAGACCGGGACAACACAACACAGTTTCAATGTAAGAATTAAAGTACATTATAATAGAAATGTTTTGAAACTGTATGTGTGTTTGTTTTAATTGTTGTTGTATTCTTGAATATGCCACTCCATTAGGTACGCGTAAACAGTACGCTGATCGAATACAGATTATACAAAATGTTTACGATCCTCTATTCCTGTGCGCTATTGCGTCGCGCGACAATCTACACAATACTCGTCCTTGATTCGATAGAGGCCCAGTCGCACAAACTAAGTTCATTATCGTCACTACACTACTACATTCACACTCGTACGGTGCAGACTGTTACTCGCAGACGCATGCACTTGTTCGAAGAGACGCGGACGTGAGAAAAAAATCTCCTGACTAAAACACGAGTCGCGTTCCTAATTTTATTCAATCACTAGACAGATGTTGTGGCTACCCAAGCCTCAATGCAACTGTTTAGGCAAACGAATAAACAGCTTTATATACGTCTAGCACTAAGCGCGTATAGTAACTATTTTATGAAACATCACATCACCGAATGTTCTAGAAGTTCTATATTTAGTATTGCTAGAATACTGCGGGTTTATACTCACCACGTACCATTTAAATCTGTAATTGTCTACAAAAAATATTCTGAATCTAACTTGAATCTTAAATCATAATCTAATTTACGATGTATTCCGGAATCTATCTCTATATATCTAACAGATTCTAATAATATTAGAACTTTGACTAACCTCTACGTTTCGACCAAGTTGCCTCGATTGTGGTCACGAGATGACTGAAGACTGATGTATTTGTGGGCGTCATTTTTAATGACACACACAAACTGGAATATTGATACGGTAAAAAATTGTACGGGTATTAGAAAAACTTGCTAAAACAGCTGACCTCAGAACATTAAGAACAGAGAAGTACAAAAAAAGTAACTCTTTAAAATTAAACAGCTGACGACCGTGTATGAGGAATGTGATGCGAGTGAATGAGGCGACAGAAGTATGTCAGGATCGTAGCAAATGGAAATCCGTGGTCTTTGCCTACCCCTCGTGGAAATAGGCATAAGTACGAATGGTGGTTTGCTTATTTAATTCTTGCACTATAATGTACCGTACCTATTATAGAAAACAAAACACGTGCTATTTTAACACTAACATAGACCTTACAAGGGCGTAGCAACATTTCGAATCCTCTTCAAAAATGTTGGTCACCTTACGAAGAATGTAATGACAGTGAGACGAAAACGGTTTACCAGTATCGTAGCAAATGGAAATCCGTAGTTCCTGCTTATATCATGAGTATTCTCCATGCGATGAAATATTACCCAGCTGAGTTATTATATATAAACAATTATTTCCGTACGTGTTATAAGATCTAGTAAACATTGAATGACGTAATCCTATAACCGTCTGTGTGCGGTAATGATTAGGTACTTGGAAGTTAAAACTCCAGTCGATATTATATTTCTTATTAGTCGATGTATCCTTGTATTTATGCCGTGAGGTATCCGCCATCCGGCCTAGGATTGACCACCCCCTTTCCTCCCGGGAAAATCCAGAAGATGGGCAGCAGCGTCTTCTGTAACTTGACCACCACAACTTGAACACTGCGATCCCCAAGCCGCTTGCAAAGCGTGGGGATTATGGCACCTCCCTCCCCTTCTAAAAGGGGGAGGCCTTTGTTCAGCAGTGGACGTCTTCGGCTGATGATGATGATGATTAGTCGGTACTATTATGGTGGGTAATGAGTAAGAAGGTGTATCCATACTCAGTTTCAATATAATTTTATTAATTTGAATACACACAGTAAGTATCAATCAAAAATTGTTTAAAATGCTTACAAAGATATTTAAACAAACTTAAACATAACATCACGAAGGGGTAGGCAGAGGTGTATAGTACACCCACATTTCACCAGTTGTGTTTAGGTCCCAATGTAACAGGGGGCGAGCCTATTTCCATCAACCGGGCGCAACTCCAGACTCCGTGCTGCTGCTGAGAAGAACTTAATGGAAAAACTCAATAACACTTTGCCC
Source organism: Abrostola tripartita (assembly GCA_905340225.1). Lineage (NCBI taxonomy): Eukaryota > Metazoa > Arthropoda > Insecta > Lepidoptera > Noctuidae > Abrostola > Abrostola tripartita. The sequence goes on from HG996504.1 coordinate 8,799,382, forward strand.
GACCCAGGATTCAAACCCAGGACCTCGTGCTCAGTAGTCGTGCTTAGCGACCACTACACCAACGAGGCATTCAAGTACTAATTAGGTACACAATTTATCAATAAAAAAAAAGGTTAAAAAACTTTTTTTAACTAAAAGTAGGTATGGTTTTATTTTGAATTTTAGCTAGTATAATTAAAATATGTAGAATGTAGTTACTACGTACTTAATAATTTGGTATTAAGTACCTGAGGAATACCCAAAGAAACCAACAACGTAGATTGATAGGTATTAACATAATATAGGTACAATACATACCGTATTGTACCTATATTATTTTAGCAAACACTACATAATCGTCCACTGATAAGATTCCTCGCTTGCATAGGTAATAATATTGTTATCATCATCGTAAGTTGTTTATACCTTATTTTATTTGCCTTATAGACACTTTTAAGGTCATATAAGAAGTAATAAAATAATATACACATATCACTCATATCAACTTGGAAAATGATCGTTACCGTATCGCCTTTTGCCTCGCCGTCAAACATGCGTAAGCGCGTAACCACAGCGGATCAGCCCCCTTACACAAGTGACAAAACGTCGTAGACGTCGATGTTCATGTACAAAAAAGCCTTAGGTAATACATATTGTCGAATTATGGACCTTAATTTTTTTATGGCAATTTTGTTTTTATCACTATGCCGATGTATAAACTCTTAATAAAAGGGACAGATCACCTTTTTTGTTTGTAACAAACTCAACTTAAAATATTTTAACAACGCCATCTAGTAGTAACTACGTGAATACCGCGCCGTTTATTTGTGCATATTTCACTTTAAAATAATCACTACAATGTATCTTAGGTGAGCATTGACTTCAACTAAATTAAAAATTACCAATTTACGTATACAAATTGACGTATTAGTATTATTATTAATTACAGTTGTGAAGGCTAGGTACCTACTTGTTTAAATTCCCGTGAAAATAAATAAAAAACGAATAATCATAGCAATAAGTATTCATACCGAGCTACTAGACAAAATTTTGTTAATAAAAAAAATGTATCTTCTTAATTCGCTTATAAGCGGGTTGCTCACTCAATCCCATAAGTTAATAGCGCCTAACAAGCACATCATGTGCAGTAGGACAACTTTACAATTATTGCTAAGAAGATTGGATAAGGCGATCAATTTACATTATATTTTGTGATTACATTAATTGGTATTAAGTCAATATACAGTATAACTCAGTTCTTAGGTTAAGGGTACACATGACAAGCTTTAAAATGGTGGGTAATCATAATTTGGGTCTGGACATAATATTCTTCAAAACTACATACTTATATTTATAATATTTTATTATACTTTGCTCACCTGTATTCGAAGAAGTTGGTTTGGAAGCTAATGTTTAGTGTTTACACAACTTACCTGATAGCCAAATATGCTACAATAGACTGCTGACTAAGTATTTCCCCGCCAATTAATTTGTAGTTTACTTTATCCTAGGAATCTACCTAAAATCTCAAGCTTCACGAGCTACATAATAATTAATAACTTCACCTCGCGGCGATACCCGCTACATTTTTTCGGAATAAAAAGTATCCTATGTGATAATCCAGGGTGTCAGCTACCTCCATACAAAATTTTATCGAAATTGGTCCAGCCGTTTGAGCGTGAAGAAGTAACAAACATACAAATACACCTCACAAACTTTCGCCTTTTCAATATCAGTGAAATTAAGATAGAAAAACACACGTTTGAGTATTAAATGTAATTAAATTAAATTAAAATAATTATTCTTTGTTTGTCATTATTCTGATGAGTCTGATCCGTCAGGTTTATCGATGGGTGATACGTTTGGGGATTCATCTGGAACAATATAATCAAGTTTTTATTACAATTAGGTACTATTATTGCTACTGAGAATTGCCTACTGAAAACGCTCAAAAACTCTGCCCGGGAATCGAGCCCAGGTCCACACTTTGAGGCATCGACAAGGCAGCAGTACCAAGAAGAAGACATATGGTAGGTATATTATTGACGATCTGATTGGCGCAGTTTCTAAGGGATTCGTCTGCTGCGCTATGGGCTCTATTATTGCAAGGGATAAACAATTTTGCGATCCTCAGATGATTGTCCGAGTCTGGGTGTTTGTTTATGTGATATCTCATGTTTGTGTAACGCACCAATGATACAGGAGAAACTTCTTGATTGGGGCGATGTATATTTTTTTAAAAAAGAAACAATTTATGTCGTGGTACCTAATGGTCTCCTGACCGAATTTTTTCGGTCAAGCCTGCCCGTCTTGTCTGAGATTAGCCAACTACGCAGGAGATATAACAGTGCACTAGTCTGTGCGTAAACACAGGTGCACTGCCTTTTCCCTTACTCTCATAGACCGATGGGACGGTAGACCGACACGACCGGAGAGAGACCAGGCGCAGGGCCAACGGCTTAACGTGCCTTCCGAGGCACGGAGGGGTCTCGAGATGTCAAAACAGTCAGCCATTACAAGGCTGACCGCGGCGAGCACGGCTTAACCTCGCAGATCGAACTGATAGCGGTAGCTACGTAGCTACGAGCCCCTAATACACTGAAGTACCTTAGGCTACCTACCTAATGCACCGAAGTGAGGTTTTTTGAAGCAAGCCATCCGCGTGCAGAAGGATGTCCCATCGGCACTGCACACGCACTTGTTACAGCTTATGAAGTACGTTGTGAATGGCGCGCATTTCGACGTGTCGTCTGGGGAAAAAAGTAATGTTATAAGTATTTATATGACGCTTGTAGTGTATCTAGAGGTAAGTTAACGTTGTTGACTGTGTGTACTCTCCCACAAATCGCCAGACAGTCCTAACTCTGATGTAATAGGGGCGGAATGCCTTTTTTGTAAAAACGATTGTCCCAAGTCTTGGTGTTCCAGCATGGGTAACTAATTCAATACCTATACAAGACGCCCACGAATCAGGGATAATTAATTAATTATTTTCAATTATTCTATTATTCTTGAAAACGTTTATGAAAAATTCGATTTTTAATTTCAGCCAAATAAAGGCTAAATGTAAGATAAGTTAAAATAAAGAAAACATTGGTTAGTACCTAAATACTTTAGGCAAGCTACCTTGCGAATTTAGACGTAAAACCTTGTGCTAAATGCCGATAACCTCAGACCCACCACCATGTAACTTTGATAATATAACACGAAATCGTGCTCATAAGCCTTGGCGAAAAGATAACCCGTAAAACTTGCACCCCACACTAGTGCTGCGACACGGAGCTAAGAAAAGGGGAGATACGGGATTAAAAGAATTGAAACATAATCATATTGATGACCTATGTTGATTGGTGCAAGCCATTAAATGGCAAACCTCTGCCTTGCCCCCTTACCATGAACTCTTAAAGCAGGACAGTTTACGATGTGGAAGCGAGACATCGTATTACACTGCATATAACGGCGTCCCGCTTCCACGTGTAAAACTGTTCTGCTTTAAGAGTTCATTGCAGTCAGTTCATTGAATACTAGTTCGACGTTATGATAAAAACTATCGATATATTTCAGATCATGAAGTCGTCTGTGCACGCTTGTGCTCTATATTATTTATTACCTATATGTAGTACCTATATCGAAATGAGCGTTTGCGTGTTTTGGAACAAATATAATTAAATCAATTAAAAAAAGTTGCCAATTTTCATTAGTGTGTGTTATAATAATTGGCAACTTTGGCGGTGGCTTATCATTATCACCATCAGCCGGAAGACGTCCACTGTTGAACAAAGGCCTCTCCCTTTTAATGGTGTTGCCATACTCCCCACTCTTGGCAAGCAGCTTGGGGATCGCAGTCTTAGTGGTTCAGTTACAGAAGACGCTGCTACCTATTTTCTGGAATTTCCGTTGGTCGCCTCCTACGACACCCTCGGGAAGAAATGGGGAGGGGCTATTCTGGCCCGGCCCGGGAAGAATATATTTATAATATTAGTGTGATACCTTGAGCCTACTGCACCCAACAACCTATGTAGTTTTACTATAATAACTTCCGTGAGTGTTATCCATGTGGAGTCGCGAGCCGAACTCCGCCGCGTAACCAGCTCATGAATAAGGGCTCCGTTCGAGTTCGAAACTAGTCGGGCATTCCCGAATACACACGTGAGTATAACCGGGATATATAGTAAATAACACTCGTATCAATAATCACTGTTCTCGGTATCCAGTGTTTCAACTGAATTTAGACAATTTAAGCTCTGATACCCAAGGGAACGAGAGCTGTGAGCTGTGTGCTTCTTTACTAAATATATGTTGGATTGCAGTTAGATAAGTAAAGCACTTTGGTAGGAATGAATTGTTTTGTGAACTGGTGACTTAAAAAGTAAACCGATTGTACTAAAATCTATATATTAAAAATTACATTTGTTTGGTTGAACGCGCTAATCTCAGGAACTACTGGTTCGAATTGAAAAAGTATTTTTTGTGTTGGATTGTACATTTATCTAGGAAGGCTACAGGCTATAAAACCATCAAAATTCACGCGGACGAAGGGGCGGGCGGAAGCTTATAATTATTATATAAGTAAAGCTTAAACCTTAGACTATTTAACCTCTTATATTTGACTGGCCTGTTGGTTTAGTGGTTAGTGGCCCTGACTGCTAAACCGGAGGTCGTGGGTTCGATTCCCACCCAGGACAAATCTTTGTGTGATGAGCATAATGATTTGTTCTGTGTCTGGGTGTAATTTATCTATATTATGTATGTATTTAAAAATATTTAAGTATGTTTATCAGTTTTCCGGTTGCCATAATACAGGCTCTGCCTAGTTTGGGATCAGATGATCGTGTGTGAGTTGTCCCAAGATATTTTTATTATTATTATTTATAGGTACTTAAATTTAAAAGTCTCCCATTGCTGGGGAAGTACACCAAGATTGCGGGCTTTTGGCCAAACAATTTTGGTGGTGAAATCCTTAATCTATAGACAGAAACTTCCTGACGGTTCTGCACGTGTTAAGTATGACTGCCTTTTGAAGAAGTGTGAATGTGAGTGGGTGAATGTTTAATGTTTTCAGGCTAGAGTCTTCACTCTAGCCTGAAAAGTCTGTTTTGGGGATGACGCCAGTGCTAGATATTATTATGGGTATGGTCTTGACTGTTCGTACTTTCCACTGGGTCTTGATTTCAATTGACAAGTCTGCGTACTTTGCAAGTTTATTCGTGTGTGTGGAAGATAAATTATGTGTGTTGGGGATTGCAATATCTATTAGGTAGACGGTTTTATTTCGCTTGTCATGTAGTGTAATGTCAGGTCGATTAAAGTGTACAGTCTTGTCAGTCAGTATAGTTCTGTCCCAATACATTTTATAGTCAGGTGAATCAAGTATGGTTTGGGGTGTGTATTTCTAGTAAGGTGTTTTTTCTATAATTAGTTTGTGTTTGTGTGCGAGTGTCTGGTGTATGATTGCTGCGACCTGGTCGTGTCTATGTTTGTAGTCCGTTTGTGTGATGGATGAACATGCGCCTGTAATGTGCTGGATTGTTTCAGGTTGTTTATGACAGTGTCGGCAATGGTCACTACCAAGAGTGCTGTCACGGATGATGTACTTCCTATAGTTTTTAGTATCTATAACCTGATCCTGGATTGCCAGCATAAACCCCTCTGTTTCAGGAAACAGCTCGCCTCGCTTGAGCCATGCGTTTGACGTTACCTTGTCAACAATAGGGTTGTTCAAGTCGAGACGATGACGGCCATGGAGAGATTTTTGTGTCCATGTGTCAATTTTTTCTTGTTTAGTGGTAATTTTTAACTGTTTGGATTGATCAGCCAGAAAGAGTGGTGTGTATGTGTCTGCCAGACATATGACTTTATGTAGTGTAGATAGGTGCATGTGTTTGTAAAAGAATGATCTAAGTTTATTATTATTATTATTATATACATTGTTAATAAATAATCATTAAATTAATTATACCTATCACTGTCGTTTGCATGTCAAAGAATTAGAGATGTCAAAAGACTTAAAAGGTGCTGAAGTTAAACAGTAGCTAAGTTAATCTTTTTATCATCAATTAAAAGTAAGAGGGTATGGAAGGACATAGTTTCCTTTTAATCAACTTTAAAAATACACAATTAAATTATTAACTCTTAAATCGCGGGAGTAATAACTTACAAAAAAAAACGTATTATTCGACTTTATCTTTTACAGCACTTGTTCTACGAATCTCCTACGTTACTCTACATGTTACAGATAAATATAAGACATAAACAAATCACATGATGTTTTAGCAATATTTTATCCGCTACATTTTTTCGGGATAAAAAGCAGCCTATATGTTAATCCAGGGTGTCAGCTACCTCCATACCAATTTTTAGCAACATCGGTCCAGCCGTTTTAGCGTAAATAGGTAACAAACCTACAAACACACTCACAAACTTTCGTCTTTATAAAATTAGTGTGATGAGAAGTAAGAAGAAGTAGCAGGGTTAAGAAAGATACCTGATACGTACTTCGACTCCAATATAGAAGCATGTCGTCATCCAGCTCTTTGCAGTGTCCAGCAGTGAACAGCTGTAAATAGCAGAAACCTGCGTTACTAACTATAATACAAGGACCTAAATACAGTAATATATGCAAAAATTAAAATTAAAGCCAATGATTAAATTATACCTGTCACTGTCGTTTGCTTAGCAAAGAATAGAGATGTAAATATACTTAATACGGGGTTTAGTTAATGCTGGTATGATCCTCGTTTATGAATAAGAGGGTAAGTATAATTATAACAATTTATCCAAGTACCAGGATTCGAACCCAGGACGTCGCGCTCAGCGGTCGCGCTTAGCGACCACTAGATCAACGAGGCAGTATTATTATGAATGTTTTTTTTTTAATCTTTCTTTCTTTCTTCAATTGAGGAAAAGAGAATGTTATTGAAGCAATATTGATTTTTTCCAATAATTGAGTCCTACTTCTGATTTTACTTAAGAAAAGAGAGTCAGTAGAAAGTGTAGGCATGAAAACCTACCATTAAATTATAGGCTTTAATTACTCGGTCTAGTTAATTATGATAAGACTTATCGCAATCATGCTTGATTTAACTTAACGTTTCAAAGGTAAATACCATTTTCTGCCTACTTCGGTCATTTTTTATTTACATTGATTTTCTATAGACGAAAAAGATTGGATTTCTCAACAGTGTGGGTCTACCAGAAATTCTTGAATTGGTTCAGAATACATCGCGTTCTATTAACATTTACTCTGCCAATCTTCTTCATTCAAATATTTATTTTAAAACAAAAGAAATTTTATTTAACTTTTTAAGGTCCCATATAAAAGTCCAAAAGTTGTAAAAACTCAATTTTGTAATTTAAACAGAGATGCTTGAGATGACATTAGATGCAGTAACAATACGAGTAATAGAACTTTTCTAAACTTAAACCATGGCAGCAAACCATATCCCGTAATAATACGCACACGTCCTGCGCATGTCCTAAAATGATCACTTCAATCCAACAATTAATTAAGTTTAACTATCAATTAAATTGCGCCGTGTGGTATCCGGCCTAGAATTGACCACCCCCTTTCCTCCCGTGGGTGTCGTAAGAGGCGACTAAGGGAAAACCCAGAAGATGGGCAGCAGCGTCTTCTGTAACTTGACCACCAACACTGCGATCCCCAAGCCGCTAGCCAAGCGTGGGGATTATGGCAACACCCGCCTTCTAAAAGGAGGAGGCCTTCGTTCAACAGTGGACGCCTTACGGCTGATGATGATCAATTAAATTGCTAAAATCAATCACCATGCTACATGATGCATGTGTACTATATAAAAAAATACACATGTAAGTCTAATGACCGTAAAAAAGCCAGCCGTTTAACACTCCTTAAATTATCAATAACATAAAAAATCTACTCGCTTTCCTAACCTATTTTAACTACGGTAAAAAAATATAATTAAAAAAATTAAAAAACACGACTGCCATGACCAAAAACGAACTAAAAAGTGAAAAACAAGGTCCATCGCAGTCTGGGTACCTCTTAGATGAGAGGCAGTGTTCCACAGAACGGTCCCCCGTTTTCACTTTTTAGTTCATTTTTTGTCATGGCAGTCGTGTTTATTATGGTGGAATAAAGGAACTCACATACATACATACGGGTATATGTATGTTTGAGTAGGGTTTTTTGGCAGTCGTGTAAAAGCGAAAGGAGAAAATAAAACTGAACACAATTCACTTACAGAAAAAGCAAGAAACGTTAAACCCACGAACATTGTGATTATCAACTAAGTTTTACGTAGAAAATAATCAATTTCATTCGAGTTTTCATTACGCCGACAGTGTAGTAACCTTATAAATTGATTGTGCACGGAAAACGGATTTGAAATCATCTGTACTGTAATGTTATTTAATATTACTATTTTAAATTAAAATATTGTGAGTGAAAGGTCAACGTTCATTTTATTTATTGCATGATATAAGACTAGTTCCATGCATACATGGTCATTTAATCAGAGAAGACAACGCATGAAACTCCATGGTTCGCCTTTTAGTTAAAATATTCTCTCCAGGCAAATATGAAGGTTGAATTTATAGCCATAGATGTAACTTGTTCAGACTATAGCAACATCTAAAGGTCATTTAATTGATCATCTAATCAACTACAACTGATTAATGCTGTCACCGCAAATAATTATGCGTAAATCGGTACGTCAAATTAGCTCGGCGTGTAAAAATGACAACGCATTATGTTGACAAAAGATACACTTTGACGACCAAATCGGCGCAGTGGCTAAGCGATTGGACTGCTGCACTAGCGGTTGTGGGTTCAATTCCTGCACGGGACAAAAAGACATTTTATTAAAGAATTTTCTCCAGGCAGAAACTGTTAATTTACCGATTAACGGATTATAATTCCTTGTTACTTATCAAATTAATTAACAACTTTCACCATTAACATATAATTGGTTTTCTAATTCGTTTGCGTATAAGTATATAAATCTTCTTAATCTTATATAACCGTAATCAACAGCCGTTTTAGCGTAAACCCCAAATGTTGTACTATGGCCCATTTTCAAACCGGTGGCCTACTGTCTAATTTAATTTCAATTCTAATACACGTCCAATGCAAAATTAATATTAATTTAACGCAGACAAGGTTCAGTTTTATTGAAAATAAGTGCTGTCAATCTTTTGATCTCAGTTAGTTCCTTTAAATAGACGCATAGGTATTATTGAAAATAAAGTTTAATATTACGAAACTTGAAAATTCCTACCCAATTTGGGCGGAATCAAATTGGAGAGTAAGCCTACATATATGAATAAAATATTACACTATCTGAAGAGAGGCTTGTGGTTAAGTAACAGGCAGAAGGGTCGAATCAAGTAAAGCTACGCACACCAGGGCCTGGGCCTCAAGTCTGCTATTACAATAGTGTCAGAATGGTCTATCATTGATTTCATAATGGTTGATTTTGACAAGTTTGGTAATCTGCTAACATAATGGCGTCATTATCACTTTCCAGTGGTCAACCACTGACACTCCATTGAAAGAAATGGTAATCTCGTACATAATGACAAATCAATGACAGACGTAGACGGTAATCTGCTAAAATTTTGACAGTTAACTCACAGACTACAATTTAATATGGTAAGGTATAAAACACAATAACTAAACTGTTTAATATTATTAAACTGTTTGCAAAACACGGACCACAACAAATAAAAACAGATTAACGTCAGACGTCAGTGAGCAGTAATGTCACATTTGACAGCAAAACATAAAATATTATTGAGTTTCATCATGTTTTTACTATTTACGAACAAGATTGCATAGAACATTATTAAATAATATCATAGATAATATGTAGAGATATTAAAAAAAGAAATCTGGCATAATTAAATGTTCAAATTTAGTAGTAGTTTTTCGAAAATCACTTTTACTAACGGGTTTTATAATAATGGCAATACGATAATGTCATTCTACCACCATTCTATTACGAGACCATTGACAGACCAATGATCGACCATTATGAATTTAGCAGATTACGAACTTTTAGCAAAATGACAATGGGATGGGAATTGGATCGTGTTGGAATGACGAATTTATAAAAATAGCAGACTAGGGGCCCTGGTCGGTAGGTGAGTGACCGTACAGACTTCCCTGTATCTATATAATTATTATATCTATCTATGTCTCTACCTCGGAAAGCACGTTAAGCCGTTAGTCCTGTCTAGCATTGGTAAATCTGTGATAGGTGTTACAGGTATTGACGTCTGAAAGTTTGAAAACCAGTCATGCCAAGATTTCTAATTTTTTATGTTTTGATATTACTTTAATTCCGGATTGGCTGCCTTGGTCTAGTGGTCGCTAAGCGCGACTGTTGAGCATCCATCCTGGGTTCGAACCCCGGATCGGGCAATGTTACTGGGTTTTTAAGTAGGTAATTCTCAGTAGCAGCACGGAGCCTGGGTTTGTGCCCGGTTGATGGCAATAGGCCCACCTCCTGTTACATTGGAACCTATAACATTACTGGCAAAATGTTAGTGTACTATACATGCACCTCTGTCTACCTCTTTGGGAAATTCAAGCGTGATGTTATGTTATTCTTAATTCTTTATTGTACACACAATATATACAGTAAAAATCTTATAACATGAAATATGATGTGCAGAGGTGAGCTTAACTCAAAAATGCGTTCTCTAACAGCAAACCTTTGAGTTTTTGAGAGATTTGATACAGAGGAAAATAAAGTGTACAAAAGAAAAAATGTATAATAATAAATAATTCAATTCTACTAGGCTAACTTTAAGGCATAAAGTGAACTTAATCTTCTATCTACTTGTATACCTAGATTCTATTTGCAATAACACTCTCCTACATAGAATAGAACGCATGAAACTTTCATGTACCGCAGTGTTTGCGTCTAAACCTTTCAGCAGATCAAACAAGCCGGGATTATTCCACGATTACATTATGAGATTGCCCATTGATTTTCAATATAGATTTATTCCAGAACTTTGGATTGCTTTGTAAGACGAGTTATAGAGTTCGATGTGGTTTTGTTCTAGAATCCAGTGGAAATTACTTGAGGTATTTGGTGTGGTTCAACATTATAAATACTTTCTTAGATATTATTAGACACGACTGAGTAACGGTGGCCGAAAACATTGCGAGGAAACCTGGATTTAATTATCTGAAATCGCCAACCCGCAGTGAGATAGCGTGGTAATGAATGCTCAATCAATCTCTATACGAGAAGGGACTTTGCCCAGCAGTGGGACAGTTATAGGCTGTTGTTATTGCGGTTTTTATAAAACTTTTTTATATAATCATCATCTATCAGCCCGGTATCACCCATTGTTGGGTATGGTGCCTTTTTCTTCTACCTTACTTCTTCGTCCAGGTGTTATTGATTTATAAAAACAAAAATTTTGTTCAATCAGTAACCATGAAGTTTCTTGCCTGTGTTTGTTGATAAACCCTTTTATAGGTTTTTATTAATTAGGTGGCGTCATCATTTCGTAATCGACTGCCTCTGATAAGAAATGCAGAAACGGAATTTAGGAATAAGGTTCACCCGCATAGGCGCGTTATTTGGAATATAATTAATAGAATATAAAATGGAATTATAGGGCAATAAAAATGCAGTTGTGTGCAAGGAATCGGTACGCATTATCGCAATAACGCATCCGGTATTATCGACGATAATAACGCGCCTATGTGGGAGAGCCTAAGGGTCTTATTTTAACTTCAGGAAGGTTTATATAAGATTAATATAACCTTAAAAAGTATCGTCTCTGGTGGGTGCTCTTTTGTGCATCCCATCACATCGAGTAGACAGCGTAAATTAAAGAGATCAAGTTTGCCTACCTAATTAGGTATCATAATTGTGGAGACCCTTTTTGCACCTGGCAAATGGCAAAACGCTTGACGAATAGAAGAAAAAATAGATGGGTTTGACATAATATGTCTTTAAAAACATAGTCAAAACATTGTGTCATCCTAAGACTAAATATATACGGTGTCATCCCTATACGTTTATCATTTGTATTCGTCAAGCGTTTTGCTACCTGTCTAGGGGGCTGACCAGACAGTGTAAATCGAACTCTAAAAGCGACGCAGAACACAACCGCTACCACTCTACCAGCGCAATTATAAATACAACATTAATTTCTCCAACCCTACAATTTACTTCTATAAAAATATTTCTGAAATAAAATGCATCAGCGGAAAACTAATTTAAGACGCCTAACGTAGGTACCTCAGAGAGATAAAAAATAGTGGAAAAATCTTTGAAGTTATCGGCATTTCGCCTTCAGAGGTTTAAACTAAGAATAATTGCCTGCGGCCACGGGCGCTGGAGTTCTAATTAGTTAGAACTTGTTGAAAAATTATATACAACTCGATGCTATAGGTGCCTGAGAGCGGTACATGGTGCTTCAGATATAGAGCTGTTAATACCACTTTAATTTACTGACTTCGGGATTTTTCTGACCGAAATGTCAGAAATATCTTTGGTGCAAATAGTTTGACTAAATATATAATACATACATAATAATGACTACAATCAGGCTTGTAAATACCAAAGGCGTTTCCTTGATCAGCAGTATTCTTCCGCTCTCAGATTCACTAACCTTTTTGTGTTTGAAAATAGCTCTGTTGGCTATTTGTTAGCTTTTCATGGTCAAACTACTGCACGGATCGTTGTTAAAATCATTATGGAGATAGCTTGAAACATTATAATAAATAAATTATAAGGATAAAGTCACATCATCATCATCATCAGCCGGAAGACAAAGGCCTCCTCCTTAGAACGCCACAACTTGCCATTTGCATCCACCGGTTGCCGCCGCGTTGTCCGCAACTCTGTCGATATCGTCGGACCACCTGGTGGGAGGCCTGCCAACACTGAGTCTTGCCAACTCGCCACTCGAGAACCTGAAAGACATAGTCACGGGACCCACTTATTTTTACCGCTTTATCTAAATTAGAGACACGGAAAAGTATAATAACGAATATTAGTACGACTAGAAAAACAGCAGAGTATGTTCCTATATATCTAATCGGTATTATCATACCCCATACACACCCCAATTAGTAAGAGCCATTATCGAAGTTCTCTGGTGAAGCTTCTACGTGTTGTAATTGCCTTTCAGACGGCGCTGACTGTAGTGCCGACAGCACAGACATACGATCTGTATGGGTAACGCGGAATTAGGTGCATAACGCCACTTTTGATCACACTCGACAGCTAAGACGATTATTGCTAGTTATAATAGCCGTTTGACAAATGCTTACATCAAGTTGTACTGGTACTGTACTGTATTCATTTATTTTTAATCAGCCTGTGTATTGCCAGGGCAAAGGCCTTTCTCTCTTTTTTCCACTTCAAGATTCATAATTTATTCATCATCATCAGCCAAAAGACTTCTACTGTTGAACATAGGCCTCCCCGTTTAAGCGGGGGGGGGGGGCGGCTTGAGGATCGCAGTGTTGGTGGTGAAATTACAGAAGACGCCGCTGCCCATCTTCAGAATTTTCCCTAAGTCGCCTCTTACGACACCCACGGGAGGAAAGGGGGTGGTAAATTCTAGGCCGGATACCACGCAGCACATTCATAATTAGACGACACAAATTACTACCTGCATATCTAATAGTAATTGGGTGCTGGAAACTTGAGCGGTTGGACAATTAATGGTCAGCCCCCTCACCAATAACTCTTAAATTAGGACAATTGACGTTGTGGAAGCGAGACGCCGCATTACCCTGCACGTAAAAGCACTGATAGCCGAGTAGTGTGACCGTTGGACTGCCAAGTCAAAGGTCGCAAGTTCAAACCCCGGCACGCACCAATGTCTTTTTGAATTCATGTGCGTACTATAAATTAGTTATCAGTCGCTAATAACGGTGAAGGAAAACATGGTGAGGAACCGGCACTCCTGAGAGATTTTTCAACGGTGTGTAGAGCCATGTCAGAGACCTACAGGCGGTTTAAACTCTGACCAGGTTGTTCATCAACCATACGATAAGAAGAAGATCGTAAACTGTCCTGCTTTAAGAGTTCATAGTACGGGGGCAGTACTCATTAAGTATCGCGATCATTTAATCATTGTTGGTCAGCTTACAGGCCGTTGATTGACATGTTGATGTAACTCAATAGTATGAAGAACTATTATATGGAACCTGAGACATAACAGGCGTAAAGTAGGTGCAGGTACTAACACGTCTGCTACCTTCGAGGAATACAGGCATGATTGTTGCGGGTACGTAAATAGACTCTAAAAGCATGGGATCACGATTCAAGAAAGATTTTTTGAAAAATAGTGCAGTGTAACTGGGCTGGTTTATTTAAACTTAACTACGTGCTCACATTGTGGGGATTCAAGGAAGTGTGTTATTACACTTGGTAAAGAAAACCTCTTGCCTACCCCTTGTGGATCACAGGCGTATATATTTATATAGGTATGTATGTAAAAATACATTTTTACGTCTTCATCGCGCATTTTGAACAATAAACTAGATTCCAGAAATAGAACGCGTACAGCATGTCTTGTTTTATTTCATGCAGTAAACGTGTTGAATCTCCACAGATCTGTAAGTCATAGTAGAGACACAACGCAGGTTATACAGAAGACTAATGTAGTACTGTCTACGAAAGTACCTACATTTTTTTAACGTTATAACGGTTACAGTCGCTGCGTTATACGTTAAAATTATAACAGCATACAAGGTAGTTGTAAACAGTTACTTCTTCAGTAAAAGTTGTGATTTTCATCATCATTATTTTAGCCTAGTATGGCTTACGGCTGGGTCTTCTTCTTCTTATCGTATGGTTGATGAACAACCATACGGCTGGGTATTGGCGTCCCTCTTTCCATGCGTCGTCGGTGAGTTATTGTTTGTTCGTCTCTTAACATTGTGAATTTAGATGATAGCAATTTCAAGCAAGTTGTGATAACAGAAGGCTTTCTTATGCGGTAGAAATTTATACAATTCATATATACAATTATATATGTATTGTATACAATTAAAGCACTGATAGCCGAGTGGTATGACCGTAGGACTGCTAAGTTAAAGGTCGCAAGTTCAAACCCCGGCACGCACCAATGTCTTTTTGAATTCATGTGCGTATTATAAGTTAGTTATCAGTTGCTAAAAACGGTGAAGGAAAACATCTTGAGGTAACCGGCACACCTGAGAGATTTTTCAACGGTGTGTGAAGCCATTTCAGAGGCCTACAGGCGGTGTAAACTCTGACACCAGGTTGTTCATCACCCATACGATAAGAAGAAGATATATACAATTTATTACTTGCGACATTTGTAATATTCGGCTTCACTGACAAAGCAGGCTAGGTAAATAAAAGCCACCATGGCAACCAAGTGGCTATTTAGTAATAATACGCAAAGAAGAGAGACGGAAGTTACGACGTGGGTCTTTTGTCCTTATCTTTATAGTAATAGGAACCAATATGACGAAAAGGTTTACGACACATAACGTTTTTATAGTCATGATAATACTCGTAGTAGGCGGCACATGCTTTGATGTGTATCTGTGAAATGAATATTGGTTTGTGTTGATTTGGGAAATATTATACTAATGTTCTCCTGACCGAATGTCGGACATGGCGGCCTATCTCAGCTGAGACTAGCCAACTGCGCAGGAGATATTATAGTGCACAAGTATGCATGCAAGCACAGGGACGACCCGATTAGCACAGTGGCTATCCAATGCACTGCTGCGCTGTGGGTTGCGTATTCGATTCCCGCACAGGACAAAATTTGTGCGATCTGCAAATGGTTTTCTCGAGTCTGTGTGTTTGTGTATGTGGTATTTTATGTTAATGAAACGCACCCACGATACAGGAACAATTCCTAGAGGGGCAACGTTTTTTTCAACAAAATACATGATTGAGATGTATTTTGTTAAAAAAAACGCAAATGTATACGTCTATAACATCACGAACAAAAAGCATTAACTCTTTCAGAAGTCTGAAACACAATTTTCACATCTCAGTCGTATTCGAGCGCATGCGACTGAAATCCGTACAGTTCCGGTTCAGTGGGCAGTTGTCAAGAATTACTTCCGGTACACATGTTCCGGTGGCGCACTCCAGCGACACCTACTTCCGGTTGTTTTGGAAATGCATTTGCATATGTATTCAGAATTGATTTGTGTATGAATTGGGTTCGCCTTAAGTGTTTTGGGCTTTGAAAAGGACATTCTTCTTCGTATCGGGCGGAGGGGTAGAATTGTAGATAGATAGGTAGATTTTACTTTATTGCAGTTATTTAAATTATTGATAAAGGAAATTTGAAAAATAATGGACACGAGCAGGACTTGATCCTGCGACCTTCGCCGTACCGTGGTTATAACGGCGCCACGGTGCGGCGAAGGTGTCCATCACTTTTCAAATTTACTTTATCAATTTAGATTCAAGTTTAGCATGGGCAACATGCTAAAACGACACCAAAAGTCATTTATTGCACTTAGCCAAGTTTTGTCTGTTACTAACTTGAATCGAAAGATTCATCATCATCAGCCTGAAGACGTCCACTGTTGAACAAAGGCCTCCCCCTTAAAACGCTACAATGAACGACAACTTACCAATGCGATTAATAGACTTCTAAATTAGTCTTGTCAGTTATGTGACGTCAGAGGCTCAGTTGGGTCAATCACCTTTGATAGGATCGAACATCCGGAACCCTATAAAGCGTGGTCCTTGCACAGGCCCCCGAAAAGCCTACGAATTTAGTTTATTAAACCACACAATAGACAGCTTACGTTTTATTATGAAATTAACATCAGTAATGCTACAAAACTAAAAAAAAAAATAGTAGTGCTCAATATATTAACACATTATGCCATGTTAAGTGTAAAACCGCTTTAATGAAAAAAAGCTTCTTTGGCATCGCTCCTCAAGTTCATAATAAAATACCCAATGAAATAAAGAATGGCCAGTACGAAAGTTCAGAACTACTTTACATGAACTGCTGCTTAAAAAGTGTTATTATACATTAGATCTTCTTCTGCTTCTTCTTATCGTATGGTTGATGAACAACCTGGTGTCAGAGTTTATACCGCCTGTAGGCCTCTGACATGGCTTGACACACCGTTGAAAAATCTCTCAGGTGTGTCGGTTTCCTCACAATGTTTTCCTTCACCGTTTTTAGCAACTGATAACTAATTTTTAGTACGCACATGAATTCGAAAAGACATTGGTGCGTGCCGGGATTTGAACTTGCGACCTTTGACTTGGCAGTCCAACGGTCATACCACTCGGCTATCAGTGCTATATACATTAGATGATTTTCTGAATGACAAATTTAAGTAATATATTGTATTAAGTTTAATTTTAAGTTTTTGTTTATTTATTTTTTCTCAATTTACATAATTATTATTACTCATTGTTTATTCTTTTCTGAGATTTTATGCTACCTAATTGATTTATATTAATTTGTATGTCATTATTGGCAAAACATAGCGCACTATATATTATAAATTTAACATCTCTGTATGACCAAATAAATGATTTTAGTAGTAGTACCTGTTCAATCATGCATTATGTACATGAGCGGACATTGTATGACATATGGACATGTCGGATTACAGGGGGCGCCGGATTATAGTCAACTGGGAAAACAATAGTCGAACAGAAATTGAACAAAATTGTGAAAGATGATGCTGATGGCGATTTAAATAATATATCATAGAATAAAAACTGCACCTGCTTAACACACAAATTGGTAATCAGAAATGAAACAAAATAAGTTTCGCGCTCGTGAATAACAAAACACTAGCACTTTCACCAGCCAGCGTTACTTGACCCATCTGATGAAGGGCATCTAAATTAAACTCGGTCATCTATTTCTGGTGAGAGTGCAGTTCAGCTCCGAATGGAAACCTATAAATAGGGTTGTTTTGTTTGAAGGTAGTCTATTAGTTGCAGCGATCGATGAGGGTCAGTGGCTGGGAAAGTTACCGGCGTGGCGACTGTTGTGCGATCATATTGACGACCTGATTGGAGCAGAGGCTAAGCAATTGGACTGCTGCGCTAAGGGTTACGGGCTCGACTCCCACACGGGACAAAAATTTGTGCGATCCGCAGATGTTTGTCCCGAGTCTGGGTGTTTGTGTATGTTATTTCATGTTTGTGAAACGCACCCACGATACAGGAAAAATTCCTAGTGTGGGGCGACGTTTTATTTATGATTGGCGTTTGAAGATCATATTTTATAGGTTTCGGGTTTTGAAAAGAGAAAGTTATATACTAGGTTATGTCTATGTATGGTCGAAATTTTTCCGTATTACAATAACATAACGTTACGCCTGTATTCCCTGAAGAGATTAGGCTGAGGCGTAACTATAGTATCTTTACCTTAATTGCGCCAGTAACGTTATAGATCCCGATGTGAGGGGCGAGCTTATTGCCATCAACCGGGCACGAATCCAGACTCATGCTTCTACTGAGAATTACCTGATGGCAAAACCGAAAACCACTCGCACTTAGCGAAATCCGAACCAACAAGGCAGTCAAAAATAAACAGATAAATTTATCACTACGTGAATATTTTTAATTAGGCATTTCTCTATGTTGTTATCATCACTTTAGGACATTAAATATGAGTATTACTTTCCGTTTGATCAACATAAGCAATATTCATAAATCTTAAAGTGCTAAAGTTGAACCTCTCGACATCTCAAAGACACGGCCCAAGTTCCAAGAGTTTCCTCTGAAGCAATTTCCTGAATAAATTAAAACTTTAAAATGGCCGCTACAAATATTTACATGAGAATGACACAAACACTATTATCCTATGTAAAATTGTTTTAAGTTGTTGTCAGTTTGTGGTCCTACGAACCTAGTTAAGTAGCTTATTATAATCGGTTTTATAAATGATTACTTAATTAGCAAATAATCATAGCATACAATGCATCTGTATTTATAAAAGGTACGTATTCTTTGTGTCCAATAGTAACGCATAATGTACACTCAGCCATACATTGAGCATAGCGGTTAATCAATTGGGACAAGGAGAAATTAAACGACTTCTTTTGCCGGGTTTTCGTCTGCATGGGTCCAAAACAGCTAAGAACAAGTCATCTCATAAGTAAGGGAAGAGAAGGATTACGTCCTCACGCGCAAAATTTGATAATGATGATTTTATGTATAAAACAGATATGCAAAACAAACAATCGCAAATAAAAACAGTAAAGCTTTGATACACTTCGCGTAAAACACAACACAACATAAATAACAAACAGTTTCGCGTCAAAATCCGCTGAAAGGATGTTAAAATGGTGACGTGACGGACAATCGTCCAAAAATATTGAATGAAATAAACAAAATATGCATGAACACGAAATATGAGCGGAATTGGCAGGCTTTGCTTTTAGGATAACTTAGAAAAACATCAAATTCATAGGAATTTGTTACCTTGTTGGTCTAGTGGTAGCAAAGCGCGATTGCAGAGCATAAAGTCCTGGGTACGGATCCCAGTATGGGCAAAATGTTACTGGATTTTTCCATTAGGTAATTCTCAGTAGCAGTACGGAGTCTGGATTTGTACCCGGTTGACTGTTGACAATAGGCTTGCCCCCTATTACAGTGAAACCTATAACATAATTGGCGGAATGTGGATATACCTACTAGACGCCTCTGCCTCTGTTTCTGTTTTACGTAATTGGATTGTATCCGTGGGAGAATGGATTTAGAATAGTATTCCTTTCTGCTGCTGGCAAAGCGAGTCTTGAGAGGCGCTATAGGCGACGAACCTAGTAAGAGACTACTGGTCTGGTAAGTACTAGGCTTGCCACTATGTCTGGGAGGACCACATATTGGAACTTATGCCGAGCATAGATAACCTCGAACCAGAAGATAAAGATAACTCTTATATAAATTAACTAGTCGATAAGTCGTTGAAGTACCTAACAAAGATTTTTTTTTTATATGAAAAACGTCACTCACACTAGAAATTTCTTCTGTATCGTAGGTGCGGTTTACAAACATGAAATATCACATACACCAACACCCAGACAAATCTGGGGATCGCACAGATTTTTGTCTTGTGCGGGAATCGAACCCGCAACCTTTAGCGCAGCAGTCCAATCCCTTAGCCACTGCGCCAATCAGGTTGTCAATAAATAAATTCCCATGCCTATATCTCTCCCATGTACGAGTATACCTCTATCTAATAAATTATTAGGACCTACAGTCGACGGAATGTTCAAAGCAAAACTTACATGACATACAAATTTAATAATATTCCTCTGCCAGTACGTTACCAAACCAATTTTACAGTCAAACAGAACAAATAGTGGTATTAAACGAGTCTGAAGTTAATTTCAATACAATTTCTAACTTAGCCGACTGGGCACACAGAATATGATTAAGCTCCTGCAGTATGCAGATTAATTTCAAACGCAATCTTACTTGGTAGTTGTTTAGTAGGAACGATAGAGTATAACGTCGCTCCACACTAAGAATTTCTCCTGTGTCGTGGGTGCGTTTCACAAATATGAAATATCACAGACACAAACACCCAGACTCGGGACAAACATCTTCGGATCACACAATTTTTTGCCCCGTGCAGGAATCGAACCCGCAACCCTTAGCGCAGCAGTCCAATCACTTAGCCACTGCGCCAATCAGGTTGTCAATTTACTTCAGTATAGTCAACGGTTTCTTGACGATTACATGACAGTCTTTTGTTCTTTCTGTGAAGCAACAAATCTGGTAAAAATACACTCTTGAAGAAACGTTGTCACTGGGAAAAGTTACGAATTCTTTTGGTTCCAGAATGAAGACAATAAATGTTCTGCAAAAGACCCGGTTCCTTAACTATACAACAGTCACACGGCATAAAATAGAGGCCACAAATCAAATTTTAAGTAAACACATACTACTGTAGTTGTTGGCGCAGTCGGGTAATAAATAACACTCCACTGGCTCGAACCTGTTGCTGTAACATTTACACCGAACTCTGTCCAGAGTCCAGGAGAGTAATCCAGAAGTCATGCTTGCATGCCTGAATTATGGACTCAAGTGGACGCCGCGAGCTTCAAGCTAGAGACGACGCACTCGGCTGGGAAAAAGAGGCGTTTGGACGCGCGTGGAACGTGTTATTTTCGTAGGATAATTTTGATGAATCTATTTTGTCTTGTAGATTTGTGTGTATGCCAGAGGGTTTCAATAAGAAAGTCTGACTTGTCACATTGTCACTAGTATCGAAAGATGGTGAATCGTTAATTATGTTTTAGAATTGATTTAGGTATTTCACAAAGAAATGATGGCGTAAAGCAAAATAAAATAATAAAAATGCCTTTTGCTGTATTTTGGTTAAGTAAAATGACATATTTTAATCAAATTATTATCATTTTCTAGAATGTTTTGTACTATGAATCTGTAAATAATTAATTAAGATCATAAACTTCAAAGTTTTAATTCATTATAATATTATTGAAGTCTTTGTATTGAACAAAGTTTCGGTGTACACGAAACTTAGAGCAAGTTTTTCAGTTTTGCTTTATTATTTAATAATTGGATTAGTTTCAGAATTGAATTAAAGTTCAATATTAGTTTTCAATATTCCCAAAAAAGAGCAAACTTTGATTGAAGTTGCTGTAAAATATAATACATGAAATACTGTAATTCATTAGGAGATTATTTGATTTAGTATTTCATTCGAGCATAGGCAGAAGTCCTAAAATGAAGGAATTTTTGACTTGTTTTAGATTCAAAACCTCTTTTGAACTTGGAGTCCTTCTTTATGGGATGCAAGTAGAGAGCCTCCACGAGTGACGATACCTAAGTACGTCCGGCGCACCCTGGATGGTCAACCTTGCTATCATCCTTGTTGACTGACCAATCTCTATACCACGGCATGACCTATTCCATGTGGCTATTGGCTCATATGAAGAAGAAAAATTCCTTATTTTTGAGCTTGTGATGCGGTGTAATCGCGAGCAGAAGATATACTGACAATGGTTATGTATTTTTGTTGTTATCATCTTCTGATTTTTCTGTTTGTCACGCTGTATACAAAATGTATTTCTTTCGATTAACGCCTGCTATGTCTGACCGTGCTTAAAACACGCAGCATTTTTTAAGCCCAGTGCGTCACCTTTTTAAATATTCAAGCGACTGCCTGCATGGTGCGTTAGTAACAAATTCATAGCGTCGCCAGACCTTTTCTGGTGCTCGATAACTGGCTGGAATTTAGTATTATGAAACTGTTTACTTGCTAGTTTTGTTAGAACAATATTTAATAAATTATTAAGTTTGATCGATAGCTGTAATCACTAGTCTTTGTTAGTGGTTTCGCAGCTGTCCGTACTTGCAGGAACACCTCATGTTTAGTTAATAATAATCTTTTTATTTATCTCATACCAAAAAATTTATTCATTTATACACAGCTATTAGTTGCTCCATAGATATTCTCTAATATCTGTGAGTTATGTGAAGAAAGAAAAGAAATAACTTGCAAGTATAGGAAAATATAGTGCCGTGTGGTATCCGGCCTAGAATTGACCACCCCCTTTCCTCCTGTGGGTGTCGTAAGAGGCGACTAAGGGAAAATCCAGAAGATGGGCAGCAGCGTCTTTTGTAACTTAACCACCAAAACTGCGATCCCCAAGCCGCTTGCCAAGCGTGGGGATTATGGCAACACCCCCCTTCTAAAAGCCTTCGTTCAACAGTGGACGTCTTCCGGCTGATGATGGATAGAAAAATATAAATCAAAAAGTCTTTGCTTCTTCTAATTTTATTTTGGACCCCTTTTTTGCCGCCTATCTGCACAGTTCATTTCGGTGTTTGAACGAAGTCACTCTATAAAGAATGGAACTAAAACTACAAAGTCATCAGTTTAAAGCTCACATAAACTAATACGATCATAAAAGGTTTAGTCACCAAAGAAAAGGTATCTAATAAAACTGCAATTGAACAGATAAAATAATGAATCCTTTCAGTAATTCCCGTTCAAAGTGCTCATTATGCCTGAAAATCCGAGTGAAGATAAAGTCTATAAAAACCTATCCATTGACGGCTTAGGCAACCTTCGGATGGCACATTCTTCAGAGATTTGATCGTTTCAGCGCACATACATAAAAGTTGTAAGAATGATAACGCGTTTTGGTGACGTATTTTCGGGTTAAGCGATTTTGAAAAGTCGACTGAAAATGGTGTTAGATTTTTTATTATTTTTTATTGAACTATTAAAGCTTGCCTGCGGTATCCATTTCATGGTTCTCAAACGCTTGCTCCTTATACATCTTGCAATAGATCCAAACCGAATTTTCCTTTTACGCGCCTCTATTCTTGAGTTTCAATGCGGTATATTTGGGTAAATTAAACGGAGACAACCCCAGTATGCGTCATCAAATGAGTCATATTTCTTCAAATTGACTCATTTGAAGAAATAATTATATAATAATAATTCATATTTCTGAATGTTTCATTTCAAACCTTCGAAGGTTTTTGAGGCTGAGTCACGCGCTTTATGGACCAAATATTTAAGGGTTAAACCCATGGTAAGTCATTTTATATGTTTAGGTCTTGCCATTAAATGCCTATTTTCTTTTCTTAAAAAAAAATGTACGTTTAGCCATGATTTTTTTTTAACTTCGCCACTAGGAATTTCTCCTTTATCGTGCGTTTCCCAAACATATGACGACTCGGAAGACTCGGAACAAACATTTGTGGATCGCACAAAATTTTG
Source organism: Abrostola tripartita (assembly GCA_905340225.1). Lineage (NCBI taxonomy): Eukaryota > Metazoa > Arthropoda > Insecta > Lepidoptera > Noctuidae > Abrostola > Abrostola tripartita. The sequence goes on from HG996504.1 coordinate 8,823,058, forward strand.
TCCCGTGCGGGAATCGGACCCGCAACCCTAAGCGCAGCAGTCCAATTGCTTAGCCACTGCGCCAATCGGGTTGTTAATGATTAAATTATACCTCTTACTGTCGTTTGCATGATACGTCTCATCAAACCTAAGTTGCTATGGATAAGTTTAGTGATAAAATGCTTGAGAAATAAAAATCGAATAGAATGAAAAATGTATGGGGATGACATATGTACCTAATACATATTTGACATATATTTTTCATTCTATTCGATTTCTATACGTCTTGCGTTTTCCCAATTGTCGACGGCCCGAGCTTACTACCTAAACAAAAAAAAAGATTTTCACAAATTAAATTTCGATATCGAGTACTCTATTTCAAAATGGTTTCAGTAATACGTCCCTCGGAGCTTCGCGCGACATGTGGAATATGCAACGTAGTGAGTTTCCGTGTGAACGGACGCCCTCAAAAGATGGCCGGGATGACGGCACAGATATACGCTCCACAAGATTCGTGCCTCTGCTTGTCGAATGGCGATGTATGTTAATTCAGTGGCAAAATAAATTGGAGTTTGTAATTCGGAAATTAAACATTGGCGTTTGGATTCGTGTGGTTGGGCTTTAGAAACAAATGGGTGGATGGAATAACCATTATATTGATTTCTAATTGACATTGAATTGTTATAGTGGAAGATTTTAGGGACAAATAATATTGGTGATCTACAGATGTATTTGTGTTCCCAGTCTGAACATTGTCTACTTTACTACTTACCTTTTTTAATCATTAATTTAAGTATATCACTGTCGTCGGCTTATCAATGAACATCATAAATTTAAGAGGCTCTTAAGATAACAGACATTTTATCATAATTCCAATGTCTTTCCGGATTGATGTGCGTATTATAGTTTAGTTATCAGTTGCTGAAAACGGTGAAGGAAAACATCGTGAGAAAACCGGAACACCTGAGAGATTTTTCAAGATCGTTTAAGCAAGGCGATAAGTTGAGTTCCAAAATATCCAGCTAGTGAAACTTACACAAAAGTGACTATAATCTAAAAATGTCGCCAGACTTCTATGTGACTATAGCCCTTCTTACTTAAAGGAACAAGACACATAACTTGTCAGCACAAAATCAAATGGAGTAACATAACATACTTAAGGGACACGCTTCAGAATTTCGTCTAAACCAATTTACTTAGAGTCATCCCTTGTAATATCACAATGGAACTTGTAGTGAGTGCCTTCAGGATGTAGGAATGCCTTTACGTGTGGGCCACGAAGACAGCAGGATGGTCGGAAGACTGAAGTGTGCTGAGTGCTGACGCCGATAAAGAAATATGGGAAGAAAGAAACGGTTATTTGCGCCAGAAAGTAACGCAAATAGTTTTTTCAGGAGATATTATAATTCAACTAACCCTTCATCAATTTGAAAATGGGTGATGATCTTCAAACAGCTGAAAAGAATTCTATGGTATTTTTATTTTTTCTACTTTTTCTGATAGCTCACCTCGGTCGCCGTTTAAGCAAATAAATGGTTTCAAAAGCGGCATATTAAATCTTCTGGCAGTAAATAAGTATTTAACTGTATAATTCGTTTTCATGGCCACAAGTACAGTCGTCCCTTGTGAAGCTTTCAGATGTCACATTTCTATTTTTGTATGATACTGCACAATAATTAGATGTTAGATTTCAACTTTACTTGTAGTTATGCTTCCTCACTTAAATTCTCTTTAACTTCACTCCTTTCACACTTAGGTCTTAGTCACCAAATGATCAATACAAACTATGGTGAACGTTTGCTAGACCAACGTTTAAGTTCTAATCAAAATGGTTCATTTAAAATTTGGTAGAAGCGCAAACAAAGGGTCTGGCATATGAAAATCGTCAAATGTCAAGGCTTTTTTAATATCCTATAGCTTATCATCCTTGTAGCCATGATCAAGGTCATACAGAAAGTTTGAAGAGTGTACACTGTACACCGCACTAAAATATTCCACCAAAATTACCACTTTGAATTGAAACTGACACGCAAAGGACAAAGAGACAGGCTGCGCAAACCAATCGATAAAATCCAGGTAGAGCTGGATAGAGTCATGAAAACCGAATACAAAAGTAAGGCATCGCTTAAACCGGCGGTGGGGGACATTACGGATCGCCCAGCGACCGGATACGGCCGGCCACGGGATCACTTTCAGCCGGATACGGCGGCCATTGCCGCGTGGATCTATTTCCTGCAGTTTCGACGTCAAGTTTTATTCGTCAGTATATTGAATAAGGAATAGTAAAGTTGTTGGTTTGTTCTCAACAGTCCAGATTGGACTTAATGTGGTGTATCTAAGGTCTCGTTTTGAATGTAACTCAGTATTTGAATGATGGAAACTCTATTAAAGTTAGTCCCTATTTGAAATTACAGGGCGTATAGCTCTTGTATTTTTCCAGCAGGAATATATTCGCTGAAAGAAATACAATATACATCGATACTTGACAAGGATATAACGCGGTTCTGTCTTAGACGTATTACCGGTCTACATTGATTTATACTATACTATAAAGCTGGTTACCGATTCATTGTAACTTAGCCAGTATCTTGCAATTGAATATAAATTTGCAGCTATTGTTTTCGTGCAATAGTAGTAATTATAAGTTTTTGTGTCGTCGCGTAGGTGACACAATAGTTTATAAAATGTCTTTTAGGCCAGTGGACACGGAAAAGTTTATTACCGTGTTTTAATCCTGTGAACTAAATTGTACCTAAAGATTATACATTTCCTGCAGTAGCTTCTCAAAATTTCCAGTCACTCATTGGCAATTCTGCCATTCTTTTGGACACCTTACCTGTCGACAGCGATGGGGAGGAATACTTCGATTCTTGACTGCAAATTTTTATTTTACAGTTTATAAATTTTTTTAATAATGTATGTTCATTAAAAGATTCTAATTCAAGTTAATTTAAATAGACATCTTTGATAGTTACCAGACACACCTTCACAAACTAATCCTATTTGCCAAACCCGTAAATTCAAGCGTACCAACATTAGCAAACGTTTCAATCAGAGTCTCTGAACAATACATTATTTAGGCGAAATTCGCGTTCAATCAAAATGCAAATCCTAACACTGTTATACGACATTGTTACCTACATAACATTGTTATGTTAGTTATATAACAGTGTTATAATTGTGTTTGTGTGAGCCCGTTGCGAGAGTGACGACTCGGAAATCCGGTGACTAGAGATGGGCGTTTGTAATGGGTTTTGAAATTATATCAAATGTCTTGGTATTTTTGGATTTTGTAACATATTTGCCTATAAACTTCATTATCAAATTATTGTTATATGTCAGTCAGTGAAGCACCAGACGTCTAGTCATAAGGTTATAATAAAATCTTCTATCTTCATTTTGTATAATTTAAGATATAATTAATTTATCGCGCAGTATTTACGGCCAGTCTAAACTATAAGCTAGACGTATACAATTCATAGATGTTAATTAACACTTAAACTAATAGATTACTATATTCTTCTACATGTTTATATAATAAAAAATAAGAATATTATCAAAAACATCACAAACTCAGGAACAACACGCTAAAAAACTTTGAAAACTTAAAGTGATGTACCGCAAATTGGTATCCCGGATACCAGAAAATTTCTTGATTAATTCAAAGCTAAAATTGTTTCCTTGTTTCGCAACAATAATTCGTTTTCACTAATTTATATTGCGTTCTTAATTCCTAAAGTTTTGTCTTAGAGACGCTTTCGTTGTCCCAATGTTTAATTAATACCAAAGGTAAAACTTGGCTATGAATCCTAATGAAAATTTATACAGTTTTAATTAATAAGCAGTTATCAATATTTATGAGTGTTTATTAATATTTATAGACGTTGAGATTTTGATTGGTCTAGGCTTGGGCTAAAAGGCTTTGATGAAACTAGCTATAGAAGTGTTAGGAACCCTTTAAATTGTGTCTTTGAAATAGCTTTTACCTTTCATTTAAAAGTTGCATTCGTTAGTGCTTAGGTTACGTGCTTCGAACCTGTAACCTTATGATTGGCTTATTTAACATAATATATTATATTTATTATGTAAAGAATGTATAAGTCACAGTGTCTTATCATCAACAAATGTTCGATGACTCACGCTGGAGTTTCCCAAATGAATCAGTTTTTCAGCTTTGTTAACAAACCTTTATTAAAATGACGATATAGTTTGGGCCTTATTCGCGCACTGAAAATTAACAAATTATAATAATTTTAAAAGGTTTTTTGCATCTTGTATTCACGAAGCTTACTCAATTCTGAGTTAAGCTCGCCTCTGTACATCAAATGTCATAATGTTATTATGTCATCATATGTTTTTTTGTGTACAATAAAGAATTAAGAATTAAGCTTATGCAGAGGTTATATTAGAGGTAGAGGTAATTTGGTCTCATCGTAAATTAAATGGACTATAGTAAACTATGGTCTGTTCTATAGAGTTTGTTTTTTTTCGTGTGCGAGCTATTCATGGGTATATGTCACGAATAGATTCGCCCATTGGAAAGGTCGTAGCGACTGCCCAGAAAGTCGCCGGACTTACATTGAGTTACCTACGTGGTTCTTTACTTGCATTATATGACAATATACAGACACAATACGCTATTGGGCTTAACAAAAATGTTAAAAAACCTTCTTGTCTTAAGACAGGTATTAAACGATCCCAAACCCGCAACCGCTGAATAGATTTCATTTAATTAATTAACTCTGGACAAATTCTACGAAGTATTATTCTAATTAAGAAAATTAATGAGTGAATCTTAATAACGTGGGCTTTAAGAGTTTCTTTTTTAATGTTTTGAAATTGAATACGGCGTTTGGAGTTGGTACAAAATATTGGATTCGATTGCCGTAGTGGGTGAGGAACTTAGGACCTAAATGGACTATTGTTCTTGACTTTTCGGGTTCGATCCCCGCACGGTCCAAGTATTTCAGTCTTGAATCCAGGCGTATATGCCTCGTTGGTCTAGTGGTCGCTAAACGCGACTGCTGAGCACGAGGTCCTGGGTTCGAATCCCGGGTCGGGCAAAGTGTTACTGGGTTTTTTTCATTAGGTAATTCTCAGTAGCAGCACCGAGTCTGGATTTGTGCCGGTTAATGGCAATAGGCTCGCCCCCTATTACATTGGGACCTAAAAACATAACTGGCGAAATGTGGGTGTACTATATGTGCACCTCTGCCTACCCCTTCGGGGAATACAGGCGTGATGTTATGTATGTATGCATAAATATTTTCTGTACGCAAACGCGTCCATTATACAGAGGAAAAAACTAGGTTAGGGCAATATTTTTTTAAAACAAAAGGCAAACCGTATTAACTCTTATTACATTCATCCTACATCAGTTAGCAATGAACGAAATCCGTTTTGGAAGCATTAAGATTTAGTGAGTGAATGAATGCTATATTGATTCTGATTACTTGACTGCCTCGTTGGTCTAATGGTCGCTAAGCGTGACTGCTGAGCATGAGGACCTGGGTTCGAAGCCCTGGTCAGGCAAAGTGTTACTGGGTTTTTCTATTAGGTCATTCTCAGTAGCCGCACGGAGTCTGGATTTGTGTCCGATTGATGGCAGTAGGCCGATAAATGGCGAAATGTGGGTTTACTATATGCACACCTCTGCCTACTCCTTCGGGGAATACAGGTATGATTTTATTTTTCTCAGATTAATGACGTATATTGACTCACTCCTAAACCTTTCACTACCGTATGTTTACGTAGGAAAATAGCGAAATAAGTAGAAAAACCTCGTTTGGTCGCCTAATTTCCTCATCCAATTTACGTCAGTCAAGGCTTACTCATAGTTTTTCCGAAGGTTGGAGTCATCCCGAAAAGGGGTAGTGTTGCCATAGCAAACCAAAAAGGTATTAGTTTATGTTTGAATAAAATCGTTATTTTATAAATGGCTAAATAAAAATGTGAGAATCATTTTCCTCTGCCATTTTATCGAGGTGGTAGCACGAGTATATGAATGTGTTATAATTATGTTTATATAGATAATGATAACGAAAACTATGCATTTTTTTTAAGTTTGTTACGTTAGTCCCTCACAGAAATCCACGTAACTACAAGTGTATTATAATAACCTTTTTTATTCCGTATTTTTGAGTACCTGTTACCTACCTAAAACGAAATGCAAAAATGTGTGTATTGGTTTGTCATTTTTTTTGTGATGAAATAGTTTACGTGCCAAACAGTGACATGCTATTTTTACCCCAAAAAAATGCCACGAAAGCGCAACCGCGGGGAAAAACTCGTAAAAAATATCAAAATTCCTTTCGAGTCTAGCAACCCCATCCGCTGTATACGATGAGACAGCAGTATTCCCAAGAAACGTCCCACGCCCACGCGTGGCAACATCAACTTTATGCGTCACGGTGCCTGCTACGTAAATACGCGAAGTTTGCTTCTAAATTGTGTCAATTGAGGATATCTTTTGTGTTTTTGAGATTGCACGTGAGAAAAGTGGTAGATTTTTACATAGATACAGAACATGGACTATAATGAGCTGTGAAATGTGGGTTTAGACTTTAGGTATGTTTGTACACTGTATGGAAAACCTCTCTCTGCCAACACCTACGGTGATGGTAGGCGAGATTATAATATTTAATTTTGTTATTTATAACTATTAGATGAGTTTTGAGATTATGATAAAAAAAATTGAATAATGTTCCTTCTGTAAATTAGGATCATTAAAGATTATCAAATTAAATCAATGTGCCTGGATAGAAATACAAAAATATACACGGGACACACTATACGATACGCACCACAATACCCAAACCATATACAATATTAATTAATGCCACAAAAACATCACGACCTCTAAATACGAGCACACAAACAACAGTGGGATTACTTTCTAATCAGACTAAAAGCCATTAGCAGATCCCGAACTAACATAAATTGGTAACAATTCAGATGTAACTAGCGTAAATGATTAAGTTTTCAATATTCGCAAACGGACGCTAACCGCGGACGGCGTCGCGACGCACGGACAAATTGGTCGCGCGGCAAAGCAGACCACAAATGCCATTGGGAGGTAGGTCTGTGGTATTGGCGTGGGGTCCCAGTGTGAGTGGGAAAGATGGGAGCTTACGCTATCAATACTCAATACTCAATCATTTATTGCATTCCACAATGTGTACTTAGGTGGTAAACTTATATTATAGAGATCATTATGGACCCTGTAGGGCACAGCAAAGTAATATACTAGGAGAGGGGACACTTTGTCTTAAATCTAATTAACATTTATATAGATATATATTATGTACATAACATTTATATTTAAGATAATCTAATACAATATTTAAATCTACTTACAAAGTCATAATTATAATTTTATATTTATGTATTGGGTATCTATAGTTTATCATTTAGAAATTCGTTTATTGTATAATAGGATTTGTTTATTAACAATTCTTTTACTTTTCTAATAAATATTTTAAATTTTTCTTCTTTTTTTATTACTGCAGGTAATTTGTTATATATTTTTATGGACATTACATAAGGGCTTGTAGAGTGTATTTTTAAACGGGAATCTGGGATATTTAATTGGTATTTATGTCTAAGTGCATATCGTGTCTGTATTACTTCGCGTTTTATATAAAATTCCTGATGTTTTCGAACAAATTTGCAAGATTCTAATATGTATATTCTGGAAAGAGTTAAGATATTATTATTTTTGAAGTGGGGTTTGCAACTTTCTGTAGGTTCAATGTTTACTAGAATTCTAATTAATTTCTTTTGTAGGGTAAAGAGTGTGGGTGCTTCGGTGCTATTTCCCCAAAGGGTAATCCCATAACTAAGCCACGCGTAAGCGTAAGCATAATAGGTGGTGAGTGCGGTTTGAAAATTGGTGGACTTTTTTATTTAGTTAGACGCTAGTAGCATATGATACTGCATTAGGAGTAGAAGACAGCTACATAAATAACGCCACTTGAAGAAGAGTTTAGAAATGCTAGCGAAAAACAGCCTATGATACAAAAAATTTAAAGTGTAATTCATGAACTTTAAAAATATCTGTCTTGTCTTCTTGAAAAACTTCTTGCCCTTCGATCCCGTTGCTAAATCTGAAGAAGTAATGTCAGAAAATTTTTCGCAAGGTTGATGTCCAGGATAAGATGTACAATCGATTTAATAACGTTATCAATGAAGTCGATACCTTTGGTCAAGGTGGCGTTGTAAAGAACATTTAGGCAAACTCATGCATCCCACATGATGTCCGGCATCTAACAAAATTAGACGATGGACGAAGATGAAGGAAATTCTGATTTTCCTGCATTTCAATTTAGTTACTTACAGCTAACACAAGCCTAAGTTATTCAATTGACGACTATTTAGGACTTTTGGCATACTGCCAGAGAGCTCTCTAGCTTTTAGTTTCTTGGGACTGCAGCCAGATTTTTGTTGCTATTGAGACGTTCTTTAAAGTACTCAATTTACCTGAGGGATGCCTAAAGAGCCTTCACAAGGAACGGAATTAAAAATTCAAAGTGCTGTTAACCAGTATAAACCTCGCTGTTAAGGAAGCCACACCCTCATCTGTCACATAGACATAACGAGTGTAGTGTAATTCTCCGTAAAATTCTAACAATAACCACTAAACTGTAATGTGCTCTACAGCATCATCATCAGCTTGGCGCACTGATAGCCGAGTGGTATGACCGATGGAGTGTCAAGTCAAAGGTCGCAAGTTAAACTCCGGCACGCACCTATGTCTTTTCGAATTCATGTGGGTACTATAAATTAGTGATAACTAATTAAAGATATAAGCTCTGTAATGTGCGTACTATAAATTAGTTATCAGTTGCTAAAAACGGTGAAGGAAAACATCGCGAGAAAACCGGCACATCTGAGAGATTTTTCAATGGTGTGAAAAGCCATGTCAGACTTCAGAGGCCTACAGGCGGTTTAAACTCTGACACTAGGTTGTTCATCAACCATACGATAAGAAGAAGATCAGCTTTTACGTGAACCACTGCTGGGCATAAGACTCCTGCCTTGTACACAGTAAAAATTGTAAATAACCAAGATTGCGGGCTAAGTATATAAGCTGGTTTCACATCAGGGAGCAAAAGACACGACGAGATGAAAGTGGAATTAAAGTGTGGGATTTTAATATCTTACTTCTTTAACTTTGAATCTCTTACTTATAAACGATTATTTTTATTAACGAATATTGTATACTTACTGTTTCTCTTAATAAATGACATGAAAATGGACCAAACCTGAAACAAGCGATATACCTGAAATAGTGAGTGCGTAAATTGAAAAGAATTATTCCATAGGTATTTCCCATTTTTTTTATACCTTGCCCCACACTAGGATCTTCTTTATCGTGGGTGCGTTTCACAAACATGTAATATCACATACACAAACACCCAGACTAGGGGCAAATATCTGCGAATCACACGTATTTGTCCCGTGCGGGAATCAATCACGCAACCCTTAGCGCAGCAGTCCAATCGCTTAGCTACTGCTCCAATCGGGTCAAATGACAAACACATATATTTCTCATTCATCAAACGTTTTGCAATATGTACAGGGCCCTATTCTACCTAAAGCAGTTACAGCTGTAGTTATTAATTGTAAAGCTGCACAGTTTCAGCTATTTTAACTGAAAAACACTAAAACATTATAACAAGGCCTCGTAAAACGCCAAACACCATTGAAAATCAACAGGTCACATTTGGCGATACCCCTCACATTTTTAACGGACGCGAACCGGGTACCATAATTGTAGCAATAATAGCCATTTCCCCTGCAATGCTGTTGAGCTTGTGAAATATGTTAACGGCTGAAGAACCGCATTTATAATGCTAACTTGTATTGGCAATGTGTTTTATTATCCTCTTGTAGTTCCTCGCGCTTTGTTTTGGCATTAAATGAGATGGTTACTGTTTAAATGAATTTGAGTAATACATGTATATATGTATATATATTGAATGCCTCGTTGGTCTAGTGGTCGCTAAGCACGACTGCTGAGCAAGAGGTCCTGGGTTCAAATCCCGGGTCGGGCAAAGTGTTACTGAGTTTTCCATTAGATAATTCCCAGTAGCAGTAGGAGTTTGGATTTGTGCCCGGTTGATGGCAATAGGCTCGCTCCCTAAAACATTGGGACTTACAATATAACTGGCGAAATGTGGGTGTACTATATGTTTACCGCTGCCTACCCCTTCGGGGAATACAGGCGTGATGATGTTATTGAGTAATAAGCTCTATAATTAATGGATTAGCCGCACTGCCTTTAAAAATGTTTTTAACGCTTATTCATTGTGGCGTTCTAAGGGGGGGCCTTTGTTTAACAGTGGACGTCTTCCAGCTGACGATGATGATGATGAAGGAGCTTCAGTCTTTCACTATCCAGAACACTACTTGGTACACATCGATTGTTTAACTATTATGTCTACTTAGCGAACAGTCACCGAGTAAATAATGAAACATAAATATGTCGCTTCTGAAAGTGTGTTGACTGCAATACCCAGCGTGAAAGACTTACCAGTTAACACACTCAAGCAAGGGATAACTAATACATGTGCTTATTTAATTTTGAATCGACACAGCCCAAAAAGAAGAATGGTCCTTATCTAATAATAATAATAACTACTGATAATATATAATCTAACTACAATAAGCACAACTTACATGTATAGGCCTGTGCCGTGTGGTATCCGGCCTAGAATTGACCACCCCCTTTCCTCCCGTGGGTGTCGTAAGAGGCGACTAAGGGAAAATCTAAAAGATAGATAAAAGATGGGCAGTAGCGTCTTCTGTTACTTGACCACCAACACTATGATCCCTAAGCCGATTGCCAAGCGAGGGTTTAATGGCAACCTCTCCCCCCTTCTAGAAGGGGCAGGCCTTCGTTTATCAGTGGACGTCTTCTGGCTGATGATGATGACATCTATAGGAACTGCTAACAAGCCTGTAATTGCTTGCATAGTAGACACAAAACAAAACATCTGCTAGTGACGATTTATGGACGCGCAGCTCACCCCCTTAGACCCGTTTCAAACCTTTGTCAACACGTTTTTAACGCCAATTTTTGTACCGTGGTATGAATATTTCCAAAGTCTATTCCTAAGCTGTGGTTATTTTAATGTCAGTTAGAGCTTTTGATTTTGTTGAATCCAGGGAAGAATAGTAAAACAACAGGTCAAAACAATAGGGCTAGGGACGTAGAAATGCACTTAATAGCACATCGATGTTTTAGAAAGAAGCTCCGGTATACAAATTTATCGTGACATTTTTTTAAACGTCGCCCTACACTAGGAATTTATTTGCATCGTGGGTGCGTTTTACATACATGAAATATCACATACGCAAACACCCAGACTGGACAAACATCTGCGGATCGCACAAATTTTTGACCCTTGCGGTAATCGAGCCCGCAACCCCTAGCGCAGCAGTCTAATTGCTTAGCCGCTGCGCCAATTAGGTCGTCTACAACCTTATTTTTTGTCTTGGGTTCGACTTCGAATTCCAGCAAAGTGTTATTGAGTTTTACCACTAGGCAACTGTCAGTAGCATTACAGTGTCTGAATTTGTAATTTGTTTCTTTTGTCGACGAATGTTGTGTCTTTGACAATGTGTAAGCCGTTAAATTACATCAGAATTTCTACGTTTGGTAGAAAGGTGATTTTTATCAATACCGTTGCTTACCTCTTCTGGGAACGCAAGCGAGATGATAAACAACTTTATTTTCCAGTGCAGCTCTAACAAAACAGTTCAAAGGAGACGCCTTATCATGTTCTGTTCTCGCATTTCTGTTGAAAACAAATTAAAATAAATAAGAACTGCAGCTGAGGAGTACCTAGAAAGACTTTAAGAAATACTTGTTGTTCGCTTTAGATAATATTATTGTCTGCAATGAAATCATGGCTTTACACGACTGCCCAAAAAAGGAGTTAATGTTTTCAGGGTTCATGTATGTACATATTTATGTGAGCTTCTTTATTCCACCATAACTTCTGAATACCTGAACCGATTTTAATGTATGGAGTGTCGTTAGAATCCATACACCAATCCGCATCGCGAGTAACATAGGCCATAAAAAATGAATCTAATAAAAAATCTAATTGCAAAAATTAAAAAACACGACTGCCATGACAAAAAACGAACTAAAAAGTAAAAAAAAAAACAAGTTCCATCGCAGTCGGGAGACCGTTCTGTGGATCACTGTCTTATCTAAGAGGTACCCAGACTGCGATGGAATTTGTGTTCTAGAAAGTACCATAAATAGAACATATTGGAAAATGGAAGTAATCGTCAGTCGTCACACTTCCATTCCTTAACGACATGTAAAATTACAGGCTCTTTTAGTTCATCCCAGTAGGTAGGAATATTCATATTGAAATATAAATCGTTAAACCTACTTACAAAGCGAAACAGAATACAACCAAGAATAGAGAAACAATAATTATGACTGAATCACATTCACAGTATGGGGCTTGTCAGGTTGTGCGTTGTCACGGACACAAAGGCCGAGGTTCGTAGCCTGACGTTGACGTCGGCCGGCCGCAAAACGCATTCGTCTTCGGCCTCGGCTAACTGACGTATAGTTTTACTTGCCCATTTGCTGTTCTTGAAATGTCGACGTAACGTTTTGTAACATAGCTATTTTCTTAACGTAAACTTTAAAAGTAACGTCTGAGGTTACAATTCAACTGCGTTTGTAGTATTAGGAATACAAAATATTGATTTAATTTACAAAATTTTCATTTTACAATTTTTAATTTCTACATCTTTTGCATTTAATTAATAATTTTGCATTACGTATAAGTGAACTGCGTATGTCGAATACTGAATAACTGATAGTGATACATTTTAAAGGCCTATAATATTTCATAAGCAATAACACAGCCTGAGAATTATGTCTCAAAAAATGTAGAAGGCGCTGGAGTTTTAATTCCATAAGTACTAAAACCTAGTGTTTGCTGTTCTGTTTATAATTTTATTACATAGCTATGCTAATTTATGGCCAGCGTAATTCAATTACAGTATATTTTCATTTGTATTTTATGGCTGGAGAGTTTGTTGCCCCGTTTCTCCTGTCTATTTAAATCCCTGTAAAGAGTTGTTGACGTTCTTTTTCGTGCTATTTACATTCTTAAAGAAGATATATTTTTATTTCTATAATAAGCAATGTAGACTAAATCTTGAATCTTTAAAGGCCGTAAAGGTAGGAAACAAATTTCGAAATCAGACATTCATAGGCTTTTGGCTTCTCGATTGGCAAGTGTTAACTTGCCAATTAAGCCATATACCTACTAGTTATAAATAGGTATAAAATAGGTGGCGCGCCTCAATACTGAATGGTATCCATTCAGTGAGTTTAACGACAGTTTCGCAAGAGATTTTATAATGCACAAGTGTGCGCGCAAACACAGGTGCATTCCCTATTCCCTCACTCTCATAGTCCGACGGGAGGTAGACCGCCACGACCGGAGAGAGATCAGACGCAGGGCTAACGGCTTAACGTGCCTTTCAAAGCACGGAGGGGTTTCAACAGATCTTTTAGATGAAATTTCCTTATAAAATAAGCACTACCTTTGTACATGTAACTCATTTTAACTCTAGTTAAGATATAAGAAAATTGTATTCATACTGTATCCTTCCGTATAATTACGTAGTGAAATTATATTGTTTTACTCTACAAAGGTAATTAAGTTTCATCTTAGTATACCGAGCTAGCGGTGACTTCAGACAAGGGTGCAGTCGTTTATTCTTAGCTAGGCCATCTTACAGCGGAAATTGCTCATATAGACGGTGGAAATTACACCTATACTCGAGATTGTCATTAGCGAGGTGCATTTACCTCAATATATATAACGCTGTTTGGGATACGATACAAAATGTACCGTAATTATCCCAAGTTTATGTAGAAGGGTGACATCATACGAAGAATATTTGACAACCCTTTTGACATGTTTTAAGATAGACTGCCTCTGTCTGTTACTGTCTCGTTGAACTAGTGCTGGCTAAGTACGACTGCTGAGCATGAGGTACTGGGTTCGAATCCCAAGTCAGGCTAAACGTTGGGTTTTTCCTCTGGGGAATTCTCAGTTATTTAATCTGGCGAATAGTGAGTGTAACACACACCTCTGCCTACCCCTTCGGGGAATACAGGTATGATGTTGTTTTTGTGTCGTTATATAAGAGATTTGGCCGCAGATTATAAGGTTTTAATCATCAAATCCAGGCGCTTATAAATGGTCAAGACAACAAGCACCTTCGACCTAATTCCGACACTGGAGAAACATTTAGTGTGGAGAGACTTTAAAAAAAAACTAAAAAGTCATCTTGTTTCTAAACTGATGAGCAAGAATCTCAGTATTACACTTTAAAAATTTCGCCCAAAACTTGTGTTAAATAAAATACAATTAAAAATCTTTACCCCAACCAGTGCACCTCAAGAGATTAATAAATCGCACGGAACTAACCGCGGTACAAGGGTACTGGGCTGGCAACACTCCAACCTAATATATGCTGTTGTGGTTTGCAACACCGTGTTAACGTTAACCGACCCGATTAATGGTCTTGGACCATTTATTTTGTAACATATGGCTTGGAATTATGAGGTAAAATATGTAATGTAAGGTCACTTAACAGAATTTGAAAAATATCTGTTAGATACCTATTCCTAATTTGAGAAATAATCTAGGATCAAAATTATGTAACAAATTAACAATCGTTTGAAATTGGACTCAATTGAGCGCCATATTATTTTCCCTGGTTTTATAAGAGACTAGCGGCCTGCTCCGGCTTCGCTCGAGTATAAAATATATATAATATAAGCATTTCTGCACTATTTAATAGATGTTATTATACATATAACCCTTCCTCTTCAATCACTCTATCTATTAAAAAAACCGCATCAAAATCCGTTGCGTAGTTTTAAAGATTAAAGCATACATAGGGATATAGGGACAGAGAAAGCGACTTTGTTTTATACTATGTAGTGATAATGAACTAACTACTAGTATAGGTATTAGTTATTATAGTTATCTATTTATTATTATAACTAATACCTATACTACTAATACTAATACCTATGCATGAACAAATACTAGTACTAATACAACTTAATACAACCTGCACCTTTGTTTTAATTGCAATATAACATTGTCAAAGTCCAAAAAAACCTTGACACATAAAAACATTTTAAATAGCGATCCATTCAGAAAATTGTCAATTTTAAATTCGCTACAATACTCAACGTATTATTTTATAATTGCAACCCACAGAGAGACTAGCTTCCTTTATAATGCAGCGACGAGTCATTGAATCGTCAGGTTATTCCTGCGATCGAGCTCATTACGATTAATCGACAACCCTATAACTATTAGGTACCCGATAAGCTTACCAGCTAAACAGGGTTGTCAAAGTTGTAACTTTACAACCTATCAAGCAACAAAGTGAGGATGTTTCATTAAATCCGTCACCAGTGGCTTTAATGAAACACGTTAGGGCGCCCCAGCGTGTAAATATTAACAAAATGTTGTACAGCTAACTGTAGGGTTAGCGCATATCCAAAATGGCAGACAATGATGTTTGCTTCCAAAACGTGTTTCATAATTTAGTAAATTATGATTGTATGTACTATCTTTAGTCCGTGTCAAAAAGACATACCTACTTTCATCCATCACGTAAATATCAAAAGGGTAAAGAAAATGTCTAGATAGTGTGGGTGTGGCAAGTAAATGACGAATGCATCATTAAATTTTAGTGCCTATTTTTCCGCCACTATCACCACTGCTCCACAACATTGATTTATAGGACCAAAAACTATTACAAGACCGTGAACAATACACGTTTATAAGTAAAGTATACGAATGTTTTTAGTACTTATATAATTTAAGTATATTATAAACTGCTGATTTATAAATACCATGCATTTCATAAAATGCATGCTTGAAAAGTAAGTTAACTTAAACTTAGTGTTTGAAGTGAGTTAATAAGCATTTTTTGTATAATCCGAAATGCAAAGCACTAAAGTTTGGTGACAACCCTACACTAGGGTTGCTTCCGTGATACACCTTAACTTTGCAAATTAATCTGAATGAGTTCCGTCGCAACTGAACTAGCCAGTCTGTTGCTTGTTTGTTTTGACCGACTGTCGCGGAAAGGAGGAGTTTTAATTATAGCTGTATTATGTAGCAGTGGGGTTAACTACCAAACTTATATTGACACGATAGTCCTAGGTTAATTCTGATGGTCCGGGAGGTAGCGTTGCAAAAAACAGTCATAGTAAGCCGGCTGATATTGTCATCGATGGTAAATCTTAGGACCGATAAGTCAACCTACCGTCAGCTGCTCAAGTAGCGGTGGAAAAGGTATTTAGGATTAAGTATTTAAACATACCCGAAGATATGCGCTGTGTCACTAATTAATCTATAGTAACACGTGTACATTTTGCTATATTTAAGTTCTTTGGTGGCAAGCCTACTGCTTATCAAATCTATACTGATTTGCACGCGGAAGACGCATCGTTGGCAGGCCTCCCACCAGGTGGACCGACGATATCGTCAGAGTTGCGGGCAACCGGTGGATGAAAATAGCAAGTTGTCGGTCATTGTAGTGTTCTAAGGGGGAGGCCTTTGTTCACTGTTGAACATCACTGTTGGACATCTTCCGGCTGATGACGTTTTGACACAAATATTTAAGGATACAAGAATTTGTGCATCTTCTGTGTAAAATACACAGGATAAATCCAATAAAACCATGCTTTTTCCTCAATTTAGTATAATTTTCCATAGCATCAGGCAATACAGCCGCGGCGGTAATATAGCCGCGCATGTGCGTTCATTTGCGGCTAATTCCGCCGCCATGTACAGCGGACCGCAGTTTTCAATCAGCCGGCCGCACCGTTTGTGTTAGCTACAACGTTATTTCGCTAGAGTTGGGCCGAATTTGGTTACTGAACAAGAATTTCATACCTATCTTACTAGGTTGTTTATTATTATTTAAAAAACGTCACCTCACTCTAGGAATTTCTCCGGTATCGTGGGTATGTTTCACAAACATGAAATACTGAAACACGAATTGGACGAAAGTCCAAACTATCCTAAAAAAAACGGGGCATAAAACTTCGACCTTATTGACGCAGGGGCTAAGGGATTGGACTGCTACGCTAAAGGTTGCTTGGGTTCGAAATCCGCACGGGACAAAAATGTGTGCGATCCGCAGATGTTTGTCCCGAATTTGAATGTTTGTGTGTGTGTGTGTGTGTATATGTAAACGAACCCACGATATAGGAAAAAATCCTAGTGTGGGGCTACGATTAAGAAAAAAAGCTACATGGTCCAAATACACTCCTGTACATCGATACAAAGTTCACCGCGCGATATTACCTACATATAGCCATTAAATATTTATCATCTGTGTATTGTAAACCATTTTCATTGGGTCCTGAAGCCACGCGGTTAGTTTCACCCTAATGTGCGGTTTTAACTGTTTAGTTTCTCTTACATAATTCAGAATTTTGCTTTTAGCGGTAATAAATTACAAATTCCTAACAGATTTTTGTATTTTACTATAATAACTTCCGTGAGTGTTATCCATATTATTTACAATATATCCCGGTTATACTCACGTGTGTATTCGGGTATGCCCGACTTTCGGCTCGCGACTCCGCCGCGTAACCAGCTCATGAATAAGGGCTCCGTTCGAGTTCGAAACTAGTCGGGCATTCCCGAATACACACGTGAATATAACCGGGATACATAGTAAATAATACAGATTTTTGTAGTTTAAGGTCTAGGTATACTAGGAAGTATCTAGTGTACATACTAGGTACATAGAAGTTAGAACTATGAACAGAAAAAATTAAACTACTTATGAATGTACTTACAAATTACATCACAGACAATTCTAACTGTAGATAATTATATACGTAGGTACGTGCCTATACACTATTTTTTAATTAGTACAATAAATTAAATGGGCCTCTCAGTACCCGTTACTGATATTATTATGCGATCAAAAGAAAAAAAAAAACAACATCCCCGACTTGTTTACCAAAATGAGTAATATTTGGAAAAATGGTTACTGAATCAACATGAATTACAATGGCTAGGTACTAGAAAATAGTACGCGTAGTATTTTTCTATTCGTTTACGCATTCGGCCGTCATTGATAAATCCCAGCTAACTTGCGTGAAGCTCGAACCACGCTCCTTTCCCTGCGCTTTCCCGTGAATAACTTGGCTCTTAATGTTTATTTTTTAATTATGACTTCACATATATATATACAAAACCTGTCCCAATAAGCGCCTAAAGTTTACGTACTAATTAAAAATAGGGGAGTTTAGTTATATTAAACTCTTTACCAATCTATTACAAGAATTCAGAATATAATTACGTTCGTTAAACTGATTTCTTGGATTAAAAATCACACAAAATTTTATTCAACATTTTCCTGAAAATTATGAGAAGTGCCCTCTTTTTTCAAGTCAGTTAAGAATAAGAATCAATTAGTCAATCTAGCTGGAGACTATTACGTTCTCGGCTAATTGCAGTTATTGCTCGATGAAACAATGAAGTGACTTCAGTGCATCTAGAAAACCTCATGGAGAATTTAGATTGTTTTTTTAAATTTTAATATGAAAAAGGTAAGCATAGTAGCCAATTAATTATTGGTACTAGGCGGCCAAAAACCAATAATTCATTGGCTATTAGGATAAAAGTCCCTTCTAGCGCTATTTAAAATTTAGGTTGCATACCTACTCACTAATAGTTCCGTGTGGTATCCGGCCTAGAATTGACCACCCCTTTCCTCCCGTGAGTGTCGTAAGAGGCGACTAAGGGAAAATCCGGAAGATCGGCAGCGTCTTCTGTAACTTGACCACCAATACTGCGATCCCCAAGCTACTTCCAAACCTCCCCCCCTCCTAAGGGGAGACCATTGATCAACAGTGGACGTCTTCTGATGATGGCTTACTAATAAAATTTACGGCGTAACACAAAAAGTACCTATATTCTTTTATCAACGAAAGTTTTTTATGCGAATAATGAACAGAAAAACATTAAACTACTTACAAATTACATCACTGACAAACTTCACTACATAAACGTAAGTAATCATGTACTTTATTACATAACAATAAGAATAGTTCGACTAGCTACGTCTTTTCTCAACAAAAACAAATCCAAATCTATTTGAATATTTTTCTAACAAAATCCAACTTTCATAGCAAATAGCTTGTCGACGAGTGAATGATCATTGCTATTACAAATTGGACAGGCGCTTCGAATGGTAGTGAATTTGTAACTATACCGGTTTGAATTGTGTCAAGTTTGTGACTGATTCTATGTTTAGTGATTTAGAAAGAATAAAATGTGTAGCTTTTATTATTATGTTGAGTGTATAGTCGGAATTTATTGAAGTACGATATGAATAATGTCTTTTTGTTTCGCATTGAAAATTTATATATTTCGCAACAAAATAAATAAATTAAGGCCACATCACTTAGTAAATTCAAGCCTATATTTTTATGTATTACATTTTAAGGTTATTAAAATGTTAGAAAGAAAATGCGTACCTATTAACTTCTTAATCATTCTTACATTGCAATTTCATTGTTAGGGAAATGGTTGCTATGCCATTTATGATAGGAAACTTTTTCTACGGACTACAAAAAAGAACAAAAGATTTCGTACTATACATGAACACTATTCTACCAGAATTGTAATGTATAATAATGCCTGTATTTTATAATGTTTATAGGTAAGCATATGTACACTGTATACTTGGTCTTCCTCTGGACGTAACTTGCAATTGATTTATACCCTCTATTTGGATATTGTTACAGGGCAATACCCCCTGCCTACGTTTTCGGAGAATAGTTTATGGATAATATCAAGTAGGTATTTAATATAATCAGGTATTTTACGCAGTTTGAAGAGGTTCCAGGAAGTCAATTAGAATACAATTTAGAGATTTGTACCTATTGAATAAACGGTTCGGTTCTATGATGGTAAAGAGCTATTTGGAACTACAAAATAGTACAAGGAGTATTAAATTTCTAGAAACACCAAACAGCGTGGGTGTTTTGGGTATTACTGAATTGTTTTTGTAGTAAAAGGACTGAAAACATTTCTTATTTACCTTTTTTAATGTGTAGCAAGCTTGTATGCTTGTATTAATAAAACCGCATCCAAATCGGTTCACCCGTTTCAGAGCTACGGGGCCACAGACAGACACACATAGCGGTCAAACATAAAACCCCCCTCTTTTTTCGTTGGGGGTTAAAAAACACATTCAAATGTATAAAAAATACTTTAACTCCAGTAGGTACCTGCACTTTTTCGGGAATGCCCGACTATCTGACACAATGGTGACTCTAAGGTGTACCCACTAACTAGTTCACCCACATTTCGTCACTTATGTTATTAGGTCCCAATGTAATAGGGGCGCGGCTATTGCCACCAACCGGGCTCAAATCTAGACCCCGTGCTGCTACTGAGGATTACCAGGTACCAGAAAAAATCCACTATCACTTTGCCCGACCCGGGATTGGAACCCAGGACTTCATGCTCAGCAGTCGCGCTTCACGACCACTAGACCAACGAGGCAGTCACTTATAAGTAAAAATAAGATACTATATAAAAAAATACAGTGACGTCATACTAGAACGTTCTCTTGCACTATTGTTAGCTGTTAATCTCAGCTGATCGTGATCTAAGGGAGGCCAGAGAGCGGTGGACCAAGGACTTCTAACCGCAACCAATCATTATTCGTCATTCAACAATTAAAGCTATTGTTATGCTATGCAGTTATATTACCTACTAAGATTGTATGCTTGGCAAGATTTGGTGGTGGCAGATGGAGTAAGGGCCTAACAGAGTGGTAGCCCAGAGGATTCTGTAGAGCCCCTGGCAGACCACCAGCCAGGTGGACAGACGATGTTGTTGCTGTACAGGGAAAGACCTGGATGCAAAAGGCGTAAAACAGAAAGCAGTGGCGTTTAAGGGAGGAGGTTATGCCCAGCAGTGGGTCACATAAAAGCTGATGATGATGTATACTGAGTTGAAATAATATCCTTCGCAACTTGTGACCCTAAATAGGAGGGCAAAGCGATCCCACTCTCAGATTTTGCCTGACAGTACGAGTTCTGCACCCATACCACGAACTTTAAAAGCAGGACAATTTTAGCTGTGAAAGCGAGACGCCACACTACACTTCACGTAGCAGCGTTTCGTTTCCACGCAGGAAAATGTCTTGCTTTAAAAGTGTCTGATTGTAACATCAAAATAATTATAGGCTTTTTAATATATAAGTACACATTAAAGTATAAGACACACATAAACAAAAGGAATTAAAAAACACGACTGCCATGTAAAACACATACATATTTTTATTTGTTTATTTTTTACATCCAATGTCCAAAATCTAAATAAAATTTACTCGCACATTCCATACATCAAATCGGTTCAGGCATATAGAAGTTATGGTGGAATACAGAAACTCACATACATACATGAACCCTGAAAACATTACACTACTTTTTTTGGGCAGGCGTGTAAAAAAATGTAATTAAAACAACAAAAAGTTGTCAGTCTGTCTGTTTATTCCGGCTAATCTCCTATTGTAAATTCCTGATCCTGGACCTCCAAGACGTTAAAAATAAAAATAATAATCAAGCATTGACACTCAATGTTGGCACTCTGAGATAAACTATGATGTTTGTTGATTATTGAAACACGTGTCGGTGAGTCACACTGTATGTGTGTTGACACTTGACAAACATGTTAGGCATGATCCCTCACTCCCAACTCCCATGTAGGTAGGTAAAAGCTAGTCTTTAATGACAAAGAGAAACACATTTATTAGTTAAGATAATAAATAAATAATAATAATGTTCTCTTGACCGAATTTCGGACACAGCGGCCTGTCCCAGCTGAACCTAGTGAACGACACAGGAGATATCACAGTGCACAAGTATGCGCGCAACCAAATGTGGACTCCCTATTCCCTCACTCGCATAGTCCGATGGGACGGTAGACCGACACGACCGGAGACAGATTAGGCGCAGGACCAACGGCTTAACGTGTCTTCCGAAGCACGGAAAAATATGGTACCTATAAATATGTTGTTTATTTGTATTTTCCTAATATATACGACACTGTTAGAGAAATACCAATATTGTTTTTTAAACGTCGCCCCACTTCAGCAATTTTTCCTGTATCGTGGGTGCGTTTCACAAACATCAAATATCGCATGCACAACCTAGACTTGGGGCAAACATCTGCGGACCACACAATTTTTTGTCTCGTACGTGCGAACCCGACACCTTTAACGCAGCAGTCCAATTGCTTATCAGCCAATCAGGTCGTCAACATAAGTTTATAAAGTACCGAGTTCGTTGCATTACCATAGGATTTATCGTATGGGCACATAGGTAAATCCCTTGACACTTATAACTAAGAAATAACATTTCAACTTCTGTTCGTGCATTACACTGCTCAACAGCACATCTGTATCTCGCAATAGGTGTAGTACACCCACGTTTAAGGGTCATGTTAGCCATATTTCCCGGGTTCGATACCTGGGTCAGGCAAAGTGTTATTAGATTTTTCATTAAGTAAGTATGTAGCAGCCTAGCTGGGCAGTCTGGATATGTGCCTGATTAATGGCACTAGGCTTGTCTCCTATTATTGGGACCTACAACATAACTGGCAAAATGTGGGTGTCCTAAACAAATCAACTGTGCCATTATGTCAATAAGGTTATTCATCTGTGGAAGAAACACTGATTTCTAAGAGTAACACCACGCGACCAATACTGAATTCTCCGTTGTCGGTTATTCGTGATGGCTCCTTCAGCAGGAAAGGGTCTTGATTCCTCACGCCTGTATACCATAAAGTTCGCAAGAATTACGCAAGTTATCTTAGCTCTAATGCAGTAGGAGGAGAGCCTATTGCTATTAACCAGAAACAATATCTAGACTCCGTGCTGCTACTAAGAACTAGTTTACGGAACCCTCACGTTCAGCGTTTTGAGACCCCAACACCAACAAGGCAGTAAAGTACACATGGTTTTAGATTTCATCTAATTCTAAGGTTCTATCAGAATACCAAATAAAAAAATGTGGATAACCTCATTTGGAAAGCAATAAAATCTTGTGGATCCATATCTGTCGTTCGTAAAGCATCTTACCCATCCCATACGTAATCTTAAAAGGATTAGTGTTGAAATACAAGTAAAATCTGCTCCATAACAAATATATTTGATAGAATACTACCTCGTCTGTTACGCCAACTCACACAGATGCTCTATGAGTAGGTACTTGCCCAGCGTGCCGGCTAAGTAAGGAGTGCTGTGTTTATAAAACAGGCACTTATCGGGAGGTATAATAGGGAACACAACAGTCGTAGACACTGATGACTAAGGCTACCACTAAAGTCCGCAACGACACGTTGCTAAGCGGGAAAATGGTTTACCAACACAGTGTGTTAGACAGAGACGAACATCATTTTCCTGGTACGTCCAACGAGGCAGAGTTCGAGCTAGTTTGTTTTTTCTCTCACTACGTTCGTTCAGTCAGTTCAGTATAGCCCGCGCCACCGACGTATGCACTGGTGTTCCGCGCGCTCAACATACTAAAACTCGTTGCAATCATAAAAATATCAACATTAAACCTGTGTTTTACGTCCCAAACAATCGATATTTCATCGTAACGTTAAAAAACACGTTTAATTTGCGTCAGGAGGTTTTGTTTTTGATTATTTTACGTTAATGCTGGTTTATTTTGACCGGGAAAACGCCGGCAATACGAAAATTTTGTGTGAATCACGTTCAGTGTACCTTATTGTTGTGTGACAGTTGAAAGACTGAGAGGATATCTCGTTGTTTTGTGTGATATTTTGTTTTTTTGTTTGTTGTTTTGTTTGTATTCTTATTTGGTTTGGCTGCCGGCATCGGAGGTGAGACACGTGTGTTATCGATCCCCGCCTGTCGCGTCAAGGTAAGTTCTATGTTGGAAATTGCGTACAATTCTCCCCTGTAATGTTTGATGGTGACTACAGTTTTCTATAAATAAACGACATGACCTGTACTTATTTAGGTGCGTACAAATTAGCGTTGTCCTTTCAGCTGTTATCACTCACTACGTCCATTCTATCAGTTGTTTTTGTAGAGTTAGTACCTACATAGCAGAGGTAAAAATATTTTATATACACGAGTTTATACGAACATTATGTACGAGTTTAAACTATACGATAGCTGCATACAAAATGAGTTAGGTGCCTTATCAAAAATAAAATAAGTTTATCCTTGAACTCGACATAACTTTTCGCAGAATTTATGTTTGATTCTGATTCATTCTTATGAAAAATAAGTTTTCTTTATCATTCATCTATACATTTAGTGCCGTGTGGTATCCGGCCTAGAATTGACCACCCCCTTTCCTCCCGTGGGTGTCGTAAGAGGCGACTAAGGGAAAATTCAGAAGATGGGCAGCAGCGTCTTCTGTAACTTCACCACCAATACTGCGATCCCCAAGCCGCTTGCCAAGCGTGCGGATTATGGCATTATGGCTTAAACGGGGAGGCCTATGTTCAACAGTGGTCGTCTCTGGCTGATGATGATGATACATTTTGTTATGGTATTCGCATTGTATCTACGTAACTATATTCCTGATATTAACAACAGCCTGTAACCTGAATAAGCTTCATCACTACATAGTATAAAACAAAGTCGCTTTTTCTGTCCCTATATCCCTATGTATGCTTAAATCTTTAAAACTACGCAACGGATTTTGATGCGGTTTTTTTTAATAGATAGAGTGATTGAAGAGGAAGGTTTTTATGTATATAACATCCATTAAATAGTGGAGAAATACTTATAATATATATTTTATACCCGTGCGAAGCCGGAGCGGGCCGCTAGTTAAATATAAATGTGTACTGCCTCGTTGATCTAGTTGTCGCTTAGGTCATGAGGTCCTAGGTTTAAATCCTGGGTCGGGCAAAGTGTTACTGGGGTTACTGAGTCTTGATTTGTGCCTGGTTGATGGCAATAGGCTCGCCCTCTATTACATTGGGACTTATAACGTGGGTGTACTAAAATGTAAAGCTCTGCCTACCCCTTCGGTATCCCTATGTATGTCATGGTCTTCATTACATATAATGATTTTACAGATATTTAAGACAGAAAGACGTTATTAATTAGAATTGTCGGTTGTGTAGTCCCAAATGCATCTGCGTTGCTTGAGTTTTGACTCAAAACTTTTGAGTTCGATTCCAAGGTCAGAAGTATTTTTGTGTTTATACAGAAATTTCTTACCGAGACCTTAGTGCTTGCTTCTTTTCATACGGACGAAAGGGTTTCGGGTAGCCAGCAAGCTTTTCACATAACTCCTTGACTATACGTAGACAACTTTCGTGATATAAGTAGATTAAATACGTAGCATGTGATTCACAACATTTATAACTAAATTATTAGGGCTGGTAAAATATTTATAAGGCGTCGAAAGACAGTACTGTAAAATTGGTACATAATTAAGGATGAGATGATAGATTACATGACAGGAATACCATTAAGTCATGCAGCTGAAAAGAATATCGATAGGAATGTTTGAGACAGGGATGAGAACCTATAGCAGGGAAGAGTGGAGGGAAGTGGGAACTAAATTTATATTCCTGCTCCACCTATTTTTTTTTTTTTAGTAGCCTGTTCAGTGTCCCACTGCTGGGCAATGGCCTCCCCATTATTTTTTCTACAAAACCCTGTCCAATGCCATCACGGGCCATGTCTTTCCCGCAAAGATGTCCAAATTATCTCGCCATCGCCTTCTCGGTCTGCCTGGTCGTCGGCGGCCGGCGGTGGGTATCCATTGAGTGGTAATGCCTAACTTTGCGGTGGTAATATTGGCCCACCTTTGCCTATATTATATATTATTTTATGATTAATTTCGTTGCGAGTTCCAAGATAGTCGAGTCATTTCTCTGGGAAGCCTCGAGCTTTATGGCCTCGATGGTTCTGAATGGTTATCATTGTAGATCCTGGCTTACAGGAGTCACAATGATAGGCACGAGTGGTGGGCTTATTCCGTTAAATAAAAAACGTTGTGCCGTGTGGTTTCCGGCCTAGAATAGACCACCCCCATTCCTTCCACGGGTGTCGTCAAGAGGCGACTAAGCGATATTTCCGCAGGGATGGCCAGCAGCGTGCCCCTGTAAAAGTATCTTTCACCATACTGCGGTTGCCAACCCGCCTGCCCAGCGTGGTAGCTATGCGCAAAACACCCATGAAGAGTAGTCGAAGAAAACGGCCCCCAGTTCCCAGCCCAGCCACCCTACTATTCCAGGTAACTGGTAGTAACTGGGTGGCGAAAACGGCAGAGCGAGCCTTGTGGCGTACCCAGGCCTACGTCCAGCAGTGTACAGCAATAAGATGATGTGATGAGAGGAAGAAAATAATGAGGAGAAATCCCTTCTCGTAGAAGGCAGAAGGGTGGAACATAGGAGCCAATTTTAATGAGGTTTTATAGGTAAACGTATCTGTTTATTAAGATCCTCTGGGATCCTGAATGTGTACCTACTTCAGCCTGATAGCTGTTGATAACCATTGGACTAGGCTTCCACCGCAGTAGCCCCGGTGCAAAAATAGGGGTGTTATGATTAATCCATGATGCAAAAAGATCGGTGTTATTAGTTTGTTACGTGTCTGTCTGTGGCATAGATCCTAAACGAATAGACCGATTTTGATGCAGATTTTTTGTATGAAAGCTGACGTGATCGAGATGGTTCTTAGCTATTATTTATGAATAAATTCAGGCGTTTGATATATTTAGAGATTGTTTTTGTCGGGGGTTAATTAAAAATATAATTTCTATTTTTAGGGGCTGGCCAATTTTAGGTACAGTTGTTGAAATTTCGCGTCTTCTACGGGATAAAAAGTATTCGGTATCCTGTTAATTATGAGGCTTACCTTACCGAATTTCATCTAAATCAGTCTAGCCGTTTAGGAGAAAAACTACGAACACAACCACACCGAAATCGTTTAGAATAGGATGTGAAGTTGAATGCAGATTCCGTCATAATAAAATATTAAGGATAATAGGTAGGTACCTAATACGCGCGTCGATGTTATTATTACCTTCGATTACATCATCTCGTGTTATATTATTTAATAGAAATCAGACCAAAATACCATTGTGTATAGTAATATATTCGTAAACGTGGAATTCTTTGACCCCAGATACGTATAACATACGTATGAATAGGGGAGATGGATTACCAACCCGCCTGCCCAGCGTGGTGACTAAAAGCAAAACCCCTATGAAGAGTAGCTAAAGAAAACGGCCCCCAGTTCCCAGCCACCCTACTATTTCAGGTAACTGGTAGTAACTGGATGGCGAAAACGGGAGAGCGGGCCTTGAGGCATACCCTGAGGGAGGCTTACGTCCGGCAGGGGACTGCAATAGACTGATCTGATAAAGTACCTACTCGTAGATACATATTTCTAATGCATTTGTGTTAATTTAAATAATAACGCATATACCTAGGCTGAAGTAGGTCTTTGTCTTCATCTTATCGTATGGTTGATGAACCACCTGGTGTCAGAGTTTAAACCGCCTGTAGGCCTCTGATATGGCTTTACACACCAATGAAAAATCTCTCAGTTGTGCCGGTGTCGTCACGATGTTTTCTTAGCAACTGATTACTAATTTATAATACGCACATAAATTCGAAAAGATATTGGTGCGCGGGTGGAAACTTGCGACCTTTGACGGTCCAACAGTCATACCACTCAGCTATCAGGGGATTCGGCACATTCAGGATCCCAGAGGATCGTGCACCCAGCTGTGTGAATCGGACCGTTGCGTTGGTCGGATTGTAAAAAAATAAAATGTTTACTACAGGATAATAGTGATAATTGTTACAACTTCCCGCGAGTCGATAATGAATTGTCGCAGCCGTGATAATAGGACGCTAACACAATGTTTACATAAATTACTATTTTATTAACTAACGATGTTAAATAATATATGAAATTTCACTGATCATGACTGCCAAGCGTAAGGTCCTGGATCCGATTTCCGAATTAGGAAATTGATAATTTCTCAGTAGCAGCACAGAGTCTAGATTTGTGCCCAGTTCATGGCAATAGACTAGACCATGGTCAAAATATCAGGATACCTACTATACACCTTTGCCTAGGTACCCCTTCGGAGAATGCAGGCGTAATTTATATATTGCATAAAACAATGTTAACGGTAAAAAAATGGACTGCAAATATACGCTTGCACCGTCCAAAAAAGAAAAGTGCACAGTAAATCAATAAGCATCACTCTCAATTGATCGCATTACTTAGAGCGCTGCTCACCAGTCACCACGCGATGTCAGCGCTCGTTAGCGGGTGAATGTCTCGGTGACGTAATGATTTCTCGTAACTGAAGCGTGCTCCGGTTTCTTGCACGCGCACTTAGCATGTGCACACTGCACAGTATGCTGATGTATGAAACTGTTCGACTGCCTCGCTGGTCTAGTGGTCGGTAAGAGCGACTGCTAAGCATGAGGTCCGGGGCTCGAATCTAGGTTGGGTATTACTGGGTTTTCCATTAGGTAATTCTCAGTAGCAGCCGGAGTCTGGACTTATGCGGGAGTAGGCTAGGTTAGGTTTATTAAAAAATGAAATAAGTAGGTAACCGTGACGCGGTGCATAGAAATGTATATTTTAACCGTTTCCATTCTTAGGATTTAGCCTAAAAATGGCAAGCGCGTGGTGCTCAATGCTCTTTGATTGGGCGTTTGCTACTGCATTGGTACAGTTATAGCAGTCTTCTTGTTGGTTTCGGCGTGAGCCAATAGCCACATGGTCATGCCGTGGTGTAAAGATTGGTCAGTCAACAAGCGTAGTAACGAGGTTGACCGTCCAGGGTGAGCCAGACGTACTGTATTGCCACTCTTAGAGGCTCTCTACTTGCACCCCATAGCACAGTCTAAGACTGTAGTTATAGGCTGGCAATATTACAATATTGTGGGGCTCGTAGCTATGCCGCTACCCGGCAGATCAGTCGATCTGCGAGGTTAAGCCCTGCTCGCCGCGGTCAGTCTTGTGATGGGTGACCGTTTTCACATGTCGAGACCCCACCGTGCTTCTGAAGGCACGTTAAGCCGTTGGTCCTGCGCCTGATCTCTCTCCGGTCGTGTCGTTCTACCGTCCCATCGGATTATGAGAGTGAGGGAATAGGGAGTGGACCTGTGTCTGCGCGCATACTTGTGCACTATAATATCTCCTGCGCAGATGGCTAGTCTCAGCTGAGACAGGCAGCCGTGACCGAAATTTGGTCAGGAGGACATTATTACAATATGGAATTTTTCGATTGGCAATGCACTCGAAATTCGTTCTCGTCGCCCAATGCATGCGATGGACGTTCTACTACCGTTCTAATAATTAAAATATTATTCGTTACTTAACTGTTCCAAATGTGCGGTCAAAGTTGCCTTTCGCTTTCTAACTAGTGTATCGTGTGAATTACTTTTTATTTTGTTATCTACATCATTCATGTGAACGTAAGAATATTCTGCTTCGACAAAATGTTCTTTAAAAGAAAGTTATTGCAGGAAATTTGGAACACACGACACGAACTTAGAGATTTGTGTTCGATAAAATTAAAGAAACGAATTGTTTTGGTAAATGTTTCAAACTGCACGTTCCTCTGGTGCTGTGCCATATGAATGTATTTCTATTCTATACTAAATCTGGATTTTATCATCAAAAAAAATCATAAAGGACGACCCGATCGGTGCAGTGACTAGCCGATAACACTGTTGCGTTAAGTGTTGCGGTTTCGAATCCCGCACGGGACAAAAATTTGTGCGGTCCGCAGATATTTGTCCCGAGTCTGGGTGTTTGTGTATGTGATATTACATGTTTGTGAAACGCACCCACGATTCAAGAGAAGTTACTAGTGTGTGGCGACGATTTCTAATTACAAAAAATATTTTTGTATTTGTCTATAGATTACACATAACATCACGCCTGTATTCCCCGAAGGGGTAGGCAGAGGTGTACATGCAGTACACCCACATTTCGCCAGTTATGTTGTAAGTCCCAATGTAATAGGGGGCGAGCCTATTGCCATCAACCGGGCACAGATCCAGACTCCGTGCTGCTACTGAGAATTACCTAATGGAAAACTCAGTAACACTTTGCCCGACCCGGGATTTGAACCCAGGACCTCTTGTTCAGCAGTCGCGCTTAGCGACCACTAGACCAACGAGGCAGTCTGTCTGTCTATAGATTACATCTAAATTATCTAAATGAATTTGATGGATGTTGATATCCTCACCTACATTTATTTTAAGTTAAAAGTCACAACCATGAAACTAAATACAACGTATCCGCCGTTCACTATCAGAAGTGTTACAATTGCGGGAAGTGTGCTTGGTTAACCGGGGAAGGTTACAGCAACCCATAACACCTACTTTGGCGGTTCTTACTTAATTGTGACAGACGTAGATAGCCTATTGAAGGGCTTATGTAAACAGGAAGGTAGGTACCCATCTTAGAAGATGGATGATAGTTACTGCCTCGTTAGTGCAGTGCAGGGATGGTAAACCTTTATGAATCAACGTGCCATCAGATAATTTTGACTTAGGGTAGGTTGCTTCAGTTTGTTGGCGGTAGAATGCTGCAGCGATCCCGCCTCCCCGCCATCAAAAGCGCAGAGCAGGCATGAGAGGTTTTAGTGGGTAGGCCCCTGGATCTTATTGGGTTCGGGGGAGAGTCCCACATATCCCCGTCGTCTCCCAACGGCGGGGCATGCGTAATGCATTTACTCACTTGAAAAAAAAAAAACTTTGCTTCAGTTTCACTGGACGCACACGTAAATGTTAAAAATGGCAATGATAATTTTGTTTTCTTCTAGCAGCCCTAATAACGTTGATAACCGGGTTTTTTATGTCATGAAACTACGCTTTACGTACGGTAAACATCTTTTTTAATCGTTATTTTTTGACGTACGTATGGAACGTTTACAGGCCGTCTTTAGTGATTATTGGGACAATAATAAAGGTAAATACTTGGTGCCGTGCCCAAAAGTGCCGTTCGTTGCTATTCTAGGTCTAGTGGTTGCAAAGCGCAACTGCTGAGCATACGGTCCAGGGCTCTTCCCGGTCGGGGAAAGTGTTATTAGGTTTTTAATTAGGTTTAATTAGGCACGGTGTCTGCCTTGCCTTTTACATGGAACGGTAACATAACTTGCAAAATACAGGCAATACACGACTTCGCAAAATAAGTAACTTTTTAATGACTTGTGAGGCTAACCTGTGGCACATTCTGCAACCTTAAACATAGACTGTAATACCGATAATTGACGACCCGATTGGCCATAGGACTGGACGCGATTGGGCTACTGCGCTGAGGGTTGCGGGTTCGATTCCCGCACGGGACAACAATTTGTGTGATTCGCAACATGTTTGTCCCGAGTCTGGGTGTTTGTGTATGTGATAGTACATGTTTGTGAAACGCACGCACTGGAGGGGATGTAGGCAGAACACGACTTCACAGAATAAATTAATTTTTATGGAGAGCCTAACCTGTGGGACTCTAAACTGCACCCTTAAACAGACTGTAATACGTTAGTTCTCCCTACGGTAGTACTGTGGGTGCAATTTCTGGTTTTAAGACCAAACATAACATCGCAAGTGACGTTGAAGCACAGTAAACTGTCGTACCAGGTTCCTCATGAATACTGATTGTACTGACTTAGGCGCACCGAGAAGGGTGGGTACACATTATAAGCTGCATGCACGTAAGCTATCATCCTGTAACAAGGTAGATCCGTGTAAACACTGGTTAACATAGTGGCCCAGCACGCTGTACTGAACTAGTAGTGTGCAAATACGTTATAAAAATATAGCATGCTACGGACTATAAGCTAAATATTTCTAGCTTTTTTTTTCATGCTATGCTATAGCATCTCGCCCAGGTTCTTTTTAGCATAGCACGCTAGACGCTTCATCATAGCACGGAGACTATCTGCTCTAAACACGCTATTACTGAATACGGACTGACGCCGTAAGACGGTGCGATCAAGTGCTATGTGCTATTTACTACTATCAACTGCTACTTTGCTACGGTCTCGCTGCGTCTGTATATGCTATTACACTCGCCGCGCTATCATATAGCACCGATTGCGATTCAAAATAGCACGTGCTAGGCGTCGAGTATAAATCGCATGCTATGCGCTATATTAACCACCACTATACTGAACCACTTCGTGTGCAATCGTATGTAATCGTGTGTTTCCGTCCATTACACAACCTTGCGCTAAATGCACTCTTTTGTTTGTTGTTCATTGATACATTAATTTGTTTGTTGTTTATAAAATAGGTAGAAGTAATTACTCTTTAAATATAATGTTAAACTTGTTTTTTGATGTGTATCATTGTTGTAAAGATTATAAACAAATGAAGTCTATTATTTAGATGTTTTGGTTTTAGAAATCACACTAATATTATAAAGGCATGTTTGTGTGTGTGTTTGTATGTTTGTTAGCTCTTCACGCTCAAACGGCTGGACCGATTTTGCTAAAATTTGGTATGGAGGACTGGAGGTAGCTGACACCCTGGATTAACATATAGGCTACTTTTATCCCGAAAAATGTAGCGAGTAACACCGCGGGGCGCAGCTAGGAATAGTAATAATACCTACTCTATTGCTTATTTAACTAATATCCGCCTGTAATTTACCTACTGCAGGGCAATTTGAAGGCCTGACTGGCGCAGTAGTTAAGTCATGGGACTGTTGCGCAAAGGGTCCCGAGTTCGTTTACCAAACGGGACTAATTTGTGAACTCTGCAGATAGTCATCGTATAAGATGTGTAGATTGAGTAGTCTTGACACTCGTTTGCTATCGTCAGTATTTACGTCTACCTTCGCAAATAGGCCGCAAGTATCAATATTCCCTAGTGACACAATTAACATTGGTTGACGAGATAACACGGCTTATCGGCTGAGAACAAATGCTTTGTTTGTGCACGGTTAGTGCGCATAGGCATGACCCAAGCACACCTGCATACCGCAGCCGTGCACTATTTACGTAAACAATGAATCATATCGGGATTAAGATTGTAATTCCTTTACGCCTTCAAAGTTGTAAAATGCGATGTTAGTAGTACTTTTAAAATTGTTAACTAGTAGGTACTCATATTAGGTTGTCTTATACTTTTACGGTCCGTTCTAGGCTAAGTTTGTATTACTAAATAATTTTTTTTTTTTTCTTACCAATGAGGTTAAAGATGGGTGGCGAACCTATTGATATTATTAGTTCTCGGGCAATAGGTTCGCCACCAATTATATAGCAGTTATTGTGTATGGGCAACCTTAGGTGTACCTACAACGAGTTGGAAAGGCTAATGTTAAGAAACATACTATATTATATTATGTTAGGTATAGTAGCACCCAAATCCACATTTCGCCAGTTATGACATAGGTGCCAATTTGATAGGGGCATCCCATTACCATTATTATTCAGACTTCGTACCGCTAAGAATTAGCTCTATAATACTTCGTCTAGCCCGGTAATCAAACCCAAAAACCTTGCGGTCTGCGACTATTAACCAACGAGACAGTAATAAAATAGTATTGTGTTCTAAAAACTGTGTTAGGACCCCACACAAAACTGAAAAACCTAATAAGCTTTTTGAAGTCAGTTTAAAACAAGCATTACAATGGAAACAAAACTATTTTTACGGATTTTATCGCGGTTTTTTTTTGGTAAAAATAGTCTATTTCAATGTCTAATATTCGCGTAAGTGATAAAAATCATTATACAAGCATTACAATACAACTCTTACTAAAAACTATCAGGAACTCAGGATATGAATATACTTCCTGTGTTATTATTATACTTGAAGTTTGGTATAAGTTATGTCCACAACGATTTACTCTTCAATACAATTAGTCATTCACGTAAATTAAACAGGTCCTCAATTAAGATACGCATAAAACAAAAGATGTTTGGGTTGTAGCTTCCTGTGGTGGTATCTCAAATATAACAAATACTGGTAGGCAGAAACTCTATACAATCGCGTGTGTGATCACAGGTGTAAGCAAAGTTCTCCATTATCAGGAGTGCACCCACATTTTGCCGCTCATCGGGCCAACATCAAGGGCTCTAGAAACCTAGCAAAACGCTTGACGAATAGAAATTAGATAGAATGAAAAGTATATGGGTTTGACATAATATGTCATAGATTACAAGTCGAAACATTATGACATCCCCATACATTTATCATTCTATTCGTCAAGCGTTTTACCACTTGTCTAGGGTAGCTGGTTTTGGAATTTATGGCAGCAATAGAAAATTGATTTCAGAATCCATCGCCCCCTCGCTATTTAGGAGGTCACACATAGGTCTATCTTATTCCAAGTTCCGACTAACTTAATAGTAGAAGAATTACTAAGTTATTTTGATAGAATATAGTTTACTGTACACCCTTTAAGTAACATAAATCAAATCAACTTATAATTAGGGTACAATGGCGGTATTTTCGCTAAAAAGCGATGTTTTCCAGACAACCATTATCCAAAGGGATAAACAGAAAATTTTTAATTTGAGATAAAAAAACAACATAGCAATACGCCTGTAATCCCCAAAGGGGTATGCAGAGTTGTGTACTGTGTAGTACACCCACATTTCGCCAGTTATGTTGTAGGTCCCAATGTAATAGGGGGCGAGTCTAATATTACTAACCGGGCATAAATCCAGAGACCATGCTGCTACTGCGCATTACCTAATGGAAAAACCCAGTAAAACTTTGGTCGACCCAGGATTCGAATCCAGGACCTCTCGCTCAGCAGTCGTGCTTAGCGACCACTAGACCAACGGGGCAGTAGAACATTGAGATAGGCGGTAGTTAATTTTCTACTACCTATTTGTGTAATTAGGTACCTACTATAGCAATTCCCGTTCATATTGCACATATTTCAAGCAATAGCCTTTATAAGGCAATACATGTGTAGGGCCACGAACATTTTTACTAAGTGCAAGATAAATTATCCGTCTGTTTATAACTAACAGTCTCTCGGCGACGGATACAAATTGTAGCGAGACAATACAAAGAAACAGGCGATGCATCAACTTGGCACGATGCAATTATTGAAAACTATCATTAATATTGTATTGTAGCAGGACTTTTGTGTCTCATGTCCAACGATGTATGAATAGGACTGGCGAAATTCAAATTCTCTCAAGGTTTAATTAAAATGGTGAATTATAATATTTAACTAGAAGTAGTTCGAGACTTCGTCAGCGTGGAATTGATTTTTGTATCTTTTCCGGTGTAATAAAGAAGCTTAGTTCCACCATGAAGGTCCATTTTAAACATAGGTAAACGGATTAATTGATCTTGAGATAACCCCCTATTACTGCCAACTCACTAACTAATACACGCAGCACTGATAGCCGAGTGGTATGACTGTTGGTCTGCGAAGTCAAAGGTCACAAGTTGAAACCCCGGCACGCACTAATGACTTCTCTAATTTATGTGCGTACTATAAATTAGTTATCAGTTGCTAAAAACGGTAAAGGAAAGCATCGTGAAAATACCGGCACACCTTAGAGATTCAACGTTGTGTAAAGCCTTGTCAGTGGCCTACAGGCGGTTTAAACTCTGGCACCAGTTTGTTTATTAACCATACGATAAGAAGAAGACTTACTAATAATTTAGTACAGTCAGCTCTAATTGTCAATTTTTCAACTGGTATCTACGCCCTGAAATTAAAAATATCATATTTGGTCTTCCTTTTTATACCATATTTCATACATTTCGATTGAGCCATTTAGTGTTACGTTGTACATAAACCGTGACTGCAGTAGGTACAAAATATTGTCATTGCACGTAATTAACGTTCATCCGATCTAGCTGACGGCTTAATTAGGGTAATTAGCATAACAATGTAAGCTAAGACGCGATCGATGTGACCGTATTACGTGATTTGATATGCATAAAAAGATAATCACCTGTATTCCCCGAAGAAGTTGGCCGAGTGAATAGAACACCCACATTTCACCAGTTATGTTATAGGTCTCAATGTAATAAAGGGCGAGCCTATTGCCATCAACCGGACACAAATATAGACTCTGTGCTGCTACTGAGGATTACCTAATAGAAAAATTCGACGACCTGATTGGCGCAGTGGCTAAGCGATTAGACTGCTCCGCTAAGGGTTGTGGGTTCGATTCCCGCTCGGGGCAAAAATTTGTGCGATCCACATTTGATTGTCCCGAGTCTGTGAAACACACCCACGATACAGCAGAAAAACAATAAAAAAAACCCAGTAACGCTTTGCTCGACCCGGGATTCTAACCCGGGACCTCACGCTCACCAGTCGCGCTTAGCTACCATTAGACCAATAAGGCAGTCCTGAGAATTACCCAATGAATAAACCTAGTTGGTTAAGTGGTTAGTGACCCTGACTGCAAAACCGGTGGTCGTTCGGGTTCGATTCCCACCCAGGACAAATCTTTGTGAGATGAGCATAATCATTTGTTCTGTCTGGGTGTAATTTATCAATACTATGTATGTATTTAGAAATATATAAGTATGTTTATCAGTTGTTTGATTACCATAATACGGGCTCTGCCTAGCTTGGGATTAGATGACCGTGTGTGAGTTGTCCCAACATATTATTAGCAAGCCGCTTGCCAAGCGTGGAGATTATGGCACCCCCCCCCCCCTTTAAGGGGGAGGCCTTTGTCCAGCAGTGAACGTGTTCCGGCTGATGATGATGATGATGATTATTATATAATAACACTATGCCCGACCCGGGATTCCAATCCAGGATCTTATACTCAGCAGTCGCCCTTAGTGTTCACTATACCAACGAAGCAGACTTGGAGTAATGTCTACTCGTACATAATGTGCTCGCAGCCTTAGAGGTTTGTGGTTTGGTGTAACCTTCGCGGTTTTGACGTGGAATTGAAATCGGAACTCTTATTTATGTCCAACTCAGTGATATTCTTATCGTATGGTTGATGAACAACCTGGTGTCAGAGTTTAAACCGCCTGTAGGCCTCTGACATGGCTTTACACACCGTTGAAAAATCTCTCAGGTATGCCGGTTTCCTCACGATGTTTTCCTTCACCGTTTTTAGCAACTGATAACTAATTTATAGTACGCACATGAATTCGAAAAGACATTGGTGCGTACCAGGATTAGAACTTGCGACCTTTGACTTGGCAGTCCAACGGTCATACTACTCGGCTGTCCGTGATACATTGCAGTGATATTGTGATAAGATAGCATTGATATAAGTACCTATCCTATTTATGTTGTGTAACTACTTATTATATAGGTATGACCATCATTTTTAAACCGTGCCACTATTATTGACATTTCTTAAGCGCTTACAATTAGTATAAATGAAAAAAAAAGTAAAAAATATTGATAAAAACAAGCTTTTTTCCAAAAATTGACCTAAAAAGTTAAAAATAGGTTCTAGTGAGTTTTTGGTGTGTAGGTACCTGTATGCTTAATAGGTATATATATTCTACGATCAGCATAAACCCTCTTTCGATGCCTAATAATTTTTAGTCACAGAATATTTTAAAAGCTTGAGGCACCACTCGTTACATGTTACAGGCTAGGTACATACTGTACTTCTGTGCTTCAAGCTTTTAAAATGTTCTTAGGGATCAAAAGCTGGAAAGAATGGATGGAAATGATACAGTCTAACGAAATGTTAGTGTCCACATTTCGTCAGTCCGTATCATTTCCATCTTAATTCTTGAGAATTCACCTTTACGGTGAAATCAATTTAAAAGAACGCATCGTGATTTCATCTTACAATATATACCTAATTATTATTTCACAAACGTCGCTCTTTCACCACATCACTAGAACAAAGTGTATGCAAGAATCATTATGATTTTATCGTGCCTTACAAATTTGATGGGCATATTCAAATTTCGTTCATAAAATATCGCAACTTAAATGTATGAAGTAATAGCAAATACATAGTATTAAAATATTATGCAACAGACTGTACTACACGAATAGTTCATTCCTAGCGCTTTTAACATTTAGATGACAACACTATAGCTACATAGCTTGCTAACAGTGCTTTCCCATTCTTTTGGTGGGTGATCGCTTTACGCACATAAAGATAGAAAGAAAAGTTGTGTTTTATACATTTTTGGCATCAGTATCGTTCAGACACCATATAGCACTATTTTTTTTAAATATCTTCAATGTACATACTATGTACATGTATGTTTTGACTTTTTTACTGTTTTATTATATGTATAGAATATACAGATAAGGTGCCTCAGAAAGCAAAAAATCCGGAAGCCGTTGATACTGCACCAGCCCCCTTACCATGAACTCTTAAAGCAGGGCAGTTTACGTTGTGAAAGCGAGACGCCGCATTACACTGCACGTAGCGGTGTTTCGCTTTCACATCGTAAACTGCCCTGCTCTAAGAGATCATGGTAAGGGGGCTGATGTTTCACCAGTCGTGTCAGTTTTATCGTCAAAGATTAAGAGTAAAAGAGAATAGAGAGTGTACCTGTCCAGTGTTTGCGTGCATACTTGTGAATTATATATCCTGCCTAAATCTATTCTGCGTGATGCTAGTCTCAGTTGAGATTGATCCATGACTGAACTTTTGGTCAAAATAATACTTATTTAATTAACTGATGCATATAACACTTACAGCTAATGGATCTTAATGATATTATTATTAAATCACCACTACTCAACAAAGATGTTGAAAATCTAGTTTGGAGCTATGCGCTTAAACAAAAGATTCACATCCATCGTTAGAATTAAGTACGGCCATCAACGGCCATTGTGTACAAGAGTCATTGCTACACAGTTACACAGCAATCCCTTTCATTCTAATCTTTATGAACATCTTCCAAACAAGACATAAAGGATGGAAGAAGATATCTTTATCTTAACAGCGTTGATTAGAGAAACTTTCCAAACCTGACTAGTTCTCTATTGTTATCAACAATATGTATTCTGTAAAACTTATAAATTTAGTTAGTGGTTTGGTATTATCTCGTTTTCTATTGTTTTCGAACTTAATTCGAAATTAATTAAAGACTGAATTGTGTAGACTGGTTTAATCACCGCGGCTCGAATTATCCTCACAATGTAATACAGGTCGTTAGAATAAGTATTCACTGATTTAACACGCCATTTTAAATCTTTTTCATTGTTTAAAGGGGCGTTTAGGGACTGTATCTATCAGAAACACACGAAGTTCCAAAACGAACTAGAAACCCTAAAAAAAACAATGCTAGTAAATTTTCTACATTTTGTAGTCCCGATGATATTTCAGTTTTTCATCATCTTCATCAGCCGGAAGACGTGAACTGTTAAACAAAGGCCTCCCCCTTAGAACGCCACAATGAACGACAACTTGCCATTTGCATCCACCGGTCGCCTGCAACTCTGACGATACCATCGGTTTAGTTTTTTCTCGCGAGAATTTATTTGCTGTTTTTTATTAATTACCTACAGTCAAATCTGACGATTGTATTAGCGCACTATTACGTGATTAACCTATTATTGGGTATCGAGTTCAATGCCAGTGGACCGATTTGTAGGCAGATATTTGTCTCAAGTCTAGAATCATGGATAAACCGACAAGACTGGATAAGACATGTGATTGTCAAGTATGTCAGGACTCAGGATAGTAGGAGATGGAAATCTGTGATCTTTTTCTACCATTCTCGAAAATACACTTTTACCTATTAAATGTATTTCATGCGAGCCAAGTGGTACGACCGTTAGACTGTCAAATCAAAAGTCGCAAGTTCAAACCCCGGCACGCACCAACGTCTTTTCGAATTCATGTGCGTACTATACATTAGTAAGTTATCAGTTGCTAAAAACGGTGAAGGAAAACATCGTGAAGAAACAGGCACACCAGAGATTTTTCAGCGGTGTGTAAAGCCATGTCAGTGGCCTACAGGCGGTTTAAACTCTGACACCAGGTTGTTCATCAACCATACGATAAGAATGTGTTTTGGTAATATTTTTGGTCTAGAAATCGTTTCCTCGTGTTCACAACATTTTCTAGCGTAGTACAAACATTACTACTCACAAACATTCGACTTTATAATATTAGTGTGATCGAAAAAAAATATTTGTCCCTTATTTTACATGATTCTCCGGCGGTATTTCGATAGTTTACAATTTTCCGTCGTCCATTGAGATTTTCTGCAGTCCTTGCCGCCTTCCGGCAAACCTCTCACTAGCCTTAAGCCATAGTTTTCGCAACGCGATTGTTACCTGGCTACCACATAATCGGTCCATTTGACCTGAATATCTCGTGTATTGTTTATTAAAACGTTGTCTAGCCTATTAAATTGTACAGCTTGTTAAACGGGCCTTAGTAATTCGTTATGCTTGAAGTTAGTTGTTTTGTAATAGATTTGTAGTAGTAGTAGGCTTGACGGTTAACATTCTAGATCTAATCATTAAAGTTTCACGGTAGCTCAGTGATTAATCAGTCCGAATTTGTATGTACAAGATTGGCAGGTACCAGTGTAGTTATCTATATTTTTTGTGTCATGTTGTTTTAAGACAAAAATTACTGAGAGAGGAGTAAGACATCTTGCTAATACCTAAATGTTTAAGGCTGTAATTTGAATTACCTATGGCGTAGCGAGAAATGTTTCTTCGTCCTCTGTAAGAGTAGCCTTTAAAGAGCTGGGACAAATATAGGCTTTTAAATCATTAGTGATCATAAGTAACAGTATTTATTGGTAGTAACCTGTATTTGATAAAAAACTGATTGAGGCTGAAGATCTTCTTCTTATCGTATGGTTAATGAACAACCTGGTGTCAGAGTTTAAACCGCCTGTAGGCCTCTGACATGGCTTTACACACCGTTGAAAAATCCTTCAGATTTGCCGGTTTCCTCACGATGTTTTCCTTCACCGTTTTAAGCAACTGATAATTAAATTATAATACGCACATGAATTCGAAAAGACATTGGTGCGTGCCGGGGTTTGAACTTGCGACCATTGACTTGGCAGTCCAATGGTCATACCACTCGGCTATCAGAAGATAAAAATGGGACATAATTGAAATCGCTTGAAACAGTTTTCGAAAAAGGTACTTTATAAATGTATAACATCGTGTACTCAAATAAATAACTAATTACTTTGTTAACTGTTCTCACAAACTTCACGTCAAAAGTCATAACAATTAAATTAGGCGTAAAAAGGTATCCGTCATTGACATCAATCAATCAATGTCACTTTAATCATAAACTGGATTCAATTGTGGTTGATATCAGTTTTCGGTTCGATTGCTATCGGATCTAGCTAGCGTTAGGCTAGATACCTATTAGGTCGAAGTCACATTCGTAATTGGTCGCATTTGGGTTACCTAGGTCCACGAAATATGTGACATTTTCAGTATATTGTGTTGGTTCTTAGTTATTTAAAGAAGATTAGATATTTGGAGTTATTGTGGCTGATCTATGCATCGATGGCTACAGGCTAGCGACAAATATTTTTTTTGTTTTTGTTATTTGTTTATTAAAGTTAAACCTAACTATAGGAATTTCTTCTTTACTGTAGCTGCGTTATACAGATTAGAAATATAAAGCACAGAATCGGGTCAAATATCTACGAATCATACAAATATGTTTCGTTTAGTGCGATGATCAAACCCGTATCCCATAGGACTTCCTATTACTTAAGGAATCTATTATTTATAACATGAAAAAAAGTCACAAGCGCCAAGGCGTATCTACGTATACTAGATATACCTAATCCAGTAGGCATATATCAAAATTTTAATATATAATTGACTGAGACACTCCGACCACCATTATGAAATTATTCCAAATATACATACGGAACCACTTGATACATAATGCGCAAACAACTCAAACTTCAACCCTGACCGCATGAACCGGTTTGAACTGGCTCAAACTGCCGCGAACCGGGGGTTAACGACCAGCGATACAGTGCATCCTGTGTGTTCCAACTGAAAACTGTGTCGCTGTTATTAGTTGACTTTGAGAGGCAAGTTCGTACTTCCATGTATTTGTGTGTCATGTGTCGTTGTGTTGGAAAAGGTTTTAGGATTTTTTTAGTGCATCTTATTTCGAGGGTGGTTTTTTGGTGGAATGTTGTTTATGGCATTTTATACAGAGTGTCACTTTAAAAACTCCACTCGCTTTTAAATTTAAAGAAAAAGATCTTTAGCAGTCAAATAATCTGGGTAATAGTTTCAAAATAGATGCATTTATTTTTACCTATTTTAGAAAAACTTTTCTGGGTCAATTCTATATTGAAATTAACCACCATTTTTCGTAATCAACATAATAATTTATAACTTTCAGAATTAAGAACTAAAACAGATTCATAAGATTTTAATTACATTACTACTAGATTAATGTAATAACTGTATTAATGTGATTAAATTAAAAACTTAGGTACTGAAAAAAAAATTAAACACCGCATCTAAAGAATTCTTATCCTCGCTACCCTCACATTACGCAACACACGGTGCCAGAACACAGCGTCAAGTGTGCGCTATCAAAACGGGCTGCATGAACTTTGTCGCGCGTGCAAGCTTGAATAATTTATGTGTTCGCATTGTATTCCAACTGATATGACACGCTGTTGGACTAATTCTGTTATCTGATTGAATTTCGTTAACAATGTAGTGTACGTTATAACGCGTAGGTACTCTGCTAAGTTATGACGTCAAAGCTTTCAATGGGTCGGACATTTTTAACCGACTTCAAATAAAGGAAGGTACATAATAAACCGATTTGGATTCATCTTTTTCTAATGAATTATATCTTTTTGCGATGGTGTCATTTATTTTTAGGATGGATTTATTAAAAACCATTTAGAGATCAAACATAAGATAGATTATAAAATACTATAGTACCTACTCTTTTGTTTTCTTTTTTTTTACCTAGCTATAATATATTATAGTCACAATCTCGTACTGTAACAACTACAGCGAACTAAATAATAATAAAAATTCAAGGAAAATCCAGAAGATGGGCAGCAGCGTCTTCTGTAACTTGACCACTAAGACTGCGATCCCCAAGCCGCTTGCCAACGTGGGGATTATGGCAACCTTCCCCCTTCTAAAAGGGGGAGGCCTTCGTTCAACAGTGGACGTCTTCCGGCTGATGATGATGGCAGTCCTGAGTCCAGACTAGCTCTTAAATATATCTAATGACAAACAAGAATGTTCTAAATTATCAACAGCCTCTTACCATGAACTCTTAAAGCAGGACAGTTTACCATGTGGAAGCGGACGCCGCGCCGCCGTGCGCCGCTACGTGTAGTGTAATGTCTTGCTTCCACAACGTAAACTGTCCTGCTTTAATAGTCCATGGTAAAGGGGCAGTATTCCAGTAATTAGTCTCAATCTAAATTCTAAAGTAAATTGACTCAGTTGTACACCGAGTGCTTTATGAGGATACTTTTAACACAAGCCGCTTGATAACGGCCCTTTTGATGTACGTACTTTAAAATTTACTTAGAGATTATGTTGTTTGCTTATT
This sequence comes from Abrostola tripartita, assembly GCA_905340225.1. Taxonomy (NCBI): domain Eukaryota; kingdom Metazoa; phylum Arthropoda; class Insecta; order Lepidoptera; family Noctuidae; genus Abrostola; species Abrostola tripartita. The sequence continues at coordinate 8,866,586 of HG996504.1, forward strand.
TATACTGTGTTGGTACAATCGCTGATTGTTTTAGATAAAACTTGAATGTGATTCAATATATAAGTAGGTACTAGGTACCTACAGATTTTAAAGTTAAAAAATGTGTTGACGTATTTGGGTGGTCTGTTTTGGGAATTCATGTGATTGTGTGTCTAGGGTTTGCATAAACGATATATAACCGTATGTGCGTAGATATTCATTCGAGACAGGACCTACTTACTTACCTATTTATTATGTGCATAATAATATAATATAATAAAATAATAATTAAAAAAAAAATGTGCATAATCGAAAATATTAATTCCTTTCATTTAAAAAAAACAATCGTCGCCCCACACTAGGAATTTCTCCTGTATCGTGGGTGCGTTCCACAAACATAAAATATCACATACACAAAAACCCAGACTCGAGACATACATCTGCGCATCACACAAATTTTTGTCCAGTGCGGGAATCGAACCCGCATCCCTTAGCGCAGCAGTCCAATCTCTTAGCCACTGCGCCAATAAATAAGTATTAATTTTTTTTCATCATCAGTGCCTGCTGTATTTTCTGTCACTCCTGTTTCTTGTCAGTCGCAACCATATCTTCTCCTATAATTCGTCAGACATAGTAAATCTAATGACAAGCTTATACATCGATGGCCCCACCGAATAAACGTGTAAGAGAAAAACGACAACTTTTCAGCAAAAAATAAAAACGTCTAAACTTCAATAACGCTCATTTCATTGTAAATAGGTATACATAATGTATGATCGAATTATAGGTAAAAAAATAAACTATAGAATAGTATATTTACTTTTTTTTAAACATGAACGAGTTTAAAGAAATTCATGAAAAACTATTTAATTTTCTTACTCTTGTGAAATTTGCATGACTAGGTCACAGTAATATATCATTACACGTTTATTCGTGTAATGATACACAACTAATAAAACGCACTGTAATGTTACACTATTATTCTCCGTAAATCAAGTTTATTTTGAAACCCAGCTATAACTTTTAACACGCTTGTTTACAGTACATTGTTCTGCTATGATATGATTGGAAAGATCGTATGCATTTATATTAGTGTTAATAAGATCAGTTTTCATTTATGTAACACATCTTTGTTAATGCATGGTATAATAATACAAATAATTTTGTAAAAGGATGAAATAAAATACAGATGTATATAGAATAAAAAAATATAATTATGTATTTATCCACGTGAACACAAAGTACTACCCTTCTTGATTAAAAAAAAAATAACGAATTGCAATATTAGAAACACTAATCCTACTCCTCCTCAATGTCATTGGAAACCGAGATGGAGTTTTCCAATGGCAGTAGATTTTTATAAAAACTTTGATAATGGTTTGGTATTGCTCCTGAATCACACAGACTTATCAAGTCCTTAAATAACGGAAGTGGTATAGGTAACATTCCAGTGTACGCTAGTTTTAAGCTTTCAGCATCTTCTGTAGGTTCTCCACGCCGCCTTCTTGAGTTAGTTCTTATCATGACTTGCACCTCTCGTAATTCGTCTTCCAAACTATACTTGAAGTAAATTGTATGAGGATGATCATGTGAGAAGTTTACTTCTTTTATTTTGCTCCAGTAAATTTTATCGCCGTTTGTGTCCTTTAGCCAATTCTTCCCCTTTATTAACTCTTTAAAATCCACAAAATCATTTTGTGTCATTTGTTTTACTTGATACTTGTGCCCAGTAACTTTAGCATTTTCTATCAAGTAATACATTTGATCGGGAGTGTATATTGTATGTCTTTTCTTTGAACGCTCGATAGCAGCATGCATAGAGTCACCCTCCGATTGGCTATGACCCTTCTCTAAAAATCGATGAGTTATTTTGATGTTAAATTTCTTTGACGCTAAAGAGAACATGGCAAACACAAATCGGTTACGATTTTGCCCAGTGCATGAATCGGAGTAAAAAGATATATTTTTAATTCCTAACTCAACGTGAGCTTGTATAAATAACCACAGGCAACTCGCTATTTCTATGGCTCCCCTCTTCGCAATCTGACAATGCCAAACGTAACAGTATCCTTTTTTCTCTAAAATATTATAAACTGTAAAATTATATACAGGATACTTACGTTTATAATGAAATATTCCTACTTCACTTTGGGGGATACTTAACACTTTTTCGAGATCGAAACATGCTACAACACTGTCCTTTCTATCGAATTTTTCTTTTTCTTGTTCCTTTAACTGCCTTACCAATTCCTTTTCTCTTAAATGCTTTTCATAATCAGCTTTTAACTGTTCTTTTCTTGTACTATCAGACGTTGTGTAAATCGAACATACTTCACATAAATCTTTTTTAGGTTTATGGAAGGAAATATTAAATTTGGTGTTAAATATGATTTCGTACTGGCGTTTAGTTGCTTTGCATGTTATATTATACTGCGTGTTTGTGTCCATCCATTCTAAGTACAGTCGATGCATTTTTGATATATTTAATGTTTCACAAAGGTATTCTTTCTGGCTATCTTTGCGAACGTAGTGTGCTTCAACTCTTTCGAAGAGGTTTATATGGTCGGTTATGCTTTTCTCAGTCTCCTCTGACATCTTCCTTGGCCTATTTTTATGATTTCCTCTATTATCTTTCATATTATTATTACCCTCTAATTTCTCAATAGCTGTATAAACTACTTGCTGCGTAATAGACAAAGTATTTAAAAACATGGTTTTACAAATTTTAATATTCAAATTAGTATCATCAGGAAGTTGGTATATTAACGTTTGAGTACGATTATTTTTACGTTCTACTGTAATTTTTTTAATGTGTTCCTTCTTTACGTAACAATTAATGAAATCCCATTGTCTTTCATGGTCGCCGATATCCCAAAATTTCTTAAAGATGTTCTTCCTCATATCTTCATTTATCTTTTCATAACATTTCAATTTGCAGCTACAAGGTGGACCAATAGATTTTTCTGGATTTTTTTTGTTAGTTCTGATACTTTCATAACTCTGACCAGAATTTTTTAGTGCCTTGTTTTTGCGATCTTTCCATAAATCACGATTTATTTTTCTTTTTCTTGTAAGTATTTTGGTAGGAGTCATGATTCTTTTTTCTAGCTCTGTGGGTAAAATAACTGGTGAACTGTTCTGGGTTTCAATATTACTTAAAATACCCTCTAAATCGGAAATACTTCTCAAATCATAATCCTCATTTACGTATAAAACACTTGGCGAAGCTATAAAATTAATTTTTTGCTGATTTGACGGCGTCATTAACATTGGATTATCTTTAGTCTGTATATCATTATGATTCAAAGATTGTGATTTAGGACATTCTATCGCTGGTATTAATGGTTCAATAACATGATTATGAGAAATATCTAAAAGTTCAATTGCTGGAACATTTGGTGGTGACATATTATTAGTTTCTTGTAGCGATACACTAGTTACCAGTTGGGTCTCAGAAATGAAATCATCAGAGTTGACTCCATTGAACTCTAATATACCATCAATATGAAAAGAACTTCGTGATAGACATGTGAAACTTTCTGAAACAAATTAAAGAAATTACTATTTACTTACTGCAATACTTTTCAACAATCGAATCCCTATAATGTATGTACAAGGTGTAGCAAACTGATCTTCTCCTTACCGTACCTACTAATCGCGGAGTGAGATATATCCAACCGTGGGGCGACACATACAAGTGCATGAAACTACAAATGCCCTGGAGAGGTCCACGACATTTGTAGTCGTAAGTAGTTTTGGATTATATTTTTCCTGAATAATAGAATCCCGTGACTATTTTAGTAGGTAGGTACGAAACTTTAAAAACAAAGTAGGCATCGACGAGACGTCAATAATTGATAAAATAATTATGAAGCTTAATTTTTACCTGATGGTGAAGAAGTAATCTGTTCTCCAGATCGTTTTTCGTTTCGTTGTTCTTCAAATACAATACTATTATCACCCTCATTATTATTATCTGAAAATAAATAAATTTGAAAACTATTATCTACTCATCGAAACCGAATTAAAAAGCCTATACATGCTTTCTGCGAGTACCAAGTTTAGCAGTTAGGCACATTAAATGCTATGTTCATTGGCGAATTATTATAATTATTGGTCACCATAATATTATTTTTATTTTTCCATTTTTATTGGTACAATAAAACACATACCAACTTACCTACACATGCTATTATAGCAATAACGAATGATTTCTAGTAATCCATTGAAGAGTACCGCTGTGTATATCCAGAGATCTCCATCAGATCTTCACCGATGTAAATAGAACCAAGCAAAACCTTATTTTTTTAAGTCATTAAAAACTGCATTCAATTCACATAATTTACACAGACGAACAGTCACATAAGCTTTAAATTAGCAACGGGCTCTTTTTACATCGGTCTTAGCTAAAATATTTGATAATATTTATACTTACCTAATACATATTAAAGTTTGGTTCTTACCTTTATTTCGTTGACAGTTCGCTAATTCTAATATCCTTTTGCAGCGACTAGGAGCATCTCGATACCTTCTCATTGTTATACTTAATTACAAAACAACAATTTCACTATAATAACAATTATAATCGAATGTAATTGCCCGAAACAAAATTACGTAATAGCGCGCATAGAATCGCAACAAGACTGACCTTCCGAACTAGTCACCTAATTTCACTTGCATCTTACCCCCCGCACCCCTTTCTAACGTTACGTACGATTGCAATAGAATTTATCGCGTAAACATTTGTTTATTTACCGTTACTAGCTATAAACTTAAACTAATATGCAAAGAATATTAATGTTTGAATCTTTAACTCAATTGTTAGAAAAAAATAATTATAGTAAGAGACAATGCAATACTTTAATTTTAATAACCCATTCATATTTAAACTTAAATTTTGTGGGATAAAACATTACTAATAAAATTTGCATACATTTCCATACGAATAAACGTGTAAGAAGACATTACCCAAATTCGAAAACAATCACAAATCTTCTCAAACGTCTGTAGGTTTTAACATGTTTATTCTTGTGTACTTGACGACTCAAAAAGCATGTAATCAAATCATAAACTATTATTCTTGTATTTTTTATATTCATTATTTCCCTAGAATAAAGAAATTCACTATTATAATGGGCGTGTTTTGAGTCTAAAATTCATAAAAAAAATTAAGTAGGTGCAGGATAGGCAAAAGAAACGAAAAATGAAAAAAAAAAAAAATCGTGTAAGAACTCTTGCACGTTTATTCGGTGGGGCCATCGAGTCATGTCATAACCAAATTTCATCCAAAACCATTTAGTTGCTCAGCCACGATTGTCAGTCTTAAAAACATACTAGCGGCCCGCTCCGGCTTCGCACGGGTATAAAATATATATTATAAGTATTTCTCCACTATTTAATGGATGTTATTATACATATAAACGTTCCTCTTTAATCACTCTATCTATTAAAAAAAAACCGCACCAAAATCCGTTGCGTAGTTTTAAAGATTTAAGCATACATAGGGACAGAGAAAGCGACTTTGTTTTATACTATGTAGTGATAGTGATAAACACTTCTAATACACTAGATAAAGATCATCTTATCCAGTCAGTTACAAGAAAAACAAAGGTAACACAGTCCCCGCGATAAGAGTGTTTATCAGAACTTACAACTGCGTATAAAGTAAGGTAACACACTCATATACCTTTATTCACTCAAGTGTTCAACTTTACGTTGGAGTTTAGAAATTTTCTAACTTCGCCGTAAGCTTCGTTTGGGAGTATAGGGGAGAAGAATTGGAGCGGATCTGCCCCCCTAGACAAGTGGCAAAACGCTTGACGAATAGAAATCGAATGGAATGAAAAATATATGGGTTTGACATAGGTATGTCACTGATAACATAGTCGAAACATTATTTCTATTTGTCAAGCGTTTTGCTACTTATCAAAGGGGGTTTAGCTGCAGGCCTTTTAAAGGCCTCTTCAAGAGTTTGCTGCTGTCTCTGTTGTGCTAAAGTTAACTGGCTAGACACCGTCGAAAAACTGGTATGTTAAAGCAAAAAATGGGCGGTTTTGAGTATATAGTAATAACCTGTAACATAGTACCCTAGGGGACACTTACGTCCTGCAGTGGACTGCAACAGGCTGATGTGATGTGTGATGCGACATAATAACAATGGAGACTGCCTTGTGGGTCTAGTGGTCGCTAAACGCAACTGCTTAGCATGAGGTCCTGGGATCGAATTGCGGGTCAGGCTAAGTGTAACTGGGCTTTTCTATTAGGTTATCAGTGGCTGCACGGAGTCTGGATTGTTGCCCGGTTGATGGCATTATATTGATGTAATCTTCTTCTTCTTCGTATCGGCATGAGCCATTAGCCACTTAGAACAGGTCCTGTCGTGCCGTAGCAAGGTTGACCGTCCAGGGTGCGTGCGACGTACTTAAGTATCGTCACTCGTGGAGGCTCTCTACTTGGACCCCAATTGATGTGATAACAACCCTAGACTAGACGCTGGACAAATATAACATAATGCCACGAAAAATAAATAATATTAGTCGTTGCATTATATTAACCCCTTACATTAATTAACCATTCTTGTCAGTTCGTGCCACTTGTCTAGGGGGGCTGCAATCAAAAATTGCAGAATCATGGTAGTAAGCATACTAAAATATTGTAAATAAGAGAATAACCGATCTATATTAATATTTTTTATTTGACTTAGATTCTAATCTTATTCTCATTTTAGGTATATTGTGTAGCTCGTTATTCTTACATACTTGAAATGATTGTCAAACATACCTACAACATATTTTTAAAAGAGTAACTATGGAGTTTCTTGCCTGTTCTTCTTCATAGAAACGACTTTTTGGAACTGAGCAACTAGTTTTGACGTTTTGTAAGTGCTCTTTTGTAGCCTGTATAAAATAAAAGCATTATGACTGTGAAAAAAAAGCCATTCAACTGTGCTTGTTCTTCTTTATATGAGACATGACGATTGCTATGACGTAGGCCAATCAGCTAGTACTTACTTTAATAGATTTATAAAATATGCGCGCACACGCCACCATTCCGTATGTCACACAAATAAACATGGCACCGCGCCCGTATTTTGTCAATGTTGAAAATGACGGGTTGGTTGGTATTTAATATGCACCTCCCAGGCTTGGGATTAGTAGACAGGCAGGTATACATCTACATATTTAAGTTACCTTTACGTTAAATTATGTTTTACAAGCCGATTATGGCGTCATCATCATCAGCCGAAAGACGTCCACTGTTGAACAAAGGCCTCCACCTCAGGATGGGGGGGGGGGGGTGCCATAATCTCCACGCTTGGCAAGCGGCTTAAGGATCGCAGTATTGGTGGTCAAGTTACAGACACCCACGGGAGGAAAGGGGGTGGTCAATTCTAGGCCGGATACCACACGGCATTATGGCGTCAATATTTGTTTTTTTTTTCGCTTTTTTTTTTTAAACTTCGCCCCACACTAGGAATTCCTCCTGTATCGCAGGTGCGTTTCACAAACATGAAATATCACATACACAAACACCCAGACTCAAATTTTTGCCCCGAGCGGGAATCGAACCCGCAACCCTTAGCGCAGCAGTCTAATCGCTTAGCCACTACGCCAATCAGGTCGTCAAATTTGTATTAGTCTTTCTTGTATTTCTGACAATAAAATGTTTGTTTTCGGCTGGTTAGCAATAAAAAATAATCTATACTAATATTATAAAGTTTGTTTGCTTGTAAGCGCTAATCTCAGGAACTACTGATCCGATTTGAAAAATTCTTTCTTTGTTAGATATCCCTTTTATCGAGGAAAGCTAGGCTATAAAACATTCGAAATCCACGCGGGCGAAGTCGCGGGCGGAAGCTAATATTACAGAAAAAGCAAGTATTTATTAGTAACAGGCTTCACGACATACCGGCAACAGAAACTAGTTTATTATCTTATCCCTATCGTCAGAACCTCACTAGTCACTCAATAGTTGTCCTAGACAAGTGACGAAATGTTTAACGAAAAGAAGTCGAATAGAATGATATGTGTTATGCAATCTATTAAATGATCGATGCCAAAAGTCAATCCCATATATTTTTCATTCTATTCGATTTGTATTCGTATTGCGTTCTTCTTCTTTTTATTGTATGGTTGATGAACAACCTGGTTTCAGAGTTTAAGCCGCCTGAAGGCCTCTGACATGGCTTTACACACCGTTGAAAAATCTCTCAGGTGTGCCGGTTTCCTTACGATGTTTTCCTTCACCGTTATTATTTATAATACGCACATGAATTCGAAAAGACATTGGTGCGTGCCGGGGTTTGAACTTGCGACCTTTTGACTTGGCAGTCCACCGGTCATACCATTCGGCTATCAGTGCTACCGTATTGCGTTGAGCCTTAGTCTAGGGGTGCTGAGCAGAACATAGTAATAAAAGGCCACTTCTCACCTACACGCACGCTTCCTCCACGAGACAATTAGATCAAGACAGTCAATTACAGCGGTCATTACGTGCCACCTATTGCGTCCGCGTTACGTCGATGTCACATCACTATTACGACAATCTGATGACAATGAGGAGGTGGAAGATAGAAGGTTGACTTTGTTACGTTTTTACTGGACATTCTCTTACTTATAAACGACTAGCGGCCCGCTCCGGCTTCGCACGGTTATAAAATATATATTATAAGTATTTCTCCACTATTTAATGGATGTTATTATACCTATAAACCTTCCTCTTAAATCACTTTATCTATTAAAAAAAACCGCATCAAAATCCGTGGCGTAGTTTTAAAGATTTAAGCATACATAGGGATATAGGGACAGAGAAAGCGACTTTGTTTTATACTATGTAGTGATGCTAACATGTGTTTAAGTTAACCCCTTCTTCTATTGGCATCTCTATTTTTTGACATGCAAACGACAGTGACAGGTATAATTTAACCGATTGTTCAACAATGACAATTTTTATAAGTAAGGACGTAAATGTTTACGTGGTAGCCTAGAGGTTGAAGTTCCAGATTCGTATTTCGCACTATCGCGTATATTCGCACTTGGGTTCGGGTATAATTTTAGGAAAGTAGATAGCGACATGCCTAATATTTATTTTATAATAGTTTAGTAATATATACACACCACTGCCTCGTTGGTCTAGTGGTCGCTAAGCGCGACTGCTGAGCAAGAGGTCCTGGGTTCAAATCCCGGGTCGGGCAGTGTTACTGAGTTTTCCATTAGGTAATTCTCAGTAGCAGCACGGAGTCTGGATTTGTGCCCGGTTGATGGCAATAGGCTCGCCCCCTATTACATTGGGACTTACAACATAACTGGCGAAATGTGGGTGTACTATATGTACACCTCTGCCTACCCCTTCGGGGAATACAGGCGTGATGTTATGTTACACCACGAAATAATAAATATGCTTGATAAATGGTATGTTTGGTAATAGATTGAAAACATATTTTTTTTTAGGTCGACCCTCAGTAGGAATATCTCTTGCATCCTGGGTGCCTTTCACAAACACCTAGGGTCGGGAGCTCGAGACAAACATTTGCGGCTCACAATTTTTTTTGTCCCGTACTAGAATCTATCCCTTAATTTTACTATACACTTCGCAGAATTAAGAATGTGCAATAGCATACCTCTGTCTAGGCCTTAAGGAAATTATCGTGTTCACAATAAGTTTAAACTGTTGTTTCAAATAAACCTTCTTAGTTTCACATAACATGTTAACTAATAAATAATTACGCAGTGCATTCAACGCTTACACTCGGCAATAAATAACGTTTTTCTAAGACAACTATTATTTAATAATAGTTATGGAGTAAAAACCGTCCGTTAAGTCTATTGTCCATTACAATCGTGTTGATTGCAACTGTTATCTTTGATTTATATTGACACATACTAGTTTTATCTCTCATATTGGTACCTACTGAAATTAATTTGCTATATTTTTTATAACTTAACATAACATCACGCCTGTATTCCCCGAAGGGGTAGGCAGAAGTGCATATATAGTACACCCATATTTGTCAGTTACGTTTAGGTCCCAATATAATAGGGCGAGCTTATTGCCATCAACCGGGCACGAATCAAAACTCCGTGCTGCTACTGAGATTTACCTAATGGAAAATCCCAGTAACACTTTGCTCGACCTGGGATTCGAACCCAGGACCTCGTGCTTAGCAGGCGCGCTTAGCGACCACTTGACCAACGAGGCACTCATATTTTCAAATTGTGTCTTAAAATGCCCCAGACTATAGATAATGCTCTGTTAAAAAAAAACACAGTCATGTCGTCATAAATGCGCCTAGGTATTGAATCAAATATCTGATTTTTAAATTCTTTTTTTGAACAAGTTTATTTTTAATTGTCTCACCGGCTTTGACTTTAGAATAGTGGTGGTACACAATTACACAAACCACATTCGAATTTTAAATTATGTCCCCCAAAATAGAGACGTGACCGCGTAACGACTTTCGCTTTTGCCGAATGAGTGAGTGAACATGCGTACTCACTCAGTCACTCAGGGTTGTCAGGTTATAATTAGAACGACCTATAATATTGTTTGACAGATAAGGTTGCCTCTTATTTATTAGTTAGTATTAACTATTTAGTGCATGAAGGCTGTATAGTGGTTTGCTTTTGCACACCCACATTTTACCAGACAGATACCATTTTTTATCTGTTAAACCACTGACTAATAGTAAGGCTTAATTACAATAACTAAGGCATTTAATTGACATTTGAATACTCATGTTTATTGTTATGAGTAGCTAAATATTGGATAATAAATCCCTTATTAAGAAGCCACCTCTGCATATCCCTCTACACATTACAAGCATGAAGAAATCCTTTGTATGAAAGTGAGTATTATTTTCAATGCACGCAATAAACAAAACGATAGCCATCATAATTTTCACTTTCTGCCAACCTAAAATGACTAATGAATGAATGAATGACTGAGTGAAAGAAACATTCGCCCGCATGAGTAACATTGTGTAACTCACCTCGTTATGACGTAGCCCTAATTTGACACCTTTTAATATCGTTCTATAGAGCCGTACCGAGCCCCTAATTAGTGGTGTCATTTTAACACTGATCGGGATGGCCTTGCTGTCCTTTATAAGTTGATGGCATTGGTCCTTTCAATGTTTTACATGAAATATTAATTTATTGAAAGTGTGTGTAAGATTAAAAGTTTTTCTTTAACTTCGCCCCACACTACCAATTTCTCCTGTATCGTAGGGGCGTTTCACAAACATGAAATATCAAATACACAAACACCTAGACTCGGGACAATCAAATGTGGATCGCACAATTTTATGCTCCGTGCGGGAATCGAACCCGCAACCCTTAGCGCAGCAGTCTAATCTTTTAGCCACTGCACCAATCGGGTCGTCAAAAAAGTGATTGGTGATTTTCTCTTTGAAAGACGAAGCTCAATTTATTTTATGAAGTATACAAAAATAAATTTCATATATTGATTACAAGGATAAATAAAATTATTCTATACTAGGTCGATCTCTTAAAAGAAGCGTTTTACTTTATGACTCATGTTTTACGTTGAGACTAAGTTTGCTTAATGGATCAAACAAACAAACATCTGATGATCCCTTTTAATACCGATCCTACTCGAATACAACCTGTCGAGGTCCAATTATTGGATACAAATTACGATGATATAAAAGACTCATAGGTCTATGGGTCTAAATCATTCAAACTTATTATCATTTAGGTATAATAAATTACTATCTATACTTATAATAAAACTGTAGAGAGGTCAATTCTGTACATTGAATATATATTCAAAATTATTATTGGAGGATAACTGGTGATCGATACTGATGCCAAAAATGCAATTAGTAAATTTTTTGTCGGTCTGTCTGTCTGTCTGTCTGTCTGTCTGTCTGTCCGTCTGTCTGTATGTGCACGCATGGGTCAAAAACTACTGAAGGGATTTTAACCAAATTTGGTACGATTGTAGTCCATACGCCGGGGCAGGTTATAGGCTATATAACATAACGCTAAAACACATAGGAGCTGAGCAGTGACGATAAATTTGAAGTAAGTCGGATGAAAATGCGCTTTCGAGCTCTTATCCTCGCATAAGTTGATCATACACCAAAAGTATGTATTACAAAGATGATAGTCTCCAAAAGATCTACAAAAAAGTCCTTAATAGTATATATCTATCTTTTATAAATTAGCCACAATAACGTGTTTAATCGTTAGGCACTTCTTCAAGTGTATTAATAAAATATATAAATAAATTGTATTTCACATAGATATATCGTTATCAAACTCCAATATTCAAAAAGTACACTTTAATATCTATTTTATAAAAAAAAAAGAAATCGGTAAATAAGATATAGATGAAATATAACTTCCAAATCTCGCCGCGCCAGTATGGGTACGGCGGTATAAATGGTTTTTCTTTTTTAAAATTGAATGTACAGACACGGGTCGTTTACGATTTTATTATATGTATAGATATAGATTTTTTCTCATTACCTCATAGACAATTGTAATTCTCGCAGCAAGTAACACATACGGTTCTCCGGAACTTATTTCTGTCAAAGTAATTTAACGACTTCTAGCTCAAAGGCATCCTTCAGCTGTAACATCATTGAGGCGGACATTCTAGCAGCAAGATAGATTTTCTATCCTGTGTATAACGATTTCGGCTGAGTGTACAGCCTTATGCTTCGCCATGACCATCGACACCAACCATTACCATTGACTCACGCAGTCTTAAAGTAGCCTTTAATCTTACGAATACTTAGCTGCTTCTTACACGCACACACAATCGTACGACGCTTACTCTTAGGTCACGAGTTCTCTATAAATTTTGTCTGTTGAGATACTGATACATTGGGATCAACACCAAACCTAGCGAAATTGTGGGAGTAGGTACAATATGTGCACCTCTGCCTACGCCTTCGCGGAATACAAGCGTGTCGTTGTCGTATGTTTTATAACAATATTTTTTATAAGAGTCAACTGCAATGATTCCCTATTTTAACTTAATTACGAATAAACCGACACACAGACAAAATATCCAAAATAATAGAAATGGGTTGTATTGTATAGGTTTCTAAAACGTCGCCCCACACTAGGAATTTCTCCTGTATCGTGGGTGCGTTTCACAAACTTGAAATTTCACTTACATAAACACCCAGACTCGAGACAAACATCTACGGATAACACTTTTTTTGCGGGAATCGAACCCACAACCAATCTCTTAGCCACTGCGCCAATCAGGTCGTCACGGTTGTCTTTTATCCTTGGTATTTTTTTTTCTACAGTAGTTTCAATGTACAGGAACTCAGAAACGCACAAAACGGATTTATTTATGTTCTCTTCTTCAGTTATATATTATTTTCAATAGACTTTCTGTAACTTCCGTAATTACCGTTCAATTTTTGCGGTTTTTTTTTATTACCGGAAAGTATTCTTAGTTAAATAAGTGGTTTAAAGATTTTTAACCTACTTAAAACAGCCTGCCTGGTAGGTATTTTTTTCTGTTAAAAGTTCAATTTACTACTGGTGTTTTATCCGAGATACACGCGGACGAAGTCGCGGGCAACAGCTATACATGTAATAAAATATTACGGCATGGCGTAAAAACTACCAAATCGAATTCGCTCAAACTTAGCTAATATATTAAAAACAATTTAAAAATACTTTTGCTGTTTCCGAATTTCCACGCGGACGGAGTCGCGGGCACATCTAGTACATAATAAAATTAAATTACAACACGGGAATTAGCGAGCACAGGTTACTAATTTTAGCTTGGCGTTTCGACCGGGTTGCACCGGCCGTGGTCGAAGCAGTGCTGCTTTCCCGTGTGGTAATTTAATTTTATTATTTATCATGCAACGCGATAGTTAAAAAGTTATTTAATGATACAATGTTTATTCATTTAGCCGACGGGAACCTATTAAACTGCCCCCTTACCATGAACTCTTAAAGCAGGACAGTTTACGATGAGGAAGCAAGACGCCGCATTACACTGCACGTAGCGGCGCGCGGCGTCTCGCTTCCTTATCGTAAACGTACTGGTCTAAATTGGTCTGCAAAATTTCATACAGAGAATGAACCAGCAACACTTGACAGTAGAGCCTATTCAACATCCAACAAGCCATAGGTATTCATGAGGAATTACGTCAGGGCCCTGCTCAGTTAAAAACTTAACGCTAATTAATTTTCTGGCACAAGAAAACTTTATGACCGATACATTTTACCTTGGTTTCTCTTTTCTACTTTATACAATTTACATACAACGTCTGTGCCCGCAATGTTAATTATTTCGAAAATAATGTTATCAAGCCTTCTTCATTTCATTTAACACATACACCAATGCCTTTATTCATTTTGAATATATGAAAGTCTACCCTGGGACGGATTTGAGTCTACACTGACTGCCTCGCGGTCGCTAAGCGCGACTGCTAAGCATGAGAACCTGTGTTCGTATTCCGGGTCAGCAAAGTGTTTTTCCATTAGGTAATTCTACGTAATTATCAATATTATCATCAGGGTGATGGCAATATGCTGGCAATAGGCTCGCCCCCTTTTACATTGGGACCTATAACATATCTGGGAAAATATAGGTGTACTACTATAGGTACACTTCTGCCTACCCCTTCGGGGAATACAGGCGTGATGTTGTTTAGTCTTGACGACCATGCCCATCAAAGGTAACTAAATTTGCAGTAATATTATGTAGGTGTAAGACACTACTAAGATACACGTCCGTCAATACCTTCGAGTAAAAGTACCGTGTTGTTATTATGTAGGATTATACAAAGCAAAATGCCACTGATCTGATTTAACACAATCTTCCACTACCCTACATAAATCCACTAGCAGACATCCCCAGAGGTATCAAAACATAAATATTTTTCACTAAAAATCTTCCATTTATAACCGACAACAGAGTTTATTTGTCGTCCGCCAAACGAAATAGAAAATTCTATGTTACCGAACGAAAGTCCCCTGATTGGCTGAATCACTGGATGTTACCGAATCCCAACTATATGGATATCCCCAGGGATTTAGCAGCATCAATATTGCTGTATATTGAATCGAATATCTATGTAAAAAACGCTGGCGCAATTTAGTTATTGTAGTCGGGTTCTGTAGGATGAAATTTACTTATTAATATTTTTTTCGTCTTACTTACACATATTTTAAAATAACACAGGTACAGAAACCCGAGAGGGGTTGTCATGGAAAAACACAACATTTGCATGTTTTTTTTTTTACTGAATAGAAGGTTAAATGAAAAAAATGTCTATACTGCATACCTTGGTGGACTTACATATATTATTTATCATGATGAGCACAATATATTTAACACCCGAACTTTTATTTAAATAGTGGGAAGGGAACAGTAAAATGCCATTACAATACTTATCTATGAATCAATCCAAAACATGAACAATATGCCATTACAATTAGGACTTATAGTCTATGAATCAATCCAAAACATGTCGGATTTTCCGCCTCGCGCGCGGTCCCCTAAAATCAGACGTAACAAAATTAAACCGGCCAGCACAGTAACTCTGAATTTTAACTCAATAACGTGCTAAAAGCCTGGAGGCTCTGTCCAGTTGCCGGCGGCATAACACTATGGTAATCTATTTACGGCAGAAACGGTTGTCAAAGGACGTTGCCATATAGGCAGTATTTGGATAGGTACGGTGTGGGTACAACACTACTGGTAAAACATAACATTACATCACGGCTGTATTCCCCGAAAGAAACAGAGGTGCACATATGTCATATAGTACACCCACATTTCGCCAGTTATATTATAGGTCTCAATGTAATAGGGGCGAGCCTATTGCCTTTAACTGGGCACAAATGCAAATATCGTGCTGCTACTGAGAATTACAAAATGGAAAACTCAGTAACACTTTGCCAGGACCTCATGCTTAGCAGTCGCGGTTCGCGACTACTTGACCAACGAGGTAGACGCTACTGGTACGAGTCACATAAATAGTTAAGTCACCTACTTAAGTGTCAACTGTGTTATTAAGAAAAAAGTGTTGACCGAGTAGTCATCAGAACACATACTTACAAGCTTCAAAAACATATCACAGGTACACAGAAGGATACCTATTTGTGACAGCCATTGCCATAATCTTAATATATAAATGATCCTTGAACGATAGGAAAGTGTCCCCCAGACAAGTGGCCGAAACAAGACGCAACCCTTGACAAATAGAATGTATCCACATTTTACTATCACAATTTCAATAACACTTAAAGTGTTACAATTAATATTCACCGCGGAAAGTCCATAACTAAATGTAACCATTGTCACCGAACCCAAATTAAGCACGCAAAACCAAACGCCTTAAACAAACGATGTAAATGAGCCATAAAATTAGGCGTAGCCTTGATAACGACTGGACAGATAAACCAGAAGATATGTTTTATTCAATCACCAAAAAAGGCCTGAATTTAGATTCCACGAGTGGTGATGGTGACATTACGGACGTTCGCCGCACCCTGAACCTTGGGCCCTTTGTTGACTGGCCCTAGCCCTACATCCATGTATTGCAACAATAATAGCACATGTTGAGATGAAAAAGAACTAATAAAAACATCTTTATAGATCCCAAAACAGCACATAAATACAAAGATGCAGTACATCCAATAAAAGTCTTTTACTAGTCAAAAATAGGTAGAATAAAATGATGGCAAGACCTTGAAATCGTAATTTTGGAATTAGATTTTATTGGATACTGTCGAGATAATGGTATATACTAGAGTAGATCCGATCTGATGTTTTTTGGTTGCTGCTAAAGAACAAAAACTGTATTAGACGGTGAAAATTTAGTACGCTTTTGAGACAACGGGTCTCAGTCTACTCCACATTCCAGATCTTCCGGATTAATAAAATAGTTTAACAGATTTTTTTCATTGTACTAGCTTCGATTACTAAGAAGGAAAGGTATACCTATAATAATATTCTAGCGACATTTAACATTGTACTGCCCCCTGTCCTGTCCGTCTGTTTGTGTACATTGAACTTCTGCCATTTTGTTTATCACGACAGAATCGAGTGATTCATGCCCAGATTATTAATATTCTAGTCTGTCGCTTCGTCCAAACTTCTATAATTACAGGGGTATATTAATCTACGTGAAGACGCTAAGAATTTTATAAAGTGTGCCTAAATAATACCCTGCGGAACTTGTAAGATTTTTGATGTAATTCAGAATTTAAATGACTTGTAGGGGACGACGTAGGGTTGTGTAATGAAAGTTTTTGGGTAATTTTAATTGATGTTGGGCTCCGGGGTCTAGAAGCGGATGGGTCCGGCTTCCTTTTTGTGAAATTTCGTGTAATTGTTTACCCTGGTTGTAGGAGAGGTAATAAGATATGAAATAGCTTAGTTTGTTTTGTAATTTACAATCAGAGGCAGTAGATGATCAGAAATGTATTATGAACGCTGCTTATCGTGTGTCGGTAATTCCTAGAACGAAATTAAATTAAACGTTTATCAACTAAGCAAACAATAACGTTATGATAATTATTAATTAATCCTATTGCTCATAGGTTATTGATGAATCAATATGATCTCACATTGATAGCCTGCGTGAACTTTGAGTGTTGTGCAAAATAACGGTGTGTTAAACTATTATTCCACTGTAAGCTATGGTTTTTACCAAGGATGGAACGGAGGTGTATACCTTTAGGGTGAGAGGTGTTGTTTGTTTGTTTGTATGTGTGAGCAAAAATGATTGCTGCCAATTTTTTCCAAAACGGCTTAACCGATTTTAATGCGGTTTTTTACAGATCTTAAAATAAGGCCTTAAAATAATTTGAAAAAGTCGGGAAGTAATTTACGATTAGATGCAACACTAGGTATAATAGACTCATAGCTTAGGTACATTATAAGTGTGTTACTTTCATTTGCAATTGCTTTTACTTTAAATTAATTTAAATCACGCTCGTATTATAAAGACGAAAGTATGTGAGTGTGTTTGTGCGTTTGTGTGGTTGTATGTTTGTTACCTCTTCAGGCTCAAACAGCTAGACCGATTTTGCTAAAAATTGGTATGAAGGTAGCTGACACTCTGGATTAATACATAGGCTACTTCTTATCCCAAAAATGTAGCCGTTAACACCGCGGGGCGCAGATATTCATACTTATAAAGGAAACTCAGGATTTTTTTAATAACTTCCGTGTGTAGTAACTGTATTCAGTGTATTGACAATGATCGGTTAACTTTTATAACATAGATATTATCGCTTCGCTAAGCTTGTTTAGAGGAATGAGCCTAATCTTTACATTTATGTCTTTAAGTCAATGTTCGTCTGTTTTAAGAGGAGCTATTATATTGGGTCTTTGTATAGTGTGGGGGTCAGATACAATTTGTACCGATGTTATTGTGCCAGCCTGTAATGGTCCTAGTGCGTGGCAAAGGCCTCTTGTCATACAAACCTAAAGAATAAGAATAATCATCATTTATTTGCTCGAATTCGATGACCTGAATGACGCAGTGGCTAAGCGATTAGAGTGCTGCGCTAGGGGTTCGATTCCGCAGATGTTTGTCCCGAGTCTGGGTGTTTGTGTATGTGATATTTCATGTTTGTGAAACGCACCTACGATTCAGGGGAAATTCCTAGGAGGATGATAGTGAGGATACGTTTCGTAAACGGGGGCGAGAAAAAAATTGTGTTTTCAGATGGAGATAATTTATTAGTTTTTTCACATATTTCGACTGAAAGACAAAAATAGCGGAGCAGAATCACCTTAAAATGTAACTTACCCTTATTTTAAAAATAACCTCTTGCTAAAGACTTTTCGAATAAGATTTTGAAAGCCAATTAATTATTAGCTTCTCGGGTTACTTTATAATATTTTCAACGTGATTAATATTAGGGGACAAATCAGACTAGACTTCAGGCATTCCGTCGTCCTGTAGTCAGGTTTCGTTGAGATAAAATTATATTGCGTCATGCCCTTGGTCCTGTGAAAAGGTGAACGATATTACTACAGCTTCTGGCGAGCTAAATTTCGGTATGTAGGTACCATTTGATGTTCTATAAATTAACATGATTTCTTGGAAAGACTATGTACAGTTTCAGCTTTAGTGTGTGTTCAAAGAGTCAAAAGAGATATATAACAAGGTCACAGGTTTAGATACACTTGCTACAGTCCCAAATACCTTATTTAATTCATCCACTTTCCTTGTGATAAAAATGAATTTATCTTTCATTCTTGGCTACGTGTTCATTTTTGATTGCCCAAGTATAAAATACTTCTTATGCCCAAATATATTTACCCAATCTTATATAGTTCTACGCATCTTCCAAAAGATACTAAAAGCTTAAACGTAGCCTTCAATATTTTCATCGAATAAGAATGAAAGCAAATAAATCTTCCCTCGTCTGCTTGGAATCTTAAGGATTCATAAGACAAACAATGCTTAGATCCACTTATTGGCTTCTCAGATTACGTCATAATGTTCAGGAATG
The DNA here is from genome assembly GCA_905340225.1 of Abrostola tripartita. Classification (NCBI taxonomy): domain Eukaryota; kingdom Metazoa; phylum Arthropoda; class Insecta; order Lepidoptera; family Noctuidae; genus Abrostola; species Abrostola tripartita. The sequence continues at coordinate 8,886,040 of HG996504.1, forward strand.
ATTGATATACTAGGCCTCTCTACCGATCGGCCTGTTGCGTAAGCCGTACTTGCAAATTCGGCTAAATTAAACGTTAAAGAAAGATTTTGTTGAGAACGGTTTTTTGACAATACTTAGGTATGCATTTTGTTTTTATGTAGCCTTAGAAATTCATTATCCATAATCTTGTTTCTCCAAGACCACTAGACTATCGTTCACCATGCGACGATGGCCATGGGTTACCAACCCGACTATGTGCAAAACCACCCATGAAGTAGTGAGTAGCCAAAGAAAACGGCCCCAGTTCCCGGCCGCCCTAATATTCTTTGTAACTGGTAGTGACTGGGTGGCGAAAACGGGAGGGCTTACCTTGGGGAAGGCCTACGTCTAGCAGTGGACTGCAATAGAATGATATGATCACTAGACTTGACTGAGGATTATTATTTTACAATTTTAGAAGAATTTTAACCCTTATGTGAGGCCACGATGACCGTCGCCGAATTCGCTTGCCACTTGAGACCTATTGTTCAACGTGAGTATCTTGAATTCACTAACGAACAAGTATCAAATCCAGTCAAGTTTGTTTCTTGGGACTTCAGAAGTACAAAGTTTCCTTTGGCTAGATTGGCTTAAACAGACCCTTCGGCCTTCTTTATTCAGTGAGGGAAATGCCAGCTGCTACCTTATTTATTCTTTACTCTCCAAAACATTCTCACATACTCGCACATGGAGAGATCACTCTTAATGTTAAATTCCCTTATCTTGGGTTCACCTTAAGAAGGTGTCTGCTAGTAGGGGATCCGTAATTTATTCTCCCCAAAACCGCCTCCGTTTCTGAGATATGGTGCTATTGTGAGCGGAAATTAGATTTCATGAACTCTCAAATCAACCTCTTTAGATTTCTTTGTATCATCGTTGCGATAGGTATATAAAGTTAAAATATTATATTAAAGCTTTGATTTTCACGCGATTTTCTCTTACGGGAATGATTTCCTAATCAGCAGCCAACAGTGTCAGAATTTCAATATGTGCACAATTTTGAATTCTACAAAGTTTTTTATGGAATTCTGGACGAGTCGTTTTTGTATCCTTCCTTTTCCGATGTTTCTAAAATCTTTTCTCCATTAAGACAAGATTGATCAACAATCGTCCAAACTTCTACCATATTAGTAAAATATTAATAAAATGTTGACATTATAAATAGCACTTCAATGCATGTTATAAGTTCGCCAATCGCTATCACAGAGACCTGGAAGAGGGATATGTAGCAATCGCGCGTGTGAGGGATTTCGTGTGATTGGGACGATCTCTCAAACGGCTTTATACGCTCATCTTGATTTAGTCTCCGATTCCTGATAGATTTCTGTTTCAGAATTGATAATTGCCTCGTTATATCGAGAGTTTCTATCCTGTTTCGAGTTTTGTTGAAAATTTGATATACCTACTATTCGAGTTTAGAATTTGTAGTTAATTGGATGCATAATTAAATCCTTCCATCCATCCATTAATGCAAATACAACTTTGTACATCTGTTTCAGAATTTTCAATACCCGAATAAAAAAGCGCGGTATAAGTGTCCTAATTTTGGCGGTAAAATTGTCCTGGATTAGTCAACTTACTAGATTCAACATGAATTTATTCATCATCACCATTTTGTTCTAGCTTGATTTAAATGATACAGATGCTAGGCATCATCATAATAAACTGGTGTTTCTTAAGAACAAAAGATGAATAGAGCCAAATAAGTCCCTTGGGCCGAAGTTCTTTTATTAGTGCATGCATTATTCCCATCAGTCAACTAAACCTACTTGATCGTAGGTACAAAATTGTCGAAAGATTGTTTGTAATGAAATATAAACTCCTAACCTCACCCTCATTTATTATAGCGGTGTGTTATGTTAAAGGAATGAGCTCTTGTTTATACTTTGTTTCAAAGAATTATAACGTCCCGGTAATATTCCCCGAAGGGGTAGACTTGAAAACGAGGGAGGTTTATGCAAAACAACATTTCACCAGACTGTATCTATACGTCACATGTAATAAGGGATGGATATTCACGTAGCAAGTATCTATACAAATATTTCTCCAGATAAATATTACTTTAATCACAAAAAAGTGAGTGATAGTTAAAAGTACCTACAGTGTATGAGAAAATCTTTAAATGTGTGTTGGGCATCTTTAAAAAGTCTGATAGTGACTGGGTGGCGAAAATGGGAGAGCGGATTTTGTGGCGTTTCCTGGGGGAGGCTTCTGTTCAGCGCTGGCCTGAAATAGGCTGCTGTGATATGGTGATGCTATTCATTACAAAATGTTCGTTGTAGACAATACGAGTCTGGCATTTCGGGTATTTACCAACGCAAAACAACGCTCGATTCTGGCCAACATTGTAACGTCTTTTTTAATAAGAATTACTTACTTAACCTAACGTCATTTACTGTTTAAAACTGGAAAACCTAATTATAATTCTTATAAGATTTTATCCTTAGACCTCTCAAACACTTTCATTCTCCGTTCAAGGGTAAAAGTTTCCCCTTCACCGCTGAGGGACCCTAACCCTTCATTTGTAACGCCGGGTTCCGCACATTAAACAAACAAACATCGCAGCGCGTCATTTTTCAGACAACCACCGACTATTTGTTCTGGCGGACCTCTTACTAATAAAAGTCGTGTCGAGCGATGCAAATGGAGGGGCGTGCATAACATAATAAAGCTGTTGTGAAGTTGTTTTAACTTTAATAGGGGTAATAGCTAGCTCGTTTAGCTCTTTTGAAATAGATGCAGGGCTGTGTGTGTCTCAGTATATGATGATATAAGTATGTAGTCTGTGTTTTAAGCACACTTGCAGTTTGATAACTTTACGGGACATAATATTTATGACTATATGTGTGATGAAGTAAATGAAGATTTTGTTCTTCGGAAGGCACGTTAAGCCGTTGGTCCTGCGCCTGATCTCTCTCCGGTCATGTCGGTCTACCGTCCCATCGGACTTTGAGAGAGAGGGAATAGGAAGTGCACCTGTGTTGGCGCGCATACTTGAGCACTATAATATCTCCTGCGTCGTTGGCTAGTCTCAGATGAGATCGGCCGCCGTGATCGAAATTTGGTCAGGTGAACATTATTTATTATTATTATTATGAAGATTTCTTAATATACCAAAAATATGATTTTTTCAACTCAAAATAAACAACTTTGGATCACTTTATATTATTCCGTGCGAAACTCGATTCAGTGACATTTATTCCAATACTTCTTGTATTATTTAAATAGACCAAAATAACCATATGTTGTGTTTAATTTTTTTTGCAAATAATCGAGCCTTTTAGTGTTAAGTATCGGTCCCGTTATGTTACCGTCTGTCCTAATCAACTGTTAATATTAATTAAGGATGGATGGAATCTTAATTGGAGACTACAGACCTTTGTGATGTGATCCGCTGGGTTATCAAAGGGTTATTATTATATTAATAACCCTGTTATTTGGGGTTTGGCGTCGAAAGTAGAAAGGAAGTGATATTCACAATTACTCTCTATAGTTTAGGCAGGTTTAGTCATTGGTCGTGCTTGTTGTCTGTCCAGGGCCCTTACCATGATCCCTTAAAGCAGGACATTTTCCATTGCGAAAGCGAGACGCCAAGCTACACGTCACGTAGCGGCGTCTCGCTTTCACAACGGAAAATGTCCTGCTTTACAAGTTCATAGTAAGGGGGCAGTACCTTCGGGATGCGCACTTGTGTTTGCGCACATAATAGTTTCTTATAATACCTTTCGCGGAGTTGCTTAGTCTATGTTGGGAAATTTTGTCTCCCACTTACTATGGTGGATAGTGGATTCTTACTTTTCCTATATACTTTTATGATTAATTTCGTTCCTGGATCGAAGACAGTGAAATCATTTTTCTGGGGCACTTCGAGTTTCTTCGTCTTGGAGGTCCGTAACGTTCATCATTGTAGATCCTGGCTTGTCCCGAAAATAGACTAGCTAACACGTGATAAACTGATCTTCGACAAACTCACACACGGCTTCGTCTCCTTTTACGACTTATTTTTAGACAGCAAAGAATAGTAGTCTTTGTCTTCTTATCGTAAATTCTTAAATAAAACTTAGCAAATAGGACGAAAACTTAGGACCAACCCCAATTTGGTAACAAAAGGCAAGATATCTGTGACGTAAGAATATTATAATTCATCGCGCAATGCGAGGGTAGACGTAAGGGCAGTAGGTATCTATGTAGATAAGTCCTTTCTTTATCTCAGAATATTAATGGTATAAGGCTCCCTATTACATTGGGACCTATAACATAACTGGCCAAATGTAGGTGTAGGTACTGTATTTTTTTGGATAAATAATATAAATCTACTGTATAAATAATAAATGACTTTATTTCAGCAAGTAGGTTCAAAAAACACTTTTACACGTCATTTTTTTATAAACTAGTTAGAATACTGGTGTCGGCATTTCCTAACTGACTACCTCTGAGAAGAAATACCGAAACAAACTCAGGGGTCAAGGTCTCTTTTAAAGATTTTTATATAAAGGTACATCATCACCATCATCATTAGCCGGAAGACGTCCACTGCTGAACGAAGGCCTTTCCCTTTTGGAAGGGGAGAGGTTTCCATAATCTCCACGCTTGGCAAGCGGCTTGGTGATCGTAGTGTTGGTGGTCAAGTTACAGGAGACGCTGCTGCCCATCTTCTAGGTTTTCCCTTAGTCACCTCTTACGCTGCCCATCTTCTAGATTTTCCCTTAGTCGCCTCTTACGACACCCACGGGAGGAAAGGGGGTGGTCAATTCTAGGCCGGATACCACACGGCATACAAGGTACAAAAGTATGTAAATCTTGTCCGAAACTCCCTGAGCATGAGAATCAGGAACATAATAAACAGTTCAACATAAACAAAACTAAACACGTCTAATGCAAATCGGACATCCAAGTACAAGTAACGTAATGTGTTGTCCAACAAGAGCTATCAATGGGACTGTTCTGCGAATTGCTCATTACGCATCCGTTGTAATGACTGTCACGATCCATGGTATTAGTGACAAGCGACTTTATAATTATTTTTAATATTTTAAAGACACGAAAGTGACATTAATTTATAATAATATAGTAATATCTTGGGACCACTCACACACTTCGCCGTGTGGTATCCAGCCTAGAATTGACCACCAGCTTTCCAACCGTGGGTGTCGTAAGAGGCGACTATGGGAAATTCCAGAAGATGGGTAGCAGCATCTTCTGTAACTTGACCACCAACACTGCACTCTAAAGCCACTTGCCAAGCGTGGGGATTATGGCTTTTCTAAAAGGGGGAGGCCTTCGTTCAACAGTGGACGTCTTCCGGCTGATGATGATGACTCACACACGGTTATCTAATCCCAAAATAGGCAGTGCCTGATGCCTGTATTATGGAAACCAGACAACTGATAAACATACTTATATATTTATAAATACATACTTAATATACATAAATTACACCTAGACACAGAATAAACGATTATTCTCATCACACAAAGATTTGTCCTGGTCGGGAATCGAACCCACGACCACCGGTTCAGTAGTCAGGGTCACTAACCACTAGACCAACAGGCCAGTCTTTACAGTCAGTTAGTTGTTTTCTATACCTCATAAAACGATAAGAACCAATTGTAATGAAACTGATATGGAGATTTAAGATCTACAACCTCAGAGAAGAACAACGATATAAATACCTTTTACACCCGAAGAGAACAAAAATAATTTTTAAATGCGTACAAGTAGAAGTCACAGGTGCAACCCAGAATCATAGCTATAATTAGGTAATCGATCAAACTAAAGGATGTCTTGGGAACTTGGAGTCAGTAAAGAACTTTTTTCTCTTGCTTTTCAAGCCTACTAAGGAGCTTTATCGCTGCAAGAATCGAGCTTACAAACGAGTACATTTCTTCGCCGAAATCTTATCGCTTGGACCAAAACCATCATAAGTACGTCGGTTGTCACTCCAGCTTATCAAAGTTCCGCAGGGCCTTTAGGTGTTTGTCACAAAGTATGTAGGTTAACCTTGTGATGGCCTCGCCTTTAAGATATTGTGAGGCAAAATGTTCGTGATAAGCTTGCCCAAAATGGGTATTGTATCAAGGTGTCCTTGTTACTTTACTCGGATTTCGGTAGAATGTAAGATGAGGTGCTCTTGTGGTATAGATAGCCATTGAATGAAGCTTTATATCGTGGATCGAGTTAGATGATGTTTGAGCTAAGACACGTGTATAGTTGTATAGGTTTATTTCACGTTCATAGCAGAGATGGTGGATAATAGAAGGCCTTGTCAAAGGATAGGTAGTCAATGACAAATATATAATATTTTGATCAATTACAGTCTTGATTAGAACCATCATAATAACAGCTTGACATATTACCAACTCATATGAATAAGGCGTATGATGCTTAAATGAAGACTCTCAATAAGCCAAAAGCAAACAGTTACAGTCTACAGAATAAAAGTTGCACGTGTTTGCAAAGCCCATGCAACGAACGCTTACAATAAGTACGTTTTAACCTTTAAAAAAAACGCCTGGTCTTTGTTCTAGGATTAAAAAACTAAATTCCCGGAGCAGCCAAGAGTTGCATAATAGAAACGTCGGCCACTAAAGTTTTGATGAGAACCCAGTACTTCCTAGCATGTAATTAAAAAACCGACTTTTACATAAATTAGACTGGAGTTTTTTAGGGTTAAATTTTACGTCGTAAGTGAAATTGCTTTTTACGAACTTGACTTGTTAGGAGTTGACTTCACTGAGGTTAAAGATGAACCTTTATGACTTAGAAATATTAAGTTGCGTGTTTTTAGTTATGGTAAGTCTTCCAATATTAATGATGTCGCTGGAAAAATTATTCACGATGTAAGAGGAAAAATATAAGATAGTTACCCTGTATATGTTTAAAAATACGACACTACTATATAATATATAATTCTGTCACTACTACGGTATGACCGTTAGACTGCCAAGTCAAAGGTCGCAAGTTCAATCCCCGGCACGCACCAATGTCTTTTCGAATTCATGTGCGTATTATAAATTAGTTATCAGTTGCTAAATACGGTGAAGGAAAACATCGTGTGGAAACCGGAACACCTGAGAGCTTTTTTCAACGGTGTGTAAAGCCATGTCACTTTATCCCTATAAATTGGTCGAGGAAAAAGGTGTGATGGAAAAAAATTACCAAGATCCCTTTTCATTCAAGATTTCTTCCCTAATTCGTGGTGGCAAAGGACGAAAGTCCTTGAGAACTCGATTTTGAGCCCCTACAAAATTTATTACTTGATTAAGAGTATTGGAGTACTTTTTATTAGTTATATCTTTAAGGAGTTAATTACAAATTATGGTGCGGCGATAGGGAAGTCAGATAATTATGATTTATGATCGTAAGAAGTGAATTCGTGGACAGGATAAAAAATAAAAAAAATCTTCCGTTACTGGACAAACGGGCGAAATAGTCTTAAGGGATGAAAAACCCGGTAAAAGACAACAGACGTGCCCCTATACAGTTTATATTGGACACGTAATAAATTATGAAATGTGGTAGTATAGATTCCTCAAAGGAAGCTGAAACTATCGTTTTGCGGATTATAATTACTAGAAATCGCTCTGAGCCTAAATTTGACGGTAATTGTGATTCAAATTTTAGCTTTCTGCTTCTCTTCTCTATCTAAACTTCAACTATATCAAATCTAACATTCCTCCGCGTGCACAGTTTCTAAAAACGGATCCAAAAGTTTCGGTTCACATAATAATAAAGTAAGAAATTGTGGCCGTGAGGTATCCGGCCTAGATCTGACCACCCCCTTTCCTCCCGTGGGTGTCGTAAGAGGCGACTAAGGAAAAATTCAGAAGATGGGCAGCAGCGTCTTCTGTAACTCCACCACTAATACTGCGATCCCCAAGCCGCTTGCCAAGCGTGGAGATTATGGCAAACCCCCCCGCTAAAACGGGGAGGCCTATGTTCAACAGTGGACGTCTTTTGGCTGATGATGAAGAAATTTTAATATAACAATACGGCACTGATGCTTTCATGTAACAGTGACGCAAAAGCCAAACAGCCGGGTTTTAAAGCACCTGTTTTAAAAGTGGTTACTCTTTAACAATACTTACTAGGAAATAACACGGACACGTATTCACTGGAAGAGCCATAACTCTACGAGCCTCTCATAAACAACGGTTTACAACTCATTCGCGCATTAGCGTATATGAGATAGACAGAGGAAGCCTGCCAAGAATTGCCAGATCTAATATTCCAAATTTGTGGATCGTTATGTAGAAGTGGCCCGACTTGAATAATGTTACTTGTTGGTAACTTCTCTTCATTTACGCATACTTTATACACTTCTTGCTGCTTAAAATGTATTACAATGTGTAATCACATTCGGTAATCACTAGACGTTGCCAGAGATATTTAGTCTTACGCTTACTTTATATTATTAAGTTCAACGTGTTACCATCTTTTGGTTTATAGTATTTGTGAGAAGACAATTTTTTGCAGATTGTCCATCGTACTACAAAATTGAACTATCTGTGTGACGACGTCCAGAATAGACATTCCTCTATTATCTCAGCGGTCTTATTGTAAGTACAAACGTGATAGGGGGCGAGCCTATTGCCATTAACCGACAATAAGACCAGACTTCGAACTGCTAATAAAGATTACCTAATGAAAAAACCCAATAACACTGCCTGAATTGGGTATCAAACCCAGGACTTTGCCCAGCGTTTGAATTATGCTACTAAACCAACGAGCTAGTCCAAAGTTTTATATCCTACTAGTAGACATAAGTCCTCAAAATTAGGACATGCTAAATTCGGGCCGATTGCCAACACAACTCAAACATTTGTGTTGAACGCAATATTGCATTGTATGCTAAATATTATATCATTGTACACTGGCACAAGAAAGGAAACGACAAATTCCGTATTTGGTTCTCCCAGTGTCGCTGATGTTATCTGATCTTAGCCAAACTTATGTAACTTGTTTTACGGTAATTATAATGAAGGATAAAGACTTCAGAGAGCAAATGATAGCGAAATCACCTACTTTACACAGAAGAAGAATTAGAAAAATTTCAGGCTTAAAAACCCGTCAAACGTCTCAAAGACAGAAAAAATATAAAGGTCTTATTCGTAGGTATATAGAAAGTTAGTGGTTGAGTCGGTAAAGGCAGAAATTAGTAACCCGACTCAAAGGACCAATTTATCTCAGAAAGGATTTTCTCGTACCTAAACTATACCTACACGAGAATATACTTGTTAAGGTGTCAATGAAAACGAAATAGACACCTTTCCTATGTATAATTAATTTACTTTTGGTGATGAATAAATTCCTACTAATCTCTTCTTGTTTAAAGTTTCAAATAGTTATAATTATTAGCGCTTGTATGTATTTCCTTGGCAAAAACTTTGTGGCTTTAATACATTTAATAACTTGAATATCATTTATTTAACGCTAATACAACACTAAGATACAAAAAAGCAATCTGAAAGATATAAATCAATCCCTCCTCAAAAAAAAATCTTATTCCGTAGATCGATCTGATTTATTATTAAATGGCAGTGACAAGTTCATCTTTTTATCTTTCTTACTTTCTATCAGCATAATTTAGCGCCTTTTTATTTGAACTTCTAAATAATTCTCCAAATATATTTTTGAAAGGTCGAGACATAGCCCTGACTAAGATTGACAAGCCTCGTATTAGACATTTATCCTACCTACTGATTGTCAATTTGTCCTCTAAAACCGTCTCGTTGCCTCCCTTGCTTTACATTTATATTGAGTATATCTTCTCAAAGCTCACGTAACCTACGTAAAGTGTTTACTGCTTATACGAGACCGTATTTTAAAGTTTTTTGAGAGAAGATTAACAGCGTGTGTATTAGATAGAAGTGTTTTAATTCAGGATGTTTTTATAGCGTCTTTAAATGGAGCATTATACTGATACGTAATGCATTTAGGTTATAAGATAACAATATTAACGATTTTTATAGCAAAAGAAGTCTGAATTCAATGTTTGGAGAAGGTCTACGTTCAGAAGTAGATGGCGATTGGCTGATAATATATATAAAAGAAAAGACTTCTAGTGAAAATTCTATTAAAACACTTTTTTTACTAAAAAGAAGCTCACATTTTGGATCATCATCCACCAATCGAGTTCTCCAAACCGCTTTCATAGTAGCAAAACATATGAAGATGTTTTTTTTCAAGACAAATCTTTAAGAGCAAAGTCTCAAAATTTCTCGTCTAGTCCCTAAGTGAGCGTAAATCTTGGAGACGTAAATCCGATTCCCAAAAAACTCGTAAAACTTTCAGCTTCTTAATAATATCTGTAAAAAGTTACGACAAGTATGAAAAGACAACTCTATGATGTAATTAATCATAATTACCCGTCAGGCTGCCGTCTCTCGGAATTTAATCTGACTTAATGTGGCTTTACGCGGATCGACAGCTACCTGACCTCTGCAACCCAATTAATTGGGCAAACTGGCAACTTGAAGATAGTTCGGTGGCTAAATATGTTTGTGGAAATTCGTTTTATTCCAGTTTATAGTCTCACAAATAAATCAATGTTTTTGAACGTTACTAGGCTTTATATATTTATTATAGCTGTAAAACGTAATCATCGTCAAATCCTCTTTAGGTTTACACACATTTGTATTAACGATACTAAAAACACATTAGGACGCTTGAACCAAGATTGAATCGAATTGTTCTGAATCACATGACATGATCCTATTACGCTAAATTATCAATTATGGGACACTTGAGTAGGCCAAATTGAGCACTCAGTCATACCAAACTGTATCGTCTCTTCACATATTACACATATACATCTCCACGAGATGACTAATATAGCTAAGGTGTAATTATATATTAAACAAGTGGTATATTATGTTGTTACTACAAAGTCCAGGAAGGTATCAATGGTACCTACTTCTCAATGTTACTTTATAGTTATTCTCAAGAGCATGACAACAAAACCCCCTTAAAAATATATGACATTAACATCACACCTATGCCTATCCTTAAGAAATACAGGTGTAAAATGTACATGAGAAGTTGCATACCAGAACAACCAAGCAAGCATAGCAGCAACTATTGAACTTGTCCCCCATATCGAACAATAAGTTCCTGATTAAATTTTTGTTCATATGAAGCGACATTCGCCCAACTGCTCTTTGACAAAAGTTGAGAGGCCAAAAAGTTTTGGCGCACGTCAAAATAACGCTGGCCCAGCACTAACCCGGTTCGTTTAAACTTTGGTCAATGGTAAAAACGCGAAGTTGGAGTTCCCTAATGTTCCCTTTTGTATAAATTCGTAGAGCCAATTCGAATTGAGCAGGTTTTCAAAAGTTATACAGTTTTGAAATTAAAGTACTTACGTGTGCTTTCGGCATACGAAACAATATGATTATTTCTCTCTTTTGTTTTATAATACTGCTTTATGCTTTGAGGAGTACGACCAGTTTAGAGTTTGCCTACTTAAACTTACTTTACCATTGAATATGAAAGGGCTGGACTCTTTCTATTTAACAGAGAAGGATAGAGAAGTTGGAATCGAATGAGATTTTATTTTTAAAGGAAAGAATCAGAAAATCTGCAGTAAATTTATGCACGTAGCGGCATCTCGCTTCCACGACGAAAACTGTCCAGCGTTAGGAGCATAGTAAGAGAGCTGATCAATAAACATTTCTCTTTCATCATCATCATCCATAACCCTATTTGATTTAACCTTCTGCTGGATATAAGATTTTGTTAGTGCCAGTATTCACGCATTTCTTCAGCCTTATCAAAATTTATTTTATTCAAAAGCAAATCCACTTAATCTATTTCTGTTGAGTGCAGTCAAACTTTTAAGGATAATATCAACAGAAAAAACAAAAGCTTTCTTAAAAAGGCTGGTTCGACAACAATTATTTATGTTACCCACTCCTTGTAACCTACCCCGTACCCAGTCCCCTTCATTATTATTGTGAAACTTCCAGAAAGTAAATTTTTCCTTGATAATTGTGCTGGCTTTGAATCCAGTCGACAAGGTTTGCGTCACTTTTTATAAAATATTTACTGACTTAATTGGGAATGAATTTTTAATTATTCAAAGGATTTTAACAAAGTTTGTTGTTTGTGTTTTAAGTTTGACACGATATTTTGAATAAGGATCCGATTAGACAATGAGGAACTACTTGAATGATCAAGCTTTTTATTTTATTATGTTTATTATTTAAGTACAGGGAAAAATACGTTGACATATTTTTAAGCTGTTATAATCTCACTAGGATCTTCTGTAACACATATTGTTTAATGTCATACAACCTGCATTCACTTCACTAGTCTCTAACCTTTGAAAATGCAGAGGTTCAAAACTAGAACTTGACGCAGGCTTAGTAATTTTTTATGTCTTATACTCACTAGAACCTATACATAAAGCGACGCCTCATTTTCAGATAGGCAAGCAAAGAACATGGATTTCAATTTGCTATGAAGTACAAACCTCGCATACCCTATCTAATATACTCTCGTCACATTCTTCATGCATAAAAACTTTAACAAAAGTCCTTTACATGAAAAAAGCTATACTGCATTAAATCACCTTTAAAAATTACCCTTTAGAGATTTAAACGTTATTCACAATAAAGTGGACGGGGCTAGATTATAAAGGTGCACCAAAAATGACCAAACCAACTCGCGACTGCAAGTTACCAGCGTTCCAACGGCTAGCCTTTGAAAACTTTTTCTGAAAACCTTATCTGACAAAGACATGTGTTAGTGTGCTTGCTCACCCGACATTTTTCCCGAAAATGTGCTCTTGCTACGGTTTTTCATTCGCTTTAATCTTAATTGGTATGAGTGCAGCGTTTTAGATCGATTATTCCATTATGTCTTTATTACGATTGTGTGCAGCGAAATTGACTGCTGATTGGGAAGAATTTAGATGACGAATAAATGCAAAGTCAAATATAGGTCCAGCTTTTACACGTGGAAATTTAAACTACGGTTTTTATATTAAAACTTTACTATCAAACTAAAGTTGAATCTCCAAAGTATGAGGACGTAGTTTAAGACAGTTGATTTCAATTCTAGTAAAAGCAATCTTGTTTCCATAAATTCTCTCGGCATTTTACTTTGTACGATTGCAAAATAATTATGAAATTTATCTTTTTGTGTGAATAAACATTGAGAACATAATACGAGTGACTTTAGGATATATTATATGAAATATTGTTATATTACAAATCAAATGCTTTTGCAACTATTCATCCTCTTTGAAATTATTTTCTGAATTTTTTATTATAAATCTTGAGCTTGTAAAAAATAAGTACAGCATAATAAATCTGTGATTTTTGACAATTACGGTCTTATTTATATCTATTCCTAATATAATTTATTTATAAAATTATATCCTCTTTCTGATCTCGTGCAAGACAAAATCGTAAAGTCAGAACTTCTAAACGCTATTTCCATTTGGAACTGGGAACAGTTTTTCCAATTCCAAATTGTTTCAGACGTGGACGTCGTCGGAACACTCTTTAGTGTCGTGGTCGTATCTGATGTTTTTATTCTTTTCAGTCTTCACGGGAAATTCGGTTTCAATTTCTTCCTTTTCGCCATTCAAGTCGTCTTTTTTAGCGTTCCTTTTGTCTGTACCGTGTAATACGTTCCTACTTGTTCTGTTGTCGTTCTCTTTAACTAGAAACTCTTAGCGGCTTTTCACGTTTGGAACTCTTTTGCACTGAATATATTTCACTATCGTATTTATCGTGTCTTTTTTATGTTCTTGCCCGTCAGGCATTTTTTGTATGATTTTAAAGGCTATTTTTTGACTATTTTATATTATTGTTAGCAATATGCTAGATAAGTTTATGAAAAGAAAGGAAACAAACTCCTATATTAATAGTTATGTCTTTGTTTTCAGGTAATCATCATTCATCCCTATAAATGCAGACGATGATAAGAGAACCTGGCACAGGTGTTTATGCTTTTTACATTTACAAATTATGTCACCAGAAGTGTACCTGTGAGTGTGTGTATATACTTATTTGCACATTAACGCCTTAAGGGACCTAAATGCTAAAATCAAAATATCAGCAGACAGTTTTCAAAATTGATCACAATGAAAAATGTCTTCACAACCTAACTACAGTGAATTCTATGAGATATAAACCAGGATTTAAAAGCAGGGACTGAATACAAATCTATTCAAGAAATCATCGATGAATTTCTCAATAAATCTCCGAGTATACCGTAATAGACTTAGGCATAATTAATGGCTCTCATCTCTTAGGGAGTCAACCGACCTTATCTTTTTTCAAGAAAGTTTTAGCACGTTTTGTCTTTAAATCTCAGCATTTGATTGCTAAAATTATAATATGAAACACCATTTTTATGAGCTTCAGCTTCCTTGAGATTATAAATGAATTTGTATTTTTTATAACATTGAATACTTTTTTATCTTTGAGAGTACAGCACCAGCGTCTCAATTTTTCGTCCTTATTATTTTTTTATTACTAAGCAATACTTATTTTTGGTCATAATCATTTATTTCGCAAAAAGTGTGGGTTTAGACAGTTCGATAAGTTGGCACATTAGGTTGCACACATTTTGCCATAAGTATATTGCGAAAATTTTAAAAAGGTATCTAGAAATAAACTATACCGAAACTTGTTTAACTAATTAAAATTTGGCAAAGAAACAGTAATTACAGACCCATATCAATTTACCACCATTGACAATGGTATAAAGCTTACGTGAGCAAGCTATAAGTGAAGATCTTTTCTAACCTTTGTAATTAAGATAATGGCGTAAATTGGCGGCAAACAGGGATAAGTAGAAGGAGGGAAGCCCGGCCTTTGCCCTGCAGTGGGACAATACGGGTTGATAATAATAATGATTCAAAAAGTCACTTGTGAATGGAATTCAGATACTTACGCGAATGATACCAAAATAAGAGTGTCCCTGCCGAATTACGTAGGTAACAGACAAATAGAGGAAACAAGAATATCTCGATCTTTGCTGTTAAAAGCCCGAAAACCAATCAGTGCCAATGTGAATGCGTCAAGCCATATTTTGCCTTGTTTGCTACCCCTTCACTTGTCACTGTAGGGTTGTCAGACGGTTGAATGTTGACTAAGTCGACCAAAATACAATTATTTCCCATTTTTTTGTGTGTTTCACATAGAATTCAAATACCAAGTTCATAGTCTAACCTTTTCGGCACGTGCATAAAATATTTTTAAGGTTTAATACTAATTTGTAAAATAAATGTTATAAATTTTCTTCATATTTAATTTTCGATCCATGCTTTCTTCGATTTTATGATCTGCCTTTACTTTGTCTTGTAACATAATACAACTCTTACTTTTACTGATACTATAATTGCTAACATGAATTATCCAAATGCCTCAAGATTACCAAATTCTATAACAATAGGGGGCATCACACCACATATCACACTAAAATTATAAAGTCGAAAGATTGTGAGTGTGTTTGTATGATTGTTACCTCTTCACGCTCAAACAGCTGGACCGATATTGGTAAAATTTGGTGTGGAGGTAGCTGACACCCTGGATTAACACATAGGCTTTTTATTCCGTAAAAATGTAGCGGGTAAAACTGCAAGACGCAGTTAGTGATATAGTAATTTACACTTGATAACCGTGCAGTATAATATGATGTTCCTAGTCTACCAACCCTAAACTCTCTTAGTCAGCCTGCCGTACTCTGGCGCTCCTTTTTTATTCGCTCTCACAGCCATCCGCTCATTTCCTGCTAGCAATTGTCTCCTTTCAATTGCCGTGTTCGTAGGCTTGACTTTTTGGCTTGCTTTTTTTTTGCACAGAAATGCAAAGCAAAAGGAATCATAATTTTAGCAGGGAAAAGGCGACATGTCCGGCGAGGATACTGGGAAAACGAAACAGGTTGAAGAGAAAATAGATAGAGATGTCACTTCTTGTAGTTATAGAAATTATCATTAATTGGTTGTCAGTGTATCTGAACGTGATGATAACTTGGTAAATCTGGCATCATCAACAGCCGATAGATGTCCACTGTTGAACAAAGGCCTCCCCCTTTTAGAAGGGGGGGTTTGCCATAATCCCCACGCTTGGCAAGCGGCTTGAGGATCGCAGTGTTGGTGGTCAAGTTACAGAAGACGCTGCTGCCCATCTCCTGGTATTTCCCTTAGTCGCCTCTTACGACACCCACGGGAGGAAAGGGGGTGGTCAATTCTAGGCCGGATACCACACGGCTTTCACAAATCTGGCATACGCTAGGCTAATCTCACTACCATCCTTGTTAACCGGTCAATCTATATGGCTCGAACTGCTATCATGAAACAATAGGTCAAGCATCGGCACATGATGTATTGACGAAGAAATGAAATGCTTTTTAGAGAAACCTACCAGCTGCTTGTTTCATGCAGATAGGGAACGAGCGTTAATCAATATGTTTTTACACAAAATTCAGGCATTTTTGGCAATTCAGGCATTAGACATTTGCACTAAATTCATTCAAACATGACGACTTTTGCGACCCGATTGGTGCAGTGGCTAGGCGATTGGACTGCTGCGCTAAAGGGTTGCGGGTTAGATTCCCGCACGGGACAAAAATTTGAGCGATCCGCTGATATTTGTCCTGAGTCAGGGTGTTTGTGTATGTGATATTACATGTTTGTGAAACACACCCACGATACAGGAGAAATTCCTAGTGTGGGGCGACGTTTAAAAAAAACAGTATTCATGTGCAACAAATGAGTATCTATTTTATTATTTATGCTATTATGCACAACTCGATAAGACGATACATTCTTCAAATACAGGGGTGAGATAATTTCAAAGTTACTGTATTATAAACCCTAAGTAGATGGTAATAAGGGATGTTTTAAAAAAAAAAATAAGATGTAAGATGCTGGGGTGTTTGGGAAGTGTACTATAACCGTAAGTTTGCCTTTAAGTGCCGGTCAGAGGGTTGCTGCACTAATTTATTAGGGGTGACTGGTCCAAGGCTTCAGCTAAAGCGTTTCTTGTATCTATTAAATTATTCCACAGTTATTCTAGGAGATATCAATCTGATTACGTTTCTGTATCGCCATTGGTCAAGTATTAGTGTTATCATCATCGTATAACACACTAGAGACTTTTTTTGAGGATTTTTAAAGATCGTCATTGTTAAGTACAGTCCTGGTGGCATACTCTCCAATTGAATTTTAATTCTAATAATAATAAGGGCTTGATGCAGAAAGCGGTAGTCCTCGATACGGCACGCATTGTGAGGAGGTTCCTCTCTCTGGAGCCCTAACCACCGGTAGCTTGGACCCTGTTCCCGCTGCTGGTTGGCCTCTATTTTTTATATTTTTAGATATTGTATTTTTATATAGATATTTAAAAATGTAATTTATAAGAAAAATTATTTAAATACATAGAGGAAATAATAATAAATTAAAAAATCGTTTAATTCAGACTTAATATGTTCATAAATGTCCTCCTGACCGAATTTCGGTCACGGCGGCCTGTCTCAGCTGAGACTAGCCATCTGCGCAGGAAATATTCTAATACAAGGCTAATGTATAGTTATTAATTAATATTGATTTAACGGAAACATAATTCAGTTTTATTCAAAAAACATGCTGTCCACTCGTTTGATCTCAGTTAGTTCCTCCCAAGGGACACATAATATTGAAATAATTTGGCGCCCGTGTTAAGTTTAAGACTCAGAAACTTTACAATTCCAATGCAATTTTAACTGAATTAAATTAAAGAGTAAGAACGAACCAAACGCTTAAACTCAAATATAATGGACTCATTACAATATTAGATCAATAAAAACAAAATTTAATATAGAATTATATTTACACCATACATAACTACATTCCAGATTGATTCGCAAGCAATTTCTGAGAAGTATTTTAAACTGACTATTTTGTTTTTATAACAGTATGGTTCTTAACAGTTATACTTATAAATTGTACCATACAACGTCCCCACTCCGACCCCTTCTTTAAGTGGACTTGTGCATTTATAGCCAATAAACCAAGCCGCTAAGGATACGTATATAACTACAAATATATAAGAAATGGACTGTTTTCTGTTTAATCGGAATAGTTGAG
The DNA here is from genome assembly GCA_905340225.1 of Abrostola tripartita. Lineage (NCBI taxonomy): Eukaryota > Metazoa > Arthropoda > Insecta > Lepidoptera > Noctuidae > Abrostola > Abrostola tripartita. Next base: position 8,904,140 of record HG996504.1, read on the forward strand.
ATTTAAAAGCACCAACTACAACACTTGCTAAGTAGTTTTTAAATAATATAGGTATTATCATTATCACATACACAAACACCCAAACTGGGAACAAACATCTGTGGATCACATACATTTTTGTCGAGCCGAGCGGGAATCGGGCCCGTAACACCTGGCGCAGTAGTCCAATCGCATAGCCACCACGCCAATCAGGTCGTCAATTAAAAAAAAAAATAGTCGCCCCACACTAGCTTTGTCTCCTGTATCGTGGTTTCGTTTCACAAACTAGCCATATCACATACACAAACAGCCAAATTTGAGCCAAACATCTGCAGATCACAATTTTTTGTGCGTCCCGTGCGGGAATCGAACCCGCGACCCCTAGGGCCAATCAGGTCGTCAATTATTGAATCATTAGTCTATATCCACATGTTTATAGGTATTATAACGAGAACTTTAGTTCTCTAGTACTTCATATTTTTTATTACAGCGACAATACCTTAATACGTCGTCACATGACTCGCGATTCCTTAGGGACTCCGATGTCCTCGACATGGCGGCCCGTGCCAAACCGGTTGGTACCTCGAAACATGCCCTAAATAAAAACCTGTCTGTATCCCATTACCAGCCCCCTTACCATGACTCTTAAAGCAGGACAGTTTACCATGTGGAAACGAGACGCCGCTACGTGCTGTGTAAAGCAGCGTCTCGCTTCCACATGGTAAACTGTCCTGCTTTAAGAGTTCATGGTAAGGAGGCAGTATTCTTCAAAGGTTAAGCAGAGGTGATCTGTGAGTCCTGTAAATGTATACCATAACATCACGTCTGTGCTGTTTTTGTTGGAGAAGTGTGTGTATACCCACGTATTGTGAGTTATGATATAAGGTCCTAATAATCAGGCGAATAAAGGCAGGTATCAATGTGATTTTCTTAATGTCATAAATACTTTCTTGGATATTCTAATTTAGAATAAAGTACAAGGCGTCGGTGGTGTCTTAGAATTTCTAAGACACCACCGACGTGACGGAAAACATCGTGAGGACACTTAGATTAAATTATTTGAAATCACCAATCCGCAGTGAGCTAGCGTGGTGATAAATGCTCAAGCCTTCTCTAATATGAGAAGAGGCCTTTGCCCAGCAGAGGGACAGTTAAAGGCTGTGGTATATAAAGTATTATTTTCTGATTAATATCACATTCTTACTGACTAAAGAAATTCCCCTTAGCCGTTTGAAGAGTTAAAATGTTGCCTATCCTTTTTAAAATTAAATCTTTGATGGTGTATAACACGAATAAACATAGCCCTACAAGTTATAATTTTAACAAACATATGTTTTATTTGAAAACACTAAAGGCAGGAAAATAACACAATATATTACAGCCATTCAACGATACCGCTCAGAAAGTATTAAACTAGTTTCCCTTAAGTCTTATTTGCAAGCAATAAGGATCAAAATCGCATGTGTTATGTAAAATCGATATGTTTAGACTGACAAATACATATTTGGGCAACGGGGACATTTGATAAGGAAACAGGCTATTTGTTGTTTATGTAAAAATATGTTAAGTACATATTGGATCAACACTGTTGGCTCCGTTACAATGATTTAGAGTGTGATAAATACGTCGTCGGCCATTATAATATTCAGTTCTTTTTCTTTTTACACGACTGCCCAAAAAATGAGTGTAATGTTTTCAGGGTTCATGTATGTATGTGAGTTTATTTATTCCATCATAACTTCTGAATGTCTAAACCGATTTTGATGGATGGAGTGTCGTTAGAATCTTTACACTATCGCAAGTAACATAGGCTATCAAAATGAAACAAATTTTTTTAATTAATTTTTTTTTATTTCTACCCAGCTTTAGCACTAGGAAGCGATGACGAGCGGGCGTTTTGGGGGCTGTCTTGATGTAATTTGACGTTCAAAAAGTACTATACTATTTCGAATAAATTATTTTCTATTTTCATCTTTATTTTGTTGAATGAATATCATCAATAACATACAAATGCTAACGGAATCTATACTCCATTAAAAACAGGCTCAACATAAAAGATGTAACTTAATTTATAATATAATAAAGGAACCACGGGAAGCGAGTCTATTGCCATAAACCGGGCACAAATCCTAACTTCGCGCTTCTACTAATAAAAAACCGAATAATACTTTGCCTGGCCCAGGAATCGAACCCAGAACCTCACACTGAGCGGTCGAGTTTTGCGAGGCAGTAATTAATGTTTTGCTTCGCCACGTTTCGCCAGACATCATGAAGTTCATTTTTGAAGTTGAGTCTATATTATTTAGTGAATAAAATTATTGTCTTATTACAAATTGTTATTTTAGAGTACCTACAATTTTTTTTTTTTTTTTTTTTTTTTTCGGTATATTTTATGTCGACGACCCCGAGGGGGGTCTTATTGGACGTAGCCGGATAAAGGCGAGACTTCTGGAGCCTCCAGCCAGGTTAACTACTAATAAAGACTTTAAGCGATGCTACCGAGGGCGCCCCCTGCGGGACTCGAACCTCGACTCGGTGCATCGCTGACTAACATGCAAAAACAACAAGGGACTGCTGGATCTGATTTATTATTTAGGGACTGTTTTATAAGCTAGAGCTCGGCCCCGGGCCGGCTGTACTAGGGACGGGAGGGACCTACAATTTATTTTTTATTGACAATTTATGTACACACAAGACAGAGACATACTAAAAGAAAGAACATTATAAGTAATATAGTACAATTTTATTTGTAACAATTTAACATTTGGACCTCTTGTGGATAGGCTAAGTTAAGTAAATATTATTATTTTGTTTACATTGTTTTATTTTACAAAACAAAATGGTCTAGCTGACGACTTGGTGCCAGTTTTTAATAAAGGATTTCTGAACAAAAAGGAAGTCAAATATTCTACAACAGTGGGGTAGAGGTTCATATCCCTCAATGGTACAATGTTCGCCGACGTACTAGCGACTCTTACACATTTATTGGTCCATATTGACCTTAACACATTGGTCCGAATGACCTTTACACCTTGGCAACGCGCCATTTACATATATTTGCCATTATTGGCTACCATTAATGATTCTATATAGCTTTAAACATTAGCTCGTATTGAAACCAGGGATAGGTTTGGGGCAGCCCTATCCCTTACCACTGCCTTACTGCGTAGAAACGGACTCCCCGCTTACGTAGCAGATGTGTTTGTATTTAAAGAACGCGGTGTGAAAACTTCGCTAGCGCGATTTAGGATTGTTCGTCCCCTCCTTGTAAACGTCATGTTTAGCGCGGTGGCTAGACGGTTGACTGTCCGATCTCAGGGTCGCGCGCTCGATCCCCGCAAAAGGCATATCAGGAATTTATTGTAATAATACCTTAATATATTTTGTGTTTTCTTTTTGCGTTTTGGATATTAATTTTATATAATTCTAATTTTTTTAATTCATGTTTTTATTGTATGTTTAGGTTTACATTATTTGTAGTATGTTTTGTTATTTAATTAATTAAATAAGATTATTATTTGTAAGCATATAGCAAGTTTCCAATAATGTTATTTGATTATAGATACCATGGAAATACTTAGAGTTTTTTAAAGTTATGAACTAAAAACATTATTTCCTTAGACCTTTGTAGGTTGCTTAGATTCCTAAATAACTGGGAAAGAACTGTTCTTCAAACAGCAGACCAGATTGTCTTGAACTATTACTAAGAACATTCTCAATCCAGTAACATTTTAAACAAATAGAATCAAAATCGGTTTGTCCGTTTAGGAGCTACAATACCAGTCAGATACACAGATACCCACGTCAAACTTATAATACCGACCCAACCCTATTTTGCAGATACTATTTCTATACATTCGACATTGACTGCCTTGTTGGTCTAGTGGTCGCTAAGCGCGACTGCTGGGTTCAAATCCCGGGTCGGGCAAAGTGTTACTGAGTTTTCCATTAAGTGATTCTCAGTAGCAGCACGGAGTCTGGATTTGTGCCCGGTTGATGGTAATAGGCACGCCCCCTATTATATTGGGATTTACAACATAACTGGCGAAATGTGGGTGTACTATTGTACACCTCTGCCTACCCCTTCGGGAAATAAAAGCGTGATGTTATGTTATGTTACATTCGACATTACCTGCATACCGTGTACTGGCAAAAAAAAATGTCTGCCGTCACGGCTGCGCTACGTACCTTTTGACGGTAGAAGGTTCAATTCGAGCGACACAATTCGTATTTCTTTAGTGTCCAGAATATTTTTATAGGCATAAAATAACACGTCTGTTTCCATCGAAGGGGTAGGCAGAGGTGTGTATTAAACTCACGTTCGCCAGTTATGTTACCTATAGGTCCCAAATCCACCAACCGGGCACAAATGCAGACTCCATGCTGCTACTGAGAATTACCTATGTATACGCCCAGTAACGCTTTGCCCGACCCGGGATTCGAACCCAGGACCTCATGTTCGGCATTCGCGCTTACCGACCACTTGACCAACAAGGCCACACAACATAAATTATTTGTGTTATCGATATCATTACGCCGGTATTCACTGAGTGAATAAGCAGACATGTGATATTGGACACTAATCGTTAGACATATTATGAGTCATATGTAATAGGTGGGATATCTTATAATTATTATTGTTTTAATCTCTTTTACGAGATAAATGAGAGGAAAGCGACGACTGTATTCCTAAAAGGGGTAGGCAGAGGCCTGTATTAGGTACACCCATATTTCACCAGTTATGTTATAAGTCCCAATGTAATAGGGGACGAGCCTATTGTCATACCATGGAAAAACGCAATCTTAATATGCCCGATCCGGGATTCAAACTCAGGACCTCAGGAGTCGCAATCAGCGACCACTAGCCCGACGAGGCTGTCCAAATATATTACTTTCTATTACCATTTGCCAGACTGTCTGTTGTTCTAGAGGTGGCAAGGCGTGATGCCGCGCGAGGTCATAGGTTCGATTTCCAAAAGTGCGTAATGTGGGTTTACTAACCTATCTATGCCTACGAGCAATACAGGCGTGATGTTATGTTTATATTATGCTGTTTGCATTTATCGATTATTATTCATGTTCTGTGTTTAGTTATGGCGCAGTGGCTTAGCGCTTGGCTTCAAGGCGAGTTCGATTCTTGGACGTGTCTTAAATTTTGTTTCATATAATACCATATCTACAACATGTGTATATTATTGTTTCCGCGTACGTATAAATATAAATTATAAAACATTTTGAATGTAAATCAAATGCAAATATTTTTTTCGATTACTATGGTATCCATAGAATTGTATGTGATTTGAATACAATAACAGCCTATTTATATACCTACATTAGCGACGTTATCATCTAAGTATGTATAAAATGAATTATAATAAAATAATCAATGTTTTATTTTACAATTTTAAAAGTAACATAATTTATTAAATAAATCCTGCTTGATTACTATCTACTTACCCCTTAATTAATATTATTATTTCTTTACTATATGTAAAAATATCAATGCTGTAAATTGTTTACATAAAGATTTAACCGTCTATAAATATAAAATATTATGAACAAAGAAATAATCGCGTAATTGTTAAAAAGTAATAATACTTAAAACCATATCATTGTTAATACTATTATCGCAAGTATTTATACAATTAGGTCAATAATAAAAAAGGGATACGAACTTGTACAGTCTGATAATAGATGGCAGCACTGCCGCATACTCTATGCATGTAAATATTGCTGTCCTTTTCAGTATCAAAGTGATCCGTATTCGACCATCTCTTTTCCGCTTAAAAATATAATTTTAAAATGCATTTTTGTAACTTTAAAGCCTCCGAAAACATGTATCCGTATCCCTTATTTATTGTAGAGTATTTAAAAAATTGAAATTTAGTGTAAAATCGAAGAATTTAGCTTTAAAAGAGGCAAGTCCTGAATCGCGCTATCTAAGTTTTTGTGTCGCGTAGCATATATACGGTATTTTGAGCGGTGCACATGGGGAGTCCGTTTCTACACAGTAAAACAGTAGTCAGGGGTAGGGCTGTTCTAATCCTATCCCTGGTGTTGAAGCAATATGCTGAAGCGAATAGCTATTGTGGATAATTTGAAGCGCAGCCGAGTCTGTGTCTTTCGTGTTCGGCCCAGTCCGAAGGTTTAGCCCTGTGTGGCAGTGAATACGGCAGTGCGCCGTCCGTGAAGGCCTGTGTGCCTATTGTGAAAGGTCATTGCGACCACTTGAGAAGAGTCACCAGTAAGACGGTACTCGTTTAACACGGAGGAATTTGGTCCTCAACCCCACTGATGTAGAAGCCTTGACTTCCTTTTATGTTAAATATAATTTTAGATTTATTTATTTTTAGTTTTTAAAAGATACATGGTAAACTTAACTAAAACAGTGTTTCACTGTACAGTTTGTTTTAAACCAGCTTGTTTTTATGGGCTTGTCTAATGTGCTGTATTACGTAGACACTTATTTATATAATATACACAAACATATTTTATGAAATTGTTTTTCAGCTGTAGTTCAGGTTTTTTCATTCCTACATTTTATTTAGATACTGAAGTTTTGTTACTGAAGTTAATGTTAACCTTTTTTTATATGTAGATGCGTATGTATGTAGCGTTAGTAGAGCCTATTGCAATTCAACCAGGCCCAAATCCTGACTCCTTGCTGAAGCTGAGAATTATCAATTGGAAAAGACCATTATCGTTGCTCGACTCTGGTATCAAACCTAGTATATATCGAACATAGTACCTTTCGGCCAGCAGTTTTACTTTGCGACCACAAACAAGTAACCTTGAATCCTTTGTAACACCTACAAGTTCGTCACTGATAAGGATAACTGTCTTCTACTAATTGAGATAACAGTTGTGACTCGAATCCTTACGTAATTAATTAATTGTTTTTATTTGCCAATGTCCTTGAAACGTCGATTTAAAAACCTTGAGCCGGTTCCCAGCCAATAGCAGCCGGTCCTTTGTGCGTGAAAAAATGTCTCGGACCAAACTGGTTTGAACCGGTTTACAGTAATTTTGTCTGTGATCTTTTTATAGGAATTGGGTTTATGGTTTTATAATCGCGCTTGTTGTACCCGATGGAGTAGGTAGAGGTGTTTTGCTTTGTCAGGAGCATGTAAACTGAACTATAAGATGATTTGAGAGCCAATTGCCATACATAGAGCACCCACCAGATTAGTCATAGGGCACTTACACGAATTAAGAAGAATTATATTGGGCATCTTTTGGTGACCCTCTTTCACAACCGCTTAAAGGAATGCAAGAAGTCTTGCACCATAACGGTCACCCATCCGAGGACAGACCGCAGCACGTGCTGCTTAACCACGCTGACCGTCTGATTTGTTCGGTAGCTATGTAGTTACGAGCCCCTTAATCAGTATCCCCTACATGTAAAATATTATAGATGTTAAACAAAACATCACGCCTGTATTCCTCGAAGGGGTAAGGGGGCTTTGCTCGACCCGGGATTCGAATCCAGGACCTCATGTGTTGAGAGTTGCGCTTAGCGACCACCAAACCAAAGAGGCAGTCGGGTTATAGTTGTCTTAATTTTCAACCGACTGCAACCATACTAACAGCGGTGTCTACCCCATATCAATCCCATATCTTAATTATTATAAAGGCGTGTATGTGACTTTGTGTGTTTGTTACCTCTTCACGCTCAAACGGCTGGACCAATTTGGATAAAATTTGGTAAGGAGGTAGCTGGCACCCTGACTAACACTTAAGCTTATCCTTTATCCCGAAAAAATGTAGCTGGTGACACCGCGGGGCGTAGCTAGTGTTGCATAAACTTGCAACGCGGCGCCATTTCGCCTTTCGGGCAGCTTCGTATATGGCACACATGACTGTCTATAGGACCGTGGAACAAAGCCCCATAGAGTATTGTTCCACACTGCAATGGTATGCACATATACTCCTACTAAGAGTTTTCGAAGACTGCTGTAAGCGAGTTGCATGTGACTTCGATCTAAAAATGAGTTATACATGGTGGTGATTATAATGCTTCTAGAAAAAAGTCTAAGTCGAAATTATAATATATTAGGAGAAAATGTATTTTTTGTTTAAGTGTCGCTTAGAAATAAAATCTTTATTTCGAAAAATTTACCTTCAATATACAAAGTAACACTAGCCGATTTTATAATATTTTATGCAAAATGATTGTCTTTGTTCACGATTAGATCACGATTAAACAAAGAAATATAGATAGATTATCATAGATTAGCCTCATAAAAAGTTTATATTCTACATTAAAAAAATCTTATATCAACATTCAGTACACGATTTGTGTGATCCACAGATGTTTGTAAACGCACCCACGCCACGCCACGATACAGGAGAAATTCCGCGTGTGTCGCTTCGTTTTTAAATTTTCAAGAAAAATAAAAAAAAAACTTCTCCCGCTGCTAGTAATAGGCCTCCTATATCTACGTCAAGATATTAAATATTGAAAAAAATATTTTAATAATAATATAATTTTTTTTCGACTTACAAATGTAACTCGACTCGCCGAGTTCCCTTAGTACGGGTTCCCGCTTACGTATCACTAACGAATCTCTACTATTGTTCTGCTGTTGACTGTAGCGCTGCGTAATGTTCGCGAGCATTGTTCACTCTTATTAAACAGCATTAAAATGTGTCCAGCCAACTTTTGTTCCAGTTGAAAGGATGTAATTGATATGTTTTATAAATTAAATAAATTTTAACGGAACGAAGGAGGAACTCACGACACAGAGAATCCTAGGATGAGTTTCAGGAATCAATGCATTGAATCATCATCAGCCGATAGACGTCCACTGTTGAACAAAGCCCTCCCCCTTTTAGAAGGGGGGGGGGTCGCCATTATCCCTGTACTTGGCAAGTGGCTTGGGGATCGCAGTGTTGGTGGCCCAGTTACAAAAGACGCTGCTACCCATCTTCTGGATTTTCCCTCAGTCGCCTCTTACGACACTTGCGGGAGGAAAGGGGGTGGTCAATTCTAGGCCGGATACCACGCGGCTGATGCATTGAATGTAACTTCTTAAACAATTTTTTTTTCTTATTAGTAACTACCACGTCGTAAATCCTAAGTTTTGTAAAGAATACCTGCATAATACAGTAAGCAATTCAAGAGGTTAACGTGACCGATATACTAAAGAATATTTAATTATTAACATAAAAAAAATACAATTATACAAAACTGTAACACTTATTCACTGGTACTCCACAATTGTATTATATTAAACATATAGATACCTATAGTTACATACAACCACACATTATGTTTAATTCAAACAATAGATATAATTATCATTCACTTGTCAACGGAAGCCCTAATTCATTATCACAATCTGTCTGTCTGTGCGTCACTTAAAAATAGTCGAGTAGGTACATTGTAATTTATGTTTATTCAATACTTATATGTATACATATATAATATATTATTGTAATCACGCCTGCCAAAGTGTTATATATAACATCACGCCTGTACCCCCGAAGAAGTAGGCAGAGGAGACTGTAAAGTACACCCACGTTTCGCCCGTTATATTATAGGGCCCAATATAATAGGGAGTGAGCCTATTGCCATTAACCGGGCACAAATCCAGACTCCGTGCTGCTACGGAGAATTATTTGTAAAATCCCAGTAACACTTTGCCCTGCCCGGGATTTGAACCCGTGGCCTTATGTTCAGCAGTGGCGCTGAGTGACCACTAGACCAATTCTGTTTAAGCTGGGATTCGAACTGATACCACAAGTATCGTCGCCCCGCCATGCAACTCTGGATTAGTCAGACATTATTTTATGACGAAACTGATTACCATACCTATATAAAATTACGCCTGTTTCCTAGGAGGGGGAGGGGGGGTAAGAAAATTAGCTGTACAATAAAGTATGAATTCTTGCGAACTTTAATCATCACTACATAGTACAAAACAAAGTCGCTTTCTCTGTCCCTATATCCCTATGTATGCTTAAATCTTTAAAACTACGCAACGGATTTTGATGCGGTTTTTTTTTATAGATAGGGTGATTAAAGAGCAAGGTTTATATGTATAATAACATTAATTAAATAGTGGAGAAATACTTATAATATATATTTTATACCCGTGCGAAGCCGGAGCGGGCCGCTAGTTTAAATATAAATCGAAGTCTAAACATTAGGCTCGGGTACTGTAAGCAGTCATTTGGATATTCAAAACACTATTTAGACGGTATATAAAAATATACCAAAGGGTTCCGCAGAAGTACGCACTTTTATTTTGATCAGGCGGGCGAAGTATCGCGTCTCACATCTGTCAACGCTACAAGGACACCTGACCCCTTAGAAAAGTGGCAAAAAGCTTGACGAATAGAAATGGAATAGAATGATAAATATATGAGAATGACATAATGATTCGACTATGTTATCGATGACATGTGTCATTCCCATACATTTTTCATTCTATTCCATTTCTATTCGTCAAGCTTTTTGCCACTTGTCTAAGGGGGCTGATTAGCTCAACAGTTATTTTTCACTAGGAATTTTAATGTGTCGTAAAAGTGTATTAGTAATAAATAAAATATCTCATTTATATCTGGAGTCTTAACTTACAGTATTTGTCTTACTCTACAGTAAGACAGTGTTAAGAAACGATTTGATTTTTAGATTATTTTGTTTCAATGAAAATAACATATGCGGCGATCGAAATTCTACAACACAGCGGTTAATATACATTATAAATACATAAATATTAAACATAACTTACATAATTTATACCACATAGATACACAAACTTACAAAAAATAATAATATATTTTTCTCATACGCGGATCAAACCCAACTACGCCGATCTGATGATCAATATTTTCAACAAAGAAGGTAAGTATTGATAAACAATGAATGCAACAAAGACAAACAAATGCCGGTCTACGGGCATACGGAACCCAAATAAACCGGCCGTCCGCATTGACCTCGCGTCCTTCGTCTGACCCTGTGAGTCCTTCGCCTTGTTCAGTTTAAAATAATTATGTCAACACACTTTGTTCCCACAAAAGTAGACTTGTTTTTATAGGCAGAAGGCTCAATGTAGTAAATTTAAAACGGTTCCAGTATAGTCTTAAACATAACGTCACGCCTGTATTCCCAGAAGTGGTAGACAGATGTGTATTCTTGTTTAATACACCTACATGTTGCTATTTATGTTATAGGTCCAAATCCCAATGATATAGGGGGAGCCTATTGTGCATTAAACGGGCAAAAATCCAGAAGACACTGCTACTGAGAGTTACCTTATGGAAAATCCAATAACATTTTGCTCGACCCGGGATTAGGACCCAGGACCTCACGCACAGCATTAACGTTTTGCGACTACTGGACCAGGGAGGCAGCCAATTTGTATGATAATCTTTGTGAATAAAATTTCCTTACGAAATGCAGGAGTGCAACGACGCAAATTTGCCCGCTGTTCAGAGAATACACACTTGATAGTATACCTAATCACCTACATACATCTTCAAAATTAAACTACATAATTATAAAACAGTTCATTAATAATAACTAATCATTCATCTCCCAACATTGTAGCATAATATAACTGTGATAGTCTAACGATAAGAAGCTTACTCATACTAACACGATCTTACAACCCCAACCTGACCTCTGGAGTCCATTGTCGGTTTGATAATTACGTCAATATAGCACCCATATATTAAAATTATTATGATAGTACTTGAAATTATAATCGTCTGATAGTATTTCTTAACTTTCGCTAATAAAACTCAATACATAACATCACGCCTGTATCGCCCAAGGGGTAAGCAGAGGTGTGTAGTAACACCCTCATTTCGCTAGTTATAGGTCCCAATGTAGTAGAGGGCGATCCTATTCCCATCAATCCGGCACAAATTTACACCGTGTTGCTACTGAAAATTACTTAATGGAATAACCCAGAGACACTTAGCTTGTCCCGGGATTCGAACCCAAGGTCTCATGCTCAGCAGTCGAGCTTAGCGCCTCTCCACCAACGAGGCAGTTCGGGGAATTGGCACGATGTAATGCTACGCTTTTCTAACGATAGCTGGCATTATATTCCTATTACGTATGATTGTATATAATTGTCATCATCAGCCGGAAGACGTCCACTGCTGGACAAATACCTTCCCCTTAGGACGCCACAATGATCGTCAACTTGCCATTTACATCCACCGGTTACCCCAACTCTGAAGATATCGTCGGTCCACCTGGTGCGAAGCCTGCCAACGCTGCGTCTTTCGGTTCGTTGTCGCCACTCGAGAACATTTCTTCCCCAGCGGTTATCGGTTCTTCGAGGGATATGGATTGCCCCTTGCCACTTCAACTTGCTTCTTTGTGCTATATCGGTGACTCTAGTTCTTTGGCAAATTTCCGTATTCCGGATCCTGTCGCGCAAAGAAACTCCGAGCATAGCTCTCTCCATAGCTCGTTGAGTGACTCTGAGCCTCTCCAAAAAGCCAACCGTTAGCGACCACGTCTCGGAGCATACGTCATCACTGGTAACACACACACTGGTTAAAAAACCGAAAAATGTAGATATCACCGTAGTAAACTCACACAGTATGACAAAAGGCCTGAAATAAAAGATTTTGTCACACTCGCGTGACAAATTCGGTACTTTTCACAAGTGATTTATATGTAAATTCGGATTGAGATTCAGTGTCTATTTTCGTGAGAATATAATTTGAATGTTCTATCCCTTAAGATGGAAGGCACTGGAATAAATTATGCATATAAACGAGAGAGGTTTTGATTTCTGAGTGTTGTCTTCAATGTTAAATGATTTATAGGTTTCTATCGGTGTTTTGAAACTGATTTACAAAGTTGCTAAATATGCATAGGAACCTAGTTATTCACTTATGACTTTACAGGTATTATGCTTTGTATTTGTTGTTATTAAAACTATTTTTGTTATTTAATTATTTTCTATGGGACTATGAAAAACTATGTAGGTACATAAACAGTTTATGTGGATGACAAAAAACACAAAATCAGTGAAGCCGTTTTTGAGTTTTAGCTACACCTTGAACCTGAAAATATACACTTCGAACAAACGTTTTAAACTCAAGTCCAATATTATGGTGCATTCTGTATCTTCAGTCTTAAGTATTACGTATATCGTATATTTTGACCGCATATTTTACGTATATTGCAACCCACCTACCAATCGCTATAAGAAAGTCCCATATGGTCAGGGAGCAGAATTAAATGTATGCATTATTTTATTAGTTGTGATAAAAATAATTAGCATATACATTAATGGGAACATTGCGTACTATTCTGAACAGGAAAGGTATGATTAACCTCTGCCCCAAGACTTGAAACAATAACGGCTGACAGCTGCGCGTGCGCCGATGATCTGGTGACTAATGCGTTATGTTTTCTTTTCGTTGCTATGACAACTGCTCACAAGTGGCTAGATTGCAACGTGTAGATTGGACTCACGTATTTTGGATAATTAATCATCAATTCTCCGAAGATGTAGGCGGAGGAAGATACAAAATTTAGTTCTTATTTTTGAAAATATTTCCTTAATTTTAATGACCAATGTTATGACATTTAGAGGCTTTCAATGTTGGTAGGGATTCTTGTTACAGACGAATACCTACTGAGACTTACTCCTGTATCGTGGGTGCGTTTCACAAACATGAAACATCACACACACAAACACCCAGATTCAGGATAAATATCTGCGGATCACGCCAGTTTTTATCCCGTGCAAGAAACGAACCCGCAACGATTAGCGCAGCAGTCGAATCGCTTAGCCAATCAGCACGTCAAATTCTTGGTATAGCTACCATACGTTATATAAAAAATAAAAATAAAATAATCTATTTCCATAGATTTGTACAAAACACTTATCTAGTTACATAATGTTATTTAACTTTACATTGTTAATTACAAGACAAGTGTTTTCGATGAACTCTGGTACCCAGAATAAGATTTATCTTGTGTTTAGGGTACGGTCAGCATCATAAGTAGATTAACATATTACGAAACCTTATGTCAAATAATGGAAAGAAACAAAAACCAATTCAAGTTTTTGTTTCAAATTTTAGGAGCGTCCAATGGATGATCTTGAAATATTTAAGACTTTTTAGTGTGTAATTAGTTGTTCTTCAATTAATGGTATGTTTATAAAATTAAATGTTCAGCTACTTATGATGCTGACTGTACCAGCGTTCTCGCGCTAAGTTTGGACAAGTAACAGCAGTTGTAGAGCGAGCACAGTGTTTTAAAATATACATTATTAACTAAAGTAGCCTCTTATTTTTTGTATGTGTGTACGTTGGCCTCTAACATACGTAAACCCATCAATAAAAAAAACATTACACGGAGTCATTATCTCAATGGTTATTGACACGACCAACAGCTGTTGCTTATGTCACTATTAGAGTTAATTATTAATTGAGCGGAAGTCTGACAATGAATTGCCAGTATCATAACAAAACATTACAGATCAAAGGTAACAATCAGCACAATGGATGCTGCGGGATATAAAAACAAATAACGTTGTGTTATCAAACATAATGCAATTGATAAATCTTTATATCATATGTGTCAAGTAACTGTCTGCTTCATTACTCGGAAATTGCTGAACCGATTTTGTTAGTTTCGTATGGAAATTAATAGCACATAATCACTATATGATTTTGATAGTGGATCGATCCGTGGGAGAAAAGATTAAGAATACATTTCCCTTTCGTTGCGTTTCGGTGATGACCCCAGTTTTGGCCTTTTAAAAGAAACAGGAGGCCTAATCTCCAATTTAATTTCAATTCTAACACAAGGCCAGTGCAAAATTTATATCAATTTGTTTGATCGCAGTTAGTTCCTCCCATAGACACATAATATTGAAATAATTTGGCGCCAGTGTTAAGTTTAAGAGTCAGAATTTTTTTAATTACAATGCAATTTATCTCGAAATAGGCTTATCTCGAAACCAAAAATCACAACCTATTCACAATTAACAATTAATATACTTCTTCTTCTTCTTGTCGTATGGTTGATCAACAACCTGGTGTCAGAGTTTAAACCGCCTGTAGGCCTCTGACATGGCTTTACACATCGTTGAAAAATCTCGCAGGAGTGTCGGTTTCCTCACGATGTTTTGACGAACTGATAACTAATTTATAATGAATTCGAAAAGACATTGGTGCCTGCCGGGTTTTGAACTTGTGACCTTTGACTTGGCAGTGCAACGGCCATACCACTCGGCTATCAGTGCTTATTATACTAAGATAGTATTCGCAATTTCTATGTATTCTGTTCGAGTTTTTGACTATTCATGACCCATATTTAGTACCAGGATACCCATTATAATTTAAGTTCATTGCTGCACTAGACGCATTCATTCTGAAATAATGCTGAGAACGTGCAGCGATGGCTCTGCAATTAATTTGGCATATTTGCATAAAGAGGTTATTTAAATTTCCTTTGTTGCGCTTCGAAGTAGACCGAAGTAACTCGTGGTCGCTGGGCCTGGTCCTAGGTCCTGGGTTTAATCCCGGGTCAGGAAAAGTGTTACTGGGTTTTTCCATTAGGTTATTCTCAGTAGCAGCATCGATTTTTGCCCGGTTGATGGCAATCAATAGGCGAGTAAGACATTTCGCCAATTACGGTATAAAATAACTGGCGAAATGTGGGTGTACTATATTTGCACTTCTGCGTACCCATTTGGGAAATACAGGCGAGATGTTATGTGTGTTCTAGACTTTCATTAAGATGATTGTCTTCTATTGTTTCTTAATTTTTATAAATTATTGCCTCAAATTCCAACTATAAAATGAATACAACTTATAATTGCTAATTAAAATAATTTCCTTGACGCAGTACCTACCTAATGAATAAAAACAATCTACACTTTATGAATTTAACGCCTAGATATTTATTTAATTACATTAATGTAGCGGCCATTCTAAAAGCGGTAATGTTCGCAGAACTGGATTTATCACTGACCGTTGATAGGGTGAAGGGGCTTGTTGTCGTCCGATAAACTCTCGTCGACCTCATTGTCACTGATAAAAGGACTATCCCAAGCCATATATCATTTATATCATTTTATGCAGGTTATGATTTTTTATTGTACAAGTTTTTTTAATTACGTCATTATTATCAGTTGGTTAAAACGGTGAAGGAACATATCGTGAGGAAACCGGGCCACCTGAGAGATTTTTCAACGATGTGTAAAGCCATGTCAGCGTACAGGCGAGGCGGCTTAAACTCTGACACCAGGTTGTTCATCAACCATACGATAAAAAGAATATTTTTTGATTTATTGTCTACTGACATCTAAGTATCTACAGTTGTCAAGAGACTAGCTTAGATATAAAATGTTATATCCTGGGACTTTACTAGAGACTGTGATGCAACCGAAAAATTCTGTGCAGTGATAACAGTCGCTGGTTCGATCCTCGCACTAGATACAATACAAATAGTGATTTAATAGTTCATGTTTTTAAAACGCACCTAAGATACCTAGTACCTACCAGAAGCTGACAAGTAAGGACGCGAGGGGCAACGATAATAAGAAGTAAATAAATCAAATGACTTCTAAAAAATAATGAACAGCTTCTAAGAATTCTAATGATACACGTTTCTGTCAATAGACCTAATAATAATAATAATAATAATAATACGTTTCTTTTTTTTTTTTCTTTGGCCGCCTGAATAAAGTACTGAAAAGTCTTTTGTCAGGTGGCAACAAAGTTCGTGCCTTTAATGGTTGGGTTATGCCAACCCTGATGTACTCCTTTGGTATACTCAAGTGGACTCAGACCGAATTAGATGCCTTGGATAGGAGAGTCCGTACGCTGCTAACTTCAAATCGGATGCATCACCCACGTTCGTCGGTAATGAGGCTATACATCCCACGAAAGTGTGGTGGTCGAGGATTTTTAAACGCCAAGACACTCCACAATCGTGAGGTGTGTAGCCTCAGGGAATATTTCCTCCGAGCCGAAGTGGGAATGCACCGAGAGGTAGTTGCAGTAGACAAGGGACTCACTCCGCTCTTCCTGGCTAAAGAGAACTGGTGCAAACCTGTGGTATTGAGTGTTAACGACCGCAGGGATGTATGGCAAAGCAAGGAGCTACACGGACGATTCTACAAGGCTCTTCATGGGCCCAACGTAGACCTCCTATCGTCCGTCTCCTGGCTACGCTTCGGTGATCTCTTTGGAGAAACCGAAGGGTTTGTCTGTGCAATTATGGATGAAGTTATAATGACGAACAATTACCGGAAATATATCTTAAAGGATGGCACGGTTGACATATGTCGGGCATGTCACCGTCCGGGTGAATCCTTAAGACATATTATGTCTGGTTGTTCTCGTCTTGCTAACGGCGAATACTTACACAGACATAACCAAGTAGCCAGGATTATCCACCAGCAACTTGCTTTGAAATACAAACTGGTGGATTCTGAGATGCCATACTACAGGTATGTCCCCGACCCAGTTCTTGAAAATGATCATATCACATTGTACTGGGATCGATCTATCATCACTGACAGGACTATTGTTGCCAATAAGCCTGATATAGTGGTGATAGATCGATTAGAACGCCGCGCAATGATTGTTGATATCACGATCCCCCATGACGAGAATCTCGTGAAAGCCGAAAGAGATAAGCAAATTAAATATCTTGATCTGGCGCACGAGGTTGTCGACATGTGGGAGGTGGACTCAGCAATCATTGTACCGATAGTCGTTTCGGCCAATGGTCTCATGGCCAAGAGTCTCGACCAACACCTGAAGAGGCTCACGTTAGGCGGTTGGGTCAAGGGCTTGATGCAGAAAGCGGTACTCCTTGACACGGCACGCATTGTGAGGAGGTTCCTCTCTCTGGAGCCCTAACCACCGGTAGCTTGGACCCTGTTCCCGCTGCTGGTTGGGCCCTATTTTTTATATTTTTAAATATTGTATTTTTATATAGATATTTAAAAATGTAATTTATAAGAAAAATAATTTAAATAAAGGAAATAATACGTTTAATTCAGATAAAAATCCATAATACAGATAAAATATACAATCTAGTCAGTCAAAAATACATTTACATTTTTCTAATGCCTAAATGAAATATTTCTCAATATTTCGTAATTCAAGATAAAAGTTACAAATAGGCAACTCGATCAAATAATGCCGACGCCCAATATTGAATTCTTGATACAAAGCAAGGCCATGAGTGGGCCTTAATGGGATAATTGAGCTTTATTTAGAACAGACGTTCTTTTAAAATGAATATTTTGGATACATTACTATTGTGATATTATGTAAGAAAAATACGGTTTTTTTAACATGGTTCTAACAGAAAATACTGAGGGCAAGACTATAATACTATTTTTTGTATATAATTAGGTTAACGTCTGTTCCTAATGTTGAAGAATAGGAAAGAAAGTACTTACAAATTTATTGCATTGAAAAATGCACGGTGGTAAATACTTGGCCTAGATTTGAAACCGCAACCTCTTGCATATAAATCCAGTTCAAAACCTGTTTACAATATACATGAGTTTTGGTGTCATTTTAGTATGTTGCCCATGCTAAGCTTGAATCTAAATTGACAAAGGAAATTTGAAAAATGATGGACATGAGCGTGTGTCGAAGCCAAATTTTAACGAAAGCTTGTGCATGTATTCTACATAAGAATCATAATTATATAGGTGTTAGATATACTATAGAGTAATTATGAGACAAAATAAATCAAAATACCTAAACCCGTCCGGATTTGTTTTGATAAACATCCTTTATTAATTCGTTAAAGTTATTAGGCGTCTCGTTAACAGTATTAATTTTGTATAACAAATGCTCGGCATAATTTCTTGTTTGGACGAATTAATAAATAACGTCTATTTAAGTATTTACTGAATAATCTTTAGTAAGTAGATATTTACATAAACAACAAACTTTAGAAAGGGTACGAGATTTCACGTTTTTGATAGGATTGATAAATTATTTGTGAATTGTTAATTAACGGTAATTACTATTAAGTAAGCTGTTATTTTCGAAGGAAGTATAAGAATACAAAATCATTAATACCTAGGACCTATCTACTTTTTGAACGTCGATTACATCAAGAC
This sequence comes from Abrostola tripartita, assembly GCA_905340225.1. Lineage (NCBI taxonomy): Eukaryota > Metazoa > Arthropoda > Insecta > Lepidoptera > Noctuidae > Abrostola > Abrostola tripartita. The sequence continues at coordinate 8,923,201 of HG996504.1, forward strand.
AGCCCCCAAAACGCCCTCCCGTCACCGCTTCCCGCTTCAAAGTCACCGGTTCTACCCAGCTATAGCACTAGGAAGCGGTGCAACGATCTACCCAGCAGCACAATCTGTCTATCATATTTGGAATATAATTATGTAAGCTATATAAACCAAGAACAAAATAACAAGATCGCACTAAGACAATTTTGTACTATTGCTACAGGTTATATTATGGTGTTTTACACGCAAATCAGAGTAATCCAATCACTTTTTACGTCTCTTAACAGCTCCCTTACTACAATTTCCGTTGTGGAAGCGAGATGCCGCGCTACACTGCACGTAGTGGCGTCTTGCTTACACAACGAAAAATGTCCTGCTTTAAGAGTTCATGGTAAGGGGGCTGTACGTTAATGTTTATGTTATTAAAATTGAATTTATAGAGTGTTACAGACACTACACCGACATTACATAACGAACAACCACCCCTGTTTTTCCCCATAACGATAGCAGAAGTATTATAAACCCACGGCATTACAAATTATTACGGTATTATACAAGTTACTAGGAAACCACGACAGCGAACGCTATACACGGAATTAATCCTCACTTCTTCCACCTAATCCAATCAAAAACACACTAGTAAGGCATTCCACTCATTCAATTAAAACCAAACCCTCGTTCGCGTGCGAAACGAGTTTAAAACGAGAACCAATTGGATCGACCAATGACCAGTGAGTGTTGCCACGTGACAAATGAAACTGTAGACACACACTCACATTCAAAATGGCGGATTAAGGTAATAATTCGGTGGCACGCGACAGTCAACAGGTATCGTCACCCTACGTGTTAGTGACGTAATTTGAGTGATGTGATTTTATTGTTTTATTAGAGATGAAGATGGGCTTGGTTGATGTTGAAGGTTAAGATACGCATATTACGGTTATTATTTAGATGGGTGACATACTTACTGAAATCTAAGATCGTTCGTTTGTATACTTGCGATTGCATTTTTGGACAGATTAAAATTATGTTTTTGGTAATTTAAAATGTATAAATAAAACGAAGATATATTATTCTTCTTTCTTATCGTATGGTTGATGAACATCCTGGTGTCAGAGTTTAAACCGCCTGTAGGCCTCTGACATGGCTTTATACACCGTTGTAAAAATCTCTCAGTTATGCCGGTTTCCTCACGATGTTTTCCTTCACCGTTTTTAGCAACTGATAACTAATTTTTAGTACGCACATGAATTCGAAAAGACATTGGTGCGTGCCGGGATTTGAACTTGCGACCTTTGACTTGGCAGTCCAACGGTCATACCACTCGGCTATCAGTGCTGCTGATATATTATTGTGCACGTATAATATATAACCTGCTCTACAAACAGTTTATCATTTGTTTTTCTTTGTTTCAGGTTAGTATCAAACTAAGCTTTAGTTTGAGGGCCTCACAAAAAAGTAGTGACATTTCATCTGCCAGCGCCATTAAATAGTAAGTTTCTAGATTTAGTTCCATGTAAGGACAAAACAAGGTACAAGGTACCTACGTATTCACGTAGGTACCTTGTATTCATCTAACCCTAGTAAAGTTTGTGAGGAACGAAGTGTGTGGGGCTTAATAGCAATAAGCTTGTCACTATTAGGTCACATGGAATCACGAACAAACAACCCTGAAATTTAAGAGTAGGTACAGACTTTAGATGAAACAATACCTCCCTGTCTACCCACTTAGGGATTACAAGCGTGATTGTATGTATTTGTAAATATGACAATGGAGACCAGTGTTAACAAGTCTAAATAAAAATAAACTTTGTCTCTACCCACGTTTACACAGTCGCCAGCTATTGAGGAAATGGGGGCTGTTGCCAAAAACCAATCGTACTGAAAACTGTTAAAAAAACATTCCACAGATTCCACTAAAAGGATTTTTTGTTAGGCTTTGTTCTATCGTTATCTAGTTTTGTTGCATGTCCAAACCAGCCCCCCTACACAAGTAGCAAAACGCTTGACGAATAGAAAACGAATAAAATGTAAAATGTACCTATGGGTTTGACATATGTCATCGATAACATAGTCGAAACATTATGTCATCCCCATACATTTATCATTCTATTTGATTTCTATTCGTCAAGCATTTAACCACTTGTCTAGGGGGTCTGGCAAGGGACATTTTTAATTAATATATGTACTATTTTAGAATAACTGTTTAATTTATTGCACCTTACACACGGCTAAAAGCTCTGCTGTCCTGATAAAACGGTTTTTGCTCATAAAAAGTAGCGATTTAAATAATTTTTATCTTTACAAGTGAATGAATCTTAATAAACTGGTCGGTGATCGGAAACGGTAAACTAGTTCATGATAACTGGTACTCCATAAGTGTGTTGACTATTATGATTACTTACTAGATTAAAATCGTAGTTTCAATCGGTTCATGTTACTAGCTCATCATAATTTATTGGCGCTATGTATTTAAAAACTGTTCACGGTAAATATAATTACTAGTGATGGGTTGACTATGGGTTTAGCCGAATAATAATAACAGCCTATAGCTGTCCCACTGCAGGGCAAAGGCCTCTTCTCGTATAGAGAAGGATTGAGCACTGATCACCACGCTAGCTCACTGCGGGTTGGCGATTTCAGATAATTAAATCCAGGTTTCCTTACGATGTTTTCCGTCACCGTCAGTCAGTGGTGTCTTAGAATATCTAAGAAAGTATTTAAGACATTGAAAAAGTCACATTGATACTTGCCTGGGTTTAAACCTGCAACCTTGTGGATGGAAATCCGGTATGTCAACCACTAGGCCATCACGACGGGTTTAGCCGAATAGCCGGCCGTAAAAATACAAGTAGTGCCGAATAGTCGGTTTTAACGAGTAGACCACTATACGGCACATCTCTAATAATTACACCTGCAATCCCCGATGGTATAGGCAGACATGTTTTGCTCATAGAGAGGTTCTGGAGTTGGTCATAACGTCACATAGAGATGACCTAATTGGCGTAGTGACTAAGCGATTAGACTGCTGCGCTAAGGGTTGCGGGTTCGATTCCCACAGGTGGCAAAAATTTGTGCGATTCACACTTGATTGTCCCGAGTCTGGGTGTTTGTGAAGGTGATATTTCATGTTTGTGAAATGCACCCACGACACAGGAAAAAATCCTAGTGTGAGGCGAAGCTTTTTTTTTATTTTTTTATTATACATAGTACCCTTCTTCGTACAGTTTTACCAAAAACGAGAGCTATTGTACGCTTGATAATAAATATTTCTCAATTCAACTCACTATAGCATTCAAATCGTCAAAAAGGCTGAATGACATGTCATCAATTTCACCTTTAAAAGAATTAACAAAAGGCATTTATTACACATGCATACGTAATAATAATGGCGTTATAACAGCGCACGTGTAATTTATGTAATGGTGAATCTTGAGGCCTTGATGTTACATAAAACCATGCACTGATAAATAAAATTTCACACTGACTGCCAACTGCCTCGTAGGTCTGATAGTCGGTAGTCCGTAGTTTGTTTCCTGGGTCAGAATTTTTTTATTAGGTTTTGCAGTAACATTGAGTCTGGATTTGTGCCTGGTTAATGGCAATTTGCTGGCCCTTTCGTATATATGTCGCAGTAAGATAGATAAAGCCGTAATACGTATACCGTAACATAGTTATACGAAACCGATTCTTTACTATCTCACTAGGAATATAGTTATAAAACGGTCCAAGTTTAGTGATATACTATATCCCTAGGGATATAACTATATTACGGCTTTATCTATCTTACTGCGACATATGCATTCCGTAAGTTATTGGCGCAATGTGACTGTACCATATTTTATTCTTCTGCAGGCCTGATGTCTTATTTTTCCTAATAATCGGCCAAGTTAGCATTATGCAATGTGCAAATTTTTTCATAAATTTTGAGTAATAACATAGCTTCGTGTGGGACGATAATTGGTGCAATCACCTCATTAGACGTTCGTGCGTTAAATGTGGGTCGAAAGTTTAATTAAATGTTTGCTCGCTTATTTAAGTAATTGGTGTAATAATCGGTTTTATCTGATCTTGTCTAGTACATGCATATAATTACACTGCTATTCTAGGACGAGTTTGGCAGTGCTTCTCCCAATGCAAACGATAAGTTCCATACCTAATTGTCATTCTTATTAAAAGTTTCATTGTTATGTTTATTTATAAGACTAAGGCATTATTATATTACTGAAAGAAGAGAAAAAAATAGTTTTAGCATTTATCTCTATCAACAGATACAGCCTTTTGAATTACCTATACGTTACGGCTAGCTAATTCCATTTTTTTTCATAATTAATTCTAGTACCTATCATACATACATACATTAAGTCACGCCTGTTTCCCAGAGGGGTAGGCAGAGACCACGGGTTTCCATTTGCTACGATCATGGGATAGTATTTTAGGATATCGTGCAACTGAATCTGCATTCAAACTCGCAATGTAGATATCTTATTAGATGTTTAAAACTCGAAAAAAATCGTAAAAACTTGTCCTTATCTGACTTTCGATTAAAATGTCGACAGTCGAAACTGAATTGGATAGAAATCGGAAACTCTTATCGATGTTTTGAGCGTACGAACTAAATATCATGTATTCGCGTCGCGTTTACGCTAAAACAAAGAAAGTGTTGAAGCGAGTTATCGGTCGTCACGGCACGGCACACGTGCGCGCGCGCACGCGACAGTGACGCGAGATCTACGGTCGGCGGTGATGGCAAACTTAGGGCCGGGCTTGTTGGCGAACTTGTTTAATAAAATTGGGTTTTCTGAACAGTTTTCTTTAACTGATTTACTTAATGAATTTAAGATGCCGCAAGTGGATTTTCCGCGTATGGAGTAATAAAAATCATAAAATGTCCATAAGATAGCGTATGTTGTGGTTAGAGTTGATTGTAAGAACAAAGAGAAGACTCGAAGACGACTTCGGAAGGTTCTCAAATCGGATTGGTGGTACTGTCTTAACAACCATAGTGAAGTAATTAACAGTTACTTTCACGTTTATAAACGTGAGGAAGGAGTTCTTAACGAATCCTTAAGTTTATGACTAAAAACAAGATAGCTACAGATATTAGGTACGGACATCAAAATAATCGATTAAAATTGAATAATTTTAATGAACTATTAACACTTACATGAAATAACACTCGTTTATGATACCTATTAAACGCAATTTATTGCTTGTATCTATAGATTTGACACCAATGCAAGCCGAGAAACTGCAGCAGACTTCAACTAAATTCCCGAAGCTTGAGATAAACCATACCTAGACCACATTCATCGAATACCTAGTCCAAACCAAACGGTAACAATAGGTTCTTCTCCAACGGTTCTGCGAATAAACCGACAGTGTGTGCCTCGGGCGAGCTTGGCTTGCCAATTAACCGGTCGTTATGCAATGCGTTGCGCGTGAGAGTCATCGGCCACATGTAGAACCGGTGTGCATGTGTGTAGGTATACGTCATTTCCATGTCATACGAATCTCGTCGGCTATCGTGTAGAGGTTTGAACTGTCAGTAAGATAGAAGAGTATAATATAATGATTATAATAAGTTGTGTTCAGTCGTGTACTAAACTAATCATTTATGAGTATCTTAAATTAATTTTATTCGTAAATTGAAGCCCTGTTGGCTCAGTGAATGATTAGCGAGACGAATGCAATACAACTCCAACTACACTTGAAATAATAACTATTTTAGTATTATACCAATGTCTACCGCATAATTATTTTCAATTAACTAAAGTATCATCACTCATTTAAGATTGTAGGCAAACAGAAAAATAATATTCAGACAAACTGGGCGTTTTGTTTGTTTTTTGGGACTATTTTTTTTGTTTTTTTACCATTACATACTTTACTGCATAGTAGGTCGGTACCAGTTTTTATATATTATTGAAGTTTTTCTTATACATGTTGTTTATGTCCATATTTATTTAATCCAATGAGGAGCACGTAAAAAACAGAATAATATAAAAATCTAATAAATCATCGCCAAGTCTATCCGGCCGTGTGTCACCGCTCTTAACGGCATATCGACCAATCAGACGTGGTTACGCAACAGTTGCGTGCGCGTCGCTTAATCGCAACCGGTCAGTATTAGCCATAGTCTGGTTGGACGACATCGACAAAGACCGGTCTGAACATGGCGCCTAGGATACGACACATGTGACAGACTGTCATGATTTATCGATTTTGGTTAAACTTGTAAATCAGTTATCTCTTTTGATTATGTTCAAGAGCCAATTAATTAGGTTCTGAGGTTATATAGTATGTAATTTATTTTTGCAAATGACAAGTATCGGTATCGAAAGTGTGGCTGTTTTTAGTTATATCGTCGTAGTTATTATGTAGCGTTATTAATAAGGTTCTTTCCTTTTCATTATTAACAATTAGAAAATCGCAAAAAAAATGTTGTCTATAACTTTTACCGACAAATTACGTACGGCTTTAAAATATGAGACGTTCAATGCCAATTTCAGAGAATTTAGGCGTTCCATACCAAATTCCTTTAACCCCCTAGTAGCAACTAGTTTTAAACTATAAGTACTTTAATAGCGGTGTAAACAATTAACACTAAAATACAGTTAACAGCGTAACCCTTTGTAATTAAATGACTAATAAATCTAAGATAAAATATGTCTGGTCTCAAGAGATGGATGTTAACTGTTAGTGGTATTGCACTCAGTTTATGTAGTGTTTAGTACCTATCCCTCTAAGATATAAAAAGCTGTGCTATTGAACCCATAACTCTCCAGTCGATAAGGTATAGTATGTATACAATATACATATACATTTGGTGTTATTGGAGGTAAACATACACACAGTCTCAATTCCAAATTCTGCCGAGTGGTATCCGGCCTAGAATTGACCACCCCCTTTCCTCCCGTGGGTGTCGTAAGAGGCGACTAAGGGAAAATTCAGAAGATGGGCAGCAGCGTCTACTGTAACTTCACTACCAATACTGCGATTCCCAAGCCACTTGTGGGGATTATGGCAAAACCCCCTCCCCTTTAAGGGGGAAGCCTTTGTTCAACTGTGGACGTCTTCCGGCTGATGATGATGATGAATTCCAAATTAATCAGTGTATTGAATCACATTGTAGCTTAAGAAACAAAATACTGCAATTTAATCATTCTTGGTAGGGCAAGCGCAAGCGCAATGCTATGATCCCAAATCCCGTATTGTTATTCAGATTGAGACCATTTGAAGACCTAATTGGCGCAGTGAATAAGTGATTTGACTGCTGCGCTAAGGGTGGCAGGTTCGATTCCCAATTATTTGTCTAACCCGCAGATGTTTGTCCCGAGTCTGGATGTCTGTCTGACTTGTGATATCCCATGGTAAGACGTATCCAAAATGTAAGAGTAACCTACCTTGCGTGGGGCAACATATTACAAAAAACAACAGTCTATAAAATCCATTAATATATTATCTTATTCGTGAATCGTTGGGCAGTCAAAAATGCAACACACAGCCTTACATACACACGTCAATCCATTAAAATGTATGTCTTGAAATACACGTACGATAAAAGAAATCCAACCGTCTGCCTTTCACTTAAAACCAGGAAACGATTTAGACGGAGATTATTTTAATTAATTAGTCAAAACAGTGAAAAAAAAATTGACATTGATAAAAAGTTTTTGCAAGCTATCAGTTATCTATTTTATTTGTCTCTGTAACGGATAGGTGGAGTGTAATTTTTGTTGCACTTTCTTTTTCGGCCTGCACTTTTAGACATTAAAGATTTCATTGATCAGCCTCCTTACAATGAACTTTTAAAGCAGGACAGTTTACGTTGTTGGAACGAGACGCCGCATTACACTGCACGTAGCGGCGTCTCGCTTCCACATCTTAAACTGTCCTGCTTTAAGCGATTGGACAGATAAAGATCTGACTAAGCAGTTCACAAAAATAAATTAAATTAAATGCGGTATTATAATAAAGTTCTCAGAGAACAAGAAACAATTTGCTAACAACGACTCAATAATAGCAAAAACATAGTAACAACACAACAACAAGATCAGACAACAGATACTTGACATTAAACTGACATTTTCATCTACTAATGCTAATTTGTCTTCGCAAACAAATGATTTATAGCCCTCATTGAGCGCCCACTTTTAACAAGTAGAGTTACACTAAGTTACACAAATGAATTGGGCTGTTGACTACTTCAATTACGTTAATTAATTGAAATCTAAAAATGGGTTTAAAGGCATCCGAAAACTGGAAAAATTAATAAAATCTATGGAAAAACGAAGGATTTATAAGTTTATTTATTCGGGACTAGCCCACCACTCGTACCCATCATTGTGACTCCTGTAAGCCAGGATCTACAATGATAACCATTGAGAACCATCGAGGCAATGAAGCTCGAGGCGTCCCAGAGAAATGACTCGACTGTCTTGGAACCCGCAACGAAACGAACGTTTTTAAGTTAGTTGAGATGCATTCCCTATCCTTCTCGCGCAATAAGCTTAAAGTGCGGGGCGCGTGCGACTTCTAGACCAATGGAACAATCCTCCCAAATAGAAAAATAATAGTCTCTGAGCATTGAACAATACTATTTATTTCCTCCCCGTACTTACTTCATCCGATTCGATCTGAGCCAGCCCGCAAATATATTTTCAGTTCAGGACCTGAGCAAAGCCTCAGTGAGACGGTTTATTTTTTGGCAGATATATATAAAACACCCACTTCTTGCCAGCTATATTTAGGTTCCTTGTAAAATGAGGCGAGCCTATTGCCACTAACCGTGCACAAATCCAGACTCCATGCTGTTGAAAATTATCTGCTGGGAAAAACCCACGTTGCCTGACCTGGAAATTAAACGTAGGACCTCACTGCAGTCGTAGTTCGCCACCACTGGACCAATGGATCAGTCCTAACAAATAAATTCGCCTCCAACCCACAGATCTAGCTGCAACAATACGACGGGGAAATAATAGAGTCTGAGCATTGAACAAAAGTCTATCTATTTCCTCCCCGTACTTACTTCATCCGATTCGATCTGAGCCCGCCCGCTGGGATTGCTCACTGATAAAATGTAGTTACCGAGGACATGTGCAAAGCCTCAGACGGTTTATTTTTAATCAATGTTAAAGAAGTTTTTGTTTGAAAGAGGTGTTCGTTTTATATTGGATTGGAGTGTTTTGTGTGATGAAGGTGGCAAAGGTATTTCTAGTTTAATTTCTTCTGAAAAACGTTAAAACTTATGGGGATAATCTATTTTTCGACATGCAATGTTTTTTGGCAGTGCCAATGGCAAGGTAGTCACATTTTAAGATGAACACTAACAATACTATAATTTACCTTATATTAAATTTAACGCAACAATTTTTCGAAACACACTTCGATTCTTTTTTTACACAGGGTGGGTACGGTATACAATATCTATGATTAAATCGTAAACACGAAGAATAAAATTATCTTCACTTGTTTTTTAAAGACATTAATTCTGTAGCCTGTACATAAATTAACTAGCTAAGGCGCATATATGCACTTGATACTCTTTTATCTGAATACCAACTAGAGAATCCACAAATAAACGTTTTCTTTCTTCCATAACCTTTCGAAATAAATCAAGGAAATACCACCCAAAACGGTACACAAGAAGCAACAGCTAACAAAATAAGATTCTCGAACGTTCTCAATGCGTTAGATACAGAATGAGTGTGTGCATTGAGCAGCATAGAATCCTATAGATGCTGTCTATCGGCTAACCCCTTGAGACGTACCGCTCGAGATGAAATTGGATTGTCAGGTAGTGGGATGACATCTGTATACGCGCTACCCCGTTTATAGGATCCAGTTTATATATGGGAGCAGTTTGTTGGAGTATGGAGTTTTATTTATGTGCTTCATATAAGATGTTGACGATATTATTTTTTTATAATTTCGGGAAATTCATTTTGTTATTTAACTTTTTTCAGCTGTCTCTTACAGTTGCAGTATCGACTTTTGGGTACAGCCCTGTGCCATTCTTCAAGGTTTAAAATTCATGCCAAATTCCATAACAATAATATATTTAGACAATATTAAGCAACTGTGTTCCACAATTAGGTACATGAGAGTTTATTTTTAGTTTGTGAGGAATATTATTTACAGAAACTGACTTTATACTGTTTTGCACTTATCTTTAGCTTTACTTTAAATTTCACTTTTTTATTTTGAATCATATACTTGAATCATATCAAACAGAGGTGAACATAAGGCTAACTTGTGCTAACAAACCCCGACCACAAATGATAAAACCCCAAATACTCTTAAAACAAGCTATCTGGAGGCAAGAACTAACTGGAGATAGTTTTAGTATCCATCCCAGTTTCATTTAACTCCGCCTTGTTCCGTTATCCGTTCATAAAAGTCAAATAATATAATTGTTTCTAACATTGACAGTTACAGCTGGGACTTATAGTAATGAGACAAGAGATCTCAAAGATTTCAGGGCAATATTTGAAAACTTTTTTTACAAGACTTCATTCCGTGTGTGTTAATAGGATTATAATAAAATTAAATTACGACACGGGAATTAACGCGAACTCATGTTTTTAATTTTGGCTTGACGTTTCGACCAGGTCGCACTGGCCTGCGTCTGCTTGCGACCACGGCCGGTGCAACCTGGTTGATCCCGTGTCGTAATTTAATTTTATTATCATCGTGCAACGCGATAGTTTAAAGGTATGGTTATAGTGTTTTACAGGTGTTAAATTACATCTACAGCTATCAAAATGAATGATGATTTAATTAAACTTAAGACAATTTATCGAAGTGACAAGGCGTAAACGCTTAGCGCAACTCTTAGCGCAGTTGATTAACCTCTTAGGTAGCTAAGGCGCAAATCGAATAATTATATTGATGAGTAATTCAAAAGCCCATTGCAATTAAGAAGCTCGATGTGTAGTAAGGTATCAACTGAATAACATCAAAAGTTCTTCATTAGTTTCTTGCTTCTAAACTTGTATCTTCCAAAAAGGTTTCTATAAATAAACTTTAAAAATAAACTCATTGATAAGCCACGGATTTTCTCACGCAAATTTAGATAAAAATGCTGTATCAATTACGCGAATCCTGTTAAGTGTATCTAGTTGATACTGAGTGTTTGACGTGGCAAATTAGATATTCCTGGCTTGAAACTGGTTATGGGCTCATTATGAAGGAAACGAGTACCTTGATCTATCCGCGATACGAATATCAAGATTTATGCAAAGCGGTTCGAGGCTCACCTACGCAGACCTCGGCTGCCTATTAACGAGATCAAAGACTACATGTCAAACAAGATCACAGTTTCTAATCACTAAGGAGATATGTCAAGATAGGTAGGTAACACTTGATGAAAATGTGGTGGTGGTTCTGAAAATTACCTGTAGCTATGAATATTGCTGAATTGAAAATGCTCTAAAGTAAATTTTCTGATCAATATCTAAAGTGATGATTTACAATTTGCTGGCTTTATCCACTTACGGCTAAATTTTCCTATCATATTTAATTTGAATATTGATTTGGTTTCGGATCAAAAAGGCATTGCAAAGTGCAAAAAATGCCAGTTATGACTGGAATTAAATACCTACATATTTTTACAAAACATAGGTGTTGAAATACCAGAAATAACACGGCGAAAACAAGCATAAAATCCGCAAATATAAATCCGAATCCCTCATTGGTTCCGGTTCAATCTGGAATTAACCAGTATGCACTGCCTTGCGAGGGATCCTACAGATCCGAGTGAAGTGACTCTCCTGGGATCGGGGGATGCAATCTCTACGATGTGAATACCTTGCCTTACGAACCGACAGATATGTTAAGATTATTCCTATTGTCGATACCTAACCTGGAATTTGATTGGAGTGCGTTTTAGTTAAGCGGGGTCAAGAGGGATTGGGTAATGGCGTCTTTAGACGGTGTAGTGTTGAATAAGAGGTGTTAGGATGCTGTGTGCGGGATTCGGAAGGCATTGTTCATGAGTAGTGTATAATTATGAATTGCAAAACCAATTCTAATTATATGGATTTGAGCATAAGCTTCACAGGAATAAAAAATTCCGTGAGTGTTATCAATATTATTTACAATGAAATGGACGCCTTTATGAAGGACTGGACAATGATAGCCCTTGACACAGACTTATGGCACAAGAGTAGGAAGGCCTTTGTCCTGCAGTGGGACATTATAGGTCTTTTAATATTTTACTTACTTAATAATGTTTTACTTAAGTGAATATTTGGGAATGCCCAACTAGTTTCGGACTCAAACGGAGCTCCAGTTCATGAGCAGGGGACGCGGCGGGGTCGTGAGCCGAACTAAACCGGCATTTATAGTAAACTAGCTTCCGCCCGCGACTTCGCCCGCGTGGACTTCAAATGTTTTATAGACTCCTCGATATTGGGCTATCTAACACTGAAAGAATTTTTCAAATTGGAGCAGTAGTTGCTGAGATTAGCGCGTTCTAGCAAACAAACAAACTCTCCAGCGTTATGATATTAAAAGTAAAGATTATAAGGATTAAGCTTTAATTACGCAGAAATACCTCAGCAACAGTATTTCTTTCGAAAATATAATAAACTCCCTGTTACTCTATCACGACTGAGCGTGAGCAGGGCAGAGTCGCGGGCAGCTAGTGTTTTAATATTTAGTCATACATTTTAACAAGTGTTAAAAATAACTCAGTTTTATGACGTTACGTCATCACAAATAAGATCAAACGTCTCAGTTCGTGTTAATGGCCGTCAAATTACGCACAACTTAGAAATGTTGTTGGTCCGCTTGGAACAAAGAAAATTATACTGAGGAATATTTGGTATACTTTTCTAAATCCTAAACTTAGGATTATTTTTTACAAAAATGAAGCATTTAAAAAACATAGTTAAAAAGACAATGAAATAACTTTCTCAATTGGTTAATAATATTATATTGATATGGTTGCTTGATTAACTTAATTAACGATATCAAAATTAACACAAGTGGTTTCTGATAAATAAACTTTTTTTTTAAAACGTCGCCCCACACTAAGATTTTCTCCTGTATCGTGGATGCGTTTCACAAACATGTAATTTCGCATACACAAACACCCAGAGTCTGGACAAATATCTGCGGATCGAACAAAGTTTTGTCCCGAGCGGGAATCGAACCCGCAATCCTTAGCGAAGCAGTCCAGGTCAGTCGTCGTAAATATGTCTTTAAAGAGATGTATAAAACTTTGTTTTCTGTATTCCTAAACGCTACTGACTAGAGTTGTTATACTTCTGAACTGATTATTGTATGATGACATCAGTTTCTCTGTCAAGGCTAACAATAGTTTCACACGTAAATTACTTAAACTTGAAGCTTATATGGATCAAGTTTATTTAAATATTCATTCCAGTTTTATGAACCACACGTGGTTGATTTTCTTTGATGATAGAACTTAAAGATCTTTTTTCACGTACGTTTTACCATTTTATTCATCAAGCGTTTTGCCACTTGTCTATGTCCTCTGCCCCCCTGGGCAAGTGGCAAAACGCTTGACGCATAAAAATTGAATAGAACGAAAAATAAATGCGTTTGACATTGTCATTAATAACATAGTCAAAACATTATGTCATCCCCATACATTTATCATTCTATTTGATTATAACTACAACACGGGAATTAAGGCGAACACAATTTTTTTTATTTTTGCCTGACGTTTCGTGCGAGTTGCATCGGCCGTGGTCACAAGCAGACTGGTCTGATTATCATGCAACGCGATAGTTAATATTCTAAAAGTTAGTATTCTATTTAATTTCTATTCTACCTACAGAGCACGTGCCGTTTCAGCTTCAAGGTTATACCAACCGTTTTCTCCTATGTACTGGTAAAACATTCTTAGTAAGTGACCACTAGGATTCGAATCGTGGTCACTGAAACCCTAAAGAGATGAGGGTTAGGCGGTCAAGTAATAAATTAGATGACCTTTACTGGTCTGGTTCGTTGGTCCTGTAGAAAACACGAGCACCGAGCCTGATATCTTAGGTTCGATTCCGAGTTATAGCAGTAGGTTTACGTGTAAATTTTGGTGTATACAATATTGAAAGCTAAATCTTAAATGTCTTCACAGTTTTTTAATAGGAATATCTCATTGTCCTAGGGTTAAGTGGTTCTCTATATTCTCACCTATGACATCTTCAGAAGACTTCGGATAAGGCTCTGCCTCTTTTGACTTATTCGAGCTTATTTAAGACTCTCATAAGAAATGACAATAGGGTCTATCCTATTACAAGTATCTATGTATTACTAGTGAAATTTTGAAATGCAATGTTTTGGGTAAGACATATCCCTGCGCGCCCCTTTCTTAAAATTTGGTACTATATAAAGCGCCCTGTAAACATTCAATTTTTTTATACAAATTTATTTGTCATCTCAAACACATAGGCCGTTTGACGAACGCTTCAAAGAAAGCCGCATACTATCAAATTATTTGACAACCACGAAAAATTTGACAAACCTTTTGATCGTTTACAGGGCGCTTAATACAATGTCCAATTACTTTGTTTCTTTATAAATATAATTCGCATGTATGTATAGTAATATTCTATGTAATAATCATTTCCTTTGTATGATGACGTAAGCACAACACAATGCGATAATAGGAAGTGACATCATTCGTCGAGAATAATTGGAATTATCGTTATTACAGTGTGATGACCCCTTGAGAATATGGCTGGATGTGTTAGAATAATAATTACTTATAATATAACACAACTTTGACTATTATAAGCGACCTTTAACATTATTGGCGAAATATGGTTTTAACACCTGTCTAATCCAGGAATACAGGCGTGACGGTTGTTTTTGTTATGTTATAACATCTTGAATTTGATTTGAAAAACTTAAGTCACCTCTGCATACCTACTCCGGTATGCAGAGGTGACTTAAGTTTTGAGACTTATGTTACACATATATAGTATACAGGTTAAGTACAGATAGCCGAGTGGTATGACCGTTGGACTGCCAAGTCAAAGATCGCAAGTTCAAATTTCGGTACGCACCAATGTCTTTTCGAATTCATGTGCGTTTGCGTGCATAAATTAATTATCAGTTGGTAAAAACGGTGAAGGAAAACATCGTGAGAAAACCGGCACACATGAGAGATTTTTCAACGGTGTGTAAAGCCATGTCAGAGGTCTACAGGCGGTTTAAACTCTGACACCAGGTTGTTCATCAACCATAGAAAGAAGTACATTTAATATGGAGCGAATGTATTGCTAAACCGATATACATTTTTTTGTTTGAATAATATGCTTCCTAGATGGTCTTATATCCTGAAGATCTAAAAAAGACTGAAGATAGACAATAAAAAAAAAATTAAAACAAGTTATCAGAAAAGGTACGTATTATCAAAATCAGTTTGACACGATAATCATAAGGTACCTACATGAGCAGGAAAGCATGATTATAATCTGTTAGTAATAATATTTATACGCAAACGTGACTCTTGTACATCCTCTGTCGGTCACTGACTGCCTAGGCATTACGACATAGCGATATTTATAGTCTAAGTAATGACGCATCATGTTCGAAGAGGAATTCTGTTTTCAACTTCATCTCTAGCGATTTTGGTAGTGTATCTATATGATTCAAACAGCCTGTGATTCCAAGGGCTAAGTATAGGTTTCCCTATATTTAGTTTATGCCAATGGAAGCTACCGTTTAGTGCTCACCAGTTGGCGCCACTGTCGAGTAAGGTCCAACAGTATAACTGACATATTTAAAATATTTTGATAACTTTTGTGATTTATTCTTTCGTGGAGTTGTCTTTTATAAAAAAAGCAAATTATTTTGTGCATATGTCACTGGAGCCACTAAATATTCATTCTTATAGGCTGGTAATATAAAATAGGTTATACTAATAAATAGATATATTTCGAACGATGAAACGCTGGCCTCCGATCCAATAGCACTTGAAATGTATAAAATGTTTTACGACCGAATTTATGACTTCTGGCCGTCACCGGATATATTTGTCGTCGTAAACAGTTTGTACTCTGATAACTATGATAGAGGTGAACCAGTAGTTCCTTTGTTTTTACTTTAATAGAGAATTAAGTATGTAAGTATTTGGTTTGAAACTCATAACTTAATTTACATATAGTTATATCAAGTTTGAATAAGTAACAATTCGTTATTTTAGAAAAGATATAGATATTATTATATATTTTTTGTTTTTTTTTTAAAACGTCACCCTTACTCGGCTTTCTATTGTATCGTAGGTACGTTTTCCAAACATAACGAACATACACAAACACCCAGACTCGGAACAAACATCTGCGATGACACATTTTTTTGTTGCGTGCGGGAATCGAAGCCAACCCTTAGCGCAGCAGTCTAACAGCTTAGCCACTGCGCCAATAAGGTCGTATTCATAATGTTTTCTGAAACACATCTCATAAGTTATGGAGTGTACAGATAGCAACATAAGTTGCTTTTTAAGTTGAAAACGGTATGTCTAATACTAAAGTTAGATTACTATCGGGAAGGGGAAGACCTCGGCGAACATACTTGGACCAGATCGGAGATGTTCTACAAAAGGGTCAAGTGACGAGTACCCTTAACCGACGAGCGTGTATGAGGAATGTGATGCGAGTGAATGAGGCGAAAGAAGTATGTCAGGATCGTAGCAAATGGAAATCCGTGGTCTCTGCCTACCCCTCGTGGAAATAGGCGTGACTTTATGTATGTATGTATGTATGCATAAAGATACTAAAATTAAATTACAACACAATTAACGCGAACACAAATTTTTAATTTGACGTTTCGATCGAGTTGCACCGGACATGGTCACAAGCAGACTCAGTCTGAGAAGCCAAAATGAAAAACTTGTGTTCGCGTTAATTGTGTTGTAATTTAATTTTAGAATCTTTATGCAACGTGATAGTTTAAAAGTTAATGTCAAATAATTATAAGGAAACATGAATTACCCCCGCACTCAGAGACATTAAATGATATTTAAACTATTACTAAGTAAAGGTTTTGTTTATGAAATCTTTCCTTAGTGTTAGTTTAAGCAATCATTAACGTCTCTGAGTGCGGCGGTTAAAGTTAGTTTGTTTTAAACAAAAAATATTTTACATGAAATTGTTCTCCAATTAATGACATGTGCGGCTACTTTTGCTACTGACCGTAATTCGGTAAAGCAATTACAAGTTGCGCTACTGGTACACGTTACGCTGTGATGTCATAGTTTAGAATTAATTTAGATAAAAAATTTAACGATCTGCGCAACGTTAATATACAGGCAAGCTCGATTTAATTAGAATACATTTATTTACGTTAAACTTTTAATTTTTATATACCCTAGCTTGATGTGAAATCAAACTGCTAGCTTCAATTTTTATTTACGTCTACGTACTTACATATGTAGGTATACAATTATTATATTTTAAATCCTATTAGATCAAGCATGTAAAAGTGAACCATAACAAACGATTAATTTGCTTTAAAAACAGAAATAATATTTGACACTGCAGATAATCCACATTGGAATCGGTGTGACACACAAATAATATTTGTTTCGTGCGGACTGCGGAACCAAACCCACAATCTTCGACGACCTGATTGGCGCAGTGGCTAAGCGATTAGACTGCTGCGCTAAGGGTTTCGGGTTCGATTCCCGCACGGGGCAAAAATTTGTGCGATCCACATTTGATTGTCCCGAGTCTGGGTGTTTATGTATGTGATATTTCATGTTTGTGAAACGCACCCACGATACAGGAGAAATTCCTAGTGTGGGGCGACGTTTAAAAAAAAAATCGTTTTGTAACACTGCGACTATCGGGCCGTAAAGTTTAATTAATTAAATAACCTTTAAATATAATACTTTTACCTATCATAATATTATCAAAAGGTAGGCATAATACTAAACTATAGCTATAAGCAGTCTACTGCCTACCTCACAATCGGGCATAACAAATACCAAACACAAGGCAGGCACAATTCCAAACAGCACATTCTAATTTGCCTAACATTGCGAAATTGTCGTATCAATCGGCCGCGTTAGTGCAAAATACGTTTGGAACCGGTTAATGTTGCAGCCACGTTGTTGGGGACACAGATCAGACAGGCGACAGATGTGCCTGTTAAGTGTTTATCTATTATTCTGCCTATAAAGCTCTAAATTCATTGTGCTTTACACGTGATATAACTACAAAAATAGAGTTAAAAAGTCTCCGTGATGATTCACTTATATGTAGGTAGTTGTGAGTGTTTTATGTTTTATTTGAGCATAACTAACCATTATCTACTGTGTGGCTTATGAGTAAAATTCATAATAACAGTACAAAATTACGTGCAAAACCAGGCAAGTTCCAATGTAACTCTTTATATTATAATATTTAAAATCTAGTGATTCGTTTCATAAAGTTAACCGTGCTCAAGGCTGCCCAAACTACCCTACACTGAATTAAAACAATTTTTACGGATTTTATCGCGGTTTTAATTTGGTTTTTTGGTCTCATATTCGCGTAAGTGATTGAAATCATTATATACCCTACACCGTCTTAACCTACCAATACTATATCTGTATCTGTAAGACACTACCCATAAAATCGTTGACATATCTGTCCAATTTCTCTGTTCTTAGGTCAAAACGTCAGTCGTAAATCATACTGCGCAACGAAGCAGCTGGTCGGTGATTCAGGCAGCCACTATTGTTTGGTCGGCTGTGTATGGTACGATACTGGCTGTGATCTGCTGAATAAACACCAGTGGTTTATAATAACGGCGGCAGACCGAATCATAACATGTTTGTTTTTGAATCTAATGTTTATCCTGCTAATATTAAACAAGCGGTGAATTAATTGGTGGATTCTGGTTTGGTATTACAGGTCATATTTTAAAGGTTTCCTTTCAACGATTAAAGATAGTTCCGAGTAATTTTTATGGTCCTTTAGAACGGGCTACAGGGCTCATGAGGCCTAAAGCGTTAAACTTTTTTCACCAACAAATACTTACATCGATATTTATTGGTGTCATGTCAAGTCAAACATAGGCAAGTTCTACTGCAATAAAATTTTCTTTCCCCGGTCAATAATTCTAAAGGGGTCCTGAACTCCTGAAATAAGGTGTAAAGATGAAGTACTTGAAGTCATGAAGGAGTGTCAACTCTCGAGTCTCGGAGGACGATGCCCTATACAGTGTTATGTCGAAGAGTAAAAGTAGGTCCCATTCATAATTAAAAAGAAAGAGACTGCAACTACCATCTCCCCTTTGCCAGTCATACAAAAAGCGTCTTAATTAAATGTGTAGCAGTGGTAGCCGAGTGGTATGACCGATGGACTGCCAAGTCAAAGGTCGCAAGTTCAAACCCCGGCACGCACCAATATCAGTTATCAGTTGCAAAAAACGGTGAAGGAAATCGTGAGGAAACCGGCACCCCTGAGAGATTTTTCAACGGTGTGTAAAGCCATGTCAAAGGCCTACAGGCGGTTTAAACTCTGACACCAGGTTGTTCATCAGCCATACGATAAGAAGAAGAGTTAAATGTGTCTTAGTGTTGACATATTGAAGGAGGCAGAGATTTGTAAAGGTGGTACCAACCAGGTCAACATATGCCGCCAACGATTTCCTAGAAATGTACACATACCCATTTTCTGTTCATGGAACCGATTCCATTACTGGCTCAGCGAAGTAGGTCGAAAACTCCATGTTATCGCCTCATGGAAACTATAAACGAAGGGTGAAGTTAGTCCAAACCTTGTGTAATGACTGTAACTATAGGAATAATTATAGCGGGTTCAAACGGTAAGCCTTATGCAATTTTGGGTGTGGTGCCAGGGTTAGCGGGGATTGTGGGAAGTTGTAATGTTTAGAAGTGACTTTAATTGCCTACGATTAGCTCCCTTTTATTTTTTAGATAATTCTCATTGTTTCCCCTCACATAAGGGCAAACCCCCTTTACCATCCTTTTTCGTTTTTCTTTTCTGCTAAGTCATGGGTTAAGTTAGGTGCAGCGCCTCCCCAAGCATCAGTACCTCGGACGTCTAAAAATATCTCTTGTAGGTTACAAATATTACTGATTCCAATATTTGAATATCTCTTGCCTAGACAGCAGGATATAGGGATCACACAATATTCCCTTACCAACATTTAATCCACATTGCAATAACTAAGGCTCAGCAATGCTCTTCTATCGTTACTTATTATCGCTTGCAGTGCAACCACACTCCGAGTGGGCAAACCGGTCGGTGAGGAAACTGCAGACCGCCACGTGGGTCGCAGAGCTGCTGTACCACAGTAAATATACCTAAAGCAGTAATGTAACAACGTACAGTCGGGAACGACGCACTCACACAGCCGTCAGTGTTGTCAGGCGAACTAGACAAGTGGCAAATAAACGAATAGAATGATGAATGTATGGGGATGACGTAATGTTCCGACAATGTAATCTGTAACATAATCAATCCTGTATATTTTTTTATTCTATTTCCATTCGTCTAGCGTTATGACGTTGTCTGAGGCTCCGAGACTAACAACACTGCGTCTGCGATACATATATCTAGATACGTCTGTGTGAGTGCATGTTTCGAGTGTTTGTACAAAGTTTCTTTACTGGATTAGCTAGGTATTTACTGTAGTTGTACCGCCGTCTGTTCAACTTAACTAAATCACTTCTGCAATTATTGCTCACTATAACTTATTTCTATCACTATACATTGTTGATTTCGTTACCAGTAATATTTATCTGTACAGCTTTATTTCTGCCTTGTTGAGTGTCTGTTCTCTGTTGTACATTGTTGTCATACACAAGTTATGTCAACTACAGTTTTGTCTGTTATCTAGGTGTTGTAGAGTGTATTTAGGAGTATCGGCAAGGAAATTCATAATAGCAACAGCTCAGGTTCATGCTCGATTGATGGTAATAGAATCATAAGGATTTATTGATGATGCACTAGTTTTAATTAGGTTAATTTGAAGTAAAATAAACGTGAGTACACGACCGACACTCTTCCTGCTACACCTTTGGGAAATACAACAACAATAGCAATGCGATTGTGTCTCTCCCAAACACTTTAATTTGTATCAGACCTTTTTTCTAGAGAGTGCATTTTTTCTTAAATTTATCATGATCTACAACTTTAATAACAAAGACCGTAAAATTAAAACCTCATAATATTTTCTCACTTCAAACAGCAGATTTGCACACACAGTAACAAAGTAGGTGCAAAGCAAACAAGAGCAAATTATCTATTCCGATGCGTAACACACAACTGAGGCAAATGGCAACACAAAAGCCTTAATAATGGGAAAACTAAAAAAACAAGCGAAGAAAATGTGAACAAAGCAAACTGGCCAAGAATTTAGTAAGGGTTGCACTGAATGAAAATAAAACTTCCAGCTTTTATATTTTTTGAAGGGAAGCTGAAATTTTGTCCAATATTGGTCCGAAGAAGTTACACTGTGTACAGTCGGTTGAACTATTTGCTGTTTATTTTTGTTGATATTAGTTGAGCTTGTATGATCTTGTGTTATTGTGATTGGAATTGGACGTTAACATTAAGAAGCACCGCAAATACAATTTGAGTTTAAATTTAGAGTAATTATATCTTCATTATACGTATGCAGCTACATATGAAGCTTGCTTGTACAGAACATTCAACCTTAATAACTTTATTTTTCCAAAACAAAAATACACGAGCGTAAAATGCAATAATTATCTTTTCCTAGTGTGGTATTCTAAGCAATATCATTAACAAAGAACATACATTAATGGTAGGGAGGATTAAAAAAAACAATCACTCCAATTTTCAGAGTAAACCACCTGATAAAATTGAATCAACAAGGCAAGTTAACTTAATCCAAAAGAAACGAAAAACAATACGAATAAAAATAAATAACCCAACTTTATCGGACTGTACCCAGTGCCCAGGAAATTTCACCGGACCAATTGGAAGCAACGTGGTTGCGCAATCTTTGGCCGGACGTAAACAAAAGTAGAAATTGTAGTTTATGGTAGCTACTTTTTGTTCAGAAACCTGCACAGATTTATATCTGAGCAGGAATAGCGAGAGAAAGTACTGAGTGCTCCTAATGAAACTAAGTAAGTGGTGATTTAAGTGACGCCTTATGATCTACTGTTTGGTTTAAACGTGTTTTAGGCAATGAAATAGCTATGTAAGGTGCATTTAAATTATATTTGTTATAATAAATATAATATAATAATATATAATGTCCTCCTGACCGAATTTCGGTGACGGCGGCCTGTCTCAGCTGAGACTAGCCATCTGCGCAGGAGATATTATAGTGCACAAGTATGCGCGCAAACACAGATGCACTCCCTATTTCCTCACTCTCATAATCCGATGGGACAGTAGACCGACACGATCGGAGAGAGATCAGGCGCAGGACCAACGGCTTAACGTGCCTTCCGAAGCACGGTGGGGTCTCGACATGTGATAACGGTCACCCATCACAAGACTGACCGCGGCGAGCACGGCTTAACCTCGCAGATCGCCCTGATCTGCCGGGTAGCCGCATAGCTACGAGCCCCAACAATATATTTATTTGGAACATAAACAGTATAAAACAGAAACGAAATCGAAACGATGGTAACTGCAAAAGTAACAAAGCTGTGGCGCAGCTACCAACGCCCCTCTCCTGATAGGAGAGTAGCAGGTTCTAGATATAAAATAAAAGTTGTAGTTCAACAAAATCAAAAAGAAAATAATTAAAATCAGAAAAGTGTGCGAGTATTAGTGTGTGTGTGGGTGCTGTGTGTGTTTGTGTGTAGGTGTTGTGTTGTGTCCATGTGAGAAAATTAAAACAACAAAAAAGAAGTCGAAAAAAATATTTCTTGACCTCATTGGCGCAGTAGCTAAGCGTTTGGACTGCTTGAGTTTGATTTCCGCATGGGCCAAAAACTTGTGTGATCCGCAGATGTGGTCTTGGACTCTTGGTATTTGTATAAGTGTTTGTTTAATAAAAAAGAAAATCTGAACAAGCATGTTTTGAGTCTTGTGGTTTGTATAATTATTGTATATGGCTACATTGTTATATTATATGAATACCTACCTGTAAGAATAATAATTTTATAAAATTATAAATAAATATATAATGCTCACGATGTGCAACCTTGTGCATTATAAACTAACGCAATAAGTGAGCCTCGAGGCCTAAACAATTAATAGCAGTTATTACCTAAATACTTAAAAACCCAATCACTCTGCACAATTACAATCAACTCTACCCTGTTATTCATTTATTTAATTCTTTATGTAGTACAGTTGTGTACAAGGCGGACTTTATGCCTTAGGCAGTTTCTACTAGTCGAACCTTTGGTCAGTGCAGACATAGAAACAATTATACCTGATTGGCGTAGTGGCTAAGCAATTAGACTGCTGCACTAAGGATTGCGGGTTCGATTCTCACACGGGGCAAAAATTTGTGTGAATGATCCACATTTGATTGTCCCGAGTCTGGCTGTTTGTGTATGTGATATTTCATATTTGAGAAACACATATAAGAAATGGTAGTGTGGGGCGAGGTAGTTTAAAAAAAATTGATTAAACACTATAACAACATAGATATTTTGACACCACTCACGTGTACCCGATAATTAAATCACGTGAGGTTTTGGGTTCAATTCCCGGGGCGGGCAAAGCGTTAATTGGTTTTTCGATTGAGAATTCTCAGAAGCAGCAAAGAGTATAGATTTTTGCCCGGTTAATGGCGACAGGTCGCCCTTTTGAGATTACGACTTACAACATAACTGGCGAAATGCAGTTGTACTATACAACTCTGCCTACAGGCCTAAAGATAATACGTACGTAGGTACTTACAAATAATATAACATAGACCAACTCCCACGTAGATGCGGAACACGATACATACATACCTACACGCATCGGCCAATTGAGCGCAGTGCAACGTTCTCTGGTCACGAGCGGGGTCAAGAATCGCATAGAATATTATAACAGACGCTCCAACTGGTACATGTTGCAGGGTGCTTGTGCTGATGACTCTGTGAGGATAATGGCGCTGCCGCAGATAAAGCTATATTGTGTGTATCTATTGAAAGAAATGGATAACTTTTTAGTATAAAGTATTCAACTAACTTCCTTCTTATTAATAATATAAACGCTAAAGGTGGTCAAATCATTTTTGATCTGTCAAATCATAAGCTAGGTACCTACGTTAGTGTTTTTTTAAATACTTTCAATAAAAAGCATTGCTTAACAGTTTGTTTTTGACCTAGGTTAGCACTAAAACGCTCAACAGTTTGTATACTATGAACACACAATATTTGCATACCATAATGGCATTCACACCTCGTTCGCCCCACCCTTATCGTTACATCGTGGGGTGGTACCCATAAAATGTCAATCATCATTTTTTCCTGGTTACTTTTTACACTTGGTTAGTTAATGGATAGGGTTTCTATTACTAACTTTTAAACTATCGCGTTGCATGGTGATAATTAAGACTAAAACACAGGAATTAACAAGCAGAAGAGTCTGCTTGTTGCTGCTGCGGCCGATTCAACTCGGTCAGAAACGTCAGGGGCTAAGACAGACACACAGACAGACAGACACACATAGCGGTCAAACATATAACAACCCTCTTTTTCCGTCGGGGGTTAAAATGAAAATATTGTGTTCTCGTTAATTCCCGTGTTGTAGTTTTAATTTAGGGTTTCTATTTTCAATGTGGTCTCTCTACTATGTATTTACGAATCGACAACCCCTAACGCAGAAAAACATCACTTAACCAATCAATTCTTATCAATATAATTTTTGGTTGTAGGCACAAAGGTAACGTCGCCATATCGTATCTGCCACTAATGTAGTCTTTGATTACTATTGCACTCACGCTTTGCCCGTCCGATGCCCTTGCCCTATCAGTTCTGTGTTGAGGCAGGTCCGTCGATTTTATACTTTCGACATCACGTAACTATCGCGCCTGCGCAAAGGGGTAGTAGTAGGTTAGTTATAAAAGCTACATAATATTCAAATGTGAGTGAATTTTGATGTTCTTTCTCAATCATGCATTGACAGAAAAGGATTTAGATAAATTAGAAAAGAATAGACTGAAACGTTCTTCTAAAACGCATTTCTGGGTTTCCATTACCCCTATTTTCTTTGACCTCGGATTTTGAACAAAAAATGTATTTACTTGCATTTTTACGTAACAAGCACGATAATTACTTTTTTAACTCAATTAAACATTCGGAAAGAGTGGAATGGGGTTATTAAAAACACATTGAGATTATTCGAACTTTGCTGTCGAGAATCGTATAATATGTGAGCAATGACCATTAAAGCGATAAAGTACGACTCTTTGAACTTGTAATTCGCTATTTTAACCCGAGGGACTCATTTATAGTAATTACGAACATTTTTCGTTAATGGATTGTGACATTGTTCAACAGTGGACGTCTTTCGGTTGATGATGATGATGGATTGTGACTGTTGGGAGTTTTTTAACACACTTCACACTAATAGTGAGAGTGTGTGTTTGTCACTTCTACACGCTCAAACTACTGGACCAATTTTGATAAAATTTGGTATGGAGGTTGAAATCCTGGTAGGCTACCTTTTATACCGAAGAAATGCAGCGGGTCACACCGCGGGGCTTTGGCCATTGCACCGATCTTCATAATTCTACTAGGTGAACATAACATAATAACGGACGAACAGAAGATGGAAGATATAGGAAACTAAGATTGTATTAGCTGTCTTCTTAGGTTTGCCCATTTATTAGCTGTGATGTTTTTCAAACCTTTGGCTTCCAATTCGAAAAAAAGACTCGAGAAGACTGGTTTTAATTCCAAAGATTAAGAAAATGTTTGACCATAATGTACTTGGGCCGGTGTCTTCACAGTTGTACTAGGCGCACATAACAAATAAGAAATTACCCTTGATAGTATAAAGATTTTGTATAAAGTCTTAATACCTTTGTTTTTGGTTCCAAAGGGATAAGGAAATGTTTTATTTATCATTAAGGTCTTGGGTTCGTGTACTAGTCTTTACTATTGTACTAGGCGCACATAACAAATAAGAATTAGTAAAGAAACCTTCAGCTTCCAAGCTGACGAAAAAACTATCCCATTAAATTGTTCTTAGGCCAGTGTACGGTCTACACAGTTGTACTAGGCGCACATAACAAATTAAGAAATAATGGTCAAAGATACCTTTAAAACTGATGTCAAGACCAATGGATTTGGTTCCAAAGAGGTTTTTAAGGAAATGTTTGACCATTAAATTGGTCTTAGGCCAGTCTACGGGCTACACAGTTGTACTAGGCGCACATAACAAGTAGCAACATAGCCGCCTCATTATAGGCGAGTGGCTCAAGAGCCCTCTACCAACGCTGCTAATAGGAGCTCGGGTTATTCTGCAATGTTTGACCTACAAAGTAAATACTTGTTTTATCTTGAATCAATGTTTGAGTAGTTTGTATCCTTCTTCAACAAGGCATTTGCTACGGTAATTATAGAAAAGATATTACTGAAAATATTTGAGCACTAACGAAATGCTGAAGTCTTTAAAGAATAGCTCTTGTCGTTGCTGCGCCTACTAAAATGCATTGTATCATGATGTTACTAAGTATCACTACTTGATAATTGTTTAATGTTGACAAATTTATTGACTGTAAATTATTTTTTTGCTTGTATTCATTGTGACCCTAAATGTATTTGCATGCCTCTATTACTGGTGAAATATGTACCGGTCTTATTATAATCTGTAACAACTTGTGTACCATATTTCTAGCAAATAAAATAAATGTTAAACCAGTTTAATCTTCAAAGGAGTAGGCAGAAGTCGCGATGAGCGATATAGCCCCTACACTTTCATCCCAAAAATGCACGGTTTCTGTGACACTAACTGCAAAAGAAGCCCGAAAAAAAGACCAACAATTATACGAAAATGTGTTAGTTGGTTTGTCACTAGATTTTAAGATAGACGTAGTTTACAGAGAGAATGATATAGGCATAAAACCTATATTTTAATTTTAAAAATAGATTTCTGAGCCCCATATTACACGTAACTAAGTAAATGTGTGTAACAATTGAAAAAAGTACAGAATAGTAACACGGAAAAGCGTTTCTCAAAGAATAAGGTTGGTGTGACATCAGTTTGCATATCATTACGTCTGCGATAGCGACGCCTTTCTTTGTGAAACAATACTTTCTTTGCCAGCCCTACAGTTTCTTTGTACAGTTTGACTTTGTATTGTTTTCTAGCGTTTATTAATGGTTAGTCACTTGTCAAGCTTAGCACCTATTATCACACTGATATTGTAAAGGCGAAAGTCTGTGAGCGTGTTTGTGTACCTCTTCACGCTCAAACGGCTGGACCGATTTAGCTAAAATTTGGTATGGAGGTAGCTGACACCCTGGATTAAAATATAGGCTGATCAGAAAAAATGTGCGGGAAACACAGCGGGGCGCTGTTAGTAGATAATAATTCAGCCGGGTATTTTTTAATTGTAGATTGAGACACCAGTGACCGACCTATGAAATATTTACATACATCTTATTCTTATCGTATGATTGATTAACAACCTGGTGTCAGAGTTTAAGCCACCTGTAGGCCTCTGACATGGCTTGACACACCGTTGAAACTACTATCTATTGAGGAAGATTATTTAAGTAGATTGCAATTAAAAATATTACAATATTCCCTGGCTATTCCTAGGTGTTAAAATTAAGCGTATAATATTCATTCCCTAGTTATCGTTAGCCCAAATAGAAGACTAGCCTATTGTGGTGTTTTAAAATATGTAGACTGAAAAAGGTGAAATTGGTTCTTGACTTTCTGAAGCTTAGCCGACGTGAGAAGGTATAAGAAATTTAAATATTTTTTTATTCGGGTATAGGTAATAGTTTATTATAAGAAATATAATCTGATGTTTCAGATATTTTTACACTACAGTATATTAATCCAAATACTACTAGCGATAATAATTTATTATCACACACTACTTTCTAGACTTTCTTATGAACTTGCTGTCAACAAAAAAACGAATCTTTATTCTCTAGAATATAGTTGAAATTACACTACCATATACTCTAGACTTCAAGCTCAAAGTACACATACGAAAACCTAACTTATGTATCTGTAATAAGGTTTGATTTCGGTTAACATTTTAGTCAGACGACATCGTGCCTCCTCGATTGACCTGTGACCAGTCGTGATCTTCCATAGTTGTCTCGGTTCCGCGTTGGCCGAATGTCCAGCATGTAATGTGATTTACTAGACCTTTGGCAAAGAGTAAGCAGACCTACAATACCTAATAATAAAGATAGGAGTTTTCATTTTTGAAGTTTTTTTATTGTAACTTTCTTCATGTTGTTTGGAAGAAATTGATGTTGAGGTACAACTTCCTTCAAACAACCATTTGATTATTTTTATTATTATAAGTCTCATAATATTAGGTGTGTATCATGAACAGCTATCTTTATGAACTCTTAAAGCAGGAAGTATTTGGGTGTGGAAGCGAAGACCGCCTTACACGTATGCACGTAGAGTAAGTCCTGATGGCCACATAAAATGTAGGTCTACTCACTATTCACTATTTAGTGGGCCCACACTGGGCTCCTCGCATCTCACGACTCACTTTTCCTGTAAGAAGAAAATTGCATTTTAAATCCGTTATCAAAGAAAATTATAAATCCAATCTTAAAAAGCAAGTGTATCCCTTCCGGATAATAATATAAATGAAACTCCACTCACTTATAAACCTCGGCGTCCGTAACCGAAAAGTTTGCACGACTTTTTAATAGTACCAAACAAAGAGAAGTAAAATACAAAAAGTTAGTTGCGTAAGTTCCATATTCTTCCGGAAAAACAATTTCTTTCATAATATAAAACAAAAGCCGCCCGCATATTCTCAGTACTGTACATTTTCTGTAGGCAACTTAGTTTATACTACATTGAATATTATATATAATGCATGTACGACGTGGTTTTACCCAAGCAACTTGCCGTTGTAGTCCTATTTTTACGGCATACCATAAAAATAAATAGGCCTATGAAGTAATCGTGCAACACCTATAGAGCTATAGTTAGGATAAACCACCTTATTATAAAAGTATAGAGTCTAGTTTTATTTGACTTTATCGCAGTAGAAAATTATTTTTAGAGTTACTTGCAGGAGTGGGAAATGGGAGGTGCATAATATTATAGTTCTATCAAGAAGAACACTTTTATAAGGTGTGTTTAAACTTCATTGATACCTATTATATTTATCGTATTTTTACTTGATTTCACGTGTGTATATTTAACTAAAAATATTACTCTTATAATTATTTCAAAAATATAACTTCTTCTTTACCTTTGAATTATAACTTTAGTAGCTGTCCCCGCGGTGTTATCCGCTAAATTCTTTCGGTGTTAATCTTATGTGTTAATCCAGGGCGTAAGCTACCTCCATACCAAATTTAAGCAAAATTGGCCTAGCCGTTTGAACGTGAAGAGGTAAAAAACGTACAAACACAGTCTCAAACTTTCGCCTTTACAATATTAGGGTGAATAATGACAAGTAAACAAGACTGACAGCGGCGAGCACGGCTTATCCTCGCAGATCGATTGAACTGACCAGTAGCTACGCAGCTTGGTAGCTGTAGACTTGAGGGACACTAGACTCAAAACTATGATCTACAATAAAGCCTATTCTATCTACATTTGTGGAACAAGTTTCAGTGACGAACTTTATTGTTTTCGTAGTTCCGTGTTCCGAGTAGATAGCCCGCCCGAGTGTTGGTGAAGCCTAAGGGATTATGTAAAGAGGATAGACACTATTGGCAACTGTGAGCCGGGATCCGACTGCTAATCCGCGGTGATCATCACTGTTTTTTCATTGATGTTGTAGCGGACAGTGGATATTAGGTTTATAGGCTACGAAAAAAAAAGATTTTATTGTAAACAGTGTGTAAAATAAAATCTTTTTCGTCTCTTTCGTTTACTAACTTCTTTGCTGTGATCTCCTTTTGAAGGTGTACACTTATACATGCTCAAAACATGTACTAGTTTTAAGCATTTAAAAGTGCAACATTTTAGGAGGCTCTTAACATGAGAAAACTAAAGGATTATATACGCCGTCTTCTTCTTATCGTATGGTTGATGAACAACCTGGTGTCAGAGTTTATACCGCCTGTAGGCCTCTGACATGGCTTTACACACCATTGAAAAAACTCTCAGGAGTGCCTGTAGCCTGTAGGCCTCTGACATGGCTTTACACACCGTTGAAAATCTCTCAGGAGTGCCAGTTTCCTCACGATGTTTTCCTTCACCGTTTTTAGCAACTGATACCTAATTTATACGTACGCACATGAATTCGAAAAGACATTGGTGCGTGCCGGGTTTTGAACTTGCGACCTTTGACTTGGCAGTCCAACGGTCATACCACTCTGCTATCAGTGCCCCATTATACGCCGTAAGATCAGTTAGTATTAGGTAGTAAGAAGAAGAAGACTTATAGAGGTTCTAATAAAATAAACCTTATGCGAAATCTGCACTATAATAACGAATATTTATTAGCATGTGTAAAAACAGTTTCATAAACCTAATATCCTTTTTTCTGTTACAGGTAATCATCTCTTTGACCAGTATAAAGACCAGAGTTGCAACTCCATCACTATAAGGTACCTATGGAACATTCTGGCTACCAATCGGGGATACGGGGAATCTTTAGGATGATCATAGACTTTAATACCGGAAAAGACAGGACAGAAAAATTATCCGAAAAAATCGAAGTCATGTTTTGAATCTATTCTATATAAACTAATAATACCGGACGTTTGTTTGTTTCTACGTTAAGAATGGACCTTATAGGCTACTTTAAGTCCGGACAAGATATGACAAAATTGACTGCCTCATTGGTCTAGTAGTTGCTAAGTGCGACGGCTGAGCATGAGGTCCTGGGTTCGAATCCTGGGTCGGGCAAAGTGTTAGTGGGTTTTTCCATAAGGTAATTCTTAGTAGTAGCACGGAGTCTGGATTTGTGCCCGGTTGATAGCAATAGGTTCGCCCTCTATTACATTAAGACCAATAACATAACTGGCAAAATGTGGGTGTACTATACACCTCGCCTTCAGGGAATACGAAATCACACTAATATTAAGGCGGAAGTTTGTGAGTGTGTTTGTTACCTCTTCAAGCTCAAACGGCAGGACCGATTTTGCTAAAATTTGGTCTGGAGGTAGCTGACACCCTGAATTAACTTATAGGCTTTTTATCCCGAAAAAATGTAGCGGGTGTCACTGCTGGGCGCAGCTAGTTATGTTATAAAAATGACTACATTTTCCACGCAAACGCAGTCCCTGCATTTATAAATGCAGTTACATAAACTAAAAGCTAACGAGAGTACTTGTTAGCATTAGTTGATGCTATTCGGAAAGTCAACGTTATGGATAAATTAAAAGGCTTTCCAAAATGGCCAACTTCATTAATCATCAGCGTGTTCTCGTTAGGAAATATTGTTAGCGACGTTGAAACTATGTTGAATGGTTCAGTTTTGTTCTGTGTTGCGTGTGTGTGTGTTAGCGCGCGCGTGTTTGTGTATGTGTTTGTGTGGGAGTGTGTGTGTGTGTTTGTAGTGTATGCATGAGATTAGTAAAATATGCATTCGTAAGTGATAATGTGTGGGAAACTTTTATGTCTACGTAGTACTTTTATGCCCAAAAACTTAACGTAGTGAACAAAAAGCGTAATTAAAATACTTATCTACTAAGTATTTTTGGAACCAAAAATATCAAATTTAGTATTGAAGAACTGTAATGATGTCAAACTTTATTAAGACTTTTCTCAACTGTTTATGGAGATATAAAGTATTTCTTTTCTTTAGCGAATAAATTGTTAGTCCAAATAAAAATAAAACCTAATCTATATTGTCTATGCTAATATTATAGAGGTAAGTTTGTGAGTTTGGATGTTCGTGGTAATCTGAAGCACTACTGGTTCGAATTGAAAAAATATTTTTGTGTTGGACTGTCCATTTATCGAGGAAGGTATAAATCATTCGAAATCGATGCGGACGACGTCGCGGGCGGAAGCTAGTCAAGTAAAATAATATTTTATTATTTACAAGTTATAAAATAAGCTAATATTATGTTGCGGCTAACAGACAGCTTATTGTATAATACCTATGAAATAAGCTATCATCATAATACATTGTATATGCTGCGGCTAACGGACAGCTTAGTGTATAATAAATACCTATAAGGATATGATCTATGTACAGTCAGCATCATAAGTAGCTGAACATTTAAACATACCATTAATTGAAGAACCACTAATTACACACTAAAAAGTCTTAAATAATTTAAGATCATCCATTGGACGCACCTATAATTTGAAACAAAAACTTGAATTGGTTTTTGTTTTTTTCCATTATTTGTCATAAGGTTTCGTAATATGTTAATCTACTTATGATGCTGACCGTACGTCATCATAAACACAAAGTATATATAGCTATACACCTAACAACAGTCCAAACTATGTAAAACCTGCCAGTCTCTGTTAGATGTCAGCATTACCGCCAGTTGCCATTGTTCTGGCTGCGCAAGCGCACATTGCGACACAATGACAACCACATTGCATTGTAACACGTGTGATTAATTATAACTTGTTGAGCGTAAGCAGCATTGCAAGTGGTTTAGTAGTTGGTGCATTGAGTTATGTAACGTGGTAGGTGTTACTTACTGCCTGCCTGACTGCCCCGTTGGTCTAGTGGTCGCTAAGCACGACTACTGAGCATGAGGTCCTGGGCTCAGTTCTAGGGCAGGAAAAGTGCTACTAGGTTTTTCTACTAGGTAATTTTCAGCCGGCTATAGCAGCCCCTCTAGACAAGTGGCAAAACGCTTGACGAATAGAAATCAAATATAATGATAAAGGTAAACATAACTTGTAAAAAAACCAAGTCTCGCCACACAGTTTTTCGCGAATCGATACCGCGATGACAAAAAATAAATTCAGTAAATCAACAAAATATTGGTATAGTAACGTACGCTATTAGTTCAAAGTTTGTACAACAGATGGCGTTACTAGACAACCCATAAAATTTGCGCGTCATTATCATTCGGGCCGAACATGCGTCATGATTCCCTCGTTTGCCGCCAGATGTCGCCACGTCATCAAAGGTCATGCACAAGGCCCCATTAAAGGCCTTGAACTTGTATGAACTTTGAAGGGTTAAGTTATAGATAAGTATGGACTGGGATGTAAACCTGTTGAGATCGACCTCTTTTTTAACCTTCAAGATGTTAGCTTTAATAAAAAAGTTAGTTTTTTTTTTTCAATTAGGAAGTTATACTCTGCTCCAATTAAAATTGATATAAATGTGAACAGTTAAGTTATGTTTCATTCTGTAAAGACGTATATAATTATCTAATTAAAAAGATTTTTGTAATTATAATGAACTAGCGGCCCGCTCCGGCTTTGCACGGGTATAAAATATATATTATAAGTATTTCTCCACTATTTAATGGATGTTATATACATACATATAAACCTTCCTCTTCAATCACTCTATCTATTAAAAAAAACCGCATCAACCTCCGTTGCGTAGTTTTAAAGATTTAAGCATACATAGGGATATAGGGACAGAGAAAGCGACTTTGTTTTATACTATGTAGTGAAAAATACTATCAAATTTAATTAATTACAATTGATATTAAAATACAGAACAGTTTTAAGTAAAACTACTTTAATATAATTGTTGTTTGTTTATTATTGAAATTAAAATTGCGGGTTCGATTCTTAGGTAGACAAAATAATGTGTAGCTCTTACAAATATTTTTACACGCAATTTAAAAACTACATTTATAAAAAACAAATTTCTGACGACTATACGGACCCGCCAGGTATCTGACAAGAAACGGCGCGAGAGTAATTTTAATTAATGATTACGAGAATATCACGTAATTAGAATTACGCTAAGCCTTTGCTTAGTTTAAGTTTCGTTACGTCATTATTGCTTAATCACCAAGGTTTATTATTAGACAAGATTGCGAAAAACAAATAATGGGGATGTTATAAAAGTCTGTTTGTCTTTGTAGATTTTTTATTTTAATTTCGACTTAAATAAATAACTTAAGTATTGATATTTGATTTCTTAAACAACTAAGGGGCTATTCATTTATTACGCAAATCGATTTAGGGGGGAGAGGGGTCCACTATGTCTTATTTTTTCTTACAATGGGATGAGAATGTCGTGAAGTGTCTTGATAGTTCTTACGTAAGATAATAAAAATGCGCAATCAAACCAAAACTAAAGTTTTTTTTTATTAATCGTCGCCCCACACTATGAATTTCTCCTGTATCGTGGGTGCGTTTCACAAACATGAAATATCACACACACAAACACCGAGACTCGGGAAAAACATCTGTGGATCGCACAAATTTTTGTCCCGTGCGGGAATCGAACCCGCAACCCCTAGCGCAGCAGTCCAATTGCTTAGCCACTGCGCCAATCAGGTCGTCAATCGTTTACCAAAATGCAATATACTAAAAGTGTATTAATTTTTTCCTTTAGATTCTTACGTAATAAATATTAAACAGGGGGGAATGAGTAGGCCTTATTATTTTTTATATTTATTATTATTTTTCTTATAATCCAGAAGATGGGCAGCAGCGTCTTCTGTAACTTGACCACCAACACTGGGATCCCCAAGCCGCAGCCAAGCGTGGGGATTATGGCACCCCCCCCCCCTTCTACAAGGGAGAGACCTTTGTTTAACAGTGGACGTCTTACGGCTGATGATGATTATGATGATAGGGGGGGGGGGGTCAAAACTAGCAAAAATAGTCTTACGTTATTAATGAACCGCCCTTAATCGATTATGATAAGGTTGAATTCTTTTACTCGATCGTATTGTGTTAAAACTTGCTAATACTTTGAAAATCGAATTATCCGAGCAGTAACTTTTAAGCCCGTATAAAGTCTAGATTATCGAATTCTGATTCTGAACCCATAAAAATAAATTACTTGAATAAGACCTTATCTTTTTCTAGAATAAGTTTAATATGCGTTGAAGATACCATTTTACTTTTAGGCGCCCAGTGAGATAGTCGTCTGAAGAGTATTCTTACCTTTCTCTTCAAAACTTTTTTCATTATTATAAGATACTTGTATGTGTCGTATGTTATCTAGTCTTTTATCATAGACAAAGAATTCCCTTGAGTCCGGGCCGAATTTTGGACACGATGGCCAATTTCAACTGAGACTACACTACCCAACAACGCAGAGAATAGGTACATATAAGTAGTAGCTATATAGTAGGATAACTTATTAAAAATTACTTGATGGGACGTCTTTAGTGTGTACTTATGCTTGTATTTGGTGTCCCTACAATAGAGATAAATCTATCTATCACTCTGACATGGCATGACTGGAGAGAGGTGGGGCGTAGAACCCACGGCTGTATGCGCTTTTCGAAGCATGGGGGTGTAACATTATTAACTTCCTTACACCGAGCTACTAATAAGATTTACTTACCAGAAACACTGATAGCCGAGTGGTATGACCGCTGGACTGCCAAGTCAAAGGTCGCAAGTTCAAACCCTGGCACGCACCAATGTCTTTTCGAATTCATGTGCGCACTATAAATTAGTTATCAGTTGCTAAAAACGGTGAAGGAAAACATCGTAAGGAAACCGGCACACCTGAGAGATTTTTCAACGGTGTGTAAAGCCATGTCAGAGGCCTACAGGCGGTTTAAACTCTGACACCAGGTTGTTCATCAACCATACGATAAGAAGAAAAAGACTTACCAGAAAAACAAAAATTTGTTTACCGTCTCAATCTAAACACCAAACCCTGGAACTCAAACTCAGAAGCTATCGAATATAATATATCCTACTATAAGCAAATACAACAATGGATTAAAGTCGCAAAACTAACAAATGCCCCGATTGTTCAGAGGTTTGTAATCAACAATTTCCTTCACAATACGTTAAAGTTATTACACTAATATGGCTCCCATTCATTACTTTTATTATTTTCATATAAAAGTTGACCCACTTTTAACCGTCGCATAAGACCGGATGATCCCATATAAGTTTAGAGAGGTTTTCAATCGTTTTATTCAACAAGAAGTCAGTACAATGGCAGACCATTGAAAGTACGCAACATCTATATAGAATGGCTGAACCGAACGATCGAATGAACCTTTTGAACGCGCCCGACCGATTGCGAGTGAATGAATGAATGTTCGGTATCTGTGGAACGCAGCTGCTCGATAGGATTTTTAATATGATTTTCAAAAATGGGATCCGCTGATGTTTTTAAGTGACATTTTTCTGGTGTATAAATATTGTGTAGGTTTAGGTATAATGCTTAAAAATAAATTGTCTAAATTTATGTTTTAAGGGGAATTAAGAAAGCCACTGCAGCTAGCCTCAAACATGTTAAGCCTTAGCCTTGTTTTAAGAGTTAACCAAAATTTCGTTGGATTTTTTTACAACAATTATTGTAATAGATTTCTGTGATAAAACAGATTTAGTCTGAAATCACCAATACTATTACCACGTGTGGTGAATTGGTGATCTAATTTATCTTCTGTCTATGTTTGAGAATGGACCTTTGTCCTGCAGTGGGACAGTTATAGCCTAATATTAATTTTAATAATCGACCTAGAACCATTGAAAATATTATTTGCTAATTCTGATTTGAATGATAAATGTCCGCACAAACCCACACGATCGTCACCAAATAAACATGAGCAAAATAGTTGAAAAGCAAATACGTTTAGCGGCAAGTTGCCGTATGAGCGATCAAAGTGGTTATTATAGCCGGGCGGCTAACCCGCAGTCAGTAGCTTTATAGCCGTTTAGCATTTTCCTTTTGTATACTTAATTTAAGCTCTGGTTCCGAAAATTTGTAGAGGTTTGAGAATTGCATACATGTTTCAGTTAATTATTTTGTGTCAATGCTTTTAAGCCATTCAGTGCCTATAGTTAAGCCGTTGGAAAAACGTTCGTTTCAATGGGTACGATTTTTCTGTAGGACAAAGGAATGCCACCTATTATTTATTGTCTTTAAAAAATGAAAGAAAAATTAAACATATTAAAATATTATATTTTTAAATTAAAAAACATCATTGCGCTTGACAAAGAATATCTCCTGAATTGTCGGTGAAATATAACATAGATATGGTTGGTTCGCTTAGGTAGAAACTCGAGTCGAATCAACTGCAGTTCACACTTAGGCATATTTTTGTCCTGAACGGAGTTTTAACCCCTAGTGCAAAAGTCAATTAACTTACCGGGTGCACCCGGGTAGTGTATTTAAATGAATTCACGTTGTTTGGTATTATTTAATCTATAAACTACTCTACCAAAATCCGTGTACACAATACAAATCTTCCACATTACAACGAACTACTACGAAATAAAATAAATAATTTATTTTTTTACATAATCCCCGACACAACATAAATTATAACTAACAACCATATCGATTACGTCAACTTTTAAATAAAAAAAAACCCATCATAATCGGTTTATTATTTTAGGAGCTACGATGCCACAGACACACCCGTCAAACTTATAACACCTTTTTTGTATTGGATTTAACAATATGTACCTAATATGTATTAATAACATTACTACGTCGAAAAAAACATCCCACTTCACTGTAAACTCAACAACATAATTCATAACACCTACTTAATATTGCAAAGCGATTTCATTCTGAAACCATATAGAGAAAATCCACTTGATATAATATTAAACATCAGTTATAACTTAAAAGAACAAAATGAAAAACAATGCACTTAAACTAATTAATCGCAATATTACAATTAAAATTAATTGAAAAACAAACGGATTTCA
Source organism: Abrostola tripartita (assembly GCA_905340225.1). Classification (NCBI taxonomy): domain Eukaryota; kingdom Metazoa; phylum Arthropoda; class Insecta; order Lepidoptera; family Noctuidae; genus Abrostola; species Abrostola tripartita. Next base: position 8,960,994 of record HG996504.1, read on the forward strand.
TTCAATTATGTTGTACACAAAATCATTCGGTCAATTTATGAATTAAATTATTTTGCTGCAAGTGGATCAACTCGATTATAAAAGCTTCGAGAGCGAATGACCGAAATGAATGAATATGTGTTGAAGTTATTTGGATATAATTTTTTGTCATGTTATTTTTTTTTGTTTGTGAATGTGAAATATAATATACACAAAAACCCTTAACGCAGTAGTCCAATCGCTTAGCCTCTGGCCCATTCGGGTCGTCATAATTATTTATAAGTTTTGTGTAAATGATCTAAGGTTTTACTAGAATAGAGATACGCTAAAATTGAAATAGATACTTAGAAATAATAGTATAGAATTCTGAAAGCAAGTTGTTAGAGACGAAGAACCTGATGATATCCCGAACAAGGGACAGCATTTCATGAAATTCAATTTTCAACTCGGGCTATCAACTATGTGGAAGATACAAGGTCTTTTAAAAGGCTTACGTGAGGACACAGGTCCAACACGCAAAGACCCGTTGAGAACTTTAATCTAAAAGGGAATAAGGTCACCAGCTAGCTAGCAACAACCCACAGCTGCCCTATAAAAGAACAGTCATATTAGTCCCCAGGAGCAGGGCTATTGTGTCTTACTATTATTATCGGCAAAGCGTGGGTGTATAGACAGTAAACAATTTCTGCCTATATGTATCCTATTTCGTGTACGAATTTTAGGACCCCATAAACTTTGTTAACAGTTTTTCAGCCCTAATATAATACAAAAAAACCGTATTGTCCCATAAAATATACATATATAACTCGAAACAGTCATACGAAACACCCTTTGCTTCCTAATCGCAATATTATGCTTTATCACAAGAAAATTCAGTGAAACAATTCTCCTTTTCACGCCTCCGTACCCAGGAATTGTGACAATGTTCACGCAAATGAGAATATTGTGTAACAGACATACATATTACTTTATTTTTATTACTGACTTTATCATAATAAGATATGGGACTGTCGTTAAGGGAAACTCGATGTAGCTGTAATGTAGCAACTTTCAGATAGTTGGTTACTTTATTGTGATGAAGTGACAGTATAGGGTAATAATAATAATCATCATCATCATCAGCCAAAGACGTCCACTGTAGAACAAAGGCCTCCCCGTTAAAGCGGGGGGGGGGGGGGTTCGCCATAATCCCCACGCGTGGCAAGCGGCTTGGGGATCGCAGTATTGGTGGTGAAGTTACAGAAGACGCTGCTGCCCATCTTCTGAATTTTCCCTTAGTCGCCTCTTACGACACCTACGGGAGGAAAGGGGGTGGTCAATTCTAGTCCGGATACCACACGGCACAATAATAATAATAATCTTTATTTCAGAACATGTCCATAATTAATACAAAAACAGTTATAAAATTTGAGCACGAATAAATGTTTTCAGGATGTTTGAGTCCTGTTTATCCGCAATGACCTGAAGGTTGCTGTTAGGGCTACTCCGGACTCTGCTCAATAACGATGCGAGCCGCTTGCGTACGATAGCATGGAAGCCGTCTACCCTAGCCTCCGCAAACATACCGGAGGCACTACAAAAACGGGGCAGCCCTAACAACATTCTAAATCCATTGTTATAGGGTAATGATGAGGTCAGACTTTTACTTCAAGACAAAATTAAGTATGGATGTTCATGTTATTAAATTGAGAATACAATTCTTATAGACGATAGTTGCAGCTTCGATTAACACACGGGACAAACATTTGTGCGATCGATGTTTATTCCGTAGGTGTTTGTATACGTGATATTTCATATTTGTCAAACGCACCCACGATACAGGCCAAAAAATACTAATGTGTAAAAAAAAACCTGAAACTTGAGCCTTAAGTTTTAACAGTTGAATAACTCAGTGAGAGTTTGATTAGATGGCAATAGGCTCGCCGCCTATTACATAGGCTTATTAGCGATGAAACATGGTTGTTAAGACTTATAAAGGCGACATTTTTAAATGGATACTTACTTACAATACTTCTTCAAGGAAACGGCCGTAAAAAGAAACTAGTATTACAGTTGAATTTATATTTTATTTTATTGTAGTTCTAGGTGTATACCTATTAGTTTAGAATCTGATTAGGCTTAAAATCGACCACTTGATTTTGCAGTTACTTTGGTTTTGTATTTGTTCGTAAATAATAACATTTATATAAGCGGTGTACATATGTACTCATTATTCGCAAGTCACAACAATCGAATGATTACGAGTGAACGAACTATCCGGAGTGTATGGGACGGTAATTACGTTAATAAAGCTGAACCGATGTCATTGAACTGAGCATTGAGCCTCGAACAATGGGCTCAGCAGTCGGCTGAGTGAATACCTGATTATTATGGTGTAAGTACACGACTTTAATACAGATTATGACTCAACATTTGTTGAGTCTTTTAATCTAAACCCGTGAGGGGATTCCAATTCTCAGCTGGATTTTATAAAGAAAAACGTCGCCCCACATTCGGAATTTCTCGTATATCGTGGGGCCGTGTTACAAACATGAAATATCACACACAAACACCCAGACTCGGGCCAAACATCTGTGCATCACACAAATTTTATCCTGAGTGGAAATCGCACCCGCAACCCTTAGCGCAGCAGTCCAATCGCTAAGCCACTGCGCCAATCAGTTCGTCATTCAATGGAGTAGTAAAGGCGAGGTGTGGACCCGGGACAAACACCCATTATAGTATGTTTGTTCCCCAGACTGCACAGAGTCCACGGATATCAATTTGCTACGATCTTGACGTACTTTGAACTGATTCACTCCCATCAACAAGTACCTATGGTAGCGAGGTTGACCGCCTAGGATTCTCCATGCGTAATAGGTACCATCACTTATATAGTATCTCATACACTCGATACGCACTTAAAAAACTACATCGCACATCAGAATTGTATACTAGCGTGACGTAAAACAGCGAATTCGCCTACAAAAGCCGACGGCACCGTCTTAAAAGGGTAAAAAAAACACTCAGTATTATTCGAGGTAAAATCCCGTAAAATCTAAGCATTAATCTTCCAGTTTGGAGAGAAAGGAACCCAGTTTATTGGGTCAAACGTACCTTTATAATACAGTACGTGGGCATAAGGAATGGCTTTTGACTTGGTACTGAAACACAACTATTTCTATAATGTATGTGAAAGAAGTTTGCATATACATATACCAACCTCTTTTATAAGGGTTTCGTAATAATTATTTAGTAAGATTAGTTATAATGACGATGATCTGAAATCGCTAATTTAAAGTGAGCTTGCGCGGTGATCAAAGCTTGTTTCTTCTCTGTATAAGAAGAGGCATTTACACTGCAGTGGGATTGTATATGTTGGTATACAAGATATGAAAGGTGACTAGTGATAAAGAGGTTTATAAACCAACGCAATACGTCTCTTTATAAAGCGCATTCAAAACACAGAAAAAGGAAGTCTTCAGATTTTTTTTTAAACGTCGCCCCGCATGGATTTTTTCCTGTGTCGTGAGTGCATTTCACAAACATGAAATCTCACATACACAAACACCCAGACTCGGGACAAACATCTGCGGATGCGGGAATCGAATCCGCAACCCTTAGTGCAGCAGTCCAATTGCTTAGACACTGCGCCAATCAGGTCGTCAATTCAAGTTACCTGTAGTCTCATTTTTTTTTTTAAAACGTCACCCCACACTAGGAATTTCTCCTGTATCGTGGGTGTGTTTCACAGACATGAAATATCCCATACACAAACACCCAGACTCGGGACAAACATCTGTGGATCGCACAAATTTTTGTCCCGTGCGGGAATCGAACCCGCACCCCTAGCACAGCAGTCCAATCGCTTAGCCACTACACCAATCAGGTCGTCAAATAATCAATCAAGTCAATTATCAGAGAGTCCAAATGATTTGAGAATGTTTAAATCTTTTTAGATTACAAATAATCAGTTCGTTGCTTGTTGGTCAAGCGTTATTGTTAGTCAGTGGTGTCTTAGAAGTTAGACTATCTAAGAAAGGGTTCTAGACTATCTAAGAAAGAATTTTCGGTATTTCTTCTCAGAGGTCAGGAAATTCCGACGCCATCTAACTAGTTAAAAAAAAGACATGAAAAAGTTGTTTTTGACATGTTTTTTAAAACCTTTTTGCAGGAATAAAATCATTTGTCATTTAAGACTCGCTCTTATGAACATATTTTCCTATAATTCCCATAGCCGTTATGTTTCGTAATGGGAATGGTTTGTTTTGTTATAGGATTCATTTTGTTGGTTATTGTAAAGGGATTTTCCTTATGTTTGTAGAACAAGGTTAGCGTACGACAGTATGTATTTTACATGTTTTTCAGATAATTTTGTATATAAACAAAAAAGCTCTTACTAATCATGTCTAGTCAGTTTTACAGGTAATTAATTATGATTTCTAATTCAGAAGGAGTATCGAGCCTGGCGCAATATAATTATTATTACTTTACAAGCAAGTTGGCACTGGTTGCGGGTTCGATCCCCGCACGGGACAAAACTTTTGTAATCCGCAGATTTTCTTCCTCAGTCTAGCTGTTTGCGTTTGTTATATTATTATTACGCACCCACGATACAGAAGATATTCCTAGTGTGGGGCGTAGTTTTAATAACAAAATAAATAGTTCCTACTTAATTATGTCATCGTCATCAGCCAAAAGACATCCACTGCTGAACATAGGCCTCCCCGTTTAAGCGGGGGGGTTTGCCATAATCCCCACGCTTGGCAAGCGGCTTGGGGATTGCAGTATTGGTGGTGGAGTTACAGAAGACGCTGCTGCCCATCTTCTGATTTTTCCCTCAGTCGCCTCTTATGACACCCACGGGAGGAAAGGGGGTCGTCAATTCTAGGCCGGGTACCATATTTAATTATGTACTACCCAATAACTTTTAACAAACTTTTTAGAGATTTAAAATAATCTGAATTGGATTTTTATACTGGTTTCAATACACTCCCAAATACGGCATAGTGTCGACCCATGATCTTCAATGTTCTTGATCTACATTACTCACTTTTAAAAACATCATATACATACCTACATGGTATGAGATCATTAAAACATTACAGCACCCAAAATCGGTCACAGATGATGGCAAAACCGCAATATTTGCATCAGTCTCTACAAGGTCCAGTGGACCCTGTCTCACAGGTCTGACAGGATGGGGCGCATTCCTGAACTGCGTTCCGCTTCACACACATGTATAGCTGCGCAAGAGTCGATCGTTGTTATATGACAAGTAATTATTGTTGGTTTGTAGGGTAATTGTTTGTTTATTGATTAATTATAAGTAAATGGATTTTTGGGTCATGTTATTTTGTTTTATTTGGCTTTGAGTTTGTTTTTTTATTTTCATGGCCTGTCTAGTCAGAGTTGATGTATAAGGTCAAAATATCAAGATCACTATTTGGCGTGTTTATTTTTTTTATCGAATCGTTAAATCCTAGCTTCAATAGGTTATACACAATTTTTTACGTTAACTTTTCATATTAGTATATAATTTTTTAATTTTTCATAAAATTTCCACGTTTTCAATTTAAATTAATTAAGTTAAAATACGCGACTCATCGTTGTGACTTTAATATAAGTAACAGTTTCTTTTGTAAATAAGAAAAACTATTTCCTTTACTAAAGCTAAAATTAGCAAAAATACAAAAGGTTCATTTCAGAACGATTGGTTAAATTCCAAAATCAAAATTCGAATCTGTCAAACTGCAAGCAGTACTAAACACGCGCAGGAGTCGACCGGTCTCAAACAAAAGGGAAAGGGCGAGGATTCCATAGAAAACGAAAGGGACCGACAGAATACATAGGATTCTTAAAACTTGTTCGATACTTCGGTGTTCAGTATCCAACGGGTTTTTTATCAACCTTTAAACTGATTTGTTGGTAATGGAACGTATACGATATACTACTAATACTGAGAATGCTGTTCTTTTGTTTTTGCAACAAGGGGGAACGGGTATATCATAATATCTTGAAGTGATTTTTAAAATCGCCGTGTGGTATCTGGCTTAGAATTGACCACCCCTTTCCTCCCGTGGGTGTTGTAAGAGGCGACTAAGGGAAAATCCAGAAGATGGATGATCCTTGACCGCCAACACTGCGATCCACAAGCCGCTTGCCAAGCGTGGGGATTATGGCAATCTCCGCCCCCTATAAAAGGGGGAGGCTTTTGTCCAACAGTGGACGTCTTCCGGCTGATGATGATTTTTAAAAGTCTACACTGTAATTTTTAAAGGTGAAGAGTTAATAAGAAGGTTCACCACATCAGCCTATTGCAGTCCACTGCTGGACGTAGGCCTCCCCCAGGGTACGCCACAAGGCCCGCTCTCCCATTTTCGCCACCCACTCACTACCAGTTACCTGGAATAGTAGGGCGGCCGGGAACTGGGGGCCGTTTTCTTTGGCTACGCTTCATAGGGGGTTTGCCCATAGTCACCACACGGGGCAGGCGGGTTGACAACTGCAGTATGGTGAACGTTACCTACACAGGGGAACGCTGCTGCCCATCCCCCCAGAAATATCCCTTAGTCGCCTCTTACGACACCCACGGGAGGAAAGGGGGTGGTCTATTCTACGCCGGAAACCACTCGACACGAGAAGTTTACCGTCTTTAAGCCTTTTACGTCTCTATTGCCTATAGATATCTATAGTTCAAATGGTATTTTAACACAGAAGAAAGGTAGACTGGGCAGAACTTAAGTGATACAAACATTCATTTATTAAAGAGTTTCTGTTATAGCACCTCTAAATATAAGCAACGAAACAAAGTCAATGGTCAAGGCCCCTTAAAGTTCAGATGACCGCAGGTCGTTCAACTAAGTTAAATGTTAGCGTTTACTTACACATAAGATAAAATTGTATATGTAAATATAATGTTATGTAAGTGTTCTCGCCTGAGGTATGGTGTTACACGCCAACTAAGTAGCGGTGATCCTATTTCCATTTATTACAAAAAGTTTGTTTTATAGGTCAGTAGTGTATGCCGTGTGGTTTGCGGCCCAAAATAGTCCACACAGGGATATTCCATACGACACCCACGGAAGAAAAGGGGCCGAACTTTCCCCTGGAAATACTTACGGGGGGGTGGGCAGCAGCGTTCCCCTGTGTAGGTAACGTTCACCATACTGCAGTTGCCAACCCGTTTGCCCTGCGTGGTGAATATGGGAAAAATGCAGAGGAGCCAAAGATAACGGCCACCAGTTCCCGGCCGCCCTACTATTCCAGGTAACTGGTAGTGACTGGGTGGCGAGAGCGGGCCTTGTGGCTTACCCTGGGGGAGGCCGACGTTCAACAGGAGACTTAATAGGCAGAGTGTCTGAAAATAAACTGAGAAAGTTTACATTGATCCTTGCCTGGATTTGTACTCGCACCTTAAACTTCATAATCCGATTCGTACTCCTCCAAATACTACATTTTTTGATAAATATTACTTATTTTCAATTATAAAAAAATTACCTGTATTTTTAATAAAAATGAAAGAAATTACGTGGGAGGACAAGTTATTATCTATTATAACAGTATTATCAATTTTACCTAAGTTAGATAAAAAAGAACTGAAAATATGGAATAGAAAAAGTAATATTACGCGAACATCAACGCCCACGAATCATCCTGATCGGCAAACCTATTTGGCGCATTCAAATTTCGAAACGAACGAATGAACGATAAAACTACTAATAGGAATGGAGACGGGAGCTAAATCAATCATCGGTATCAGTGAACGAAATCTCTTTACGAATGAAAATTGAAAACGATGAATTATCGCATTCTGCTTGCAAACTAGCGTAAATCGAATATGTAAATAATACAATAAAATGGTCCTGTCTTTTCGAGTAGTGCATTTTGATACAGAGCTCATGATTAAGATAATTATAGATTTTCTTCATTACGCCACTTGGGGTGCCCACTGAAAACAAGCACTTTGTTGAGTCGCACAACACAACTAGCACGTTTAAAGTAGACACCCCGTTGTCACACATCTCGCCGCATCATGCGAATTTAGATTTAATAATTATATTATGACATATCTTTATTAGTTATAGAAATGTTATTTATTTTTCCTGTGTTGTGTGTGACAATAAAATTATTTTCTTTATTTTTTTTCATCGTATCAGCACGAGCCAATTGTCGCATGAAAATAGGTCGTGCCGTGTTGTAGAGATTGGTCTGACAACAAGGATGGTAATGAGATCGCCCAGGCGCCGGACGTACTTAGATATCATCACCCGTGGAGGTTTTCTACTGGAATCCTTTCAAGTATCAATGTTTGAAATTTATACCAGACTAAGTACAAAGAGAATATATTGCCGTTTTATCGTTTTTCGTTGCTCCATCTTCAATTTATGGCAAGAGCGTTTCAAAAACATCAAATTTCATCAATGCTTTTTTACTATAATAACACTTTCGTGAGTGTTGTCCATATTATTTACTATATATGTTGGTTTTACTCACGTGTGTAGTCGGGAATGCCTGACAAGTTCCGAACTCGAAGGGAGCCCTTATTCATAAGCTGGTTTCGCGAGAGTCGCGACTCCGAAACTAGTCGGGCTTTACCGAAAATAACCGTGAGTTAAACCGGCATAATGAAAATAATATCATCAATGCTTGTTGCAGAAGAGGTGTATTCAAAGAGACGGTTACAGGCTGATATAACAGTATAATTAACCTCATTAAACGCCACGCTACGTCACTTACCTAAACATATCGCAATACCATTTATTTCTTATTTCTAAAATTGCATTATTTGCATTAGGCGACTGGCATTTTAATAGTTGCCTTAACCCATTAAAGCTTAAATTGCATTGTGATTGTATTCTTGACATTATGACGGCATCAATCACTGGTAGGTGCATACAATTTGTGCAGAACCATTCGTAAATGACCTTAAACGATTCGTTATGAGTTATTAGTGATATGGGTTAAGATACGAAAGTAATTGTGCTTTGTTGAGCTGCCATTTTGGTGGTAAAACCTTGGGATTTATAAGTTTTTTAAAGTTGAAGATTTGTAGCTATAATAAGACACTAGCTGTGCCCGCGACTCCGTCCGCGTGGGCATTCGGAAACAGCAAAACTGGATTCTATTTAGTAGTTTTTATGCCAAGCCCTACTGTTTTATTGCATGTATGTAAAGATTGACGTAACTTTTTTGTTTGTGAACCGATTTAAATGAAACAAACACTAAACGTTATGGGAACAATACATTAGTGAAAACCGCATTCAAATCGGTTCAGTCGTTTCTGAGATTAGCGCGTTCAAACGCACAAACAAACCGGCAAACAGATAAAAAATTTAAAAGGTATATTTTTGGCTTCGGTAACATAAATATAGAGTGTATAAATTGTTTTTCTTTTTTAACATCAAATGTACAGACACGGGTCGTTTACGATTTTATTATATGTATAGAAGAAGATGTATAGAAGATTTTATTTAGCATAGGTCTGTTTTTAATGCTGGATGAACCTAGCTACAGTTGGTAATGCTGCTGTATAGATTTGTCATTATACTGGGTGGCTTTCAAATGGTGAGCAATATTTTAACAGAATATCCTACTGATAGTTATTAACAACTTTTACTATGACACTTCATCTGTCATACTTCATCAATCTGGACATTCTCAGTAGGTGTTTTTGAGGTCAATGACGCAGGACCAAATGGAAATAAGAAGAGAAGAGAAGAAGAAGAAGAAGCTGTTGTTTGTTGTCTTTCAGTTCACCCGGTATACATGCACTTTGCAGGTGACTACTTTAGGACTATGGGCTCTCTGTAACTTTTTACATATTTAAACACTCTTCCCAGTTTACTCTTAAGTACTTATCCTTACTTATAAAAAAAATCATAGTTTAACAGTTGATTTAATTATACCTGTCAATGCGTTTGCATGTCAAAAAATAGAGATGTCGATAGAGTTAAGAGGTGTTTAAGTTAAGAGACGTTTTAACATATTTTATAAGTAAGAGGCTGAATTACTATCATTGAGGACGGACCCTCCATTTAAATAAGTATTAAATTGATGGTACGCAGCTAAACCAAATATAATTATATAGAACCACACATAACCCTGAACAGTACGACGAAAATTAAACTCATAATTAAATAAGGATACACTCGAAACTCATAATCAAATTCAGAAGTTACGCTTCGCCGCCATTTTGTCGTCACGTCTTGAGATGGGTCTAGCCTCGGTAACACATTTCCTTGATTAACGCTTCAACAAGCGTCTGTGTGTTCAGTGTTACGACAAATGGCTAGCAGGAATTCCGGGCTCAAGTGGTCCAGTTCAGAGTTGTGACTAAAGTACTTTAATGGATGCCTGGATGCAGTGAAGAATAATGCTTCCATTACAATTGATTGGATAACGCTAAAGGAATTGTCAATTGATGCTTGCGGGATTTATATTTGTAATTTCGTAAAATATTTTGACTGATTATGGGTTTTGGAGATGTATTTTAAGTCTACGAAACGCAGCCACGATTCAGCGTAGGCCAACGTATAGAGTATTAAAAAAAATAGAAACGCAATTGATTTTTTTAATTCCATATTTTTGCGTAAAGCATGGTAGAAAGTGGATTTTAAGGTTTGAGCTCTGTCTACCCCTGAAGGGACAGGCAAAAGTGCAATTATGAGAACCTATTGTGTAACATCAATAGAAGTCAATAAATAGTTATTTGAAATAAAACCTGTACATAGCGTAGGTGCATACAGGGCTAACAACATAGTCGACATTGAAGCTGAGTGTACTTACCACAAGATCACTAGATCTTTAGCTTATCTACATGTACAAATACAACTAAAATCTAGTGATCTCATGCATACATAAAGTCACGCCTGGTACCCTGAGGGGTAAGAAATTACCACAGATTCAAACATCGTACGTTCCTAGCATACCCATTTTACCTCATCGCCGGCAGCTTACTCCTAACCTGGCCTTCTTACATCTGATCATAACTTGTTGTACGATATGTACTTGCTTGAGTACCGGAAAGCACTGATAGCCGAGTGGTAAGACCGTTGGACTGCCAAGTCAAAGGTTGTAAGATCAAACCCGGCACGCACCAATGTCTTCTCGAATTCATGTGCGTATTATAAATTAGTTATCAGTTGCTAAAAACAGTGAAAGAAAACATCCTGAGGAAACCGGCACACCTGAGAGATTTTTCAACGCTGTGTAAAGCCATGTCAGAAGCCTACAGGCAGGTTTAAACTCTGACACCAGGTTATTCATCAACCATACGATAAGAATAAGAAGTACCGATTATTTTAATAGGTAAGTATGTGAATAATAATACTGTGAATAATACCTATAATACAGAACCTAGGCTAATTACTTGGGGTTGATAGTATCGTGATTACAACACTACGTACTAAGCAATTGTGGCAGAATCCTTGAGCACCATTCACTTGATCTCAGACTACTCAGATTGCTGCCGTGTCGAAACACCCAACTGGGCCAAGTACGCTTCCTTTCGACCAATCTATTCATAGATATGTTCGCGTAAATGTGCGTTACCAATAGATGTAATTATATCCGACTGTCTATCGCCTTCGGAAATAATGGAGTTGTTGAAAGTCGATAGGAGTTGTGTCGTCAGTAGGCATAACTTTTGTTTCTTGTTTCGTTATTATTTGTTTTATTCATCATATCGTAACTCTGACACCAGGTTTTTCTGTAATTATTTTCCGTTTATTATTAATATCTTGTTTCTCTTTAATGTTAATAATCGTTTTGTTTTTCCTTATTTGTATTAGGCTTTTGTATTTTTTAACATCACGTATCTCAAGCAAGTAAAACAGATTCCTTGCTTCTAGTTTAGTATTAATTTAAATTCCCTTTCTATGTCATTGTGTCGTATTTAAGTCATTGATTACTCTAAATTATTTTCATTGGCGACTAAAATAGTCTTTAACTTTAGAATTAAGAAACTTAAGCTTATTCGGCGATTATTTTACAATTTACACAGTTGGTGGTACGAGAATTCACCTTCTGTGCAGTAGCAGTAACAGTCTCCATGTTTGCGTTTAGAAACAAATAGTTTTCACATTACGAAAACTGTAACAACTTCGGTAAACTGAAATTCTAGATACTCCACATACTCACCGCATCATTGAACTTACCAAATGTAATGTAAGTGGTACTTACCAAAATGCGACCAAAGTGCGACGAGAAGGTATTTAATAGTTAGGTCAAATATTGTTGTTCAATATAACTGAATACATAAGTAGATATAATTTAGTAAATAACGTTTTATGTCTTAAAACCAACTGACATATAAAATGTTTTGATTTTTGGTGACAGGTTAGTATTTTCCTACAAATGAATTTTAAATTTAACAGTGTCCAATATTAGTGTTGTTGAGAACAATAGAAGAGGAAAAATGATAGGCCACTTGATACGTCACGACAACTTCCTTAAGACGATTCTAGAAGGTAGAATGGGAAGTGTAAGATCAAGGCGTAGTTTTATTTAACAAGTAAAGGAGAAGGTAAGAGTTGAGACGTACCAAGCGGTCAAATCCAAATAACATAATAACATCACGCCTGTATTCCCCGAAGGGGTAGGCAGAGGTGTACATATAGTACACCCACATTTCGCCAGTTATGTTGTAAGTCCCAATGTAATAGGGGGCGAGCCTATTGCCATCAACCGGGCACAAGTCCAGACTCCGTGCTGTTACTGAGAATTACCTAATGGAAAACTCAGTAACACTTTGCCCGACCCGGGATTTAAACCCAGGACCTCTTGCTCAGCAGTCGCGCTTAGCGACCACTAGACCGACGAGACAGACATCGAATCAAAAAATCAAATCGAAATCAAATTGAGTTTTTTTGTCAAATCGGTTCATAAATGACTGAGTTATGGGGGAACATACATAAAAAAAAGATCCCGACAAATTGAGAACGTCCTTCTTTTTTTGTCGTCGGTTAAAAATAGGAAACAGTTGCGTTTGCTCCACCGACAAGAGCGAAGTTCTTAAAGTTAAGAAGAAGAATATTAAATATAAAGGTCCACTATTTACTTCCTTTTCTTCCTTATCGAAGTATTGAAAGCTTTGGGCGACAAAAATTGAATGAACGACTCTTGAGTAATGTGACGCGGTATCTGACGTGTTGGATTTATTTTGTATCGATTTTTTTACGTGATCGGTAGGAATAAACTTATATTTACATGGTAAGATTTTTTTTTGTTAAAACTTGTAGTCGAAATGGAGGATAAATAGCTATGTAAATCCATTAAATTACAATTTATTTTACATGAAGTCGTCCGTTCGCTTTAAACGGATTCAGAATTAATGTTATTCCATTGCCGAAAAAGCAAGAAAGCGTATGAGGAGTGAAATAAACAAGCAAAAACTTATCTATAAAAACCAATGTAAAAACTTAAAAAAAAAGAACATAATTGAGTAACCTTAACATTATGAGTTCTAAAACGATAAAAAGGAAAATTCCCAAAATAAACTAACTACAGAATGTTAAACACTGAAGAAAGAAGAATGAGAAATGAAAAACCCAAAACAGACGAACCACAGAATGTTACTCTTAATAAAGAAGAATCGGAATATTAAGAAGAATTGGAGAAACCACCTATATTTCTTACAGACTTATCTGACGTCAGATACCACTTTTCACGCCACAATAAAAAGACTTCCCCATTGCGAGAAAAGTGAATTTAGTGGGGTGCCTGCGTGCTTTTTAAATGGCCCTTAGATAATGTTCCCTTTGTACTGCGAATTGGGAATTATTATGGTTTAGTAGGTTGAGGAAATAACGCGTTTATTAATACCGTTTCGCGTTTATAATGTTTGTTTGTTGTGTTTTTGTATTGTGTTATGATGTTGGGAAGGTTTGTATGTTTGTTTGTATTGTTGGGTGTTGTCGATGTACCTTGTTTAGGGTGTATTCATTAAATGTAATTTGTAAAAATATGATAAAAGTAAGTAGACAAGGCTGTAAAGGGAAGCCAGTTGGAAAATAAGTATGTAAAGTTGCACTACCAGTTTTAATTTTGGTTTAAAAACTTACTTTTGAAAGTCATTGGTTTTGAATGTCCTATAGGTAATGTATATCTAAATAATCATAACTCCTAAACTTTTTTACCTAATTATGTAAACCTTGACCTTAAAACTTTATAAACCACTCTCTGTTTGTTATTTTGGATTGCTCTAAAATCAAATATATGTCGACGGCAAACATAAGCTTACCATTAAAATATTATCAACATGGACCCCAAAAATTTTCGATCTACTTTAACAGAGAAACGTACCCAAAATTTGAATGTGGATAACATATCATTGGAATCGGACAAAGTAAGGTTTGACGACGTAATTTATATGCAGGACGGACCTCAGGTTATCTGTGATGTGGACGCAATGTCAATCAAAATGTAAGAGATAGGAACCGAGGTTTAATGCCATACTGCTTTGAAGTACAGGAGCTATTTACTGAAGTCAACAGATTTTTAATTCAAGTTGAAAAATATGGTATGAAACGACCAGAGATTGAGATGACAACTGTGTCAAATGCTTTCAACAAAACATATTGGTCTAAATAATTATGACTTATCGTAATCGTAATGAAATTGAAATTGGAAATAGCTTAAACCTTAGGGAAGAACATTAGCGTTAAAATTAGACGTCAAAGTATTTCTTGCAAACGAGTCTTAGGCGAAATATTTACTTTAAAACTCACCCTAGGGACACTGCAACCAATGCGCAACCGCATCGCATTGCTGTAACGTTGCGGTGTCGCATGGCACACTAGTGATGTGCTGCAACGCACATGGTACTGCCGCAACGCGTATGACAGAAGTTATGTATTGGATTCGTCACAACACGACACTGCAGAGTCGTAGTTATGTCAGCACTAGAGTGACGCATATCGTGTATTTGACTCGTGGTAGTTTCATCTATTATTCCTATTCTTTTAATTTTGCAGGACTGCCAACTATTTTATCTTGTATTATCTACCCAGATCTGCTTGATTTTATAAAAATGAGATCATCTTGATTTTCTCGATTGGCTTATTTCAAGTATTTGCTTTACTGCGATTCCGGAGTTTCAACATGGCACTATAAAATTTAAATGCGATAAAAATACACTTTTTATACATCAACCCTTACAATTCTGTATATTTGCACTTGAAATATTCAATATCTATCTCGATATCAGAGGAAATAATAATGCCAATGATCATAAGAATAAAAAGAAGAAATCAATCTACAAGCAAGCATAACATACTCTATATACTCCAAAAATACATTAGTCAACCTAAAGAGACGCTAAACGACCACCAACCTTAAGTAATAAGTCTTGCCATACTCCAGTCATCAGGAAACAGTTAAGTGAAATTTAAGAAACATGAAACCTTTTTACCTGACCGTAACATTTGTCATTCCAGATCTCTAAGAGCCGGGGGATGATCTGTCACGTTGATAAACGACCGACTCTGATGCGTTTAGACGTAGTGTAGATGAATACAGAGGGTCAAATGAAAATTAACTTTTTTTCGTACGGAGGAACTTTGCTCGGAATCAGCAATGTATGTACCTTAATTTCAGGCATTGCACTTTCTTCCTTTCCAGGATCAGCAAATGGAAATAGAACAGGCCCAAAATTTGCAGGTAATGAAGAATGGGAGCGAGGTTGTCCGCCTAAAGTGTGTAAAATAGCTTCTTCTTCTTCTTATCGTATTGTTGATAAACAACCTGGTGTCAGAGTTTAAACCGCCTGTAGGCCTTTGACATGTCTTTACACACCGTTGAAAAATCTCTTAGGTGTGCTTTCCTCTTCCGGAGTCGGTCTTTTTAGAGGTCCCGGGACTTCCCTTGTTCGTGCAGATGGTGACCACCGGGGTGGTTTTAGTGAGGTAGAAATCCCACACTACCCGGTCCCTACCCCACGGGGCCGGGTGCCTTTTGAAGGTTTCCCCCCGATAACAAAAAAAAAAAAGGTGTGCTTTCCTCACGATTTTTCCTTCACCGTTTTAGTAACTGATAACTAATTTATAGTACGCACATGAATTCGAAAAGACATTGGTGCGTGCCGGGGTTTGAACTTGCAACCTTTGTCTTGGCAGTCCAACGGTCATACCACTGGGCTATCAGTGCTTTTTGCAAAATAGCTTGGATAGCATCACTCGAAGAGGCACTTAGTTAGGAGTGCAAATAAAGAGCCTCTTTGAAGATCTTAATAATCAAAATAGAAGATATTTCCATGTCCAACGGTCCATCTCAAAATAAGACATGATTCGTATCGTATGTTCGTTTTAGACGATACATTAATAGTCTACTTTATTTT
This sequence comes from Abrostola tripartita, assembly GCA_905340225.1. Taxonomy (NCBI): domain Eukaryota; kingdom Metazoa; phylum Arthropoda; class Insecta; order Lepidoptera; family Noctuidae; genus Abrostola; species Abrostola tripartita. Next base: position 8,977,288 of record HG996504.1, read on the forward strand.
ATTGATATTTATAAGAATGAGCCTTCGTAATTTTATTTTCACGTGGTCGTACTCCGTTAACTCGCTACGAAATAAGTATTAAGCGTTTGATGTTATTTAGTACAGTTTTTGTGGGAAAAGAAGTCGTGTGTTTAATAATGTTTTTTTTTTGTTTCAGGTTCGAGTTCAATCTTAAGGTACGTTCGGTTTATGAAGAGTAGAAGAAGAGTGACTATGACTTCCACACTATAAAACAGTTTTTTAATTTTTCTTCCTTTGTTCTTGATCAAGTTTAGCGACTATACAAAACATTTCAGTCGTGCTATTCTAAAGACATCACTTACGAACTCACTTGTAAATCCGCGGTGAGATTCGGTAGCGTAAAGCATGACGTGAGAAATGTCTTTCGAGTTGATGTTAGTGTTCCAGAATAGCTTAGCAGATTCGGTAGGCGTTATAAATGTCGAGAGTAGAAACTGCATAACTAGATGTAGCGTATTAAAACTATTGTCATTATTTTCTAACAAACGCCTTAACTAACAAAGTGAAGTAGGCAATACCATTTATAAAACCCACACTTAGCTACAGAAGTAAGCAATATTTCGTTGCCCGCTCCCTATCGCACGTCAATCGAATATCGCCATTCCTTACACTAGGGTCCTTTCATCTCATCGCCCCTCTATTTGTACGGAATCCCATCTCGGGCACAATGTCTGCTCGATATTAGGATTAAGAGACTTTTAGAGCCAATTTACAGATTACGTCACTGATTCATCTTTTATTGTGATCGATAGTGGCGCTGGCGACACGAGTGGAAGTCGGTTTTCCTTTGATGTTTTGTGAAAGACGAGAGCTAGGGAGCTAAGTCATAAGTTTTGTAATAAACGAGTTATGAAGAAACAAGGGTTATAAAAAGCTATTATTTTTTTATAGAGGCATAGGACAAAATGGTACCTAAACTAATGGTCTGTATTTAGGTAGGGATTAAGTATCATTATTATTTAAAATGAAGGTCTCCCCAAAGACAATTGGCATTATTAAATAAGTGCTAACATAAAAGATGTTTTGGAAGAAGGCCAATCAAGAAATGAGCCAAACACCAACGGGTATGTAGATGCCTATTAGAGTGAAAGAAGGAAAAGCGGTATGCCAGGATCGTAGCAAGGGAAAACGCAAAACCTCTAAATCAGTGAAAATGTGGTAAAATCTCTTCTAAATTGTAATCACTACCTATACTCACCTACCTATTCCTTTGGAATTAGACGGGACCAAATTTTTGCATTAATAAATCCAAAGTTACGTAGGTACTTATTTTATCAAAATCTAATCTGTGTAGTAGTTTAAAATATAAAGTTCGGTCGATAAAAATAATCTTTAAATACATATCGTGAAAAGGATCGTCCATTCCATACCGAGTCGTGACCACTCGGCATCACCCCCGTTAATGTCATTGCATTCGAACGATAAATTGAAATGACATTTTGTCGTCTGACCTACCATTTATTGGTTCTTGTTATTATAGGAGAATTCGTTCTTAGATTTTATATTTTATATGCGTTCTTTCAATTTGGAATTGAATTATGATGAATTGTCGACTGACTTGACGCAGTGGTTATTTTAGGTATCAGTCATTTAACAAAATAAAAACGCAAACATAGTAGTTAAGTGAGCTAACTAAACTCACTAGTGACAATGAGAACAACGAACAACAAATGCGTATAACATTTAATTTTCATAAGCAAAACTTCCAACGTACAGCGATACAGGAGAAATTCCGAGAAAAGTGGCAAAGTTTTAATAAAAACAAAACACCTATTGGCTATTAATTTATGCAAAGTAATTTGTTAGTGCCTTGTATTTACCACGCAGTAATAATTAAAAATGCATTATGTCGTGTTGCAAGAAGGCTGATTATTTTTTTAATAATTTTCAAGTCTACTGTAGTTAGCGTGTTTACATTTCTTGTTGGGTACTGAACGTTATGACATTTTTATTGCAAGCTTATTGTAAGCTTTAACATAAAATATTTCTTCCCTTGTCAGAAAACTATGCCCTGTCATTCCAACTGATTTTATTAATGTTTTAGTTGCTGAAGCTCGTGAATTGTTTAATTAATCAAGCGTTATTTAATTATAAAGAGTTGCCGTGTCATTAACTCGCATTTTACCGGAACTACTTCATGGTCTTAAATAAAAATCCCCATACTTCCTAGTACTTTGAGCTATAAAGATGTCTTTTAATTTTATAAACCTCGGTAAAATCTTCTAAGCTTAAGAGATGCCGCGTGCAAAAGCTAGTATTAGTACAGTTAAATACAGTGTGTCTTATGAAATAAAATGTTGCATACAAGCATCGAATCTAATATAATTTCCATACGAATCGTCACATATATTTTGGCTGTAACATCTTGGCTTGAAAATTAAATTAGCATAGAAAACTAAACACTATGTCTTCTTGTTTGTAACACGTTTGTTAAATTAGTTTCACAAATTCAAATTTGCATTCATTAGTGTTTAATTTTATTTATTTACCTGTCAGACGTATGTATATACGTAGACTAGTTTAATATTATACAAGTTATGTGCACTTACAAAGAAGAAATTTATATTTCTAAACTTAATCTCTAGAACAAAGTTATGAAGTTAAATAATTGCAACCACATCAAAGTCGAACCCTTCATCAGAATAAGAGTAAATTTGGCCAACAGAGCTCAAATTTAACTTAAAATTAGGGAATACTTTTTCTTCTGTCGAAATGTCTGCAAACACCCCATTCTTCTTATTTCCGTCAAAAAGACGCGATTTCAAAACGGCACAATGAATGTTTGTCGTCGGGTAAAGCAATTTCTTTTGATCTGTACCATTGCAAGGGAAGTGTAATTGTTGTGATTTCATTTGTCATCGCCGCTGTTATAGAAATTTCAGACAATTTGTTCCTCGCAAATGATTGTGCTCATAAAGGAAATTCACATTTGTTACAGCGATTATGTCAAACGATACCACGTTTTATGATGATGCTGCATTAGGTTCCAAAACAAATGAGGTATTTATTGTGTTTTGTTTTACTGCTTTTAAGTCTATCAGAAAAACTTAATAACACTAGATCTGACCAGCAAATGGAATTAAGTAACTTAACCCTAACTTTTTTTTCAATAGCCTATATTGTTCCCACTGCTGGGCAAAGGCCTCTCCCCTGATTTTCCAATTTCCCGTATTCTTGACCAGCTCTGGCCAGCCGCTTTGGAAGGTATCCAAATCGTCCCGCCTTCTCCGTCTGGGTCTTCTGCGTCTCTGGCTTTCGTCTTGTGGCAACCATATTACCCTAACTTAAATTCAGATATTTATTAACACGTTTTTCGTGTCCGTTAGTTCGTCATAATGCTCGTCGTCGTAAACCTAATAAATACTACTTAGCTTTTTGCCTCTCCCAATCTGCTCCCACCTGTACCTGAAAGATTATCCCTAATGTTTCAATCTCCTATATTTTCCAGAATCTATAACACTTCAGACCTTCATTAAACCATTCAGCGTTTCGACCCCATAAATATTAATGTTCATTCAACAAACAGGTGTTAAAAACGTCACCTAACAAAGCACTTCATTAGGCAACCGTCCTGTACAAACTTGTAAACGGAAGATGCAATTTACATTAAATAAACAAATTATCTGTACGTTCGTCCGAAACTCGGGGCTCTTCAACAGGTGTTGTTAATTTGAAATCTAAATAAACGTTAATGTTGCATGTACTTTTGCTACAATGGCCGCCATTAGGAGCGATACCGGAGTCCGTAATGGGAATGTATTGTGTTTCAAATTTGGAAAGGGATGATCTGTTTGGGTTTTTATGGGCAATGCGGATTTTTCGTGCAATTTGGAGATGAAACGGCATAATTTATTTTTGTTGTTGCACGATCTAGAGGTATGCGATTGAGCTAGAATCTTTTACAAGAGACTAGAAAAGTATTTATAATAAGCTGTCGCTTGCCTTTAACTTTTATGTTTAAATTTTATAGATATGCAAGGTCCTAGTAGAGATTTTTTTGATATGTTTTATTTTAAATTGATGCGCATCAAACTGGTGCGCTTCGTGGAATAGTCTTGGTGCGCTTCGCGTTGGTGCGTTTCATCTTGGTGCGCCCTGAGAAAAGCTCCGTGTTTTTGACATTAAAATGTAAAGTGGTTTTTTTGCTTTGCTGGATGCCCAACATAAATAAATGAAAATCAACTATGATATTATATCAAAGGAAAATATGATGGCACGTGCAACATTTATTTATATTTAAAATGAAGAACACCAGTTAATCTAAAAGTACTGGTATAGATAATATTATGCTTTTAGTAAATGGTTATCATTGCAATTCTCGTTTTACTCGGAGCAGGGAAATTGTTAACGTCTGAGAGCCCTTGATAAGGCTTTGTGTAATCTTTAATGTTGTAGAACGACAAGAAGGAAGGCAGTACCTATTTAATGATAGAAAAACTGTTCGGTAATTTTAGTTCAGGCAATTTTACTAATCTGTTAAAAATAAACAGCTCTTTCAGTAACTTAATACCTAAGGAAGAAAAAGGCGACTTTATTGAAGTATCCTATTAATTATTTTATTTGACTAATCAAAGACGTAAAGATGTGGACACCGCGCGCATACATAAAAAAAACCTCGCCGGAAATAGCATTCAATAGATATTTTAATTTTTTAGATTTTACCACTGACAATGTTTTTTAATGCCTGTTACAATTATTATCTATAATATTAATTTAGGTTTAATTACTAATTGTTTGTTTTATTGTAACATCTATGGAACAAATAAATTTATTCTTATTCTTATTTGTGGATGAATAAATGGGAAGTATTTGCCCAGCTGTGGGACATCGAACAAACTTATTAAAAAAACAGTACCTAGGTATTAAGTAAAATAATTTTCCTAGCTTTTTGAAATTCTACTAACATAAGGGTAATCCTGTGTCTACCTTATGGTAGTTAAAAATAGTAAGTTGAAATATATTTTATGTTATTACTATTTTAAATTAAATTTATTTATTATTATTCTAAATATGTTATTTCCATGGCAACGAGCACACTGCCCCTTGGACCTACGCAATGTACTAAAATCTGTAGTATGCAGAAAACACGATGTTTTATGACAATTTTCTCGGGACGAAAATTTTCAAAAGTCTGTCACTTGCCCCGCGTTTTTTAAAACATAACATAACGCCTGTATCTTCCGAAGGGGTAGGCAGAGGTGTGTATTGCCTCCACATTTCACCAGTTATGTTATAGGTCCCAACGAAATATGGGGCGAGCTTATTGCCATCTACCGAGCACAAATCCAGACTCCGTGCTGCTACTGAGTATTGCCTAATGGTAAAACCTAGTAACACTTTGCCTGATTTTTTCGAACTCAGGACGTCGTGCTCAGCAGTCGCGCTTAGCAACCACTAGACCAACGAGGCAGTCATTCTTTAATACTTCACGGTATTTATTTTGTAACTCATGGGAGATACATAGGATTTCAAACGATATTTCGAGACAAGTAACTAAGTTGATTGAAGTCAGTGCATCGTAGACCGGTATAACTCGAGGCCAATCTTGCAAGACATGCCGTTTAGTGATGGGAAAGATTAACTGTCGAGGCATCGATTCTCAAAACCTTATGCACAAATTCAGTGCATAAAATTATAATACAATTACCTACATACAATTCTAAAATTTTCTACATTTATTTAAAAGTTGCAACGCTTTGAAAACCGTATGTGTATTCCTTATAAATGATTATAAACATATTAATATGTAGTCTAATATGTCATGATAGTCATTATTAGATAATAAATATAAAACGACAATCTAAAATCTGACATCATTAATTCAGACACTAGCAGTCACATTAAGTTGAAGACTACTTTCGACTTTTAGATTTAAAGGTTAGTTAAAAGTTTAACACACATATTAAACTTTGTCTCACGCAATATTACCGAAGGGTTACGGAACCCAAACAGTGATTAGAACATCATTAACGCCCTCTTAAATTTGTAACGGGTAGGTTAATTGTCTATAATTATAATAACAGAATTTAATTATTTCCGAGAAATAAAATTTCTTAAACCAAACTTTTTTCTTTCTCCTAAATCTTTGACGCCAAATATATTTAGACTTATACCTACTATAGTTTTATTCAAAGAAAATAATCGTAAGGCAAAGAAAATAGTAGGCAACAAATAGACGTTTTGCATAGCTTGACGTCAAATATAAAAATGTGAAGAATATGAAAAGGATAAGGAAACTTTTATAATTTTACCAAAAGTATCGATACTGCTTCATCCCAACCCTATTATCGATAAATCTTGCTAGACAACAGCTCAAGTACGCGTGTTTCCTTAAGGCATTAATAACAGCTATATACATACGTTACCGAGCTTAACACATTACATAAAGCTTATATACTTGGATACGGTATTTCTAAGAAATATGAATGTCTCTGTATCAACCTATACGTAAATTAAGTCTTTGGTAGTCTTGATATGAAGGCTTCGTTACCTTCTCTTGTAAGACTGCGTAATTAAACCTATTTAAATTAATTTGAATGAATGTTTATCTTTATTTCTATTAGATACTCTTAAGACATGGATCGATGAATAACGATCAACACACAATGGGGTGAAATATCAGCGTATCACACTTATATTATTATTCGAAGCGGCAATTCATACAAATACCCTAAAGTTTACGGGTGCTAGCACAGCAGTCCAGTCAGTGCCCGTTGTTACGTTCGATATTGTACTTTAAATCCTGCAATCCGTTTACAATGTTTTTCTCGTATTTCATCATATTTTCAGTATTCGCAATCTAAATATAGAGGCTTTTTAATTTTCCTAGAATCACTGAAATAACAAAAAATACCTTCCAGAAATATAAATGAAAAACAAATTTGTACACCTTTTTCCGTTCCTGGAAAAGAAAATCACCAATCATATTAATCTTCAAATATAAATTACAGAAATAAGCTTCTAACGATGAAAGGGCCAATTCTAAAAGATCTCTTAAGGAGCCTTTTTATTTCATTAAGGACGAAATAATTTGAGAATGGCATCCTCGACGGATGGGGTAGACAGAGAAGCAAATTAACAAAGTTTAATGGAAACATTCTATGGGGATCGACTTCCATCGTTGAGGGTCGAACAGGTGTAAAGACGTAAGATAAATACGAAACTGTTTTGTTTGCGTTAGTGATGGGATATTTTATCGATAGTTTTCGAATATTCGAATTCTAGACTAGATGAGATTTTCAAAAGAGCAGACTCAGATCCTAAAATACAGAATTAAGTGTTCATTATTTTCACTAGTAAATTCATATTTTAATGGTAACTAAAGCAAGTGGTATAGTCTGTAGGTTCGGCTCGCGACTCTGCCACGTAACCAGCTCATGAATAAAATCTTCGTTTGAGTTCGAAACTAGTCGGGCATCCTTGAATACACACGTGAGTATAAGCGGAATATATAGGAAATAATATGGATAACACTCACGAAAGTTATTACATTAAAATCTGTAGGATAGTCTACGTTTAAAGTCCTTTTTATGACATTTTACCTCCTAACCTAATTTGCGTAGGTACTGCATGAAATACCTATAACTTTTGCTTCAAGAAAATCTTTGCAAGAAACTAAACTACGCTTAAAATGTTCTAACACAAAGGTTACTTACAAAAATCTTTCTTACCTTTTAACCCACTAGCAAGATGAGGTTTATGTTTTTAATTTAACGCTGGCAATGTTCATTGTATATATTTTTGGGCCGAAAGTCATTAATCTAAATAATTGTTGTAAAATTCTTGCACGATCATTATTTAAGAAAGCTTACAGTTAGGCCAGTAGGTAGTTTTATTAAAGGGAATTTTAGTTTGTACCTACTACATGACTGTTCAGTAACTTTATTCTATCAGCCATTCTTTGCTTCTAATAAATTAGATGAAAATTAATGTAAAACACAGGTAGGTATAAGTCATAATGTCTGTAAGTAAACGCAACCTCAATACACGAAATAATCTTATTAGGATCGAAGTTTCATAAAAGTTATAGTTTTAATATTAAATCCTTCTCAAAGCGGTTCCGTATATTAAATACGGTGAGAACCAAACAATATTACAATCTGGCGCTTTGCTAAAAATTTCTATGCAAACAACAAAGAGCTGTATTACGCAAAATGGGTTTCTAAATGCAATTGTTGTGGGGGTTAGAGAAAGGTGTTAGTGTTATGACAAGCGGGGGCGGGAGCGATTTCACACTATCTTTTTTTGCCGAAGTAAAGAAGTTCCTCGAGTGATAACGTCCAGCGTACGATGGTTAATCTCGCTACCATTCTGTTGACTAGCCAAGCCCAACCACAAAAGGGAAAACGCGCGTCCGCGACAAAAAAAAATACCAGCGATAATACATCATTCTGGCTGCATGGTAAATGAAAAATATCCGCAGTGAAATATACAAACAGTTGCTAAATATATACCTAATCACTTTCAGTTTCTTTGATATTATATTTGTCGGTTTTATAACAAACAGAAATACGCCTTTATTGAATTGGACAAGGTTTTCGAAACACGTTGTAGGTATATCATTGATCAGAGACAGGCCACATCGACACACTACTAATTAGTAATTAAATTATGTATGCAGCGCTACTGTGTCATTTTGGATAATTAAGGTCTTTTAAATTAAGCATAATGAATTGATTACACTCATGTGATTCCTGAAGTCAATTATCCCAATACATTTTCGATAGTAACATGCGTCATGTTTAATTCACCGTTATAATTGCAGTGTTCTACAAAATATGATAATTATCATTTTATATGCCTGTGCCTACAATAAGGTAGCTAATGCCCGTGACTTCTTCCGCATTTTATTAAGTAAGCAAACTCATCAACTATACATACATACATAAAGTCACGCCTATTTTCACGAGGGGTAGGCAGAGACCACGGATTTCCATTTGCTACGATCCTGACATACTTCTTTAGCCTCATTCACTCGCATCACATTCCTCATACACGCTCGTCGGTTAAGGGTACTCATCAACTACATTTTTACGTTTTTTTGCTTTTTAACAGTTACAAAAAAAAAAATATGATTTTAATCCGTTATTTGGGTTTCTAAGCTAGTTTTGCCTTGTGTCTGGCCTAGAATTGACCACCTCCTTTCCTGGGTGTCGTTAGAGGCGATCAAGGGAAAATCCAGAAGATGGGCAGCAGCGTCTTCTGTAACTTGACCACCAATAATGCGATCCCCAAGCCACTTGCCAAGCGTGGGGATTATGACAACAAAGGGGGAGGCCTTTTTTCAACAGTGGACGTCTTCCGGCTGATGCTAGATGCTAGGAATACAAAATATTTAAGTATCTACTTTAATTTGACACTTTCATCTAAATAATTTATTTTTGTTCTTAGATAAAAAAGTCTTTAGTACGATAAATTCTTTAGTATTTGACAAGTTATAGTTCTGAATTTCGTAGTTATCTAAGCCCGCTAACCCTATGCAACAAAACCTCTGGTTAAACTCTTTGTGTACTATGTCCGCCGAGTTACAGTTAACAGCGCTTTTATTAAGTTTTAAACTGACTTGTTCCGCCCTGTTGTTATAATGCCTTTCATACACTACTATGTTTTAAGTGCTCCAATGAGTGGGGCTTTGTAAACAAATTGTTATTTTAGAGTACAAAACTATTTTATATAATGTTATAATACAGATATTATAGCTAGGAAAAAAGATAGGAAGACGACATCAGAAATGTAGTGGGACCAGAATAGCAAAAGATAGGGAAAAGTGGGAATCCTAAGAGGAGGCCTTTATCGAAGGACAGGCTGTTAAAGAAAACGGAACTGTTGCCGTAGAAAGTTTATAATAATTAATTCATAACCAAATAATTTATTAAATAGGTACAAAAAATATACGTAAACAAAGCACTAAAGGCCTATTTTATTTTTAATTATTTTTATAGCTAGGGCTGTAAGAAATAATAACTACATATTTCTACACCCCGTGTATTGCCCGAAGAGGTAGTCAGAGGTTTTGCCAGGTACCTATGTTAAAGGTCCTAATACAATAGGGGGCGAGCTTACTTCCATCAACCGGGCCCAAATTCAGACTCCGTGCTACTGAGAATTACCAAATGGGAAACCCCATAACACTGCCCGACCCAGGAATCTAACTCAGGATCGAACAACAGTCGCGCTTCCCGACCACTACACCGTCACCATCAACAGCCGATAGATGTCCACTGTTGAACAAAGGCCTCCCCCTTATAGAAGAGGGGGGGCTGCCATAATCCCTACGCTTGGCAAGAGGCTTGGGGATCGCAGTGTTGATGGTCAAGTTACAGAAGACGCTGCTGCCCATCTTCAGGCTTTTCCCTTAGTCGCCTCTTACGACACCCACGGGAGGAAAGGGGTGGTCAATTCTAGGCCGGATACCACTACACCGTGCTATGTTTATATTTCAATGTTATTAACATATTTATAGTTGACTATGTGAGTGTGGAAGAATTGACGAGGGTTGAAAAAGGTGTGCTCGGGTAGTCTGGTCATGTGGAAACGACAAGTGAAAGATGCGTGTTATGAAGAGATGCATGAGTGTGGAAGACGAGGAATTATGTTAGCATGGCAGCACATGGTGTGATGACTTTATGTGTTTATTGTCACGCGTTTCCAGAAGGAATAGGCAGTAGTCTTAGTCCTTATAGAAAAGCATGCAAAGCTATCAGTTTGTATTGAGTATTAATATATTTAACATTCATAGCCAGAATACAAACATTTATATTCCTACTCCTCCTATATATTCTTTTATGATTAATTTCGTTGCGGTTTCCAAGATAGTCGATTCATTTCTCATGGACGCCGATGGAGACTTTTCAATAATGTGTATAGCCATATCAGCCGCCTACAGGCGGTTTAAACTCTGACATCAGGTTGACTTCGGAAATAAACAACTCGGCACGCTCAGTAGTCGCATCCACAAATACAACAACAATATAATCTATACTACTTTGTCCACTTCCCTCCTGCTTACCTCGTACGCCCAGTACGTTGTCAGCCGTGTTTCCAATAAGTTTGTACTACATAAATAATGCAACAGGCGTGCCGACGTGTGATCAAGATATTGGCTGAACTCCCTTTTAAACAATGCCCGAACAATTTATAGACTTACATGGAAAATGTATTTTTGTTCGACAAGAAAGGAATCATTTGTATGGAGCTCGTAGTAGTAGAATAATAGATCTGTAAGGTTAAGCAAGTCTTGCTGAGATCATTATTTGGATGGCTGACCGGTTTTTATACACTGATATTTCTATGTTTCAGAGGGCTTCTCAAATTGTTTGGACTGTGACTTTATGTGAATAATGAATGCACGTTTCTTCACAAACATTGGTCAATAAAAAGACGATAGTTTCCTATTGCAAAAATATAAAACTATGTGTTAAGAAGGAAAATATAATTGACCAATAAAAAATATTTTTTTACATAGCTGTCAACTGGTAACGTGCCTAAAAGTCTGGCAACTAAATATTACTGACCAGCTGCAATTCTATCCTAAAAGGAATATCAAACGAATATGCAGAGAGCAGCCTTGTCCGAATTCCGAAACCTTAGGGAAATCAGGCGATATGAGATGTTATTTTTATACTTGCAGATGTTATTATCAGGTCTATGAAAGATGCAGGTTATCACACTAATATTATAAAGGCGTATGCCGTGTGGTATCCGGCCTAGAATTGACCACCCCCTTTCCTCCCGTGGGTGTCGTAAGAGGCGACTAAGGGAAAATCCAGAAGATGGGCAGCAGCGTCTTCTGTAACTTGACCACCAACACTGCGATCCCCAAGCCGCTTGCCAAGCGTGGGGATTATGGCAACACCCCCCTTCTAAAAGGAGGAGGCCTTCGTTCAGCAGTGGACGCCTTACGGCTGATGATGATGATGATGATTATAAAGGCGAAAGTTTGTGAGTGTGTGTTTATGTGTGTGTTTGTATGTTTGTTACCTCTTCACGCTCAAACGGCTGGACCGATTTTGCTAATATTTGGTATGGAGGTAGCTGGCACCTTGGATTAAGATATAGGCTACTTCTTATCCCGAAAAATGTAGCGGGTAACACCGCTGAGTGCAGCTAGTGTAACTTAAAGCTAGAGGAATTCTTGATCATATTTTGACCTCGGCGGCAAGTTTCAACCGGACAAGCCAACTTTGCAGGAGATATTGTAGTTCACAACTGTAAGCGGAAACTCAGGTGCACTTTATCCGATAGTCCCATGGAACATGTTACGAATCTCCGATACAACCAGAAAGATCAGGTGCAAGACTAACAGCCAACTAAGGATGCAAATAGATCTGACGCAACTTTAGAACCCATTTTTAATATGTCTAACTTAAGATGCTTGATATAATCAAATTATATTACGACATGGAAATTAACGCGAACACATGTTTTTAATTTTGGCTTGACGTTTCGACCGGATTGGACTAGCCAGACTGAAAATGCGGTGTCTGCGTTTTCGTTAATTCCCATGTTGTAATTTAATTTGATTATAAACATGCAACGCGATCGTTTAAAGATAGTAGATAATACCTTACGTCACCCTTAAGACTAAATACAAAAAGGGAACTTAAAATCCGATGGGAGGTAGTAACACGATGGCTCAGTTGGTTAGAGCAGCGCCACGGTATGGGGAAGGTCACAGGTTCAAGTCCTGCTCGTGTCCATCATTTTCAAATATCCTTTATCAATTTAGATTCAGGTTAGTAGATGCTAGATAGTTTATTTCAAATGGTACACGATGCAGTCCAATATTCTATTCCTCCCACATAACTTAATAGTGTGGAGGATGAAATAGGGATGTTAAACAACCCACCTTTGCTACCGCCTCGGGAATACAGCAGAATTTAAATAACCAGATCCCTTACCATGAACTCTTAAAGCAGTGCCAGTTTACGTTGAGGAAGCGAGACGCCACATTACACTCCGCGTAGCGGCGTCTCGCTTCCACATCGTTAACTGCACTGCTTTAAGATTGCTTCATGGTAAGGGGGCTGAACTTCATAGAGCTACAAACTTTCCTATAACAAACTATACATTTTTTAAATCTTTCAAACTTAAAAGAATATTTACGTTCCACTTATAAAACTTCAAACGGTGTTCGCTGATTCCAATTCGAATTTTAAAAAGTTCCAAACTGAAAAATTTAAAAACGGATTACTGTTCCGTATCGTATACCTGCGGAACTCGTGTGTGCCGACTTTTATACCGCCGACGTGCATTGAACGTCATTAAGAATACATTTGGTGCACACTCGGGGCGCGCTTCGGACGTGTAACGTTAGAAATATTACAGTATGTGGACATACCGAGTTGTGAAAGAGGCGAGTACTCGATCGCGATGTATACCGAGTGTTGAGTAAGTATATCGATATTATTTCGATGTCTCGATGCTCTACTTTCGTGGTGCATTATGAAATGTGATAGTTTAAAAGAATTTTAGATACGGTTCGTGAATGTTGTTTCTAAGAACTGGTGTTCAGTACTCTGAATTCTTGGTACTAGTTGAACCAGTTGTATACAGATATAAATAATATTGATACTGTGGACTGTTGATAGTCCAGGTTATAAACCATACTTGAGGTATTGCCTTAAATTCCTGGCAATTTAGGGTTCTCTTTTAGAATTTTGCAATGGCTTCCCCTTCTACATGTAAGTCGAATTATGGATGTGCAATATGTGGAAAGTCTTGATACGCGAGGAACAGTCACCCATCCAGAAATTGACCGCAGTAAAAGCTGTTTAACCTCTCAAATCTACTATGATACTGCGCTAACTACGTAGCTGCTCTACTGTACCTACTGTAACTCCTTCACAGTATTTAGTGTTGAGCAAACTCAAATGTTAATCAGACTTAATGTAGCCATTAGTAAAGTCGTGAAGTGTCACTCTGCTCTAGTAAAATGTATGTATTATATGTAATCGATACAAAATGCATTTTGAATATTAAATTTGTTGTGTTATACACGAGCGTAATATCGACAAATGTACTGTAGAGATGGGCGGTGAAATGTAATAAATGTGTCGATATTTTTATTTATAAGTAGTTTTCCTTTGCGGACCATCTCGGTCATTTGATCATCAAAAGCCCCACAAATATCTGAATTCAAATTTAATAGTATATTTGTTACGTTACTCAAACAAGACGGAGAAAGTACATTAACAAATTAGGTATATACCTAATCATTTTTATCAATAACATTTGATGTATAAAACGGAGCTCTTCACAAACTGGTCTGGTTTTAGGTCAATCACCCACTTAGCGTGATTATTATTTATCGAAAGTAAACATGACATTATTATTGAGATAAGATTGTCTATAAATTGAATAAATTTGTTGTTCGGGCGTTGACTCGCGATATGAATGATTATCAGTTTAGCACCTCGCTTCATTTACATAATCTTAATTGAAACATTGATTTTTTTATCTTTACTGGTAGTAGATACGGTGAAGGTAATTAGGTTGATAGGAAGTTGGGATTGGGTGATGATGAAAGGCTTTGTCGCTAGATCTGTGACAGGGTTGTATAATAAAGGGTTCAAAAAGGTTAAAGGATTTAAGAGTGCAAATAGATATTTATTTCTAATATTTCTCAATTGTACAAAAAATATATTTTGCAAATTTAAGCTGGATCTTAATAATTATTCGACACAATATAATTATTGAGTCACTTGCAAACACACTATCATATTCGTAATAATTTATCTTTATGCGAGTTGACATTATAAATTATGTCAATTTGATATGTTTGTAATTAATCTTGAACTTGACTGATAACCGTTTGACTTCAAGAAATATTATGTACCTACGCGTACAATACAATGTTCGATAATAAAGTACGAGGAAAATTTACGGAGGTAGGCTGATAATTATGTTTTTATGGTGTTAATATATTAGAAGGTCATTTACCTTTCTAGTTTATTTAATCCTAAATAGCTGTATGAAAATATATCGCGGTTGGAAGCGGAAGGCTGAAGAACGAGCTCAGTGGCGCGCCATAGGAGAGGCCTATGTCCAGCAGAAGACTGAAGTAGGCTGATGATGATGATGATAAAGGCCTATGAGGGAATCGGCTTTCTGCACTCAGCAACTAACATGCACCCTACAGGGTCCATAGTGATCTCATCACTATAAGTTAACCACCTAAGTACACATGTGGGATGCAATAAATGATTGAGTTTTGAGCACCTGTAATATGGGTTGAAACCCCTCTGTCTACCTCTCTAGAGATTTGTGCCGAGGTTGTATGTTAAGAAGGTCAACGAATTAATTTAAATATTCCGCTTTAAACATATATTTTCTTTCAACAAAATCTCAAATATTTAAAATTACTTTACGTCTAAATATTTTTAATTTTTGTAACTCAAAATAGCAGTGCCTACGGTCTGTCACAAACCACTTACCATAAGTAAATATTTTGAAAATAAAATTCACTCTTCACGCTTCTGATTTAAATAATTCACCAGAATAAATTAACATTATTAAGTAGAGTGTCGTGTGAATTGCATTTCAAATAAATTTTCATAATTCATGTTATGTAAACTGAGTGACACATGCTAATAACTTATGTAATATGTTATAATCTCATTGCAATAATAATTATATTTAGATGTAATTTTAGAAATAATAATTATTATCACATAAAATGAGACATTTGTATGGCTTATATGTATAGACTAAACTTAGCGGCCTATTTATACTATGTGTAACTTAAGATCCTTTATGCACGTACCTAAGTTTTACAAATACACAATTTTATTTGATCATAATACACACGCTTTGTTAAAAGTAAATATGCAATGTTAAATAAAATTAACAATAAATTTTATGCATAATAATATTTTGTACCAATTCCATAGTTTACGCCACGGTACATTAAAAACGAATCCATGAGAAGCCTTTAAAAGTAGTGGTCCTTTTTCCTACAACTTTGCGGGCTGTTAATTAAATTAAAAAGTTTTGCAAACCTTCAATTACTGCGTCAACAATTTAATTAACGAATGCAAATCAAAATAGCCATAGGCTTTTAAAACTCAGATATCAGATAAATTACATACGGTGTTTTTATAATAAATCACCTTTAATAATGACGTAAACTCTTACATCATCGATATCGATGTCATCATCGATCATCCAATCACGTCACTAAAACCGCAGTCTGTTATCGCAAACCCAATATGCGTATGACTCGCGATTTCACACTTACTGCTCTTTTGCACTGAGTAGAGGGTTGCTCTCTTGTGATGCCAATAATCTTTCGAGAATCTATTCTGTTATGAAAGCCAATTTTATTTAGATTTCAGCTACTTAAACAAATCTTTTACAAAAACAAATTTAAAACCTTATTTTAGTTTAATAATTTGTCATTAAATAAAAATATCAGGAACGTTTGCTCTCTGTCTTGCTTGTCACGCTACATTTAAAAGCAGACTCCTTTCTATAATATTATTTTTACACAATCTACATGGTAAATAAACTTTTCTAGTTGTCATCTTGAATTTATGACGTAATTGATGCGTACGTCGCTTGCTTTTCCTCATTATCGAAAACGAGCATACCACAAAATCACTGAAATTTATACATGCAATTTCAACTACATCATAAAATTGCATCATCGACATCGATAAGCAGTCGCGTCACTGAGTCGGCAATCGGTTATCGCGGACTCAGTGTACGACCCTAGCGCGACTTAGCACGAAGTGTTTCGCGCCACGATTCGGATCGTTTAAATTTCGAATCAAACTGTTTAGTTATTTTAAAGTGCCATTCAATTGTTTTTTAGAGATATCAGTGGTTTATTGTTTTGTTTTTTTTTTTTTATTATTGTTTTTGTGTTGAATTAGTGATGTTATGAAGTTGAGTTTTATCGATTATTTTTGCTGCTATTTGCTGAGTATTAAATCGAGGTAAGTTTCTCGTGTATTTTATATTGGGCGTAATTTATTGACTTTTATACGTGCTCTTTGAATATAATATTAAGTATTCAAAAGTATTAATTTTCTCTCGTACGTAGTCGTAAGTTTATTTGAACTCAAGTTAAATCGTATACCTACGTATTGTATACTAGTTATAGTACATTACATTACGTACATTTTTTTTATCTTACATCTACACTATACCGGTAAATATCATATCCGAATGGCGTCTTAAATCCCTTCCGAGAGTTCTTCAGAAGGGCTTCGTGCTTATGGAACCTTAAAATTGGCAGGATCCCGTCATCCGTTACCTAGTAGGGATGTTTGACATCAGTTTAATTTGCGTAGGTACTGAATTTCGTCTTACTTCAAATACTTTCAAAAGGTTGGGTTACCAAAATAAGAAAGACCTGTGTTTTTAAAACTTAAAAAAATGCAAGGCATTCATATTTTTCATTTTAATCTTCACTTTAAAGTGCCTTACAGAATTGCCTTATACAATTCCGGATTAAAAGAAATCTTATTTATGTAAAAGTATAAAATAGTTCTCGGTTACCTCTTTCAGACATACGTAATTCATAATTAACTTTTATACTTAATTTATCAATCAAACATTTTTGTGTGTGTGATTGTGGATTTAAAGGAGAAACCTTTGTTCAACAGTGGACGACTTCCAGCTGATGATGATGAATTTTGCGTACCCACATTTCAAAGTCAGTAATAAATAAGACATGATAAGAGCTTGTTAAGGAAATTCCAGAACCCGGATTGTAAATCTGAAATTCCCAGCAGAAAAACCTAACATGGTGTCAGTTTAATGTAGCAAGCTGTATATTATATCTTCTTTAACGTTGATTAATTTACTAACCAGACGCCACTTAGGTATATATTTACCGACTGCCTCGTTGGTCCAGTGGTCGCTAAGCGTGACTGCTGAGCGCGAGGTCCTGGGTTGTGCTATTGGGTTTTTCCATTAGGTAATTCTCAATAGCAAAACAGAGTCTGTAATTGTGCCCGGGTGATGGAAATAGGGACCTATATTACATTGGGACTTCTTCTTATCGTATGGTTGATGAACAACCTGGTGTCAGAGTTTAAACAGCCGGCAGCAGGCTTCTGACATGGCTTTACACACCGTTGAAAAATCTCTCAGGTGTGCCGGTTTCCTCACGATGTTTTCCTTCACCGTTTTTAGCAACTGATAACTAATTTTTAGTACGCACATGAATTCGAAAAGACATTGGTGCGTGCCGGGATTTGAACTTGAGAACTTTGACTTGGCAGTCCAACGGTTATACCACTCGGCTAACCGTGCTATTGGACTTATAATATAACTGGTAAAATGTGAGTGTACTACATCTCTGTCTATCTCATCGGGGGGAATGCAGGCATGATATTATATTTAGAAAGAAACTAAAGATTGGGTTTAAAGCTTTCAATGTAATGTACTTTCAGAATAAATAAATCCGTGGTCTCTGCCTACCCCTCGTGGAAATAGGCGTAACTTTATGTACATATGTATTTATGTATGTAAAAATAAAGCCCTATAGGTACCCAGCACTAGGCCGGGCTTTGGATAATGATGAAGAAGAATAGGTCACACATAACATTTCCCCCCTATGATTACTACGATTGAAAACCGCTTTAATAGTGCTTCAAATACTAAATAGTTTAAAAGCACTCGAATGGGTGAAACGGGTCAAACATGAAGTGTAACAGCCGTAAAAAAATCGCATTATGCAGCCTGATTAATAAATGCACTGCAGGCAAATTTTTAAGTTGTAACATTTGCATAGCTGTTACGTAAAATATGTATAACAATAGTAATCATTTCGAACGAATTTACATAATGTATTGTTGGACTTTCGTGGCACTGAATTTGCTGTGTGTGCATTTATGAGTATATTATTATACAGTGTGTAGAAAATTGCGCAATCTCGTGATTGGCCTCAATTAGCCGCTCCTACTCTTTATCGAGGAAGTTGCGGAAATATACCATTTCGATCGGTTATTGTGATGTTTTTTTTTCTAACAATGTTTCGATCGGCAGATTATGTGTTACACACATAAGCTATATAATGTTCACATCTGTTGAATGATCGATCGACGATGTTTAATGTTTAACTTCTGACTTAAGTAGCCTATGTCCTTTCTTGAGATTCAAACGGAATCTAGACAAGATTTTATTGCTATCAGTTCAGTGGTTCAGTCGTGATGATACAACTTTAAAAAAGGAGGAGGATCTTGATTCGGCTGTATGTTTTTTATTAAATAAGATGGGTACTTTAATAGTCTCTATCCAAAGTTTCGTATACACTAATTTCCTATCTATCTAAACGAATACTGCGACGCAATTTCGCCGTCTTTTTTAAACATAAACTGCCTTAGAAGCTATTGCTTACAAAAAAAAAATGGCCCATTTTTTTGTTTTCCCTTAAATTATTTTTTTGTTCTTATGAAAAAAGATGGTAGTTTCTTAAAGACTTTTGTAAGAAATTCTACGAGAAATACGTTTGTAGATAAGCAGCTGGTACCTCATATTTTTATATCATTTTATGAAACATTGAGCAGCAACTATCAACCATCTAAAAGATAAAGATGTCTTAAAATACAGTGGTGAGCGGTGGTTTGCGATCAAAGATTAAAATGCAATTACTGATAGGATATAACCCAAGTTAAAAGTGTCTTCAATGTTTTGTGTACTTTCTTTAACATTATGATGATACCTATTGATATTGAAACGTTACTCTCATCAGAGGCACGGCCATTTGAGCTTAATATCGGATAAGTTAGAATTTACCATAAGAATGAACCCTGTAAGTTTTAGCAGTTTAATCGCAGAAGGATAGCGTCCTGCCACTAAAATTCTGTTTAAGTAGAAGCTACTTTGAATGAAGCTTAATACTAGAACTCGCGAAACAGGGGCCAAAGGCGTAGTACCATTAAATTATCTATTTACGACTTAAATATATTTTTGAGGAAAAGACCACAATCTCAAGTGATAATTCTCCCCGTTTTCCTCATTCCTTTCGCCGCACGATAACAGGCTGATGTTATTTATTTTTCATTACCACAACACATTAAACATAATCCTTGGCCCCAATAGATTTGGACGTAAATATTCGAATATTCAATCTGTTAATGAAAACGCGTTTCTGAGGTCACTTAATATAAATTAAAAGCTAACAAGTATACCCAGGGGAGGTTTGCTCCGTTCCATTACGACATGTAGCCGCCAGAGGACGGTAGGGCATGAATTAATTATAAATTGCGATTTAGAGCAGTGTGCCGACCTAAATCTCTAGTTTGGAAATATAGGGGATCCAATTTGGGGCGCGCTCGGTCGTTTTTTGGATCCTCCGCTACCAAAACACTAATGGGATCTACAATTGTTTTGTAATTGATGCCGTTGTAAAAAGGTTTATATTATTGTTATCTGAAATCTTAAATCTGGCCGTGTGGTATCCGGCCTAGAATTGACCACCCCCTTTCCTCCCGTGGGTGTCGTAGGAGGCGACTAAGGGAAAATTCAGTAGATGGGCCGTAGCGTCTTCTGTAACTCCACCACCAATACTGCGATCCCCAAGCCGCTTGCTAAGCGTGGAGATTATGGCAACACCCCCCGCTTAAACGAGGAGGCCTATGTTCAACAGTGGACGTCTTTTGGCTGATGATGATGATGATGATGATGATCTGAAATCTTAAATTAAATAGCCAAAAATGAAGACAGGGATTTACTTGCTCGTAAGGCGCTCACTTGGCAACCCTTGTACCATCATGACTGGCTAATCCTTTTTCCATGGCTCGAGATATTTTTATAGTGAATTACTCTTAAAGATACGACAAGAGTAAAAATTTAGGTGTAGAGATCCGCAACAGAATTTCTTTGGGTTTCGTGTATCTATACATAGCCATTGGATAAAAGGACGAAAGAACAACGTTTGACAACACACCTGTGCTAAATGCAATACTAGACTTTTTATAACTGCTAGCAGACGCACCAACCGCTCAAATCTGTATGTTTCCTAACTGAGTTAAACGTTGTCTTAACTACGTGGTTAAATACACAGGGATTTATGCAGGTAACGTTTACCTAGTCTATATTCAATAAAAGTTAAATTGATTTAAGCTAACCTATTGGTACAAATTTTGGATTAGAGAGTTAGCTTGACAATGTTTCGTAGTTTTAGGATATTCTTATCTTCATTCTTTACGTCTATAATTATATCTTAGAGGGGTAGGCTGAAGTGTAAGGCACACCTACATATTGCCAGTTATAAAATTCTATGTAACAGGTATTTTTCTTCTTCTTATCATGTCGATGGTTTTTTTATCACGTTTGGTTTGCCCAATATATATCCAAACTAATTGTTTTTTGATTAGCCTCTAGTAGGGCTTCCAGTGTGGCGCTCACTGGGCAGCCAGGGCAAACCAGCAGGTGTTCCATAGTTCCATAGTATGTAACAGGTCATATATCACGCTTATTGGTATACATAACCGGGCTTAAATCCTGACTCTGAGAATTAGCTATTGAAAAAACTTTACATCAATTTTCTCTATCTGGGAATCAATCCGAGGAACTCCCGCTCAGCTTTTGCGCTTTACCAACGAGGTTATATATTATTTAAAAAAAAAAACATAATTATATAAGCACCTAAAAATATAATCCATGCTATCTAACAAACTATTTACTGCAGAATATTCAAGTTTTAATATAACTTACATTCCTGCAATAATGGGTTGGTTACCACAATATGAAGTAATTCCGGAAATGCCATGGAATAATTTCAATTTAGTCCCGGTTCCAGGATAGGAGGTAGGAGGAGATGGAAATTAACATAACTCCCCATGGAATTATACCTGAGATTGTTGGAAGGTTAAAGTTTTGGCAAGTTTTCACCCTATTTACGTATTTAGTGTTACTTTTGACGCCAAAGTCAGTTGTTTGAAGTAAGAAAATCTAATGATTATAAGAATTATTATCCTTTGCAAAATCTTATCATAAAAAGTACGAAAAATTTAAATTTTTGTTGGCCTTAAAGGATCTAAATACTGTAGTTCCGGAATTTAAGCATATCACAGTTCATCGAGATCTACAATAAAAATATTCTAATATCGTTTAAAACAATAACTGTACATTTTCGTTCTCTGATTTCTATTCATTTAACTTTGCACGAATACCTACCTAAAATTTAACATCATCGAAACTAGTGTAGACACTTCCCTTATGCGTCTGAATAATTTCAATCCAGCGATAAAGTGTACACAGACCGTTCGTTACTCTAATGAACGCTGTGAATTACTTCTGTCCAACAGACTTGAATCTTAACGAGGATCCACAACAATGGATGGAGATTAAAACGAGGTATATTTTCCCAAAATTTCGGATTTGGTTGCTTTGTTCAAACTCTTTTCGTCGGGAACAGAAAACTGAAACCTTCTTTGAAAACTTTTTCTGGTTTGGTTTTAAGGTTTGGCTCGAGGACCGTTATGGCCCCACCTGAGAAATGAGGGTAGTCTTCAGCCTTATCTTCTTGTACTTTGAAACATTTATTTTGGAAACTCTATTTACTTCCTACAGACCTAGCTACCTAAATACGAATGGAACACGTATTAACTTCCTCTATTTTTGATCTTTTCATTAACGTCCAAGAGGCTAATACTTTCCTTTCAAAACTTGAACTCGCAATATTAGGTACCACCATGCTCCAAAATTAAAGGTATTCATCACAGCTTTGTCTCAAAAATATTCGTCAGAAACAAGAGATTATTGAAACGAAGGGTCCCCCATTTGCGAATTGATAAAGAACCTTTTGAAACATTTTTATGAATTTTAATTGCCTAATAAAATTTAAGTCCCAATCAAATTTCCTCTCTGAGAACGAATATTTGCTTCAGTTCCCAGTTGGCTGTTTGGATTTTGACATTTCATCGAATTTTTCAATTTTGTTTAATACACCCCTTTCAGTTGTTAAGCAGAACAAACAAACAGAAAAAGAAATTCGCCAAGATTAAACGAATAATAACATTGTTGTTTTATGGAAATTTTGGATTTTGTTTATTTTGGGAACAGGATCAAGGTTTGTCTAATTGCAAAACTCACTTGCCTTCATAGAACCGGTCAAGAAAACAGAATCAAACTAAACGAAAGATATAACAAAACGTGGACGAAAATAGTTTTGAATTATCATAGTTTCCAAACAAACCATAAGTTTCGTATCAAAACATCGTTGCATATTGAGTCATGTGGAAACATGTGGAATGCATGGGAATCATATTCGGTCAAGCACGTCGCGTTGCCAACAACAACAGCGATTACCATAAAACATGGAGACTTGCAGAGGTGACACATGCGTCTATTTCTAGGATCTTACATTTGGTGAAGGTAAAACATTCCGCTTACGGACAGAACATGAATTCATTGTTTGATACTTGTAGAAGATGTTGGAACTTAAAATCTGTAAATTGACGGGTTCTGAAAGGTAAAAAAATATTTAAGGCGTTTTTTATACACATAATTTCAAAGTAATCTTTACAAAGGATTACCTGTTAAATTAGGTAAGTAAATAATTAAGTATAACATAGTCTTGCAAAAATAAATACGTCTTGTAATTCTATTAAAGAAAACTTGAGGAAATATAAAAAGAAGAAAATAAAAATAAGCGTTTTTAAGCTTCGTTATGAAAGTCGTGGAATGAGTCTTTCAATTGCTTACAATAACTTGTCAATATGATTTTTACTCTTAGAACTTACGCTATTTTTTGCTCTTATTTCTGGGAACATTTCCGATTCATATTTCTTTTATGGGTAGGTATTTAATGAACGGAAAATTTTACACAATTTCCGTCAAGGATAATTGGCATTTACCAAATTGGAATATTCGTAGTTTTTATGTAGATGAAATTTGGGACGATTTATAAGAACATCGGTGCTTTTAATAAAAATGTTATAATTACGCAGTTGCTAAATAAGATGTTGAAGACAAAGTGGATTTTGTGTTGTGAGTGTCTGATGAGAATTAAGTCCGTTATAATTGAATACAGATACGTACGTTTTTGAAATAACGTAAAAGCTTACTCGATGGCGATGACTACGAAAATAAAATTGGCAAAGACTTAAATAAAATTCAAAAAAACAACAGAATTACTTACCCATATCACATACCAGACGCTTAAAGTAAGTGAGCTCACTACCCATTTGTACGCTTATTTAACCTTACCTTCGTACCTATTGAGCCACCAAAGAGTTCTAAGAATGAGATCAAAGTCGTTTGAAGAGCACTCGCCGATTTGCGTGCTAAGTTTTTCTCAAGCGGTTTTCAAATGGAATGCAATTAGTAATATGGATAGGAAGATAAAATAAGCTCGGATGTCTGAGCTTGAAGATAAGTGGAACTAGTTATTAGCAATTTACGAGTAGCGAGAGAATTTAATTTAATTATACGGAAAGGTAATAAATCGCTTGGAATAGTAAATAACATGGGAGAGGTTGCTTGAGATTCTTCTTCTTTTGTGTCGGCACGAAATGTATTTTATATTCGAGAACCCTCTTGATTGTTTTCTTGTTTTCGAATTACTTACGCCTAAGTTATTACATTGGGCGGTCAATTGATATTATAGTTATTGTCACTCAAGAAGGTTCTTAATACTAGCAAAAAGCAGTAATGTAACACTGTGCATTAGCCATTAGCTTTAGTTTTCTGCTATCCATTTTATTAGTTCTATCTTCCCTGAAAACGAAACGGTTAAAGCTTGTAGATATTATTTTTTCAATATCTCTTAGAACCCTACCTAGATTAGGATCCATGAACAAGATTGCCTTTTACGAGTACTTCAAAATCATACAAGGACTCTGACTAACTTACAGAATACCCATATGTATCACTACATAGTATAAAACAAAGTCGCTTTCTCTGTCCCTATATCCCTATGTATGCTTAAATCTTTAAAACTACGCCACGGAATTTGATGCGCTTTTTTTAATAGATAGAGTGATTGAAGAGGCAAGTTTATATGTATAATAACATCCATTAAATAGTGGAGAAATACTTATAATATATATTTTATACCCGTGCGAAGCCGGAGCGGGCCGCTAGTAGTACATAAATAACATCAAACTCTTAAATGAGTCCCATTCGTTGAAATCCAATCTAAAATGTCTCAATGCATCCCGTTTACCTCCTTACTTTATTCCGAAATCCATTTAAACGAAATTTCGACGCACTCGACACATTAAACACGCGAATTTGGCGAAGCCTTTGGCTCTTAGCACAAGGACTTGAACATCAAAGAGGATAATTGGAGTTGAACATCGATAAACCTGAGGATCCTTGGCTTGCGTTTGACGCGATAATTTTTTACGCGTTTAATTTGATTGCTTTTCGTCCTGATGTATACTTGCCTTAACTGTTGTATGTTGTTGATTAAATACATACAATCATGCAGTTGTTTATGCATGGATGTTCTGATTTATCTGGAGTCTGTTCATATACCTACATGTTGCTGTTGTCTCATGGGTAGTGTCTGGTCTTATAACATTCCTTGAACATTCAGGTATACCTAACTTATACCAGATTCATCATTTCTCTCTAATTTCTTTGTCAATGTCGGAAGGGAATTTTTTATTTCATCGACTACCGAAACTGTTGCTGTCTAGATACACTCTATAAACATTTAAGTAAAGGAAGAATTTCGCTGATCAACCGTGTCCTGTTTATATCGTCAGTGCTATATAAAAAGTAATAACGTCAACAATCGCTTTGGCACTAAATAGCCAATATTACCTGGCTTATTAGTCACGGTAACAAGCTCGAAGTAAAAAATTGGTTTTGATTTGGTAATCAGGCGAAGTTTTTTTGTAAGTGTTATACATTTTGTAGACACACATTGTTGTACATTTTAGATGCGCTAAATTCTGTGGCATTGTGCTTTCACCAGTCCTAAGCTATTCACGCGTGTGTCATAACCATATTCTAGAAGCAACATAAAGAAATTGCGCACGTTAATTAACGAATCAAAGTAAAATCAACATGATCTGCTTTCAAAACGACGCAAAACGAGAATAAGTCCCCATTTCAACTTGCCACAAGCCTCCCAGTATTATCATTCCATTAAAATCACTCCCAAACATCGCTATGAAAATTAAATCCTTTTTCCCGATCCTCAAACGTAGCTATGATTTAAACAATCAGCAAATCATTACGTAGCGATCAAAAGGGCCATATTAACATTTACTGTGCTATGTTATTCCTTTGAACGGTAATGCTCGTTTTCAATTAATTCGCCGGTAGTGCTGCGATCCCGGGGCCGGGATGTCGGCGTGACGTAAGCACTTCCATATTCATGGTTGTATTCCCTTTGAGGGTTTACCAGAAATTCGCGATATCGTCATTTGACGTTTCAGGAATGCCGATCAGGAACCAATACTAAAAGCTTCCTTTACGCGATCGGCAAAACAATTGTTGGAAGAAATTAAAATGTAGAACGAATGCTTTTAAATCTAAGTTTCTCCATATATATATTTGTATACAGTACACAGAGAACAAAAAAATGAGTAAGAAACCAAAGGAAATCCCGAATAACTGACGCGAATAGATTTGATTTTTCAGTAAAAATCTGGGAATTTGGTAAAAACGCACGCAAACGCAAGTTGATTATGAAAGTAATGCAAGGTAATGTGATTAAGCAAGTGTTAATTTGTCTTTAGAATATACAAATATGTAAATACATTGATGTAACGTTGGTTGAACAGTTTAGCAACAAACAACTTCATATGTAGAAACGATCTAATCAATTAGGTGCTATCGTTAGTTTGTGTTTCGTAGTTGTAGTAGCTGCTATCACTTAGCTTACTCAGTTTGGAGCGCTTACTAAGTTTCTCTGCAAGTCTCACGAAGCTATGTAATTTGGTTATCAAGCTAATTTTAGCACCTATATCAAACGTAAGTATTATATGTTATATAGTTTTTGGGATGGTTTTAAAAACGTCATTTACGCATAAAAATTTTGGCGCATCACCAAACTAGGTGACGCTAATATTTCTTATATGACTAACACAGAAAAGAAATGCCATTTCAAACAAGTTTTTGACGTCACTATTAAAGTTTAGAAAAACAAAGAGATCGAAAGACCAACTAAAAGGAAAATCCAACAAAATAAAAATACTAGGTTCTACAAAAACTAGAAATCGGAGGAGAAAGCTGCCTTGAGTCCCGCGAAATACGTTAAATAACTCCGGGAACTCAAACTGGAAGACGTTACGACACTATTACCGAAGTGTTTTGTCAAGCAAAGGGGTTCAGATTTATCACAGGGAACATTACCTTTGAGAGCCATTGCTAGTCCAATAAGATTCCACTTGACTGTGATTGGTACTTGTTGCGATAATTTGACGCCGATATTGAATCCTGAAGATGGAAGAAAAATATTAACGTAATTGTCGTTTATTAATTTCCCTTAGAAGTGTGTTTGATGATGGAATTGGAGCACTTCCATTAAAAGGTTTTTTGGAATTGGTAACTGCTGAATATACAACCTCTGTAATAGATCTTCGTGTATTGTCGACTGCGTAGAATAAATATAGGTATATAATTATGTGTTTATGAAAATTATCTTTCCTGTATTCCCTGAATGAGTCTGTAGAGCGTTGCGTACCTACACACATCGTCAAAAGAGTCTTGTCACTGTTTGATATAGGGCGAGCCTATTGCTATTTAGACATTTTTTGTTGGCCATTTAAAATTTTGGTGTTCTTACGTACGCTACTCTACTTATAAAAATAATAAATCTTTGTTTTTTGGCAACTTTGCCCCATATTCCTAACAAACTAACATAATATTAATTAAAATACTTTTCGGCTTCTGAAATTACGTTTGAGAGAGAGAAAGATTTAAGCCAATGATAATGGACTAAAACTGACTTCCCAAAAGCCAATCCTCTTGCCTTATCCGTTCTCTGTTTCAAGTACAACTCCAACCTTCACCAACATTTAGGCCACTTCACAATCGACTTCCCAATTTTTCCTTTGCCGGCTAAACAGTGAGGCGGTAACTACATACGTATATGTAGATGTAGAATAAAACTCCGGTTAATAAAAGGCCCACATTTGGTCGAACAGTGGGTAATGGCACTGGAAAACCAATCTTGTAGGTCCGAGTGTTCGGCTCTTACCTATGAAACTGGTACAAAAGATAGGTGGTAGCGGAGCTAGGGTTAAGAAAGGCATAAGCTGATGCTGGTCTTAGTGTTCTTACTGACACATATAATTAGTAACCTTTTCTTATGGGTTCAAGCCCATGTATGACCGAATCCAAAATTATGGTTAGCCTAAAAAACCGAGACAACGAAACTCAGGGTGTACTAGAGAAACGACTAGAATGATTTGGAACCCAGAACGAAATTAGCAGGTAAATAAAAGAAAACGAAACGTCAGTGGCATTTAATAGCATGACGAGGCCAATAAGAGAAAAGAGGTTAGTGATAAGAAGAACTTAATTAATCTGGAAATGTTAGAAAAGAGTTTATTTTAACTTTAAAATTACATTAAAACAAATGTGAGTTTGATTATAATCAGTCTCTTATGTTTTGTACCAAAAACTATTTTCCGGCATAGGCCACTCCCGCCAATCGTTTTAGGGTTTTAGAGTGCGGACGTCATGTGTTAAGGATTTTTCCACTTAATTGATTAAAAAGGAACCTTTCGTATCTGCCGGGTCGAACGATCCTCATTATATTTACTGGAGTATCGGTTGAAAGCGTTTGCTTCGAGTTTATTAGTTTCTAGGAGTGAATTCGAAGCAGTGTTTATTTTCAAAGTCGTAAACAGTGATCCTCAGAATACAAAATATATCTATACCTATTGTCAATTAAATTTTTGACGTCAACTTACAATGAGCTGTGGATCAGGTAGAAATTGTGAGGCTTTTACTTTATTTGCGGCTTATGCAGAAATCCATTACTCTTCGTTTTTGAGCCAATATCTCACTCTTTAATCCTATCAATAATTTTTTGACACCGGTTTATAAATTTTTCGACAAGGTAATTCTCTTTCTAAAAGCGAGAAAAACGAAACGGACAGTGTAAGAAATCCAAAATTCATCTCTGAATTTAGCAAAGTCGCAAGCTTATTCGTAACAAGACGTAAATGTTCCACCATATTCCACTAAGAATGAAATGATTCATTCAACAACGCTCTCCGAGTGAATGAACGCGCATTAGCGTGCTAACAGGTCAACGTAACATGTTTGAACACCGTATTAGCGTCTTTAACGCTGTTTCCTTCGTCTAGTGTTTACTATCTTCGTGTGAAGTCTACGAATTAGTTGGTGTTATAAACGCTTAGATTACGGTCGACTGTGAAAACGTGGAGGAAGCAAGAGCATTAGGAGTACATTAACTTTCCTGAATATTATAGTTAAGTGTAACTGGTACTATGACTAAGAGCGTAGCTTTTGTTTCCGTTGTGCAGGGTTCTATTTCTAGATGTTTTTCGTGTAGCTAACATTGTTTTACATCCGAATACTTGGTTTCATTTCCATTCAAAATAAGTGCACACCTTGATTTTAGGTACTCTTGGGGAATTTTTGGGTTTAAAGAATAGAATCAGGACAATTTTACTATGGGTTTTATTCCAACGTAAACTCGGTTCCCTTAAGTTCTTAAATCTTGTCACTTATCTGTTTACAACATGGATAAACGTAGCTAATCGACCACAATAGAATCACGAAATCGAAGACAATTCCAGCATGATAACTGATACATTGCATACATAGTGCACGTTGCACAACGAGCATGAAGCGTCAAGAGCTTAATGAATGTGAAGTGTTAAGTGACGTTTGAACTGCCGACATTCATTCACCCGCTGCATGTACATTGCCACTGCAACGTGACTTATAACACGATATAACTCTACAGTGCCAGCGATGACGCATAGCTGACGAAACGACCGCCGCTATCGTCGTCCAGAACAAAACGAAGAATTGAAAGACTGCTTTACCTAACTCTATGAACATAACAGCACACTTAGCAGAGCAGAGGTGAATAGTACGTTTACATTTCGGCTGTAATGTGGTGGTGGTAACGTAGTAATAGAAGAGCCTATTGCCATTAACCAGGTATGAATCTAGTCAGCAGGCTGCTACTCAAAATTACCTAAGGCCAAACCCAATAACAGTTTGCCCGACTCGGGGATTAAACCCAGGACCCCATGCGGCAGTCGCACTTTACGACCTCTAAACCAACGAGGCAATCCTATGAACACACGTTGAGAAAATAACAGAAGTTTTCGACATTTCAAAAACTTTGTTCCATTCGAGTTTCATTGAGCAGTCTGGTCCAATAAATCCCAGACTATCTCGAACTAAACCATCGAGGAATAAATCCAACGTTTTGGTAACTACTGCTACTTCACCGGTGTTATATGTGTGTGATCGTCTAATTGCTAACAGTGGGGAACTCAACGAACATTCACATTTATTCTCGTTACGTATTTCAGCTTCGAACTTAACACGTGAAAAATTTATTTAAATTTTGGGTTCTATGTATCTAATTTTTCCATAGTATTTTGTCGATCAAATCGTTTGTAATGTTATTGTTTTCCAATGTTAAACTCTTTTGTTAAAAGAAATCATATTATTTACGGCTAATTGGAAGATATTTTAAACATTCAAAGTTCATAATAATAGTACCAAACTCTTTTTTATAAAACTCTTCAATATAATCTCTTCCAAAATCAATGTTTCGATGGCCGATAAATGATTATTACAGTACAAATAGAGCCATGATGATACACATAATCAAACAATTTACACAACATGTGGTTTGACCAAACATAATATCGTCCTCGTAAAACAGCCATCTAACGCGAGTTCATTACCACAAACCCACAAAATGGCAGACAATAGAATGGAACGAGCGGTCATGGCTAGATCTAAGATTGAGCCATTAATATGCAAACTGCATACACATAGATGCATTGCATACTGACGGGCTATTGATTGTTGGCCGAGGTACGGATAGGAGAGAATTTAGAGAAGATTTCGATTGGGTTTTGAGAGGATTACCTCCGCTTGAATCCTCCGTTCTAGGTTTATATTGTTTTAAGCATGCCTTAGCCATGCTAATTTTATAATTAATTTCATAAAGTGTCTTTGTAGTACCACCTAAAAAAATGTTTTTCTAATTTTTGCGTTGTCGTCGTTTTCACCGATGGATGTCCACTGCTGGTCATAATATGCCTTATGCATGGATCTCCGAGGATCACGGTCCTGCGCTGTTTATACCTAATTATCGTGTTGAGGGCTAATGATAATATGGATCTTTGATTTATAATGAACCATTAGGTATTCAATTCTTTTCTCCTCCTTATATTCATATCAGACTATCTAAAGCTGCCCATCATGGCAGCTCGTTATTGCATAATCCATTACATTATCCGGCGCTGTACACTCAGTCATCACGCTTTTACTGTTTGTAAGGTCGGCTATCTTTCTTCTTATAAAAGAATTACGGCTCAACATTATTCTCCAAAATAAAGCCGCATAATGTGGCAATTTATTCTTTAATAACTTTAAGAGTCTACGAATGCGGTTATAAATAAAATGGCTAACTTGGAAAATATACAGAAACTTTTATTTTGTCCGTTATAGTACACTGACTCTATTTCATTTCATAATCTTTTGGTAAGTTCTTGGTTTTTTGAAGATTTTTATTTCAATATCTAAATAAATAATTTTTGTTTTTTTGATTTGCTAGAATTGTAACATCACAACAATTTAGATGGGGTTTTCAGAATTAAGGCTTCTATTTAGCGTGCCCAACTATTCAAACTGTAGTTGCATAATTATTACAGATAACAACGAAGACGCCATCAAAAATACTTATAACATCATACTTTAAAATAACACAGACGTAGCACCAGAAACAGTCATTCAAACGCAACAAGCCTTCCAAAATGAGAAAACTTTTAAACTTAACCTCATATCCTACGGTTCCCTCAAATAAATCACCTAGCTACATCAATTTTAGACTGTGAGGCTCGTTTATATAACATTAACGATATCCAACCTCATCTTGGGTGGGCACGTATAAAATTTGCTGAGAACTTGGCCGGGATCCAGCTTCAAGTGAAACTCCAATGGACCATCAGTGCCGAGAACACCAACGCCAAAAGGATAAGGGAATACCGACTTGGCTCGTTCGACAATCATAATATTTGTTGGAATTTTCTTCGTGATTTTTGGGGCTATTTTGTATGAGGTATGCTAAGGTAGGTATGCAAAAAGATATAAAAAGGCTAGGATTTTGAACCAGATTTTTGTGCACAATTGCACAGGTTATAAGGTTTAAATCCAGGCTGATACCTGTGATACCTACGATTTCATGAGTACTTTCGTAATGCAACGAGGGCACTTGTACCCAACAAATTGGCAATAGTCTTAATAGCAATAAACTTATTACGTCTACAGTCCTGGCAAATACACAATTAGTCATATGAGTATGCACCAACACACTGTGCCTATTCTTTCAAAAACGGCCTTAATGAAATCGGCATACCTTACAGAAATTATAATTATATTGAACAACAACGAAATATTTAGGACATCTGGTAAAAACAGTAACAGTAATAGAATTTAAATTCTGCATTAAAGCAGTATCAATAGTGTTGAAACGCTTCATTCAATTCTTCGTTCTCAAAGCATATTTAACAGGGACGAAGTGCATTGATATTGGGGTCATTTAGAACAGTATTCTCGGGTTAATATATTTCAATCAGAAAATTATTACTTTTTTAAGCATAAATCGCTCTGAAATTGGTACCGATTCTCACACATTTAGGCTTCTCCGTGCTTCCATCTTGAGCTTGTAGATCTCTCTCCGATCGTGTAAGATCATCGTCCTATCAGATCGGAGCATTACTGCACTATACTACAATACTATATGCATTATAATTGTCTGCGGCGTAGTTGGCAAATCTCAGTTCAAATACAAATCGATCAAACAGACCGAAATTTTAAAAGGAGTTCATTATTGTACTCAGTGTTAAAGTTAGGTTCATTAAGCTGCAATAATACGAGTACAACTAACACAAGTAATCAATTACAGCATTTTTTAAATTCAGTTTAGTAATTAGTTCAACATGTAATCATATCTGTCTGGCGAACATCCAGAGTATGATTCATTAGATCCAGACACATGTATCATACAAGTTGTCAAATAACATCACTATTAATTCTCAATTCTTTTCTGTCCACAAAAACTTTCATTTTTACGTACAACATGAAATTTAATTTATTATGAGTAAAATAGGTATATTT
This sequence comes from Abrostola tripartita, assembly GCA_905340225.1. NCBI lineage: Eukaryota > Metazoa > Arthropoda > Insecta > Lepidoptera > Noctuidae > Abrostola > Abrostola tripartita. The sequence continues at coordinate 9,010,567 of HG996504.1, forward strand.
CTCCTCCATATGTTAGGATATTATCCCGATTTTTCCGAAGGGGTATACAGAGGTCGACGATGTGGTTGGCGCAGTGGATAAGTGATTGGACTGCTCCGCTAGGGCTAGCGGGTTCGATTCCCACACTGGACAAACATTTTTGTAATCCACCAGATGGTTGTTCTGAGTCGGGGTGTTTGTGTATGTGATAATTCACGTTTGTAAAACGCACTCACGATACAGGAGAAATGTAAAGTGTGGGGCGACGTTTTATTAAAAAAAGAGGTGTGTCTGTGTAGGTTCTCTGCACAATTACGTCTTCCCAGACTGAAAAAGTGTCAATAAAGGCGAGCATATTACTCTACGAAACAATTTTATGCCCGGCTGAGTATTGTAGCCAATTCTTTGCAACAACGTAAATCTATTAGCTAAAACTAAAATACTGAATTTTGGACTTGTTAATTAGTTCGAAACCCCTCTTTGAAATAAGTACCTACCTAAAAGTTCTTAACCCTTTACCTCTGCCTTTACTTATAATCCTAAGAAAGCGTCTGTATGCGCGTACACAATGCCTTATCGAGAAAAAACAGTATATTTATCTACACATCGAGTTAAAGTACGTTCTAAGCCCTATAAGCAACCCTGATCTGCTATTAACCTATCATATGATATGTTGCACTATAAAAATCACTTTCATCCTATTTACATACGCGCTCTCGTCCGCGATGCGTCGCATGAGTAAGTACTAGCTGCCCTTGTCTGGTCGTTGTCATCTCGGAGTCATTCGCATCGCCGGGAATGCAATGTCGTGACACCGCAGACACTTCACCCCATCCCCCATAAACAATAATCAACCTTAGGCTTAAATCCTAAAGTTCAATTTATAATGTAAGCTACAACGACGCTAGTTACCTTTTTGTTCCGAATAATAAAGTACGCAGTAAGGAAAAATGAACAGTATTTCAAGAGCAAATAGGTCGATTATGAAAAACTGTAACGACCGACAAAGGGCATTATCCAGGCCTCAGAGAACAGGAGTAGGATATCCCGAGCCAGTTTCAACTCTATTCTTTTCGCATTAACGTATTATATCGTGTAAATCGATTGCTGAGTTGCGACGTGTGATATATAATGCGGACTTCAATGGCGATTGTCGTTTGCTTTCTAATGAGCATAACAAACGCCAGCGGGTGCGCGTAAAATGTTATTTATCTCAAGGATGTAAGGTTGAATTTAGATTGTGGGTTTTTAAGGTCAAACAGGCTGACGGGTGCGTCGACATTACAATTTTAGCCCGGATGGTTTCATGCAGTTTTTATTGTGGTAGGGTCATAGGCCTCAGTTTTCCTTTTATTGCGTGCAGAGGATTTCTGCGTAGGCAATCGTGTGTAGCTGGGTTTTAATTAGGTAAATTGGAATTTATTTTACTGTCCTTGCTATACAGTTTCTATGGCAATTAAATCATTAGGGAACAATCTCTACTATATATGGCAGCCATCAGAATTTGTTGATAGATTTTGTAAATAAAGGTAAGGTGGAATACTTTTAAGGCTATTTAATTATTTTAAAAGGTATCTTTTTAAATATTCATTACTTTGATAGTATTGTTGCTTACGTTTTTCGTAGGACGTTTTTTAATATCGCAAGAACTTACGTTTTAACAGAAAGAGATTTCTTTAATTTGAAGATGATTGGTATTTTTTATATTATTTATTTTACGAAGCACTGATGTATATTTTTAATAGATTTCAGTACCAGTCTAATTGACTTTATAATTATCACTTTGAAATAAAAATAATTAATTATCTTGCCTGTAACAGGTAACGAATTTTTAAAAACTTAAGTATAAATGTTATAGCAATCGCTTCTGTCATTACAAACTGACATTACCAATCTCTATCGAAAGCCATTACGTATTTAGTTCGGCGCGTGCGTCTCCGTTTATTTCGGTCGTCGAATCGTTCTATTTGTTATTTTTTCTGACCATGAACTTGAAACACACTCGTAAATCGTATTGTTGGAGAAATGGCCGCTTTGTTTTGAAATATGTTTACGATCAGCTTAACTGTTGCTTTTGTAAATATTTATAACAAAAACGATGTTAGGAACGAACTGTAATGAGATTTTTATTGTTTTATGCCATACGTAATTTGGGCTAAATTCTGCTGTGATGGTTTTGCGATTCTTTCAGGGTGCAGTAATGCGTAATACCTATGGAAAATATCATATTTAGGTATATTATTATAGAAAGATGTCGTTCGTAGTGTTGTTCTAAGGGGGAGGCCTTTTTCAAAAGTGGACGTCTGATGATCCCGGCAAATGGTAATATGGCTGACCGGTATCGATCTATGATAACTCTTTGAGCCAAATTTTGAAGACGCGGGCATTTTTTTTTAAATCCGTGCGGTTAGGTTACATAGGTGTGCATTGCAACACGTATCTCTTTTTGAAAAATCGTATATTATCCCAATGTTGTGCTTGTGTAGCCTCTGTCAAATACTCGTTCAAATATCCCACTCTCCTCTATTAGGGTTACGCAGTTGACATTGAGACACCCTAAACGCTATCTAACATAATTTGCATAGACGCGATAGGCTGCGGGTTCCGCCCGCAATGTCACTGGGACACGACATTGTCGACTGAAGGTCTCTCTGATCGGTTTTTAATACTTTTCCTATTAAACCAAGGTATTTTGTCTGTCTGTTTCGATTAAATCCTACTTTCTATTAATAATATTCTCTCGACTTCTTCTTCTTCGTATACCATATACCATGAGCCGATAGACACATGGAATAAGTGGTCTCGAGATTGGTTAATCAACAAGGATGGTAGCGAGGTTGACCGTCCAAAGTGCGCCGGACTAGCTTAAGTATCGTAACTTGTGGAGGCTCTTGCACCCTTTGTTGTTTCAAAAACCCAATCCTACTAATAATATTTTTTTACTTTTTTAATCCTAGTAGTATTTTCCACGCGAACGAAGTTGCGAAGATTACAGATAATGTATAAATAAGATAATTAATCGAATGGAAGACTAACCGCCGCACTCAGAGATGTTAATGATTACTTTAAATGTCACTAACTAAAGATTACACAAAGGAAACCATTACTTAGTTAAAGTTTAAGTAATCATTAAATGTCTCTGTAATCGGCGGTAAATTCTTAAAACTACATAATCAGTAGCTACTTACCAACAACCACGTAAATTATATCCTATACTTACTTAATTAAATTCCTGAAAAGCCCAGACACACCCGCGTTTATACATAGTTAATATTTTCACGTAACGTTTGTAACAAATCGATTTTTCAATTAGCGTGACGGGTGACGTAATAGAGTGTTTTTGGGTTATTTTCCTGTAGGCAACAATGCTTGTTCGTTGGTTTATTTGCTTTGCTATAGGGGTTAATCTTGTTTGACAAATTAGGGGTACATAAACATTCAAGATTCGTGGAGAAGAAATATAATACAATAACATACATACATAACATCACGATAGAGGTGTATGTACCTATAGTACACCCATGTTTCGCCAGTTATGTTATAGATCCCAATATAATAGAGGGCGAAGCCATTGCTATCGACCGAGTCAGGACTCGTGGTCCTGACTCCGTGTTGCTACTGAGAATTAACAAATGAAAAAACCCAATTACACATAGCTCAACCCGGGGTTCAAAGCCAGACCTCATGCTCAGCAAACGCGCTTACCTACCACTAGACCAACGAGGCAGTCTCAATACAATTGCCTTCTGTTGCTATTAATTACTATAATATTCCTAATACTTGTGTTATGAGACGAAATGTGTAGACTCCTGATAAAATTGTATCATGTTTTTCGTTTTTAACCATTATTTTATTGCTTGTTTCAGGTAAGTTCCCGTCATTCGGTGTATAACCACTCAGCCTGAGCAGTCGGTTTCGTACATAACAGCTTTTTCGAGATAGGTAATTAGCTTGGCACATTATTAACTATTTACTTCGTCCGTTTCCGGTCAGTTTTCAAAAAAAATGTCATTCATAGCTCTATTAACAATCCGGTCAGGCGTTTTAAGTAGACGTATTCTTGGAAACGTACCTAATTAAATACATTTGTATTGAAATTGGGAAGCCCTGTGATTAATACAATTAAAGAAAAAACTTCGACTTAAATTAAAATCATTTTTCAGCTTCACAGTCACGTAACCATATTCGAACCCATAACATTTGTTACACAACTTCAATAGGTACCAACTATGTGACAATTCAATGGTAATGTGACGACTTATTGACGCAGTGGCTAAGCGATTGGACTACTGCGCTAAGGGTTGGATTCGGTTCCCACACGGGACAAAAAAAATTGCGATCCGCAGGTGTTTGTCCCGAGTGTTTGTGTATGTGATATTTCATGTTTGTGAAACGCATAGTACGATACAGGAAAAATTCCCAGTGGAGGGAAACTATTTAAAAAAAAATGTTTTCCGCATCGATTTTACCCACGGTGCCGATCTCTACGGAGACTAGCCAACTTCACAGGAGAAATTATAGTGCGCAAACACAGATGCATCTTCTATTCCATCACACTTAAACCGAAACCATAAATCGATACGGATTAGGTGTAGAGAAAAGAAAAAACTCAAAATGAGGTTCCAAGAACAGACAGTGGCAAGGGAAGCTTAACCTCACAGATCGACTGTGTACGCTCAACTATGTAGCTACGTGAAACAGCATTTAAATTTCAAAACGCACTCAACGATGTTTAAAGACAAACAAAAACCCTTTTATCCAAATTGAAAGTTGAAAGTCGGCGACTTGAAAACGCCGATGTAGTTCAAGTGAGATGAATAAAATTTTCAAGTTTCGAAGTCGGTTCACTCTAGCGCCGGTTGAGTTCAAATATGGGGTTGAATAAACATAGGAAAGTAATAAACTGCTTTTGTCGCGGTTTTGAGTGTTTTTTGAGTAATATGTTATTTAAAGTAATCTAGATAATATTATAGATCAAAGAAGACTGACAAATATATGATGCGAATGTTATTGGAGTAGCGGGAAGGGTAAAACCCTGGCTAACATACTTTAACCAGCCCCCTTACTATGAACTCTTAAAGCAGGAATGTTTCAGTTGTGGAAGCGAGACGCCGCATAACACTGCACGTAGTGGTGTCTCGCTTCCACATCCTAAACTGTCCTGCTTTAAGAGTTCATGGTAAGGGGGCTGATTGGTGAATGATGGTGTTCTGGGGAAGGATCAGTTTAAAAATACCCTCAACCGACTAGCATGTATAAGGAATGGAATGTGAGTGAATGAGCTGAAAGAAGTTTGGCAGGATCGTAGCGAATGGAAATCCGTGGTCCCTGCCTTTCTCATTTGGAAATAGATGTGACTTTGTATAAATAAATTATGATTACCATAGTAACTATGGAGTTTCTTGGAGATTCTTCTCCATTGGAGTGCCTTTTAGAATGGATAAATTCATTCGAATTCAAATTCTTTATTTCAAACGTAAGCCCATAGTGTTAGTAGCAAATGCAAATGGCAAAAGCAAATGATGGTATAAATAAATTAAATTAATCTGTTTTTGGTGAATAATTTATTGATATTTCATGTTTATGAAACGCACCCACGACACAGGACAAATTCCTAGTGTGGGGCGACGATTTTAAAAAAAATCACTGAGTACACAAGTATACTTAATAATATGCTTTTTTATACTGTTATCATTAAGCAATCGTTATTTTTTTCTGCTATTCAAATGCCTAACAATAATATCATAATTTGTATCATATTGCTTTTATTATCGGCAATAACATCGCGATTTATGATTTAATAAACAATTTACGAGCTATTAAATGTAATCAAAGCCTATTAGCAATCAAAATTATTTTTTGTTCGATATAGTTATGTTATGCCTCACAGCCAATGATTTTATTAATCAACTAACTGGTACCCGTGGCTTTGTTTCTGTGGTCTATAATATATCGTACAAATGATATTATCAACATTAAATTATCATCAACATCATAATAATATTAAAGTTTATTGTTGTAGTAGAATTAGTACCTATCTATATTTCACAAAAGTCCAGCACCTGCAGCTTCTAAGCTGACTATAAAAAAAAAGCGCAAAATTTCAAAATCGGTCTACAATTGACGGAGAAGTCGTTGAACATAAAAAAACATAAAGACTCCTCTTTTTTTGAAGTCGGTTATAAGACAATTTTCCAAGATATGAAAGGGTCTTAGTTAAAAGACCCATCTTCGAACCGACCGCGGCAAACGCAGCTTAACTTTTATTGATCGATGCCCCGAACGTCTGTTAATTCAGCCATGAAGCCCTTAACTTGACCATAATGAAAGACAGCATCAAACACACCGTCGCATTAATTATTATAATATGAAGATATAGGTACATTCAGTAACGTAGGTAGCTTAACATGTTAAGAAACCGTAAGTCGAATAATGGAAAGATAAAAATATCAATTCATGTTAGTGTTCCGAATTATTCGAGCGTCCAAATGATGATCTGAGAATATTTAAGAGTTCTACTAACTTTTAAACGATCGCGTTGCATGATAATTGCAACTACAACTCGGGAATTAACGCGAACACAATTTTTTCAGGCTCAGGTCACAAGCTGACCGCGGCCGATACAACTCGGTCGAAAAGACAAGCAGAAATTTAAAAAAAAATTGTGTTCGCGTTAATTCCCGTGTTGTATATTTTAATTTAAGAGTTTTTACTATGTGAGAAGTTGTTCTTCAATTATTGGTATGTTATGCTGCTGACTGTACCTAACTAATTAAGTTTGATTAAAATATGTAATCAAGGTAATTAGTGAGTAATATACATTGGAATTGCCTAAATAATTAAATTATTCGATAGAGTCGTCATCGAAATATAAATTCATGATTGAATTATTCTAACCACAATCGAAACTAGGTTTGTTAATAAATTAAATTTATCTGCATAATAACGATTAAGCGGCTGGCCAGAGCTGGCCAAGGATAGGGGGAATTGGAAAATCAGGGGAGAGGCCTTTGCCCAGCAGTGGGAAACAATATAGGCTATTAAAAAAAAACGATTGAAATATCAATTATAATCTAAGCAGTTTTAAAAACATAAACATAACATAACATCACGACTGTACGGTAATACAGGCGTAGACAGAGAAGGGGTAGACAGACGTGTACATATTATGGTCCACCCACAATTTCCTACATACATACATAAAGTCAAGCCTGTTTCCCAGAGGAGTAGGCAGAGAAAATGGATTTCCATTTTCTATGATCCTGGCATACTTCTTTCGCTTACATTACACCCACTAGTTGTGTTATAGATCCTAATATATGAGTGTGTGAGCTGTTGATGTTTGTAAAGTGCATTCGCAATATGGAAGAAATCTTAGTGTGGGACAAAATTTCTTCAAATATCTACAAATAAAAATTGCCCTAATTTTTGTAATCATTGTTTTAATTTTAATTACTTTTTATTTGAAGTAAGTAACTAAACAGCGAATATATCTGTAAATCTAGATTTAGTTGCAATAATGTTTTAATTTAGTGTTAAAATAAAAGTCTCCGATTCCCGTAATTGGAAAAAAAATCACTAAATACAGATTATCAAAAATCTAGAAAATATTATCAATTTTTCGTCTGTCTCCTCTTAAACATACAAGCAAACTACCCGATATATTAAGGCCACAAAGTCAGTACAGACAGCAACATAAGTAGCTGAACATCTAAATTTTTATACATACCATTAATTGAAGAACTACTAGTAACAAAGAATTGAGAATATTTAAAACTTGTTAAAAGTCTCCTATAATTTGAAACAATAGCTTGAACTTATGTTTATTTCTTTCAATTTGACATAAGGTTTCATAACATGTCAAGTTACTTTTGTTGCTGACTGTACAACACTGAACACTGCCCACTTATCACCGAAGCTCCGTGTAATAACCAACAGCTCTATACGGCCACTATCACCAAATTACAACAGATACCTCTCCTCGTATAAAGAAAATAATTTACGCCGCAAATCCTTTTTGTGTGGTCCAAAGTATGAGAGGGCGCGATTTTAACTAGGTAATTTATTTTGCCTCGTTGGTCTAGTGGTCGCTAAGCGCGATTGCTGAGCACGAGGTCCTGGGTTCGAATCCCGGGTTGGGCAAAGTGTTACTGGGTAATTCTCAGTATCAGCACGGAGTCTGGTGAATAGCAATAGGATGGCCCCGTTTTATTCATTGGGATCTACAATATAACTTTGGCAACTGGGCAAAATGTGGGTGTACTATACAGTTTACACCTCTGCCTACCCCTTCGGGGAATACAGGCATGATGATACATTATGTTTTGGAACATAAAAAATCTCAGTTTTTTTTGCCTGAATTAACTATACTGTTTGTCCCGAGTGTGAGTGTTTTGTACGTGAAAATTCATGTTTTTGAAACACACTTGATACAGGAGAAATTCTTTATGTGGGGCGACGTTTTTTATACAAGAAAAAAAAAGATGTGCCTATAAATCTACCTAGCTAAGTAAACTTAGTCCGGCACAGTCATTAGACTACCTTCATATTTTTTTTATTTTTTTAAAACGTCGTCCCACACTAGGAATTTCTCCTGTATCGTGGGTGCATTTACAAACATGAAATATCACATACACAAACACCCAGACTCGGGACAAACATCTGCGGATCGCACAAATTTTTGTCCCGTGCGGGAATCGAACCCGCAACCCTTAGCGCAGCAGTCCAATCGCTTAGCCACTGCGCCAATTGGGTCGTCAGACTAGAGAATCATCAGACTAATTACATTATATTTACGAGAATAATCTCGTTCTTCTAAATACGTATGAAAGGCTTGTCCTCTGCATTGAGACAATAATAAGGATAACGCTAATTTATAGTCATATCGAGAACAATTGGCAAGAAACCAGAAAAAATGCGGTCAAGGATAATAAAGAGAGTTTTGTATGTATTTAGGTTACATTTGTTTCTGTCTGATTTATTTATATAATGCTTAGTTATTTGCCTTTTATGGGCAAATATGCCATATTCATATTGTTTTTATTACTACAATTTATTTAATTATATTGTGGTAGACCTAACTTTGACAGTGGCAAGTGGTAATTTGATGTTTTCTTGGTACTTTATTTGTTGTTCTACGATACTGGTAGGTATCTAATATAATTAAGACCGATAAATAGAAATAGGCTCGTCTCAACCCCTTAACACCATTTTATCGTATGGTTGATGAACAACCTGGTGTCAGAGTTTGAACCACCTGTAGGCCTCTGACATGGCTTTACACACCGTTGAAAAATCTCTCAGGTCTGCCGGTTTCCTCAAGATGTTTTCCTTCACCGTTTTAAGCAACTGATATCTAATTTATAGTACCTACATTTAACATTGGGTTAATGAAATATTAAAAAGACATTGGGTTTAAACTTGTGTCTATTATCTTGCCAGTCTAACAGTCATACCACTCGGCTATCACTGCAGTATACTTACTACACACACGTACTACCATAAAAAACCTACCTATGTATATCTGTCTTACTATATAAGCATTCTCACAGCACAAATAAAGCATTCTCATTCTCGTATAAATGTCAACGGCAAATCGCACAACTCAGTTTCATCCTTTAGCGAATTTCGTAAAATTACATTTCTATTTTGGAAATCGCTTTCTCCTGACACTTGCACCAACACCCAAGCTAGTATATTCATAGACCTAATCTAGCCCATCACGTCACTGACGCATTAATAAAGCTGCCCTCAAGGGCTACACTACATACTGGCAAAGATAAAGTTAAAATGTCTGAACACAAACGAAATACGAGATAGCTGTAGAATTATTACGTCTGGGTTGCTTCTTCAGAACTATCATAATTTTGAGCTCAAAGAAAAATAAAATTATGATATGAAAATAGATAACAATTTCTATTGTAGGGTCACAAGATTTGTTGTGGACGATTTTCTGTATGAATAATAATTTTATGTATGTAAATTTATCTTCTTCTTATCGTATGGTTGGTGAACAACCTGGTGGCACAGGTTAAACCGCCCGTAGGCCTCTGACATGGCTTTACACACCGTTGAAAAATCTCTCAGGTGTGCCGGTTTCCTCACGGTGTTTTACTTCACAGTTTTAGCAACTGATAACTGATTGTCAGAATAAGATCTTAGCATATTGCCCTAACATACATGGACTTGGAAAGAAACTCCATAGTAACTCTTTTACGATCATAACTTTCGTGAGTGTCATTCATATTATTATCTTTATTACTGGGTCTACTTACGTGTTTATTCCGGGATGCCCGACTAGTTTCGGACCTAAACGGAACCCTTATTCATGAGTCAGGCATTCATATTTTTTTAGTTATACAAAAATTGGACTGGATGCGGAAGGCGGAGTACCGGGTGTTGTGGCGCAACTTGGGAGAGGCATATGTCCAGCAGTGGACCGCGATAAGCTGAGAGACGATGATGATGATAAAATATGTAAAATTTGCATTGCATAATGCTTGTTATCATAATTTTATTTTTATTGATGACACTGATTTTGATCATACATAAGCAAGTGCCAATAATCAGGTCAGTGTAACGGCGACCGCCCACTTAATTGTTATTACCTATTGTTGTAATAATGTAAACAATGCATAATTATTCCGATTAACACTGTTGCTTCATTATGTTTGTTTGTATTTTATTTGTAGGTTGCTAAGAAGGTTGTTTTTAAAATAAAACGTTGCACTATAGGAATTTGTCTTAAATTCTTTTCTTGAATTGTCTTCAATTTCGATAAAATTTGGTATGGAGTTAGCAGCCACCCTGGATTAACACATCATGAACATAGACCTCCCTGTTTAAGCGGGGGGGGGGGGGGGGCATAATCTCCACGCTTCGACAAAAGACGCTGCTACCCATCTTCTGAATTTTCCCTTAGTCGCCTCTTACGACACCCACGGGAGGAAAGGGTGTGATCAATTCTAGGCCGGATACCACACGGCAATTACGACTGGATTAAAACATAGGTTACTTTTTATACCAAAAAAATGTAGCGGGTAACAATGCAAGGCGCAGCATAGAAAGTTGTTCTTTACGGGGATCGAACCCGCAACCCATACCGCAGCAGTCCACTCACTTAGCCAGTCGCAGCGACATCAATTAAGAAAGAAGCTGGTATAAATATAGCTACTTAGTAAATATCATTATCTAACAGTTAATATTTCATATTATATGAATTCATACCCAATAAGAAAAAAACTCATAGCTAAAAGGAAATCTGGTCCCTCAATGTTTTATTCATAAGGTGGGATCATTCATTAAAATCAGTTTATTATTCTGAACCATTAAGCAGCAGTAATTCAATGCTATTGATATCGGATAATATTCTAGACTAGATTTTACCATCATTTATGAGAATACCTGTCTAGTTTTTAACCGACTTCTAAAAAAAGGAGGAGGTTCTCAATTCGGATGTTTGTATTTTTTTATTTTTTTTTAATGTTTGTTCGCGCATATCTCCGTCGTTTACCAACGATTCCAAAAAATTGTTAAATTTTATTATAGGTTAATCGTAGGTTGGGTTAGATTATTAATATAGGTACCTTACTGTATTATTTTTAACTTTTTAGTGCGTCTAGGGTTTCTTAGAAGTCGGTATTTTTATTTGCAAAAAAATATTTTATGTTACTTTCAAAGCAGTTATAATTACCTAAGTACACCCGCTTTATACATCTCCTAAAAATATTACGTAAAAGCTCATTTGATTCATCATCATCAGCCGAAAGACGTCCACTGTTGAACAAAGGCCTCGCCCTTTTAGAATGCGGGGCGTTGCCATAATCTCCACGCTTGGCAAACGGCGCTTGGCAATCACAGTGTTAGTGGTCAAGTTACAAAAGACGCTGCTGCCCATCTTCTGGATTTGCCCTTAGTCGCCACTTACGACACCCACGGGAGGAAAGGGGGTGGTCAATTCTAGGCCGGATACCACACGGCTCATTTAATTATACGTACAATAACGCCTGAAATCACCGAAGGAATAGGCAGCGATTACTAACTTTTAAACTATCGCGTTCCATGATAATTAGAACTACAACACGGGAATTGAATTATAAATACGGGAACATGACACCGCAGTCTCAGTCTGCTTGTGACCACGGACGATGCAACTCGGTCGAACGTCAAGCAAAAATTAAAAAAATATGGTCGCGTTAATTCCCGTGTTGTAGTTCTAATTAGACAGCGATTTTCTCCTACACGGAGTCTATTAACCTATATTTTGACTCTTATCATAAGTCTCATGTAGATACTTGATAAGTGACCAGTCAATAAACAATAAAAGCACTGATAGCCGAGTGGTATGACCAAGTCAAAGATCGCAAGTTCAAACCACGGCCGGCACCATTTTTATTGACGTACGTATGTAACGTTAACAGACTGTTTGGAACCACCCCTCCTTAGGCGGTAAATGTTAATAAAAATGGCGATACCAATTTTGTTTTCTTCTTGCAGCCTTAATAACAAAATTGCTTTGTTTTCGGCAGCCCTAATAACGTTGATAACCGGGTTATTTATGCCTTGCAACAACGCTTCATATTTTACGTACGTTACACATCTTCTGCAATCGTTATGTTTTTGACATACGTACTCGTATGTAACGTTAACAGACTGTTTGGAACAACCCGTCTTTAGAAACTGTGTGTAACATTGTAGTAAAAAAACGAATCTAGTTGACAATCTATTACGCTAGATTACTTGGCACGGGTTCAATGCTTACTGTTCATTGACAAACGTATTTTTTGTGACCACAACCCACACCAACTATAAGAAGAAATGAAATAGTAAATTTCGTTTTTTAGTATGTCAGTATGTCTTCAGCTTTGGGTTTCTTAATAAAAAAATAAAACAACTAGACAATACGAGAGTAAAGTCTTCTTACCAAGAACTCTTGAAGGTGGACAATTTACGTTGTGGAAGCGAGACGCTGCATTACACTGCACTTAGCGGCCTCTCGCTTTCACATCGAAAACTGTCCTGTTTTCAGAGTTCATGGTAAGGGGGCAGTAGAATACTTGGCTCGTCTTCAAATATCCGTCCAATGAGATAAGCAATTGGCATGTAGCACATCTACGGATCTTTAAAAAAACAAAAAAACCATATTGTCTACAATAAACATCTCGATTTGTAGTTCTCGCGCTGCAGTTTTGAGTTTGGTCTTTCCTCCAGCACAAAATAATCATAGGATGACGAGACAAGGGAGTGCCAGACTAGTAGCAAATGAAATTCAGAGGTCTTTCAATCCTTTAGACAATGGGTGACTTCTTCTTCTTATTGTATGGTTGATGAACAACCTGGTGTCAGAGTTTAAACCGCCTGTAGGCCTCTGACATGGCTTCACACACCGTTGAAAAATCTCAGGTGTGCTGGTTTCCTCACGATGTTTTCCTTCACCGTTTTTAGCAACTGGTAACTAATTTATAGTACGCACATGAATTCGAAAAGACATTGGTGCGTGCCTGGGTTTGAGCTTGCGACCTTTGACTTGGCAGTCCAACGGTCATACCACTCGGCTATCAGTGCTTGCAATAGGCGACTTTGAAGGAGTTGTGTTTTTATAAGTTTTTATTTGATCCAGTTGATTACAGCTCAAGATATTACAGCAATCGTGACCTTCGTAGTAGGGTTAAATTCTTTGCATGGGACAAATTTATTATTCAAGTGATATTTATTTCTGAAAATAAGGCCTAGTTACGTACTAGATAACTTCTTAGTGACCCATTTAATGAATAAGCTACTAGAACAAAAATTCCAACAATTTGAAAAATTGTTGTCCTGCCAACATTACTATGAAAATTCTTACACTGTTTTCTCAGTAACATAACACAAAAAGTAGTCAACAGATAAAGTATTCTATGAGCACAACAAACCGTTAGACAGATCTCTTGGCACAGCTTCAAATCCATTCATTGGTCTCTGATTGACATCTCGACTCTCTGACCTACCACAAGGAAATATGTCTTTGAAGAGTGTTGAGCTGCCACGTGTTTTGATAAAATAAAAACATGACTGTGTACCCTACATACCTACCTACAATTACGCCCGCAATCCCTAATGACAGGGATTTATTCTTCTTTTATTAGGAAACCATTATTATTTAAGTGACTTTTCAAATAGTGGTGTACTTACAATAATAAATGATGATACACAACCAGTCATCGTAGTTTTTATAACGGTTTTTTTTTATTTATTTATTGCATATTTTACAATTATTTACAATAAAAATCTCACACAAATTAAAAACTACATATATGTACAAATAAAAACGTTTAAAAACATCTTAATATTTATCCCATCGATGTCTACCATAGTTTAATATAATTTTTTTTTTTTTTGAAAAAAGATAATACATAGCACCTTGTCTTAAAATAATAGTACAAATCTACAAACATTGTTCAGAGTAAACACTAACGTCTAAACTAGGCCTAGCCTGTATCTTAGACGTTAGTACTTCCCATGTTAATAACAAAAATGTGTACACGGTGTTTATATTATTTCATAAAAAAGAGAGCACAAAGCTAGAATTTATATTAATTCTAGCTTTGTGCTCTCTTTTTTATTATAAACTTTAACTGTGTAGACGCTTTTTTTCACATGTCGAGTAAGAGCGTTTTACAGGAAATAATTACAAAATACATCTAGCACCAATCATATATTTGTCCCTTTTTAAATCAAACTGCAGCCCCTAACACTGCAATCAAAACCCTTAGCCACTACGACAAGCCTTCAACTTGTCAAATTAAATACAAACTTACACATCAATATTAGTATCTGACAAGAAAAAAGAGTCTAGTTCACGATCTTATTCAGATTACTTGGCTCAGGTTCAAGCCCGGTTCATTCAGACGGATAACCGGCTCTCAATGAAGCGTTGTGTTTATAAACAAACAAGGTTGTCGTGATAACAGTGATAAGAGACGATTCAATTACTTTATTAACTTAGTTAAGCTTAATTTTTCACTGTTATTTTAACTGAGAATTTGGTAAGGGTGAAACTATAGTTTCGAACTTAGCAGTTTTAAGTTTGATGGCTGCGGATCTTGAGTTCCCTGTTTCGCATCCCGGTTCAGGCCCATAATGTATTTTCCGGCTCTAGTTATGACCGGTCGTTACTCAGTAGCAGCCTAAAGGTAAAAATACTGATATAACGGTTCCATACCTCTCCCATTCTATTTGCAATTTTCATTTGTCTTTTATACAAGACTTTTAATAATCTATCTCTAGTAGGATATTTTAATGACTAAGAGCGGGTTGCTTCAGCTTCACTTGACGCACACGTAAATTTTAAAAATGGCAATACCAATTTTGTTTTTTTCCAGCAGCCCTAATAACGAAAAAGTTTTGCTATCTACTTGCAGCCCTTATTACGTTGATAACTGGTTTTTTTGGGCTATCAGCTTGTATGACATGAAACAACGCTTCATGATCCACAGTAATCAACAACATCTTCTGTAATCGTTAGTTTATGACGTAAGTAGGTAACAAACTGAAGTTGTAGCAACCCGCCTTAAGAGTTCTATGCTCCTAAGACTTACGTAAATGTCAAATGGGAACAATATCAAGATATTCGAGATTCTACTACGTCCTAAATGTCTCATTTATTGTAAACAATTTAAATTTTATCGCAGTACGTCCGGTCCGCTAGTTAGTGGAGGTCAATTTTATCATAATATAATATCTATTAACTGTAGGCATTAAAGATCGGGTTGTAGTAAACATAAGTGGTTTGACGTGTCTATTTTTGTCTTACTGTCATGTGACAAGAGTAGTCGTATCATAAATTGTGCTTCTGAATATCGTTGTCTATGTTTGAGGAAACACTCTATCAAGTGAAAAAGTCGCCATAATTAACAGGACACTGTCTCGTTGGTCTAGTGGTCTAGTGGTTGCTAAGCGCGTCTGCTGAGCACGAGGTCCTGGGTTCAAATCCCGGGTCAGGCAAAGTGTTACTGATTTTCCTTTTGGTTAATTCTCAGTAGCAGCACGGTTCCTGGATTTGTGTCCGGTTGGTGACAATAGGCTCGCCCCCTATTACATTGAGACCTATAACATAACTGGCGAAATGTGTGTATTCCATATGTGCCACCTCTGCTTACTCTTATATATTTCTGACTAGGTAGGTATATCATGGGCTACTGTCAAGATTTTTAGGTTTATACCTACACTCTCTCGTCAAATATGACCAATGTCATTCCAATAAATTCTGACCGTCAAAATTAATCGCATGGGCAATTGCTCAAACAGTCGGTTTAACCATCAGTAATATTGTCATTCCGCTGATTTTCATCCACTAGGACACTAGCATGCAGTACCATCCGCGCTGTGACCTCAGGAAAAACTGCATCACCTTTGGCCCTCACTAACGAACTAAAGACAAAATGTTCACCTACCTCCTATGATTCTTCAGCATTATATAACTTATCTTTTATAATTAGTGTCTGTAAAAGAATAGCTATACTATTATCATTTATATTATTTTGAATCCCAAAAACTCAAATAAGCTGACATTCTAAGACCTTGACAGCACAAACATACAGAGATTTAAAGAATTCGTATTAACTAGAAAAAACGCAGTCTAGAAAACTTTTAAGATAAATGTTATACGTGCGAAATGTGGGCAATGCTTTATCTCGACCGTGGGTCACACCGTAACGTGCACATATTTTTTATTCTCTACTTTTGTGTTACAATGTAATTAGTCTGCATAGCTAGAAAAACTCTATTTTCTAGTTGTTTGATACTTAGACTTTTACGTCACGCCGAGCGCGCTAAAATGGCGGGCGATTAAAGTGCCCATATTAGGATAATATTTATAACATTTTTTTTCTCCCTAAATTTACGTTATTTGGCTTTTTTTTTACAATTACATAACGATGTAAGGTATCGTATAGAAAAAAAAAATACATGCATATTTCCTATTCATATTGCTTTATCACGAAACAATAATAAATTCCTAAACTACTTAAAAAGATGACTACAAAATAAATATTAAAATATGTAAAAAAAACAATGTTAGACGTATCTATACCAACACTATACATACATCGTTATACATTAATACACTTGTTGACAACCACAGAAGCCATTTAAATAAGTTACGCGCCGGTGTGACGCGCGGCCGTATGTCCTTGAGACGGCCCGAACAACGAACTTCGCGATTAATATAACCTTACATAAAAATCGTACCTATTTTACTACTTAAATGTTTTCTTAGAGAAAATGCTGCTAAATTACCTATATAAAGGTCACTGAGGTCAGTTTCTAGGTTAAATTCTAGACAAAAAACTATTGTCTATATTCATATATTTTGATTATGTGCTAGTTGCCCTTCAGTGTGACTTTTCATGCGGTTGTTGGCACAAATCAAACGCATGCGTTAACCAGACTTGGAATTGCCTGTTTATTTTTTGACACCGTGGTTTTAAAGCCTTGCTATATAAGGCTGTACCTTTATTGACGACCCCATCGGTGCAGTAGCTAAGCAATTGGACTGCTGCGCTAAGGTTTGCGGGTTCAATTCCTGCACGGGACAAAAATTTGTGCGATCCGCAGATCTTTGTCTCGAGTCTGGGTATTTATGTGAGTGATATTACATGTTTGTGAACGCACCCACAATACAGGAGAAATTCCTAGTGTGGGGCAAAGTTAAAAAATTAAAATAATTATAGTAATTCTATCGCAAAAAGTCCGTTTGGCTCTCGCTGTAGTTGTACGTTTACTGATATCTGATAAGCGCGCTTGTGTGTGTCGCCGCGACGCAAGGGACTGAGCGCTCTACAAGTAACACACACTAAAACAATGTGCATGTGCACGCCTGACTACATTCATAGTCAAACGGACTTCGCGAGATAGAACAGCTATATCTGGCGCATCTTTGGCGACAAGCAACGTTTGTTGTTTGTGAATGTTTTCAACAGGTATAACAAAAATATGCCTGTTTTTCCCGAAGTAATTGGAAGATGTATTGTGTGATGTCGCACCCACAGAATTAACTACATGTTCCTATAAAATAATTTGCAAGCCTATTACTTCTATTTTTCGAGAACAATCAGTCAGAATTCATCTTCACAATCACAATCTTAGAATAACAGAGTAGACATGACATCAATCAAAAAGTCATATTAGTACTTGCCTAAGTTCGAACCAACTTTAATTATTTTCACAAAAGCACAACAGTAAACACAATACAAAAAGCTACCAACCAATAATCCCTTATAAATATTAAACAAAATTTCGCTACAACTTAAATACAAAAACATACATACATAAATGTATGTATTAAGTTAAAATATTCCTTTCTCCTTTATCCTCTAACAAAAAGTCGCGAATCCTCATCGAACTGTAAACATCTTATTTTATCTCACCTTTGTACTGTTAAGGGGGTTGGAGGGGGGTTACCCTCCCCAACACATCAAAGATTGAAGACTCTAAGGTGCTTGTTAGGCGAGGTGCCTCTGTAAGCTAAGCGAGAAATGAGCTAGGTTTTTGATTTAGGAATAGGAACTATTTTTTTGTGATACACGGTATACACACATATGGTACATAAACTGTCAAAATATCTGCGAAAAATCAAACACTGACTTACAGTTTGTCACAAATGTGTGTCAATTGTGTTGACAAGTTTATTGCATGGGTAATTCGTACAAAATACAGGGGCCTTAAAAATGATTACCTTCTGCTCACTTCTAACAATGCTCTACTTCTAAACTGACTTAGAAAGAGTATTTGGTGTGTATTTTTAGTAGAGTTTGTGTTTGTGATTATTACATGGTTGTGAACTGCACCCACGATACATGAAAATTTCCTAGTGTGGGGCGGCGTTTAAAAAATAAAATAAAAAACGATTTCACGAAGAATCCTTTACTTAGTGATAGTTTAATTAATCATTAAATGTCTCTGAGTGCGGGGATTAGTATCAGGTGCCCTTAAATCAGAACATAAACACCGTCAATTAAACATTGACCTAACACTATAAGGAAGAACACTTATATACGAGTAGATACGTCAGTTGTAAACCCATAAAAGGCAAGTATTTTATTAGCACCGTTAAAACAATCATTGTTACCATCAGCTCCAATTATATCCAAATCGGGCATTGAGATGATGATAGCAGTGTTTATAGACCAATTTTAAAACAGTAGTTGCCTGTATCGAGACTAAAGCACCTTTTGCACCTAGATGGATATGGGCCTACGATATATGCACCTAGTTAGAATGGAAACTGATTCCGTAGATGGGCAATGTACGAGGTAAAGGGGCAATGGAGAGTAGATACAAAAACATGACACCTTTATGATTCTTCTTCTTATCGTATGGTTGATGAACAACCTGGTGTCAGAATTTTAATAGTTTATAGTTCACCGTTGAAAAATAAAATCTCTCTCTGGTGTGCCGGTAGCCGATACGAAGAAGAATACCTTAAAACTTTTTGTTTAAAAAAAACTGCTGTAAAATAATATAACCTCAATTTTTTTTTGCTTACAATCTCACTTTTTGTTAAAATATTCTTTTGTTTGTATCATTGAAAACTTTTGATTGGCCTTATTTATGTTTCTTGTGTTGTTATCATTATTAATTAGCTGTAAGTTTTCCATAAAACTTCCGTTTTTAAAATAAAAATAAAAAATAAAATAAAAACATACGAGTACACAAATATAGTAGGTCAACTCAGCAGTCAATATGACAGAGCCGAACACTCATTAACCGACTTTAAAAAGGAGGAGGTTCTCAATTCGTCGGTCGTCGATCTTATTTTTTATGTATGGTCCCTCATTTTACTTAAAGTAATAAATATTTCCTTAGTTTTTTTCCCAATTATTTTAGGATTGGCTATCAGTAGGTATTACCAGATGAGCAGTATATCAGCATTTTTCATGGAGTGATAACCTATTGGATAAAACCTTCACATCCCAGTCACTGAATAATTCTGTAAGCCTTAGTATCACCGAAAATTACCCCGTCTCAAAATGTGAGCTTGCTGAAACCACCGCAGCGATTTTCTCTTCGCAAATGACTAAAACAAAAGCAAAACGCAAACGCGGTTAAGCTATCAACAAACTCACACTAGTCTCTGAAAACTGCGGCCATCTTGATCGAGAGTCAACCATTAACTCAATAAATCTTGCCAGCTGAAACGGAAATGATCCCTTATATACGCTCATCTCACAGTGCTACCGCGCTCCAGAACATTTACATGAAAATAGAAGCACCGTTTGACCCTTTTTCGTTCTACCTATTTGTTTTATTTATCTCCTTCTGTCTTGTCAATTTACTTGTGAATGTTTCAGGCCCTGTGTTTGCTCAGTGAATATTTATGCGGTAGAACGGAACGAAATTCCGAGTAGGGTAAACGCACTAATTTTTGACTCTGCTCTGTATTAGAGCAAGTCTCGGGAATCGTTTAGCGCATGCAAAAATGAATTTCGAAAAATATTTTTGTATGTTTCACTTGCGCATATTTGTTTTTTTCGCTCATTAGTTTAACTACCATGTTAGATGGAACCCCGTACTAATGAAGACAATTTTCTTTATATCTTGAAGTATTATAATGACTGAAATATACACAATATTATTTTTTTCTTTTTTTTTAAAACGTACACACTAGGAACACTAGGAATTCCTCCTGTATCGTAGCTGCGTTTCACAAAAATGTAATATCACATGCACAAACATCCAGACTCGAGGCAAATATCTGCGGAACGCACAAATTTTTACCCCGTGCGGGAATCGAACCCGCAACCCTTAGCGCAGCAGTCCAATCGGTAACCACTGCACCAATCGGGTCGTCAATGTACATTGTAAACTCAATAATATATTTTTAACAGATTGATATAATCTGTTACTTGGTTTATGTTGTTGTTACTGTTATATGGAAATATAATACATTAAATAGCATAGATATGTTTCCGATACACTTTACATAGGAAATTAAATTTTCCTACTTA
The DNA here is from genome assembly GCA_905340225.1 of Abrostola tripartita. Classification (NCBI taxonomy): domain Eukaryota; kingdom Metazoa; phylum Arthropoda; class Insecta; order Lepidoptera; family Noctuidae; genus Abrostola; species Abrostola tripartita. The sequence continues at coordinate 9,031,530 of HG996504.1, forward strand.
CACTTCAACACCTCTGCCAGCCCGTGGCCATGAACCTTCCTTAAAACGTTAAAACTGCCTAAAAATTCGTAAAACTAAATCCCATAATAATTCTTTTCTCTTGAATAAAAAGCATTTGCAAGAGAACAAGAATAAAAAAAAAACCGGTGTTGGACGAGTTATTTTTAAATTGATGAATGCAATTCCTGGTTTTATTGGTCCATTTATTTTTATTGTTGCTGGTGCAGTTTTGTCGGGTAATTAAAAACTTTATACAGGAGTTAATTAGCGTTGTGTTTTAAGACATTGATCGAATTTATTGATGAACTACTGAGTAATTAAAACCGTTGTAAATAATGTTCTGGATAGAAGTTTACATTTTATTAGCTTTATAAACATTGTATAAACTACGATTTATGACTTAATTTACTTTGATGCGTAGATATACAATGTATAAACTGATTTTATTATCTATGATAATATACATTAGATTAGTATCTACTGGTAATAAGTATTTGAACAAGTTTACTGTCCACTAAGTAGACACAATAGTGCACTGGACACTGAAAGGGTTAATGTTTAAAGAGTTTCTTTTCTTTAACTAACATTAATTAAAATAACTATAATTTGCATTAAAATTTGTCTACATGTGTCCTGAATCCATTAGTTCAATCCTTGAAACATATTAATTACTTTTCACCCTATTCCAACGTAAAAACTAATATGACGTATTAATGACATTAGGTTAGCAGCACATCAAATAAAGTGCGCTAAATATCGCATAGCAAATGATGATGGCATAGCGATAAAAGGCCAAAAATATGTTGAATCTCAGTTTTCATGACATGAAAGTATGAAAATAGTTTAAACGCTAAAAAAATAATGCCAGTTACAAAATGCTTTTTTAGACACAGAGACGTACGAGTCTAGCGCATAGATACAACTTTTAAACGAGCAACTATTTAGTTGTATACGTCAAAAAGTCTATAGGAATGTATGTAGAGTCGCATGCTATCGACTCTTTGGGCGTACAACTTTATCAACATAGACTTTTTGACATAAAACTAAATAGTTGTTATACTTACTTTTAGACTATTGTGTTGCATTATTAAGACCACGGCCATTGCAACTTGGTCGAAACGTCAAGCCAAAATTTAAAAAATATGTTTGCGTTAAATGTTATTATAAATAGTTGTTAGACTAAAAGTTGTATGTATGCGCTAGCCCTAACACTACAAATTTCATCAACTGTCATTTTTTTGGTCTCGTCAAACCCAATATGTAGGTAATTCAGACCTACCTCAGATTCAAACTTTGAACTTTAAGTTCTACAACCATATAACCAGCATATCTTACTAAATTTAAACTCAAAACAAATGAAAACAGTATAATATTAGCCTATAACTGTCCTACCGCTGGGTAAAGGCCTCTTATCGTAGAGAGACGGATTGAGCATTGATCACCACGCTAGCTCACTGCGGGTTTATATTTAATCTATACAGTACGTATTTTTTCAGACAAACCATGACTGTCTTAATTCTGTCTTTAAAAGAGACCTTTACCCCTGAGTTTTTTTCTGTTTTTCTTCTCAGAGTCAGTTAGGAAATGCCGACGCCATCTAAGTAGTTTAAAACACATGTAGAAGTGTTTTGTAAAACCTATTTGCAGAAATAAAATCATTTAAATAGTCGCATAACTAGCCTAGCTTACTAAGCTATAGCTATAGCTTAGCTTTAAATGTGATACAAGCGAGATATAAGTAGATTATGTCTAACTAATTTGACAGCTAATACGAATACTGCGACGCACACAGTAATTACTGTGTTCTGACTGACAGGCAATATTGATTACGTAATGTAAAATAGATGTATGTTACTGATTATGTAATTTGAATTTAACCCCAGCATAGGCAACATGCTGAAAAGTATTATAATTATAATCTTGTATAAATGCATGATTTAAGTATATAGTAACTTAACTAGTTTGTAGTAACTTTAGCCTAAGTTAGAGGTAAGTAAGAAAATATCAAAATTGTTTAAACTCCTCGTGTTTCATGTTGATTCAGTTACGATTTTACCAATTATTACTCATTTTGGTAGACTGTTTTAGGATGGTGTTTTTTTTTCTTTTCACTGCTTAAATATGATCAGAACGGGTACTGAGAGCCCAATTTCATTTATTGTACTAATTAAAAAATAGCCGTGTATATCCACAAGATCAAGATCATAATTATATAAGCAATACACTACGATCCGTTCAACATTACCTATACAAAAACATGCAAACAAATACCTCGCCTCTTTTTATATCAGATCAGTTCAGTATTGTAAATAAAGCAGTTGGAAGTTCTAGCCATCTGTACGCTAAGTTAGTAGAATGATTAATGTGTGTTGCCAACTTCTATGTAAAATATGTACCATACAAAACACGTGTGGTACTTGCTACAGCCTGTTCGAGTCTGTAGTCGGGTGCCAGTGTTGGCGTTGCTTGCGTTGTTTTTAAACGTCTGTAGTGTTCATCTTTTAGTAGATGTGGATTTAAATTCATAATGGTTTGAAGTTACCAAGTTAGTGGTCAGTCAGTCAGTCATTCTGGACGTTTGACAATTATGTCAAGTATTGAATCGCAATTATTGATATTGAATTATAATAATCATATCATTTCCGAACGAAACTCATTGGTCATTCATTTATAAAATGAATTTCGAGTAACTGATTAGCGAGTGCTAATAACCTATATTATCAAATGCAATATTATTTAAGCAAAACTATGATGCCCTACATAATATTACAATAAGGGAATCACTATTCAATCGGACTGCCAAAAAAAAGAAAATGTATTTTGTAGGCTGTATGAAATAAAAAGCTTATGACTTAGAACTAGTGCTTAGCCAAGTAGCCACCTTGTCCATTGACAAGCACTAGTATTTAAAAAAAATCGTCGCCCCTACCTATGTATTTCTATGGTATCGTCGGTGCGTTTTACAAACATGAAATATCACATATAAACAGCACCCAGACTCGGGACAAACATCTGCAGATCACATAAATTTTCGTCCCGTGCGGAAATCGAATCGCTTAGATACTGCAACAATCTGGTCGTCGAAAATACTAGCATGTTTGACAAATTTGTAACCCGCCTACAGTGGCACCCCACCCCGATACTTAATAAAACATGGAACAACATTTGCTGCGTCCCTACATCAAAATAACGCGACTTGTTTATTGTGAAGTAATATCGTGATAGCGTCTCAACTTTCTTTAATATTTACTTAGTACTTGTTGTACTTATTGTTATTTCTTTTACATTACGATACGTATCTGTTTTGACGCTTCTGTGTGCTGGAGATTCTTTTTTTGTAGTTTCACCTTTTTTTGTATCAGCCTCAGATTTTAATTAACTTTTATTCAACTCAATGAGTTAGTTTCAAGACTCCCTGAGTTTGTTTCGGCATTGCTTCTCAGAAGAAGTCAGTTAGGTAATGTCGATGCTATTAAGTATTTACTTAAAATTGACGTGTCAAAGGGTTTGTCAAAACCCATTTACAGATATAGATCATTTTTATATATTTAATGTACATTTGTATATGGATAATCGCTAGTGTTTACTTTTAAGGTTTAGGACAAGAGATTTTATTTTTGCCGCTTATTAAACGTCTTATATTGAACTGAAGAACCATTGTAGATTAAACAAGTATTTGCTCAATTTAACACGTGGCTCGTAGGAACAAAAAAAGTTTTGGCATCTTGAAAAAAAAAGACATGAATTGAATCAATGAAAAAAAAGTAGCCTATGTCCTTTATCGGGTCATAAACTTTGTACATGCCAAATTTCATCAAAATCCGTCCAGCGGTTTAGACGTGAAGACGTAACAGACAGACAGACGGACAGGCAGACAGAGTTACTTTCACATTTATAATATTATGTATGGATGATTGTAGACAATGTCTCTTTAGCACTTAATACCAGACAAAAATAGAAATAAAGACACAAACACTCAGAATCTCGCTCAATCCAGTGTCAGCCGGGGAGAATGATTGACGTTCCGAGTATCCACTTCACACCAGCACTGTCTGGACTTGCCTTGAGGACATGACCCGTTAAATTCGATATGAATGGGGGAGTAATGTTTTGTTGTACACAATGGCCCATGATGGCGAAACAACCACATAATTAAGCTTGTGGTCACATAATTATTCTAACTGTGTATCTGAAGTGTGTATATCATCATCATCAGCCTATCTCAGTCCACTGCCTCTCCTATGGCACGCCACTGAGCTCGATCTTGCGTATATCGTCGCCCCACCTTGCTGGAGGACGTCCGTTTGCCGAGCCGTAGTCTCCACTCCGGAACAAATTTTTCTAACGGTAGTCGGTTCTGATCCTATCCTTCAGAGAAACACCCATCATAGTCCTTTCCATAGCTAGCTGAGCGACCGTCAGTGTCCACGTCTCGGCTCCGTATGTCATAAGTGTGTATTTGAACGTCCAGAATAAGATCAAAATAATTGAAATTAACAATTTTTGGCACAAAAAGGTTCAAGCTGGTCCTTCTCACGAAATAAATATAGTAGGTACCCAATACAGAAAATACTTTATGCCATATTTAATTCGTATGCCTATGATGCTTTATCTCTGTGGTCAGTCATGACCAAAAAATACATAGTAGGAGGACAATTTTATACAAGAAACAAAAAGCATAATGGCTAAACCTACACACTACCTGCCTCAACATTCGACCTAGTTACAAGTTCAAACCAACCGCCAAACCGCTATTACACACCCACATTACGCGAGATAGTCCAATATAACAGTGGGCAAGCATATTGTCATTTATCAGACACATTATATTATTCAGAGTACTCTAACAAAGTCATCACCATCACAGCCTGGTATCAGTTATCACCCACTACTGGGTATTTGACTCCCATTTCTTCTGCCATACTTCTCTAGACATTCATAAGAGTGTTTCCTTTCCAGGTGGTTCAGGTAATTTGAAAATATCGTCATCTAATTCTAAAACTCAAGATCTCAAAATGAAATATCAGAATGGGTTACCATTTTTACAAAAAAGTATAGGAGAGGCTTTTACCCAGCAATGGAACGACTTATAATAATTTATGCTACTGTTCAATAGGTATAGGTACCTGCCTATATTTTTTTAAATCACGCATAACCAACGGTTCTAGGACCGTCTTACTAAACATCACGACTGGGGCTCTAGACAAGCGGCAAAAAGATTGTCGAATAAAATGAGAAATATATGAGGATGACATAATGTTTCGACTGTATCTCCGACATTATGTCAATCCCATATTTCTATCATTCTATTCGTCGAGCGATTTGCCCCTAGTCTCCGGGTTGGTCGATACTTGCTAGAATTTAAAACGTCACACTACTTAACAAAGCCAGCAATCTATATTTGACATTCTTTACAACTGAGCAGGCGCTGATTAATGCCCTGTGAAATCAGAAATCAACAACCGAAATCGTTCGGTAATTTATGCAGTGAAACAAAGCAGGCAGTAATTATTACTAGACTATAAAGCTGTTGTGATACTGTATCAATTAAACGGATTAGTGCAATGTGTTTGATTAACAATGACCAAGAGGCTATTTTTAGGGTCTGTGACTCTATGCTTTTTATACGGGGTTATGATACCATATGACCGATGACATAAATCTGGTTGTCTGTAAGTATGCGATATGCCATGTCTGAAAACCCATCTATGATGCAGAAAAATCCTTAGTGTACGGTATCATAGATCTATAGAAAAGAAGAAAATGCTGTAAAAATTAAAACTTTATCAAAGAAAATCGTATACTACCTACTTCGTAGCGTTGAGCGCTAAGAAGGACAATTAATGAGGCTGCAAAGATCAGTGTACTGAAATCCAAGACTTTCTGTATTAGATTACCTGACCGATCTACATATATCATATTCGTCATCAACATTCAATCAACAATCAAGCCATTAAATACATTAAGCATCAGTCAATCAAACTACGCAACACGTCAATGCAGTTCATCGAACCACCACGAACGACATTGCGCTGACACCGCGCGCATCGCTATATTATTATAATCACATCGTGATCTGCCGCCAATACCGCACATAAACACGATATAATTGGCCGTTCGGGGCGCGCGTGTGTCACGAAACACATTTATATAGTAAAAAATCTATTTCTGTTGGACGTGTTGTGATTTGTGAATGGTTGTTTTAAATGTAATGTGGCAGTACTCAGTAGCTGCAAGTATCGTCGGCCTGCATTTAAGGCTCTACGAGTCACGATTTGCGATTAATCGGCTCTCTGGGTAACTCGGTAGTATACCCGGTTAACTCTTAACTTGCTACATTAATTATAATTCATATTATGAGCTGCCTCTGCATAGAATGAAGAATATATGGGTTTGACAAATGTCATCGATAACATAGTCGAAACATTATGTCATCCCCATAGATTTATCATTCTATTCGACAAGCGTTTTGCCACTTGTCTAGGGGGGTTGTTCTTATTGAAGAGTTAGATCATGTCGGGAACCTTCATGTTCTTAACAACCTGATAGGCGCAGTGGCTAATCAATTGGACTGCTGCGCTAAAGGTTGCGGGCTCAATTCCTGTACGGGACAATTTGTGTGATCCGCAGATGTTTTTCACGAGTCTAGGTGTTTTTGTATGTGATATTTCATGTCTGTGAAACGCACACACGACACAAGAGAAAAGCCTGGTGCGGGGCAATGTTTTTAAAAAGAAAAAAATGACACTCAACGGTTTAAAGTATTTTGAACTACAAAGCAATCTTACTGCAGTACCTACCCAATACCATATAGTATAATAATTAATTACATAGACTATGTAATTATCACTAAGAAAATACATAATTACTGTATTGAAAAAGTCACATTGGTTGTAACCTATGAAGTTTCGCTACTACTTATGGGATTATTTTTTTTCAATTATCTTCACACAAGAAACATTTCTACAAGCATCCTTAACCATGTTCACTAAATCAAATGTGTACTATTCATAGCAATCTTGGAGTCGAAAAACAAGCAACGGCGCGTGCGCACCGAAATAGATTCGTTCAGAAATACCCACTTCACAGTTGATGATAGTAGTTCATCATCATTACATAGTGCGAAGACCATGAGTTTTTTTTTTAAATATAGTTCGGGAGTTCTATTACAAGTTTTTTTTTACCTCTTTTTTATATAACAAGTAGTTTTAAGGGGTATATTGCTTAAAGAAATTTTATATGGATATCAATAATCACCCAACGTTTTCATTTGCAAGTTTTAGTGGCACGGAAATAGAAACAGACTTAATCGTCCGAAATCCTACTTGGTGTGTGTTTCTGCCGGTCTAAAGACAAATTGTCTGATCTTTCCATTCTTCTATAAGGTTAAAGCCTAAGATCTAAGGGTGGGTTGCACCAATCTTTAAGTGCGTAGGTGAGTCAACGTTAAGTTAGTAGGAAATTCTCATACAAGCGGCCATATTTAACGTTAACCAATATGTTAAAGTTGTTGGTGCAACTCACACTAAGTACAGTAGTCCATTAAATGCGATCCGAGCAATCATTTGAAATTTGATGCATAGAAAGAGTTTAAGTAATGTGCTTTCCACATGTCGTCCGGAAACCGAAAGTAAAGTTTCTTTAGATAGAAGTGATACCGCGGATAACAGCTAGTTTAGTTAATCATATTACATAGTGCAAACTGAACCCGTTACAATCAGTCAACTTATGTCGCTTTGACAAACCAAAAAAAAAAAACAACACAAATAAAGCATTGTTGTTAGACAATTACCCTAATACATTGAGTAAAGTCGTGGTGGCCTAGTTGTTGACATATCGGATTTCTATGCACGAGGTTGCAGGTTCAAACCCAGGCAAGTATCAATGTGACTTTTTCAATGTCATAAATACTTTCTTAGATATTTTAAGACACCACTGACTGACGGTGACGGAAAACATCGTAAGGAAACCTGGATTTAATTATCTGAAATCGCCAACCCGCAGTGAGCTAGCGTGGTGATCAGTGCTCAATCCTTCTCTATACGAGAAGAGGCCTTTGCCCTGCAGTGGGACAGTTATAGGCTGTTATTATTATTATTATTGAGTAAATAGAAAACAGTACAGTAAACATACATACAAACAGTTAATACCATTAAAAATTCACACAAAATGTTAGTCCCAAACGTCATTATTAAGCAAATTAGCGAGACAATAGACACATTTCACCGAACACATTGAATTCTCAACCATGTGTCTCTAAAAATACAGTCGAAAATTAAACTGTTCGGATTTAGTATTGTCATCGGTTTAGTTTGTGATGTTCAATGACCTCACTCTTTGTATATAACAAATGGTATGTAAATTATTGTCATTGTGATGCTATTTATTTGATGTCAGTAGGTGTTATTAAATTAAATATATGTTTTCGCCAGACGAAATGAAGTAGAATTATTTTAAATAGATGCAGTTATGAATTATGGCAATAAGTTAAAACGTAGTCGTTTCATTTTGACTGGTAATTGTATGTCTAATTAGTGTTTATTTTTTACACAACACTATATATGAGTAGCTTTATGAGAAGGATTTTAAAGCGGATTTCAGTTGTATTCCGAGGTTTAAAATCACACATATCTGACATATATCTATCTGATCAAGTCTTTGGAAAATACAGGTGTCAAAAAAGAAATGCATGGAGTTTGATATAAAGAATATGTAACTATGATTCTGTATCTGTATGTAGCTTGGATGTATGTAGCATGTTGTCTCGGGTTACTTACAGGTCTACTGTATAACATAACAGCACGCACATTTCGCCAGTTATGTTAAAGGTCCCAATATAATAGGGGCGAGCCTATTGCCACCAACCGGGCTCCGTGCTCCGTGCTATTGAGGATTACCTAATAGAACAACCCAATAACACGTTGCCCGACCCAGGACCTCGTGCTCAGCGAGGCAGTCTAACTAGGTGAATTATTATTTAATTTTTCTATACCTTAGTTGCTGCTAGCTCAGTGCCTCAAAAGGTTTGTTAAGCCGTTGGACCTGCGCCTGATCTGTTTTCAGTCAAGTCAGTTAGCCGTCTCATCGGACTGTGAGGGAATATATAGTGCTCCTGTGTTGTCAAAAACACTTGATTTCTTTAATATCTTTTGTTGTTAGCTAGTGTCCGTTGACATTTGCTGCCGTGGCAGCAATTCGAGCAGGAACTCTAAATTATTTAAACGTATATATTTAATGGTAATATTAAAAAAAGATAAAATTTATTCGTGGGTGTCCCCTTACATAGTAGTGTGATTCCCTGGCTAGCTGGCTTTCCCCACGCTTTTCATTTCTTACGATCTAAAGCAAGTAAACTAACTTTCTGTTGTAAATGTCCAATTTGTGTCATCACCTTACTCCACATTACAAAGATACAGTAAATAATCAGCCTTACCTTATCAAACCCTGTAACGTTTTACATGAATATTATTGTTTCAAAATGCAAATACAGAATAGTATACATTTCAGTGTTGTAATAATATTAATTTATTTGTCCACAGGTATGTGAATAAACACAGGGGCGTTAATTAATTTTAATGTATGCAGGTAAATCGACAATTTGCTATAGTAGTTTATTTTGGCAAGTTTATTTGTAAGTGATAAATACAACAAATCTTTATTATAAATTGGTTAATGGGTTTAAATGGTAGTAGGTGGTCATGAATTAATCATTATGATACCATTTAGGTATAATTAGGCATGCATACTTGTGTTTGTTTTTCAACGTTTAGTTTTATACAATAAAATTATATTTCTTCTTTTGTTTTCGGTATCCTCTGTTCTTTGTCTTATGAGCGTTATATTAACTAAGTAACTCCGGTACCTACTATTTAATTATACTTTAATTAATATTTATATATTCATAATTTCAAGTATTGAGGTGCTGTTCACGAGCACAAGTCTGTTGATTTGCATTAATAACAATAATAACTTGGGACAAGTTTCAGCAGTTATTGCTACGGTCAGCGTTTTGAAGGATGACCGTTCCTCTACGTCGAGACCACTCTGCCAACTTCTTCTTTTTATCATTTGGTTGATGAACAACCTGGTGTCATGGCTTTACACACCGTTGAAAGATCTCTCAGGTGTGCCGGTTTCCTCACAGTGGTTTCCTTCACCGTTTCTAGCAACTGATAACCAATTTATAGTACGCACATGAATTCGAAAAGTCATTGGTGTTTGCCTTTTGATGTTGCGACCTTCGACTTGGCAATTCAACGGTCATACCACTCGGCTATCACTGATAATTTTGCTTTGCCTTCTGCTGTAAAACACGTGAATAATAATTCCGTCAGTCTAAATCGGCTACAGTGACCAAAACTATGTCAGAAAGGCATCACGACAACTATAAATAATGAATAGGTACTTATAACACACCATACATTACAAACTTTCACCTCATTTATATTTTGAACTACCCCTGAGGTTTGATATGAATTACTTCACAAGTGGTGTTTGAAGGCCAAGGCCACACGACACGGTCCCAGGAGGCACAGGTTAATTGGGAGCTGGCTTTCACACCAAGGTTGTGGTGTTAGGGTCAGTACACACGGTACTTGAAGCTTCTGTGATCAATGGTTTAGGAACATCGGTGATCAACGGCTTTCAGATGTTCAGCTCGATCTTGACTCATAATAATATTTTAATTTCCCCTTTGCTGGAGGCCTTTTGTGAGGTTAAACGTCCAGTTATGCAGTCAAAACTCTCGTAAGCAAGAATTAGAGAGAGGTAACATCGACAACCAATCTCCGCGCAGTGATCCAGTCACTTTTTAGACGCGTGATTCAGAATCATTTTATTATCGTTATAGATTATAGGGGAGTTCTTCGGTAACTCTGCCAACGGCCAGCATCGAAGTAATCAAAACGCGCTATTTCTAAGATGAGACCGAACGAGTTAAAAAAAAAAGTAAAGAATTGTAAGTAGATACATCGTCTCAATTCTAACAATATTAGCAATTAAGTTAATTCCGTTAAAAAGAGATGCAAACATAAACATGATATGCATTTCAAGAGTCAAAGCCAATTTCTAAAGCTCAGGTAGCTCGACCCATTATTTCTTTTTGATTTACTAGTATCGAACGCTGACAGTCGCAAAGACGCGTACCTATCGCAACTGTTAAAAGTAGCGTGTGTGTAATAGCCCTTACCAGCCTGTCATAATATTAATTAAATAGGTAGTGTTAATGTGGTAGTTTGGAGTCTGAGTGGTTTTGTTTGGAACTATATTCATTGTCGCGATCGTCGTCCCTCAGGGAAGCGTCAACTATCCACCGCTCTTCTTCCTTGTAGATGTATTATTAAAAGTTTTACTAGCTTCGTCAGTAGGGGACTGATGTAGACTATACATTTAGACTCCTTCTTTCAAAGTAAGTTGTAAGAGGCGATAGTGCGGGCCTAGTAATAGGTACCACTATTTACGTGGAGCGAAATATGGAGATTAAATTCCTGATACTGACTTGGGAATTGCAGAAGTTTTTATTGTACATATTTTTGTCCTTTTTCTGTATGATAAGAGGCCTTAAGTCTTCTTCTTCGGAAACAGGTCATGCTCATGCTGTTGTGAAGAAATTGGCCAGTCAACAAAGATGGTACCAAGGTTGACGGTTTAGGGTGCGCCGGACGTACATGGATACTACATAATTATTACGCGTGGAGGCACTGCATTTGCACCCCAGGCCTTAAGTGGGACCATAACAGTAGAGGCATATTTTATCAAAGAAGTGCCTTTTATCGGTACAGTATATGGTCCCTAAATCACACCCATCCACATCTCTTTAAATGGTCTGATATGAACAGGTTGAGTAAACCTAACTACGCAACATTACCAAGGAGTTACCAAAGACAATAACAAAAGGTTACGAAGCGGAACCACCGAAACCTTGGATTTCCCCTCACACGTAACTCCAAACTCCTAAGGTTAACGTACTGAGGAAATCTTTGAAGCATTTCCGAAACGATTACATACCAAAATTTACAACTTTATTAATTCAGTCGTCATAATTCTTGGCACGTTGTGATAAGAGTCAGAATTGCGTGAAGTTAATCCAAAAGCAACGTTGTTAGAATAATGAGAATTCTCTTGATCCTTGAACCGAAATCGCTCAAGATTTTTGGTCGGTGTCAATGGTCGTAGAAGTGTGAACGAGCTATGGAGGTCACATTATTAAATTATTGATGCATTACTGTGTTATAATGTGTTCATTCAAGATAAGACTAATGGCAGTTGCATGTTGTAAGCTTCTGCATACTGACTTAACGCATAATTTAATGCTATTATCATTTCTATAAATAGTATCTAACCCAGTAGAGTAGAAGTAGAACATATTGATTATAGCTATCCTTTTTTGGCAATCTATCTAGCGTGGCAGATTCAGGTTCTTCTTCATTCAAGTTGTTAGTCTATGGTTTTAGGAGACCAAAGTTTTAAACGTTATAGACAGAATTTGCCAGCAATCTTCAAATATTTCTTCGTTTTTAAGATGGTTTTTGAAAGAAAATAATGATGACAGTGAAAGATTTCAATGTGGTCATATTAATTATGTTTACAAGTAATATATTAAGAAACTTTAAAGATTCGATCGCACGGTTGACTGGCTGCGCCCAGCGGTGTTACCCGTTACATTTTCACGGGATGAAAAGCTTATATGTTATGTCAGGGTGTCAGCTACCTCCACACCAAATTTTAGCAAAATCGGTCTAGCCGTTTGAGCGTAAAGAGTTAACAAACACACACACAAACACACTCACAAACTTTCGCTTTTATAATATTACACATGAATTCCCTGTACTGTAACAAGACGCATAATACACTCTGAAGTGTGACTCCAATAATACTTACACACCATTCCACAATATCCACACAGAATACATCATAAAAATGTCAGTATTTGTTCATAAAACTCCATTTTTATTTCGCTAACAACCCATTACTTTGATAAACATTAAATTAACAGAACAAAAAACGTACCGACATAACTTTGTGTCTCAATAACGGAGCGATAATAACAATTCGCTAACGACTTATAAATTTCGCTCGGATGCCAGAAACAATGAAAAAAATGGAATACGGAACCCTATTAGGGGACAATACCGGTCGCCATTTTGAAAACATGAGCTGTGTCAATAACTCTTTGGTTGTTTTTTTTTTCTGTACCGTGTATTTTTTCATTATGCCTTGTTTTTGCGCGTTCGCAATTATTTACGAGTTTGTGTCCGTGCTTAGATTTTATGCAGTGATAATCTGAATAAAAATGATTTAGGTAGGTAGTTATTTTTTCTGATCCGCATATTTCGTTGATTTGTTAATCAGACTATACGCTGTTAATAAACCAATGAAAATTATGTTATTGCAAATCTATAGGTAGAAGTTACATTTCAAACCAACCGAAAGAATCTAAAGACAAAACTAGTACGACCTGATTGGCTCAGCGGCCAAGCGATTGGACTGCTGCGCAAGGGTAGCGGGTCCGATTCCCGCACGTGGCAAAAATCTGTGTGGTCCGCAGATGTTTGTTCCTAGTCTGGGTGTTTATGTATGTGATATTTCATGTTTTTGGAACGCACTACGATACAGGAAAAAATCTAGTGTGGGGCGACGTTTAAAAAAATGAAACAAAAAAAAATCTACCAATAACGATTACCTAACATTAGTACCTATAACACTGATATCATTGCCGAGGAGTGACAGCAGCTACCAGCGGCTTTCCTCTTGCTACGATCCTGACCTATTCCTTTATCACTTCATTCATCCATCATCCATCATACATGCCCCTTGATTTACCCAAGTCTACTTTAATTTCAATCTACACTTGACCTAGCCTTTATCTAGGCTGGAACTTCTTCAACGTGATCAGCATTACCGCTAAGGTCTTACATCAATTACGGTTTCCTCACAATGTTACCTCCATGCTGAAGAAATGTATGATTATGAAGAAATCCTTAGCTCATCATTACATTACAAAATCAGTTGCGTCACTAATCGAAGCTACCCGTGTATTGCATAGTGCACGATGCAAGCTGCTGTTTTGAATTTGGAACATATTGATATAGTTTTTAATTATTTAAATACAATATGGCTATTTTTAATTAGTTTGCTTTAAATGTCACTAAAACTGAAATCAAGTACAGTTTTTTTTTTCTTATGGCAATTGAGTCGGGCTTCCAACTATTCTGCCAGATTCGAGTTAAGACTGCAACGTTTGTCGTTAGACATATGTAAGTACAGATTTGGTAAGAGAAATATTGAAGTGGCAAAATTGACAGGAATTTTAATTTTCTCGGTACAATATTGGTTCCGTCAATACGATATTCCAAGTGTTAAATTTTCTTTGCTGTTCTGGTAATCGCTAAGCGCGGCTGCTAAGCATGAGGTCCTGAGTTTGATGCCTAGTAGTTAAACAACTTACACCCAAGCAGGGACTCAACATAACAAATAACACTAAATAAATCCCAACTTCTGAGAACATAACATAAATATTTACAACATTATCCAAATTATAAACATGTTTGTTATACAATAATACTCGGAAATCATGTTTCCTGTTACACAATCGACTATTTTAGTTCATCGTTATCAAAATTCTGTGGAAATTCATTCATCTACCGCCGCGGATAAACTTTCGTGCAATTAGTTGTGTGACATTCGTTTTTAAAACGGATTTGTTTGGTTACGATGTAACAAAGATAACATATCATATTTTCATTTTAATTGTAGGTACCTAGTAAACGCTAAACTGGGAACCGGAATGGAGGTTTTAAACTAAAAAGTCAACCACATAGGAAACCACATAATTTACCACTTACGAACAAAAATAGTGATGAGGACAAAGTGATGAAATTTAGGAAATATATTGTGTGTTTATATATATTTTATTTGTATTTAGAATTATTATGTATGTTTGACGGATGTTATAATATGTCTTATTGGGACAATATTAACTTTTTTGGAATCGTCCTTTATATAAATTAAAAATATAGGTTTATTATTCTGTATAATTACTCGTAACAACTAGTAATGTGCCGACCAGTGGCCAACTAGTCGGTGAAGCCAACTATCCGGTACCATTTGTAGTCGCTTAAGTTAGTAAGTCTTTTTATAGTTTTCAAGATAGATGCTAAAATTGATCCACTGATATCTAAGATTTAAATATAGGTACATTTTTTGAAGCTTTTAAAAGCTATCCTACATATATCATTGTTTATTCACATTTCACGTATTTTAATCTAGCTACACTAAATCCCACATATTTTAAACCAAAACAAACTTTTATATTTTTATTTATAACACCAAAACCTTTTTTGTCTGTGCTTTATATCGGCCAGTGTCAATCTACCGCGTGACATCATTGACAATTTGAAAAAAGAACGCGTTGACCGCGATGGCTAGTGACACACAGCGACACAAGAAAACCAATTTTAACCGTATTCTGTTATAGATAGAGTTGTTTTTTAAACGACGATGTAATGTAGAATACTTTCACTAAGTAGTACCAATGTCAGTGGTTATTTTCTTCGCATTATGCAACCAGTTGCGATTGCTTACGCAACCGTAGCGGATTTGCACGTGCCCACAACGCTAATTTAAAACGATTGTTATCGGCTCATTTTTTTATGTTTTTCAGTTATAATCAAGGTAGCGAGCGTGTGGCACGAGTAGAGTTACATTTTATAGTCATAGATGGTTTTAGATGGTATGGTTGTTCAGAATAACTCTATTGAAAGTGACGTTGAAACTGTGCCTTTTGCTGTCGCTTACTTTTCTTTAATCATATTAACTTCATTAAAATATAATAGTAGTTTATCATCGCTGATTAAAACTTAGTATTTTTTTTTTATCATTTAAGTAACCCTGCTTCTGCCCGCAATGATAAACCACACCTTTTCCGAGACAAAATCTAACGCCTACGATTCAACCTGTATTACCTACAGGATGTATTGAGCTACATATATAATCAAAAACAATACATAAAACTTCCATACAAAACCCAAACTAAGACAAAGGTGTTCAGCACGGCATACAAATTTTCCGCAACAATGATTTAAGACACACAAAATTACCATTAACTCGATTAACTAGGCGTATTCAGAACTTTACGAAGTGCGTCCAACTAAGTTAGTGACTAACAATATTCCAATTAATTATCTATTACGTCACACGCCGCGCTCGCGATCACCCCCATGGGTAGGAATGTAGATGAAAGTTGTAAAGTCTTATTTACAACGTTACGTAGACCCTACTGCTCAAAATTTTACGGCCTATTCCTGGTTGATGTAGGGTTAATGGATCTGGCTTGGGCGCAGTTAGGGTGTTGGTTTGAGCGCACTTGAAGGACGATGTTTATAACCTTTATATATCTATACTCAAATATTAAAATTATTTTATTATTATAAAGCTGAAAAGTTTGTTTGTTTGCTTGTTTACTTGAACGCGCTAATCTCAGGAACTACTGGTCCGGTTTGAAAAATTATTTCAGCGTTAGATAACCCACTTATCGAGGTAGGCTATAAAACATTCGAAATCCACACGGGCAAAGTCGCGGATGGAAGCTAGTTATTTTTATAACCGTAAAAGTAACAACGCACGTTATATCACTGGATTGGTAGCTAGAGAAGATCTTCTACATTAAGATATGCAACTAAAATTTTGTAAAGCCCTATCTGTACGCGGCGACCTTAGATTGTGTCATTCACCAAGCCCACACTGGTTTAAGACAAGACACAAGAATTGTATATTACTAAGAGTTAATGAGACTATATCTGATTGTAGAATTCTTTTTATGCGTGTTTTCATTTAATTATAGCTCCTACCAACATTTCAAAACTAAACAACGAAATTTTGTTATCCATCTTGTTATTTCACGCTATAACTTTAAAGGCAAGCTTGTTCTATCTAGCTTATTGACATCCGTGGACTCTCACTTGCTTTTCGCTTTTATTTATTTCCCTCGTCGGGTTGTATTTGCGTCGAATATTTGTTCAAGCACCTATTTGTGTTGGCGTAATGTTCTGGTTTTCTTGTTTGCCAAATACGGCGCGGATAAGTCGTACAAACGACATATTTCACTCCGGTACCACGGATACTAGGCAAGCATGAGATCCGAAGGGTTTTATTATTTATAATAATAAATAAACAAGGATCGGAGTGCGAAGTCTTGGGGAATAGGGAAGGAAGTATCTGTGTACTGCGGGGTAACGTCTTGTGGAGTTTTATTTCATGTTGGGTAAGTAAATGAGGGGGCTATTTTTTGGTCTTTTTAATGATACTTTTTATGAAGACTTAAGAAAGTATATCGACGAAGTTAATACCAACCTGTTACTATCACGCAGCAGGGCAGGGTTATCTTCTCAAACAGAGAAGACAATACGTTGTTCTAAATCGTGTTGACAAATGTATCATTGAGTTAAAAATGTTTTTTTTTGTTATGTTATGGTATGATCGTCGACTGCCAAGTCAAGGGTCGCAAGTTAAAACCTCGGCACGCACCAAAGTATTTTCGAATTCATGTGCTTACTATAAATTAGTTTTCAGTTGCTAAAAACGGTGAAGGCAAATATCGTCATTTCGACGTGTGTGGTGTGTAAACCATATCAGAGGCCTACAGGTGGATTAAACTCTGACACCAGGTTGTTCATCATCCATACGATAAGAAGAAGACAGACAGACCGTGATAATGTATCTGGACTTACAGCACTTAAATTTACACTAATAAGACAAAAAACCGTCAAACTGACTAACCTTTCTGAACAACTGCGGCTCGAAACCGTCTTTCAGAAACCCAATGACTAAACAACTGAAGATCATTCACACTGCGCACACTAAGGATTGTTACTAAGTCATTACGTCGCTAAAACCGGGTTCTCACTAGCGAACTGTAACTGTAACCGAACCGATACTGCCCCCTTACCTGGAACTCTTAAAGCTGGACAGTATAAGTTGTGAAAGCGAGACCGCCGCCTTACACTGCACGTAGCGGCGCGCGGCGTCTCGCTTCCACGTCGTAAACTGTCCTGCTTTAAGAGTTCATGGTAAAGGGGCAATTCTAGGTTCCAGTGTGTACGCGAGAAATGAACTTCACTCACCAGAATGAGTAGACGCTCGTCATCAGCTCGCTGTGAGCTCAGAGCTTTCCGCTCGCGAACCACGTACAGACATGATTCACACACTATGATTTTAACATACATTATAAGTACGACGGCAAACGTAGTGTAGATCGCTCACCAGCTAAGTAAGGCGACGATATACGGAAAATGGCTGGCAGCGGTTGGCAGCGGAAAGCCGAAGATCGAGCTCAGTGGCGTGCGCGAAGAGGCCTATATCCAGTGGACGGAGATACGTTGGTGATGACGGTGAAGGTGCAACAGTAACAGTTAATAATAATAATAATCTTTATTGTTCAGAAAATACATAATAATAATCTTTATTGTTCAGAAAAGGTTACAGAAAAAGTTACAGCTCGCTAATGAGTACCCGGCTTTAGACATGTCGCGTCATTAAAACAACGTCGTAAACTAGTACCGACTGTCGCAGATCGTAAAGTTGATCGTAAAATGTGCACTTGCGTTTGTTTCGTGCGCCTGCAGTTGGCTTAGTTTTCGGTGTTGTATTTAGGTTGAGATTGGAGGATCTCACTGATTTAGGATTAGTTGTGATAAGAATGAAAGTCGTGGTGGCCTAGTGGTTGACATACCGGATTTCTATGCACGAGTTTGCAGGTTCAAACCCAGGCAAGTATCAATGTGACTTTTTCAATGTCATAAATACTTTCTTAGATATTCTAAGACACCACTGACTGACGGTGACGGAAAACATCGTAAGGAAACCTGGATTTAATTATCTGAAATCGCCAACCCGCAGTGAGCTAGCGTGGTGATCAGTGCTCAATCCTTCTCTATACGAGAAGAGGCCGTTGCCCTGCAGTGGGACAGTTATAGGCTGTTATTATTATTATTATTTATGTGATAAGAGGCATGTAGGAAGCGAACATTTGACGAGCTGCCCCCTTACCATGCACTCTTAAAACGGGACAGTTTACGGTGTGGAAGCGAGACGCCGCTATGTGCAGTGTAATGCGGCATCTCGCTTACACAACGTAAACTGACCTGTTTTAAGACTTCATGGTAATTGGGCTGATTGGCGCACTGGCTAAGCGATTGGACTGCTGCGCTCAGGGTTGCAGGTTCGATTCCCGCACGGGGCAAAAAATTGTGCGAACCGCAGATGTTTGTCCCGAGTCTGAGTGTTTGTGTATGTGATATTTCATGTTTGTGAAACGCACCTACGATACAGGTGAAATTTCTAGTGTGGAACGACGTTTTTTTGTAACACAAAAAAAAGGTAAAACATACTGAATAGCTTATTAATAGTGTCGTTTACAAAACTTGTAACATCTCTGTAGGCTGAATGCAATGTACCTTTTATCGAAATCCTAGCTGCGCCCCGCGGTTTTACCTGCTACATTACTTCGGGATAAAAAGTAACCTATGTATTAATCCAGGGTGTCAGCCACCTCTATACCAAATTTTATCAACAATGGATTCCTTCATACCAAATGTTATCAAAATAACTTCAGCCGTTTGTACGTGAAGAAGTAACAAACATACAAACACACACAAACTTTCGCCTTTATAACTTTTTCCTTTTAGAACTGTCTTTGTGAATTAAATTAAAAAAAATAATGAAATTCAATAGTGGTTATTAAATTAAAACATTTTTGCAAGTTTTCATTTAAATGTCACGTTCGCTATTGTAATAAAGATTACAAAATAGGATTCTATTCAGTTTTAATTCACTAAACAGCCCCCATACCATGAAGTCTTAAAACAGGACAGTTTACGATGCGGAAGCGAGACGCCGCATTACACTGCACGTAGCGGCGTCCCGCTTCCACATGTTAAACTGTCCTGCTTTAAGAGTTCATGGTAAGGGGGCAGGCCAGGATAGATGCTATTTCCGCAAACGACACCCACGGGTATAATTATTGTGAACAAGTATGAGTAATTGCTTCCATGTACGCGATACCGCGATACCCGGGCAAAAGTAACTAATCCGATTCGAACCCTTCCCCGGGCAAGTTTGTTAAGCGTCCTGGGAACCAACAGCTGATGCGTAACACCAGCCCTTTAACACTACTTGAAATAACATTAAACAAATATCCTTATTTGCAGTTTATTTGATTGATTTTGACTCTTATTGCGTAGATATAAGGTTAGTATAATAGCAAAAACGTTTTTACAATACCAAGTTATCGTGCAGCTATTATTTACCTTATCATTATTCGAATAAGATTCAAAATTGCCTGAATTGACGGTAAATAGCGGTTCCCTAAATCCTGTTTCAAATGGAATATACATAGATAGTTAGACTTTTTGTTAATTTTTATCTGTTACTATTTCTTCTTCTCTTTCTTCGTATCAGCATGAGCTTAGTGGCTCATGAGAACAGGGCATTCCGTAGTTTAAAAATAGTCCAGTTAACAAGGAATATAGTGAGGTTGACCATGATCACCATATTATGTGTGCCGGAACGGCGCGCGGCGGTATCATCATCCGTGTCGGTTCTCCACATGTGATTCTTGATCAACAGCGGTGTCTTTTTTATCAGTAATCTATATAGTAGTTACATATGGTTGGATGCTCATCAAAATTCCTAAGTTAACCTTTAGCCTGGGCTATTATATTATGACATTTTTTTAAAGCAACGTTGCCTTACACTAGGAATTTCTCCTGTATCGTGGGTGCGTTTTACAAACATGAACTATCACATACACAAACACACAGACTCGAGACAAACATCTGCGGATCACACAATTTTTTGTCCCGTGCGGCAATCGAACCCGCAGCCCTCAGCGCAGCAGTCCAATCGCTTAGCCACTGCGCCAATCAGGTCGTCAAACAATGGGTCCGTGTAACAACGGGTTCTTCCCCTATTACATAACTCTTAAACTCTAGCGATATATAGTCAATAGACTGAAACCTTTTAACCCAAAAATAATCACAACAACACCACCTATAGGAAACGAACGAAAAACAGCGGACAAAAGTGTCATCAATAATGTTGCCGTGTTTATGAGCTCATAAATGTATAACATAGAGCCTCTATGAGGCCGTAGGTAAAACCCGTATACTTAAAGTTTATGTGTCCTATCTGATCGGGCGTAAAGATTGGATTGAATTGTAATGTAGGTTACAATGTGCGAAAATGATATTAGATGACAAAGTATCGATAACTTTTAGTGTTGTGATAGTAGTTTACTTACCTATATTTTGCAGCTTCAGCTGAACTACAACTACTTACTACATCCAAATTTCATCAAAATCCGTCCGGTTTTAGACGCGGTTTTAGACTTGAAGACTTAACAGACAGACAGACAAATGGATGAAGTTCAGTCGCATCATATACATATATTTTCAGATATCAATGAATGGTATCTTCTGTTTACATACTGTGTGTTAAGTAACTATATTAAGATGGGTGTAGTGGTAGCTTACCGGCATGTACGGGACAATTATTTTTGTAACGTCTTGATTAATAGCGTTTGTGCGTTTGAAGTGAATTAGGCTTTTTTCAGTCCTAGCTTGACTCTCATATATTAAACGATTAAGACCGCATAAAGATAAATCGATAATATTCTATATTGCACGCCAAAAACACAGAATAGAGAAAAACCTTTAAACTAAAAACAATGCAAGTAGCGGTCTTATTGCTTACCCCACTCATTAACTAAGGAGTTGTCATATAGATACAGGTCAATAGGAATGGTAGTAAGGATAATAGGCAGGTGTTAGACACTACACTTCATCCGATTACAGTGAAACTTTGGGGGGTTAAAAAGTGCACGATTGCATGTGATTTCCTCAATCCCTCGTACCAAAATAAAATCCAACCCTCAAACATCCAACTAGGGACCTTCCATCAAATCAATACAGACCTGATTAATTACGACATCCATCGGCGCCGTGCGCAATCAGGACATACGTGCCTAAAAATAAGAGAAACTAATACATTTTTACATCAAACCGTCTATAAGGCTAACGGGGGGGCTCGGGTGAGTTTACGAGTGTCATAAAACCGGATAATATACTTAGTCTGAGGGAAAACTCGTGATCCAAATACTACAGTATCTTCTATTTATTTGGTACGAGCAAATGAAATGGCTGGACTAAAGGCTGGATAATATTGGAAATATTTATGACTAGATGTATAGAATAAATAAAAACCGGCCAAGTGCGAGTCGGACTCACGCACGAAGGGTTCCGTACCATTACCACCACCTATAAAAACGGCAAATAAATCATATCTTTTGTATGGTAGCCCCCGTCAATATTTATTTTATTATGTTTTTTTAATATTTGTTGTGATAGCGGCAACAGAAATACACCATCTGTGAAAATTACAACTGTTTAACTATCACGGTTTATGAGCCTGTTGACAGACTGACAGACAGACAGACGGACGGACGGACGGACGGACGGTCAGCGGAGTCTTAGTAATAGGGTCCCGTTTTACGCTTTGGGTACGGAACCCTAAAAAAATATTTATTTTCTCTTCTAAATTGTGAACAAACTTTAGAATTAAACTTTAGAACATATCTAATACCTGTATCTGAAGGGGTGTGTAGGGTCTGAAGGTGTAGGTATTTCTGTGTTATTTATAGCAGTAGATACACCCTTATTTCGTAAGTTATACGTCGTGCCTATGCAGTAGGAGAACAATCTATTGCCATCAATGGGGCGCAAATCCAGACTTATCATTTCTCGGCGCACAAGCTAATCCGCACCTAATTTCATCAAAATCGGTTAAGTTGTTTACACCAAGCGTAACAGACAGACCGACTTATTCATCGTTTTTGTACCTACATAGGTACCTATTTTTATGAATAAATGATTTGATTTCAGACAGTTACTTTCACATATATAATATAAATTAGAATAAATTATATGTGTAATACATAGTATGGATTTTACAATAGGTAGTTAGAGTCAGCTGCTCAACATTCCACGCACATTACCAACGTCAACCGTTCATAATGATATCGTAAGGCGCAGGTGATTATCTAATAACTTGTTACACGTATAACAATATAATTATGCACGCACCTCTAGACACGTTCATAGATTGTTTCCATACAACTCAATATTGGCCGCGTCGTAAGAATTATGTATGATTAGGTAGGTTTATGCCCGCGACTTCGCCCGTATACATAATTTCAAATTTTTACAACATTTTCAGGTGTCTGAATGGTAACATAACATAACATCACGCCTGTATTCCCCGAAGGGGTAAGCAGAGGTGAACATATAGTACACCCACATTTCGCCAGTTATGTTGTAAGTCCCAATGTAATAGGGGGCGAGCCTATTGCCATCAATCGGGCACAAATCCAGACTCCGAGCTGCTACTGAAAATTACCTAATGGAAAACTCAGTAACACTTTGCCCGACCCGGGATTTGAACCCAGGACCTCTTGCTCAGCAGTCGCGCTTGGTGCCATGTATTAATCCACGTTTTAGGTAAAATATCTGTGTGCCAAAATTCATCCTACTTTGTTAAGCTGTTTTTGTGTGATAAGGTAACAAACATCTAAATTCCCGTATTTTCAAAATTTCACATTTAAATAAGTAGGAAAGAAATATTAAGGCCTATTTTCAATCTCCTCTCTTCTGAGAGTAAAAATATTGCTATTTTATCGACTATTCTAAAATTGTCACATCTACACTACCCAGATTTCTCAAACGAACTTCTAAGCCACGTCTAAGTCTATGTCTATGGACACTTGGACAGTACGCTTCACAAGTACAATGAGCATACACAAATAACATGTACCTATATGGTATCGCATATTTGAGAATCTCCTACGACATTTAAACAATGGCCCTCTTACTTATAAACGATGCTAACATGTGTTTTAAGATAACCACTTGTTAAGTCTATTGGCATCTCTATTTTTTGACATGCAAACGACAGTGACAGTTATAATTTAACCGACAGTTCAACAATGACAATTTTTATAAGTAAGGGGTGAATGACTGCGACTACGTAAAGCTCCATGGGTGGTCCGACATGCACTTGACAGGTACAGTTTATGTTTTTAAATTCCTAGTTTTAGTTTTGCATCGGAATGTTATTGTTCTCTACTAGCGTAACAGTTAGATGATTATAATTGTACCTATTACATAATCGCGTTGTGATCGGCGTAATAGGTAGGTACTATGTTTTTCATCTGCGTATTAGTAATAATAATAATAATGTCCTCCTGACCGAATTTCGGTCACGGCGGCCTGTCTCAGCTGAGACTAGCCATCTGCGCAGGAGATATTATAGTGCACAAGTATGCGCGCAGACACAGGTGCACTCCCTATTCCCTCACTCTCATAATCCGATGGGACGGCAGACCGACACGACCAGAGAGAGATCAGGCGCAGGACCAACAGCTTTACGTGCCTTCCGAAGCACGGTGGGGTCTCAACATGTGAAAACGGTCACCTATCACAAGACTGACCGCGGCGAGCACGGCTTAACCTCGCGGACCGACTGATCTGCCGGGTAGCCGCATAGCTACGAGCCCCACTACGAGCGTATTAGTATGAGGTAATTGTCACATATAAACAGATCAAGCCGTGGTGTTGAGATTGGCTAGCTCCCCTACCATAAACTCTTAAAGCTGGACACATACAGGAAGATATATTTGCGCTATAATTTTACATGAAAACTGATTTAAAATCTTTCTGGAAACACAATTTCTAATCAAAATCAACCCTTCGATGTCTCCATGACCACAAAGATCCCTCACAAACGGCGGTCAAACAGACTCGTACGAAGATTGCCCGATTCATCCCATGAATGGCAAAATCAGGACTCCGATATATCCCTTATTTATTTACGAAGGCGACGGAATCACATTACCGATGGCACATACACGTTTAACTTCCTGTCTTCTGTGAATGTATTGGTATCGTAAATAGACGAATAATTTATAGTCGCCAGTGAAAGCCGTAATAAGTTTATAACGCGTAGCAATAATTGTAAATAATTATGTAGTTGAAATAATGTGTAATTAGTTGGCATAAATTGTAGCTTAGTTATTTATTATTTGTTGTTATATTAAAGATCATGTTAAAATTTCCGGATCAGGGGACGGATAAGAAAATATTTTTTTTTTTAGGAAAAGTGAATTTTAATGGATCCAATGTGATCCCGATGAATGGCAATAAGGTAGGTAGAGGACATATTATGGGCGGCGAATTGTAAGTGTCTCTCTCAAAGGACCTCTGCCTTCTTCTTGGTTCTCGGGGATATCAGACGGGATTTGTGTTTATCAAAATTACACTCGTAGAAAAAGAATACAAAGTAGCATCAACTATTATTTAAATACAATCTGATCTTAATGTTACCTTTTGAACCCGTTATAAATAGAAAAAATCATCATAAATTATATACATAATATTTCTGGCTCCTTAAGACACATGTACTTAAAAATCTTCCCTTCAAACTTATGCCCATTTATATATCTTACAGATTTCAAGTAAAACCTTATAATTAATAAGAATAAGAAGCCTTTGTTCGCAGAACTCCATAACTGGCAGTAAAAATTCCGTGTAGTGTGAGCCGATGGCCATTTAGGCACGTTTCCAAACCTCGAGTTGCTTCTGAGAACCGTAGGTATTGCAGAAATTCTGACGACTTGATTGGTGCAGTAGCTAATTGCATGACCTTTAGTACTATGGGCGATTAGGTGTTAAATTAACTTTTTCTGTCAGGAAAAATGTCTTAGAATCATCGAAATCAAAATCTAAGTCTTGCACTAACCATATGGGTAACGGAGTAATATTGAATGACTTATAGATATTAGTTCCGATATCCGATAAGTGTCTATAATCTTCATCATCAACATCAGCAGGAACTCGTCCACTGCTGGACAAAGGCCTCCCCCTTAAAGGGGGGGGGGCATAATCCCCACGCTTGGCAAGTGGCTTGGAGATCGCAGTGTTGGTGGTCAAGTAACAGAAGACGCTGCCGCCAATCTTCTGTTTTTTTTCCCTTAGGCCTCTTAAGACACCCACGGCAGGAAAGGGGGTGGTCAATTCTAGGCCGGATACCACACGGCAGTGTCTATAAGCGATTCTTTAATTAAAATACCTATTAACATAAAAATCACTTGAGTGTGTAGTGTTAAACTGTGCACCCACATATGCCCAGTTATGTCAAGGGTTAAATGAAGGAGAAAAATAAGGGGGAGTTAAAATAAAAACAATATGCTATCTAACTTTTATGCGGATGTGATAATGTATGAAAAGTAAATTTTCTTTTAATGCAACATCTATCTCACGTCGGCGTCGTTATAACATATTTCGTCTCCAAATATTAGATTAGGTACTCCAGAATCAAGTCATAATTCGTTTACGCAAACATTTTATTGCGCGCGTAATTTTCCCGATCCCGTAATTGACTTTCCCTTACATTTTATCTTGTCGCGTAAGATTTTGTATGAGATTATTCATGTTTAATTATGAATAATAAAAGCATTGGTACGCTTCCCTCTCGTTATCATGTATGGTAATTGTGTTTGTTCTCTCTACAAATATGGGTTCGCAAATGAATTTGATTGGAGAAATGTTGTAGCAAAGTTGTGTAGTACACGTATAAACGTATCTTTGGATGTCAATTTGGCTTTTGCACGGAAAAAGGTTTGGTTTAGGCGTAGCCCTACACAGTCCAAATTTTTGCGTCTTCGGTGTTCATCGTTTGGATTGCACGAATATCCAAATTATTTTTGATAAACATAACGTGCGAATATCACAGTCCACAGCACAAAAAAGTAGATATATAACACCGTAGAATGTACGGTCTTGTTCTGAAAAACACCTATTGTCATATCAAGTCTTCCAATCAGCTAAACAGATAAAAAGCACTAATAGCCGAGTGGTATGACCGTTGGACTGCCAACTCAAAGGTCGCAAGTTCGAATTTCTGCACGCACCAATGTCCTTTCGAATTCATGTGCGTACTATAAATTAGTTATCAGTTGCTAAAAACGGTGAAGTAAAACATCGTGAGGTAACCGGCACACCTGAGAGATTTTTCAACGGTGTTGAAAGCCGTGTCAGAGGCCTACAGGCGGTTTAAACTTTGACACCAGGTTGTTCATCAACCATACGATAAGAAGAAGAATAAGCTTTAGAGACATCAAGCCCCAATCAGAATAAAGAACCATAGCCTCAAAACCTAAAAAACTGAACAGAAACACACAGCTACTAAAACCTTATCCAAACAGACCTATATCCCAAAATTATCCTCAAGTAAACCCATACAACGAACATCTAACATCCCTATTTGAACCCTGAAACGTGCCGATAAGCAAAACCAACGGAATAACAAAGTTAAAAAGTTGATTTACCTTCCGTGGAGGCACTCTGATTTGATTATTGATATAGATTCATATTGAAAGTGGAAGTGCTGAAGGGGCGGCTTGAGAACGTATTAAAGGCGGTAGCGGAGCGAGTTCAGCTTAGGAGAATTATACATAACCCTAACATAACATGGGACCTGTTTTTCAACAACAACAAAAAGTATTATTAATTCGAACTAGTAGTTTCTGAGAAGAGCGGCTTCAACTAAACAAACAAACTCTACAGCTGTATAATATTAGTAAGTATAGATAGTAAGATAGGTAGATAAATATATTATTAGTTTTCTAAAATCAATACAGATTTAGAGAACCTTAACTTAACTTATAACTTATGTAACTCCAATACTAAATACCATGCAAAAGTTTTATAAAAGCTACAAAATGTTTCATAGAACAAACTCCTCAAACTGCAGCAACTTTATCGCACGCTAAACTTGGGCCCAACCCTAAAATGCACAGCTTTATTAAACGCGATAGGGCACGTCATAATCTATCGTACAACCTGTCTGCGATGGGTATTTTTGTTGAAAGCCGTCGATATTGTCTTGTTAGTTATGTTCGAGCTATTCTTTTATTCTTGTCGACGCGGAGCGGTAAACGGATTGCGAGGCATCGAAAAATGGCGGACAACTTGCTTCCGAAATGATTAATGTTACTTAAGTGTATTGTTGAAGTTTTAGTTATAGGAATGTGAGTTTGGAAAGGAATATTATGTGAATTTGAGTGATATATTCGCGAATTGTTATGATGAAACGCTTGAGTTGTTAAAGATAAAATTGCTTGAAACATATTTGGGTTAACGGAGTTGCATTTTACGACTGCACTGGGTTTCAAATTGCGTTTGGCTTGTAGTGAGTTTAGAGTTTGTTAAATGCATTGTGTAGTGGCAGGTCGGTATGAAACACACATTACATTACCGGGTTTCATGGCTCTGTACATTGTTGGATTGTGACTACGTGTCGCCGTGTTTTGGAGTTGTGAATACAGGTACAAAAAGTGTGTTACCAAATTATTTCTTTTTGGTTTGTCATTCAGGTACATATCAAAACGGTATTAGGAAAAATAATGAGAGAATGTTCTAAATATTGATGTGTCTCTCTTTATGGCAGTACAATTTATATTATTATGGTTCTTTTTATAGAACAAACTGGTGTCAGAGTTTAAACCGCCTGTAGGCCTTTACACACCGTTGAAAATTCTCTCAGATGTGCCGGATTCCTCACAATGTTTTCGTTCACCGTTTAGTAACTAATAACTAATTTATATTACGCACTTGAATTCTAAAATACATTGGTGCGTGCCGGGGCTTGAACTTGCCACCTTTGACTTGGCAATCCAACAGTCATACCACTCGGCTATCACCGTCCTGCAAACCATATGACGTGACATGAAGTGAAATTGGAATCATACCCTCTGGTATTTAGTAAATAATGATAGCTTCTTTTACTATATATAAAACACAACAAGATATCCGACGATACAATATCTTATAATACATAATAATATAATCAAATCCCAACCCTTGACGCTATTTATACAAACTAATTACTTACCTTGGAATAATAGATCAAAGGGCACAGGTGAAGTTAACCCCAAACATTCTCAGAATCAATACCAAAATCAAATTACCTACTTACACACAAGGAAACATCGAAATCAATTCACAAATAAATATGACACGGAGAAAAGTACGTAGGTAAGGCGATATATTTTGATGACAGAGGTAATTTGGAGACATGTTTAAGAAACCTTTAGTATATAGTTAGTGGAACGTAAACAGTGACAAGACTGCACAAGCGTGTAGCTGTCTGAGTGTGGAAGATAGATATTAAATAATAATAATATCTTGGACAGCTCACACACGGGCATCTAATCCCAAACTAGGCAGAGCCTGCATTATGGTAACCAGACAACTGATAAACATACTTATATATTTCTAAATACGTACATAATATAGATAAATTACACCCAGACACAGAACAAATGATTATGCTCATCACACAAAGATTTTTTCTGGGTGGGAATCGAACCAGTTTAGCAGTCAGGGTCACTAACCACTAGAACAACAGGCCAGTCTCTATATATCCCTCTTGTTTCGTAAAACCGTTTCAGTAATCTCATCTATATCACCAAAATATCTGTTTACCGTACTTATAAGATTATCATTAATTCCTATTTTTACAAACAAACGTATTTTATATGGGAATGGACAATAAATGGGAAATTAGCGTGGTTTGTTAAAATATATGGGCCGAGTGTGCTGACAGCGGCATCTATCTGGTTAATGAGTGGTCGGAAAGACCCCCGCCGCGTCGGAGGGTTGGGTGGCGAAGGGAAATGTTTTTTCCTTTTTTTTGTTTTGTGGAAAGGTTTTTGGGATTTCTCTTTGACTGTACATTGTATTGTGTTGGATTATTGTATTTTCTAACAGCTATTATACAATATACATATATATACTAGCTTCGGCATCGTCACGTCATTTGCATCTTTAACATCGCATATAAAAATTCAAAAGTCTATATTTATTAGCTCACCACGACTAAACCGCTGAATCGGTTTGATATCGTAAGCTTTAGGCCAAACTTTACTCTTGAAAAAATGTCGCTGGTCATAAATTAAGTCGTAGTTTAGAAATTGGCTAGACTAAACTAGCAATAAAGGTGGTAGAAAGGTTGACTGCTTGGGTGCACCTGACGTACGTAGGTACCATCGCTGGGTGCAGATTCTACGCAAGCTCTGTATTTGCACCCTAAAGGTCGTAGCACATAAATACAGCAGCGGTCCCGCACAGCAAAATAATGTGCATTCAAATATGGACTTAAGTTCGTGGTCTTTAAATACATTTTACAGTGACACTTAACAATTACAGCGTGCTGTTTGTTATTTTATATTGACACTGTAAAATGAATCTACAAGGTACAATCTATAAAGTCCATATTTGAATGCTCCTTTATGATAATAATGACCTTAAATCAAACAATAGACTTCAGGCTTGCCACAGTTGCTACCACCATTAACGACTATAACATAAACCAGGCCGTTAAATCCTAAACTATTGATTAAACCATTTAAGTACTAGTTATGTTATTATTAATAGCTTTGAGATAGTAATTTAATTAACTAATACCTTTGGAGATCTTAACCCTGTAGGTAACAGATCCGTAGTCAGGGATCAAGTAGGCCTCGGCAGCGGAGGGTTATAAAGGGACGGTTCCAGGTAATATTGAATTTAATTTGAAGATTATTCAGTGTTGTATGGATCTTACATGATGTTTTGTAATGAAAATTACTGTAATCAACATATTAGATCCGTTTAAAAATAAAAAAGAAAGATACTTGGCTAATACATAACACGCCATAATACGCATAATACGCCGGTATTCCTCGAAGGGGTAGGCAGAGGTATATTGGCGGAAGTGTACCAGTGTGATCCCGTCTCCCTGTCATCGAAGATGCCAGCAGACATGTGTGGTTATTAGTAGGTATAGGTAGGTGGTATACCCCTGTGGATCGGAGCCTTTTCGGTTCACGGGGTCTCACATAACCCTGTCGTCTTCCAGCGGCGGGGAAAGCGTAAGGCATTTTTCACACGTTAAAAAAAGGCAGGTATAAGATAATACCTATCTACACCCACATTTCACCAGTTTTATTATAGGTCCCAATGTAATAGGGGGCGAGCCTATTGCTATCAACCGGCCACAATTCCCAACTCCGTGCTGTAGCTACCGATAACCACCTAATGAAAATCCTAATAACACTGCCTGACCTGGGAATCGAGTCAGGACCTCACGCTGAAAAGTCACTCGTCTTAACGTCTTAATTGAAATTGACTGTACTCGTTGGCTGCCCATCAGATTGACCGACGATATCGTTAGATTTTTTTTTAATCGTCCCACCACACTAGGTATTTCTCTTGTGTCGTGGGTGCGTTTCACAAACGTAAAATATCACATATACCAACACCCATACCCGAGACAAACATCTGCGGTTCACACAAACTTTTGCCTCGTGCGGGAATCAAACCCGCAACCCTTAGCGCAGCAGTCTAATCGCTTAGCCACTGCGCCAATCAAGTTGTCAAAAGTTGCGGGTAACCTGTGGATGCAAATTGAAAGTTGTCGTTCATTGTGGCGTTCTAAGGGGGAGGCTTTTGTCCAGCAGTGGACGTCTTCCAGCTGATGATAATGTACTCGTCCTAACCAAACCTTGTGAACATTATAGTTAGGTATAGTTTTTATTATCTAATGTATATTTTGGTGATTCATGCAATAAGCACACTAAACAATAGGTAATAGATACCTAGTTAATAGCGTTTGAATCTGTATCAGCTATGCAAGGCCGATGATAGGCATCTACGGAATGTCTCGTGTTTTGCATACATTCTCGCGGATACACGAGCTAAAGACGTCATACTATTACATGTGTAAAATAATATGTATTTCACACAATTGAGGGATTCACTGAAGAGGTTGGCAGAAGTGTAGGGACTTTCAACATCCACATTTCGGCCAATTACATATAAGTGATCGGGCCTAGGTATATTTGTGTGATCCGCAAAATTTCTGACCAGAATTTCTGTGTGTGTAAATGTGATGTTTCATTTTTGTGAAACGTATCCACAATACTAAGAAAGTTGTATTTGTATTACTGTTTGATTCCTTCTTTGCTTTTCTTTCTCTGGATTACTTAATTTTCCCATTTCAATTAAAAGGAGATTTGGCAGAGATCTTTACCTATTTCTATAAGTACATTGTAGACCTATCTTAAAATATAAATAATTCTTCTGTCCGTGTGTTTGCTACCTACCTCCCGCTAAACAGCTAAACCGATCTGGATGAAATTTTGTGGGCATATTTCAATGGGTTCCTGGATGGTTTGAAAACACAATTGGAACCGAAAGGTGGCGCTGCTTTTCCGGGCTCAGCGACGTCTGCCGGGTCCGCTGTATAGCTATAAATAGCTGATCATAAGAATATTTATATTAATTATTCGCTATTTTCTGAACACCTTTCAAACCCACACACCTTATATCTTTATTTTCCATATATTCATGACAGATTACCTTCTCTCACTAGATTATACGGCCTAACGAAGGTTGAAGGGCAATTTGCCATAATAATAAACTCACAAATAGGCTGAACGAGTGTACTGAGGCGTCAGAACGAATGAGATTGATGCGTGATCGTAATGGTACGAAACAGATAAGATGGATACGTGACAAGTTAGGTTTAAGTATAATAAAGTCTTGATACTAAGTAGGTATTATTCAGGCTATGTTTGTGTATGAAGTAGTACTTATCTACCAGTCTGCCTCATTGGTCTAGTGGTCGCGGTTCGAATCCCGGGCCGGGCAAAGTGTTACTGGGTTTTTACATTAGGTAATTCTCAGTAGCAGCACTGAGTCTGGATTAGTGTAGTAGCCCCTTATTACATTGGGACCTATAACATAACTTGCGAAATGTGGGTGTACTATAACATGTGCTCCTCTGCCTATTCCTTCAGGAAATGAGTCGTGATGCTAAACTATATATTATTAATAGTTGTAGTGGTATTAGTAATAATACAACATAGATTATAAGATTTAATTAAGAAATACATATAACTAATAACTATAATAATTATGTTGAACCTTAGTTACGGAGATCCAACAGACAAACTATGTGTATAGTTTTGTTGGACTTTGTTGTATATCATAAACGTTACTGTGTACCTTTTATTAATAATAATAACAAATAAAATAAACATAACTTACCTTGTGGTTTTTGCCTTCTACCGATAATGCGATTTCTTGAAGGCGATAAACGTAGGCATGTTCAAACAATAGTTATAGGTTCGCTAACAAAAAGAAATTACTTTGACGAACAAAGAAATTTGGATTGTATACTCCTGAAAAATAAACCCCCCTTCATTCTAGGCGTGATTGTACCTATTATCTCTAGTGGTTTGAACAACGAAGACAAACTCACGTTTGCCTCATCTCTTAACCCTTAAAACATCGACCTTTTTAACTTCTAAAATCACCCTTCATGTAACCTTAAATCAAATTGATACATCGACCCTAACTCGTTAATATGTGATGCGTCTTCGCGACAATATCAAAATAAATGATCAACGTATCTATTATACTCCATTGCACATTAGACAAACAAAACTTCTTACATTTACTCAAACAATTTTGAATTCTATTTCGTAAGCAATAAGGTTAAAATCCAAAGCAATAGCGTATAAACAAAACCAAATTTTTACTGCAGCTGTGATCAGTCTTGTCTTCATTGCAATAGAAATCAAAGTCGGTTGACCGAACTTTAAAAAAGGACTTGCTCAATGACTTTAAAATGGAGTGTACGTCAAAATGTATCGCCATAGTGATTATCCTATCACGATATATAATGGTGATTAAGACCTGAAGACAGGGGAGGGGATGTGTTTTACGAAAAGATTTAAAGGTTCCCAATAACGTAAGAAATCAGTTTTGTTATCCTCATTGTCCTATAGGAAGAGATGATGCGTATGAGATGTCATGTGCTTTATACAGTACATTGTGTACTATACACTTACATATGATGTACACAGTTTATTAAATTCTTTTTCTTTCTAAAACGGGGGCGTCGTTTTTTTTAATAGAAAGCTCTAGGAATTTCTCCCGTATCGTGCGTTTCACAAACATCTAATATCACATACACCAACACCCAGACTCGGGACAAATATCTGTGAATCGCACAAATTCTTGCCCCGTGCGGGAATCGAACCCGCAACCCTTAGCGCAGCAGTCCATAACTAATTTTGTATACTTTATACCATACCTTATACACAGTATATAATATTACTTAACATAAGATTGGATGGAACTGAAATTGTGTTCAAAACAAGAATGACTGAAAACCACAAAAGCCGTATACAACATGTCAAGCTCCAACCATCTTGTTTGTCAACTTGTTCGAGACAATATTTCAAGAAATCTACGATAATACGAGCGACCCTATCCTCTGAAGATCACGTAATAACACTTATCTGAAAGAATCGCTTCATTTATTCGTCGCTTTAAAGTCAGTCCAACAAAATGCCAGTACATTAGCTCGGGGAACATGGAATGTAGGGTGGCAATAAGACGAGACGGGCAATATTACTTTATATTGTTCGTGATATCGTTAGACTTTGTGGGATTAAGAATTCTCTTTGAGGAGTTGATGAATTCAGTGTGGCTTGCCATCTTACTATTAGTATAGTTAGAACGTCGACCGTAAACTAAATTTTTCGAAATCCTGTCTATTCCAAAGTGTTCCGTAACTAGTAAATTAGATACCTATAATGACTCTTAAGACAATTACACTTAATTATAAACCACCATAGCCTAGGATCATAGGAAGCGACTATATCCGAGTGCAAACACAGTCGCTGACAGTCGCTCAGCATTCTTTTTACGTGACGGTAACTATAATTTGTGTGAGTTTTCTGTGATGTTAACTAGCTATTCTATATATATATATATTTTATATAGCTATTCTCGAGAATACTCGGTTAGGTTGGGACTCAAACGCCGCCAATTCATGAGCAGGTGACGTGGCAAAGTCGGGAGCAGAACTAAAAATAAAAATATTCCGTTTAAATATTAAAAGAAATGTTGAATGGAAAACAACTTCGGAATTCGTGGGGACGAAAGCAACTCTAGCATCTAGATTCCTTTGTACAAAACACCAAGCCAACACAATTATATTTAAACCAAGCGTTAGTCTAACCACTCTCAAAATAAAACGAAAAGTCATAAAACTATTTTATTGGATTCTTTGTAAAACTTTCGAGACTCAACACATTTTTTACTCATAATAGGTTTGTTTACAAACCTCGAATAATGATTACCTCTGACCTGTCGTTTTAAAATCTACATGCTTTATGACTATTTCAAAGGAAACAGACGAAAACATCTCGTTATCACACTAATATTATAAAAGCGAAAGTTTTGTGAGTGTGTTTGTATGTTTGTTACCTCTTCACACTCAAACGGCTGGATCAATTTTGATTAAATTTGGTATGTAGTAGCTGTCACCCTGGATTAACAAAAAGGCTTTATATCCCAAAATAATGTAGCGGGTAATACCGCAGGGCGCAGCTAGGTTAGATATACATATCATAAAAGTAACCTTCTGGAAGATTGTGAAGAATGTGAGGAAGAAGAACTGAAGAATATTGACGAACCAATGACGTGGCTGCGCCAATTATCATCATTAGACGGCTGTCCTAAGGGTTGCAGTTTCGATCCCTACATGGGACAAAATATTTGTGGAATCTGCAAAAATTTCATTCAATCGTATGTGATATGATATTGTACCTACTTCAAACCTACCCTTGATACAAGGAGGAATTCCTACCGGCGTTTTCAAACAAATATTCTACGAAAAAACTAGTATCATGGTTAACTCACTGTTGAACCTATCTTCCAGACCTCAAATGCGGCACCATGATTAAAATCTGTCCTTGCTCAAGCCGTTTGCGGGCTTACGAGAATAAATGCTCACCGTCTTGTGTATTGACTTGTTAAATTGCTTATGTTTCGTATTGTAGAGACTAGCTGCGCCCAGCGGTGTTACCTGCTACATTTTTCGAAATGTAAAGTAGCCTATGTGTTAGTCCCGAGTGTCAGCTACCTCCATACCAAATTTTATCATTATCGGTTCAGCCGTTGGAGCGTGAAGAGGTAACAAACATACAAACACACTCACAAACTTCCGCATTTATTATATTATAGTGTGATGTGATTACAATGTATTGTTAGGAAAGGTTTTTCGAAGCTGTCAATACCAACCAAAGCCTCTGATTACAGTTGTGTTATAGCTTAAGGCCCGGGTACATGTGCAATCTTGTTTGTACTAACTAGTAAGTAAGTAAAATTTATTCACAAAAAACTTAGCCTAATAAACTCAAACATGGCACAGGCCTAATATTACTTAACTATGGCTATCACGAATTAGGAAGATCCCTGCCTTCTAACTATGTAAAACCTGTATATTGAAGGACGATTCTTATTGACACATTTTGCATTTACAAATAATAATTTTGATGTTAACATTTACAAAATTGATTTGCACGATAAAGCATGTATGTGAATGTATGTATGCAATTTTTGCACAACTGTTTGCGCGTGCAGGATTGAGCATGTAGCCAAACCTTAACTAAACTAACCCGCTTACGTAAATATTTTTCATTAACAAAGCAAGTAAAAAGCTTGTTACTAAGTACTCTGTAATCAACACTACTGTTATCTATAACCGTCTCAGTTCACGTTCACAAGTAACTACGAAATGTATGTCTTATAGTATAGGAGATGGACAATATGGTTTTCTTAACGTATTAACAATTGATGTCACTCTTTGTTTCAGGTAAACTTTATCTCTACTGCCAAATGGTCACCTATTTACTAATGCCACAAAAGGTAACATATGTAACTTTTTTATTTGTTTTCTTAAAAAACATCGCCCCGCACTAGGTGCTTCTCCTGTATCGTGGGTGCGTTTCACAAACATTCATATCACATACACAAACACCCAGATTCAGGGATAAACAGAACGGGACGACCTGATTGGCGCAGTGGCTAAGCGATTGGACTGCTGCTCTAGGGGTTGCGGGTTCGATTCCCGCACGGGACAAAAATTTGTGCGATCCGCAGAGGTTTTTCCCGAGTGTTGGTGTTTGTGTATGTGATATTTCATGTTTGTGAAACGCACCCTCGATACAGGAGAAAATCCTAGTGTGGGGCGACGTTTTTTATAAAAAGAAAAAATGTTCAGATTACAAATAAATTGTCCCGTGCGGAAACGGAACCCTTACCGCAGCAGGACAATTGCTTAGCCACTGTACCAATTCGGTCGTAAACTATATCTTCATCATCATCTATAGTCCAACTCTACCCTGTGCCAAGTATAGGCCTCTCTTTGTGTGTGCTTTTAAACAAAGGCCTCCCCCTTAAGGGGGGTGGAGGTGCCATAATCCCCACGCTTGCCAAGCGGTTTGGGGATCGCAGCATTGGTGGTGAAGTTACAAAAGTCGCTGCTGCCCATCTTCTGGATTTAGTCGCCTCCTACGACA
Organism: Abrostola tripartita; assembly: GCA_905340225.1. Lineage (NCBI taxonomy): Eukaryota > Metazoa > Arthropoda > Insecta > Lepidoptera > Noctuidae > Abrostola > Abrostola tripartita. Next base: position 9,069,055 of record HG996504.1, read on the forward strand.
CCCACGGGACGAAAGTACTATTCTGGCCCGGCACTCCAGGATCCACCTACATTGACTATAATGTCACCTACATAGCTGTACTTAAAGCACTTATCAATCATTGATTTATGCATGATATATCGTCGTCATGCATTCGGAATTCTTCAATTTTGAATTGCACCGAATCCATTACTTCAGTGCCCATATCGAACGCCCAACGCGGTTAGCAAGACGTGCAATGGACACGTTACTGATGTTTATCGACAGGCAGAGTGACTGCCCCAGTTATTATTGGTTCGCTCCCAAATTGATTTCGACTCAAATTATTTGAGTGCTTTGCATTATTTTGTATTTTTGGACAGGGTCTAGTGTTGTTTAAAGAAGCGTATAAACATACATAAAGTCACGCCTGTTTCCCAAAGGGGTGGGCAGACCCCGGGTTTCCATTTGCTACGATCCTGGCATACTTCTTTCGCCTGATTCACTGGCATCACATTCATCATACACGCTCGTAGAAAAAAGAAAGAAAATGATTTACGTTTGTCTTGTCTTTGGAACAAACAAAAAATAAGAGTTACAAGGTACGAGGCAAAAAAGGTTCCTAACTCAGCGAAATGCTGCTGTCGAAAGCAGCAGCGCTGATTTTAGTTGGAGACAGACATAAAATTAAAATTAGGCTAATAAAATAAAAACTACACATATTTTAAAATCTCAGGAATTACGTCACGAAAAGCTACGACCTTGACCCCTGACCAGCTGTCACAAACTGCCTGAAATATTCCTCTTTCAGGTATATCCTGAACTATAACTAGTTTCAACGTCGTCGCCTTATATTTGTAAGTTTCCCTTGCCCTTAAAAGTTTCCACCTAAGGTAGAGTCACGTTCGCGACAAATTGCACATCCGAGAGTCATATTAAACTTTTTCCTGAAACGATTCATAAAAAGTTAGTCGTACTATTGCCGGTCCAGTGGCCGTAGGTTCAAATCCCGTCAAGTGCCTATACAATGTTAACGTGAAGAGGATGTCATGTATTTTCTAACCTCTAAATAATTGTGATGAGAATAGACTATTCTCATCACAATTATTTAGAGGTTAGAAAATACATGACATCCTCTAAATTAAGTATTTTGATGTCTAGCCACCTTTCGCATTCTTCGTCCACTTTTATGTCGCTTCTTAGTGTTCACGCTTATTCCTTGCAAAATTTCATCAAAATCGGTTAAGCCGTTTACAGCTTTTCAGTGAGTAAAATGACAAACACTCGCACACTGGAATTTTATATTTATATAAAGACTAACATGTTACCACGTCCTATTTTTAATTAAAATTAAAGCGTTGTTTACTTATAAATAGCGTGTAATCCAGCCAAAGGCTTAATTATTACAATTATAAAAAGCAACAAACAAGCAGAGCCATATCACGGAAATAATTGCACGTACAATGAAAGCCCTAGGGCTTTGTTAATTTAATCAAACGCTCATATTAACCACTGCATTACAGACCTTTTCATTAATCCAACTGTAATTAACTGTGTAAATATTTTATAGCAGTGCATAGACTGTGCTTCAGATGATAGCTGTACTTCTATTGTATTTGAAAGGCATAGATTTAAGTTATTAGATCAAACATAAAATCCCGCATGTATTCTCCGAAGCGGTAGGCAGAAGTGTAAAGTACACCCGTATTTAGGCCAGTTATACTATCGGTCCCAATGTAATAGGAAGCGAGCCTATTGCCATCCACCGGGGCAAAAATCCAAATATGAGCTACTACTGAAAATAACGTATTACAGGGCGAACCTATTGCCCTTAACCACGCACGGATTTAGCCAGTACAGGAATCAGGATTTTTTTGTAAAGGGAAGACGCTTATGCCCAGCAATGGGTGACATAAAAGATGATGAACTTCATACATAACACAGCCCCCAAAATGCCCACCGGTCACTGCTTCTCAGTGCTATAGATGGGAAGAAGAAACGGCGTAACAAACTCCACAGCAGTGCTTCATACACCAGCTTTAAATATACTATATTAATTTAACCATCCATATATTAAATAGCGATAACAAATGCCTCATTTATAAATTTAAACGTAACATGAAATCGGACCGGGTTTATCTTATTAGTCATGCAAATTGCTATCCCGGGAGTAATGAGATTAATAGTTTTAGCTACCGTTTTAATTGATAGTTTATAGTAAATTTGATTTATCAGGAGAGCGCAGGACGCGATGTTATCTACAGTAATGTTGCGATTATGTTGATGTTGGATTATGCGGTAATTGTTTTAGTAAAATGTAGATTTTTGGTTGGGTTAGTGTGTTTGTGAGTGTGTTTGTATGTTTGTTACTTCTTTACGCTCCAATGACTGAACCAATTTTGATAAAATTTGGTATAGAGGTAGTTGACACCCTGGATTAACACATAGGCTACTATTGATCCTGAAAAAATGTAGCGGGTAACACCGCGCGGGCAGCTAGTTGGTTATAAAGTGATGATTGTTTATCAAAAATTTACGATATTTGAGTGTCAGAAGAACTTTTACATCATGACTTAACATGAAACACCCACAGTTGGTGTTTTCAACGACCGATTCTGTGCTTTATAATGATATCGTTAGATAAACATAATATAACATCACGCCTGTATTCCCCGAAGGGGTAGGCAGAGGTGTACATATAGTACACCCACATTTCGCTAGTTATGTTGTAAGTCCCAATGTAATAGGGGGCGAGCCTATTGCCATCCACCGGGCACAGATCCAGACTCCGTGCTGCTACTGAGAATTACCTAATGGAAAACTCATTATCACTTTGCCCGACCCGGGATTTGAACCCAGGACCTCTTGCTCAGCAGTCGCGCTTAGCGACCACTAGACCAACGAGGCAGTCAGATAATATGATTAAAAATTGCATTTAAGAATACTTTTATACCTTTTGTATTTTATTTGATTTGGCTTTGCCTATTCCAGAATTTTTAGTCGTCCACAAACCAATCATATAATAATACTGCATTTCAGTCATCTTTAAAACGGTTCGATGTAGCCTATTACCCATCTTCTGAATACATTCTTATGGATGTAGATAGTTAGGTACTCTACATTTGGGACCGATCAAGCGCGGAGGGTTGCCTGTTTGCCTAACTAAATCTCTGTCTCTATATCAATCCTCACGCACAATAGAGACGTTAGAACTATACAGCCGTTAAAAATACATAACATTTCCATTTCCAAAGAGACATTTAGTTTAATTATGAAAGACTGAATACCGCAAGTGAAGGGCGGTGTAACAAAGCCCCAGATTCAACAACTATCCTGAAACAACATTCATGTTAAAACCTTATCAATTATTTCAGTGCCATCTCTATTTGCATTTACGTAATTTCAACTCCTGATCCAAACTAAATTGATATTGGTAGCCTACCAAATTACGTAGTGCCTGCGTACGAGGTGTTCCTGTGTAATACGATGGCATTCCAATTTAGTAGAGTTATACCATTAATCCTCGGAGTATACGGGTTGGTTTGCGAGTTCAACGGATAAATTATTAATTAATACTATGTATGTAAATTATTTATTGTTAGCGCGGCGTTATGAAGTAATGCCTTGTATTGTGTGTAATTAATATTCGGAGATTACTTAAGGATTTGCGAGGATAGAGCACAGGATATAATTCTACTTGAACTTGAATGAAAACGGGCTTCCTCGCTTCTTGGAATTTAGAATGTCTAAGGCGGGGTTGCTTCAGCTTCACTTGACGCACGCGTAAATGTTAAAAATGGCGATACCAATTTTCGTTTAGCAGCCTTTATAACCCAAATGTTTTGTTTTCTCCCTCCAACCCTAATAACGTTGATTACCGGGTTATTTAAGCCATAAAACAACACTACATATTTTACGGGCGTTATACATCTTCTGCCGTGTCGTATCCGGCCTAGAATCGACCACCGCCTTTCCTCCTATGGGTGTCGTAAGAGGCGAAGGGATAACCCAGAAGATAGGCAGCATCGTTTTCTGTAACTTGACCACCAACACTGCGATCCCCAAGCCGCTTGCCAAGCGTGGGGACTATGCCCCCCCCCCCCCTTTTAAAACTGGGAGGCATTTGTTCAACACTGGACGTCTTCCAGCTGATGATGCTGATGATGATACATCTTCTGCAATCGTTATTTTATGACGTACGTACTTAAGTAACGTTAACAGACTTGTTGTGACTTGACACGTTATCCGTATTTTGGTGAAGATATCATGTAGACTGCGTTGTTGGTCTAGTGTTCGCTTCGCGCGACAGAGGTCTTGGTTTCGAATCCTGGGTCGGGCAAAGTGTTCCTGGGTTTTTTCCATTTGGTAATTCTCAGTAACAGCACAGAGTCTAGATTTATGCGCTGTTGATGGCAGTAGACTCGCCCCCTATTACATTGGGACCTAGGTAAAACATAACTGGCAAAACGTGGGTGTACCACACACCTCTGCCTACCCTTCCGGGGAATACGGCGTGATGTTATATTACTAAAGACTGAACACGGACTGATATTCTGCTTGTCTACATCATTTTAGGTGTAGAAATATTTCAAAATAACTCATTAGGCTTAGCCGTTTTAATTAAATATTAATACGAAATCGATTAATTAATTAACGTGATCGGTTACACAATTATTAGTGTATTATCATGAGCTCTTAATCCTGAACCCGGGCTTTAATATTCAACAATTATGAATGTGTAATGAGAAAGCCGTATACAGTTTTAGACGGTGTAAAGTACCTACTAAACAATACGGGTTCGAGTCCCGCTGGTGCCCATCATTTTTTAAATTTCTTTTATCAATTTACACTATAAAGCAATTACACTAATATTATAAAGCCGAAAGTTTGTGAGTACGTTTGTTACCACTTTAAGCCCAAACGGCTGGACCGATTTTACAAAAATTTTGTATGGAGGTAGCTGACACCCGGGATTAACACATAGGCTTTTTATCCCGAAAAAATGTAGCGGATAACACCGCGGGGCGCAGCTAGTACCATATATATATATAAATATTATATGTAGAAAACCAATCAACTATACTGAGTTCTTCAATAAACGCAATACTAATGACCAGTCAATCCCTTTTATCTTTATGATAGTTCCAATAACTGAAACGATAAAACCGCAGTTAAATGATACCTATTTCAGTTCAAATGCACTGTTTACTTATATTTAATTACCTCGTAAAGTTTTGACGTAAAATGGAAATTTTTATTATTGCTATTTATTGTGGGTGTGCTTTCGCCCGCGACTACGTTTACGTAGAAAATTTTATCGCGTCTTTTTAGGGATTAATGTAGGCTACACCCTGAAGGACTATTTTGAATGTAGGTGAGAGAATTTTGGAAATCAAATGCATAGCAACAAAGACCACGTCATACATTTAAAAACGTTATCTCTTTATTATTACTTGCTACGCCCCGCGGTGTCACCCGCTACGTTTTTTCGGAATAAAAAGTAGCCTATATGTTAATCCAAGGTGTCAGCTACCTCCGTACCAAATTTTACCAAAATCGGTTCAGCCGTTTGAGCGTGAAGAGGTAACAAACAAACACACTCACAAACTTTCGCCTTGTATAGAAATATAATTATGTAAATGTGATTATAGTTTGTAATAATATATTATGTTTAGATTCTGCTTGCTTTTAGGTAAATGAATGATGATCTAATTGATGTTGCTAAGTGATTGGCATGTTATACATGCGTGATATTAGGTGATACTATATGCGATACGATCGCCATTGTGCATTGTACCGATGTATACAAAGTTTTGTGACAGCGAGCAGTGACATGGTAGCGTAGTTGGTTAAAGCAGCGCCACGGTACGGCGAAGGTCGCGGGTTCAAGACCCGCTGGTGTCCATTATTTTTCAAATATCTTTTATCAATTTAGATTTAAGCTTAGCGTCGCTATGCTTAAATCACACCAAAAGTCATATTCCTTTATCAATTTAGATTTAACATGGGCAACATACACCGACACGGGATCCAAACCCAGGACCTCATACTCAGCAGTCTCGCTTAGCGACCAACGAGGCAGGCTTTGCAAAAAGGGTAATATAAAATTTGGATATAATATTCACGATATTTAAATATCTCCAAAAATAATGCATTACCTGGAACTACATATTACTCTGTACCCTACGGTCATTAAAAGGCACATAATGCATATTATTAACAACAACATTTCCGTGAGCAAATGAAAAAATATTCTCCATATATTTCATTTATTAAACCCTTAACAATAAATACCAATTTCATATTCATTAACAACGGTAAAGTACGAGTTTGAACTTTATGAGCTTATAATAAAGATCATAAAATTGTCACACAATATTTTTATACGCGTCGTGTCGGCGCCATATATTTCTTGTTGTGGTAGTAAAATGTTATGGGAATTTGGTCGTTATGGCGGTATGAAAAGCGTTGGTTGTTGCTTGAAGAAAAATGATATGAAATGAAAATCTGTCATGATATAGAGGAATGACAGTAGTCAATCATCATCAGCTTGGCGTTTGCAACTCTGTTACGTAACGTGAGCTACCGGAAACTGAAATGTTGTTACATTTATTTATTAAAAACATATACGCATAGTTTACAATACCGAAGAATTTTAAGTTACATTTTATTTCAGTATAAATACATAGAAAAATCCTATTCGCGCGCGCATAAAATGTTTTGATTTTTATTATAAAAATACAGATACTAGAGCCATTTATACATTATATTACATAATAATATTGTATTACATTTAGTATAAGAACTATTTTTTTATAATTTCATTATAATTAAGTTTACTTGATAACCTATCATTTACAATTTAGTACAGTTAACTTCACTGTATCCAACAAGCAAAGATTTTTTTCCAGCTTCAACACGTAAAAGTCACCACCATTATTTTATTTTTAAAAATGTCGCTTCACACTAGGATTTTCTGCTGAATCGTGGATGCGTTTAACCAATATGTAATATCACATACACAAAAACCCGCGCACAAAAAATATTTGCAGATCGCACCAATTTTTGTCCCGCCTGGGAATCGAACCCACAACCCTTAGGACAGCAGTCCAGTCACTTAGCCACTGTGCAAGTGTCGTCGACCTTCTTTTCCAGCTTCAATACGAAATAGTAACAACGATTTGATACAGCATTTACTTCGTCTGAGCAACCACGAACATAAATCACTGCTAAAAATGACGCAACCAAACTGAAAAATAATTAAAAACAATTATCAAACAAACAAAGAATAATAAACCAACAGAACTGACTAATGAAAGCCCGAGACAGGGCTTTCTCGTGACATAACGGGTAGATGTTACCTAACTGTAGGGCTGGGTTACCGGTTATAAACCGCTGTGACCGGTTACGTAACCTTTGATAAGATTTAGAGCGTACACACTGTTAGGTAGGACGGAGGATGGAGGATTATAGAGTGATCATTTTGAACTGTGATCTTCTAATTACGCTTCTGCGTAAACATTTTGTTAAATCAAAATTAGGTCGGGAGAAATTGATAATATTACATCATCATCAGCCGGAAGACGTCCTCTGTTCAAAGACCTCCCCCTTAGAACGCCACAATGAACGGCAATTTGCCGTTTGCATCCACCGGCAATTGGATTGCAATTGTCCGCAATTCTGACGATATCGTCATTCCACCTGGTGGGAGGCCTGCCAACGCTGCGTCCTCCGATATTACATGTCATCATAATCCTTTGAAGTGGTAATAATTGGCAAAATTTTGCTAAAGACCGTGTTTATCTACATTGTTGAGCATATAATTATTAAATTGCAACTAAGTGACGATTGCTTTAGTTATAAGATAATATTTATCTAAATCTTGATGCGTGTGAGTTTTCTGGTCTGTTGACCTCATCTACGATTGAATTTTTTTATCCAACATCCCCTAGACGCATATAGCTGTGCCGAAACATTTAAGACACGGCCACTGTCTCGCTACAAATAACCCTAAAAGATAAAATACACGTTGCTAATTTATCGTTTAGTTGGCCAACGATTTAAACCATGAACACATTTCGTCGTCCGATAAGCTTTATGTAAGCGCCATGGTTGCACAATGCCCGCCCACCCTTGTCCGATACCACGGAATTGCTGTGTATATGGAAATCACAAGCCACGCCCACTCTTACAAGATGTCTGATTATGTTGAGGAAACTGATGTCCTGGCTGATGTACTGTTAGAACAATATTATTAAATGCCATGACTTTATTAGGAACGTGGTTTGGCGCCATATGATTAGTTTTGGCTTTTGGAGTACGATATTTGATGATCTGTTTAATATGTCGTAATGATTCTGAGCATTGGTTTAAATGCATAAAACTGTCGCATCAAAATAACCATGTGATGTCTTACAATGATTTCTATCGCTTATGCTAATACTAGAATATTAACAACTTCACTGTCCATGCAGACACAATAGATAAACAATGACCATGTATCACATGTGACTCACGGGACAGGGAAGTTATTAAAAAATAACTACTTTTACGGATTGTATCGCGATTTTATTTTTGTTTTTTTATTCCGACGTGTCGATTCCTTTACAGCATTCAGGGTCACTGACAGACTGACCCATGTGTGTTAATAGACTTTCATAAAGTAAAAAATCTTAGTAATTATGAAATCACTGATTACTGTACCTAATCTTGCGCTTTAAAGGTAATAATATTGTCAAGCAAATTGAAGGCCTATCCTATCTTAAAGTGACTCTAAACTAAATTATATTGATAATTGAATTAATGGAACTAAATCTGCTTAAAGAATTAAATGTCGTTTTAGCTTTGAACGTTTTACCTGTAATAATAAATACACTTTTAAATGCATACTTAATAGACTTATAAAGCCTCAGCTGTAACTGGACTTCCGCAAATTATTTCAGTGGACAGCTGGAGTGTAACCTTGCAATAAATTCATCTAACTTAGCTGACGCGTCACAAAGAAAATCGCCAAGAAACCAGCACCTGAAAACGCTAATTTGAAACTAAACTTCGACATTTCCCGACCGTGTCTTAATTTTAATTAAGACCTAAAACAGCTGACCTGTCATAAGTAACCTATCGAACTCAAGTTGGCCGGCTAATTAAGACCTTACTTACTCAACTTGGGTGCACATCTGAGATAGTTTGCACTTGTGTCGCCGTGTGTAACAAATTGGTGTTAGTTTCAGGTTAAGTGGTACGGAGGCGAACACAAGTTTTGTTTTGTCTTGCTAGTTGTGATTTTGGACTGGTTATTACTATGTCATATTGGAGTATCGCCCTTATTAACAAACTAGCGTGTCATGTGTTTAAAGTGTTCGGGAATCACAGGTACAGGATAGTCCAGGAATTACATTAGCTGTTCGCGGTTACACGTATATTTTGCGACTGACACACCAAGACAAGGAATAAGTAACGTCTATGCCCTACCCACATAATCGTTATAATATTTTATAAATTATATACTTATACCTTCATACACATAGATCACAGTGTTCAGGTCAGCTCCTGTTATCACTAGATATGGCTAAATCAGATTTCTACATGGAGCAACAGTCCGGTGACCTACGACCCCCCAATTACTGAGAGACACTCATTAGTTTAACCAGTAGAAAGAAATGTTTAATTTAATGACAAGTAAAGTTTCCTTTCTGCCCTGGACAGCACAGTTTACGGTGAGGATGCGAGACGCCGTATGTGCATTGTAATGCGGCGTCTCGCTTACACACCATAAACTGTCCTGTTTTAAGAGTTCATGGTAAGGGGGTTGTATTGCAGTAACATTACCTATATCTTTTTATTAAGAAACAAACGGTCATTTACAAACGAAATAGACAAAAAAAAAACAAAATTAACATAAAAAAGACCTTTAGTTTCCTTAATTAACAACAAAAATATTTTAGTACTGTTTATTTTTAGACAGATGTGTGTGATTGACACATGTTTTTTTTTTTCAATGAATTTATTGCTTTTGCAACCAACATTATAAATTTTATTTCATAACTCATTTTTGTAAGACCTATGACACCATCAATGATCAACTTCATATTCTGCTATCGATATCAAGATGCCTATCTGGCAGGAAGCAAAATCCCATACGACACCGTCCAATCAAACGAAATAAACAGAACACAACTTACACTAAAATCCAATTACACACACACAACATCTGTTATTACTATAAGAATGGACACACACACACACACAATATCGTCTCACAAACACACACACATAATATCGCTATACACACACGTTAACACTGTTTACTAGTGCTGGTTAACAGCATATCGATGTAACTAAAGGCTTATGTGTGATCAGTGATCCTTGTAATCCTACTCAGGGTTGCCACACAGTTAAAGCCGATTTGTACACTTGATACGAGCAAATTATTATGATTTACTCAACCGGACCGTGGAAATCCGGGAAATTTTCAGGTGGAAAGAATTAAGTCTTGACGCTGGTTTTATAGGATTTGACACTTTTGTGTGTGTCTGTATTAGCTAAGGTAAGCAGATGCTGTTGTTCGCCTATTTAATCGACTATCCAAAAAAAGGAGTGTTAGGTTTTCAGATTTCATGTATGTATGTATGTGCGTTTCTTTATTCCACCAAAACTTCTGAATGCCTGAATCGATTTTGATGTATGGAGTGTCGTTATTTACTATGTGATTGTTTTGTCGTAAAGCAAATAAGTATATATACCTATGGCGATTGATGCTTAACTAGGTGATTCAAATGCCGCGCTGAGCGATGCAGATTTGATTCCGATACAAAACACGTGGTCTATCGCAATTAATTCCAAAGAGAATTTTCGTTGGTCTTCTTTATTTCGTGTCAATAAAAAGAAAAATTAGTTTAATTTAAGTAACAAGTCGGTGCCGTGTGGTATCCGGCCTATAATTGACCACCCCCTTTAGTCCCGTGGGTGTCGTAAGAGGCGACTAAGGGAAAATCCAGAAGATGGGCAGCAGCGTCTTCTGTAACTTGATCACCAATACTGCGTACCCCAAGCCGCTTGCCAAGCGTGGGGATTATGGCACCCCTCCCCCTCTTTCTAAGGGGGAGGCCTTTGTCCAGCAGTGGACGTCTTCCGGCTGATGATGATGATGATGACGTAACAAGACTCAAATACAAACAGATACATAAAAGGATATAGGCAGGATAACAGCACAGACGAAATCGAACAATCACAAGGTAAAAAATTATGCCAGCTGCAGCATTGTCAGATGCAAGAGCAATCCTGTTGGCGATCATCGCCTGGAAACGATGCAACATACTCGTAGGTATGTCAAAATACAAGTGTAGGTACGTATGTTACGAATGTTGAAAGACCATCACTAACTTTCTATCTTTAAATTGATGATTAATCTGATGCTACTATGTATTCGACGACCTGCTTGGGGCAGTGGCTAAGCGATTAGACTGCTGCGCTAAGGGTTGCGGGTTCGATTCCCGCACGGGGCGAACATTTGTGAGATCCACATTTGATTGTCCCAAGTCTGACTGTTTGTGTATGTGATATTTCATGTTTGTGTAACGCACCCACGAAACAGGAGAAATTCCTAGGGTTGGGCAACGTTTTTTTTTTTTAATAAAAAATAAATAAATCGCATTTATAAATCTCCCTTCCTCTATTTTAACTACTTACTGAATAAGCAGCGTGGAATAGTTAAATACTTTTACTAAGAGTTCTCGTAACATGTAGTCACAGAGAGAATTAAGTGTTTCCCTAGAATATGTCATTAACTTAATGCTGTTATGTGTGAGTAACTGTTGACCGCTGTGTTTCATATAGAAACAAATTAAAACCAACTGCTGTTTAAAGTAGGTTGCACTATAAAATATTGCGTATTAGATATTGAAGTAGAGTAAGTATAGTAGTAGCATACAACAACGTAACGTCACGCCTGTATTCCCCGAAGGGGTAGGCAGAGGTGCACGTATAGTACACCCACATTTCGCCAGTTATAGGTCCCAATGTATGGGGCGAGCCTATTGCCATCAACCGGGCACATATCCAGACACCGTGCTTCTACTGAGAATCGCGCTCGGCGACCACTAGACCAACAAGGAGCTCCGTCTCGTTACCTCCGTCTACTTGTACGTCGATACGTACACCGTACAGGTAGACGGAGGTAACAATAATTTACTCCTGAATTCTGCTCATCTGAGACTAGCCAACAACGCAGAAACAGGTGACTCTCTTATCCATTACTCTCATAGTCCGAAGGGACGGTACAAGCACTGATAGCCAGTGGTATGACCGTAGGACTGCCAAGTCGCAATTTCAAACCCCGGCACGCACCAATGTGTTTTCGAATTCATGTGCGTATTATAAATTAGTTATCAGTTGCTAAAAACGGTGAGGGAAAACATCGTGAGATAACCGGCACACCTGCATGATTTTTCAACGGTGTGTAAAGTCATGTCAGAGGCCTTCAGGCAGTTTAAACTCTGACACTAGGTTGTTCATCAACCATACGATAAGAAGAAGAAGGGACGGTAGACTGACATGACTGGAGAAATCAGGCCCAGGACGAAGCACGGAGGGGTCTCAATATTAAATGGTCGGTTGGTCACCCATCAGTAGGTTAACCGCAGCGAGTACTGCTTCTGCACATAGTTATGTAGCTATAAGCCCCTCGGGTAGATGAATTATATAATTAATAATATTATTAATTTACAAGAACAATTTACATTATATGTATATACACTCGATTTTTTTATACTACCTACATTAAAACTAATAATATATACAACCAAAAAACATCAAAAAATTATGCATCGAAATATTCCTCCTCATCACTGTTGACTGTTGTATATACATGTATAGGCATTTCGGGTATTCTACACATTGCCGGTAACACACATATATATATATATACATACATACATATATATATATATATTGTGGACTTAACACTCTACTAACACATTTTCGAGCGATTATTTTATATGATAACAATAAAAAATCAAATTTTCATTACTCAGAATCGGCCATGATTTTTACGGGCTTTTCATATTGCATCATTTATTTAAAATCCAGTCGGGCAGATAATCTGTGCAATGGTAATGGCCTTTCATCCATTGTAGGCGTTACAAAGTTAACACGTTGAAAGGAATTTAAAATACTTTAAAATATAACAGAATAATAAAAACAGGAAAAATATTTTTAAGTAATTTAAAAATATAACATTTGTTACGAATACAATTCCTTTCGCCTGGCTGGCAAGAACCCGATATCAGCCTTAGAGATGGCAATAGGCTCGCGACCTATTACATAGAATAGAACTTACCTATACGACAAAGGGCGTAAGGTTGTAAAGATTCCTGATAGAATGTAGATATAGAAGAATTTGCCTCTTCGTGTATTATATTCTTCTTTTTCTTCTTCTTCATGTATCTTATTATATATAAGTAAATAAAAATTTAGTACAAAATCCATTATCCATTCTTATATTATAATTAATATGAAAGTAACTCTGTCGGTCTGTCTATCTGTCTGTCTATTACACCTTCACGACTAAACCACTGGAAGGATTTTAATGAAATTTGGCATGTAGAAAGTTTAAGATCCGAGAAAGGACGTAGGCTACTTTTTTTAAATTGAACCATCTATGGGGTATAAATAGGGGTTAAAAGCTAGTTATTAATAAACCTAATAAAAAATTAAAGTCAACAAAAAACTGTTCAAGTTTCAAACGTTTCCATAACAACCATCATCTTAAGAGAGTCCAAAATTAGAAGCTTGGTCACGGTTTTCTGCAATACCCCTATCTTCTAGTGCATCAATAAGGCTGGCTACACACGATCCTAGCTCAAGCACCAAGCACTAATTACGTAAGCAAATAACACTGGGAACTGTGTCGCTGGAAAACTTCATTATTGTATGCCGACTACCGGGTTTACTTGCAACTGGTAGATTAGGAATTTGGGTATTGTGAGTTATTTCTAGGAATCATGTTAAGTTAAAGATGTATTGGGACATAAGTAGTACATTTTTCAATTTTTAAAAATTTAATGTAAAAGATGTGCTAGGGTTTTAGTTGTTTTATTTGGATATATATGGCGTCGTGATGGCCTAGTGGTTGACATACCGGATTTCTATGCACGAGGTTGCAGGTTCAAACCCGACAAGTATCAATGTGACTTTTTCAATGTCATAAATACTTTCTTAGATATTCTAAGACACCACTGACTGACGGTGACGGAAAACATCGTAAGGAAACCTGGATTTAATTATCTGAAATCGCCAACCCGCAGTGAGCTAGCGTGGTGATCAGTGTTCAATCCTTCTCTATACGAGAGGCCTTTGCCCTGCAGTGGGACAGTTATAGGCTGTTATTATTTATATGGTATGATATATATAATATGATATGGACATAAATAAAAAATATTTATGTCTGTATACTATGGCAGTCATGTAATTTGGTAGGTACTGCCTTTATATCAGTATTATAACAATGTTGTATATTTTGCATAAAGGTTAGTGAGTAAGTATAATGGAAATAAAAATATATAAGACATATAATTTTTTTTAAACGTCGTCCCCTAGGATTTTTTCTTGTATTGTAGATGCGTTTCACAAGCATGAAATATCACATACATTGCCAATCATGCTTATTGCACACAGATAGATAATGGCCTAGATTGGGATTATACTTATCTGGGTACATGAGACAATCTCCTGACAATTCCTAGACTGGGAGCGGAACAGCGAGACACATTACAGCTAGTGATACACATACAGATGGCACTGCACTTATTACTGTATATGAATAGTCAACAAAACTTACTCCTTACAGCCCCCTTACCATGAACTCTGAAAGCAGGACAGTTTACACTGTGGAAGCAAGACGCCGCATTTCACTGCACGTTTGGCATCTCACTTCCACAACGTACAATTTCCAGCTTTAAGAGTTCATGGTAGGGGGCAGACGTTGGTTCGCAGACTTCTAATAAAACGACTAAGTATCAGACGTGGCATTTAGTTTTAGCACAAGATACTTACGTTAACTGCGAGACAAGCACCTTTGCGAATCTCAAGTTACAGTTTAGAATACTTGACGGTGATTTAGACATGACTTTATACGTTGGGTAGTTAATTCTATTATGATTGTTATGTCTGTTTACTCTATGGTAATGCGTCCTTCTGGCGTCCGTACGCCAGAAGTTTGTAATTGCTCATCTTTTGCTAGACAATATAGGTGAGTAAATAGGGAGAGCGTCAAAATTCTGCCTGATAAAAAATTTTATCGAGCAGAGAATAACTTAGAAAATACTATACCTAATTAAACGTAAAAAGGTTATTTTACGTTTTAAATAAACGTATTTGCTGTGAATCAATGTATGTGTTCAATTATATATATTTTATTAATCTACATATCCTTTAGTCTACCAAGAAATTTGTATTTTTTTTCAAATCTATAACATGTCATATCTACACGACTGTATTTCCCGTAGGGGTAGGCAGTGGTGTACCTATAGTGTACCCACATTTCGCCAGTTATGTTGAAGTCCCAATGTAACAGGGGCGAGCCTATTGTCATCAAGTGGGCACAAATCCAGACTCCGTGATGCTCCTGAAAATTACCTTATGAAAAACCCAGGAACACTGCCCGACCCGGGATTCGAACTCAGCCACCCATGCTTAGACACGCACTAGACTAAAGAGGCAATCAGGCAGCTAGAAATGCTCACGTTATATAGGTATATTGTATGTAGGCACACACGATCGCCAAAGCCTCCAGTCTCCCAACTCCTATAACAATGCCATTATAACTACTACAACTACAAGATACTTAACAGGTAGGTTCGCAAATGACGTTAGTTCACTCTCAGCGAGTAATTGTTCGAAGTTCGAAATAATTAGGAAGTTCCTCAATACACCGGCGGGTAATATTGTCTGCAACATAGACATTTGTTGTAAAGTTTGCGTAGCGAGTAGCGACACATGTGGCGTGAGGTCGAAGTTTATTAAATGTTACACGCCGCGATTCAGTTATTTCATACATATTAACGTTTAAAGTACATACAAAACATACTAAAATTAATTTAAAAAAATACCTAAAAATAATCATTTTTGTGCCTGATAAATCATTTATTTTTAGTCAGTAAGAATACAGTTTAAAAATACGATTCCTTTGCTTCATTAGGAAAGAAAATAAGAGGCCATGAACCCATTATGCCCGAAAATGTTATGAGGTTAAATTGTGTTAAAACATGGGAATAATATTGCCTACCCCTTCGTGAAATTATAGACGTGACATCATGTAATCAAAGGTATCCCATATACCAAATAGCTAATTCCCATTATAATAAAAACAATTATAGGTACTTAGGTAGAGACTATTTTCATTTTAAAAACTAAATTACTAAACTCTAGAAACAAGAGGCTTGCAACAATCTAATAACCTTTTTTCATAACTCGCTTTCTAGTCTTATCAACTAATAACACAGAGAAAAGGGCTCATTTCCAACAAAGGCGTCTACCAAAATAGCTGTAGACAACAATAGCCCGTAATTTAATAAGTTCGAAAAACGACGACGCAGCTGCAATAAGCCACCGCGCCGCCAATGAGAGATGCGCCTGCTCCTAACAACCAGATCGGGTGAGGGCTGAGAGTAAGCGGACAGCGGGAATAGCCTGAAAACAATTGACAATTTAACGACCTCATTGGCGCAGTGGCTAAGCGATTGGACTGCTGCGCTAGGGGTTGCAGGTTCCATCTCGCACGGGACAAAACTTTGTGCGATCCACAGATGTTTGTCCCGAGTCTGGGTGTTTGCGTATGTGATATTTCATGATTGTGAAACGCACCCACGATACAGATGAAATTCTTAGTGTGGGGCGACGTTATATTAAAAAAAAAAGAACTGTGTTTGCGTTTATTTGCTAGTTTTTAACCTTTAGTGTCACGCAGGACGCCCTCTCTTCCCTCTTAATTAGTAAGCGTAATCCACAGAAAAAAACATTGGGGGAATCGTAGCTACCGATCGGCAAGGTTTAATCCTTGTACGTAATGGGTGACTGTTCTTCTTATGCCGAAAATCAAACGCACAGTCAGTCTCGTTTGTGTTCGGATTCCGTCAGATTATAAGTGAGGACTTCTAGAGTACCTAAACCTCTGTTTAGGCACATTACTTATGCTGTACCACTAAAACATCCCTTTGAAGATTGAACGCGTGATAGATACAATATCTAGGTATATTTTCCTGTAATAGTTTTCATAAGTGGATTTTTAACAAACAAATATAAATATTAACCAGAACCTGTATATTAACTCACTGAAAACCGAATCGTATTACTCGATTTCCATATTGCACAGCTTATCTGTCATCCAATTTACCTGTCACTGGCACCACACCCAATCTACGGCGCTTCAATATTCTGACAAGATGCAAGCAGCCGTAATAGGGAATTTCCTTTATGCTCCTCTGAAGTGCTTCGCTATTTAACAAAAAGGTTTTTTGGTAACCAATCTTTTTACAATTTTCAGCTTTACTTACTTGTAAAGTGCAAGCTTTTAGCCCGCTAACTTAATTTTTTCGTACTTCTACGTAGGTCTCTAAGAGTTTGCGTGGAATATAGAGTTTTGTAGATTGGCTCGACGCCGAAAAGTTGCCGTAAAAGAGATCCAGACTGTAAACTGTGTAGATAGACGCTACTGCCACGTGAAAGCATTTTTTCTGTAATTTTATAGTGATAACATTTTTCACTTTTGAAACTCTACATTACGTGGGCGATTACGATACTGGAATAAACTATATTTGCCAGATTATGTTTAGAGTAGCTGCTTAGACCGTATAAATTACTACAAGGAACACAGGTTATGTATGGTTATGGGTACCATTTGGTCGAACATGGTACCTCATTAATTAATAGGCTTACGGATTAGGTGTCAT
Organism: Abrostola tripartita; assembly: GCA_905340225.1. Classification (NCBI taxonomy): domain Eukaryota; kingdom Metazoa; phylum Arthropoda; class Insecta; order Lepidoptera; family Noctuidae; genus Abrostola; species Abrostola tripartita. The sequence goes on from HG996504.1 coordinate 9,086,958, forward strand.
GTTAACATGTCTGCCCATCTGCAGCTGACTTGATAATTAAAATAACAATAACTAAAATCTGCTAAAATAAAATATAGGTTGGGTTCAAAGTCAAATATGATACAGTTTTAATTAAATATTATGTAATAACATTACCTTTTGAAGTCTTACGGCTTATATTCTACGAGACGTGATTACATAAATTAAAGTTCACGTCTCCTTACATATTAATAACAAATCTTAACCATGATCGGAAGTGCGCGGTTTTATCTCAACTTAATTCCAAACATAATTTAATATAACGACGTTTTCCAACTTTTAGTATACATTACCGGTGCCGCGACTTGCAGCACATTTGCCAGCTGTATTTACCGATTAGTGTGTACGTAGGTCGAATTAATTTCCGTGTCGTGGTTTGTATCGCACCACATCGACGGAACCCATTAGGATGTAGACAACATCAAACAAGATGTTGTCGAAACTTACCCGGGTTGGCTGGAGTTGGCTCGAGTTGGCCGAACTTTGAACAACTTGCGGCCGATTGCATAAAACTTTGATCGAGCGTTAGATTTAGCCGGGATTACTGTGATTCAACGGATTAATTAACGCGCTACCGTTATTCTTGAGTGGATGTTGGAGGGCTTGAGTTGTTTCACGGATCAACGGAGGTTAACAAGTGATGTTACTGCTTTAGTGTCGATATGGTATCGCTGACCTGCAGGACGATTTAATTTATTAACAACTTGTCTAAACAATTAATTTGGTGGCAGAGGCAAAGTATTTAAATATAGGAATTATGTAAAAAGTTTGTGAATAAAAATTATTATTATTATTATTTCCTTTATTTAAATGATTTTTCTTATAAATTACATTTTTAAATATCTATATAAAAATACAATATTTAAAAATATAAAAAATAGGGCCCAACCAGCAGCGGGAACAGGGTCCAAGCTACCGGTGGTTAGGGCTCCAGAGAGAGGAACCTCCTCACAATGCGTGCCATGTATTATTATTATTATTACGCTGCATATAAAGGTTTAGGGCAATTCATCATCAAATTTTTGACGTTTGTAGGTGTAATAAATAACGACGAACCGATTGGTGCAGTGGCTAAGCGATTGAACTGGTCCGCTAAGGATTCGGGGTACGATTCCCGCATGGGACAAAAATTTGTGCGAACCCCACATGTTTGTCCCTAGTCTGGGTGTTTGAGTATGTGATATTGCATGTTTGTATAACGCATCCATGATACAGGAGAGATTCCTAGTGTGGCGACGTTTTACTGTAAACCGTTCTTCTTCTTAGCGTATGGTTGATGAACAACCTGGTGTCATAGTTAAAACAGCCTGTCAGCCTCTGACATGGCTTTACACAACGTTGAATCTTCTTAGGTGTGCTGGTTTCCTCACGATGTTTTCCTTCACCGTTATTAGCAACTGATAATTAATTTATAATACGCACATGAATTCGAAAAGACATTGGTGCGTGCTGGGATTTGAACTTGCGACCTTTGTCTTGGCAGTCCAATGGTCATACTACTCGGCTATCAGTGCTATACCGTTAACCGTTATACCGTATGGTATTGGCAAATACAACACAAATATCTAAAAATGAGTGTGACTCAAATTAATTTGTTAGCACTAAATCTCACAAACAGAAACTAACAGATTCAGTATGAGTATCATTTGGCTTAACGTTCTCTCCAGTTTAAGATAGTAGGTTGTTATTATAGGGTGTTGGGTAATTTCAGTGGCGCTCTAAATACTTTAATTCTGAAGGTATATTTAGACGGACAGATTGACAGCGGCAAGCACGAAACCTTACTGATCAATTAATCAACACGGTGTAATGTTGCTACGAACTCGAAATAACTTTTGTGCGTGATATGATTGTCATTTTGACAGCTGTTGTATAGAAAATCTGTCAAAACGTAAAATTTATTTCCAGAGATAGCTAGCGATTGAAAAACGCCAATCAAATGAATAGTATTTATATTTTATCTTTTTATTAAGAACGAGTAAATTGCAATGCTCCTTGTATCCTTTCACTAAAGCCTTTCAAGTTTTAATTTAAATTGTGTGCTCAAAAGACGGGCTTCTCAAGCAGGCGGCGTTGAGAGCTGCGATTGCGGTTTCACCATCCTCCGCCTAGAAGACTCAACGCCAGTTACTAAGTAATTACACTATCTTGTAGCAAGCACCTTGAGAATTAAAACGATTAAATTCACTACAATTGTACGCGTCATTATATTATTACGTTTTTAAGATGTGCTTAGTTATAGACTTAACATTTTTTTAAATAAAACAACGAGTAGTTAAAAAACCTTCATAATATTATGACATACCTGACGATCTGATTGTCGCAGTGGCTAAGTGATTGGACTGCTGCGCTAAAGGTTGCGGGTTCGATTCCCGCACGAGGCAAAATTTTGTGTGAACCGCATATGTTTGTCCCGAGTCTGGGTGTTTGTGTATGTGATATTTCATGTTTGTGAAACGCACCCACGACACAGGAGATATTCTTAATGGTATCAGAAATAAATTAATTTTGACCACTGAAAGATAACTTTACCCTTTAGTGATAAAAGGAACACACAAAAAAACTAGAATATCTAGTGAAACCATGAACCTTACAAAGTGAGAGTAATAACATTTTTTTTCTTCCAAAATAATTTTACTCTTAGATCATAACCAATTTAAATATTCCGAAGGATCACATGATAACTATGTATAAACTCCAAGAATATAAAAACCGTTATAAACATACATACATAAAAAACGCATCACACAAACTCGAGCGGTTCAGAAAATCACCGTTACCGAAAAACATAGTACCTACATAGTACATAAATAACACTCTCCATGAAAATTATGAATGGTGAGAAACATGGTAGAAGGGATAAGTCGGTAGTTACCAAACATCTGGCGGGAGGATCGATCGGAATTCAATAAAATTAAACATTCAGGAAGCGTGCCTTGGGAGACTTGAGGATAGGAGCGGGGGAAGGGTTAAGCTGAGAGCGTGTTACTAAACTTAGAACCTACTTGTTTGATAGCAGTAAACATAACCCATTGCATAAACGATTATAATCTCTGTCATACCTTAAACCCTTCTTAAGACTATTGATATCTCTATTATCTGACAAGCAAACGACAGCGACCTGCCCCCCTTACCATCAACTCCTAAAGCAGGCATAGTTTACGTTGTAGAAGCGACTCTTGTTACATTTTTCATTGATTGATTTTTGTTTCTAAAAAGTTCAGTTTTATGATTCAAATCAAAACTTCTTTTTAATAGGTCAATAAAGCAAAGTTTTGTAATACCAACTTAATAAATAAATAAATAATAACAGCCTATAACTGTCCCACTGCAGGGCAAAGGCCTCTTCTCGTATAGAGAAGGATTGAGCACTGATCTTTTCGGATTTAATTACCAACTTAATATTGATTTAAAATACTGTAAGCCGTGTGGTATTCGGCCTAGAATTGACCACACCCTTTCCCCCCTTAGGTGTCGTTAGAGGCGACTAAGGGAAAATTCAGAAAATGGGCAGCAGCGTCTTCTGTAACTTCTCCACCAATACTGCGATCCCCAAGCCGTTTGCCAAACGTGCAGATTATGGCTATCCCCGCCCCCGCCCCGCTTAAACGGGGAGGCACTATGTTCAACAGTGGACGTCTTTTTGCTGATGATGAAATCGCTTCAGCTTACAGCTTGTCCCGCATCGTTCAGCGGCCCAACGGCCGGGTTCCCACTTAAGGTTAATATGTTTATTTACCGAGCGCCGGTATGTGTGATGCCCTTCCAAATGTACCCTGAAGGGTGATTTGTGTGCTCGGGGAAGATACTTCTTTTATTGTTGAAGTTGGGCGTCTGTGGCGTATAGAGTAGTGTGTACACTGACTTGAGATTGGACGTGTTAGAAGATAATTGTTTTGGTTACAATCGTATATTCAGCTACAGTCGAATAGTATCTATCCATGAATAACCTTACTATACTTTTTCATTGATTGTATTATTATAATAATCATCAACATCATCATCGGCCGGAAGACGTCCACTGTTGGACAAAGGCCTCCTCATTCTCCCATCATTACTATGCCACAATGAACGACAACTTGCCGACAACAACAACAAATTATAATACACTTGGATATTTGACATTATGCGTCGATTCCTTTTTATCTGTTGAAATGTTTGACATTGCACTTACATTTAAAATACCACTGACTTATAAGACTATACCCGATTAACGGCAATCAGCTTGCCATCTTTATACGGTGTTTTCATTAACAGACTTCTGCCTAATCACCACGCCATAATGCCTTTGATTTGAATATTTAATAGGTGTGCTAATGTTGCCCGTGGGATGCCCGGCTAGAATCGGAATTCAGAATCGGCGACCAACAGAAAATCCTGAAAATAGGCAGCAGCGTCTTCTATAACTTCACCATCATTACTCCAATCCCCAAGCCGCTTGCCAAGCGTGGACTACGGCACTCCCCCCCTTAAGGGGGAGACCTTTGTCTTCCGGCTGATGACGTGGTAATATGCGCAAATGCACAAATCAATTCTTTCTGAATTCATCCATCCATCTTCCAACTCAAATTCACAAATCCATGCATACAAATCATACAAGGATGAATTGAGACTAACTACATTCATAATGATATACGTACATAGTGCTAAACTAATCTACATATCTTGCAGGAGCCGAAATCCGAGCGAGTCTCCGAGTAAATCTAGTCACTGGTATATAAATTATACTCGAAATCGTATGTACCGATGCGAGAATTCATTTCCGCGATGAAATGGCGGCGTGATTGCTCCACCGTTTCGTCATTAAACAAATTTTGTCTTTATTAATGTTTCGTGTTTAAAGCTAACTTCTGCTGGTGTTATTGCATGGTGCATTTGTTTTTCCATCGTGTTGCAACGAATCATTCTGTCCAGGGTTTGCAATACTATCAATAGTATGCATACCAGCTGTGCCGTAAATTGAGCGGTGCCCAGCCATAGGGTGCAGACCCTGGAGGGGCGCAGAAAACCAGACCAGGTCCAGAGACAATAAAATAAGGGCGCTATATGATAATAGTTACCGCACTGCATATCAGTACTACATATTATCACCCATGGAGGTGCATTTGCACCCTAACTCAAAGCTGAGATCTCATTGTGGTACTACTTACAATAGATTGATTTAAAAAATATTAGGTTAACTTTTTCAAATTCCTAAAATAGTTCAAAATAACTCGTACATATTGAGTTTTCATGTTATCGAGCTAAATTATATCTTAATCCTATTTTGTGGTATAAATATGGTATCTCACAAGTGATGATATAATCGTACTGTGCACCCTAGGCAGTCAGCCCCGCTAGGAACCAACAACCTTGTTTTTCATGGCTTTTTCGTATATACGTATAAATTCACAATCATTGCTCAGAATATGGACACGATAGAAGAATTATATCGGAAAGCCGCACAAAAATAGTTACCGTTCCATAAATATTAAACGTTTCCAATGTTTGTTTTCAGGTAATTACAGTTTCCATTCGAGTGAAAAAGCTGACTGTAAGTATAAAAGTATTTATATGGGGTTTCATTAAAATTTCATGCTTCATAAGTCGGGAAAATAATCTGATTTCTTTTCGCTTCAAGAGTATTTTACACTGAAAAGCGTTGGCTGCTTTTCTTTTGATGATTCAGCTATTATTTATTTTCCAATAATAACGCCCTGTATTTTAATGGCTGCAGAAATGCAGATTAATGTACAACTTAATTGAATTTCGCTATGCAAGTATTTCAAACGGTTATAACAAATGTTTAGGATTTTTTTATTGATGAATATTGTGTATTAAACACGTCCTTTGCTAGGAACTTGGACCCTCTTATTCATAAACGAGGATCATACCTTTTTGTTTGATTAAGGTGAGGGAAATGCGTTACGCATACCCCGCCGCTGGGAGGCAACGGGGTTATGTGGGACTCTCCTCCGTGGACCCACCCAGAAGCCGAAGCCGCTCGGTTGATCCTCGGAGGCCTACCCACTAAAACCACTCACACAATGCCTGCTCGGCGCTTTGGATGACGGGGAGGCGGGATCGCTAAAGCACTCTACCGCCAACCCCGTCAGCGCTGTCCGCCCTGAAAAGGGCAGACCTTCGGCGTATGGCCCCCCCAGAGGATGGAGGGGGGCTGCAGGACTTCGGCGAGGACCAGTGCAATGCGGAGGTGGGTCCCCCAACCCAGCCTCCGCTGGCCCTCGCACAGCGAGGAGTCAGCTATTCTAACCCCTCGCCGTCTTCTCTTTGCGCGCAGCGCTCAACACAGCGCGCGCCCACGGGCATAGGTGGCCCTAAGGCCCTTTGGCCTATGGAGGTTGGAAGAGGGCGTTGTCTGCCCTCCTCCTTCCTCTGGGTCGACGTGCGCGGCTTGGGAGAGCGGGCGTGAGCTCCCGCTCTCTTTCAGCCGCCTCCTTGAGCGCCATCACCTCCCCACAAAACTCTGTGATGGCGCTCCAGGACCTCTCGCTCCCTACCATCTCTTCGATGACAGCCGGAAGCGAGAGGTCCGACCCGATGAGTGCGGCGAGCGTTTGGCGCTGCACAGCCCAAGCCGGACAATGCTCGAGCGTGTGCTGCGCCATGTCCTCGCCGCACGAACAGTGGTGGCAGGAGTCATTCGGCTCCCTGCCAGCTATACGACACAGGTACTTGCCGAAGCAGCCGTGCCCCGACAGTACCTGCGTCGTTCGGAACGTCAATGTTCCGTGGCGTCTCTTCAGCCACTCCGCGAGATGTGGACGGATGGCTTCGATAGTGCGGTGACCGGCCACAGGCCGGGTAAGCCTATCCGCCCACTGATGTTGAAGAATCCCGCGGAGTTCTTCAATGCGCCGCTCGATGGCTCTAGGCGGAAGCCTTTCGCTGCGACTCTCCTGCTCCTTGCGCCAGTAATATGCGGCCGCAAGAGCTTTGGCGTCCAGGTCCCACGGCATCGACGAGGCCAGCAAACACGCTGCCTCGTATGAGATGGTCCGATAGCCGCGGATGACCCGGACTGCCATCGCGCGCTGCGGCCGCCGCAAGCAAGCAGCGCCGCGCGGCGTCAAACTGTCCGCCCAAACTGGCGCCCCGTAGAGCGCCATCGAGCGGGCAACCCCCGTGAAGAGACGCCGAACACTTGTCTTTGGGCCGCCTAAATTGGGCAGGAGACGCCCAAGAGCGGCAGCCGCTGCAGACACTCTGGGCCCCAATCGCGCGAAGTGAGGGTCGAAGGTCCACCTGCCATCGAGCACTAGCCCGAGATAGCGCATGGTGGACCCGACGTTGATGGTAACCCCCCCGACGACGATGTGGGACCCAGCAGGTGGCGCTCTCCGAGGCCCGTAGAAGAATAGAGCCTCAGACTTGGATAGCGCCACCTCTAACCCCAGAGCTAACGAGGATCATACCTGCATTAACTTAACCCCGTATTAAGTCTATTGACATCTCTATTCTTTGATATGCAAACGACAGTGACAGGAATAATTAAATTATGGGTTTAAAATTTTATTTTTTTATGAATAAGGGGTTGGAGTCTTACACTTTAAGTTTTTTTATTGATGCAAGTTAACTATATTTTTAGTTGCAGTGTTGTTATAGAAACGCGATAGTTCTATGTTATCTGAAGACTCCAGTTGTCCTATAATATACATTCATAACGGGAGTTTGATTAGGCTGTTTGTATTATTAAAAAACATACCATCGCGCCTGCATTCCCCGAAGGGGTAGGCAGAACTGCACATATAGTACACCCACATTTCACCAGTTATGTTAAAGGTCTCAAATTTAATTAGAGGCAAGAATATTGCAGCCGGAGGATTACCCAATCGAAAAACCCAATTTACCCGACCAAAGATTGGAACCCAGGACCTCATGCTCAGCAGTCGCGCTTAAAGACCATTAGAACAACGAGGCATTTAAAACCCCTCCTTTATCAATTTAAATTCAAGCTTAGCATGTAACATGCTAAAATGACACCAAAAGTCATATGCATTTAAAACTCCTTACCATTTCATATTATGACCAGACCTGACCAGATTTTGATCAGATAATTATTATTTCAGTTACATAAATAAAATTATATACAAACACTTAAAACCACATAATTTGAACTCTACATTTTATTGCGTTATAAAACATTTTACACTACGTTACGCAACCTTTCACAACCACTGAGGTAACCATATGGCCCTGCAACCTACAAGTACCCACGCAAGATTCTAACGCATAAACAACCGCAAATTTACACTCTATTACTTTCCACTTAGAGTATAAATTAGACTGAAACTAATTTTCGTAATCGTGAATTTGAATTTAATTGCGTGGACTTTATTTTTATAAAAATAAGGTCCATTTTTGTGTGATATGCGTATATTTCGTGTGAGTTTAGAGTGCATCGTGAAATAATAATATTATACTTAGTAATTATTTAGTATGCGGTTTCCGGCTAGCATAATACTTACACCTCATTTGTTAATGTCGGTTGACGCAAGGGGCCTAGAATTACTGCCTACAGTGAAAAATATAATGTAATAGAGAACAAGCTTATTACCATTAACCGAGCACAAGTCCAGACTCTATGCTGCTACTAACAATCACCTAAAGAAAAACTCAATAACACTTTGTCCAACCTGAAAATCAAACCCAGGACCTTAGGCTCAACTCACGCGCTTATAGCCACTAGACCAACAAGACAGTCTGTGGAATCAATTTCCATCGTTTATAACACTCCGTAAGTTAAATAGCCTATGTATTAATCCAGGGTGTTAGCTACCTCCATACCAAATTTTATCAAAATTGGTCCAGCCGTTTGAGCGTGAAGAAGCAACAAACATACAAACACACAAACTTTCGCTTTTATAATATTAGTGTTATTCTATTCTATGATCCCCGTCGGCTACAAAACTAGTTCATGTAATCAACTTGTTTACTTCGAACGGCTTACATAAGCCTAATTTATGCTATAATCATACATAATCTAAGCCTACAAAAACCCTAATACGTAAAAGATTTTCTCGTCACTTACTTACTATTCAGGCTTCATATAAATCATTCGGCCGTCTGCTTCAACCACGGATCGTTAGACTAGTATTTGTTTTGTTCTGCTTCTATTTTGGTAAACTATAGTATAATATAATGACCATCTTACAATATGGCGACGTGAAGAACATAGATTACCTAAGATTATTATTAAAACTGCCTAAAAAAGTAGACTGCCTCGTTGGTCTAGTGGTCGCTAAGCGCGACTGCTGGGCAAGAGGTCCTGGGTTCAAATCCCGGGTCGGGCAAAAGTGTTACTGAGTTTTCCATTAGGTAATTCTCAGTAGCAGCACGGAGTCTGGATTGTGCCCGGTTGATGGCAATAGGTTCGCCCCCTATTACATTGGGACTTACAACATAACTGGCGAAATGTGGGTGTACTATATGTACACTTCTGTCTACCCCTTCGGGGAATGCAGGCGCGATGTTATGTTATGTGTTATTATTAAATTAAATCGTCACCCCACACTAGGAATTTCTCGTGTAATTGCAGATGTATGTCCCGAGTCTGGGTGTGTGTAAATGTGATATTTCATGTTTGTTCCCATGATACAGAAAAAAATCCTAGTGTGGGGCGACGTATTTTCTGCATAACGACGTATTTTCTGTAGTGATATTTTGGTGATAAGTAAATAGCACATTTCTAGGTATGCAAAAATAATTACCATAAATAAGTGGTTTATTAGTAGACACACCCACAGTTGGCTAGAGTAAAAGAAGAGAATCTAAAACACGTACATCGTACAATGGCCCAAACAAGTAAGTACAAGGCTAAGTGCGGAAAATACCCAGCTAAACTAAACTATGGAATATGCTCCAATGTATTCAATGCACAAATCCAGACTGCGCTACTACTGAGAATGACCCAGTGGAACAGTCCATTAACTCGTCATCGAACACAGGACCGCACGCACAGTAGTCTTGCTGTACGGCCACTACAAGGTCTAGACCAAAGAGGCAAACGTACTTATGTATCTATATATTATATAAAGAATCACTATAGTTATATTGACAGTTTCACACGGGTAAATACTAGTAACTCAATCCCTCATGCCATATGGCGGAGGAATTTCGCATCGCTGATTCGACCGGTCTCATTATGTCATTAATTATATACTCAACTTGTATGCCGTATGATGCTTGGGTGGGCAGACATCTAGGCAATGTCAGTTGAGGATTTTGTAGGTATTAAAGTACGTGACCCTTCTGTCTCTCTTGGTGTAGCTTTGAACCGAATTTGAGTACAGAACGCGGGCTTAAACTTGAGTAAAAACCCTTACCGTGAACTGTTAGAGCAGGACATTTTCCATTGAGGAAGCGAGACGCCACACCACACTGCACATAGCAGCATCTCGCTGCCACAACGACCATGAACTCTTAAAGCAGGACTTTAAGAGTTCATGGTATTGGAGCTGATCTTTTTAATGGCATACGAGTACTGAATAGAATATTCTGATTTGTGGCATTCTAAGAGGAAGGCTTTTGTTCAACAGTGGACGTCTTCCAGCTGATGATGATGATTCTTATTCCTAATATTAATTTCCGATTATTATTAACAATAACATTAAGTGCATCGCCTCTATTTTACCTGTGCGAAAGAAAAATAGTTTCTTAATCCGTCTTACATGAGGATTTTTGCTATTCTGTTAAAAATACACGTGCATATGAAAACTTAACACCAACTCGATTATAATCCAATTTCTATTTTACCAACGTTTAAAGTTTCAACATTTTATCTAGAGCAGTACCAACCCTAATGGGTAGTAACCGCTTTGAGTACTCGTTTATTGTACCTATATACTATGAATACATGTTCACGAGTACGCCCAGTATACATCTATGAAATCCACAATAGCTTAACAGGTCAAACAGATAAAGGAACCATTAAGCTGTGCTCTCGTGACTGTAGTACCAGTCTCCGGTAAGTGTCTGAGAGTAACCGTCTCGCGAGGCTTCCGTTCCTACGAACTCTCCACTAAATGTTTTTTTATGTATCTATAAGGCTTTTAGTTTTATGAGAGTGCATTTAGATGTTTGTTTGCATTTATATAGTGCAAGTAACTGATACATATACGACCTACTTGCTAAGTTTGTTTACCTTTGATTAAACAATTAGGCTTAGGGCCTGTTTCACCATCTACAAGTAAAGTGATGATTAGTTACTTTTTGATTACCGCTAATCGGCAAGTAAAAGGTGCGAATATCTTCTATCGTTTCTTAGTTACAGGACAGTTTATCTGCTGATTAATGCTACTTAGATATTGTGAAATTCGTATGAGTAGTTATGGGTGACTTTAAGTGGTGGTTGGTCTAATTGACACTTTACTTGTCGATGGTGAAACAGGCCCTTACTCTTGAATTTAATTCCGATCAAATTGCATTGTAATTGTTAAGTTTTGAATTCTTAAACTGGCACCAAATTGTTTCAATATTAAGTGCCCATTGGGAGGAACTAGGTGAGATCAAAAGATTGACAGTATTTTTTTTTCAATAAAACTGAATCATGTTTCCCTTAAATCAATATTCATTTTGCATTGTTCTTGTATTAGAATTGAAATTAAATTCGAGAGCAGGGTCGCAGATTAGCGTCAATATTTAAGGCTTTTTTACAGCATGATATAATCTCATGGAAAAAGGTCATGCTATGGTATAGAAATTAGCCAGAAATTATGGATGGAAGTGCGGTTAAGCGCTAAAGGCTACCTAGTTTTTTTTTAAGTATGTATAAATTCGCTAATAATTTTTAGACGTGCGATGACAATGAAAGACTTGTCTTCAAAATTGACGTGCCTTTACCGACTCAAGACTTAATCTTAGAACCCTCACAGTGAAACAGTAACCCTCTTACTTATAAACGATGCTAACATGTGTTTCAAGATAACCGCTTGTTAAGTCTATTGGCATCTCTATTTTTTGACATGCAAGGACAGTGACAGGTATAGTTTAACCGATTGTTCAACAATGACAATTTTTATAAGTAAGGGGGCCATTGTTACGCAGTTCCTTTAAATAATAACCAGTCAATATTAATAGAACAGAGTTTCCACGAGTATTTTTCAACTAGCCAAGATGACCTCGGCGGCCGTTGACCTATGACGTCACCGCTCGTTTCCGCAGCCATGTTTTAATGGAATTATTTAGAGGTAGGTAATATATAATAGTTACAATGGAATGTACATACCTACCTTTATTATAACTACCTGTATATTTATAATAGTTCTATACAAAAAAAAATGACTTGGCTTAAAAGTTGGATCGGTTTTAAATGCATAACGTACAGGTTTCAAACACTGGCAAGAATCTCTGTGGCTTTTTTCACGTTATTGATATAACTTCGTAACTTTGCTCTCATGGTATGACTTTGTTTTAATTGTGTCTGATAAACAGATAGGTGATGGAAGGGTGCACTCTGCATGACACAAATATTTGAATAACTGACTAATAACTACTTTCGTCCTGAATCTAAACGCTTGTGAACTTCATGAAAAATATTAGATAATTGCTATAATTTTATCCATGGTTTCAAATTGATTTTTTTTAATAAGGCGGTAAATGTTTTCAGAAAACATGCTTTAAATTGGTCAAACTACTTTAAATCTAAGAAACAAACATTTTAGTTTTGTCCGTTCTAAGAAACTCAAACGCGACATTAATCCAACAATAATAATCACTAAATAACCAAGTCACGACCTCAACTATTCTACAAAATTCAACTTTTTCAAACAAATGTTCATTACACAATTACCGGTATTTGCAGTTCGTTGACCCATTGAATTTTATATAGAAGACCTTGGGGAGGTCACACACGGTCAAATGCGATAGCAATCTATTATAGTGAGGCTTGTTACTTGTTGGAGTAGGTAGACATCTCCAAGGACGAACGCTTTACGTCTGTATCGAAGATAAAAATCATTTCTTAAAAATAGACTTAAAAAAGTATTTTTTGAACGTCAAATTATATCAAGACAGCCCCTAAAACGCTTGCCCGTCACCGCTATATCTGCTATATCTGGAAATAAGAAGCGGCGCAACAAAAAAATTAAAAATTATTTATGGACCTCGCAATCATCATCATCATCATCCGCAGGCTGACTTCACTCACTGCTGGCCTTTCTTTCAGCCAGTCTCCACGCCTTTGTGCCTGCCTCATCCAGATACCACCTACGGCCACTTCTCAATAGTCCTTTAATTTCATCATCATCAGTATCCTCTGCGTCAATTACAGACGATTTATGCAGAATCATGTGGGGGGGTCCACTTCTTCGTGTGGCTAAATAACCCAACCCTCGAGCGAGAATACCGTCCATATTGTGTGTAGGTGTGTGCGGCGGTAGACAGGTTGGTTTTGAGCTTAAATCTGTGTGATTGACTGATAAGATTCCTATGCTCAAGGTGGCAGGATCATGTGACTTGTTCTTATCATATTTTTCTTTGTGTCGGCGTTAGCTAATTATTATGCACATAGAAAGCAGTCAAGCTGTGGCGTAGAGATTGGACGATCAACATGTATGATAGAGAGGTTAAACGCCCACGGTGCGTCACACTTACTTATGTATCTTCACTCGTGGAGGCGCTATATTTGCAGCGTTACCGTCATAATCACACTAATATTATAAAGACAAAAGTTTGTGAGTGTGTTTGTATGTTTGTTACTTCTTCAAGCTCGAACGGCTGGACCGATTTTCCTAAAATTATGGTATGGAGTTAGCTGACACCCTGGATTAACATATATGCTACTTTTTATCCCGAAAAATGTAGCGAGTAACACCGCGGGGCGCAGCTAGTTAATTTATAATTCTGGCTGGTTAATCGTAATGGTTAAATCCATATTCTTCTTCTTAAATTAACTCTCCGACTAGCTAAGGTTGGCAGTCAGCTTTCTTTCCTACGATCTCTTGCGTACACGATGGAGGAATAATTTAATATCTCTATGAGAAATACATTCGTGATATATTTGAATGAATTGTATAGCATTACGCTGCTATCACGCTCAAGTCTTATCCCAAGAAATATGCAATTTAATTTAGTTACGTAAAATAGTTTCAACGTTATAATGATTTTAACCAAGCTTTTAGGGCAATTATTTTAATTAAAATAAACACTGGCTAATCGAGGTGAGTTTTTAGAAATGGTAGTTGGTTACCTTGAAACCTAGTCGTCAGGTGTAAATGTTCAACGCTCACGACTTTACTTAATTCTTGGTAAGCAGTGTTTAGCAAACCATTCTAATAAATAAATTTGTGGATTAATTCTCTGTATTCAGAACAAAACATCCCGCCCTTATTACCAAGGGTTAGGCAGAGAGGTCTGTTAAGTATCTACACAAGCACAAATCGAGACTTCCTGCTGCTAGCTGCTACTGATAATTACCTAATAGAAAAATTCAGTAACACTGCCCGACGTGGGATCCGAACCTGGGACCTCAAGCTCAGCAGTCGCGCTTAGCAATCACTTGACCAATGAGGCAGCAAATCAATTATAAAGCTTGTAGGATATTACTCGGTATTCATTAAAGTAAGTACAAATTAAAAATACTAAAAAGGTAATTTCTTTGTATGTAAATGTTTGTTGAAATGTGACAAGTGGAGACGTACCCTTATAAAAGTGGGTAAACCACCCCTAGGGCTTATCTTTCAGGGTTGACACACAGCTCAATATTCCATGAGTTTTCTCACGTACCTAAACTCGCATGCGACCTTGTAACAATAATTTTTATTTTAAAAAAAGTCTTACCCCACTAGGAATTTCCCCTGTATTGTGGGTGCGTTCTACAAACACGAAATATCATATACACAAACACCCAGCCTCGGGACAAACCCCCGTGCGAGAATCCAACCCGCAACCCTTAGCGCACCAATCCAACCGCTCAGCCACTAAGCAAATCAGGTCAATTATTCAATTATTATCTGACTAAACAAAGATCCATCCAAGTACAGACCTCAGGAAGTACAGCTTAACCTTACCGAACTCCACAAAATATGATATATCACATGTGTCATATAAATCTTCGTAAACGTATTATTTACCTTCATTTTTCTATCTTTCGTATCGCTCCGGTGACTCGAGCATCGTACGGTCCTTGATAGATATTCAGCCAGCATCCCGGGTTGCCGGGTCTTGTGGAGTTCCCTGCAAACAATGTCAAGGCGACACTATCGGCTAGGGGTCGGAATATTTAGTGTGTGAACTACTTTTCTAGTTTGTGAGCTGGTTTTTAGATTATTTTCGCAGATAAGTCAGGTTTAACTAGCTTTTGTGGCCGTTAGCTCATTTGAAAACTCATTTACTAGTCATTTGAATCGCAAATTTGAGATTTCAGCTTCAGAGAAATTCAATCTTTAATTAAAAGTAAATAAGCATAATATAAATTATTTTTCCGATTCTTTTTTACTTCACGACTTACGCTTGCGTCGTAGCAACAAAACAGTTGACACGTAAATAATAAATACATTTTAATAGAAATTTACATGAAGATAGTTATATTTTAAGTGAGTAAATAAATAGATAGCTTGAACTTTATAAAACTGGTTTTTATTTTCGATATGACGATTCGAAGTGAAAAATTCTACGCGGACAAAGTCGAACTAGAATTTAGTAGACTAGTAGAATATAAAATATTCACACTCCATAAACAATCAATAATATAATATTAGACGAACCTCTAAACACTCTAATAAATTTTAATGGCAGCCCTATCTTAATCGAAGTACTTATTCCGTAAATGCGAAACGGTATTAAGCATGGTAAACGATATTAAATATCGTAAAACGATTTTCGCAACATTATCGTAACGTTAACGTTCGTTCGCAGTTCGATCTACGTAGAGGTGCGATGTGGATGCTCAGTAATTTAGGGCTGTTAATCATTTTTTGTTGGTAACGACTGATCCTGGAGATTGTTTTTCTATTAAGCGTGAGAGGGTTAGACTGCCTGTGTCAGTGTGAGAGTTTTAGGTGATAATTTACTTGGTACAAGTAATATCGATGGTAATTTGTTTTTGTGTTAGCCGTAACATATATTGAGATAATAAGTAAATTAAATAGTGCAGTCTTGTTACATAACTGTAACCTCTTTCAGCGTTAGTAGTACATAAAATGTATAACAGGTGTTATAAACATATTTCTAAGATTTTAGCTGCTTGGAAGTCACCACAAGTAGACAGTAATAAGCTGCTTGAAATATACTAAATTTAAAGATCCTAGATATCGTAGATAGACGAAGATAAGCAAAGCATTGATCAAACTCTGTGTGTGTCAAGTGTGACATCTTTTAATCCAAAACTACTCCTCCACAAATAACGTAATATGTTACCAAAAGTGTTAATGTGAGGCCATTCTGTTATTCCGCTATAGGTAATAGAAATACCGTCTCGTTGTCGCATTTTTTAAAAAAATACATTGAACGTGTACCTCCTCAAGGCATCGAGCAACGTCGCGGTTTCGACTAAGGACTTCCGACAGTATTCCATGTAACGTTACGTTTTAGTATGTTAATGTTACGATAATAAGTACTTACGATACGTTTCGTATTCGACTCACGCTCGCTCGTGATCGTAATACGGATGCTGACGGCCGCAAATACTGTCTGCTATAATAACATTTTAGTGCAGTACAAGATGTCTGTTTTGTTATCGTCATTTTTTGCAATGAAGCACAAGATGACACGTGCCTTTTTGGTTCTGCTTTGTGTGTTAGTACGATCTTTATGGTATATCTATATGAAAAAAAATTGAGTCCACACCTAAATGTTGTAGATAGGCGCAGTGCCAGCGGTGTCCAGGCACAGGGCGCAGAACCCAGAGGGGTGCGGGAAAGGACCAGATCAGAACCTCAAACAATAAACGGGCGCTGTTAAAGAAACTCGCATAATAGGCTAGTTACGGCACTGGATAGGCGTACACCCATCCAAAGTGTTGCTTAACCTCGTAAGTCGACGTATCTACAAATTGAGTGCAGGGAACAAAGTATAGAGTAGTACAAGTGTAGAGAACTGGCTGGAGGCTCCAGAAGTCTCGCCTTTGTCCAGTTACGCCCAATAAGACCCCCCTCTGGGTCGTCGGCATAAAATATACCGAAAAAAAAAGTGAAGAGAATAAATTAATGTATTTTCTTACTATAGTTTTATAAGCCTGTTAAAAATGCTAACAAACAAACTACCAATGCATAAAGTAACCAATTTCAGTATCCAAACTATGCCAAGTTCTGCTATTTAATGTGACCTCGCGAATTAAAGCAACAGGTCCTGACATTGTCGTTTTTAGAACCTCCGTGCTTGCTCTAAATTAGACTTAGTTTGAAGGCTTTATTTTATAACCTTACTTAAGTCTGGGTACGTTGTAAGAACTGGTTGGAGCTGGGAACAAAATTAGGACTTGGTTATAGTTCTGCGTGGTTCCCTCCTTCAATTTTATAGCTGCTGTCGCTGTCCTTGGAAATATTAAGTTAAAAGTTTTATATATTGCTGTTTTTGCACTAAGCAGTTCTCTTCTCCTTTTAAGGTGACCCATTTCTGTGTCAGTACTTCCTGAGAAAAAAATATTAGCATTGACATCTGACCTCTTTCGGTGATAGGCATCTTATCGAAAAACTAGAATGAAAACGACATGGACACTAATGCACTTATCTTAATATAAATCTTCTGTTCGTGTCTTTGTCATCTAACGCCTCCTAAACGGGCAGACCGATTTGGAGGGAATTTTGTATGTATATTTTAATGGGTTCTTGTATGGTTTGAAATCACAATCGGGCCTTGTAGCTGCTTTTCCGAGCAGGACGACGCGCGACGTCTGCCGGTCCGCCCGTATTATTAGGTATAAATATAATTCAATACAAAATAATTACGTTCATAGATTTCTTACATTACTATACTTATACGCGGTACGTTTTGATCTAATTATTTATACTTGACAATATTGAAACTACGTAATAATATATTATTTAACTCAGAAACAGTACCTATGTCCCTTCATAAGCAATCTAAAAACAACCGCCCCAAAACATAAGGACACTACACAACGAAAACTCCGCAAACTTTCCAACCGAAACGTGGAGAAAAAACTAGCTAGTAATAAGAGACAGTCCTTATTACAGACCCCTAATATCAAGTTGATTATGAAGTTAAGGTCTCGTACGTGGGCCGAGGAGAATGGACTCCGAATTTAATAACGAAGATACTAAGCCGGTGTCAAATGTAACGGGAAGTTCTGTTGCTTTTAACCACTTTGATAGGCATTGATACTGATCTTGTTGTTGACATACTATAAAATGGATGCAAATGGCAAGTTGTCGTTCATTGTGGCGTTCTAAGGGGGAGGCCTTTGTCCAGCAGTGGACGTCTTCCGGTTAGTGGTGATGATGATGATGATACTATATAATAATAATATACCTAACACCAACAATCCCTAAATAACTAGGTAAAGGAGTTTGCCTTTATCTCATACTTATATTTCGCTTCGTATCGTTAATAGCGAAAGACAGTTGATAGTCAGCTTTGGCCATTCATCAGACCCAGTACAACTCGCCTTCCCGAATAGAATTGTATTCCCCCATAAAGAACCATATATTAAACATAATACTCTTATTAGCATATACTTATGAAGATTAAGATTTCGCCCTTACCATGAACTCTTAAAGCAGGACAGTTTAAGATGTGAAAGCAGGACGCCGCTGCGTGCAGTGTAATGCTGCGTCTCGCTTCTACAACGTAAGCTGTCCTGCTTTAAGAGTTTATGGTATGGGGGCTGATAGGCGCAGTGCTCAGTTGCGGGTTCAATTCCCGCACGAGACGAAAAATTATGTGATCCGCAGATGTTTGTCCCGAGTCTGAATGTTTCTGTGTTATTTCCTGTTTGTGAAACGCACCAACATAACATGAGAAATTCCTAGTCCGAGAATGTGGTATTTCCATGAAGAAAAAAAATTATGAGCCCAAGTCAAACGAAAGGAGGTAAATGCTAAGATAGCAACAAATGGAAATCCATGGTCTCTGCCTACCTACTTAGAAACAGGCGTAACTTATGTATGATTGGTTAGTGGCGTATAAGAATAACTAAGAGTAAAATTGTACAACATCTAGAACATTTCACTGTGATAATTATCTAGTTAAGACCCACAACGGTCTTTTAATCTAGTCACTAAACCTACCACTAAATTAATTCCTAACAAAACACGTTAATGATGAGAACATGACTTTATTACACTGAAATCTGGTAAATGTCTCACGGTTGTCGTTTATAGCCAACAGAGGTCGCTTCATTAGTTTTTATTGTAACTGCCCACCCATCTAATTATGAACGTGCGTTGCCTGTCAAACGTAGCGCTAATCTTACGTGTCCCCGTGTTGTTAGACTATGTGTATGTTGGTGTAGCCATTTTAGCAGCTTCATTGTTTTAGACTGTATTTAATTAAACCCAGTTTTATGTTACTGTCTATGCCTTTGACGATATGACATGAAGTATCATAGTTACTAGATATAGACTATAAGTAGACTGCCTCATTGGTCTAGTGGTCGCTAAGCGCGACTGCTGAGCACGAGGTCCTGGGTTCGAAACCCGGGTCGGCAAGTGTTACTGGGTTTTTTCAATAGCTAATTCTCATTAGCAGCACGGAGTCTGGATTTGTGCCCGGTAAATGGCAATAGGCTTGCCCCCTATTACATTGGGACCTAAAAACATAACTGGCGAAATGTGGGTGAACTGTATGTTCTATACTACATGTACCTCTGCCTACCCCTTCAGGGAATACAGGCGTCATTTTATGTTATGTTATGTATCGTAGTTATTGACTTATCGAATTTTATGCACAAGTTTGTTTCGTAAAATCTGTAGAGCAATTCACGTAGTTTTTGAAACAGAGTCAGTACAGTTTAGAATACGCACATGTTATTGTTAACAATAAGTTTTTTAACTGAACCTATATGACATAGTATTATGCTAAGTTAGTTATTTTAAGACAGCGCTATCTAATGTGTGCCAGATATATGGCAAAAGGCTCGTTCTTTAGTATATGAGACCAATAATCAATGGTAAACTATGCTTCAAAACTTTTTGCCAAATTTTAATTTAACCCTAGTGTTTACTGAACAGTGATAGCCGCGTGGTATGACCGTTAAATTAGTTATCAGTTGCTAAAAATTGTGAAGGAAATCATCGTGAGGCAACTGGCACACCTGTGTGATTTTTCAACGGCGTGTAAAGCCATGTCAGAGGCCTACAGGCGGTTTAACTCTTAACAACAACCTGGTGTTGTTCATCAACCATACGAATAAGTAGAAGACACCAACATTTCTCTCATCATAATTTCGATTTCAGAGTTGCCAAGTTTCGTTCATCAACCGTACGATAAGAAGAAGAAGGATTCTTCAAACTTCTTAACACTTCTTGGGAGAAATACAGGCGTAGTAATTAATATAACTTCTGAGCACTTCTCCTTTTTCTCCTCTTCTTCTTTTTATAGAGGTATAATAAAATCTTCACTCGCTATTCACAATCCAATATTTTTTAATATACACCAACGCAATATTAATTTCAGCGAACGATGCAATCAAATTATAATACGGTCAAGGCAAAGGCAATAGCTATGATTCCAACTGACTTGAGACGTTTATTACTACATATTATACCGAATGACTGCCTCGTTGATCTAGTAATCAAACGCGACTGGGAGGTACTAAGTTTAATTCCCAGGTAAGGCAAAGAAAATGGAGTTTTTCTGTAAGGAAATTCTCAGTAGCGGTACAAGTCTGGGTTTTAGCCAGTTAACGTTTGATTATCGCACGACAAATATTTGTGTTTCTGATCTAGGTATCGGTGCTTTTCATACCTACAGCACTGATAGCTGAATGATATGACCGTTGGACTGTTAAGTCAAAGGTCGCAAGTTCAAATTCCGGCACGCACCAATGTCTTTTCAAATGCAAGTGCGACAATAAATTAGTTATCAGTTACTAAAAACGGTGAAGGAAAACATCGTGAGGAAACCGGCACACCTGAGAGATTTCAACGGTGTGTAAAGCCTACAGGCGGTTTAAATCTGACACAAGGTTGTTTATTAGCCAAACGATAAGTAGAAGATATAGCTATAGTACTGTAAGCTTCAAAAAATAAGTTTTCTTGAAAAAGAAAAAAATACTACAGACTTTTTCCGTACATACGGTAACATTCTCAACTGATGAATTGTTGGTAAAATGTACTATATTCATCTTTCGGGTACTAGAAAGAATACGTGACTTACGCTTGATGGAATACAAACCTACATATGTACATATAATATTATCTAGAGATGTTCGATCAATACGCTGGACAATGATGAATGCATTCGGACTGGCGGGAGAGTGCCGTCGGTGGGATGCTAGCTCGTCGCGACAAGGTCACGGTATGCCGCATGTAGGGTGCCCACGAAATAAGTTAGTGACAGAACTGAATATTATATTAAATGAACTTAGTGTGAATAAGTAGCTGAAGTTTATAATACCACTAGCTGCGCCCCACGGTGTTACCCACTACATTTTGTTTGATAAAAAGCCTAAATAGTCAACAGCTACCTCCATACCAAATTTTAGCAAAATCGGTCAAGCCGTTTGTTTGAGCGTGACGATGTAACAAACATACTAACATCCTTTTGCCTTTATAATATTAGTGTGATTCTAACTGCCACACTCAGAGACGTTAATGATTACTTAATATGACACTAAGTAGAGGTTTCCCAAAGAAAACCCCTACTTAGTGATAGTTTAAGTAATCATTAAATGTCTCTGAGTTTGGCGGTTAATCCGTTCCCTTACGAACTGATCTTAAAGAAACATTCTACGTTAATCCGTAGTGATGTTCAATCATGGTCGCCCTACTGAAGCCACCCTTGAGGCCACGCTACAGCCGCATAACGTTTAAGTTTTCATTGTACCACTGACACGGGGTATTTCGCCGTCCTTGCATGTTTGTAAATTCTTAACAAAATGTTTCTCTTACAGAAAAGATTCCAGGAATTTGTTTATCTATTTGTATTTCGTCACGCTTGTACGTAAAGTGGTAGGTAAATGAGATCAAATGCATTAAAAATATTAGTCTTATATGAGCGAGCATTTTGACATATGTAGGTGAGGTGCTTGTCTGACTTGAATCTATCTTAAATATATTACATAATATTATTAGTTCGCTCGATAGCTCAGTTGGTACAGCCGCGCTACGGATTGGCGAAGTTCGCGGGTTTGAGTCCCGCGTGTATCTATCAGTTTTCAAACCTTTAGCAATTTGAATGTAAGTAAGATGAAATAGTCACAATTTTATTTATTCGGCCATTTCTTCTGATGTAATTTTTTTTCTGGCTACACAGTTTTTTATTAAATTTTGGCAAATGAAATTATTTGAATCATAAAAAAGCTTCAAAACAGAATATACCTACAACATCTTCATTTACCCATCATTCTTTGTTTCTAAACCATAGTTACCTAAACAATTTAACTTTAACTGCAAGCCTAACTAAAGATCATCTCACCGACACTGACAAAGCATCACAAGTTTTGATGCCCAAACAAATCACGCGAATACCTTCTCCCCTCCTAATTGATGGTACCAATTTAATTAACGCCTGTACTTACACGGCAATTACTTGAACATTTGGAACACGCAGACTTCATTACGGGTATGCTGTAAATCATTAGTTACAGCGGTATACATCTCGCACGTAAATATAACCTGGAGGTGACATTTTTGAGGATCATTTGGTAATTTTTATCCTACATTTTGAAGTTTTTTTCGTATCGGCAGATGAGCTTGTCTTACGCAAATCTCATGCAAGGGTGTAGTTTGGGTTCAACAAGGATGGTAGTAAGTTATCTGCCCAGTCCGCTTAGATAAGTGGCAAAACGCTTGACAAATAGAAATCGAATAGAATGATACATGTATGGGGATGACATAATGTTTCGACTGTTGTCGATGACATATGTCAAACCCATATTTTGGTCATTCTATTCGATTTCTATTCGTCAAGCATTTTACCACTTGTCTAGGAGGGCTGGGGTTTTAGACAAGTGGCACGAAAGCTACGAAGTGCTAAACGAACTATGACTAATTAGTACTAAAATTGTGTCTACTTCCCGCATTCACCATTCTACTTTATTCGTCTAGCCGTCATCCCACTAGGGCGCAGAACGTGTCTAAGACTCCAGGGTGCGCCGGACATATTATGGCCTTAGGTATGACTCGTAGACGTTCTCTATTTGCACCTTATTAAAGTTGTGCTTAGACTACACTGTAAAGGTTAATTAAAACAGTATTTTTACAGGCAAATCAAATGGCCTGCTGATGGTTGTGTTAAGGATTCATGAGCCAGCTTTAATTTTGTCTCGAAAGGCCAGCTACGACGCTCTAGAAACATATTGTTGCTTACAAATATTAAAAGTTCCACACAGAGGGTTAACTTCACAGAAGTCAAACTGGCACAATCAACTTGAAACAATCAGAAAGCTTTTGCAGCTTCTTCTCGAAAGAAGTTAGTTAAAAAAAATGGTGGAATCATTATTTTTTATATAAAAAAATTGTGAAAGAGTTTGTTCATCCATTTTCACCGACAATCACCTGTTTATCAAAATAACCATAAAAATAATACACAACAAAATTATCTGTAGGTAGTACGAGGAATAAAATTTCCACACGCAAGCATGGTACGGCCATTAACCCTAAAACGCGGCGTTAACTTTTAAACAAGAGTGTTACAATAAAGTGGGTCGTTAATTATAGTCAGTTTACAGGTTAAGCTCGCCTTAATTTGTAATGGGACAGGCTTTTACGGGGCGGTGCAATATCTTTGCGGCGTTCTGCCGAAACGGGGACGCGCAGGTGTATTGTTGAAAAGTGCTAACCGGAAAACATACAAGTAGTGAATTAAGAGGAAAAGTGTGTTTGGTTATTTTGTTGAGCTATTTCACGGCAATAGGTAGTGTGAGGCAAGGTTTTCGTAAGTTACTGGTTGACCTATTCTCCTATACGACATGTACGGAAATATAGTTCTACTTAACCTGACAGCTTTATATTAATGACACATTACTGGTCTAAATAATATTTTGTAAGATTTGAACAAAAAATTTAACATCTGAAAGATTTTCTACACGAACACTGTCAAACTCTTCTGATAAAAAATATCCGACTATCTAGAAACTAACCAAACATATACCCTATCTTCCTTGCCTTACACTAAACTAATTATGAATGATGTATACTAGCCGTACCAACATTAAGCAGGTACGTTACCAAGTCATGATACCATATCACAAGTACAATTGCATCACACTACCTCATAAAGATAGTTCAACCCTCCAAGCTAAATACGATCACATAAAACCTAATGGGGCCAGAAATGCCCCACATTAGGCCGGACATGGGTCAATCGGGACTATTTAGGACCCCACACGTGGTAATCTCATGGTAATGTCTTCATTACCATGTGAGCACTTGAGAACTGAGTGAGCAAAAAGTTTATATGGTAATAAAATGTATGATATAGTATTTTAGGGTTGAGAAAAATGCCGCGCCTTTTCTAGGGTTGGGAAATTGGAAAGAACTACTACTGTATTCCCCGAAGGGGTAGGCAGAGGAATAGCACACCCACATTTCGCCAGTTTATATTATAGGTAGCAAGCCTATTGCCATCAACCGGGCACAATTCCAGACTCCGTACTGCTACTGAGAATGACCGAATGAAAAAGTAACACTTTGCCCGACCCGGGATTCAAACCCACGACCTGATGCTCAGCAGTCACACTTAGGGACCGCTAGACCAACGAGGCAGTCTATGAAATAAATTAAACTGTGTGTTATATTTAAGAATATTTAACACAGTCATATATTAAGAAAAACCATAGATACCATAGGTCGCAGGTTCAAGTCCTGCTCGTGACCATCATTTTTCAAATTTCCTTTATCAATTTAAAACTATAGATGTAACATAACGAATATGACCTGCAAAGCTACTAACGAAGCTACGAAAAACATTTTGAAATTTCGTTCAAAATTACTTACCACTTTCCATTTTCTCATTAAACTTATTACGTAAAAAACAAGCACCCTAAGTATTCTGGCCTAAATATATTATCCCAAATATTCAGTCGAGGGCCTCGTCATTAGAACAAGGATCGCTATTCCAATTTACTTGGCCCGATAAGCGCTGTAATCTAGATTATAGCTGTGTGTAAGTGCTAAGACGTTTTGCTAAGATGACTGAAGTACTCGTTCTACACTAATGTACGTTTATAATCTAGCTTCTTTTGAGAAAGAAGCCAAAAGGAGTAGACAGAGGTGTTGAAAAAATGTACACCCAAATACTTACTTATCGTATGGTTCATATACAACCTAGTGTCAGAGTTTAAACCGCCTGTAGGCCTCTGACATGGCTTTACACAACGTTGAAAAATCTCTCAGGTGTGCCGGTTTCCTCACGATGAATTCCTTCACCGTTCTTGGCAACTGATAACTAATTCATAATACGCACATGAATTCGAAAAGACATAGACCTGCGTGCCGGTATATTCTGAACTTGCGATCTTTGACTTGGCAGTCCAACGGTCATACCACTTGGCTTTCACTGCTGTTATTGTTGTTCGTGTGTTGTTATTATTATGACCAGTCATACCCATATATTCATCATTCTATTAAACAAGTATTTTGCCCCTATAGGGCTACAATTCCAGGTTAGAACCTCTTTAGCATTATTACCAACGACTAAACTGTTAGATAATAATACAATTTCCATACAACCATCAAAATTTATCATTACAATCAATCTCAGGGCCTTACTTCCTAAATTACGGCAATATTAGGCAGCGGTGGGCAATATTAAATAGAAACTTAGTGCGTTATTGTCACCCAAAACTTTGATGGTCTCATAACAACTACAAGTGTAAGCTCGCAGAAGCTATATAAACTCGTCTAAGTTAGGTACAGTCAGCAACGTAAGTAGTTGAGTTATTTAGTTTTAAAACATAGGTACCAATGCAAAATAAAATATACACGACGGGTTCAAGGCACGCTCGGGTCCATCATTTTTCAAATTTCCTTTATCAATTTAGATTAAAGCTTATCATGGGCAACATGCTAAAATGGCACCAATACTCATATTATATACACGATAATGTTTTTTTTTTAAACTTCGCCACACACTAGGAATTTCTCCTGTATCGTGGGTGCGTTTCACAAACATGTTTTATCTCTTACACAAACACCCAGACTCGGGACAAATACCTGCGGATCACACAAATTTTTGTCCCGTGCGGGATTCGAACCCGCAACCCTTAGAGTAGCAGTCCAATCGCTTAGCCACTGCGCCGGTCGGGTCGTCAAATTGAAATATAAATTAAGTAGAATACATATATCTTGAAGTAATCGTTCTGTCTACGTTTGGTTTTGAACTCTAACCATTTGAAAATATAATTCACTTTAATTGGAATTTAAAATATGATTAACTCCATAGATTACACCAGCATACCTCGAAGGGGTAGACAGAAATGTACACACGTTTCGCCAGTTATGTTTTAGGTCATAAGTAATAAGGGGCTCGCCTATTGGCATTAAACAGGCACATATCCAGCTCCGAAACTCAGTAATGCTTTACCCGACCTAGTATTCGAATCAAGACTTGCTCAGCAGTCAGCGTTTTCAACCACTAGACCAACGCGGTAAATGTTTTAATTTTTTTGACATTCGATTTCTCTCTGAACATGTTTATCAGCAGTGTGTTATTTAAATAATAATAATGATGATGATGTTTCTTCACTTGTAAACCTTATGTTGCTGACTGTACGTATAAGTTAAGGTGATATCTAGTCGACGGCCATTTTGTTATAAGGGAGGTTATTATCAAGACAGAGTTACACAAAGTTTTTGTCTTAGTGTAGTTTAATTTGAGTTTTTATTGACTTTAAAAGATAAGAGATTTTATATTGTTACTTTAACGGTGTCAAAAAGGTTATTTTGATGAATAATTTGAAACAGTAGGTTAGAAGTTGGATTTTTGCGCGAAATTGTTTTATGTGCTCATATATTTAAGTGTTTTTCCCAGAGGGTTCGGCAGAGACCACGATTTTGTTACAATAGTGATAAAGGTATTTGACTATAGCCTTATTATGTTACATTGCATTCTTTATTAAATATTCTTGTTTGTGTTTTTATTACCTACAGGCCTATTTCGTTCTGTGGGTGAGGACGGACTGTCTTTTCCCACTGATGGGAATATGCCCGTTTTGGGAGAAGAGAGAGGGATAGAGAGGTCTGGTCTTTACGTGCGACGCTTCGTGCATTGTAGTGCATCTCGCTCCATCAGCGAAAAATTTAATGCAGGCTCATAGTAACCCCGCTGAACTTTTCTGTTTATGGTAATCTAAACCTGGTCTGCTCCAGAATATCTCTGATTTATTCAGTATAGTGTTTGGCGAAGTATTATCTACCATATCCGTAATATTACTGGCAAAACATGAATGTACAATACACCTTTGCGAAAACTGATGGCCGTATTTTTTTTTTGTATAGGATAGGTGCTGCAGCTGTCCAGATACAAAATAAATGCAGCGTATTTAAGTATTGAAAGCTAACTCTTACATGTCTTTAACCAAGTCCTTAGACCGTAACACTTCAACACAACTCCAACTATCATCTCTCTATCTACCCTCAAAGTGGTTCTCCGTGAAGACACATAGCCCGGTATCGGAAATGTCCTAAACTGCGAGCACGTCATTAGATACCATCTAATGAGTTTAGTTGCACGAGACAAGTTGATAATCTATGTACACATATAAGTCTAGTCTGCCTATAACTTTAACGGCTTACACTTAGATACGTCAGCCCCCTTAGACAAGTGGCAAAACGCGTGACGAGTAGAAATCGGATAGAATGATAAGTGTGGAGATGACATAATGTTTGGACAATGTTATAGATGACATGTGCCATCCCCATACATTTTTATTCTATTCCATTTCTATTCGTCAAGCGTTTTGCCACTTGTCTAGGGGGGCAGGACTCTTGTCTACAGACGTGACGTATCTGTTTGATGATGGTTAATAAGTGTGATGATGGATAGATAAATAAGCCTACCTTACTCATCTAGTTATGTGAAGGTAGGCTTCATTATAGAGGTTACTTTATTTGTTCTGAAAGTTTTTATGACTTCTTACTACAGTTTTGGAAAAGAACAGAAAAGTTTTGTTACTAATAAGTTGGAGTTAGACCTTTGTTTTTTGGATTGGTATTGTTAAGAATGTTGAACCATGTTTATAATGGAAGCAGAAATCACCGACTTGATGTAACATTATTGACGCGCCAATTTTACATAAGTATGACCAGTGTCAATTTATGTGACAATTCAGCTCATACTAATACGCAGAATAAGATATTTATTCTTGTTCTTCGTATTAGTATGATATTTATTAGAGCACTGATAGCCGAGAGTGGTATAACCATTGGACTGCCAAGTCGAAGGTCGGAAGTTCAAACCCCGGCACGCACCAATGTATTTTCGAATGCATGTGCGTATTATACATTGATTATCAGTTGCTAAAAACGATAAAGAAAAAGATCGTGAGGAAACCGGCACACCTGAAAGAATTTTTCACGGTGTGTAAAGCCATGTCAGAGGCCTTACAGGTGGTTTAAACTCTGATACCAGGTTGTTCATCAACCATAAGAAGAAGATATTTGTTTGTTTCTCAACATAACGTTCATAAGCATTGTGGTCCCCAACAAAATAATATAACAAAATGACGTATTAACCATCATCATACCTAATCACACTCTCTTTAAAAGGCTAATTATCTCGAAACTCTCGAAGCTCTCAATTCCAAATCCCTATCATTAGATCACTTGACTTAAAAACAATCAATATATTCGTACCAATCACTCAAGTACGAAACGATTTTAAGTGTCACCCAAAGAAATACTGAAACGGGCACAAAAGAAAATAAAAGGGAATAAAGAAAAGGCGTTAAGAAACAGTAACGAGACTGAATGGAAAATAATGGTGGGGAAGAGAGAAATAATTAGTTTTTCTTTAGAAAAAAAAATGCGGTGAAGTGCCACTTGGTTTTATTGCGAACAGTTTCGCATTTGGGACATATAAGGCGTTTAAATGTAGTGTCGTTTGTCGACGTGTGAACTTGAAATTCGGGACAGAATGTAAAATGTCGTACTTTACGTTTAAATGCAAAATTTCTTTTCTTTCTTTTTCTTTTTATTTAAAAAAAAACGTCGCACCACACTAGGAATTACTCCTGTATCGTGGGTGCGTAAATTGTTTCTTGTATGTCCTTCTTTTACGGAGCAACTGATAGATGTGTTTTTCTTTGCATACCTAGAGATGGTTAGTTTATAAGCCTGTGACTAACATAACATTCATAGCTCCTGTGAACTTGGAAGACGCAGGCAAAATATGATTTGACATTGTGATCGAGTTCTTAAAGCCACTCTCTGAAGATCTGTCTAACGGTAGGACATAGGTTATATTTTTACCAAATTGTTGTATTTTTCGTGTAATCAAGCAACCTAATTCAAATCTAAGTATAACCAATAGAAAGATATATAACCAATATCAGTTGAAAATAATCACGAGACAGGTTGCAATTTAAAAAAAAACTCATAATTTTTTCGGCTCAAGTTTCACCATCCTACACAAGGAACCATAAACTGAACGACCCATTGAAGACGATTCACAATTAAGGTCCTATCTGTATAATGTTCTTACATCAATAAAAAAATAAATTGTCTCTGAGAAGAAACAATCCTCTCTTTTAAATATTACCGTAGCTACGGTGAGACAGATGCTGTACCTTCTCAAACGGTTTAAAGATGCCCAAGGGAGGAGAAATAAGGTAAAATAATTGCTGCTTCATATAAAGTTTACACCATGTATTTCAAACCTCGCCTTTTTGAATAAAACATCTTCTTAGGCGTGAAAGACGTCAATTTCAGGCAAACATCAATGCGAGTTTTTGCAATGTTGTACATATTTACTGGAATATATTATAATTATATATATATATATATATATATCAATATAAAACACTTCTAATTTAAGTAAAAACGTCACGCGATGTAATTTGAAATTACTATGCATCTTTAAATGCAACGTTATTACGACTGTTATTAAAGGCATTATTACATCTTAGAATATCTCTTCGATAGCGCGAGTGGTCACAGGCCCCGCGTTCAGCCATTTTTCCTTTCTGTGCACTGTAACCTGATTACAAATGAAATGTTATCTAAAATGTTTTTATATAATTCCGACTGCAGTTTTGCACTTTGTTATTACGCAAGACGGCATAATGGAATTAAATGCGCCGCGTGTAAAACGTTCCAACTGTTAAATCGTCCAATATAGGCAACTACTCCATTTTGGAATAGTTGGTGTTGCTTCAATATTGTGCGCGATCAAAGAGTCTGGTTTGTTCTGTATTCTTAGCATGTGGTATATACCCAGCTAAAATAAATCTGCTTAGTGAATTTCAGCTTCACAACGAACTTGTAAATAGAACTTCGCCGACATCTCGCACTGCACTTGTTCCAATTATTCAAAGATAGGTTCCGTATGTGCCGATCGGAACAAACGAAGGTCAAACAATGAGGTCACGAGTAAGAGTGTTACGAGGTCACAAGAAAGCAAGTTAAGGTTGCAAGTACAAGGTGACACGTGGACCAGTTTTAATTGTACATTGTTTTTGTCAAGTGACGTCATTTAAGGACATTTTGAAGCTGATTGGTGACTTAAGAAAGGATAATGTATAGAAATGTATAGCTATTATATACATACGTCTAGCGTTTTGCCACTTATCTACTTTATAGGGGGACTATACTGCTACATAGGGGGAATAGCAATTTTCCGTTTTTATAAGTCTATTCACCAACATTGGGCACTGATAGCAGAGTGGTATTCCCGTTGGATCGCCAAGTCAAAGATTGCAAGTTCAAACCGTTACGTACCAAAGTCTCTTCGAATTCATGTGCGTGCTATAAATTAGCTAAAAACGGTGAAGGAAAACATCGTGAGGAAACCGGCACACCTGAGAGATTTTTCAACGGTGTGTAAAGCCATGTCAGAGGCCTACAGGTGGTTTAAACTACGACACCAGGTTGTTCATCAACCATACGAATAAGAAGACACCAACATTTCTCTCATCATAATTTCGATTTCATAGTTGGCAAATTCATAGGGCTGACTCTTAGTTCGTTGCCTCTTAGTCTTTGTTTCAAAGAGAAATATATTTAAGCGTGTCGTGACAAAAAAAAGCCAGTCAGCAGTTTGGTAGCAGGCTTAGCTGTCCAGGGTATCAGAACTTGATCACACGCAGAGACTATTCATAATATGGGCACCAAAATATTTGGTAGTATTCAAATAATTTCGTCCATGAGGACATGGATCCTGTTACTTTTTTAAAATTAAAAGCTGTCCTAAGTCTGTCTTAATACAAAATCAATCTAAATACCTAAATTATATCGAACACCGATACCGTTAAATCTAATATTGGTATTGCCCGAAGCTTTCCGTATACCACTAGGTCATAGCCTACTTGACCTATCTAATAGGTTAAATAGGCTATTGACCCGGGTACAGATATTTATTGGGTAACTCGATTCAGTCAGCTGTCACAACATATTGAATCTTTAAGTGTTTCATGCGGTAAACTTACATATTTGATATTGTTGTGATAGAGTAAGTAATGTTATGTGCTACTGTAATATAAGTATGCTAGTTTTCGTTTTTCTTATGGAAAATAAAAGGAAAGTTGAACTGAATCGAACCTTTTGACGACCTAATTGGCGCAGTGGCTAAGCGATTGGACTGCTGCGCTAAGGGTTGCGGGTTCGATTCCTGCACGGAACAAAAATTTGTGCGACCGCAGATGTGTGTCCCGAGTCTGGGTGTTTGTGTATTTGATGTTTCATGTTTGTGAAACGCACCCACGATACAGGAGAAATTCCTAGTGTGGGGCGACGTTTTTTTTTATTTTTGCCGACGTAGTAAGTATTAATTCTTATTCCTGTTTTAAGTGATGAGAAGTCAAGGATAAACCATTGACCGATCACTGGCTGGTATTTATTTTTTGGATCTATTTTTAGAATAGCTAAATAATATCGTCGCTCGTGGAGACGGACTGGTGGCGTTAGGCCTAACAAAAATATGAAATGCCTCGTTGATAAGTGACGAAGCGTGTCTGCTGAGCGTGAAGTCCTGTGTTCGGTTTCCGGGTCATGCAAAGTTTCAATGGGTTTTGGTTGGTTTTGGCCTCTCCTATGGCACGCCATGATGATACTATAATATATATTATTATGTATATAGAAGTGGTCCTCCGATAAAGATATTTTTTTGTTCGGGACTAGCCCAGCACACGTGCCCATGATTGTGACTCCTGTAAGCCAGGATCTACAATGATAACCATTGAGAACCATCGAGGCAATGAAGCTCGAGGGGTCCCAGAGAAATGACTCGACTGTCTTGGAACCCGCAACGAAATTAATCCTAAAAGAATAAAAATCTAATCTAATCCAAAAAAGATAACAAGATATTCAAAAGTTTGTAATTACATACTATAGCATTATCCGTTTCCCTTGTACACTTAGGTACACATAAATCGCTCAGCTCCTGAAACGAAACTCCATTTTCACAGTTCGTTAATATTACAAACGGTGACACAATAAAAGGCACGTAATTGTAATTAAAGTGGTCCAAGTCCCATTAACGTGGTCAAATGTTACACGGTTACACTGCCGTGCAACGAAACAGGTGATAAATTAAATGGACAATATTAACTTGTGATATTGTTCTTATTGCTACACATAACGATTTTCGCTGGATAAAGGTGCAGACACATTTGGAAAAAGTGTGTCGCGTAGTTATGGCTTTATGGCCAAAGCAAAAATATGATTAAGGCAATATTATACTTGACCAGTTTGTAGTCTCAGTTCTATAATGTACATTCTGAGTCTCATAAAACACAGCGTAGAACAGTCTGTGAGGTTAAGCAGCTCTTGCTAAGGTTAAGATTTTGATGGATGTCATCCCTTGCTTCTGAAAGTACGTAGCCCATTGCACGTCATCAAGCTTACACTATCTTCATCACCTCTTATAGCTTAATTTTCTTTAACCTCTCCCAGGGTACGCCACAAGGCCCGCTCTCGCCACTTCGCCACCCAGTCAGTACCTGGAATAAGGCGGCCGGAAACTAAGGGTCGTTTTCTTCGGCTTTTCTTCATAGGGGTTTTGCCCATAGTCACCACACGGGGCAGGTGGGTTGGCAACCGCAGTATGGTGTACGATACCTACACAGGGGAACGCTGCTGCCAATCCCACCGGAATATCCCTTAGGGACTACGGAAGCCCCGGCTCTTACGACACCCACGGGGGGAAAGGGGTTGGTCTATTCTAGGCCGGAAACCACTAGCGCTATTTCTTAGCAATCAGCTAAAGGAAAATGACGTATTGTATTCTTGATTCTTAGCGCCTTTTCATACCTTTAATCATTTTTTCATCTACTATTGTGCGCATTACCATATTGTATAGTCCGGTGTGAGATGCGACCAGTGTCCCACAGATAATTGCTACCGTAATTACATAAGGAGACGGTTTTTGATGTTATCTACCTATACTTACTTAAACATACGGTTTGGCCTCTCCTATGTTTTAGCAACAAATTGTACATCGTTTAAAGATTACACAGTACATTACGCTTAGACCGTATTATTCCCATGTTTTAGGGAGCGAGTCCAATATTGGCTGTCTGACTAAGTGCTACTGTTACCAGTCACCACAAAATGTTACTTTTAATACCTCGGATCTTTTCTTTTTTGATAGATTATTAGGTTGGCGCGCTTACCATCAGGCGAATTGTGGGCAAGCGCCCACCTACATAATATATAAAAAAAAAAAAATGTAATTTATTCTTGTATGTGATTTAGGTACCTTTATGAATACCTATATCTATACACTAGTTTTATCCGAAGAGACATTTTAAAAGGCATTTCTAGTATTTGCTTCCGACACCAAAAGTAATAGTAAATAACCATACTTTGTCTTATATACGAGTATCTATGTTTGTACTTCGTCCGTACGTTGTTCTAGTGGTCGCTAAGTGCGACTGCTGAGCATGAGGTCCTGGGTTCGAATCCCGGGTCGGGCAGTGTTATTGGGTTTTTCCATTAAGTAATTATTACTAGCAGCACGGTCTCTGGATTTTTACTCTGCTACCCCTCAGGGAATACAGGCGTGATGTTATGTTATCTATGTTTAAGATATTCCGGACTGTCTGTGTGTATTGTCTAAGTTCAATCTTCAACTACGCATGCGCGGTATTTAGTAGTCTTCTCTTAGATATAAATCTTCTTATTATAATACGATTTCATATCCTTTTATGTTGACGGTAAAAGTTTTATAGCGTACATTTAAGTACTGTCCTAAGATCACTCTTAAAATGTTTATTACTAAATACTGACTCGGATTTACCTCATAAAAGATATTAGTGCTATGCTTCGCGGTCAAAATAGCTTCTTCTTTAATTGAGACATGGAAATAAACCATGCTATGGTGTAGAGAAACATAAGAGAACAAGGATGGTTCTTGCCGGTTCTACTCCATAGGAATGTTTTTTTTGGAACCATGCAATTAGCATCTTGACGTTTTATATGAAACTAGCTATTGCCCGCAGCTTCGCTCGCGTTAATTTAGATTTTTGGTTAGCACTATATATATTTTATTAGATTTATTCGATTAGATTCGCCCGCGCGCGTTAACCCCTATTAAAACCCCTCAGAGGGTTGAATTTAAAAAAAAAGTAGCCTATGTCCTTTCTCGGGTCTTAAACTTTTAGCCGTCCAGTTTAGACGTGAAGATGTAACAGACAGCAGACGGACAGACAGACAGATTTACTTTAACATTTATAATATTTGTTAGTAAGTAAGTATATTAGTATCTAAGTATAGTATAGTATAGAAGTATGGATATAGATCTTCTTCTCGTATGGTTGATGAACAATCTGGTGTCAGACTTAAACCGCCTGTACATAAAAACAGTTTGTATTTGAATTTGACGTTAGCGAGTTTGACCGTCTAGGGTGCGCTAGACGTACTTAGGTATGATCTCGTGGAAGCTCTCGGAAATTATGAAATATCACGGAACATACATGGGGGGGAATCGGACACCCCAGGACACGAGGGACCTAATTTTTTTTCTTGACTTCAATGTTTCGGCTACTTTGTATAGCATGATGTTTTGGGTTCACCTGATATGGTAGTGTGTTATTGGTTTCTCACTGTTTAGTTGGCTCATTGAATAGATTATACGGCTTTAGATCATGAAGTCCTAAGTTCGAGACCAAAGTAGGGAAAATAAGTTATTTGACTATCTTAAAAAACAAAATTCTCGGTAGTAGTTTGGAGTAAGATAATATAATAAAAATATTCAATTAATAAACAACTTGAACACAAAATTAATAGTCTTATCTTTCTTTTCAGGTACAGTCATCATCAAATATGGTAACAAATTAAAACCACCTCGACGAAATAAATGCTGAAATCACCGCCGTCGCGTCATTCGAGACATAAAACCCAAGTTCATTTGCTAATTACATGGCGTGGTTAATAAAATTCTCGGACGGACTCATTAAAAATACTGCTGATAGTAAAACATTTTGTCGCTGACTGTACTTTCACTGGAAGGAATTACTCAATAGGTCATCCTTTTGCTTGACTGGGTGTTTTTGTACAGTGAAGGCTAATAAATTGTGACAATATTACCTGTTGTATACTGTTTGTTGTCGGCGGTTTTACTCGCTTCACAGGACTGACTTCATACGGAGTATTCCTAGTATAAATAAACATCTGAATCCTGGGTTCGATGCCTGATTTTCGGATAAGGTAATTTAGTCATCATCATCATCAGCCGAAACACGTCTACTGCTGGACAAAGGCCTCCCCCTTAGAACGCCACAATGAACGACAACTTGCTATTTACATCCACCGGTTGCCCGCAACACTGACGGTATCGTCGGTCCACCTGGTGGGAGGCTTGCCAACGTTGCAGGTAATTTAGTAGCAGCACGAATCTAAATTTAATTCCGGTTGATGGCAATAGGCGCGCTTCCTACATTACATTGGGACCAATAACGCCTGCTTGAAAATCTTTTTGATTATATCATTGACGTATCTAGAATATAATCTATTACAAGCTCTCTATCCCTGTTCACCATAAAGTTAGCCGCCATACGCATGTGTCTTAAGTGCCACTAATAAGCTCATAGTGTACGCACTGGTACCACTTATTAAATTATGACTGGTGATGGCACTAGGTTAATGGCGGAAAGCCCGGCTTTTTCATTTGTTAAATTAATTAAGTTCTACATGGAGGTTATGGATTGTTCAAAAGAGGTTAATAAATGAGGTTTCTAACATTCTACAAAAACTCACAAACATTGAATCTTGTCTTTAACCTTTTAAGTGTCACAGCCATAGATAGAAAACAAAGATTTCGTGCCTGGCACGCTATGATTTCATTACAAGACAATACATTACACGAATGTTACGATTACATATATTGTCTTATAATAAAGTTATAGCGCGGAGAGCACTGACACGTTCGTCTTCTATACAAGACATGGCGCTTAAAAAGTAGTAGTAAACCTATAATAATATAATTATATTAAGAGTAGGGAGGGTGTAAATACTACCTGTTCAAGGGATAGCGAACAAATGGCACGCGACAAATTAGTTTGGGAACGCCACCGATCGTTGAGTTTGACTTTATAGTATTTAGTTTTAATATTTTCCCAATAATCACTAAGTCAACATTATTTGTTAACACATTTATGGCTTCATTTAACATATCTTTGAAAAAATATGGCACATTGATCCATAAACTTTCACCATCCTTGACCTATTTCATAAAAGGTAATTCTAAAACGTTTTTAGACCTTAGAGTCTACTACATCAGCCTCCTTATTAATAAAAAAAATATAATTGAATATATATTTATACTTGTCACCTCAGCTTGTCACTGTCATTTGTATGACAAAGAATAAAGATCTCAATAGACTTAGAAGGGTTTAAGTTAAGGTATGATCCTCGTTTATAAATACCAAACTGGTTTAAAATTCAAGTAGGTATCCAAATAAAAAAGCGGATAATATATTTGACATTGAAAGCTCGCATTCATGCTTGCCAAAGTCTGTTCTCAAGTTGCCAAATAAAAAAAATATTTTAAAAAAATCTGTTCTTTAAACATGCAACTTAAATTTTATTCTTTATGCAGCGCCCGAAAACTTATTAAGTAAAATAGTTTGGTCCGCACATGCTGGGTTAAAACAGTGCATTTTAAGTTGAGGGGTTAGAAGACTTTCAGGTTATATACTCGTTACAGCAAACTACTTTAGTTAACTTTTGATATTATTAAAAAGAACCTTCCATACATTGTTTTTGATCAACTAACTTTTAATAAGGCTTACCTGTCTAACTGCAGGGCAAGGCTTCTTTAAAGGAGGTTTAATGCGTGTTTTTAAACTTCGACGCAAAAAGAGGGGTGTTATTTATGTTTGTGTGTCTTCGTCTGTGGCGTCGTAGCTCCTAAACGAATGGACCGATTAAGATGCGTTTTTTTTTATTGAAAGCTCACGTGACAAAAATGATTCTTAGCTACAATTTATGAAGATCAGTTGAGGCGTTTTAATTTAAGACAATGTTATAGTGTTCTATGCTTTTAATCAAGGGTATCTGTGAAAAGCTTATGTACTAAATTCAAGTTATCAAAGGTCACTAAATAAAAGTGTATGTTGGGGTTTAAAAAAAGCTTTTTTTAAGTAAAATATCCCCTGAAGGGGAAATCGAACCTACAACCGCCCAGCACTCCAAGAGCTTACGTGCAAATTCGGCCGTGAACTATGTAGACTATAATATATTATGTACATAAATTCTATTCAGTCACCGTTCTCCAAACAAAACTAGACGTCCAAACACCAGTTTACAAATAACTACCCTCCATTTTTCACCGAAATGCACTCGGGGTGGGAGAAAAAAGAAAAACAATGGCCACCTAGAGCTGCCAACGAGCAGCTATGATTGATTATGATTGAGGGTGCCAACCGGTGCCCCGGTAATATTTTGTACCGGAGGTTTTTTCAATGGAGCCTCATTTACTTTGGGAGGCTATATTTAGAATGGGACGCAAGGTGTTTGTCCAAATTAAATTTATTAAGAAGAATATTTAAGTCTATATAAAGAGACCTTAACCCCTGACTTTGTTTCGGTATTTCTTCTCAAAGGTAGTCAGTTAGGATAGGACGCCATCTAACATGTTTAAAAAAAAAGACGATTAAAAGTGTTTTGTAAAACCTATTTGCAGAAATAAAATAATTTATCATATTGTATTCTTTGGTACCATTCTTCCCGGTTAGCATAAGACGAAGAGAAGATAGATTTAAAATAAAGATCGACTGCTGATCATGAGTTCACGGGTCCGAATCCCGGGAAGGGTAAGCGTTTTTCCATTAGGTAATTCTCAGTAGCAGCACGGATTCATTTGTGTCCGGTTGATGGCAATAGGCTCGCCCCCTATTACATTGGGACGCTTTGGTTACGTGCTTACGTTAGGTGCACGCCTGTTTGACGACAAGGCGAAAGGCGATACGGTGACGATCTATTTCCTATTTTCCTATTTCCTTGTTGATATGTGTGCTATGACCTTTAATTAACCAAAAGCCCATTCGTATAGGTCTCTAATACCTGTTACAATGCAACTATATCAGATAACATGACTGTGAATAAACTGAAGTTAAGTAGTTATCGAAACTTGTTTGGTTTCGGAGTTTTAAAAGTAAGGATACCGGGAATTTCCTCACGATACTTCATACTAGCGGAAAAGCAAATTAACCTACTATGTTGCTAACGTACCCCTTTATTATTCTACTCCGTTTAATATCAGGCAACAGTGTTATAACATAGAAACACGTATAAACCAAGTGATGTTTTATCAACGTTTAAATAAAAATATTTAATGTTTTTGTTAAAGGTACCTCTATAATTAATTACTTACTCATTTTTTGTTTAAGTAGCAGTGCTAAATATTGAGATATGGTATTAAAAAAAACTATTTAGTATACTAACCTAGACGGATTTAAATGTACGTAGGTACCTACAGCCTTTAAACAGATATCGTCTAGATATTACACAGCTATTTATCTTGTAATTCATCGCAAAAATTGTGTCTATAAGCACCTAATGCCTAGAATAAAATAAGACTATTGTAAAAAAGTTACCTTGTGTATTCCCTGCTTCAGAAAGGACGTTAAGCCCTTGATTCTGCACCAGATTTTTCTCTGGTCATTTCTCCTTTCCATCAAGTGTTGAATAACTCATCTCTGCGTACTCCTAAGTGGCGGACAACCCTGATAGTATTCTCCCCCTGAAACGACAATAACTTTAAAACCATACATGATTTTCCTCTTTTCCTCATCTAACTACACTATTTTGTAAGAACCGCTTTCGTATTAACCTCAATACACTTTACCTAATCAAT
This sequence comes from Abrostola tripartita, assembly GCA_905340225.1. Lineage (NCBI taxonomy): Eukaryota > Metazoa > Arthropoda > Insecta > Lepidoptera > Noctuidae > Abrostola > Abrostola tripartita. The sequence goes on from HG996504.1 coordinate 9,126,549, forward strand.
ACTCAGGAACAACACAGTACAATAACACATACTTGCCTCACTCTCAACCCTTTTACGCGGTGAATGCAGAAAAATATATTTACCGAGGCTCGCCATTAGGCTAACATCCCTTTACTTCATTAGTTGCGAGCTAACAGTAAAAGGTTGAATTAAAATAGGGATATGGGCTTGTGGAACGTAAGGTGAACCTCATGGTACGTGGAGTTACGAAATGTGAAGGGGCATTTATATTTTCTATCCAGGAAATATTTTTTTGTTCAAATTGAATTAAAGCGCGCCTGGCAGAGTTACCCGCTCACTCACAAACTTTTGCCTTTAGTAGCCAGCACTGATAGCCAAGTGGTGAGACCGTTGGACTGCCAAGTCAAAGGTCGCAAGTTCAAATCCCGGCACGCACCAATGTCTTTTCGAATTCATGTGCGTTCTTTATATTAGTAATCAGTTGCTAATAACGGTGAAGGAAAACATCGTGAGGAAACCGGCATACTGGAGAGATTTTTCAACAGTGTGTAAAGCCATGTCAGAGTCCTCCGAGGGGTTTAAACTATGACACCAGGTTGTTCATCAACCATACGATAAGAAGAAGTGTAGTTGTGATTAACACACGACACAATAAAATTATTAGTTGGTTATTACGATTATGACAAGACGATGTCCAAAATGTTGTTTACAACCATAACATGGTCAAATTATTATATGCATAAGAACAAGGTTTGCAACTAATTAAATGCGGATTGCATAAATATTTGTACCGTACGGATCGCAACTCTTAGTGAAGCAGTCCAAACACTTAACCACAGCGCCAATCAGTTGTCAAATACATACGAAAAGTCTCTCAGGGTCAACCTGGCTGCCCATTTGGTTCGGACTCTATATTAGTTATTCAGTCCATCACTTTACACATGAAAGGCTAACATAAAAGCAAGGCAGTTACGTAACAGAAACTGGACGAACCGAAATTTAAAAATCCTACACAAACCGCAAACTTTTCATCCCATATTTCCCATTCATCCCGACTATATTCCTCACATTTCACTTTAAATAAACGATCTCCGATTCAGGCCCTTAAAACTGAAAAATAAACCACCACCGGCCAGTATTTCGTACGTCTATGGCCCAAAAACTCTGTAATGGAAGGGGATTAAAAGCTTGCACAATTCAAACTAACTGCCAACGGAAATTCTAACGAACGTGGCGCAACTCTAGTCGATCCGTAGGGGTGAGACTTCACCAGACATAATTCTAAAATTGATTTATTGCACTAAGAGGATTTAAATAGAATTATACGCTTATGTGGCGTGGAAAGAATAAAAGCTGCATTTGTCGTCGGTGGGTAGCGCTATTAAATTAAGGTGTCAGAAAGTGGTTTTATCTGTGTGTAGGTTCCTACGTTTATTGCTAAAGGGGTAAGCTCAGGCGTGCTATTAACAAGCCCACATTTTGCTTTACATGTTAAAATATTTATTTACAACAAATGGGTTTTCAAAAACACTTTTTCATGTCATATAAATCAACTCACAATTACACGTTTTTAAAAAGCATATAGGTATTAAAACTCAATAGTTACCGTCACATTTATACAGTAGCACCTGTGGTCAATGACGTTATGATTATAATTTAAATTATGACGTTAATTGTCAAGTATGTCGAATAGCTAGAGTAGTGACATCACGTTAACTACGCACATGGTTGGAACACAAGTTAATTATAATATTAAATCTGGCGAGAGGGCTGTGTTGTGTTACACCGACGTCGAAGCGTCCAAACCGTTTTACATTTTTGAATTTGAAATGCAAATAAGATTTGGGGAGCGAAGAAAATCGCTTGCACCGGAATTTATGTACATTATTTTTAAAATGCAGAGATTTTGATTCTTGAATAAAATATCGGACACTGTTTGGAATATGTTACTACTATTAGCTTTAGATTTTATGGTTTTTAAAGTAACATTCAAGTGCTATTTGCTTGCTTTTCGGCAGTTAGTTCAAATCCCATATAGCACCGCATTCATCGTCTGTTATACACGTTAAAACCAATAAATATATGATGATAAGCATTAGGATGAGCTATGATACTACTCAAGCACAATCAATTCGGTACCTAAAACTTTCTCAAAAGACAAACGAAAAGATATGTATATTATTGGACAAGTCACAAATCGCAAGCCTTTAGCCAAAGTGCTTTAAAAGAGGCACCATGAGCGACGATTCTCTGTTGGTCGTATGGCTCAACCTGGGTAGACAACTCTGCTACACTTTGCCGTATGGGTCACCGTTTCTACAGTATGAACCATTTCTTGCTATTTGGAATTTAAGTAGACAGCCTCCACGAGTGACAAAAATAAAGTACGTCCGGCGCTCCTTGGACGGTCACCCTTGCTACCAGCCTTGGTGACTGACTAAGCAAACCCAGTTTCCGTGTGACAATATAAATAAGAAGAAGAGCTTGTATCGTAATATTCATTCTTCGAAACCATAAGACGTGGTGGTTCAATCAATTTAAGGACATCATGACTGATGTAATATTTTCCCAGCTATGTTTAAGTCGGCTTCTTCCAGGTTAACGTTAGGACGCTACCATAACCCCGCGCATCCCCTTTACCTACAAAACCGTTAAACTTGTTAACACTCGCTAAACCGCGGCACCTAATGAAGACGTATAGGGTCGTTAGCAGGAGATAGGTGGCCTGTAAAAACCTGGTGTTTAAATATTATGAGAAATATACGGTGAGGATTATTTTAACGCGAAATTTTTTGATATAGAATTTATTGTAAAACAGCAAAGTGAAAACGATGAAAATTCAGCTTGGCTGCCTGCGATAGGTCAGTAGATGGGTGGCCATTTCGAGACCTCTCATCTAGCCATCATGTTAAGCCGTCTGCAAAGTTCGCTTTCCGCTAGAACAAAACTTGAAAAAAGCATTGCGTTCCTTTTTTGGGCTGTCGTGTAAACAACTACTTTCATTAATATGTATTAAATCCGTTTGTTCCTGATTGTACACAAGTTTTATGTTGACCGAAACGGGACAGCTTTGACCACAACCAAATAACCCTTATTTACTGAAAGCTATCTCTTTCAACAAGTCTGCACACACCAACAGATTAAAAGGTCGTTAACATAATCACGTTTATGTAGCGCACATTAGATTCGTATAGAAGCACTCAGACTACGTAACTCTATTAAACTTCCCAAGCTCTTAACAATAAACAGTAGATTAAACCAGATTTCAGCTAACTACGGTAATGAATTAAGTGTTTTGGAAAAATACAACTGTGGAGAATTTTAAGACGCATTTTCAACTCTAGTTGGAATAAGCAAATTCATTTAAACCCCGCATGCACCTAATAATCCGGTGCTTACCAGTGTGCGGCGGTTGCAACCGCTTCTAACCGGATTTTTCCGCTATTTGAACGCAAACATGACCTTATTTTTTACTCATTTTGACGCTACAATTTATCTAGATAGCAATATCGGCTAGACGTGCTGTAGCCTACTTTCAACCTTAACACTAATGTCATTAGGTCCTTATCGGCGCGACAAATGGGTATCGATTCCCGAGACGTGTAAAATGACGTCACATTACTCCGTGTTATCGTACAACGTCCTGTATTACGTAACACGATACTAAATGTCATTTTTCATTCGACCAGTAAGTCTGGCCCCTTGTGATGCCCAAGTTTGTTCCCAGATTGCTTGGCGTGCGAGGTCAGCTTGTGATGGATGATATAGCGGACAGAAATGGACGTTTTGACCGATTGCGACCCGGTTTTCGGCTTGAACCGGGTCTTATTTGTCATATATGATTGCAGTGGACTGCCTATTGCGTCGTTTGGCCGACCAATAGTGTAGATTGAAAGGGTTTCTGATACAGTTGCAAGCTTTAGCACTGTTTATCGACGGTCATACCCAAAATTGAATAAATTCTTTGTTATTGAAGATTTCTAAGTTAGTAAATGGATGGTAAGAAATCTGAAGAGTTAAGTGAAAAGGTACCGATCAAGATTGATACAAAACTTTTTGAAATAAACTCGTTAGTTAAGTAAGCTCTACCTTAACAGTGCAGCTTAAAGGATGTACAGCACTACGCTTATACTAAGTAACAAGTTTTCTATCGTATTCTCAGAATACTGCGGGGGAATTGTTTCAGAATGAAAGGAACATTTTTAGGTATATTAAAACATTTAGAAGGTAAGTGAAGGTATTATTCTTGATGAGAAGGCTATACTATATACAACTGGATTGCCGCGTATCATAGGTCTAATTTGGTGGCGATTCTATTGGCATACTTCCCCCACTTCAGTTCCGTTGCCTAGTTACGAATCAACAAGAATAGCGAGTCAATTCACGTCGGAAATTAGGTATCACTCGGGCTCTTTGCTTGATCCCTGAGCAGTGTATATCTAGAGTGAGAAATTAACATTAAAGTATCAATATATATTTTTTAAATCCACTAACAATAAACTAAGAAAAAATAAAACAAGAAATACTAAACTTGGCCTAATTAAAATTACTTAGTCGAAATAATCCAGACGAATAAAAACCGTCTGAATTTTAACTTAAATTCAAGTCAAGCGGACGTGTGGAAATCCCCAGCTTATACGGAGCAGAGCGGGCTAAGTGACTGCTAAGTTAATAGTACTTTAATCCTGGTTCCGTTCGCTGCTAATATTGTGTTAGTATGTCGAATATGTTTCGAACTTTGTTTGATTTATGACGGCCTTGTTTCATAGTTTTTGTCTTGTGTCTGTTTAGTTTAGAAGATAGCATCTTGTGCATATGTAGGGCAGAAATAATGCTTGAACAAATTGCTTACGATACGCGCTTAATGATGCAACATCTACGCTAGTTGCAGGTCTTCTTCTTATCTTATGGTTGATGAACAACCTGGTGTCAGAGTTTAAACCGCCTGTAGGCTTCTTTACACACCGTTGAAAAATCTCTCAGGTGTGCCGGTTTGTTCACGGTGTTTTCCTTCACCGTTTTAAGCTAATTAATACGCGAATGAATTCCAAAAAAATATATTGGTGCGTGCCGGGGTTTGAACTTGCGATCTTTTACTTGGCATTCCCACGGTCATACCACTCGGCTATCAGTGCTAGTATATAGTTGCAGGTATGGTTCCTATATAGATACATAAATAGGTACGTGATTAGGATCAAAAACCGTATTCAAAACTACGTCATCGCTTCATTTGCCTGCAAAAATCATCTCATTTAAACGTTATTTTCCGTATAAATTATTGTCATATTTGAAAACTTAATATTAACTGAATCGAATTTACATGCGGAAAAAGGACGAGGAATAATTTATGAATAGGAAAAAGATTTTGTTCATAATATTGCATAACATTACTATTCTGAAGACATTTATTAGTTTAGACAAAGTTTTATAACAAAAAACAGTGTAAGTACATTTTAGTCCAATCGAGCAACTACGAGAGGTCAACGTACGCCTTCTTCGACGCAAAAAATATGGAATAGATTACGCAAATATTGAGTACGTAACGACTAAGTATTAAGAAAAACAAGTCCAAAAGCGTTGCGTCAGTTCTAAATGAAGTTTGCAATACAATAACAAAGAGGAAACCTCCGAACGACATAACATTTCTTAGACCAAACTTTTATACAAAAACTTTTACCTTTTATTAATCCATCAAAAGATTTTCACCTTTCCTCTGACGTATCGAAGGTAACGTAACTTCCTAACAAAAAAGACAAGTTAATTCCTTTGCCTTTTCGAGACAAAGACAATAAAAGCGCAGTTGTGAATGTTTTTTTAATGTTAAGCATTGTGTGTTTGTTTTCTTGTCAATAAGCTCGATTTTCTTGCGTAAGTGCTACGTAAATACATGCTTTATGAATAACAAGGTAATGGTTGTTGTCGGAATCCATAAGGACCGGCACATCAGGCGAAGCGCAGAGCAGAGCAGTTTTTCAATGCCTAACGAATATCAACCTATCGCTCATTGACATACAGTTGAAAATAAATAAACCAGCTACTATAATTTTTTACCTCGGCCAACTGTCTAACTCATTAATGTTCATTTTTATTTTCCACTTAATTTCAACGCACATTAGGTTCATATTTCTTTGAATGTGGAAAACTGCGCTTCGCTTCGCCATGTGTGCCGGCCCTTACTTCTACCTCATCGCAGCAGAATGATTTGTTTAATTTTACTATGAATGAATAGCACGCAGGCCACATATCACACTAATATTATACAGGCGAATGTTTGTGAGTGTGTTTGTGACTTCTTCACGCGCAAATGGCTGGATCGATTTTGCTAAAATTTGGTATGGAGGTAGATGACACCCTGAATTAACTCATAGGCTTTGTATCCTGAAAAAATGTAGCGAGCAACACCGTGGGGCGCAGCTAGTTGCTTAATATGTCGTAGTTAGTAATGCTTGTTGTTTGTTATGGTTGTTTTAGTTTGTAATAACACTGTTGTATTAGGTTAAAATACACCTGTAATGGTAAATTAAATAAATTAGTGTCAGAGTATTGGAGTATAAACTGCCTGTCAGCCTCCGACATGGCTGTACACACCGTTGAAAAATCTCTCAGGTATGTCGCTAATCCTTTCGATTTTTTCCTTCACCGTTTGTAGCAACTGATAACTTAATAGTACGCACATAAATCCTGCGTGCCGGGTTTTGAACTTGAGACCTTTGACTTGGCAGTCCGACGGTCATCACTGACCACTCGGCTACCACTGCTTACTTAGTTTAAGTATTAAAGTCAAGCTTTGCGTGAATACCCGACCCAATCCCTGTGATTTTTACATTGCAAACTATATTCGAGTTAATATATACCTACCTACAAATAAAACTGCAATGGATAACATAACGTTACTACTATCCACTATTTTTGGGCACGCCGTAATTATGGCGGTAAGTCCCCTCTTTGAGGAGTGGCTGGAAAGGCAACACGGCGTCCTTACCTTCCGCATGACGCAGGTCCTCACCGGACATGGTAAGTTCGGGAGGTTCCTGCACCGGATCCGTGCGGAAGAAACGCCCGGGTGTCACCATTGCGTGGACAGCCCGGAGGACACGGTGGAGCACACGTTGGAGGTGTGCCCCGCTTGGGAAGAGCATCGCCGTGTCCTCGTGGGGGCGATCGGCGGCGGTAATCTCTCGCGCCGGGCCTTGGTACAGGCCATGGTCCGGAGCGAGGAGGAGTGGCAGGCGGTCGCCTCCTTCTGCGAAGCAGTAATGCTAGCAAAGGAGGCGGCCGATCGCGTGAGGGAACGATCCTCACGCCCCAACCGCCGCCGGGATTCTGATCCCGATTTCCGGCCACCGTAGGCGCGGGCTTGCGGTCGGTGAGCAATGGGTGGCTCGCCGTCCGACCGTCCGGTAACCATCCGGACCGAGCCCAAGTCGTCGACGGCGCGTACTGTTTCACGCGCGCCTCAAGGAGATGTCAGCAACTGTAGGGGCCCATCAGGGTCGAAGCCTACTGGGGCCAAGGGTCTGATTCCGAAAGGAAGACTCGGCCCTGGTACGAAAGGCAACGAAGGAACAGGAGTGGGTTTTTAGTCAGTAAAAGTCTGACACTATCTCCCGCTCCGCCCAAGAGCGGGGGATGTCATTAGATGATTTTCCCACCGAAAAAAAAAAAAAAAAAAAAAAAAAACTATCCACTATTTTGTACAAAACGGATTTGACCGCCAATTAAAACAATACTTGCTTCTGTTAAAATTTAATTGATATAAAGTAAAACGGTAAATTACATTGGCGACTTAATTTGACATGTACCGAATTAAATGTAAACGAATTGATAATAACATGCGGTTGTTTTATGACTACGTTAATAATTATTATTTAATAATTGTCAGACGAAAAGTTATTTACGAATACTGTAAAATTAATCTTATTAGTATCTATAACTAAAGTTGAATTTAAATTGCGGAATTATGTATGTTGCATTTTCTGGATAAGGGTTTGAATAAATAACTTTGGGGCTTTACGCTTGTTGTGCCATTCACATTACACTAGGTACACTATTGATATAGTGTAACTGTCATTAAATTGACAGCTGTCACTTTGACATTTATTTTGTTCTGTACGTCAGTTCCAGTGAAAATACACCACTAAACCTCCACTTCGGATGCAAGTAGAGAGCCGACCAAAATGAAATTACTTAATTTACTTTAATTATTGTACAAATGGCACAACATAACCAGCCAACCCCGCGACCATTCATCATCATCAACCGGAAGACGTCCACTGTTGAACAAAGGCCTCCCCCTTAGAAGGGGGGGGGAGTGCCATAATCCCCACGCTTTGCAAGCGGCTTGGGGATCGCAGTGTTGGTGGTCAAGTTATAGAAGACGCTGCTGCCCATCTTCTGGATTTTCCCTTAGTCGTCTCTTACGTAACCCACGGGAGAAAAGGGGGTGGTCAATTCTAGGCCGGATACCACACGGCATATTGACCGCGACGATTGGAGTCTAAACTACACAACAACATGAGCAATTCCGATGTTACAATATAGTTCATTATCACATCAGCCTAATGCAGTCCACTGCTGGACGTAGGCCTGGGTACGCCACAAGGCCCGCTCTCCCGTTTTCACCACCCAGTCACTACCTGGAATAGTAGGGCGGCCGGGGACTGGGGGCCGTTTTCTTTGGCTACTCTTTATGGAGGGTTTGGCCCAAAGTCACGATGCTGGGCAGACGGGTGTAAAGGATACCTTACACACACTTATACATAGGGTAACCGCTGTTGCCCATTCGCCTGGAAATTTAAAGTCACCACTTACGACACTCACGGGAGAAAAGGGGGTGGGCTATTCTAGACCAATAGCCACACAGCATAAAATACTTTACATCGGCACTCCAAGAATTCCACACTTCTCACAGACCCATACTAAACTCTCCCTGTACGCTAATACTGTACAATGAATACCACACACATTCTTCCGCAACACGTAGCGCACATCACGGTGCAGTTGAGCACGTATATTACTCGCTCATAACGCGATGGGAGGGTAATATTAAAAGTATTGCCTTCGCTCCACCTGTTATGTAATATTAGGTATGTAGAGGACTGAAAGTGGCTCTACTTTGATTGTTTTGTAAGGAATATTGCATATGCGTAACTATTTGCCACCTTATTAAACCATGATTAAACTTGTCTTAATTTAACCGCTTGTTAAATATTTTGTCATTTCCATTCATTGACATGCCAACGCCAGTGAAAATTATGAAAATTATTTATAATTTGCAAAATATTATAAGGCGGTATTTTACACCACGTCTTTGAATTGTAATAAGCACCTTTTAAATCTACTGATATTTCTATTAAAACACATGCCAAGGACAGTGACAGAAATAATTAAATCAACGATTAAAAATCACAATACTTTTTTATTAAACTGTTTTCTTTTATTTTTATTCGCGCATAAAATATCGTATAAATAAAGCTTGAAAAAGTATGTATATTTTAGGCATTTCGTAACTTTTAACAATATATAAATACACCTCAGGGCTATAGTACTAATATAAATTCTAACAATTCATAACACTATTACACTTTTATATTATAAAGGCAAGAGTTTGTGAGTGTGTTTGTATGTTTGTTACTCCTTCACTCTCAAACGGCGGGACCAATTTTGATAAAATATGGTATGGCGGTAGCTGGCACCCTGGATTAACATAGGTTCTTTTTATCCCGAAAAACTGTAGCGAGTACCGCGGGACGCAGCTAGTTGAAATATAAATTATACTTTTAAGCGTGTACTATACCTAATACTACTAATATCGTTACACCCTAATCCATCATTTATCTGTTGCCCTTGAGCTCGACATATTTACGAGAAAAACTAATATTATTTCTCAGTACAAATCGACCTAAATTACAAGCTCAAAGTAAAATGTAGATACAATAAAGATAAATAAAAAAGAAATTCTTTTTGTGAATCTTTTTCTATCTTTAGCTGCTAGCATATAATTGTATATTATCCGAAGATGATGTGTATTATATACCAATATTTCATCGTAATAAATTATTAATGAGATGAGTTTACTAATCACCTAGTAGGTATAATTAAAAACACAAAAAAAAGAGTGGTAATATGTTAAGATCTCGCTTGTATTACTGAAAATAAAAATTATTTCCAAGAAATGTAGCTATTCAAATATACTATTTGGTACTTAGAAACCTACTTACCTGTATTCTTCAGAAAAGGCAAATAAACTGAAGCATATCATCAAATAGAGCCATCATTCTTATTGGCACGGAGTTTTTCGTAAACGACGCCTACGCGTCTACGGCGTAGCGTGCCGTAGCGCCGCTACGCGCTGCGTAGACACCGCTTCAGTTATCTTTTATGATGAAAATGATTTATTTCTGTCGTTTCAGTACGTGGAGGTTACACGTGCGTTTTTCTCAACGCTTTTAAACACTTTCTCGTTTATATGTTTTTTTTATATTGTGTATTTTTACATTGATTGATCATCAATTTGACGACCTGATTGGCGCATTGGCCAAGCAATTGGACTGCTGTGCTAAGGGTTGCGGGTTCAATTCCCGATGTTTGTCCCGAGTCTGGGTGTTTGTGTATGTGACATTTCATGTTTGTGAAACGCACCGCGCGACATTTTAAAAAGAAAAAGGATGAATGAATACTGTTTAATGCAATGAGAAGTTTAGTTAGGTCGGTTCTATATTTAATACAAATATCAGGCAAAGTTTAAGTTTCGTCTTACGATATTATAAAATTGTATAGAATTTGTCAATGAACCATGTACTAGTAAAATAAAATGAAACATTTAAACAGCACGTTTGTCAAGCAATCGCCACGCTTCTCTATTTTTGCCTTTTTTCCTTTACTCAATCTCGAATACCTATAACCATTTTAAGCCTGGAAAAGGAAAACACTTTTGCCTAACCTTTCAGCGACTAAATACGTGATTATATCTATAAATGTATCTATAGTAGATACATTTATAGATATACGACCTTTCCAACGACTTCTTCTTATTGTATGGTTGATGAAAAACCTGGTGTCAGAGTTTAAACTGCCTGTAGGCCTCTGACATGGCTTCACACACCGTTGAAAAATCTCTCAGGGGTGCCGGTTTCCATATGATGGTTTCCTTCACCGTTTTTAGCAACTGATAACTAATTTATAATACGCAAATGAATTCGAATACTATACTACTATACTATAATACGAAAAGACATTGGTGCGTGCCGGAGTTTGAACTTGCGACCTTTGACTTGGCAGTCCAATGGTCATACCACTCGGCTATCAACGACTGATCAAACGCCGACGCAACCCAAAATACAGTACATAAGTACATATCTATATTTAGCCTGTATTTCGTTAGTGCTCTAATAAATATTGACTAACTAAAAATATATTCATAACTATATAGTTATGAACATATTTTCCGATAAAACAAATTGACTCGCCGCCATTTTGTCCTTGACCTTGACCCTTTAATCTTCAATATGTTTTCAGTAGAAACACATTTGCACGGATAATTCGGATATCTAGACGCCAGTCTCTTAAAGGGATGGTGTAGGTAAATTGAATTTTGTATTTGATGTATTTTCTTTCTTCGAGTGAAAGTAATCCTGGATCTTGCTGGTATGACGGCAGCCCATTTGTTTAGGCTTTTATGCGATACATTAGAAAGTCACGGACATTTTTGAAACCTATTACGATAATTTAATGTGGAGATATTTTGTAGAGATCAGATTTTACTAGCTGATTTGCAATGAGCCTTAGACATTTATTTATACTTTATACGTAAGTATTGTACAGAGGTGGACTTAATTTCTACGTCATTTTCTCCCAGTCAACTTTAGGATGCAGAGCAGAAACGGGTGTGTGGTAGGTGCAAAATACAAAGAGAAAAGCATAATTGCTGGACAGACTTATATAGTATAGTACATATAATTGACGGCCCAAATAGTGCAGTGGCTAAGCGATTGTACTGCTGCGCTAAGGGTAGCGGGTTCGATTCCCGCACGGGTTAAAAAAAAACACCTGCTTAGTAAAAAAATTGTGCGATTCGCAGATATTTGTCCCGAATCTGGGTGTATGTGTATGTGATATTCAAGTTTGTGAAACGCACCCACGATACAGGACAAAGTCCTAGTGTGGGGAGAAGTTTAATTTTGTAAATTTTGAACGCCATTGAACTATGACAATATGCTAACCTATTGTGACTTACGGTAGAGCCCAAAATGTATACAAATTCTTAAAAACAGAGTATTCCTGCTTACCCCTCCATGAATTACAGGCGGAATTTGAGCAAGCAGACTAAACCTACGCGTTGTAAAGAGCAAGGACTATTCGACAAAACAAAATATATTCTCTCCTTCTCTTATGTCCATAGTTAGAAAGAGACGCAGTCAAATGAAAATATGAACGGACTAATTTGACAAATATTTTTTTATTATTTATTAAAAATATAATGTACACGCAAGAAAAGAAATAAGATACAACAATAGTCATATAAAATACTAAGGTACTGCTTATTTCACAAAGAAATTTCTTTTAGCAGACCTGCTAAAAGATAATATATTAGAAATGGAGGCGACAGTGTGCTGAAAACAGTATACAAGCATAAGTGTGCCAACCTTCCCTCGAGTTTATAGTCAGAATGAAACGCAGTGAGTTGAAATTTCGCGAAAATCAGATTTGACGTCATCACCTAATATTTCACAACCCATTAAATTTTATAGCAGTACACACTTGGCCGTTAACTTCAATGTTAAACGGAACGTCTGAAACCATCTTCAGAAACCACTTATCGATTTTGATTGGATGTTACTTAGGGCTGTCTCACGGCCAATAAAAATATAGTAGACGGGCTTTATTCCACGAGACTGGCTTCATCTAATGTGGGAAAATGAAATACTGTTGGGGTTTTTATAATTTATTTATAAACATAGCTTTGATGTTATACGCGTTCGTTGCTTGTACATTTAAGTTGACTGGATTGCGAGCGGATTAATTGGTAGACGACACAAAGTTTTACTGTGTTTCATAATATTCCTTAAAATTTTGAATTAGATAAAGTAACTTTATTAACTCTATTAGAAATGTATTGTGTATCTAAATAAGTGAGTGTTTTTTATAATAAAATATTCTGCTTTAATGAAATTACTATAAGAAACAATCTTATTAATTTAAACATCCCGTCGTTTAAAATTACTGTTAAAACACAATAGTCAAAAAAATAGGTGGCAACCCTACGTATATTTGTCTACTAGATTGATACTCGTTAACGAGTGATTGATTGCGAGATTGAATATTTGAACCGCCGCACAATCATTGAAACACGATTATTGATCAAATAAGAGTTAAAATAAATTTTCTTGATTGCATTTGAAGTTTTGATTAGAAAAAAGTAAATATTTTTTCTAAATTATGAATATTTAAACCTTTATCTAAAATTCGTAAAATATTGCGATTTTAATAAGATTAGATACTAAGCAGGTGTATTTTTTGGGAGAAAAATGCATTACCCATGTGGCATCCCCCGCTGTTGGGTGATGTGATGACGGGGTATGTAGGACTCCATGAACCCAATAAGATCCACAGGGGCCTACCCATTTAAAACCTTACAATGCCTGCGTTGCGCTTCTGATGGCAGTGAGACGGGAATGCAATAACATTCTACCGTCAAAAATACTAAGTACAGTACACTTAAGTAGCTGAACATTTTTATTTTTAATATAATCGAAGAACACCTTCTTACATAACGAAATATTCTCAGAACATCATTTGGACGCTTCTATAATTTGAAAAGATAACTTAAATTGATGTTAATTTCTTTTCATTATTTGACATAAGGTTTCTTAACATTGTCAGCTACTTATGTCGCTGACTGTACCTACCTATGATGAGGTACCTGTATACATAGTGTGACATCATTTAATAACTATTCTCATGTGTTAAATAATATCACACTTATTTCCAAGTTTTAATATTCCGAGTAATTAAGTAGTACAGCTAATGGGTTTTAATGATAAAGCTTTTAACTTTTTTTTCTTCGGGGTTCATTTTCAGTGTGTAACAGTGGCCAGTGATATTCATCAAGCTTTCATTAAACTTACAATGTCAGTACTGACTGCCTTGTTGGTCTGGTGGACGCATAGTGCGACTGCTGAGCAAGAGGTCCTGGGTTTGAATCCCGGGTCGAGTAGTATTTTTGGGTTTTTCCATTAGGTAATTCTCAATAGTAGCATGGAGTCTGGATTTGTGCCCGGTTGATGGCAATAGGCTCGCCCCCTATTACGTTAGGACCTATTAATGTGGGTGTACTATACACCTCTGCCTACCCCATCGGGCGAATACAGGCGTAATGTTATATTATGTTACATTTATTCTGTTAATAATTGTATTCACGTGCATTGCCGATTAGTATGTCCAACTAGTCGAGCATTTTCCGAAAATACACGTGATACAGTAAGTACCTACTGCTCCCAGGGATGAGCCTAATAGGCATTACATGGGGAGGTTGCGGAGGTCCCGGGACCTCCCTTGTTCGCGCAGATGGTAACCATCAGAGTGGTTTTAGTGAGGTAGACATATCACACTCCCCGGTCCCCATTCCCAAGCCGGGTACCACTTAAAGGTTCCCCAAAAAAAAGGTGCCTGCTGCTAAAATGTCCACCGACCTTCCTAATTACTTCAGTTTTTAGTACAAACAAATGCACATTCATCAGTTAGCACAGTGCAGCAACAACACAAAGCATTTCGTCCTATTCGTACGCCCAATTTACGCTACACGTTATTTTTGTTAGTTATTTATTTACGTCTCTTTTTACCCTTTAATCAGAGTACGTCTATATTTTGTATTCAAACAAAACCCGACGCGGACTCGACGCACTCACCGTGTTGTTTTAACGTTATTCTACGAACCGTTTTGAGAGGTTTTTTTATGTCCGTTTGTGATGCAAAAACCGTGAGTTCGTCACACAACCTATTAATTTGAGCTGGCAATGTTTTTGAAGTGTTTTTTGTTTTGCAGTGAACATTTTGGTGTCGTCTTGCTTTGACCAACGTATGAAAGGGGCTGTGAGGCTGGTGAATCATAATATTTGACGATCTGACTCGCACAGTGGTTAAGCAATTGGACTGCTGCGCTAGGGGTTGCGGGTTCGATTCCGGCACGTGCCAAAAATTTGTGCGATCCGCAAATGTTTGTCCCGAGTCTGGGTGTTTGTGTATGTGATATTTCATGTTAGTGAAACCTAACCACGACACAGGAAAAAATCTAAGAGCGGGCGCAATACATTTATCACCCTATGCGATTTTTATTTGTCAATCGTTTAGCCACTTTTCTTGGGCAAATACTTATTAACAATATACTTAACTTAAACTAATTGTTATTCACTTACTCGGTACTTAATGTTTAACTGTTTGATCCCATCCAGTTAACCTTCGATAAAGCCCTCGAAAGAAAATGTGACATCAACGCGAATTCATTCGAACGGTGACCGCAAGCACTAAAGTGGTGACAACCTCACGGTTCATGGATTTATAATGCAATAAAGATTAAATTAATGAGATGTGAAACTCGGTCAATAGGTACTTAGTAGTAGTGTTCCAATGAAAATGGACCAACATAACAGAGTGACATTCGACGGAAAGGTTTTGTTTTAAATCTTGAAATTGATTAAAAGATATGAGGTGATGACTTCCTCGTTGATCTATTGGTCGCTAAGTGTGACTGCTGAGCATGAGGTCCTGGTTTCGGATCCTGGGTCGGGCAACATCAAACTAATATTATAACGGCGAAAGTTTGTGAGTATGTTTGTTACCTTCTCACGCTTAAACGGCTAGACCGATTTTGCTCAAATTTGGTATGGACGTAGCTAACACCCTGGATTAACATATAGGCTACTTTTTATAAAAAAATCTAGAAGGTAACACCGCGGGCGCGGCTAGTTACTTCATATAATACATGCGTAGCATCTGTATATAGGTATTTATCATGTATGTACGGTACACAACAAACAGTGTAGCCTGAGTTGCCAACTAAAATTAATTACGTACCATCGCTTAGATAATCTAGTTGACGTCGGCTTTGTTTTGTTAGAAACATTTTAGTTGAAACATTTGAAAGCTCATGTGAATAGTTAAAATATATGAGATGTATGCCAGTGAATACATAGTCGAAACATTATGTCATCCCCATACATTTATGTCTATCACATCACACTTATGTTACACAGGCAAAAGTTTGAGTGTGTGTTTGTATGTTTGTTACACCTTCACGCTGAAACGGAGAGTCCAACTTTGATAAAATTTTGTATGGAGGTAGCTGACATCCTGGATTAACACATTGGCTACTTTTTATCCTGAAAAAATGTAGTGAGTAACACTGTGAGGCGCAGCTAAATTGGTTTCTATTCGTTAGGCGTGCCGTCTAGGGCCTTTGATACTTAATACCAATAATAATTATAGTTATGCTAACTTACTATTTTTTTTAATTACATCCTATATGTGTGGTCAAATGTGGGGCAACTATACCTACACCTCTGCCTACCCCTACGGGGAATACAGGCGTGTTTTTTAAGTTCCAATATTTGGTTTGTGTAGGCGAGATGTAGAATTCATCTGCGCTCGGATGCCGACACGAACGTGGGTAGTTTGCTCTTTATAATTGATAGATAATATAAAAACCTTAATTGATAGCAGTTGTAAATGGCTTACTGCGTATTAAATAACTTAAAAAACAATAACTATAGGTATCGTATCTATAGATGCAAATGAAAACGAAATCACCAAAACATATTGAATGTTCTACATAAAATCTGAATATATCAATCCTAAACTCAATTCTGTCGAACTCACGCCATTTCTAAATTTCAGCTTTACAAATTCATTTATTAAATTTATTATTACATAACTCTCTAGTGGAAACTGTTTGACACACATGACCTTTGGTTGACCTTGCCACCTGGCAAGTTAGAACAAGTTATGTAAAGTCAGAATATTGGTAACACGTTAACTTGTTTGAGCGAAGTATTAAATAATAGATGCTTGGTAGGTTTAGAAGTTCATGGAAGACCGGTTAAGTGATGCTTAAGTCATTATTTATTTATTAACAATTAATGTACACACACAATACAAAAAAATTAGAAACAAAAAAAAGAGAAATATAAAATACAAAGGTACTGCTTATTTCACAGCAGACCTGCGAAAGGAGAAATATATTAGAAATTGAGGCAACAGTGTGCAGGAAAAGTATAAAAGTGCATAAAAAATTATACCATACACTACAAAATATAAATACATACATAAATAATATAATGATTTCATTGGAATTCTCTGTTTGATTGTGTCCTTTGTAGACTTAACCTTTTTTTTTAAGAACAACAAAAGCATCTAAAGATAGAATTTTCATCGGAAATCATTAAACCTTCCTTAGAAGTACAAAATAAGTTTTATCTGTCTGTATTACGTAGTTGTTTAGTATGTAGTGTTTAGTTTTAAGACTGGCTGGAGGCCTTTTATTAGGTCTCGCTAAAAGGCTGGAGAAGTAGACAGCGCTCCTGAAAAGCGACCTGCGAGAGACAGCTTCCAAAACAAAAATCTCTCTGTATGATTTACTATACATATAATTATGCTGTTTTACTTACTCACGTGTGTATTCAGGAACGGCCGACTAATTTCGAACTTGAACGGAGCCCTTATTCATGAGCTGGTAACGCGGTAGAGTCGCAAGCCGAAATCTCTCTGTAATCTACTGAATATAATTATATAGAAGGATACATTAAATATAGTTAGGATGATGATAAGATATCGCTCGAAGAACCGATAATCGTTGGCGAAGAAAGGTTTTCGAGTGGCGACCACCAACGAAAAGTGTTTTCAGGCCTCCCGCCAGGTGGACCGATGATACCGTCAGAGTTGCGGGCAACCGGTGGATGCAAATGACAAGTTGTCGTTCATTGTGGCATTCCAAGGGGCTGGCCATTTTTCAACAGTGGACGTCTTCCGGCTGCTGACGATGATGCTAAGATTATATATTTAGTAAAAATATCATATCATTCATTACAACAACTCATTCAAAGAGAAAGGTACTTTGAAGAGAGCCCCCCTTTTCTTTTTATGGGTAAAGCTAGCAAAACTCTACAGAATGTAGTCACAATCTGCCAAAATTTAAGTTCAATCTGCCAAAGTTACATATTACAATCCGAAACATATTTAATATAGGACAACATACGAACTTGCTCCACGTGCGAGAATATGTTCCGAAACTCGTTCCAGAATATTTAAGTCACTGTAACTAAAGTACCTACGGCTAAGTCGCTAACATTTGAACTAAGTTCACAGTCCGCGGCACAAACTGGAAAATTCACTATATTTTTTTCACTTAAGTTAAAAATTAAGCGGTGAGGCGACTTAATGAGTTCCCGGCAACCAAATGAGGTCGGTGCCTCACACCACAGACCTCTGACAACCTCCGACCCTCTGATAGGGCTGCTAGTTCAGTACATCCGGACACGGCGGCATTTTTTAAGTAATAGGTTAGGCTAAAATGTTCAGGACTGGAGACCTAGTTGAAGGGGTCTACCAAACTAAGTTAGATAGGTACTGCAAAAGTTTGATAAGATGTCTCTTAATATCAATCAATCATTATATTTATTTGTGCGAAAAATATACAAGTAGGAGCTCTATATTCTACCAACGGAATTGGTGAACAAATAGTTTTAATAAAGTATGGAGTTTATACAATAAAAATATGAATTATTATTTTATTATATTCTACAAATTGTCTGCAATACATATCTTATATTTTTTATCATCCATAAACCGCAAGTAGAGAACCCCTGTGACAATACTCGTAGAGAGCTTCACTGATAGTAGGTACCTAATTGTTCGTCCAGCTTGACAGACAGCCCCTTTAAGCTCTGGTTCAATAGCTAATCTTTAACTCATCTCACTGCGACATGAGCTATTTCGTTGAATATTATATATTAGGTCCATGCGATGATGATGATGACTTCCAAAGCAATGAAATTACATACACTTGAAAAAACATAACCCTCCTTCTGGCGCAGTCAATAACGGTCTATTTATCACCTTACACTTTTCAAATCGTCTAAACGATCTTACATGTACAGCTGCTTATTCCGTTCCAAATACAGTCCTTGGATCCCTCCCAAGTAACCAACCGGTTCAATTACTTCGCACCTTGTTTATTGTATTTTATACCGTGAATACCGTCCCATTGTGCAAGTGTAATCCCTGGGAACGAGGCTTTGAGCACAAAATGCTCTTATTTCGGCTACATGACAACCCTGGCGCCTGTTTCGTAAATAAAACTAGATCTGCCATGAGGAGAACAATTTGGAAGTAATTTTGTGTAGTAGATTTTGCTTTGAAATATTAATACACCGCTGGACCTGGTATTAAGGATGATGAACATCTATTTGCGCTGTAATAAAGTTAGGTTCATCGCTGTTGTAGCTTTAAACCAGATTAAGACGGAGAATTAAGTGGAGTAATGATTGATGACGTCACTGTTTTGTAGTTTGGCAGAGCATAGCAGTAAAATAACATTATTCTGTCAATATGCTCATAATAGATCTCTATGCACTCATATATATATTAACCGTAAGTTCTAATCCAACATTATTAAAATGTATATTATCCTACACCAAAGAAGCTTTGCCGTTTGTAAAAAAATCAGATCAATTCTTTTGACCCATTATATCTTATTTAAGATTCATCGCCATACAACTAAATACTAATAATATCCTTGTTTGTTACAGGTACGTGAAGAAACCACAAACTGAACTAAAAAAAGGTATTTTTTATTTAGCAAGACAAGGAATAACAATGTTTTTTTAAGAATGAACGTTACCTAAACTTGCAAAAACACCAAGCCATTGAAATCCATAATTCATCAGTTTTCATTTTTCTTTACATAAAATCGGCAATTCAGGACACCCAACGACACTTGAATTGTCAAAAAGTGGAACATTTAACCTTCCGTAACCTAAAACTTATGCCATTCCAAACTTTATCCAGCATTACAGCTCAAAGATTCTCTTCGCAAGTGCACTTATTTAAAACAATATGCAAGATTATCTTTCTGAGCGTCCTGCAGAAAAGCTGTATCCTGCATCCAAAAGCTGCATAAACTGATACCCCCTACAATTATGTATACGACCAGAAAAATACTGCCAACCGGTCTTGGGTGAACTGCATTAGATTTTGGCGCAGATCTGAAAAAGAAAACAAAATAACTCAATTGGTTGGATGAAATATGCTGAGAAGTATTTATTTAAGCATGTTATTTATATGCACAGTTCTCGTATAAAATATCTATTATGGATAAATTGCATTGGATGCTGGATTTTTAATGAAACGATGAATTAAATTTTGTTTTGGCTCTATTCTTGTTTTTTGAGATAATTTTTTGTTAAGGTTTTTTATCTATATCGATAATATTATAATGAGGAAAGATTTTTTTGTTTGTTTGTACCAAATAGGCTCCGAAACTACTGGACGGATTTAAACCATTTCTTCAACAATAGAAAGCTAAATTATCAGGAAGTAACATAGCCTTTAATTTATTTTAAAATAAATTAGATCTTTATATAAATATGCAGTAATGTATGTAACCCAAAGTAGCAAAACTTCGCATATTTCTTTGTTTGTTTTTCTAAAATGTACGGCCCACGTCATGGGTACCAGGATAACAAAAGTAAAATCAAAGCTATTTATTTAGTTTGGTACGCAATGTTTAAAAAAATTGCTCGCAGCAGTCGAGTTTTCGAACGTTGGGTACTAGGATATCAGAAGTCTAATGTAGATTACACAAATGCAAATGAAACACGGGTGGATGAAACTGTGGGTTACAGCTAGTATTTAATATCTAAGCAAAAATGGAAATTATTTTTTAATGCTTCGAAGAAGAGAAACCGTGA
Organism: Abrostola tripartita; assembly: GCA_905340225.1. Taxonomy (NCBI): domain Eukaryota; kingdom Metazoa; phylum Arthropoda; class Insecta; order Lepidoptera; family Noctuidae; genus Abrostola; species Abrostola tripartita. Next base: position 9,147,470 of record HG996504.1, read on the forward strand.
AGGATTTTTACTTATATTAAGAAAAGGTCCTATTCCTTACCGCGATCTCACTAATAACAAAAAACTTCGTAACTATAGGATAATTGTATAAAACCTCTTTCGTATCTGTGGTCCTAGTACGTGACGTTACAAAGAAGGCTGTCTAGTATTTTATCGAATAGATAAATGTAGTTATTTCCCAGTTAGTTAGTTACTTTACGAAACAAAGAACTTGCAACATGAATTCATTATACCGATTTTCAGGTATCATCTGAGTTCTCGCAAAGTTTCCGCGTTCAGATTTTTTTAGTTTAACGTTGTACCTAGTATTATACTACTATCGTGACTGTTTTCCATTCTACTTCTCATTTTTTCTAACGTGTTTATTTATTCAAAGGCTCCATTTGAGTCCAAAACAATTCCTGATTAAATACGTAAGTAACACCCGATAATAGTTAATTAATTTAAAAAGGCTTCCAATATTTTTTTAATTCGCATGAATCTGAATTTAATTTTTATTTTCCATCGGCATCGACAATAAAATTCAATAGGAGCATTTTCATTTAGTATCAAAAAATTACATTCATTTGTATATGGCAATATGATGATAAGTATAATGATAATAATCATTTTTTTATGAATCATTATAGATTAGACCGAAACTAATCCGAAAATATAATCGCAGTTTTTAATAACATTAATAAAATTATTTTTATCTAGAAATCGAAGCTGACAATTTATTACCTAAGTTAGCCTAGGTTAGACCATTTTTAGTGTTTGAACGAATCTCATTTAAGTTTTCGTGTAAAGTTGTAAACCAAGTTTATGTTAGGGTATCATTTACGATCGTACCGCTCATGCGCACATCGCGCTGTTCAATCATGGAGATAAAATTGGACTCTAGCTCCAATTTTTGGCATACCTGTTAATCTCTATAAACTTACACCTAAAGTTGCAAAAAGTCAATCTGCTGTTAAAAAGTTGCTAATTCAAAAATCGTGTAATGTTTATTCTTAAATATTTCCCTATCTCGTTAATTATGATAATACCTAGAATGATAACGGTAACCAAACCCTCTGTTTAAATTTCGGCTACTCTAAAACCAAAGGGCACCAAAAAATACATCGCACTATTTCAACAATGATTTTTCTGAGACCTCTACCAAAGCAAGCAATATACAAAACTAATTTACTAGCGTAAAAGAAAACCCACTATCTACTCCAATAAATAATATAATCTATCTAAATTCTAAAAGAAGCTCGACGCAATCTCCAATATTACGGCATATATACAGATATACAGCATGTTGTAAAGGACATTGCACAATACATGCACTGACAAAGAAAACGCTTACAAAAGCCATTATAAAATTAATCTCTCACTGTATGACGTCATATCCTTACCCTGACATTTTAAATTAATCCTGCTGAAGGTACGCCGGCTAATCTTCCCCATCCAGTGCCCACAAAGCAAAACTCAATCTAGTCGTAGTCTACGGCATTTCCTAGGCCAAAACAAATTTCATCCGTTTTACGTCGCTGCTCTCATCAAATATACTGAAATAGGTAAGGAACCTTTGTGGCAAATGCTTTGCGTGCAGACAGAGGGTGGGGCCCCAGTTACAGCGGGCGGATTGTGGAAATTAGTTATGGGAATGCAGTTAGAAACTTAGAGCTAGTTTATTTTTTAATAATCTACAAATCGTAAATAATATTTAGGATTAGGATGAAAAATTTAGTAACATAAGTTTGTAAATATGAAGGTTTGTAAACTAATCACGCGGCTGAATGATTGTGGTTTAGCACACAGATAGCTAAACACCTAAATTAGGACATAGGATACATATTCCTCGACTACGTTAAGTTGTTTTGTAAGTGATTGCGTATTGTTTATTTCACAGAAGGTTAGACAAAGTTTAATATTTTTAGGAGGCAAATTACCAATAAAATTAATTAATTAAGAAAAGGTTTTAATTTTTATGTTATTAAAAAAGTATTTTGATAAAATGAGTGATCTTTATAGAATATGGTCCCCTTAATTTGATACGTCAGAATTTAATTCTTCAAACTTTACGATGTGAATAAAAACTAATACCTAGTATAATTAAAAAATCTCGCCGCCCTAAAAGGGACCACACCCAAAAGCCTGCAATCTCTTTGGTCTGTTAGGCTCATACTCCACTGCTGTGTAAGATTTAACTTTTCAAAACAGCGGGCTTTACTTTGTAATGCTGCTTATGGCATAACTAACAGCGCAGTCTAAACGTCGGAGTTAATTAAAATATGTACGATTATATTATTGTTATCTTGATTTTAATATATGTGGTTTCGAGAATTGTAATTTGGAGAAGTTGCCTATTTATAAGTAAACGGTTATCTGAATTTTCTGAATTTAATTTTTCTAAAAGGTTAGTTCGAAGTCCTTTCGTAAAAGATTATGACGGGAAAGAAATCTTCGGATATGATGACAAAATACAATCTGATATCAAATCGGAAAGATATCAAATCGGACCGGTCAGTGACAAGTCAATAAGTATCGTAAAAATATTCCCAAATATTCTTTCCACATAATTACACAAAACGTAAAAGAAATCACAATTCACGTATTATAGCTTATAACGTAAATAGAACGGAATTGCTTTGTACAACTTCCCAAATGGACATCCTCCAATGTTCCTTACAAAGAGGTTGTATGTCCAACTTAGAATCTGTTAAGTAATTGAACTCGCCTTTGTATCAATAAGCACGCGATTATCCGCTTTAAGCCCCTGGAATTAGGTTTATGTTTCTTTGGCTGGACATTTCTTTAGATAGATATTGATGATTAGGGGATTTATCACTGATGAGCATGTAGGCAGTCTTAATGAATGTAGATGGAACAGAACAAGTTAAATAATTGAGTGAATTGTGTAATGTTTCGTCTGAGGAGGTTTTGAGTGTAATTACCTTTTTCCTTTAAGCGTTTTTGGGCTGGCAACGCAAGATTTTCAAACAAAGTAGTAAGTAAAAGGACGAAATTCCTTTTACTACCACATTATTTGAAAAACTTGAGAATAGTATTCATATATGATGTTTATTCTATATTGACAGAGTATATAATGATGTGTTATGATTGATCTACCTTAAATAGTTAGTTTTAGTGCTATAGGAGAGGCCTTTGTCCAGCTGAGGACGAAGATAGGCTGATAATAATGATGAAATAGTTAGTCGATACAAATTTTTAAATTAGGAGTGTCTTATGAACATACGAATCAATTTTATAATCCGTTGAGGCCAAAGAATTATGCCAAGATGGTTTGCATTGGAAATCAGCTGTCATCATCACTTTTCATACCCTTCTGGGAATCAGGCATGACTATGTAAGACGTATAAATGAATCTTGCTACTTAGAAAAACAACTAAAACCATTTCGACCGATGAAATAATATTATAAGAATCGCTAATATAAAGCTAAAACACCCTTCCAATAGATTACCATTCAAGCAGATGGTGCCTATTTAATATTGCCTTAGCGTCAATTACTGGATACAGTTTCATTATTACAAAAGCGTAATAAAGACTTGAGTATCATCAGCGCTCCAAAGCTTCCTCCATAAAAAAATATTCTCATTTTATTAAAGCTTTTCTCTTTTGTAAGTTCATAAATAAATTACTCACCGACTCGCTCGGATTCCCAGACTCATTTTCCAATTGCGAACACAGTTTCTCTGTGTTCATTTGTCGCTTAGATATTAACAAAGGATTCTAGGGCACTGTGTTTAAAATAGTTCACTGTGTTATAGTTGAAAACCTTTGTGTAGATAACTTTCGAGAATTATCACAGTGTGAATGACGTTCGTGAATGTCGTTATTTATTTTTATTTTCAATATTTTTTACGGTTTTCTGGTTACCTTTTCAAAGGGACAATTAATGACGCATTTTCGAATGTGAGTTTCCTTTTGTTTTTGTACGTCTTTTGAAATGTTTTTTAATTTGTTTCGTTTATGCGCGTTTCTCATCTGCGTATTGGAATACAGGCTTTGATTGTATACAGGTATTTGTATAATATACATTTACATGTATACAAATCAAAGGCGTTCGGAGTATACATATATGAAATGCAATATGTAATCACATACATGCTATTTGTTTGACGCGTTATTACCTTTACGCGTGGGCTTAAAGTATAGTTAGATTATTGGCAATAAGCTTGTCTATTATTCTAAACGTTTTATAACTTTTGCTCACACGCGTAAACTTTCGCTCATCCCGTTAATATATCGCTGACACTGAATTAACATTTGAATACCCGACTAGCGCAATAACTAAATTATTGGGTGGCTGCACTAAGGGTTGCGGGGTCGATGTTGACACTGGAAAAATCTTATCCGCAGGAATTTGTACCAAAAATAAGCTGTATGATGATTATGAAATTTCATATCTCATGCCGGAATCGAGACTTCAACCTTTTAGTGTGTAAACATTTAAGTACTGAGCTAATCAGGTAGTCCATGATTTTGTATAGTTTATATGAAAACCGCCAACCCGCAGCGAGCTAGCGTGGTGAGCAATGATCATCCTTCTCTATATGAGAAGAGGCTTTTGCCCTGCAGTGGGACAGTTATAGGCTATTCAAAACCAAAATCAAAAAATATATTTTAAATAATATCTGTTATTATAATTAAAAAATGATTGGCTGTAAAATAAATCCACAATAAGCAATCTTTAGCTACTACTATTGCAACGTTATTTAAACAAGGCTACTATGCACAGATGTCTCAAGTGATAGGACACATTTGCGCACCACATACATAACTTTTCACCCGAGTAGGCCTGTTATTTATAAACCCTATAATAAGAATCTACATTGTAATATATTCCAGTACTTATAGTGCTTGTCAAACATCTGTTAAGATAATTGTCTATTGAATTAAGCATTCTCTCTTGCCGCTTACCAGCTGTTGCCTAGTTATATCTATAAGTCTTGTATAACCAGCTATAAGTAGAACTGCATATAAATAAATAATTCCGGCCTATAAATGTCACAGTGTCTGTCTATATCGTGAGGAAACCGGCACATCTGAGAGACTTTTCAACAATGTGTAAAGCCATGTCACAGGTCTACAGGCGGTTTACACTCTGACACCAGGTTGTTCATCAACCATACGATTAGAATAAGACTGTCTCTTTACAGGGCAAAGGATTCTTCTCATATTAAATGTTTTTGTATAAAAAATAAACTTATGAAAAGTGAATTAGGATGTGAAAATTAAATCATAGGGATCGTCCATTCGGATAAGATCACGAAATATCACAAGGGGAGAGAGGGGTATATGTGTCTAAAAAAACGAGTTCTCTCACAACAGGATCTGCAACGGCATTTGATTAGATAATATACTGTTTTTTTATACACTTGATTTTGGGTAGGAGTGGGGGGGGGGTAGTTCAAAACCACACCAATATCTCCAGGGTAAGGGGGGATTAAAAAACATCTACAATCACCTGATTAATGGACAACCTCTTTTGTACAAGTTTCTAGATCTAAAAGAGGGCAAATAAATAAGAAAGTGTCATTAAAGACGTTTTTAGGGTAAGTAAGGAGTCTTTGTCTGAGATGTTATTTTCTTAAATATTCTAAAATACAACTTACAAATAGCAACAGTTTCAGCCCCTATAACAGACTAAAATTATTCAGCAAAATGTGGGTGCACACTGCCTATTTCTTCGGGGAATACAAGCGTGGTACATACCTCATACACTGCATACTATAAAAAACGTGTGTGTGTCGGCCGGGTCTTCACCGGCGCGAGTGGCATCCTTCAAACGCTAATGAACATTGAACTTGAACCGAGAACATTCTAGTTCTGACGAGTACGATAGTTTAGTGTGGATGAGACTAATTTCTTTTTCTACTAAAATATCTTTCGTGAGTGTTATCCATATTATTTACTACATATGCCGGTTGTACTTACGTGTGTATTCGGGAATGCCCGACTAGTTTCGAACTCTAACGGAGCTGATTAAGCGGCAGAGTCGCGAGTGGAACTGTCATCATTGTTCAAATAATAATTTATTTTTACTTGAACGATGTAAAGCTTACACTTTTGCCTTATGTCTGCGGATGATACCAATATCCCTGAATTAAATATCTATTCTATTTTAAAAGGCGCATGATCTAATTGTGACATAGAAACAGGTATTAGTGGTTTCGAGATTGGTCAGTCAATAAGAATAATAGATAGGTTGACCGCCAAGAGTGCGCCGGAGGACCCAAAGATAGAGTGAGCAAACAAACATGTAAGATTTTAAAAAAGTTAAAGGCGCGCTACGTTGTCAAGTTTATTTGGTGAACACTCAGGAGTCAAGGTCACCTGATTGGCGCAGTGACTAAGCAATTGGACTGCGCGCGTTCGATTCCTGCACGGGACAAAAATTTGTGTGATTCGCAAATGTTTGTCCCGAATCTGGGTGTGTGGGGGTGCACCCACGATACAGGAGATATACATAGTGTGGGGCGAAGTTTTGTTAACAAGAAACCATCCCTAAGATACTAACTACTACTGGCCCATATATCACTAAAAACACTATACATTTATAGATAAAAAGTAATCGTATCCGCAATAGTCCCATCCCATGTCGTCAACCATTACGCGACGGCCAGCCAACCCGAGCGCGTCACCCCATCCACTATTAACTTCACACGCACTCGCACGGAACGACTGCCCTTACCAAATCGACGCATCATGCATTTATTAGGAAACTTTTATTATAGTACAGGATGCGTGGTGCAGGTTGGTGTACACAATGGGCCATTCTGGAAATGCGTAGAACTGGCGTGTACACGATGGCTGTAGTTGGAAGTTAAAAGTTCGGGGATACGGACATTACTGTGTTCCATTTATTGTTTTTATTCTCTTATATTTGGGACTAGCTTCCGCCCGCGACTTCGCCCGCGTGGATTTCGAATGTTTTATAGCTAATAGCCTTTCTCGATAAATGAACTATCTAACACTGAAAGAATGTTTCAAGTCGGACCAGTAGTTCCTGAGATTAGCGCGTTCAAGCAAACAAACAAATAAACTCTTCAGCTTTATAATATTAGTATAGATAAAATCAGATTAGTTTTTACTTTGAAGCTATTCAGACTGGATTGAGATTCAAAACAGGGATAAGTAGACCTGCAGTTTTAGTAAAACTTGCAATTTTAATGTATATTATTGGTATCCGCTAATCTATTCAGCAGAATGTGAAGCTACCTGCTAGGTGCTCAAATCGCAACCGTTATGAATATGAAAGTATTTTCATATTTCTTATAAATGCTACGTAATAACTTCCTTCAATTCTCTCACATATTAAAACCATCCTTCGCAGTACTATAACTATTTACCCTTCCCTATTTCTTCCATTTAATTGACCATTACGACAGTAATCATAAGCCTTAGAGTGACATCAAGGCAAAACTAACAATAACTATCGTCGCCACAATAACGCGTGTCTTTTGTAATGTCTCCCACATACCATAGACAATATACGCCCATATTTCTTGTTCACATGCACTCGCATGGAACGCACCTTTAAAAATCAACGGAACGCGTCATTATGTTACACTTAATTATCTGTGGAACTTGATATAGACTAAAACGATTTTCTTTTTACGCCTAATGGCGCAGGCTTCCGACCAGCGACAAAAAGGTTGATAGAGTAAAGTTTTTATTTGTTTACTGTTTTTTTAGCGGGGAAAAAATAGTAACAAGCAGCTTTTAAATCCAATCTCATTTCCTTCACAAATAATTAGTGTTAAAATTAAATATGCGTAGTCATGATTTAAAAGAAATGTTCTAATATTTTTTTACTTAAGTACTTGTTATTTAATCATCTGTAAAACTAGTTAGGTAGATGATTTGATGTGTTTAGGCGAACTAAAAATAGACTAGCAGCCAACTTGTATACACACCTTGTACTACTGCATAGTGATTGGTAAATGGCTAGATTAATATTCATGATAAAACTGATTACGGAAACAAATGAGCAAACAAAAATAAATCGGGTTACATATTTTTGATCACCAACATAGGTATATTGTTGAATTTATAATCATAATTATGTTTTTCACGAATAATAAAAACTTATTTAAGTTTTAAATACAAAAGATTACCGAATTTTAAACATAAACTAAAATACAACCAATCACTCCCAAAATTAACTTAACATAGTTCTAAAACCGTTTCGTTTCTCCCGGTCATGGTTCGGTTTTTGACAGCCCTAGGAGGCTCAAAGCGATTCAACGATAAATCATGTTATGAAACTTGCGATAGGTCAGGCACGGCCACATTAGGTGTTCGATATTCAGATTTTTACGTCACAAATTTGAATATAGGTCGCTGTTAACGTTTGCGTTTTGAGCACCGTGCATGTAAAGTTTTGTTTCAATTAACGAGAACGGTTTTGTACACTGAAATGTTCCGTGATAAATTTAACAACGTTATTGTGTATTATTAATTAATTTTGCTGCACTACGAAAATATGGACGCATATATAAATCATCGTATAATTTAAATAGTTTTATATCTATCATACAAACTTGTTTCATTTTGTTTTTATACATCCCATACGAAATTACGTGTGTTCAATCCAAACATGTACGGAACTCGTTGGCTCGTACACGATCATAGCTCGATGCACTCGCATCGACGCTCGTCGGCCCGGAACGCGCCGTCCGGCCCAGCTGGCGGCCATTGTTTTTTTATTTTAATTTAAATTTCGTTCGTGCATTCGATAGTCAAATTTTAAAAATAGATGTCATTGTAAACCTATGAATAGTGAGAATTAGTGAGACGAAAAAAGGAACGTTATTTTATTATTTTGTTGTTTTTATTGAAAATTGGCATCTGTTTTTCACATAGGTAGCCTTTGTGCGTTCTAGTTTTAAACGCAGGTTTGGGAAAATATTTTTAGTTTCGTTTAAACTTCTCTGCTCAAGCTCTACAGGGTGTATTTATCTCCGTGGAAATTTTCTCAGGCTTCTATCAACAAGCGAATTAAAATTCTGCGCTGTATATAAGAAAAAGTTAAGTCATATTTTAGTACCTGCTTAATCATTATCTGTGATAGCACTAACAGTAACATTATCCGCTACCTTTACGATTCTGATATATGAGATGACGGTAAAGTCTGCCAAGAAAATAGTTGGCCCCTAATTGTTGTTTAGGCATAAAAGCCATGAGATTTTTTCCTTACCAAGCAGCTGATTTCGCCCTTTCCCACCTTATCCCAAAAACCACAGTTTTACCGTTAATAGTAATTGTCTTTGTTTAAGGACATACTTCCTGTCATGGGGGTTGTAAATACTGTATTTTATGCGGGCCCCATAATGACGCCATTGTTTAGTTTCCGAACAGGGGGAGAAAGGCTCAAGGGTTGCATGTATCGGTAACACTTGGCTCCAATATTTGCTGAATAAATTACTTGGCCAAAAGTTTTGTGCCCGAGTAAATTTGTTGAATAGTGGCTTCTGTACGTAATAGTCGATGTAGGTTCCTACCCTGTATACAAAGGGTTATTTACTGGTTTAATGCCTCTTGTATGTGCAATGGAAACAATAATGATGGATGGTACAAATTCCACAACTGGTAGAATTTACGATATTAAAACATCAAGGAAAACATTAGAAAAATCCAAAATATCGAAATCATTCTTCTGGATAAAAGGTCGATAGTTCCGACATCGGTAATTACCGTCCCATCAGCCTAATTTCACATCTATACAAGCTTCCATTTTAGCTACATCGCAAGTTCAAACCCCGGCTCGCACCAATGTCTTTTCGAATTCATGTGCGATTGTGCGTACTATAAATTAGTTATCAGCTGCTAAAAACGGTAAAGAAAACAATTTGAGGTGGCAACTGGCACACCTGAGAGGATTTTCAACGGTGTGTTAAGCTGTGTTAGAGGCCTACAGGCGGTTTAAACTCTGACACCAGGTTGTTCATCAACCATACGATAAGAAGAAGAAGACAAGTGAAATATAAAGAGTGAGACGATGAATGTGTAGAGTTACAACCTTTTGTTTCTGAAGAATATTAAATAATTTTATCGGTTCACCCCTCTAACATCTTGTCTATTGTCTCAGCATTTCAACTTGGTCATAGTTCGTTTCACACAATACCATCCTTCGCACGCATTGAAGCATAAAATTATAGTAGGTATTATAGTGTAGTAGGTAATAATCCGTAATCAAGTAGGCTTTTTTGTATATTAATCATGTACAAAAAACAATAGGTATAAACCAATTAATTAATTAGGTGCAGTAAATGCTAATCCGCTCTATAATGTTGGTAAGCATGTTTTATCTCTCACGATTTAAAGCGATCTTTTTGCAGAATAGGGCCATTTTTTAAATAAACGTCGTCTTACACTAGGTACGTCTCCTGTATCGTAGGTGTCTTTCACAAACATGAAACATTACATACACAAACACCCAGACTCGCGACAAACAACTGCGGATCAGGCAAATACATAAATTATGTCCAAGGCGGGGATCGAACCCGCACCCCTTATCACAGCAGTCTACGCTTGTCACTGCGCCAACCAGGTCGTCTTAGGTAAATGTATGATAGTTCATTTTTCATTTGGCTTGCTTATACATGGGTACCTATGGGACACAAAGGGATTTTTCTCCTATAGCCAGACAAGTGTGTGTCGTTATAATTATTTTTATGCGGGTACATCAAGTAGGTACTTATTTAATCCAACGAGGGGAGACGATAGCTCTTAATAGGTTTGTGATGATGTTATATCGATAATACCATTTTCTATTCGCCTAACTTTAAATTAGGCTGCATGTTGTTTTAATTAAACTCGCTATCGCCCATTTGGGGGATGAATTGATATTTCCAATCAGATAATTTGGTTTATTCGGCAGTTTGGAGCGCAGTTTGTGATAATATAAATGTTAGATTAACTAACAGTTTAACAAAGCGGTGTTTTATTTTTATTGTGTTAGCTTTATAGAATTATTTATAACGATTTACGTGCAAGAGGGATATATAAAATACTGAACATTTTGTTAAAATTTAAGCCTGTCAGTTTAATACTTATAAATTATTACCTATAATGTTATGCTTTTGAGACTTTTTAAAGTTGGTCTGAAGACTTATAAACACCGAAAAAATCGTCAATTTTATTTCCTTAATTTTGTATGGAAGCTAAATGTAGACATGCTACATTTAATCTAATTTTAAAAGGTATTCGTTGAAAATACACAGGTTGCCCAACTACCATACATTCAGTAGTCGGCAACTATAAGCTCAGTAATAAAAAAAATCTCGAGAAAATTAGAACAAAGTTGCTGATGTTTCTCCACGTAGTTTTACATCGACAAGTCCAAACTAATACCATTTATAACAAAACGTCTATTTTTTAATTGAACATCGGCACAACCCAAATTTAAGGTAAAACTTCAGAACCTTCATAAAGAAAACGCCAACAGAAAGTTTAAATTATCAATACTTTTTAAAAACATATCGGTCATTAATCAATTTTAAATATTAGTTACTTAATTGCTTTTTATATAGTGTTCGCGCGACATAATAAATACTCATTACGAATTTTATCGTTAATTAAACGAAGTTTGAGGCTGCTTTAAACTTGAAAATTTCTTGTTATTATTCATAGCAAGCACAGCTAGTATTCATATCAATTTGCAAAACGTTTTCACGTATTTGGTACCTATTATTTTGACGTCTTACAAACCCATGACACAGCTATGCCATTATGATGTTGTTTAGTGATGTTCTCATAATATTATTGTGTTAATAAACTTAACACACAATAATTACAGCATCTAGGACATATTCGTGTTAAATTCAACGCAGGGCTATCGTCGAACCTAGTACTAAATACTACCACAGTTTCCTATGAGCTTAGATACTGCAAATATAAAATTACTTTGACAGGTCCAAGTTGAAATCCTCTACGAGTGATGGTACCTAAATAGTGTACGTTTGGCGCAATCAGGCGGTCAACAACGCTACCACATGACCGGCTAATCTCCACACTAACACATGACCTGTTCCGCCTTCTTATCACGAATGACGACTGACAAGTCTTCGATAGGAATCAAACTGATGCCCGATATAAAGCAATGAGTATCTAGAAGAGCTGTCAAACGATAAAAACACCCGATCAAACCCAATGGAAGACAGTTCCCAGTCCACACTTACATTTTATTCCGATCGTCTTTGACGTTCAGGACATAAACCTGGTACGCGGGCCTAATGACCCAGGTTCGGTACAATTGAATACTTTTTTATGTTACAGCCTATAACATAAACCCACCTGATGGATTCTTTTACGGTTTTTGCAAAGGCTGTTATGATTTGATAGGAGAGATATTAGTCATTTACAATTCAGGGGTGAAGGTTTCATGAACTTTATTTGAAGCTTAAGGTTTTAGGTATATTGTTCATCAGGTATATTAATGTAGGAACGACGTTTAACATTTTACGACACATTTGAATATAACCTACCTACTAAAATAAGTATTTGACAGTCGGGACCAAAACACAGTAATAAAAATTTAACGCAACGTTTGTTTAATTTAATTACTAATTTATTAAGATATTGATATCTAATTACACACGTTATCTCTATCGTTATCTATACATTTGTTTAATGCTTTATGTAAATGATTTTATTTCTGCAAATAGGGTTTAAAGAACACTTTTACACGTCATTTTTCAAAACTAGATAGATGGCGTCGGCATTTCCTAACTGACTACCTCTGAGAAGAAATACCGAAACAATCTCAGGGGTCAAGATCAAAACAAGTGTACAAAAGCGGGCTTAATGCCAAGGGCACTTTCCACCAGTCATCTTTAAGTTACCACGAACCTAGACGAACGAACTTAGGAACTACGTTAATTGAAATTACTGAATTTACGGTACACTAATTACCTAGTAACCAAAGGGAACCTTAAGAATCTTTCCAAAAGGCCTTCTTCACTTAAAATGTACCTATATCTATTTAATTCGCCAATTAATCCCTTCTAAATTTTACCATCCTTTCTAACGACACCCATACTGACATAAGACCGCACCTCAATTAAATTGGATTAAAACACCATCACATCACCGCATCAAACAAGTCATTACTGCTAATATTTCCATTTCAACATAATATAATTCACAAACCTTTACATAATACGATATACCCATTAATTGCCTCAAATTCATTTCCACTCCCTTTAATGTACCTCTTTATATGGAAAGTTAATAATTCAATACACATTAAAAGCCAAGGAATGCGTTAGCTCACAATTTCTTTGATACCATAATTCCCTTTAATTTATAAAAGGAGGTAATATAAAGAAGAATAGGTACTGTTTCATTTAATGAAAAAAGTAAGCACAATTTTGTTTTAAATTAAAAGCTCTAGAACGCTTGTTCTCTAAAAATTAAAAAAATCTATTATTTTTAAGAGATCGAATATTTATTGTTATTCTAATGACGATAGTGCCGACATAATTCCTATAAATTTTCTGACATACTAAAACAAACCTAGTACAAAATAATTTATATCGATACTTTTACCTCGTGTCCCCTCACTACAACTATCACTTAACGGACGTAAATTAGGTTTGGGATGTTTGACAGATGTCCTGTTTACAAACTCACTTGCCTGTATTGATGTTGACAATGCACCCTCTATTTCTAATTGGATTGTCAGAACCGTAGGAATACGATTAATCAATAACTAATTTGTTAAGGATATGGCAATATTGGTATGGTTAAAGGTTATAGTAGAATTCGCATATAAGAAGTCTTTGCCAAAAGTAAAATGGATTTAATAGGTATCGACATCAAAAAGAAATCTATATGATACGCGAAATCGTGTTTCGTTAAGCAAAATGAATTTAAAGAAACAAACTATTTTAGATGAATGACTTTCATCTAAAACTTTTACAAATTCGGTCAATAAAACCTCATTAAGCATAAACAACGAATTATAATATATTAATCTACATTATAACTATGTAAAGCGAAGTAGATTGATTTATAATTTCATTCCACTTGACTACAGCTCCAGAGACCTGTAGGCAGTACACAGCGACCTTAGACAATAGGCCATGTTAATTAAGTTAAACTCCTAACACTTAAGTATGGAGTACCTGTCGAAGACTCCTATCATTTTACATAATACTCCCACTTAAACAATAACCCTACGTATTCAAGATTATGACAGTATTAACTATAATACTATAATTATTAATTATTATTACCCAATAAATTATGAGTGCCAGAATGTGGGTGAAAAACTGCTGATAAAAAAGAACACCTCTGCTTACCCCTCTGTAGATTACAGGCGTAATCTCATGATATAATATAGCATCACCCAACCACACTAGTTAATTTGTCGTTTGACCTCATCTTCACATCAAAGCGCCAACCGTTTACGCAAAATATCGCTCTTGACTCGCACTAAACGCGGCTTTCAACACGGCACATTAAGCCGGCAAAATACTAGAGCAAATGCACGATTTTGAGGCTTACTGACGTGGCAGACAGATGAAGCCGGTTTGCACGTAACAAGCCTTTGAAACATGACGTGGCCTACGCTGCAACCGACACACCAATATTGGGTAAACGTAGTCAAATCAGGTACGTTTAATTATCAGAACTTAGCTATACAGCGCACAAAGAAGGTATATCTGGATACATATAATACGCGTATAGGCATGCTACCCTCGCCGCTCGAAACTCACACAGACGAAACGGAATTATGGAACATTCTCGACTATGGAACTTCTGAAGTCGCCATTGCAGTTTCGCTTTAGGCGTTTTCGTGTGCAGGCTTGCAATCATTTTACTTATTTGTAGACTATACATATTCTGACTTCCAAAGTTCAAAGGACGACTGGGTGTATTGAAAGCTAATTTTGATTTATCTACCTAATATAATTTACACTTATAAAATGTTGCAACTTTTAATTGACGGTTAATTTATACTTGCTACTGTCGGTGGCATGGACAAAAATAGACACACAGAGGTTTTTTTTTAAATACACAGTTCACATATTGAAAAGTTGGTGAAAAGTTGGTATCTATTTGAATTTTCTTGACGCCATGACATAACTATGGTGTAGTATATTGATTATTGATGCTACTGAGTTTCGAGTTAATAATGTAAACGTGTAATTTCTGCGTACCCTTTCTGGATATACAGTTATATACACACGTATAACACTAAGGATTATGACTAGATCCAAGGCTTTACCTATAGTCGAGCTAAGTTAAGCTACGCGCCCATTGAAAGTTGTTGATGCTTAGAACAAAGTTAGTTTTAAGCACTAATGCATTTACAAGTTGCTCTTTATTGAATATACAATATCGAGGCTTTATCTAAACTACATAAGTGTGTGGGAGTAGGTATAAATGTATCTTTATAACTTCGCCAGATCTTCAACTAAGTTTTTTGGAGCAATCTCAAAGTAGTTTATTATTTAACAAAACAAAATAATAATAGGATAATATAATGCAATATTTTCAAATAATTTAAACGTAAATTAATAAACCTAACATAAATTAAAGACACTATTTCCTATCAGCGAAGATATCGACAAAGATTTGTAAGTACAAAGAAACACACCATCGAAATACTCTCCTTTCTGTTATGGAAGCGAGACGCCGCTACGTGCAGTATAGTGCGGCGTCTCGCGTTCACAACGAAACAATATACTGCAATGCAAGCTCATATTAAAGTACCTGGTCATTTTCAAAGATGGGTAAATATACAATTTTAAGGGAGCTTTAGTAGTCGACGCAGTTACTCTTGAAAGCGCGATGCAAACACAAATTCACCAAAATTTAATATTCGCATCACAAATTAATGTAGTGCTGTGCAGAATACGGTTAAGTACGTTCCAACTGTTTTGTTCGAAGTTACCTTAATATGGTACAGTCAACGAAACAGTTTTCATTAATGATATATCAAAAATTTTAATGTTCAACTTCTTTGTTGTTCGAAGTTACCACAAAATGGTACAGTCAACAAAAGTAGTGGAGCACTTGAATTCATATTCATAGGCTGCAAGCTTTCTCGAGCTTAAAAGAATTAACAGAATACTTATAGAAGGACCTTATATTTTGCATACTCAAGTAGGTACCTCTGGCGCCTACTACTAATATACCCCCTTAATTATAAAAATTGTCACTGTTAAACAATTGACTAATTATACCTGTCACTGTCGTTTGCATGTCAAAAAATAGAGATATTAATAGATTTCAAGTTTAACTGCCTCGTTGGTCTAGTGGTCGGTAAGCATGAAGTCCTGGGTTCAAATCTTGGGTCGGACAAGGTGTTACTAAGTTTATTCATTCGGTAATTCTCAGTAGCAGCATGGAGTCTGGATTTTGCCCGGTTCATGGCAATAGGCACGCCCCCTATTACATTGATAACATAACAGGCAAAATGTAGGTGTTCTATAAGTAGGTACTTCTCTGCCTACCCCTTCAGGGAATACAGATGTGATGTTATGTATAATTTTAATTGATGCGTATCAATATTTTTTTAATATGGTAAAAAAAAAACCATTATACCTGTCACTGTCGTTTGCATGTCAAAAAAAATAATTTTAAGTAAGTAAGCAAGACGTTTTATCGTTTTATAAGTAAGAGGGTAAGTTGCTTTACTAGTTAAGCTTCTTCTGTTGCTGACTGTACAAATGCAGCGTTTGTTGCGCCACAGTTTATTAAATAATCTGTGTAACTGCTTTGTTGAACTACTTTGAATAAGTAATTGTTGCGGTTCAAACGTTATTTTCTATACTTAGAATAGCTTTATGGTATAGTGATCGGAACCGTGACTGCTGGGCGACGGATCCTGAGTTCCATTCCCGGTTTAAAAACATGTTTTTAGATTTTTTGTTTGGTAATAGAACTCAGTAACTGCGAGGAGATTATAAGACTGATACAAACATTGCGAAGTTTGAATAGGACTGTAACGTTTTTGGCGGAATGTAGGTTTATTATATACTTCTGCCTACCCCATAAGAGAATACAGGTGTGAATTGTGATTTTATGATAAACTCCATTTGAAATAACATTAGTTTAGTAAACCATTTTTTACAGACCGTCGAATAAAACCTCAAACTAACATACTCACCTCCGCATTTAAATGTCTTAAATGAATAAATGATTTATTTCTGTAAATAGGTTTTCACAAACACTTTTTAGACACACGTCAGATTTCAATCAACAAGAAACTAGATGGCGTCGGCCAAGGCCAAGTAGCCAAAGAAAACCTCCCCAGTTCCCGGCCGCCCCACTAATCCAGGTAACTGGTAGTGACTGGGTGGCGAAAACGGGAGAGAGGGCCTTGTGGCGTGCCCTAGAGGAAGCTTCGTCTAGCAGTGGACCGCAAAAGGCTGATGTGATTTTGGTATAACCCCTTGTGGTTATACCAAAATCACATCAGCCTTTTGCGGTCCACTGCTATATTAACAATTTACACCCAAACAAATGCTGTGAATGATCAAAGACTATGAATAATTAAAGATTCGTCACAGCACGCATCGTGACGTAGCTCGTAATCCAAGACAAATGTTATCTCTCTCATATTAACATATTTGGTGCGGCTTGCTAGTTTATGTTTGTATGTGTGTCTGTATACGTACTTTAGAGATGTAGACATAAAAATAATACTAAATATCTATGAATAAACAAATCTAAGCCCGTCATCGACCATGAGACGATAAATAGGTACGGTGATACAGAAACAAAACGATGTCCTGCACCCTTACCATGAACTCTTAAAGCAGGACAGTTTACGTTGTAGAAGCGAGACGCCGCTATGTGCAGTGTAATGCGGCGTCTCGCTTCTACAACGTAAACTGTTTTGTTTTAAGAGTTCATGGTAAGGGGCCTGATTGGTGCTAATAATTGGACTGCTGCGGGTTGTAGGTTCGATTCACACTCGGGACAATTAACATTTACACAAAGTCTAGGCGTTTGTTGTTTTTAAATCGCACCTACGACACACGAGAAATACCTGTTGGGCTTTTTTTACCCGACTGCCAAGGAAGGGTTATGTTTTTTACGTAAAAGATATTAAAATGCATTTTCCAACACAGCCTCCGGATCACAAGACGTGCGTGTGTGAGCGCGGTCACATGCACAACATTCCTTGAATACATTATTTTAACACAGAGAAATCAAATTATTAAAATAACGGGTCGTAGCATTTGTCAGGCATCCGTGTCTAAAGTCTTGCTTATAATTTATTCCTTAGAAGATTAAGTAAGGACCGGCTAACGGTGTATTACCTGCGTTAGTTGTCATGGCAACTGCATCTTGATTAACATTATTTCTTCAATCATTTTTTAATTATACTTTTTATATAAGGCCTCGTTGGTCTAGTGGTCGCTTGGTGCGACTGCTGCAAACGTGGTCCTGGGTTTGAATTCCGGGTTGAGCAAAGTGTTATTGGGTTTTTCCAAAAGGTAATTCTCAGTAGTAGCACGGAGTGTAGATTTGTGCCTGATTGATGGCAATGGGCTCGCCTCCTACTACATTGGGACCTATAACATAACTGGGAAAATGTGGATTAATACTATCGGTACAGCTCTGCCTGCCCCTTCGGGGAATACAGGCGTGATGTAATGTTTACGTATAGTTAGGTGTTAGCGGCCCAGAAAGTCATGAATCATCTCTTACCTAGCGAAACACAGGCGTGATGATAACCATTTACTATAATTCACTGATAACTATGAATTGATAACTATCTTCTGATGATAAATTAGTTTTATTTGGTATTTAAAAGGTCTTTAATAAAAATTTAGAAACCCAAAAAATGACAGATCAATTAATCGAAGCCAGTTTTTCTGAAATTATTTCTCGTTAAACTAAAGTCTAAACGAATTAATACTTGTAAATGACACAATAGAAATTCGATATTGAAAAATGATATTCATAAATATTACAATAATAATCAGCAAAAAATATACCTACCTACTATGTATAATTATGAATTGATATTTACGTTATAACTTACGGACTAAAACTACAGTCTAAAGTATAATGTGAAAATATTGACCTCCCTACCTTTCCTTTTAGAATACTTTTGAATGTAGGCAGTAAATTCTCCGTCGAGACATTTGCACATTGCACTTGATCTATGCGTCTGGCAAGATATTATGGAAAGTGTAATAGATATTCTTGTATAAAAATAAAACGTTTTCTTTAGGGGTATACCTAGCAAATGGATTGGAAAGACACAAACTTTGACCCCTAATTTAACGTTTCGTCGTAAATTTTACAGCCTTTATTAAATCTATGTTACTTAGAACTTTGAATCATGGAATATTAACTCAATAGAATCATGCATACAAATCACTATTACCTAATTCTTTTAAGCTCATAACAGTTTCGATCTAGTCTAGACTTAATGATAACGTAAAAATGAGACATAAAAACATTCATATTGGTTATAAGTCACATGACTGGACTTGACTAACACGGCTTAACTAACTATTTTATAAAATAAAAATGTCTAAAACGCTATCAAACGTCAACCCAATCAATTACTTTAACGTCAAAATCGGTGACATCTCGTCGAACTGTCAAAATCGCTATAAAATATTTCGAATGAACGCAATATTTCAGGTACAGCAAGTACCAAAATTTGCTGGCATTAAATCAAAATTCATATATCGACACGGACACCCCGAGCTTCCCCTACCCAATATACATCAGTGCTGCACTGCCTAGCAACTAGCCTCCCCTATATATATGCTGCCAGACGGCTAGACGTCGAGACAGGGGGTGCAACCGCTTAATGAAATCACCACTGTACCTACTAACTATAGTGACAATGAGTTTCGGTAGCCATTTTTGAGCCTCATCGAGGATGCTTCGGTTAGTCGATTTTTGCGGAGGATATTCTCGGTAGTTCGAATTTCGAAGTTTGAATTTGATTTAGTAAGTTTTGTACGTGCAACCTCTATTTTTACTCGATGTAAAAAGATTACTAAGTTGTCTATACCAGAGAATTAATAAAAGTTTAATTTAGTCTGGAAATTTAATGAACTAGGAAATGTAGCAAAATGTTTAATTAAGTAAAATTCTGTTTAAGTAATGAAGTGAGCAATCTGCTGCGACAAAAAATGAAATAAGACAGATGTGACTTTTAATCTTTTACATCAACTGTATTTTAAACTTAAGTCAGAGTTCAAGGTAATACATTATTCAGTGTGGGATTGCCATATTCTCAATAATCACTACCAAATGTACAAACGAATTAACCATTGATTGCACTATAGCAGCTGCAGTGAAATTATAATAACCAGCAATTATTGCGTAAGCTCAAAAGTATTATTCGAATAACAAGTATTCCGTTTTAAATGTTACTTTTACTGATTTGTTGTTTATAATAGTTAGTCACTCGAAAAATTATGTTAAAAGAAAGATACATTTTGTCATTTTTCAAATATTATATATTTATGCTACATTTAACTCACTAACAAGACATTTAATACGAACTTATAAAATAATTGTTTTTTAAACTAACAAATATCTGCCGAACGCTTATTACCTACGAGTCTTGCGTCTTACTCTTTGCATATTCTAAATACAAACATCTCAAATACTGGTTGAGAGTAATAAGAAAATTGATTGAAGATGCCATTACTTTAAAGGATGATATCCAAAACCTTATTATATGGCAACCGAACCTCATTTCAATCAAAAAAGTTTATTCATCATGTTCGATCCACATGTTGTCTACGAACAAACACAAATTTTGGCCACACTTCACGATCGATTCGATTTTATGATATATGGATTAATAGATAGGCACCTGTTTTGGTAGGGTGTACACGAATGGAGCTATGGATACGGTATACACGTGTTCACTCACGTTGCAATTGTTATGGACGTGATTGGTCGGTGAGTAGATTGAAGGTAGGGAGGTGGATATTGAAATTTCGGGTGTTGTCTGCTTCAATTAGCTGAAAATTTTAACAATATTTTTGAGATGAATTTGTTTCTGGTTTTTAATATAACATGCGTAACATGTTACCACTTACCACGGAAGTTAATCTTATCTTTTACTTTTTTCTCGGCAGAGAAAATCTACTAAATCTCACGTTTCATGGGCAAGAATTAACCGGGCTTAAATCCTAAATCCGTGTTGGCAATACTTATGAATTACCTCGTGAATACTTGGATAGTCCATACACTTTTCCCAAGCAAAAATTGAGTCTAAGACGTTACGCTTAGCAGCCGCTTTTGCTAACAGACTAACGAGGCAACATAAATGCAAAGTACAATCCCATTGTACCTATTTTATTTTCTTTATAAATGTTTACACTACGAGGCAACATATAGATATTTTATTTAACAAAGTATTCGCTAGTCTGCGAGGTGGGTAGGGCTGTCTACCCAAGGCGCGCCAGCAGACTTACATTTAAGTTTCGCCACCCGTTGAGACCAATTTATTGCACCCCTATACACCGGTTCACCAAGGCAAAAGTTAAATAGCTACATATTCTTCTTTCATATGAAGAGCTCGTAAGTCGTACCTAAGTAATTGGCTCGCGATTGATCAATGTTAAGCTGAGCTTGCAGCGGCCGGTCCACGGATGGGAGACCGTTGACTGTACAGTTTACCGAGAATCCTCCATGCCGCGGACAGCGTGATAAGTTGAGGTTTGCTGTCATTAGTAGGTCTTTGACAGTCGTTGCGGATAGTCAGAAGCCCGAATGACTGATAACCAGTCTAACTAAGGGGCATGTCAACCTAGAAAAGGTTGTGGAGTTCCAAAAGGTAGTTATTCGATATAGATTGATTAGCTTCCGCCCGCAAATTCATCCGCGTGGATTTCGAATGTTTTATAGCCTATAAGCCACCCTCGATACATGGACTATCCCATACAAAAATATTTTATCAAATTTAACCAGTAGTTCCTGAGATTAGCGCGTTCAACCAAACAAACTCTTCAGCTTTATAATATTAGTATAGATTCTCGTATCCAGCTGCATCTAGCGAAAATGACTAATCTAAGTAGACCATTCCGATTTCATACATGGTACGTATTTCTTTTAATCTCGAAATCAATCTTCAACGTAAAAAATAAATACCCAAAAGAGATACATTCTTAAAGTTTTAATTTAACCAAGAAATTCAATTAAGAATTTGGCAAATCTAATTACTTCCACGAGCTATTGATTGTACGCGACATTTTTTATGACCCTCCGTATTTTATAAGCCATTTTACTTTACTGAATGATTTCTGATCTACCTGTATAAATTAATAAAATAAAATATTGGTTATTGTAATTAATATCAGTAGGATAATTCTTCTAGGCTTAGAACTCAGTTTCGGTCTAGATTTAATGATAAAATTGACATTGTATATTTATAAAAATTGCACATCTTTAATTACAAAATCATTAAAATACGGAGTACCTATCTTCTACTTATCGTATGGTTGATGAACTACCTGGTGTCAGAATTTAAACCGCCTGTAAGCCTCTGACATGGCTTTACACACCGTTGAACAATCTCTCAGGTGTGCCGGTTTCCTCACGATGTTTTCCTTCACCGTACCTATAATATGCAGCCTTATTGCTAGAACCTATTTCTTCTAGATAATTACTATGATTTTAAAATCGACTAGTGGCTATGAAAATGAGTACTGGGAGTATTTTCACGAGTCCTATGCAAAAGGTGGCACACACTAGGTCCATCACCATAACACCTCTGGGCCTTACAACTCTCTTTATTGGCTTGATAAGAATTATATTCTTCAACCGTCACTCAAAGCACTGATAGCCGAGTGGTCTGACCGTTGGACTGCCAAGTCAAAGGTCGCAATTTCAAACCCTGGCATGAACCAATGTATTTTCGAATTTATGTGCGTACTAGAAATTAGTTATCAGTTGCTGTTTTTTAACGGTGTGTAAAGCCATGTTAGAGGCCTACAGGCGGTAAACTCTGTCACCAGGTTGTTCATCAACCATACGATAAGTAGAAGATCTGTTACTCGACGGAAAAAATATACTTCCTTGCACAATTTATACTTTACTAGAATAATCTGTAGAAACGCAAAGTCAGGAAGCCTGTACAGGTAACCAAAGCAGTTTTAAACAAAAAGTTTGTCTTCCGCAACTTTTCTTATAATTATCCAGCCATTAATCATAAAAATCCTCCATAGATGACGCTTTAAATTTGTGTAATAAACCAGAAGGTGATTAAAACTTATTATAATCGCCAATTTTAAAAGGTAACCTTGCTATTCCCTGATTAAACATGATAACTCCATTAGAGTTAGCACCTTTTAGACAATTAATGTTTCGAATAAGGATTCGTAATGGCTTTACTTAGTAGGTGAATATACAAAAATATACAAGTATGGTATGGTGGCTGCTCTAGTGTGTTTTGCAATTATACTTATATTGCCTAAGATATGTTATCACTAAAATACGATACCAATAATCGAAAAAGAAAATTTATAAAAGTAACAAGTGAGATTAATAGTTAGTCCGTCTATCTCCAAGTGTCATTACATCAGATCATTAAAATATTCCAAGGACTACCAAATTGAAAATTAAAATCACTATTATCGATTTGCTTAACACACACCAATAAAAACGTGTAATTGAGAACCAAATCTTTTTTTAAATAGCACTCAAATTTGAAATTTCATTGGTACTAAATAAAAACGAGTAAACAGTATAGAAAAGAATCACTCTTATATTATAAGACGAAATTTTATGAGTGTGTTTGTGCGTTTGTATGTTTGTTACCTCTTCGCGCTCAAACGGCTGGACCGACTTTGATAACATTTTTGGTATGGAGGTAGCTGACACCCTAACACAGGCTACTTTTTATCCCGAAAAAATGTAGCGTATAACACCGTGGGGCGCAGCTGATATTATAATAATTATGCATCGTATTTACTAAACGATAAGGCAAAGGCATGAACTTGAAGTTCTGTTTATCCCACAAACGAATTCAGCGCGATACTCCGAAACGTACACATTACAAAACTCATCTGCCTCCTATCCACCAAGATTCCCTTCAGTTCAAACGAAAAGTAAAATTTCTCAATGAATACACTCCGACTTTTAGAACGAGTCTATTTCCAAATGTTTATTTGAGTTTCCCGCCAACTAATCAAAGTTTACAAACGAATCGGAATAGTACGAATACGAACGTTTTCACTCTGATTGATTGAAAACCAATATTTCTATGAGAATAATTCGTAAGGAATCTATCATCAACATTTTCAATTAACTTTTTTGGGAAGATTTTATTGAAATGGCTAGTATTATTGGGGATGCTATTTTTACGTGAGCTTATTAATCAATTTAATACAATGAGCATCGTAAATTGAAATACACGGATAAAGTAACTCCTGAACCCTTACCATGAACTCTTCAAGCAGGACATTCTTCGTTGTGGGAGAAAGTCCCCACACTACAATGCACGTAGCAGCGTCTAGCTTCCACAACGGTAAATGTCCTGCTCTAAGAATTCATGGTAAGGATGCTGTTTCCCAGATGTAGACCTCTGCCAGTGATAACCGAGTGGTATGACCGTTGGACTACCAAATCAAAGCGCGCAAGTTCAAACCTCGGCACGCACCAATGTCTTATCGAAATAATGTGCGTACTTAAATTGGTTATCAGTTTTTAAAAAAGGTGTAGGAAAACATCGTGAGGAAACGGCATATCTAAGCGATTTTTCGAAGTGTGTAAAGCCATGTCAGTGGCCTACAGGCGGTTAAACTCTGACACATGGTTGTTCATCAACCATACGATAAGAAGAAGGAGACCACGTGTTTCCATTTGCTACGATAGTAACATTCCACTTTTGCCACATTCACATCGTTCTTCATACATTTGGTCATTGTTCGTCGAGGTTTCCTTTTCCAGCTAATCGATTAACACTAGCCTTAAATACTTCCTGCGTACCTATTGCAATTTATTATGCCCTCCATAATTTATAGCAATAAAACTTACCTAACATAATTCGACACTAGATGAGCACAAAAACCTGTGTGGTATATTGGAAATATGTATGATTTTTCTATACAAAACGCTTGTGTGATCAATTTCGACTACAGGCGATACTAGTAATTAAGATCCTTTAAAGAGCACCTGTGCCGTGTGGTATCCGGCCTAGAATCGACCACCCCCTTTCCTCCCGTGGGTGTCGTAAGAGGCGACTAAGGGAAAATCCAGAAGATGGGCTGCAGCGTCTTCTGTAACTTCACCACCAATACTGCGATCCCCAAGCCGCTTGCCAAGCGTGGGGATTATGGCAACCCCCCCGCTTAAACGTGCAATAATGGACGTCTTTTGGCTGATGATGATAGAGCACCTACCTACCTATGTCTTACCGAAATAACATAATCAGTTAATTATAATCTACACCGGACGGCGCACCACATCTCACTGGTTTAGTGGTCGCTAAGCGCGACTGCTGAGTATGAGGTCCCGGGTTCGAATCCCGGATCGGGCAAAGTGGTACTGGGATTTCCCGTTAGGTAATTCTTAGTAGCAGGATGGCTGGATTAGTGCCCAGTTGATGGCAATAGGCTAGCCCCCTATTACATTGGGACCTATGAACCTTTAGGAATTATTATAACAAATGTTATAAGTATAAAATTATTACTAGTTGTGACAAAACGACCACCACATATTTAATAAAATTATTGTAACATGTAGCTAAAAGTTTAAGTTATGTATGTATGTGTGTAAGGTTATTGCTTACAGTGACCCCAAAGTCTTCATTATAATGAATTATCCTACCTAATTTGACAAATTTCATTCTAGAGAATTAACTTTTAAAATTCTATAGTACCTAGGTACTTTTAATTGCCTAAATTCAACGTTGGGTACAACGTGTAATTTGTGTTTGTAATCTGGCAATATTAGACAAACACGGTCCCTTGTGTGCTCTAAATTTATTTAAAAACGTAATATAATTAACTTTGAGTCTTTGTGTAGGTCATGAACATACACTCCGTCTTTTTATTCGAAAAAGGTTAGGTTAAAGTTGAATTCAGTGATGTTATTAATTAATTACAATATCAACATGAAAGTCTATAAGAAGTTAAGTTAGTATGAGGATAAATGAAAAATTACTTTATATTATTTACTAAAATCTAGTCATCTAGATACTTAACAATTTATTAATTTATAGTTAGGCATGATATCGTTACTGCGCAGCAAAAGAACTACTGCGAATCAGTTTAGGCCACGAAAAACATGAAATCGGCATGTTACAGAGTTCACTAACGAGGTAGGTACTGTCTAAAGACAATCAGGTAGGTAGGTTGTAAGAATTATAAAAGAATAAAAAGACCGCACCGCGTTATTGTGACGTGAACATTTTTATATTGACGCCTGTGGCAATGACCGCGGCTGATGCTCGGTTCACGGCCGTTTAAAAAAAGACGTTTATGTTTTAAAAACGCTTTTATCCTTGTACGCTTGTAATTGGCCGAGCTGGATCTCTGGTGCGTTAGTGCTCGTATGATGAATGCACCATTTTTGTACACCCCACACTCGAAAATAAATAAACGGTCGGAGCGACAAGGGGCGCTGAGGGCGGCACCCCCACAGCGGCACGCACACACACACGCGCGACGCAGGGCGACGGAGAGGGCGCTACCGTCGCTCAGTCTCGCGCCGGCCACCGCTGAGGTCGGACGTTTGTCGCTCTGAGAGAAGCGATCGGAAAATAAACTAGTTTTGTTCCGGTACGACATACCGCCTCCTGTGCGCTGTTAAATTTTACGTGTTTGTGGACATACTGTGATCGTGATTTTTTATCTAACGTGAATGGTTGGTATCCCCTTTTCAAGTTGGGATTTTTTGTAGTCGCCCGTCTTGTCTACACATGTTCATTGTTTACATCTGTAGATATAGGCATGTGTTTCGTTTTTTTCTACTATCCCTCGTAATGTAAGGATTTTATTAATAAACGGGTAGTTCAACGCGTTGGATGAATCATAAAGCGGAGTACCCACATTGAATAAGTCGTTTCTATTTCCAGATAAACTGTTGGGATTGATTGGGAGCCGTTGACTTGTGTTGAAACAAAGGTTTACATTGTCGGAAGGTGAACGATCTTCATTCGACTCGCTACAGGTATGTTTGAACAAGAAATTCATTCATTGGTACACACTCACGCCTACGGGTCATACTTTTAAATTTTCGAATCCATTTGAATACACATGTTTTACAAACGTTTTAAATTTTTAAATTTTTCGTCGAACAATGTCAGTACGCGTCAAGTTTTATAATGTTGTATAATGTTCGAACGTCAAACCCTAGTCATAGACTACACCGGCGTCTGCATGACTAATTACAATTTGAAATGCCTACAACGTAGGTATCTGTCGCACGGAAACGAAGCGTAATCCGTTTTTGTGTCATTGACCTCATTGTCTATGCTTAAGTAGGTAAGAAGCTATTTTTTGCGCAAATTGCGTGTACCTTACGTAACTATCCGTGTACTCGTATGTAATTAAACTATTGTGTTGCATGTCTGAGCATGGAATCGGGGCTTTGCGCACCTTATATAATGTATAACCTTTTGTATGACATTTGATGTCGAAACCTTTCAAATCGTCTACTGAATAAATCGGTTACTTGTTGCTCCTTTTCGTTGGCGTAGCTAGTGTTGTTATAGTAACATATTTTCGTCGGTCTGTTTTCAAACAAACTATTTTAGGTACGCTGTAGTTCATAGATCAGAAATAATCCGACAGACGTTCCATGCAGTAGGTTATTTGTTGATAAATTAGGGTGAACGGCCCAGTAGTCGACCGTTCAAGGTTATATCTCGGCTCTGATAATCCACTGTTTTTTATCTCCATACTAAAATAATTTATTGTTATGTTGTGTTAATTATTTTGTCCTTTAAAATTATGATACAATTAAGTACGGATAAGGCAATATTTTATAGTTATACGATCCATATACGAGGAAGTCGTAATGGCGGAGTAATATTTTTATTTAATTGTCCGTAACTTCCCTTCGTTTTTTTATAATCGTAATACCATGGTTCCTCGGGTCCATGGGTTCGACCCACGTAATCACGGCCCACGCTACAACGACATGGCGACATAATATCGGGCGTGTTACCAACATGGGATATTTTGTTTTGTGACTATTAATTTTATAATAAAAAATGTAGGTAGGTACTCAAATAACCACATTTTATACTACATACATAAGTACTTACATATCTTCTAAGATTCGTGTCTTTGTGATAGTCCTACCCCTAAGGTCGTAAAAATAGCTGTATTATAATGCCTAATTCGAACTCTAAAAAACAGTCTAAAATATTTTAATACACTACGATTTTTTTATTATTCACATTGTCGAAGTATTAACGCCTTTGTTTTAAGTCCTATCTATTCCGAATAAACTTTAAAACATTTTTCTCATTGAAAACTGGTAAGACGACCTTAAGATACCAATTCTAGTAAAACCCGCGTTTAGTATTTATAAATACCTACATTCACATAAACACTTCTTTTTCTTATTGTGTCATAATGGTATTTTGCTTGACACTGGCTGTCACGGACCTGCTCACACTCGGCTGTATAACCTGATTCCCTTGACACAAAGAAAGCAGCTGATGCTCTTGACTTTCATTATCATTTTTATACCAAATTCGAAAAGTGATTATCTTGAAATTAAACCAAAATGGTCACCTCGAATAAGAATGCGTCGAAGGAAATTAGGTATATTATACCTACGTGGTTGTTTGTGTACGATGTATCTTTTTTATAACTGGTTTTTAACATTCAATGGCTGAAACCGTCAGTCATTGTGCTTTTGAGTTACTCTTGGTCATTCTTAAATATCGCCAATACCTATATTCAGTCTACCAACTTGACAAAATGTATCCTGCATTGATAAAAAAGTTAAAAAGGAAAAGTGAAAGTTTTGTTCGCCCGATGTTCACTGCCGGCATCCCAACGCTCTTAACCTTGAACGACATTATGTCAATACATTATAATATATTTAAAGAATACCTCCCAGTTACTCAAGGACTAAAAAAAGATTCGAGAATTGTTTGCTATTTTTCGACATAATGAGATGCAAACCTCTGCGAACCTTGTTTGATTAATCTGTATCTTTAAGGGCAAGTATCTCTCGCCTTTTTATTAATTACCAACGAAATTCTTCAAATTTCTGACAAGAAAGGAATAGAGCTTAATACTTAATTCATTTGAAAATTTAAATAGATTCAGAGAATTTAAATACACCTGATAACGCGCAGCTGTAAAAATAACATAACAATGTCAACAGCTCATTTTAGAGTAGCTACCACTTAACACATAGACTATTAAAAGATACAGATAGTATAGTAGGTACCTAACTACTTTGTTTGTTATTCATGGCCCCTACTTAATGAAATGCAAACCTCTGCCGAGCGCGTTGATTGATTGTCCTGTAGTTCATGAAAGGGGGAGCTTCTTATATCTAAAGTTCAAAGAGTTCCCCGCACTTTCATAACTCAAGTATCTTTCATCCTATTTGTCACTTATTATGGGTAAAAGCATTAATACCCGTATTCAGTAATTGGGCCCTTTTGAGAATACTTTTGGTTTTACTTTTTGGCTTCGGAAACTCGTGACGAGTTTTTAAAAATAGGTGATAAACGTTCCATCATTTACTTTTGACTGTACATCTATCCCTTTTCTTCTCTATTTATACGATACGAAAGAGAGACGACATATTTTTAAAGCATTTTATTAAGGGAAATATCCTTGTGGAACTATTAATAAAATACTTTCTCAGTGCCGTTTTGGGTAAAAAATGGTGTTGTCTATTCGCGCGAGTCCTTTGTTTTGAAACGAAGCGAAGAAGCAGTAGTCCCCACAAACGGACTTTTTCTGAATTTCGTGAAGTATTAGTAAGAACAGTTTCTCTGCAAGCTTGATTGATAAAAACCATTTTTAGTGTACAATAGGTACCTGGTAGGTACCATCTGAAGTCATACATAAAATGTGACGACCTGATTGGCGCAGCGGCTAAGCAATTGCACTGCTGCGCTATGGGTTGCGGGTTCGATTCCCGCACGGGACAAACATTGTGCAATCCGCAGATGTTTGACCCGAGTCTGGGTGTTTATGTACGTGATATTTCATGTTTGTGAAACTCACCCAAGATACAGGAGGAATTCCTAGTGCGTGGCGACGTTGTTTTTATTAAAAATATATATATTCTCCAAAAACTGCCAGCCTTCACCGCTTCTTTGTGCAGTTAGGCAGAAACGAAGCAACAAACTCCAACACAATCTCTGTCTCAAGACGGATTAATGCCATTGCAACATAACAAAACAAATGGAAAAGTACTTAGTAATTAACTCTATCTTAAACGCTAACGTTTATCCCTTTTTCTGTGCTGACAAGTAGACTCGATCGTAACTAATAATTAAATTTATATCTGCTTTATTTCTGTATTAGCGTCAATATAACTTTAATTAATATCGTTACATTGTAAATGGTCATAAAAATAAATGGTTGATATAACTGTTGGTGCCACTTAGATGTATTGTTATAGGTTGTCTGACGTAGCCAGTCTTACAAGTTCATGAAAGATTTATTTCTAAATCACTATCTATGCGAAAGAGTATCGTATCGTGTAGATTAAGGTTCGGTTGTCACTGTGTACCTTCCTAGTTTCTCTATGATACCAGACTTATTTCTATTCGTTTTCTTCTACACAAAACGTTTCCAGAAAAACAGCTCAAACAATAAGCGGCATATTTATACTTATCTATCAAGTCATGCGTTTGCTATGCCCGTCTAGTGACGCTATGCCAAAATACCCAATTATCTAGTTTATACCTCATCCATTCTCATACGATGACGCATACATCGGTATACATCCCGACTTTGTCTGCGACCTCCAATGTAACTGACCTATCCCAATAATTCTAACAAACCAATCACGCGTCTCCCCCCACTGTTTCGACCAGTGACAACGCAAGACCATCTAAGTTGCATTATTTCCAATTTCAAATTACCCCATGTGGCCGTTAAGCCGCAGACTCGGTACTTTAACAAAAGGGCTCGAGCATACCGTAATTAAAGGCAATCATTCAATTAGCCAGTACGTTAGGGCGGCATTACCACTGTTGCCATGACGACTGTCTTTTTATGTCTACCATTCAGTACATATTGTGTATTTAGTTTTATATAATTGAAAGTTATTTTATACAGCGTTTTTTTTAGTACTTATTTGGAAATAGTTTGTTTATTATAGACTTGTTTGTAAAATAATAATAAGTAACAACTTCTTTGTCGCATTAGGTTAAAACCTGTAATGACGATTGTAAGTGAGAGTGTAAATAAATAAATAAATATTTGATTAAATGACAGCCGTAATAATAGCGTCATATTGAAAACAACGTCGCGTATATAAAAGGATGACCCGTGCAAATATGCAGTGCATCAACGAACAGATGACGCGCAGTTGAGCAGGTTTTGAAAATTGTATCAAACCGTGACGCGCAAACAGCTGAAATGCTAATGTCAGAGCTTTAATTTATGTTAAAATCTATCCTCAACCTGCCATAATCGCAGTACCTACGTATTACTCGTATTTTGTATTCACAAGTGATGTCAAATGTAGGTAAGTACTAAGAGTTTATTACAATGGCGTGCGTGACACTCTAAAAAAGGTTGTAACTCCTTAAAATTGGTAACTTAAAAAGGCACTCGGTGCTTAACGATTTGTTTCCTGAGCTCCCGAAAAAAGCCGATAAAAACAGTGCGATCACTCCAGTTCAACCGGCTGGCAATTACGAACTAATCGCTTTTAACAGACATGGGAATCGAAGTCATCAGTCACCGACGCAGCTCTTTTTCTAACACACCTTACCCTTTTGATTTGTTAACACCATCCAAACAAGGAAGAGCTACGACGAGCCGCCTCGTTACCTATCCTTACGTTACTTATTAGTGTCACTCGGGAGGAAGGGCGTGTCAGGTTAAACTGGGCAGACTCGAATTCTCAGAGTTGATAGTATACTTATTGGTCGTGTTTTAACATCCCCTTTTTCTTTGTTCAAGAAGCGTAACGCCACGCAAGTTAGTTCTCATGCCTGTGCCTCGTTCGTGCTGATTTAGTACTAACTCGTTGAGTCATATGTAGTGAGTAAAATTAGTCATACAGCTCTTTGTTGATTCCGTTGGTCCCTTGTAATGCCACGTTTCCTATAAAATGTTTTGTAATTAATGTACTAATGGCTTAACCTTAAAGTTCAGTTTCAATTGACTTCGTCGTTTGCCGGTCGGTTTGTTTCATATTTGGGTAAAATTGATTATGTTACCGGGAGCACATGACTTGTGCGTTGTAGATAAACAAAGGTACACCGGTTGGTGAAATAGCTTCCAAAATTAAAACTTGTATCCATAAATAAATTTGCTTGAAACGTGAATGAAATATTATGTTATTCGTATGAAGTGTATTTTATTAAGGTAGTGATGCCAATTTTTTAGCTGGCCAAGTGCGTAAACACGGTATGTACTATTAAGTTTTAACGAGATACACTCCTCCACTGACGCGATGATCATTTTATATACAAATTCCAGCCACGTACATATTCTTTCTAGAATCTTCCGAAGAAAGATACGATCTTTAAAAGAGCGTTGACTCTGTTTGTGACCGCACGGAACAATTGTTTTCGGGCCTAGCGTGACGGATTTCAGTCGAGTCATATTGTCACGTCGTCATCATATAAATCACACGGTTTTATTCAAGCGACTAAACTTTGAAGTCGCCTTTATCTTTTAAACCGTCTAAATGGGTCTTGGCGTCGAGAAATGTTTCTCAACTATCTAAACCACCTTCACTGCTAACCTTGTGTGATATTGTACCGTAGAGCGCTTTGCGTTTCCTTGTGAATAGTTCCGCAAACATTTTGCAGCCTTTCTTGGTATCTATAACCCATATTGTTGGTTGCGGACGATTTGCAACTGCTCCACACTTTGTAGTTAATTCCGTTGCTAATGGTCTATTCGAACCAACAGTTAATGTTATTTGTGTGTGGTCGAAGTTTAGTGGAGTCATTAATTATAATGTAAGGAACATAGATCAACTATGTGTGATTAATTTTAATTTTTAAGCCTATGGAGGGTGGTATTTGGTGTGTTGTGTATAGAAATTAAGGCGTTCTTGTTGTATTATCGCAATGAAAACGAAATTGAACAACATTACCCGTTTAATAGGATGCCTGTTTCTTTTCTGAGTACCTAGTAAAGTTAAAGAGAAATTGAAGTTATGTTCGTCATTCTTCGCAATCTTTTAGCGATCGTAAAGATTTTTACTATTAGAAGTATGTATCTGATACTCGGTACACTTTTGTTAATCACGCGTTGTATCTGAAATTTGTTAACGCTAACCTAAAAGGACCAGTATTCCTTTTAGAAAACCACCTAAGTAAAATCAACAGAATTCAACAGAAGTTGTTAATAAAATTATTGTCACGTATTTAATAATATCGTGAGCTAATATTCCTTTTTTTTCATGATTAAAATATTATTGACGCCCATCTGATCGATAAGGACCTATTTACTTTTTATTAGAGAATTAAATGGTTATCATCTTATGTACTCCCACATTTAACACAGTACTCGCCTTATGCCTTTTTTATGGGGTCACAGCCGATACGCATATGTACGTCCGACACATTCAATTAATAATTAATATTGCCATTCAGTACACAAGTACCTAGCCTACCTTAAACTATATATGAACTTTTTGTTAAACTAATTACACTCATTGTTTTAAAAACTAAAAGGTTTTTTTTGTTGTTATTATCGTAGATCTGTCTGATTTCCACTACGCACTTACCATTTCCTGCCTTAAAATTCCATTCCGACTGACAAACCAACCGAATTATTCACAGTAATGATTTCTTAAGTATATCTTACATTAAAGCACATGGCAACGGGTATTAACAATTTTAAAACTATTTTACATGTTATGAGCAACGTTTTTTACGCTCAGAGGAACAAACGAAACGCTCTTTATCTCGGTGCCTCTGTTTATGTAGGTGCGAGCGAGAGGCGAATGTTCGGCTAGTGAAAACGCAGCGTAAGGTAAGGTACCGACTCACACGCGGAGTTGATGACCGCGAGCGAAGGCCGTGCAATCGGTCAGACAACCAAATGTCACGGTCGTACTCGGCGAGCGACAGGAAAACTGCGTCACAGACAAAAAATGTGACTCACTAACACTCAGTACTGGCCGAATTAACATGTGCTGCCATCTTGTGAATACAACAAAGACAATTTGTATAATGTAATTAGACGTTTTCGCAATTGGCGGATTTAGAATACGCTCGGTAACGATAACCTTGCGAAGAGAATGGCAATGACATTGGCTCGCAGTCAACGCGGAAAACGGAAGACAGCGTCGCCCAGTGGCACAAATCACTCTCCCGAAGGCATAAAATTTTAAATATTTTAGAATCGAGTTTCACTTGCGCCATAATTCAAAATTCCCCCTTTATTCCTAGGCCGTATTGTGATATTTCAACTCGTAAACTGATATAATAATTTTGGATCGGCGTTGCTTTACGACTGTCAAAATCGTATTTCTAATAATAAAATGTCTCAATTTAGAGAGGCCAATGTTTTATCACGGATATAAAGAGGTGGTATTAAATGTTTCTCTTTTTATGTTTTGTTCGTGTATCGTTGAAAGATGGGGTGTCTAGATTGTGTTGAGCTCTTAGAATATTTTTTTAACTACGTTTCCATGTTTTACATAGAAACGTGAACATTTAAAAATAATTCATGTTTTCTTACTGGGACGCGGCGTACGTGAATGTTAAGATGTTAGCTATCGTTTTTATGCGCATATCAAAATATACTTCATTTTGTTCACGACGCAACTCGCGTGGACCCACCGTGTGGAAGGTTAATTTTAATAAACAATTGTAATTTATACAATAATGTCTCCTTGTTAAAGTAGGTACAAAAGCGGTACATAATATTACTGTATTATTGATAATACAAGTAATTGAATTGATGTAGTTATTACTGTGTTATTACAAACTATAGCGCAATATCAACGTGAACGTCCGTTGATAAGTTACAAAGTACTGTACACGCGTCAAACCATTTTTATTGATACTCCAATGAACCCACGTTTCGATTTCGTTTTATTCGTATTGGTTGAAATTTTATTATCTTATGTAGGAATATGTTCCGGACTTATGGCTTAACAAACGAAGCCGCATTTATCGACTAGTTCATAAATCTTTGTCATACTATGCATAGTAACGACTTATTATAACAGGGAAGTCCTTTTAGGTACATTTATGTTGCCTGCCTTGCCATGTTGCCTTTTAAGTAGAAATTTACCTAATGGGTGTTAAATATTTATTTAAAAATCTTCTGTTCCGAGTAACTTTATATATTTTCATGCGTGCGGTGGGTATGTGTGCGTGTGTTCATACATGGAGTATGATGGATATTAATTACGAGATGTTAATTATTTATGGCAAGCATTTAGCACATTACTGATTAACATAGCAACACTGTACCGTGATTATTATTATAATGGGAATTTTTACGTGATTTGTGAAATGTAACACTGTGCATCGTTGAAAATATTTTTGGAACTGTTATAATGTTCATTGATGAGTTTGGAATCTACGGCAGTGGACTAATACTTTTAATAGGTTATTTAAGTGTACCTAAATTGTAATTTATATTATGTCATCTTAGAGTCTCGAAGATTTGCTAGTTTGTCTATTTACCCGACTGCCAAGGAAGGGTTATGTTTTATAACGTAATATTTTATAAAAGAAGAAGGTAAGATCATTACGCCATGCTTGGACGTAGACCTTACAATGCCAGGCGAAAATGCCAACTAGTTTCGCCTTCAGGAAATACAGGCGTGATGATTACAAATGCAGTCCATATCTATTGCTGTACAAGATTACTTTCCATGTCTGAAACAGCTGATAAACGAGTCGTGCAACTTTACAGAGGGCGATACACTATTACTCATGTAAATAATTACAAGGAACTATTAGAAATCAGCACGCACCAGTAAGTAGCTACGTGACCCTAATCGCGTGTTGCATACAATGATACAATACTGACCTTTTGCAAGATTTCCGCAAAAAAAAAGATATATTTCCAACGTTTTCCTCTTGCGTACCCTTAAGTCTTCTATTATATATTATACGAGCTGCGCCCCGCGGTGTTACCAGCTACATTTTTTCAGGATAAAAATGCCTATGTGTTAATCCAGGGTGTCAGCTACTTCCATACAAAATTTTAGTAAAATCTATCCAGCCGTTTGGGCGGTAAGAGGTAAAAAACATACAAAAACACAAACGCACAGACACACTCACAAACTGTCACCTTTATAATATTAGTGAGATCATTATAGCGATTAAAGGTACAGCATTCTACTTTCCTATTTTCACTTTTGTTTTGAAGTAACATAATGTATTTAAAATAACATCGTGGTGTTTTCCCCGAAATGGTAGACAAAGGTGCATACGGCACTTCCACATTTTTGTCAGTTATGTTATAGGTGCTACTCCCATGTAATAGGGGTAGAGTTTATTGCTATTAATCGGGCAAAAATTCAGACACCACTTTCCTACACCATATGCTAGCAGATCCTAGACTGTCAAGTGTCAATCAAATTGCAATATCTTATTTTGTTTGGGATATCCTAAATTAATTCTATCATAATCATATCTCTTTCTCGTCATCGTCTTAATACTTATCAAGTTATCACTAATACTAACGGTATTTTTATATTGGTTCACTCGTATATCGACTCCGCGTTTTTATCATTGCATAGGTATCAATAACGTAATATTTGCATTTCAAATTAGTTTTATCTTCAATGTTTGAATTTAAGTGGGTTACACATTGAAACCACGTGCAGTTTGTTATTGCATATGTGCATGTTGCATGCATGCATTTTATAAATGTACACATGCTTTTTCCATACAGACGTAGAACAAATTTAATTTGGACTGCCCCGTTACCATGAACTCTTAAGGCGGGACAGTTTACGTTGTGGAAGCGAGACGCCGCTACGTGCAGTGTAATGCGGCGTCTCGCTTCCACAACGTTAACTGTCCTGCTTTAAGAGTTCATGGTAAGGGGGCAGTCCATATTAAATTTAAGTATTATTAATATGAGATTATCTTCTTATCATATAATATTGTGGCAGTATTGCACAATCTGTTCAAATTCAATCAGGTCCTAAGTGATTCATGTCTTCTGTATCTTAGGCATGACAAAACGGAAATGATATAAAAATAAAATGTACCTAAACCTATTCTAGACAAGTCGTCGACTAAGATACGCGTTTAAGAAATAAATAACGAGGTCGTTCTTTGTTTTTGATGTGATATAAAACGTTATTCTTAAAGGACGTCTATTCCTGTAAGTTTGTTCCAGGAAAGATCTTGTTATTTCTTTCTGAGTTCACTGTCTCTCTTAGATATAGGTACTTTTATAGGACTTCGATTGCAATTTTTTGTCGTAGTCTCGTTAGTTATAACCATGTTATAACAATAGTTACAGTCTGATCACATGATTAAATGTCTAAATGACATCATGTGTATGAAAATAAGTTAAAATGTGGCATTTGGCATACGAGACTGAACATTATATGAATTGTCCAACTGATGGCAAATTTTATAATGATGTGAAAACTTACTCAAGTTTCTGACAAAGGTTTTCAAGGACTGGGAAAATTGGATAACTTAAGCAAAAAATATAACTATTTAAAATATACTTACATGCTAATAATATAAATGACGTGAGATAGATTCTTCGTCTGTTTGGTAATCACAACTGTATCTGTTGAACATTCTGGTACAAATATAGATGACTTTATACCCGATGAAGAACATTTTTTTCGCTGCAAAATATTAATCATAATGGACCGAACTCCACCGCTAGTAGGTACTATAAATAGGTACAGTAAATATTATGATACTTTTATGTTTTTATAGAAACACGCTTACTCTGAATATTTTTGTAATATTTTGCCCTGATTTATCGAATTATTGTTCAATTTATGCTAATGCACAAAAAGGCGAAATTCTATTTAATCTGATAGAAGCGTGTGTGGGTCCTGGGAGAAAAAAATACAATTTCTGTGGATAAATTGAATGAGAGCCATGATTGGTCGCCCGGGAGTCTTCAGGCTGATCTAAGATCGAAGAATTTTGTTATTTCTCAACAAATTATGTATTGCGTGGTGTGTTACGTGGGTACGTGTTAACAAACATTAATAACTCCTAATAGCGTTTTAATCAATAGAACGGTTCCGGAAAATAATGAGGAAAACTAAAGAAAAATCAATATTTAGTTCGGTGTAAAAATACTATGACCTTCCTATGTATTGCTTCGCAGTAGTAAAATGAGGAATAATTCGCACTTAATGTTTTATTGCCACCTAGTAAAATCAGTCTAATTAAAATCACAATGTTTATAAATTGCATTTGTTTACGTAGGAGTCTAACACGTTCTAGGTACCTAGTTATTATAATATGATACTTATACTATTTAGAAGAAGTAAAAGTGATTGACGACCTGATTGGCGCAGTGGCTAAGCTAAGGGTTGCGGGTTCGATTCCCGCACGGGGCAAAAATTTGTGCGATCCACATTTGATTGTCCCGAGTCTGGGTGTTTATGTATGTGATATTTCATGTTTGTGAAACGCACCCACGATACAGGAGAAATTCCTAGTGTGGGGCGACGTTTTTTAAAAAAAAAAAAATTAGGAGTTCAGTATGTCCTAATCTTGTCGATGATTGTAATAAACAAATTCTGCCAAAACAGACTTTACCAAATTATGCAGAGCTGCTGCAAAATGCTCTTACTTGTAATGACTACTACATTATTTATTTTAAGGTACTCACAGTTATACATTACTACGTTTAAATTGGTGAACCATTTTGACCTGTTTATGTTTTAGTATTGCCACACATTAAATTGTTTATGCTCCCGTCACTTTATTTTTTATTAGCACTGGCAACATTAAGTTATGCACAATTTCACGGACGGTCATCATGTGTCAATAATTCACACTTGAAGTAAACAGTCAGGTTGAAAACGGTCAATAAACTTGTGCGTCTTATACTATAACAAAGAGGCGCAGTTGGGGGCTACGTAGGTCGTTCACACCGTGTGTTTAGCACGGATATTGTTTATGGAAACCCATCATATACTCGCACGTTACGCAATCGTTTTGCTGAAATTATTATTGACTGCGTTTAAGTACACCAACAATTGAGTTTTAAAGATCGAACGTTATTTAGTGTTTATATATGGTCGCTTCGTAATTAAAGGTTTTTATTGAGGCTGTTTATTGATTTGAGACGCGCACCGCAAAGATTTTGAAGGAGCAATATTTATGACAGACATTGTTCAAGGACACAATGTTAATATAGTTAGCTGTGGCGCAATAGCATCGAATTCGGAACATAAATGCGTTGTTACATTGCATAAATACGCACAAGAAACCACGTGCGCAGAACTCTGTGTAATCGTATTTTCTGAACTGAAACAAAGAAAAACTTAACCTATTATATATTCATAGACTACGGGCTGGTGGCGTTACATCCTAATTTACAAGGAGGGTGCGAGTGAGATGAGAGTATTCTCCGTCTCCGTCACTACCTGTTCTTTTTTTATGAGGTCTACCTCTACCTGCGTAGCATCCCTGTGGTCGGGGTGAGTCATTGTGGTCGGTTGTTCGTACAGTCGGGAACGCAAGTGGTACCAATTTATTATATGTATTCAACAGGTTGGTTACTTATTGTTGGGATCTATGTTTTGTCGGGGCCTCATTCAAAGAGGTTTTATGCTTAGAAGACAGGGTAAATTGTGCCAAATCATGCTCCGATACGATTGACTGGCCGTCTCAAGTTCAATGTTACGAAAACAGATACAAGGTCCCACGCTGCTTGAAAAGTAGATTATACGTGCTACATGTATTACTATACTTTAAAAACAAAATTAACTTAACTCTAGTGTCGCAGCTCGACAAATACAGTAAAACCTTCGCGGGCGAAGTTCTGACGGCCTTGG
Organism: Abrostola tripartita; assembly: GCA_905340225.1. Taxonomy (NCBI): domain Eukaryota; kingdom Metazoa; phylum Arthropoda; class Insecta; order Lepidoptera; family Noctuidae; genus Abrostola; species Abrostola tripartita. Next base: position 9,187,543 of record HG996504.1, read on the forward strand.
TTCAAGGACACATTTTCTGCGGCGATCGTGATCGGTCGCTTGTCACTTCATACTAATTTGAGTTATGTCAGTGACCTCTGTTGCCAACGAATTTCCTCGATTCAAAATTTTCCTCAATTCACAGTTAAATCCATTGAAGATCGACGTAAATTGACATTTCGCGTTGACGAACATTTCAGCTTATGACGAGATCAATAAACGTTGATTAGCTGTATTGAAATTGAACTACCTTAATGAAGATAAAGATTTAGAGGTAGTTAATTGAAGACACGTTTATGAGAAGTAGCAGTTTGCTGGCTTGCTACAGTTACCTACATATTCTAAGTAGTAAAACGTTTTTGTTCGTTCCTTAGATATTGTAGATTGAAGTAGGTTACTTAGGTTTTATCCGGCTGGGGTCCATGCATCACATATGATACACTGGATAGGACGAGTGTCAAATCGATTATAATTACATCCAAAATTAGTTTGCGTCACAAAACTGTAAACAATGGAATCTTCCGTATCTTTAACTTCGTTTGTTTTTCATACTGGTAGTTTAATTGCCAAATAAGTATATGGCTGCCTCGTTGATCAAGGCATGCTAAATATGAGGTTCCGCGTTCGAATCCTGGGTCGAGCAAAGTGTTATTGGGTTTATCCATTAGAAATTTGTCAGTAGCAGCCTGGAGTCTGAAATTGTGCCTTCAAGAAATACTGGCATGATCAGAAACCCGACTTAGCATTGTTTATCAAACTTGTGCACCCGATTGTACATTATTAAGGTAATGTTAAATGTGGGTGTTTTGACCCCACGGCGCGGCGGTTGGACGGATAAATTAGGTATGCGGTATCGATATACATATGCGGAACGTTTGCTAAGTAAAAAAAAACGAACCAGGTACGACTGTACATGGGTGATTGACCGAGAATCTCAATACCTACCCCTTATAAATCGAATAGGCTTTAAAGAACTGTTCGTGTATTAATCACCAGGTACTTTTCCGTGATTGCATTGTTTACCGTTTTCCGTGAGCATCTGAGGGTCGTTTAGTGGTTGCGTTAATAGAACCGGTTATTACACTTATGACGAATTTGTTGTCGGATGATAGAATTGTCGCTATAGCAAAAGGAATCAGGCCAAGAGGGTGGTGCGAAGCGTATTTGATAATCAGATTGTAGGTAAATTGAATATCATAAATATATATAAAAATGTTTTAATTGGTCATAACTTGAGAACGGCTGGACCGATTTGGCTAATTTAAGTTATGAAATATTTGTAGATGTCCAGGGAAGGTTCAAGTCGTGAGAAGGTGGTACGAAGTTCGCCAGATTAGTTAGTTTAATGTATCCAATAATATTTTAAAATTCATGAGGTTAAATGCTGCACAATATCTATTTAAAGTAATTTTAAGTAATATTACGTCACTTCTTGTTTAAGTATCTAATAAACATTTATGTGTTTTCAATCTTCATTCTAAAACTATCAGCAAACAGTACACTAACAGTCTTAAGTTCTAACAAAAGCACTCGTGCACCATATTACCTAAAGCAAAAACAGTTTCGTTCCCAAAATTAAATTGAAAATTATCTCATATTTCGCGATATTATTTTAACGTAACATAATATCCGGGCCGGTTGTTCCGGCAATTTATTCGCTTAGCAGGTGTCCGGGTATCGCCGGTACATTTTGCCCGGACTCTAAATCAAACAGCATGCACTTAACGTATCTCTTGAAAAGTATTTTAAACTTGTCTATGTTTATAGTCTGTGGTTTTATATAACTGGCAGTAATTGGGAACATAGCTTCGAAATTTGAAAACTGTTGTTAGTTGCTAGTATTTTTAAATGTTTACAAATTTTTAAAAACAAAAATAAAGAGATTCTGAATTTTTAACCTGGAAACCGTATTAACGTCGAAATAATCGCAGGATTAGTCATGTACGTATATTTATTTTACTAGTTGATGCAATTATTTAATTTAGTTAAAATGCCACGCAATAGTCAACCGTATTGTTTCAAAGTTACTTTTTTTTTATTCAGTTTTCGCTGTCGACGCCCACAAAAATGGTTCTTGGTTCCCTTTTTATTACAATTCTAAAAATATAACAGCGTATCGTAAAACCCTATTATTTATGTTAACCAAATGTTATGGTTCCAAGTTTGTAGCATATGCAGTTTGTCTTAAACGTAATAATTCAAACAGAAAATGCAAGTAATTTATGTACCTCTGATAAAAAGTGTTAAAAGAAGTTGTATCGATTTTTTATCACTGGCAGCTAAAAAAATAATGACTAACTTAATAGTAAAAATTAAAAAAAGAAACATGTTTTTATAATATTGTTTTTTTTTTACAAGCTTTTTATCAATTTTGTTTCCTTTAGAAGCCACAGAATACCATAATTTCGATCAAAGGGCGACTAAAACGTCGCATCTAAACGGAAGGGGTAATAAAATGTGTAGGCGAGTAAACTTCGGCCGTTCAATTTATTTTAACTACTAAAATAGCTTCGGTTTCCGCTGCAGAGCTTTGCCTGGGGTTAAGGGCACCGTGGATGTTTACAACGATGCTGTTATTACAACCAAAAGTTTTGCTTTTATTGATTTCTGTTGAAGACTCGACTAAAAATTCGAATGCTCTAAAAATATATATTTTATGTAACCCCCTTACAAAAAGCGTATGGTTGCATTATTACATTATGCCTTTGTCTTCTTCTTTCAAAAGATAAACTTATTTTTAACCACTGATGACAAAAAAGGATACGACTTCGTTACTGTATTATATTTATTCGATATACAACGTTTATTAGTTAGGTCGTAAGTAAAAAAGTCTGCAAATACCCACATATTTTTCAATACTATTTTTTTACTGCACCCGTTATTTGCCTCGTTACTAGTGTAAAGCCCGTCACAGACGTAGCTGTAATATTAAATATTAATATACAGTGCTATTACACGACGTAATAGAAATATATTATAGCTCCGTCTGTAGTCGCTCGAAAACTACTATGTAAAATATCGTAATATGTCTTGCTATAATATATCTTATAGCTACGTCTGTGACGGGCTTTATAGAAATCAAATTAGGTTGAACAGATAGTAAATACGAGCTTCCTAAACATCTAATGTTATTTCAAATGAAGTATTATAATATAAATGTGAAAGCACGCTGGATGAACATTAATATTCTTATAACCTCAAGACTAAGACGCTGAAAACTGGAACAGCATAAAAATAAGGAATACCTATACTATTTTTATGTAGAAAATGCAGGTTTTATAATATTTTAATATCTGTAATATCCTTCGCACGCTAACAGCATTCTGATATGCACTCCCGTCTTTTACCTTTCCGAGAACGGAAAGATCCAATTACTAACCTACCAGATGGATGTTGTGGTACACGATAGCAGAATATTTATTAATCCAAAGAAATATTGAATATTATGTTTGTTTGCTGATAGGTGACATTATTCGTAATTTCGTATTTTTCATTCGTAAGTAATATTTTGTGTTGTGTCGTTTTTGTACAAGGAAATCGATGTTCATGAGTAAAACTTTTCGGATTTGTGAAGAACGTCACTTTCTACCTTTTGTGCCTATTTAGACAGCATAATGCTACTAGAACTGCAAGTATAGTAAGCAAGTATAGTGTTAGATTCCCAGATTCTGTCTGAGTGACTTATGACCTAGTATTTTTTGACTTAAGTTGTTATGCCACCAAGTTTACCTACCATTTATTCTGCTGTAAGCCAGTGTAAGTTACAATACGATTTGTTTAATTTAATTTATAATTTAGGTATAACAACTCTTCTCTGTATCTTTAAATAACATATCGCTCGATCGTTCTTAGTTAACCCTAAACCGCTTTATTCCTGCTTTGAAGCAACCAAAAAGAGAAAACAACACATTTACTACAACAAAATCAAAGTATTTTAACCTTCCCGATACGACAGTAAAACCTCGCCAGGGACCGTCTAAATATGGATTATGATTGGTTGCCGACACCGACCGTAGGGACATCGATCTTGGAAATACATTAGCGTTATAATTCGATGCCTCGGGTGCACTCTACTCCTGTTACCTGCATCTGGTGTGAAAAAACACCGCACCGAGTTCTGTCGAACGAGGTATTTGATAGATTCTTATATAATAGGATATTTTGAAATGATAATGGTTTTGGTGTTCTGCCTCGTTTCTTCTGGATTTCGGAACTAAGCTTTGATGAACATGTGTTGTTATGACACTGTTTGAGTTGTGCCCTTTTAGCACTACCTTACACGTGATACCTATATCTGTTTCAATAACTTGTAATTGATTGAATTACTGCTAATAATAAGTATTTCTGTTTGTTTGGCAGTTCTCAGAAAAAGCTCAAATTAACTCAATTAGTAGTATAAATGAAGACTGCTTACTGTAATAAAATAGAAAATCACTCATCTTTTTATTCTTTCAAAGCTCGCTAATGATTATCAATATTTCTTGTATTATATCCGATAAAAATAAGCAAAAAAATATCTTCATTACTACTATTGAGCAATGAAAAGATGAAAGAAAATTACTTTCTTAGAAGTAAGATAGTAATATAGGTACTTCATTTTAGCTTCTTTTGTCTCGTTATGTGGTCTTAATATATTTATGGAGGCAATCTTTTACTGAAAGGAAAACATATAAGGTGTACCTACTTCCTCTCTTAGTGATATTTCGAGTCACCTTAAGGAGAACAACAACCTTAAAAATGAATGAGTACCTATTTTATTTTAAGTTTTAAACTCAAGTCTTCAACCCTTAAAGAACGTGAATGAACGAACGAACGTATAATTTTCCACGGTTGCACACAATACATTTCGTAAATAACCCAGGCTCTCTCCGTTAATATAAACCCGTTATCGCTTTGCAGCTTTAAATTATCACTGGGCACGAATATTCAGGAGTATACTCCACTAAATTCATAAAATGTATGTTAACTGAAAATTAAAGCTGTTTTATTAACCTGAGTCTAAGCAACATGAATAATTCAGCACCTCACTGTAAACATATATTTAAATTCTGCACTGTTTAACCCTTTGTCTTCGGCACATGTTTGAAAACACTGCGCTTTCAGTGAATTATTAATTAAAACTTTATACAACGGGGGTTATTAATATTTCTTACAAAAAGTAAACTGCACGTGTCAACTTCTGTCAAAATACACAATCTCGGTCGAAACAATGGTAGGGGCCGCAAAGTTGTTACTGCGGTCCGAGAAATTGAAAGTGACCTTTATGTCTTTTAAGGTAAGAGTGAAAGTAAGTTGAAAGCAGTGATGACTTAGGCTTGTGTGATTGCATGAGTCGTACGCCAGTTGACGATTACTATTTGCTTTTATTGCAATTAGTGATGTGGAATGTAGCGTCGATAAGTCTTTAAGTTTTTTTTAATGGTATTAACTGTTCCGGTTCTAAATAAGCCGTTTTAAATCTTGTTTGCTACAGTATAAAGTTTATTTTCAAAGGACATTGCCATTCATAAGATATGTAGTTTAAGCTACCTATTAGAGCTAATTTGAAAAGTTATCTTAAAAGTACACAAAGTCTTCGCAGGCACAATGTAGCTTATTTGTCCTGCTAAATTATTTTAACAATAGCACAAATACAAATCGAATGTTTGAGTATTTGATTTTTATTTGTTAATATAAATACATTTTCTATTTCAGTATTGGACAGCTTTGTATAATCATATTGTAATTATAATTATAGTAATAGGTAAGCCTCAGTCTATATTAGAATGTACCGCAGTTCAATGATGCAAAAGCTTTTAAAATATTTCCACTAAAATAATAACATACGCAGTAACATCAAAATAACATTGTGAAAGTCTAAACTGTTAATAAACGATTCAGAATATCACAATTATCGAATGCAAAATTCACTTAACGGCCTTTCATTATCCACACCAAATTAAACTCGAAAATATTTAACACATCCAAGTAAGCAATAAAAGTTTTCACATAATGCCAGTACAGAAACATGCCGTGTCAGATTTTGAAAAAAAAAAAGAAAAAAATGTAACAGAAAAAAAAAAGTTCGGAGCCAGACTGAGCCGTCTGCGACGGAATATTTAAATAACGTCTGGTTCAAACAATGGCCGATGACAACCAGCCCTCTTCTTTGTTATGGTAAAATTAGGGATGGGAAACGTTCAGCGGGTATCGATGATTTTGACTTGTTTGTCGTTAATTAATTACGGGGTTATATTTAGTGTAGTTAAAAGGGGTCGTTGGTGTTTCGGTTAAGAGTATTAGATTACATCGAGCCATGGTTTTAGGTCACTCGTTGTTCAATATTAACTAGTTTTGTACCATCCTAAACGAATTGGTAGGCCTAATACGTTTAGCACAGTTGTCATTTTGAAGTGAAATATCCCCCAGCAGGCACATCCTAAGTTATCACAAGGTTGCTAGGGAATTAGGCGCAGGATTCATGTTATAACAGTTATTTTTCTAATGATATATCGTTCTTCTTTGCTAGCATAGTTTTCATCAGACTTGATTTATGTTCCGCTATATTTGACTTAAATTCACACCATCGACTTACCCTTCGTACTATCACAGTACAAAGACTCCTTAATTACTGATGGCTGGCTTCTCTATTTCCTACACGGAGAAATTCTTGTTAAGTAATTAATCATTTCGTTTCTAGAATATTCCTGTACATTGTGTAACAATGACGTGCGTGTAAACGAAATTCTCTTGGCTATGCGATCCCATTAGAACCCCTCATATCGTCGCCGCGTCGGCGTCGGCTTATTAAGAGGGCTAATGGATTATGTCGATGGAAGTATCTTCTTATGCTTCTGGAAGGTTCAATTACAGTCTACTTAATGCGATAAGGATTGTAAAACAATATTATTCTGACCTAGAGATTTAGTTCAGAGAGTCAAGAACCATGAGGGATTAATTTCATTTAGTATCTTGAACTTTCTAACAAATACTTTGTACGCCTTTTAGGTAAAACACGGAAGAGGAAGGAGATTTCGCATGGTACATATTTGCGGAAAACAAATATTATCAATAATAACGTTCGAATTTTGATCACTGGGCGACCACTAGTTTACACTTATTCATCTACAAAACCAGAAAATATTTTTTTATAAACCACCAATATCTCAACCATAGACTCACCCTTTATTTATTATATCAAGGCCGACATAAAAGCGAACTTCCCTATGTATACGCAAGTGACCTGGCCATCTCTATAAATCCTTATAAAAATAAGCTTCAGGTACCCGTGCGATAATCCTGTACCGACGCGTTATATCTTCGTCGTAAGCCGCAGTACGACCGCTTTGGTCGAATTTCTTGTACTGAAACATAAACATAGTGTGCTTACTGTATGAGCAGAGGATTACGGGCTATGTGGGCTTTGAAACCAGCGAGCGCTCATGTAGACTATACCAGTGTACACTGTACAGCTTTTGACTGTGTTGCATGTAGTCTTGTTTATCTAAAGATTTTAAGTCTCTTTTTATTCTTTTGTACCCTGTCGTTGGTTTGTATATTTTTTATCTATGTTTTTATTTCCGACTTGGGTCTAATTTCTTTAGGTTTTAAAAATATTAGTCATCCATTTTAAAAACTATCATGACATTTTTTTTTGCATTTCTATTAATTTACTTATGTAGTACAGCTGGAAAATATGTTGCCATTAAATTAAATCGAACAGCATCAAAATAATACTCTAACTAAACAAATACACTTTTATATCAGAAATCTATGAGATTATTTAGGCGCTTGTTTAGTTCCTAATGCTTGAATAATATCTTAGTTATCTGCCTGTGTGTCTTTCTGATATACAGTGTGTATATTTCCTTCTATTATTATGTTTACTACCAAAGTGTGAACTCTAAATCCGCTGTCTTCATGGCCGTCTCCGTAGCGGTAGGTACGTGAAAGGACTGTGTGTTTAGGCCCTTCACTGACTTGTTAATCTTTGTGATCACCGTTTTTGTTCTTGTGACGAAATGCGGGACGCTTGTGTGGGGTCCACCTCGTGTTTGCTCTGTTTTTGTCTGGCTAAGATGAAGGCTACTGTGACAAGATTAAAATCGAAGATAGCATACATATCCTAACCTAATTCACTGTTGTGTTGGAGGATTTTGAGTAAACTTAATTCTTTTGAATGTCTCTTCCTTGAGTTTTGCGGTTTTTACATATCGAAATCATTTGTTATTTCTATGGCAACGAGCACAAAAGCCCTTCCGGAGTTAGAGCGATAAACTAAAATCCGTAGTAACTTAGTAAGCAGAAAACGCGATGCTCTGACAGTTTTCTTGGTTCGAATATTGTCAATAATACTGTCAGCTGACCCGTGGTTTAGTAAAGTTGACGTTATTTAGTTTTGTAACTGATGGTAGATACAAAAAGTTTGTACTTACATTATTACGTACTAGCTATATTTTTGTCGAACTCTTTTAATGCTTATCTACATGTATTATAAATGTATTATATTTGTCGTCACCACTTGATATAGGTAGTAATTGAAATGTATTGCTTGGTAAACAATTAATAGTGAGTTGTGACGTTTCTTGTCTTATTTTTAACATTTTTCCGGTCAACGATACGCAATTGTTTTGAGTTACGCTTTATTTGCTGATTGTGTTTCGATTAGATTTGTATCAATCAAACATCAGATTATTCTGATAATAATACGTCAAAACTAATTATTATTCTCTTGTTTCAGGTAATTTCCTGCTTCTGTAATACGGTAATACTATCAACATTAACAAATAAGGTAAATGATGTATCAATTTGTGCCCATGCCATGGTTTCCGCGTTCTCAAGGATTTTAACCACGTCCGACAGATTGTATGACATCCGGTGACTAAAACGATAGAAAAAATTGAAGAACTTGTTTGGTAAAGCGGTTGGGTTTCGCGGTTAGTCACGGGTTTGGTCCCAGGCTGCGGCAAATATTGATACGACCGGCGTTTTGAACTTAAGAGAAAAGTAATTTTATGGAGCTTGGTAAACCTAGTTTATTTTTAAGGAGTGGGGAAGTCATAGAAACTTGAAACGCTCTTGCACATATGAGGTGATAATAACCTGGCGATAAGAGACAAATACCAGTTCTCAACCATTCCTGACTTTTGCTTCCATTAGCATATCGGTATCATCGGTTAATATCTCAAAAGAGATGAGCTTTTATTTACCTGATATACTGAGTCTTAAGAATCAATTAAAAAAAAAAAAGAAAATGTAAACTTGAAATGGACGAATTTCTACTCTTAATAACAGTTTCTGACGTCGTCATTGTGCCAGACCTAACGCTTATCCTTCCCTTCCACCAAGAAATCTAGAACATTGTAAGATCTTTACCAGTTTCCATATTAGCAATGTAACAATGTCGTTGATTATTGCAAATTGCGCAAACTCGGTGACAATCAACTGACCTACTCTACATTTACCTATATTTTCGCAATCAACATGAGAATGAACTGACAATCATTTGTTTTAGATGCTATTCCGTGTAACTTGTGTTTTGCATTAGCAGACTACTGGCCTTAAGCATTGGTAGGTTAGGTACTGCATTAGGTACAGTGATCGTGTAGTTAAAAAACCATTGGCTATTTTTTAACATTCGCAAATAGATGATACCATTTGTTTCAGATATAACATGAAGTCAATAATAATATGTCATAACTGTTTATAGATCGCCAATCTTGCTGTTAAATTCTTGTACTTCCGTATAATATAATAGAATATTATTATAATCATATGGTAAATTCTTAGATTGTTTTTGAAGACGCCAAGAGCGCGAGTCTTTATACCAACTGAATGAAGATGTGAAATAATATCTTAACGTTCTTTAACCTATTCTGTGCCAGTCGTTGGCAAAGGCCTTCATCGTCTCCTTTTCATCTTCCTCAAAGCCGCAACTCTTAACTTTAATATAAAATACTGTCGTAGAAGAATGTTTATGACCGACTGACGTAATAAGGACGGGCAGAATTAATTGAACCTGCTATAACCAGATTAAAACTATAAAACATCAATAGTTGACACTAAGCCTACTTTCGAGCGGTGATATCGTATGACGTCATGCACATGTCAGCACAATGGGGCTGTATATTTCCTACATGTCACGTGCATAGTTGCACAACCTTGTTATAGAAACATTGGTGGCGTTTGTAAACTGCTCGCAGGCAGGTGTGTCGCCGAATAGGTTAGTTATCTAGTTGCCTTTTTAGAGCATTCAGTTGATCTTCTATCCTTCACATATCGGTATTATCTTTACGTAATGACACCACTTGTAACCGTCCGTGAAGCGAGAGATTTGGCATAGTTATAGTTTATATGGAGAAGTGCAGAAAGATAAAAATGTACCTTAGTTTTTGTGATTACGAAGCTTTTGGGACAGACTCTTTGCAGTCGACTATTGGGTAAGTCAAAACTATCCTAATAAATTCTTTCTTCTGACTGTCTCATAGCGAACTCAAATTGTCTAGGTCCAAATAAACGGTAAATTATAAAACAGAAGAATCAATCGCTATTCTCTATTGGAAATAGTAAATTAACCAATTATTACGTATTCTTCTCATGCGGTCGGGTACTACTCGCAACTCTTCGTGAGTGCATTTACATTAAGATTGCAGGATGCGCAACGTGTGAGGATCAATCGAGATCGTTCTAGGTACAGGATATTAGATCTACCTAAGATTTAGCATCCTGTGTAGGATACTGGAGTCTGGAGTGTCAAAGGTTATTTATCGTATCTAGTATCGTGAATAACCTGTTTAGTTTGTAGTTAGAGGAGGTGGTTTACAATTATTTAACAACCTTAATATTTCATTGTAACTGTCTTATTCACTTTTTAGATTAGTATTAAAAATTACGAACGTAGAAAAAAATACCTAGTTGCCGTGGCTAAGTGATATGACTGCCCCGCCAGGGTTTTGTGGGTTCGATGCTAGTATGGGCCTAATATTCGTGTGACCGAAAATATTTCCTATCCTGAGCCTTATCCTGAGTCTGAGCGTTCATGTGAGGTTAAATTCACTTTTACCACACACAGTATAGTTCCCGTCACGTAAAAAGAACGCTGAGTGACTATGTTTGCACGCGGATATAATCGCTTCCTATGATACTAGGCTATTGGTTTATAATATAAGTGTAATTGTTTTATTAGAATCATTATAGGTACTTTACTATTTACGTAACACTATGGAATAGACTGGAATTTCAAAAATTAAATAAACGGCCAGCGTTCCTTTTTCGTGACGGGAACAATACAGAAGAAAGTAAAAGGCATCGTTTCTTTAAAGATCGATCTGTTATCGACACTATATTATCATTATTTTTGTCTTCTTGGAAGAACCCTCTAGTCTATTATTATAACAAAGATCCCTTTAAGCGTTCGTGGAATCGATTCGCTTCTTGATAATTACTGTAATTCCTAGTCTAATGTACCTTTGAATATGGCAGCACTGGTTTAGGTAGAATTGTATGTGTTGGTAAATACTAGACGGAGTCATGTTATTCTCTGAAGTCCGAACCAAAATACTCAGTCTTCCCATACCTAGATGTAAATGGCGTTTGTCAATGGAAAACTCGATAGCCGTGACTCATTTAGCCTGAACAAGATTCAGTTCCGTTTGCCATAATCACGACTAATACGTCATCAAGGAAATAATTGTTACTTGATTGACTGTTACAGCAAACGATTGTGCTTGTCCCATATTAAAATTATTTGCGTATCAAACAAAAGATATGGCAATAATTCATTATAATTAAGAGGTGTTTAAGAGGGCAAAAGACGTATCGGTCATTTATAAGTAAGGATACTATTTTTTATGCCAAAAGATTACACCAGTCAGTTCGTCCTAAATTTACCTTAAGACTAAGGGCCTGTTTCACCATCCACAAGTAAAGTGTCAAGTAGACTAACCGCCACTTAAAATCACCCGTAACTACTCATACGAATTTCATAATATCTTAGTAGTATCGTCGCCCCACACTAGGAATTTCTCGTGTATAGTTGGTGCGTTTCACAAACATGAAATATCACATACACAAACACCCAACGTCAGGACAAACATCTGCGGATCAAACAAATGTTTGTCCCGTGTGGAATTTTTGTCCCGTGTGGGAATCGAACCCGCAACCCCCTAGCGCAGCAGTAAAATCGCTTAGCCACTGCTTCAATCAGGTCTGGCCTGTAACTAAGATACGATAGAAGATACTCGTAACTTTTACTTGTCAATTAACGTTAATCAAGAAGTAACTATTCAACACTTTAATTGTAGATGGTGAAACAGACCCTAACTCTCAAAATAATATAAGTAAGCTGTATTGGTGTTAAAACTGATGGCGTAATAGATTACATACCGGAATTTTCTAGGTATATACTTCTACAAAACACACCATATTTTCATATATCTATATTAGCACAAACCGATTGACTCTTGATTTTTCTTGTTAATGGATAACAGCGACAACAACAAACTCGCTGTTAAAGGGAATTCTATTTTTATTCTTCTAAGAAATGAGGAACGGGATGTGGGCTGATTAAGTATATGTCGGCTGTTTGATGAAGCAAAATTTGGTCAAAAGATTTGGTGATAAACAGTTATTTTGTTATTCTTCAACAAAGTTATATGAATCGTATCGATCAATATTACATTTCTTTGCTTTTATTATGTCATCATAAAAAGATAGCTGGAATTTGGATTCTATACTTCTATGCCGATATTATTAATAGCTAAAATTTTGGATGAAGGGGACCTTCGAAAGTAGCATATTATATTGTCAATAATGTTTCACTATCATTTAGAATATACCTTATGACTAGGCTACTTTAATCCCGGATCATAATCATCATCAGCCTCTCTTATTCCACTGCTGGACATAGGCCCCTCCCTGATAAAGTCGGTTAAAAACTCAATAAAAATCACCCAGACAAACTCGCAGGCTGAATCTATTTGATTTTAAAATAACATTTCTGCCTAGTTTCCCCTTTATTGAGTACCTTAATGTAGAAACCTATAAAGTTACATAACTTGACTGATATTGCAAGTACCTTTAGAATATGACAACAGAGATAAGGCACTGTATGTAATATCACGACACGTGAATCGTTTGTCACCAGACGAATCAGATTTCTAATAGGTAATCTTCAGGTCTTTCTTTATAAAACTTCACGCTATTTTAACCTTTATATTTAACGGACATTAGTACAAAATTCCGCTGAAGTTAGCCTACCTATATAGGCAAGGTTATGACATAAAAACGCGTACGCTGCAATAAATATTGTAATTTCATATTAATTCATATTACGTTGTTAATTTACATTACAATATAGTAATTGTTATTAAAACAGTGTTGGATAATGAAATGCTCTTTGTTATGATGTCAGAATTGTCATTGATTATAACACTAAAATATTACACAAGAGATATATTCGTGAAACGTGATACTTCGTAAAAGTAGTATTGTTTCAACCATTTGTGAAAAGGCTTTTCTTTCCCTTTCTTTCTTTTTCCCCACAGCCGCCTCCTTTGTTCTTTCCCTCCACTTTGCTGTTTTACGCGTCTATTATAATGCACCCATTATTTATTATAATGTTCACGAGGATTATCCTTAGTACCCATCTGATACTATGAGCGTTTGTGTATGATTTTTTTTACTTATTACCACGTTTGGCAATCACATCGGTCTGCACACCCATCCTTTTACAATAACTATGAGACTTAATACTTTCTTTGTATTGCATTATAAAACAAATGAAGGCAACAGGAAAAGGAAAACCTTGTTTACATTACTGATATAGAAACATTCATACAGAAATATATACTTATGATTCATATGAAAGATTCATAACATTCCTACCCACTCCACGTTGAATATAGCGTAAAGATGTGTATCTAACTAATACCCCATAGAATGCGACCGCCCACGTGCGCTCAACCGTATTTTTTATATCCCGAACGCATCCTTTCTTCACTCGCCATATTGAAATTCCTTGGCCCAACTTCCCCAAATAAATGTAAACCTTATTACAGTAGTGCTAAGTTCATAATCGTAAGTTATAATCAAATTGAGAACTATAAAATGAACTTTACGATGGTTGGAATAAAGGCCTTTTGGTACTTTCCTTTGTCAAAAATCCTATTGAATAGAACCTGATTTGGGGACGGGGGTGATGTGACGTGATGGCTTTTATTTTTTAACCTGTCACAGGAATACCACGGGTTATTAATCACGCCAGAGGCATCAAATTGAGTTGATTGATTTAGTTTGTATAATATATACGAATTTAACTTATTTCTTGAATTATAGACACGAGATTCGTTTTAAGGCAGAGATGATTTTGAATACTATGCTAAAAGAAAGCGTCCTTTGACAGGTGCCCAAAATTTAGGTATTCAAATAATAGAAAAAAACCTTTGTGATATAATTATACAACATACTCATTGGAAAATAATTTACAAATACGAAGGAACTAAGTTACTCTTAGATAAATAATGAATTTACAATTAGATCGAAATTAACGCTTCGAAATCATAAACTGACAATAGCAGGACCATTTCATAAAACGAGCATCGTAAATAAAAGAAAAGCACTTTCTCTAAAGTATAAAAGACTGGTTATTTACTTAAATTCTGTAGAGTATTACTGTTCAAATCGTTGTGTATTAAATGCTTATTATTTTCAAATTGGGTCGCTCTTCTATTTATTATTAAAACCCTCTGGGATTTAGGATTTACGAGTTCCTGTGGTGAGACTCAAGAATTTATAAAATGATTTTAAATACCCTCGTAATTTATTCAGTGGTCTCTTTGAAGATTATCTTGATAGATTCGAAGAAAGAGGATTTCAAATAAAATTACCTAAGAATGTTGAAGCAAACATGAAAATGAGGGAGCCGTGCATATTTAATGGTCTTTTAATTATCTGCAAAACGAAGTTATACTGCATTGAAACGCTTTTGTGACGTGAAACCTATTTATGATGGAGGAAATAGGTTGCTAATCCAATAATGGAACAATTTGTAGTGTAAAAAGAATATACTGCATGAGTATCGGTGGAAACAAGTAAATTGCGACAAAAGGCTGATACATCATGTTGATAGAACATTCTCTAATAAAGGTCTGGCAGCTTTAATAGTCTCTTCAAAGAAACCTTGATGAGATTTTCGCTATTATTGTGGTAATCAGCTGCTGTATATTACATAATAACTTTAAAATTTTCGTCGCAACCTCGTCTATTCGTTGTAGCTCCTTGGAGGCAACATAAAGCTTGTCAGGGTCACAAGAAATAAGGGCTACAAATTATAAGCCAAGATATAATAAAATTATAATTCTTTCCTTGATTATGTGGGCTTGGGGCTCACTTGGGGCAATTTCGTGCTTGCCGGAAATCTTCGAAGGAATTCTTACATCTAAGATTTGTAAACCATTAGTCTTCAATATATGTTTGGAGCACAAATCTGTAAACTGACTTTCAATGTAGTGTTTGCCTGCTGTAATTGGGTCCAAACGCTATACTTTCTTCGTTGTCGCTTAAAATTTGCGGATAATTGTTGGTCATCGTAAATGTTTACACTTATTAGTGGTTTTCGCTAAAAGTCATTAAGCTCCAAAAAATCACCATTTATCCCCATTTAGGACATGGCCAAGCCCCGCATTTCCGTCCTAACTACACATAAATTTCCAGAAAACCATTGTACCAAATAACCATTTCCGTCCATTGAATCGTCCTGTTTGTTTGTATGTAAATGCATGATTTTGATGGTTTTTTTCGATTTCATTGAGAGATCTCACTCGCCTTGCATATTAAACGTCCTTCCCGACATATTTAGTTGTGTCCCCTGACAATTTCGGTGTTTTAATATCCAATGCGCGCTTACTTGTACGTTATTCAAAATACACTGAAGCTCGACAAGCAATGTAAATCATATACACAGATAAATTAGAGGTTTTGGTAGAGGCATCGTCCAGACACCGTAACGAACGCAGATGACTCATTTGTGTATGTAAATTATGTTAAAATTCAAAACCCTAGGCTTAACTTTGAGTTTTTGAAATTCAAATTTGTAGCTCTCGGGCCCTTAAACGACGTTGGGTAGGGAATGCTTAATTGTTTTTTTGGGAGGGGTTTTGTTGAAAAGGTTCTGTACAGCCACATTTTGTGGATTATGTTGTTTGAACAGCGATGGAAATAAAAAGGAAATTACGTGATAATTATATCTAAAATATCTTCGTACAAATTCAAATTGTAGAGAAAGATCTTCCGTAAATAGAGCATGTATAATGAATGAATCCTGAAAAACAAAGGAGACGAATTGTTTACGCCATTGGCAGAAATAAACAAACCGCTGTCTTCTTTTGGTAGTTTATTGAGCTGAATGAGGCGCAACCCAGCCCGTATTAGGCATTTTACACTTTGTTGGCGTCGCGAAAAGAATCGCCGAAACAATTTAGTTCAAATCTCTCTTTAAGTCAATTACAGATTTTAATGGTACTGAGAATATAAAAATCAAAAGGACTATTCTCTTGGTTATCAATTTGGAGTTTATTTATTTTCTTCGTCTTGGCTGGGGGTAATTATATCTGTTATACCAGCTTTTGGAAAACAAGCCTGACTTAATGAATGTATCAGTGTTTTTTTGCGCCTTTTGTTGTGAACTTACATAATTTTCTTGATAGGTTTCTATTGGGTTTCTTACTCAATAGTAATAACACTGTATCTATCCAATGTTGTTTAAGACTTATAAGTCTCTGCAGACGTCGCATCAAAGAAAGAAATTTAGTCGACGAGATGTTGAAATGTCATCAGTAAATATAGAATTTACCTCACAATCCTCTTGTTGCAAGAATTCGTCGAATGCATCTCATGCTTCCTCTTCGAAGAAAAGTTCTTATAGTCTTAAGATATGACGTCATTTGCTTGAACTGAAGCCGTTGCTATTGGAAATGGCATAAAATATTTATGATTTGTGTCCAAATCGAAATCCATAAACTATTGACTCGGATTTTTGGATGCCGTCCGTATAAACTGTGACAGTTCGTTGTAATTTGTAATAGTAATACATATAGATACTACCTACTCATAGAATTTTTGAGCATTAAGTTATTTTCTGCGTACGATCCAGTTCGTAGACTCTCCATTGATACCGCACCTGGTGAGCCTGCTTTACATCAATGGCATACTCGTTAATAAAACATACGTGTCGTATTCATTCTACTAGTTACACAAACCACAACAGGTGATATTAAGATTCCACATGAAATTTTAATTGAATATAATTGTACATAATCGACGGACAGTTGATCTGATCCAGTCCAAGGTTCGTCAGGCGGTCGTGAACCTTTTGTAATTAAATAAAAACTAGTTTCTTCGCAGTAAATGACGAGGACAGAGTGTTATTTTTCTGAGGATATACGCCTGCTTGATTCCGCCAACTGTTACAATAAATATGTATTTTGTAACCATATATTACTGTCCCCTAGACAATGTCACGTCCAACGTACGTTGACACATATCAATGTCATTGAGTGTGGATAAGGGGACTGACCACTGACCAGTAATTATGACAAAGATGTATTATTTGATTAACATCTATATGAGTCACGTGTAAGTAAATATTGTCGCTACAAAAGGTGTGAGAAATTGTTTAATTCAATTTGGTTAAAACGAGTTCAAGGTAAACAAACCGCAGTTATGTTAAGATGACTGCATTGGGTAATTGACATGTGCATTGTGCATTAATCAAACAATTAGTGGAGAGACCACGTTTTATAAAAGATCATGTTTGTAGCTTCACGATTTAAGTAAGATTACTATTTTTTTAAGTTGCCTAGATCACAATTTACGTGCTCCTAACTTGCGTGGGCTTTCTATCATTTTTGACGGGACATACCGACTTTATCTTTACGACCCTTCGCAAAATACAGACATGTAGCAGTGTAACTATAGGTCTTAGTTATACAGGTACTTCTCTTTATTATAGATACGACCTGCATTTAGTTCAAATCTCAGGTTACAAGCCCAACGAAAACTCGTAAATCTGTGTTAAACTACCCTTAAAAATACCTCATTTCCCTTATTATAAATCACGGCACGACACCTTAAGGTTAATTTCTTGGGCCATAAATCCGATGGTGACGTCTTAGCAGTGAAGGGTAGCACTTATGTTGGTAGACGGTAGGTAGACTGACGTGTTACTAAATGGGAGATTTCGGGCTTTAGAATGTTAAGGATCCTGCTCATTATGCTTCAAGACACCTGATTAAGGAAAGAAAATGTCTCATTTGATGTTTCGATATCTTTAGACTTTAGCTTAGACTGTTTGGATTCTTGATATCAGCGTGGATAGAAACAATTTGTTTTTATGTTTATTATTATATATACATATTTCATAAGACTCGGACTGAAAGTAAATTTATATTAATAAAACTTACTGTACAGAGATTGATAGACGTTTTCTCCTTGAAATGAAGTCACCCACGCCACATTTTGCAGCAAACAACAAAAAATAGATCCTATTAATTAAAATAAGAACTTCCTTAAAATTGTTTTAAAAGTTATTTTAGCCAGACATTCTGTTTATTGGAAGAAAGCCTACCTCCATACAGCGAAAGTTTACTGGCTGGTATTAAAGCGACGTTATAAATTACCAAACGATTAAAAAAATAAAATAGCTTTTAAATTGATTTCTTTTAAATATAGAACGTTAAAGTAGCGGAGTTACTACACAGAAACATCAAACAAGTCTAGATCCGAACAGAGAATTGTTATTTTAGAATTTAAAAATAAATCGGGACAATAGAATAAAGTATGGTCTTTGTGTTGGCATATGTAGGTCTTCGACAAGTCTGGATTGCACGTAGGAATAACTGGTGCGTATTTTCCTGTTCAGCTTATTTTATAACCTATATACATTTTACTACATTTCTAAATACGCATCTAAAATGTGTGTTTCTTTTGCGAATAAAACGTAAAACACCGTTCACACAAGTGACAAGTTACTATGTAAGTAAGTAGCTAAGTATACAAATTAGGCGAAGTAGCAAAATAAATATAGTGATAGAAACGTGTTTATTTCTTTATTGTACACAAATTAAACGGTTTCTATTAAGCACAATATGTTTTGATGCACCGAAAGGTCATCATTATCAATGATTTTAAACAGTATAATTTGCATTGTAACAAAAACTGCCGACACGAATTCAAAAATTTTCACAGAATCATATTTATATTCCCGTTGTTTTTGATGATACAATTTACATACAGAAACCCTTTGTTTATAAATAAATTCTGCAAATTCAGGTTTATCTGGTTTTGAGATGCAACATGCTGTAAGTTTTGTCGCAAATTATTAATTAAATCCCTAAATTAGAAATGTTTTGTTAAAAGTTTTGTAAAGAACTTTGGGAACTGCGTCAACTTTTGTTAAAAAGTTAAAAACCTGTTCATTTTATCGTTGAAAGACTACCAAACTCGCTAAATGGCTAAAATAAATAAAGTCATTTCTTTTCTCGATAACTATACCCAAAACATTTTGGTACAAGGTGTAAATGTTATCTACTTGCAACTTTTTTATCTGAATTTTTTAATGAATATTTCCAGAAATCGTAGGTGTATAAAATTGTATTTCCATATTTCAATAGAAAAAACTACAAAGCTATCAAGATGCCTTCTAGTTTCTATGTGCGAACACTATCAGCATCTTAAACATGCTTTACTTTTTTATCATTCAATTCATTTCTAGTCAATATTTCATGCCTTGCTAATGAAGGAGTTTTCACGCTCTCCCAAGTATCTTGTTCTCATAAATCGAGCTGTGGCCAGTGACGTCACAAGTAGGTACACGCTGCGCTTGAGACCCAGGTACTTGCGTTATTCTCGTCGATGGTCAGTGACCACAAGAGACCTTTGCTTGGGGTGACTGTTCTACCAACATCCTTAGACCCCTTACTGCAACTAAAATTAACGTCACCAGACCTCATCTTATAAAAGTCGAGGATATCATTTAACCAGTATACAGCGACCTCCCTTTGTCCTTAGTGCTCTTAATGATTTCTGACATTCACGCAAATATTTACATTAAAACGAAACAACTTTCACGAAATAAGTCGAGTATATTTGTCTGTCATGTATGTTCATTCTATATTTCCCGACGTTTCCTTGCTGCTTTTATTTTAAAACGTGAAATAAAGGAAGTTGGCTCGTTCGCCGGGGTCAAGTTACAGTGGTTGGGTGTGCGCATGAATGTTACTGGTTCCTTTTTTCAACCATATGTTTTCTGGTCGTTTTGTTGGCCTTGAAAGAATGTCTGGTTAGTGCACCACGGGTTGATGTCTCTTTATTTATAGCTGTAAGTTTTTCTCAGCTCGCAATAATGGCAACTTTGTGCTCATACACCCACTGTTTTGTATAGTAATGTATTCAGTTCTATACTTAAGACAGCTTTGAAGGCTCCATTATAATTATAAACGAAAGAAGAAGGTTTTGCCAGTTCAGTAATGAATATAAATATAATACTTGTAAAGTCTTCATTAATTGTTATACCAACCGGAGTTAAAATAATTTAGACGTCCAATTCAGAAGCAAGATCGCTCCCCCAGTTTTGTTTAATCCTGTTTAAAGTTCCAAGTTTGGTTACTTAAGTAGAACGGAATTTATCCTGTCCGACTCAGACATTCAATTTAACTTCGAATCCATTTTACTATTTCGAAGAAAAATACGTGTATCTATTTCGTCAATACAAGACAACCTAAACCCTTGCGAGATAAAAGTTTTGTGGTTACATCAAAATTAACAATAAACGCACAACGCTTGCATCACACCAAAACTCAGATAGTCGTAATCGTAACCACAGAAATTCCTAAAGAAATCGAAATGCTCTTAAATCATAGCTCAATAAACCAGAATATGTCCTAAAATGTTAATTGTCTAAATTTGGATCTTATTCCTTTTATTATAAGGTTGGAGAAGTTGGAAAGTATTTGTAGAGATAACATTGCCGGGATGTGGGACCAGAAAAGTGGTCAAAAGTCGTCGGACTGGTCTCGGCCGGCCCCGACCTGTTCTGTCCCGTTCGTTTTGTCTTATTTTTGTTTTGCACGAAGCACTGACCACCACAACAAAGGTCTGTGGGCTGGACTTGTTTTTTTCTCTACCGAAGGAGCAATGCCTTCGAGATGTTCTGACTCTGTAAGCGTTTTAACATTTTGAGATACGCTTACTCGATGAACATGTCACGATTTCTGGAATTTTGCTCAGGAATGTTTACTACTAAACGTATGACTAGGGACATTTAAAACTAATTAGTTTTTTAAAGAATCACCGAGCGCTCTTAAACATTTCTTTATTTAAGCAATACGAAAAAAAATTAAGCATTTTGAAAAAAATATTTAGACTATCCCTTAGTGAATCAGCTACTTAGCCACATCACTATAGATTTAATCAATTCGACAGGTTCGCGAAACTTTTCACGTGGAGCAAAAAATACACTGGCGTCTGGCGCTCGGAGTCACCTTCTAAGGTCCAAGTCGAAAAACAATACATTTATGTTATCAAGTGATTTGGGTCTGCCCTCTGTGTCCTATCCTACGGGACAGACGTCATTTTGACCGCTGTCAATGTCACACGCAGACTAAGGACTTGGATCCCTGGCAGGGTATTTAAATACTGGTAGTTAAATTAAGGGTATAAGGAAGGATTCGAACGATATTCGTTTGGTATGTCGATTGTTGACTGCGAATCTAAATTTAAGAATCGATTCACTGATATTCATTTTACTTTTGTTAATTTCAACATCGTCAAAGCTCTGCGTCATTCACACTCAAACGTATTTATTCCTTTCGTATTGCGCTGCGGTTTCGTTTGTTTTCTATTTGATTTTAATCTAAGAAAGCTATTCACAAAAGTAAGAACAGCTGTAATTTCAAAAATTCAATTAAGAAACCAAAGCTCATTGATCTTTGTTCTGTAAAAAGAATACAGATGTAATAATCACGGTACCACATGCGAAAGGCCGACTCCTAACGATGTAAACATACCCATCCTCCCTTAAACAAAAAAAGCACTTCAAAACACCAATAGTAACACAAACGGGCCGCGTAGTTATTTATTTATCTATTTATAGCCTGGGCCAAGTGTTCGCTTCATTACTTGTGAACATATTGCTGTGTTTACGCTGAGTATTTCTGGAGCAGGCCGTGTGTTCCGCCACGTGTGGCCATGTAGTGGCACTGCGCTGGCTGTATAACGAGATGTCTCGGCCCTTTGACTTTCGTGAAAAAATTCTGTGGAGCTCGCTTCGTTAGTTCGATTTTTGAATCGCATGCAGTTTTATTGGTGCAGTGTTTTGACCCGCGATTTGATTATAAATATTCGTATTTCAAACGCTGCAAAAACATATTTTTTGCCATTTATTTACTGGGATATGTTTACCATGTCGAATCTACTAAAATAGCCATATTTATTTTGCAAAAGTATACTTACTCGATACATAAAAGAAATGTGATTCGTTCCATAAATACAGTCTTTTCACATTTTATTTGTGAAATATAATAAAACCTACCGCTTTTTAAAGCTCATTCTGGAGAAAATGCCGCCGAGTCAATTTATTTTCTTTCTATACGTCAATAAAGATAAATTGACCGTATTCCTTTTAAGGTCTACCCTGTTGCTTGGTCCAAAAAAATATTAACTAGAAAAAACTAATAATGCTGATGAATTACTTTTTACCGTGTTCGTATTTCTTGTTTCTATTCAAGACATGCTTTTTGTAAAATTCCTTAGTTTGTAGGGGCCTCTGGGATTACGATCCGGCTTTACAAGCGCACTACGGGTTCCAAATATAGCATGTATGTACACTTGTGCAGGTCCTCTCTCATTCTTATTAAGAAGGTACTTATGGTGAAGTTAAAAACTTTAATCTAATGATCAAATATCGGTATACTGCGTTAAGTAGCAGTTAAGTCTAATTTCTTCTTCTCACGTATTAACCCTAATAAGCGTTTATTTAGCCTAGTTGTAGGATTAGAATAAATAATATTAATAAGATACAATGTAGGGTTGAAAGGCCTACACACTTCTCTCGTCCAAAACACAATGTTACGTCTGATATTTTTCGGGCTCTCCACATATCGTTTAAAGTTTCTTTAGATATCCTAACACACTTGGTGTTAGATCTCAAATTGATCCCTAAGGACGCTTTAAGAATCTAAATCCTAGGTTCGTAGGCTGGACCTTCTAATATGTTGATTGTTATCGCTCACGAAATGGCATTTTCGAAACAGGGACTGCCTCAAGGGAGTACTAGGATCCTTATAAAGTTTGACGACGCTATTGGCACTAAGCTTTGTTTGCTATTTTAATACGCGCTGAAAAAAAAAGATGTTTGAAATAAGGATTTGAAGAAACAAATCTTTGTTTTCTTTTGCTTTTAACAAAAAAAACGTCGCCCTACACTTGGAATTTCTCCTGTCGTGGGTGCGTTTCACAAACATGAAATATCACATACACAAAAACTTAGACTCGGGAGAAACATCTGCGGTTCGCACAAATTTTTGCCCCGTGCGGGAATCGAACCCGCAACCCCTAGCGCAGCGGTCCAATTGCTTAGCCACTGCGCCAATCAGGTTGTCAGATTGTATCACCCTTGTATAATTATAGTCTTAAGTAGCAAGTGAACAGCAGCCAATTTTGATCTATGCATACAAGCTTCTATTATAACATCCACGTTCGTTCTCCTTGCATTCCTGACCACCTGGTACTTCTTAGTTTGTTGTTGAAGTTATTTTTATATTATTTACATGTCTCATAATAGATGCTATGTAACTTATCGAGCCTACCGATGTTAATCGCTTTTTCAGCGACGAGGAGGACTAATTTATTCTTAATACTTATTTTTGTTATTGTAGTTTAAAATATGTTATGAACGGTGACGTTCTATAGAATAGGTAGGAACAGAGGCACTGTTATTTGATTTCTGTCAATCCCTATTCAAATCGGATAAAAATGGAAATCAAAATAAAAGTTGGAAATCGATTCAATATTTCATATTCACGCGCTCGTTGTTCTTTTTAGTATTATTGTTTGAATTTATAGCGGAAAGCAGAATACATATGATGTGAGAATAGATATAATATTACTTTTATATCAAATAAATTTGTCGATAAAACCTTTATTTTGTTCGCGAGAAATCAATTTTGAATAACGTACGTTTACACACTACAAATTGTGCATTAAAAATATAGCTTTCGACGTTGAACTTTTTAAACACCTGCATCTAAAATAAAATAAGTAATTAAAAACCATAATACGTACGATCTATTTACTTTCGTGCCGACGACTGGCATTACGAGGTAGGTTATTTATTTGCTTCTATAAAAGTGTAGTTAACATTATTATGTCTAAATCGAATAAACTAAACATGTTTCCGCTAAGTAATTGTACTAAACCAGGCGTTACGTCTGACTACGAATACTAAGTTATGCAAAATGAAACAAAAATGCTTTTTCATCAAATATTCTAAACTCAGAAGCGTTCTTTGAGCGGAGAGGATTTCTTTTTAAAATACGACACAGTAACACAAAGTTTAACAAAGATGGCGGATAGAATACTAGGATTACATAAATCTCAGCTTATTCCACGTCGCATTTGAACATTATTATCCGCTGACTACCGCTATATGGATTCTGTAATGTTTTTGTTAAAGCTTGATCTTCTGGTACATTTATGTTGAGATTAGGACTAATTTGAGGATGTATGCTAAGTTTAGTTACTGATTAAATAATAATGTTGTTTGTTGTGTTCTCAAATGACAATAATTGCGATAGTGACTTGTGATCAACATGTTGACAGTTTGCTTATAATTAGTGCATATAAGTCCCAACCTAATACTTAAACTTTAATTTGTTCTTACATATCCATACTATATTATCGGTAGTTTATTCCACTGTCATTATCCTTGACGATATGTGTGTTACATCTCATTAATGTCATTTAATTCAATAAAATCGTGACCTAATTTCTTTTTTTTAATTTACAGGTAATAATAACTTCATTGGTGTTAGAGTGAATGAATGAGTGAGTATATTCAAGTGTGTTCTGGTCTATGTTTACGTAGCTATGATAGATCGCATACGTGTGTACATATGTACCAAGTTTTCCTGAAGAAAGAAAGAAGGGTATGTCGCATAAATGATACAGCCACCGGCACAGAATGTGGCCCTAACTTACTCGTATATGGTTATAATAGTTAATGATCAAAATTACTCATATCACAGTACATTTTTTCCAAAATTGGTGTGATTGGTTCCTCGCACACATTAATTTTGAATAGGAAACGCGAAACATAAAATAACGCGTTTTCTCAGCTCTATAATTCAAATTGGAATACACCATGCAATGATCATGTCAGAGATTTGTTCGAATCATAATCCATAATGTGTTCTAAGTTCTCCTTATTCTCCTCGAAGCGCATTGGCAAACGTATTATAATTGATTGCATGCAAATTGTATCGCTGATGATTCAAAGCGGAGGTAATCAGGTTACACAGTGACCTGCCTGTAATCCGTAGCTATCATGATTGTGATGCTGTGTTAAGGAGTTTTTACACTGGAGACATTAAAAATATTACCTTCTTAAAAAAGAAATACGTTACAACGTACCAAATGAAGCAAAAATAAACAATTTAAACGCACGTACGATTTATGTAGGTATATAAAAATATCATCATGTTTGTATTGTTCCTGTAGCGGTGGTCAGACGTGTGCTTTGGACACCTACTCTTCGTCAGAAAGTATTAATCTCATGTAATAAGTAACGAACGAGCGTGTTGCTTTTTATCCAGCAGTGTCTATGAAAGTAAATGTGACAGTAAGATAATTACATTCACATTGCCTGAGAATCTAGTTAACATCTGGACTATCGAGTCATCTATAAGAATAAACTCCTTAAATTAAAAAGTAATTGCCAAGGGAAGGCTTTCAACTAGACATATTACTCTTCGCAGGATACGATACGCGATCTTTCTACGGCGATAAAGGCAGAAGAGTGCGGTTTACATTTCAAGTAAATGAACCTGAACTAAGATAGATATCCTATTTTCGACTACCTTTTCGAACAGTCTAAACGCACCTTAACGGAGACGGTACAAATATTTGCCCTCCTCAAGATTACCGCGGAAGCAGATGGTATAAGTCAAATTTTGATGAAAAAATTCCAACGCCACTGTTTACTTTAGCCCCGAGACAGTAATGAACGCCATCCCTGTTCCCCAAAATCATAAAAAACGTTAGATGAGTTATTTTTACGCGTTTTCTGTTAGTTTGTGTCGTGTCGGTGGGAATGTCATATATTCTACACGTTTTCATTTTTGAAGAAAACGATGTGCACATATTTGCAGCTACCATTAAACCATTATTCTATAAAACCTTTTTCGTACTTAATTTCTATTAAAACGAGAATAACTTCCCCTTCTCCAGTTTCTTTGTCTACAGCTTTCGCATTTTCGGACTTAAGATGGCTTCGAGTCGTCGCGTTAAATTTATACATCCTAATCTCTGAATAACGGTATGGAAGATCCGAAATTTCGCCATATTTCCTAAATTAACATCTGGTGCCCTATTTGAGGGTTTATGCCGCAAAAAATAAAACAAAATGCTTTATGAGGTCTGCCCCAAAATTAGCATTGGGACACGACATCTGAGAATTTATCTTAAATATTCCTACCTGATTTGGCCTAGGGGTTTTTGTTGATAGCGAGCCTTCTACAACCGTAGGGAAACTCCGTGTCTTTTCATTGAAGTTTTGCAACCCAAAAAGTTGGTAAGCTTACGACAAAAACTCGAGTTTTATCTACTTTCGGCGAGCGACTTAAATTTCATTTAAGGCATTGTGTGTGACAGACAGGGATGGAGTGGTGCAATCTGATGCTGCGCCATTGTATGCGCTCCTAATGTATTTCGCCGCAGAATAGACCTTCGTGAAGTTTATACTGTTTTATAGGGGCCAGAAACATTTTGTGATAGTTATTTAGCTTTTATAAGTATTTTTGTATAGTATAATAATGGTTATTATATGAATAACAATTTTAGTGTATAAAAAAAGTAAACTTTTCTAAATTCGGTGATTTAAACAAATTAAGGAGTTAATGTGGCGTTCTAAGGGCTGCCTTAGTCCAGCAGTGGACGTCTTCCGGCTGATCATGATGAAAGAATTCATGGATTCATTATTTAACCATGCATGTTTTGATACCTATATTTTTTATTAATCAAATGATTACTTCTTTATATAATACATATACATAAGTCCACAAAGTTAATTTAACTTTCAATTATGATAGTTACGCTCAATTTCCTCTAGTTGTGTTTGTCATGAATACAATTCGTGACACCTGCCTCCAAAAGAAAAAGCGTTACATACTAACCATAAACACAACACATCACTACAAGAATAAAAATATGATTGAACAGGGAATGCTATTGGCAAGTTAGCACCTTAGTACGTCCCTGTGGTTAGTACATAAAACACGGTCGATTGTCTCGTAAAATACATTTTAGATCCCACCACCAACTTTGGGGGATTACGGATGAATTATTAATGTGGGCATTCACATAAAACCTGGGCCTTTTTATATTATTCGCCGTTATTTTGTTTCTTACGGTTGCCTAACGTTTTCCTGGTCGATCTTATTTACGGTTGGTTGGTACCACGTGTTGCATATTTGACGGGCTGTGAGTTAGGCTTGAAATGGTTGCCGGTAGAATGTACTGGGTTTCAGTTCTATTGAATCGTCTTGCTTAGTTCAATAATACCTGTATAAAACTGTCAATGACAAAGGATCTTCTTACACTTCTCAGCAGAGAAGAAACGAGCATTGATCACTACGCTTGCTCAGTAAGAGTTGGCGATTTCAGACCATAAAATCCAGTAGTTATCTTAATATTTTTCTTTACAGTTAGTGATGGGTTTCTAAGAGCAGGTATCTAAAAAAGTATTTAGTTAGAATTGTATACCTCTGCCTAGGATTTATTCTGCTACAGTGTGTTTTTGTAAATAAAATAAAGGTTAATTTGAAGTTTTTTACATTAATTCTGAATACTACACTATAAATGCTTGATCCGTTTTTAAAAATAAACCTTCCAAAAATACTACGTGTTTTAGGTAGATAATTATTTCTTGGGTATAATTATAGTCAGAAATGTTATCAAAAAGTAATAATTTACTGTTTTGATTGTTGGTTTGTTTTGGTTGTGATGAAAATCTATTTTTAATTACCACATTCACAGGTTGAGTTAAGTATACATTGGTTTGGAAGATATTAATTTAATACGAGTGTTAATGTACTGTTTTCCTTGTTTTATTTTTATAAATATTCTTTGATTAGAATCGTAATTATAAAAGTATTATTGGTAAACAATACCTGATACGAATGGTATGTATAACGGTTTTAGCAAAATGCGGTGCGTACTTAAGCTAATTTTAATCTCCCTTCACATATTTAAAAGGGGACGTAAGCTATTTATAGCAGTCACATTCTACGTGGTTTCTTAAAATAAGTATTTAAGACTATAGATATATCTACCTAATATACATTATTTAAATAACTTAACCCTAAAATTTTATGACCGGCTTGAAAACAAACGAATTCCCAAACTTTACAAGCCTAAAAACTGGCCTCATAAAATCCTTAATTATCATAATACAACCATTCTTGATACTTTATCACAGTGCCATCTGTTGATTTTCTTTGCGAACTACTCTTTGTTCCGGAATGAATTCATTCAATTTCGAAACTTAAAACGCCATAGATAAGGTTTATTGTTGTATTTGAATAGTGTTAATAATGAAGGTATTGTTCGTTATAGAGGGCGCCCGTATCGTCTCACATGTGCAGTACTCGTTAGGGCTTCATAAGCACTTTTGTGCCCGTATGTCCCTGCAAAGATAAGTTTACTTGTTTATTATTGAGAATCATTTAACTTTGTGCTATATGGAGTATGTAATAAGGATCTTTAGCGAAGTTTCCTGTGTTATCAGATTAGAAATAAGCTGGTGAATAGAATGGATTATGTAAATATGGCTTAGTAAACTTTTAATTGGCACATATATTGTTTTAAATGACGTTTATGACGCATAAATGTTTGTTTGTGTGTTTTTATTATATCTTGTTTAGATATTTATACTTTAGTCCCCTATTTGTTGGTTGATAAATATTCCAGTATTTATTATCCTAAAATATAATTAAAAAGATCAGATTAATTTATTAGGTTCTAACTTAGTTATCGTTAGTTCTAAATAAAATAAAACTGTAAGAGTATATTTCAATTATAAATATTAAATTTACCTTCCTTCCAAAAATCGTAAAAGACACTCAACAATCCAACATGAATTTCAGCTAAAATCGGTAACCTTCAATTAGAATCCATTATATTAGGAGCCGACGTTGTAAAAGGAGTAATGACTTCTATATTTCGTCAAATCTAATTGAAACCTGAATTGAGTAATTCGCTATTCATTAGTTACGTACCTATAAGACCAAGAACGAATATTAAGAATCGTATCGTAGCTCATAAAGTTATTATTTAAAAAATAGTTGATTTAAAAAAAATGCTGGTCCTCTGAGTCTCAGGACAAATGCTTACCTACTAATTACTATTCATACTTACTTAGTTTATTTATATTTACTATGCCCTAATCCAACTAGGATATTAACAGTTTACAACCCATCACTTTAATTAGGTCATTAATTGACAACCATTTTTTACATAAAGTTTATTGCCTCAAACGCTTGACTTGACATTTAAAAAGGCCGCAGCTTATCAGCCCTAATAAAATCCACCCAAATAGAAATAATGCCTCCACATTTCAACACAGTTCGTAACTACAAAACTCTTATCACTAAAATAAACAACACGAACAAATCGACCGCTCTAAAAAGTGTAACTCAAATTTCCTCACCTGAACTCAATATTTTCCCCATTTCCCATGTAGATAAGCTGCTAAAAGCGTAAAGGTATTTAAAGGTGACAGTACAAAGCCACAGACAGACATCGTATATCATTCGTCATGATACACGTTCGTATTCACTGCGAGCATTCTTTGTTTTCGTTCGTAGCGAGCGCCATGAAAAAAAAAACAACGTATCGATTTTAGAATGTCGTTTTACATTTGTTTTTTTTTGTGCTCTATGCACGTGATCATGTCTGTAATCCATAGGGGACATATTGATGTGTCGTCGTTTATGATTGGTACATTTTCAGTCTCATGTTAGGAGGAGATTCTATTGCCTTTTATTGAATCATAATCTGGTTCGTCACCTTTCGACTCTTCATTCTGGAGGCGGCGCATGGAAGGATGACTTGTGTTCTACATCCTTTTTGGACAGAAAAAAGCTAAAACCACACCCAGTATTATGAAAATCTACTAACTACATTATTTTAAACACATGGTCTTGAAAGGATTGCTCGTATAGAAGTCCTTGCTTAAAGCGGTATCAGCTCCAAGGAGTCGGTATTGGCGGTCTCAACAGCTGTCAGTTATCGTCAAGTGAGGCCCGCATGTTGTTATCACTCTTTACGCCATCTGTTCGATGTGTGTGGCCAATCATTGTGGAGTGAATGACTGCGCTAGTACGGGTACATGGAAATGTGTAGGTATTTTTGCAAAGTAAGCTTTGAGCAGTTGCACAGCATTAGGACACTATGGACTAATACAAAACGGTTTTTTTGGTATTTTTTTCGTGAGTGCGTCTTTGGTTTTCCTGTTCTCTCATGTTTCCTGTCTAACATTATATTCGGGAATTCACCAATAGGTATGACACATGGATGATGACAAACTAAAAAACAAAATTAGATCAATAAGTAAATAAACCCTTCAATAGTACCAACCTACAGTTAATACGTGTGTCTCAAGCATTTTGTTCATATTTATGGCGTAAGCTATTTTTACTTAATTACAGATTAGTATGGCGAGCGCACTACTAACAATTCTATACTCATAGCCGTCGAAAGTGACTCATCGTCTTCGACCACTGTTCTGACCCATTTCCCACACTTAACGCCTACCATTTGCAGTTCAACTTATAAATAAAACACTACAGCGCACCTTATGTCACCATACCCTCTCAGGAAGACAGTGACTACTCATTGCGTTATATAATGAGCTCGTTAGTGTACAAACCAAAAAAAATGCATATTTCGTCTCGGAGAAACAGGAGCTGACGAGAACATGATAGGTTCTTCTTGGGTTAGCTAAAGAACCACGTTCAGCAGCAGTAGTTTAATAAAATATTGTAAAAATTATCACTGTTGACATTGGGGATATTAAGTATATTCCCATCTATTGTCTAGCAAGTTATGAGTTTCTTCTATGCCTCTTCTGAAAGGCGACAAACCCGGCGTAAGCCCAATAAATAGAAATAGACTAGCCAATTAGCCATATACGGGAATCTCGCCATCAGTTACATTCATCATAAGCATGAGATTGTAGCGGAGACCACTTTAGTCAACTTCTGGGATGTCAGGCGTACCTAATAAGATTTCGAATTTACCACCAGTGCACTAACTAACGATCCCACCTATGATCCTTCCAAACTCACTTTATCACTTTCAGTGCCAAATCAAATGCCAGTTTAACAGAAATCATGGAATAGTTCTTTGTTAACAGTAAAAAACAAAACAGTTTAATACATTCGGACTGCACATTGAATTCGATGGACATCTATAATTGGCGTTTTTCATCCACTCTGCGCTGGCGTTTTTCACCCACTCGACATTGGCGTTTTTCATCTATTCTGCACATAGCAAAATCCAATCGACTTGTCGCACGTTCAGTTGTATCTGGTTCTGGTTATATTAAAGCCACAAAGGACTATTCGGTTTTACGGTGACAGAAAAAAGTGCGAAACATCCGTGCAAGTAACATTGAGTGAACTGCCCCTCTAGCCAAGTGACAAAACGCTTGACGAATAGAAATCGATTAGAATGATAAATGTATGGGGATGATATAATGTTTCGACTACTTTATCGATGACATATGTCAAACCCATATATTTTTCATGATGTTGCTGTTGGTTGTTATGATTTTTTTTATTGTTTGACTGTTATTGACCTCATTCAAATCTTGCTTACATCATGTCTATTAAAAATCTTATGCCAACAACCCATTTGTTTGTTTAACTACCGGACCATTTGATACGAGCGATCTCAGAGAGCATTTACCGAACCTATCAGCTAAAGAAATACAGTCGTATATACTCCATACTCACCATCTTGCAGGAGCGTAGCGTAAACATAAAACCGTCGGCTACTTACTAAAATGTATTCCACTCCCGTGTCCTAGTTCATATGTAAATATAATACATTTATTATGTATTTCTATGTTGAATACGTGTTGCCGTATGTTTGACTTGTTTATTTAGGCCCGGGCTGTTATAACTGTATTCTTTATAAGGGATCAATATCTTGATAGGCACTTTGCATGTTTGTATTAAGCTTCGTTGGTATTACGCGAGGAAAAAATATAAATCCTCAAATATTATGCTCGCCCGGCGCGATGTAAAGAAACCACAGACTTTAGCCAACGTATTTCGTATCGCCTTAAATCCTAAAATCCTTAATCTAATTACTATAACTCAGAACTTAACATAATTCATAAAAGCAAAGCTTCAAGAAAGGAAGAACAAGTATTTTTCTTCATATTTAATCCGTGGAGGTAAAGATTAAGAATACAATTCTCTTCCATTGCCTAGCAAGTCGTAAGAGCCTATGAATTCTATGTCAGCCCGATGAACGGCTAAATAGCCACTTAATAATATGTACTGCCCGCTTACCATGAACTCTTAAAGCAGGACATTTTTTGATGACGAGAACGAGATGCCGCATTGCACTGCACGTAGCGGCGCTTCGCTTCCACAACATAACGTCCTGCTGTAAGAGTTCATGGTAAGGGAGCTCTATGGTAAGGTGGTAGATTTTCTGTTATGAAAATGTTAAGCTACCAACCACTGAAGCAGATCTTTTTGGATCTTCGACCAAAAGTTGTGCCAAAACTTCGCACGCACCCCTTCTGTCACTTTATAACCTTGCGCACTGTTCGCTGTTCGGTTATCGCGCGTAATGGAGACGCACCTTTACAACTCGATACCTACATTACCTACAATGCTTTACGAGGTAAACATTGAAAGTGTTTGAAGTTTCTAGATTTATGTGGGAACGGGAAATGGATTTCAAAATGTTAGGTCTTACTTTTATAGTCTACGATATTTACCATCTGTTGGGTAATGTACTTTTGACAAATGGGTTTTGTATGTGTAACTAGCGTCTTTGAATCATTATAAGTCGTTTTAGTTCAGTAAAGTTAGGGTACTCAATTTCTCTGACAATAGGTCGAGTATATGTCAAGATCAAGAAGAAAACTTAGAGTTTCCAAAGACGGGACGTATTCTAACGTTCGCTTATCCATTCATCCGTTGACGACCCGTTTATCATTACTCCGTGCAATTGTGCGTACAGGCAGTACACATCAAAGCCAAAGTTCCTTCAAACTAATAAGACTGGCCAATTATATTCATAGATGGGTGCTCGCGAATGCCTCGATATATCTTCCCAACTTTGCTTAATGACGTCATTGGGATATCTTGTAATGGAGCCTCTTTGGATCAAGGGATCGTGGGGTCGAAAAGCCCGCAAACGTTGTTTTAATAAAGATTGAAATGTTCTCAGGCTCAAGACTTTGTCGTGGATAAGGAAAATTGTTGGAATTGTACAAGTTTATTATGGAGACACGTGATATGAGTTCAGAGGGTTGGTTAGAAGTTGTTTTATGAAGTATGTAACGTTGAGATGGTTGACAGTTTGATTAGATAACAACTGTTTGACTACGCGGAATTCAATTGTAATTTAGAAAAACCCTTCCGTATAAAAAACCTACTCCTTTTTAAACACCAGCACGGAGAAGTTCGAAATTTAGTACATGGATATGATAAAAGCTATTTGGATTTAACATAACATAACATCACGCCTGTATTCCCCGAAGGGGTAGGCAGAGGTGAACATATAGTACACCCACATTTCGCCAGTTATGTTGTAAGTCCCAATGTAATAGGGGGCGAGCCTATTGCCATCAACCGGGCACAAATCCAGACTCCGTGCTGCTACTGAGAATTACCTAATGGAAAACTCAGTAACACTTTGCCCGACCCGGGATTTGAACCCAGGACCTCTTGCTCAGCAGTCGGGCTTAGCGACCACTAGACCAACGAGGCAGTATTTGGATTTACTTACGCCCGAATTCTGACCACTGTGCTACTAGTAATTTAGATGCTATTCAAGTAAACCATTAGGCTCATGAAGTACTAACAAAATGTTTCGTATCCAACTCATCATATCTGCGTTGCGTGCGAACATCGCGTCCATTGCATCACAGTTCCAAACGGGTTATACCTGCAATAGCTGGTCTGTGGCCTTATGTCTATCGTGCGAAATTATGTAAAACCAAATGATGTAAAGAAAGGGTATTCAAATGGAAAATGGTATGGTTGAGTTAAGTACTTCGATTATATATGACGCGAGTGAGTCTGTCCAGCAGGTGCCCAGTAGAACAGTATAAACAACTCTTTCCTAGAAATAATGTGACGATCATCATGTGTGTATGCTACGAAGGTATGGACATAGGCAGACCTTAACCCATTCCTTTTATAGGACACGATTATTCACTGACATACCTTCTTCTTATGTTTTTGGGAATGACTGATTGTATAACGGGCACGAGAATTATTAATAGACAGTGGTATCATAGAATAACTAAGAAAATACACAAGAGATCAACCCGTAAACTTCAGTTTTTGTATAGCCTATTTTGTTTCCCACTGCTGGGCAAAGGCCTCCCCTTCTTCCAAATTAGAATATATAGTACTTACATTTTTTTTTCTTTAGTCTAATAAGTGTCCCACTTCTGGGCAAAGGCCTCCCCTCTGAGCTTCAAAATCCCCCTATTCTCAGCCAGCTCTTGCTAGTTGCTATATTACTATTAGAAATCTAAAAATATAGCTGAATCAACCCTGTTCTATTTACTAATGCCATTAAAGTTATAACATATTCCTTTTAGGACGCAGCACATTACGCCGTTACAACACTTGTATTTACCAATATCCCAGTAAAAATAAATAAGACCCTTATATACCCAAAGCTGTTTAATGTTCATGTCTTAAAGCTGCCAAGAATTACGGTGTTTGTTGGGGTTTCTCAGTTCAGCCACTTTGCATCAATGAATAAATAAATATTTCCTTTATTGATATCCTTTTTTGATGCTCAAAAGATATTGTCGGTAAAAGGAGTTCATGAAATAAAGATGATTTTGAGTGTGATCGACCTAAATATTAGTTGAGCTGTAAAGTACAAAATAATTCTTACAATTGATGGTATCCTAATTTTCCATAAAATCTGATGACGTCACGAACTCTGAGGCTATTATCAGTTTTTCTATTAGTCATGTACCTATCGAAAGTAATGTAACTGGACAATATGTTAAAGCAAATACCTTGTTATAAGTATACGATATAAGTTTCCTCAAAAGCTTGTTTCTCCTAACATATTAAGATTCGATCTTGTTCAATATATGCAAATGAGTCTTACCTAATGTTTACGTAATAATTCTAATAAAAAGTGTATCAGATTCTCCACTTCCCGCGTTCGCCGAGAGTTGGCTAATCCAGTGATAAATTAACTGAAATCATTTCTAAACTCGTCGTTTTCGTTCTTAAAATTGATTTAGACTACTAAAATTGTTAGCGTACAAGTCTTGTGATAAAAATAGAAATAACAAATAATAGAAATTACAAAAATCATAGTTGTTTTTTCGTCGATATCTTTGATTCAGAATTTCTCCCACTTCATAATTCTCTTTCCGAACAAAAACTTATTTGGAACTTCAACGGGAGATTTAATGGATGTCGGAAAGTTGGCAGCTTTTATCATTAATTTGGCTTTTGTAATACGATTACATGATACGACCAGATCCGTTTGTGTACTTTCTGTTTTACTTTACATTATAATAATATTAGACATCTTTCATTGTTTCAAATTTGATCCGATTTTCGAACTCTTATTGGTATTAATTTTGCAATTCCGTTGGAAATTAGGTTGTGTCTGCATATTACGAAACTGATCTGCAGCCTCCGATTCGCCTAAAGTTCCTTAGTCTAGTGGGTTATTAGCTTGATATATACTCGTAATCACGAAAAGCTCGTTAGCAGATTATTATCTTAACATCCATAATTTACCACGAAACAAGAAATTCTCATCTTTAAATTACCTAGTTCATTACAGGGTAAAATTTCATTGATTTCCTGTGCTGGAAATCACACGGATATAATGGATCATGTATGGCTATCAATAAATTGACTAGAAAATAATAAGCTTAACCAAGTTTTATAGCATCAAAAAGATTTTAACCAACCTTAATTTGGCACTTGGTTTAAAAACACGTAACATTTTAATGTAATGCAACAATAACTTAATTTGTACGGCATACGGCAGCAGTTTTCAAAATTAATTAGCCCACCTTTTGTCGCGAGTTAATTTAAAATTTATTTCGATTCGTCCGCCATTTTCTGGGTACGGGGTAATTACGTCTGCGTTTCGCGTTTTACTTTATTCGCTTACGTTTTCGTTTTAATGTAATTTCGTTTTTGTGTTTTTATTGCGAGTATTTTTACTAAGTGTAGGTTCTGTTTTAGAATATTTAGAACCCAAAAATGTTTTAAAGTAGAACTAGGTCTGCACAGACATGAAGGTACTACCAAATAATTCACACGTTTTGAGAGATTGAATTAAATAAAGTCCCCTATGTTTTCAATAGATTTCAATCTAAGACAATCCGATTTGAACTGCATTTCCCCGCAGGGAGCCAATGCAATTTGTATGACCTACATATTCGTTACATGCTGGCTGTACTACACTGGTTTAGGGACCAAAACCAGCATAAAAACACACGGAGCACTAATGAAATCGTAAATAACGGTGTATTTCTAAATTAATATCCAAATAAATGGACAATAGTTACACAAAGCCGCGGATTCATTAGTGGTAACAAGTTTAACCGAGTTATAGTTTATTATGTTGACGGTACGTTACGAGGCTGTCCTTAGAATTGTTTACTTTGTTTTATCTTCGGCCCCCCGACTGGCCACTGAAGATAACTCGGAGTCACGATAGAGCCATTTATTTTAGTACATAACACCGTATATAGGGTGCTACGGTTCTTGTAACACCGTCCTGTTAATAGAATGTCATTTTCCCAAATTAGATGTTGCGGGGGATGGGGGATCTTGTGAGGTATAAGATGGTTTAGTCGACAAGATCTCATAATGGGAAATAATCGTATAACCCACATAATATTACGTTTAAAAGACAAATGACTGTGTGTAAGCAAGCACAACATGTGAGCACAAGACATTGATATAGAGGTAAACAGTTTGTTAGTTATTTATAAAACAATTGATTGAAATTATGCTGTTATGAACTACTAACTAGATTTCACTCTTAAATGATGCAAACATAGCAAAAACAGCGAATATTTCTTCATGACCTTTAAAAACTCGAATAATATCCTACATAAAATCCTTTTATTATCACTCGTACCTTACCTGTCGGCAATCAAATAATTCGTAATATCGCTCTGTCCGTATTCCAATTCTGGTTTTCTTAATTAGGGTCGAAGCATTTAGCATACAAGCGGCGTAATGAAATGGGGCGTCACTGGCAAGTAAATAAAGTCAAACCCTTGTCAACGCCCACGACAACATAAAGTTACAGACACACTAAACTTATATTACTAATGAACCGTATTACTGAAATTGTTCAGTTTGTTTATATGGAGTTTATGAGATCTGGTTGTAAGATTTCCATGGTCCATTTTACTTAACAATTGTAGTTTATGTCAGGGTATGTTTAGAACTTTTTTGTCATATCGCCTCTTTGCTACAAAAACGTGATAAGTCAAAAAATGTTTTTTAAGATAACACGTTATACACAGCAAAGAGGCGATATGATCTTGTGGTTTGCTCATCATCCACAGCATGACTCACCTCTAGGCCTATTAGGCCTCTTCTTGTTTGTGCCACTTCTTGTCTCCATGCTATTCACCCGCCATATCAAAAACATTATATGAAATTATCGATTATTTCATAGTATTTTAATCATTACACTTAAAAGAGAACATCGCTAAAATTTTAATATAATAACTTCCGTGAGTGTTATCCATATTATTTACTATATATCCCGGTTATACTCACGTGTGTATTCGGGAATGCCCGACTGTTCGGCTCGCGACTCCGCCGCGTAACCAGCTCATGAATAAAGGCTCCGTTCGAGTTCGAAACTAGTCAGGCATTCCCGAATACACACGCGAGTATAACCGGGATATATTGTAAATAATATCGCTAAAATTCTCGAACATTTTCAATACAGTCAGTAGGCAGATGGTAACTCCTGTTTACATGATAAAGACCGGTTTAAGTGAAAGGATTAACTTGATATTCGAAGGTAAACATGTCAGAATTTACTAGGTGTTGATAGCTATAATCTCCGCGCACTTAACTACTGTTAATCATTAGATCAAACAAAACATGCGAACGGTTACATCAGTTCATGTGGAACAAGCTTCCGCTCATGGCTTCGTCTGCGTTAAATTTGACAGTGTCTTAAACGAGGATTAATATTAACTAATGTAATTATCATGGTGAAGATACCGAATAGCATCGAAAACAAATCTTCAAACTTCTTTCTATCGTATGGTCGATGAGCAACCTGGTGTCAGAGTTGTAACATGGCTTTGCACACCGTTGAAAAATCTCTCACCGTACCGGTTTCCTCACGATGTTTTCCTTCACTGTTTTTAGCACTGATACGCTTACTGACATACAGAGGAATTCGATCGCATTTATCCTATGAACCTAACTTATTCACGGAGGCGAAAATATTCGATATGATTACAACAGTCTACACGGACCGTTAATCGTTAGTACTCCAGTTGATAGAGTGTGAAATTACAAAAGGTTGAGTTGGGACCGATGAGGACATTGCGAAGATCCCACTTAGTTGACATCGATTCAGATATACATACATACTTTACCGTAAAATATGTACAATTAGTATATCAATATCATTTGATATAGGTACCTTGTCTACATAACTAATAATATCTGGATAGTTACTGGATCTGGATAGTGACTTATCTACATAAGTCTGGATACTTTACTGGATAGTTTGGGCAATAGGAACTGATTTAACTACTAAAAAATACTAAATAAAGTCCAGGGCTCCTTTTAAAGCGCGACATGACCTATGTTGAACTAATTTAACTACAACAAATAATAAATAAAGTGAAGGCCTCATTTTAAAGCACGACATTATATTACATCATAGTCAACTACGCCACATAAATGTGTACAAGTAAGTACGTCTGGCGCACCCTGGGTAGACAGCCTTGCTACCATCCTTGTTGCCTGGCCAATCTACACCACGGCATGACCTGCTCCCTTACCATGAACTCTTAAAGCAGGACAGTTTACGTTGTTGAAGCGAGACGCCACATTACTGCCCGTAGCGGTGTCTCGCTTCCACATCTTAAACTGTCCTGCTTCAAGAGTTCATAGTAAGGGGGCTGTTAGCATAACGATGCGAATATAGGAAGTTTTTTAGTAATATCATTTAGACTGAACATACGACAAGAAGAATAATGTAATGTAAGGATTTCTCGATAACAAATATTAACATTATAATCCTGTGCCTTCAACAAATATATCAATTCTCGCGTTACTCATCACTATTTTAAGTAGCTTAAATACGGTAAAACGTCGTAACTCGAGTCATTTACTAGGTCGTATTATCAACAAAATCGGTCAAGGCGAAAAAGCTTTCGTTCATTGCAATCAGATATTGAATGTATTTTCTAGGGTTCATTGAAGCAGCACGAATTGTGAATTACATGAGCGCAATTCAAAAAGCGTGCGTTTGTTGGTCAAGGTTAATTAGGTGACAGTTCGAGTGTCTACTTGTATCCGTCGATAGCCAATCGATCTGTTTCTTCTATAGTTTTTTAAAACACTTGCAAGTAGGTCTACCTAATTAACCATTTGGTTTTGCAACTTTGTCGTGTACCTGCAAAAAATGTATCCTGTGACGTAGTTGCGTTAGACTGTTAAGAAATATCGCGAGGACAAACATGCAGTGTCGGAACTAAAATCTAAAGAACACATAAATATTTGGACGATACAGAGATCGAACCTACGACGATCCAGCCGGTGGATTTTATATTGACAGAACTTTAAATATAATTCCTATATTCCTATATAACGAATTTTTCATTGAACATTATTTTGTTACTATTTATAATATGTTTGAAAATTAATATAATTTAAGATCCAACAGTCACGACTTCTTACTTCTTAATAAAAATTAGTTATACCTAATTAAAATTATAACACAAACTTTCTTGAAATTATGTAACAAAAAATATTACTCTTTAATTAAAGAAGCTTGAACGCTATTCTGAGATAAAGCTGGTAACACAGTGCGATACGATCCAGTTAGTTATTTATTCACTTTATACGATCCGACAGGCTATAATATTCGTCTACGAAAAGGCTCATGCTTACAATAAACGTTTATGAATAACCATAAATAAATATTAATATAAAAAATGGATTTAACTATCAAACTTAAATTCTTCTGCGTAAAGCGTGTCATGTGTCAATGTAATCTTATTGAGATTCGAAAGATCCTTAGACTCAACCCAATTGCTATACATGAATATCTTACATAAGGTTGCGCAGTAGCACACAATAGATTAGAAATCTAATGTCGTTCTCACATTCTCCTTGCTAGCATAATGTTTTATTGAACACCTTAGAGAGGTGGCGCCATCTAATATGTATTACAGTAGTCCCTAGTCCCGGCATAAGCTACTAGAGGGCGCTGTTCCCAGTTTTTAAACCCTGGATGCAACTGCAGTGTATTCTCCAAATAACTGTTTCGTTTTAGGATAAAAGTTAGAAATGACTGACTTATAAAATCATTAGAACGAAATAAGATTTCGTAACGATTTTAAAGGATATTAATTAGTACACTGCCAATTAAAGAAATACATTCCAAAAAAAAAAAACTACGTATTTATAAACCTATCTAGGTAAAGAAGTACAGTCTTTTATAAAATTCTTGTCGTTATACAACAGTCTGAGTAATGACAAAATCGTTTTGTCCGCCAATTTAACGAAAGCGTGTCGATTAAGTTCGTAATAACCTTGGTCCGGTGACAATGAACTTCAAAATCTGTAATACAAGTCCAATTTCTTGATTACAAATGGATTCTTGGAATTGAAACAGTTTTTTTATTAAATGCTCCGTGTTTTCATGATTTATGATATTAAATATTTATTGTTAGGTGTTTAAACGTCATGATTTTGTTAGCATACCTTATGTATTTTTATATTACTAAGGATTAATATGTTTAATATAATACAACTATATATTTTACTAAGTATGTATACATTTGTATATAAATGTTCTACGCTAATCAGATTTTGACCCATTTAAATCGTCTGTTGGATCCGTTTGTGATTCATCTTGTCATTGCTGACTATAGAATGAAATACGATTTGGATTCTTGTATTATCATAAATATTGTTGCCGTCATAACTACTTTGGACACCTATTCTAAAATATTTAATTCATATAGTCTGATGGGCATAAATAAAGCCTATTGAGAAATTTTGTGACTCAGAAGTCGAATTTATCATTGGTACGTGTTCGTATAAAAACTATGAAAATACTTTTACAATATCAACAAAAGTCACTACACAAATACCCATTCACGTTCGTCCGTAGAACTCGTGCAGAAAATCGAATTCCGAGAGATAAGCAATCAACGGCCCAAACCTTTGCCTAGAACCTCAAATCAGACGAAAAAGAAAGGGAGAGAAATCACAAAAACCAAAAAACGGACCCCAAAATCCTAGAAACTGTCTGAAGGCCTCCGAAACCACGTCCGTTGCTACCTGAGCGCGGATTATCATATTTTTTTCTAGCCAAGGCCGAGGCGGTTATAGACAACGGTTACGGAACGTGCCCCACTCCCGCGGCGGCGGGTTAACGAACATATTCGGCTGTTTGTAATGCTCATGCGCCGTTTATGGACTGCTCTTTGTTAGTTTTTAAGTTATTGTCGTTGGATTTTGTAATGTGTGCGAATTATGTTTTGACGTCAGCTACAGGGGTGAACGGAGGTATACCGTTATGTAGCGTTTTAAATTATACGTTGTATTGTAGAAAAGTATTCTTAGAATCAATGTGTAAAAAATACTAATGGACTAACGACATTTAGTCTAAGTCCTAAGATATAGTAAAATACATAACACAACAACTAGGGTCTATTCGTATGTGTCATAGACATTCAACCCGCAAATTTCGTAAAACAAATTTCCGAAGAGTAAAGGGTTATAACAGAAATATTACCCCATTGAATTGCATGTATCATGCAATATTAACCCTCCAGCGCCGTGTTCAACGTGTGACAACAAAATTAATGTGTCCCTGTATTGTTTCAGAACAGAGCTACAAACGAGGCGCGCTGGCCGCCAAACATGAATTAGATATCGCTCCAACGATATCGAAACGTAAGTATTTGACACTTGTATTATACTGGCTTGTTGCCGCGGTTCCACTCGCTTTCTACAGGCTACAATTGTAGCCTACGTGTTATTTTGATTTGAAAGCTATTGAGAATTCTGGTTTATAAGGTTACCTACTAAGAACTATCGAATTGATGAACCCAATAAAACTGCTCAACCCAGGATACAAACCTCATGCTAAGATTTGTAGTAAAACCTATTACCATTTACATACAATACAGGTGACCTGAAATACAGGCCCTTAAAGCCTAGCTTAGGCACCAGTCTCCCACAATATACCCACTGATTTACTTTTTTTTTTAATGCGATGCTCTAATGTAATATAATGTGTATTGTGGTGAGCAATAAACTATTATTATTATTACATAGGACACGATCCTAAACATTACTTCTTCGCGTATTACAAGCTTGAAGTAAGCATAAATACCTATTACAATTAATGTTCCTCTCCTTACTTTATTTCATATTTCCATACATTTTCTGACATAACTTCGCAAGCTTTACCAAACTTAATTTGCTAAGCACGTTCTGCTTTTAACATAATGTAACACTTAAAACAATTCTTACTTACTCGAGTTCTGTAATTCTATTTACTAACAAAGACGCACAGACATGTCTCACGTTAAATTTTAATTCGTTGACATTTGAACTATAAATATAATGTATTTGTCATCTCATTTCCAAACAATTTTGTATGGCCCAAGTGATGAATATAAAGCGTATAGTAACGCAGATGGTAGTACTGCAACGCTTAGAAAAGAGCCAATTAAAATGAGTTGGAATGACGCGATTAACGACATCAAACACGATTTAACCAATGACATTGTAGAGGTAAACTACACGCAATGCTTTCGCATGATCTCTCTAGTCTTTTACCGTCTCATAAGACTATGAGTGTGTGGTAACAGATGGTGCACCTGTGTGTTCGCACCCACTTGTCATCATCATAAGCCGGAAGACGTCTACTGTTGAACAAAGGCCTTCCCCTTAGGGGTTGCCATAATCCCTACGCTTCGCAAAGGGTTGAGGGATCGCAGTATTGGTGGTCAAGTTATAGAAGACGCTGCTGCCCCTCTTCTGTATTTTCCTTTAGTCGCCTCTTACGACACACACGGGAGGAGAGGGCGAGAGGTGGTCAATTCTAAGCCGGATACCACACGGCAAATGCACACACTTGTACATTTTACATTTCCTGTGTTGTTAGCTAGTCCAGTCAATATAACACGCTTAGCCCGAAAAGTTATAAGAATATATTTAATGATGCGGAAACCGTCTGGATTTTTATCGGTTATTAGTCATACCATATTTTAATCTTAAAAAATGTGCAATAGCTAAAAGACCGCAGAGGTCAGACAGCAGTCGCTATACGCGAACACAGACAATTTTTTAATGCAAAAAGACTGACCGAGTGTCTGCAACTTAAAAACAGTGGTAATGTTCCTAAGCTCATAAAATTGTGTCAACTAACTCTAAATGACTCAACGTTATGTAGAATTATATGTTTCACGAATTATGTACCTATGTAATTGCATTTTTTTATATTGTGAGTCCAGTGGGCGTAGTTAATTGCACAGTTTAATGAGTATATTTACATATTTTTACTTGTTTCCAACTAAAACGGACTCCTTACACAG
Source organism: Abrostola tripartita (assembly GCA_905340225.1). Lineage (NCBI taxonomy): Eukaryota > Metazoa > Arthropoda > Insecta > Lepidoptera > Noctuidae > Abrostola > Abrostola tripartita. The sequence continues at coordinate 9,231,842 of HG996504.1, forward strand.
AGGAGTCGTGATCGTGAGCCGCACTGGGGTCTGTTCAAGTTCAACCAATAACATTTGCGTGTGTATGGCTAGTCTTAGTTAGGCCGATGCCTAAATTAGGCCAGTAAGTCATTAAATCGTAACCCTTAATTACATAATTATGGCAATCAAATCGCTGATCTCATATAACCTGTATCCCGGAGACCGGGAAAAACACGGTTTGCTACGTAGTTAATTAGATTTCATACTCAGAACAAGAATTTTCCATTCGGGACTCGTGTTGTTTAGGATAATTCAAACAGAAATAATAATTATTCAAACAAAATCCACCGGTCTGATGTTTGCTTAGGCCCTGATTGTACTGACTAATGAATGTGCCGCAAACTTTTTGAATTTAAACTCTAACGTCATTGTTTTAGAATACATTTTCCGTTTCGTTTGTTAATTAAGACAGTTGTAACTTCGTAATTTTCGAATTCTGTTGAAAAAGTAAACATTATGTGACACAATTATTATTTCATTGGAATCGCTGCTCTTCTTATAAATAATTGTTCAAACAGCTTTGATAAAATTTCTTTCAAGTGCGAAGACAATTTTGTGATCTCCTAAACTTATTTTACAAAGAAAATAAGTGGAATCTTGATTACGTAAGCGTCCTAGCAGTCGCCTTTATCTGTTAAGTACTAAAATTTATGAAGCAGAAAAAGATTTCAGAATTACACCTTCGTTTACCACAGATCTGATCTTTCGAGACTAAAATTTATGTATTTAGACGCTTTTATATTTTAAAATGGTGGCAGGAATGTGCAGTGCAGTACTTAATATAATCAGTGTAACAGCTTTCGGGGTAAAAGATTTTGAGTTCGATACTCGTACGCGACTCATGCAGTCGATGGATAGCCGTTTAATACTCTGGGCATTTGTCCCTAAACGAATGTCAAAAAAATCAGATATGATGCAGTATAAAATCCTTATATGAAGATTGACTGAAGAAAAAGAAATGGATATTAATAACACAAAGCAGCAAAAAGAAAACCTTTATCAAGCATAATAACAGATCCAAACAACCAATTTTAACGCAAATTTCAGCACACTCGAACTTCAAATCTATCGGCTCCCAAGGGTCCTACGATAAGACCAGAACATTACATCATCTTGTAATGAGCGCAGACAACCAAACTTATTAAAAATTAATCCCTTGAGCTGTCTACGACGCATTTAACTTGCAAACTGGCTAAGTTACGCTAAGATTTATACCAAATTCAGTTTGCACGGATATGAATATTTAAGATGGCCTAAGAGGCTGTACAAACGGAGCGGTTAGGCTGTTGCCGCAAGGACCGAATGCCGATGATTATGAAGAAATGGAGTTAGAGTTCCGTAGTTTCTTAGAGCTCAATTATGGTTAAAAACATCCTAAACTCTTCATAAAAAAAACTCGAGTTTTTAAAATTCAATACGATTTATAATCGAATTTCGACCATAAACTTACTACTTAGTACGTTACCAAAGAGACGAAAGGAAGATAAAACACGTTCATGACACCATGTCGTTACAAAACATATCGGGTCTCTTACCATTTGTAGTTTGAAATACTAAAGTGATTAAGACTGTCGTTATTAAAATTATCTAATATAAGATAGGTTACATTTTTTGACAAATGTAATCTAAATCTCAACGACTGAAAAGTCTGTCTTTGTTTAACCTCTGCTATCTTACGTAACGTGGAGACATCAGTCTCTAGTTATTATGTAAGAGGGCAAAGCAATAAAGGGCAAAACTGTAGACTGCGATCTTGAATCCACTCAGATATTATGTAGCTTCGCGTGGTTTTGACGTAGTGATTTATATTAATACTTGAAAATATTGGACTCTTGAAAGGACAAGAATATTGCCAATCTACTAAAATACTTGTACTAAATTTAGATTTGTCCTACATCGTATCGACATGATTTTCTACCTTCCCTAAAAATAGCTCGTGCGGAGATTAGCCAGTCAGCGGGTTGGGATCGGGGTTTTAGGAAATCGAGAGTATTACACTCAAGAGTCACCCATGCTGAAACAATATGGAATGTATAGGTACGCTTTGATGATTTTAGTTTAGATATAATCTTCTTCTTAACGTATGGTGGATGAACAACCTGGTGTCAGAGTTTAAACCGCCTGTATGCCTCTGACATGGCTTTACACACCGTCGAAAAATGTCTCGGGTGTGCCGGTTTCCTAACGATGTTTTCCTTCACCGTTTTTAGCTACTGATAACTAATTTATAATACGCATATGAATTCGAAAAGTCATTGGTGCGTGCCGGGGTTTGGACTTGCGGCCATTGACTTGGCAGTCCAGCGGTCATACCACTCGACTAAAATATATTCTATCAAAGAAGAAGATATGTCTAAACAAATGCCTTAATTCGATTCTAGACTTAAACAAATACATTAAAACTTGTGAATGTACAATTTATTTTTATAAAATCTCGCCACCGAATCTTACGAACAAAAGCTACCGCGCTCTACATTACATCGAAATATTAAGTCACAACCAACTTAGCCACGATTACGTAAGTGTAAGATAAATATCACATTTTATAGAGCACAAACCAGCCTAACATTTTTAATTGACACCAGTTTCTAAGTGTGACGTCATATGATAAATTATGCAAGGAGTATGAATTGTCGCTAGACACACCTGCCGACTTTGATGTTGTCTCTTGGCCTATTTAGACCCTAACTGTTGATAACGGTTTTATTACTTACCCTGATAAGCCTAGCAGATATGTAAAGTTCGGGTTAGTTTCTTGTCTAAGTAGGGAACATTGAGCTGAACATAAGTTCATTACACGGATGCCATTAAACTTCAAGAACTAAGTTTATGAGAAAATCTAATAACCTTAAGTTTACGACGTATTTTGTAAGTAAAGCTCTACTGCATTTTTGTCTCACTTAAAAAAATTAAATGCTTGATTTTTTTTTACATCCTTCACCAGGAATTTCTCCTGAATCTTAGGTGCGTTTCACAAAAATGTAATATCTGCCAATCGCATGATTTTTTGTCCCGTACGGAAATCGAACCCGCAACCCTAAGCGCAGCAGTCCAATCGCTTAGCTACTGCGCCAATCGGGTCGTCAATTTAATTCATAGATGCATTTGTTTACGTAACGTGAACATGCATCGTCAGAAGAAAAATGTAATGATACAAGACAAAAATTATTATCAGTAGCTTTGATCGTCAAAGCCTTTGCTAGTCATTCCCAATCTCCTTTCGCCATTCTTACGTAATTATCACTCATTGATCAAATGTACAACAATAAGCCATGATTTATTAGATCAAACATAGCATCGGATCTGATTCTTAACCTATTACGATTACACACGAAGTATTAATGAGACAAGGTATAGACTGTAGACGTACTTTTAGGTACGTATGTATCCTGTCAGCTCATGATATTAAGAAGCGATCACCTGATGTAAAATAAAATTAATAAGGATAGGATAGGTTTTGACTTATTCCATCGTCATGAATTCTAGCTCTCAAAAGACGTCCACTGTTGAACGTAGGCCTCCCCGTTTAAGCAGGGGGGGCGGGGTTGCCATAATCCCCATGCATGGCAAGCGGCTTGGGGATCGCAGTATTGGTGGTCAAGTTTCAGAAGACGCTGCTGCCCATCTTTTGGATTTTCCCTTAGTCGCCTCTTACGGCACCCACGGGAGGAAAGGAGGTTGTCAATTCTAAGCTGGATACCACACGGCACGGCTTTAAGAATACCTATTAGATATTATGTACATATATTTTTTTTTATTTTAAAAAGGTTATGGTGTATATGCAATACAGTATGCAATGCAATACAGTAATAGGTTATAGAAATATGGTACGGAAAACATTAATTTATTTATATTAATATGATTTTATTAATATAGCTCTAATATTCAAATAAAATCATTTTATTGGGAAAAACAGCAGCTGCTGTTAACAGTTTAAGCCGAGTGCTTGTTTAATTCATACTCTAAGGCGGTGTTCGCTCAAACGCCTTTCACCTGTCGCGCGGTCGCATCGCAATCGTAAATCACATTCGCTCATCGCCGCCATAACTGGAGTTAATTCCAAATTAATTATTCATTTGTGTTTGCACAGCTGCTTTGTTTCCAGTAAACGACGAAAATGTATTGAAATTAAATCATTTACATTCAAATTTTTCGATTTTGTATGTCACATTGCAACTGTTACGCAATTTCATTTTTGGATCGAGATATTGCTTTTATTACATAAGTAAAAGTTCAAGTTAGAGGTTTCTAGGCGTATTTAAAGTAACAGCTGGTCGCCATGTTGGTTTAGGCTTTTTTATAACCAATAAAACAATGTAGGTATGTTGCGGACTTGTTTTTTTTGGTGTGTAATAAAACACTTGTGCTATATTTGCGTCACGTCTTTGACATGTCCGTAGGTAAAATACAATGAGCTATTAACTAGATCTAGACAGTTGGCAATAGTAAGACGCAGACGGTGAGGTTTTATCTAAATCATACTAATATTATAAAAGCAAGTGCGTTCGTGTGTGTGACCTTATTTCATGTTGTTTTTTGGCATTAATTGAAATAGGTTATGGTAGGTATTCTTCTACTATAAACCTTCATAGGTATATTAGGTAATACGCGACACCGCAATAAATATCTATTCTAGTAGAATGTTTTAGACTATAAATATTTTAGAGGTAGGCTTAGACATTTTTACTATATATACCTATTTGAACTATCTAAATAATAATCTCTTCAGAAACACGTATATTATTTTTGTACCCTGTATATAGAATTTCTGTATCGAAAATCGAGATCGTTTCCCTATATCCATACGAAAACAGTTTTGCCAGCGCAAACAAATCGATAGCTTCCGATTTAAAATCTAACCTAAAATCATCGTTTCAGGCAAACTTCTATGCAAAATTTACCTACCTCGATACAAGCTGAGTGTTATTCAAATAATATTGAAAGGTAAGCTAACGTTCTAGCTTTTACGTGGCAACACTGCACCGATTTTGTTGCGTGATGCTTTATATCTGATAGTTTTTCATTTCCATAAGCGGATGGACTGGGTTCACGGTGTCGCTTATCGAAATTCACCTGCTCTTCAATCCTGGTTCTCTTTTTACATAGTATAGGTGTAAGAGAATGATAGATTCAGAGTTGCTCAGATCAGTAGAACAACTTTTCAGAAGACAAGATTGTGAATGATGTTGAAATATCGTTTATTACAGCGTGATTTTGACGCCCGATTATCGTCTCAATTAGGTAGCGATCTTACCTTTTGGGCAGTAGTCATAGTCATAATGTTTTAATTTTTATGTCATACTCATCAAACATACCTACTAGCTGCGCCCCGCGGTGTTACCCGCTACATTTTTACGGGATAAAAAGTAGCCTATATGTTAATCCAGGGTCTCAGCTACATCCATACTAAATTTTAGCAAAATCTGTCCCGCCGTTAGAGCGTGAAAAGGCAACAAACATACAACCACATATGTAAACTTTCGCCTTTATTATGATATGTATGTAAGTCTTCTAAAGCTTTTATTATGTTATCCCTTACTTTAGATACCAGTATAAACGACCTTGTTAATTGAAGACCCACTGACATACATTTGTACACACGGAAATGCCGCTATAAATAGCAGCTAATAAAATCCCATCCATCTTAATACAGATTTCGCGAAAATCCACACCTCAGCGCCGCCGTAATTAATGTATGGACTCAATTTCGTCGCGTCACTCACAATCCATTTCCCTCATATCATCCGTATGACAGGCCGTCTTCCAAACTAATAAGGTGATAAGTGTGATAAGTCGAAGGAAATCCCCTAAAGAAATAACGAAGTATAAATCATTCATATTTGTACGCCTACACTGCTCCTTAAGTAGATTTACGTTGTAGGTATAAACCATGTTTAGGAAGCGACTGGGTAGCTACTTTTTTGGCTTCGATTCCAAGATGGGACCGTTGATATCAACACGTCTATATCGTCTAAAGGATAGGCAGAAGTATGCTGCTCGTGAACATTACACTAGAAAGTATTAGTTCCATGTTAGTTAAGAAATAAGCTAGGTATCTTAACCCAAAATAATCTATACTTTAATTAATTACTATAGATTCAGTAGTTTACAATAGTATTAATAACCTCCTGATATCAGCTTAAAATAATATCAAAACATTCTCTTTCACTTTTCTCCAATCTATGTATAGATACGAGATGCCTTATTACGTCCGCCTTAATGCCGTGACCAGCCGTCGAATCAAATAATATTTTGCGAGCTAGAGATAAATTTGACGGGTAACATGGAGTTAATTTTGCTGCTATAGGCGTGAAAGCGGAAAACAACAAAGTTACCGTAATATAAATTGAATGTTGGCTTGTTTTCGAAGCAATGAAAGTTGGAAGTTAAAATCGCAAAGGCTCACCGTGTTTTTAGATCAAAAAGTTGTATGTATATATTTACAATATTCTGCGTGAAGTACATTAAAGCTGGGGACGATAATAATTGATCGTTCAACACACCCTGGATAGTCTAAGTCTGCTACCTCTTTGCTGGCAACTTTTTTCATGCCATGCTAATTCGTACTGTTTATCATACGTTGACACGATGGAAGCAGAATTATGCATCGATGCAAGACAACATACGAGTTACTAGAAGTCTCAACTTGAATTTTATTTGCGCTGAGTTCTCGATTCGAATTGTCTTCGTTAAAAAAGCTTGAGTAACTATGGTCTAGACTCTAGCCATTCCACAAATAAAACGAACGTTTGCCGATCGTTAATGAATCGATTCCAAGCACATTTTACTCGAGAAATAAATTCTCTTGTTCAAGTTTCAAATATTGCTCTGAAAAGCTCCCATTTTAAAGTACTCGAAAGAGCATGGAACCTGAATCTTCTTTTGTCGTCTTGTAATGTGAGGATCTCTTGAAACAATTCTAGATATTCGGATTTCTTATTGTACGAGTCAAACGGTGCTGGTAATATCACCTGTGCTTCTTAATCTTCTGTTTTGTCTTTGTGCAGTATTGTACCTTCAATACACTCTTGGATACTCGTAGCTTATAAAGAAAATACAGCATATTTACTAGAAATATGATATGACGGTGAATATTATTGCATATTTTACAGCTTCGTAGCAGAACAGACTATTTGGTTGTCGTAAATACTATTATTTCGAATGGTCTAAACATACCTATTGGTTGTATAAATTGGGCTAGGCCTGCGGTGTTGTTGACTAACAATAAACGAAAATATTATTCGTGTAAAAGGAAAAAATATAAAGTTAAACATAAATATACCTATTTTTTTTAACAATCAACATGTCCATCATATTCGTAAAACTACATTCCGCAAAAACCAAATGAAAATCCTATTCCGTCTACACCATGAAAGGAATCGCCAACATAAAGTCCGTACGCACGGACTGAATCCACGGATGCGAATTGAATTTAACGGTTTTATCACACGGATTTAACGTTTAATTCTCTTTACGGATTTCGAGGATGTGGTCGCATCGGACGCGACATAGAATACCGCAGCGATGCTACGGCATCTGGCTATGTCGTTTGGTTTTTGAAATGCGATTTTAAATGGAACACGTCGGAATTGTCGGTTATAAAATGCTTATTGCGCATGCATTTGTCCGGCTGTGTAAAACTGGTGTTATAAGTGTTTAGATAGTTATTTTATTTTGCTTCGTTTGTAGGGAAAACGGATCTCTATTTTTCTATTTTATGATCAATATATATTTACAATATAATTTCATTGGGGGTTGTGAGATAATCAAATAATTATCCTGCGTCACTAAGAGGTTGTCTACCGATGTTTATAAATGCATATTACATAGGTATCTAGATTCTAATTTTCATAGTAAAAATGACAGGAAAAAGCGAAGGCTCGTCCCATAAAAATATATAAATAGGTACACAAGGTCTCACTCGTTTTCCAGAGGGGTAGGCAAATAACACGGATTTTCATTAGCTACCATCGATCGTGGCAAACTTTTTCGCCTCTGACCCTCTCTCAGTCTTATTTTAGTTGCAATTAAAATACCTACGAATCGCACGATACTCCTCTTATTCTCAAGAGAGTTCACCGAAAACGATTGGACATTTAATAAATATTCTCTGAACGTTACATAATACGCTATTCCCTAACCCACTGTCAGTTCCCTTACCAAAATGTTTACCCTTTAGAATTAAAATACTGTTTAGTTGGTACAGCGGAGATGAGAATTTTTCGTGCGGTTGGGTTATCTTAATTTAGATATAGGTAACTCAATTTTCTTTTGTGATATTAAAAAATAAGCCCCGCTTTTCCGACGAATAAGCAAATTTATTTTGAAAACGTTACGCTTAGTAATAACTACAGATGAAAGGGTGGAATCAAAAATGTAGGTAGGTATTATTATCTTGTTTGAACGAAAATATTAAATCTTTTTTCTCAACCACAGATCATGCCTATTAATTAGCAAGTAATCAAAATTATTAGATACTTGACTCAAATTAATCACAGTTATATTATAAAGGCGAGTGTTCGTGAGTCAGTTTGTATGTTTGTTACCTCTTCACGCTCAAACGGCTGGACCGATTCTGATAAAATTTGGTATGGAGGTAGTTGACACCCTAGATTAACATATAACTACTTTTTATCCCTTGAATATGTAGCGAGTAACACCGCTGGGCGCAGCTAGTAGGTTTATAAGTCGATACTTTATATTTCTGTCTTCTCAATACTTCACGATGTTTTATTAGTGTAACTAGATACTACAATCCACACGCAGTTTCCACATTCACAAGTCATCCACGCATGCGCGCCGCAAATACTACAGCGCTGACCTTTTTGAAGGACGTCGCCAGTAAGGTCACTATTCCTTGTAGTGCGTTCTCCCCACATGTACTCACACCCACACGGTACATTCCGTTCGTTAATCCCCTTTCGTTCTCTTGTTCGTATCATTTATTTATTTGTTACTACGCTGCCCTATAGATACCTACATGATGCATCTATATACGTCTGATTGTTGTCAAAGCGTTTACAGACACGAATGATAAAACCTACATGCAAAAGTGCCGAAATTTAACCAATAATGTTCAGTTTCCCACCACTATTTTTCGTAATAGTCTTTGTTTTTTTTTACGTAGCCTGTTCAGTGTCCCATTGCTGGGCAAAGGCCGCCTCATTATTTTTCCACAAACCCTATCCAATGCCGCCATTACGGGCCATGTCTTTCCCGTCGTTATTTTAAAGTACATAAATTAAAAAACAAACGGATACTTCAATAAATAAATCAAACATAGAAACCTTTATATTTACGTAGCTTGAACTCTATCTACACTATCTCCAGCGATTCTTTGACGCGCCGCGGGATAAAGTCGTCTCAAACAAATCTCTAGATGGCTATGGCGTTTGATAAAAAACAACACTTCAAATAAACAGTAGCCGGTATCCATTTACTTTATTTTCAAGTACGACACAACATTTTACGTTTGAGTGGCTTTTTCAGTTTACCTACTTGAACGTCTGGTATTTCACATCTTTACAATTTGAGTGTTTTAGTTTGGTTGACATAAAAAACAGATATCTTAGCCGCCTTTGACTTTGTTCTGCTTAAAACTTTTGGCTGTCCTTCAGAAAGGTCGTGTGAACATTACTCAACATCAAATAAAAAAGGATAACTCGTAGCTCTATATTTTTTCTACATAGTTATAATTGTCATGGCCCGCGGGCTTACAAACTGGCTTCTGGCACAAGCATCCAAATCCTGGTAGGATCCAATGTGACTTTTCCAATGTCATTAATGTCAACTTACTTTTAGAAATAAATAGGTTGGACAGGATGTTGTTTAATTGCCTACATGAATGAGAAAGCATGATCAAAGCTGTTTTACTTTTAAAGAAGCTTGCAGTTGCATATGCAATACAACATTATTATGAAACATAAATATAACACGCATTAAAAACAATATACAAAAATAAACAGCTCAAACGTATAAAATACTTAATTATAATAGAAATAAAATGTTTCTTTATTAATGTAACATAATTTCTCGTTTCATTTGCAAGTTAGTTTGCAACGTTATCCCATCAAAGTTTTATTCATCAAAATATTTTTGACGCTAACTACATTCCACATTCATGGTTTTGAAAATTACTTTTAGATTATCTAATTATGTTGACAGCGCTCGCACGGGCCTAACTGAATATTTTAACATTATTCTGCCACATGACGCAACGCTGTCAAACTATACTGACAATAGTTCAGGATTTGTCCCACGTAGAATGCAAATTAACTACCCTGAGTTTAAACTGCTAATGTAATTAATTAACATCCATAATTAAGACTCGCGTAGTGTGTGCGCACATTTGCATAACCCTCCCGTGTTTACAGTTTTGACGAATTTACTTGATTCTGTCAATTTTGAGTGACAATGTAAGATGAGGGTTGTTGACCGTTTCTTCGAACTGTTAATTGAAGGTTTGGTTATGTCACAACATTTAAGTAATTATATATTTAATAGAAGAACATCTACTCAATAGAACAACTCATAAGACTTTTAGGATTGAAGCAAAAAAGGTATGTCTAGATCGTAGTGGGCTTATGTCAACCCCATTGAAATCCAGTCAATGTACAAGAAGGTATCTAAAACGATAAGTGCGGTTATTGGTTTAAAAAAACAAAAACTCAACTCAAATAATTTCCGACCATTCTTTTCCCTGAATAGCGATGTTCAGATTCCACTGTATCACTACTAGTAAAAATTGTTAATTATAAAAGTATAAAACTTTTGTGGGAATTTATTTTGTGTTGGTCGAATACTGAAATATTTTTGCAAACTCGTTTCAACGATTCTCAATCCAATAAAAACTAGATGCAAACTTGCGGAAAATACAATATGATAGGTACATACTTATTTTATTCCATAAGTACAAATGTATATTTACTCAACAATTTAATTGAACACAAATCTCGAATCTCGTTATCTGTATTAACAGTTATGAGAAAAGAAACGCTTAAAAATCTGGTTTCAGGAAGCAATTACAAGCAAAACAGGAAGACAATAGCCATTCACTAGAATCACATGCACGCACTCAACACTCACTGTAAACTATAGAATAAAAAGAGACATCAGGTACGAAATATACGCAACACTTCTTAAATAATAATTAGGTAAATAAACAAAATTGTTAGTTGCAACTCCTTAACAAACAATTAATCTTGTTTTAGATTATTAAGTTAAGTATGTAATTTGGCTTTGCATTTGTATTTTTGTTAATGAAATCAACAGTTTTAAATATCAACTCATCTATAAAAACATTTTACCAACGCCAACATAAGGAACCTTCAACACAGCAATAAGACAACGCATATCCCATGGCGACGAGCGTCTGAAACAGATTTTATTCAATTATCGCTGAGTGCGAACCCAGAATGACAAGTGGTCTGAGAGGCGGCCATTGCTACACATCTCGTTTTTGCGTAACGCGATGACTTTCTGAACTCGACAAGGATTTGATTCCGGCACAATATATTTATGGATAATCTGCGTTAATGTTTTCGTAACTTAACTTTTCTTTGTAGAAGAGTTAATAGCCAGAACATAATACATATAAGATGTTATTTATTTCTTCTGCTGTACTTTGACCTCTTTATATCCTTGACTGGTGAATCTTGGGTCTCACCAAAAAGTCCGGTAAAGCAGACAAAGCCTCCTTGGAGCTGACTGCAGCAGAATACATAAAAAAACCCATTTTCGACCAATTTGTCTCAATTATCTTCTAGCGACATGATTCGATAGCGCTCAGTATGTCCAAGAAGAATTTCGGTTAGGAATTTAAGTAGCCTAGTTTAGACATGTCTGATGCCTCGTAGGCTTCGACTACATAGAATGAAAACCTTTGATTTGTGCAACATACTGTCATACATTAAAATAAAAGTATGATGTAATGCTATACATGGTACATTCATTCGTTTTATCATGCATACCACTGCCCGGCAAGGCTCTTTCAGCACGCCTTTTTGTTTTGCGTTTGTGTGTGTCTATAAGCATCCTTTTCATACAGTATTTTTATCTGGCTCTGTCTCGCTTTCATGTATTCTTTGTTACCTAATAAAACTAAAGCATAATCTATCAATTGTGCCAAGTCTAAGTGAGAGATGTCCTGATTTTATCATAATTAATCTCGTCAATTTTTTTTTATTAAATCCACTATCTACCGTTTTGTCAAAGAAGGCAAGGCTTTTTACTGATTCCTGCCTAGTATTAATAGTTATAAATGAATAAATATGGAAACTGAACAGATTGGGTTTAAGCAAATACCCATTGTTTCGACAATGTTATCCGATTGGTCTATCCCACCCCAAGCTGCAACTGTGAGAGAAATTAAACCAGCGGCAAAGGGTTGATTGTAACAAAGCTTTTGTTTCGAAGGGTTTACATGTCCGTTTAAATATTCCCACCTATTTTAATAAAAAAAATTGTATACCTGTATTTTTTTCTTGAACACAATAATTACAAGACAATTAAAATAATAGAACAATGAACAATCCATAAACGTGTATTACTTTATTACTATGAAACAGCTGTAGTCATAAAGTAACGATATAATTTATTTTGCTTCAAATGCAATAATATTTTTTTCGAGCAAATTAGATCTTGCCCGGCTTACACTTACTCTAGACGGAACTGAAAACGAAATATTCAACTGTTCTTTTTCAAAAAAAAATTGTCCCGAGCGGGGATCGTACCCGCAGCAACCCTTAGCGCAGCAGTCCAATTGCTTAGACACTGCGCCAATTGGGTCGTCAATTACTGACATGCAATTAATAACTAACAATTTAACTTACCGCATATCGAAATACATAGTTAAATATTTCCTCTACATTTCGGTTCTCTTCGCTTTGTTGGTGGTTACAGAAATAATTAGCATGGTATCACTCTACAATAAACAGGAAATTATTCGACGTTTAGATTAATTTGAACATTATTATGTAAAGCTATTATATGTTCCATTATTAGGTGTGTTTTTAGATGTCATCAATTCAATTTGTTTTAGATATGTACTTGTTTCAAATTCCATTTAGTCTTCTTATGGTATCGTTAATGAACAACCTGGTGTCAGACTTTAAACCGCGTGTAGGGCTCTGACGTGACTTTATACTCTGTTGAAAAAATCTCTCCTCACGGTTTCCACACGAACGTTTTCCTTCAACGTTTTTACCAATTTATAACTAATTTATAATACGCACATGAATTCGAAAAGACATTGGTGCGTGCTGTGCTTGCGACCTTTGACTTGGCAATCCAACGGTCATACCATTTAGCAATATAAATGTGACTTCAAAGTCGTAAGTCACAAAATGATAAAGACAACAACAACAGATATGTATATTATGGATTGAAAAAGTCTAATATTGTGAGGTTTAATTAATGCAGCAACAGTAATTATGGGCATTCTTCTCTCTTCTCTTTATCAAATGTTCATTAGACATTTTATTGCAGTCTGCGAGTCATTTATATGGAGAAAAATGTAGGCAGAATACATAATGACCTATCTTCTTTCTTTGTCTTGTAATTCATTCGTCTCAGAGGATGCATTACATTTTAAATTTATTTGGTATCATATATTTAATTTTATTGTGCAAGTATAATTAGCAGCTTTAGTAAGAGATGTGTACGTAACCGTTTTAGGTCTGAATTTCCTTCCTTCCTTGAGAACTCCCTAAAATATTTATCTCAAGGTAATACACCCTTAGTTCTCTCCTCACGTAGTTTTCTTACTGCTTTGAAAACTTATGTTTACGGCCGTAAAGTTACTGCACCAAATTTTATTCGAACCCATTTAGACATTGTGGTATGATTCAAACTAACTTCCAAATACTACCTAACTTCGCGGCTTTAATATAAGTGTGACAATACTCTTTGTCTTGTTACATGTTCACTATTGATACATGCAATTATGAGTTTTGTCATTATCTTTACATTCTCCACGAAAGCGAGACTTGTCTGTGTTTTATTCGCTGGAAAACAAAGGACTTTACTGCAGCTATATGAAGCTTATCAAGGGAGGCATAACATACCTCAATAGAGCGCTAAAATTCTGTCGAACACTAATAATGTTCACGTATTATCACCCATTAATTACCCTGTTATTTCTGGAATGATAAAACATTTTTAATCATAAAAAAAAACAGCAAATACGCCGCTCGACACCCTTCACGCTCTTCATAAAGCCATCAGCTCCATTTTGTCCGACTGCCGATGTCACGACAAAAGACTAATTATCTCGGCTTAAATAATTCGACGTCACTTGATAATAAACAATTTAAAATTTGCCGACGCATCAAGACTGGCTGAACAAACTATACAGACAATGGTTGCAGTAAAACAAGTCGACAAAGAAATAAATAGTTTGAAGGATCAACATCTGGTGTTTAAATGGTTTTCTGTACAACAGATGGTTTGCTTTCTTTCATAATCAATTCGATATGATTTGTGTGAATTGATGTTAATAGAAGAATACATTTTGCACAAAGACATAGGGAACTTATTAGAATGCCAATAACCTCAGGTCATTAGCTAGGGAAAATATTTCCGTTGGGCTTTAATATAATGGAAACAAACTATAAATATGTTATTGTCGCTTGTATTCAGTAAATAAATGTTATCGTTACGTTAGTCTTTGCCAATCACACGCAATGTGAAAATCGATTCTTCATCGCCTCCCCTTTGTACGAGCCAATTTATTACCGTCCTTTATATTGATGAAGCTTCCGTTTAACGAAACGTGATACAGACAGACGGACAAAACCAAAAAGAGTAATACCTCGACTGCACATCAGAATTTTCAGCTAGGCTTTGATAGTCAAATTTGGTTATTCGCAGGGGTCCAGACTTGCATCGAAATAACCAGTAATTCAAGGACAGAGCCAATTTAACTTGCTATATCGTCCCTGCGGTACGACACAAAGCCTGCCGCGGACAGCGGCCCCGGCGGGCGTGGGGGTGGGGAGAGGGGGTGCACAGGGCGCGCGGGGCGGAAGTGACGAAACTCCCGCCGCGTCGCCATGGCAACCGCCGTGTTTACCCCGCCATATCGATCTACGCTGCGTTTCCCTGTTTACATACCGGCGATGCAACGGGAATTCGGATTCGATTTCTGGTTAAATAACGCAAATAAAGTTGATAGGAGTCTTACTGTAGGAGTCCTTGCAGCGTATTTAAGCTGTCTGGGTTTAAATTAACTTGTTTATTGTAAAGTTTTCGTGTTATTTAAGGATTGTTATGCTTTTTCCTTTGTGCACTGAATCTTACAAGGAAGAATATGTTTGTTTAGGTACTGTCTCGTTAATGGTATTATTATAGGCTTCGGTAGACTTTAATTTGGAAAACAATTTTAATTACGAAACGCTTTGATGCAATATTTGGAACCAATATGAATATTTCGAACCATACATGCTTATATAGCAAATCTGAGGAGACAAGTCGTTTATGAAATCGAATTAGGTAATTTAGTAAATATTTTGATTTCGCCATACATTTCTCATATTATAGAACACAGACTTATTTCCATTATACAGATATTATCTGTAGCATATAGGTTAGCTAACATAAAACACAGGATTTCGCCATGGTAAGTAATTATTCCCGGTATCAATTTGTATTCAATGCGGCTTCGCGTGATCGTTTTTAATTTAAGTAATTGTTTTGTCAATCAAGTGAAATTTATGCGTTTTCTTTGTTACCATGTTTTGGGGTTCTCTTTGTTCGGCTACACGCAAATGTAAGTCTACAGAAGGTATACCAGACTGTGTGCTGAATTGAGTAATTTTACAGATTTACCTACTTAGAAATTATTTTTGTTTTGTTTGACCAGGTGTACGTTTGCTTGACTTATATTTACACATACATACAAACATAAAATCACGCCTGTATTCCCCGAAAGGGTAGGCAGAGGTGCACATATAGTACTCCCACATTTCGCCAGATATGTTTTTAGGTCCCAATGTAATAGGGGGCGAGCCTATTGCCATGAACCGGGCACAAATCCAGACTCCGTTATGCTACTGAGAATTACCTAATGAAAAAAAAACCCAGTAACACTTTGCCCGACCCGGGATTCGAACCCAGGACCTCGTGCTCAGCAGTCGCGCTTAGCAACCACTAGACAACAAGGCAGTCATGACTTATATTTACTACTACATTTAAGAGCGAAAATATGGTGTTTCTGTTTATCGGAAAGACTTGTGTCTAGATCGACGTTACCGAGTTAGAAGTATTTTCATCGAGCGGAATTCTAGTAATATACCGGCCTATAACTGTCCCACTGCTGGACAAAGGAAGCTTATCATTCAGAGAAGGAATTAAAATAGCACAAGTTTTGCCCTAAGCCCTATCCTTATGAAACCGTTTCTTCCACTGTCGTATCTTTGAAATGTATCCACAAGTTATGAAATCTTTTGTAATATCGTAATAAAACCTACTTATAGTAAGCCCAAAAAATGCATTTCACCCACGCAGGTGAGCTGACCCCAGTACAATATACATAAACATATGTTTAAGTAACATCTGCTCAACACTAAACAGTACAGACACTCGATGATTAATCGTTAACATTCACAATCGCTCGTAATCGATATAACAATTATAAAATCGTATCCAAACACTTCGATTGTCTGTCTGGCGTACTCAAATTGATATTCAATTGCGCACATCAAACTCGGATGTAATTGTAAAGGAATAAATTACGTTTTGACGTTCACATAACTCGACTCGTGTTTACTTATTCGATTGATTTTAATGTTCGATGTATCGAATGTTTTCGATTCGATGCGTATCTCATTTATTTCCCCTCCCTCTATGTTCTGGTTAACAAATACATGTAGGTACTATTTTGTCTTCTATGTACTTATGTTTGGCTCCCTTCGATAATTACTTGAGCCAGGCACGCTCCAAAATAATGAATACCAGATTCAGCTCCCTAGCAACGCCCTAAGCCGAGGTTTGAGCCCCAATATGGCCCCATATTGGAGCCCTTGGCTGTCATTACTTCGTGTATAATTAATTGTAAAGAGCTCTATAATTATTTTGGTTTGTTAGTCAGGGGTGCCTAATCCAAAATGCAACGTTAAGTTTTTTCATTTGTTGACAAAAAACACAGATTATTTACTATTAGTAGAAAAATGGGAAAGTTTGAAAGTTCTTTTGATTTTTACACCTACGGTCATTTTTAGTCAGTAAAATATGAAACATACACATTCCTTCAGCTTTAATTACTTATTGAAGCTTTTAACACTCTTTATTCCGTGGTCATTAACCATTCAATTCCCAGTGTTATGCCGTTCGGAATGAAACCAAACAAGACCTAAGTCTATCTAGATCGAGTGCTCAACCTCGACATCCACCTGCAACCGACACCGAGTGGTGCAATGTCTCGTGTTACCGACACAGATACGATGCGGTATGAAACTCTACGCCAAACGGAAGGACTGCCTTATGTATCGAACAGACGCGCAGACGCGACTTGATGTCGTCTCGATGAAAGTAAAATAAATCAAACAAGTGCCTCTAAAACTAGTGTCGATCGTAAGCTTAAATACTTACCTATGTATCAAGTGCATGGAGTTATGTAGAACATTCGGCGTACATATACATTTCAAGAAATAATAACAACAAAAGTAGATGCTTTAGTGCCTAAAATAGCATTGTCAGCTGAGTGGTATGACCGCTGGACTGCCAAGTTAAAGTTCGCAAATTCAAATTCACCATTGTTTTCGAAAGCATTTGCGTACTATAAATTAGTTATCAGTTGCTTAAAACGGTGAAGGAAAACATCGTGAGGAAACACAAGCACACCTGAGGGATTTCTCAACGGTGTGTAAAGCCATGTCAGAGACCTACAGGCGGTTTAAACTCTGACACCAGGTTGCTCATCAACCATACGATCAGAACTGCCTGAAAAAATCAGTTACTATTTTAAAAAGCCATAGCGTCGTTCTATTTTTATTAGTTTAATTGTATGTTATGTATAAGTGTTGCTCTGATTGCATATTAATGTTTTTTTATTTTGTTCTCAGGTAAGTACTTCTGAAAATGGCGACGTGGTATGGTACACATCCAACTCCTTATAATTCATCTTAACATTAACCAAAATTGCAGGTGATCCGCTTCATTTCTTAGATTTGACTGACTTATGACATCTTACTTCTTCTTAACTTAATGGCTTGTCTGCAATTAATATTCATAACGGTACTCTTACTTTTTGAATAGGACGTACTTATATCTAAACGACAGAATTGGCAAGCTAAATTAAAAAATCTGACATTATTTACTTTAAAGTAAGTAGTTAAAGGCTATTTACAGAAGTTAAAAGTGTCTTATTATCAGCGTATTATGATCATTCATTAAGATGCGCTACCCCCGCATCAGTCGGGATGTCTTTAAGATTGATCTACAATGCACTTCGAAGTACAGTCAACCACGAAAGTAAGTCACTTATAAATTGAACTAATAAAAGTATACAGAAACAAATTCAATTTGTTATTCCAATTTGTGTCTCGATCAAATTGAGAGCTGTTCTCGATATTGTAGGTATTTCTTCATGTAGGGAGGTTGACAATAAATTGCAAAAGTATATAAAACTAGCTCGTAAACGTCTTATATTCAGTATATTGCCCTATGGGGTCGGGCATTGACTGGATAGAATAATGCTATTATCGTCTATTTTTCTGTAAACCACTCTCCCATAGACCATTTACCGATAACAAGATATGAGGTGACCTGTTCGATGTCTGGTCAAGGTCATTTTAATTTGCCCTATTAGCGTGAGTCATGTCTTTAAACGAAATAATGGGATGACCCCATATCAATACAATTGTCAATATGACACATCCGGTGATGCATAACGCAGATGTCTATCGTACTTCCATAGCTTCAGACTGAAACTAGAAAAGGTTATCTGACAATTGTCTCAAAAAAGAAAAAATAATTAGTTATGTGATTTTTTTTCTCTTTCTGTGTGCATAAAATAAATATTTTCTTATACTAGGCCATAGCCTGTTTCCATATGTAACAAATTACCCATACGAAATCGGCATACGAAAAAGTCGACGGAAAAAAGCTTTCACTTCCCATAGGTTAACTACTTCTTTATTGAAAAGCGACACTTTATACTACTTACAGGTGACACAAATACAAATACTGCAATACCTGTTTACTATTGATTCCGTACAAACGAAAAAATACATTTCATCATACATCATCTAAATTTCCGTTGGCTTAGAAACTTGGTCCCGACTGTACGCTACGTCTCAGACTCTATTTCCTCCTAACATTGGAAAATCTACGAATTTCCTGTTCAAAGATACCTAGCTAGGTTAGACCGAAATTTCGAAATGGCTAGTTTGAGTCTAGAACGTTCACAGACATTGAAAAACTGCTTCGTCGATGTTCGAGTATTCGTGATCCTTTTAGTTAATGGTTTTATTTGTCTCTTATTTTTGGACTGAATTCCTGGAATGATAAATGGATATCTCGTTGGGTTGAGCTGTGTGTATATACATAAATATATTATATTTATACCTATTTATACTTTGATAAGTTCTCCATCAAACTAATCAGAATAAATCTATCAGTATTTGCTTAAATAGTGAAAGAACGGTGTGCTGTTGGGTAATATAAATAAAATTACGCCAATAACATACGGTGTTGACCAGCATTACATCCAAAGTTAAAACTTCATCTTCGCTTCGTTCTAAAAAGTAATTCTTGTGTAGAAGAACCAGACTCTCCGCCTCCAGACCAGATTGCCTCGTTGGTCTAGTGGTCGCCAAGCGCGACTGCTGAGCAAGAGGTCCTGGGTTCAAATCCCGGGCCGGGCAAAGTGTTACTGAGTTTTCCATTAGGTAATTCTCAGTAGCAGCACGGAGTCTGGATTTGTGCCCAGTTGATGGCAATAGGCTCGCCCCCTATTACATTGGGACTTACAACATAACTGGCGAAATGTGGGTGTACTATATGTTCACCTCTGCCTACCCCTTCGGGGAATACAGGCGTGATGTTATGTTAAACTTCATCAAATGCAAATAATAATAGGACATTACAAACAAAACATGACTAGTTTGATGTCTGCTGACTCATCATGTTCTCTCGATGCGAGCTTAATATACTCGCCTTATATACACTGACCCCTAGCTTGCTACCTACCTATGTACGGTACATATGTAGGTACATATCAATTTGGCGATGATGTTATTAAGTTACACGGTAGGGTCGCCCCCTAGCGCAGGCGACGAGACCATTCATGTCAAAAGCCATGCACCCGTTATAATTTGATGAGGAGATTTCCACTAACTAAAAGCTTGACCCTCAATTTGTTAAAAAACTTTGTTACAGCCCTAATTTGTGTGCATGATGATTTTTGTAGGGATTTCTCGTATCCATTTAAAAAGTTGGCCGTCACGGGACGCCGGGCGGCAGATGCAAAACATGAAAGTGTTTAGTATACGCGCGCGCATACACAAAGGAGTCGAGTGCGGTGGAGTAGTGGAGGTATCACGGCACGGTTTGCCATCACGGCATTCTCTCTCTCGCCGTCTTTCAGCCTATCGCGGTCCACTGCTGGACATAGGAACTCGAGTAGATGTTACTGCCAAGGCGCGCCTTTATATATTTAAAAACACATCATAAACATCATCATGACATTAAAAAGCAACCCAATTAAAATAACCGACCTAGCTAACATTTGCTTCAGACTCTTGTATATACCTACTGTTTATTGTTCAACACACGTTACATATATGAATTGAACGCATAGTGCATTTGCGATGCAAATCATTCAAGTGACCGGTTTAGTCTGGCAGACGTACATTACGGACTTGAACCTGTCTGTGGCTGATCGCACACACATACCCCATCGATATATAGCTCTGTACCTATCACACCACCTTTGTGAAGCTGCTATAGATATCGCTCCGTAGTAAAGCCACAGTGTGCACAACTGACAAACTTGTAATGCTAAAATATAGCAGTAGGACTGCGTTTTGCTATAATTCCATTGCACTACACCTGTATACATTGTCTAGGGTTGACTCATGCTCTTCTAAAATATCAAATGTATTATCCATTTACGGAAGCGTTAGTCAGCTAATTATAACAAAAAATGACTTAACCCAAACAGATTAAAATACATACCTATCAATCATAATTATGAGACTCGATATTTTGCGCTATAAAAAGAAAAAAATCCAATCTGCAAGTAAATGTCAAACCTTATCCATTTTAAGGCAAAAACTTTAGTGCCTCCGCGAACTTGACACCGCTCCGACCCTCCCAGGGTTACTGCATGATTAACATTCGACGGCCCCGGCCGAACTTCAGATACTCCGCTACTAAGAAACTATCTTCCTTTAACAAACTTGAAAATCGAACCCATTTTTTCTAAACTTTATAATTTGATAACATAAAACCTTTTTCGGAATTTAACCGTTTTTACATGCTTGGATTCTTATACACCTTATCTCGTGGTAATAACACTTAAATGTATACGTTTTAGCACTCATAAATTACGTTTTTGCCAACCCTACGAGCGGTCAACGCTTATTCATTGGATCAACATGCTGTATATAAATTATATACCGAGTATGAATCATATGACTTAAAAAAAAGATGATTCGAGTCATCTGGTCAGGTCATTTACCCGGCCGTTGACCTTCCAGTGAAGGGTTCGATGTCACCCTGGACAAGACGAGCTTATGTTTCTTTCTAGAGTCGGCTGAGTCTATAATCCTGTAGGTACTAAATCATGACGTAGCGAACTCGGCTTGCACTTGAGTGCAGTCCAGTGCCAAGATATGTCAGCTGTTTTTATATTAGTTATGATTTTGCTATTTCATCTAACGTATCGGTTCTTCACACCGAGTATTTATATCACGCAGTACTTAATTAAATTCACAAACAAATAAATTGTTCATCGTCAACAGGCATAAAGATATCAGGCTCAGATGGATCTTCTCAGAACGAATGTACAAAAGATGTCTTGAGAATTGCAAGGTCATTCGCTACGTGATAGTTGTAGTTAATAGAATAAGTTTCGTAAAACATTACATACACATATTTAATTTCAAACGCCTAGCACTTATATTACGGCTTGCAACACACTTTATAGTCTCACAGAATTAAGGTGTCAATTCAAACGAGGCTTGAGAAATCTGTGCGGGCTGTACGCATTGCGACTTTTTGCAGCGACACGACACAGTCACATATTTCGCGACTGCAGCTGCATCGCTGCACAAGGTCAATAAACAAAATGGCCGGCGATTGTATCAATGGTCTCACAATGGCACTACGATCGCATTACCGTCGCTTTTGTTATTTTGTGTCGACTGGATTATGGTGGTCAAATAAAAAATTGTTATTTTCGTCTCGTTGAGCTAAATAGCGAGACTGTTTATCTAATTAAATTACATATATCAAGATCATAATAAACACAATATTTTGTAAACAGGATAGCCTTAAAATTACACTTTATTCTTTCATGTGCTTCGTGATAAGTGTGTATTATCATGTATACTGAGTAAAAAGCGGTGGATTTAAGATTTGTGGCGTTCTAAGGGGGAGGCCTTTGTCCGGCAGTGGACGTCTTCCGGCTGATGATGATGATGAGTAAAAAGCACAAGTTGAGTCAATAATTGCGTTGTTTCATCTGCGACGACTAGCAAGCATTGCGACAAAAAGACGTCGAGTGTGTCACTGTTTCTTGCAAAATCACAAGCATGCATTCTTAGCTGACCTTTCCAATCAACACATAAACACGTCTGTCATCGGTGAGGTCAGTCACCGGACTGTTGACCCTTGCATACCTATATTTAACTAGCATCCGCCCTGCCTCAACATACTATGAATGCGATTATTTTATATGCCACGAACGATACTTGCATATGTTGTCAACATTGTCGGCAATTTGTTAATTGTTAACGCAATACAACCTTTAAATCCCATCAATAAAGAATGTTTTCCATTGACAATTATTCACGTACCAAGTTGTTTGTATCTAATTAAAAGTTCTGCTTTGTTACGTGCAATTTTTAAATAGTCGTACTTGATTCCTTTGCCTGTCTCGGAGTGAATAAGAAATAAAACGTATCAGCTGTCATCGGCTGGTCGTAAAGTATGTCTGAGTTCTTGTTAAATGGATTTATTTCTGTCTTACGGCTAATAGGGACATTCAAGATGTTTTAAGACCACTGCCAAGACGTAGGGTCTTCCATTATAAACTACATTTTAAAGGTTCAGGTTTCAGATTCTGTATAAAAAGGTTAACATAAAATAAATTTATTAAAACTCTTACAAGCAGTACCTACCCAGGTGTTAAGAAGTGGTTTTATTAAATCCTTAAGTAGTACTTAAAAATAATAATTTAAATTCTAAGAATAGATGACGAGTATAAATCATGCTAATATCATAAAGGTGAAAGTTTGTGCGTGTGTTTGTATGTTTGTTACCTCTTCACGCTCAAACAGCTGGACCGATTATGCTAAAATTTGGTATGGAGGTAGCTGACAATCTGGATTAACACATAGACTTTTAATCCCGAAAACATGTAGCGGGCAACACTGCGGGGCGCAGCTAAATCAAATATATATCAGCCTGACCCATCTAGGTTAAACAGACTACCTGTATTATAAGCCGCACAACATGCTTTGAATTGGACTGTAAAGAATGAGAATAATATACCCACATAATTACGAACCAGACAAACATGCAAGAATACATTAAGGTCTACGAATCACAACTAGTCATATAACCAAAATACTGACCTAGCAATCGAACATTGTTGGGCAATGAAGCTCTTTTAAAAGCCATTTATTACGCTGAGTCATTGTACCTGAAACCGGAGTGACTCAAAGCGATATTATAAAAACTTTCCCATAATCACAAGTACTATTCTTCGGAAAACTACGAGTTTTTAGTGACTTCTTTAATTAGTTTTTTAAGGGCGTTGTCGATGGTATTTTTGATTGCCATCACCAACGAAGGACGAACATGGTGTGATTAAAATTGCCTTACGTTTCTATAAGTAATCAATATACGGGATTTTAATAAAAATGACTTATCGACTTTTTATTAAATCGTCAACTTGTAACAAAGTATAAAATGTAATTAAATCGTAAAACGAAACGAACAATCTCATTTGATACAATAAAGAACTGCGAATTTACCTCTATATACTAACAATAAATAGGTACCTACACAACCAGGTAGCAGATAACAACACAATACAAATTGAAGTGATAACTCTGACCCTAAGATAAGCATGATTACTGTACTTAGCTGGAGAATGAAAAAGGTTTAGCGCTTACAGCCGTTACACCAATAACAATACCATTACTAAGAACGTTACGAATACCAATAAAAACTCATCCCTTTCCTTATAACCATTTATATTCGTATATGTAGACTTCCTACATAATTTCACACACCACACTGCCAAAATTATAGACAAAAAGTTCGTTAGCCGATAAAAAATCAATTTATGTGCTGTGAAAAAAAAAACAATAAATTATCGTTGCACCCCTACGTATTTCACGCACACATATGACCGTGCGCGTGCCTTGCACACATGCACACTGTGTGTGAACACGTAGGGACGGCAGCTGCAAAACTTGAATCCAACCGACTGCGAATATCAAAGTTTTATTATTAACTACGGTGGCGCCACGGCGTCGCTTGTGAATTAATCATTCATTATTTCATTTCACTTTGATAATTTGATGAAGTACCTATATAAAATAAATGTTTCCAAATAGTCTTTTGCTTGGCAGGAAAAAAATAAGGTTGGTATATGCAACAGAATGAAAAAAACACATTTTGATCAATAATAATCATTTCACGTTTATCACCACGTGTTATATATAGCCAAATCGTATATCTAACAAATTATGTAGTTTTAATAGACGTTGTAATTATATAAATAATATCTTGTTCATAAACTACAAGTCGTTATAAGTGTGAAAAATTATCGATTATACCAAAAAAAACTTATGGAACATGATATAACTATAAATCTTTAATTGCCACGTGAAAAATGGTAAGAGGTATTCACATAAATTGTTTACGCTAAAACAAGTTATATATCTTTTTTCTAATAATAAAATTTTAATATCGGCAGCGTAATAAAGCTGAGTACAATGAACGTAGCCAGATCGCCTTGAGAACTTGTGAATATACTCGCAAAACAAAAAAAAAGGAATGGAATTATTCCTCTAAATATAAAAATCTTAAAAATAGAAATTTATTAATATAATGATCTATTACGGTATTTTTAAATAGGTACACAACCTTCATTTATAAATAGAACTTACTAAAATTTGTTTATTCAAACATACATATATAATTTTTAAACTACCAATAAGTTAAATGCATTCAAAACTTTGAGGTATGCTTTGTCGACCGATAATATTTAGGGTTCTTTTTTGTTGTAATGATCTCGTCTGTAACGTATGGGGGCCTTTGCCTGCTGCACAACTTTTTTTTTTCGAAATCTTGACCCCCACGTTTAGTTATGATTCGGCAGTCGACGCGAGCGGTTGTGTCTCCGCTAACGTTTGAATTCTAGTCATTGTGTCCAAAATTATTTAAGTTATTAGTGTTTCGGAACGTACAGTAAGCGTTCGTAGTTTTAAAATTTAGCGGTTAACGGTTGTGTGTTTATAAATTTAATTATTTTTTTATCGTTTTAATAAAGAAGACTGACTTTCATGAACGGATTTGGTTTACTTTGGTAAGTTAGAAAAGTTTATTTATTTATTTAATTTAATAAATACAAGTGACTAAATATATTTTTTAAAGGATGTCGTTGTTATTGTTTTTATTGACGATTCTGCTTTAAATTTATTTTAGTCTCGCAGCAGTAAACTTTTGTCGCGCCATATGTTTTAAGGACGCTTAATGAATAAACGATACGAATAAAACTGCATTATTTACATCGAACATATTAATAAAACATCGAGTACATTACATAACGTCACCTGTTCCGTAGACTTGTTATATTTATGGGAATTTTAAACACGCTTTTTTACGTTACGCATAATATTAATATAAAAAATATTAACGTATATTCGGCGTCAAGGCCTCAAGATGACGTCATCAAACCATTTCAATCGGTGGTCTCCAATAAACGTCACTGAACTCAAACGGCGCGACGTTTTTATAACCCGTATAAATTGAAAAGATATATTACCCAATCAACTGGTTTATCTTTCGTGACCAACTTGATTTAAGCGTATTATATTGTCTTGTATACTTTAATGCTGCTATGTTTTAATCAAGAGCTGTTTGTTTTGAGTTCTAACAGATAAAGTAACAAGTTTCTACTGGAAATTATATTAAATGTAAGGGCTTTTTACGTTTCTAGCAGGAAGCAATTGAAATATCTGTTAATTAAATTTTATGCTGCTAGTTGAGTGGAAGATAAATTTAAACTTACATTACAAGTTATGTTTTCGCGATTTATATCATTCGTGTTACTGAAGCTATGATTGATGGAACACGTCGAGACGTTTCCTTTGTATAAATTATTAGTTTAATTGGATAATACTTACTTACTTATACTAGAGTTATTTATTGAAACTTAATTGTGATGTGCACGATTTGTATTTGCTCGCTATACGTAGTAAGGCGTAGGTAAAAATTAACCGAATTTAACGTTTTTTATTTTATTACATAATATATCAAAAGTAAAAAAAATACCTATCTGGTAGCCGTTTAAACAAACCATGTCGGTCTAAAAGTCTAAAACATAAAAGTCTCACTATGACTTGTTTTGAGTACAGTTGCGCGGACATCCGACAGTCGTAACGAAGTGTGCAGTGATATTTGCCGGAGCCATTAATCAAATCGGGCCGAACGGCTAACTGAAATCTGAATAGTAAATCCAGACCGGTTGGGCTGTTACTATCGTAGGGTTGAAACGGCGGGACCAGTTCCTATTGTTTTGAGTTCCAAGTCGAAAATTAATGTTGTGAGCACTTTATACCAACAGATTCCTAAGTTGTTGAAGTTTGGATGTCAAAGAGAACCGATAATTTGACGGAATCGAATTACAGAACTGAATTGAGTGACTCTTGATTAGTGGACTTGAGTGTCTGCGCAAGTCAACGCTATCTGTAGTGTAAAATATGTGATTTTAGATTAATTAGTGACCTTGAGTGAATTGTAAAAGTGTACATATTCGCGACCTTATTTTTATAGTTTAATCAATAACTCTTCAGTCTGAGCCCTTACAACAAAAAACTGACTAATTAAAAACTTAACTTACAACTTAACATTTCTAATTGTTAATTTGATAATTTCCCAAACAACAATGTTGTTAATTGTTTAATTGTCAAGACCAACAGCCGCTGAAAAGTTAAAACAATAATAACTAACATTATTAGTTCCTTCGTATCAATCAAATTGGCGTGAACCGGCGTTAATTATATTAATGAATCCGATCGCTGCATTTAAAGACGTATCCTTACCATTATCAGACAGAACTACTAATAAGTATTCCAACTAATAAGCGATAGGAAGACTCGTATCCGGGATTTTGTAGCACTAGCGACCACAGTCGAGTTGTCAGTGCGATTGGTTAATTACCTCGTAATTGAATTTGGGGGATGACATTTCGATAGTGGATGAGCTTGTGATGCATTTACGGGTTACTAATAACTTCGGACCAAATTGATGATTTGTCATTTGTTTCGAATTCAATTAATCTTCTTGTCTGTAGCGTTTTGCATAATACACTGCCAGTTACTGTGTGTTGAACTTGAAGTAAACCGCGGTTTTTCTAGCATAAAAATATCCTATATGCTTGCCCTAGGTTCAAGCGCTATACATTCAGCACTTTATCTGTTCTGCTATTTATTCTTTATCACGTAACAAACAGTCGGACGGACTTACTTTTTAATCATGAAGGTAAGTACATTCCTACGTCGATAGGTCTCGGTCATTGTGCGCACCTGATTAGCTAACTATACTTATAGGTTCTGGCTTCGAAGTCGGTAGCCCAAAGGTTAAAAGATTGGTACATAAATAGTATATCTATTTCACCGCCCACGGACATCGTAAATAACTTGAGTCCCTCGACAGTGGACTTCCAAAAACTTCGGTAGGATTCTCCTAAAATCTAGTTTCGAATGCAGTCTGAGTTATTCGAGTCCGTCTTCGTATTGAAATAATAAATTAGCGATTCAATCTAGTTACATAATCGTTGTGTAGCAGAATTTAAGTCTTCGCTCAAAGACGTTCGCATTAAGAATATTTCTATTCAACCAAACTTCTTTTTATAAAATCAACATGTCACAAAAGGCAGTTTATTTTCTTTGAAGAGTTGCCTCTTTCATGCGCGATCTATCAAAAGAATTGTTGTTTACACTCTGAAACTTGTTCCCGCTCCCGGCTACTCTTCCCGCCAGTAACTGCCCACTTATTTAACGGCTTTTCACGCGTAACTCTTTTAACGCTGCATAAAACTTGAACTGGCCTAGTAAGCTACGTTCTTAAGCTATTCAACTTAATCAAAAATGTTGGCCCCGATCCTGAAAGCCATGAATGACAAAAGAACTAGTAGGTAGAGGTATAAATAAATATTTTTATTCTAAAATATATTAATACTTTGCACGTGTAGCGAAGCGCCTGATAATAACGTTGTAGCAATGATTTGCGTTATTGTAATATTATTTGTGGAACTGTAAGGCGTTATCCTTATCGTGTTCTTAATTCATCATTAACCTACATAATATAATTGATCGGCCATGAAGAGAAATATGAATTTGACGTAATTTTATGCCTATAAATACTTCATTTATCGTTGTTAAAGAGATACGACATACAAAATCTATAAAAGTTATGTTTCCAGTAGTTCTCACGATAAGAAAACAAGTTATACAAAATACTTCTTGTTTTTCTTATTCAATTCATTGAAGCTTGCGTAGTATGCTTTAATTAATAAGGTGTCAATTTACCTTCAATAGTTCCTAATGTCTGTTGTATCACAGATAAACGTTAATATTATGCGTGGGCATTAAACCAGGACCAAAAAAATAGAAAGCTAAAATAGACTAAGTATAGCCCTATATTATTTCTTCACTCAAGTGCAAATGAAATCAAAATCGCTTGACATACTCTAGTCTAGACAAATACGTCCCGAGTCGCATCACTAAACCAAACACAACATTCCAAGAAGCTTTTATATTACCAACTTACATTTACATGTAAATATCAATCTTCACCCTTTGATTCGTTTGACTGGCAAGTTTGAGGGCTGCAAAAGTAACTTTGTCTTGGGATCTACCTGTTTTAGGTAACATCTATTGTACCTCTACCGTCACTTCAGGTAATATTATTAAACGTTATTAAACCGTTTAAACCTTGATCCTCTTATATTTTGTTGTAGGTTCCTATGTAATCCTCTTTAGTATAATTTTATTTTTAATATTCATATTAGTATAATGCCTTTTCCATCGCTTCAATTGAGCCTAATCGTATTTAATTGGGATGTGGAGTAACTCCATTATTGGTTTTAGCCGCCGTTCTGGGAAACAGCGATAAAATTCTGAAGTTGGATAATATTTTGAGAATGAGAACCAAACATTTGCATTTATAGGTATTAATATATCGTAAATATAGAAGCGTATGGCCTGTAATATATCGTTAATATAGAAGCGTATTCCCGGAGGGGTAGGCAGACGTGGTGATTCTTAAACATATTTATATTTTAAATTATTCTGTAGGTTCCTATAGAGTTACTAAAGGGAACCTTTGTATTATCTTATTCGTGAGAATTGGCCCTGCGCCTGATCTCTCTCTCTCGTGTTGGTCTACCGTCGCATCGGACTATGAGAGTGAGGGAATAGGGAATGCACCTGTGCTTGCGCGCATACTAGTGCACTATAATATCTCGTGCTTAGTTAGCTTGTCTAAGCTGAGACTGGCCGCCGTGACCGGAGTTCAGTTAGGAGAATATTACTTACCTACATTATATTTTTCTCTAAACTCATAGCTAAGCCTACCGTTAAATGAAAAGGAAACACCATCAAAGCTCCTCCATTAATTGAGGGGCTGAAGGTACAGGCTACACTATAGATAATGGTACAGAAAAAGAAATATCCCGCCATTACTCATCGCTGGTATGCCTCGGAGACGCCTTCCTAGATTAATCAAATTAATTACGTTCATTTCGTTCGTAAGAGGCTTGCGTTCAATGGTAGCGGTGTGGAGGTATTCTCGGATCTTCGTGCATAAAAAAATGTATTGAATACGGCTTGTTTCGGTATAAATTGCCCATGTAAAAGATCCGTTTGCTTCGTAGGGTTCTTTTGAGCGGCTTTGAAGCTTCGACTGGTGCTGGGCGTATTGACTGAGCTGTTGCTCTAAAATGTAGGTACCTTTGATTACATTCAGAAGATACTTAAATGTGATATTCTTTTTTACATCTTTTCCACTTACTTCAAGTCACGTTAGTTTTTCAGTAGAGTAGCTAGCTAGAGGTTCTACAATATCTTTGGTCAGAATATAATAATTTTATATTCAGTTTATGTGTAACTCTTTGTTGTTCTAGTGGTCGCTAAGCGCTACTGTATAGCATGAGGTCTGGGGTTCGAATCCCGACACGGGCGAAGTGTTATTGGGGTTTTCTGTTAGGTAATTCTCAGTAGCAGCACGAAGTCTAAATTTGTGCCCGGTTGTTGGCAATAGGCTCGCCCCTTATTATATTGAGCGACACGGCGAAATGTGGGTTTACTATACACCTCTGCGTATCCCTTCGGGGAATTCAGGCGTAATGTTATGTTATGTTATATTTTATTTGTCATTTCAATAGGGGTCCCTGTGTATTACATCTTATGCTTACACGTAAACAGAAATACCACTCTTATAAGTACTTTTTTTCCTTTCAAAGTTAATTATAAAGGCTCCTGCATACCACATCAAACGAACGGCAATCGCGCGGCCGCTGGTACTGCTACCAACCATTTCATATGACCAATACAGCCGAGACCGTCATATAGCCTTAACTACGTAACATAATCCTTCGGCAGTTATCTCCCCGTATTACAGGTTAATACACGGATTAACGTTACTAAAGTTACTGTCACACGACCCTGCCAATTGGCTAATAATTATGCGACACACGAGCCTTTATCATGTCAAAATTATATGCTAGAATGCGGTCAAATATAACGAAGTTGGCAATTAGTGGGAACTTGATACTATTTCCTAGTAGCGTAATGTTTGTGTTTGAAATATATAGGCAATAACAAGTAGCGGTATGACAACGCCTTATAATTTAGAGTGACTGCCTCATTTGTATAGGTCCTGTGCCTGCTGTCATGTCCAAAGTTTTTTTGGGTTTTTCCATGAAGTAATTCACAGTTGCAGCGGTTAATGCCAATAGATTCGCCCTCTGTTCCATTGGGACCTATAACATTACTGACGAAATATAGGTTAACTATAGGTACCTACAGCTCTGCCTACTCCTTAGGGGAATACAGACGCAGTGGCGAAGTGTTCGATTCCCGCACGAAACTAAAATTTGCGACCGCAGATGTTTGTCCCGAGTCAGGGTGTTTGTGTATGTGATATTTCATGTTTGTAAAACGCACTCACGATACAGGTGAAATTCCTAGTGCGGGGCGACGCTTAGTAAAAAAAATGTTTTTATAATTCAACTTATAAATAGACTAACTTCGAACTTCTAAATCTCTGGTCACTTAACCGCTAAATATAAATTATGAAAACCTAAAGTTAGGCTCTTTTAGCTACGAACGGCTAGATTAATACCATTTCTGCGTATCCGCGTCGGCAGCGAGCCGTAACACGATTACTAGCGAACTAAGTAAATTTTCGAAGCGTGTGACGTACGCTGTTAGCGGTAAGCAAATTATTGGCTAAAATATGAGTTATCGGGTAAGATTTAACTTGTAATATATGTAATATTCGATTTTATGACTGTTGAAGTGTAAAGTAGCTTGTTCTTCTCGGTCGAGATAATGTTTCTATTTTGTATGGACAACAGATGTTAGTTAGGAAATACATATTATGTCTGTTCATGTCGCAATATAAGTAAATAGTCACGTCAGTCTGATTGTAATAGTAATGTGTTATGTGATATTTATGTTACTAATGAGTTGTGCAAAACCGAATTCCTTAAAGCCATATTTCAGTAAAATTAATTTAAAAAAATACATACTGACGCACAGAACCTCATCCTTTTTGAAGTCAGTCAAAAATAGAGCTGGCATATGTCAGTAGAATACTAAAAAAACCACAAACATTATAAATAGTTAAATATGCTCAAAAAATTTAAATATAAGTGGAATACGCATATTACCCGCACAATAAAAGTAATAGATGCATTAGAAATGCAAATAAACTGCACTTAGAGGAGTTGACCGTTAATACAATTCTCACGAAAATAAAGAAATCTCACACAAATTAGTTATGCGACAAAAGAAATAAAACGTCCCGTATGCTAGGGATAAGTGAACCGTTGACTGTATTGGGGAGTTTACTATTCTTCTTTGTGCGACCCTAAGACAGCCTTTTCTATTACTTTCTCACGATCAGGTGTCTATTAACCATTTCTCGGGACTAGACCTGCCTCAAAATGGCGGCCCAACGGTTTTCTTTGTTATAATTTCATGACCTTTTGTACTACCTCTGATTGTTTGTAGTGGTATTTTAGGGTGGTACACCTAATGGGACTCTTGGTTGACACCCATTGTGAAGGATTTTGATACGAGTCTAGGATCGATTTAAATTTTAAATAGCTTTTGTCGATATTAAAATGGAAAAGTCGCTGAACTTTAAGAAGTACATATGTTAATTCAACACGTTTTTATAATATTGTTGTATTCTTTTGTATTCGAGTACCTGAGGATTACAAAAATCTTTACGCTATTGTACGTAATAAGATTACGTCATTCGTTTTATTACTTAGAAGGCAAATACCCAATTAATAAGCGACGCTTAAATAAGATTATTAATATATCATTCAGATTTTTAATCTGCCTTATAATAAGTTGATATTATTTGTTCAACGTTGGCAAAACATAATTAGAGTCAAATACGTCAAAATTATTAATAGAATATAGAAGTGGCTAAGTGGTTGACGAACCGGCTTCGTATCCACAAGGTTGCAAGGTTCAAAACCATAATTAACATTTTTTTTTTAAATTTGCCATATGCTTTCTTTGTTCTGAACGACCATAGACTAACGGTGAAAGAATAAATCCGGATTTAGTCTGAAATTTACAATCGCATTTAGCCGGCGTGGAGCAATGCTCGTTCCTTCGCTGAAAGATAAGAGGCTGCCCTGCAGCGAAATAGTAATATTCTGATTTTGCACACACAAAACCGTCCAGGACGAAGAGCGTTGGAGGAAAAGGCAACGACTTGTGGTCACGACCCTTAGTCATGAGGAAACGAGGAAGAAGAAAAATTACACACATGACGTCACGCTTGTTTACCTAAAGGGAGAGAGAAGAGAGAGATCACGAATTTCTACTACAATCCTGTGATACACATTTCAATTCATTCCCTCGTTCTTCATACGTGCGGTTTAGGGTAAATAATAAATATATTAAACACGCAAACCACCGTCTTCCTACGTTGAGTGTTTATTATAAAGTAATGCCCAACCACCGACATCTAGCACCCCATAAGGCACAACTTGGCTATAAATGATACAGAATTTAACAATATTAAGCTTACGTGTTTCGGAGTTGTAAAATTAAGTTGACGAACAACCCCACGACGAAGGTTTACCGTATATACTATATACAGCAACAGTGCTTAGAATTGATATTACGCGGGAGTTGTAAATGGAAAAAGCGATTTAGTTTTTATTTCAGCTTCAAATGTTGACTCTGAAGCGTAATATTAGCTTTTCTTTACGTCCACGCAGTAATTACAAATGTACTGTTTGTTTCTATGCATGTACTGCCGGACAGCGCTAATTGCTTTATAAAAAGATTTTGATATTGTGTGTATGTAGTGATGACATATAGAGAACAATCTTGGATCGAATTTTAAGAATTTCATAGTTATACCTATTGCTTCTTCTTAACGTATGGTTGATGAACAACCTGGTGTTACAGTTTAAACCGCCTGTAGGCCTCTGACATGGCTTTACACACCGTTGAAAAATCTCTTAGGTGTGCCGGTTTCCTAACGATGTTTTCCTTCACCGTTTTTAGCAACTGATAACTAATGTGTAGTACGCATATGAATTCGAAAAGATATTGGTGCGTGCCGGGGTTTGAACTTGCGAACTTTAACTTGGCAGTCTAACGGTCATACCACTCGGCTATCAGTGCTCCACCTATTGCTAACCTAATTAAATAGTTTTAATTATGGTGGCCAATTTATCAGGCTATTATTATTTATCAGGCTATGCTGTCCCACTGCAGGGGCACTGCAAAAGTTTCCCTTTCTTTCTTCTACTCTATTTCTGAGTGATGAGCTAGCTATATGTGAGTAATTTCTTAACTTTTTTTATATCTATTATTGTAAATCTTTGTTATCACGCGGTGTTTGCCTGAAAGTGGTTATGAATTTAGTATGTAACTTTTACCATGTACATACATGTTGTTATAAAACGATGTAGTTCCTGTTGGCAACCCTTTAATAAATAAATAAATGGGACTTTACAAAACATGTCATTTGTCAATTCATCATTCTCAACTGAAATTAATCTAAACTAACGCATTTCCATCTGCAATATTATTATCATGCTTCATAAACATAAAGTAAATAAGCAGAAAAGGTGGGGTGGAAATTGCTCGAAAAATCGACTCCCGTTCTATCACAAAAGTAATTCTAATCTAAATGTAGATGAATTTTCATAAAATCGTGCCCCGTTTCGTCGGTGCAAGGCCGCGCTTTGTTCTGATTTTAATTGGGTACTGGCAGACCTACCCTTAATGTTTTTGAATGATATTATTTAATCTTTTTTTTACTTAAGGCTTTTATGCTGGTAAATCTTAATAAATTATTTATTTTATTGTTTTTTTTGGATCTTGACACTGACACGAATGTCTAGTTTTAAAATTAGAATTACTATGTCAAACTCTTGTCTTATATTACTTACATTCTATAAAGACGTTCGGAATTCAAAGATTTTCCTCTTCTGCATCTACCTAGTCACATTTCTCGTCCCTCACGAATGTCAAAGAGTAAATATGACAGAGTAAATATATGATATTATACCTACTTAAGTAAACACGAAACTAGTTATTTAAATGTGATCTAAAACTTGATTATATACTTCTTCCTGCGGCCGGATGTGGCAGAACTTAGTCCATTAGCCGTTTGAAACGTTTTTAATTTAGTCGAAACCCTCGTTGGATTAATGGACTGTTACCGTGACAAGACGTGATAAAAGCGTTTAAAAAAAATGTTACAGTTTTCGTATTTTAAAGGTCGAATTCTGTCTTTTTTTTACGTCCAGCCAGTGGTTTTTCGAGTCAACCATTTTGATGACTCATAAATTAGTTTTATTATTATTTATAAGGTTGCATGTGATGATTAAAAAATGTTTTATGCCATAAATTATAATTTCGTTATTGATACAAATATAGCGCGTTACAGTCTTACAGAGCTATATTTTTTGTGTTAAAAATCGAAGTCTTACTAATAGCGGAATCCCCTCAAACTAAGTAAAGCTTACCCTTTTGGGAGATACCATAAGCAAACGCTTAAAGGTCATTAACCTCAGTTCCTCTCCGTGAAAAGTAAAAAGCTTAATCAGTATCCTTTAATCTTTTAAGGAGTGTTTATAACTGTTGTAGGTAACTATATTTACGACCTAACTTTGACTTTGAAGGTCGGTCAGTTCAGAGCCCTGAAACAGTTAAACCCAAAGTTTCCATTAACATAATGCTACGATTATAATTTGTTGCTAAAATGGAGCCAACATTTTGATAGAATTAATGTAATTACGTAAGCATTAAACGCTGTTTTATCGAGTAAAATATCTCTGTTAGAAAGATGTCTGAAAATATATTTTATATCGCTTATTTTAATTTAAATTGTAGATTTAGAGGATCAAATTTTAATTTTAATTTAAGAAACTCTAAATAGTATAATTGTTAGGAATAGATATTATTTCTAGCCGTACGGGGTACGTACCTACTCTACAAAAAAAAACACCTGTCTGTTGAATCTGTTGTTCTGTGTGACGTCAGACATGGCCCCAATATCAACACTGTGAGTGTCAAAAGTTCACAAGCTATATATACAACAATATAAGCCGCTTAAATCGCAATTTAATAAGCATTCGCCACATCTTAATCAGTCCTTATAAAGGCTTCAAAAACAAAATCGATCCAATTACGTCATTCTGACCAACAATATAGTTAAAAAACAAATTCTTTTTGAAAAAAAAAATCGTACGCACCCCGACTCACGATTACGTCAAAAAGAGCGTGCTTAGTTGTTCCGTCACGTCGCAGATGCCAGATAAAACATGGGCGCCGTGTATTTAAATCATGCCCCGTAAACGGACGCCGCGACTTCCCTTCCACCACCACTATAACTAGACCCATGAAAATGGCGCTACTAGAAACTAAAAGTACTAAAATAGACACGTGTACGTCGAGTTTAGTTCCCCGCTGTCGCCACCGCGGCTCATCTTATGATGGTTGTTACGACTGGCGTTAACGGAGTTCATTAATTACTTTTTTAAAGTTTCACAGGAAAGAGGGTGGTTATGTGGTCTGTACGCCGAGTAGTAAAGTGGTTTTTTTAGAGTTTATAACAAGTTTGGTCCCTGAGTGTATGTTATCTCGCCAGTTTATGGACTTTACTGTGTTAATAATATTCATTGGAATACATTAAGGTTAAAATTTTGAATGTAACTCTTACAGTCTTAAGTATTTTTTAAATACACAACATTTTGTTTACGAGTCTTAAAAATAAAATTGTAGTCTATAATTGATGTAGACTATACCTATAGTATACATATCTACGACTATTTCTTAGAGTCGTTCTTAGTTTATAGTTCGAGTAGATTTCTATAAGTTCATACACCACACCCTTCATCATATTCTTGATTGATACATATTATATAATATGCCGGTTTTACTCACGTGTGTATTCAAGAGTTCTCGACGTGATCCTGCCGCGTAACCAGCTCATGAATAAGGGCTCCGTTTAAGTTCGAAAATGGTCGGGCATTCCCGAATACACACGTGAGTATAACCGGCATATATGTACATATAGTAAACATATGAATATTTAACACTCACGAAAGTTATTATGATGTATACCCGTCAGTCAGAACACGATATACCTAACCTAGCCTTTCTCCAGAACTTATAATTTGGATTATCGTAAAACACATTTGTCTGTTACTGAAATGTCAGCGTCACGATACACCATAAAAATCCTTATTTTCATAACCGTTTGTTTATCCATACCGTGTCACTGCACTGCGTTTATTTCCCTACAGTTATTCAAACTTGAATAATTTATGTTTTCTCTTCACGTTAATGTTATTTGTGACGTTTTTAACGTATTACTGCTGTGTTACACGACACACTCATTTGTTTTAGTTGGCAGTTAATGTGTAAATTAAATTATGTGAATACGAATAGAGTTGCAATACGTTGTGTTTTACCAGATTTATGCAATTGATAATTGAATTGTTATAGTTTTATGCCCAGGCAGTAACCAATCTGACTTTAAAAACACTTTAATTAATTAATAAGTACACCACTCACTAAGAGAACGGAAACGTCGTGATTGCGAAAATGAAGGACCCAATACCCAGTAAAAACATTATCAAGCATTTCTCGAAATAATTCAATAAAAAACAGAAAACAATTGTTATTATAAAATACTCAAGTCACACGAATTGATTTAGTAAATCGCATATTCAAGTTCACCAACACATTTTATCGATATATTATGCTCGAATTAACGCGAATTATTCAACCGCACTCGGTTTGAAATTCGAAAAGCGATATTTTAAAGTTACGCTCGATATAAGTTTTTCAATCGACATTAGATTTGGTGATAACTGGAGCAGTGGACTGAGATTAAACGTGAAATATTACGTGTAGGGATTTAGATTTAATTTATAGATATACAAACTGCATATTTATTTATAATAAATATGAAGAAGTAAATTGTATACACAATTTTGTATCTGAAATCGAAAAGAAATCGTAAAATCACACCATCAAGTAGATATATTTTTCCCGATTGCCAAATCTTAGTATTTTTGCATAAAGGAAGATTTTATAAAACCGAATTTTTCGTACAACCTTTCTCAAGAAATCTAAATTCCGTATAAAATTTTTCACACGTAAATATCCCGTTATTCTTACGTAATAAAACCAGGAAATCCCAACCCTAGTTATACATTATCAAGTTGGGCCGTTTTCTACACCATTTAGCATCGCGTCGCTTACCATCGATTTTAATTTGTACTCGTTCGCATATCGAGATATCGGGCGGCTTTATTCGAAATCACGTAGTGTAATACGCGCCCCAGTAACGATTTGCACGGTCCGCTTATCTTGAGCTAAAAGCATTTTTATATGTTTTTACTTGTAATATTAAGCGTTATGGGGATTATAGAACCAATAATTTCAGTTATTTATTGATAATGTGGATTACATTCCACTAAAAGCAGGTTATACGAACTGTTCGTAATCATCAAGATGTCTTTATATTTTAGTGATCCAATTTCCAGAAATGATTCCAAACTTGACAATTAAGTTGATCAACAAACAATTAAATGTCTCAAAATTCTACCAAACATACTCGATATTAATTGCCACCGCCATTGAACGAGATTTAAGTACAGTCCGTAACAAACTATTTATAAATAGTACACTAGCAAATAGGCCGAAGCTATAAATAGGCGCTATAGCAACAAGTGGTGTACGTTGCCCCCCCGCGACAGTTGTTTGGGCAAGACTCGCCTTATTTGGATAAAAGTGTGGCCAGTGACATTTTAGATAACAAACAGCTGAACTGGGTGGTGACTCAGTGACATTGTTGGTGACTGTACCTATTTTAGATAGTGTGATTGAGTGCAGTAGGTAGGTAAAATACTGATTTACGTCAAGTGACAAAATTTGTCAATTTTTAATTTATTAATGATTCAATTATGCTTGTCACTTTAGTCGGTAATGAATAGACTTAAGAGTCGCTTAAGTTAAAAGCAGTTTTATCGTCGTTCATAAGTACCTAAGTGAGAAAAGTAAAAGGACTATTAAGTATAAGAAGAAAAACAGAGTTGTATTGTACCTATTCCTAATCGAAAAGTTACAGTCTTTATTCTAGTATTTTGTAGATATGGGTAAAACAATTCGTCATCAATATTAGTTTTTACCTCTAAGTTATTCAAGCAACAGGTAAACTGCGGTCACGTACTATTTTGTCTGCCTTTGCGCGGTTAAAATTGCACTAGTATTTTTTCTAGCCATTAGATTTTATGCACACATGCATGAACTTTCATAGCAAAGATATAACATTTCCGTTTTATTCTGTTTCCTTTGTATTGTTCGATACTGTCGACTGCGTCTTGCTTTGCAAAGCTTTGTGTTCCAGTCCGGAAGAACAACCTTTAAAAGTAGTAATATCTCATGTATCAATATTTTAGATTTTCAATACAGTACTACTATTAGCTGTACGATAGCGATACCTATCAAATTGATACAAGATAAAACTTTTTCTTTTTCTATATCAAAGGACCACAAAACATAAATTTTTCATATAATTTCTAAATAATACAGTAAGACATCAAAGTACTTAATAATACGCCGCATTGTTGTCAAATTAAGTACCGACATTGTTCCTATCTTATTCCTTGTCTCAAAGAGCCAGGCTTCTTTAATTTGGTCCTACAGACCTGTGGTCCTTTGGTACAGAAACATCAGTATATTTTCCACTGAGACGGCACAATTTGTCGTTGCATTCCATTCCGTTTCCTGTCGGATCGCCTTTGTACAACTTCATAAAATATTACATTGGTCTAACGATGTCGGCTTCTCGTCTCTGCCTTTACAAATGAGATGTTTTGATATTATATTCACTGGGAACTTCACAGTTAGTATTTTTAGAGTAGGTTAACTAACACCTTTAACCTACATAATCATTCCCTGCCCTGTTCTCAATGACCTGGGGTCGCGTAATGAGTGCATTTCTTCCATTCATCCTTTCTATTCGTCATCTCAGTAGTCACTATTTTCTTTCTCATACATACTTTAACCTACATTCATACAATCACGCCTATAACCGTAGCAGAGGTAATCTGAGACACGAGTCTACTATACACCCAAATTCCGCTTATTATAAGTCCACTGTGGCAAGGCTAATGCTATTTTTCGAGCCCATTCCAATCATTAAGCATAAATAATATCAAAAGCTCCTTACAATTTGAAGTACTGCCATTATCGAAGGCTTATCAAAAATTGGTTCCTAACGAAATTGAAAACGGAATCCTACACGAGATTTCGATTTTTGCAAGTCACACTATTTATCTCGGTGTCGTATCGAGTATCATCCCTTACGCCCAAACAAAGGGTCGTAATTCTGCTTAGGAAAAACCCCTAAACCGTCAATATCGTTTTTCATTGTACAATTTGGGTTTATTTGACGTCGCGTTTCGTTTGTTTGCAAGCTTTCAAGTTACTTGATCAAATATTGGTTTGGAAGGTCAAGGTTGAGCGGTTAATATGGCCATAAGTTCCTCTACGATGTATACATAGAATTAGTGCTTTTGTCGTAAACATTAACTAGGTAGGCGAGCAGCATTAGGTAATTAAGAGCGGTTGGGGCCTATTTAGTGCGTAAAAGCACCTCTCTAAATAGTTATTTTTATCTATAGTTAATTTTCACCTTCTACAAACGTTTTATCAGTGATGAAATTAGTGATTGTAAAACTTAGTACGTTTGTCACTATTTCTGAGTTTCGCAACTGAGAAAAGCCTCAGCTTACTCACATATCAACGTCACACGTAATACAAGACGCGTACAATCAAATTCTACAAACATAACGTTACATACTTGGTCTGAATTGAAAATCCTCTTGAGCTTTGTCGCGTTCGAATCGATCCTATTTCGATACCATTATTCTACGGGTTTGGGGCACAAAGCGATCCAAAGAGCCCCTTTATGCCCAAGGCAATAGAATTTCCACTGTTCACTTAGTTTCACCTTTTCTTTTAAGTGCAAAAGAAAAACTGTTTGGAGTGAGGCCAGAGATTTGCTCAGCTTTTATGCCAATTTAAAAAAGTCCAGTGAAGTAAAAACCAATTATTGAACTTCCAGTTTCATATCTAAATTATTTTTCTACCATTTGGCTATCGACTCACACTAATTACGTAACAATTGGGCATAATGAATATATGATTACTAGTGTTCATTTTTTAATACCTTTTACTGTAATTAAATGACAATAATTACCTGATAATAGGTTTTGTCCCCACATTTCCGTAGTGCGAGTAATTTTCAAACTCCTCTGAGAAGATCGAAGGTCGGCTCCGTAATAAGAATTCTTCAGAAAGTAATTAATTTTTCCGCAAATAATGTTCGTTCGAAAGGAATGTTTTATTAATTTTCTATTTGTCTTGCTATTGCTACCCGTCTTATTTAGCCTTTAGTTTAGATATGAAAACCAGCTACGTATGTA
This sequence comes from Abrostola tripartita, assembly GCA_905340225.1. Classification (NCBI taxonomy): domain Eukaryota; kingdom Metazoa; phylum Arthropoda; class Insecta; order Lepidoptera; family Noctuidae; genus Abrostola; species Abrostola tripartita. Next base: position 9,273,531 of record HG996504.1, read on the forward strand.
CGTATAAGCCATTGGAGAATTTGTGATAAAATAATTAATTATATTAGTGTGATTATAATTAATTTCATCATTAATTCTCTAATAATTTAATGGGGCGTGTGAATATGTATCGGAAAGTACACGAATTATATTCCACAATTGGACGCAGATCTTTATACTATTATTTCTTTTTAATCATGTCTTATGTTCCAAATTTAACCAGCTATTTCTTTCCTTGCAGGTAAGTAGCTGAGCTGAAATAAAAAGTTAAGCTGCCAAATCGAAACCGTATGTAATTTTTTACGAACAATTTTAATAAGGAATCTCGACATCATCTTGTGCGTTAATATTATATGAGATATTCAGAAAATATGAGATGTTGCTTCACATAATCCCCACGGGGGCTTATTCAATTAAAAAAGATACGAATCGACGGTTTTTTAGCCCGTAACTTGGATTAGAAGTGTGAGACCCATAATAATGAGGGTTGAGTTTTGGTAAATACACCCCATGGGTTTTAAAATGTTGCGTTCGTAAAAAATATATTATTTGCGCGATAAAAACCCTTGTAAAAAGGTTATGATAGCCATACATAAAAAAAATGTTTTTTTTTATTGTCTATTAATCATTTTTTATTCCGCCGTATTCCAAACTCAAATAATTAAAAGAATAACTTTTTAAAGGCCTTATTCAGGAAAATATTTGTAGCTCAAGTGCCTGACTTTTAATTATCCATCAATTAAATTTTAAATTAAATGAATTGTTTATAAACTTGGCGAAATTCTTTCAATATTGTTTCGGCCAGTTTGGTAAAGTTAGGAGCCTCATTTCAGGAGTTGTAAATACCGAAGCTAGTATTGATTTATGTTGGGAAACTTTTAAAATCCAATTTGAGGTTTATCAATAAGGTTAGGCTGGCAGTTATTTTGTAGTGAGTGCTAAGAAGTTTGTTTATTTGACTCACAAAAGTTTGAAACAATAACGTGTACGATAAAATAAAAGTTAGTATAGTACATAATTACTGAATCGTTAACTTAGAATACTGCGAGTAGTGTTGGTTTGTAAACAATAGTCAAATTAAGCAAATAGTACGCGTTGTTTTTTCTGTAGCCATCCCTTCTTTTTGTTTCTGACCTGAGCTTGTCTTAAGGAAACAAGTCATGTCGTGGTGTAGCAATGACCAGTCAACATGGATGATGGTAGCGTGGTTGAGAGCCTAGGATGCGGCGGAACATACTGAGCAATCATCTCTCGTTGAGGCTCTACTTGCAGTACTTGCACCCCCTAAAATGATCCCCGATAATAATAATATACCTACATAATATATCTAAATCACACAATTCACTGAAAGCTATTATTATCCAATAAATACACGTATAACGTACCTTAAAAAATTTCTACGCTGCAAATACGCGATGATTGAAATCTTCGACGAAATTTTTTCGGAGCACGTCCCTTAGAGAACCTTATTAATACGTATTTATTGGGATATCTCAAAAAACCTATATGTTAAAGACAAGTTAAGCGTAGAGGGAAGCTTGCAAATCGTCTGACACAGACTTGGCGATGACAGGTGGCGGAAAACGATGTCCCTTGATGGATGTTGAATCAAGATAAAAGAGACAGAGAGCTTATGATTTTCAACTACCATACTATTGTTAATTAGTGCCGACGTCAAAAATCTTGACAATAAAGCACTTTTAGACATTGTTACTGTCATTTATTTATAAAACAGTAAAATATTTTACTTGTACTTGTCAGTTATAAGTCCGTAAATAGATGGAACCTGCCCCCTTACCAAGATGAACTTTTGAAACAGGACAGTTAAAGAGTGCATGGTAAGGAGGAAGAAAATTATTTAGGATAAATCACGTTTATTAAAAATTCATAAAAAAAATTGCAAAAATCTGTTTGCACTGATTCGTCTCCCAAAAACAATTTTAATAGTAGTTTTAAATTGACTGATATATTTTAAAACGGTCGACTAAAAAGTCTAAAGACCTAGTTTTATCTCCCAAACAGGTCTTGACAAAGCTAGTACGTTCATCTGTTAGAGAATATAAAAGTCAAAAGAAAAATCGCTGTAATCTTACTCCTTGTACCACCTCCAACAATTTAAGTAGGCAGAAAATTAATGTCCCTTTCGATATCGCCCGAGCGGAATCTATTTCATCCTTTCTATCCTCGCTTTGAAGGTATTTTATTTATGGCTATAGAGCTTATATTAAATACTATTCACGGTGAATAGAAAAAGTTACTTCGCGGCAGTGATCTGTTGCCGATTTTCTTTAAATTTTTTATAGTTTATCTAGATTTAAGGTTTATTAATGTTTTTAATCTAAAAAACTTATATAACGCATGTAATATTATTGATATGCTGAAGTATTCTTATTTAGCTATTTATAGTCCATAGTTCAACATTTCTCCAAGCTGACGAGCCTATTGCTAATTATACTGATTAAATATACCTATTATTTTTAAAAGAGTAACTATGGAGATTCTTGCTGGTTCTTCTCCATAGAAACAACACTTTTGGAACCAGCAACTTGATTTAACGTTTAATAAGTGCCCTTTTGTAGCCCAAGTTTATGAAATAAAAACCCTATGACTATTTGGCTTGGAATAGATTCGTCCCATACGCCAAACGCAGGTTTACTATAAAACTGCAGCTAATTTTAAATATGTACATTAAAAATAACTAGTACATTTTAATTACCTTTTATTGGTATTTCAGTAAGCCACGCAAATGACAGCAAAAATAAATAAAATCGCTCCATGTCATCACGTGGCCCGCTACAACATAGTTTAAACTTCAAACCAATTACTGTACCAATCATACAAGATTCGTATCGCCAAAGTTTCTGTGCCCAACAGTTGGCAACACAATGGGACGAAATAAACTACCCTCGGATCCCCGGCCGGCACGTGACCGCCCGTTGATTAAATACAATGATTACTTACTTACATAGGCCGATGACGTCACTCTATCGGGTAAATAAGCTAAGAGATTTGTACTAGTTTTTTTCTACTTACAGTTCTAGTTAGAGATAATGGCCTATCTTTTTTCCTGTTTTTAACAGCTGTATATGTTATAGCTATAGAACAGTTATTTATAGGTAATTAATAATAGGTTATAACATGAATAAGTAATAGATTCTATTCTTTTGAGATCTAGCTTGTGACATCTTGTATAAAACCTAACTTAGGTATATTTTCCTGTTTCCGAAAGCCATAAATATAGTAATCGTTTTTACTTTTTACAACAAACAAATCGAGAATTGTACGTATTTATAGATTGTTTGAATCTTGGGATTGTACATCAATAATGGGTATAATAACATTTAAAATACGTTTCTTAGAAGGACACCAATGTTTAATTAAATCAAATCAAACTGGGACTCAAAATAAGGTAAACACAATTGTTTACTATATAACAACGTAAACACAGCTAAGTCCTTATATATAATAATACAATGAAAAAAATTAAAGTTACCGAACTGTACAAAGTAAAGCTTTAAACATCCCCTTTCAAAACATCCCCTGATCAGGCCACGTGTCATGCAAAGCTGGGGCGCGACTGAGGGGTGCCTAGCAAACCAATTTGCCTTTTGTGTTCTATAAGCCTAATAGATCTATCCCTCTCGCACTCATTATAAAACTACCAGGTGTAAAAGAGATGCCCATTTAATCCACTATTGCACGAGGGTTGGAAAGTAATAAAGATGTCCTGCGCGTGTGTAGTGAAATAAGTTGAAAGGTACTTTAAATGTAGTGATATTAAACACGTTTTGCCTTGTCATATTGTTGAATAGAATAATAACAATATTGTGTTGTATTTTTGGATTTTTTCAATGACTCATAGAGGTGAATATAATATGTCTGCGTAATTGATTACAGCCACATTCGCAAAGTATAAAACTAGTAATATAAGTACTAAGTGTGAACATGACTTGCAGATATTGTAAAAAATACGCAGAGAAAACTAGTACAGCCAATGAAGAGGGTAGGAGCTACTAATGAGCTTTGAAAAATAGAGACTATAGCGTCAACACCGGGTGACCAAGCAGAAAACGATCGCCGACGCAAATTGCAGCTCCCTTGTACAGCAAACTGTCATTGGGACTTGCTCACTCATTCATTTGTTCACCGTTTCAATTAAAACATTCCACACAAACACTTTCAAATTCGGAACGCTAATTGGTCGTCAAAATGCGCGCCAAAAGTGACAGTTCGGAATCCAAAATGGCCGTTGAAGCGTTATTTAAACGGTTTAATTTGTGCCATTTAATCTCACCCCTCCGTTTTAAATTGAATAATTGGTAGATAGAATGCAATGTCATTTTCCGTGAAACGAGTAAAAGAGAATCGTAGCAGAATAATCCTTTGTTACCGCTACCTATTTAATTTAATAAGCAATATTGTTGGTACTTATAGAAAATATATAGAAATAGTAATATTCACTGTTCGTTATAAATAACACGGCGTTTTAAGCCATAAAAATGTATTTCAAAGGCGGTGGTGTAAAACTTTCGCTAGTGTATGCAAATTGGGCAGTTTGAAGACGTTTTTCATTACTTTTTGCTAACGTGTTCCGTAATTATGCGCACTCACCGGAGAAATGTAAGGGGAGCTTTGTGTAAGACTGTTTGAGCTGAAGCATTGCCTCAATTTATTAATTTTTCATGAAATGCAACATTCATAGTGCTTTGAAATGAACTACTCGTGAATTTCGTTGAAATTGCTTTGTTTTATGACTGGATGTGAAAAGGGATGTGTAAACTCGTAGTAAAATACTAAATTAGTGTTGGTGTACAATGGCAAGAATGCAATTATGTGAGGTCAATATTTTGTTCGTACATAAAATTGCCAGTACTAGTACTCAGTTCTACTTTTGATTGCAGTTCAGTGTTCTATATGAAATGAAAAGCAAAATACATACATACAGATGAACATAGAACCACCTCCTTTTTGAAGTCGGTTAGGAAGAGACTTCATTTAATTGTTATCGAACATAAACAGAAATCTATCTATAAACAGTAGTAATATTTTTTTTAACAATCATATCTAATTTAAAACTGGGAAATCGCAAGCGAAGCCGCGGGCATGTCTCTACTCATGAATAATTTAGGCGAACAAAAACTTACGACGTGGCTTATGCAGTCTGCGAAGTTTAAATGAATTCATCCAAGTCGATCCATTTTCCTTATGATCTATGGCATAAAGTTTTTTAATGCGTATAGCCATGGAACTGATATTAATGCTTTTGTTTTTTAAATATGTGCTGAGTAGGCTGATTTTGAAGTTACGAAGGCAATTTGAACTCTATGAAATAGCTTTTTAATTCGTGTTTAATATTAGCAATTAACCAGTGTGGGTGGATTTTTTTTAGTTAGAGACATGATTCGTTAATTAATATACATATAAATAACTGCAGTTTTATTGTGTTACGCTTATTCTTAAACAATCTAACGCGATTTCGTACAAAATTCAAAGCTTTTCACTGGTTTGCGTTTTGTATTGTGGATGAATGGTAAATATTACCAATAGGTAGCCCTAAGGCATTGTCATAATCATAAAAGCCTCGTGTAAAAAATCGTACGTCTGTCGTGCAAAATCGTCTTCAATTAAACAACTTGACTTTTTATCCAGAAATCCGTAGTAAGCTTTTAATTGCAGATTTACAAGCTTCAAACTAAATCTACTACATGGAAACAAGCTTAAAAACATTCACACTCCATTGATATTTCATAAAAAGTTAGAACAAGCTGTGCCCCAAACAAATAAGGTACATAAAGCCACTTAAAACTCCATACCCCGAGGTCGTTACACCAGAATTCGTGTCGTGATGTACCTACGAACAAACAAGGCGGTGTACAGACGCGCCCTAATGATCACATTACAATCGATATGAGCATTGGACAGTCGCTACGTAAATTGTCACTGTGGACAACGCCCTAATGTTACGGAAACTGCGGTTTTTTTATTTCGCTGTTTTTTACGCTAGACCAAAAGACTGAGTCGTTCGTCCAGGGGGTGCGAAAAGCGGCTGCTGAACGTGAGGTCGTAGGTTCGATTCCCGAGTTGGGCAGTTTTATTGGGTTTTTTTACTAGGTAATTCTAAATAGCAGCACAGAGACCGAATTTGAGCCTCATCATCAGCCGGAGGACGTCCACCGTTGAACAAAGACCTCCCCCTTTAAGAAGGAGGGGGGGGGGGGCATAATCCCCACGCCACGAATTTGAGCCTATTTAATAGCAATAGTCTCGCCCTCTACTTCATTGGGACTTATAAAATACGTAAAATATGGGTGTAACATATACCTCTGTTTACTTCTTTGGGAAATACAGGCGTGTTATATGTTTTTTTAACGCTTCTGTGTCACTTCTTGTCTTTCTACTGTTAATAAATTTTTGTTCAGTACGGTTTGTCTGAAATGTGACTTTATTTCCGTATTTATTTTGTTAGTCTTCATGTGTCATACTGCTAAGTAAAGGCCGTCCTTTGTGTACTTATTTAAAAAAACAAAGATGTTGTTTCTGGTACGCCAGAATACGAAGTATCATTATCCTTTGATTGATCTGGAAATCTCGGTAGCAGTCAGGTATATGTAAAAGCAATGAATTTGCTTCTGTTAGACGTGTCTAGTCTGTGCTTTCTCTTACCCTTAAATAAATTTCAACTTCAAATTAAGCTAAAAATTATATGTAGGTAAAATTGACCTTACGCGTAATCATATTATCACAAAGAAACTACCAAGTTCTTTAAAATTTTCATAACCTTAATTAATTATACACGATCTAATTGACATGGCATTCGTTGTTTTTTTCTTTTTTCAAAAAATGTCGCCCCACTAGTTCAGAACCATTTTTCATTCGCTTCTTTAAATACGCTATAACTCTTCGTTAACGTCTGATACAATATAACCACGTTCCCAGTTCCCTTAAAAACCTTCCTTATACCCAAAAAATGATATCACTCTATCATTCCCAGGATTTTACCAAATGGACTCCGTATACAAAGCTAATATCTTGCAATATATTATGATACGAGGGAACAAGTCCACGCACTCACAACAAAATTATATTTTCTTTATACCTTCATAAAAATTACCTACCACCCTCTATGGAAAGACGAGGTAATTTTTCAACATGGTTTTGTGAGGAACTTGCAGACGTTAATTTTAGACAAAGACAGACTTATACGCGAACACGTAAGATAGAGCGAACACATTAGTTAATTTATGTGTTTTGGGAATGTATTTCTCTAGTTATATACCTATACATGTGGTGGTAAAAGCACGTAGCTCGGCACAATAAAATATTACGAGGGGTTATCGTTATTAATGATTCTGTGGAAGTGTTGTGTAAAAAGTAATTATGTGTTGTACTCCCATACTCATTTGGGAATTGGGGTTCTGGCAGACACCGGATTCCAACAATTACAATTAAAAAGGTTTCCTCGTGAACGTAATGCTTTTAACGATTGAACAGTCATTAGTCAAACCTATCTTGGTAAAGGTTAAACATTCAATTTTAAGGAGGAAAACAAAACAAGTGCAATGTCAGGTTTAAAATAAAATAAGTGTATAAATTTTCTACCTCTATCTAAAAAGCTAATTAATTAACTACAGATTTTTATGTCCCTACACTAAAACTATCCAAAAAGAACAATGAGAAACAATTAATTTAAATTATTTTAAGTATAAAGATTATGTATTTGTCACAACATGTGTACACTTTGGTGTTACAAAAACATATAAATGATAAATCATTTTATTTCTGCAAATAGGTCTTAAAAAACACTTTTACACGTCATTTTTTTTAAACTTCATAGATGGCGTCGGCATTTCCTAACTGACTACCTCTGAGAAAAAACACCGAAACAAACTCAGGGGCATAGGTAATATGTCATAGAGCATTTAAAAATATTTGTATAAAAAAAAAGCTAAATGTATGCTTGAAGTAGTATGCATGTGTGTGTGTACAACGTCTTTGGATCATAATAAACAGCATGTATTAAATACGACTGTCATAAAATACACTTATTCGACTGCGAAAGTAATACATAATGCCAACTTTGACCTCATTTTTAATACACACTGTATGTGTTATGTTATAATATAAATTCACATACATTCATACGGCGAAGTAGCATTGTACTCTCACACTTAGGCTCTGGACAATAAATACATAACATACATAGCTTTGAACATATTGCACACTATGTCATTATTCATTTCAATGTAGAGTCAGTCAGATCCAATTTAGTTTTGAGGAATGGTATAATGTAGGTACGATGTAATAAAAGGGATACGTTAAAATAAAACCCGTTAATGCCTTCAAAAAAAGACATTTTATTAAAAATATCGAATTGCTGTAAACAATACAGTCCTTAGATCCATTCGTGACTATGAATTAATAATGCTAAATCGAATAGAATCAAGTAGACTACGATATACATATTTCTACGTAGGTAATTTAGTTCACTGCCAATTAACAAGGCTATTTTAGTTTGTAACACGAAAATACCCAATCCAATTAATAATAATTACTGTTCCAACCACAAACAAAATACTTTCTCTCCTAGTAACACTGAGTTAGGTCATGTCACCCTAAAGCAAACATGTTGCCGAATACAACAATGGCGACATAGCAACTGCATCGGAAACAAAAAATACAATCGCTTAATAATAAGCTTAAAAAGCGGCTGTAATAATAATGCATAATTACGTGAAAGCGTGCCGTATTATAATACACTACTTTACAGCTTAAGGGGGGAAATGTCGACAGCTGCGTGTGAACCGTACATCTGCCAGCCCTAACGTGCACACACTGATAGCGCACACACGTTTGCCCCTGTGTCGACACGGTCCGTCACACACACTAATGATCATATCGTTCGATGCTTCGCACACACGCGCACGCACCTTGCCGCGCGTCGGCAGGGGTGTTACTTTATTGTGCGACAGTGCTTTCAGGGATCGCCCGATAACATTTTGTTTTTACTTGTTGAATGTTTGATGGATGATGGGCGATGATTGATTGAGTCTTTTGGAGTTGCTTTCAATTGTAATAGATTTCATGAATGTGATGGGTTTACCCTGCTTTTGTATAAGATTTTGGTTAGTGAATATTTGAAACGAATCATATCATTTATTTTATTTAAAGTAGTGGCGGGTTTTCCTTTGTTGCTTGCCTTGTATAAAGGATGTGTGATTAATCTTACAGCCGCAACGTGAACAACAGTTCTTCAATAAGGCTTTTTATTGAGAGAAAATTATTGGTAAAATGTCTATTCCCAAATCCCTTTGGGGACTAACGTAGACAATACAAATCCATACCCCGCTTTCCGAGGGCTATTTACATAACTCGTCAGGGACAACCCCTGTTGCAATTTAATCAGTTAATGTATTTGCTCTCGGCGCTTTCGGTTTTATGGACTGCAATAGTAATGTTTAAAACGTTGGCTGATTGGCCAAATGTTGGTTTTGTAATAGAGAAAATTGGACAGATGGCAAATATTTGTACAAATTTCTAATGATACGTGAATATCGCTTCGGTACCTTTTTCAATTGAAAAATTAAGAATTTCTTGGTAAGGAGGGATCTTTCGAGAAACGTAACTTAAAGCTAACTGGCTAATTAGTGACGTATTAGAGCACATCAAAAGCCCTTAAAACAAAAAACAACCTAAAAAAAGTAAGAAGAAAAAAGTTCAAATTGAATTTGGAATTCATTTCCAAGACCGGAGACACTCGTAACAATTTTTTAAACTTGCCAAAAAGTTGTATGTATCAAACGTCACTCAGATAGGCCAAGGCAATTCAGTGAGTGCCATTGTCCGTGTTGTTTGGATCCTTTATACAATTTTATTGGCTTTCTGTGTTATAAAACTTTGGACCAAAGGAATTCTTCCTAACAACCCCGAATGCGGGTTTCCTCGAATTTCTTGATACGATATTGTACAGTGTAATTCTTTGTGTTATTTTTTATTGTGGTGTCTTTTTGTTGTGGGATCGTATCCTCCTTTATCTTAGAACTTATTAGATAGTACGGAACATCGAATATAGGATCTTCTTTAATTGGATTTACTTCGGAAAGATTGTAGGGTTAAGTACAGCTGAGTAAGGGAGTTTTTGGTTGTAAAGGGACCCAATATAAGTTAGGTTATTAATCGTAGCGATAAACAACTTTTAGCTGTGTCTGGGTTACTATTGTGAGTTTTATTGAATACATATGTCATGAAATAACCTGAACAATTCGACCGTATTCACAATAAAATAAAGATAACGCCAGACGCGTTCAATTTCAGCCAATATAAATTTTCTGCAGTAGCTGGCTCACCTAAAATATTTGCAGTATGCACGTCTTGTGCAACCTACTCTGTACGATACGTCGAAGGGGCGGTCAAAGCAGCTATATTGAACTATTCAGGCGCTCGGCAATTGTGTTTTGTTTCTAAAGGTTGCACTGTATAAGCATGAGATGTTTTGTCGTGTCAGCTGCACGACTGTGATAATCATTCACTCGCTTTGTTTACCGTGTGGTATCTAAAGCATTAAAAACAGGAAAATGTATATAACTGGCTGAAGTCTCTGTTGACAGTTCAATAAACTCTAATAAAATACACAGGAGTTAATTAACTAATTAAAACTTACTCCTAACTGTCGAAAAAACACGGGACAACATTTTATGTGATCCGCAGATGTCTGTCCCGAGTCTGGGCGTTTGTGATATTTCATGTTTGCGAAAAATGTATTTTGTATCTAAGTTGTGAGTAATGAAATTATCGCATAGCATCGTACTAACGTATAACGTTTACGTATAACATTGTACCCCAATAACGTTGTATTCTACCAACGACCATTCTAACATATTGGTTATATTGCTACAATATAATATTGACATCTACTAATACCGTAGCATGTTACATTTTCCGCCCTTTTGGCTGCAAAGGTTGCTCACTGTAGCGTATCAAAACTAACCAATGTATAATTCATAAATGAGGAGGGAACTAAGTTTCTTAGTTTTTAGGAAATTTTACGTGGTGTAGGTATAGAAGAGGTAGCTTGTGCGTTTTTGAACTAGTTAACCCTATTTTATAAGTTTAAGACTCAGTCTGACTGCCTCGTTGGTCTAGTGGCCGTTAAGCGCGACTGCTGAGCATGGGTTCTTCGGTTCGAATCCCGGGTAGGGCAAAGTGTTATTGAGTTTTTCCATTAGGTAATTCTTAGTACCACGGAGTAGCACGGAGTCTGGATTTGTGCCCGATTGATGGCAATAGGCTCGCCCTCTATTACATTTGGACTATAACGTAACTGGCGAAATGTGGGTGTATTATAAATGTACACCTCTGCCTACCCCTTCGGGGAATACAGACGTGATGCTATGTTTTAAGACTCAGGCCAACAGAATACAAGCCCAGTCAAAAAACAATTCAGTGGAACCAATAATAAAAATAACTATTTAATTAACGTTATTTAAATATGAAAAAGTAATTTCAAAACTTTACTGTAACTACTTCCAGCAATGAAAGTCGAAAATAAACACGAATTTGCGAAACAGTCTGAAAGTTTCAGAAAATTCAAAGTAAAAAGACCGTACTGTGTGTGGGTTAATAGTATACACTTGAAACGGGACGTTATAACCCCACAGTTTAACTCGAGCAACTGGTACTGCGCGACTGTACCTAGGACACGTACAGACCTCGTTTAGCTTTAGTTTCAAAATAAAACTCGCAGCAGTTTGGTGGTTAAGAAAAAATAAAAACGTAATGCATTTTTATACGAAATCTTTATTTTGAACCCTGTTTAGATTTTATGGTGTTTTCATTCTGTATTTAAGTTGTACTTATATTTATAGACGATTTTAAGTATCGATTGTTCGATTGCTCATAATTTCAATATTGCCAATGTTAAAATTAAATGTAGTTATTGGTGATTAATTGAAGTATTATTTCATGCATTTTTGAGCCCACACAGCATTGCTGCCGTGTAACCGCTTGAATTTATACAATCCTTTTCATCAATTCTTCAATCAGATCGTATCCAAAAATACTTTCTGTAGATTACAGATCGTTCAAAGTCAGTACATTTACGATAGTTATAATAAATTCAAGTTTTAACGTACCTTTCATATATTTATCATAAGACCCTCTTGCTTATAGCAAAGATATATAGCCAATGTCACCAACAGTTTCCGTACTCCATACATCAACTCCTACAGAAATCTTGCATTATAAAGTCACACAGTTATACGTACGTCGTACAGTCCTAATCACGTGCCATCCATAAATATTACCATCGACTTGGGACCATAAATCGGTACTATTATCGATATAGGCGTATTTAGGTTATAACGCGACCCGTGGGGTGCTTAATGCCCCATCTGTTCATATGTAAGTAACGGCACAGTCGGCGCCAAGCGATCAACCAAAGTGTTCAGCATGTTGCAAGTCAGGAATGGGAATGTTTCTCTACCTTTTTTGCTTATTTTTCGTTTGAAGGTGCTAAAATATTTACAATTTCGTATGCGTCAGAAATATGTACCTAGAAACATAGGTATTGCACATTAGAATATATTTGTGTATGAACCACGCTGGAGCAAACATGGCTACATTAAATTCTAAATACAATAGAAATGTAAAAAAAAATACATTTTCCTTTGGGTTTTGAATAAAGGCACATCGATGTATTGAGTAAATAGTTCAAGATTGTATTTAAAGTATTCTTTATTTACCTAATTGTTACCCAGATATCAATTAGCATTTTGTTACCCTAGAAGCTCGAACCTAATTCTAACATTAAGTTTCTTGACTAACAAGGTACGACTTAGAAATTACCATCTTCCCTTACTAACTTGCTACCGAATGATTAATTACAATTTACTACTAGTTACCGCGTTACAGACGTACATATATTATTAACAGCAGGTGACTGAAGAATTTAAAACAAAACGGGCTTACTCAATATTAAGTACATTACCTAGTTTTAATAGAAATAAATTCGTTTAACATAAAAGAGATCGTCCATTAATCTCGTGACGCTTGAAAGGGGGGGGGGGGGTTCGGAAAAATCATGAAATATCAAAGGAAAGAGTAGGTTTAGTGAGATATCACGTGTATTATTTATTCGTTGATCGATGAAACACGCGATGTTTAACGAAGACAGTTCCGTCTGAAAGGTGTACCTCCGTCCGATACCAAATAAAATACACGTGATTTTGGGTAGGGAAGGGGGTTAAGTCTTAAACCACCCGAAGTAACACCAGCGGAGAGGGGGGGGGGCTTTAAAAAGTTGCTAAAGACATCACGTGATTAATGAATGACCCCTAAGCGATGATAAAACCTTGACGTATGTCGTCTACGAATGAATGTTACGTATGAAATCGTAGCGCTTCATCGACCAGTGCTGTGGTTTCCCTATTTGACGGCTTCCATTTGACTGATGTGTTTACTTAGTGGCTTGTTTGTATTCGGAGATATAGAGCTTTTGATAGGTAATAAGCAGTGACAGAAAAAAGAGGTAATTAAACTCGACCTAATAAACAACTTTTGTTACAGAACCATACCTAAAATCACTAAAAATCAGCACATCCATTCTTATGTAATATGATAAATATGTTAAGATTAGCAACTTTTTCCGTCCTGTATATGGCCAAAGTTACGTAAATCGCCATAGTTTGCTTGCACATGTGGTCCGAAAACTTGCCTGAAACAATGAAACCTGCCACAAATTAGTACAAACTTCTTAAAGGTATAAGCTAGACACTTATCAGCCTTCACCGCTGCTTAAGTGATTAAGCTAGGAACAGAGACCGACGCAACAAACTTACTACCAACAATTAACTATACTAAACACTAAGTCTCGTCTGGCACTCTAAGACGTGGTAAAACTACACACTGTACATAGTAATCAGCGTATAAGTTCACTATAGCGAACGATCACCACTTGAGACGGAAGACGTAGGGATAGGATAAAACATAAAAAAAATTAAGTACTCGTTGATGACACCTAGATAACTGGTCATATTTTGTCCTTAGAAAATAAATACTAAAGACATGATGCCTGGCCCTCAAAAGCCTCTGATGCGTGTTAGTCATCCCGTTAAACCTTAAACTATTAATAACATTTTATTTTGCCTCACATAATATAGATACAAGTCTTTAATCTCATTGATAAGACCTAAGTGTCAAGCCTATGAGGAAGAACTGATACATAACTCCATAGTTAAAAATATTCGAACGTACAACATATGTACATACAAAGAAACGTATATTCAAGAATTTCTATTGTCTCTTATCTGTCCGAGGCTTGCTTATTTTCTCATGCGTGATGAGAAATTGGCCAGTCAGCAGTGTCGCGCTCGGGTTGACGGCAAGAGTGCGACGGACATACGTAGGTATCGACACTTTGGGAGAATTCCACTTCGTGCAATGTAGTATTGGAGACGAGGGATTTTATATTTATTTATCAACCAACTTATGCTAACACATATGTACCCATATAAGTTATAGGTTAAGATTTATTAGTCATAGATACATATAGTTTTAGCGAAGATTTTTTAAGGAAATTATAAGGCTCTTTCATTCGCATAATTTCATTTCAAAAACCTTTTTGTTTAGTAAATTAAGTGCTAGATTAATCCCGTTATTGTCAATCTTGTGTGTAAGATTTTTTTTTTATAAAAATAAACGTAGGTTCATCATTTATCACCAGATTTTTGTTTTCAATCCTGGCCTGCAGATCTAATTCATCCAAAACAAGATACCTACCTATTTATTATAACATTCGCAAAATCCGCAAGAAAATTTCAATACGGTACTCTTGTGAAACAATAATTATAGAATGAATGAATGGTTGGCGTGTGGAATGAACCGCATTGCAGCTGTCTGGTTAACAGGGTACCATAGGGATATGCCGGCTAATAGGATAGCTTGGAACTGTGACCGTACTTATTAATCAGTTGCAAGCTTATTGAAGGTAGAATAGACTAGATAATCTAAGACTGTAATCTATATAAGTAACCTTCAGGCTGGTGGTTATAAAGAGGTCGAATACAAATAAGGGGCTTGATAAATAATATATATGATATGATGTAAAATTCGCGATCTCTGCCTACCCCTCTGGGAAACAGGCGTGACTTTGAATGTATGATGTAAAAATCAAAGCTTCGGATGATGCAAAAAGAACTACAGTATACCGTTATCCCAATGTCATGTTATTCAAAACAAACATTGACAATATTTATTTTGTAGATCGCATTTGCACCTAAATGTAATAAAACATAAAATGTTTCCCGTTTATATTTAATATTCAAAGTGTGCACTGAATTTTATGAATGAATTTACCACCGTTTTGCATTTCACCTAAACTATGCAGTCACTCATTTCTTGCGAAAACTATAAAATATTGTCCTCTATAAAGTCTCCACGCGACATTTTAAAATACACATTTCCCAAAACCAAGAAATCCTTTTAGCCAACCTTTGCAACATGAATTTTCATAAGACCGAGTGAAATACTCTGTGTATTCCAACTTCGTAACACTGTGTTAGTTTACTTACGATCTTTACATAGGTAGTGCGGTGGTTGAGCACAGTGGGGCACTGTGGCGCCAGTGTTCGTTCATGGAATTTGTTACAATGAAGCAATACACGCGATGTATGAGGGAAGTTATACTCGCTGATATTTCCACCTTTCCGTGTCCGTAATAAGGGTTGTTTTAAATGAATGTTGGTGGATTCAAAAACGGTTTCATGCCACTCCGATGGCATGTTCGTCAAACATTCAGTTATCTAATACATAATTTAAATTGTAATTTTACGTCCTATTTTGTGCACGTTTGATATGGAAATTGCAGTAGGATTAGACGAAAAAATATGTAATTACAACGCAGCTTTAATTACAGAATTGCTTTACAAAGTTGTGTTTATAAAAATTGACTCGTATATTTTTACTTAGTTTTCTTTGTTTTACTTAGCCTTTGTCGTCTGCCTTAAGATTTATAATATAAATAGCCTTGAAAAATTATATTCTTTAATGTAATGATTATATCATTGATAACACATGACTAGACTTATAATTCTCTAAGCCTTAGCCATTTTAAATTAACTATGACATCATAATCCGCGACCGGTAAAAATAAAAAATCGACTCCGGAAACTGGCTGGTAACAAAATAATACCAAAGCGGACTATTGTTCGCAACTGAATACATCAATTCATTAGCAAAAACAATTGTTTCATCACAGTTCTAAATACGAATTGGAACTGTCAAAACTTCTCACTTAAAACCCCGGTCGCGATGTCAAGGATGGACTAAAGAGTTTGGATAGGAGCTTTAAAGTGCTAATGTCGTTGGCTGTTGCTTTGCTTATCTTTCAGCCACACCTGTATGTGCTTGTGACGTAATCATTTGTTTTACTTCACACGATTTTGTGCTAACATAATAAAGCGCTATTTTATGTCTAATCAGTCAAATTATGTATTTATGGAAGTGGGTTCTAGATATCCCGCACTAACTAGTGTAAAACTAGGAAATAAATGCTATTCATAATCCTGTGACATCCTTAAGACTACTTTATAAAGGCAATAATTGCGTACCTATGAACATTTATTATAATGTTTTCGTAGTCGCAAATCTTTTTGTTACACTGTATACATTTGTGTACCACTGAGTCAGTTTAAAAAGAATACAAAATAAATAACCTTTTCTTGAAGAAACAACAGTTTTCAAGTCGCAACAATCCTCATTTGACAGTTAAATTGGTGGTACCAACCTATAACTTCAAGTTCTAAAACTGCAATAAAGCCGATATTTTTGTTTTTAATTTTTAAATTCAAACGCCGCATTCGAATCGCGTGTGGGCACAAGTTGCAATACTTTTGTTTCGACTTCATCACGCGAGTCGGCGAAAATTGTTTGGTTCACGTTCCTGATAGTATAATGTTTTGTGTAACTTTTTTATTATTGAGCACGGCATTAGCTGAGGAAATTACTTCATTATGCTGCTAGTTGCTGTCGCATGCTGTTAGTTATGATTTGTTTGTTATATTTGACTTTTTATGCAAATTAGCCTTCTTTATATATTTAATAAAGCGTTGTCTGTTGATGCTTACCCAAAATAGAAGCTACTTTAAATAAAAATTAAAAATTCATTCCATAAGTTTCATTAGTGGTGAGCGAAAAATCAAAAGCTGCCAATGAGGATACACTGTGGGAAAGAGATAGGTATAGTCTAACAGCCAATATCCGGTCGATCAGCTGTGCTGCGGAAACAGCTGGCAACTTGAGTGAGCTAAGAGTCATTCATTCTCAACGATTTTTTTCGAATGACTAACGATTTTCCGTCGGTAACGTATTCGGGCCAGGTTTTTTCTGTACGTGTGCGAAAAAAATATCTGTCAGCTGATAGTGTTGTCGTTACACAGATGTTTTTCGATTTGTTTCCGCGACACTTTTATATTCGGCTATTTTCACCTGTTAGTTGATTGATTATCCGATGGGCGAACCGTCGTGTGACTTGTAAACTAGATTATGTGCTAGTTTTATCTCTGTACACATGATAAACAAGTAGTTACAAATTACATAAATCAAAATTAACATAGTCTAATGGATCAACATTTTGTTTGACTGAGTGCAACCTCAATTAGATATTCGTAGTCTATTATATTCTTTACGCTTAATGTAAAAAAGTACTTTATAAACTCCAATTTAAGAGGTGTCATTCGGCTGTATCCTAGTAATCTCAAACCCCTTATAAATATTTCGTTTACAACGATGCAGCAACGTGACATCCAAAGAAATGTTCATGTTCATTTAAACACCGCCCTCTACCCAATTTAAATCTTATCTCCTAAATAATAAAGGTCAATTTGTATCGCTCCAACTGTAATTAAAAGTTTGTTAACTATACCCGCGCTCTGTATAGAGACTTCCTACTGCCACCGTCTGATTAATATGTTAATCTGTGTCGTCATACTGTCTTAATGCAGTCTCTTGGTTTTGGTGCGACCCGAGCGAAATGACTTGCTCCATCGCACTCTATTCCACTGCTAAACCTAATCTACTCCGACTATACGTCACAACATTCGTTCCTTTCGTATCTAGCTCACTGAGCTATGAGTTGCTTGAGCGATTACTGTGCTGTCCCAACTCCGTGTTGATTATGTGGTTCTCTTGGAGACAGAACTTGGTAATGGAAATGTTCATGAAATTAGAAACAAATACGGTTTATTTCGAAGCGTAGGTACACAGCTGTTTGACAGAACTTTAGTATTTCTAATTTCATTATTCGATTCAGCAAACGATATTCGATGATAATTCAAAATGTTGCTCCCGGAATCGATTCGTCCCAATCGAGGCTATCACCGTCTATTCCAGACATCTGTTGTTTCAAACAAAAGTAATCATACGGAGCCGGTTGTTATACACTGCTTCTAAACTGGCGCTTTGCAAATGACATGCTCCAACGTTTTGAACGTTCGTAAATACCGTTTGAACGTCAGTTACGCAATTGTCATGGGTGTGGTGATGGGAATACCATTTTTATAAAAGAAATAGCTTATGAATATATCTTTTTAGTTTTGAGTTCAATTGAAACCGTTTCTGGCTTATGTATTACGTCCAAAAGTGCTATTTCAAATAGTCTATTTTCATCAAAAATATACGAATCTATAAAACAAATGAAGAATCAATCAGCAGAAAACAAAGGACCATATAGAATTTTCAATACTACGCAGAAACAGCCAAATTTCAGTAATCCACAGACCTACATAAGCGAATTAGGCGCAAGAAGTAATCAAGATAGGTGTTGTCGTTATGTTTGATTGAGTCGTACCACATTTCTGTGTGCTAATTACCGGCCGTGCCCATAATTACGCCCATTGTAGCGCATTAATTACGTAACTTTAGCTATTACGCAAGACGGTATGGCATCGATAGTGGAATACTGATTACGAGTAATCGGAATATTATCTGTTGAGCCCTTAGTTCTGTTATTATTTCAGTTACTGTTATTAGTTAAACTTAGATTGTTTCACTTTAGGGTCACATATGGCATTGATAATTCAATTGTTCTAATTATCAAATAAGCAGCGTCTTTATTTTATTTATAACTGTGATGTAATAGTTCCAATTTATTTTTATAATATTCCAAAATTCTGCATTACGTCAATATATCCAACATAACATTTCTGTCCAAGAACAAAAGGTGTTAAAGAAATTGTATTGCAACGCAAACAGAGGGTAAACTAACATCCCCAACGACATCCGATTCTAAATCTTATTTCGAGGCACAAGAGGCGGTTTTAAAATGCATCCTCTTTTCTGTCACATATAACAAAGTTCGGTGGGGACTCATCGAATTCCCCGCGCGAACTGACACGTCCAGTAAACTGGTAACTCACATTAACGAGTATAGTCAAAGTTGTACAGTGTTGGGAATAGCGTCGTGTTATCTTGGGGAAAATATATCTTGTTGTTTTTCGCATCACTAGTGTGTGATTAGGTATCAAACTTTTCCCATAATGGGGTTGCGTAAACTACTATTTTGTTTATAATTGGAAAGGTGTGGTTAGCAAGTTGTACAATCATGATCGTAAGCACAGTGAAGGTTAGGTGTTAAAATAGTTGAGCCAAGTTCTATAATAAAAGTTTGGTATTTATAAAAATACAGTGAGAGGTTACTGACCTGTGCTTCGACCGACCGACTTATAATTAGTATGCAAATTACATTACTTATAAAAATCTTAAAATGCAAATACAGGCAGAAAAAGAAACTGTTATAAAGTGCCAATTTTCACACATCAAACCCAAATTAAGTAAAAATCTAAATTTAATTCTATATTCCAAAGAAGATCCGAAAAAGACCCTAATTAGCCTATTTAGCTTAATTAGGAGGAAATTTATTCGGAACTCAGGCGGCATTTTAATTTAGCACTAAAGTAAAGTCAGCAGGCTCAGTCGTTAAACTTATGGTTTTATACCTAATTGAAACGAGTAGAAACTTATTAAAGCATTTATAAAACACGACAGTTGCGTTTTATGGAATAATCCACGGTAGGTCGGTACTTGGTTGTGCTGTGTCAATCTACTACTACAAAAGGTTAAATTAGCCTTTATTCTACCACAAAGCCTCTATTCCCCCTTTTACTTAAGTTTATTTCTTGCTGCGAAGATTTAATTTATATATAGTATCTATCAGTGGCGTACCATAGGAGAGGCCAATGGCCAACAGTGGTCGGAAGTAGTGGACATATTGTCACGACTGTAATCCCCAAAGGTATACCCTTTAGAGGTTATAAGTGTTCTCCCATACAGAGCAAAGACTCCTTAGGTGAAAGGTCATCCACATCTCACCACTCATCTTTTTCTTCTTCTTATCGTATGGTTGATCATATCGTGTGGTATGGTTGAAGAACAACCTGGTGTCAGAGTATAAACCGCCTGTAGGCCTCTGACATGGCTTTACACACCGTTGAAAAATCTCTCAGGTGTGTCGGTTTCCTCACGATGTTTTCCTTCACCGTTTTTAGCAATTGATAACTAATTTCTAGTACGCACATGAATACGAAAAGACATTGGGGGCACAGACTTGGCAGTTCAACGGTTATACCACTCGGCTATCAGTGCTACCACAGACTCATCATCTTAGTCCATGTAATAATAATTGACGGACCAATTCTAATTCCTTGAGCCGCAAAATGACAAAAGAGAAATACAGTCGCGGAATCTAGCAATCGTTATTATATAAAACGTTGCGTAAGAAATACATAAAACCATAGACTTTTAAACCGACAGCATTAATTCTGACACAGAGTCGTTTGTTAATTAAATAGGACACTTCGTAGATTGTATGATGTATATTCTGCATTTGTTACCGTTCGCTGTACTCGTGACAGTTGAAATTTAATTATAACTGCTCTTAACTAAATGGTTTTTATGCATTTTGTCTGTTAGTCACAAAGAGTTTTTTGTATTTTATATATTACGAAGAGAATCACCCTTTAGAGCACCGCATAAAGGCCAAAGGAACACACCTAATCATCCGTTTGTCAAATTGTAAGGACACCGCATTGAGTAAAACTATCATTCGTAGGTCTATGACAGTAGTTACAGGTAATCAAAAAACTAAAAGTCCGACGACCAGTAATCCAATTACTAAGGAGAATCGTATTACCTAGTAACTGAGTTGTGGAGGTCAGATTGGCAGTCGCTCCATGTAAAATACTGGTATCCAGCTGCATTTTCTTAGACTGTACAGCAACATAGTTTGGAATAAAAGGCTTGAGGATGACGAGTAGTGTATTTTTAACCAACTTAAAAAACAAAGGAGGTTATATTATGAAGACTGCTGAAGATAAAGATCTTAATAAAAGCTACTAAGAACCTTTCGTACTTAAAAACAATTTTCTTGGATTTTCCGTTTCGTCCATATCTTTTGGGCAGTTAAATAAGAAAACTCCTTCCCATGATGAAACCTTTTGGGCCCTTTGTAAAATATTCTCGTAAAAGCGTATTAATGTTTTATTTTTTTATTTTCAGGTAAGTATCGAGATTGGGATTAATGAAACGGCAGAGGCGGTAAAATGTTTATTTTAGAAACATATTCGTACAGTCAATATGTAAGTACAATTTATTGAAAGAGTGTAATCATTTCTTAGGGTCATGTGTTTTGATTAAAAATTATTGAATTACTAATCGAACTTCTTATAAAGAAAACTTACCCTGTGCAGCCCTTGATAGAAAGAATAGTTTTACTTATTTTCAGTATTTTGACCGTGAAAAAATTCTCCTTGTAGTTACCGAATCCCTCTATCTTTAGTAACTTATGAGCCGTCGTTTAAAATAACGCATACTAATTTCTTGTCGTTTCGTTTCGAAATAATGCGAAATTCAGTTGAAAGAATGTAAATAAGTTTCTCATTAATTTTCTAATTAAAAATGAACAGCCAATGTATTTAATTACGGCCATGTAAAACATAAACTGTATTTAACGTACAACCATGGCACCTAAATCTCTCTGTCAAACGTAAATCTTGAGCACATAAATGATCACAATTATCCAATTAGTCGGTGTTTGCCAGTTCTAAATAAACGTAACTACAGTATTAAGCTTTGATTGAAGATGTTTGCGTTCACCAAACGCTTTTATGTTCGCCTTTATTAATATTTATCATTGTCGCTAGTTCTACGTTTATTTAGTCTATGCCAAGTTACTTGAACGATCAATTCCGAATTCTAAATAGAGTCGTACTATGATAAATACCTATTTGTTTACGTAAATAAATGTTCGCTTTCGCAAGAGATTTAGATTTAAGCTTGATGGTTTAACTAAAATGTGTTTCTGCAATTAACTATTAAACAACAGTATGCGCCACGATGTTAGTTATACTAATAGACAATTATTTGTAATGTTTGCTAGCAAATAATTAACGAAATGATTTTATATAGACAATATCATATTGAGCATTACGTTTCTGTGACTAAATAATACAAACTTTAGATTGATATTATGTAAATTTAAAGAGATTATTTCGATCACATACCGGCGCAGTCGAATTAATATCGATATTTATTAGCAAGTGCGACTGAGATAGCGATACGTCATTACAATGTACTCCAAATTCAATTTGGAGGGAGCGTTTAGATTCATTACCCACAATTTCGTATTTTAGATCTCCGCTGAATTTTAATGGTGGCAATTTGCGATGGCGTGTGACGCTATCCTTGTGACGTAATCGTCTTATTCGCGAAGATTGTGTATAAGTCATAATTAATATTACATGAGCGGCGGTTAGGTCTGCTCGGTGAAATTGTAATCGATGGTGACAAAGACGGAATAGATACCTGAAATTGATGATATTCGGGTACATTGCAACGTATTGTTCATAGTACGCGGTATCCGTCATTGTTCTCACTTGTTTGCACCTGTCATCGATAATAGGGTAGGTAATTAAGTTCATAACTAATTATCACACAGCACAGGTGTGTATTATCAGACGTGCGTAAATACTCATCATCTCCATGTTTTATATTGAAAGACCACCGTATCAATTTAGGAAGTAATATCGCCAACGAAACAAGGAGTCTTTTCTGTTGATCTTCTCTAAAACACATATTTTGTCCTAACTTACGCACCATCAACAATATTTATCAGCGCTTGAAAAAAAAAACAAATGACAACATTCAGAATTTGCACAAAAATATGCCATCCGACATAAAAAGCCGTCAATAAACTCCGAATAACTCAAGCTCGAATTATTCAAATTCGCGAAATCTAATCGAAAATTTATTCGTTATTGCGAACATAGGGACTTTTGTGAAAATATCGGGATTCGCGGCGAGTGGTTAGATTGCCGGGATTAGTATAACGTGTCATATGACATGGTCGTTCGATAAAACCTGTTTGTGACGGATTACGGGTAACGTGACAATAGTGTAGGTTGCCGGCTAAATTAAAATGTAACGCGATTATCGATAATACTATCGAAACAAAAACTACTCGTATTTTTAAATTGTGTTGGAATAAATAATAGTTCTAAAAACGAGTGTATTTTCATTCTTTTTTGGTTCCAATTTTAGATTTTTATATTATACTTCTCGTAGCATGTTATTAATTGCCATCATTGAACGAAAGTCAATCGATTGTTATTCGATGTCGATGTAAAGCGGGCTCTACGCCACAATGTAATCAAATGAAACTCGTTACGTATGCGCCGTCGTGGTTTCATGGTATGATCATTGATTGATGAGGGATTTGCAAACTATGACTGTATGGTTAATCCTGTTTGCGCCTACGATTATACAGAAACCGCTCTTGTGTTTCTAGTTGAATTATAAATTCGGCTATTACTAGTTAGTGTTATTGGATGAATTGTGATATTAACTGAAAACGTTTCTAGTTTTTATACCTACGACTAATATAATTATTTAAATTCGCCGTCTAGTTAAAAAACACGTGTTGTTGTTAAACGCATTTGCAGACACAAATCACTTATTTATTTTAAGACATATGAACTATGGATGATAAGGTAAATTACCCACATCAGAAAAGATATATACCAACATTTAGTCGTGTAAAAGTTCTAGAATAACCTCCTCCAATAAGAACAGTAATCAAGTCACGCCGAGGTTACGATATCATTTTCTCATCTCACCGATCTATCCTTAAATCTCAGACCTTACGACACCCAAGGGAATGAAACAATTAAAATTGTCGACATCCCTTTGTAGTAAACATTGAAGACGATCCGTTCGTAATCCCAAGAGATCCTACCTTTTAAGTTCTTATAACCATTAAAATTAAACTATATTTCTTTATATACCCGACTCGTTTCGTATCCTTTACAGGGTAACAGTTAGAAGCATACCTGTTGTACCTACTACTATATATTCAGTTATTTTTCCTGCCGGTATGAGATAATTTTCCTAGAAATATATCATGACTTGTGGTAGAGATGGGCCAGTCAACAAGGATGGTAGCGTGGTTGACCGTCCAGGGTGCGCCAGACGTACTTCTTATCGTATGGCTGATGAACAACCTGGTGTCAGAGTTTAAACCGCCTGTAGGCCTCCGACATGGCTTTACACACCGTTAGACGTACTAAGGTACCATCACTCGTGAAAGCTTTACTTGCATCTCTATTTTAGTGCTAGTTGATCTAACATTCTCACATTTACGCTTTTACGTACAAACTTGATTGCTCGCGTAAATAATAAAGGCAGGTGTCACTTTTATCTTGCGACGTGTCGTACCAAACTTCATACATTATTTATTTACAAAGGACTAGGGATTTGCATTTCTCTGGGGTATATTGAACAAGTTTTATGTGTTGTCATTCAATATTAAAGATTAGGGAGCGCCTGCGGAATATTTTTAGACTTTTCTTAGAAATTAAGCCTGTTTTATACAGTACTTAATGAAAGTTTTGTATGTTTTTGGAGATATTAAAAGCGCGGATGGACAGAAAAGAAGGTGAAAGGCTATGTAAATAGCTTCGCGTGAAAATGTAAATATTTTACTTGTAATCCTTAATATTTTCGACAGTTATGTGGTCACGAACGGCGCAGTACGCTTAAGACTGCAGTGTCGAAGTACTTGCGACCTACCTTGCAGTGAACATTACCTAGATATTTAGAAGTAGGTTCAATCATTAGTTTGTACCTATTTACATGTCGACGCCTGTAATTTATGAAGTCGTAGGCAGAGGTGTTCTGTAATAGGAGTCGATACCTACCGACTGACCACAGTTGGCTTTAAGTCAATAACAGAGTGCATGAAGACGGTTAATTATAGTAAATATGTAATAATGATTGTTTTTAGACTTTATTTGTATTTTGTAAACATTTCGCCATCTATCATTAGTTCCATACGATCAATGCCCAGCATATTGCCAATCATCAGGCCGTCATTCACTATAGCTATTGTTTTTCAGTCTTCTAAGGAAAGGTATAGTACCTAATGCAAAAAAAAACCTATTCTGACGTTTTTAAGTACTTTACCCACTGCATTAGTGTAATACGTGACGTCATAAAAGTAGGGATGCCACCAACTGTGACATACACTGACTGTCCTTGCACGATCCTCATGAATTTTAACTTTTACAAGCGGCCGGGTGTTTTGAATAATGCGCATGTAGCAGCCCTAGAACCGACAGACTATTTTTAACACTCTTTTGATCTTATTGAGTGTATGATAATAGATTTTAATTTAAAATTCATGTTGAACTTGTAGTCTTTGTTACCGTGATGTTGTGATCATCTAACGAGAAACTAAGGCGGTCTTAGTCGTTACATGACATAATTTTTAACTAGCATAGCTTAATGTATCATATGGCGCATCCTTATGCACGTGGTTATTTCCTAGATAAACCTTACCAAGGTTCTATTTAACTCCAAATAAAGTTTCATTCCAATCGGTTCAGAAGGAAACAATTTACATCGACTGACAGACACATTCACTTTAAGAACAATACTCCAATCGACGACATAAATAAATAAATAAAACATTATTGCTTTAAACCAATTCCAACTTATATTTTGAACATACATACATACAACATTTTACAAAAATTAAGTAACAAAAGGTAGCAAAGAAAAATGGCGGTCACAACAGCGCGGTGCGGTCCATTTATATAATAAACCCACATAAGTCGCGGCGGGTAAGGAACTCGTAATACTCGTATCTTTTTTCATCCGAACCGCTCCGACTTTGTACGGGGATAAATGAGTTCTATTCCAGTAACACAACACTAAATTTGTCTGCGCAAGATGTGAAATGTTAATTTTTAGACTAAATAACGCACTGAAAGGTTAATTACAAGGATTTACGGCTCCTATCCCTAACAAGTTTATTGTTTTGTTACAACTAGTAGTGCTACCGTAAGATCTTAAGGAATTGAATTTACCTACGTTTGGTAAATTTTCTATTAGATTTTGCAATTGAAATGGATCTGAGAAAAATCTTGGGAATATTTATCTCATGTGAGTGCGTCTACCTACACCTAAAACGCCGCTTAGCTCCTCGGGAAAATTTAGGCGTTTAAATAATGTATAAACTAATAACTTCCATGTTATGTACCTTTCATATTCATGTCACTTTAATAAAAAAAAATATCTATACATAGTTAGCATTTTGATCTAAATATTTCCCAGTAATTCTGGTAGGCTAAGCATAATAACAGAATTCGTAGTTCTGATAAGAACGTACAAAATGTTCTACAATCACAAAGTAATCTCGGTAATAAAAGTTTAATTAGTTATGATAATTTTAATACTGTGCGTGTTCAGCATAATGTTGAGTTTCTATGTGAAGCTCCGACGTCTAGTTAACAAAAACAAATAATAAATGTAAAATATGTTGGTAGTTATGTTGGTCGGTGGGTTTTAAAGTTAGAGATACATTACAAACCAAAGTATCATCTTTACAAATGTACCTATATTAAAAAAACTAGTTATCTAGGTAGACAGTAGAATCCTTAGAAAAAAACAAGCAATAGAGAATCTAAAAATGCGAAAGACAAATTACTTTTATACTGCAGTCGACTAACTTGTAAACCATCGTTGGACATTTCTAGAAGCAAATAACATTAACCAGGGCAGCTTAGTAATGATGACAATCAATTTAATGTACCTAGGTATAGTGCGGACAACAATAAATAGGAGCCACTTAATACAATCCCAAGACCTTCCACCATTGCCTGCGTATTTCTTAACAATGGTCCCAAATTAGTACATGTTACCCTAAAATAATAGTCTTTGCTCTACCTCCTGTCTACCTACCGTCCACATTTCAGAACCAAACTAGACCCGCCCTAACATTTCAATTGTCACTCTCCACGACCAACCAATACGCACTCTAATAGCTAGGTGTTTTGGTCTATTTTTGTTTAAGACCAATTGTGATTTACGATTGTTCGGGAAGCCTTTTGGGGTTCAGTAATCTGCTTCGACCCAATCGCAATTAATGGCGGCCCAACCGGTGCGTTGGTGCTATGAAGATGGGGTTGCGAAGCTGGATGTGTCTTATTAAAATATCCTACCTCAGATGTCACATTGTGCCGAAGTTATCTACAATGATAATAATCGTTTATTTCAGACAATATCAATCCATATACGGTACCAAAAATCATAATAAATAAAATGAAATAAAAAGTCACGCAATTAACCTAAAAAAAAACACCCCACTCCAGGCACCTTCCATCACCTTTCGTAGAAATCTATTGAGAGCAGAATAATAAATCAAAATTATGAGTAACAGAATGCCATGTTGAATATTGCAATCAATGTTACTGATATCCCACTATCTCACTAACACTAAAATCTTAACCGAAATTAACTAATGTAAGCATAAGCTTGATTATGCTTTTGACTTAATCAACATTTTAGGTAGCACGTGCAGATATTTTAATCTACCTTTTGTGTAAACCAAAAAGGTATAGTTCATAGAACCATTTTTCGTGTAACACTCCAATATACCTCGCACCTACATAAAGCGTAGCTTTATCTAGTTCTTTTATATTTACGTCAAAGAGATGCCACTGAGTGCGGGTACAACGCCATACAATTTTCAACTATTGTGCCAAACACATACGGTATTCTGATACAAATCTTAACTTCAAATTGAGTTTTCCTTACAAATTCCATATTTATGTAACCAGTAAATTTATACAAAATTTTGGAAAAGGGACATATAGAAAGAGCAATACTATTTGAGATAACATGACAATAGTATTATCTTTATAGGGAAGGGATCACACTGAGAATCGGACGACGGTGTTAGGTACCGTGTGATAAGGAACAGGGCTGGAGTCTTTATAGATTGAAAATCTAATAGGAAGATTTCGGAATGACTTTAAAGCTTTGATTGTTTCAAGTCAATGTTTAAAAGTAAATGGAAAGATTCTAAAATTGTTTTGTGAACTTTAAGTAGGTATATATTACGGATAACTTACTGGTTGTAATTGGGACGGGGTAGGGAGAGATGCATCGTGGCACCATTCATTTTGTCCTTAACCGAGCAGAGTTGTCAATCAAACACGATTATTTACTCTCTTCCGAGAGCCGAATCCCAATGCAACTACAAGATCAGTGATTCCAATTCAAACCGTTAAAATACCTGTGTTACCAACAACCTAAACTCCAATCAGAATAAACATTATTCCAAATCGGCGACAGTGTACCGATACAATTGAACTGTTGTGTAACTGCTATACTACAGTTACCGTCAAACCGCTGACTGGTGCAGGACACCGATGCTGCACTAATTACAACTGATGTACACCGCAGTATGCTTGCACAGCGACACGTCACAATGTTGCCAACTGAAACGACTTCCCTGTTTTGATGCGCTTGCATTTGAGATGTGGTATTTCTGCTGATGTGATTAATTTTGAGTTAATTAGTCATGTTCCCTTTCCCCTCTCTCGTACTGTGCTGTGTACAAGGTCCATTATTTATACTAATTGTTTTTTAAATTAAATGACATCCTATGTATTGCAATATAAAATATTGAGTATTCGCATACAAAAAGTAATGGTGTAATATTACTTTGCACAGACTTAGGGGTGACTCGTCGTTGATCCTAGCTGCCACAGGACTTGATGATAAGAAAAAGGTTTTATTATTATCCAGTGATTGTCTTAACACAAATCAAAGTAGGTACCTAAACGTAAAAACGTACTTTCGTCATCATTATCATCATCAGCCTATCTCAGTCCACTGCTGGACATAGGCCTCTCCTATGACAACGTAAAACCTGCCTTATTTACGCTTAAATCTGGCTAAAGTATTTGTCTGGCTTTCTAAATGTGCATATTTTATTGTTGCAATCCGAGGCTCAAGAGATTAGGTTCTGTTTATTATCGAAGGTCTACATTTAGTAGAGTGAAGTACCTTAAAGTAATTCCCTTTTATTGGTCAATAAGAGCACTGAACATAGTTACATTAATGCTTTATAGACATGATTATTATTAGTGCAATAAATACTATATCTATTAAGAACATAAGTTCTTGAATTTGTAGTTTTACGACGCTTTCAGTAAATTGGAGTTTTGATGTGATTTGACCTTCTGCTTCTGCGATTCTTTTTTCATATTTTCTGCACCATTTTGTTTTTACAAAGTCTGGTATGTAAGTACGCCCACACTACACGTAAAGTTCTAAGTTTGGGACGGCAAAATTTACTCACGTTTTCGTGAGGTAGTTTAAGGTTGTACCTGCCTGCTGTATTATTATAGTGGTTACATAATATTCAGAACATAAGGTTCGTCCTAATTAGACACGTTTTTAATTACACACTTACATTTATTACGAACGCACGTAAATACATCATCCTTAGGATCAAAGTCATGTTATGCCTACTCTTAAAATGTTTAAAATTTCTTTACCAGTTCGTTTCAATATTTCAACGCTGTCCTACATAGTTATAACTGTAACTAAAACCAAGGTATCATCTACTTTACAGGTACGATTTACCACGCCTTACACAACACCATCCATTCCATTCCAACCATCCACACACCAAACATCTAATTTGTCACCTAAAACGTTACAAATTCGATGCAATGTCTTCATTAGTCCCAACTCGGTCATTTTGCATGTTTCATCGCATTGCCAATGCAATCGAGCCTCCGTCGAGCCTTCACTCGAACTAAACTGCTCCCGTTATGTATTGCGGCCGTTCCCATTTATCACGATAATACCTAGGCTAGGCGAGGCTTCAGATCGCTTCGATATTCAAGTGACAAACGTCGAATTTGTGTGGGAAATACTTGGACGGCACACTTCTAAAATTCAATCGTTGCACTGTTTTCTAAAGAATCATTTATCACAGTTAGTTCTTTATACCTTTTCCTACAGTTAGTGAGATACTCTTTAACTAACATAAACTAGTTTGTTACGATAAATCTTCTTTAGTCTCTTCTTAGAGAAGTTAAAGGTAAAGTAAGGTAGTTAAAGGTAGAAAAAGTAATAGCGATCGAAAAAGTTTGATAGAATATGTAGAAAATAAACTTCAACATTTAATTTCAACATTAAAAGATTTGATGATTGATTACACTAATAGGCCCATATCCCTATAATCGTGAAAACCTATAAATTATATCTAAATAGCAGAAATGTAAACATTGGTCTGACATGGTATTTATAGTCCTGTAGGGTTGTAGTTTGTAGTGTGCGTGACAAAGTTACTGCGACGTATCAGGAATTAGACAGTCGCCCGTGATGTATTGTGTTGGGAACCACCTACGTGGACAGAATCGCCCGTTGAGATTCACATACATAGGTACTGGTATATGTATGTACACTAATCTACGTCACACACTGTACAGTCAAACGCAAACATGATGTTAAAAAGCAAAATTCAAAAGTAAATTCTAGAAGGTATTGAAATCGAGAAAACAAATTATGTAGGTACTTTTAAGTCATTTGTCGTGGTGCCTAGGTACATTAGGTATTTATGTTTACATGCAATTAAAATATTTGTAGTTTAATGTCGGTGTCTTTTTATCAGAGAAAGTTGGTATTAGCCTAAGCATTTTAAATAGTAATTATGTTCGCAAGTCAACATGCTATCGATTAATGTATATTGAAAGCATTTAAAGCTCATGTTGATCTTTAAAAACAATTGCAAGTGGTCTCTGGTCACGAAACTTTTGAAGGTTAACTAAAACGACAAGAATCGCCTGCTGCAAGATATACTGCATTCTTTCTGACAAAAATAGCTCTACTATTCCAAGAACTCATTTATTTAAGCAAACAAGTTCATGCTTAATACAGCTCTAAAATGTAGATAGGTAGTTTAATATCGCTTCTTAACGCTCGCAGACGCGTTTTATGGCCACATCAGCGTGCGTTTTTAATTAAAACCTATATAAATATACATTGGGGGTCATATTTCATAAAATTTCGCACCGCGGGCTCCGGATTATAGTCATTACAATCCCAAATTTGCAACTGAATTGCAACTCTAGAAATAGACATTAGAGCTGTTAAACCAACTTGCTGCCAAGGCCATTCACCTCAAACATCTCCCCTAAGGTAAAAGGAGGGAGTCGAAATACTCCACCCTCTAATTCGTGAACGGATCCCCTTACCGCATCACCCCATGCGTCGCCATGGCAACCCCCGCCCTTGGGAAGTGCATCTGATGTAAACAGGTCTTGCCCCTGCATTTTCGACACCGTTATTGATGTTTTCGTTACTCCACTCGGCTTCTTCCGGTGTTTCGCTCGGCTGCTCGTAAATTTCCCGAAAATATTGAGTAAAGCTTCTCTATTTATCAAGTTTATAGCACGGCTTCCCCTATATCTAAGGTCACGGCTTGAGGGAAAATGCATTTACGTAATACCCACTATTCATATAGAAATTTTTCTAGATCTTGTACGACTAAATGGAATCTTGTATGTTATATAAAAGATATATGGGAAATATTAGAAAGCTTATAAACATCTCATGATAGAAATGATTACCGTAATAATAGTTATAAACGAACTCTAATTAAAATGTTTCAGTAATAGTGTTATTAATTGTCATGTTTGTTGTTACAGGGATGCCGGTTTCCTGAAGATGGCCTCACGCACCCCGTCCCTTGAGTCGCTGCCCGGTGCCAACTCAATAGGTTCGCTGGAGCGTGGCTCCTTATCGCCCCTGACTCTCAGTGGATCCTCGCCCCCAGCGAGTGACTCCGCCGTATGTGACCTCCGCGAATTCGACGGTCTCGACACCACCTGCGCAATCTGCCGAGAAACCTTCGTCGACCCAAAAGTACTCAACTGCTTCCACACCTTCTGCCGGGCTTGCTTGGAGAGGGAACAAACGCACCCAGACAAAGTTACCTGCGTCACCTGCCGCGTAGACAGCCAGCTCCCCTCGGCCGGCGTTCCGGGGCTACTCACAAACCTAGTTATAGCCGCCGCTGTCGAGCAGGACGCCGATCTCCTGCCGTCTGCCCGCCAAACAAACTCGCCCTCGGCTCGCTGCACCGGCTGCAAATCTAAAGAATCAGACGCCGTCGCACGTTGCGTCGATTGCGCCAACTTCCTCTGCCCAAACTGCGTGATGGCGCACCAATTCATGCATTGCTTTGAAGGCCACCGCGTGCTGGCGTTCACGGACCTGAAGGATGACAAGGGTATGCTAGGATCTACCCTCACGACGAGCGGCGACAAGACCGCTTTTTGCCCGAGACACAAAAATGATATTCTAAAATACTTCTGCCGCACTTGCTCCGTGCCGGTATGCAAGGAATGCACTATTATCGAGCACCCAGCTGCTCTGCACGACTGTGAGCATCTATCCGATGCTGGCCCTAAACAATTGGAGTTGATGCAACAGGCTGTAAACGAAGCCAAGACTCGCGCCACTGAAATAAGGCACGTGGTCAAAACTGTTGAACATGCCGCTGGTAAATTACAAGTTCAGTACCATAAAGCTCAAAATGAAATTAATGATACGTTCCAATTTTACCGCTCTATGCTAGAAGAGCGTAAGCAAGAATTACTTAAAGAACTGGAGAGCGTCTTTTCCACGAAACAAATTGCTCTTACAGTAGTCGGGCAGAAAGCTCAAGAGACTGTCGATAAGATATACCAGACATGCGACTTTGTAGAGCGATTGACTAAATGCGCGAACATTGCAGAGATACTTATGTTCAGGAAACTATTAGATGCGAAACTGCAATCTTTAATGAGTTCCAACCCAGAACAGAGCGTACAGACAGCTTGCGAACTTGAATTTGTCTCCAACTATCAAGCAATACAAGTTGGAGTAAGAAACACTTTTGGATACGTGCGCTCTAGCTCAGAGGCGAATGTTGGCCCGACCAAACAACCACCTATTGCGCGCCCTACCAATGGCAATCTTTTGAACGGCGGCTCATCTTCCAGCAGTAGCAGCGTTAACGGAAGTTCAGGTAGCCTGAATGGTGGAATCCACCTACCAACTGGGTTGAATGGTGTACTTGACCGTCCATACACAAACGGTCTTCTAGGGCCCACGAGCCAGTCGACCTCACCATTTGAGTCCAACATCATCTCTAAACGATTCAACAGTGCCAACAGTCTAGGCCCATTCTCCACTACTATTGGAGATATCAATTTGAATGGAATTAACCCATACGAGAAGTGGTCCAACGGGGGTTGCGATTCTCTCTTCCCACCGACGACAACCGACCCATACTCGCTAACAACTGCCACTCACACAGATCCCTTATTAGACTTGACGAACAAGCTAATCTCTACTGCCATTTTTCCGCCAAAATCCCAGATCAAACGGCAAAAAATGATCTATCACTGCAAATTCGGAGAGTTCGGCGTCATGGAAGGACAGTTCACTGAACCAAGCGGAGTAGCTGTCAACGCTCAAAACGATATCATCGTTGCCGACACTAACAATCACCGCATCCAGATTTTCGACAAGGAAGGACGATTCAAATTCCAGTTCGGTGAGTGCGGCAAACGCGACGGCCAACTTCTTTACCCGAACAGAGTAGCCGTAGTTCGCACTTCTGGCGATATTATTGTCACGGAAAGATCTCCAACACACCAGATACAGATTTACAATCAATACGGTCAATTCGTTCGTAAATTCGGTGCTAACATCCTCCAGCATCCTCGCGGCGTCACGGTTGATAACAAAGGCCGCATCGTGGTTGTCGAGTGCAAAGTAATGCGCGTTATTATCTTTGACCAGATTGGCAACGTGCTGCAGAAGTTCGGCTGCTCCAAACACCTAGAATTCCCTAACGGTGTCGTAGTCAACGACAAACAAGAGATCTTCATTAGCGACAACCGCGCGCACTGCGTGAAGGTGTTCAACTATGAGGGCATTTACTTGCGTCAGATCGGTGGCGAAGGTGTCACCAACTACCCGATCGGTGTTGGAATCAACGCTGCCGGAGAGATCTTGATTGCTGACAACCACAACAACTTTAATCTGACGATATTTACACAAGACGGGCAACTGGTGTCCGCGTTGGAGAGCAAAGTGAAACATGCTCAGTGCTTTGACGTTGCGCTAATGGACGACGGCTCCGTAGTGCTCGCCAGCAAGGACTACCGGCTCTACATCTACCGCTACGTGCAAGTGCCGCCGATCGGCATGTGAGCCGCACGATCTAACAGGAGATCCGAATGACCGATGAACTATAAGCCAAAAATCGACACACTGAGACGTAAATATTATTATTAAGCGACGTGATGACTTACCGTTCTGGCGGTGCGTGTCAATTTTTGTAGTTCAAGTGACGATTTTGTGAACGGAACTTGCTATAAGTGTGCAAGCGGTGTAACCCTGTGGCTGTCTCGATGTGATCATACCGGCTTATGATGGGTGTTCTCTACATTATTCGGCATGAGATCTCTTTATGAATTATTTCTAAACGAAACTGTAATGAGATTAGTTATAGTATTGACATTGTTATTCGAGTACCTATTGATTGATGGTTAGAGATTAAATTCCGTTGGATCGATCCGTAATATCGCGCGAACGGTGTTCTCGAATCCTTATCATTTTTTGATCTATTGAATAATATTTTTTCATATCCCACATCGTTAAATTAGGGATGAATATTAAGGGCATTTGTATTATTTAGCCCATTTGTTGGACCAATATTTTAACTATTATTACTTAACAAATTGTTAGGCGTTAAGCGTGTGATTTTATCGTAAATAAGAGAGCATCGAGCGGTATTGTTGTTAGTTTTAAGATTATTTCTACGGCACAATAGCACTTCCTGTTTTTAATTAGCACTTATTCTGTGTCGATGGAAACTATGGATTATAAAAATCTAAGTAAGGAGTTGTTACATTATTAATTAGGTAAGTGTTAAATTGATTGAGCTGAAATGGACAATCTTTGGTTACTACCCCACTTAACGTAGTTACTAAATTTTAGGGACATAATGATGTTAGGGGTTTTATCAATGACAAAGTTGCCTACGGCGTTTGGACAAAGCAAACAATGACTATTAATTTCTACTGAATATTATACTATTTCTTTTATACGTAATAGTAACATCACAAAGTGGCGATCAAGAATGTTTTATAGACCTCAATTAGTTCCAAATTATATGCACTCGTAACTAGTGACCCCTCAGTTGAGACTTTATAAAGCATTTTTAGATTACTAAAAGATTGTAAGTTTTCTCTCGTTCTATCGGAGGGCAGTACTTCAGCAGTTGTGTTATCGATACCGCCTAGTCACTGAGAGCCCACGGACCTAGACTCTTCTGATGTTGTTTTAGTAACATTTGGTTGATTAATTGTTCGTTTTTATGCATTGATTGTATGTTATAAGCATTGGACACGGTAGTAACTATTAGAGCACTTAGAAAAAATGGTCGTTTCGCTAGCATCTTTTTATAATTTTTTGAGATTTTTAGCAGATTTAATGTGACGCGAATGCGTTACTTCTTACTGGGAGTATTATAGACGGCTCGGTATACAAAATAATTATACAATTTGTTATTCGGGTAAGATATTTTTTTATATGGAAACATCTTTATTTTTGTAGTGTTTAATATTACGGTGCATGTGTAACGTATACTTTTCTTTTGTATTTTATGAATATTGCGCTATTATTATTTTTTTACTTCATTACCGTGTGTTTGAGTGTGTTAGCAGAATTATTTTAGTTTGATTTTTTCATTAGAACTTTTTTTGGTTTTCTTAGCGAATAATGGTTTTTTAGTATTTTTTCTCGCTGAATCTATGACAATAGAAAGATCTGATCCGGCCCGTCGGCCGGTATCTTAAAGATCTGCGTTAGTTGTAGGTTACGCGTTTCCATTTTGGTGATATTTCTTAAATAAATTAAAAGTGTTTGAAGATGCGTCGTCAGCGTCGCGTGCGCACCGTGGCGACCTGTAT
This sequence comes from Abrostola tripartita, assembly GCA_905340225.1. Classification (NCBI taxonomy): domain Eukaryota; kingdom Metazoa; phylum Arthropoda; class Insecta; order Lepidoptera; family Noctuidae; genus Abrostola; species Abrostola tripartita. The sequence continues at coordinate 9,309,878 of HG996504.1, forward strand.
ATCGTGTGCCATAAGATCATGTTGTGATTTAATAAGTGATATTTAGTATTGTTTGTAAATATGTACCATAATTTCATATAAATCTAATCGTAAGGGTATCTGATCGAATTACTTATGATTTTTCATCTTTATACTTGTAGTGCAAGTTATTGTAATGTTATACTGAAAATTTTACAAGCCTTTATTTAATATTTAATTAAATATAATATTTATTTACCACCGATTATCTAATTATAGTAAGTTTTGGCAATATATACAAAATAATTTTAATAATGACTGCTCAACAGCAAAATACAATCTAACCAATTGCCAAATGTCAATATATTATTTAAAAAATGGCTGACAGATCAACGGCGATAATTTTAGTGTATCAACTGGAAGTTCGAATTTTGAATTACCGTACTTGCACTAAAAGTTGAATGTTTTGAGAACAACTGATTTCTTCTCGCATTGTTTTCTGTATTTTGCCTACCACCGCGCACACGCCCTCGCTGCCCGGACGCATCTTCGATCAAATAGTTAATGAACACTGGATTAGTTGAAACACACCGCCAACGTCTTAGTGTCCAAATTTCAGTGATTATTCACCAATGATTTTATTTTAGACTGCCCTGTTCCTATATCCTAGGACGATGTGATTGGTGTATTTCATTTAATCCACTGACAACTGAACATTGATTGTAAGTCGACAATTCACCTTCAATCTGCTACACCTCAGTTGATTCCGACGAATTTACCCACGTTCCAATTTTATTCACCAATGATTTTTTATTTATAATTCGCCTTAATAAACTGAGGTTACGCTAGAAATTGGTAAACCGTTATTTTAGACTTTATTATACGGATTTCTTTGTGAAATTTACGTCAGTTTTATTAGACGCTGTCATAGTTTTGTCGTAATTTTCACTAACGAAATCCATATTTTGGTAACAACATACGCTTCTACTTAATTGAGATCATTTTCATCGTATTATATTTATATTAAGTATAGTATAGTGTATCGAAATTTAATAAAATAAGATTTGCAAATTATGACAACTCACTTTTACGCCTAGTAAAACTGTGTAACCCGATTTTATTTTTTTAGTTTTTTGTCGACCCGTAGTTACTTTTATTTTTAACCTGAAAATGGTAATTTAAGTTTCAGTTATAATTATTATTACAAACTTAATTCCCGTTCATTCGTTTTGTGTTTTTGCATAATAATGTTAGTAAAAAATGATTTTTCTGTACGAGAAACATTTTCATTCTTAAAAATTGCATTTCTAAAGCTCGAGGACTGAATTTGAAACATGTTTTGTCTTTAAATATATTTTGTCGATGTTTGTTGTTATAATTATTATATTTTTTTAATTATTTGTATAAACAATTGTTCTTTAAATTAATGTACATCGTTTTGTTTTGAATTATTTTTGTTGTAATTGCTTTTTTATAATAATACCAGTTCATTGCAGTTTTGATGTGTGTTTTATTTTTATTTTATTTTTTCCAAAGTAGCGCTTCAGTAGTTATTATACACCTGTTACGCTGTAACTATTTTAATTAAATTAATGTAGTTACACGTGACAATGCATGTTTGTGCTAATGAATCAGCTTAAACTAGATAGTGCCACTCCATTTTAAAATAGGTCAAGTTTTTATTGAAACTAGGTGTACATATTTTGATCCAAATAATAAACGCTTTAAAATTTACAAAGAACTAAATTCTTACTGTATCCAACGTTCAACCCTAAAAATAAGTGATTTGTTGAACATAGTTGTTCTTGACGGTGATCCGAATTACCAATTCTTATACCTATCTACCTTATTAGAATAATCATAAATAATAAGTAAGTATATGGAATATTTTATAATATTAGGTCTTCCCTAAAGTAATAATTCAAGGCACAGTCTCCAAACAAACTTTTACACATTCACTTCTAAAATTCAATCCACAAAGGATCCGTAACACCAAACTTAACAACAACGTAAATGTTAGCACCTACACATTTACTAAACTACATCTTGCATACTGATTCTTTAAAGAAGATATTCCCTTGTGTGAAGTCAATTACACCTTTTTATCTTACTTCACAACTGCAATAGGTACTTACGCAGCAAATTCGTTGGAGTACCATTGAGTCCAATCCAGTGATGAAGCTCTTGATATGGCACATATCAGAAATTTTCTCAGTTGTCAGGACACATTGATGAGCGTCTTTCGACGATCCATACAAAAGGAGCAGAAAGTATAGGCATTTCCCATTGGATGCGTACTTCGTGCTCATTTGTATGGAAACGTCAACCGCTTTCTCAATGTGTCGTAAGCCTTATATAAAGTTTTTGGTGTTCCGGCTTCCATCTTTTACACAAAGCACTATGTTCACCAACTTATCAAGTCCATTAGATTCTTTAGCACAAACGTCCCGGTGGTAGGTCCTGTGTGTACCCTGTGTGTGTGTGTGCATTTTGACTAGACTTAATTTGAAACAGTTGGTGTAGGGGAACAAAAGGCATGAGTATCGTAAGTATTTGCTTTAGTATTAAGTGTCAGATACAACGGGTTACTCTAATTGGCTTAAATAGGGTTTCAACTCACTTTTAGTTTATAAAAGAAACATTGTAAAGATTCTCAATATAATAATTTGACTGTGTTACAAACTTATTTAATGAATGACTCATATGACAGAAATGCAGACAACCTTATGTATGGTCAATTTAAATCACACGTAGGCATTTTTGTACAAACGTTAGCACGCGTGAAACGACCAAACTGGCAATTTTGATTCCGAGTCAAAAATTAGAGTAACTCTGTGAATGACAGTAATTAGTGACACATTTTGGATTGGGATCAAAAACTGAGCTTAATGGATCATTTTAGTTATTAATATGATAACCGTAATTGCAAACTAGCCTGAATGAATCTAAGGAAAACATTACACAACAGTCGTCGTCATCTAAAAATCCAATCGAAAAAAACAGATCCTAATCCAATTTTTTATCAGTCGGTTACACAAAATTGGCCCTTATCACCTACAATAAGAACTGTATAAACAATCTTTTCTCCGTAAATTTCTCTAGCGAGCTTAAAGCTTACGCTTCTAAACAGCTACCCTGCGAACAAAAAATAGTAATAACGTATCTCCAATTTTGTCGACCGACTGATTTACACAAGCAATTTAAATTGTTTATTAAAAACGACACTTTTGCTTATCATCAGAAGACAGCCTTCAAACCACGGCTCCTCAGTGAATACGGCGGTAGGCACAATTTCCCAGCACACTAAAATATCTACTTAAAAATACATATTCTTATGAATGTAGGCTATAAATCTTTGTGTGTAAGTACTATTTGTATTCTAATGTAAGAACCTAATATCCCAACTAAGCTTTACTTTTCTACGAAAATGTAGCTATTAATATCCGTTTTAGGACTCCTTGGATACAGTTCCCGTCAGCAGCACTGCTTCAGAACAGCGCTACCAACAACCAATATTTCAAAGTCAATTACTCTAGGGAACATTTTAATACTAACTTAGCACCTACTAGATAAGTAAGCGCAAGCTAGGCTTACAAGATCGTTTATAATTTTATACTCAGCAGTTTTTCTTAAGATAAAATTAAGATCAAAATAAATTATTTCATTTCTCCTTTGATTTCATCGACGTTTTTACGAAATTAAATTTTCTCATTCGATTCGCCATTAGATATTGAGGGTTAGTATTTCAATTGCTGCTGCTCCCTTCAACTCTTAAATCATTAATTCAAGCATGTCATTGTTAGAATTGAGGTGAAAAAGACTTGATCATTGATGAAATTTCAAGCTTTCAACCACTCATCGTTCCCTTATTTAATTAAATTGCCGTTTTAACACCATAAATTATCGTCAGGAAGTGTGTAGAAACATGTAAATAGTTTTAGAATAATGATGTTGGTAGTATTACTAACTAGGATAAGGGAAGCCGGGATCTGAACAAGATGGGGACGTGGGTTATTAGAGAGAGGGTACGTAGTGTGAGAGAGTATTTTTATAAAACGAAATTAAGATTCAAAATATTTGTAGTGTGTTATTTAGGTACGAGTGTACGATGTTTGTTGAGCGAGTCGGACGTGTCGAGGCAGGTAGCACATTGTTGACAGAAATAGAGGAACGATATCCGAATTTGAAAGGATAACATAAGGGTTTTACATTAACCATATCGATAGTGTATTCTACTCCTAAAATGATTGTTTGAAATCGATAATTTTTGTGTCAGTTAAGATTCACCTGTTAATGTATTCATCAAGGTAGATTATAACGTATCGATGTTAGCTTATCATATTGTATGTGGTTAACGATTTGGTCACTTATTACATTACTTGGTAGTGCGTCGTTAAATGTTATAAGTTCGTTGGGCCGTGCGAGTTGTAAATACTGCTGCCGCTTGTGCACTCGGTTCTTACGGTACTATACGGCTGACACGACGTCATATACGCGATCAATTGCTCAGGAGTTGTATTCGTTTTCATATACATTCAAAAAGTTATTTTCTAACGTCGCTTATAATATGTATCAAAGCGATGTTGTGTCATTGTTGAGTATAAGCTAATGGAGGAGTATAATTTTAGTGAATTGCACAGAACGTTGGTGTTTCACTTAATTTTTGATGTATTTTTTCTTGAAAGAGAATTGTATTCAATGATTTTACTGTATTCACGACTGATGTTGAGTTTGATAATGAATGTAAATTCGTTGATGTGTTTTGACGGGACTGGAAGCCTCTAGTTGCCGCGTGATGTTATGAGCCGCTGTTTATTGAACGGATTCTATTGAAATGCTTCCGTCAGAACACGTTGTCTCAAAAATTGTGATTGTAAGTTAAGGTGATTAACAAAGCACATATTAGCACAAACCATCCATCCTTAAAAAGTACTACGCTGAATGTTTTTAAAATTAACACACGTTTGAATTTATGATACATTTTATTGTAAAAATTAAATGCAAAATATTTTACTATCGCTTAAGTTAGTTGAGACGTTTGCATATATTAGTGTTTATTTTCACAAAGGTGACGATTTTTTTAGTGACGAAGTTTTGGACTTCCTGAAATGTTTTTATATGATATTAATTCTACTTTATAATATTGACTCGTAGGTTAATGTGATTGTGTATCTATTAATGTGTACATTTCTTTGCTCCTTCTTATGTACCATAGCAATCGGTGTTGCTACTTTGATTAGAAAGCGTACTGTATTTATTACACTACCTTCATCTCGCTCTAGCTTTCACATATTACTGTCAACAGAAAGAGATGAAGCGAGTACAGTAGCGATTTCGTTTACTTCATCATGTGTAGGTAATTTTTAATGTAAGGTGTGTGATTTTTAGTTATAAATATTTTTACAAAGTGGAAAGATTCCAAATGATAAGATAAAGTTGGTAGCAAATGACATATCAAGTAATGTTTTTAATTATATGGAGGGAAGCGGAGAGTCGGTTAGTGATGGATGTTGATCGAAGTTATATATGAGAACTGTTTCTAAATTGACAATACCGACGAATTATGTATTCGAATGTTGATCAAATGATAGATTTAATAGAGAAATGTTAACGAAACGCGACATATCGTCCACAAAGTGGTGACGTAGATGAAATTGATAGACCAATGCACGAACAGTGTCGCAGGCATAGAATGTTATGGTTGGAACGAAGTAAAGAACAATTTGGAATCTTTCTTAACGATGCTAGTCGCCAAGAAAATTGCTTTTAGATAATTAAAAGTTATCATAATATGTGTATGCACGTAAGTTTATAAACCTATAATAATTATACGACGCTTGAATTGTCCACACACAAATCGATTTTACACACTAAATGCCATCCTGCCAGTTGTAAGGAGAACACAATGCTTATGATGAACTAAATTAAAATTAAATTATATCCTATATAGCGTATGTGTAGTTGTGTATTTTTAGATATCGCATTGTCTATGTTAGTTTAGTAGGTAAGGCACATCGTGAGCTTTGAACCAGTGTAAGTCTGTCACCAATATTTTTTACGATACGACGTAGTGATGTTAACTTTTAACGTAATGTTTCAAGCCGTGCTTTTCTTGTTAGTATACCACTCGTAGTTTGTAAGGACCTGTGATGCTTGTCACTCATGCGCCGTGCTACAGCTTACGCTACACAGCACTCTAGCACCCTTTCATTTCGACTTACATCACGCTACCAGCTTGTACCACAGATATCGTCGAGCGATACAGACGTGCACGGATGTAAATAAGGCCGTTATTAGATATTAAAACGTCATCATAAAATCATAAATATAATTCAGTAATCTAACTTTATAATCTACTGAAACACCATAATGCGCCGTGGCCTTAAATTTGAAGGAATGTGTTGACCTTTGATAAAATAAAAAAAAAATCATTTGGGAATTTTGTACAGACTATGATCCTCTGTGTTTCACATGTTCAGTCATTTATCATGAACTGTTTTTAATATAAGTGCTAATATATCTTATTGACGTGTATGGTAACCCTATAGGTTAGATATAAACCGTAGTACTACGTAGGATCGCTTTACTTCGTCCTAATGTAAAACGATTGATGATTTCAATATTTTCATTCTTGCATATCCACATTTTAATGAAGATTTGTAATTGTTACCTACGCATTAGTTACTTTGAGACTGTTCAAAATGTACTATCGAGAATTTTTCACTAAGGGAAAGGGATGTTCTAGCAGATATTTTTGATACTTTGAGGATGATCGAAGGGAAACGATGGTAGTGTAGGGAGTGAGAGGGCGGGAGGCCGTAGGGCGAGCTGCGAGGGCCGCTCGGAGGGCCGCTCGACCACGACGCGAGGGTCTTATTAACTCCCACATCTTCGTGAGCGCGAATATTAAATGTTACTGTAAACGAAAAAAAACAATGTTGTTCTTATATGAAAACGCGATGGTTTTCGCTGATGACTTGTTGTTTTTCATATATTCAATAATATTTCCTTTATTTTTTGTACTCTTTAGTATTAAGAATTAATATTAAAATAAACTATTCAATGTTGATTACTCTAAAATACCAATAACGTATGTGTTAAGGATTGTGTGAAATAGTTTCCCCGAGAGCCTTACTAGACGAGACACCTTTTCCTTAGACATATATCTTCAAACTGTACTCTTAACTGTTGGGATCGATGTGAATGGCACTTGTTAACATCTCTTAATGTTACTCGTCTGCTACTAATGATACTTGTACATCCCTACTTCTTACTTCCACTAAGCTACAGTGGAAGAAAATCACCGCAAAATTCCGATGTTAGATCAGGCCTAGAAACTTAAATATAAGAGTTCATCATTCTTAGTTAGATGGTATGACTCAATTTTAAGACTGATGACAGAAAAATGAAAAAAAAAACAAAAAAAAAGATTAAAAATACTGGATAACTGTTTCTTATTTTGGGTAGGTAGACATTCTAAGTTCGCTTAATACGGCATTAGTTGGCGAAAAGTGTACGGATAGTTTAGGAAACATTGATAGCCAAATTTTAATAATGGAAAGGATAAACAAGTTTCGCCAACTAAAGCCAGTGATGTCACATTATCAGTCGATATTCATCTTCTGTCGATACTTTTCTATGTCTTCTATCTTTAAAGACGATGATAAATTCGATAAACGATCGGGTTCGACATAAAACATGGTAATGTTAACTCCAATAATGTTGACGTTACTTATAAAATTGATGGAAAAAAACTTAATGAAAAAAAAATTGAAAATACTATTTGTTGCCAAAGTGTTGTTAGGAATTAACATGTAGTTATAAAAATCGGTTGTCACATGCATAATTAAGTTGTTCTTGGGTGGTTTGAAATTAAGGAGAGAAGTTGAAAAATATTTCTAATGATATATTTTTTCATAATGAACTCGAATGCTAATCGATACTTAAGGTTTATATCTGTGTAGGAATTTAACTTAACGTGTGGTAATAAAATGTATCGTTCCCATGATTGGTACTGTGTTGTGTATGAAACATCAATATTATATTCAACTCACATAACTCTATTAATCGCGTATTGATTGAAGAGAACGACATTGCACCTATTGGGGTTAATGGAGATCCATATTCTCATTACACAGTAAAATCATGGTAAATGATTTAGTTGTTTAGTGTTCATGTTACATTAGATTGTATTCGACAGTTCTGATCTCTAAATCGGTACACCTGTTTCCGCCTTTTTAGCACATCCAATTTTTATCGATAATATCAACCCACTATTTATTTTCACCGCACTAATAGTTATGGCACCTAATGTTACATTTTAGGAGACTGTGTCTATATGAATGGCTGCGTCTAAAGTATACAAAACCTGAAATATATGCAATAAGTAGATGCTAAAATAATATTAACACATCATGTTTAAAGCTTCGAAACATTACTTTATAGACGATGGTATTTGCGTACTATCTCAAATAATAGTAACTAGAATACTGTACTGTACCATGGTTTTCGATAAAAATTCTTACTCTGTAACTTGTCAAAAATACTTGGTATCATTTAGATCAGCCATCATATAGTCATTTAGTCAACACTACAGATTTCAAGAGATTGAACTGGGGTGAAAAACAAACGCATTTTTGATAAGGGTTCAAACTCAATAATTTTGAGGCATTCGTAGCCCAACAGCTAAATAAGCTTTTCTTAAAAAAAATATCCTTTAAATTTCGTCTCAATAGGATCAAAGCAAAGTTATTTTAAAGATCAAGTGATCAGCAATATTATTGATCCATATGCTCAATTATTTTGTATCTACTTACATGTATACATCACAGTCGAAATAATCGCCAGAATATTCTCTACACACAGCGAAATGAAAATTTGCAGTAACCATAGCATACATTCGCAACTTAAAAATAATTTTTCACCATCGATTCATCTCTTCATTTCTGTAACATATTGTTTTGACATTGAACCTATCAAAGGGTAAATGATCACGGCTCCGGATACGAACTTACCTAATCAAAGTTTAAAGACAAGTTGATCCGGTAACTCTGAGAGACAATAGATAAACAATAGAGCCACCTAACTTTGTATTACAGGATTAAACGTGATTACATACAAAAGTTAATTACTTTAAGCGAGTTATCTTTCAAATGGCTTGGTTACCGTAGGTATATGATATCTCAGGGTTAACTAGAAATTTGAAACGACGTTTGGAATAATAATCTTGTTAATTATAACTGAAATACGTTTCTGGTAAAGATGATGGTTTGATAACCACTTGTATTTTTATAGCAGCGGGGAGAAGTGGTACGTAGTGGTTAGCAATGCAACTATACATTTTCTTATGAATTATCTGAAAGTTTAAGAGTACTAGTGTTCGATAATACTATAACTATTATACAATGTATTCGATACATAATGTTAAATTTGGCTCAAAGGAAGGCTACTTCGGGTAAGCTAAATATGAAATGTTTTCCATCCAAACTTTTGGACATATCACCTCTGATCGGTTCTGTCAAAACGAACTCTCCTCACATGGAAATCATTCGGTTTTGTTTGTTGAAAATGTGTAATTTATTAATATTTATTTGTAATTTATTGCGGTGTGTCGCCGACGCTAGTCATCTAACTTTCGATTAGGTTAGAACCTAAGTTTCCTCGCTTATATGCGTATTAAGTTATAAGGAACTTTTTGTAACTTTTCCTCTTTATAAATAGTCTTCTTTAATTTTCTCCCCTTGGGTAATCCATCAGCTATTTCTTTATCTAGTTTCGGAACTTGACACTGAACCGTGTGTCTTTAGGAATAATTCTGAACATGAAAGCCGATTGAGTTTATCGAGAAACTTCGATTCAACAATATTACTTACATGCATAAATCTTCTAGTTCTACTAGTAAATGTAATTTCAAGGTGAATGATGAGATTTTGTAATCTGAGCCAGTTTGTCAGACTTCGGTCTGAAACTAAACTTATTTTTTCATGTTCACTATTAGTCTCTGTTTCCTGTAGCTTGTAAATTTCCTTCGCTGTGACTGTCTTAATCGATCCTTTTAATATTTATAATAATATATGGAAAATTAGATTCCCTGTTAGCTAATCGTTGTCAAAATAATACTGACTGTGTACCTATTGTTTTATTTAAAAATAATAAAAGTATATTGTATAGAACATATTTTGCAGTTGGAATTAATGTTACAGTCATTTGTCTTTGAGATAAAAGGAGTTTTGGGTTTTGTTTTTCTTACGCGCCATTTTGTTACGTCATTTGCCGCACAAGGGCGTATTTTGCGTATTTTAAGTCCACGATGATAAAAAGTTGCTTATCTCAAAAATTATAAATCTACACATTCTTTTTTATTAAAATAGCCTACGTGAGGATAAAGCTTAATCAACAAAGCAGTCATAACTTTTGAATATTTAATAAACCTCGCTCATATCGTAGACGCCATCTTGGAAACTATACTGCCGTAATAATAAACGTCAAATGACGTCACAAAAATGGTGCACCATAAAAAGTTAAGACATTCATCTTCCATGTTTAAGTTATTGTGTGAATTTGTGCGTTTTTGTGTTTTCTTTATTATCAGCCAAGCATTTTTTATACAGACTTTTATTGGAATTGATACTTTTTAATAATTACTGAACATTCCATGACGGTTATTTTGAAAAAAGAAGTTTGTTAATTTGTTTATTTATCTATGGATTAACTATGTGTGGGTTGAACATTTAAATCCCGTACGATTTTCGGTACATATCGATACCATTTCGATGTATCGGTATCGATATGAATACTCATACATACCTACTTGTTATTCAAGTCTTAGTTAAGGTAGATCTTAAGAATTGATAAAATAATATCTGATGATAAATTTACTTGTATGTTGTATTAAAATGATGACACGAAATAAAGAAACTGGTTTGAAAACATTTGAGTTTTATTTGCCTCCATACCTTATGTATCAACCTTGTTAATAACTGATACTAGAAGGCAAAAGCTTCATTTTAATACCGGCGGGGAGTAAAGAAAAAAATGCACTTTAAATACATACAGACGAATATAGAACCTCCTCCTTTTTAAAGTGTAAGTATTACTTCCCACGCTACGGAAAAATACTTAGGTGTTTAGGGTGCATAAAATCAACCCAAGATTATACTGCCTCGCTAAGCGCGACTGCTGAGCTTGAGGTTCTAGGTTCGAATCCTGGGTCGGGCAACACTGTTACTGAATATTTCCATTAGGAAATACGAGATGCCGCACAGCACTGAACGTAGCGGCGGCGGCGTCTCGGTTCCACAACAAAAAATAGCCTGCAATATCTCATAGTAAAAGCCCAGAACGGCCATTTCCTACTCAAGTTAACGCCATCTGTGACATCTATGACGAAGCGCTTGGAACCCAGACAACAGTAGCGTAAGCTCATAAACAGACAAAGTGATTCAGGCTAGGGTTAGCGGGTTCGATCCCGGCACTGTACAAATTATTTCTGTGTTTAAGGATCATCTTAGCGCAGTAGCTAAGCGATTGCTAAGGGTGGTGGGATTCGATTTCCGCACGTGACAAGTTTGTCCACGTTTGTCCCGAGTCTGCGCGTTTCTGTGTTTTATTTCATGTTTGTGAAACGCACCAACGATACAAGAGAAGTTCTTAGTGTGGGGTAGGTAACTAAAAATGCATATATACTTACAAGAAAGAATTTTAGTGTTCAACTGTTCATACATATACTATAAAAAAAATGATAATACCTACTTCTGAACATAAAATTTCTTATAGATCTCATCAAAGGGTAGTACTGACGGCCGTGTGACAAGGGTTAACCCTTAGTTGCCTATTACAGCACCTACACTTGTCCAAGTATTTCTATTTCGTATCAACTATTTCCTGTCACTTATAGACGGTCCAATCTTGTGGGTTAAATACGGTTTGATAATGCCATTTCCAAGTAGAAAACTTGTATTATAGCTATGAAGGTTTTACACTGAGTGGTTTAAAAACACATTTTTTATTCAAAGAGTAGAATTACAAATCAAAATGTTTTTTGACACTGAGTTGGTTAACATAGATTCCAACAGATAATACCAGACGTTATCTATAAGACGTAAATCTAAAAGGTACTTGAAATTCGATGTCTAGCTGGTATGATGGTAGCTCATAGCTCATCGATGGTAGCTCGGTTGACAGTAAGGCATATAAATTTAAGTTTCACTGAGTATAAGCATTTCCATCAAATAAATAGTATTCTACAATCCGAGTTGCGATGATGCTAGAAAGTTGTTCGATTACATGGAAAAAAAATCAATGAATTTGTTTTAGGGTATGCTAGAACTAACATACGCTGGGCGTCTTAAAAATCCCATACATAGGACCAATTTCGTCATTTTGATAAAAAAAAATTTAACCTTCCTTCTTTCTTAGCTTGCTGCATTAGCTGTATCAACCGCCATGGTCCATATCAAGGCCGAAATTGCGCAGATTCGCGTCACGCGGCCACAAACACGTGACATAGACGCGTCACGTGCAGCGTGCGTCCATATAGCTAGATATACGATGTTACATAAAAACATTACAGAGTCACCCTGCTTTGAAAGATTCCGTATAAAAGAAAAAGTTTAAACCACAAAGGGATACCAAAGTTAATTGATATTTTTATACTCTACTGCTTCGTTAGACTAGTGGTCGCTAAGCGCAACGGCTGAGCATGAGGTCCGAATGAGTTTTTTTTACAAGACAAGCCCGCCACTCGTACCCATTATTGTGACTCCTGTGAGCCAGGATCTACAATGATAACAATTAGGAACCATCGAAGCAATGAAGCTTGGGGCGTCCCAGAGAAATGTCTGGACAGTCTTGGAACCCGCAACGAAATTAATCATAAAAGAATATATAGGAGGAGTAGGAATATAAATTTAGTTCCCACTTCCCGGTTTTCCTTCCCAGTTCGAATGGGTTGGTTAAGTAATACTAGGTTTTTCTATTAGGTAATTCTCAATTGCAGCATGAAGTCTGATTTGTGCCCGGCTGATGGCAATAGATAATATTACATTGGGTCCTATAACATCATCAGCCGAAAGACGTCCACTGTTGAACAAAGGGCAACCCCTTATAGAAGGGGAGGGGGGAAGTTGTCATAATCCCCACGCTTGGCAAGCGGCTTGGGGAGCGCAGCGTTGGTGGTCAAGTTACAGAAGTCGCTGCTGCCCATCTTCTGGATTTTCCCTTAGTCGCCTCTTACGAAACTCACGAGAGGAAAGGGGGTGGTCAATTCTAGGACGGAGACCACGGCGTATCCTATAACTTATTTGGCGAAATGTGGGTGTACTATGATACACCTCTGCCAGCCTTCTGATCGTCTCTACATTGTTTTGTCTATCGAGTTGGTTCTCCATATTACTTACTATTAAGTTTATTATTCAACTTCATCACATAACCTCAAATGAGCTGCGTTTAAGGCCGACACTAGCCGGTAATTACCAACTGAAAACGCATGCATCATCATCTTCATCATCAGCCTATTTACGTCCACTGCTGGACATAGGCCTCTCCGATGGCACGATATACGAAAAATTTGGTGGTAGCTGTTTGAAGCGGTAAACTGAAGATCGAGCTCAGTGGCGTACCATGTAAGTTTTAGTAGGTACAACAAAATACCTACCATTTTTTTTTATTATAATAATTACATATGTATTTTGAGGTAAAAGAAACAGATTCACTTTTTTTCCAACGGAACCCATATAGGAGGCTGGCATCCTACTGTCCACTGAAGAGTAAGACAGTAATATATCATACTGACTGTCTCGCTCTGACAGATTTATTGTATGAACCGTTGGCGTTTCTTAAATTAGATGAGCAAAATTATTTACAACGCGAGCACTGAAATTGATAAAAGAATTTATTAAATTAACGTCTAAAAAACTGATTTACTGATCATATTCATATTCTCAAGATACTTTAACTCAAGTATATTGCATTTTCACGTAATAAACACAAAATAGAATCAGTTTTATGGTTGTCAAAACTATTATTAACTCAGTTAAAAATATTGTTATTTTCTCAACATACCTAAACTTAGGTATAACTATTTTGCCCTGAACTTATTTATTATATCATATCAAACTAGGTACTTACCAAATATTTGAGTTGTTTATATAATAAGTACGATACATAAATAATGTACAAACAGGTGTGTTATTAATTTACGCACAGTTTAAAAGTACAGCGTAATAGTTTCAAAATCATACTTATATATAAGCTTTCTAAGGAATTACTTCCTTAGAAAGCTTATATATAAGATGCGTGCAATTCATCACATTTTGTCTATATTGTCAAATATAGTTTCCATATAAAACCTATTTTATGTTCTCGTAACTTTCGTAGCAGTAAACCGTTCACGGCGGCGTAGCATTTCGTAGCCGCGTAGCGTTATGCGGCGTCCAAAATTCATGACTATTCGTTTGAAGTGTTAACTCTTGTACGTAAAAGGGAATATGTTAGTTCTATTTTATGGCTACTTTAAATTTTAAACAGATTTTAAGTTCCAGGTTCGTTCAGAGGTGAGAACTAAAGTAGGAATGAAAGTTTTTGAGGTTAATCTATGAGGATTTTGATGCTAATGAGAGTGAATGACGAAGATCGTAATAAATAGATATCTGTGGTGTTTCCATACCACTCTTGGATACGGGCATAACTAGGTATGTAATTATGAAGCTATAGTAATTAAGTAGGTAAATATTTTTTTTGAAACATGAATAAAAATGAAACTTGGGGAGAAAAATATATTTCTATTTTCTTCTTAGCGTATGGTTGATGAACAACCTGGTGTCAGAGTTTAAACCGCACGTAGGCCTCTAACATGGCTTTACACAATGCAACGTTGAAAAATCTATTAGGTGGCCGGTTTCCTCGAGATGTTTTCCTTTACCGTTTTTAGTAACTGATAAGTCTAAAAGTTCATGACTGTTTTGTTGGTCTAGTGGTTGCTAAGCGCGGCTGCTGAGCATGAGGTCCCGGGTTCGAATTCCGGGTCGGGCAAAGTATGACTGGGTTTTTCTATTATGTAATTCTCAGTAGCAGCACGGAGTCTGGATTTGTGCCCGGTTGATGACAATAAGCTCGCCTCCTATTATATTGGGACCTACATAACTAGCGAAATGTGGGTGTACTTTACAGTCACCTCTGCTTACTCTTTTGGGGAATAGACGCGTGATGTTATGTTCTATAAGTTCAATAATACTTAATAAGACAAGCGTAAATGAAACCATTTATCATCATCATCCGACTATGCCTATTAAACTCAACCTGCCTTTTACACGATTTTATTAAGTTTAATTGTAACTAGTAAATCAATTTTATTTATTCTTACCGTCGCGTCGTAGCAAATGTTGTTGAGAAGACAATACATTCATGTAATGTGTGTTATTGAAATGATCTGATGATAAAGCCAAAAATGTATTTTGTTATTTACTCCAGTTCAAATAGGGTCTTTTTTGTTTTTTCTGAACAATTCCACCCTACAAAAATTCCGGCTAAAAGCGAAATCATGTCAATTGACGGTACTACTGATGAAGTATTTAAAATGCTACACTCCTCATGCAAGTCATAACTACACTTCTTTTCGACACAGGTATAAATCTGTGGACGGCTTTCGGGGGATCCTAATTCTTATTTGAGAGGTGGCCTGCGTCTGTCAGGTGTAGGATTCAACTTGTTCCCGAGTGTAACGCGACGACACTAAATACATCACTGCCATGGTAATCTGAAGGCTGATGTACAAAAACCATAGATATAGATTTAATGGTTTACTGTACGGATGCACCCTGGACGGTCAACCTCGCTACCATTCTTGTTGACTGATCAATCTCAACACCACGGCATGGCCTATTCCATGTGGCTATTGGCTCATGCCGATAAGAAGAAGAAAAATGGCTTAATGACGAACAAATAACAAATCAACTTAGATAATAATAATGTTCTCCTAACCGAAATTTATGGTCACGGCGGCAGATCTCTTCTGAGACTACCCAACTACGCAGGACATATTATAGTACACAAGTATGCACGCAAACACAAGTGCACTGCCTATTCCCTCACTCTCATAGTCCGATGGGACGGAAGACCGACATAACCGGAGAGAGATCAGGCGCAGGACCAACGGCTTAACGTGCTTTCCGAAGCACGGAGGGGACTCGACATGTTAAAACGGTCACCCATCACTTGACTGACCGCGGCGAGTACGGCTTAACCTCGCAAATCGACTGATCTGCGCGGTAGCCACGTAGCTACAAGCTCCTTAACAAATCAACTTAGATACGAGCTAATCGACATTTGACGACCCGATTGGCGCAGTGGCTAAACGATTAGACTGCTGTGCTAAGGGTTGCGGGTTCGATTCCCGTACGGGACAAAATTTTGTGCGATCCACATTTGATTGTCCCGAGTCTGGGTGTTTGTGTATGTGATAATATATTACATGTTTGTGAAACGCACCCACGATACAGGAGAAATTCCTAGTGTGGGGCGACTTTTATTAAAAAAAAAAAATACCATCTATGGTTCTTCCAAAAAACCTACATATTTACTTCAGTCTTTGATAAACTTTACTCACACTTTCATCTCTCATGTATCGTGAGTCCATTACAGACGTTAAAGAGATATTACATAGATTAATAAACATTGTCTGTTTTTATTACTGTATTAACGAACGGTATAAACTAGATAGATAGAAGATAACCCAATCGGACGTGTGAGGCATTTATGTAATAATACATAGCGATGAAGACCGAAATGAATTGAAGTGAATCAGTTGAAAATCTTCTTCTTCTTATCGTATGGTTGATGAACAAACTGGTGTCAGAGTTTAAACCGCCTGTAGGCCTCTGACATGGCTTTACACACCGTTGAGAAATCTCTCAGGTGAAAGTTAATTTAGCTTAAAAGTCACCTTTTAGGCCTATGTGTTTAAAATTTGAAAAGACTTCGACAAAAACAATCGTTGTTCCAAAATATTTTTACTTACTGATGGCGATATTTAATTTTAAAATAGTCCTTAAGCGCTGTATTCAAAGTAGCGTAGTAACAGTCAGGTCCATTCGTCCTGATCATTTGTATCCCACGGCCCGAGGCGACGGTCTGTGCTAACCTTATGTATTTATATATAAAAGCACCTCCGAGTGACCTCTATACGTATTCAGATATGCTATAAATGAAACTAAAGTAGGTTTTCTTTTGTTTTAGTTCTGTTTCTAGTTTGACACATATCAAACAAGCTGGACCATATAAACTTATAGTGATAGAAAGATGGGCTTCATGGCTAGTAACAGTCGAAGGATGGATTGATACAGGTTACGCTACACATACCGTTGTCGGTCCGTTGATGGGTGGCTTTAATAATCTTGTGCCCTACGGTAAAATATAATTAAGTAAAAGTATCAGATAGCATAACATCACGCCTGAGAATAACCTAATGAAAAGACCCAATAATACTTGCGCACTTGCACAACTCGGGATTCGAACCCAGGACTGACTTTGAATTCTAGACTTTAAAAGAGACCTTGACCCCTGAGTTTGTATCGGTATTTCTCCTCAGAGGTAGTCGTTTAGGAAATGCCAACGACATCTATCTAGTTTAAAAAAAAAAGACGTATGAAAGTGTTTTTTTAAAACCTATTTGCAGAAATAAAATCATTTAACATTTATCAGGATTCAAACTCAAGCTCAGCAGACACGCTTGCGACCACTAAACCAACGACGCAGTCTACAATAGCATACAGTCTAAAATATGTTAGCGTATCATCAGAACCCCTCTTTGCAGTAGGTATAGACTCATTCCAGGGTGTCTAAGACATGTACTAAATAAAGCTTTCATTCATTTAGCAAAAGGCCAACCTTTGTAACCGTTAATAGTTTCCGTCCTTCCATTGAAGAACAGAATCTAATGTTAACGTCTAAAACCTAAGTACTAAGGTTGGGTTGCACCAATCTTCTGTTATCGTTAAGTCCGTACTTTAACGTTAAGTTAGTAGAGAATCGACGACCTGATTGGCGCAGCGGCTAAGCGATTAGACTGCTGCGCTAAGGGTTGTTCGATTCCCGCACGGGACCAAAATTTGTGCGATCCATAGATGTTTGTCCCGAGTCTGGGTGTTTGTGTATGTGCTATTTGATGTTTGTGGAACGCACCCACGATACAGGAGAAATTCATAGTGTGGAGCGACGTTTTTTTTTTTTAAATCTCATACAAGATCTCGGCCATGTTTAACGCTAACCAATACATCAAAGTTGTTAGTACAACTCACACTAACCGTCGCACTCAGAGACGCTCATGATTACTTAAACTAACTCTAAGTAAAGATTTCACATATAAAACCTTTACTTAGTGATAGTTTAAGTAATCATTAAATATCTCTGAGATCGGCGGTAAGTGTTGTGAACTTAATTGTTAGTTAACAAAATCTTACTCGTTACAGTTTATTAGTAGGTTTATACAATGACACCTGTAAGTTTTGAAGGGGTAGGTTCCAAGATCCCTTCATTGAGAGTCGGTACAACCCATTCTAATGACTCGGATATCATAAAACCTACGTAAAAGATAGCGAACTTGTTTGTTTGAGACATTCTGGCAAAGAAAATGAATTTTGTTCTTAATCTGATTACCCAAAAATAGTTTTTTTTTATTCATTTTAAAGGCTAAGTATAAAAATAGGCAGTTTGGAACATACATACATACATAACATCACGCCTGTATTCCCCGAAGGGGTAGGCAGAGGTGAACATATAGTACACCCACATTTCGCCAGTTATGTTGTAAGTCCCAATGTAATAGGGGGCGAGCCTATTGCCATCAACCGGGCACAAATCCAGACTCCGTGCTGCTACTGAGAATTACCTAATGGAAAACTCAGTAACATTTTGCCCGACCCAGGATTTGAACCCAGGACCTCTTGCTCAGCAGTCACGCTTAGCGACCACTAGACCAACGAGGCAGTCTGGAACAGGTTTTATTTATTAATAAATCATCATCATTATGTATTCAAACCGGTATTACCCACTGCTGGGTATTATAGGCCTCACTTTTTCTCAGCCATTCTTCATTGCTTTGAGCGTCTCTCCCCCAGGTGTTCTTCTCAGTTTTATATAACTAATAAAAACATCCAATTGTAAGCAGTTTTGCCTAAGTAATTTACTGCTTTAAAAACATCCAATTGTTATCAGTTTTGCCTTATATATTTTTGTTGCAAATCTGGGTGTTGAATTGCTAAGTCTGTGAGTGTGCACTTAGCATTTCCGTAAAGATTGATGGGCCCTAAATTTATCCAGACGACATTTTGAAAACATTTGAAAACCTCGTCGGTATTATTTCAAACATATTATTTTACACTTCAACTTGGAAAACACAGGTTATAAATAAATCAATTGCCATTGCAACACCCCACCCTCACCCGTGGAGGGTCATTTTTAACAAATAAGTGGTCTATGGTCATCTAGCAATGTAGCAAGCGATTGTAGGCGGTAATGTAACCGCATAATAGCTGTATTAGCGTGTATGTTACGACAGATGTTGTGGCTATAATGGGTGGTTGTATAGCCATGGCTGCGATGGGGTAAGCTTTTCCTTTTTTATTTGTAATCGCATCTTTATTTTATTTATTTGTGAGCAGTAGTATTATAGCCTTTTATAACCGTAGGTAATTCTGTCTACATAACATCAAACCAGTATTCCCCGAAGGTGTAGGCAGAGGTGCTCATATAGTACACCCACATTTCGCCGGTTACGTATTAGGTTCAAACCTATGAATGACCTAATGGAAAAACACTGCCCGACCCGGGATTCGAACCCAGTATCTCATGCTCAGTCTTTGCAACTGGCGATCACTACACCAACAAAGCAGTCTAATTATGTCTGTTTGTTAACAACTGATCATGACTGAATCAGTACTACAGAACTAAGGTTAATTCGGTATTACAGTAAGAAACGAAAGTAGGTTTTTTAAATGAGTAAGATTATATTAATGTGTTACTGATGAGAACCCCACACGACCGTGACTAATTTATATCTAGCCTTAGACAAAAATTATTTATTGTACAAAATAATGTTCGGTGGTAATCGAACGCCGAACCAAGCTAACCTACCACAATACCGTCATTGTTGAGTTATCGGTGGGTTCAAGGGGATCCCTAACTCCCACAAATTTAATAAAGATATTCTCTTGCTTTTGAGGTTTTTTAGGAAGTCGATATGTCCTCTCTAAAATTTAGTTGCGAGACACATTAAATTTCAAACAAATAAATATACAATTCTGCAATACTTTTTTATATTGATTCTCGCTGCTAACTTTAAGTAAAATCAACTGAACTTTTGTCGTGTCCTAAAGAAATGACTAAACTAGATAATTCATTTGTTTTTATTAGTAAACCAACTGAATTACAAAGGTATATTGATTGTGCATGTGCATGGCTAACCCACCGTGTACCGATACAGTAATCGTATGTTAGTGTGTGTTAAAGTGGGGTGCACAAGCAAGGGGCGCTAGGGACCCGGTCGATAGTTTTGCCCGCGGGAACTCCACTGTAATCGATATCATGGTAGAGTACACATGATCTCCTCACCTTAGGGGACGAGTTACAAGGTTACTGTAGATAGTAGAAGCTGTTACGTGAATACTGATCACACGACTCGATTACTACACTTTATTACTAGACAACTACTTAACACTTATGTATGTTTTTGTCTTCTTCTTCTTATCGTATGGATGATGAACAACCTGGTGTCAGAGTTTAAGCCGCCTGTAGGCTTCTGACATGACTTTGCACACCGTTGAAAGATTTAGTGACAAATTACTTTTTTTGTCGAATCGAATTATTCTTCTCTATGATTTAATTTAATGATTTCTTAGTATGTTAATAACTATATTTTTGAATGTCACTATAGGCGCAGTGTCTCAATATAAACATGTATACCTAGATCGTATTGTACTGTATTAGTAGGAACTTCTTGGTATTTAAAATCTCATCATCTAAGTAATTGACCTCAACAACAGTTTTAATGTACAAAAAATTCATGAAATATCAACTAGACGTTTATCAATTTGAATTTAAGCTTAGCAAGGGCAACAACTGGATGCATGAAAGCAGCGTCACTGGTCCCGCTGTACCAGTGACGCCGCTGTACGTGTCCAGGCTGCAGTACTCTACAAAGGCCGAAGAGATTGTAGAGTACATCAAGATTAAGACGAATTGGAGGTTGACGAGGAGGACGAGGTTGTGTTTGGTTTATATAGTTTTTATATAGTTTAATTGTTTATGGTATAGTATTTTATATTTTGTTATTTTTGTATAGTATTATTGTATTTTTTAAGGGCCTTTGTTGCCTGAATCAAATAAATAAAAAAAATAAAGCAGCAGACCGGGCTTTGTGGCGTACATTGGGAGAGGCCTATGTCCAGCAGTGGACTACAACGGGCTGATAATGATGATGGGCAACATGCAAAAATAACACAGAAAATGATGTAGTCAGTATTAAGAACAACAAGATAATTTATTAGCCAGTAAAGACAATTCAATAAGTAAGATAAGTTGAAGTAAAAGTAAGAAACTAAGCAAAAAATACTTAATACTATTAGCAGCGAAGTGCAGTTGCGAAGCTAATTAAGTACCTATTGAACCCTCAGTGCTAATAAAATCTCTTAGCCTCTATCCTTACACACTATATCCTCCAAAGAGGTAGGCAGACGGGTAGGTACTAATGAACATTCCACTTGACAATATTAGTACAGTCAGCAACATAAGTAGCTCAACATGTTAAGAAGCCTTATATCAAATAATTAAAACAAATAATCATCAATTCAAGTTATTGCTTCAAATTATAGGAGCGCGATATGATGATCTACGCATATTTAAGACTGACTATGTATGAAGTTGTTCTTCAATTAACGGTAGATAAGTTTAAAAAATGTAATGTTTAGCTACTTATGTTGCTGACTGTACCTAGACAAAGACAAAGAGACAAAGACAATTTATTTTACCTGGTAGGTAAAATGGAAAAATCCCTTGTAAAATGGAGCGAGTCCACCGACACTAAATTAAATTAAATTAAAAATTAAATTAATTAGTAATAATTAAATTGGTATTTATAAATTGAATTTTTCTGCACTTTTATTGTTTGCTGTTATACTTATGAATAGTAGAATAATATGCAGAAAATGTTAGTTATGTGCACTTGTGAATAATTAATCTACAACAAAAATACAATTTGTGACTTGCCTGGACTAGAACTCACAGCCTCAAGGTCAATTTGAACTGTGAACCATTGAGCCTAGTGGCATAACATAACATTACGACTATGTATTACGAAGGGGTCAGCAAACAAACCGGGAAAACGGTTTTGTGAGACATGACGACCTGCTTCAGTGGCTAAGCGCTACTGGACGGCTAAGCTAAGGGTTCGATTCCCGCACGGAACAAAAATTTGATCTATTTCATGTTTGTTAAACGCACCCACGACACAAGAGAAATTACTAGTATAAGATTTTTGTAAACTTAAATAAATTAAGTAAGTGTTAATTATCCTACTGGGTTTGTCGCCTCCCGACTTGCGTTTCTAGTGACAAAAGGCAATCGTTTCCTTAATCTTACCCCCATTGACATAAGGTTTTTTAATCAACCCTGTCTTTCTGACCACAGCTGGGTGCCATTTCTGTATGTGTGAAATAAACGTGTGGCCAGAGACTTGCGGCAAAGTCCTACCGTAAGACGGATTGTGT
Source organism: Abrostola tripartita (assembly GCA_905340225.1). Classification (NCBI taxonomy): domain Eukaryota; kingdom Metazoa; phylum Arthropoda; class Insecta; order Lepidoptera; family Noctuidae; genus Abrostola; species Abrostola tripartita. The sequence goes on from HG996504.1 coordinate 9,332,593, forward strand.
CGACTCTCACGCGTTTAATTTCCCGGGAGAATCTCAACTAATCCTAAGTTTTACTTCCATAAGTACGCTAGCGAATTCGTTTTAGAATAATTGAAGAATTCGTTTTTTTTCTGATAAAGCCTGCTTGTCGCAGCATAGTTTTATACATCGATTGACTTGGGCCAAAATGCAGCTAAAGATTATAAAACAAGAAACGTATATTTAAATGTCGTTACTATTTGGCAATTGGGAATTCATATAAATTGGGAAGTTCATACTTACATAGGCTACCTACTTTTTATCGTTTAAAATGCGTTTATTTTCTCTTGTCGAGTCGAGAGAGATAAGTCGTAGGTGTAGGGCTGTAGGCAAACCTTGTAACAATAGTTTAAACAATATCCAGGCCTCCTAGACAAGTGATAAATTCTAGAAGAATAGGAATAGACTAGATTTGTAAGTATAATGGGCTGACAAAGTGTTACTCGAAATAGAATTGTGAATGTACGCAGCTATAATGTTACGACAATGATATTTAAAAATGTACAAATATGTTACTGGCGTGAATACTCAAAAAGGGGACAATTGCAGTCTTGGATAGTACAATTGTTGTCCGATTTGACATAAGCCTAGTACAGTTTGGACTCAGACGTCAAAAATCTTTTCTCGTTCATTTTGTTAGCATGTGACGTATCTATACTTTTTGACATATCAAAAATGTAATCCTAGCCATTCATCATAGTCAATAGTAGAAATTCACCATTATTTTCTATACCTACGTAATCGTCTGTCGTTTGGCCAGTTATGGTTGCAGTTCATTTGAGTTCATAAGCTTACGTAGGAACCCAGCCACAGACAATAGCGTTACGTAACATTAATGCCTATTTCCCCGTCTGTATTACTAACTGTCATCTCTTATCAGACCGTCCATGTTTCCTCGTTTACATAAAAACGTTACGCAACTCAATTGAAACGATTTGCATCGGCAATTGGTTTTATTTTTATGACATGGGGAATAGAATTATGAGTGTATTACTAGATGGTGCCTGTGGCTTAACTAACAACTGGAGGCGAGCCTATTGTCATTAATCGGGCAGAAATCTAGACTCCGTTCTGCTTCTGAGAAATACGTAATGGAAAATTCCAAAAACACACAATTTTGCCCGAGCCTACGCTCAGTAGTCGCTCTTAGCGACCACTAAATCAACGACCAACGAGGCAGTCATAAAAAATAATAATATTGTTACAATAAATATAAATAATGGTTATGTCGTTTCTCGAACCTTCAGATTTAACTCAAACCACCAGTAATAGGTACCTATATAATTTTTTTATAAAAGACCACCTGACTTTATCTTCAAATAAACCCTAACACAAAAAGAAAAGAATATCATTAAAATCCTATTCGTAAGATCAAAGAGGAGTCATACTACGAAATATCGGCGCTGAATGCGAAAAACTAATTAAAATCGACTCAGACGGCCGGTGGAGATTAAAGCTCGTACTTGTCATTGCGACTCGATGCAATTAATTAGCTGTGCGGGGTTGTTCTGCGTGGACCAGGCAGGTACAGATAATCTCAAGCGCAGAAATCAGTGGGGAAAGTTTGATTTATACCTATTTATTTTTAATGAAAATTGTTTTAAATCAAAGCAAATCACTATTTTTTGTTATTGTAATTGTGATTCGCGTTTTGTACCTACCGAGCACGCGTATAGAAAACCAGCGTAATTAAGTATCTAGATAGAAACCCTATAGTAATAAATAAAGTCAAAATTCATTCGATTAATGATATTGTTGTTTAAGTTTTTATGAATAATTTTAAACCCTAACCTTGAAATGCAAAGCTTAATTTTATGGAAACCTTTAAATTTATCATCACACCTTGACCTTACCTTTCTGTAACAAGACTGATCAAACTTAATCGAAAACATTTATATGAATAACACATTTTAACCGTCTAATACCAGACAGCGGTATTAAAACTGTACTCTCTCATCAATATATCTGCTCTATAATCTTTCACCCTAGCACATAGCAGTCCATATTTCGAACCCTTCAATGTCAATGTTCATTATATCATGTAACTATCTATTTATATATAAAAAAGGGGCCCATATCACACAGAGGTGGTCCGGAATATTCCATAGGGAGGCAGATATCGATTTTTGGCGCTGCACCGTCAATGCGACGGCAGACAGACGAGTATCACGTATAGGTAGGGTTATCTTTGGAATCATTTCATTTGCGTACATAATTGTTATTTGTTGGAACTTTAAATTATTGAGTTTTGTTAATGTACTGCTTTTGTTACAATTTTATAAAGTTAAATGTTATGCGTATTTTGCAGGTTATATGAGAGAATGGCTACATTGCAGTGGAGGGAAAAGTTGTGTGTGGAAGTGAAACCTTGACTTGGGTTTTCCCCCGATTGGGTTTCAATTTGAACCCACTTGGCCTAATTAGTACTTATTTGTGTAATAGGAGACGTCTAATTGTGAAGATCAATCAGTCAATAGTTTGTACACTGGCTAACTGTGCAGGATTTTAGCTTCCAACTTTAGATCCATAAAAATGTTCAATAAACTTAACATATAATTATTACTTTGTAGGTAGTAATAGGTACATACAATCTAAAAGGCGATAAGTACAGGCATTTCCTGTACCTTCTGAAATGCGATACTGACAAGTATAAGAAGAGTTTTTGCTAATGATGCCAAAATATCGGTAATAAGTATACTTGAAACCCAATAACTTGAAATAATTGCTTAAGGCTCAATAACATAGAAGTTGGGTTTTATTCAAATTATTTAATTAAGCATGTGTACAATAGGCGTTGTTAGCTCAATAAACCGAAATGAGACGGTAACGAGGTATTGCGTTACTGAAGAGATTCGTTCCACTTAGCTCTATGTATTAATTACTCTTTGCCCCTAATTTCTTTGCTAAAAAGTCTCTTCACTTGAATTCCTGTTAATTTATTGTCACCTCTATTTTTTGACTTGCAAAAGACAGTAATCAATTGTTAAACATTGTCAATATTTATTAACTAGGGGTTGCGTGTCTATAATGAGGTTTTTCGTCATAATGCGTTCTTGACTTACAATCGAAAACTTTTTTTCTATGGCAACGAGGATGAAGCACGCTGGAGTTGACGCGATAAACGGAAAGAGAACAGAAGTATGCAGAAAACGGGACTTTCTAAGACAGTTTCGTCGGTACAAATATTGTCAAAAATACAGTCAGATGACCCGCGTTTAAAAAATCACGTGATTTAGTATTGTAACTTAAGATAGATACACTGGTCTACTACCTACTCATATCGACTATTATAATTATAGATGATATATTTGACGACGTAATGGGCGGTTTATCGAAGTAGAGTCTAATTCTCTTGCTCGGGACAAATATTTGTGTTATCCGCAGATATTTGTCTCAAGTCTCGGTGTTTGTCTGTGTAATGTGTTTCAGAACAATTAAGAGATTACGTATGTCAGCCTACTTCACATTTTATCAAACGAATTGCATAGCAAAAAGTTACGTCCTTTCGTTGCTTAAATAATCTAAACAAACCCTTTAGCGTTTATAATATTTTTGTTTGAAACGCTTTTTTGATATACTTCAACGGGGACCAAAGTGGAACGTATCAGTCAAACTTTACGGTGGTTTTAATTAGTGCCGTTTCTCGCTTAATGTCTGTTTATTATACTCATAATAAACATTCAATGATCGATACATCGATACATACGATAATGAAGATTTTCTTTTGTAGACAGGCACCTATTCAACAAAATAACACTGTTTTGTTTTTGTACCTTTTTAATCACCTTATTAATTAATATGTACTCAATCGCTTTAAATCAATTTGAGTCATTATTTTTCCTTTACAATCGACCACTAACACAACACCCGAAACACCGAAAATACCACGAATTAGTAACACATTAAAAAGCAGCTAGTTATCGTTATCGCGGACAGAAAATATTATTCGAGAAACTTCCACGTAGATTACTGCAATATTTACGAGGATAGGACGCAATTAGCCAAGAAATACTGGCCATCTTAATTTTCAGACTAATTTACTTGAGCGCTGAATCTCAACTTTCGATTAACTTTAATTTCGCGCTAAACTTATTTTAATTTTAGTTCGCGTTCGAAAATAGAACATACCTGGAATAGAATATTCATGGAATATAAATCTGCTGTTTTAAAACAAAATATCTGACGATCTTAAATCAAATTTAAAGAAAGAGTTTGTTTGCTTTATTTGTCTGCCATTGATCGGGCACATTTTGGATATAAGATGAATTATTTTTCTGTACTTAAATATGTTTGCATGTTTGTTGTACTTGCTGTCGAGTGTTATAGGCGTTTAGGATTTGTCTTGCGCAATGCACACGACTTCAGAAACATTAATGTAATTAAATTATTATTTAAAACACTAGTAAGGAGTAAATTAGAATCTGCGGCATGTGTATGGACACCTTATGAGTCCTCGTACATCTTATTGATCGAGAAAGTACAAAAAGCGTTTTTGCGCTCCTTATACAAAAAAATCTATGGTTATTACCCGTTCCTATACCCAACTAAATTTTTACTAGGGATGTTAGATTTTAACTCCCTCTCAGTTCGTAGGGCCAGAACGCAAATTATAATGGCCATAAAAATTCTACGAAGTATTGTCGATGCCCCGGAATTGCATATTACGCTATGTAAGCTCTATGTACCTGAGAACTATCTACGCCATAGACCATCCCACCGGCACAGACTATTTGCCACAGCTCACTGTCGCACGGTATCTCGAGCTAACTCTCCACTGTGTCGCATGCACACTACAGTCAACGCCCTGCTTGGTACTGCACCGGATTGTGATGTCTTTGTTGATGGGTGGTGTACTGTTATATCTGCATGTTTAAAATTTTGTGAATCTCTTAATTAATTCATGTGAACTTGTCTGTGTCTGTGTGAAATATTAGTAATGTAGAAATTATATCAATTGTTATAGTCTTATCATTAAGTCGAAATTTACCACCACATAATAAAATGTGGTTAAAATATTGTATATGTTCATGTATGTAGGAGTGTATTTAATTTGTATCTATTTTGTAACGTCTTAAATTACTGTAATTGGTTTATGCCGTTGTAATTTAATAAAAAAATAAATAAATAAATAAAAATGTTTTTTCAGCCACATTATAATACTAGATTGTATCGCCTCTTATGATCTGTTTTTCAGGTCTCATACGAGAATCGCATTCTTATTAATCCTGCGGATTTGACTAAAGAAATAAATGACTTTTGACAAGATGGACTCTTTTCCATGTTAATGTCGAAGTCAGAGATGTCTCACATTTATATTTTGGGCAAAAAGGCGCAAAAATTAACATAATACATGGAAGTCCATCCATCTAATTGCAACGTCACCTCATGAATATGTAGGAGGAAGAATTTGCATTAAAATATTATGTGTGGTTTGAGTCTCACTACTTGGTTTAAGTTGGATGTCAGTATGCGTTTGTGATCGAAATGTAGTTGAAAAGTTAATTGAAATAAAATCATATTATTTATTGGTGGTAGGTAACGTTACACACATAGTTTAATTAGACATTAATTATATACATGGTCATTGGTTATATCGCTAATTAAAACATCATTTGAACAGAGATTATCCCAGCGTCTTTTTTAATTATGAAATTGTAGTTAATCGCTTTACATTTCAAAGTAAATATATTCATCAGTGCACTACCGCAACGAGTAGGAGCTTAGCTTATGGTTTCGTAACATAGATTAGGCAATCCACGCACACCTAAAAAAATCTTCGTATAGGAATATATTTTAGATAGTCAAGTTTTTTAAAAGGAAGAAAGAATTGTAATATTTGGAATTACAGTTTTTTCTTCCTTTAAAAAAAACCTTTTTCCGCCCTAGGAATTTCTCCTGTATCGTGGGTGCGTTTCACAAACAATCACAAACACTCAGACAAAGGACAAAATCTGCGGATCACACATATTTTTGTCCCGTGCGGGAATCGAACGCGTATTACCAATCGCAGCAGTCCGATCGCTTAGCCACTGATAATAAAATTATAAAGACTAAACATCGTTTACCTAACCCACGTTCGATCATCGCTGATAAGGCCCTAATACCCAATAAATGTACATAATTAATCATACCTGTCACTCATTAGCATGTCAAAGAATAAAGATGTCAATAGTAAGTAAGTTAAGTCAGGTATTTAGGTTAAAAGAATATTAATCATCGTTTTTAAGCCAGAGTATCCCACAAAATGCGTGCGATGGTGATTTCCCAAAATATCATTAAAAATATAACCAATAACTAACCATGCACTGAACGTTACACACAAAAATATGTATGGTATTCTTCCTAAATATCTTTGTGTGTAGCGTTCAACTGGAATACTTGTTCCAGCTGCAGTGTATGTGGAGTATAGACCTTTACTACTAGTACAACTTTTGATTTTAGTCTCCGAGTGCTATCGAAAGTTGTGTAGCAAAGGTACCTCAAGTCCACGTGTACTGCAACTGAATCATTAACCCTAAATATCTTTGTGTGTAACTCTCTTACCCCGAGGTAGGTACAGATAGCACTAAACACTCTCGGTTATCAGCTCTATAGCAATGAAACCTTTCTACCTTTGTATATTCTTTTTCTATCGTATGGTTGATGAACAACCTGGTGTCAGAGTTTAAACCGCCTGTAGGCCTCTGACATGGCTTTACACACCGTTGAAAAATCTATCAAGAGTGCCGGTTACCTCACGATGTTTTCCATCACCGATTTTAGCAACTGATAACTAATTTATAGCACGCATATGAATTCGAAAACTGGTGCGTACTGAGGTTTGAACTTGCGACATTTGACTTGGTAGTACATCGGTCATACAACTAGGCTATTAGTGTCACATTATTGTTCCTAATCCATTCAGCTGTGGATTACTAAACTAATATGTTACTGAAGCTAGACTTGCGGTTAATTATCTTTAATGGTACAACCTGCAATGGTTCCCTGAGGTGGTCTGTTATTAGCGTCAATGTTATCTGAACAATAGGCCTGTATCAATGCGGCGCGATGCGACACCGACCGAAGGTAGGTATGCTGTGTAGAAATTATCTAGTTCATACATGATATCACATCACACTAACATTATGAAAGCGAAAGATTTTGAGTGTGTTTGTATGTTTGTTACTTCTTCATGCTTAAACGACTGGACCAATTTTGATAAAAGTTGGTATGGAGATGGCTGACTCCCTGGATTACCACATAGGCTACTTCTGATGCCGAAAAAATTTCACATCACACTAACATTATGAAAGCGAAAGATTTTGAGTGTGTTTGTATGTTTGTTACTTCTTCATGCTCAAACGACTGGACCAATTTTGATAAAAGTTGGTATGGAGTTAGCTGATACCCTGGATTAACACATAGGCTACTTCAAACGAAAATTCAATCTTCTTAAATATTAATAAAAAAATATTTATGTGAAAATAGGTCTATAATCTATAGCTATCTGTATTCGGTAAGTACACCATATCATAATATGCACAAACAACACATTTTTTTGTGAAAAATTTAACTTCATTGATGGAGATTCTTGCCGGTTCTTCTCCATAGAAACGATTTTTTGGAACCGAGCAACTAGTTTTGACATTTTATAAGTGCTCTTTTTAGCCTATGTGAAATCAGACTATAACTTTCGACTTTTGCACAATTTGTTTTTTGCTGTAATTAAAAATCGACCAGTCCCTACCTATGTTTATAAATAATTTCTTCTATTTTTACCAAATGCTTCACAGTTTAAATTAGTCGCTATGTTTATCTGACCTTCACAGAGCCACTGAAGGATTTCGAGGAAACTTTTCCGGCCTTCGTTGAGTTTCTTTGCATTTGTGTTTCAATTTTGATGAAACTGTTGTACAATTAAACACACGATTAATGTGATTTTCAAAGTTATGTAGTAGTGGCCGTAATTGTTCTTGCGTGCGTGTTACATTTTTCGATTTAGAATCGTGTGTCAAATGTTACATTTTTACATTATTATTGTACCAATCAAAGTTTTATTGACATTACTTATATCGTTGAGGATTTACCGAAAGTATGTAAAGTTAATCATAGGACAATCGACTGTCTGATTGTTGGAACTTTTAAACAATTTGCAAGCTCCCAGAATAAATTGTCATTACCTGATGTCAAAGCTGTTTGTTTTGTTAACAAAGGACAATGATATTGTACAAGCATTAGCAAATTAAACCCGAATCCAATACTAAAATATTATCCCGAAAATTCTATCAAATTATGCTGCAAATAAAACTTCGTATAGATGTATCGATTCACTGAATCGTTTGGCAAACTTATCTTTGCCGTTGTTAAAGTGATTTCCCTTTCAAAACTCACCCTTAAAACGTTTAAATTAAGACCAAAATACGATTTCATTAAGTGCAAAGTACTTGGTTATGTATTATGCGTCGATCGGCATTACTACTGGCCACTCGTCCAACCAATTACAGCATCAAGTGGTATGAATATTCACTCGGTATCGTGAATACAGATTCGATTATAGAATAATTCAATGGAACGCGACGTGGAGGCGGGTTTGAAATATAAGACCCAACGGTTCTTCTGGAAAGAATTCGAATTTTAAGTAAAAGAAGTAGAAGACAAAAGAATTGTACTGAAAACAATAAAGTATATTTCGAATAGATCATAAATCCTACTCTAGAAATTATATTATACCAATAGGTTAAAAAAAACCTAGAACACATACTTTTCTCTATCCAATATAATTCAGTATGCACATTGCACAGCTATAGCTTAAGACGCTACACGGCAACATGTAATACCGAAAAACTTCAAGCACTGCCAAACATTTTTCTGTAGGTTTTTTTCTTCAGTTACTATAAAAATCAAACAAAATATTAGATCAAAATAACTAATTTATAAAGTGTTCACTATTACCTAAAGGTCACAGAATGGGCACAACAAAATAAACTAACGCTGAAACTTTTTGTTCAGCGTTGCCGATCAAAACGAATTGATCAGGAACTTGATTTTCTAGAAACTACCATATAATATAAACAAGAACGCCGAAAGAAAATACTATGTACCTATATTGAGGTATCACGTACTACGACAGTACAACATTGTCTACGTAGGTACTGTCGTAACTCAATGACGACGATCAGACTTCCAAAGAACTACTGAATCCTTATCCCTTGTTACTCAGAATTGATTAGGACATTTCTGGAACCACGCACAAATATGGATGAGATTTTGTGTTAAAGCTCATAATCTTAAAACGCTCCTCGACTTAAATGCACATCTTAATAGAAATGACCGCTGAACATTGCAATCAACTGAACCCACGTCAAAATGATTTCCACCGCCAACATTTCGACGCCATTTATATTTAATAATAACAACCCCACAACTACGGTGGAGCATGAGCAGTGAACACAAAAATCAATACGTCTGTCTGGGAGGGTTGGTCCCTCCTAAATCCCTATGGCGGTTCGTGCATCCTCGTCAAAATATCTGCATTTGAATCGTCCGAATTGCATGGGGTATGCGTATTTACTACATAGGTACCATACATAGTTCGCTACGTCTGTGTGTGAAAATTTGTATACAGTGTGCTCGATCGATTTCCTTTGAGGGATGCGGTGTCCGTTTGTACTTGATTTGTAATTAAAGTTGTATAGGTGTGTAGCCTTCCGATGTGTGGTGGCGACAGCCTATCAATATTATCGTGTTGGTATCTATGTTGATGTTTAGGTAGCGATATTTATACCAATCGATCAACTTGCATTGTTTATTGTAACTAGATCCTATATATTTTGTTTATGTAGCAATATTTATTATAAACTTTAATTATTGATCTAAACAAAATATGAAGAGGTACTATTATTACCTACGTACGTGTTGATTTCTACAGAAATTTGAATTCTGTTTATTGAACCTTCATGATGACATTTGTTTTGTTATTGACATTCATGATTGGCGCAGTGGCTGAGAGATTGGACTGCTGTGCTAGGGGGTTGCGGGTTCGATTCCTGCACGGGACAAAAATCTGTATGATCCGCAGATGTTTGTCCCAAGTTTGGGTCTTTGTGTATGTGTGATATTTCATGTTTGTGAAACGTACCCTAGATACAGGAGAAATTCCTTGTATGGGGTAACGATTAAAAACATTATAGACCTATATAGATATAATAGTAAAACCTTGATAGAACCAGGAAAGAATAAAATATCAGCGTCATTCTTCTTTGTCGTCTACTGCCTTAATAACGGCAGCATTATTAATTAGTAATGTCTCAATCACGAACTCGAAATAGAAGCGTTATTTTGCTTAAACTATTCTCCTTAAATAGGGTTATTTGAACAATACAGGCCCAATTAAGATTTCGGTAAAGAGACCGTTATTTGTTATTCTCAAATAGATACAATGAAAATGTCGTAGGATTTGAAGATTACAATGCTACGCTTTCGATTTTGTTTCCTAACCCTCTTTAATAATATAAAAGACATTTAAGTGTCAATAAGTAACGTTTTTAATTAAAATTGGCTCATTAGATAAAGATGTTTTCTTCAAACGAAAATTAAGACATTTTTAAGTGACAGAAGCTTACCAAAAACATTTTATTTTAAAATCATAAAACCCATACGAACCAAACCAAAATGTACCTGCGTACCTATAATTCATAAAAATAATACTAATATCCAAATAAAACAAAATCTTTGTAATTACTTTTCCATTTTAAGTGATTTTATCAATAAAAATAAATAATGCACCTTTTACCTACCTGGCTACCCCGTGTATGTAACTTTTGTAAACACGAAAAACAGACTACATAATATAAATTAGGTGATCCGTGATACAACATAACATATAACATACCTATACAAGTAGCAGCAGTGGACTGCAACGGGCTGATGATGATGATGATTAAGTATCAATGACGTCACTCTTACCGTAAATTTACCATCACAAGTTCCGTAACCAAACAAGCATTTAATTTACTTCGCTGATGTGTCAACACACACTTTTAAACGTCGCATGTCACTCGGGTCGCGTTAAGTGCAAATTATTCGGAGAGCCTCAAGCCTGATTTACTCCGATGTGGAATGGTATTCTGTGTAGGACTCATTAACCGACTTCAAAAAGGAGGAGGTTCTATGTTCGTATTTTTTTAATGTGTGAGAAGTAAGCGAAGTTAAAGTCGGTGCCAAATCCCAACATTTAACAACTTAATTCAGACAAAAAAGTATTATAGCCAATAGCCATATAAGTTTGGGCCGAATTCCATGCCAGTAAGTGTACATTAGATGCACTTAAAATCTATTATTTGAATGCCATCTGTCAAGTGAAACATGAACTATCCCCTCAAAGTGAATTCAAAGTTTCATCAAATTGTGATTATACAATATTGAACTATACACACTGAGTTTCACGACTCGATTTCCTTTGTCGAACCACGACTGACCAATCTGAACATGTGTGTGTACAATACAAACAATCGCAGTAAGGACAACTTACTTAATATGTCTATAGCTTAGGGAGAGTGCTCAGAATACAGAACAAACGACAATTTATTATGTAGGATAAATAGACTTTTTCTTTTGGGCTCCTAAACTATGTCTGTGCACAAAGTACCTAACATCTATCCGAGGCTCCCTAACTCAATCAGACAATCTACGTACCTACAGAGTATAGATGAACATCAAGTCAGGCAAGGTATTATGACATCTGTTTGTATGGCTAAAATGGCAAAGTGACATTTGACAACAGACCTCAGAAATGCTTCAGAATATCATCTTTTTTTAATTTGGAAGCCTATCTAGACAACCATATTAGTAGAGTAACAATTGAGAAGAATAGCAACTTAATATTCCATGTAAAGTTCATATTATAGCACACGTATCAACCCGGATAGGGATCGTCACCGTATCAACGCGAGCCGTGCATTCTTTGTATGAAACTCCCTACTGCAACGCATACTAATCGTAATCGTAACTGAATCGTCTCGCCTCAGGTGACGCCAGTTTGACGGCGAGGCGAAGGCGATGCGGTGACGATCCCTTTAGTATAAAATAAATTAAAACGTAAATATCAGAATACAGTCACAGATTTAATTCAACACGAGTACGGAGCAAATCAGTCGGCGCGAACATATCCAAGCTGTTGACAAACAAATATTAAACTCGTTTCGATCACGAATATTTATTTTACTACAGATTACTAAGACTGATTTATTTTTTAATTTATCCTTTTTTATTTTGTATAACAAAGAATATACGTGGCTTTGATAAAAGTTTGCCAATAAAGTTTGGCAAGCTTCACTCGTGAGGAAAATTTGACCTTGTCTTTTTCAGTATTAAAGGTCTCTCCATCTCTTGGGTTTGAGCTACATATTTCTGTAGGTATCTATCATAACGATCGGTTCAGTGGTTTCGTAGTGACAAGGCATCAAACGGACAAACAGAATTTACTTGCGTATACTTTACAAAAAAATGACCAGGTAATCGCAACATTCAGCCTGGTTGATCGCATTGCGCGACTGAGCTTGGTTCGATGTCCCGGGTCGGGCGAAGTGTTGTTAGGTTTTTGCATTAGGTAATTCGGTAACAGAACCTAGTCTAGATTTGTGGCCGTTAATGGCATAAGACTTGCCCCCTATATCATAATTGGCAAAATAAGGGTGTACTATGTAATACACTTCTGCCTACTCCTTCGGGGTATACAAACGTAATGCTACGCTTTATCGCTACAAATATTACAATAGGCAAAATATACAACCTAAACTAGTAACAATATCACTTAATTCGGGCAAAGGGGCCATAAGCCGACAGACTAAATAGATACTATCAAACGAACTCTATCGAATAAAGTCCCGATAAGCTTCGATAAATCAGCGAGCGACTTTTGAACAAAATTAACAAGAAGTCTCATGAACGTACGAGTATCTACCTATTTTAGGTTTAAAATTTGCATATAAATAGCCTCTTTGGAACCCCGACAGTGATATAGATGTGCTGAGTATGATAAATGAGTGTGAACACTCCTATATTTTTGAAATGAGTTTCTTGTACTTGCGATTCTCAATTTTGTATTGCACACAATAAAATACATAAAGATACACAACATTAATCAGTTTAAAACAATAAACATTAACAGACCAATATACAAAATAAATAAATAAATAAATCTTGTGATTGAAATGAATGAGATCTTATAATGTTGGTAATAAAGTCGGAATTATTACGACTTCAATTGTTTTATTTTAGGTAGCAGACCTTTCTAGACTGCTAAGCTAGATTCCCACTGTTATTTGACCCAAACAAAATTGTTTATTTATACTTACTTTCTTCTTAAGGCATTATCTCTTAATGTACCTACACCAAGGGGTCTAACACACACAGATACAAAAACATGGTAGGTGCAATTGCAAATAATAACTTTTAAGTAATCTGCGTCATTCTGTACTTAAAATCAATTATCGATTAAACTGTGCAGACGAGTCTAAAGAGCCTCATGTAATACCATGGGTATTGGGTAGTCAACCTTGCTACCATCCGGAAAAATAGCATGCTACGGACTAAATTTTTCTACCATGCTATTATTATGCTATTATATTATTATGTGCCGTGTGGTATCCGGCCTAGAATTGACCACCCCCTTTCCTCCCGTGGGTGTCGTAAGAGGCGACTAAGGGAAAACCCAGAAGATGGGCAGCAGCGTCTTCTGTAACTTGACCACCAACACTGCGATCCCCAAGCCGCTTGCCAAGCGTGGGGATTATGGCAACACCCCCCCTTCTAAAAGGAGGAGGCCTACGTTCAACAGTGGACGCCTTACGGCTGATGATGATGATGATTATTATGCTATGCTATAGCATCTTGCCTAGGTAATTTTTCAGCATACCGCGCTAGACGCTTTATCAGCACAGAGCATATCTGCTCTAAGTATGCTAGTATTGAATACTGACTAACGCCGTGCGACGCGCGACGATGTGATCAAGTGTGATGTGGTATTTACTACTATCAACTGCTATAGTGCTACGGTTTCTCTGCGTTTGTATATGCTATTACCACTCGTGCTATCATATAGCACCGATTGCGATTCAAAATAACACGTGCAAAGCGTCGAGTGTAAATCGCATGCTTTGCTATATTGCTATGTGCTATATTAGCCAATACTAATCCAGACAACGGCTTTTTCAAATTCCCATTTCCAAATTCCCTATACAAAGAAGATTTACAAGCTGAAATTATAGATATAAATATATAAGCTGTTACTAGCAAGGACACTGCGTCTGCCAAACGTGCCGTGTGTCAATTAAATAGCAATATAAGATAGGAAGGGGTAATCCTGAATAGCCAACTTGTGGCAAGCAATCTTCATCATCATCATCCTATCTCAAGCAATCTTACAACTAGTCAATCCGAGATTGCGCATCTGGCTTTTTCTAGAACTAAGTATTGAATTAACTCTTATTAGGAACTTAGGCACGTTAATAAAATATCTTTCGATCACTACATGTGTGCAGTGCCGGAATGGAAACCTATTGCCCCTTTTTTAATCAAGCTGTCTGAGGTAATTGCATTTAATTTGGTCCTCAAAATTAATTAGGTTCATAGTTCAATCGTTTTACAACCAGTCAATCATTTCGCAAAATAATTAATGAGAATAAAAGGTCTTGGTGTGCCAAGGAGCTAAGTCGTACCGCAGACAGATAACTAGTTTCTTTAATAATGCAGAAGCACTTTATACCTGGCAGGTAGGACTTAAGTACACCGGTAATTACATTCGCCTGTAAATGTTCTCATCGTTTCAAATGGATCCTGTGAGGCGAAGGATCCACCCGATTGGTTAAGCGATGCTCTGAATAAAGGAGTAACCTTATGTAGGTGAATTCTTGTTTCTATCCTACCCTATTTATTAAACAAGAAAATGTTTAATCATCGCAAGCAATAGCATTTGCAGATGGTACTTAATATACATATAAGTATGTTTGTACATATTTATAAGTAATAGTTGAATATTTTTGTGTCGGTGGTATCGTTGCCTACCGTATATGAATAATGTTTCATAGGAGAAATAACGGCTTATTTTGAAAAAAAAAATATCTACTCATATTGTTTTTTAATAAAAATAGTCTTAATTTGATGCCTTATTTAACAAAACAATAATTAGGTACTTATCGGAAAAAAATTGTGCTGGGTACTTATTTTTGGTTCCTTACGTGCAGATAGAGGACTCAAATTCAAAATATCAGCTGAAGATATTAAAAACGTACCTAAACAGTTATTTAAACAATATTAAAACGTTGTAGTAACAATTTTAAATTCTACCAACGTAACGCCTAAAAAATAACAATATCACTGCATCCATAAACTTTATTCCAAAGGCAGTCATGTAAAAAAGTATGAAGATTAATAAACGTCAACTTAGTAGCAAAAGGAAACTGAGTGAAATACGCAAGCTGAATACTTAAACGAATTAACAATAGCGATGTTATCGACAAAGGCTCGGCTGCGTCGTCACATCATTATGGCTGGAGGAAAATGTACTGCACAGGAAACAGATAAGGTTGAGCGATGTCCCAATGAATTGTCGAGCGTAGTGCGGTGAAAAATGTGGCGAAAGTTGAGCGCGGTAGGGGTGTCACACGCTGTTTGTTTTGGTTAGAGAGTAGTGTTCTATGTGATGCTTTATTTTATGGATTGACTAACACTTTGGTGGATAAACAGGGTCTACCTACGTTGGGGAACATACATATATAATTCATCAGAAAGGGATCCTCTTTTCGAATTAAATCTTTTTCGACAACACCCTCCATTTTCTTGATATTCCATATTGCAATCACTTACCTTTTTATCAATTTCAAAGCCGAAAACGATATTAATGTTTAAAAAAAACTGAGCTTGTTGCTATTTTTTAAGTAACATTGCTATAACTACTAAGTATAGGTCGTTACCGCCCGTGACTATTCAAACCTATGTTTAAAGTACAAACAGACCTGGGATTCAATTTGCTTTTGCCACTTTGGTATTAAACCTCGCGCAGTAATCAAAATAAATAACTCCCATGAAATTATTCTGCGTATATTGAAGTTCAAAGCTATTGCGAACGACAATTTGAAGAGCCGAAACCGCTACTTAAGGTCGCTATTCATTATATAGACAAAAGCGATTTCCCAAATAAGGTCCTAACAGAATTTCACAGCAGCCAACGGGAACTAGCCTAAGCGGAAGGTGAATTAGACCATCCACATTTGGCCAGTTATGTTATGGGTCCCATGTGATAGGGGCGAACCTATTGCCATTAACCGGGTCCAGACTCCCTGATCCAGACTTTCTGATGCAACTGAAAATTACCTAACGGAAAATCCGGTAATACTTTGTCCAACCCAGGACCTCACGCTCAGTAGTTGTGCGTTGCAACCACTATACTAGCAGGCAGTCAAGTAAGGCTAGATGACACATAATATTTAATTTTCACGCCGGTTGTACTCAGGAGTCTTTTAGGAAATGCCCGACTAGTTTCGGACCCAAAGACTTTTTTATAAGCTGGTGACTATACTACTGATGATACCCACGAACGTATTTCATTGCAACAATCTTATTATTATATTTGACGACCTGATTGGCGCAGTGGCTAAGCGATTGGACTGCTGCGCTAAGGGTTGCGGGTTCGATTCCCGCACGGGACAAATATTTGTGCGATCCGCAAATGTTTGTCCCGAGTCTGGGTGTTTGTGTATGTGATATTTCATGTTTGTGAAACGCACCCACGACACAGGAGAAATTCGTAGAGTGAGGCGACGTTTAAAAAAAAATCGCTCCACTCACCACCACATAATACACCTTCAACGCGATCGCGCGCTCCAATTAACGAGCGGATTTGTCAAACAGGGGCGTGAACCAGTCAAACTGTTCATTGGAACAATTTCCACAAACAATTAATCGTTAGGCATTCCTTCAATTATTCCTTTTACCTCCAAACGAACGAATAAGCGCGGAGACGTGATTAAAGCTTATTTTCAGTTGTTGCTAAGGAAATGATAATGCCTTCTCGGTAGCTGTAAGTGGCGTATAAATTGAAATGTTTTGAGCATTTTGTTGTTGTTCTTATTCAATGATCGACAGATCTGCGTTTGTTAGTAATGTGACGTTCGATGATAATGGTAATGATTGCCTGGAAGTAGCTCAATCTTGACTTGATAACTCTTAGCCTATAAATAGTACTTGTAGAGAAAACAAAAACTAACTCTGGTAATCCAATGTAGCTGTAGCAAGAAACGGATTCTGTATAGATTTATTTTTTCTTCCAAACGTAGGTACAGTCAAACGGGGTAAATAGGGAAAAAACTTTGAAGAGGATCTCAATGATATTGGAATACTTAAATATAGTTTATAGCAAGCACTCCACACTATTACAAGAAACCAAAACATGCCTTCTAGTTTGGATCTCTACCACTAATATTAAAATTCCTAAATTGATAAAGGAAATTTGAAAATTGATGGACACGAGCGGAACTTGACTTCACCCTTAAGACGTAAATACTAAAAGGGACCTTGAAATTCGATGGATGTGAGCAGCGACACGGTGGCTTAGTTGGTTAGAGCAGCGCCACGGTACGACGAAGGTCGCAGGTTCAAGTCTCGCTTGTGTCCATCAATTTTCAAATTTACTTGCTAAAATGGCACCAAAAGTCATATTAAAATTCCGCATAAAATTATTAAGCGTCCTTATCAACCCCGTTTGACTGTACTTCTACAAATCCTACCTATCGTCGTCTTCCAGAATGTTCTCGAATTTTCTCAATGTAACCAGCAAAATAAAAATGAACACTTACCCAACAAGCGATCAAAGGTATATCATTATTATCAACTAAAAATGTTTTCCTAAAAGTACTGAAGGTAAAATTTACCCAAACAATTACGTGATCCAAATCCTAAAAGGGGAGCTATTGTTAGCGGTCCAATTAAATTTTAATAACTCATTTCTCCTGTTTTATATCACAAAGCTTATAATAGAGGTAAGGTATTACGACATGTTTCAAGCCGTTTTATTGGCTCACCCTCTTATCGTTTGCGTAGGCCCCGGGCGAGAGACTGGTCGTACTCAGGTTTTGAAACCAACTGAAGATGTAATTTGAGGAAGTTTCGAATTAAAAATGTATAGACAACCTGATTGGCGCAGTGGCTAAACGATTGGACTGTTGCGTTAAGGGTTCTCGGTTCGATTTCTGCACTGTTCAAAAATTTGTGCGACCCGCAGATAATTGCCTCGAGTCTTTGTGTTTGTGTATGTGATATTCCATGTTTGTGCAACGCACCTACGATACAGAAGAAATTCATAGCGTGGGACGATGTTTTAAAAAATACCTACAACCTGATCTAACGTGTCGCCAGGAAATATTGGGATTTACAGTAGCCTCGTTGATCTACTGGTTGCGCGACTGCTAAGTATAAGGTCTTCAGTTCGAATCCTAAATCGGGTTAAGTGTTATTTGCTTTCTCCATAATGTAATTCTCAGTATCAGCACAGTCTGGATTTAAACATAACATAACATAACATAACATCACGCCTGTATTCCCCGAAGGGGTAGGCAGAGGTGAATATATAGTACACCCACATTTCGCCAGTTATGTTGTAAGTCCCAATGTAATAGGGGGCGAGCCTATTGCTATCAACCGGGCACAAATCCAGACTCCGTGCTGCTACTGAGAATTACCTAATGGAAAACTCAGTAACATTTTGCACAACCCGGGATTTGAACCCAGGACCTCTTGCTCAGCAGTCGCGCTTAGCGACCACTAGACCAACGAGGCAGTCTGGATTTGTGCCCGGTTAATGGCAATAGGCTCGCCCCCTATTAAATTGAGAACTGATATACCTATATATAAATATATATATATTTTTATTTTTATATATAATAATAAAATAACATTTATTTTGTTATTTAAGTTATATAATAAGATGTGATATTATATCTTACGGGTTAATTTTATTAAGAATTTAAATTTCTATTTTAATAATTATAGGAGCATCTTTTTTTTTAATTTGTGTTTACTTACATATTGGTCGAGGAAATTATTATGAGTCCTTCAAGAATCTTAGATATGTATGTACGAGATTACAAATAGAAAAAATAGACGTAGTTGTTTTATTAGATACAATGCATGCTCGTCGGTTGAGAGTACCGAAAGGCATGTATGAATAATATGATGTTAGTGAAATAGGTGAAAGGGGTATGCCAAAATCGTAGCAAATGGAAATTCGTGGACTCTGCATTAGACTGTGCACCACGCTTTTCTTTATAAATATGTACAGAATGTACGAAGAACATTTGGTAATTTAACAACAGCCTATAACTGTCCCGTCGGCCTCTTCTCGTATAGAGAAGGATTGAGCATTGATCACCACGCTAGTTCACTGCGGGTTGGCGATTTCAGATAATTAAATCCAGGTTTCCTAAAGCTGTTTTCTGTCACCGTTAGTCAGTGGTGTCTTAGAATATTGAATAAGGTATTTATTTGGAAAAGTCACATTGATACTTGCTTGGGATGAACCTGCAACCTTGTGCATACAAATCCGGTATGCGAACCACTAGGCCATCACGGCTAACTTTGGTAGCATTAATTTTTGCATTAAAAACTTCAATAACTCCCTGGAACAAGTTACTGGAAACCTTCAAAAACAAACAAGTTATTTTAAAAGAAAACCTCGCTGGTATGTATCTGGTTTCATTTAATTAACTCGCTGTACAAGCATGGCGTAGCACATCCGTAGCATCCTCAAGAGATTGCTACGTGCACGTAACCAGTGCTACGAGTTCGTAGAAGTGCTATGCTACCAGTAAATAAGAAAACACATACATACAAAATACCGAGCTGGGTTTTCCCTTAAGGGATGATAATGCATGCTATTTTTATACACTGCCATACTTTTAATGTAATTTTTGTAATATGCTAGTATGTCTCTCTTTCTGTCAACAGTAAGTTTACATTACAAAGATAAGGACTGAGCATTATGTCTCTTTTATTGTTAGGAGGTGTAACTATGGCTAATTATAATCTTATTGAGGCTGTTTTTGTACCACAAAAAAATAACATCAAAATCAACGTCGCAGACAGGAAAATTAAAAAAAATACAAAACGATTTCCATAGTTTATGTAAACTGACAGTACTGTCTGCCAGACGGACGTCCGGATAAATAGAATCGACGAAATAAAATATTCAATCATTTGTATTTGTTTATTCATTCTTTTTGTGTAACAGTTGTTTCATGTACGAGAAATAATCATTCGATTTTGTACCTTATAAACATATCATTAAGACACATTATGTGATGAAGTGTACTCTAGGGTACCGCATGGTAGGATTCACAGAAACCATTAAACTTTTAAAACATGCTGCTACTAAAAAATTGTTCAAAATTGGAGAAGTGGTAATTGGAAATTCGTGGTTCCTGCCTACCCTTCTAGGGAGCGAGCGTGACTATAGGCACAACAAAGGATGTTATTTACGTACATTATAGAATAAGAATTAAAACTGTTTACTAACCTTTCTTAATTATTTTTCTCATGTGACAATTGAATTTGAAGCAGTGATAGCCGAGTGGTATAACCACCATTTTTCTGACTGAAAACTAGACATGGTCTGGCTTCAACTTTAAAATTTTATTGTAAACCAACAAGAAGTTGGTAAAATTATTAAAACCTCTTCTCTCCATACCTTGGAAACTTAATTTAATTTAAAAGCAAGTATTAGTTGAGTGTTTCAACGTAAACTTTAAGTTTAACTAGTAAGTAATCCCTTACGCTTATTTAGTTCGCAAGTTCAGTTTTCTGCTTAGTTGCAGTAAGTCCGTGTACCGGCAGACAACAGTTTCTTAACTATGAAGCTAGGCAGGAGTAAAAATATTATAGATAAAAGTTATATTAATACATATTTTTACCTAGAATTACTGAAAATGTATTCCATAAAAATTAATTTTAATTCTATTTTAATGAATCAGTTTGGACAACATCATCATCATCAGCCGGAAGACGTCCATTGCTGGACAAAGGCCTCTCCCTTAAAGGGGGGGGGGTGCCATAATCCCCACGCTTGAAGTCACAGAAGACGCTGCCCATCTTCTGGTTTTTTTTTTCTTAGTCGCCTCTTATGACACCCTCGGGTGTCCCAAAGGAGGTGGTCAATTCTAGGCCAGATACCACACGGAACGCA
This sequence comes from Abrostola tripartita, assembly GCA_905340225.1. Classification (NCBI taxonomy): domain Eukaryota; kingdom Metazoa; phylum Arthropoda; class Insecta; order Lepidoptera; family Noctuidae; genus Abrostola; species Abrostola tripartita. The sequence continues at coordinate 9,353,822 of HG996504.1, forward strand.
GGACAACACTAGACAAAAACTATTTTTGTCTTCGTACGACCAAAGTGAAGAAAGCGACCCTTAATTAATATTCACTACAAAACGACACCAAATTAGTTGAAGCGGTTGCCATGGCAACGTTAATGGGGCCGAGAGAATAAACGTGGTCATAAAAAGGCCAAGGTTGCTTTAGGCCTGTTCAGCGGTGTCCGCCTTTTCGGAAATAAGAGAACGCGTTTGTACAAACTGAATTGCCTATGTGTGTGCGGCTATTAAAACAGCTGTTGCAGCCGAAATAATATTGAATTTACATTTTGATTGAAACTATTTCAATTCATTGATTCCCGATGTTCTCATTCATTTTAATTATAGGTCGTTTGATTAACGTTTGCTTAATCACACATTGCAAATAGTGTAGATACAGGGTTTTTACTTTATGTAACCCACACTCACGTAGTTTGTATTTATGCCCGGTTAATGGCAATAGGCTCGCCAATTCTATTGGAAACTATAACATGACTGTCATAATATGGATTTAGGCAATATGCAAGTCTCTGTCTACCCATTCGGAGGATACAGGTGTGATTTTGTATACTGTAATACTAGCTGCGCCCCGCGGTGTGCCCGCAATTATTATTTTTGCGAAAAAATTAGCCTATGTGTTAATCCACGGTGTCAGCAACCTCCATACCAAATTTTATTAAAATCGGTTCAGCAATTGAGCTTGAAAAGTAACAAACATACACACACTCACAAAACTTCGCTTTTATAATATTAGTGTGATATCGCTAAATCTCTGGCTTCAACCACCACAATGCTCAATCGTTGAGAAGATGCCTCTCGTTGTGCTTAATCACCAGGACCGCTATAACGTGTTTTTTATTCTCCTCGTTCCTTAGTACGGATGGTATAACGAATGGGTGCGGGCCAGCTTCCGAGTGCCCATCTGTAACTGTAGCAGATATTGTTTTATCAAAAATGTTGTGATAACTCATTTGTTTAAATGTCCTTTACTTTCGGAGCAAAGCCAGATTTAAAGATGTTTTGACCGACGAAATGAGAATACTTTATAGGTATTCGTTGCCGTGTGTAACATTTTTACATATTCTCTGATTTGAGCATCTGTGCGATTTGATTCCCGGTGCAGACCAAGTGTGAGTTGCACCAGCAACTTTGACATATGGTTAGCGTTAAATATGGCCGCTTGTATGAGAATTTCCAACTTCCTTAACGTTGACGTACGCACTTAAAGATAACAGACGATTGGTGCAATTCACCCTAAGTGGTTTCCATTACGAAATTTTTAATAGCAGCATAAAGTCTAAATTAGGGAGTGCTTACAGAGTGACCTTGCTACCTATTAACTGTGTGGGTATCATACACCTTATCCTACGCCTTCGTTATACACAAGTGTGATTTAATGTTGATAAATATTATAGTAAAGAAAACTACGTAAAAATCGTACAATATTAATTGTATGCTTATATAATATTCTGGCTACCAAAAAACATCATGTTATCGGCTCCATATAAATATTTCCCATAGGAGGAAATGAGAAGGTCAGGTTTCAACATCATGCGACGCGTCTCTGTCGAGTTTGACACGGGTTAAGTTTAACGCCATCTCGTAACAAACTTCGGAACTGACAGCTTTTACACTCCCAGCGGAATGTAAAAGGTTACCATTGTAAGCGTTTCTTGTCATCTATAGCTTCAAGGAATATTTAACACGTACGTAAATAATTACGATACTAGTGTAAATAACTGGGTTTCTTAGTAGCAGCACGGACTTAATATCACTTCTCTAGAATTGGCATTTTAATTGTAGCACCGCAGTGACTCGATGTCTACGTACTAAAGGTAGTAAGTTTAATTCTGCACAAGATAAAAACTCACAAAACCCTCATATTCATCGATCCCGGTTTAAGTATATGGACACCTTTATTCTTTGACATGCGAACGACTATGTCATAAATAATTTAAACCATCTTAGAAGCGCAACTGCAGAGCATGCGGTCCTGTGTTAGTATCCCAGGACGGGTAAAGTTTTATTGGGCTTTTCCATTAGGTACTCAGTAGCAGCATGGAGTCTAGATTTGTGCCCGGTTGATGGCAATAGGCTCGTCCCCTATTACATTGGGACCTAGGAGTTTAAAATCTATGGAAACCATGGTTTAAAATTGTAAATTTTTGAAAAATGGGGCTAGTATCTATGGAACGTTCTAATTTTATCCCTATATGCACGATTCACTTAAACTTATCAAGAATATTGGCAAATCTATCGCACTATTGTCTCTTCTTTGGGAGCCTTCCAGAACCTTCAAATGTAACAAAGTTTCGTTACAAATATTGTTTTATATCACCAAACTTAATAAATATGACATTCTGTGAACGTTTAGTTTTATTGTAGCGTGCAATCTGTCGGGACTTCCAGCTATTTACAAGCTTGAGTATTGAGAAAACACGTTATATATTATCTAGATGTGCTACATATTTAAGGAGATGGAAACAGATAGTTGAAATATGATGATAATATTGCCCTCCTAAGTGATTTTCGGTGACGGCGACCTAGCTCAGCAACTAACAACGCAGGAGATATTATAGTGCACAAGTATGCGCGCAAACACAGGTTCACTCTCTATTTCCTCACTCTCATAGCCCGATGGGACGACAAACCGACACAATGAGCGAAATCAGGCGCAGGGCCAACTGGTTAACGTGCTTTCTGAAGCACGGAGGAATCGATATGTGAAAACGGTCACACATCACAAGTCTGACTGCGGCAAGCGCTGCTTAACCTTGCAGATCGGCTGATCCGCGTGGTAGCTAGCAAGCTAGCTGCGACTTTGTTTATTGTATGCAAGGATATAGGAACAAGTAGTTGAGGTATGGTAGTATGAGTAGGACACAAAAATTGAAATCAACGCAGGAATAAAGAATCTTTTTATTACATAGGCACTTTCAAGCGCGGATCCACCATTGTGGGTACGGTGGGCATGCCCATCCCATGCCCGTGCCCATGACGTCACAAGCCTAATAGACTTGTGACGTCACACTTTTACCGTCTATTAAGGTCGATAGGCTGATGTGATGCTGAGTGATGATATTATATCCAATGCCTTATTAAAATAAAACATTCAGTAGTTTAGCGTCTAAACTAGAGTCTAGATGTGCAGCCAACACACACATTTATATGAGCGAGTTCATTCTATGACTCGCACTTGGCCGATTTTTTGGTGACAGTGACCACCACCTTTTTTGAGGGCAAAAAGATAGAAAGAAATAATTTATTTGACAAAATGTAGTACAATCTAGGTGCTGGATCTGCGCCTGGGTACTTCCCTCAAAATTATCGCTTTACATTAAAACGTTTGTTCGCGATCGAAGCCTTTCTCCATCACGCGTAAGAATAATATTATAATTACAGTATAACTTTTTAAAGAAAACATATAAAACAATGAGTTGTTTGCCAACGTTTACGCAAAAGTTACGTGAGTCGTAGCGTCGTAACCGAAAGTGACGTACTTATACCATCGCGCTGTTATTCCATTTTGGTATAAGTTGAGGTGTATTGTAAGTTGTACACATATTTCTCATAGCTAGAATATGGTCTCACGTAGAAGGCGGAACATTTTTTTTAAGAAATTCTCATTTTGTTAATATCAAACAATATTGGACGCGTTTTAAGAGCAAAAACGCGTAACACTAAAAACCAAGAAAATTAAAGACTACAAACACTTCATACTTCAAGGAATATTGGATGTCAACGAATTTATTTTAATTATTAACCTAATAAAATAATTTACATTAATGTACCTTTTAATGCGCATATTCGTCATCATTATGTTACTTTCTTTAAACAATTTTAATCTAAGAAGATCTTATTTAATTAAAGTACCTACTTGTTGTATCCATCACGTTACAAACTCAATCAATTGAAACTTCTTTAGGTACAAGCTACACAGCTCGACTCATACGCTTCTAGAAAGTTTCTTTAAACCAATTAGTTTTGCAACGAAACACTCATTACAACGGAACCCACTGACTCTTACAGTAGGTACAAACGAGGCGGGGGCAATTTATGTGTCTGAGGAATTTGCCCACTCTCTAACATTTTGCCCGAAGGATCGGTAATGCAATAAAATGCAGACAGACGACGCTAGAACGTAAATTTTTGCATCCAGCCTTTATTCTACCTGAGTAGGTATCTCTTTCTGGATTTTTGTTGATCAGCCCCCTTACCATGAACTCTTAAAGCAGGGCAGTTAACGTTGTGGAAGCGGGACGCCGCATTACACTACACATAGCAGCGTCTCGCTTTCACATAGTTAACTGTCCCGTTTTAAGAGTTCATAGTAAGGGGGCAGAAGAGATCTTTTCTTGGAAAATGCGATTTGATTGAAGGAGACCTATTGTTCTTGGGAGGTAACGAGGTCCTATTATCCAAATTAAACGATTGGCCACGTGTTTATCTAGGACACAGGTTTTGTCTAGTCAACAATCAATGTTTTTGTAGATAGATGTTACGTTTCAATTTCTCATTTAAATTATTAATGTTATCTTGTTAAAATAATATTAAAGAACTATATTTTATAATTGTTTTTTTTGTAACTTTACACACTAGGAATTTCTACTGTATCGTGGGTGCGTTTCACAAACATATTTCATGTTACATCACATACACAAACACCCAGACTCGAGACAAACATCTGCGGATCACACTAATGTTAGTCCCGTGCGGGAATCAAACCCTTAACGCAGCAGTCCAATCGCTTAGCCACTGCGCCAATCAGGTCGGCAAAGAAGTCGAAATTTGATCCATATAATGAATCCAAATGATGAATCATAAACTTTCTATTACTTCAGATAGGTTATATGATAACATTGCTGAAAGAGAAGTTGTGAACACCAGCATTATGGATCCAAAGTAAATAAAAATATAATAAAAGTCATATAAATTACCTCGTAACTGCTGAATAAATTGTTAATGACAGTAAATCTCTATGGCGCTAGAAAATTTGGTCATTATCCTTTCAAGTGGCTTATCTGTCGTTCCCCTTGGAGGTACGAATCCGCGCTTGAAGGTACGTAGATTACTCTGATAAGTTGTGATAAATGGGTGTAATACCCTACGGAATTAATTTCTTATCTTTTACAGTGGCCTGGCGCTCCCTCCAACACTTTGTTCGACTAAGTTGTCAGAGCGCTTGAAGTTTTGCACCTGTAAATTTATGAACCTGTTGTGCTTTTGTAAGTATGCTCTAAAATTAATGATTTATGCAGGTAACATACCTACATAAATCAAGTTATGTAAATAATTATTTCAATTAAGAACACCTTAAACCTGAGACACGACAAAGTAATCAGACTTTTCTCAAAGTAATGCAGTTAGCTTCAAGCAGGATGGGTGAAACTATGGATAAATAGACAATCACTTTTCACCGCAAGCATTACAATTACCAATTTCATACAAAATAATGAATATGACGACCAAATAGATATCTTTGGCCCTAGTTTAGCATAGTTTAAGCACCAAGTCCATGTATGAATTCAATCAAACACAAGGACATGCAACACGTGTTTAAAATCCTTTAATATAGCACGAAGCGGAAACGTTTACGTTCTAGTGTGTACAGGGAAGTCTGCCGCGGACGCTGCCACAGGTGTCGATCGATGCGACGCGACACTCCGGCCGTCGAACCAACGCACCCGGCCGCTACGAGGAAATGATACAATATTTATGATTGGAATTATACCTATACGATAACAACAACGGCAAAAGACATCGTTCTTTGCGTGTTTACTTATACAATAAAAGAAAATAATTCAAGTCCAGAATTAACATTCATCAAGGTCTAAGTGCATTAGAATAGAACAGGATCTGGTATTACTATAATATGCCTAGGCGAAGCCCTGCACGTCGCGGTCAGTCTTGAGATGGGTGACTGTTTTCACATGTCGAGAGTTCGAGACCCTTCCGTGCTTCGGAAGGCACGTTAAGCTGTTGGTCCTTCGCCTGATCTCTCCGGTCGTGTCGGTCTACCGTCCCATTGGACTATGAGAGTGAGAGAATAGGGAGCGCACCTGTGTTTGCTCGCATAGGTACTTGTGCACTATAACATCTCCTACTTAGTTGGCTAGTCTCAGCTGAGATAAGCCGCCGTGAACGAAATTCGGTCAGGAGATTACACATACCTATATGATGGATTCCCAAAAATGCTATGCGTAGTCCTGTGTTTCTTAAGCAAGAGTTGTTCCTATAAAAATTATACAACGGTACACGATTTGTTACATAATATTGTTGCTGTTGACAAGTTTGGTGTGGAGGTAGCTGACACTCTGGATTAAAACATAGACTGCTTTTTATCCCAAAAAAATGTAGCGGGTAGCACCGCAGGGCGCGGCTAGTCTATCATATAGCTCCCGTCCCTACTAAGTGCTATGATATTAATGAATGCAAGAATGCCTTCTGGCCACTTACTCGTGTGTTTCATAGTTGGGAAATTTGTGAAAGGCAATGGAAAAACCGTTTACTGTTGTATCAATCAATATTATGGGTCTTTACCCTTATTTAACAGTGGGAAATCCTTTTAGATTCCTTCGTTTTGAAACAGAGGGGCAAATAGGTAAAGCGCTGACTTAACGTCACGCCTGTTTTTTCCAGGTAGATATAGTACCCTCACATTTTGCCAGTTATGTTATAGATAGAAATGTTATATTAGGGTCAAAGTTATTAAGTTATACCTAAATTCAATATTAGGAATATTTATAATTCGCCAAATGCAGGGTAGTACCTACGACCGTTGAACTACCAAGCCAAAGGTCGCAAGCTTAAACCCCACGCACCAAGGTCTTTTTAATTAGTTATCAGTTGCTAAAAACGGTGAAGGAAAACATCGTGAGAAAACCGGCACACCTGAGAGATTTTTCAACAATGTGTAAACCCATGTCAGATTCATATTAATTATTTTCTCGTTAATATAAACGACACGGTATTAGCTTAGTGAAAGAGTCATTAATTTTTCCTTTAATTCCTTCCTTTTTAGAAATATCAATTGCTCATCATCATCGTCAGCCGGATGACGTCGCTCGCTAACAAGCTATTAAGTACCTCATATACTAGCATGGTAACGCGACGCGAATCTCGAGAAACCAATTATTTGACTAAAATCCAGGTAGCCTAATATATGAGATTTGCGTATCCTAATATGAATATATTCTATCTATATGTTTTATAAAAGCATAAACAACCAGTAAGTACAACAAAATATCCTCAATATTATTATAATCTATTTTCGAAGTCCACATAAAATTCTCCCTACAGATAAAACCAGCTACTTAACAAAGTAAATATGATTCAATGAATCAACCCCGACCAGCCCAATCTAAAACGCAAACAATCTTATAACTGCATCCCGGTCACACATCGATCGAACACACACAAACACACAGACACAACGCTGCGTCGCGTCTGACCAAATAAAACAAAATGTACCCCCTCCCCCTATAGTCTAGTCAGTAGACAACAAAGGGTGAGCACACAAACTTAACAAGCAATCCATTTAAACGAAATTCGCCGTTATGTCAATTGAACAAGGTTGGTGTTGACGCCAAAATTTGCCGTTGTGTGGTACAGGAAGCGATGTGTTAAGAGAAGTTTAGACTTAATAGCGTTTACAGATTTTACGGTAGAAATGTTGTTAGTACCGCATCGTAGGTATAGGTACTTTGAGTCTTATGGATGTTTGTTGTACGTAAGGTTTAAAATCTAAAGGCCGGCAATGCAACTACCGCACTTAATTAAATACCTACCGACTTACATTGATTAATAGTTTTATAGTATGATTTTAGGATAACATCATAATCACGCTCGTTTTTAAGTTTTCGGGTCTCGATGCTACGATCCTAGCATACCACTATCGCCTCATCACACTTTTAGCTAATTGAATAGGTATAGATACATTATGATCTTTTTTTTTTTAATTTGCATGCCCCCTGTTACATTGTGACCTATAGCATACCTAATTAGCAAAATGTGTATGTAATAAACCTCCGCCTACCCTTGTAAGGAAAACATGCGTCACCACGCAAGATGTTGTTTTTTTTATTGTTATCTAATGTTTAATAATTTCCAACCAAAAACAGTCCTTAACGAACACATAAAAGTGCTATAAAAGTAACAGTGCATTGAAGAAAATGCACTAATTAAACTAGATAAATAGAAGAGAACTTTCTTCGTTAAAAACTGGTCGACCGGCGAAATGAAATATTAACTTTTTCTGTAGGAATTGTAAAATCTTTCATTACAAATGGCCGACTAGACAGGGTCGGATCTTTGATATAAGCATGACAATTATTATCCAAAGTTATTGAGTGAGCAGGTCACAACTGTCGCAGAACCGACAACTGGCCTCTTACCATGAAGACGCGGCCTACGTGCTGTGTAATGCAGCGTCTCGCTTCCACATGGTAAACTGTCCTGCTTTAAGAGTTCATGGTAAGGGGGCTGTTGCCAGTGAAGTGTTCTGGAGAGGAGACCACGGCTCGGCAAACGTGCTATGGACAGCTGGAGAACTAGGCGGGCTGATGATGATGGTGACAATTATTAGTCATAATCTAAGTAAATAGATGGATCGATAGATCTAAGAAAATTACCTATGGGGAACCTAGGAGCTCCCGCTTAGCAGTCGTGCTTTTGCGACCATCAGACCAGCAAGCATAAGTAGATCGCAAAAATATTTTATTTATAAAAAAATGCACGTTACTATCTAACTACTTACACCGATTTCACTAAAAATACAAGATGATAAAAAAATCTTTAAGTTCGTCCCTTTTCACATCTACAGTTCCTCTCCGGTGTATCTTTTCTAAAGTTTGTAATTAAAAATCTTGAAAGTCAATTAAACTTGGGCCGCACTTGGGTCCCCCGGTTGCCTTGGATTGAAATCGTAATGAATCGTGGAGAATCAAACTTCAATATTATAAGGTGGCATTGTCTGGGTTAAGTGCTTATCGATTGGTTTGTCTAACTAGTATTTATTCAATTACAGCAGCTATTAGCTAGGATAATAGATCTACAAATCGATTTCGATTTAACAAACAAACCAAGACTCCTAGGTACACCAAGGTATCTACGTATTTAGCGAAACCAATAAGTTTAAATTGGTATTTGGGTAATTTGATTGGATACCTATGTTTTCTATTTAACTTTCACCGCATACATACATCTCTCGATCTAATAGAAGTAGAGTCTGTTGCCATTATCAGTCCCAATTAAAAAATAATAGTCACGAGCCACGTTTAATAAGCAGTCCTAAAAGGCAATTTTAAACAAAAGCCTGAAACAAGTTCAATTTATACATCGTTCGTGTCATTCGTGTGGTTAAAGTTCAAGTAATATTTAGTTAGGAATTAGGAACCAAAAACGGAGCAGTGGTAAACAAAAAAGGAGATGGGGAGACGAGATAAAACTTACAGCGGGTCCTAACTGGAGGAGAGTGGCTTGTGATAGAATCCAGTGGAAATTGCTAGAGGAGGCCTTTGCCAAGAGACATGCTAAATTGAGGGACATACTTTATTTTGAATAAAAGTCAAAACTGGACTTCAGAATAAACATAACATCACGCCTGTATTCCCCCAAGGGGTAGGCAGAGGTGAACATATAGTACACCCACATTTCGCCAGTTATGTTGTAAGTCCCAATGTAATAGGGGGCGAGCCTATTGCCATCAACCAACTTCAGAATAAAAGCGCAATAATATTATAATATTCAGTTAGTAACTACACACATTCATCTGCAAGAACACGCGAATGAAAGAATATTTTTTTAGGGGAAGTAACTATCTCAATCCAAGATAGTCAAGTTTATTTTCTACTAGTAACTAATGTAGTTTATTTATCAATTGAAATACAATGAGTAATTATTTAATCACAAACGTAGAGTCAACCATCTTCGCTGGTCTTGAGACAGCAGACTCGATCCTCAGGTTTCCCTTTGGCAATTTTTTAAATAATTTCTCGTAAACATAGACGGGTGGCGGCGTTAGTTTCGTCAATTCAGGTTCAGGATACCGAGTCGTCCAAAATGGAATTCCAATATTAACTGGAGTGGTTTTAAAAATAACTTTGCAAGAACGGTGAAGATGGCCACCCCAAGCAAAATGATTCATGATGTTTACGATTATTTCTGGTAAGCGTAAAATCAATGTAAAAATCTTAACGTTAGAGAAGTAGCAAAGTTCAAATTTTGCTGGTTTGACGGCTGCCACAATATGTCACCAATAAGTATTTCAAACACTACCATTAAAAAAAAAATCAAGTCGGTTCATAATTGACTGAGATATGAGGCCACATACATAAAAAAAAAATATCCCGACGAATTGAGAACCTCCTCCTTTTTTTTGAAGTCGGTTAAAAATACAGGATTAATGACAAGAATGAAACTAATTTATTTTTTAAATAAACTATAGTAAATAAGAGGGAATCCTAAGGCATACAGAAAAACGCCTAAAGTAACCTCAAAGAAGATAAGGAATTTTAAATTGGATCTTTATTCCTGATGACATAGACCAAAAGAAACTGTCCATGCTGATATCGATACACACAAAATAAACTTTACTAAAGTACCGTATTCAGCACGAAACGAAACGCAAAATCGTACTTTTGCGATTGTCTGTGTTTCCCTTTAAATTACTATACTGAATATTCTATCTATGGTTTATACTCTATCTGTGTCTTTCTCTTTCATGCGTAATGGTCGTTCATTTTTAACTGCCGCGTTGAGTTTGTAGTGTACTTTTAGTTTAAAAACTTGATAGTTAAGTTAAATAGATAGTAATAATGTCGTTTTCATTTGGTACTCCATCGAGTGCTCCTGCAACAACAGGACTTGCAGGAGGCTTTAACTTTGGCGCTAACAAGTAAGTAGATAAACATTCCTATTTATTTCGAAAATAGTAGTCATGTAACCTGCTTGGAGTAAGAAAAGTAAAGTTCTATAAAAAGATACAATTAACATTAGACCTCATTTCTACAAACATGCAAAAGTAAAGTATAAATTCATGTCATAATTATATCATAACCTCATTCCTTGAAACGAACAACAATTTGACATTGGATTTTGATCCGGCAAAGGTTTATTTTATTTCCACAATACGAATTTAATAGCTATATTGAGTGTCGTTATCATCTAATCGTCATTTAGGCCCGCAACACCCGGTTTTGGATTGGCTACAACGTCGCAACCGTCGACCGGACTCTTTGGTACCACTCCAGCCGCGGAGACGCCTGCTTTTGGAGGCGCGGCCCCAGGGTTTGGTGCTACTTCAGCCGCCCCGGCGTTTGGAGCCACTACAGCTCCTGCTTTTGGCACGACAACTCCGGCTTTCGGTACGGGTACACCTGCGTTTGGAGCTACATCCACTGCTCCAGCGTTCGGAACTGCAACACCAGCTTTCGGTGTGGCAGCACCAACAAATTTTGGTACGTACTTACTGTTATCATTGTGATTATTCAAGCTTTACGATATTCATTTATTAATTTTATCTATGTATTAGTAATAAAATTCTACATGCTTTGCAATCCATTGACAGTTTAAAGAACAAGCTCTTTTAGCTTGGTACTTTAACATCTTAAATCAAATTCATGTTTCAGTATTTGTGAATCTGTACACTTGTTTTGATATAATACTGGTCTTGACGACTCAATTGGCACGGTGGCTCAGCGATTGGACTGCTGCGCTTAAGTTTGTGGGTTTGATTCCCACACGGGACAAAAAATTTGCGTGATCTGCAGATGTTTGCCCCAAGTCTGGGTGATTGTGTGTGATATTTCATGTTTGTGAAAAACACCTATGTGCGGGGCGACGTTTAAAAAATAATAATTCAAGTCTCATGTTTGTGTTGACACAGGGTCAACAGCAACTACTGGATTTGGTGCTTCGACTGCCCCTACTTTTGGCACTGCGGGTTTGGGGACTGGTGGACTCAACTTCGGCACTGGTTCTAATACTGCTGCACCTACCACAGGTTATTATTATTTATTAATAGATAATAAAATATTATAAATGTATATAAATTAAATTATAATGAAGTAGTTAGATCATATCATAATTGTACCAGATTTTATGAAGTTTATAACCAACTATCATGTATTCTATATACAATATTTTATTTTATATGTTACAAACATAATATTACTCATATAATTCTCTGTATTGCCATATTTTAAGTTGTTGACTGCCAGCAGTAGACACAATAGAAAATATATTTTTTTTGGTGGGCTGAGTGGTGTCTAATTAGTCAAGTAAATAAATATTTGATTTTGAATTTATTCCAGGGTTGAATTTTGGTGCCCCAGCTGGTTCAGTGGCAACCAGCACTGGGCTTGGTGGGTTGGGAAGCTTTGGGTTTGGCCCAGCAGCCACCACACAAAACACTGGGTTTGGTGGGTTCGGTACCACAACCACTACAACCACCACATCTAGTCTCTTTGGTAAGTGAATCTTTATTTATGTTAAGTTATCTCTGTAAGATGTCCAGTCAAATTTTGTGATATTCGATAAGAGGGGAATTTGGTAAACTTATCTGCTTTAATTTACATAAAATGTAAATAAGATATATTTCCAATATATATTACATTAAGTTATTTACTAATTATTATTTTATATTGTAATTATTTCATTACAATACAAAATATAACATAAAAGTTAAAAAGATTTAGTAAATGAAGCATGAAAATATACTGATTGATAAATATACTGTTTACTTTTACTGCAAAGCCAACTGAAACACAATAAAGAGTGGCCATGAATTCTTGTTGAAATATTAGATAAATCGTGTGTGAACTGGGTCACACTCACCTAATTTGACTGGACTGTTGTACATTTCAGAGTATTCAAGAAAATCAGATAAATTTCTAGCTTTGACTAATGTTTAAAAATTGTTGATGTTGCTTGAAAATTGTCAATAGATCCTCTCATGTTATATCGGCCTTAGTATTGGCAACATAGGGTTAATACAATATGATTGGGGGCAAGGATACCTTTAGGCAGGATACCTTTAACTATCCGCTTTCTATTCCAGTACCATGTATCCAAACCCAAGTTCTCCATTACCGACTTCCTTCATACCTGTCACACAAACATTCCAAATGTTGCCGCCTGTCACCATGTTCACTAAACCTAACTTTGAACTAAGCCCCATACGATGTGAACCGGACTGTGCATACAAGTTATTGAGTGCTAAAAGAGATTGCTATCACACTATAACGCCAAGTTGCGGTGAGATGTTTTTAATATTATGTGGCAATTAGCACAAGTTTTAAGGTAGCTTGATCATATACCAAAGGGGCCTGTGGCTGAGATACAATTGTATGGGTCGATCGATGAAGGTTAAGCTGTGCTGGCCGCGGTTGGTTCGTGGATTGATGACCATTTATTATCAGACAGTGTATTAAGCCGTCGGTTTCCGGTCCCACTGGTCTGTCTTTCTTACATTTTATATTTTGTAAGCTCATAGAAAACCTTATTCTTACAAAATATATTTTGTAATAACAGTTCTAACTTTTTAGGCCACTTGTCATAGAAATCGGTTGCACCAACTATAAATAAGAGCTTCCTAATTCTTTGTTATTATTTCAAATGGAATATAGATATCCCATTTTTATTTTCAGGTCCAAGTTTGGGTGGAACTCCAGTGACTAGCAAACAAGTAGCAAATTCAAGTTTGTTTATAATTATTATCATTATTCAGTTATATCTCAACACAATTTTACACATTTAAATGTGTCTTAAATCATCAGAATATAGTTCCCGTCAGTTTTATGTCCTTCATGTCACGTTTGACATTTTAGCCACGCAAATGGATGTCATTTTTGACATAACAAAACTTGGAACTAAATTGGAACTTTATTGAGAAATATCATAATTTTGAAAATGATCCCCAGCCTCGGAATAATTGTGCTAAACAGCCAATTAGTCTCGTAGTCTCGCAACCGCAAGTTCGAGCGTTTGTCATGAGTTCGATAATCAAGATGTAGAACTAGAATTTTGAAGCTTAGCTCAGACTAAGGCTTCTTGGGTGTAAGGAATTACCATAAAGGCCGCATTATTTACACTTCACATAATCATAAAATAATATGTAATCCGGCTTTAAAAAGTATGATAAATGGGAATGTGCTCTGCCACTTGCCACCATAACGCAAAATGTTTTTTATTCTTGATTTTCTTACAATTTTAGGAGAGTTCAAGAACTCTACTAACCACGTCAAATGACTGTCCCTTAATTATTACACTATATGCTTACATATTAACCCTTTCCCAGTGTAATAACCCCCACATATCGGGCATGGGTATTGTTTAACTACATATTGTGTTAATATTCATTTAAAATGTATTTTTCAACAGGTTTTCCCAGCTATGGGTTGAGTCAAGTCGCCCCCACCACTAGCGGCATTGGAGTAGCAAATAATAAAAGTAAGTTACTGGATTATTAACTTATAAGGGGCAATATATTTTAAGTAACATTATCAAATAAAATATTTTTTTTTTGAAAAATTACATTTTGCTTCATTGCTGTAGGTACAAACTTTGTCAGTCTGTATCATCATTATTATCAGCAATAGCATAGCCTATCTCAGTCCAATGCAAAAGTCCTCTCCTATGGCACTGTATTAGATATATTTTTTTCTTTCTATGGAGCATAGAGTGAGTAATTATGGGATATTTTTGAAATAACAATATTAAACCAAACTGAATAACTTTTTTTTAATTTTTATCAAAAGGTGAGCCACCTAAACAAAACAAGCTGCCAAATGAAATATCAACCATGGTGGACACATTCAAGGAGTTTGTCAAGAAACAAAAGTCTCTGAGCTCTGAAGTAATGAGGGTATCCGTCAAGCCTTTACATAAGGTATGTAACAATGTTTTCATATTACTAATGATCATTTGAAATAGTTATTTATACAGACAATTTTTAAATGGTTTTGTTTATACCTGTATTGTTGTGGACTAGTGTTTTTTTTTGTGTACTCTTAAATGTGCTGGCATGACACTAACATAGATTTAATATTCCGTAAATTAGTTCAAAAATTGTTAAATACTATTTTTTAATTTGAGATGTATTTTTAGCCTTTCATTAATGCTGTTTTCATGTTTTTTATATGTAGGTTTCCCGTGAAGCCGAGTCGACACTACGCGAGGTGCTGTCCCTGAGCGGCGAGGTAAGCCGCTCGCGCGCACACTCGCGGCGCCTGCGCGCTGCCGCCGCCGCCGCGCTGGCCGCCGCCGAGAGCGCCACCTGGGACTACACCACGACAGGTAGGGCCCTGAGCTGATGTCCCTGAGCGGCGAGGTGAGCCGCGCGCGCGCACACTCGCGGCGCCTGCGCGCTGCCGCCGCCGCCGCGCTGGCCGCCGCCGAGAGCGCCACCTGGGACTACACCACGACAGGTAGGGCCCTGAGCTGATGTCCCTGAGCGGCGAGGTGAGCCGCGCGCGCGCACACTCGCGGCGCCTGCGCGCTGCCGCCGCCGCCGCGCTGGCCGCCGCCGAGAGCGCCACCTGGGACTACACCACGACAGGTAGGGCCCTGAGCTGATGTCCCTGAGCGGCGAGGTGAGCCGCGCGCGCGCACGATCGCGGCGCCTGCGCGCTGCCGCCGCCGCCGCGCTGGCCGCCGCCGAGAGCGCCACCTGGGACTACACCACGACAGGTAGGGCCCTGAGCTGATGTCCCTGAGCGGCGAGGTGAGCCGCGCGCGCGCACACTCGCGGCGCCTGCGCGCTGCCGCCGCCGCCGCGCTGGCCGCCGCCGAGAGCGCCACCTGGGACTACACCACGACAGGTAGGGCCCTGAGCTGATGTCCCTGAGCGGCGAGGTGAGCCGCGCGCGCGCACACTCGCGGCGCCTGCGCGCTGCCGCCGCCGCCGCGCTGGCCGCCGCCGAGAGCGCCACCTGGGACTACACCACGACAGGTAGGGCCCTGAGCTGATGTCCCTGAGCGGCGAGGTGAGCCGCGCGCGCGCACACTCGCGGCGCCTGCGCGCTGCCGCCGCCGCCGCGCTGGCCGCCGCCGAGAGCGCCACCTGGGACTACACCACGACAGGTAGGGCCCTGAGCTGATGTCCCTGAGCGGCGAGGTGAGCCGCGCGCGCGCACACTCGCGGCGCCTGCGCGCTGCCGCCGCCGCCGCGCTGGCCGCCGCCGAGAGCGCCACCTGGGACTACACCACGACAGGTAGGGCCCTGAGCTGATGTCCCTGAGCGGCGAGGTGAGCCGCGCGCGCGCACACTCGCGGCGCCTGCGCGCTGCCGCCGCCGCCGCGCTGGCCGCCGCCGAGAGCGCCACCTGGGACTACACCACGACAGGTAGGGCCCTGAGCTGATGTCCCTGAGCGGCGAGGTGAGCCGCGCGCGCGCACACTCGCGGCGCCTGCGCGCTGCCGCCGCCGCCGCGCTGGCCGCCGCCGAGAGCGCCACCTGGGACTACACCACGACAGGTAGGGCCCTGAGCTGATGTCCCTGAGCGGCGAGGTGAGCCGCGCGCGCGCACACTCGCGGCGCCTGCGCGCTGCCGCCGCCGCCGCGCTGGCCGCCGCCGAGAGCGCCACCTGGGACTACACCACGACAGGTAGGGCCCTGAGCTGATGTCCCTGAGCGGCGAGGTGAGCCGCGCGCGCGCACACTCGCGGCGCCTGCGCGCTGCCGCCGCCGCCGCGCTGGCCGCCGCCGAGAGCGCCACCTGGGACTACACCACGACAGGTAGGGCCCTGAGCTGATGTCCCTGAGCGGCGAGTTGCCGAGGTCCATGATTAGATACTTGCCTGGGTATCAGCCTGTAATCGGGTGCATACGAATCCAACTCGTGCGCCGCAAGGCTGCACAAATCGGCGTTGTTCCTGGAAATATAAATACTATTATAACTCCTAGATAAAAATACTATGAGACCTCAAATAATTAGGAATAGAGTACTAATTAAAAAAGCTATATGACCCGATAGTTACAGTCTTACTTTAGGCACTTAAACAAATATTTAATTATTGTTAATTTATTTATTTATGAGGAATGTGATGCGAGTGAATGAGGCGAAAGAAGTATGTCAGGATCGTAGCAAATGGAAATCCGTGGTCTCTGCCTACCCCTCGTGGAAATAGGCGTGACTTTATGTATGTATGTATGTTAATTTACAATTATTGACTAGCATTGGGCCTATGCCTACACAATTCAAATATTTTAACATCATAAATGACGAAGATTTACTGTTTTAAGTGACCTTCATGAGTGTGTCAATTATATATTTTTTTTGTTTTATTTATATGATTTTTCTATTTGTTCCGTGTCTGGACAAATCTTATGAAACTTTACTTATTAGTAAATATCTGTAATCTACATGAATTGTAACGTTTCAGGTTCAGAACTCGAAGGAACTGCCCCTCCAGCTTACATAAAGGAGTTGATTGCTGAATTGGAGCAGCAACTCATCACATTCCGCAGACAAATGGATGTTGCTGACAAACAAATGCAGTCCTCGCCTAAACTACTTACTGAACAAGGTACTTGAACATTTTAATGTCCTCCTAATCGAATTGAGTAGATGACACCATCTATTCTATCACACTAATATTATAAAAGTGAAAGTTTGTGAGTGTTTGTATGTTTGTTACCTCTTCACGCTCAAACGGCTGGACCGATCCAGCTCAAATTTGGCATGGAGGTAGGTGATACCCTGGATTAACACATAGGCAGGCTCTTTATTCCGAAAAAATGTAGCGGGTAACACCGCGGGGATCTGCTATAAATCTCGGCCTATTCCTTCAGGGTATGTAGGCATGTTCGCACTGTTTTAGTTTTGGCAAATATTGTATTCTTCTCATCGTATGGCTGATGAACAACTTGGTGTCACAGATTAAACTGCCTATTAGTTGGCCTCTGACATGGCTTTACACATCGTTAAAATATCTCTCAGGTGTGCCGGTTTCCTCACGATGTTTTCCTTCGCCGGTTTTAGCAACTGATTACTAATTTTAATATGCAGCACATAAATGCGTAAAGGCTGCAAAACATTACTGCGTGCCGGAGTTTGAACTTGCGACCTCTGCGACTTGGCAGTCCAACGGTCATACCACTTGGTTATCAGTGCTGTCAATATTTCATCGGATGTATTTGTTAACCGACTTCGTAAAAGGAGAAGGTTATGTATTCGGCGCATTTTTTTATCTATTTACGCCGATTACTCCGTCAATTATAAACCGATTTTGATTTTCTTTCCAGAGCTAACGATGGGCATCCGGCGCATGCACGAGTCGCTGGTGGCGCTGGCCGGGCGGCTGCAGGCGGTGCACGCGCAGGTCGAGGCGCAGAAGGAGCAGTACCTCAACCTCAGGAAGTACATCCTCAAGGACCCCACCAACGTGTTCGACACGCCCTCACGTCAGTCACTTCTCTTACATACGTAGTTACAATGATATGTCAAAAAGTATAGATACGTCATATGCTAACAAAATGAACGAGAAAAGTGTTCCGAACTCTGAGTCCGAACTGCACTAGCCTTATGTCAAATCTGATAACAATTGGACTACCCAAGACTACAATAGTCCCCTTTTCCGAGACTTCAACATGAGCGCGCCAGTAACATATCTGTACTTTTTTTAAATATCTTCGTATTTTTAATTCATCATAATATTTTTCTTGTTATCTCATTATAGGGAATAATGAGATGTCAAGAATTAATACAGATAGAGAGATAGAGATGTTACAGAAGACATTGCTTATAATAACATTGTAATCCTTACATCCTTACTTTTAAAACAATTCAACTTGCATTTCATTACTAAACACCATTATTTGTCTTGGACCCATGTAATGGACAACATGCTAAAATAAATCTTGGTTAATGTACCTCTAAATAAAAACAATATAGATAATACTTACGAAAGCTATAATAGTAAGAGCTTAAAAGGCTTTAATTAATACCAGGGACTTGAAACATTACTCAAAATTTCGTTATTTTTATAAAATAACGTTATAATGTTCCAGGTACTAAATAACGTTATCCAGACAAAAATAACGAGAATTTGAGTAACATTTCAAGTCCCTGCATTATGCCTTATATGCCTATATTACTCCAACAAAAGAAGAATAAGCTTTTAAATTAAGCACACATTTAATTAATAGAGTTATCTTATTTACAGCCAGCACTAGTCTCGACCAGATACTTCGAGACGCGGAGACTAACAGAAAAAAAATGAAATCCAATGCCTTTGCTGACGTTACTCAAGGTAGTGCAGTTATCTCTGATCCGCGGGCGGCCTTAGGTAATAAAAATTCCTTGTATATTAAGCTCGTATTTGGATTACGTAGAATGACCCAACCAAGTGGCTAAGTGCGGATAATGCCCAGCTAAACTAAGCTAAGCACGTAATTGTTATCTGGTATATCTTATTAATTAATACAATTTTACAATTTTTAATCATTGATTAAAAAAATTATATTACTGTCATTTGCATGGATGTTAATAGATTAATGAGGCTTCTAATGTACGAGACGTTTACTTGTTATTTACAAGTAAGGTGGCTGGTGTTTTAATCAAATATCAACGTTTCAATATAGTAAACTCAGAAGGCTCGTTATGTTTTGCAATTATTATATTGACCCGTTGGTCTAGTGGTTGCTAAGTATGTCTGCTGAGCATGAGGTCCTGGGTTCGAATTCTTGGTCGGGCAGTGTTACTGGGTATTTTCAGGTATGGATTTGTGTCCAATGGCAATGGGCTCGCCCTTACATTGGGACTTGTAACATAACTGGCGAAATGTGGTGTACCATAGACTTCTGACTACCCCTTAGAAGAATACGGGCGTGATGTTAAGTTGTATGAATGTATGTGCAGGTAACCTACAACAACTGGCGGGGCCCACGCCCTTCACTTACGTCGGCAGCGCGCTCTCGCCATTCCCCACGGCGGACACTAGTGGTAAGTCAACCTTGTGTTGCACTAAATCTTTATCACCCGGAAGACGTCCACTGCTGAGCAAAGGCCTCTCCCATGAGAGGGGGGGGGGGCATGATGCCCACGCTTGGCGGGCATTCACTTAGTCTCTAAATCTAAAAAATTTATACTTTGTATGGTTGCTGTATTATTAAAACATATTCAGATTTATTTATTTACGCACTGTAAATATGGGTGTCTTAAATTTATGTTACTTCAAATCAAGCTTTAGTTAGTTATTGGGTTTTTAACTAAACCACAACAATTACCATCAATGTATAAATAATATTTTAACAGGATCAGCATGGCAGCCGCAATCACAGCCGAACTTGAATACTTCGTTTAACACGAGTGGCTTCGGCATCACGCCAGTTGACAACTCCGCCGGTTTCCAACTGCAGAAGCCGCCGGGGAAGCGCGGGAAACAATGATATTGGCGATAGACACGAAAGTGTTAACGTGTCGCTCCTGACGCTTATGTGATCTGTGGACAGAACTAAACAGGTGGCCTGTGGTGTGTACGATTTTAATATAAATGAATTAAAATAACTTCATAAAAGTGACGACGAAAATATTGAAGTTATTTACTACTACAGTTCTATTCAAGTGTTCGTTAGAGAATCTCCGACTGGTTTCGGATTTAGACGCGGCCCCATGAGCTGGTGACGCGGCGAAGGTTCGGCTCGCGAGTGAATGTAACCGGAGTTATTTGTATGTATTATGGATAACACTCACGACACATTTATAGATTCAATATTTTCCTTTTTTAAATCTACCGGATCGCGGCATTCGCAATCCACTACCGGTAATGCTGCTTTCGGTGATGTCCAATGTACTTGTGTCAAATGCGGCAACTCAGTTCAACTCGAGTTCTTAATGAACTTTTATTATATTTATATTGATACAGGAAATTTGAAAAATGATGGACACGACCAGGCCTTGAACTTGCGACCTTCACCGTACCGTGGCGCTGCTCTAACCAACTGAGCCATCGTGTCGCTGCTCGGTACGGTGTAGGTTCAAGTCCCGCTCGTGTCCATCATTTTTCAAATTTACCTTATCAATTTAGATTCAAGCTTAGCATGGGCAACATGCTAAAATGACACCAAGTCATATTTCATTATATTATTAATTTTTTTACAAACTCTAGGAGTGTTTTGTTCAGAAATAGACTCTACCCAATAAACATAAAGATTAGTTTTAATAAACTCTAGACAGTAAACGAATTGTTAACTATAATAAAATGTATTGTTATAACAAATCAATTGTGTACAGATTGTTGCATTGAATGTTATTTAATTGAAATAATACTACTGAAATGGATTTTATCGCGGAATCCGTTTAAATAGTTTTATTTCAATGTCTAGTGTTCACATAAGTGATTTAAATCATTATGTTATTTCATCATCATGAATTACTTGAAATAAGAAAGATCGAAAGTGAACCATTTATCAGTTTTTTAAACTGGTATAAACCTTTATGTTGCAAGTATGTATATATATATATAATTATATTGTAATGAAAATTCGTAAACTGTGTTCTGCCGATGAACCAGAGATAAATCTATATTTGTCTAATCTACATTTTTAGATTTAAAGACATTCTGTATTTTTATTTTAGATTTCTGTAAATGTTTTGCTGATTCTCTTAGTTTGCTTCAAAAATGTTTGTTATAATTTTGATGACGTCATAATTATTATATCAATTAGCAATTGGAAAAAATATAATATTTTTTTCACATCTTTATCCATATATGTTGCTACTCTTTGCTCTAATAAAATAAAATATAAATGTGTTTCCCATAGTTTCTTTTACTTAGCTATATATCATAATGTTTTTAAATAATTTTGGTACAAATATACCTATGTATTTTTCAAATATTCCGTATTTACGTTTTATGGTTGCCTATCGTGTCAAATTAATACAGTGTTATTATTAAAATGCTTGTGTATCTTTACATGTTTCGTTACTCTTAGGAGTCTGATTATATCTGTCTAAGATATTTTCGTATGATGTAAAGATTATTTCGTTCGGCGGCATTTTAAATCATTCAGGAAATAATTTTAGGAAGAATTGTGCTGGAGTAGCAAGGGCTAAAATTCTAATGAAAGTTTCATTGCCCATAGAACATATCTGTTCTTCATTGACTTCTAGATTCCTTTTCTTCCAGCGTCTCATCAATTTCGGTCTAGCTTGGTGTACCGATAGTAATTGGAAACACACACTGTTAAATACATTCTCCTACAGCATTTAAGAACATCTGTTGACAGATTTTCTTGGTTTGGATGTGTCAAAAGGAGAGAAAAAAAGTGAATTGTCTATTATGTAAAGTAAAGTAATAACTTCTATGATGTGTTTATTCTTGATTTGATTTTTGGTGTATTTTGTCGTGTTGAATCTGAAGTAGGCATATTATAAGACCATCGTTTGACATAATATATTTTTGGATTAGTTGTCTCAATAGGGGAAGAAAATAATAAAATGAGAAATGATTATTATGTAAAGTAATAGGTTCTTTGGTTTGTTGTATCTTGAGTTAATTTTTTGGTGTATTTTGTCTCTGAGAGCCCAAAATTTATCGAATTTAAGTCGTTTGATATATTTCTTCAGATTAGTTGTCTTATTATGGGAAAAAATAATAAAATGTTAATTGTCTATTCTGTAAATGGGTATTTCTTATGAAATCTCAAAATTTGAGATATTATTGAAATTTCTTTATTTTTTATAAACTTAGATATTTTTTTGCAGTGATCAGAAAATTTGCTTTTAGAGATGATTTTTGTATATGTGTCGATACATATCAAAAACGCCTAAGTCACGTTTAAACATTTTTCGGATAATAATGTTCTTTTCTAGTTGGAAGTTAAGCCTGGCAACGCTGACAAAATAAAAGCAAAATAAATTCAAAGTGTAAATATAAATTTTCGATGAGTTTTGTCAGGACTTGGGCGCCTATGATATAATACATGTATGGACTTGGTCAATATTGAAAAATAGGGTATTGGACTTGGGAAAATTTGAAATATTGCAATAGGACTTTGGCGAGTTTGATATGATTTAATGATTAGGGGACGGATTCAGGAAATTAAAATGCAATACATATTATCTTTAAAATATTTTTTAATCTTAACATTTTCCGGGACACTTGACTATTAGCAAATATCCTAATATGACACTTAAAAATCCCATACATTTCATCATACTGCCGAAAGCCGTAGTACTAATACACATATTTTTAATGTTTTGATACGACAAATACGGTCACAGACGTTTACGCCTATGGGCGGGACGTCACACCAAGAGTAACAGTGAACAATGAAATGAGACGGTACTGCTACAGACGGTACCGTCTTGAGGCGATCTGTCATATTACATACATATATTTAAAAAGGTTTATTTTGACGGACCGCTCTTAGGCGTTAGCGCCTAATGGCGGTCTGTCATAATATGGGAATCCTAGATGTATTGTATTGAATGGTCAGTCGTTATAGAGTGATTTTGAAAATTGTTATAAATGACAGTTACGGCCCCTGACGCTATTGCCCTTCAATCTACTAAGGTTCAGGAACAAGGTAAATAATATACAGTTTAAAATCAAACTTGTACTTTAATTGTCTCTTACAGTAATCAGTCTCTAATATTCCTTTAATTGAGATCCTTAAATAAATTACAAAACAAAATCACAGTTTCTTCTATTATAAAATAATTAATATAAAAAGAAATAACAAATTCAATAATTATTGCTCATCTGTATAAGACAAACTGTGCCAGGCTTCAAAGCATTCTGGACACAGTGGAGGAGATTTGGGGCACCCACTGCATCTGTAACTTGTCTCCCTACGGTCTCCCTACGTCTTTTTGGCTCCTGACTTAAGCAAACTCTGCAGTTTAGAAAAGAATACTTCTTTCTAGAATTCTCACGCGCTGCAATGCGAATCGGAAAATGACCAATGTTTACTTGCGGCACCAAAACTCTTGGTTCAAGAGCTTTTGGGGGATATCTCTTCCATGCGTCAACTGAGGCAAGGTCTTTCCCAACCACATCGTCACCAATTTTAGTTAGACTTCTTATTAACTTTTCTCGGTATTCAACTTATCCGTATTTCTTGTCTTTGTCTTTGATAATATACTTTTTGAATAGGAAGAATGTGTTCCAGGTGGCGACATCCAACATGTGAAATATATTTTTTTTGTACCATCTTATCGTTTTCCGAGGACAAGAATAGTAACTGATCA
Source organism: Abrostola tripartita (assembly GCA_905340225.1). Taxonomy (NCBI): domain Eukaryota; kingdom Metazoa; phylum Arthropoda; class Insecta; order Lepidoptera; family Noctuidae; genus Abrostola; species Abrostola tripartita. The sequence continues at coordinate 9,378,019 of HG996504.1, forward strand.
TTTGATCAGCACGATCAATACCTGACATGAATCTGTTGTACCGGGCTATCTCTCTAGGCTTATTGACCTCCTGTCCACGTCTGTTAGTAACTTTAATCATCTCAGGTTGATCTAAAGTTTTCAACATCAAAACTTGCCGTTTATCTCTCCAATTAATAATAATAATAATCGTTTATTATTCATAAAATTAAAATTACAGGATAAGTTTGTCGGCGGACCCCAAACTAGGCAGTGCCTGTATCTTGGGGCCCAGAGTTGCGGTACCATGAATTGGTAAAACTTAAAATAACATAATTGTTGTTAAAATAAGATAACAATATCAAAATTAAAGTTAAAATACTAAAGACTAGGAACAAAATAGGGTATCAAAACAAAAACAATTCTAAGATTTTTGGGTGTGTTGTAGATACGGTCTCATTAGCCGTAAAACTAATTTTTCGATGGTCTTTCCACCTGTATTAGATTCATCGTCAACGTCTGCTTTACCAGAATACATGTACTGGTTCAAAACATATCCATCATGAGAAGTTAATACATAAAACTTAATTCCGTACTTCGTCTTCTTGTTTTTCATATATGTGCGAAAAATTAATCGACCCCTAAATAGCATTAATGACTCATCTAGCGATAGCTCCTTATCAGGATAATAAACTTCACGGAAATTGCGAGTCAATATATCTATGAATCCATTTATTTTATCTGGCCGTTTCGCATTAAGTTCAGATGCGCATAGGCATCGTAAAATCTGTTCGTATCTTCGACCCGACATCGTGTAATTAAAAATAGGATGATAATATAATGGGTCGGCATGAGTAAATAGCTTCCGATTTTCAGGTATACGAATTTGTCCGGAAAGGAGAGAAAGACCTAGAAATTTATACATCTCCTCTACATTTGTCTCATGATAAACTTTATGTCTTGAGTGTCTAGTGTGCGGCCGGTTTTGGTTTACTAACAAGTTCCCATATGCATTTGTGCAAGTCACTAAATACTCCATAAGATTCGGCGTAAATACTAAATCGAAAATATTTTTTTCATTTGCATCTTAATTTATGTGCACACGTAGGCCGGGTAACGTTTGATCGAAATTGAAATTACGAATATCGGCAACAATATCTACCCATTCTGAGTCATCCGAGGCTGCGGTAGTTGGCAAAGGTTCATTCACAGTCCCCAGTACTTCGTTTGATGGTGTAGTGGTATTTCGATTCCTTTGTTCAATTTGATGGCAAGATAACTCAGATTCCTGAAAGCCTATTACTCCATCTTCGCTGTTGTCTATGACAGACGGACTATTGGAAGACCTATCACGCAGCTGTTGATTATTTACAACAATAACTGCTAACAATTTTTTTTCCCTCCATATTTAAACTTTTTAAGCAGTGATAGACGAAGGATGCTATTTCGTTGGAGCCTTTTGGTGCCTTGTCCTCAGTCCAAACATAGGAGAATACATTTTCACGTGTTAAATTTGCCTTTGAGTGGCCCACAACAATTGTAAAATTATAAATGTATAGCTGCCTCGAATAATATGTCGATTGGTGGTACCCTGGGCATAGGCAGATTTTTTTGACAATCAAATGAAAGGATAAGTATTATCCGGATCTTCAGCTTTCAAAAGCTGAAAAAAGCATCTCGCTCTCAACTTATGGATTCTGTATTGTGCACGTATGTTTTCCTTTTCAATGCCCTTTGGACATCTTTTCATTTTTTCTAAAAGTTGAAGGCAATCGGAGCAAACATCCTATCGTGGTGTTCCAAATCCTATGTTAAAAGATGTATTGAATACCTTTCTGAAATAAGATTTGGTTAACCGAGAATCCGGGTGTGACTTGATCCTCATACATTTTATACATCTTGGTAATATTAAGACTTGGGTCTAAATAAATTCTCCGTTTTATCTTGCCCCTACAGTAATGAGAATCCAAAGGCTTAAATTTCATAATAAATTTCTGGACCGATTCCAATTTTGATCTAAAAGCAAACTCTTTTCTAGCATTCATATGAATAACTGGTTTTACTTGACCTTTCTCTTTTTTCTTGAAATAGTTTAATCTTTCTTTTTCCCGCAGTTTTTCCAAAGATTCAGTATTTTACATTTTTTCTCGCCTTTTTCTATCATACTCTTTCTTTTTTAATTTTTTTTCTGCATCACTCAACTTCTTTTGTCGTGCCATTTTGCTTCCACATACATGCACCTGTTTTAAATTAAATACCATGAAATACAAGTTGCAAGAAATAAATAAAAAATCTAAGAAAACCGCAGAATACTGGATAAATCATTCCCTCACACGGCCGTCATTCCCTCACTCCTAAATGCAGTGAGGGAATGACGAATTTTAACTTAAGCTACAAAAACACCGACACATAACCTCAATTTGCTTGTTACATTTCGATTATCGACTGTGAACTAGCAACCGGTACTATCTCAATTTTGACAACTTTACAGGATGAAGAAAAACATGTTAGCATCATTTACATTCTGTGTACTAAATATCGGGAATTTGTTAATAAAACAAAAAATACAAATTATTCATCTAAATTTATTTTATCGCCTTCAAAGTAGGCCCCATCGCTTGCAATAAAACATCTCCAACGCTTTACCCAGTCTTCCATACATTTTTCATAGGCTATTTGCGGTATGGCCTTTAGCTCATTTAGCGAATTTTCTTTTATGGCTTCTATCGACTCAAAACGTTTTCCTCGAAGTGGTAATTTTAACTTGGGAAATAAAAAAAAGTCAGACGGAGCCATAGGTGAGCCAGGTGAATACGGTGCTTGGTCGAGAACTTTTGTTGAATTTTTCGCTAAAAACTCTTTCACTATAATGGCTGTGTGTGATGGTGCATTATCATGGTGCAGCATCCATGAGTTGTGTTGCCACAAATCTGGACGTTTTCGGCGGATACTCTCACGCAAACGCTTCATGACGCCTAAATAATATTCTTTATTCACTGTTTCTCCCTCTGGAAGGAATTTGGAGTGAACCACACCACGGTAGTCAAAAAAACTGTCAGCATCACCTTGATTTTGGAGCGACTTTGCCGCGGTTTTTTGGGTTTCGGCTCGTTTTCGAGACGCCATTCTGAAGACTGTTGGCTTGTTTGCATGTCGTACTCATAAACCCATAACGAGGCAAGTCTACTACTACTTCTCGGCCTTCTTTAAAAGCCTTATACCATTCATAAGCCCTTGTTTTCGATATACACGATTCGCCGTAGGTATTTCGCAACATTTTTAGTGATTCACCACATGAAATATCATTCGAAACACAAAATTTAAGGCACACTCTTTGTTCAACAATATTTTCCATTGTAAAAATCGCTGAGAACTCAAAACTATGACCAACAAAAAGTGTAGTTTAAAACAAATTAAATGACAGATCCCGCTCAAACTATGCGCGCTAAATCAGTACAGTGCTACCAACATGCAGTAAAAAAATTAGAACGACCTCTTTTACGCGGGTCTTTTTATTGACATATTCCCGATACTTTTTACACAGAGTAGTATATAGCATCTCGTGTGTTAAGAAAAAACACGTAGTTTTTAAATATTTTTATTGCACATGTAATTAAAAAAAAAGTAACATAAGCTTCCTTCCGATATAAAATCAAGATAAGACAAATCAACATAGAACAAACATAGGACTTTTTACTTGGAACAATACGGGCTATCTTCAAAATCAAAATAAAACAATAACGATAGGACATTATCAACACAATATTCTTTATAATAAAAGTAACTAACTAACAATAAAGGAACATTTTTAGGTAGGAAAGTCTATAAAGTCATTGGTGTAGGTGAGTCAGTCATGAAAGCCAAACTTATTCCTGAAAAGGCAAATTATCATAAAAGTTATGACAGTCTTGTGGAATGACAGCTTTCAATTCTTGAAGGTGCAACCACTTCATTTTAGGAATACGGCATCTTGCCGTAAATAAGGGTGGGTAACATTCCACTGGATTTAGTCTCTTTGGTCATAGACCAAAGAGACTAAATCCAGTGGAATGTAAGTCCATCCAATCTTTAGTAAAATCAAGTTTCACCTTGATTAGTCCTGAAGGATCATACATTATGACTTTGATGTCTGTGACCATTGGATCATTTTTTGTCCGACCGGGTCTATTGCTATTGTACCTCAAAGGTTTCGTGTAGTCTTTAAAAAAGTCGTAAGACAGCTCAATAGCCTCGTATGGTGTTGGATGTTTTCTTGCTTCTCTGGTCGTAGACACGTAATAGCTTGGTAGTTTTATTTCTTTATTTTTTAATTTTCTCTCGATACAAGCATGTGTGACCGACTTCGAGGTATTTCTGATAAATGAAGACTCCGTGTAGCATACTAAAATTGAGCAGTGCATTTGCCATTACATTGTTACGGTTTTGTGCTGTACATCCACCAGAAAATATGACAACTGGTTTCTTTTCTGTAGTGAGAATTTTTTTTTCTAAATAGTCAATCAAGCATGAAACGAATGTTGATGCAACTAGTTGATTGTTTTGATCTTCTGAAAACCAATAACATGTAGCTTGCTTTTTTACAACATCGTAAATTGTCGAATTATGACAAGCTAGCTTTGTTTTGTAATAAAAAGCATTAGCATGTGTAAATGGAGCTAGCTTTACAGCTTTAAAAATCAACTTCTATTAAAATTACTTTATTACCTTATAGCTCTCTTTATATCCTCGCGTTTTTCTGATCTAGCAATCTCTTTCTTCGCTGTATGCTCCTTCCAAACTTCTTCTGGTATATTCTTGGTTTCGTAACCGGCGCATAAGTTGCATTTATCTTTTTTTACATTAAATAATGAAATTTTTTTTGGACCATAACTTTGCTGAATTTTTTTCGGCTAAACGCCGGTTCCAATGCTTGAGTACAAGTTGACGTGTATAATATATAAACTTCTTGTATTGTTTGAAAAACAGGTTCGAGATAGAGTTTTGTTAAATTCTGCCTATTGTAATGGGACGGCATTTTTGGAAGATTATCGAAAAAGTTATTTAAACACTCAATTTGTGATAAAAAACATTATTTGGTGTGGTACTTTTATCTTTTGATGTCATGGGTATTCCATGCGAGCTATCACACACCCATGCTTGAACCATTCTATACCCAATAGCAAGTGTATTTATAAACATTTCTCGACAAACTTGATAGCTCTCATGTCCATTATTCAAAATATATTTAAGGCTATAGTTGCGTCGAGAAACACTGTCACTGTCAGTAGTATTAGCTTTTGTTGGAACTCTAGTAATCGATCCACACACAAAAGCTTTGCGTTCTCCCCAAGTCAAACTCCAAAATCGGTCATAAATAGTTTTTCTCTGTTCTTCCGTAAATAATGTTTTCTTTATACAGTTCCTAGAAATCACCTCCCTCTTTCGCGACTTTGGCCATTTGGATGGCCAAGGTCACGAAAGAGGCAGGTGACTCAAACACTAAAGATGTAAAAAAAAATCGTGAATAAATCCAAACTAAAACATGATCAATCCTTAAAAATAATTATAGCTGGTTTATAAAATTTGCGTTGTGTAATCACATTCTTTAATTATATTAATCATCACAGATTTAAAAATGTATAAAATCAATATTTTCAAAGTGAAAATTAAGTTTGGCATCAATTTTAGGTTCAGAAAGAACTGCCTGTATACAGTTCCTAGAAATCACGTCCCTCTTTCGTGACTTTGGCCACCCAAATCCACTTGACATTTTTTTCAGAACTGATATCGAAATATTATCACCGTATATCCCAATTATCCGACCTATCTGATGCTTTTTTGCTCTGTCTGACTTTTTAATTAAAACCCAATCGGCAACACGTAAATTCAAAAATTCAGCATTGGTGCTCGAATGAAGTTAAAGTGGAAGTTCAATATTTTCTTTGTACGTTGCCAGGCCACTTAAGCTAGTTCCAGGCACTAATTCCTCAAAATCATCATAGGTAGACGTGCAAGATTTAGAAGTTGATGGCGTACTTAATATAACAGGATTAATATTAGACATTTCAGTTAGAACAGTATTAATACGAAAATCATCTGGCGCGTTGGCAATAATAGGTATATTAGCATAATATCTAATTGACGTCTATACTGATTGGCGGTATGTAATACTGAGACAGTTGATAGACCTATATTCCTAGACGTTATGGGCAACATTTGTGCCTTCTTGTTCACATTGGAAGTTAGCTTCTCTAATTGTTCGTTAGTTACGAAAGCGAATATTTCAGACTTTATATCTTCGAGATTTTTCTGTTGAGTTATAATTCCGGTCTTGTACCTATGGTTTTCCATTCTTTGCTGATTGAATTGAACCCTTGTTGGGTTATTGTTTTGTCCACCACGACCTCTGCCGCGTGAACCTCTATGCCCTCGATATGGGCGTCTTCCTCGATTAGCTCCCCTTGAAGATTCGATTCATCGTGATGAACCTCGGTAAGATTGCTGATATCACAATTTGTTATTTATAAGATAATCACATAGTTAACTAGCATAGAATATGAAAACAATATTCATAAGAACATTTGCTTACAATCAACTAAGTACCTAGGTATAGATAACTTTTTGCAGAATACTTTCAAAACCTAATAATAATCATAATACTTAAAAATATTTTAAGTGAATAACAAAAATAGTCTTCTAAATTAGGCACAAATCAACAGTGCTACTAAAACTTTATACAAACAAAACAGTTACTATAAAAATAATAAAAATGTAAGAACATGCTCACTGGAATGTCATTGAAATAAACTATCATAAAATTTGGGAACAATGTTTGAGGCTATTAGTTGACGGATATCTTCTTTCTTTTGATCCGGAATTGGCAAAGTATCAATTATATAACACATTTAATACAATATCTATCAATCGTTTCTTATTACCCGTCCTGCCCAATTTGACTTGCGCTTCAGTCCATGTGATTGTTTTATAACTGTATCTGAATTGGTATGTATCAGAATTCTTAGTGAACTTAATGGCTTTAATTTCAGATATTTTGATATTATTTCTAGTAACATCTTTGCTTAGATTTAAACTAACATCATCGGATAACAATTTTAAATCAAAGAATGAACCAAAATTCATTTCTTTGACTTCGAATCCGTTGCCGCGTTTTTTTGCATTTTTTAGACATGCATACTCAGCTGGACAGTATATAGGCCCTGCTTTCTTAGCTCTTTTAACGCTCTTCTCGATGACAGAATGAACCGCGTCAGCTCTATTCTGAGTATGCCCTCTGATGAGGAATTTGTGTGTGATAGATTTTATCGGCAACATATTGACAGCATAGTAATACATCCCGAAAACGAATTTATTTTTCTGTTGGCCGCAACAGTTATCAGAGTAAAATACTATGTCTTTATTGGGTTGTTGAGTAGATAATTCTTCCAGAAACTTGTAAAGACGTTCCTATTTCATTAGCCCCACGTTTTCCAAGGCCTTCATGCCAGAAAAAGCAAAATGTTTTATCACTATTGATATTGGAAACTGTGAAATTATAGCAGTTAACCTTTGACTTGTAAAAGAATGCTGACGACTGGCCAATGGGACACGGTAAAACGGCCTGTAGGTCGAATATGGCTACTATGTTATTGGAATCTGTCTGTTTACTCCCTTCGATATCCTTTTCAAGTTCTAAACGGGAAAGACTCTCTTCAAGGTGTAACTTGTGCTTTTCTGACAGTGGTTCTTTGTCAACGGCGTTTTTGAATGCCTCACATTCATCGCATTGGTCTTTGCGAGGTACAAATAAGCCTATATTAAAATCATTGTTGAAAATGCGGTGGTAAGCATCATAATTGACGGATGGTTTTCCAGCTGCTTTTCTGATAGCTTGATAGTTGCGATGGAGCTCAGCTATAGTCAGGCTACCATCTATGAACTCTCTGGTGGTATTATCCCTTAAGTAATGACTTTCTGTACGTGGAATCGACTTTATGTGATCATGAACAGATTGGATAACTTCAGCACTTAGTTTACAATTTTTACCGTGTTTGCCTCGATTATCTACAGCACTAATTCTCATAATAGTATTAGATATATTTTCAATGACCTTACGGAAAGTTTTTTCTCCAATAGCCAATGTATTTAGCAGAAATTTCTTACAGACCCTAATTTCTTGTGAACCTATCATAAAACAGTAGGTCGAATTGGTCGAATTTGGTTTTCTTGGTGGCTTAGTACATTAATTTGTCTTATGTGTGTTCCCAGATCCCAGTAGGATTGAAAAATCGTATTTCTATCTTCAAAAGAAACTTTAGTGGAACACGAAAGTCGGCATTTGTCAGGGCAAGGTGGAAGAATTGATTTTGCTGCCACAATTTTTCCTCTTTTTGTAGTATACTCTTGGCCACTGTTTTTCAAACGTTTGGATATGACTTGTTTCCACTCATTCATATTTCTTTGACGTTTTCTAGACCGTTTGTTTGATTCCTGCTCTGCATTAACTGTTGCTTGTGGTGTTGGTTCTGTTTCACTATTGCCTTCATTATTTTTTAAGTCCACCGTAGTATTAGGTTCACGAAATCTGCTTCGAGAACTAGAAGAGCTACTGCTAAAACTGGATGAGCTGCTGCTAGAACTGGATGAGCTGCTCTCAGAACTAGAAGAACTGGATACGTTTCTTGATTTGAAGAGTTTAGTGTAGTTTGCCTGTTTCACATTTGGCCTGTATTCTGAACCTTCAGATGGTGAATAATCTCCATTTTCTGCAGGCCTTGAATCGTTAGTATTTATAATGGGTGGGCTAGCTATTACTTTATTCTCCATAGCAGATATGGTTGTCAAAGATGAATTTATCGCTTCTGTAGTTTCAGGAATCGCTGGTATTGGATCCTCCATAGCAGATACGGTTATCATGGATGAATCTATAGCTCCCGTAGTTTCAGGTATCATTGGTATTGGATCCTGATTTTCAAAGTCATTGTTGTCTATCCACTGCTCAACCATTGACGTAGAACCAATTTTAGGAGTATTAGTAGTCTTTTTAAAACTACTATAGTCCGCAAAACTAGATTTTTCCGGTATATTATATTGATCATTAAGCATCCTCAAAAGTTTTCTGCCTCGAGATTCCATTTTTATTCCCTAAAAGCGAAAATAATCAGACGTTTAGTTCGGTTTATTAATTAACAGAACAAAAATAAATACACGTCAAACCTATAAGAACCCTTTTTTCATCGGTGGTTAATAAATGACATCGGAATTAACTTACAGATCAATAAATAGACACATGATATTGTAAAGAAAACGACGTAAATGTTATTAATTTTACATACAAATAAAGCGGTTGGAATGACAAAGTCTTAAATGCTATTATAGTTATCTGTATAAGACAAAATTGGAATGACAAAGTCAGATTTGGTTTAAAGACTAGGTTATGTTTACGTATTGGACGCACAAAGGCACAACTACCAGAACGACTTTATTCTGTCAAATATGTGCTCTCAAATTAGGCATAAGTACACAAAATATGACCATGTCTTTCCAAAATATAAAACAAAAAAGGGCATATTTACCTTAATGACCTTGACGCTCCAGTACACAACCGCTACTCACGCGGGCGAAGCCGTAACTGACCAATGAGATTTTGTCGCGCCAATATTATTCAAAAAACGAATCAATGGTACAAAGGCACTACTGCCCTCTGGCGAAAATAAACTGAATCTATTGAATGTCTTTGTTCCACTAGGTCGAAATTAGTTTTTAAGGCACTTTGGCATATTTAACTCAGTTTCAGAAATTTTAGCACTTCGGCCCTTGTCTTACCGAAGGTGCGATATGATCACATTGGATCGTAGTTGCAAAATCTGTCCATATTTGTTTGTCATCAAGTGATCACATTGGTTCTACGTTAATAGTACTATTTTGAGGGATATTCAATAAAAACATTAATATGTTACACAAATCAGTCTTTATTATCATTTTGAAGCATCTTTCATGTTCATAGGAAACGTCATATTACTAAAATAAAAATAAACTTCTCATAAGTCAGAATAAACTACTTAAAATCAAAACAAACTTCTCAAAACCTAAAATTACAATTTAGTATCACAATAACTAACATAATTCAGTACTTTAGCATCACAGTAAGAACTTATATCAAATCGTCAAATGACACGAGACTTACAAAATACAAAAAAAATATCAAATAAAGTAAAATTATTCTCAAATGAAAACATTAATCAACAATGTAACCAATAAAAAAAATTTACTTTTCATGAAAAGCCTTATAACAATTTCTTTATTTGGTAAGACATAAGCTCACATTACAGCTACTACATTTGGTGCGACTTTTATTGTAATGGCAATGACGACATCACGATTGGATGTCATGAAATTCAGGCATATGTTTCGCTGCTGCAGACCGTTGCTTTATTGATGGAAGTAAACTCGTAGGCCGCCTACCTCTCTTACGTTTTGGAACAGTCTCAGACTCTGTGGCAGTTGAGCTATCACTATCTGCACCAGCCGTTGTAAACATTTCTATTAGACCTTCTCCTAGTTCCATTTTGAAAGATCGCAGCTGTTGTATCTTTTTAAGAGGAACTCCTTTTTTTAATTCTCTTTCTTTATATTGCAACCAAGAGTTGCATACTGCTAAATCTATCATATGGGAAAAAAAAACGTTGAGTCCACTTCTCAGTACGGTATCTATTTGGGCATACCGATAACATGCGGTCGGCCAAATCTACACCGCCCATATTCGTGTTATAATGGCGTACTACTGAAGGGCGATCAACCGATACTTATCGACTATTGCGTTTACACCATCGTTGACAGACGTCCATAGGTTCCTTGCCTTGAACTGTGGACAGCAAAAGTATAGGCTTGTTGTCGTTCCATTTTGTAATAACATCTGTACCAGCTTCATTTACGATGGTATGGCAGCTCCCTCTGCCTCGTTTTGTTAGGGTTTTGTCATCCACTAATACAGTTCGTGCTGCAGTTGGCACTCTGTTTTTTTGTATAGTACCAGTACATCCAAACCCACGAGCTAGGAGTTCTTTAGACAACTTTACTGTGGTGAAGTAGCGGTCAAAATAAAGAATATGCCCTGGTGCTAGATTATCCACTAAAGATAAAACGGCCTTTTCACCTAATCCAAAATCAGAGTTCTCAAAACTTGGATAAGTGGTATTGCCTTGATACACATCAAAATCTACAATAAGACCATTAGGGTTGGACATTACGAATGCCTTTAGCCCTACTGGGTTTGGCTTCCCTGGGCAGTACTGTTTTAATCCGCAAGTTCCAGTAAATGGGATTATTGTTGTCTGACAGACAACTGTTGTCCTTTGTCTTGAAGTCTACAACCTTGTTGTGTGCGATCAATTAGATGTCTCATTTTCCAGAGTTTATCTTTTAGACGCGTTTCTTCTGTAACATCTACAACAAAAACAAGTTTCAAGCTGTTTCTTATAAGTGTAAACCGGTTTCGTGACATATTATCTGCAATTATGGGCACTCTTCACCTCGCTTCCAAATACTTTTTCAGCCAAGGATAATTAATAGCTGCCATCACCAATAAAAACGTATAATTTCTGAAAGGTTACATTCAAAGATCTGCCATGGATTGTAACTGATGTTCGGTTAGTGCATTCTACAATTGTTTCCATTAGGTTGTCATCAATGTATTGTCTCCAGAATGTGATTTTTTCAAAGTCATCGTCAAAGTTTGGCATGTAAGAGGGTTCTGTTATCGCATACTCTACTACAGGAAAGTTTCTACTTATCCATTCTGTTGTCATTGAACTATTAGTAGGAGCTGCAACTTGAATAGTGTTTACCCTACCTCTAGTACTGCCTCTCCCTCTAACAGATCTGCCACGTGTTCGACCACGATTTACTGGCCTGGTCCTATTAGGTGTAGGTTCGTCTTGCGCCGAGTCTGATTCTGAATCACTGGTGTCATGATCCGATCCAGGAGTGAAAGCAGGATCACCCAGGTCTTCATCACTAGGAATATAGTCTTCGCAATCAGATTGGGATAAGTAGTCGATGATTATGTCGTCTTGAATTGCTAAAAAAAGGAGAATTTAAAACTATTATTTTAAACTCAAACAACTTAGAAACGAAGTCGTTACGTTCCAATGTGATCACATAATGACAAACATAAAGACACTAAAATCAGAAGTAAACTTCTTTGTGATCAGATGTTCACATAAAAATATAATGAAAGTTTTCTAAATGGTTTCCAATGTTTTTAATCAAATAATACTTATTTCTAATACGACAACATCTTACCTTTTCGATAGCAATTATATAGCAACAATGAGTAAAGGATTTATATGATAATAAACAATTAAAACTTACCTCCATTGCGTCGACCCGCCATGATCGCCAACTCCGAGTGAAAAAATTTCTGTCTCCTTATTGGTTCATCGATCTAACCGTTAGATCTCACACGAGCATCTAATAGCGAATGACGTTCGAGTAAAAGGACGCAGTTTAACCCCGCGATTTTTTAAATATGATCGATAATCCGATATGTCCTCGGACGAGGTCTTTGGGCGCGAATTTCAAAATGACGTATTGAAAGCATGGGTTGTAAGCACTATTTCGATTATGTCATCATATGAGGTCGCTGGATCTTACGAGGAGCAAATCAAAATAGTTAAGTAATTTATTGTTATAATATGTTATTTGATTTGCTATAAACAAACATTGAAGGGTAATTAATTTAAATAATTTAATATAGAGGAAAGTCACCAAAAATGGAATAAGGTCAAGGTGGCGAAGTCCGTCATAGTTTATTGCAAGCTTGATTTGATAAACACCCTATGGCGGTTTTTTTTACTTAATTGTATGTTTTGAATATTAATGATGACTAAAGATTCCTTATTTATCGGTTACTGTTAGAAACATCATTGAATGTAAATGTTGTCAACATGAAATAAACGCGTTTTTTTAAAGTTAGTAAGTAGATGGACTTTCCCGAGTAATTGGGGGCAACTCCGTCGTAAGCATAAAGTGTCGCTTAACTTCAAACTCGGATAAATCCACTCTACCTTATTGGGAGATATTATGAAAAAATTGGTAATATTCATAATACAATGTTTTAAAAGGCAGTTTTTTATTAAATAAGGCAACAGTATTTAAGAAAGCTACCTGTTCAGCAAATTCAATATTAACACCATTCATTCTTTCAAAAAAATAATATTTAGGTTGGATTTACCTCCATATGATATAATGAAATGCAATTTATCTATCTTTGTAAAAACTCAAAGTGGATTTATAGAATTTTGATTTAACAGATCTGGATTTATCTGGATTTGAAAAAAATCGATTAGAACTAGGGTTGTGGCAGTTGCGAATCACCGTATGCTATCGATAGGCAAATATGTGGTAGCTAACTGAATAAAGCTAAAAATAATACATACAAAATAAGGAAATCTAGTTTTATTTTACAAAAAGAGTAGGTAACCTTATACCTTATTTAATTATTTTAAACAAAATTCAATATTTCTTCTGAGTCATCTTCTTCAATTTCTTCTTCGTGCATTGGTCGCCCTATCACATTCTCACTGTTAAGCACTTTTTTATAATAATTTAACTGTACCAACGATGCCCAGTCTTAGCCAAAGTGCGTTTCCAGTAATTTGCGAACATCAATAAGTTTTGCTTCATGAACTGGAACTCCAATTGGCAGTCTCTCTGGACTATAATTTTCAAACGATTGGCCGCGTTTGTTAATTGTTTTAGCAACACCTGAATGAATTTCGTTATTTAATCTTTGCTTATTTATAGATAATAAATAAAATAAGAATGTACATTTCGTATTAGAATACCTGTATCAGAATGGTAAAAGATTTCACCACGTATTTGGACTTGTTTTCTTACTACAGTAATGATAAATCTTTTGCATTTTGTAATTTGAAAATGGAAGCTTTGGGTCGACTTTAAAACATTTCTACTTTGTGTCTTAAAGTCGTATACCGCAATGATCCTAAACGCAAAACCGTTGCGTGTTCTTTTAGGACATCCATGTAGTCTTCGGGTGTTAATATCGTTTCCATTTTCCTGATTTTTTTTTTCAGTTAACGCGAATACGCGGTCTGATGGCAGAAAAGAATGTCCAGTAACTGGAAAAATTATTTCTATAGTTTTGACCTTGTGCGAGTTCAAATAAAGCCAGTTCATCAGAGCACTCAACAAAATGGAATTCTTGTTTTGGCCTCCGCAACCATCGGCCATGAGACGTATCTTCTCAATTCCATTTGTATTGAGCTTGTTTAAACAATCTATAACGACAGAGCAAATTTCGTTTGACCCTTTATGTGCAGTTTCTTCTGTCCATGTGTACGAGTATACGTTGTCTTTGCAGAGATTATTATGAGATGATCCTCTAACTATGGTAAAATTGTATAAGTACAACTGTCGTGAGTAGTACACGGATTGATCGGGTATTTTGGGCAGAGGTAATTTTTTTTGGCAGTCGAAGGATAACAATATCTCGTTCTGCTCTTCTTTTTGTAGGAGTTTAAAGAATGCTTTCGCTCGTAGCTTATGAATCCTTAATTCAGTCATATGTCTTACTTTTTCGCTATCATTTTTTTCTACTTTTATCTTTTCCTTTAGTTGGAGGCAAGTTGAACACACGTCCTGCCTAGGACTGCCAAATCCAATATTAAATTTTGTGACGAAAATTTTTCGGAAGAAACTGAAACTAACGGAATACCCAGGCAGTGCCTCATCGGAGTACATTTTCCACAACTTTTTTATATTCAGCTCTGGATGTAAATATTGCCGTTGCCGAACTTTGTCCCGGCAGTAGTGAATTTCTAGAGGTTGTTAAGTCTGAATATACTTTTCAACAGCTTCTTTGCGTGAACGATATGTGTGCGTTTTTTTATCTCCACCCCGATTTTCGACAGCCATTGAGCCAGTAACATAATGACGCTTAGCAACACCATCTACTCTGCCCTTTCTTAAATTCAGAATGCCTAAAAAGGTTTTTTTGCAAACAGGGATCAACACTCTGTCTGTTTTCTTGCGAATGAAGTATTTAAGGGCCATTAGCCTTCCTGGTTTGTTTCCAGTCTTTGGGCGTCTTCTGATTATGGCTGTAGAGATGACATGCTTTAGAATAAAATTGTCCTGTTTTATTTTATCATTTGTTGCATAAAATGCTCTATTAAAGAACAGGACATCGTTTGAATTAAGTTTGCTACATTGATAAGCCTTGGTTTTATGTCCGCATGTCGGTTTTATTGGAGGTTGATTGGTTGAATATCTGAGAATAAATCAAAGCTCAGTTTTAAATTATGTCACGTAACGAACCTAAACAGCCAATGCACATTATAAAAATATTCATGCAATATGCAACCAGGCAAAAGTAAGAAGCTTATTTATAAGAGAGCTCTTATTCAAAACAAAGCTGACTGTGGTGCGTTTTGAAAGAGTTTATAGAGAGAGTTTTGAAAACGAAACTCAGTGAGATTATTAGCTAACAAGTTAAACTTAAAAAATAAATATATATCACTTAAATAAATACGATTGGACATTTCACACGTGCATATAAAATAAGCAAAATTTCAAAATATATCCAGAAGACCATCTCCACAATGCACTTATATTTTAAAACTTACATTTGATCCTGTTTACCTACACAAGTCTGATCTGACAGTTCATGTTATAGTATATACTTACATACTTATTATATCCAAATTAAATTGATAAAGGCAATTTGAAAAATGATGGACACGAGCGGGATTCGAACCCGCGACCTTCGCCGATCCAAATTATTCTGTAACAGTAGAACAAAAAAATAAAAATAATCGATAAAGGTTAGCTCAACACTAGTGCCAACTCAGGATTCCAAACGACGCATAGGTATAGGTATTTCAAACTTACCGAATTTTCGCTCTTTCCTCTTTATTACGGCGAACTTTTATATTAGGCCGCTTGCGGGCTTTGCTTGGCGACACAATTTTAATGGAAGTATCCATGATAACTGTCTTTATAATAAAAAAGAAACAATAAAAAGCCGGAGTGTGCAGTGTTACTGTCGTAAGATTTACGTCGACTGACGGTCATGTTGAACTAACGCAATTCGTTGATTGGCTCTCATGGACTTAACTACATTTGAAAAAAACTGTCTCATGGATCTATCCGAGTTTGATATAATATTATGATTTTGACGGTTTATTTCTCAAGAACCATGCGGATTTATAGACAACTCATAAAATTGTTTAAATACTTTTTTTTTTTAATTTTTAGAATTGGATTTATCCGAATTTGAAGTTATGCGACACTATTGTTAGTAATGGGATAGATATTTGCGCCACCCATATTCAGTAAATATTCGAAAATAAAAGTTAATCAATATAAGCTTTAAGTTTCATGATATAAGGTAGCAATCACAATCTATAGCGGTAAAATCATGAAGTGGGGTAAGTCCGGTATATTCGCAAGGGAAGGGATTGTCAACATTTAAATGAGTACAATACAATTTTAATATTCTGACTGTAGGGTATAGTAGGTAAGTATGATTGTTGGTTGCATCTAAAATGCAATGCGAAATTTGATAAGTTTTGGTGTTTAAAAGACTATCTGTCTTTACACCGTAGAAAAACCAAATAGTAACTAACAAACACACTTGGTTATATTTGTACTGTTAAACCAGATAATAAATTAATTAAAGGTATTAATAATAGCCCTCTTTCTTTCTCTTTTATTGAAATGAAATAAATTGCTCATAGAATAAAATAAACAACACCGTAAATACGAAATGAACTTTTATAATATTAAAAATGTAATTAAATCCTGTAAATGCTTACAAAGCCAAGTATCTTTGGAAAATCAACACTACGTCTTCTTACCACAGACAGTTACTAATAAAATAATTATAAAAACAAGTAACAAAAAAAAACAAATAATCAACAATAAGACTGCATTTTCGAGAACTTACAATAATTCTTTAACCCCTTACCGCATGAGTTTTTATTTTTTTCTGGACAAATATATTTGATAGTTCTTGACATGTACTATTAAGTTAGTTCAAGCAGTTTTCTAAAATCCGATTAATTTTCGAAATATGATAAAAAACTCATTTTTCCCATATATGGCATATTATGCAGTAAAGGCAACTAAAACCAATTGGACATAAATGGCATACTATGCATTGCAGTAAAGGCATCTGAAACTAATTGCCATATTTGGCATCGCATGCTATAAAGGTAATTTTAAGTCAATCTTCAGTTCGTAAATTAGAAGGTTTAAAAAATAAAAGTCAGTATTTAATGAAAATATAAGATAAATTTAATGAGATCTGTTGCACTTAGGAACTTCACATTTTACACAAAACTTAGTAAATAATTATGGCGACTTACAGGCTAACTATCCGTGCCGCAGCGTAGATTCGCCTCGTCTCGTCTTTTCATTCTGTAAGATGAAACGATTTAAAGCAATTCCTATCTTTATTTAGAAAAAGGTGTATGTTACATTTCTCACATTTTATGTAGGATTTACCTGAGCAACCATACATCTTACAGAGTTGGCGTTCCTGTGTGTATGCAGGCAAATGATCTAAACCGTCATTGGCAATTTCGGGTAGAGGTAAATCTATTCGTCGTTTTCTTTTTCTTTTAGGTTCTTCGGCAGCAGGTCTTCCGCGATTTCGTGTCGGCGTATAAAATGCTTGGTTAGCTCTTGTTAGCGCTTCGGCCAATAGTAATTTATAATCCAGCAATGGCATGTATTGTTCATGCGTTTTACGCCACAAAATCCAACTATTTACGCATGTAAGGCGATTTTCACACTGCCCCGCATCATGCTGCATATTGCGTGTCGACGCACCTACGCGCGTTCCTGCGGGAGTGCAGATCTGCATCATCGTGCGGGTTTTTTGCGCACTCACGCGCGTATGTGCGTTTTGTAGATTCACGCACGGCGGCTCTCATTTATTCGCCGTTCTCTGTGGTGGTCGTGCAGTACTGAGCATCACGATAGTTTTGATAAAAATGGTTAATAGTGTGGAACTCATTCAGGACGCTGCCGTTATACTAACTGTTTGGTTTTTGTACGGTCAAATTAAAAGAAATCGTGCCTATAGAAGATACTGGGTACAACCTTATTTACAAACAAGATCTTTAAATGGGTCATTTGTTCAAAATTATTGGGACCTTAGAAAATATGAAGAGAAATTCTTCAACTACACGCGTATGTCAACAATATCTTTTGATTATTTGCTCAGCAAAATTCGAACAGGTATTAGTGGAAGAGATACAAATTTTCGTCTTTGTATTACGCCAGAAGAGAAGCTTTGGGTAACATTGAGGTAAGTAAATAATTTCAATTTTCTAAATACATATTAAGTTAACTATATCGATATTATTATAGTTAAACCCAGGCTATTATATACGAATAAAACTAGTGATTTTGATTTATTGTGCGTTTATTTATCAAAATTTGTACTGCAGTCACTGTTATGGAATATTAATTAGTACTTATCTAATACACATCAGTCTACTATTATAATCACAGCTTTCATTCTTGGAAGTGGTTAGATACTTACTTGCTAATCACAATTAGATAGAACCACTAAATAGATGTTCTACGAACTTTTTATGACTCTACTAATCACAGCTTTAATTTCTAAAATCACAAATACTACCTTCTTGCTAATCACAATTATGAACCCACGAGATAGCCATTCGACTTATTTTTAATGTATCTACTCTACTGATTACAGCTTTCATTCATGAAATCACGAATACAGTTCACAAAAAAAGTTCTTAGCCTTTAAGTAAGCCAGTAATCGCAGTTATTATAATAATTAAGATCCCAGTAATATTTATTTTGTTAACTTTTTGTACCTTATATCTTAAGTTTTTTTTTTGTAGCGTATTAGGTAGTTTTAATTTTCGAACAATGGTAAAAGTTCAGATTCCTCGGAATTTTGAGTATTTACGGACATTGGAGATATTTGATCTTCCATTGCCAATGTGGAGTTTTCCACAAGTGATTGCTGATTATTGGAAAAGTTTCTTTCAATATATTCTTCAGCTGGTAGATTAAAACTGGATGAGGAGGGCTGATTACTTGGTCGCCTATTTTCCGTACATTCTCTGTGAGGTTTAGTGTAGTAACCACCATATTGATTTGAATAAGTGCCGTATTCATAATAATCGGCGCCTTGTACTTGTTGGAAATTGCCTTCCTCATTTTGTGCTTCCAAGATACATTTTATTATATTTATCTTTATCCTTGGCTTTAATCTTTGAGGCACCCTTTTAAAATCGTCAACCAATGACAACATAAATTGTCGATCAGAATCTTCTTCATCAGTCTTTCGTTGCAACGTAGATTTTAAAACGTTCACAAGTTCACTACCAATTTTATCTGTTGGGTCACTGTTTTTGGTTTTCTTTGGTTTCGGTGGAATTATGTTACTACCATGTTGCTCTTCAACTGGGTCATTGTTTTCTTGATTTGCCATACTGTTGTGCGTTTTATTCATTGATACTACTGGTAAGAGAAACAAGAGTTGATTATAATATTTGTATTTTTTATGCGTAGCAGCTGATCCGCTTTTGGTAGTAGCTAGTTCCCGCCGTTGTTTAACAAAACCATCACGAAGCGTTCTCCACCTTTTTTGAAGTAATGTTCCTAAAACAAAATAATAAAAAAACTCTTATATTTCAGATACTTAGCAAGCGGTTGCTCGTTTACTGAGCTTCATTTCAGCCACAGAATAGGATTATCAACCATCAGAAAAATCGTGGAAGAAGTTTGCACAGCCATTTGGGACTTCATGAGAGCAGAATGTTTTCCTGAGCTCACGACTGAAGCGTGGTTAAGCATAGCTGAAGGTTTCCAACAACGGGCAAATTTTCCTCATGTGATTAGAGCTATTGATGGAAAACATGTCAGAGTTTACAAACCATCCTTAACAGGATCATTGTATTACAATTACAAACATTTTTTTTCAATATTGTTATTAGCCATTTGTGATTCTAATTATAAATTCATTTTCATCGATGTTGGTGCGTATGGTAAATGTAGCGATAGTACTGTTTTTCAGAATTCAATATTTTACAAAAAACTTAGGGAATTTAATCTTAATATACCAAAAGAATCGAATATTCCGGGAGTTCCCAATGATCTGCCATATTTTTTCATAGGCGATGAAGCTTTTAGCATTTCTGAACACATATTAAGGCCATATCCGGGGACCAACTTGAATTTTACTAAAAGAATATTTAACTATCGTTTGAGCCGAGCGCGCAGGTATTTAGAATGTGCATTTGGAATTTTAACTCACAAATGGCGAATATTTCAACGACCATTAGATGTTAACGTAAATTTAGCAATAAAAATTATCAAAGCGTGCTGTTTGCTTCACAATTTCGTAAGAGAAAGGCATGGTGTTAATTTCAACGAAATAGTATTCAATGGTGATACAGAGGGTATGTGCGAAATTCCGAGGGCTAGAGTTCTATCAGGTACACGCGGAAGTGACACAAGGAATAATTTAGCCTTGATTGCTATTGACCCTTTGCCGTGGCAAAACAAATATGCTTAAGCTTAAGCGTTCATAATTGTAATTTACCTATCATTAACTTGTAGTAAAAAAAAAAAAAAACAACTTACCGTTCTTTTTTTTTCTTCAACCGATGCATTATTATCAGTAAACATATTTATTACTTCCTCCCGTTGTTTCACCTTCTGCGCTCTGTCACTGTATTCATCACATTTCATTTTCCAGATAGCTAGGTGGTTTTCGATTTCGAATATAAATCGATCGATATCGAGATCCATTTTCAAACACACAGGTCACGCCCATTCAAAATCACGCGCGGTACTGCGGGATTCGGTGTGCCATACCTTGCGTCTCGCCCCGCACCTACGCGCGGGGGTGCATGTTTCTCCGCGTGTATGCGCGTGATCCGCATGAACGCGCGTGGATGCATTTTCTGTGTGTTAGACTGTGCGTGTTTTCCATACAAACGGAAATACTTACAAGCAACGGAAGAACACGCATCCACGCGCTACGCTGCATCATGCGGGGCAGTGTGAGAATCGCCTAGATCGATCATATGGAAAAATATTTTATGATACCACTTGCTCCTCACTTTTATACGATAATAACCAAGCATGGAATCTAAAAGGTCAACACCTCCCATATAACGATTATATATAAGCACAGCTTTTGGGCAAGGTACAGCCTCAAAAACTTTTTTCTTTCTGTTGAACCTTTGAAAGTTTGAACCTCTCCCTCGGGATATTTTCCAACATAGGTTGATGCCAAGTTGACAACTTTGTTATCCAACCATGGTATTACTTGCTCGTCAATTGCCAAGTATTCTTCTGTAGGTAAAAGTAACAATCTCTCGCGAATTTTGTTTATAAGCGGTCTTATTCTTTGCAGCTTGTCATAATTGGGGTCATTAATAGAAACAGTGTCCTCATTGTTAGTAAAATGAAGAAACCTCTTCAGTTCTTCAAACCGATTGCAAGTCATTGCATTACTTATAGGTGTGAAGCTAGAACAGCTATTCCAGTAATGACGAGTAGTAGGGAAATGCATTATAGACATATATATTAGTACACCTATAAACTTTTCAAGCTCTTTGCCTGTCATTCCTAATGCCGACCCTCGCGTATTTTCCGAGTAACGACACATTTCTTGCGTTATATATTCAATCGTGTCTGGAGTGAATAAATATAAGAAGAATTGAAGAGGCGTATCCAAATCTTTAATTTCTTGAGGAATATTTTGATCTCCCAAAAAGGCGCAATTAGCTTCATTTTAATCTAGAGTTTTGTCTTGCCAGTTTAAACGGACAGGTATATTTTTGCGTTTGGTTTGCGAACGCGATGGACCAGCAGCTAAGGGATCAACAGAGGCCTGCTCACCTTCATCTGAAGAATCCTCATCAGAATCAGAGGGGTAAATAATTACGTTTCTTCGTCTCGTAGAATTCCCACTGGGTTCATAGTCTTGATCATCCGGATCATCCCCCGCTAGTTCATCATCATCATCTTCGCTTTCATTTGGTATATCAAGACCGTAGAATCGTATTGGATCCATTTTTCTGAAAAAATATCAAATAATGCTTAACTGCATACATTCCCAAATCAGGCCGAATGCAAAAATAGCTACTAATGCATACTAATATGGAAAACTAACTTTCACGTTACTTCATAGTATTCCACATTTGTCATGCTAAGGTTTGGCATGATTTTCGCTAAACTATAACTTTTTACTTACATGTTTTCCGTGTTTTCAGACCTTTAATAGGTCTTCTTAGCACCACGATATGAAGCTCGAACGAAAACTCGACACACAATCACAAAATGAATTTAAAAAAACTTGCAAATACCAACGACAAATTTCAACTGCCACCGACTGACTTTGACAGGTTATAGTTTCGTTACGCGGTACACTAGATGGCAGCATATGTATGTTTATTGAAGCTTAGTAGTTGCCTGATCTGTCCTAATAGATCCTAAAGATCTGTCTTAAGGGTAAAATAACGTCATTTTTTATTTTTGAACGTTTGAAAATAAGTATCTATATTTGGGTAGCTATGCGGTAAGGGGTTAAAAAGATTAAAAAATCAACAATGGACGGTGTCTCCTTATTAAGAAATAATATTGCTTATATATAGTAAATACTAAAACTAAAAATCTTTAGAATATCAAAATTATAATTACAGTGCGACATAAAAGAGTAGAAAATAAATGAGGGCGCCACAATAGATCAGGTGGCAACCCACTTAGTACGACCCACATGATCTTGATACTTGAACACCTAGCATTATTTATTAATGAATCAAATGTTTTCAATAAGTTCGGCGTAGATAGATAGATTGTTTGGAATGTAGTAGTAATAAAACTATAACAAACAAAAAAAATTAATAAATTTTAATGAGCACACTAATCTAATAAATCTAAATCTAAATATTCTACACCTTCTATGGGATCTTGAGTTGAGTTTAAGTTGTCTATTTTAAGCTCTGCCATTGATTTGTCACTGCTTTCTGAACCAAGCTCATCGTCACTGCTGTCTGCACCAACCTGAATTACTAAACGATCTATGTCATGGTACAATGTTTTTCCACGATCATAATACTCCTTCTCAATTTTCTTAACATGCTCACAGCAATTCTTCCAATCCTCAGCTGTTATCAAATTGAAGGCTTCTTCGGTTAACTCCTTAATGTTTTTTGCACCTACATTCTGTGAAGCGACCTTTCGCTTTGCCAGTGCCCAAATTAACTCGATAGGGTATGGGGATCACAGTGGTATGGTGGCAGCCTTACCACTCTGTGACCAAATTGCGCAATAATCTCATCAATTTCATATTCTGGTTCAGGCTTGTTTTTTTACCAGTGCTAGAAGCGAGGGTTTTCTCAAATCTGGGTCGAAAGACACGTTGTTTTGTTGTAGCCATATTTTTATTTCATGAACCTTATTTGATGATGTCGGAGCTTTGTTCTTTACAACAGAGTGATAGGGGTGCATTGTCCATCACGATGATAGAAGACTGTGTTGTTGGGCATAAGTTTTTCTGTAACCCATTTAGTACAATTATGACAGTTCATTTCAGAATGATAATCTTCTTGTTTATTTTAACCGCTAAAGAGTAGTAGAGCATTAGGCACAAAACCTTTTTCATTTCCGGCATGAACTATGATCCATCGCTTTCCCTTTGACATATCAGTTGTGAATCCTTCAGTTTCAATCGACTGCCAGCATTTTTTAAGCTTGTAGCTGGAGTGGATATAACTTTCGTCCAAATATATTATATCTCTTTGAAGCTCTTCAGGCAAGTTTCTGTTTTCCATAATTAATCTCAAATATTTTTCTCGCTAGTGTGCAATAATAGGATTTTCCATCAAAGCTTGTCGGTTTGTTTTACATTTTTTATATCGAAATCCAATCCTTTTTAGAAGTTTCCGCAAATGTTCCCGACTTCCGTCATAGCCGATATCTTCCTTTAATTAAACTAACAATTTACCAATTGTTGGTACCTCTTTCTTCACAGTATAAAAAAAATGAATCTTCTGCCGAACTGCACATGTGTCAAAGTCGTCTAATAACTTTGAAGGACGACCTTTTCTATGTTTAGCTGGTGTCGAGAATTTTCCATCGTTTTCCATACCATGTTTCACAATTGTGCGCACTGTGCTTACAGAAACACCTAAAACAAGGTATTAATTTAAATAATTATAGATACAACTTTTAATGGGTGCTTATTTCCCTATAATCATGTTAACCACCGTCAGGCCGACGAAAGAATTATAATTTAATTATGTGAAAATATTTTGAATTTACGTTTCTTTAAGTTACAAATATGGTAAAGCAAAAAAGACTCAGTGATCAACTGGGCGGCAATAAACTGGGCCACGTGGACCAGTTGTACATAATTAATTATGCCTACTATTTTTGTGGCCAACTGGGCCGAACGCGCTTTGATCTTGCGGACGTGATTTTATTATTTAATTTGCTGTGGTTAAGTGGGCCGACAATAAAAATTTAAGGCAGTTTGGTATAGTTACGAACACAAGTGTATCAAAATAAATTTGTCAAAAGGTAAATTGTGTTGGGACTTTGAGAGGAAAACAAAACATCATCAATCAATGTATATATTTCAAAAATCAACAAAATGTAGTTGTATAGACAAAGCTTAGCTTACAATAAAATGTTTTATATAACATGTAAATAATTTTTCTTATTAATCTAAGTTTTAAAATAAGGAATATAATTTTTAAAAAACAGTACTGCAATCACAAATTGACATATACACGATAAACATTCATATAACACAATACAAATAAAATTGGTTAATCCTAAAAATCACAGATCAGTTCAGTATAATTTTAATAGAACTACCTTAGCTTAATATAATTTAAGTCTCAATTCAAAAATTATGAGCATAACAGGATACAACATTGATTTTTTTAATAAAAATATTTAAAATCACAGATCGGTTTTGTACAACAGTAATTATTAAAATCTTATAATTAATAAAAAAAAAACACAGTTTAAGTAATTTCCAATTTTAAAATAAAATCATAAAACAAGGCGCTCTATGCATAAATCAATATTAATGTCCCCTCTAATAAATTCCTCAATCGTCTGCGATATATGTTGGTCTATTTCTTGGGTTTCTGGAAGTTTTTTTCTAATACTAGTTCCGTTGGTATATAAAACTTCATAGTAATTGTTTTCCTTTTCAAGTATTGTTAAAAAATGCGCAATGTTTTTTGGTTTACTTGAAATTTTTTTATTTAAAATCGAATGCCAATTTTCAATCATATTTGTTGTTCGATGCAAATGATTACTACACCATTTGTCTGCAAAGAATGACTTATCATTCAACCACGTTTGCACAAAGTAATCGTTAAATAGCACGACATTTTTGTTTGTAGGACATTGTGCCATTATATATAGCCAAGCATTGTCTATAGCCTCTCTAGGCAAATGAGCCATAACAGTGCATCGTTTAACATGTTTTCTGGCTAATTTTGATTTTGTGATATTTAACTCATCGGCTTTTCGCCACAAGCTTTGCGCAAAATGAAAATAGCAGCCATTGATTTTAGTCTTAGGGAAAACATGTTTAATAGCAGACATAGCTGCTTGTTCAAAGTCAAGTATAAATAATTGGGGTGAAAATTGGGGAATTTGACTTTTTATTAATTTAAACATAGTTATGTACGTATTTTTGTTTTTGTTCGGCAGTAAGGCATAAATAATTGGTATAATATTATTGTATGTGTCATTACTACCTAAATCTACATGTAAACTATATAATTGATTAAATGGTTTTAAACGCCTATCATAAGGATAACAGGATACAGCCGACGGAGCAGGCCGACAAGGATGGCTTCATCGTGGTACAGAAGAAGAAAAAGAAGCCGACCCAAAACAAGTGTGGCACTGCACCGACCGGACCGAATCATTTGCTGCGTCCCGCTGTACCAGTGACGCCGCTGTACGTGTCCAGGCTGCAGTACTCTACAAAGGCCGAAGAGATTGTAGAGTACATCAAGATTAAGACGAATTGGATTTTGAGGGTTGTGAGGTTGGAATCTCGTCACAACGTGAATTTTAATTCTTTTGTGGTGAGAGTGCCTACTGAGCATCTTTCAAAATTCACTTCTCCGGAATTTTGGCCGAAAGGCGTTATTTTCCGGCGATTTCGTGGCCGGATACCTGATACCGCGTGATATACGACGCCGACGCTGTGTTTGGTTTATATAGTTTTTATATAGTTTAATTGTTTATGTATAGTATTTTATATTTTGTTATTTTTGTATAGTATTATTGTATTTTTTAATATGGGCCTTTGTTGCCTGAATCAAATAAATAAATAAATAAAAAAAAATTAAACAAAATTTGAACGTCCCATCACATAAAATTGTTAAATTTGGATTAGTTAATATTTTTTTACAATCTCGATTAGCGAAAATTATAATTCTACTGGGTCCATTACTGTAATCAGCTAATAAAAAATGTTGATATCTTTCGGGCACAATTATTTCTTTGATAGAATTAAAACATATTTTTTGTACTCCAAGTGATTTATTTCTTTTACGATGGAGCTTATGCTTAATATTTTCCAATGTAGGTATTTTTTTAATGAAATTAATGCCACTATCCACGAGTCCCGCAACAGTTTCCCGATAAGCTCTTGGAATTGAAATAGTATAATCAGACTTGATTTGTTCACAGCACTTGTTAAATTGTATTTCTAATTCGTTTGAAGCAAAATCCGGCTCGCAGTCATGTTTGTCATCCCGTGTAATGGTATTATTATTGGCAATAATTAATTTAGCTTTACATTTTTTTCTTTTAGTGCAATTCCAAACACAGGAACCATCTTTATTTCGCCTTTTCTCATGGTATCTATGGCCTGCACGAAGAAGCACTCGTTTGCCTCGTTGCGATGTTACTATTTGCCACTGGATACAATTTTGTGAATTTGATGGCCCTGGTTCACCTGTAAATATTTTCATGGCATCTATATATATATGCATCAGCGGCGGCAGCCTAATTACACATTACGCTACTAATATGAACCCATTTCTAATAAAAGCCTTTGAGTTTTGCTGGATGATTAAAATAATTCTAGTAATTTGAAATCTAAATTGCTAGTAATCTTAAAATATGTGCATACTATAGCGCATACTATGTGCAACAAAACTTTTATATTAAAAGTAATGTTAAGCAAAGCAGAAGTATATTCTTCATCAAAAAGGTCGTATTGTAGAGTATTGCACAAATCAAAAATATGTTATCGCAATTATTGTATAAATCTAGTTATCCAAAAAAAAGAAACAGTAAATTTAGAGTAATCAATTAAGCGCTATAAGTTAAGCATATATTTTTAAGGTTTAAGAACAACTTTATTTCTCATAAAGAATACATAAATTCACTTACTGAGAAACAATTTAGAAACTAAAATTAACAATTGGAGTGCACAGAGGTACTTATATTAGCACGAACAAAAATATAAAAATAAAAACGAAAATGTGGGTAAACCGATAACAAAGTCAAACGTAAGTTTTTAACCAAGCATAACACATAAGCACAAATAATGTAAAATATACTTGGATAGTAAAACTGTGAAATTACTAAAATTATAACCGTAAAACATTCTTAGTAATTCTTAAAAATGTAATGACAATGTAATAACGACGCCACAAAATGGCGGCCGCCAATAAGAGCAGATATAGCTTCTTATTGAAATTTCTTTAACGTAATGAATGAAGTTTGTGATATTTTTTTATGCTAAGAATATGTAATTATATAAATCTTACCTCCACTATGTTCCATTATTTACACTCTCCACGTTGAATAGCATCAATGATATATAAAATTATCAAAAACACATTCACGCCACAGGAACATGAACCAGACTGCCGGCAAAGGGCAGCGCAGGCGCGCGCGTCCCATGATACAATAGTAGAAAGAGACAAATATATCGGGACCTTGTTGCCGTCTTACTTCTTTCATTGTAATCTGAGAGTCTTGTAGTAGCTTTGTTTATTTTCAAAGAAAGCGCATTCTACTTTCGTAACGGCTGTAGATACTGTATTTAAGTAAAAACAAAATGGTACCTACAAGGTAAATATTTATTCTATTTGAAATTACTGAAACAATCTGTATCTGACTGTACTGTATACTTTCGGCCCACTTAACCACAGCAAATTAAATAATAAAATCACGTCCGCAAGATCAAAGCGCGTTCGGCCCAGTTGGCCACAAAAATAGTAGGCATAATTAATTATGTACAACTGGTCCACGTGGCCCAGTTTATTGCCGCCCAGTTGATCACTGAGTCAGCAAAAAATGTATTTCGTAATACGCAATAAATTACATTTATAATTATCAACGTTGTTATGTCGCGCTATAATTGCAACGATATTTGTTTATCTTTGCTTAACCTCAAAAATGGTACACAAATCATATTAAGTCCGGAAATTTTGCTCTTAGAATGTATTAATCGTTTGTAATTAACGTTTAGTGCAACTTTCAATAGTTACTTACCAGTAAAATCTGCCGTACGATGGTAAACATCTTCGAAGTTAGATAGCTGCTTCCCAGCTTGAAATTCGGCCTTTAAAAATTATTTCACGGGCTCCTCCACGAATTACCTTATTCATGATGTGTCACTGTTTTTCAGAAATAAACACACAAAACCAAAATTCTAACAAAAACGAGTAGTCGAGTAGAATTTGTCAGTATTTGACAGCTCAAGTACTCATTTTAGATGTTGCCAGAAAACGAAAAAAAAATTAGTTCCCAAATATTTAATTTCTACTCTTTTATGTCGCACTGTACTTTGTCTATTTTCAGTCAGGTGTCTTACCAATAATAATTAATGAAAATCTAAAAAAATCAACGACTGACGATATGTCCTTACATTATAGCTAATAATAAGCGTGAGTCGTATAGAAACAAAAACAGCAATCAGACATTCCACTAATTAGTGGTAATTAAAAAAAAACGTGTCATTCTTTAATATAATTGATAAATTTATCATTTATAATTTGGTAAATTAAAGGTTTGCATTTTAATTAAATATTACATTGGGTAGATTGCATTTAGAAGAAATTAATAAAATTTTAATATTTTTTTCAGATTGCTGTTTTTGATACTTACATTTCGACGGCGAAGTGCCAATAACACCTAACTGACAAAGTGACAAATTTACACAAACTAAAAAAACGTTTCATTTCTTAATAAATTTAAAATCAATCAATATTATTACTAATTTAGCTTAACAATATGTATGCTGTATATATTATGCTGAATTCATATATCTTATGATAGTGTTAAAAATTACTCTCCATATTGGTGGCAAAACAGCCGTTAATTCTTCATTAGTTATCTGCGCCTCCGTCGCGACTACAGGTCTCTCCATACCATAAACAGGCGCGTTCACTACATCATCATATAGAGTTGATTAATACGCGTTTCCGCGGGACACTGATGATTCACTTGAATTATCGGAATTTAGCTTGATTGTAAATGGATCAGGCGTTTTAACAACTTTGCCACTCACAACCACTTCCCTCGGTATGTACCAATCAATTACTACTTTTCTATGAGCATTTCTTTCATTGTAAAGAGTAGACAGCAAATCTCCCCTAGATAAGTGAACCTGCCACTCAACCATCGGCATGCGTATGTAGCTACCAACGTGTTCTTAGTGAGAATAATACCTTGGCTGATCCTTTCGACTCTACTGCGCGTCGGAAGATCATATGTCTTTAATGTGTAAGCAACGTTATTCGTAGCCCCAAACCACTCGGGAGTATTGAAAAAATTCGCGAACATACTTGCGTAAGCTATGAATTGTGGCGTGGAGTAAGTTGTGTCCGCTATGTTCTCAAAAGCGCTCAGGAAATTTACGTAATCTTGGGAAATAGCCAAGCGAAGATAGCTGGTTAGACCGCCTCTAAACTCATCCGTTATCACTTTGAAAGAATCACGTAGTGAAACGACTCTGGAAAGATCTAGTCTGTTAATCATAGAGCGATGCTGTTTAACCCTTAATTTGGCACCGATAAAAATATTCAAAATATATGAATTTGACAATTTTGTGGTTTCAGGAGAATGTCATAAAGTTCTGGAAAAATTAAAAAAAAAATCTACAATAGCCCACTGCTGGGAAAACTGGTGTCCGTCACAGCGGACCTTGCCAATTACTGTGAAATTAATGGTCAGATTTATATGTTCTCTGAGGCGGACACTGCCAAACTACGGAAAATAAAAACCACAGTTATTTTTATGTTCTTTTACTAAAGAAAAATACAGAAATGAACATTTTAGAACTAATTGATACCGAAGTAGGGGAGAGGTGTGTCAATAGTAACAAAAAAAAAACAATTCTTTATAATATTTTAATCATCAATCTCAGCGCAATCATTTTTGGTCACATTATATTTGTGTTATCTAATTATAAAATCATACAAAGAAAATAACAAAAATGTACATAACATTCTAAGTAATGGCACTTATTGAGATCAGGTAATAGTGTTACAATTGCAGCACCAAGAGGGTCAATTGTAACAGCAGTGGGAGTCAATTGTAACACAGAAATCCTCAACAATAAAAAAATAAATTAAACAAAATCTTGTTATCAGTTCTCGTTAAACACCTAATAAACAATAACATTAATAACAATTATTCCGACAAACAGTTTAAGCACACAAAAAATGGATCATTTTTGGCACAGCTGGAGTGTGCCCATTTATGGCAGTCTGTGCATTGCAACCACTCTTCTCTACTTGTTTTATAATGTTCAAAACAGACAGTACAATAATTATCGTCGTCGTCTGCATCATCTATGTCTTCATTTATATCTTTATCTATCTCACTACTTTCAGGTCTTATAGTTTTTTTGGTCAATTTCTTTCCTGCTGGCTTAGATTCTAAATTTCTTAATTTTGGTATTTTCTTTTTATTAATCTTTCTTTGCTTTGCCTCCAAAGCTTCCTTTTCTGGCGTATCAGTGTATATTGCACTTTTTCCTTTAGATCTTCCAGTCTTAGATTTGACTCGAGGTGGCGCTTTTGGAAGCGGGGCCAAATCTACTAGTGAAGTCCTACGTGGCGATGTATTATAAGAGAGACTTGGTGTTGGTTGAGCTGACGTCTGGGGCAAAATCTGATATGATGTTGAAGGTGCTGAAGGGGATACATTGTTAATCAGTTCTGCAGGTAAAGCCATGTCTTGCTGATCAGATTGATCATGGATGACTACTTCATTAGTCTGGTCGGTGACGCTGGCTGGAGCAAAATCAATGTCAGGAAAAATGTTTTTGTTATAAGGCCATATACCCGTGCAAGCAAACCCTTGGGTTATGTTATTTGGTGTAGCAGCAACAGAAATAGCTTCTTTAACAAGTCCTGGTAAATCATATATGGTCATTCGTTGTCCAGGATGATTTTTCATCCAATGATCTGCAGCAATATTAAATTTTGTTTTGAACGGCCCAAAAACGGACCTGTCAAGTGGTTGTAGTTTGTGTGATGTATGTGGTGGAAATGATAATATAGAAATGAAGTTTTCTTTACAAAATTGAATAACGGGTACATTTATGTGGGAAGAATGATTGTCCAAAATAACTACAACAGGATTTTCTTGAGTCGGCTTAGCAAATTTAGTGAAGTGCTTCATAAACAATAAAAAATCTTCATCTTGCATCCAACCACTTTTATTACCTGAACCATCACAGCCAGGAGGACCATCTCTGATAAAATGAGGCTGAAAATTCTTTCGGGGAAACACAAAGAAGGCTGGTACAGCATTTCCTATTGCATTTACAGCCAAACACACAGTGACTAGAGTCCCTCTTTCTTGGGAAGTAATGGAACCGACCTGTTTGGTCCCTTTGACAGCAATTACTCTGCTAGGTTTTTGAGTTGTTGTTACACCTGTCTCATCTATATTGTATATATTTTGCGGTTGACATTTAAGTCTATCCAAAAGATCACCCCATTTGTCAAAAAAAATTTCAACATTTGGTTTGTTGAAGTTCATGGCCCGAGCAAGACTAGTAGCTTCAGGACGCCTGACAGATAAAGTTGAGTGTCTTTTCATAAAGGCCTTGTACCAATCAAGGCTAGCAAGTTCTGTGTCGTTCCACTTTTGGGGATATTTTAGACCATTTGCTTTCGCGTACGAATAAGCTAATTTACGTAAATCTTTGGTAGTCAAACCAAAGTAAAGCTGAGACGCAGTCTTGCAATATTGCGATAATTCTAGTTCCTGTTCTGTAGAAAATACTTTATTGTGTGGAGCATATCCAGTTTTCACTGTATTATCCTGCTTGTATTTAGCGACATACCTGGATAGAGTCACATGACACATGCCAAAGCTGGTAGCTACACTTCTGACGCTCTTCCCTTGCTTAAATACAATTTCACATGCTTCAGTATACTTTTCTAGTGACACGGTGCCACGCAATGTCTTCCGAGGTCGTTTATAAACCATTTTGTATGAATTCTGAAAATAAAAAGGTACTATTAAAAAATTATCTATTGTGAAAAATACAGGTGTCAATTGTAACATGTTACAATTGCGCCTCCTTGTTTTGTTACTTTTGCACCACTGCTGCCATTTGGCATCGAAAACTTATTAAATAAAAATCTATGGTAAATTTGATCAACTCACATACCTGCACGTAAAGATTGGATGTTAACTTCACCGTAAATCACCACTAAACTATGGTAAAACTGTTTAATTTAACTATAATAAGAAAAACTGTGCAGAACAATAATTTTTCACAAACTGCCATAACTCAAACTGTCATCTACTGACAGCGCATGTGCGAACTGATTTACTTGTAATTTCGGTCGGTAAAACAGCATCAAATAAAGCTTCGATTGCCACTAAGAGCTACCGCTACTCGTCAATAGATGTCGTGAAATAACAGATGTTACAATTGCCTCCCTGTAACAATTGACACACCTCTCCCCTACAGTTTATTTTGTATGAAAATTTAAAAAACAATTTCTGGGGGCTTTTCCTGTCACGAAACATAATCTTGTGTTGCATTTTATGCAATACACGACAGTTTTCTTTTGGCAGAACCTGCAGCGTCCTTCTTCCATGGTCGAAGGGAAATGTCCTATATTGTCGTATTTTAATGGACTCAAAGGGCGGGGTGCATGCGGTTTCTTTACTTTGATGGATTCAGTCTGTTTTCTTTTAGCCGACCTGTTTGCCTTGCACAATAAGTCATAAATATCACATCTAAATGATTTCAAAGGTTTTTTAGATTTCACGTTGCCGGAATGCTTTTGGCGGTACAATAGCCAAGCATTATTTATACAAATGTCAATTATCTGTGCAAATATCGCTAAATACCATCTCCTGCTTTTGATTTTGTTTTGTACAGTACAATTAGCAATGTCCGCTGTGACGGACAAAACATTTTAGTTACAAATAAACACCATAAAAATGTAATAAAGTGCGTATGTTTTTGTAAATAATGATTGAAATGATTATTATCTAATAAATAAATCTATAATTCAATTCATTTTTCCACAAAAAATAAGAAAAACAATTATAAATACCTTGAGCAAAACAGGTGGCCGCCTTTTCGCAGACATTTTGCGTCCCAACCGACATATGCAATGATGCCACAATCATTACTTTTTTTTTACTATTTGTTTATGGTATAAATAAACATTTAATCGATTAGAAATCGATGAACATGAAATAAAAACTTGGCAGGATTTATTTTAAATAAGTGTCCGTCACACCGGACTTTATCAAATTAAGGGTTAAACATTTCTATCAACATAGATATTTGTACTAACATGTCCGATTCAGTGGATAGTTGCATAGGTATATCGTATAATGACTTGAAAGAATTAGGCAAATGCAAAAAATATAAGAAAACACTTTTTAAAGATATCGTCATTCTATTCACCGGATTTCACACCGTCTACAGAGGAGGAAACAGACAATAGCGCCAGGGAGAATCAGGAGGACTCATTGGAATTGTCACCCAGTTCTAGGGTAGAACAGCCAACCTCAGATCATGAAGGTACAGACAAGGAGTATTTGGACGCCTTGTCTGACCCCCCGGCTGAGCCAACACCGTCTACCTCTATCAGATCAAAACGGAATCTGCCTAGAGTGGATTATACACCATTTTTGTAAATTGAGTTTAATGTCATCTTATTTTCATAATAATTCAAATAAGGGTATGTAAGGGGAAGGATGTTAGGTATGGCATAAGTATGCAACATACAGCCTAATGTCAAAGTCTGTATCTTCTATCTATTCTGTAATGCAATAAATGCACTTCAGTGCGCCAATAGCAACGGGTCTTTATTGTTGTGTTTCCCCATATATAACAGATAGTGTAGTAGGTATTAGGTTAGATAGAAGGTATTACCTTAGTGCTTATTCTTTGTATGTGATAAAGAGATGACATTTAGAAGGTAATGCAATTAACAAAACACCGATATTTTTAAATCAGAGCCTTTAATTTGCGAATAAAAAAATAATAAACAAAAACAATTTAAGGTAACAATTTTTTTGCTTAAAAAAAGAATCGAACGAAAGTAGCTGCTTATTCAAGTAATTAAAAAAAAAAACAAAGTCATCAAAAATCAAGTAAATTAAACACAATGAACAGATTATTCGTGAGGTAAATTGTCATAAAAAGAGTGACAGTCTCTTGGCAAGACTTCTTTTAATTGTTGAAGGTGATTAAAGGGGCATGCCAGGTCGCCGTAATAAGTTAGGCCCAGTGTGCACAATTATAACAATTATTGATAATAATAGGGGTTGATTCAATTTATGAATTAGTAAAAGAAATGGTTTACAAAAACTTGGCATTTTAAAGTTATTTAAGATTTTTATATTTCATCGGTACTGGTTATGTTAAATATCACTTAATACTAATAATGAGCATAATTAACTGGGAACCAAATAATATAACATACATTGTAGTTTTACATTTTTATTCATTTAGTTCAGTAGTTCCCAAACTTATTTTTCTCGTGCACCACTTTCAAAATTAAACTGGTGTCGGTGGACCCCCTGCTGCTACATTCCTACCACATTGTTAAAGTCGACAAAAAATAAAAATTGTGTCGCTTCTGAGTTCCGTCCCTATATTCTGATAGGTTAAAATTTTAAATTTTAAATAAAAACGAAAAATGGTACATTTTATAACATTTTATTAATTAAAAGAAAAGAATTACAAAAAAATAATAATAAGGTAATACTTATAGGTTGTGGACATAATTTTAATTAATGGGAAGGATGTATTTGATGGAGTGTCAGCAAACGATCAATGTTTGGCTTTATTTTTGTGAGCAATAACCGCAAATCCCCCCGCTCTGTGATGTTTAGTTTGCTCCTTTTTTTTGTTAAGAGGTTTGTAACGGCACTAAAACTTCTTTCGACAAGGTATGATGAGGGAAAAGCTATCAAAAATTTCCTTGCGATTTCCCACAGTCCAGGATATTTTTCGTGTATTTCTGCTTGCAGCCAAAATGTTTGGTAGCCTTTTCTAAATTTCACCTTCAGCTCCTCATTGGTGCTTAGCTCAAGCAGCTCCTCTTGTAATAATACATTGGCCACTTCAGTTTCATCAAATGGATTTACGATCCATGGTGGTATATCCATCGTCAGCATATCTTCAAACCTGGTTTTGAAGTCATCATGCAGGGCACTTAAATGTTGACTGTAGGTATGGATATCCTCATCAATAGTTTCTACCTGCGACAAGTTTGGAAATTGAGATAATTCGCGCCGACTAATGTTTTGCTTCATAAATTTCAATTTCCCAAGAAAAGCCGAAATTATCCCCTTTGTTTTTATTAAATTCAGGCTGTCCCCTTGTAACTGCAAGTTAATATCATTAAATTTTTTAAACAAATCTGTCAAATACGCAATGTCTCCTTTGAATTTGATCAAGTTTTCTTTTAAATCTGGATCTCTACTTTCTAAGAACTCTAATACGGAATCGAAAACAGAGTAAAATCTCGTTAAGCATGCACCTTTCGACAACCAGCGTACTTCAGTATGTAAGAGCAGTCGTTGGAAGTCTTCGTCATTTTCGTCGCACAATTGAGCAAATAAACGCGTATTCAATGCATTGCTTCTAATTTTGTTGACAGCGTTTATTATAAAATGAAGAGATTGGTTCAACCTGTCACTTAAATGTTTCGCCACAAGATGTTGTCGGTGGATTACGCAATGAATAGCTGTAAGTCCTGGTATAATTCTTTTGAGATGACTTATAAACCCACGATATCGCCCTACCATTGCAGGAGCTCCGTCTGTTGCCACTGAAATAATGTTTGTAAATGGAATCGATTTTTCCGTAAAAAAATTACTCAGGACATTAAATATTGATTCGCCTTTAGTGTCAGTCTCCAAAGTTCTGGCAAATAGCAATTCTTCGTGAATTTCTTCCTCCATGATAAATCGGACATATGCTAATAATAATGCTTCATTACCGGGTAACGTTGACTCGTCCAGTTGTATAGAAAAATGACTTTTTTGCAGATGATTGCACAAAAAACTTTCGATGTCAGAGCTCATTTCATCAATGCGTCTTTGTACAGTATTGTTACTTAATGGAATTCTTTTTAGTACGTCAAATGGAGATTTGTGCAAAACAGTTTTTAAAACCTCTTCAACAGCGGGTAAAATTAATTGTTCTCCGATAGTGTGCGGTTTTCCAGATTTTGCTATTAGTAATGAGATATTGTAAGATGCCCGCAAGCCATCATCGTTACTTTGAGATGTTGAAGCGAACATGCTGTGCATGGTGGGTCTCTTTTCATATTTTTCCTTCAATGTTTGAAAATATTTTAAATCTTTACCCATTTTATCAGTATGACACCTTTTTAGATGATCTTCGAGCTTTGATGGTTTCATAGAGTCATTGCTTAAAACTTTATTGCATATTAGGCACATGGGCAAGTGTTTATCTGCCTCTGATGGAACAAAACCATATTTCAAATAATCGACACTGTATTGTCGACATTTTTTCTTTGCTGTAGCCATGTTTTGTATCAGTTACCTTCCCTGTAAAAAAAAATGTTATAGTAACCAAGTTTTTATTTGAATATAGGTAGCACAACGCAGCCTTTGTCAGCTTTATATTATTATGATTATCATTATATTGAAAAAGTATTACGGCTTGTAAAGGGACCAACTAATAAACCGCTAAGACAAGTACAGACTTTTTCACGAAGCGATATCAATGTTAAATACCTAATTTACCACAATTTTTTAATAGTAGAAATAAAAATTAGTTTACTCAGTATCGAATATTGATCATATTTGTGTAGGAAAAAATAAAAGTCGAAATCCCAAATTGACCAAAAAAGTGACCATAAAAACAATAACTAAAATTTCATTAAATCAATGAGTTCACGCGCTAGTAGTTTTATAAAACAGTAATTGCTCTGCAATATTGATTTTTCGGCCTTTTTAGAGAGGCAGTCCTCTCGTGAAAAAACAATTGAATAAAACGTGCTGTGTTTGTCTTCAAATCGAAAGAGGACAATTAAAATATCTGTAAGTTACTAAGTTAGCTATATACAATGTGTCCGAGCGATAAGACCGCCCGGCGTTTTTTGAATATTTGTACGAAATCATTAATAATTATATTTACATTTGTGACTTAGCGGCCTTAGTGATTTTATATAAGTAATTTTTTTACTACATTTTAGTTTTGTCTAATGATTTTAATTGATAAATTATGATGTCGGCTAGTCAGTAAACAAAAATAATGGAAAAAGATGAACAAACTTAGGAAATATCGTAAAAAAACTGCAGCACGTCACGCGTCTTTACTTAATTTAATTTTGTACAAATATTCTAAATACGCCGGGCGGTCACTTATCCCTAGGACACATTGTATACAAGCATTTGTTATCAACCGACCAGTACACGAAACAAAATACTTAAGAACTAGGTACAACAAAAAAAAGGTACGTACTTACTTTTCTCCGGCACTAGGAACACTAATATAAATTTTCTCACACCTTCTTTTTCGAAATTCCGGAAACAAATAAATGAGCATGCCTTTGGCATCGAGTATTTATAGTCTTGATCAAGATCATGTCTAAACAAGCACTAAGCATTGTCGGACGGATTGCGCTTTGCAAGTCTGTACACGAAATTGTAATATCGAATACGCAAGTTTGGACAAGTAAGAGTCGCTTGCCAGATTAAAATGTTATCTGCTTAGTTAGGTACTTAAAACAATATAGGTAGGCCCTTATAAAAACTATATGCAGATAAATTTTCGTGGACCCCTATTAACATCTTATGGACCCCCATTTTTTATTGACGCCTACGTAGACCCCCAGCAAGGCTCCCGTGGACCCCTGGGGGTCCACCTGGACCACTTTGGGAATCACTGATTTAGTTCATCATCATACACCACTAGAACATCATCCAAAAATTGTGCCGGAGGAAAAATATTATTCTGATGCCGTGCCCATCCTAAGTACCATATCACTGTCATGACGTGGGCACAGCATCCTACAGTACGGCGGCCGACAATACAGTTACAGCAATACTGCTGTATTGCTGCGCAACCTGCATTAGCAGTGTTCACTAAAACATACACGAAGTACACTTTGCGAATAACGTGATGACTTACGATTCTGGCCCTCACCAGTGAACAGTTATGTCCAAATATATTGCCATTCATAATTCTATTTCTAGCATTAGTGCACACTTCGATACGACAAGTTCCATTAAATCTTATGTGCTCCCCATAATATGAGTGAGCTTGCTTAAGTTGGTAAGTACCACATGCAATCAGTATTAAATCATTTATATTGAATATAGGGAATTCTCGAAGATTATCATTTCTTATAGTAATATTTTGAAAATCAGCCCTACTTCTATTAAGGTTGTGATCTCTAACATAATCAGACAGATCATTATTTACATGCATATTTTGGTTCACTATTTCTAGAGCCGCGTACCTACAGACATCGCGAGGCGTGCGACACGAATGGTTCGTCTCGCATGCCTCAACCTGAGGCGTACGACGGTACATTTATACGTGCGTCCCGAACGATACATGCTCAAGCTGAGCAAGCAAACCACCACGCACAGTGTTCGTCAGTAGAAAAATGGCTCCGACAAGGCGAGACGTGCAGATTGCAGCTGCGGCATATATAGTGATTCATTCAATAATAAAAAAAGAGAAAAGACGCTGGTGGACAAAACGTTTTTTTACGAACCGATTACACTATAGGAATACATTATACGACGATATCACCTTCGAAGAAGATGATAAAAACTTTTTACGCTTATCAAAGGAAGATTTGGAGCATCTTACGAATTTAATAAGCCCAGCCGTGGAAAAGAGTAATACTTACATGCGTGATGCTATTTCTGTTAATGATCGAGTTATGGTGACACTAAGGTTTTTAGCTACGGGTGATTCCTACGCGAGTTTACAATACTTATTTCGTATATCTAGACAAAGTATTTCATCGATTATACCAGAAGTATGCGACGCACTAATTGAAGCATTGAAGGATTATATAAAGGTAAGATATAAATGAGCTCAATTATTTAATCACCAGTCTTTATTGTTTGATTAAAGTAAAAGTACAGTAATTGGTGTCTTTATTGTTTGATTAAAGTAAAAGTACAGTAATTTCTTTATTAATCTTAATTTATGATGAAGTGTCTGCGTTATTATTAGAAAATGTATTAATGGCAAAAGGATCGGCAGAATCAGTAGCATCTGGATTTGCGTCCTGTAAAAACTCCAAAGTTATAGTTTGGCTATTTAGTAGAGGTTGGTGTCCGGAATTTGGGGTATTAGAGGTGATTGTAGGTGGGAGACCTAGATTTGCTTGTGTTGTGAAACTTGAAGGTGGAGTTGATGTATTCGAAGAATTGTATCCAGCAGTATAATATCCCCTTGGATGTTGATGAAACTGACCAATGTCTGCTTGAAATAGTACGTCTAGTAATGGTTTTTTCACATACGGTACAATTTGCGGATCATATTTTCGTAACTCACTAGCTACATGATTTCCAAATGAGTCATAATGGTCATAAGATTTTTCACTTGTTTTTTTTTACATGTTAAATGATAAATAAATGATAAATGATTTTATTTCAGCAAATAGGTTCCAAAAAAACACTTTTACACGTCATTTTTTTATAAAATAGTTAGAATGATGGTGTCGGCATTTCCTAACTGACTACCTCTGAGAAGAAACACCGAAACAAACTCAGGGGTCAAGGTCTCTTTTAAAGTCCAGACAAGTTCAATAATTTATGTGAGAACAGTGTAGGTGGTGTTGTAAGCATCTTCAAGAGCAATATCTTTATTAACTGCCACCGCACGACGTTTAATTGGTCGTTTTTTTGTCCTCGTTATATTTGCCGTATTATCACTGGAATTTGAAGGTGCCTCACTAACATCTAAATTAAAACCAGAAGTACGAATTGATTGTGAGTTTGAAGTAATACTACTTGCATATGTAGGCGAAGCCGAACCATCTTGAGTTTCCTCATTCGGACTTGGGACAATATTCTGAAACAATTTTAGTACGCATTAAGTTATTATATTAACCTTACCCAAGTAATTAAAATACAACGTTTTTTTCAGTTGCCTTCCTCTGAAGAAGAGTGGCGAGTAGTCGAAGATGAATTTGTTAAAATTTGGGACTTCCCCCATGCATTAGGTGCTATGGACGGGAAACATATCATGATCCAAGCACCCTTTAAAAGTGGTACTGAATTTCATAACTATAAATTTTTTTTCAGTATTGTCCTCTTTGCGTTAGTGGATGCTAATTATAATTTTCTATATGTTAATGTTGGAAGTCCTGGCTTAATATCTGATGGCGGTGTATAGTATTTAAAAACACACAATTATATCGGAAGTTAGAAAACCACCAATTAAATATACCACAACCAGAAGTATTACAGATTCGTTATGCTATTAAAGTCCCATACATGATATTAGGAGATCAAGCATTTGAATTGAATAACTACACCATGAAACCATTCAGGGGAACACCAGTAACAGGATCAGTTGAAAGAATATTTAATTATCGCCTGTCCAGGGCGCGACGAGTGGTGGAGAATGCTTTTGGGATATCCAGTTCTGTCTTTCGAATTTTAAGAAAACCACTATTGCTTCAACCAAAAACAACCAAGAAGGTGGTCTTAGCGATTATGTACTTACACAATTTTCTACGCAAGAGTACTACTTCGAGAGATATTTACACACCTGATGGAACCTTTGATAGAGAGGTAAATGGAAATATAATTCCTGGAAGTTGGAGAACGGAACAGGGAGGTAGTGCTTTTCAGCCCATCGATAATATACCGCGAAGACCACCTAACTCTGCCAAAGACATACGATTGCATTTAGCAGAGTATTTTAAAACAAACTTTACTCTTCCATGGCATTTGTGTAAGCGTCTAAGTAAAACACATAATAATGTGTTTGCATTTTGATGCTGAAAACTGTATTTTGTATACTTTATTTTTGTTCAACAGTAAAAAGTATAATTTAGTGAAAAACAGTATAATACTGATTAAAACAGTATGGTTGGCAACCCTATTGGAGAGGCCTATGTCCAGCAGTAGACTGCAAAAGGCTGATGATGATGACTCAATTATTTTGTAAATTTTTCCATAAAAATGTCATTGATAACGTTCTAACAATAATGCACATGATTTTTAAGTAAATTTATTTAGTAACTACGAAGTAATAATGACCGACAAAACGATTGACATGTGTACGACTGTATGTAGGTCATACACAAGATTAGGTAACAAGTGCAGTACAACCCTTCTGTTTTTTAGTCTTTATTTATCAAAACTTAGGGTCATCACCGTGAAGTTTTCCGTGAAATCTTCGAACCCTAATAGGTGGAAAACCAGCATATCGTCCCCGTAGAGCGAAAAGTCATTAAGTCGAAAATGACCAAAATGAGATAGGGTGATTGCGCCGGTTAGCGACCAGTTAGCTGGGTTGCCCACTTAAGGCCACCTAGGCCCTCGTGAATCTCTTAGAGACTTTTTCAAAGAGATTAATATATTAACGCTGCCGTCACTTTACATTTTTGAAAATATTATGTATACCCGGAAAAATCTGCAGAAGTTTAAAATAAGAAGCGATTACCATGATAAAAATACTAGAAATAAACATAAGATAGTTGTACCGAGATTTAAACTAACAAAAAGCAACAAGTCATTCTTAGGAAACTGTGTTCGGTTTTATAATAAAATTCCAAATTCTATAACTGACCTTACAGAAGGCAAGTTTAAATCCTATGTGAAACAAGTACTAATTAAGAAAGCCTACTATAGTATTAATAGTTATATTGACGATAGGGACGTGTGGCACTGATTTTTCCTGCATTTGTGGCTTCCCTGGCATACCCGCCATTCAACCATAATTTTGATATTTAATATTGTTTACTGATTAGGTATATTGAACCATTTCACTGTCATGTATTTTACCCAAATTGTAAATGAGAGAATAACCGATCTATATTAATATTTTTTATTTGACTTTGATGCTACTCGTATTCTTATTTTAGGTATATTGTGTAGCTCATTATTCTCTCATACTTGAAATGATTGTTAAACCATATTTTTAAAAGAGTAACTATGGAGTTTCTTGCCGGTTCTTCTCCATAGAAACGACTTTTTGGAACCGTGCAACTAGTTTGACGTTTTGTAAGTGCTCTTTTGTAGCCTATATGAAATAAAAACATTATGACTATGACTAAGATGAGGGAAAAAAAATGTTGTTTACACGCAAAATAGTATATGTTAATGTGAATTTGTCCCAAATATAATGTAGTTTGGATACAAAACATAAAATAAAATACATTCATACAAAAATATTTATAAAATGCTGAAAAAGTGAAAATATAGCGAAAACGTCGGTTTACGACCATTTTTATCAGTTTATGACCACCAGTGTGCTGGTTTGCGACCGCTATTATAATATGAAAAATATGCCATTAAAACAATTATAATGGCTTAAAAATATTTTAATTTTTGCCTTTTAATAAAAATAAAATGGTAATCATTTGGTGTAATGTTTTCTTATAATTAAAAAATAACAATCTTACATTTTGTAGAGACTTAGTCATAGTTGTAATAGAATCAACAATCATTGGTCAAACAATATCCTTAATATGTAGTAGGTATAACATTTAAAAATAATCAACATATTTATATTTTAGGAACCATATTCCGCTTTTCTTATTAATAATTATGATAGATTAATCATCGGAAATTGCAAAGTATCTGAATCTAGTTTTTTTCCTTTTAAATATTCATAGAAAACAAAGGTCTTACATTTAATAGG
Organism: Abrostola tripartita; assembly: GCA_905340225.1. NCBI lineage: Eukaryota > Metazoa > Arthropoda > Insecta > Lepidoptera > Noctuidae > Abrostola > Abrostola tripartita. The sequence continues at coordinate 9,421,331 of HG996504.1, forward strand.
AATCATGTTCTGTGTCTTCTTCACTTATAATATTATAATTAAACTGCATAAAATCTACAATAGCATTTTCACTGTGATTTTTCGATTCGTTATCTAAACAAAAACTTAATAAATGCTATTGCTATAACATTGATTATGTTTTAATAAAATCTACTGTTTACTCTTAAATATCGACCCTAAACCTACCTTTGTGCTGTCTTTGGACGGAAATTATCACATACATTCGTTAAGCTTTGGTCTGGTGATCATGACGCACAACGCTGCGGTATGCGCCGCAACGCAGCGTCACGACGCAGCATTTAGCGTCCCTGCGGAGAGGTGGTCAGTTGATTTTGCCGCAGCTACCAAGGTAGACGTGAACATGAACAATTTTTCTGTAATTTGTGTTTTGCTTGAAGAGGAGGAAGAAGAAGAATTTTTACTGCTTCTGAATAGACAAAGAAAATCTCCGAGCAACATGTTTTTACAACGGAGGAGTGAAGGTTGTTACGAAACCTTAATAAAAAGGCATTTAATTGATTGTGAAGAAAAATTCATGGGTTACTTTCGGGTTTCAAGGGAGATCTATAACAAGATTTTAAGGCCATAAAAGATGATATTAGTGACACACAGCCTAGAACCAGAAATCGGAATTTTGCTATTACGGCACAAGAAAAACTATCCCTAACGTTAAGGTAAGTTAAATGAATTTATTTCGGTAATCAAATAAAACAATTCATAATCATATTATTTTTATTAATCGAATACAGTAACCCGGTATAACATCAAAGTATGTTGAATGATTGTTGTGGGGATGGTGTCTCTCGTTGCGAGTTGTATGCGTGGATTGGATGCTGTGGTGTGTTGAATGATTGCTGTGGGGATGGTGTGTCTCGTTGCGAGTTGTATGCGTGGATTGGATGCTGTGGTGTGTTGAATGATTGCTGTGGGGATGGTGTCTCTCGTTGCGAGTTGTATGCGTGGATTGGTTGCTGTAGTGTGTTGAATGATTGCTGTGGGGATGGTGTCTCTCGTTGCGCCAAGACCAATAATTCCATTTCAGTAACGATGTTACAAACTTGTGCTCTGATTTGAGCTATTTTGTCCGGAGGAAATTGACAAACTACGTCGGCCATACTCCTAAAGAATATGTGTACTGGAGTATTGCCTTTTTCTGTAATTTGTCTCAACATGTTTGTTCTTTCTTCTCTATTCTTTCTAAACTCTTCGACAAGGCTGTCTCTTTTTTTCTTTTTCACTTGTGATGTACCTTGAGTTTTGTTTTGTATTATTGAATGGTTTGCGATGGTTGTTGTGAAATAGATTCACATGGTGAATACGGCGTTGAACTCGGCATTGAAGAAGTTGGTCCTGAACATATCTCTACTGGCAAATTGTTATCTTCATCAACCTCAAGAACATTTCCGGGATTTAGATTTGAAATAGACTCCCTTTCTTCAAAGCTGTCATTTATAAATTTAAGTCTTTCGTCGTCATACTTTGAAACGAAAGAAGCACTTCCGGTTTTCTTCTTATTCTGATTTTTTCTATAATTGTCGCGTAAATTACGCCATTTATTCTTACATTCTTCAGCTGAAACAATAACATTGTTAGTTAATATAGTCTGTTTAACTACTATATAGTCTGTTTTAGTTCGATGTTCTGTGGAGTAACATGAGTAGTGATTTTAAACGAGATAATCCGAATAAATAAAGTATTTTTCTTCATGGAGAAATAAGATTTAGTTAGATGGATTCATAATTGATAGTTCACTATTCTGTTTACCTACACGGACCACTGAACTGAAACGGACTACCTTTGCACCGATATTTGACCCATTAATTGAGTACCTACTTTTTTTTACAGGTATTTGGCGACTGGAGAAAGCTATAGATCTTTAAGTTTTCAATTTCGAATTAGCCATAATTGGATATGCAGAATTTTGCCTAAAGTCTTACAAAGTATATGCTTGAGACTTTTAAACGTTGCACTTCCTGAACCCACCGAGGAAGATTTTAAAAGAATAGCCGAAGAATATTGAAGTACCAGGAGCCGCTCCTGGTACTGTTAACAAACGACACACAGTTGGTTTTGTTAACACACGAATTTACGTTTTCTGGTTTCGATAGAAATTTTCTGACGACCGCTTTCCATGAAGATTTTAGTGGAGCAAAAACGCTTACGTCTGCTGGCTGTAGCATATGGGTGGTGTTTGGGGGTAGAGCATACAAAATTATGCCAAGCTTTTCGCACATGGCACTCAAGACCAGTGACATATGTGACTTGTGACCATCCATTAGTAGTAATATAGGTTTTTTATACTATTGCGGTCCACCCAACTGTTAAAATCGTTTGTAATATATTCAAAAAATACATCCGAGCGCATCCATCCAATTTCAGATTTGCCAAGACACCATTCTTCGGGCATACTCTCTACAACGGCTCGTGGTGGACGTATATAGGGAAAAGCAATGAGCGGCGGACTTACTTGGCCACTGGCGTTGAAGGTGATCAGAACGGTTAAGTTATCCTTATCATTTCCCGCTTTGATCTGGTATAAATTTCGGTATCCCTTCGGCGCTAAGATCTTTCCGGTTTTTGGACACATAGAGAAGCCACTTTCATCACCGTTAAATATGCGCTCTGGGCATTCTAATATATCTTGATTATTAGTTTGTTTCAAGAACTCTTTCAAATCATTGAACCAAGCGCGTATGGCTTCTTCAGTTACTCTCGCTCTGGCTTTATTAATTCCTTCGGCAGCACGGCATGATATATCGGGATGGCGTTTTAGGAAATTTGAGTACCACGTTTGCCCCGGACGATCATCCTTAAAAGGATTCTTTGTTCCGTAATCTTTAACAATTCTGTACTGTGTCCAACAGCTCCTGTTTCTTGACCGGGAATCCACATTTTGCTATGTCCAAAAGCCACTTTTTAATTTGTTTCTCGCCTTCTATACCCAATACAGGATCTGGTCCCCTTGTCTCGATTGTATCACACCTCTTCCCACTAAGGCGATCTTGTATCGTGGTCCTTGGGATCTTATACAGTCTACATGTCTCTCTTATTCCCTTCTCTTGTTTTCGGATATCATCGAGAGCTTTATTCAGTGCTTCTTCTGTGTACTGGACAATCTTTTTCTTTTTTTTTGTTGATTCCAAATTATTTGGGAGATCCATCTAAAAAAAAAATATAAAAAATAATAATTAGTTTGCTTTTTATGACTAAATTTTGTTTTAAACTGAAAAATAGTAATATTTAGTTTTCGACAGATTAGGTACCTACAACAAATAATTATGAAACGGACATTTCAATCTATTTCAAAGTATTTATCAACCCTATTAGTTATAATTGAGGATAAGAGAATGATGAAAACATAATTGATATACAATCATTAATCTTTATTAAAAATATAGAACAAAACCAGTTAAATGAAACCTAAAAAACACAAAAACAATCAATTAATGCAAAACACACGAATCAAGATATTCGTATCAAATTAAAAGTTCAAAAATCTAAATCGGTTCACCTTTTTCTGCTACATCTGGTTCGCACAATCTGTCTATAATATCTTTACTGGTAGGCAGAGTTTCATACCAAGAATGAAGCACTTGAGGTATAATCCCTTTGGTGCAAAGATTCAACAGGTCCGTTTTCTTAGCTTCTGATATTGGGATTGGGCTAGAATAGGCCTTAGGAATTACATATTCTTTTAATTTGTCAATCTTTTCTTCTTTTCTGCCTTCACAATCATTTTCCTCAATTACATGACTATCTAGAGCTCTTTTCATCCTTCTTGTAGCACGAGAAGCTACTTTATCTAGTGTTTGAAATACATCAAATTCGGAATAAGGGCCATCGTGTGTGTAACGGAATTTGACTAGACCAGGATGTTCTTTTTCGAATCTAAGGCACTTAATTTTTAGCCACATTATTTTATTACCCTCTTTGTCCTTACTTGTATTTCTAACGAAGTGTTCACTTAGAGCTTTTGCGTTTATCATATCGTTATAGGTCATTTCTTAAACGATATATGGCGGTGCCGAATTCCTGTGTCTTTTTGAACGAGCACGAACCATAATAGATTTCCAATCTATCATAGAGAAAACTGGCGTATGCCTTTGACACTTTTCTATTGCACTGTGCATAGAGTCTACCTCCATGTGCGTATGGCCACTCTCTAAATATTTTTGCTCAAGGATTTCAACGTGCACATCAGGCCTTACGATCAGGTGGCATAGAAAAGCTGTAATAAATTTGTTTCTATTCTGGCCTGCGCACGTGTCACTATAAATAGTTACTTCTTTTACACATGTTGGTATTTGATGTATCCACCAGTTCATCGCACTCGCGATTTCAACACTGCCTCTTTTGCCATTTATTTCATTCCACGTTATGCAAAATGCTTCATTCGGAGGTTTTGCTGTGTGAATAGTATAATTTTGCACATTCAGCTTCCTCGTATAATATAATATGCCAATGCCGCTGACAGGTATATGAAGGGTTGATTGCATATCTGCAGTTACTACGAGATACGTGTCGTCTTTCATAGACCGCTGTTTATCTGATTCTTTTGCATCCTGTGCTGCATTTTTTCTAGCAATATGTGCATCATATTCTTCTTTCAGAGACTCAGATCGACCACTACTACCATAGCGTGTACATATTATACACAAATCCTTTTTGGGCTTAAAAAGTGACAAATTAAATTGTGATCCAAATATTCTTTTATACACATAGAAAGTACACGGTTGTTCACCAGCAGTTACTAGTTCTTCTTTATATAATTCATACATTTTTGAAATACTCAATTTGCTGTCCAGGTATTGTCGTTTAGATTTTTTTCTACAGTAATGAGATTCAAGCCGAGGAAAAGAGTTAAATATGATCAATTATATATTTTTTGTTCAGATGCGGCATCAGTCTTATTGACGGGAGCACGAGAACCACGTCTATCTTGTCCGTTGTAGTTACCAAATTCGTTTTTGTATTTAATGGCTTCATTTACGGGACCATTTGATATGCAGAACGTTTTCAAAAAAAAGTCTTTGCAGACTCGATGCTGCTGATCATCTTTAGTGAAATAATATTCATAAGTGGCAGATCGATGTTTTTCATTTGGAATACCAGTTTTCATAGTTTTTATTGGTTTGGCAACATTAATCTCCAGTAGTCTTCGCACAATTTAACTCTGTCATCCGCAGAAAAGTGATTCATGCATTGATATCGGCATTTTTCAATACAATTTACATGCTTAGGTTTCTTTGCTGGCATAATATCGACACCTGCAAGGAGTAACATTGTAACTAATATTTAGCAACTTTAGAGTAGAGCGCGTCAAAGATTAAAAAAATTCTCACTGCTTTCATTTAAGTCTTAGTGCTAGCGAACTTTAAAATTGTATGTCAACGAGGGAATAGCTACACTTGCGTATGATTTTATTATTATATATATGGGTCATAAACAAAACAGGAATAAAAAAAATAAAAAAGTGTTCTTTATTATAAAAAATCAGTATTGTAACACACGTTTAGTTCTAACATTTATTAAGTACGCCAGCGCCACCTATCATGTATTAGATAAACAAGTAACAAAAGTTCATTGATCCAGTTGTTTGTAAAAAAAGGTTCCGCCGCTTTCCACTAGATGGCGCTGTGCCTATGACGCGCATTTTCTGAATGGCGGTGTTAAGATTCTCCGTGACTTAATGACCCTCGCTAGATCAATGAACTTCCTTGATCACAACTACCTAGAGAGTGCATTCTGGAATCTCGTCCTACTTGGAAATATTACTAGGGACACCTCTGATAATTGTTGCTCAGTATATTCCATCAGGAACTTTTTGGATAGAGGGACTTCACTCCCCGACCTTCGTCCTAAGGTCTTGGTCGACGGAGCTATCCCTATCTTCACATCCAAAACAACCTTCGCTTATCATCACCTGTAACTGTTGCTGAAGTACAAAATCTCCTGAAAACTTCGTGTGTTTCCTTCGAGAGTGGAACCCCTGACTACTCCTCCTACAAACTGGCGCCCAACGTGGGGCCAAAGAGAAACCAAAGTACGTCACACGCTACGGACGAACAACAACGACACCAGCTACAGAAAGAAAAGCAGAGATGTCGGTGACCATGTCCGATACTCAGTTCGAGGCGCTACTGTCGAAGCTTTCTCCAGGAAGACACGGCTCGTTTACAACCTGTAAAGCTGAATTCGACGGGACCAAGGACTCCGAAGTGACGGAAACTTTTCTGGCGGCAGTAACAGTATTTAAACAAATAGAAAATGTAAGTGATGCAGAAGCGCTCACTGGATTACCACTACTCCTCAAGGGTGAAGCTGCAGTGTGGTGGCAGGGAGTTAAAAAGCATGTCTCCACATGGGCGGAATTCGAAGAGCGTCTCCGTCATGCTCTTGCCCCAAGGAAACCAGCTTATGTGGTATTCCAGGAGATCGTTACGGAAAAGCAAGACCCACGAGCAACTACTGAAAGCTTCATCGCACATAAGCGAATGCTTTTTGCTCAACTTCCGGAACCCGAAATACCGGAATCCCATCAACTTCACATGATATACGGCCAACTAAAACACCGAATACGTAACAAAATTCCACGCAACTCGGTTAAAAGTTACGACGAGTTATTGGAAGCAGCTCGGGGCATCGAACAGATGTGGATCGACAAACCCAATGACGGTGACAAGGAAGCCAAAGCTAAGCCAAACCCGACCGTGAAACCCAAGGTGAAGTGCGGGTTCTGTCACTTCTCAGGCCATACTACCGAAAAATGTAGGAAGCTGAAGAAGAAACAGCAAGAACTAGAGGCAACTGAGCCCGTCCCTGAGAGTCAAGCCAAAATAGCTACTACCAAAACGCCGCAGGCTCCATCTCCATCCGCACCCAAAGTGACCTGTTACGGCTGTGGTACGCCCGGTGTAGTTCGCAGTAGCTGCCCAACATGCTGCGCCAATAAACAACGGTCACTGCCATCAATAAATCTAGCCTTCTGTCCGGTTGAATTCCAAACGGATGTAAGAAACAGGCCAGTTGTCTTCATTGAGATAGATGGCATTAAAGGGGTAGCATATGTCGATAGTTGTGCGAAGACCAGCATCGCATCGTATCAGTTATATCGACAGCTGGTGAACAAGGGACACAAGTTCCACGAAGAAATAGTGAAGATCACTCTGGCAGATGGCATCGGGAAAAACCAACGAGTTAAGAAAATAACCGTTACTGTGAAATTAGAGGACCGCATCATTCCGACTAGCTTCATTGTGTTGCCTATTTCAAGGGACAACCGAACCCTAATAGGCGTCGGGTTTATACAAGACGCAAAAATGGTACTCAACCTTCCTCAGTTTACTTGGAAATTCCTTGACGCTGACTCGACCTATGAGCTATATGAAGAGGACTTCGTGACCTTTGACCCAACAAATAGTAACTCGGTCAGTGTTGCTCTGGATACCACAGAAGGAATGCCTTCAGCGGCTATTGCATCCTCAAGTGCTGCCGCTCTTCCCGAGGGTTCCCCGGGATATAAATTGATACCACTCCAGCTGTCACCTGCTAAGAAACCAAAAAGGGTCTTCGACGGTTACTTACCTGCTTTCGCAGAATTTATGATGCGTGATGCGGAAAGGAATGTCAAAGAAGCGGATGTAACATTATCCCCGCATTCAAGCCACCTTTTCCCCAGCGCAAACGAACCTACGGACTCTGATGGTGATTATCATTTTTGTAGTGTTGATATAGGTAATTGCCAAAAGGCAATTTTGAATAAAATACTTGATGACTATCAAGATGTTTTTATTAATAACAACAAACCATCCTTGCTTGGGGAGCACTGCATCGTGACAAAGGACGATATTCCAATATCAGTACCTCCCTACAGATTATCTCAAACAAAGAATGATATCCTTCTAGCGGAATTACATGAAATGATGGACAAGGCTATTATTGAGCCCTGCTCTTCGCCCTGGGCCTCGCCAGTGGTCATGGTACCGAAACCGAATGGAAAGGTTAGAGTATGTATCGATTACCGACGTCTAAACGCTATCACTGTGCCCGACACTTACCCTATTCCACGAATAGACGACTTGTTGCACGCTGCGAAGCCAACGCCTTACATGACGTCACTCGACCTGAAAGCTGGTTACTGGCAAATAAGGATCAGGAAAGAAGACGAAGAGAAAACAGCATTCATCACCCCTTTTGGTCTATACAAGTTCAAGAGGATGCCATTTGGCCTACGCAATGCACCGGCTACCTTCTAGCGACTTGTCGATAGATTCCGTGTTACCCTAGAGCAGAGGTTCCCAAACTTATAAGTATCACGCCTCCCTACTGCTTAAAATGAACATGCTTACGCCTCCCTTCGGCCCAGGGCCCAGCAAGTAGTAGCAAGCGGGCTCGCCAAGCTATTGTAAAATAAAATAATAAAGACCAAAAATACATTTTCAGATGTTTTATTATAAAAATATGCTTTTACATACTTATTTTAAGAAGAATCAATGTGACGGATGAGCTTGCATGTTTTTGACAAGATTTCCAATTCTGGGTTCAATAGAAGAAAGTGCACAACGTAGATCACTAGCAATATCTAGTTTGCTTCTGTACTTTGTTTTTATTACTACAACTGCTGAAAACGCTTTTTCACACAAGTAAGTGCTTGAAAAGGGTAAAAACAATTTTAGTGCTTGCTCTGCTGTGCTGGGATAAACTTTGAGATATTTAACCCAAAATTGTGCCTTATCCATCTTCTCAAAATCATATTGGGCAGCAGAATCATTTTTGATTTCCAAAGCTTGCTCTTGTAATGCATCTGGCAGCATTTCTATGTCAACGTGAAAAGGATCGATCGCTAATCGATAAATAATATTATCGCACGAATCGGGAAAGTAGCGCTTCAATTCGTTCGTGAGTTGCTGCAAATGGTTTGATATTTTATTCTTGGTATCAATTTCATCCAAAATCTCCTTAAAGCACGCTTCTTCTGAGATCGCAAATAGTTTAGGAAAGCAGGAATAGTTGAAAGCTAAAATTTTGCGTCTCCACAGTTGCAGCTTCTCACTGTATGCCGTGATAGCATCCCGATGATAAATTATGTTCGAATCTCCGCCTTGTAATTTCAAGTTCAAAGTGTTCAATGAGTCAAAAATATCTGATAGATAAGCAAATATTACTTGGACCCATGGTTTTTTAAATTCCACAAACAATTCTGTTTGTTTTTGCATTTCTAAAAACTGGATAACTTCATCTCGCAGTTCAAACAATCTTGCCAACATATTTCCTTTTGAGAGCCAGCGCACCTCTGTATGAAATAACAATGTCTTGTGTTCTGTGCCCAAATCTTCACAGAGAGCCGTAAAAAGCCGCGTGTTTAATGCACTCTTCTTAACATAATTTACAATTTTAATGCATAATTTTAAGACGTCATTGAGTTCGTTTGAAAGTGTTTTAGCTGCCAAGGCTTGCCGGTGTATAAAACAGTGAATAGAATTTACGTTGGGATTTTTTTCTTTGACCAACTGCACGAATCCTGAACGAGATCCAAGCATCGCCGGAGCGCCGTCTGTGCACACACCTATCAACTTTTTCCACGACAGTTCATGTTTATCAAAGAATCCAGAGATTGCTGTCATTATATCAATTGCTTTCGAAGTTGTCGTTAACTCTGTTGAAAACAGTAACTCGTCTTTGATTGTTTCGTTTTTTATGTATCGAACGAAAACTAGCAGTTGACAGCATTGCGCCACATCCGTACTCTCATCCAACTGTATTGCAAATGAACATGATTCTTTCACGGCCTCCACTACTTGATTTTTTATATCTTCAGCCATATCACCAATACGACGTTTCACAGTATTATCAGAAAGAGGTATTTGTGAAAAATTTTGTTTACTTTCTGTTCCAAGAACGATATCAGCTGCTTTCAATAAGCAGGGTTTAACGAGTGTTTCTCCGATAGTATGGCTTTTCTTGGCTTTTGCAATAAGTAGCGACAATTCATAGGAAGCTTCGACCACTTTCTCAGATGACTGAGCAAACGTTCCAGTACTATCCAATTTCATGCGCTTCAAACTTGCAGATTTTGAAGCGAAAAACTCCTTCGGCTTGTCTTTTAAATCGCTGTGTTTTGTTGACAAATGACGTTCCAAACGTGAAGGTCTCATAGCATCATTGCTCAGTACTTCATAACAAATAACACACTGCGGCTGGTCGATGCCACTTTTATTCATAGAAACAAAACCGTATTTAATATAATCATCATTATATTTGCGTTTTTTCGCAGAGCTCATGGCGAAATAAAAGAAATAATCGGTCACTGTCACTACTCTTACACACAAATAACAACAATAACACGACGCTTGTTTGTTTTTGCATCAAGTGCACACGTGTTCTCGCAAGTCGCGTACGGCGCGGGAATGCGCGGGCGTCTGGAGTAAAACCGCCGCCCGCGCCCGCGCCCCCCTCATCATGTCATCGCGCCTCCCTAGTGGGGCGCGCCCCCTAGTTTGGAAATCAATGTCCTAGAGCATGTTAACATGCTGGCCTATCTAGATGACTTGCTCCTATTCTCCAGCACCTTTGAAAACCACCTTTCCGACCTGAAGGACGTATTACAAAGGATGAGAGAATATAACATCACTGTAAACAAAGAGAAATGTAGATTTTTCTGCTCGTCGATAAAATACTTAGGTCACATCATAACACCTGAAGGCCTAAAGCCAGATTCAGATAAAACCAAAGCTATCTTAGAAAGACCAACACCCAAGAATCTTCAACATCTCATATCTTTTCTACAAATGTGTTCTTGGTACCGACGTTTTATTGAGAATTTCTCCGCTACAGCCCAGCCCCTTACGAAATTAACAAAGAAGGAAGCCCGTTGGGTATGGAATATTGAACAAGAAGAGGCCTACAACACGCTTAAAACACGGTTAACTACTGCCCCTGTGTTGAGGCAGGCCGACGAAACAAAGCCCTACATTCTGAAGACTGATGCCAGTAGCTATGCGCTTGGAGCAGTTCTGGTCCAGGGGGAGAAGGAAGATGAGCATCCCGTTGAATATGCGAGTAGATTGCTCACGACCGCTGAGAAAATTACTCCACTACTGAACGAGAAGCGTTAGCCGTAATCTGGTCACTAAATAAATTTAGAGCATATGTTGAAGGTCAACCTGTGACTGTGGTAACTGACCACTAAGCTTTAAAATGGTTAATGAACCTGAAATCGCCAACCGGACGTTTGGCTAGATGGGCATTACAACTCCAAACTTTCAACATTATTAATATTAACTACCAACCTGGTAAACTGAATACTGTGGCTGATGCGTTGTCAAGACCACCGTGTTGTGAGGATACCTCCACCTGTGAGATATGTTCTATAATCGTGGATATGCCCACGAGGGGTGTTAAAGAAATCCGAGAAGAACAAATGAAGGATACTAAAATTCAGAAAATAATAGGAGCCTTAGAGGAAACAAATGGAACAGAGGATGCTGTATACTGGAGTAACAAAGAATACCTTATGAATAATGGTATGCATGTGAAAAAGTTCAGACTTCATCCAGCCAGTATCGCTCAGACCAATGCCCCACTCGTCTGGAACTGATGATGTTATATCCTTGGGAAGCCTCTTGTTGGGAAACACAACTAATAGAGGTGTTACATCTCCGTTGGCGCAAAATGTAAACAGTACAGTAAGGGCAGTTTTAGCTGTAGCGTGATCCACTTCATACACGTCTCTTTCTCCTCGTAACGAAATAACTTTGCCATTTTTGGGACATAACTGAAAGTTAGATTCGTCCCCATTAATTTGATGTCTTCTTTGATGTCTTTTCCTGATACATTAGCACTGGCTGATGTGACAGCTTCGACAGTACGTTCGCTGAGTTCTGGATGACGGCGCATAAACAGGTCATACCATTTTTTTCCAGGTATGTATGTCATCTTTAAAGGGGTTTTCTCTTCCTGACTTCTTTAAGAAGTTTGCTACACTTAATTGTAAATCAGATTTTCTTTTTGGAAATCCTTTCCGACAAACTACAACCCACTGTACCAAAACTCTTTCTTCTTCTGTCGACAATATTGGCCTAGGATCTGGTAGATCCTTGCACGGCTTTCTTAATCGCGACTGGATAGTTCCTCTTGGCACATTGTAAGTTTTCGAGGCCAGTTTTTTTGGACATACCTTTTTAACTGCATCCAAGGCTCTTAGTAGATTTTCGTTTGTGTACATTTTTCGTTTATTTGGTTTATTTTTTTCCTTCGGCTTCATGGTAGGTAGATAAGTGGTTCTGAAAAATAATAAAATTCTAGGAAAACCAATTTATCAGCATGCTTATGATCCAATTATCAGCACCATGCTAAAAAATGGTAAATTCTTCTTCTTCTTCTTATTGTATGGTTGATGAAACAACCTGGTGTCAGAATTTAAACCGCCTGTAGGCCTCTGACATGGCTTTACACACCGTTGAAAAATCTCTCAGGTGTGCTGGTTTCCTCACGATGTTTTCCTTCACCGTTTTTAGCAACTGATAACTTATTTATAGTAAATGGTAAATAAAGTTTCAGCACCATGCTAAGATTTGGATTTTGATAGTATAAACTACTTTTACAAAACAAAATGAATTCTATGCATAAAATAAACACAGTTTACATAAAAAAATATGAAATTAGTATTTATGTTTTTTCCATTTATCAGCACCAGTGCTGATAATTTGGAATTTACAAAATATTCGATCCATTTATCAGCACCACGTATTTTACCAATTCATCCCCATAACCTCAAATTCTACTCTTCAGATTATCCTCATAAACTATCACAAATATCAGAGAAATCGATAGTTTCAATATAAAATATGTAAAAGATCTGTTAGATCATAAAATGTAAACACGTGAACTTACCGGCGATCACAAGAAAAAGGCAAAAACAGAAAAGACTGCAGGACACAAATATTTGTTCACACAATTTTCGCCATATTGAAGTCTCAAAGTATGGTGTTGCCAATTGTAGGATTCCAAAAACATACATTTATTTATTTATTACCTAGTAACCCAAATTAGTAAGTGAAAACCTTAGAATTTGACAATTTATTCGGAGTGCTGATAATTTGGTGCAGTGCTAGCGTTTGAGTTATTCACCCTACTTACCAAAATATAGATGGAACTGAAAAGTTGCAACGATCTTTGACACAAAAGTAAAACAAACACTTATTTAAGAATATTTCAACAATTTTTTAACGGAGCGCAAGTGTGTTCCACCAAATAGCTTTACTCAACTGACAGCTCGACAATGTTGCCAACCTAAATAAATAAACTAGTGCCGCGTTCCACGTAACAAATATTGAATATAAAATTTTGTTTGACCACGGAAGGGGTTGCAAAATTGGTAACATCATGTTTATGTGTAATAATTTATTTATATTGTGTGTTGATTTTTCATAATAATGTAAAATGTCAACGATAAGATGTTAGTAACTAATAAAAAGACAAAAATATTGAAACTTTTAATTTGAAGTATTTTTTTTCTTTAAGCAAACTTTGGAACCTAGGTTTACACGGCCCACGGAAGGGTACATAAGCGTAACTTTTTTTTTAATGTTATAAAAAATATCAAATAAAATTAAGATATTTTCGTTCATTGTTGGTACAACATCAAAATCGTTAATTTATTAAATAAAAATATTAATGTACAAAGTATGTTTTAACCAATTTTTATCAACACATTTGCACACTTTTTTTTCCTGTTTTGTTTATGACCCATATGTATGTTTTAGGTATTTTTGTGAGTTACAATGAGAATCCACAACATATACTGAATAAAATGACATTGTGACTCAGACATACAATCGCATAAAGTACGATAATAGGTACTTCATAAAAAAAAAAAATATATGTCTGAGATACAATTTATAAAATGTACTAAGTTTTGGAGTTAATACACAAATAAAAAATGCAGGGAAATTATTTTTGAATAGGCTTTATTATTTTTCATTATTACAGCCATAACATAAACAAATTAGTTAATCCCAAACAACAAAATGTCCATAATCATTTTATAATTATAACTAAAAAAAAAGACCTCTTCTCAGACCACCTACACTGTTCTCACATAAATTATTTTTACCTGTCTGGTCTTTAATAGAGACATTGACCCCTGAGTTTGTTTCGGCGTTTCTTCTCAGAGGTAGTCAATTAGAAATCTAGTTTAAAAAAAATGACGTGTAAAAGTGTTTTTTTCATTTATCAATGTTCTGGTCATCAATTACTTCGTTTTTATAAATTTCTTACGAAAACCGTTACGCATATTCAATCAACGTAATCATAGGTCATAAAAATGTACAATGGCAGCTAATGCACATGAAAAACAAACAATCAAAACGTGCTATTATTTAAATAAATGAAAAGTAACACTGTTTTAGTCAACAATTAGTAACCCTCATTCAATATTTTTTTGGAAAATGTTATAATGTACCTATATAATAAATTAGAAAGTAACAGCTAGTGTAGGTATTCATACAATCAGGTCCTGAAATTCAATTAACACAATAAAAATCAAATAAAAAATTCTTACGAAACAAACATAGCTTATGCAATTAGCAATTACGATTATTCCTCTTTAAAGAATCACAGCTCTAAGTCAGTCTTTGTAAACATTAAGTAATAGGGTTTTTAATCGGAATCAGACGCATTATTTGGCTGAGTTGAATTAAGATGTGGTAAATTTATGTAATAATCATGATAGATTGTTGGAATAGCATTGCTTTTGCACTAGCTCATTAAATCTTTGTACTTTGCTGTAGTTAAAGGCAAAGGCGCATTATAAGCCTTCGAAATGTACATCGGTAACTCTTGTTCAATATTTTGAGGTCCTTTAGCAGCACGACGAGTAACTGCCCGAAGTGAAACTGCCCTATGTTGAGCTATATCTATAGCCATTTCACTGTCACTCAGAGAATCATATTGAAACTTAATCATATTTGGTAAGTCACTCATATAACGGATGTGCATAATTTTGCTCCAGGCGACTTTCACATTGTTGGTATCGTATTCCCAATTATTGTAACACGGCAAAAGCTGTTTAAAGTCCAATATCCTGTCTTGATTTACTTCCTTGACTACATAAGGCTCACCATTAGATTTCCCACATCTAATCAAAGTAACCCATTGCTGAGGAACGTAGATTTTTTTTTTTCTCCGCTCAATAAGAGCATTCATTGCATCGCCTTCTGACTGTGAGTGTCCAACTTCGAAAAAGTGGTGATTTATGTTTACATTCTGTGTACTTAATATCGGGAATTTGTCAATAAAACAAAAAATACAAATTATTCATCTAAATTTATTTTATCGCCTTCAAAGTAGGCCCCATCGCTTGCAATACAACATCTCCAACGCTTCACCCAGTCTTCCATACATTTTTCATAGGCTATTTGCGGTATGGCCTTTAGCTCATTCAGCGAATTTTCTTTTATGGCTTCTATCGACTCAAAACGTTTTCCTCGAAGTGGTAATTTTAACTTGGGAAATAAAAAAAAGTCAGACGGAGCCATATCAGGTGAATGACGGTGACGGTGCTTGGTCGAGAACTTTTGTTGAATTTTTCGCTAAAATCTCTTTCACTATAATGGCTGTGTGTGATGGTGCATTATCATGGTGCAGCATCCATGAGTTGTGTTGCCACAAATCTGGACGTTTTCGGCGCGATACTCTCACGCAAACGCTTCATGACGCCTAAATAATATTCTTTATTCACTGTTTCTCCCTCTGGAAGGAATTCGGAGTGAACCACACCACGGTAGTCAAAAAAAACTGTCAGCATCACCTTGATTTTGGAGCGGCTTTGCCGCGGTTTTTTGAGTTTCGGCTCGTTTTCGAGACGCCATTCTGAAGACTGTTGGCTTGTTTGCATGTCGTACTCATAAACCCATGTCTCGTCGCCAGTTATTATACGTTTCATAAAGGTCGGATCCGTAGAAGCTCGGGAAACCATGTCTTCAGCGACATGCTTTCGCTGCGCTTTTTGAACAAAATTGAGCTCTTTTGGTACTAGTCGAGTGGCGACGCGTTTCATGCCTAAAATGTCAATGAGAATGTTGTGGACGGACTTAAAAGATATGTTCACCTCACTAGCCAACTCTCTCAGACTCATACGTCGATTTTCGAGCACTAGCTTCTTGATTCTGTCGATGTTTTCTTTGGTCGTAGCGGTTGAAGGTCTACCAGAACGAGGCAAGTCTACTACTACTTCTCGGCCTTCTTTAAAAGCCTTATACCATTCATAAGCCCTTGTTTTCGATATACACGATTCGCCGTAGGTATTTCGCAACATTTTTAGTGATTCACCACATGAAATATCATTCGAAACACAAAATTTAAGGCACACTCTTTGTTCAACAATATTTTCCATTGTAAAAATCGCCGAGAACTCAAAACTATGACCAACAAAAAGTGTAGTTTAAAACAAATTAAATGACAGATCCGGCTCAAACTATGCGCGCTAAATCAGTACAGTGCTACCAACATGCAGTAAAAAAATTTGAACGACCTCTTTTTGTTGACATATTCCCGATACTTTTTACACAGAGTAGTAAATGCTCCGCCTTGTATACAACGTAAGGAGGTAGACATTCTCCTCCAGCAGTTATTGCGAACATTATAGAGATAGCACCTTTCGTGCTATTTAATACTCTTTCGGGGTACTTCACTCCTCTTTTGAATAAGCACTTTTGGGACCCTGGATCATCTGTTAAATTCGTTTCGTCATAATTTAATATGTTATCACTAGGAACACCTTTCAATGATAACTGTAAATTTGTGAAGTATTCTTTCATATATTCTGCATATATTGGGTGCCTATTGAATAGAATTGCTAATAAAACATATTTAATTATTACCTATGAACGAGAATTCGCAAATCCAGAAGAGTCAAAGGACTGCCGTATTCTGCTGCTGCAAATAGAACTTTAATTATATTAGCTTCCTCTTGGTCGTTGAGCCTTGTCGGACATCCTGGACTCTTAGGATGTTTATTGTGCAGTTTGTCTATTAATGTTCGACGAGGTATGCCAAAAAAATTCTCTGCGTCGTACGAGAACATTGTTTTATTTTGTAACGCAGCTACTGCCAAATCTATCATATGCTGTAAGTGTTTTGTAGTGTATGACCGCCTATTGCGTTGCTTCGCTTGCATTGTCGGTAATTCTGCAACAACTAGTTTGTTATCAAATGTATCTGGGCAACTTGAACTCTTTTTTCCAAGTATTTAGTAAAAAAAATGTTTTGTCCATTTAAAAAAATATCTATGAAAATAAAGAGTAGTCCGTATGGAAATTTTACACAATTGAACCTAATTTTAAAGCAAATAGCTCTACTTAAATTTAACTTAAATTGTACAAAATACTAAGCATACTTTCCGTCGAAGCTAGGATCATTGAAACAGTAACTTTTTTTTCTGAAGACATTTCTTCAGTAAGTTGCTTGAATGGCTTCAGATTTTTTATTATTTCTGGCAGTGTCTGCCATTCAGCTTCCAAAAGATTTTCTACTGGATTATGTAGGATTCCAAGAGACGCTTCTAAAGGTTCTTGAAGTAAGCAAATCCTCTCAATCATGTCCAGGGTACTGTTCCATCTGGTCATTACGTCCATTTGTAGCTTCAATGGTTTTTGATTAGGCCTCAGCTGCTCCTGCATTGCAATTAGTTTTTTCGTAGCTATTGGACTCTTATGAAAATGTTCCACAATGGCTTTTATTTTTTTTATTAGCTCCCCGAGATCACAGTCCTGGAGTCCTGCACGCACAACTAAATTAAGAGTGTGAGCTATACACGGCAAATGTTCATAATTTGTTAATCGTATAGCCGCCTTCATGTTCGCTGCGTTATCTGTAACGCAGGTAAATATTTTATTTTGTATGTTCCAATGGCAGAGCAAGCTATACAACTCATTTTTAATATATTCGGCCGTGTGTCTCTCATGACATTCAAAACATCCTAATAAAGCAGACTTCAACTCCCAATTTAATAAATAATGGGCTGTTACAGCTTGGTAAGAAGTTGTTGCTCTTGAAGTCCAGCCATCGGTGGTAATCGATACATATTTTACATTTTCTAATTCATCTTTTAATTTTTTTTGGGCTTCTGAGTATTGCGCATCCAATAAAGTGTTGCTTAGTATGTACCTTGAAGGCATTTTGTAGCCTGGTTCTAAGTAATTAATGAGAGCCTTAAAACCCTCGTCTTCAACTACAGAAAAAGGCTGCAGGTCTTTAACTATCATTTTAAGAATTAAATTATTAATTTTTTTTTCTTTTGCTACACCTACAGGACGTTGAATAAAGGCACTTAACTTAGTCTGTTGCGAATTTTTGTCATTTGTTTTAATTTCAGGTACAGTAGATTCTGTACTTGCTGAAGTTGATGATTCAGAAGCTTCCAGAACTGCAACATCTGACCCAGAGCATGGATTGATGGTTTCATAGGTTGATCTGTGTTTGTTTAAAAGGTGCTTTTTTAAATTTGTAGTAGAGCCGCCTTTCACTGAATACAACGATTTACAAAGATCACATTTTGCCTTATCATCTTTAACTTGTGTAAAAAAACCCCATAGCTTACTTCTTTTCTTATCCATTGTAGCAGATAGGTAAATGAAACTGTCAAATATTAAAAAATATTAAAAAAACAATAATAATAAATCGAATATAAACAATAACCATTATTTGGTAATTATTAATTATCAATTAGTAATTAACAACATTTAATAATCAAGAAACAATTAAATCTCACTTGAACTTTATTATAATATCTTTTTAACATAAGAACCAAATGAAGTGAAAATACGTTTTTATTAAAAACAAAAACATACATATGCATCGAGATATAATTATATAAATACTTACGTACTAGAGAAGCTACGTTATATAATTTAATTATTGTTCTATTTTTCGATATTTGAATCTTTAGTTCGCTGCAATTTTCAGGAATCGTGCGTGAAATAAAGAGGCAGCACTACTGCCGAAATTAGCGCTCTCTGGTACTTTATTAGTGAAGTAATTAAGTTCAACTGTCAAAGTTGTCAACATTTCTGTACAATTTTTGACAACTTTGACAGTTGAACCTAATCAATTAGCTTCATTTCAAACCAATTGAATAAACATAATAAGGATGCTGATTGTTATTAGTCTATGACAAATAGTAGAATACGGCGTGTGTTTCGTATTGAATTTGTAAAATATGAAAATTAGATTATTTACAGATGAAAAGTTATTTCTTTGCACTTTTCCGTGTTCCTTAAATTATTAGGTAATATCTCAACCCACACCAAGGCATTTTTCAATGTATTCATTTTTAATTGTCGGAAATACAAGGCGCGAAAGAGCTAGAAAGCGACTAAGTGAAGAATTTGCGTCTTGTGTCTTCTATAGTGCGTAAGTACTTATATCAAATTTGTAAAATATCTTTCTTACCTTGTTTCTGTTCCACACACGAACACAATACCTCTAATGGATATTTAAATATTTAAAAAACCTGGATAACGAATCTCACAAATCATCAAACAACGTTATTTTCTTTGTACGTCCTTAAGTTTACATTACCTTTTTAATTCGCGGAAAATACGCACGCATGCGCAAAACGATCAGTAAGAAACGTTTCAATACACGCATCAACGCAGCGTAACATTGGGTCATTGAAACAGCGTATGTAACCATGATACGAAACATGCGAGTAACGAAAAGTATTCGTGAGTAACGTTTCGTTACTCGGTACTAGATGGCGTACCCGTTACTTAGTAACGAATACATACGGTTTGCTACAGCTCTACCTGTTTCTGCTTGCATTTACCCGTGAATGGTATTATTTGTTCATCAACGGCAACATGCTTGTCTCGTCTATTTTCTCTGCAGCCCTTTTCTACGCCGGATACAAGAGGGCGTATTTTCCAAAACTTGTCAATTTCTCGAGCAGTTTGGTCAACAGCTTCATCGTTTACAAGCTTCAAGTTCGATCTTAAGTGGAAAAAACGGTTACGAGTGATGGTGTTCGCTATGTAATTCACTTTGGTGTCCAATGCCCAATACATTCTCAATCGTGGCAGGCCAAGTACGCTCATAGCCATAGAGCATCCGAAGAACTATTTAGGTTCATTAGGTGTTGTATTTAACGATTTACCTGTCCTCAATACACTACCAATATTTGTACACTGAGACATGGTTTCAAACAAACTATCATCGATGTATTGCGAAAAATATTCGTACGGGTTCTTAACACGCGAGCTTGGATCAAATGCCACATTCAATTGGTCTTCCTCAGGAGTAAAATTAAAGTTTTCCGTGTGTTTCCATCGTAAACGGTCACTGCGAGAAGATTGGGGCTCGATTCCAACTATCTTCTATTATCGGCGGTATTGCTTCTTGTTGACTTGGTTGAAGATTGCTTTCATCGTCGCTACTTTCATCTTCAATATCAGATATGTCAAAATTAAGTAAATGCACGATATCTTTTGCAGCCAAATGACCTGCAAAATAAAACAAAAAAAGTACTAATGACCCAAAGTATCACCTATGATACTGGTACAAAAACGTGAAAATGGCTATTTTAATTAGCAGTATTTTATAATATTTAAACAATAATACAAAATATACGTATAATATCACTTATTTATAAAAAAAAACACAAACACATTACTAAGTAAAATAAATATTTACCTTTACGTAAAGTTGACATGACGGTAACGGCGAAATTTTCGATTTTCAACTGACTGCATTCGAAGTAATTTGACAGCTAGAGAAATAGTGAGTGACTAGAAATGCAAAGAATGTCTATGCAAACAATCGTACAAAAAGTTCGAACGGATTCTAAGAGATGGCGTTGTACATTTTTTTAAGTAAGTGTATCACTGGTGATACCGGGGGTCTCAGGAAGCTACGGCAAATGACTGCATTTGATCATCATTTCTTGATATTTGACCTAAATACGTAACTGTAGAACTGGTGGAGGGCCGAGGCTTTTGTTTTTTTGAACTTTTCGTATGCTCTAATCTTTTTCTTTCTATCACATCAATATGAGTGATAACCTCGGCGCCAGGTGCTACTTTTCTTCGTGTAGTTTTTTTGGTTGTCACCCCGTTGAATTTTAGAAAGCAAAAGTTCTTCAAAACTATGTGAGTTTTGTTCTGAAATATTATAATTATTTGTTTGATTCTGTCCAGGTTCGTCAATGAGAAATTCTTCAAAGCTGACTAGGTTTGCTTCTGAAGTGTCATTATTTAGATTCTGTCCAGGTTCGTCAATGAGAAATTCTTCAAAGCTGACTAGGTTTGCTTCTGAAGTATCATTATTAAGATTCTGACTAGGTTCGGCAATAAGGTTGGTATTTTTTTTGATAAATTCAAGAACTATTGAAAGTAGAGTATTTGGGCCCTTTTGTGAAATGTTACTGTTAACTGGTGGTATGTCTGGTTGATCCACCAGTATTGGAAAGGTTGAATTTTGTTGCCCATTTGGCAAA
Organism: Abrostola tripartita; assembly: GCA_905340225.1. Taxonomy (NCBI): domain Eukaryota; kingdom Metazoa; phylum Arthropoda; class Insecta; order Lepidoptera; family Noctuidae; genus Abrostola; species Abrostola tripartita. The sequence goes on from HG996504.1 coordinate 9,442,821, forward strand.
GCTGGTGTATTAATAAACCGTTTCCATTTGTTTAATTTTAAAATGTCAAACTTGTTCTCATTAATTGCTCCTCGATTAACCCTTTAACGCTCAACTAAGTTTTGGTAAAAAAAATATGTATTTGACATTAAATGTAGGTTGTATATGACTCTAATATGTCCAAAAAAATAATTTTAAAAATGTAATAATTAGTTTTTGAGAAAACATATGATAAGTATACTCAACATTACGATACACTCAGGAATCTATAGGTAGAAATAATCGTTGAGTATTTTCAACAACGTCCCTAAACTAAGAAAGTACTATTCTAATAAAACCAAACAAAAAAAAAACAAATACCTTTATTTAGCAACATGAAAATTATAAAAACAATCTGGGGGCACGGGAGTGCCCCCGCCAAGTCGAGCAATAAAGCGGCACGGCCGTACCATCCTTTTCTCGAAGCACTTCAGGCCATTTTCGACCCCCTATAACTTACTTCGTTGTGAATAAAACTAGAAGCCTGAATTTTCAGTAACCAATTAGGCATTGTATAAACACGGTATATTTCAATTTTCATTCAATTTGAACCAGTAGTTTAAGAATTATAACAAGTCAAAGTTCGTAATTTTGTCACTCACTGACTGACTGACTGACCGATCATCAAAATGTTAAGGCACTTCTAGCAGATACAGAAGCTTCAAATTTGGAATACAATTAGTGTTTAGTGTATAAATCAAGGGAAAACTAAAATATTTTGTATTTTCGGTCCAGTTTTCTAGATATGCCAACTGCATAAATAACTTTGTAATCCCATATAAATGTATAGGATTATAGAATTACAAAGATTACATTTTCAGTTGCTGTGCAAGTAATGAATCAGTTTACTTGTTTATGTATAACATGATGGAATATGGCTCGTAGCAATGTGCCGCGCAGATCAGTCGATTTGCGAGGTTAAGCCGTGCTCGCTGCGGTCAGTCTTGTGATGGGTGACCGTTTTCACATGTCGAGACCCCTCCGTGCTTTGGAAGGCACGTTAAGCCGTTGGTCCTGCGCCTGATCTCTCTCCGGTCGTGTCGGTCTACCGTCCCATCGGACTTTGAGAGAGAGGGAATAGGGAGTGCACCTGTGTTTGCGCGCATACTTGTGCACTATAGTATCTCCTGCGTAGTTAGCTAATCTCAGATGAGATCGGCTGTCGTGACCGAAATTCGGTCAGGAGAACATTTTTATTATTAATGGATAATAGATACAGGATTACAAAGTTACTCTTGCAGTTAATGGATCAATGTAACTGTATATGTATAATATAGTGGAATAATAGGTGTAGATAGGTATCTAGATATAATTATGCTCAAAGGTAACTTGTGAATTGGTCAACGGAATGAAAAAGCGAGAATGGGCCATATTTTATGAAGTAGTAGGTACCAAAATTTCGCAAAGTATTAAGTAGACTAAATCACCATGAAATGAAAGTGAGAACAATAATAATTATAACCGCGACCGGCGGAGGTCGCCTGCCCGCGCCGCGGCTTCCACGCATCCCGTCCGTCACGGAAAGGCGGCTTCTTTCTTCCAGGCAACCTTTGGGTCTTACTGCAATATTGCAGGTATACACACATCATGTTCTATTTATCTTACGCACATCAGTCAGTATGAGTATAAAAATTCAAATAATCTCTTTATAATTCTATGGAGAAATAATGGGTTACGTAATTCATTAATTTAAAAAAAAACTTTGTGTACGACAGTGATAGCCGTACAGTTAATCCTCTGTTAAGCTTGATGTTGTAATTTTCTGTTAGGTACATTGACAGTATTTTTAGTGAATGACAGATAACAATTTTACATAAGGATTAACTTGGAACTTACGTTTGACGAGTGCGGCCCTAAGTATTACTAACTAATGCAAAAATAATGAAATTTCTACAAAAAGGAATGAGATCCCATCAAAAACATATCTGTAAAAAAAACAAGTCGCGCAACTCAGTTTTTCTACCGTAAAAAGTTGTGAGATCCATATTATACCAAGTCGATTGTTTTATTAAGTTCCTACTTCAGGGACCTTCTGTCTTAAGTTATTACGTAAATAGCTAAAGGAAAAACATCTTATATTAACCATATTAATATTAAAAATCTTTTATGTTTTAAATAAAATAGATTGACTTGGCAATCGCATTAAACAATTTTATTTAATGTATTAAGTTATACTTGTGAGATACATTGTGTTCTCATGCGATGGCAAAGTCAATCTATTTTATTTAAAACATAAAAGATTTTAAATATGTATTAATATGGTTAATATAAGATGTTTTTCGTTTAGCTATTTACGTAATAACTTAAGACAGAACAGAAGGTTGTGTACAATTAACATTTGTGTATCCATTTTTACAATATTTGCACCTACCGTAGGGAACAAAAACAGGTAAATGACCGGTGTTATCATATCTTACTGCATCGGGGAGTCGGGGTGTTGCTGGTGTTTTTATTATTTCTTGTGGACTATTAACATTTCTTATTTTTTCTTTACCAACTCTATTTTTTTTCAACAATTCGGTGTATAGCAGAATTCGGAATGTCTTCAATGGCACGCATTTACTTGGTGATTCTTTTTGATCTCTCCTATACAATAACCATGCATTATTGACGCATATGTCTAAAGCTTATGAGAAAATAGCCATGTACCACCTCTTAGTTTTAAACGTGCTGCGATAAATCGCAATTAACATGTCCGCCAAGTCGACACCGCCCATATGCGTGTTATATTGCTTTATAATTTGGGGACAGTCAATTTCTACCCTTGACTTTAATTCTTTAGAGTATCTCTTTATCTTGTCTACAGGGTAGGAGTCCACAAAAGAACTGGCTAGAGTGACGCTTTTATTATCATGCCATTTGACAACAGCAATTTTGTTAGAATTAATTAATTAGCAGTTTGTGGTGCAGGTATTTCTACCAGAACTTGACCAGTTTCAGATCTTGATTCCAGCGGAGGGATATTGGTTGTACAACCGTCTATTACAGCATTTTGTTGCGCAGCAATAAAGTCCACATCACTGAAGATATTTTTATTTAAAGGCCACAATCCAGTGACTTTGAACCCGTTGGCTGCAATTTCGCCTGTTTGTACTTTCAAATAGGATTTGCCAAACAGCTCCACAGTATCATATGGACTTAGAGGTCTGTTGTTGTCCCTAATCCACATACGTATTTCCTCACTATAGTATGTTTTTAAAGACCCCATGAAAGTCTTATCTAACGGCTGCAATTTATGAGTCGTGTGAGGAGGTAACGAAACTATGTCCACGTTATTTTCCCTAGCAATATCTATTATATCGATATTGTGAGTATGACTATAGTGTCCATCTAGTATCAGTAAAACCCTCGATTCAGGAGTCGGGTTGGTGTGTTGAATAAAGTGCTTGAACCAGTCTGTAAAGATTTTCATTTGTATCCACCCTGATGGATGTGCAACTCCGATTGATCCTGGAGGACAGCCTCTTATTAGCTGAGCACTCATATTTTTTCTGGGAAAAATAATGCACGGTGGCACAAAATGACCAGTAGCATTCATGCAAACAACTATTCTGCCGTGCTTATGAAGAACGCATTAACTAGGATCTGACACTTTCCGAGAAAATGGCGCTTAAAGTTTTTATTTTTCCTTTATCTTCAAAACTACTTGGGGTACGAATATGAAGTTTATACCAAAAAAAAAGAAGAAAATGATAAGAATTTATGTATACAAATATATATCAAATATATGCTATAATATAACATATAATTGGAAAAAGGTACTTATCATTAGCAGCCTCTAATTCTATGAATTCACATTGACTACTCAAAAACGCACTAAATAACTATCTTGATGCATTTATGCTTAGTAGAACAATGTGATGCAATTTTGTGTTGTCATTGTTACCCAAATCCTTCATTGTTACACACTATAAGCGCATCAACTTTATCACATGGTAAGTTTATATTCAGCATGGTTTCTAAATTTGAGGTCTCCAAGTTGTTCTTACTGCAGAAAAGCTAAGTAGGTAAGTAATAGATAATACAATGCTATCAATTTGTAAATTATTTATTTCAGAACACCTATTATCAAAATTAAATTAAAAGAAAATTATAAAGGACGAAACTTCTTCGCAAAACAAAATCAAATAAAAACACTTTTCCAAACATATCTATAACTGTTATCTTAATTTACCCTACATAAGAATAATATAATCTACTCCCATACTAGGCAGGGATAAAAAATACAGTTAGAAGTCACATTTATATTAGTTAATATTTTAAACTACGGCACAGTTTAATTTAAGATACCTACTAAAATAACAGTAAATAACTTGAGTTTGAGAAAAACAAATGCACATATATCTAAAAATTCATAACCTTTTAAAGGTTATGAAATGTTTACCTACTTGGGAACTTAATCTTTGTGTAAGTCTAATGTAGAATAAACCATATGTGATCACGTTATTGTACACTAAATCAGTCAGAAAATATACTTAGGTCTTAAAATTAATAAAAAATAACTTTCCTACATTATTTTAGGCACTTGAATCTATCACAGTTACGTCATTGGACAGTCATCAAATTATCTTAATATCTATCTACTACAAATCACTAAATTAGTTCAAGCAATACAGTTACCTACTTTGTATACTGTCAATTATAATTATTGCAAAAAAGTATTCTTTTCATTGCATTGACAACTCATCGACTGTATTGGAGACCGGAATGGTATTCCAGAAGTGTCGCCTGTTTTCTGGCATTAAAGGTAATAATTTGGAAATAATTTCGTTTTTTCTTTCTTTATTAATCCCTCTAAGCGACACTTTACTTGCGACTTCCGGGAAAGATTTTGATTTTATTATTTTCATCTGAAGAAAGACCAGAACTTTCCATTCTGATGAGTGACTCGCTTTGTACTTTAGCGAAAATTCACTCTTCTCAGCTTTGACCGACATCGCATCTTTCAAATATAGTCTGGTCTCTGTGTTTTTTAGCTTATGTTGTGACGACACGTCAGTAAAATTGAAAAAATCAGAAATGGTCATAGCTTTTACAGTATTCTTTTTAGCATTGGATCTTTTAACAGCATCTATGAAGTCATCGTAATCATAAATCTTTTGGTTTTTCATAGCCATTTCCACCTGATGATGAAAATGATCCGCCGACATGAAGCTGTGTCCCGGTTCAAAATATTTTATTGTTATAGTTTCTGTGGCAATGGTCTCACTATTGACCAAGTTTACAAGAAAACACAGGAACGCCCAGTTTTTATTTTGAGCTGCGCAATTATGAGCCCATATAAATATATTCTTTACATCTCGTTTGCTCCTTATCATTATTATTGTATATGTATATGTTATCTTATTGCATTGAATGCAGACATAATATCTTCTTGGCGGCGTCCGGAAATAGTTTTATTCCATATTACTGCAAATGGAATATTATCATCCTTAGCTTTTCCAAGGGGAACAAAACTTTCGTTGAAGACTATAATCCTTGGACAAAAAATTGCATTTTTGAACTGGTCCATTCTCGGAAGTGTTATAACTTTTTGCAGATCGGCAGAGAAATAAATGCAAACTTCATCAGTCATAGCTAATTGTACATCATTTTGATACTCTTCTCTGGACGTGGTGTATCGATTCTTATGCAATTTATATTGGATACACTTTTCGCAAGATGCTTCTAGGTTGCATTCGGTGTTTTTTTATGTAACTCGAATATCGCGCATTGTTCACACTCTTCGTGGCCTAAATGAGCAAATGAAATGTTCATACCTCTTAATGTTTTCCGATATGTTTCAAATGATACGGTCATAGTAGGGTATTTGGATATAAAGTCTTGATACATCATCGTTAAATTAATATCGCTGGGCAGATAATATTTATTCGGCGCATGTTCTTGACGATAGTGGGAAATCATTGGCTTGTAACTTTGTATGTGAGCTCTGATGACGTCTTTATCTATGAGATTTTTACGCATGTAACTTCCTCGTTTGTCTTTCTTTTCATCTAATTATTTGTGAAGCGCAGTATAAATGCGTCTATTATTGTTTGCATTATAGCCGAGTGTCGTTAAAAAAAAATTACATACCTCAACTTTTATGTCACTGACAGTAAAGAAATATCTGTGGGATAGCCCTCTCTTAGCATTTCCATCCTCAGACGAAACTGTTCTTGTTTTTGGTTTATATGTCTCAACCGTGCTTTTTATATAAACCCCTCTTGTTTCGTAGTTGAAATGTACGTATTGATCATGTATAATTTGTCTTTCTTGCTCGCTTATTTTAGTTGTACACTTACTTTCTTCGACATTTATTATCACATGGAGGTTTAAGCGATAATTTTTCGTCGTCAATTTCTTTTCTACGTTATATACGTTCTGAAAGTGGGAGATCAAATTTTCGTCTTTTAGAGGGTAAACCTAATTTAGTAAATCCTTTGTCATTTACAGATGTTGTCGCTGTAGTTGTTGACGTTGCCTCGTTGTCAGAAGTATTAGCTCCGGTATTCGGCTCTGGGATTTCCATTAATTGTGGAGAGTTCAATACGCTTATCTCATCGGCAGGCTCATGGCTTACAAGTATACGAGACTTAGATTTATTGCAGGCACGTGTTTGTGTACTTGTAGCATTGTTAATCTCGGCGTGTACTACAATTTTATCTCTAATCGTATCACAGGTGGCTCCTTCTACATCAAAGATCTTAAGGGTTTTTTTGGTCTTTTTCATTATGCTTTCAGGTTCATAATCTTTGTCTTTGACGCTGTCATCGGAGTCATAGTCAACGTTCAAGCTTGTGTATCAAAGTCTTCTTCAACAGGCATCATTTCGTAGCATTTCAAAGAGGGACGCCTACGAAGTGATTATATTGGCATCGCTCTTCTTTGATAAAGTAACTGTATGGTATTGATCTCATAGACAGTTGGTGCGAAGCTACCATATTCATTATTAAAATCAAAAATGCTCTTAAAGTCATTGAAGTCAAGTAAACCGGACCATAATTTGTCTATATCTGTAGAGATTGGTTCCTTTTGAGTTGTCTTGCAAGGTTATACTCTGGGGACCCATAGTTTTTAACCTTTCAGTCATTGGTAAATCAGGCTCTTTCTCTTTATAGCAGCAGTTAGTCATAGCTAATATTTTATCTCTTCTGTGCATGTTTACCTGAAATAAAAATACAATTTACCAAGTAAATAAACATTATTTATTAATATAAAGGAAACAAACATCCTGAATAGAAATCTATGTTAGTTAGTTTTTAAGTAAAGTTTATGTTTAAAGGAGTTACTACAGGGTGTCCAGTAAATAATGGATGACCTTGAAATGGCTTATAGTAGAACTTATGGCCGTTCAGAAAAAAATATGAAACAAAATATATCATAAGTAGTACATAAGATAAGTTTTTTTTAAAGAAATATCTATTTTTTTTACCTTATTTTCTTTCTTGAACACTACGACCAGAAATGATTGAATTCCATCGGATTTTTGATGTTTTATTATTATACACCAACTATGCTGATAGATACATAATACATAGTGTGACCAACAACTGCAGTTTTTTTTTTAAATACACAAGTTAACTTTTTTTTTGAAAATTTATCAAAATTTATATTTTAGACAAAGTTTAAACATCTTGGGTATAAAAAAAATGTATGAATACATGAGTGACCAACCATTTTAAAATAATGTCGTTTTCATGTAGATTTTATAATGGTATAATTCATGATTGTATCTACTATAAATAGCGAGTTATTGCTATTAATGTAGAAAAGGAGCAAATTTGACTAAATATCAAAATATCTATTACGGTAACATTTTTTAAATTTATTAGTACCTGACCATTGGAAATTATTAAAAAAACGGGTGTTAATTAAACAGGCTTCTTTTTAATATCATTATTCGCCCCCAAAAATGTATGTTGCCTTCTAAATTACTAAGTCAGCCACAATTAACGAGCATCTAAATAATACTATCTTAGCCACTAGTTATCTTCTATGTAAACCACTCTAAATACAACTCAGCATAATGATTATTTTTTAGCATCTAAAGGGGAATGCCCACGGATGGTATCGCTAAAATTTGAATTGTGTCATTAGCTAAATATATTGAAAATTCCTGTTTTTATTTATAATAATTTTTTAACTTGTTATTACCCTTCTACTTCTCCGGATAAATTCTGATAAAGTAAAAAGCATATTAAATGACTAAATCCTAGAAAAGAGGAAAGCAGTGTTGCCATTTCTTAAGTAATTAATTTGAATATGAGATAAATCCTTGATAATCGATAAAACATAACGATTCCAGGAAAATATCTTTTGTTTTTAAGGAAAACACACTCATGTGGTATTTTAATCATTAAAATAGGTTTAATGTGTAATATGAAGGTAATGCGGAAAAACTCGACGTAACCAAGCAATAACTGTGTGTATGCTAGCTCATTCTTTCATATTAAGCATAAATACGAGACGACCCGATTGGCGCAGTGGCTAAGCGATTGGACTGCTGCGCAAAGGGTTGCGGGTTCGATTCCCGCACGGGACAAAAATTTGTGCGATCCGCAGATATTCGTCCCGAGTCTGGATGTTTGTGTATGTGATATTTCATGTTTGTGAAACGCACCCACGATACAGGAGAAATTCCTAGTGTGGGGCGACGTTTTTTTAAAAAAAAAATAATAATAATAATGTTGGTATGTTTAGTAAAAAAATTGAATTATAAGCGAAATACGTGAACTGCGTTGTACTACGGTTCCATACCGGGACCCGGTATGCGCACAGTCAGCGGTTTGACAGGTCATACCGGGAGCCGGTATAGCCCACAGACTAGGTGATAAAAAACAGATTGACCATAGGTTAAGAACGTTTCACAGTGTATTTCATGATAGTAATCATGCGACTAGTAGGGGATTTACCTCACAGACCAGGTATTTACTGCCTTACTCGATTATTTTGTCTTAAGCTATTGTTATAGCTCACAATGAGCTATTGAATCAGGTCGTTTTCCATTAAGGGAGCAAGACTGCGTGTTTAAATTATTTATTTCAATAATAAAATACTAAAACTAAGAAAACTAGGTTTCTTTTCGAATGCTCAAAAGTATCGATTACTTTTGGATTAATCAATCGAAACGCCTGGCAAGTGGCAACACTGATGACTGCTTCTGTCATTATTTACTTTGATTATTTATTCACTTTGCACTTTTGTTGTTTTGAATGTTTATTTGTGTGGTTGTGATTAGTTACAATCAACAAAAGTAGGGAAAAGTGATAGTGAGACAGAGACTGTATTAGTTAACATGGAAAACCCACGGTCTGTTAATTGTTCACTTCGACAACGTCATATTAATACGTTGGCAGTCGTCGGGCGAAGTTAATGATTCTGTCTACAATACTTTAGCATCTTGGATTGCACCCACACCAGTAAGTCGTTATGATTGTTACCTTATTCGTAGGACAGTTAACGTGGCATACCATCATTCAATAAAAATCAAGTATCGAATGGATTGCTTCTAAAAATGAAACATGCAAACTATTTTATCGCCAATATTAAAAAGATGTAATTATTTGACGTTACAGGTTTCACGTGAGGGCGTGATTTGCATTGAATGTTCAGTAGCTTTGCCAGGGACTATAAACTGGACCTGCAACAATTCCTAAGTTTGGACATACTAGTGTATGTTTTGCATGTGGAGCTATAATGCGTACACATACATCAAGAGTGCCTATATATTGTGACGAAAGGAATATTATAATTCAATGGATATCTCCTCATTTGGTAGGTACCTATGTAAAATAATGTCTATCAAAGGATTTTTGCGTCCTGGCCAAATCAAATGCAGCCTGCACTTTGTGTGAACATCATTCGCACTATTCCACTAATACCTACATTCTATACACCTACTAATTTATTGATGCTACATAAAGCTTCATTCCTTTAATGCAAATGTGTTGTGGAGTGGTGTTCTCACCAGATACTAGGGAACGCACCATGGAGGAAAAGTCATAGATGGACTGGAGGCTAGCGGCATAGTTGACTTATATTCTCACATAGTGCCGGCTGCATTCTATTTGACTGAACTGCAGAACATAGCTAGTCTGTCTGTGATAAATCTTTTCTTTCCCAGTTAATAGTTAGTACATTTAGTTATGTAACAAAACCCACATGACCCTAAGATACAGAAATGTCTTATTTTAGGTTCCACATCTAGAAAGAGTGTGTCAAGCCTGTTGGATGGCAGCTAGAAGAAATGTGCAACAACATTTGCAACAGGATGCAAATAGAGATACTTCTGGTGCTGAAATAGAGAATGTACAGGCTCCTGAGCTACCACCGCTTCCACAGGAATCATTGTTTCAACCACAAAGAAGGCAACAAGAACCAACTATTACCTACACTTAGTAGATACAAGCGTGCTACTGCTAAAACAAGACATTTTATATTTCCGGGTTGTGAAAATGTAATATGCTTAATAGTTCCTATGATTTTAAAATAAATTATACTCTTGCATGTCATTTATTATTTTATTTAAATAAATTATATGCTACACTCAGTTTTTATTTCAATTTCCTATATTATATATTTTAGGTTAGTAGAAAGGTATATTTCGATTCATTCTATTAAATAGTGGTTTTCTAAAGAATAGAATTTCTGGCGAAGTGATAGACGTTACGTTACGTCGATTCCAGTTTTTTCCTAGAAATGAATAACGCAGCGATATTCCTTAGATACTTTACGCGTTACTTTTAAAGAAGTGAGTTTAGAGAGTAAGTGCGAATTGATTTGGCGTGATTGCGTGACGTAGCGTTAGGTACCTACTTACAACTGCGCGCGCAGCGTTAGGTACAATTGCGCGCGCAGCATTATTTAGTCATTTCTTGTTATTCATCACAAAATTGCCGTTGATTCCGGAGAGTTATCAAAATAATAATAACTGTATTTGAAAGTGCTGGAATCAAGCTATAAATTAAGCTACATTAGATTAAGACACAAAAGATTTTATAGCGATACTAAGTGTCATAGTCACTTGGGCATTCTCCTTTGGCTTCTAAAATACAATTAAATGACATCGAAAATTATATTTATTTAGCTTCTAACTTTATAACTCAGTACGTTTAAAATGTAACTTATCCCATATTAATTGATCGGCAAAATTTTGCTAAAAATGTCATCAAATAGTCGGTATATTGGCCACTAATATTATCAGAAGCTATTGGGGAGAGACAAAATAAAAGACTTTATTTTTGAAAAATCAATTGTTTATTGAATAACCATCATTTTACTTATAGTAAATAATAGAAACATATTATGAAAAGAATGTAGGTAGGTAAACAAAAACCATTATTGGATAATTAACGCAGCTCGCGCTTTAGTTGGCCTTCCACGCTTTCGTTTTAATCCAAGTGGTTGTGACTTTGCCTCTAATGGTGGCGTCACGTATTTCAGTCTGATTGCAAGGCCTATTAGATGCTTGCAGCTGTACTTGCGAGAAAAGTCTGGACAATCACAGCAACCAGTAATCCACTCGGTCTGATTGTTTGGTAGTACTACGTTCCAAGATGAAAAAAACACTTTTTTGTATTCGTCAAAACACCAGAATTTCTTCTCAGCTTGATTAATTTTGAATGAGTTGTTGCCTGGAATTAAATATATGGTGCTGTCCGGTGTTGAATGTACAACTCTAATTTTGGTATCAGTTTTAGCCCATTGATATCCTGTTGTCCAATCTGATAACTGCAATTCAGGTTGTGTCGCAATTTTTTCTTCTGTTGCTTGTAGTGACCAGCTATTAACCATTTCCTCTGCTACCACGAGAAAACGGGCCAGCGGTATACGCTCGCGGAGGGTGTTGTTGTCTTTTATAACTCTATTAAAGGACTCGAGTGCGTTGTTTGTCGCTGGTGATATTGGTGCTGCACCCAAATACCAATTTGGGTTTTTTTTTTGCCATTCTTTTTTTAAATATTTTACGAATGCTTTTTGGTCTTTCCATTTCTTCAAGCACAACTTCGAAGCAGCAGAAAATACTTCAACAGATGTAGCTGATTGCAATGCATCAATGTCTTCCAATAAATATTTTCGAAAATTCTTCTCTGTTGTTTGGTCCAATTTAGTGCAAATCTTCTTCTTAGCGTGAGCCCAACACATTTTCACAATCGTTTCTTTTCTAAACACATCACGAAATCCATTCTGTATATTTTTTGCCGCGTCGCAAACTAGGATCTTCGGTTCAAAGGTATGAGAAAAAATTGACAAAAGATTGCTCTTTACTCCTTGAAACATTGTTTTAAAATCAGCTTTACATTCATTTGTAGATACTGTCAAGCAAATGGGGTGAAATTTTCTGTTTTTATCGGTTGTTCCTACTATCAATACAGGATACCCTTGCCAAATCAATTTATATGTTGCATCTGCATGCAGAATGTCAGCAGAAATACATTGTTTCAACAAATTCTTAGTAGATAATACGATACGAAAACTAGGTGGATCACTTTCTAAAATATAATAGGCTATCACAAAGACTTTGTTCTCGTTGTCAGGGACATTTGTATGATTAATAATCCATTTTTCTAGCTCTCCTAAAGAAATTGTGGATGGTCCATATTTGATACGCCGGCGATCTACTAAATAGTTATAAAGCTGCCGTTTTGTAGGTATTTTAAGTTCAGGATTTTTCTTCAAATTCTCCAAGATTGATTTCGGCTTTAGGTGGAGGTCATACAGTTTATTAATTTCAGATTTTGTTTCATTGCAAATACCATAACGGTAGCTATTCTTAACAAAATCGTGATTATGCTCGCGATCTGTGCTATAAAGTAACACTGCCTCTGTATCCGCCTCAAATAGCAAATATATTTCTGCAGCACACTGTACTCCTTTACGTGGTACTTTGTTGCTTCTATAAAAACGTTTTTTTCCGTCTATGGAAATATGTGTAGTGCGTACTGCCCACGTCTTTTCTGCACTCACGGTTTCTTCGGCAAAACTTACACACGAAAATTTGTTTACAAATATCCAGTTCTTAGATTCACCTCGCTTTTTTTTCGACAGCTGACCTTCTTCTTGCGATTCTTCGTCAGAACAGTACAGTGGTACTTCATTTTCACTTTGAGACGTCATAACTAATTATTACTCATCGAAAACTTTAATTTAACTACAGCGAAAACAATTGCAATACGAACGCACGAACGACAATAAACAATTACAGGTGAACAACTCAACTCGTCGTCACATGAATTGAATGGCGCTCTCTGATTGGTGCAAATGGCCGGTCGCAGTCGTCTCGCGTACTCGCGCCAAATCATGCAGTGGCTATTTTCACGATAAAAGAATATGATGTATTATTTTACATGCTAAGTTATAATAAATGATGCTTTCTGTAGAAGCTTGAATTATATTTTTTTGAGGACATTGTGTTGAAGCTGTAAAACGTAAAATGGTGACGAGATGTAAAATCCGTGGCCGAGTTAGTAAATTAGGTGGCAATGCATAAATAAGAAGGACAAGTCACAATAATTGATGATCTTTACTTGACGCTTTCTATAGAATATTCAGTGGGCGTTGCAAAAAAGACGAATTAGTTTATTAGAGGCTATGTCATTATCCCGTTGCTTAGTTATAAAATTAGAAGTTTAATCACGTGTCCGATAAATAATTTTGTGGCTGGACTTATAATTTCCCTTAAAAAACACATCAGACGTTGATAACAAATAAAAATGGCTGATTTAAACGAATTGAAACCAAATGGTGAGAAGTTAAATAATTTAAATTTAATTCTCATAATGTTTAAAATGGTTACTTTATACGCGTGAAATGGGTAGTGCGACCTTCATATTTGCTACCTGCGCGCACGCCATACCCCTGTCTTTTGTGTTATGTTAGACAAAGAGGGTCTCAATTGGCTAAGTGCGAAAGAGAGGAGCTAAATGTAAAATATCAGGTAAGAACTCAGAGTTAGTGCGACACTCGGCTTGCTCGGCTTCGCATGTGTTTATTTCGTTTTCGTTTGCAATCATCGCGATTTACTTTGAATCAGTGTTAAAACAACTACCCGGATATTTTACTGTACTATTTGTTTTACTTACTGATTTGGACTTGTCTTTTGCGATATTTGCGACGATTTGGCTTGTTTTTGGACTGAACTGCACTGTGTTTTTGTGTATCAAAATGCCACGTCATCAGTATACGGCACAAGAATATGCAATCCCATCAAAAACATATCTGTAAAAAAACCAAGTCACGCAACTCAGTTTTTCTACCGTAAAAAGTTGTGAGATTCATATAATACCAAGTCGATTGCTTTATTAAGTTCCTACTTCAGGGAACTTCTGTCTTAAGTTATTACGTAAATAGCTAAACGAACAACATCTTATATTAACCATATTAATATTAAAATTCTTTTATGTTTTAAATAAAATAGATTGACTTTGCCATCGCATGAAAACACAATGTATCTCACAAGTATAACTATACATTAAATAAAATTGTTTAATGAGTGACGTATCGTCATCAAATAAGATTATGTTCGACAACTCGGCCATCGCGTATGGAAGATTTTATATTAGATATTAATTAAGTCGGTCAGTCAGTGAGTGACAAAATTACGAACTTTGACTTGTTATAATTCTTAAACTACTGGTTCAAATTGAATGAAATTTGAAATATACCGTGTTTATACAATGCCTAATTGGTTACTGAAAATTCAGGCTTCTAGTTTTATTCACAACGAAGTTATAGGGGGTCGAAAATGGCCTGAAGTGCTTCGAGAAAAGGATGGTACGGCCGTGCCGCTTTATTGCTCGACTTGGCGGGGGCACTCCCGTGCCCCCAGAACATGCATTTTATCTATGGAGAATGCAGAGGCAACGCAAATGCAGCCGCAGCTCTTTATAGGGAGAGATACCCAAATGCGCACCACCCAGACTACCGCGTATTTATAAGAGTCCACGGTTGTTACTCCGAAGGAAGAATACCTGGTAGCGGTGTTGGTGGTACTAGCAGTGGAAGAATCGGTCGTCCAGATGTAGAAGACGTGGTGCTTGAGGAAATTGATAATGATCCTTCGACCTTTACGCGAGCAATAGCTCGACGCACAGGCATCGGAAAATCGACCGTGCACAATATTTAAAAAAAGAATAATTTCCACCCTTACCATGTCACACGCGTGCAAACTCTCCAACCAAGATATTATGCTATGAGATTGCGTTTTTGCCGACAAATGCTGGCAAAGATAGAAGAAGACCCGCAATTTTTTAATAAAATTCTGTGGAGTGATGAATCGACATTCAAAAGAGATGGGTATTTAAATCTTCACAATCTACATAGTTGGCAACTAGAAAATCCCCATCTAATGCGTGAAGACAGGTCACAATACCAATTTAAAATAAATTATTCGACTGGGATATTGAATGGAATTATAATTGGCCCATTTGAATTACCGGGGAATCTAACAGGGCAAAGTTATTTAGAATTTCTACAAAACGATCTTCCTAATTTACTAGAAGAAGTGCCCGAGGAGCTGAGGGAGTCTTATTGGTTTCAAAATGACGGCTGTCCTGCGCATTACGCTGTACCTGTTCGTGCATATTTAAATAATACTTACCCTAACAGATGGATCGGGCGTCTAGAACCAATTTTGTCTAAACTAAATCCATTGTATTTTTTTTATTGGGGCTGCCTCAAGGAAGAAGTGTACCGTAAGCCTATAAGATCGATAGAAGAATTACGTAGCCGTGTCAGAGCAGCCGCATCAAAAATAAGTGATCGACGGTATAAGAGACTGCTCAGAAGATCATTTATTTGTAGATGTAGGGCCTGCATAAGAGTGGGGGGCAAACAATTTGAACATTTGCTTTAATGTGAAATAAAGTATTATAAATTTCAAATGTTTTTTATTAATCCCCAATTGTCAGGTACTATTTAATTTAAAAAATGTTATCGTAATAGATATTTTGATATTTAGTCAAATTTGCTCCTTTTCTACATTGATAGCAATAACTCGCTATTTATAGTAGATACAATCATGAATTATAAAATCTACATGAAAACGACATTATTTTAAAATGGTTGGTCACTCATGTATTCATACATTTTTTTTATACCCAAAATGTTTAAACTTTGTCTAAAATATCCCATCAAAAACATATCTGTAAAAAAACCAAGTCGCGCAACTCGCGGGATTTGGGGGTACCAACCGTCCCAGTGTCGAGGGTGAATATGGATCCGTACTGAGAGACGATTGAGAGAGCCTCTGCTGTATCGCTACTTTTTATCTGCTCTTCTCCTTGAGCAGAGACCGGATGGAGATTAAACAGATTCTCTCTCCCTTCAACCTTATTGTCGGGAGATACAGGAAACAACATATCGGTCGCTCTGGTGGCAGTCTCGGTGGGCATTATGAGGATGGTAGCAGCTATGATGTCAAAGGCCCTAAACCCGACTGAGACTACACCACTGCAAAGGAAGTTGATGTATCTAATCAGGATTGTTCTCTGCATCGATTGATCACAGCATTGTCGGGGGACGTTTATGGTGTCACAAAACTCGCTGACAAGTTGATCGGACCAAGCCCCTTTAGGGACTACAGTCGCTAATCCGGGGTTAGTATGAATATCCTCAACATTTCCAAATATCTCCTCCGCCTCTCTGTCTAGATTCAGATATTTGGACATGTTGGTAAGAGGAAGTTACTTAGCCGAATAGCAATTTGGGCTTATGCTTTAATACTGAATATGGTTAATATAAGATGTTGTTCGTTTAGCTATTTACGTAATAACTTAAGACAGAAGGTCCCTGAAGTAGGTAGTTAATAAAGCAATCGACTTGGTATTATATGGATCTCACAACTTTTTACGGTAGAAAAACTGAGTTGCGCGACTTGGTTTTTTTACAGATATGTTTTTGATGGGATCTCATTCCTTTTTGTAGAAATTTCATTTTTTTTGCATTAGTTAGTAATACTTAGGGCCGCACTCGTCATACGTAAGTTCCAAGTTAATCCTTATGTAAAATTGTTATCTGTCATTCACTATAAATACTGTCAATGTACCTAACAGAAAATTACAACATCAAGCTTAACAGAGGATTAACTTGAACTAATGTACGGCACTCACTGTTGTACACAAAGTTTTTTTTTAATTAACGAATTACTTAACCCATTATTTCTCCATAGAATTATATAGAGATTATTTGAATTTTATACTCATACTGACTGATACAATGTGCTTAAGATAAATAGAACGTGATGTGTGTATACCTGCAATATTGCAGTAAGACCCAAAGGTTGCCTGGAAGAAAGAAGCCGCCTTTCCGTGACGGACGGGAAGCGTGGAAGCCGCGGCGCGGGCAGGCGACCTCCGCCGCCCGCGGTTATAATTATTATTGTTCTCACTTTCATTTCATGGTGATTTAGTCTACTTAATACTTTGCGAAATTTTGGTACCTACTACTTCATAAAATATGGCCCATTCTCGCTTTTTCATTCCGTTGACCAATTTACAAGTTACCTTTAAACATAATTTATCTAGATACCTATCTACACCTATTATTCCACTATATTATACATATACAGTTACATTGATCCATTAACTGCAAGAGTAACTTTGTAATCCTGTATCTACACCTATTATCCATTAATAATAAAAATGTTCTCCTGACCGAATTTCGGTCACGGCAGCCGATCTCATCTGAGATTAGCCAACTACGCAGGAGATACTATAGTGCACAAGTATGCGCCCAAACACAGGTACACTCCCTATTCCCTCTCTCTCTCGAAGTCCGATGGGACGGTAGACCGACACGACCGGAGATCAGGCGCAGGACCAACGGCTTAACGTGCCTTCCAAAGCACGGAGGGGTCTCGACATGTGAAAACGGTCACCCATCACAAGACTGACCGCAGCGAACACGGCTTAACCTCGCAAATCGACTGATCTGCGCGGTAGCTACATTGCTACAAGCCATATTTCATCATGTTATACATAAACAGGTAATCTGATTCATTAATTGCACTGCAACTGCAAATGTAACTTTGTAATCCTATACATTTATATGGGATTACAAAGTTATTTATGCAGTTAGCGTATCTAGAAAACTGGACCGAAATTACAAAATATTTTAGTTTTCCATTGATTTATACACTAAACACTAATTGTATTCAAAATTTGAAGCTTCTATGTCTGCTAGAAGTGTCTTAACATTTTGATGATCGGTCAGTCAGTCAGTCAGTCAGTCAATCAGTCAGTCAGTCAGTCAGTCAGTGAGTGACAAAATTACGAACTTTGACTTGTTATAATTCTTAAACTACTGGTTCAAATTGAATGAAATTTGAAATATACCGTGTTTATACAATGTCTAATTGGTTACTGAAAATTCAGGCTTCTAGTTTTATTCACAACGAAGTTATAGGGGGTCGAAAATGGCCTGAAGTGCTTCGAGAAAAGGATGTTACGGCCGTGCCGCTTTATTGCTCGACTTGGCGGGGGCACTACCGTGCCCCCAGATAAATTTTGATAAATTTTCAAAAAAAAGGTAACTTGTGTATTTAAAAAAAAAACTGCAGTTGTTAGTCACGCTATGTATGATGTATCTATTAGCATAATTAGTGTATAATAATAAAACATCAAAAAACCGATGGAATTCAATCATTTCTGGTCGTAGTGTTCAAGAAAGTAAAATAAGGTAAAAAAAAATAGATATTTCTTTAAAAAAAACTTATCTTATGTACTACTTATGATATATTTTGTTTCATATTTTTTTCTGAACGGCCATAAGTTCTACTATAAGCCATTTCAAGGTTATCCATTATTTACTGGACACCCGGTATATGAATAAAATAAAAAAGTTATTCATTGTTGTTTTATAATTTTTGAACGCCCATTGTTGCATTTTGCTCAGGATCAAACACTAATTAAAATGAGCTCAAACACGAAGAGACTCTTGTTAGATTATTGAAGAGTGGTTGGTTCTTTACGAAAATCTATCATCATTTACAAGTTGAGAGAGCTAATTACATTTACAATACATTTTAACAGTCTGGTTAGGAATTAAATAGGTAAACAATATAATAATAGGTAAACAATACAATAATAGGTAAACAATACTATAATAGGTAAACAAAATATAAATTAAATAGGTATTTGGAAAAACTTACCGCGTATTTTTTTGCTGCAACAAACGCGAGTCCAGCTCGGTGGTAGCGCCACGACTGCGTGGCAAACCGCGAACGAAACACAAAATGCCCTTCCCCTTCCCCGCTAACACCCAACGCACTGTATTTGAGACTTAGCATAAACGCACTATCTTGTAAATTTAGTGCGTTTTATTATGTACGGGAACTGAATCATGTAGTAATCCTAATAATAAAAGCATTATCTCAGGTTGATGCTATTATCATAAGCATGCTGATATTATTGACCCTTAAGATTGCGTACAAAAAACGCATCAACTTAAAGATAAAGCGTTTATGACTAGTCACCCTATCGTTACTAGAATATTTGTTTGTACTAACTATAGATAATGCACTCTTCATTAGTAAAATTGGTATTAAAGTCTTAGTTAATGCATTTATAAAATCTGAAAAACCGTCTTACAGGCATAATTTATGAAATGTTACTTTGGAAAGTTTGTAGATCTTGTTTTCTCCTGATTTCAGATTTGTATATAACTCATTTCACTAAAAAACTCGAGATGATGCATTTATCATAAGCGCGGCAGTATTGTCATCAGAGATGCTCTTTCTGCTGAAGTCAGTGCAGCTACCTGGCGTTTACCTTTATGGCCGATGATTTGTGGTATCTTACTTTGTACTAATGTGAGGCCTGATTCATCCACGTTGTAAATACGATTTGGTGGATAGTTATTTTTAGTGTAAAGCTTTTCAAGGAGGTTGAAAAATGATTCCACTTTTTCTTTATCAAATCCAAATGCTCTGGCGAATGATGTACCTAGGGATGTGACATTGTAGATAAAAAATCGATTTTTAATTAATCGTTTTTTTTTTAAGTATGAAAAATCGATTATTAAATAATCGACTTTTCTTAAGAAAATAATCGATTTTATAGTTTTTTTCTTAAATTTTCAATTAATTACAAAATAAACGCCATATAAATTATATAAATAGATTTATTTATAAAAGATAAACAACAGAAACAGCAAGTTCTTATATAATCAACACAAATAAAAGTTTTAAAACAATCAAATTCTTTTTTCACATAAATCAACAAAATTAAATTTTTCAAATAAACAAAACTAGATATTGGTACTGAAATAGTAAGTTCTTATAAAATTAACATTTTGGAATAATCAAATTATAAAAGGTTCAAATTAAAATAAATTAACAAAATCAAATTATTATTATTATTGGCTCAGTTGGTTAGAGCAGCGCCACGGATCGGCGAAGGTCGCGGGTTCGAATCCCGCTCGTGTCCATCATTTTTCAAATTTCCTTTATCAATTTAGATTCAAGCTTAGCATGGGCAACATGCTAAAATGGCACCAAAAGTCATATAAATTTGGGTTGGTATTATCGTTTCAGTGATTTATAGCTGTAAAGGTATAACACTGAGTTGGTAATCATAGATTCCAACAGATAATACCTGACGTCACCCTTAAGACGTAAATACTAAAAGGGAACTTGAAATTCGATGGATGCGAGCAGCGACACGGTGGCTCAGTTGGTTAGAGCAGCGCCACGGATCGGCGAAGGTCGCGGGTTCGAATCCCGCTCGTGTCCATCATTTTTCAAATTTCCTTTATCAATTTAGATTCAAGCTTAGCATGGGCAACATGCTAAAATGGCACCAAAAGTCATAAAAATCAAATTATTCAAATTAAAAATACTAGAAATCCGTAGGCAACGAGTTTAGAAATAACAGCTTAGGTAAGCGTTTCGATAATATTCGGCTCCTGGTCTTTGTTAAAGGCGGGTCCAGACATGTATCATTTGCCCGATCCGATCACCGTATCCGTATCGTCGACGCGTATCATGATCGCATATGTGGACGGGTAATGATACGCGTATCATGATACGCGATCTCGATACGCCGTTATGATACGGCCCGTCCCATGTCATGTCGGTTTTTGTCCGATCATCAAAGGTGATACAGATACGGACGTGGGTCAGTCTGGACGCGTCACTCGCGACGCTCGGTCGGTTGCACGTGCGCGTCATTTTCAGTCCTTGCCGTGAAGTAAAAACAATGAATTGGAACAATGAAAATGTTATTAAATTTATCGAGGCCTATAAAGAAAAGCAAGTATTATGGGACCCCAGCCACAAAAGCTATTACAACAGGAATCTGAAGCAGGAGGCCTGGGATGAACTCTCCGTCGAAATGGAGTGTCCAGGTGGCGAATTGAAGAAAAAGATGGATTATTTGTTGGCTGCCCTTCGCCGTGAAAAATCAAAAATCGCTAAAACCAGCACAACAGGAAAAGGTAAGTAGATACTGCTATATAGTGCGTGCAAAATCTATGCTGGTTTGTGAAGTTCGCACAAGTCGCCCGCCCTCCCCTCCCCGGTCGACGAACAGAGTGGCATTATTTTGCACGCACTCTACTCGTACCCGTTCATGAAAACTCAATTGATATTTTATAATTATTATTTTATTATTATTCCTCTTTATTTATCTTTAATCTTAGATTAAGTTTTTTACAATATGGATATAAAAGTAAAATACATATTAAATGAAATTACAAAACATAAACACATTATAAAAAAAATGTTATTATTATTTTTAATTTAACTACACACTAATACCAGAAAAAGCCAGAAATTAAAAACTTTACTCTGAATGTGATGGGATTAGAATAGTTATACTTATTTCTATATCGTAGTAGTAATCATTGCATAATTTTAAATTATAGGAGCTGATGAAGTATACCAGTCTTCTTGGTTCGCTTTCAAATTTTTGCAATTTCTGATGGACAGAAACAAGCCTCGCCCGAGAATTAATACTGTGAGTATCTTCAGCACAACCACATTATTACGTTTAACTTTAATTATTTTGACTTTGATTTTTTTTTAAACAATTTTTTTATCAGGAGACACCATGTGGTTGCCGCGGCGGCATATGCTACGGCCTTTAAGTCTAATTCATATGATCTTGCCATGATAATTTTCCGACTGTACAGCAATATTCAGCAATTTTATCCCTCATTACCTGGGCCGACAAAGAAGGTCTGCGTGGGGTATTCGTGATAGGCAATAATGAAGTTATATCGTTATTTTCGAGACGCCATCTTCCCATTGTTACTGACCCTTCTACTTCACTATCAATACTACCTGGTGGTGCATAAATTTTAGCAGAATTAGTACTTTTTATTAAGAAGTTGTGAAGATGACATATTGTCATCACAATCAGTTGTGCCGTTTCAGGTTGGAGTAGAATTGGCTTTCGTAGTACTCTAAAAACACTAGCTGAAATGCCAAAAGCATTTTCAACCACTCGTCGAACTCTTGATAATCGATAATTAAATGTTTTTTTTAATGATCCTTTAGGATGTACACCTGGATATGGCTTCATCATATGGATACCTAACGGGAATGCACTGTCTGCTACAAAATAGTATGGTATAATGCTATTCGTTCCTTCTAATAGTTTCGGAGATGGAAAATTTAATGAGTTGTTTGAAATTTTTTCCTTGAGAATGGAATCATTAAATACACCTCCATCGGAAATTCTCCCTTGACACCCTACATCGACAAATATAAATTTATATGAAGCATCAACTAAAGCGAACATAACAATACTAAAAAATTGTTTATAATTATAAAACTCCGACCCGCTATTGAAAGGTGCCTGCAACATGATGTGTTTCCCGTCCATAGCACCAACCACGTGTGGAAGGTCCCAACAGTTTTGAAACTCGGAACTAATTTTCTCCCATTCTTGATGCGATGTAGGCAACTGTAACAAATATATTAATTATTTTATTTTGCTTGCAGGAAGACCAAGACCGCGCTTTGAAGGATAATACATCTGAAAATGAGGAAAATGACGACATAGGTGAAGATCATGATCAGTCACAAGATAAACAACCCCGTTCCACCGCGAGCACTGAATCGGACCAAACAACCGATAATGCAAAGAATTCATCAAAATCGCAATTCAAATCTCCACTTCCGAAAAAGAGAAAATACGTCGCGAACCAGAACCCAATGTTGCAATCGGCATTTGATTTGCTGAAATCATCAGCTTCGGCTGCTAAAGCGGTAGCTACTGCTTCGACTGCACCCGCTTCTGGATTAGACCAGTATCAGCTATACGCTAATTATTTGGCAAGCAAATTTAGGGGTTATTCCAAGCAAACCTACATGACTGTGGAACATCAAATAAACAACATCCTATATAACGCTGATTGTGGACAATATGAATATCAGCGCGGGTACTCCACTCCGTCATCTACGTATCCCATGGCTGAGACTACAACTCCACAAATGTCTGTCAATTCTTCTTATTCAAACAGAGCACAAAGTTTAGCCCCGCACATGACTGAAAATCAAGCACATTGTCCAGTGACTCAAGTGGATGATTCGTCGATGGATTCCGAAGATTCTTTTCGTGATTTGATCCATGACATCAATTATTAGTAATAAACAATAATTGTTTATAAAATTATAAATAATTGATGGCATGGATCAATAATTATTTCTATAATAAAAAATATCCTACCTTGATGTTGTCTTTTAATGCCTCCACGATAGCTTGACAGGTCTCTGGCACTATAACACTTATCGATTGTTTCGAAACTCTGAATAAATATTGTAGGCTTGTATAGGAATCTCCGCTGACTAAAAATCTCAAAGTGATACTTAATCTTTCTTCAACAGAATTTTTCTTCCTGTATGTAGTATCCGTTTTTTTAATTTTGTGGCCAATCAAATTTATCAAATATTCGAAGTCACTAGGTGCCATACGGGTGAAGTTTTTGTATTTACCACTTATGTGTTGAAATCTTAGGTCTCTCATCAAAGCTCTTCCTCCAAGTCTGTATCTGTTTCTAAATAATTCCGTTTGCCACCATCGTCTCTGTTTTGGTTTTGAAGTTAGAATATTGTGAATGACAATAAAACAGGCACATGAAATTGCTAAATTCTCGTACACTTCAACCAACTGCGACGACATGTTTGATCGAGAGCAGAAACTGAACTGGGCAATTTGATACGCGATCATGACTATTGTGAAGATACGGATACGGAGCAAATCGGAGGCGTCCAAAACTTAATACGGGGCTTGATACAATACGCAGATACGGATACGGTGATCGGATCGGGCAAATGATACATGTCTGGACCCGCCTTAATATGGCGCCAGCTTTCGAGAACAATCTCTCTGCTGGAGCCGAAGAAGCCGGTACCAATAGGTGCTTACACGCCAAATGTGTAAGTTTGGGATAAGCTCCCTCATAGCTTTTCCAGGATTCTAAAGCGTTTTCTTTTAATCCTATTAGAGGCGCAGCTATGTACAAGCGTAATTCAGATGTCTGAATGTGACTTCGACTGGTTCTCATAGTCTCCAACAACAGCTTGTTGTGGGTTCCCCAAATGTCATCATTATCGACATCATCAGCGGCCGAAGTTATTGACGGTGGGCAATCCTCAGGTTCTCGGTTTTCTTCAATGGATCGTTTTATGTAGTTCATAGTTCTTGCCAAAGACGCTCCGTCATCAAGGTGTAATTTTTTAAAACGAGGATCTAAAAATGTTGCAGTATTAAATAAATGAACTTTTTGTATGTGCTCAAATCTTTTTTTAAATTCATTTATTATTGAATTTTTTAATTGAATGGCCAAATCATGCGATGGATCTATTTTTTCCAGAAACTGTTTCAAGCACATTATAATAGGAATAGCTTTACTTGCGGTAACATATTTTTCAGTGCACATCTCCTCGCTTACTTTTTCAAACGGTTTGAGAATTTTTACGACCTCTTTCAGTACAGCAATTTCACTAGCTTGAATCATAGGAGGAGCATTAGGGTAATTCAACAAAATGCCGCCCACCGTCCCACTCATAGCTATAAACCTTTCAAGCATATGCAATTGTGAATTCCATCGCGTTGAAACATCTCCTACCAGGTGTTTAATTTTTCCTTCCGGTACATTTTCAGCCTTTTGAGAATTTCTCAATTGGTCTGCAGCAACTCCGCTCTGATGGAACCATTGTACAATTCTGCGAACTTTATCAATGAATATTTTTATTTCATTCACCATGACTGAATTTTGCACAACAAGGTTTAATGTGTGGGCTATGCAACGAATATGCTTTGCTCTTCCAAATGCTAATTCAATGGCTTTTACTATATTTGCACCATTGTCTGTAGTGACGGCCACAATTTTTTCATCAGGAATTTCCCATTTTTCACAAATATTTTTAATAGTGGTTGATAAATATTCGGCGGTATGACTTTCCGAAAGCGGCTCACAGGCTATATTGAAAGAAACAATCTTAAAATTTTTGATAAAATGAATAGTTACTCCCAGATAGCTCTTCATTTGTAAATCCTTCCATTCGTCAATCGTTAAACATATATTGGTAACGGATTGTAACTTTTTGATTATAATAGCTTTTTTTTCCTCGTATTTTCCATCAATGATGCTGGTTATCGTTTTGCGACATGGGATTTTATACAATGGTGCAAGTAATTTAATCAATTTTCCAAACCCTTCTCCTTCGACTACGCTGAAGGGAAGATTATCGCGGTATATCAGTTCTGCTATAGCGTCTGTAATCTGTTTGTGTTTTGAACCCCCTGATCCAAATTCTAATATTTTTGAGAATGATGCTTCTATGCCTATTTTTTGTCTTTTAGGAGTTGAAGACCCTACAGGATCTTCAATTTGAGATGCGGAAGTAGTTGGTATCATAATCACAGAGTCTACAGAACGTGTAGATGTCGATGGCTTATTAAACAAGTCTGCAATTGATTCTTCCTGCGAATTGGTTCGCGACTTGACAGTATGATCCTACAACAAAATTAAATTGGTTAAGAATATCCTTTATCATATGGCCACTAAACTAAAAGAATATTTCGTATAATATAAGCCAATCAAAATAAAACTAAATTTTGACTTGATTAGCCACTGTTTACATCGTAAATCGATTTGTTATCTGAATCGGTAAGTATATCTTCCGATTTGTATACGCCCAACCCTAAACTACCACTGTCAAAATGAAATCTTTGACATGTCAATAATCTTAACCTCTCGACTGGCAAGCGACCAAAAATGGGACGATTCACAACCCCCCGCGTCTGGCGCCCCCCCCCGCACGGTATAAGTCCTGAATGGCCCTGATTTACAGATTTACCATTTGGTTCGTTCATAGCAACGAAAATGTTGTACTATGGCAAATAGTGTTCTTATTATAATTATTTTTTAGAAAACTAATCGTTGACAAGTCAGTATTTGTTTAGAAAATGGTCCAGTTTCTTTGTAATTAAATCCAAAAAGTTGGTACTTACCTCTTTATTTTCAATACTAAGGATACCAGAGTGTTTCCTTTCCATGTGCTGTTTTAAATTGGTAGTATTACTGCACGTTTTTTAAATTTTAGGGCAATATTTACATTGAGCATTGCCAGATTTATTGTCAACATGAAAATATTGACGCCAACTACTTGTCGTTCTTTTAGTCGTAGACATTGTGAAAAACGAGACTTTTAATAACACTAAAAACTTTTTGTCACGGAAACCTTTTGAATTGTCGTTGTTTGAAAAATGAAGTTTCAGCAACGAATAATGAATGACATATCAACCGAATGACGGTAAAATAGTACAGTTCATTCATCGACTTAATCCATCTAGTGAATGTTTGATTAAATGAATCAACTAAACTGTTTCAAAAGCACAGAAGGAATGCCATCATAGATGCACAGATGGCGTTAGTTAATGTAATATTATAGAGCTATGATAGTATTATTTGGCAGTTCGCATTCCGGGCTCCGAGCCAGACCAAACGTAATGTCGGGGTGCATTTATTGCATGATTATAAAAAATCGATTATTAATCGATTATCAATAAAAAAAAATCATGTATTAAAATCGATTTTTACTTTAAAAAAATCGATTTTTAATCGATTATTTCCATAATCGATTATTTTTTCACATTCATAGATGTACCACTTGGTCTTCTTATCGAAAGTTTATCTTTATGACGATTTAAAAATAACTTTTACCACTTTTTTCCAGCCATACCTGATTCACCGAAGGGATTCTGCAAATTGTTTCGCTTAGCTAGCATGTACGCCATACGGCGAAGATCAGTTCTTGTTAAACCGTGAAACTTGCTCTCCATTATTAGTATGTATTCTACTACCTGACCTTCAAGTTCGGAGCCCAAGATAAATTTTCGTCCTAATGTAGTAGCTGCTGCCACTTCTGGAGACTGTTCATCTTTTTGGCAGAGACGAAATAAAGGCTATATAGGCACTTGAAAATGCTGTGCAGCTTTCAAATACCCCATTTTCTTTTCCCGGACGAATTTTATAGTTTGTGCCATTTTTTCTTCATCCCAGGTTTTTCGTTTGGTTGATTGTGAACCGGACATTCTAAAAACAAACATTACATATCGACTGCAAGCAAGCAATACCTCCTATCTGACTCCGGGTGGATTTTAAAGGGGAACAATAAAACTTAATAAAAACCTTATTCCGAGGTATAATGAGATACTGAAAATCCAAGTTTTCTTTTTTTATGTATAGTATTGATTAATAAAGTTTTTTTTGTTTTTATTTTGAGTCTAAGTGTAGTTTATGGTAGATACGAGTTATTGTTATGGAAAATCTGATGCAAATATTGCAGATAGAATTTATTGGTATTAAAGTTCTAAATAAAAACAAGTAATTTAATGAATCATTTAATGAAAATAATCTTATAATTCTTCATAATTATGGTAATTATTTGTAATCACATTATGTTCAATCTAATAGAAAGTAGGTACTTATAAAAAAAAACAGTCTTCTCTTAGTAATAAACACCTAGTCAGTCTCGTAATTAACAATCAGCATTCAGTTTAAAACTAATTTTAATTATGCGGTAAAGCATCATAAAATGCATGACAGTCCACCGGAATTACACTTTTCAATTCTTGCAGGTGTGCAAATTTCGTATCAGTGATAGGGAGCTTATTCCGATGAAGTTGTTTATATTGTGTAGCCTCCAAAGTTGCAGATAGATAGTCACTGGGCAAATGGATCAAACGGTTTTTCAACTTCCGTTCTATTGCGCTATGGACAGAATCTCCCTCCATTTGAGTGTGGCCGACCTCCAAATATTTTTGAATTATAGTTACATTATGTTGCATCGAAAAAATTACTACCTTCAAAAGAACAGCCTAACTTTTTGGCCATCGTCAAATTCGCTGGACAACCGTCAAATGTGATAGCTTTAATACTAACACCAGCTTCTTCTACTAAATGAATGGCTTCCGTTAAAAGAGCCACTTTCTGCTCAGAGTTAACGCCATTTATTAAAAAATATCCAATTGGAATTTTCCAGGAAGCGTTGATCGGAACCAACAAAAAAACAAGTGCTTCCTTGGCTTCATCTTGGCAATCTGTTTCCAAGCTGGTACCGAAACTAACGTGGCCATAATACCTCCGTCCTTGGGGACGATATTCGACTCCGCTTCTTATAGCCATTTCATCAAATATAATAGTAGCGTAAAGTTCTTGTTTCGATTCTGTCGCTTTGACTTTAATGGTATCAATCGCCTCTTTCGTAAACCCTGGTTTACCATCAACCGACTGATACCAATTTCTGAGCGTGCTCGTGGCTGGTAAACATGTACTAAATGTTTTTCTTACAAAATTATATGCCTTTGGCGAATAGAAATGCAGTGTCAAAGCGAACGCTCGTAGTTCTGGAGAGTATTTTAGTTTTGGTATGTGTCCTGTTTTAGATTTAAGTATTTTACGTTTAATTAGATCTCGATTTTGTACACCTATGCTGGATAAAATATTTTCATTTTCTTCATTATATAAGATTTTTTAGACAATGTATTTAAAATTTCTTTTAGATTCGCCTTTTTTTTTACCAAAAATCTATTTTTGTCTTGAAGCCTCTTTACATCTTTTTTCTTGTTATTTAGAGAATATATTAGATGGTCTATTTGTCGTTTCATTTTGCGTTTGCGTGGAGTGAGTTCTCCAATTTCTGGGTCTACTATTACTTTGTTACTTATTGTTGAACTCTAAAAATATAACAAGAAATATTAATATTGAACTTTACAGAAATACTTAGTTATAAAGTTATGTGTGAAAAATTATAAAATTAAGCTTACGGGACTTTCATAAACATGGGAAGGCCTAAGAATGTTACTATCATCTAGTAGACCGCACGGCACAAGAGTCTGGTCTTCAATTATTGTATTAACTTCAGAATGCACTTCTGTTTTTGATGATGAACTCTAAAATTGAAAATGTCGGGTAAAATAACCGCAGTTACATTAAATTTAACCCACGGACATATCATCAAAAAAATCTACTTACTTGGCCGGTATTGTGATGCGAAGGCCCAGGTACGTTAGCATTAGACTCAGTCAAACTATAAGGTGAAGCCTGTAATAAAATAATGTTTTATATTTATGATTTGACTTTTCTCAGCATTATAGCAATAAAAACAAATCGTACCTAAATTGGCAGAAACATCGTTGGTATTGCTGAACTAAATAAACGGCGGCGTTGTTTTAAATACTCAAAACAATCGGGTGTGAAGTGCCTTGAACAGACAGCACTGTATTTCGTTGGGAACCAATTTTCCCTATTAATTTTATCTATCCACTTTTCTTTTAGTTCCGGAATCTTCGGAAATCTAAAATGAAAACATGTACTTAATTTGAATAACCAAAGCATTTCTTGTATATATTACCTACAACAGTAAATATGCAAGTAGTACTTTTAAATTGTTAACTAGTAGTTAATAAGTAGTAGAAATATTAAGTTGTCTTATACTTTTACGGTCCGTTCTAGGCTAAGTTTGTATTCCTACACGTTGGTTGCGTATCACGCGACATCGCGTGAAATGGCCTATTACGCTGTGGCTGTTCACGCGCCGTCGCGTGATGTTGCCGTACGATAATGTATGAGCCATAAAATAGTGGCCGCTGCGTATTGGATTCGGGTATTCGTTTTGGCCACTAGGGAAGGGAATAACCTATTCATAAGTGGGCGTGGCCTGCGGGTAGGCATCTTGCGATGGTATTGTTCGCGCTCGCCAGTTCGCTTCGTGCAATCGCGCGGTGTAGGTGTGTTTTGTAAATATTATTTGTTGTTTCTCGGCTTTTTTCGTTTTGTTTGGAACAAAACTTTGTTATTTTATAATGAATAACAATCCAAGACCGACAAAAAGGTCATCAGAGCCCAGTACATCCAGAATTTCGGCAAGAAAGCGACTAAAAAGTTTGGAATTGGAAGATTTATTATTAAACTCAGACGAAGATGTTTATGCAGGGA
Organism: Abrostola tripartita; assembly: GCA_905340225.1. Taxonomy (NCBI): domain Eukaryota; kingdom Metazoa; phylum Arthropoda; class Insecta; order Lepidoptera; family Noctuidae; genus Abrostola; species Abrostola tripartita. The sequence continues at coordinate 9,473,268 of HG996504.1, forward strand.
GTGATGTAGATGACATTGACTACATAGCCGACGAAAGTGATGAAAGTTCGGAATCTGAAGCAGAGGAGGAGGGGGAAGTGGAAGCTGTGTCTGAACATCATTTCGCCGCTTCCAGTGACCAGACTCCGTTGTTGACACCGAGACCGACTAGCCCTCAGCATCCATCCCGGACAGCATCTACGACACGTTGGACTACCAATTCTGGTTCGTTGAGAGATTTTGCTTTTACGAAGACAAATGAACTACTTGTGCCACCGCCAGACAATCCTAGAGGGTATGTTGATATATTTCTCACCGAGGATTACCTACAAAAAATCGTCGATTGCACTAATAGAAATGCCGAAAACATGAAGAATTCTTCGCAGCATCGCAGGTCTCGTATTACAAATTGGAAACCACTAACTGTAGAAGAATTGAGAATATTTATTGGTTTACTTTACCACACTGGCACAGCGAAAATGAACCGCTTGGTTGATTACTGGAAAACGCATCGGTTATATAAGTCAGTTTTCTCTGAATATATGTCGAGAAACAGATTCCAACTTATTTTGCGATGCCTACATTTTGTTGAAGAAGGTGACGATCCTGCCCGCATGAATAAATGCAAAATGATAATAAATACCTTCAATGAAACAATGGACAGGATTTATTATCCCGGTAGAAATTTATCCTTAGACGAATCTATGATTTTATTTCGTGGCCGCCTGATCTTTCGGCAATACATAAAAGGCAAGAGACACAAATACGGCATAAAACTTTATGTATTGGCAGAACCAAATGGGACTATTATTAGAGTTCATGTTTTTGCCAGTACAATGGATGAAACTTCTGGCAAAGGCCACACAGAAAAAATTGTTAAAAAGTTGTTGCAAAATAATTTAGATTCCGGCCACGCTGTCTTCATGGATAATTTCTATAACAGCTATAACTTAGCTATTAAATTATTGGAAAGGAACACATACTGCACTGGCACATTGAACAAGAAACGTAAAGATAATCCATCCGAAGTTATTTCAAAAAAATTAAAAAAAGGTGAAAATATATCACGTTATCGTAACGGTGTTCATATAGGGAAATGGAAGGACAAAAGAGAACTAAATTATATATCATCTCAATTCGCAGAACAAATGCAGGAAATTACCAACAAACGCGGCAATGTTGTTATGAAACCATTAGCTATTCTACAATATAATAATAACATGTCAGGCGTAGACCTACAAGACCAGATGCTCAGCTACTACCCTAGTGAAAGAAAAACTCTGAGATGGTACGTGAAAATTTTCATACATGTTCTCATGATGAATATGATAAATGCTCGAGTACTTTACAATAAATTCTCAGGCAAGCCTAGCTTATCGTTATATAATTTTAGAGAAAAAGTCATTGAGTCTTTTTTGCCCGAACGTCAAGTAGAGCCACAAGTATCGCAGGCGTCGCAGCAAACAGAAAACCATAGATTGACTAAAATAGAAAAATCTAAAGAGCGTTCTTTCAGCAGTGGTAGAAAAGCTACTGTAACGACCAGAAAGGATTGTCGAATTTGTTATGTGAATAAAAAAAGGGTCAATACTACTATGGAGTGTAAGCAATGCCCTAATTCTCCCCCATTTTGTATTGATTGATTTTTTGCCGTGCACAAGTTTACTGGTTGTGCTGACAAGTAATATTACCTACCAAAGTGTAATTCCAAATTTTTATTCTTAGCCTATAAGTTGATTGTTACCTCTATATGTTACATAATTATTATTTTTATTTCTACCTAATTACTTTCTATCAATAAGAGAAAACACCAAAGTGTAATTCCAAATTTTTATTTTTAGTTCAAAAGTTGATTGTTTACCCTATGTTACATGTTTCTTAATTATAAGATATAAAAAGAAAATGATTGTTTATTTTGATCTCTAATAAAAGTTTATAACAAAACACATGATGAATGTTTTTTTTTACCTAATAAAAGCAATAATTCCCTGGAAACACAAATCACGCGAATATGCGTTGCCGGCCATGTGGGAAATATATATATATAAATGCGTCCCGTATGGCCGATCACGCGTCTTCGCGTGATAAAAATATACATATATGTTTATGAGCTTGTATATTATATATCGGTGGATTCCATGTTCTAAAGCATTTCTGGCACGATATACATTCAACGATTTTTTTATTTTGGCCATATATGTAAGTTCAACATTTTGGCTTGGCAATCAACGTGTTAATTACTGAATAAAAAAACATTTTTTTTTAATCAAGTAAAATAATAACATTTTTCATATCACTATAATTCAAATTTAACATTTTTATTAAATTTTATTTTGTGATTTTCGATATTTGTTTGAATTGACTTCAGCTAAAAGTAACAACACTATTTTTTACGATAAACCTACAAATTGAAAGAAAGAGATACCCGCATTAGAATTTTCTAATGAAAGAAAGAGACTTTTCCAAAAGACATAAACGCGCGTTTCCGCACCTTTGCATCCGTCACCCGCCAACCATTTTATCTTGACCCATGCAGATCACTTATAACCTGATTAAATAAAATAAAAGAATCGTTCTGCTTACTTACCGATGAAAAGTTATGCCATCCTTTTTTAACTCGATGTCTTGGAATGTTTCCCACACCACTTCACCGCACATGAAGGCATTTTAATGCGTTATAATTGCAAAACAATTTTAACAATTTACGTTAATTTAGCGTGCGCACAGGTTTAACACTTGGACACAAACTAAAATGGTCACTCATACAGGTAGCTTATATAGGCGACAAAATACTAATAGTTTTCGAACGTCGAAGCACTGTATGCGCCGTCAAGTGGTTTTATAGTCTTTGATTCTGCCCCTCCAGTGGGGCACTTTGATACATGGGGTGGGGCAGTTTGATAGGTATTTTAGATCCTTTCGAAATGCAAATTTAAACTGACTAAAAACCCAATATAAACTGTATTATTACTTAAAATTAAGAAATAAAACAATTTTATTGATTGAGATCGCAAAATACTTTTTATTAAGAGTGCACATTAGCCATAATCAGTCTCTTAAGTTACTTAAGGAATATAATCACAAAAAACAATATTGTCGTCATAGAACAAGACTAATTCTCTGTTATTTTCTTAATTATATAATCAGTTATATACTTACTAAGTAATCAGACTTTAACATTTTATATTGTTAATGAAAATATAATATTAGAATCTCTAGAATATTATGCGTATATATATTGTGGAAAAAAATCTGATGGCGAAGGTCTGTCGGATGCAGAAAGGAAGCTTGGAGTTCCAACTCAATCGGTTATAAGATTGACGAAGCCTATTGAAAACACCAAAAGAAATGTAACAGCTGACAACTGGTTTAGTTCAATCCAACTGATGGAGATTTTACGTTCTAAGAATTTGACTTACTTAGGAACTCTAAAAAAAATAAGCGTGAGATTCCGCCAGAATTTCAACCGAATAAAAGAAGGGAACTAGGAAGCACATTATATGGATTTACTAAAGACTATACAATTGTATCTCATGTGCCGAAAATAAATAAAGCTGTAATTTTGATTTCATCTTCTCATCACGGACCAAGTACAGATGAAGCGACTAACAAACCGACCATGATTGTTGATTACAATCACACCAAGGCTGGAGTTGAAATCGACAAAGGCAGACAAGATTTGCCTGCTGTGCTTGTAAAAAAGCTATATATTAATATAATAAATAATGATTTTATATAATTAAACTTAAAAATCTATGATATTTCCGCCATTTTAAATGACGTCTGACAGACTCCACCTCAGTCGAATGTTAACAATAAAGTCACCTCAGTTGCAGAGGGTTAACTAAGTACCTATAATAAAAATAAAAAAAAGATTTTATTTCTGCAAATAGGTTTTTAAAAAACACTTTTACACGTCATTTAATACGTTTATGTGTCCAAACAAAGCGTCAAATTTCGCACAACACAACAACAAAGATACGATAATACTCGCGCGGCGAATTGAAACGGGCGCGGGCGGGCGCATCCGAAATTCCAGAGAAAAACAAAACGCGTCACAGGCAGGAAGGAGGTCCGGTGACACACTGACCTCGTAACCTAGACACGTCGACAAGTAAGCAAAGTAGAAACAAGCAAACTTACCTATATCTTTCGCACATACATATTTTGCGATTGACATGAGTGCGTAACAGGAAAGTCATAACTTTCGCATGCATTTTTTCTTATCTAGCTGTGATGACACGCTTTATGACTCTTATGGCTCGGACATAAAGTATAATTTGCATTGAGAAAATAAATTTGAAAGAAAAGGCGTAGGTTTTTAAAGTAGCGAGCTGGCAACGTGTGTCGTCAACCTGTCGCGTGCTCTCCTGTTTACAATACATCATGTGGAAAATACTTAAAATGAAAAATAATGTCCTGTGGCTAAACTACTGGATATATTCATTTGAATTTTTGTGTGACGGTTGGGAATATCATGACTTATACGAAGTTTCATTTATGATCATATTGTCCTCCCCACATTGTATATCGACAACTTGCGTAGGTTGTAACTTCATCCTTCCCGTTCTCTAAAGTAAACGTAGCTTGATCTGACCCTTTATTAACATATTTGCAAACGTATTTGATTGACTTCACTGAATGGCAATACTCTACGTTCACGTGAGCGTTACATGTTCTTATGAACACTGGATTATAAGGAACCACCCAACGATTATCTATTGTAACACACCCTTGATATTGATCATTATTCTGTATGAATAAAAACTTACAGCGGAGACTGTTTTTTTCAAGGGCAACTTAGTTGTGGGATCGCATTGTGGCATGTTGATTGAATAGCCATCATCCCCCCAGCAAAACATCAACGGGTACTGCAGCGCGTCATAAGCTCGATGTATCTCACTGATACGCTGAAGTGAGTTACTTCGGCTTTCGAGGATGATGTCTCTTCGGTCAAAATGCTGATCTACCAATACAACAGCCACTTCATTTGCCGTTGGTGCATTCAATCTGCCTCTGTGTTCTCTTTGTGGTTTTTTATCTGCATGTATTACGACCTTGAATGACTCTAAAGGCGATATTTTAATAATAATAATAGTTCTTTATTGCAGACACATAGTCCATATAGTTACAGGAAAAAAAACGAATCTTATTTGTTAGAATGAAAAATAATCATAATAACAGAAATCAAATACAAAAAAAATAATAATAAGAAAATTAAAAATTAATAGGAACTCTTAATTACTAACAGGCAAGACATTTTTTTTTTTTTATGCCGCTATTTCTAGCCACCGCTTATACATTTTAGTGGAGTGCAATCTAGCCACTAATTCTTTGATAATACTGTTACCACACTTACCAACCCTGGACATGAAAGATGCAATCCGGCTTCTCTGTATGGCATTGAATGTGTTCAGCCGCGCCTCCGCAAACATTCCGGAGGCGCTACAGTGTCGCTCTAACCCCATGAGGTGTCTGTATACGTTGTTGTACTGAACACGGATACCATCCAGGGACCTTTTTGTATATTCAGTCCAGAGTTGGCACGTGTAGAAACTTTGACAGTACGTTCTGAAAAGGTGAACCTTGGTGTGTATTGTAGTGTAGAAGTTAATATAGATATAACATGTACTAGATATCCTAGTTATATAAATCATGTCTTCTTTAATTATACTCAGTTTATATCCAGCATTGAGTCGTTTCATTTGTCTCTCGAGTTGCCCCCTTACATGGCGACCCTGCCTTCGGGCATTGATACTCGCGCGTGTTGTTACATTCCATACGCTAAATAAGGAAGTGCAGTCACAATGATGCATGAACGAAAGTCATATCGCATTTATTCCTCGTCGCAAGAAAATGGGTTCCTATTCTACCAAGGAGGAAACAATTGTGGCGCAAAATGCTGCTGGGGGTTCTAATAGTGCAGAAACCTCGCAATTGGTGTGGCACATGAGTACCACAAATATTATATTACTCTTGATCCTGTTACTAGCCGGACTGGCGTTTCTGTATATGCTGCTAAAGCTTTATAAAAAGTGTCACCGAAGATGGACAATTGATGAAATAAATAGACAGACTTTGAGATCTTCTTTATTTCGCCGTGCTCGCCGAGCTGACGTGGATAAACCAAATGACCTTGAAGGCTGATGTTCCTGTTGTCGTGCTGATGTTCCTGCTGTCGTGTTGTCTTGAGTGGGCTCCAGGCGGTATCAATTGTGAAACGGAATATTGTGAGTGATTGTTATAAATACCTATAATATTGTGTGAATAAGATTCTGGCTACAGTGTATAATGGTAGGTATGTATTAATTAATCATAGTTATAGAATGTATTTGAATGGCTAGTTTTATCAAATGTTTGTATGATGATCTTGTGGATATTAGAAAATACCTTATAAAAATCGGTCCTAAACGCCGACAAGGGAAAATTAGAAATGTAAAATTACAGGAAGCTAAGGAAATTTATACGAATTATAATAAAACATTGAGTGAAATAAGTAATATTTTAGGAGATTTAAAGGAAGAAGAGTGTGAATTATTCGATAAATATTGTATTGACTTTGATAAGTTATATCAGGAGGTATTAGAGTTGTGTAAAACTAGCACCATGGCTAAATTTGATTTAAAAATAGCTTTAAATTTATTACCACTTATGAACGATGAAATTTCAAACACAAAACAGCTTATTGATGGCATAGACTACTATGAGTCATTGCTGGACTCGGATTCCAAGTCTAACTTAATTAATTTCGTATTAAAGAGTAGGTTGTCACAATCAGCCAAACTGAAATTAGCAACGTCATATAATAGCGTTTCAGGGTTGTTAGAGGATATGAAATGTCATTTGTTGCCACAAAAATCAGCTACTTCGTTACAAAAATTGTTATTGAATACTAGGCAAAATGATTCTTCCATTGAAGATTTCGGGAAACAAATATCCGAACTATTTGTTGAGTTAACAATTACACAAGCTGAGGGAAATACAGATAAGTTCAAGATTTTAAAGGAAATTAATGAGAAACAGGCCATAAGGCAATTCGCGGATGGATTGCGTAATCGCAGAATTAGTACAATTGTGTCAGCCCAAAAGATCGGATCGTTAAAGGACGCGATTCAGGTAGCAATAGAAGAAGATATATCATTATCTTCCTCATCGGCTGAAGTTATGGCCATGAGTCGTAATAATAATGATCAGTCAAATTCCAGACAATTCAATTATTATAGGAACCAGAGTGGATATCGAGGCAGGTATGGTAATAGGCGAGGTCGTGGCCGAGGTCGCTGGTTCCAGCAACGTGGAGGAGCGAACCAGCAAAACTATAACCAGAACCCAGCAGCACCAAATGAAGGACGTCGTCAAGGTGAGAATTTTAATACTAAAAATTATAGGGCTGGTAGTTCGCGTCCAACAGAGGTTCAAGTAATAGAGAATGAGGAGGAACCTCAGCCAAGTACGACATCTACTGAATGTGAAAATCAGTTTTTTCGGGAGTAAAGATAGTAATTATATTTTGAGTAGCGATAGTAGTTATATGATCCAGTTATATTTTGATAATATGCACCCATTTAGTTGGTTAGTTGATAGCGGGGCTTCCATATCGGCGATTAAACATAAACATATTTTAGATCATAAGATTCCTATACGTAGCGATATCATAACTATAACAGGTATCGGAGGTAAAGTTCGCGCTATTGGATACGTTTATTTACACTTATCTATACATGGGCAGGGATTTAGTCATAAGTTTTATGTGTTCGATACCCTACCATGTAAGGCTCATGGAATTCTCGGACAAGATTTTTTAAGCAAGCACAACGCAGTTTTAGATTTTAAAAAGAAAACATTAACTTTGGATAGTGATGAGAATAATAGAATGTCGTTGCAATTTATTCCTTATAATAATAACCTTATTAGTGTACCAGCTAGGTCAGAATCGATTCATTACGTTGATACTGAATTATCTGAGGAAAGTGTAGTATGTACCAAAGAAATACACAAGGGTATCTATGTTGCAAGTGCGCTGGTAATGCCGATCAATGGAAAAATACCGATACGAATTTTAAATACAACTGATGATGATTTAACATTTTCTGCGGTAGATCTAACTATTCAAAGTGCTCGACAATATGATATTTGCGTTTTTAATACAAGTGAGCAGAATGCATCCCGAGTGAAACAGTTGTTCTCTAAATTACGGTTGCAACATTTGAATAAGGAAGAGCAAATTAGTATCGAGAGCTTATGTGCTAAATATTCTGATATTTTTTATTTGGAAGGGGATAAGTTGTCAACTACTAATATATATAAACATACTATAAGTTTAAAACCGAATGTACAGCCTGTATATACAAAACCGTATAGATTACCGCATTCACTAAAAAGTGTAGTTCAAACACAAATAGATAACATGTTACATGAGGGCATTATTGAACCATGCCAGAGTGAATGGTCCAGCCCTATTTTATTAGTGCCAAAGAAATCTGATACGACTGGCGCGGAACAGAAAAAATGGCGTTTGGTAATTGATTATAGGAAATTAAACACATGTATACATAATGACACATTTCCCCTCCCAAATATAACAGAAATATTAGACTCGTTGTCGGGTTGCATGTATTTTTCTCACTTAGATCTTCACCAAGGTTACTATAATGTGAATTTGAGTCCAGACAGTCGTAAGTACACCGCGTTTTGCTCCGGCCAGTTTCAAATGACAAGGATGCCAATGGGGTTAAAAACTAGCCCAAGTTCCTTTTCAAGGATGATGACGATGGCAATGACTGGCTTAACCTATGAAAAATGTCTAATATATCAAGACGATTTAGTATGTTTCAGTAAAAATTTAAATTCACACATTAAGAACCTTCAGGATATATTTGAAAGATTAAGGGAAGTCAATCTTAAATTGAACCCTTCAAAATGTAATTTTTTGCGAAAAGAGTTATTGTATTTAGGACACGTTGTGTCTTCGGCTGGTGTTATACCGGATCCAGGTAAAATTGATGTTGTAAAAAAATATCCAATTCCTACAAAAGTAGATGAAGTCAAACGATTTGTAGCCTTTGTAAACTATTACAGGAAGTTTATTCCGAATTTTGCCCAGAAAGCTTACCCTCTAAATAACCTATGTAAAAAAAAATTTACATTTGTCTGGGATGAAAATTGTCAAAAATCATTCGAATTATTAAAACAAAGTGTTATTTCCCATCCTGTGTTACAGTACCCTGATTTTTCCGAAAGTAATCAATTTTTGTTGCAAACTGATGCTTCTGGTTACGCTATTGGCGCTGTTTTATGTAATGGTGATGGTAGACCCGTAGCCTACGCCAGTCGAAGTCTCAACAAGGCAGAAAAAAGATATCCTACAATTGAAAAAGAGTTACTTGCGATTGTCTGGGCGGTAAAACACTTTCGGCCTTATTTGTATGGCCGTAGGTTCAAAATTCAGACTGACCATAAACCGTTGGTATTTTTATTTGGTATGCGGGACCCGTCAAGTCGATTAATGAAATTTAGAATTATTTTAGAGGAATATGATTTTATAGTTGAATATGTTAAGGGGTCAAAGAATGGGGCAGCGGACGCGCTTTCTCGTATATGTATGTCATCATCTGATTTAAAAGACTTAAATCAATGTTTAATTAACGTTATGACACGGGGACAAAGGAAAAAATTAGCTCAGGAATCTAATAATTGTAGGCATGATGATGATGATGATCTTGGCCAACCTAAAATAGTGGAAATATGTGGGAAACCAAAAATATGTACTGAGTTAATATTTATGACTGCTAATGAATTAGAAAAGTTGCGGAAACTTGATGAAATAACGTATGAAGGCCCCTACTTGTGCTATGTGCCATCTAAAAATTCTATACTCATTAAAACAGCATCTCAATCGCAACCGACGCCAGGCGCTTTTGTGAGAGAGCTGAGACATGTGTGTAGGTTATTAAAATTACAAGAAATTTACTTTATACAAACGGCAAATAATAATGTGTTCGTACATAAATTAACTAACGAAATAAAGAATGTTGAAGATTGGTCCGGCCCACGGTTATGTATTTTAAAAGAGGTCCAAAGGATAAGTAACAAAGATGACCAGCGGGTCATATTAAATGATTTTCACCTTTTGCCCACAAGTGGTCATGCGGGCATAAGACGTATGTTGTGTAACATAAAAAAATATTATTTTTGGCTTGAGAAAGATGTGAAAGAATTTGTACAAAGATGTGACAAGTGTCAAAAACAAAAACATTCTTCACATCATATAAAGGAACCCATGACTATTACAACTACTGCCCACTCAGCGTTCGAGAAAGTATATTTAGATTTGGTAGGGCCGTTAGAAAAAGATTATAATAATAACACGTACATACTCACAATACAATGCGAACTAAGCAAATACGTTGAGGCGTATCCATTAGTATCTAAAAATTCGGTTGAGGTAGCGAAGAGTTTTGTTAATAATTTTATTTTAAGATACGGAATCCCACAAGCCATAGGAACAGACAGGGGAACAGAATTTTTGTCATCAACAATAAACGAGGTATGTAAAATATTAGAAATTAAACAACTTCAATCAACCGCTTACCATCACCAGAGCATCGGGGCCTTGGAGAATTCACACAAGCATTTGGGTAACTACTTACGCATTCAGACAGATAACCATTCGGAGGCCTGGAGTACATGGCTACCGTTCTGGTGTTTCTCATATAATACCTCCGTCCATAGGGAAACGCAATTTACTCCATTCGAATTAGTTTTTGGAAAGAAGTGCAATTTGCCGTCAAATTTATCTAAAAATATTGTTGACCCTCTATACAACTTTGAAAGTTATCCCTTAGAGTTAAAGTATAGAATTCAAATTACACAAAAAGAAGCGCGTGACAACCTGATAGCAAGTAAAGTAAGCAGAAAAATAAAATACGATCGTAATGTGAACCCAATATCATATAAAATTAATGATTTAATTCTTGTAAAAAATGAAGGTGGCAATAAATTTCAAAGCATTTATTCTGGTCCTTATAAGGTTGTCAAAGATGTTTCACCAAATGTAGAAATTATTAAAAATGGGAAAAAGGATTTGGTTCATAAAAATAGAACAAAATTGTATTTTACGCCTACTTGAATAACTTTATCTTATTTGTGTGGCCCAATTGTATTTGTATTACATGCTTATTTTAAATCCATGTTCTAAAATAACCATTTTTAAATTGTGTAACAATTATTTGTAATGACATAATTTGTATGACTGTGTAACCTAATATGTAATTTATATCTAAAAATAAAACCTGTCAATGTATCTACTCTACACTTATTATCGAACGATATTATTATAAGCGTAACATGACTAGAATAAATAAGTATTTTGTAGGCTTGGTTAAAAATAAAATAAATTTATATTATATTTTATTTTTCCCCAGGGAGGGAGATGTAGGGTAGAAGTTAATATAGATATAACATGTACTAGATATCCTAGTTATATAAATCATGTCTTCTTTAATTATACTCAGTTTATATCCAGCATTGAGTCGTTTCATTTGTCTCTCGAGTTGCCCCCTTACAGTATTTTCGCCTTAAAAAATTTCCTGGCTATCATGTTTCCCACTACCGATAGCGCCCGGCGCTGGCGATCAATATCTGCATCATCTTTCATGTCGGATGTGATTATGTGTCCAAGGTACTTGAACTTATCTACTACTTTCACGACTTGTCCACTGACCCACACAGGTGGAACAGTATCAGGGCCCCTACCCGACCTGAAAATCATCATTTCAGTTTTCTTCGCATTATAGTCTAAATCATGATCTTTAGCATATTGTTCACAGATAGCTAGTAATTTTCTCAGTCCCTTGATCGAGGGGCTGAGCAGCACCATATCATCAGCGTAGCTCAGATTGTTGACATACCTGTCACCTAATCTGAGCCCCACTGACGTGCTACTCAGCTTCTCGATCAAATCATTGACGTAAAGATTAAACAGGTCGGGAGAGGTCAAGCCTCCCTGCCTAACACCGCATGACAGTTTGTAATCTGTAGACAAGGCGTCACCCCATCTGACACTGCTAGACTGATTAGTATACCAATATTTAATAAGTCCAACAATATCAGATGACACCTTACTATTTTCTAGCTTCTCCCACAAAAGATCGTGATTAATGGTGTCAAATGCCCGACTCAAATCTAGAAAACAAGCAAACACACTAGTTTCCTGATTGACGTACTGCTTGACGACTTGTTTGAGGGAAAAAATTGCCATATCCGTTGACACATTTGACCTAAATCCAAACTGACCATCATCGATATTCAGGCACGGACTCAATTTCTTGTGTAGTAGACGTTCAAGCACCTTAGCCACAATAGTTGCAAGAGAAATGGGTCTATAGTTAGACATACTCGAGATATTACCTGTCTTGTTTTTGGTAATAGGAACGACTAGTGTGCGTATGAGATCCTGTGGTAAATAATAATGCTGCACACAAAGGTTGAAAAACTGCGCAAGTACCTTACAGATATACTGACCCGCATAAAACAAATGTTCTATGCTTAGACCATCATGACCTGGCGACTTCCCACGCTTCATAGCTTTAAGTATAGAAGTAACGTCATCAGTTGTCACGCGGAAAGCCTCCGAGTCGCACGCGTCTTGCTTATGTGACCCTCTATTGGTCTTGGTCTTGATTGATTGGCCTGGTAGGAGGGGTTACATCAAAATGTTTTTTAAAATTATTGGCAATAATAAGTTTGTCGGTCTCTCCCTCCACATTGATAGGAGTGCTATTCTTAAAATTAAGTTTTTTAACCTCTTTCCAGAAACTAATAAAGTTTTTAGATGATTCATGACGGGCTAGTATATCCATCCTGATTTTATCTTGATTATTTTGCACATACTTAAGAGCTGCTTTAAAATTCCTTCTCGCGTCGGACATCTGTTCATAATAATATCCCGAGCATGGCCTTCCAACCCGGACCCACTGTAAAAAAGTTTGCCTAGCCAGAACGTGATGCTGTCGAATATGATAGTTCCAACCGACAACATGACGTTGTCGTCTTTTATTTACAGGTACATATGTACGGTCTGCCGCTGTTTGCAATGCTTTAATTATATCACAGTAAAAAGTATCTATTAATGCCACATGTTCGCCATCCGAACATGACCCGCTATTACAAAACAAATTAAAATATCTTTTATTGCACATTGAACTAAAATATTCGTTACATAAATCACTATATCTATCTATTTGGTCTATATATTCCTATTACCCCATACATATTTTAACATATTTTCAGAAGGAGTATCAATCATAATACTTTTGCAATTAATATTATTAAACATTACCTCTATTATTAAGGGGAAGTGATCAGATAAGTACACGTCCTGTAAAACACACACGTCACGTGTAACCGACTCCGCCGCCGCGGACACGAGACAGTGATCAAGCCACCGACGAGCGCCGTTAGCGTCGCTGACATACGTGTGTGTGTTTACATCAAGCCGCTTAATGTCTATACACGTTAATAATTCCTCTGAACAGTAGTCCATCAACTCACACCCGAACCGAGTCCCAGGGTGTGCATTGAAATCCCCTAGTACGAAAACTGTCTCGATATTAGCACTTTCGATTATCGCACTTATATTGGCTAGACAATGAGACATCTCGGGGAAGTTGTCTTCACAATCGGTCGGCATATACACACTGAACACTAATAAACTACGGTCACCACGCGTTAGTTTTACCGCTACTATACGGTTATTATCACACTGAATAATCTCCGCGCTACGAAATACACGCTTATCCCACAATAGTGCCACTCCTCCGTAGGGTCTCCCTCTGACCATTCCTTGCGTCGTATCAATAGCAGAAACACCGTAGCTTTCGAACTGTTTATCAATTGTACTCAATATACCTAAGTCATGGGGAAACAACCATGTTTCTTGCAGTGCTATTATTTGATGTTCGGTACAAAGTTGTATTATTTCCTGAATAGACCTCTTTAGCGATCTACAGTTATATGACACTAAACTTACTGTTGTACAATCCATATTATAATTAGTTTGGCGTTATCCTGCCTATTGGCAATCTCTTATTCTGTGTTCGGCTGCGCTCCCAATATTTTCTAAATACAATATCCGCCGGCCACAGTTGATCCCCACTATTATTTAGGAACACAGGAATATCTATGCTTTTTAAAGGTACAATGACCTTAAACGCATTAAATTCATTCTCTACGGTATTAATCTTATATACTTGAGCCTCTATGTTCGTTTTGTACTTAATAAAGCCCACGATATCCGCAGGTGTAGTATCTATGTGGACGCGTGAGACATATAGTGCCACATTTCTATCCGCTGCCTTAAAGTTGAACTGCTCTAGCGGGCGAGCCGCACCGCGCCTATTTTGTATTTTTTGCCGCTTATATAGTACCTTAGTCCACCCTTCATCATTGTTATGTGAACATATAGATTGCATTTTATTTCCGTTTTTAACAACCTCGGACATTGACCTGGCTGTGTTCTTATCAGTAGTCAAAACATCTCCGTTTATCAGAAGTGAGGACTGTGTATCTCCACTCATACCGGCCGCTGCCACATACCCGCGCGCCGCTACAGCCACCTCCCCGCGCCCTGCAACTCGCGCATGCGCCACCGCCATCACCCGCGCCGGCGCTGACGCGGACGTCTCGCATGCAGGTGCGTCCAACGCCCCCCGCGTTACCGTCGCCCGCTCGCCCGTTGCTTGTGCGCCCGCTTCCCGCTCGTTCGTCACCCCCTCCCCCGACACCCGCGCCCCTGTCACCGCATCGTGCGCCGCGGTCGTGGCTCGCTGGCTTATTGTAAGCGCGTCTCGCCCCGCACACCCCCTGTACGAATCGCTCGTCAGCGGTTGCGATTCTAAATTAACATTCATCGTGCTAAATGAACTTTGTTCTATCAGCGGCATATTTTCATTCTGACAATTATATAATAAAGATGGTTCTTGCCTTGACTCTTGTAATTGATGCAAGGTAAGAAGATTTTCCGAGCGAATATCTTGCATCATTTCTTTTAATATTTGTATTTCTTTCTTCAACGACTCTATTTCAGCAGATACTGGAGGTGACGGCGATCTTTGTGTCACTTTGAAACTGGCCACATCTTTTTTGAGGACACACATTTCTTTAAGAAACGAAGTCACATCTATGTGGTCGAAAGTTACCGGCGGCAACTTATTCAAATCTTTCGCCACAAATATCGGTAACATGTCCGGATCCGATTCTTTGATTATCTTTATAATGTCACGGATATTTTTCTGTTCGGCACCTTCTTTTCTTCTTAAGAACTTCTTAGTTGGGGCCAATAACTTGAAAGCAAGTTGTTTGGCATTTTCAATTTCTTGTTCGGAAAAAGCAGTTGTACATATTTGCACAATCGCCGTTTCGGCGAGTGTATCAACTTTATTACTCACAAAAGCTAGTAGCTCATCAATCACCACTTTACAGTTATTACATTTCGCACTAATATTGTTGTTGTCACTATAATTTACATGACTATTTTGCGGAGAACGCAACATCGTCGCTTGCGCGTCCGTTCGCGATGACGTCGCGACGCGTTATGTATGCGTTATATTTTATCAATGGCTGTTTTTAGATCTTTTATGTATGGGTTCACCTGATGTAACATAAGGTGCAATTGTTTGATTAAATTTGGTCTCAAATCAGGAAATTTAGAACATCGAATATTAGCTTCTCTATCATCTTCACCGACGAAATAAATTTGCAGAAACTGTGCATCCTGCCTAGGTTCCGGTAATATACTTCCAATCAAATGATAGACTTGTCCTTGAACTTTAAAAGTTGGTGAAAAACCGCCTTCTTTTATTTGTTTTCCACCAAAGGAAGTCATTTGAAAACAGGCATTATATTTTCGAATATTATCCATGAAGTGTACATTATTTGGGTGTAAATCATTAACCAGACTGTAAAGTGGTTCAGGCAGTTGTTTGAACGGCTCAAGTTGTACTTTACCGGCGCTACAACACAAGCCAGGTGTCTCATCGTTCCACTTCAAGGCGTTACACCACTGACACTTGTACGTCATAGAACCTAAGACTACACTGCTGTCAGTTCCATAAGCAATATCTGGGTCATACGCCAAAACCGAAAGCAACTTGCTTCTCCATTCACGCTGAATTGTATTTTCTCTATACCGTGACTGAATCACTCTATGCACATCGGTATTCCTGGCCGGATATAGTACAGCAGATTGCCTATGTTTTTCAGGGTTTGCAGCCTGGAAGGTGGCGACAGATTGCCTGTGTTTTTCAGGGTGTGCAGCCTGGTAGGTGGCGACAGCTTGCCTGTGTTTTTCAGGGTGTGCAGCCTGGTAGGTGGCGACAGCTTACCTGTGTTTTTCAGGGTGTGCGGCCTGGTAGGTGGTGACAGCTTGCCTGTGTTTTTCAGGGTGTGCTTCCTGGTAGGTGGCGACAGCTTGCCTCTGTACATCAGGGTTTTTTTTTCTAATATTCAGACAGCTTTACGGTGGGATTCAGGTAGAGTCTGTCCATATTTTTTTTGTGCCTTTTTTATTTGATTTTTCGTGTGTAATTAGTAAAACTTGCCCTACGTTTGCTTTTCATTTTTTCTATTAATGTCACAGACTCAGATTGGGACGATAAACTTCTTATTAATTTTCATCATCATTTATTGAAGATCAATAGGTGAATGTTCACGCTCTAAAACAGGTACCTCCTGACAACCCTTATCAACTTTAAGTTGCGAAGGTGTATCAATTCCAAAATCATGTTCTTCTACAGCTACCTCCATACGACGCCGAGTAATTATCTGTGCTGCTATGGGAAGATAGGCATCAAAATGCCCACTGGACAAATCTTGGCTGAATCGTAATCGCCTTACCGGATAGTCGTTAGATCCAGATTCCGTATATATGAGACCATTTCTATAAACATCAAACTTAAACGGGATCCTCTCTCTTCAATCCTGCTGCTATTAATTCACAAAATTCGCCATAAGTAGTATTTTTCATCATATCGGCAAAATATTCGTCAGGTGTTACGTAGTTATCACCATTCCTGTCGTGGGTCATAATTGAAAACTTGCTCCAGTCATTAACCACATATCTGACAATTTCTGAACGCACCTCCATCGCTCTATTTTGTGTTCCGTACATTAAGTAAGAGAGAGCACGAAACAAACATGCACCGTCACCAACAATAGGGACGACAGTATATTCTTCAACTTCTCCATTAACGTTCAGATTTTCTTTAGCCATTTAAAAAAAAGTCTAAACGAAAACAAAACAAATGCCAAATACAAAGCAGAGTCTATAACCAAAACTACGCTTCGCTTCGCTTGTGATCTGCATGAAGTCGATACTGACGGTGGTCTAGAATATGGGTTTGAATATAGTGGAGATGGTGTTTCACGTCTAGGTAGCCTGCACTGAATTCTATTAACAAATATGCCACCTATTTCATACATTATTAATTTACGTTCGTCTTTGGACAGTTCTCGCAGTTTTGTAGCCAAAAGCTTGGCGTAGAGATCGCAGTCATCATCTTCTTTAATTGCAGTATGTGATTGAAGTTGTCCTAAAGCATTCGTCAATTGACCGAATGCTGTAGCCATTTGCTGCTCGGCTGTATTAGGTACTGAGCGACAACGGCTATTTTTTGCTTGAGTAGGCTGCATCTGTGAGGTTGGAGTCCTTGGCGATTGTAATGTTTCCATCACTTCGCTATCAGTTCTTTCGTTGTCGATAGCTTCATGTTCCGGTGCTGTTTCATCTCCAAAAGGTTCCTTTGGTATTTGTGAATCATGTGATTCTGATGACGTTGATGGTGTCTGTAAAAAAGGTATTTTAATTAATTTAATGCTAATATATGCTATTATTATTTCAGATGCCCACAACAGCGGACGGTTGGTTAGATATCGAAAAAGGATTTAGAAGAAATTTTCCACACTGTATCGGATCAATAGACGGCAAGCATATCGTAATGGAAAACCCTTATCACAGTAGAACCGAGTTTTATAACTATAAGAAGACTTTTAGCATTGATCTAATGGCACTAGTGGATAGCAATTATAAATTTATATTTGCCGACATAGGAAGCCAAGGAAGAATAAGTGATGGTGGTGTATTCAACAATTCATTGTTATGGAAAAAATCTGTAGAAACGAATTAGATCTACCCACACCATGTCCTCTTCCCGGATCAAATATTGATGTGCCATATGTCTTCATAGGCGATGGTGCTTTTGCACTCAGTACACATGTAATGAAACCATACCCTGGCAATCATGATTCGGATTCACAAAAAAGGATATTTAATAAATGTCTGTCCAGATCCCGAGTTGTGGTGGAAAACACATTCGGAATCTTAAGTGCAGTATTTAGAATATTTCGACGACCAATTGATCTGGATCCAGATATTGTATCACAATTGACAATGACATGTGTACTGCTCTACAACTTTCTCAGAAACAGTAAAAACTCCGCAGCAAGATATACTCCTCCAGGAACGTTTGATGAATACGATGATAACGGCAATCTGACAAGGCCTGGATCGTGGCGAACAAACGCAGGTGGATATAACGCTATAAGAGATTTGCCAATGATAGCACGAAGATCACCTCTGAACGCTAGAGAAATCAGGGACGAATTTTCTTCATATTTTTATAGGGCTATCCACTAACAATGCCTACCTACATATTATGTTAAAATTATATAAATGTAGAACTATTTTGTTTTAACGCATGTAGAATAGAAAAAATTGAAAAATAAATGACACAGGCGGGACTCGAACCCATGAACGACCTCCGGCGTACCGCGCCGCCAGGAAAAAAAAACTAACTATTTTTATTAAACTAATATGGGTCGTGGGGCTCTAGGGACCGGGACCGCGGTCCCATATTCCACCTATAGATACAATAATTATTTTAGAGTAGTATCTTGGGGCCACAAATAAAAAAAAGTAAAGTAAGTCTTACGAAAGTACGGTCAACCAAATAATTTTGAATTAGTATAAATAAAACTATTTTTATTAAATTATAAATTGTCTTTTATTTCTAAAATCACAGCTTTCTATTCGAATAAAAAAATATGTAGGTACTCATTAAGAACTGTAATTATATAACTATAGAAACATAATATGTTTTAAAATTAAATACATCAATTTAATTAAAAAACATTTATGTTTTATCCACGCAATTGCACGTAACAACCTCTTACCTAAATTTAACGTTCAAAATAATAATCAACTTACAGCCTTAGTTAGCACACGGAATCAGTCTTTTAAATCTTTGCTCTAATAAAATACATGACAATTGTCTTAACTTAAAAATAATCAACAGCATAATAAACAACAACATAAAACCGCTACCTATTAATATGTATAAAATCAGTCTCGCATACATGCTAATAATTATTTGAATATAATCAACAGCCTCGAACTTAATAATAAACATTTCGATAGTATAAAATAACTTTGCATCAGTCTCATAAGTATTGACAATTGTGTTACTTATTAGCTTTAAAATCTTAATTTTTCAAGACAATGACCAACACTTATCTGGTGATTAAACAATTCCTGTAAAGTCAGTATGATCTTTTCTTTAATCGTTTTACTTTTCGGAGATCTTTTGGAAATATTATTTTGTAGAAGTTTGAAGTTTTTTCCAGTAAAAGATACTGTCTTTTCTAATACCAAAAATTGAACAATACTTGGTTTTGGTTTTAAATTTTTTTTACGTGGTTATTCCAAGCTTCGACAATATTATTAGTTACGTGATCTTCGCCATAACTACACTATAAAGTTGAAAAAATATCGTTTTCTAGCCACGTGTTGACGAAATAGTCATTAAATGATGTTATTTCACTGGTTCTCGGACAATCTTCCATGATGTAAAGCCATCCTTCACTGGTTAAATGTTGCGGGAGATGTGCAAGTGCTGAACACAACTTTACTTATGTACTTTTCCAAGTTTAGATTTGGTTACACCCAACTGCTTCGCTTTTCGCCATAAACATCGTGTGAATAATGCTGTGATAATGCTTCGCAGTGCTAATATAGCGGATACTTCAAAATCCATACTTATTTTCGATGGGTTCCACTGAGGTACACGAGCCTTGATCAATGAAAAAAGAATCTCGTAAGTTGCACGGGTTTTGTCCGGTAAAAGTATGTATAGTATTGGAACTACATTGACAAAAGAATTGTTACTTCCAATATCTGCATGCATTGTGTACAGCTGATAAAAAAAATCTGACACAGCTTAAAAGTGCCATCAATGAAAAAGTGGCTAGATTCGCATAGGTACTTCAACATCTCTTCATTGCAAAAAATCAAAATTCTTTTATTTTTGTGTTTATAATCCGCAAATAATAAATTTTCATATCTTTTAGGAATATCGATATCCACTGCCTTTTGAAACGCTATCTTTTTGACTCCCAATGCCGTATTTCTTTTCTTATATAATGTTTTCTTGCGATTTTCAAATAATGGAATTGGTGTGACGACATCCAATCTAGCGTCTTTTATTCTGTCCATAGTCTCTTCAAAAATAGTTGACACTGGTGTTGTAACATTCTGCTGTATATTTTTTAAACATAGCTTCATCTCAGATTCTATTGTAAGCTCTGATATATTTTTTGGAGGGTGAGTGTGGGTGTCACTTTCGTGGACAATTGATTGGTTTAATATTTTTATAGTGGCGTTGCAAATATTCTTTTTTCGACACCTCCATAAATCTGATCCATTTTTGTTAGTTCTCTTATGTTTCATTTCATTCATAATCGTTTCTAAACAAAATTTGATCTTTGATTTTGAAAGAGACGTTGTGAGATAATAATCTTTAGATGTCGATGGCTGATTTTCATCCATATTGAAGGTGTGGATAACTAAAATATACAAAAACATATTAATAATCTATAATACAATAATAATTGTAAAGATATTATTATATTTTAACCTATGCAAGTATAGTTATTACTTTGACATGTCTTCTTCTACTTCTTCTTATCGAGTCAGAGACATTTGACATGTCAATAAACCAAAATCAAAATATTAATCATAATATACTTTTTGCTACATTATATTTTTATGTTCGCATTCATAATTATTTAAAAGGTAATAAATATATTAAACACTGTTACAGTGATAAAATCTCAATAATGTTTAATTGTTTACGTAACGAATTCAATACATTTTCAACAGATACTGTGCACTGAGTGAGCTCTAGTAATAAATAAATATACCTGACTTTTACAAATTGATAAATATATATGTAATATGCATATACTTATTTATATTTAGAGGTCACTTAATGCACACCCCCAGCAAATTATTTATTTCTAAATTGTAAAGAAATGACATACACTTACCTTTTTTTATTAAAACACTGCGAGCACTTACACTAAGTACTTGTTTGTCACACTTCACACTTAAAGATGCATCGCGAAGACTGCTCATTTAGATAAGCATTCCCGTTATTAGAACTCGTTAACCTTGACAAAGGGGTGTGATTGGTCAAATACACAGAAATCTTAATAATAAGGCAATAGAAGTCGCATAGACGCGTGACCTTGTCGCCGCGCATATGTGTCGTAGAACACAAGTGCACGAGGAGCGTTTGTTGCGGTTACTTGTGTTATTTGAGACGCGGAGAGGTAAACATGGTGCTTTGCAGCGTATCCAACTGCGGAAACTCGTCCAAAACTTGTAACTTAACAAATAAAGGAATAACATTTCATATGTAAGTACTTAATTTTTGAAATATTGTCGTTTTTAGTAAATATAAACAAATCAAATATATTTACCACCGCTACTACGATTTATCACGAAAAACGATTTTTTTGTCAAATCAATAACCATCAATGCTTAAGCTTCTTCTTGTCTGCTATTACAACGGCTAAAAGCAGCAATGAAATTAAAGTCATGCGCAATAAACAATATTCACCATTTGCGTAAATTCTTAGAACAAGCCGCATGAGTTGGCCGCAATTTAGTGACGTGCCACTACTATTCTGTATCGATAAATTAATTACGTTCAGTTTAATACTTAGTTTTACCAAATTGGAAATTGTTATGGTTTTTTGTTACAATTACCTGTTAATCCGTACTTTTAATTTTCTTTCTCATTCATAAAATTAGTAGGAGGAAGGCTTATTATTGTTTTGTACGTGAGTAACTGCGTAGAGTATCCTTGTAAATGATATAAGGACGAGTTCAAGATTTATCAAATGCTTTTTTTTATGTCAAAATAATGAAGTATACATTTTTTATATTGTAAAGATAATTAAGTTGGTTCGAATCGATACTTTTACGTAATTTGTATGCATGTTTACTTTATCCAATGCTTTTATTACAGGTTCCCAAAAGATCCTGATATTAAAGATAAATGGATATCTGCTACTGGAAAAAGAAATTGGTTCCCGACAAACAATAGCAGGATTTGTTCTGTTCATTTCACAAATGAACAATTTAACTCGTCGACAAAAAGACGAACTTTGATTAAATCAGCTGTACCGACAGTTGACGTATGGCAATTCATTACGATAAGAATAAAAATGTATTATATCTACGGCTTATCAATTTTGGGCAAGAAAATTTCATAAAAACGGGATGTACTAAGAAACAAAAATTTCAGGTAACAGATGATTTGCAGCACACGATAACGCCATCAACTTCTTCACGTAAACGTAAAATTCCAGAGATAGTTGATGTAAGTATAAACATTGGTATTGATATTTTATATCATTTATTTTATAAATGATTTTTTATGTGTTCATTTTCCATGTGGTAATACAAAGTCAAAATACTACCCATTTTGGGTTTTGCCGCATTCGGAAAAAATATTAAAATTTATCATGTAAATAATTTGTATCGTTTAGTCCGCAGATAACCAGCTATTGGCGGCCCCAATAAGTGATTCTGTGCAAACTGATACCCCGAGGAAAAAAAAACTACGCTCTGAAATTATTAGAAGTCGCGTCGTCATTGCAGACCAGCGGTTAAAAATAAAACGTTTACAATGCAAAGCCAGACGATATAGCAAAAAAATTTTGAAACTGAAAGACCTCATAAAAAATTTAGAAGATAAAAGATTAATTACAGGAGATCAAGGGTGCTGCTTGGAAAATATGAACATCACAATGCAAGATTTGTTAAGAAAGTGCAACAAAAAATTAAAATCGGATAAAATTGCGCGTACCAAATATTCGCCAAGTTTAAGAAGCTTCGCTATGACGTTACATTTTTATTCGCCTAAAGCCTATGAGTTTGTCCGACAAAAATTTAACACATGTTTGCCTCATGTTAGGACAACAAAAAAATGGTATCAGTCCATTAATGCTGAACCCGGTTTCACTACCGAATCTCTTTCTGCCATCAAAGCTAAGGCTGCAGCGAGTAAACACGGCCTTATTGGAAATTTAGTACTAGACGAGATGGCCATTCGGCAACGTGTCGAGTGGGATGGTAGACGTATGCACGGATATGTAGACATAGGCAACAACAATAATGAGAGTATGATGATTGCTAAAGAGGCACTGGTATTCTTAGTCACTGCCGTTAATGGATCGTGGAAAATTCCTGTCGGCTATTTTCTTGTGGATGGGTTATCAGGAGAGCAAAAATCAAATTTAGTTTTGCAGTGTCTAGAGTTACTCCACAATACAGGTATGGCAATCATATCTTTGACATTTGATGGTTGCCCAGCTCACATTGCCATGGCTAAAAAGCTAGGCTGTTCATTTGATGTAAAAGAAATGGTTACCCACTTTCCACACCCAGTTACCAAAAGTCCAGTTTTTATCTTTCTAGACGTTTGTCATATGATGAAGCTAGTAAGAAATTCATTTGAGTCTAGCAAGATATTTATAGACGATGAAAAAAGAATGGTGAAGTGGTCAAATTTGGTAAAACTTAACAAATTGCAAGAAAAAGAACACTTACATTTGGCAAATAAATTAAGACGCAGACACATTTTTTTCCAAAATCAAAAAATGAAAGTACGTTTAGCCACTCAACTTATGAGCGACAGTGTTGCTTCTGCTTTAGACTTTTGCTCTCAACTAAAACATCCGGATTTTACTGACGTTAACGGTACATCAGCCTTTTTAAGATATTTTAATAAATTATTTGACATTTTAAACTCACGAAATATGAAACAATTATATTTTAAAAAGCCTATTTATTTTAGAAACAAAGATGCCATATTTTCATTTCTCGACAAAGTGGCAGCTTATATAAAAAAATTAAAGTTTATCGATGGACAAGAAGTGGTGAAGTCTATTAAAAAAACGGGATTTGTCGGTTTTCTAGTTAGCATCGAAAGTTTTAAACAGATTTACATAAGGCTTGTAGAAAATGAAAAAAAATTAAAGTATTTGCCTGCATATAAATTTTCACAAGACCACTTAGAGCTTACTTTTGGCCACATAAGAGCTCACGGTGGTTGTAATAATAACCCCACAGCTCGTCAATTTATGTCAATATATAAAAAACTTATTGCACACGTTGAGCTAAAAGACTTTGACAGTGGTAACTGTATGGCGCTAGAAAACGTTTCGATTTTGAGCTGTACGTCAGCAATTGACAAAATAAATTTAACAACATTGGCGCCATTTTCTGACAATGAGGATAATGAAGACGTCGTAGACGATGAGGATGAACATTGTAACATCAGTGATTTGTCTGATTTTGCATCAGAAGTCATTACATACATAGCAGGATCAGTGATCCATTACTTGACAAAAAAAAATAAATGTGAAACTTGTATTTCTGCATTGCTAGAGCCAGATAGTTCCGATGAACATACACAATTTATCAAATTAAAAGACAACGGAGGTCTTCTTATACCTAGCAAAGACGTGGTAACTATTTGCAAAAAGACAGAAGTTCTTCTAAAAAGTATTGTCTTCCACAACAAGTTAATAGCAAATAAAAGGTTTAAAAGTGAATTTGTAACGAAGGCCATGCGTCATTTTGTTGGACTAAAATTATTTGAAGACATTGATTTTCACCAATATGACCAGTCTCCAATAGACAATCATGTCATTCAATTAATTAAAAGTGTTGTAGAAAAATATATGGATATTCGCCTCAATCATTTTGCTAAAAACGCTATTCAACTAATCCCAAAAAGACAACTTTTAAATAAATTTTTACATTTTTCAGGGCAGTAAATTCTATGGGCGAGTTGTTTGGTCAAAATAATGTAGAAGTCCCATACTTTTCATTTTTTAACAAATTATTTGCTTAACAATTAGTTAATGTGACCCATATTAGGTATGTATATATATTTATTTATAGTATTGTAACGGGGTCGGCGTCCGGTATTTTCCAAGAAAACGAGGAGTCCAAACAATAAAGTTTTATTGTGTATAAAATATGAAAACAAACAATAATAATACGGGTCACGTAACGTGGTAGGCCAGACGACGTTCAAGGATGATGCGACCGTCTGGTTACGTCACACGCGCTAGCGGGGGGAGAGGGCGTCTAGTTAGCTCAACCAACGTTCCGATTGCCGGATGCAGAGGCTGCGCGAAACAGACTGCCGCCGTACGGTCGCGGCGGGGTTTATATAGGCCGGGCGCTTCCATGTGTGCGTGCGGATCATCAGTGGGGCGCGCGTAGTCGTGTATGGCGGGCCGGTGTATGCGCTCATGCGGTGTTACAGTCTCCCCCTCTGGATGCGAAGACGTCCCGACGAGTAGACAGTCAGGCTAGTTAAGAGACGTAGCGGTCTTCTTGGGCCGTCCTCGACCTCGACTTGGTTGCGAACTAGCAGCAGCTTGCTTCGGTTTCGGTGGTCGGCCTCGTTTTCTCAAGGGTCGCACTGGCGCCGGAAGTTGGTGAGTGTCGCCTTGGTAAGGGGTCAATGCGGACGTGTGGTACACGCCAATGGCCTGACTCGGTGTGTCGGGATCTGAAAGAACATAAGAGGAGACACCGTGTCGTTTTAGAATAACGTAAGGTCCGTCTCGTCGTGGGCAGAATTTCGCGCTTACGCCACGGGCTAAGTTGCTAACCGGATGAGTGGTGACCAAGACTAGATCACCAGGGTCATAGCCAGTATCCGTGCGACGGCTTTTGTCTGCCACCTCCTTTCTGCGTTCTTCTTTCGTCTCACGCACTTCACGAGCTCTATTCAAAGTGTTGGCAAGCATGAGAAGCTTCGGAGTTATTTCGGGTATGAAGTTCTCAGACTGGATGACTTGTCGTAGATCGTGCGAAATATCATTTGGAGTCCGAAGTTCTCTCGCAAACGTCAAATATGCTGGAGTGTAACCAGTAGTGAGGCTGCTAGCAGTATTCATAGCGAACCGAATGCTGGGTAATTTGTAGGCCCAGGTTCCATGGTCGTCTCCCACCAAAATTGCAAGTTGTGTCTTCATGTCTCGGTTCTTTCGTTCCACGGGATTTGCAGAAGGGTGATATACCGGAGTGAAGTTATGCTTAATATTAAGACAATAGGTCAGGTTCTGCATAACAGCACTCACAAATTGAGGCCCATTGTCACTGATAAGCCTTCTAGGAATGCCATACCGTAGGAATACATCGTTAACCAAAATAGTTGCACAAGACTCTGCGCTTGCCGTCTCCATTGCGAATAGCTCAACCCAGCCCGTAGCTATATCTTCGACAATCAGGATCCAAGTTTTGCCGTTAGCCGTAGGCGGGAGGGGTCCAAACAGGTCAAATGATAGGGTTTCGAATCGTTGATTGGAGGGTGTAGTCTGTAGTAACCCAGCGGGTTTAAGATTTGAGGGCTTATATCGCTGGCAAGAAACGCAATTCTTGACATACGCCTCTATGTACTTTCTCATGCCTTTCCAGTAATAGCGTCCTGCGATTCGTTGGAACGTTTTGTCGGCTCCGTAGTGTCCAGCTAAGGGGTCGTCATGATACGCCCACAAGACGTTGGACCACTCATGTTGTGGGACTACGAGTTGTGCTTCTTCCGACTCCTGACTTGGGTTGTATCGATACAGTAATCCATTATTCATTACATAACCTTTTGAGCTCCAATATACTGCGTTTTCAGATCGTTCGGGATCCTCTAGAGCAGTCACAATGTTTTTTATGTATTCGTCCTTCATCTGCTCGGCCCTGATCTCGGAGGGAGATCTTTTCGGCATATCCACCTCAACGCTACATACTCCGCATTCTTTCTTGGATTGTTCATCACATATAGGCCTTGAAAGTGTGTCCGCAACAACGTTCGTTCTCCCAGGCGTATATTTGATTGTGATATCATGAGCTTGTATCTGTAAAGACCATCTTGCAAGACGTCCTGTTGGAGACCGTAGAGACATTAGCCACTTTAATGCCTGATGGTCTGTTACCACTGTCACAGGCAGTCCTTCTATATAGCCTCTAAACTTCGTGATAGCCCAAACGACGGCAAGAGCTTCTCTCTCCGTAGTAGAGTAGTTCCTTTCAGCTGATGTGAGCATCCTACTAGCGTACTCCACGGGATGCTCGTTGTCACTCTCCCCCTGGACCAAAACAGCTCCAATTGCGTAATTACTTGCGTCAGTTTTAATGATGTAGGGCCTTGTTTCATCAGCTTGGCGAAGTACAGGGGGTGTGGTTAGAGCAGATTTTAGCGAATTGAAAGCATTTTCTTGTTCCTTTGCCCAACCCCATTCTGCCTTCTTTTTGGTGAGTCGAGTTAGCGGTTCACTAATTTTAGCAAAATTTGGAATGAAGCGCCTATACCAAGAACAAGTTTGCAGAAATGTCATCAGGTGCTTAATGTTTCGGGGCGCCGGATACTCAAGTATGGCGGTTACCTTCTCGGGATCAACTTTCAAGCCATCCGGTGTTATAAGGTGCCCCAAATATTTGATTGTTGCTGAACAAAATCTGCACTTGTTGAAGTTCACTCGAAGGTTATATTCTTCTAGTTTTCGCAGAACTTTGTCCAAATCGTCTAGGTGATTTTCATAAGTAGAAGACAGAATAATTAAATCGTCCAAGTAGGCCAGCATTTTAACGTCTTCTAGACTTATACGGACTCTGTCGATTAGTCGCTGGAACGTCGCAGGAGCGTTTCTAAGTCCAAAAGGCATTCGTTTAAATTTAAACAGTCCGAATGGCGTTATAAAAGCAGTCTTGTCCTGATCAGTATCCTTTACTTTGACCTGCCAATAACCGGCGCGTAGGTCTAAGGTGGACATATAGGGTGTACGTTTGGCAGCGTGCAATAAGTCGTCCATCCGTGGTATGGGGTACACGTCGGGTTTTGTTACCGCATTCAGCCTACGATAATCGACGCAGACTCTTACTGAGCCATCTTTTTTGGGAACCATTATAACTGGTGCAGCCCATGGAGATGAGCATGGTTCTATTACTCTCTTTTCCAGCATCTTTACGATCTCCTGCTTCAAAACGGCTAATCGTGGAGGTGAGAGGCGATACGGAGGCACCGATATCGGATTCTGATTGCCTGTATCTATACAGTGTTCAGCAATCATTGTCGGGACAAGACTTTCTTCAAACACACTTTGATTTCTTCGTAGAACTTCCAGCAACAAATTTATCTGTGCTTCATCCAGAGTCTCCGAAGTGATCTCCTCCACTGAAATTGAAGCAATCTCCACGTCATCACTACCATCATCACTTGGAAAAAGCTTCCTGGAGTGTGGAGATAGGTCCACTTCAGCCGCGTGAGCGTTCATCTGGGCGTCTCGGTACATGAAGTCGATGAAGCTAGGTGAGTACCCATCAAATAATGTTCGAGAACGTTTGTTAGGAGGTGTAGGTGGATCGATAAGCACAACGTGATAAGGCTTGTCACCGGCACTCCTTTCAGGCAATGCGGGCTCTTGAGCGTTTCGAGGTTCAACCACAGCACAGGCGCTAGACTCCGGCGAGGTAGGTTTCTCTTCAATTTGCTTCACCTCGGTGCCCGTGGCCGTCACATTTGGTGGAGTGAGTGGTAAGGGCGAAATCATGTCTGGCAGTTGAAGCTCTTTAAAAAAAGCTTCCCGAGAGGGACTTGCCTGCGACGTTGTTTCAATACGAGCCATGGATATTTCGTCCGAATCCTCCATATATAGGTCGAAGACAACATTCGGATTGTCCACGAAATGCCAACACATCTGTGGAATATTCAGTACCATTTCAGCATCTTGAATGAATCCGATACCTAACAAGGTACGTGATTCCCGTGATTCTGGGAATATAATAAATGTTGTTGGTATTACTCGGTTGCAAAGCCCAATTGGTACTTTAACAGTAAGTACATTTCTTTGCGTCTTCGCACCATCAGCTAATGTGACCATCATCTTTTCTCTGCCAAAGTGGTATCCTTGCCTGCGTAGGCATCCATATAGGCCAAACGATGCGACACTAGTTTTTGCGCAGGAATCCACGTATGCTGTTCCCATGGTTTTGCCAATGCTGATACCGATGATAGGTCTTGGGCGAGCGTCAATATTTGCACTGATGGAACAGAAGCTAAATTCTTGCTTAGGTTGGTTCTTTTTACTGCATGTTGGGCACTTGGTTCGCACCACTCCTGGTGTACCACAACCGTAACAGGAGAACTTTGACTGAGAGGGCGAAGGTGCTTGTGTCGCTGAAGAGGACAATGTTTTGGTGGGTACCTGGTTGCCACCAGCACTGGTTTCACCATTCGCTTCAGCTTTCAACTTTCGGCGACATTGGTCGATGGAGTGCCCCGGGAATCTGCAGTACTCGCAGCGTATCTTTTTTGCTTGGGGAGCTTCCTTACGTTGTGACTGACTAGTTTGAGGCAGCTTTTCCAACAGAAGTCGTTCCACAGCTCTGGCTGCTTTGAGCAAAGCGTCGAACGTAGCGACAGAGTCCCTCGACATCTTTTCTCGGATCCTGTATCTTAACTGTCCGTAGGTCATGTCTATCTGGTGGGCTTCTGTCGGTGCGGGCTCCGGCAATTGTGCCATAAGAGCTCTCTTCTTTGAAATAAAAATTTCCGTCAGCTCGTGCTCCTCTTGTTTGATACCAATAATATCTTGGTACAACAGGTACGCGGGCCGCTTGGGAGCAAATGCGTGTCGAACCCTGGCTTCAAAATCTGCCCAAGTACTGACCTGACCCTTGAGTCCATTCCACCAAATAGCCGCCTCTTCTTTTAAAATCAGCGGTACGCTCCTGATGGCTTCGTCGTCGTCTATGTTATGCACATTTTTGAAGACAGCCGCTGCTGTTAGGAAGGCTTCGACAGTCTCCGTATCCCTTTTGCCATTAAAGGATGCGTTGCATGTGGCGAAAGAATACTTCTGTTGCGATCCTATCGTCGCCAATAATTTTTCAAATTGCTCGTTCGTTAGGTTCATACTGTCCCTTTCTTCTTTTATCTTCTTTATTTTTGGACTAGCCTTCTTCCGGGCCTTAACGTTGAGCGCCAGTTTGTAACGGGGTCGGCGTCCGGTATTTTCCAAGAAAACGAGGAGTCCAAACAATAAAGTTTTATTGTGTATAAAATATGAAAACAAACAATAATAATACGGGTCACGTAACGTGGTAGGCCAGACGACGTTCAAGGATGATGCGACCGTCTGGTTACGTCACACGCGCTAGCGGGGGGAGAGGGCGTCTAGTTAGCTCAACCAACGTTCCGATTGCCGGATGCAGAGGCTGCGCGAAACAGACTGCCGCCGTACGGTCGCGGCGGGGTTTATATAGGCCGGGCGCTTCCATGTGTGCGTGCGGATCATCAGTGGGGCGCGCGTAGTCGTGTATGGCGGGCCGGTGTATGCGCTCATGCGGTGTTACAGTATATAATTAATATACTTACATATTTATGTATTGTTATTTATATAAA
This sequence comes from Abrostola tripartita, assembly GCA_905340225.1. NCBI lineage: Eukaryota > Metazoa > Arthropoda > Insecta > Lepidoptera > Noctuidae > Abrostola > Abrostola tripartita. Next base: position 9,504,062 of record HG996504.1, read on the forward strand.
ACCTAAACAATTTCAATTATGTTTTTTTAAAATTAGTATAGTTTATTAAGTATTTGTAGTCCACCACTACACTAGCTACCTCCCCACTTTTATTCTAAGTTCGTACATAGCCATCCTATTTGGTCATTGCTTTTTTTTCTATAAGGTGAAGTATTGGAGAGCCTTTGAGATTTGTATAACTATATAATAAACTAAATGTACCTACTTACACTTATTGTTTTATTGTATTCCATTTTCTCATAAATAAATCGTCTAAAAGGGCTTCGAGGAATGAATCCCATTCAATAAAATTAGTTATCTATTATTGCTAGATTCCTTGGCGATTAACGCTCAACGGAAAATTATAATTTTCGATAATTTATCGACATGAGCTCGTAATAGTTTGCACTTGCACTGCACTATTCCTACGTGAGAGTGAGCGCGCGATATCATTTTCTGCTATTCGCACAGGTTTTTTATTGGCTGCAGGAGTCACGCCTCCTGAGATTATGCGTTTTTAGAAAATGTTGCGTAACCTTATCGCAAAAAGGTTTGGTTTTGTTGCAGCAATGCAAAGTGCATTTGTGTGCGATATTGTGTATCTATTGTTTTTTTTATGTGGTGGTAGCTGTGACCCGGCGACACACGTCCCGGTATAAAATTTAGTACTATAACATTTCTATTGCCTTATTATTAAGATTTCTGTGGTCAAATAGCAACCCGTGATGCTTTACTATGAAGCGAGATAGACTTGATGTGTGGGAGAGAGATAGCACTACCTGCCTGCAAATATTATTATGCACACTTGTCTTTTTCTGTCCTATTAAATAATTATGAAAGTACATACTTATTTCGTAACTTTATTAAAGAATAGTTTTGTGAACTGTACTTTAACTTCTTTTTTTTGCGGTCCCAAAATACTACTAAAAAATAAATATTTAATTGATAGGTGGAATCCGGGACCGCGGTCCCGGTCCCAAGAGCCCCACGACCCAACCAAATGGGTTCATATATCTCGTCACTCCCTGAAAAATATGATTAATCACTAAAATATTGTACCACATACGGGAATCAAACCTGGGACCTTCGGATTTGAAACCAAACCAATCTTGGCCTAAGCCTAGGTAAAATAAAAATAAATAATTAACTAATTAATTTTTATTTTTAGCTTTTGAAAAGGTGCAACTGTACGTAAAGTAAACATAAGTATAGCTCGTCCAAGCTGAAATGACGCGCCCCACTACTTAATTAATTTATTTAGATGTGTGAGTGCAAATATTAATGACGACATTTCATCTGTGTGGGAGCGTCGATTGTTCAGTGAACAATGGATCTGCACGTCTACAAGACGGGCGACTAGTCGGGTGATAAATCCGACCACGCTCGCTCTATGGAGCAGCGCCGTCACTTTGTATGAAACAAGACGTCCTCTCCTCTCGCTCGTTTAAGATCAACTAAACTAGTTGGGCAACAAATCCGAGAACAACGGTTCTTAGCAAGTACGGTCTACAAAGAAATTCTAAAAACTTAGTGAAATAATTTGTTTACGTATTTTAATGTAATGCTTTAATAGGTTTTGCATTCATAGTAATTAGAACATATTTATTAAATGAATTATGGGTTTCAGTATAGGTATATTAAAAGGAAATAATATTTTCTGAATTATTTATTATTTACATTTAAATATAATTACAGTTATGATAGTAGTCCAAACATTATGTTTATCGTTCTTAAAGAGTTCACTCATTCACTCATCTCGACAGAGTCGCTTTCATCTGAATTAGAGTCATCAACATTAATAATAAATTCTTTATCCATATAAAAGTATTGCGAATATTGTTTTTCTGTGTCTTCAACATGCCGACACGTGTTTGCCCACATTGTACGATCAATCATTTCAAGTCGTTCATTTATAAGTGTCATAATGTATGTTAAATTTTGAGCAATGTTTTTACTAGCCACGTAGTTTTTTAATATCCCCCATATTTTTTCAATGGGATTGAGTTCCGGGTGGTAAGGGGGTAATAGTAGAATTTCAAACCCTTTTGATTCAATTAGTTCATCGATAGCAAATCTTTTGAATTTATCTTTGTTTTTTTAAATTAAATCGTACAGCTCTATTTTTTTCATCGTTTCATCAAACGGAATATTTTTTCCTGCAAGCCATGTTTGCATTTCATTCTTGTTTGAGTTCGAGTTAGGCGCTTTTTCTATTAAAGCATTATGGTAAGAAGCATTATCCACAACAACGACAGAGTTTTCTGGCAGATTGGGCAGCAACTGTGTGCTAAGCCACTTTTTATAATTATTCAGATTCATGTTGTCGTGATAATCTCCACTTGTTGAGTTTGCTTTATACACTAAGCTAGCATTTGGAACAAATCCTTCACACCCACCAGCGCGGCGTGGACAATAATGACCCGCATACCTTTAGATATCTTTTTTTGTACTGGTGATACTCCTTTCACTAGTTTCCAGCACATGTTTTGAATATGTGTAGTGTGAACGTAACTTTCATCTGTGAAAACGATATATCGGCCCCCATCACGGTATTTTTTTAATCGCCTCAAATATTGGAACCGCAGCATTTGTATGTCGTGCTTTTCGACTAGATCTTTACGATTGTCATCTATTTTTGATTGACTACGTTGCAGGAGCTGGCTCCGGCCAAACGGGCTTGATCCGGGGTTAGACATACTAACACAGATTCACAGTACAGTCAAAAATTATTTAGATCATACCTATAGTTTATCACAGTAAGCATGAATCACACGCGACACACTTCGCACAACCCAAAGTACTTACGCCGCAAGAAAATTATTTATTTGTAATTGTATTAGTCTTTATTTTAGGCACATTTTAACGAGAACAAAAAACACGTCTACTTTGTCAAGCGATCAAAGTATTAGCAGAAATTAAAACAAATGAAGGCATTGGAATGAAAATTTGAAAAAAGAATTAAAAAAGAATGTGCTACACTGTGGTAAAACTCTTTTGAAACTACAGCGCCCTCTGGCGATGAGGCTAGGTACTTATTGAATGCACCTCGTATACCTAACCTATCCAAGAATTGTAATTGCCTATCGCCCTAATTTAATCTAATAATTATAAATAAGTAACGTGGTTAAGAATAATAAATAATAAACGCTAATACAATTACCTGCATTTTCTTTTTGTTCCTGTGATAAACTTCTTGTTGGAAACAAGTGTAACACTATTTCATCCCATAATCTTCTTTTTAAAATGATATCGGAATATTGCTTTAATTTTTTGCATACAATGCCGGCCTCTTCTCTACCTCCTCTATTAATAATTCATTGTCAATGTCTTCCTCTTGCAAAGAAGACATCTTTAAAAACAAAACACTAAAAATAGCATACGTCTACTCCGAACGCGCTGCGCCGGCCGAGTGACAAAAAGTCACCAGTGAGCCGACTCCCATAGTAATGTACAGGGCGAGTGACAGTCACGTCACTCCGGTGTTGCCTGCCGCTGCAACTATTTGTCACCGTATTATCACGTCACCATAATGAGCGCACTCAATACAGTTTTCATTGCACTTGACCAAGTGACAAAAAGTCATGGTGACAAAAAATTGCAATCAGCGGCGGGCCTTAGGGTCTCCTTTTTTGTTTTCAAATCCTTGATTGACACATTTAGTAATCTACCAATTTTCGTCCAAGCATCGTGAATTTTTTTCTTGTCCTTATGGAATTTATGTCCGGGGTTCCATAATACTTCTTCTTCCTGGTAATATTCCAGGAACGTCAAAATTGTCTCGTTTGACCATTCCGCCATGTTGTAATCTCCGATCGTAGCGACTTTCTTAGCAACGTTGAATGAAGATCCACTCGTCGCGAAAGCGCGGGAGAGACTGATCGCCCGCGCGCGTGTAAACAGTCACCGGGCGCCCGCACATTCATCCTTTGAACTTTGCCAAATAACCGACACTTGCCCGATTCGCAGCATTCACGTTCACAGGCGCGTTCACGGGCTCGGGCGTACCGTTTACACGCTCGTGAATGTGAATGTGCACGTTGAATGTAGAGTTGAACGCGCGCGTGTGAACCTACCATTAAATTCCAGGGTTGCTAAGCTAGGTATTGATGGCACCCTAATTTCCATGTACGTCGAAAGGAACATGAAAAAAAGATATTATTGCCGAAAAGGATATCACGCCAGAAACGTTTTAATTGTAGGTAAACTATAGATTTTGTATATTTAAAATAATGTAGATATTTTCAGAATCCTTAGGTATATGTATAATTATATTGACTATATTATTTCAGATTAATGATGCCAATCTGAACATCTTGCATGTGAATGTGACCAGAGGCGGCTCGTGACATTTATTTGTGGGGGTTCACTAAAAAAAACGTAAAACTAGAGCTTACCATTTATTTTATTTGTACAGAAAATCCATTCGCCGATGTTTTTGGCGAGCGAAGACATCTATCACTTTCTTGTGAAAACCAGATATGGAATTAATTAAGCGTTTTTCAATGCTAATCATACATAATGCATTGAGACGGCCTTGCGCCATTGTATTTCGCGTAAAAGTTTTGACTTTATTAAACGTCGAAAAACAACGCTCACATTCTACTGAGGTCATAGGGATGGTGCATACAATATTTAAAAGTTTTATGCTTTCAGCAAATACAGATTCTAATGAAAATTCCATAAAATGTTTCAATAAAGCAACGGCGCCATCACTATAATGAAAATCTTCTCTGCTATAAATTACTATTAACTCATTTTTTAGTTTGTTTTTTTCCAGGAAATTGTAAGTGTTTACCACTTTTTTAAAATCATCCTCCGGAAAACTCTTATTGTAGTCCGCAAATCTATCTGGGTCAAACACAAAATGTGTAATTCATAACTTCCAAAAAATTAAACTTCACGTATGATTTTGAAAATCAGTCTTTATTGGTGTAATAGTCTCTAATAATCTTTAATAATACCGACATAGATCAGTCTTACATATTCTCGGTAAAAATCAAATTTTTTATTATTATAAGGCCACAGAAAGGACCTGGTTGTCTACAGATAACATAAACCTTATTATATAATCACATTATTATGATTTGTTAATAAAACTTATTTTTTAACGCTCAAAATATTCACTTTTGTTATTATAAGATAAAATAATGATTGAAAAATCGGTATTTTAGAAAATAAAAATATATTTTTAATAATCCACAGAATCGACATCTTTCCTGTGAGCTTCTGCAGAAAATAACTAATTTTGTACTGGTGTTAACATATCTTATTGAGTAGGTACTTAATCAAACAATTATGATACATTCGAAAAACTTAATTTAAAATGCTAATAGGTATCAACTCCCCAATTAAGCAAACAGTGTTCGAAAATTACAGTACTTATTTTAAAATGTAAATAAAACTAAATGTTTACAGACTGGACGTCCTATCTGAATGTATAAAAAATCAATCAGAATATATTTTCATCGTCAGAATCGTCCATTATAAAAGGCATTCGGCGTTTCTTTGGCGTCATTTCTACGGAAGACTCAGAGTCGTATAAGACGATGCGACCGCGATGTCTATTTTTTATAGGTATATGACTTTGTGAAGATAAATTTTCAATAGGATTATCAGGTGTCACTTTATCTGAGAAACCGGGTGATATTGTCCTAGTTGTAGCACTACTAGTTCCTGTACTTGTTGGAGAATTAGCTTCAAACAAAGAATTTAGCTTGTTGGAAGGCTCTGCTTGAGGAGATGCCGGTGTGGTGTGTGACGCGCTGCACCTTCCATATATTGGAATGTATCATTTATACTAGAGCATTATACGTTTGGACACCGGAGAGATAACTTGTATTAATTGATACCCTTAAGTCCGTCACTGCATGGCGACCCTGCCAGTGCTGCCACGTTGGCAGCCTGGACAGAAAACCAAAATGAGTGTATAGAATGATATTTAAAAAAAAAAAAAATTGGAACATTTATTTTGTTTGAATTCGAAATCGGAAAATTTTGTGATGAAAAAGAACGAGAAAATGCAGCGATGTGGCCCGCCAAGGCACAAAAACCTTGGCGCCGGGACCCACGCTTTGCCCAGACGGTACTGAAATGTGTTTGCTGCCGCCTGACTTCCTGCCAGCGGAGTTTCTGTTGCTCTATTGCCGAGATGGGAAAGTGATAGTGATGTGTTTTTTTGTGTTGGTGATTTTTTTTTCCCCTGCAGTCGTAAAATACCGAATATTTTACTTATTATGTAGTAGCGGTTTGCATTTTTTTTTTAAATGTCAGTATGTAATTTGGAGTATGTAACTTTAGTATGTAATCTAAAGGTAATCTAGAATTTAAAAAAAAATCATATCTTTTTATATGGCCTGTTGACAATATCTTTTCTATTTTAAAATTGTTTTAAGTGATACTTTCAGCTTTTCGGCAAAGTATGTTCGATATTTTATATTGTTTTCTATATTAGTTGAAACCAATTAGATTTTAATTTAGCATGCACCAATGATGACTAAGGTATATCATATCAGGTTACTGAGATACTTAGAAAGCATAGCGTTCCCATTTATGTTAGCATGATGTCATACGTAAGTTATTTGATGACTTGACTATGCAACACTGTAGTTATGGTCACTTGTAAGACATTGTTATTATGTTAGAATCTTTTAAATGAAATTTAATCTGTGTCAAATGTTTTATAGGAGTGATTTTGTATTAGATTGGGTACAATTATGAGAGATTTTTATATGTAAAGAAGTATGGTTTGGAATGTAATAATATATGTTTGGAAGTGTAATTTTATAAAAGGTAGTTGGGAATAAATTGGTGAATAAGGTTTTAGATACGTAATTGGTCTGATCATCCAATTGCGATTTATTATTTTAAGTACCTACCAAAGTATTCAATTAGGATTAGACCGTAGTGATTCTTGGTTCTGGTGTGTAAAAGGCTGACGTATATTGTTATATTATGATTAAATATAGGTACACAAAGGTATATGGGGTACATGTCCTTAATTCGATCATAGTGCGAACGAGTTTTCCTCAGTGAGAATGTTGGAGACAAAATGTCTTAAATAATGGCCCTGTAATTAAGTTGTAATATCAGATACCAAGAGTTCTGAATTTGAAGAGTTGATGAAAAATAAGCCGGACGGCTGCAAATGTAATAAATATTGTGTACCTACCTACTATAGAAGAAAAATGGATAAAGAAATGAGATAAGAAAATAGAAAGTTTTGAGATTTGTATGTACGATGACAAAAATGTTGAATTATATGAAAGATTGTGACCTGTTTTCTTAAAGGTTTATCAAATAATTATTATGTGATTGAAATTAAAAATTTAAAGAAAATTAAATTCACTGTAGAAAAAAAGGTATCTAAATGAAAATTGTTGTTATATGACTGTGTAATAAAAGTTTATTTTATTGTTTTATGTATTGTCAACAGTGCACAGTAATATAATATTCCTATACCTAGTTTTCATTATTATTTTTAAGAATTTTAATGAAATAAATATCCATAGTTTACTTTAAAATTTATTCAAAATTGTACGTTAATGAAAATGTCATTTGATTTTAAAATTTTGTTCCATGGTATATCTAATTATTTAAATGTTAATGTATTTCTTTAATTGTATTTTAAAATTTTAGTTAATCAAAATGAAATTGTAGGTTCTTTTAGTACTTAATAAAAAATATGTAAACATTTTTTTATTTTATATAATGGGGGGAGGTGTGGTGTGTGACGCGCTGCACCTTCCATATATTGGAATGTATCATTTATACTAGAGCATTATACGTTTGGACACCGGAGAGATAACTTGTATTAATTGATACCCTTAAGTCCGTCACTGCACCGGCGACACAAAAGTATTGTTGAAAATGTTATGATCAGATAATAAGGAATTAGTGGGAGAATTTGGAGCTTTAAACTGTATTTGAATCTGTCCAATTTCATAATGCGGACATTTTTCATGGGGTGCGCAATTCAAGCAGCTTAATCGCCGGGCATGGATAACATGAGGATTTTGTATATGCCTGTTATTTGATGAATTTCGAGTGTTCCTTTGAAAGGACGTGTAGCACTCTCCTTCAAAAGTAGATCGATTTCAGAAAACCTCGACTCGTCGACTTTAAAAACCTGTATACCTTTACAATTTACAGCTAAACATGACATTAAATCATCTAAATTAGACACGTCATTACCCTTTGCCACATGAGCATCGCAAAGGCGTTTGATGCACCCTCCAACACCATCGGGAGCACCTTTTCCATGTCCTCGTTCACTAAAATGCCAAATAATTGATGTAATAGAAAATTCTTTACTTAATAAGGTTCCGATTAAAAAAAACATGGACTTGTTGCGGTATTGAGTTAGGGGACCATCGCTTAAAATATGTAAAGTTTGCAAATTAGGGGACAGCTCCTTTATTCTTTTTATTATAGCAATTAAGTGGACGCATATCGCAGCTGGGTCATGTCGCAGGTTCTCTGATGCAGTACAGAAAGATGAAATATTTATGTAGTTGTTGGGGGGGTTCTAAATCTGTGTTATAATAGACGCTTGTATGTAACGAGATTTGCGATTTTGATCCACCAAAATGCGCCGACTGTACCTCTTGTCCGTACTTACAATTATAATTTTCTGAGAAGTCTATATGAAGTAATCCCTCAACGGTACATAAATTTTGTTTAACATGTTGTGTAGCTTTAATTTGATGAATCATGTTTCCCACGTGTTTACTTAAAGTAGGTAAATTTAAGATTAATTTTTCAAAGAGTAGTTTTTTTGTAGTTTGCACTTTTTCTTTAACCGTTTTGCGACAATGCTTTGTAGTATTTTTAATCACCACAGGAACACTTTTTAACCGACTTCAAAAAAAGGAGGAGGTTCTCAATTCGTCAGGATCTTTTTTTTTTTTGTGACCCATCTCTCAAATGATACAGTATCATTAACATCAAAAATATTGCACTGTAAAGTTTTATCTTTACAACCAGAACATTTATTTTCTAAGCAAGTCAAGCTTAGCGTATTGTTACCGCATAAATACTTTAGCAAGTCCGATATAGATTTATAAGGAATCATTTTAGTGGAATGAAGTGATTTGATTATAAAACTGTTATTAACGTGTATGGTACATAAGCAAGTGTTTCTGGCGTCAACTTTTGGAAATAGGACCCAGAATGGGCGATATCTCCGAAAAGTTTCGTACGAGTTATTAATACCAGTTTTATTTACAAAGGTTTTATGCAGGTTAAGGAGAGATTCATTCAAAAAACGTACTTGTTATTTAATTTTTTTTCTTGTTATGGTGTCTTTTTTTCCTGATGTAAGTGTGCTATTTCCATCTTGAAGCAAAAAATCTTATACTGCTTTTTTTCTGTCTTGAACCTTCTTACACTTTCTTGCAGTTATTTTTTTTTGTTTGTGTTCTCTATTACAAGATCTAATAGCTCTCATACGATACTTTGCCATTTTAGATTCCAGCTCAAGTATTCTTTTTTTTAGGTAGTTATTTTCGAATCTTAATCTTCGCGCATTGCGTTTGACTACAGCATTCCCAACATTAATTCGTGAACATGAGGGACTAGACGGTGGTGTATTTTGTTCAATGAAACCCAAAGCATTTTTATTTAATTTCTCTTTCTGACGTCTTAATTGTGCCTTTTCTCTCCACATTTTTCTGATTTGACGTTGTTCTCTTTGGCCCGTAGTCCCTAATAGTTTTAATTTTACCTTGTTCCTTTTTTCGCGCAATATCTTTCCCTGTCCTGTCGTCTCCTTTCTTCTAATGCTGCTTCATCCATTTTGGCACATGCTCGACGAATACTGAGCTTCTTTTGCTCACGCCTGCGCCTTTTTTTCTCTTCCTCAGAAAGCTGGATCCTACTTCTGCTTGCACGTGGCATAGTTACTGAAACAATGAGTTCATAATTTTCATACATTACCTTTTTTCTAATTCAAATACCTACTTCAAATAGACCATATTTCAGGCGCTTATGAAAAGTCAAAATTAGTTCACGGTTCCAAAGAATTCGTCTCATGGAGAAGAACCGGCAAGAAACTTCATAGATTCATAATTATTTTTAGGGTCCACTTTGCTTATAATACCATCATGCAAAGTCAGCGACATGTGTAGATGCGCCATTAAAGAGAAAAAATGTTTCAACCATAGTAAAAGTTATTTAACGTATCTCCTGTAGACAACAATATTTCCTGTAGACCCATGCACCTACAGAAAAGATGTCTACAGGAAAGATATAGTGTAAGAAACCTAACATATCTTAAAATATTTTGAGGTTAGAATGAAAGCATGTTGGATTTTGCAAACCTATACCCAATGCACATAGAAGCTTACAATTTATATAATTTTTAAATATCAACTTACCATTAAACACGCAATACAGGAAAGATCTTCAAAACTCGACCAAAATCTTGTGTATCACTTTAAAGCAATATTTTTTCACCAGCGCAGACGCCATTTATCGAGGTCACAAACAAATGAACCATGAACGAAACAGTGATGCCAACATAAACCAATAAAAATATTGGGTGCGTTCAAAATATTTAAAATTGTGCGAGTTTTACGTGTCTACAGAAGGAGACTACGAATATCAGAACAACATGTTTATTTGTTTTTATTCGTAAATATGGCTTGCTGATTTTCTGTCTACGCCATTTATGAAAACTTGTTTAATTTTAACATGTTTATATAATTAAAATAATTTATTTACTGCTCCTGAAATAATTTTAAACATCTATCAAACTGGATACAAAGGACTGGAAACAAAGGGTCCGAACGGTCTACAGTAGGAGACATTTGACATTAACGGGAGCTATAAAATAATTATTTACTTTTTTAATATTAAATAATGTCTTATTTAGTATGCCCAGAACATAATCATAAATAATAAAAATACGTACGCGATCGCGATGTAACCTGAACATATTTTCTTACAATTTTGTGTTTGACCCATGTGTGTAGAACAATTTAGACGCCAACAAATGGTCCGTATGTACGAATCTGTCTTTAATCTGCACTCTTAATACGTCACATACTTCTTTCCTCATAACTGAATAGTTTAAGTTATTAGGCCGACGTTTTTTCTGGGGCGAAGATGGTGGAACAGCATCACGTAAGTGGTTTACGACTTTTTCAAATTTACTGACTTCATTTGCGATTTTGATCGAGTCAAGTGATCGGGACTGTAAAAATTTGAACAGCATTTCGCAGTGCGGCATAAGCGTCCCAAAAAAGTTCAACCAATACAAAAAATTGTTAACACATAAATATGACAGGAGCGATTGAGCTTGATTATAGGTATTGTGGTCACTGTTTTGATTGTCCATTATTGCTTGCATACACTCTTTAAGGGGCTCTAAATTATCGTGTATAACTTTCACTGTACGCATATTGTAATTCCATCTTGTCTGGGGAGCGGCAGGTATTCTTTTATGCACGATTTCTTTCAAAATTTCGGATCGTTTCGGCGAACGCGTGAAAAACGATGGAAATGCATGCAAATTACAAAAGAAGCTTCTTATTGTGTGATTAATCGATGCACATTTTTCTAAAATTAAATTAAGTTGATGCGCGTAACTGTGCACATAATAAGCATATGGGTACATTGATATTACCACTCATGACGGCTGCTCCGTCGTAGCTCTGACCAATTAACTTATTTTTATCAATACTTAAAGAATTAAGCTCCTTCATGATTTCAGCCGCTATTACTTCTGCTATATAGCCTTTAGGTTGTATAAACCTCAAGAATCTTTCATATATTTTACACTCATGTAAATACCTAATAATCAATACTAGCTGCTGAATAGTAGAACAATCAGTTGATTCGTCTGCCTGAATTGCAATACACTCTGCATTTTTAATTTGTATTTGTATTTCTGATCTGCAAACTTCATAAATAGCATCTAAAATGTCATTCTGAATGGTTTTAGACGTACCTTTAAAAACAGAACTGCTGGATAAATGCTGTTTCATAGCCAAATCGATCTCTGACACGAAATCAACCAAACCTCTATAGATTCCGGGATTCAAGGATTCCGTAGATTCATCATGCCCCCGTAAAGCAACTTGAAATGCACCACAAAATACCATACAATCTATTAAACGCCGTAAAATATATCGATTTTCATCAACGCGTTCATTGAACTCTCTCATAGATTTTGGATACGCAGAATCGAGCGCCTTGCGAATATCTTGTCGATAGATGCCAATTGCACTTCACATAACATATGAAATCGAGATTGCGAATGTTTTTTTATTTTTATTGAAAGATGCGCTAAATCGTCAACACCCGTTTCCGTCCATGCAAATTCACCACCACCGCTGGCGCCAGCTCCAAACACCAGACACGGGAAACAAAATTATTTGTTGCTTTCTTCACATCCACACAACCAAAGTTTTATAATTTTTGCTTCAAAAGCAGCAAGAAAAACGCGATACATAGCGTATATATCTGGTAACATTAAGTTTTGACGGTATTGAATTGAAGTGTAAACCAAAGATACGGTTGAAAGACCTACATTTCTGGATGTAACGGGCAACATACATATGTGCTTTCTTATTTACATTCGAAGTTAATCGTTCAAGTTGTTCGTTAGTAACGAAAGCAAAGATTTCGGACTTTATTTCTTCTAGATTCTTATTTTGAGTCTGAAATCCAGTTTTATATCTATGCTCTTCCATGCGTTTTGTATTAAATTGTTGTCGAGACTAGTTATTATTCTGATTTCCGCGGCCTCTTCCACGTTGATTACAGGGACCACGTCTGGAGCCTCTGCCCCTGGAATTACCCCTTTGGGTCTCATCATTTTGTTGTTGATAAGTTCCGGTAGGATTGTTGTCTGTCATAGTATAAGATTATTTAATCTAATGGACGGATTATGCGATGTCTGGGTCTGATATCAGGATCCCTAAAATCGCAAAGTGTTTTGAAATATTGTTCAGATTTAAAAACACGCGTAAAAGATTTATTTTTCGTAACACATTTTTGAGTAAGTGTAATTTCGGGACGTGGTGGCCCATTAGCTTTCAGTTCGAGACGCATTTCGAGAGTCTTTTCACATTTTTTAACACGTTGACGGACAGTACTGCCTGTAGGCGTCAAGCCAGTCAGAAGTAATACGACAGTACGCCCTTCGACGTCGATCTTTTGACTAGTTTAAACACAGTACGTCATAAGACGTAAAATTTTACAGGCATTCATAAGGAAGGGCATGTTGTACTGTCACCGAAGATATATTTTAGACTTTGTACTGTCACCACACAATGTTTAAAAATCTGTTCAAAGAAAGTACCTGCACACACACATCCACATTTTTTTGGCACCGCCCACACTCACACTACGCCCATAGCCGTCGTGTTTTCATACATTTTGTTTAGTACTGCGCCACGGCGGTGCACCGACATGTCGTTACGTGATTTCGCGCGCAATTATTTTTTCGAACGTAAGTATTGTTTGTTTTCAACGTCATTTTATTGTTTTATGAATACAAAATACTAAAACTAGTATATTTGTATATGCAAATAACTTATTTATGTTGCTAATGTATGTTTTCAATACCATTTAGTTATAATACATTGTAAACTAATATTTTTGCAGATGGCTTCCCGCGATTCATATGAAAAAGAACAAAAGCGGATTCAGGACCTATTTGACGCTGCTTTGACTTCTGAATCTAGTCATGACCCCTTTGAAGATGATGGAGAATTCGGATCCGATGCCGATTTTCAACCATCTGGTGAAGTATCTTCCAGTTCCGAGGGTGAAGCTCAGGCATCACAAACGAGACACAAACAACATAGAACAGCTGCAGTATCCTCTGGTGAGTCTACATCCTATTCATCTAGTGATACAGATGACCCTGATGAACTTAGTAATCACGTCATACAAAGTTCTGAGATACCTGTAAACCAAGAACCTGCTCCATTGGTACCTGGTGTGTTTGTAAATGACGAAGAGAACACTAATGTGGATCAAGTCACCTCTGATCAACCGAACCCTACCAATACGAGTCCTAGGGTATCAGACATACCTCTTGCAAATGAATCATGGTCTCACACAATTGCCGAAATACCAGATTTCAATTTTGATAGCTCTCAATGTGGTATAACCGTAAATGTTGATGACATGAACGGAGTTCTTGATTTTTTCTACTTTGCATTTCCGCAAAATTATATAGAATACCTGGTAAACTGTACTAATAGTTATGGGAATGCTTTATGCAATAGTAATAGACCTCACACCAGACATAGCCGCAAAATGGCATACCGTGAAGTCACTTCTGAAGAGATTATGAAATTTCTTGGACTTAGCTTACTCAAAGGTCATATAAAATGTCCTAAACAAAGAAACCTTTTTTCATTATCCGATCCACTATATTATCACCCCATATTTAGTTTCATAATGTCAGGACGAAGATATGAGCAAATCCTACGCTGCCTCTATGCATCGGAATTGGAAGCCAAAGGAGAAAATAAGGTTGTAAAATTTATTGATATGATGACTCTAAACTTTCGTAAAATTTACAATGCTGGAAAAGAACTATCATTGGATGAGTCGCTTCTACTGTTTCGAGGTCGTTTGCACTTTCGTCAATACATCAAGTCGAAAAAGGCTCGCTATGGCATCAAATTTTATGAACTCACCACATCTGATGGCTATGTGCTAAATATGAAAATGTATTCAGGTAAAGAAGCACCTGAGCAAAACTTGGGTGAAAATGGGTCTAAGACAGAAAAACTCGTATTGCGATTAATGCGTCCGTATTTGCTACATGGTCATCATCTTTTTATGGATAACTACTATAATTCTGTGAATTTATCACAGAAACTGATTGATTTGAAGACCCACTGCACTGGAACCTTGCGGGCAAATCGTAGAGAAAATCCTGTATATATTGTAAAGAAAAAGCTGAAGAGAGGTGAGCACGTATGGGCACGTAAGAATAAAGTTTACGTTTCAAAGTGGAAAGATAAACGTCCAGTAATGATGATTACCACTGGCCAACATCCTTCGATTGTGGAAGTGAGTAACAGATTTGGCAAGAGAAGACAGAAACCCGCAGAAGTGGAACTTTATAACAGGTACATGTCTGGCATTGATAGGTCCGATCAAATGATATCTTATTACTCGTGCCCCCGAAAAACTATAAGATGGTACAAAAAGGTATTGTTTCACTTGCTAGATATTGCGGTATGGAATGCTTACTTTCTATATAAAAAATATAAGAAAAACAACGCCTCTTCGTATCATTATATTAACTATCGAGAGGAACTGATCAAGGTGATGATTGGGATTCATGATCGAAATATCAAAGGAAAAGACATGGTCAATCAAAGCAGCATTTATGATAACAGACGATTCCGACCAAGCACATCATCTGCTCCACAGGCAGTCAATATTTCTGGTACTGAAAATATCACAACTGGTCATTGGCCAGAACAAATTTTATCTAGACCTGGTGCAGCAAAAAAGTTTGCTTTCCTAAAGTGCAAAGTTTGTACTAAAAAAAATATTCGAAAGGAAACGAGCTATCGCTGTAAAGGATGCCCCGATAAACCCCCATTGTGTCCACCATGTTTCGAATCTTACCATAATAGTATTGACAATAATGAATAATTACACTGATTTTTAGATTATGAAACTGATTGTGATATCACGTTCCTTACGTACAAAATGTAAGACTGATTTAAATATAATTATGTTGATTTTTGAGAAGATTTAATTACATTTAGTTTATAAAAATTGTATGCCATTGTAATAACTGTGATTGTTTTGATATTTTTAATAAATAAAACTTAATTTTGACTGATTAAAGCTTTCTTTTATTTTTTACTATCACATAGACATTGACGCCTGAGGGCGTAAGTGCACAAAGCATATACTTAGGGCATATAAAATATGACACTACGGATATAGACGTTTACGCCTCAGAACGTACTGTCATATATCTACAAAAATACATAACCTATGTGACAGAACGCCTTATGGCGTTCACGTCTATATCCGTTCTGTCATATCATGTGTTATTATAATAGTTGCGCTGTGACGCTACGCCTATGGGCAATGTATGAAAAAAAGTACTGTCTCAGCACCATAACATGTGAGAGAGTACTGTCCGTCAACGTGTTAATAAAAGATACACTGTATTGTTCCATTTTTAACACAAATATCGCGCACAAATATTTTTTAATACTTATTTATAAGAAAAACTGCGAATCTACCGTAAAGTAACTGACAGCCGATGAGCCGACCGTTTGTTTACATAAGATCGGCAACAGCGCATAGGCATAGACCGCCGCGCGCGCGCGGCCGCCTTGCGCGGTTTGGCAACGTCGCGCGTGAGCGGCGCTCCAGATTAGGCTAATTTCTCATACAAAATCTTCTGTTTCACGCGTCGGACAGTGTCGATGTTTCTCTTTCGCACTCATTGAATACAGTGCTAAAAATCGTACTGAACTTTGTTTCATAGGAGCGCAATCGCTGGCGCTCCACACGTTACAATTTGACGCCAAATGTATGCGTAGGAATTAGTTTCTACGTTTTTAGTAAACTGCTATTAAGAGTGTAATGTATAGGCATCATAGTAGAAAGAATGTATGTTTAGGATTAGGATTATAAAGAAATATATTATAGAAAAATTGCATACCTAATCTATATATTAGAAATATATAGATTAGGTATGCAATTTTCGCGGGAGTGCACTGCAACAGCGCTCTTTAAGACGAGCCGCCTCTGAATGTGACTTTTCGGGGTGCAACACATGATAGTTATGTTTTTTACTCTAGAGTAAAGGAGTATTTGGAAGCTATAAACAATAATAAAGAAATTGAGTACTAACTTGGTAAGTAGAACAAACTTTCGTGCTTTCAGACGTTTTTGCCATACCTACTATTGGAATCAAAATAACAGCTAGGACCCATTAGTTTTTAACTTTTTTTTTACCCGTGGTGCTTGGCGACTGGGCTTACAATTTAATATAGGGTAAGGTGCTAATAAAACACAATTACTAATATAATTAAACTGTTTGCAAAACACGGGCCGCTAGAAATAATAACAGATTAAAGTCAGACGTCAGTAAGCAGTAATGTCATGTAAAAGAAAAGTGTTTTATACAAAGCTCGTACCGTGAAACATGCCAACATTGCCCGGTTTTTTTAAATAATTGTATTTTTTCGTAGATGTATGTAAGAAAACTCATGGTTTTTGTTGTCAGCTGCAACTTTATGATCATGTGCATGTCCTTGTGAAGCAAAATCTGTTAATATTTAACATTTATTACCTTATTTGGTTCATTTTGTTGGTGGTCAAAGTTACCTGAACTTTTAGCCAACATTGCCCACGTTGATTTTTGACGCAACTATGGCCTTTAGCCAGATTATAATAAAAGTCAATACTAGAATCAGGGTAAAGATGGCGTTTACTATAAGAATTAAAGCGATACCATGGAAAGCTTCGTAATAAAATTACTAGGCAATGTTACTCTGACATTTTTTTACTTTCCATATAAACCGAATTTTGGCATTTGAACATGCTAGGGTTGGCAAAATGAGACTATTGGGATTGATATGCTAATATTATACGAACCCAAAATGATGCACATTTATTATTTTATTGTTATTATTATATTATTGTTAAAATTAACGCTAGGCTTTCTTTAAAGGTGCAAAAAATAAACCTTGGAGGAATAAATACAAACATGATTTCATTTTGCTCACATAACTCTACCATTTTAATGCTTAGGCTGCAGGTTTTCGCAAATGTCAACTTTAGGCCGTGAAGTCTTTCGTGCCCATAGCAGGATTATGGTTTCAAAGTAATTCTCAAACATGGCGCTGGCAAACCACCCTGATTTAGTGCAGTTATATCTGGTTTCTGGTGGTCCTCCACTAACCCATTCTGAGTATAAATTTGTTGCGTAGCCAGAAATCCTTGCACCCATGCATCACCAGGAATCCGATTTTTAAATTTATGATATGTACTATTTTTTAAGATATTCATGACCTAAAAGCCTCGAATCCACTTTAGTACGTGGGGGGCCATAATCACTAGAAGCTTGCAAGACTTTTCCAATTTGGTTCTCCTCTGCTGCTGATAAATCAGTAGGATGCCCGTGCCCATTGGCTTCAAATGTTTGTTTTTATTTTATTTTCTATTCTACGTCTTGGGATACCAAATTGCCGTTGAGTTGCCAAATTTGGCCGGATTCTACTGATTCTCAAGAAAAGTACATTCTCGATTCCATTATACGTCTGGGCTTTCTTTGTAAAATTCGAGATTTATGTTTATTTTTCTGAAACAAGCCATAGAACAAACACATTAGAAGCAATCATCAAAAGGTCAAATAAAGTATTCTCTTACTAGAGCAAAAACGTAAAATCAATTGAATAAATTTTCAACTTATCATTTTCGTTAAACAGGCTTTTTAAGTTTTGGCACAATATAGTTTAGACACTATTATTGACAGGGCACTATAGAGTAGGTCTACAATTCGCACCTTTAAAGTAAAACCGTTACTACACGAAATTATAAAATGTTACAGGAGAGCCTATATTAGAAAAGTCAACGTTTTTTGTCTGTAAAATCTGAGTGCAGGGTTCTTTATGACATTTAATGAGGTCTTATTATAGATCTCTATTTACATTATGACACGTGATTTAGAAAAGTTATTATTTTTTATTTACAGTATTATTTATTTTAATTTATATTATTATAGTAACACTTTACCATTAATAATTTGTTCATTACGTATATTACTTTGAAATTACAGTGCAACTGATGTTACTAAATAGAAAACTATTAAAATTTCATAAATACAATAATATTATTCAACATTTAAATTAAAAATCATAAAGTTGGCATTTGTTTTGGTGTTAAAATATTACCAAATAAAAAAGCACTCGAAATTAATAATGTTTTATTACAATTTAAAGAGAGATCCATACAATCATTTGGCATAGTTATTTGTCAGTCAGTCTTGAGAAATTTGTACCTTAAAATCACAGCATGTACGTATCTTACTATATTAACTACTTATTAAGTATCTTACTACATTTAAAATCAGTTTGACTTGTCACAAACCACAAACAAAATTGAAAATAGCATTTTTTTTTCATTAACAAAGTTACAATCACAGCATTATATCCCTATCCACGAAAGCTACTCAAGGCTTATCAAAGTTATGTTGACTTGTATCATTACATCACAATAAATAGAATAATGAGGCAAACCTATTGCCATATAAAATGTTATATAAAAAATAAATCTCGTAAAAAAACTTAAAAATAATGTTACTTATTGTTTTTCTTAATCAATAATCATCAATAATAAGTTGTCTTATTACAATAACATCTTGTTTTAGTATTGCTAAAACAAGATGCTGTTGTAATATGACAAAGCGTAACTCTGTGGTATTATATTACTGTTAATTAAACTCCTTCTGTCGCTGTTTTTTCGGCTACTTCCCATTTGGTAAACTTCCCATTTCGTAAACCTCAAACTGTACCTACTAAAAAGTTGCGTTTGGTAAACATTTCGTTACTTCATACATTTAATCCCATTTGGTAAACTTTGTTAGTATTGTTATTTTTGTACGGTACAGTCAGTGTCAAATTAGTATTAAATTAGAGATGTATATATTTTTAAATGCTTCAGTCTTGAGATAGTATCTCGACCATCAAAAAGAATGGCTGATCAAGAAGAAGTAAAAAAAACGTATTAAAGTCTGTAAAAATACCACGATGCTACTAAAAATACCACGTGCTTTTCCCGCAAAAGAAGCACCGAGCGGGTTCTCAGGTAGGGATTTATTGTCCTTACCATCGTTTTAAACAAAAGGTGTGAATGAGATAGACATAAGTAAGTATACGTAAATTATATCTATTACCGGGTTTAACTTATCAGTTCACTCGTTTTATGCATAGTGCAAGGTCGTTGCAATGTCGGGTGAGGGATCTTCTAGTGGTGCAGTGAATTTAAAAA
Organism: Abrostola tripartita; assembly: GCA_905340225.1. NCBI lineage: Eukaryota > Metazoa > Arthropoda > Insecta > Lepidoptera > Noctuidae > Abrostola > Abrostola tripartita. The sequence continues at coordinate 9,524,030 of HG996504.1, forward strand.
TTATTAATAGTACACGAGGCGGTGAAATTTTATTACGCGCTGGGCATCAATATTATAAACAGAAAAATAATAAGGACTCAAGTTGGTGGCGCTGTGTTAATAGAAAAGATGGATGTTCAGCAAGTGTAACTTTGAATTCAAATCGAAGCCATGTATTAAGAGAAAATGCTCACTGCAGTTCTTGTATTCCGAATTTTGAAAAAAATGAAGTGAAAGTAGCCATCGAAAAATGTAAACAAACTATATGTGAAGATCTGAAGCCGATTCCAGCTACATACAGGAAATGTACTAAAAAGCTGAAAGATAATGGTTATGAAATTATTAAAGAATTACCAAATTTTGACAAAGTTAAAAGCAGATTGTATAGACACAGAAATAGACAACTAGGAATCACAAAATCTCAGCACTCTAACTCTACAGAAATCGTGATTCCTGACCGTTTTAAAGACAATTTATTGTTTGATGAGATTGACGGTGAAAATAGAATGATTGTGTTTGGTTCAAAGAGTGCAATTGCACATTTAAATGACGTCCGTCACTACTTTGCGGACAGAACGTTCAAATGTTGTGCAAAGCCGTTTCTTCAACTATACGTTGTACACGGAGACATAGGAAGTACAGAAACTGGGACAAATATTGTACCATTTTTTTATGCAGTGTTGACAAACAAAGAAGAAACTACATATGAAAGACTGTTTTACAAACTAAAATTTCATTTACCAGAGTGGACAGCCTATATTATTACCTTGGATTTCGAAAAAGCTCCAATAAATGCAATTAAAAAGACATTTCCAAACATAATTGTTAAGGGGTGTTTTGTTCACTTTGGCAGAGCGCTATTAAGAAAGGCAAAATCTCTTGGCTTATTACAACATGAAGAATCTCACTATCACGTCAAACTATGTATGGCTCTGGCACATTTACCAAAAGAAGACATAAACGATGGATGGCTATACGTTATGAGTCAAAGGTAAATTAATTTTGCAGTATTGAAATGAACGCGTTTAGTTCTGGATATTTCTTCTACCGCCATTTTCTACAGCCATTTTTATGCGTTAGAAACTAGGTAATATATGGTTTTTCGTATCATAATCTTCAACGAATTAATTCTGTTACAGTTTTGAAGAAAAAGCTATAACTGAATTCAATGATTACTTTGTGGATCAGTGGTTGGAAAATGAAGATATGATGAATATTTGGTGCTGCTACGCACAAAGACACCGCACTACAAACCTCATGGAATCTTGGAATTGGAGTTTCAATAGTGAAATTGGAAAAAGGCCATCAATTCTTTTATTTTTCGAAACGATATCAGGCAATATTAAACATTATGAAAATCTTCTGAAAAGGTACATATTTTTGTTTCAATGACCTGTATTTTTAGGCGACACATATGATAAAAATTATACATTATTACTTTAATTAATCATAACAATTTTTTACAGCTTTTATAATAATGGAGAAAGTATATCAAAACGAAGAAAAAAATCTATCCAAAATGATATACGAATTAACAATATTCTCGGCGATTACAAAAGTGGAAAAATATCATTGGAAAATTGTTTGAACGAATTATCAAGAATTGCTTGTATCACTTTATAATTTATTTATTGATTTTTAACTTTGTAGTGTAGGTAGTAAATTTTTTATGTTAATATTCCAAATCTGTGATTATATTTTATAGTTGATTTTGTGTGTAATTTTTAATGTTAATGTACCAAATCTGTGATTATTATTTGTTTTTATATTTAAAAGTTGATTTTGCATGTATTTTTTATGTTATTGTACCAAATCTGTGATTATTATTTGTTTTTATATTTAAAAGTTGATTTTGCATGTATTTTTTATGTTATTGTACCAAATCTGTGATTATTATTGTTTTTATATTTTATAGTTGATTTAGTATGTATTTTTTTACGTTAACGTACCAAATCAGTGACTGTTTATTTTTATATTTTATAAGTAGTTGATTTCGTATGTATTTTTTTATGTTAATGTACATTAACATAAAAAGATAGTACCAAATCTGTGATTATTGTTTTTTTTATATAAGTTGATTTCGCATCTAGATTGACTTATGTTATTAAAAAAATAAAACTTGTCATCGAAATAGTCAAATCGAACTGTGATTTTTCTTAAATTTTTTGAAAGTTATTTGTACACCCCACTTTTTATTTCTGTTTTTAAATATCAATATGTGTAAATGGCATACGTACACATAATCCGACTATTGTACCTGTGATTAAAAATATTTAACAAAATAAATGACAATGTTATCATTAGTTTCGTTTTTCTTTTTTTACTTGACTGTACCCATTTCATCTGAAAGTTTACCAAATGGGATATAACACAAAAAATTATTGAAATGTTTTCGAAATGGGACTAAATGTATGAAATGTATAATGTTTACCAAACGCTACTTTTTAGTAGGTACAGTTTGAGGTTTACGAAATGGGAAGTTTACCAAATGGGAAGTAGCGTTTTTTCTGTCACTTAATTTTAATCTAGACTGATATAAAGGCTTCAACTGGAAATATTGAAGATCAGTACCCTTAGCACGAATATTTCGTACTTTCGTCACGTAATCGTATCGAGTAAACTATTCTTTAACGTAAACTATTCGATAGCTGTAGCCATCGGCAGCACGAATTGTTATGTCTTACTATCGTGAACTTGATAGCTTAACGATACTATAGTTTATATAGGCCTAGAACACACGATAAAAATGACCGAACGTGATTGAACGATTCGTTTAAAAATTAATATTATTGTATTTGTGCAGACATTCACTGTGCGTAAGAATAAATATTAAGTATTGAAACATATCTTATTCATATCTTATTATTTATTATTTTACAATTTGCGTAGTAGTAGTAGTTTACTCTTATGTCGTTAAAAAAAAACTCTTTTAGTTTCACATTTATAATAATTATAAAATGCTACAGTCAATATCATTTGAGGTGTTAGAAAAAGTGTTGATATCTATGTTCGCTGGCGGATCCTGGGCGGTCAACCTCGCTACCATTCTTGTTCACTGGATAATTTCTCACCACTGCATGAACTATTCTCATGAGATAATGAGCTCGTGTCTATACGAAGAAGAAGATTACTACTATTTGCCAACTGTGTATAACCTATAACTGTTTACATAAAATTTGTTGTTTATCTTTGTATAATGTACCTATTTTATGAGAATAAATATGCTTTGTGCAAAAAACATAACGAAACTCTTTATTTAGCGTATATAGTGCGTACAGTGATACATCTACTCAGGTATTGTAAGGATCTCATTAAATATTGTTTATGTAAGTAAGTTATAACCTAATTTATAATATTTTTTAAGGCAAATATTGATATTTATAACATTTGTAATTACTTTACCATTGTAATTAAATATTATAATATAAAAACAATACAAATTAGGCTTAAAATTTTTAGTAAACAATAAAAATCACAACAGTTGTAAAGAGACCTAAGTACAATCAATTATTTAAAATGTGTAAAATTCTCCCAGCTCGCCTAAAATATGAATATTATTAGTAAATCAGCTAACAATCAGGAGCATAACTTATCACTTCGATCACTTACATAATTATAACAAAAGGTCAATTCCTAGCCTAGGATTAGTAACTACTATGGAGATAGGACACTGAAAATGAGTTTACCGTATGAACTAATAGCTTGCCTGTGGACATCAGAAGGGAAACAAATAAGTAAAAGAGTACTAAAGATACACTTGTTGGATAGTCTAAAATTTATTATAATGGATACAAATATAATCAAACATTGCATAGTAATTTAAAGTAGTTTAAAACACAGTGAGATTCATCTGAGTGTATTGATAGACTTTTTAATACAGTTTTGTGGACAATCATTTACTATAACATTACCAGTAATGTTTTAATAATATAAATTAATAATAATAATGACACCATATTTATTGTAGGTACTATGTTTAATGTACCTAAGTAGAAAAAAATTGAAAAATTAGCAATGTCATCAATCACAATACCTATAGTTACAATAAAAATATTGAAAATGTTGTTTTATTTATTAACTTTTGTTTTATTCTAAGGTGTTCTTCTAAGCTCTTGAAGTAAGGAATATTGTAAAAATAGGTTCTAAGGTATTAGTCAGGGGCCTCCGTTACATAGTTATTGTCTTACACTGGTTTAACCTAAAGATAATTGCTAATCAACTAATCATGCTGACTTAACTTTTAATTATGAGGCCATTGTACAAAATTAAGAAGCACAAACAAACTGATTCATAAATTTAATGTTTCTCCATTATACCTAGGTATATGTCTGTTTGCCCAATAAAATTAATCATGTCAAGTAAAACCTCTTGAATCATGATTAATGTACCACCATAATTAATATTTTTTATATTAAATAGGTACCTACCTATAATAAAAGTAGATAGATTTTTCTTTATTGTTGCACCACTTAAACATTGCCTGTATAAGTATTAGCCTAGTGCCTGTGTAGCTATTTATATAATAAGTACGTTATAAAGAAATGAAACTAATTATTTAACTCCTCGCGTAGAGGTATGTGTATGTTTTATGCCGTAATTCTTGTCTATCCCTTCTTGCCTCGTTAGCCAAACACCACGAAAAATAATAAAATGCCGTGGATGTCGGTCTTTATGATCTTAATCAATACATTATTAATTAAATTTATTGATAAAACATGTAATATCTCTCAGCTAATACTTCTCGATAGACCTCTCACCAACAAAATGTCGGTGACAACGTTAAAGTATTTTACTATAGTCCGTTAACTATACTAAATGTCAAAAAAATATTCGTGCTGCCGATTTTCCTACATTTTGTGTTTACTATTCGATAACGTTACGATTTACTATTCTATTACTATTCGAAAGTTGACATAAAATATTCGTGCTGCCGATTTTTAGTTCCATAAACGCCCACCCGAGCGCTGTCAAAATTCCCATACAAAATGTTACGATAACAGAATGCATGATTGTAAAAACCCATCTCAGACTACTTTTTCCAAAATACTGTTTATTGTGGATTTATATTTTCTACGGCAAGACAAACTGTTTGAGTGTAAAAACACACCTCAGTCATGTAAGCATTCCACAGTAATAGAAGCACAAATATTTCAATGAGCGTAAAAATCCACCTTATCCTGGATGAGGTGTTTTTTTACAACCAAACATGTGGCAACACCAGTGGCGTGCATTGGTTTTCGGACTAGGTAGGCATTACACAAATGGGAGTTTTTTTTTACGTAAAACGCGATTATTTACCATACACTGCGGAATTGGCACATAATTATGTTCCCGACTTCATAAAAAGATATATAGGAATACCCTCTTCAATAACCAAAATAGCGATTTTATAGGTAGGTACCTAACTATATTGTTGTTTTTTTATACCTACAGCTACTGCAGGTTCTGACCTGCGCGTTAGTTAAATAACTTTACAAATAAGTTGATTTATCACTATGAAGGTAACGTGTAAATAGAGAATGTATGAGTGTCCGAATAGAGGCAATTGGCCTATGGGACGGTCAATATAGCTCGCAATTGTGCTTACACTATCTTGAAATATACATGATAGTAATTTTATTGTATTTATGTAACACACTAGATTTGATTTTATACTTAGTAATTACTGTACCGCGATCGTGAATACTGAGTGAATAATGGGCTTAAAGCTTATTTATACTTACTTACACATTTAGTATTTAAAAAGTGATTTTGTGATTTTGAATTCGACACAATGAATAAAAGACAGTGTTTTAAAAGGAAATAGGCTTATCGTAATTGATAATTTTGATATAAGTACATTCGTAGGCCCCCCGTTGTTTACGTAAACAAAAATAAGGCACCTACCTATTCGTCCGAAAAACGTTTAAATCAATTAGGTATTTACTCACATAATTTTAACTCCACGAATTTCCTCTTGACATTTTTAGGCAAATTTATCGGCACTTGAGCTTTTATTTACCTCCACAAACATCTAATTGTTTTGTCAACAAACGAAAACTTACTAAAGTTGTTTCCATGTAATTTATCAAAACATGTTGCAATTTCACCACAAAAAACCACTGTAATTTATCTAAATTCGTGAAAAAGCCATTATTTATGTAACACTTCCCAAAAAATCACTCGTAATTAAAGAAATTGTTTACATTGTTTGCACTAAAATAAAAATCGCGCGCGTAAATGACATATAGCCGACTGTGCAGGGTTACCAGACTTATAAAACCTTTTACCCGTACTAAAACGGTTTAATTCCTTATTTTAATTTGTATAAAAATCGTTTTGTCATGAGAACTATAATATAACACATAAAAGTTTACTTTACTTTAAAAAAAATAGGAATAGGCTAAAATATGGTACGAAATCTAACGAAGAAATACATTTTTTAATAAAAATTAGTGTCTATTGTTGTCTAAGTAACATATAAACAGGGAGATTTTTATGAATTTGGCAACATTGCCCAACATTCGACGGAGAAGAAATTATAAAGAATGCTTGCTCTCTTTCTGATTTGCTTAAGAACTATGAGTCTATAACAGCCAATAAGAGACTCGGAAGTGTAATGCATTAGATTGCAGCATGAATGCAGCCAATATTGATCAAAGTAGGCTTGCTTACTTTGGTCGTCTAATTTGCGAATGTCAAATGTCAGTGTAATACGTATGGAAAAAGTGGATTTCTATTTCGGTCGTATTATTCTAAAGAAGTGTGTGTGTGTATACGAATACGCAAAATATTTTATAGTGTGCGTGGATTTAGTAGGCAGCTCGAGCGACTGCCTACTATTGCGTCATGCTAAGAATGGACGATCGTAGGTATATTTTTGTGATGGAAAGTATTTTATTTGTGTAGTATATTTTGAAGTATAATTATTGTTTTATATTAATTGGTATGACGAATTATTTGATTTATTTAGTAAATATAATGTATTGAATTGTTGAATTTATATGAGGTAGGCACTGCCTAATTGCCTATATGGGATGCACGCCACTGGGCAACACCTAAAACTGTCAGCTGTCAATATTGACGTTTTTAACGTTAGTTTGTTTAGTTTGAACAACTGAGGTGACTGTAACGGACACGAATTACTTGTATTACACAAATTAAATAAAATTTTGCTGCTTAATGGTGAAAATGAGTGCTGAAATGGAGGAAAGTGTAAATATATTTAAACCCAGGTGAGTCCTCCTCGGATGAAACACGCACTAAAAAACGACGTGATAACTCTGCTGATTATTCTCGGAATAAGATCAAACAAGCACGTATGGGCAGGCTTATGTGACGACAAAAAATAAAACTGTACGGGCTAAGACAATAGGACCTCCATGCAAGTGTGCTAAAAAATGCTGGGAAACCATATCCGAAAATGACAAATTAGAGAACCTTGCCAAATTATATAACTTGGCGACAAAAAATGAACAAGATATCTATCTCCAGGGGTTAATATCCTGTAAGGACATAAAACGACGCCGAGTGCTGAAGGAGAACCCATTGAGACAGAAAATGTTTACATACACCGTTCAAATTGGTAATGAGAAGAAAGATATATGCCATTCTGCTTTTCTTAGCTTGTTTGGTATTACTAAGGACCGTGTTAAGAGGCTCCGTGACTTGTTGGTCTTGAGTAAAATACCGAAAGACAAGAGAGGGAAATCGAAAACGGTCAATGCGATGTCTAGTGATGAAATCACTGCAATGATCTCTCATATTTCCTGTTTTCCAGCAAAAGAGAGCCACTATTCTTCTGGAATAATAAAGTATCTTCCTGCTGACCTATCAGTAAAAAAAATGTTTCGACTTTACAAGGAAAAATACCCAGGAACTAGGATTAAGTACGAATATTATAATAAAATATTCAGGGAGAACTTCGCTCTTCGCTTTGGACGACCAGCAGTAGATACGTGCTGCCTCTGCGAGAGTCTAGACTTGAAAATCAATTCGAAAACCCTGAATGACGTAGCTAAAAAGGTAGCTTTGGCCGAAAAGCTAGTACACAAAAAGAGGGCAAAGAAGTTCTATAATAAACTTCAAGAAGCAAGGCAAAGATCCCAAGAAGATGAAACATTTTTGGGAATTTGCTACGATTACATGCAGAATGTGTCGCTGCCAATAATTCCAGTGCAAGAAATATTTTATTTGCGGCAACTGAGCGTTTCTATCTTCTGCATCCACAATTTGAAAACGGGTAAAAATATCCTGTTCGTATATCATGAAGGGCAAGCAAAAAAGGGACCAAACGAAGTATGCTCGTTTATTATGACATACATTAAAGAGTACGTCGACAAAAAAGTGGTAGAACTAATGCTCTTTTCTGATAACTGCGCAGGGCAAAATAAAAACAATTCATCAGTACGAAAAATTCAACAGATCTTTCCGATGCGTGGCCATTCTTTTCTGCCGCGTGATAGAGCATTTGGGATTATAAAAAGAAGCCTTCGTCGTAAAGAAAGGCTGTACAGTGTACAGGAACTTATGGAATTAATCGTAGCTTCGAGCAGGCAGAGTGATTTTTTTACAGTTCACTTGATCAGCGGAGAGGATGTGACAGAGTTTAAAAAATGGTGGGTTCAACATTTCAAAAAGACTGCACTATCCCTTGAAACAAAGGATCGGCGAGTTCCGAGAACGGAGAAAGTAAGCTTCAGTATCTCAAAGTTCCATCACCTCACATTCAAAAAGATCGGCAATGATGTGCCGGTAAAAACGCAGGAATTCATTGATGGAATGATAAAGCATACATTTTTGTTGAAGATAAGGCCACAGATTACCGTATCGCTACCGAATGAACCTGCATATGGACCAAGGCAGCTCTGCATTAATGCAAAGAAGATGCAGGACCTGTAAAAAATGCGTTCAGTTTGTGCCTGAAGACGAAAATAATAAGTTCTGGAACGAAATATTGCAATGGCTAACAGCTGAAAATGTCGAAGATGAAGAATTAGATTAATTCTGTTTTTTAAAAAAAAAAAAATTGTTTAACATTCGTACAAATTGGACTTTGATTGTAAAAACACACCTTGTACATACATGATGACTGTAAAAATCCACCTCATACCAAAAATTAAAAAAATCAAATAAAATTATCTACGAATATTTATGCTACCACTTTTTAACATACCATATAATAAATATTTTTCCACCTAAATAGTAAAAAAAGAAAAACATGGACCTAATTTTATTTTACACCAGACAGTTTTCATTGATTTTCTGAAACTTTTGCATTTGGTCTGAGGTGGGTTTTTACAATTATGCATAGTTATTCTATCACGTTAACTATTCGATAGACAAAAATATTCGTGCTAAGGCTACAGTGCAGGTACGTGTTCGAGACGAACGATTGTTACGGAATTGTATTTCTTTGAAATCTGTATCTAAGAAGGAAGTTTTATAATAAATGCCAACGTGGTTGGAATCTTGATGTTTTTCAAAGTTCATTATTTTAATGTCACTCATTCTAACAGTTTCGCCTTCAGTATTTTTTGAAAATTGGGCACCGTATGCCTCTGTAAGATTTTTTATATCAACAAAGTCTGAATAGCACATTTCGGTAACATTGTAAGGATTGCCTTTCTTTCGTGCAGTTCTGATTATGGTCACGTATTGATCTGGTGTGTACACAGGACCAGAACGTAAGCACTTTTTAACGGCTTTTTCTATCACAGAGTGAACGAAATCATTTTCATTTTGTGTGTGCCCACTAATTAACTACTGCCCACTATATGGGTTACCTGAAATAAATGATTTATTATTATTATTAAATATTTGTGCGTAAAAGACTTAATTTTAAGAACAGATAAGGCATATACGTACATACATAGAAAACATAAACTTATTCTTTTGCTGACCACAGCAATTATAAGAATAAAATGTGATTTGTAAATGATTGTCATTTATTTCTGATGCCCTCTTTGTCAAATACCTCTAAACACACGTTGCTATTTCGTTAGCTGCTCTTAATGCTCCAGACAAAACAATCACAATAGTCTTTCGCTAATTCACTTATAGTAAAGTTACAAACATTGAGCTTACACTTGTAAAATAAAGTAGAAACATCTCCTTCCGGAAGAGGCAACACTGCCTGGAGGTCATAACAGGCAACAATGTAATTTTCCTGAACCATTGTTTTGTCATTTGACTTTTCCTGGCGACATAATTCTTTTTCAATCTGGTGTTGATCGTATCCGTCCTGTAACTCTATTGTTTTATCAACAGCGTTTTTAAAGCTAATGCATAGTTCGCACTGGTCTTCTTTAGGTGTGTGAAAGCCAATGTTGTAATCTTCATTAAACACTTTTCTATATGTATGAATTTTTGCAGCTTCAACACTATCACTCAAGCATTGTGTTTGGTAGTCGGTATAAAGATCTGTAAGGTTTTTACCCCCATCAATAAATTCACGAGTTGTTTGTTGTCTTAGGTAATGAGGTTCAATTCTTGGGATTGAGTCTATGTGATTTCTTATTCCTTTAATTATATCTGAGCTTACTTTGTATTGTTTTCCATGTTTACCCCTTTTTTCTTCTTCAATCGTTCCCGCTTGGTTCTTTTTTGCTATTACAGTTGCAATAGGTCGATTGTTAATGGCCAACGTGTTCTTGAAGAATGTTTTACAGATACGATGCTTAAAATTGTTAATCTCGAATGAAAATGAATGTTTAGGTCCTCTATTGCTGTTATGAACTTTATATTGATACTTAAGTGTAATAACATTAATACACTTTGCAATATAATCTCTTTGTCTAGATAAATCTCCCATTTTCCAATAATTGTCAAAAATAAATTCTCTGTCTTCCTGTTTGATCATTTCGCTGCACTTTAGTCTACATTTTTCCCCACATGGAGGTCCTATCTGCTTCTTTGGCATGACTTTTTTTAACTGGGACACAGAAGTATATTGTTGCCCACTATTACGAAGTCTTTTAGCATCTTGCCTCACGGATACTTTTGGAAATCCTTTACGCCTTCGTTTGTTCGGAGTTGTGTTATCTTCTGGAGGACCCAAATTATTTTCTTCGACTAGTTTTACAGAAATACTATTTTGAGGAGTTGGGCTAAATAATACACGCCTAGGTGGGGTTGCTGGTAAATAATCAGGATCGCAATCTGCCTCATCAGGGGAAAAGTCCTTACCCGATTCAGACGCAGATGTAGATGATGAAGATGAACTTGTTGATGATGAACTTCAAGATGATTTTGAGCTAGTTGAATAGGATCTTGCTCTACTGCTAGGACCTGGTACAGTAAGGTCTTCTTCTGGGGTTAATTCTGGAAAACCAGTACCGCTCAAATATGGCTTAGGTATTCCGTCATCAACTTTGTTGAACATAACACTCAGCTCCCATAGTATGACTAACGGACTGAGGTAGTGCTTGTTCTTGCAATAAAGAAGGAAATCTACCAGTATCGACAGTTTTCGGATTTGCATCGCGTGGAATATTAGAATTCAGGTCGTCCATGGATATTAGTTTGGGGTTTTCAGTACTTACGGAATCTTTCTTAGATTCCATAGCCTCCAAAATGCGTGACAAACGTGGGTTCCGTAAATGCGCCATGACCGGAAGCAATAGGTTTTATCATTATCATATTAGTAACTAAAATAAATTTAGTTACTATAAGTACAAATTTTATTTATATTAGTAGTAAAGTGATACTAAAAGAAATGTGCAACGTTATTATTAACTGTTTCAGAAACTATGAAGTAAATTTTAATATTGAATGGTATTTAAACAAAATGTAATATTTTACTTCTAAAATTTTTATGCAAATGTACATTGCGTAAGGAAATAAACTGTGACTAACATATTTCTCCAATAAGACGTGAAAATTCGTTTTTTGGCAGCTGGACGCCAATATTAAGGCGCTGCCATTTTACAAGTGCCATGTCCCATTTGTCCTTGAATGGTTTCATAACCGAGATGTCTAATGGTTGCAATATATGACTAGTGTGAGGGGGCAGTTTTAGTATAGTAATATTTTCTTTCCGTGCAGTTTCAATGAGATTTAATCCCAAATGGGTTGAGTGTCCGTCATAAATAAGTAAAATAGGGCGTTGATTACCTACTGTTGGTAGAAACAATTTTTTAAAGAATGCTTCAAATACAGTAGTTTCCATCCATCCGTTCTGTGGGGCAGCATAAGTTGTGCCAGGATAGGCTTGAGGACAAGTCCATTGGTCCCATACGTATTTACCTTTAAACACAATTAAAGGTGGTGTTTTTTCGCCAGCAGCACTTGCACCGAGCAGTACCGTTGTATTATCCTTACCCGGTGTTGAGATAATTCTAGTTGCTGAATGTCCTTTGAGGCCCAGAATTTTAGTTTATGAAGGATCCTTTGAGAAACTAGTCTCGTCTAAGTTCCATATAGCGTGAGGCTTTCCTTGTAGGCCTAGTTGTGATATTGTATTTTGTAATAAATCGAAATACTCGTTAACCACGAAAGGATTAGCACCGGTTTTGCGTGCGTATTCTATAGCCTGCGGTTTTTTAACAGTTAGATTATGACGTCTTTGGAAAGACTGCAGCCAATCCTTGCCTGGAATTCCGTCTTTAAAACAAGTGGACAAGTTATTTTGTTTAATATACTGTCCAACCAGCTCAACTACTTCTGTCCTACTCAGGCCAAATCCGTATCTCTCCATTGTGTGCAAGCAAGTTGCAATATTTTGTTCGACAGCCAAAGATAGAGCGGTTTTCCTACCTAATATATTAGAAAATCGTTTTTTGTGGACGTGGTCCATAATGGTCATTCTTGGTATTTTGTATATTTGAGCAGCTTTGTACCCACTAAGTGTGCCATTTTTTACTGCTAACACTGCTTCTTGCAAATGCTCTTTGTTATATGATCCTTTCGTACTTTTTCTTTTATAGTTTCTTACCATGGTTACTACCGATAGTAGCCAGTGAAAACTGCAAAAGAAAGGAGAATCAAGTAATTAATTAACTAAAACTTTTATTCCTAACACACGTAGTAAAGCATATTTCCCGGTACAAAGATATCTACGCGACACATTGACAATTAGGATCGATTCATAGTGGCGCAGAGTCGAAGCAAAGCGCCACGTCAATGTTTTACCACTCTACAGAAAAACTGATCTTTGTTTCTAAAGTTCAAGCTTGTGTCATTTCCTTTTGACTCTGTACCAATACGAATCGATTATTAATTTAATAAAATCAAACATTATATTTGTGCATGTAAAACTGAATGTCTAATAAATACCTTTATCATAAAAAGGAAAATATGAAAAAGGTTGACTATATCTAAAATGGGGCAATACCGGTATATAACGGTTTAGCCCGTTAAAATTAGACGGAATTTCCCAATAGACCATTTTAATGTTAAGAATTTTAAAATGTCAGTATTTCTGTTTCAAAAAGCTTTTAATTCAAATAGGCAAAAGAAAACAGTAATACACATAAAAAGCAACATGCAAACACGCTCGATCGTGCTCGCACACAAAGTCGTAAATTGTAAAGTTTTATATTTACCTTCGAAAATATGACGGCACACTACACTTCACCTACGAGTTCACAGCAGAAGTAAACTTTGATCACGGTTTATTTCATACGGATACAACTTACGCCATCTTTTATCACAGAGTTGGTACTAAAAAGTTGTGCTGTTTTATCGACAGAGTTACCGACAGCGTCCTGGCCATAGAAAGGATACACGCATCCCTGTATGGTATTGCCCCGCAGACGGATTTGGCCGCATTAACCTTACATACGCTTACTTCGTAATAATTATAACGAAAATAAATATTTTATTTACATCAAAAATATAATTATTATTAATTATAATATTTTAATGCTTTTTGATGATTAGTTAGTGGGTGAATGGTTAATGCCAAAACTATATAGGACATGTTAAAAGGTATTTGAAGTTGATTCAGGGCCGATTTAGATGAAAAAGTGGTCACATTCATAGCACAAGTTCCGCGAGCTATTTTACCAGTAATACTTGTAAGTTTACCTTATTTTTTATTTATCTATAATAGTTTATAAATTCATTGCTGGAATGTATTTGTATTTTTCTAATCGACTTAAAAGAAAAAGGAGCTTTAAATTCGATTCAAAACTAGAAGATATGGTAGCTCAGTCGATTATAAGATAAGATACATTATGATGATTGTCCTTAAATCTAGGGTCACCGCGCTTCTCAATCCCTGCGCCTCCTCCTGGGTGCGGGTGGGGTGTCATCATCTTCATCGTCTGAATACTCTGCCCTAGTCCTCCTTTTCGAGCTGGTTGTGACGGGGTATCCTAGCAGGGTCAGCTTGGCTCTAGCTTCCTCAGATAACTCACCCAGTTCAGCCACCGCCATCTTCTTTTTGTACTTTTCGATGAGCACGGCATGGGTGGAGGTGTGCGATGTGGACATCTGGAAGTTCTCCCCCACCAGTTTTTTTAACTTGGCATATGTGATGGAGGCGTAATACAGATCTGGATAGTGGGCCTGGTTCAGGCTGGGATGACTGCCTGGATCTCTCACTCGACTGTAGGGCAGAAGTGGGTCCTGTCTCTTGGCCGACCCCCACTTCTCATGGAGATCAACGGCCTGATCAAGCACGGCTGGAATCTCCATGGCTCTGCAGTGGGACTTTATAAATAGGTCTATGTATTGGACTGCTTTGAGGGAGGAGTACTCCCACACCAGCTTCACCTGGGCTAGGATGGCCCCTTCCGCACCCAGTTTTTGGAGAGCCAGCAGTCTGTCCACTATTTCGAGGCGTAGATCAGGTTTCCCTGACACTATGGTATGAAATACGCCACTCCTACTATACCTGTCCAGGATGTTGCAGGCAGTAGGTCTGTGAGACTCTGGGATGCTAATGCCGCTTTCCACCTCTTTGAGAAGGCTGCGGAGTTCTGAGCAGTGACGGGCTTGGCGAGAGTCATTAGGGAGGCGAGGGTTATCGCAAGTATCTCTTGATTCACCCTCTCCGGGGTCTTGGAGTCTGCGGGATCTGCTGCAATGGCCGCTCTTTGGTCATCTATCGAGTTGGTCGTGAATGGGGCTAGATAGGAGAGTACAAGAGATAGTACAATCTCTTCAGTGTATTTGATGCCATCAGGGAGTTTCTCCCCACCTGCCTCGTGGCATGCTCTCCAATTGACTACATACTTGTATGTCTTGGTGCTGTTGAGAGTGAGTTGAGTACGGGGTGCAGGTACTGTGAAGGGCATCTTGGGTTAAGGGTTGAGACGGAGAATGGCTACTTCGTTGCTATCCTCATAGGTCGATTATGGTTCTGCTTTTCATTTTAGTAGTCGTAAGTTCAAATCCTTGTGGTAGACATTATTTTTTACAATTTTTTAAACTATTTCTGATATATAAAAGCTTTTTATTTTACATTATGTTGTTGGAAGCAGTTAACGTGCGATTTGTTAATATTTGATAGTAATAACTTAATAAGTGCAAGACTTACTTAATATTGTTTTACAATTTAATTAATAATAAAAAAAAAAAATATCTTTAATGAACAAAAATTTGTTTACATTACATTTTTGTATAGCCCTGGACCCCACACTAGGATTCCCTGTGTCGTGGGGCCCAGTCTCTTTCAGTCCCAGTAATAAAGATTATGAATGTAACGAAAGCAAACAAAATAAGAGAAAAGAATAAAATAAAAAAGTTCATCTAAACAACTCCAAATATACTAATAATAAAAAGTGTGTGTGTGTTTGTGTGAAAGTGTGTGTGAGCGTGTGTGTGTGTGTGTGTGTGTGTGAGCGTGTGTGTGTGTGTGTGTATGAGAGACAGAGAGAGCGTGTGAGTGTGTGTGTGTATGTTTGTAGTGTAAGAGTTAATAAAGATGCGGTGATCTATTGTGGAATATTGAGTAATGCCTCAGTGCTAGAATAATCCAGGGTCAACAACCAAGCAATAATTTTTTTCTTGCAAGTCTTTCTTAAAAGCGTAGCAATTTTTAATTTGGTTTCTAGTCTTCTATATATAAAAGGTCCCATAAAAATAAAAGACTTTCGGCCAAATGACTTGTTGCATTTAACCGTATGCCACTTTAGGAGACGTTTTGAGCGCGTCATGGCTGCATTGGTAAGGCTATTTTTGTGAAAGCGCAGCGCGACGGACAGAATGTACAGCTGCCTTACCCTAAGTACTAGAGTCTCTTGATATAAGAGATCAGTAGGGTATCTATAAGGTCGACTATATGCGCATTTCAACAACGCACGCTGTGTTCTTTCTGCTTTAAGTAGATATACTTTTGCAGCCGAACCCCATGATATAATACAATATCCGAGTATAGATTGACAAAGTGCATAGTATATAGTTTTGATAATTTTGTCTGTAGCTACTTTGGCCAATCGTTTAAACACATACAAAAGTTTTCTGACTCTCATAGTCAGACTATCTATATGTCCGGACCACGTCAAGTGGCTGTCCAAGTGGACACCTAAGTATTTAATATAACGTGTGTTCTCGACTATTGGACAGACACAATTGGCGCGATCCAGGCATGAATGCAGTCCAATGGTAACTGAGACACCATGGGCCGTTCGCTCGGAGACACTAAAGCAAGTAGCTTTGGTCTTCGCAACGTTTAAGGTCAACAAGGGTCCTAGGACGCTTCCTTGGGGCACACCATAATGTACCTCGGAGATGTCACTACAACAGCTTCCCACAACCACCCTTTGTTTCCTGTCACTGAGGTATGACCGAAACCATTCCAATGGTCCACCTCGTATGCCTAGAGCCAAAAGTTTTTCAATAAGTATTTTCCGAGACACGGTGTCAAAGGCTTTAGCGAGGTCGAGGAAGACGCCAATACAAGCTTTGCCTTCATCTAGCTTTTGTGTGATATAGTCCACAGCATTTGTAACAGCATCCTCCGTCGATCTCGCAGCTCTGAAACCGTATTGATTGTCTGACAGCAGTTTATGCTTCTCCAAATAGGCCAGAAGTCTTTTGTTGACCACTTTTTCCAAAATTTTGGAGAGAGTCGTCAACAGAGAAATTGGCCTATAGTTAGCTGGATCTAGCTCATCACCACTCTTGTAAATAGGACAAACATTTGCCGCCTTCATATTATCTGGAATAGGGATGGCGATCTGAGATCGATTAATCGAAGAATCGATTTTTCGAGCAGAAAATATCGATTTTTTAAATCGATATGAAGTACTGTGTCGATTCACTGAATCGATATATCACCCTTGAAAATCGACATTCGATTTTTTCTGTTTTGGTATAAACCATACAATTATTTGCATTTAGTTGAATGTGCCTGAATTATAAGAGTGCTGCCGGTTAAAGAGTTAACTACTCATAAACTCGCGAGATGGCTGTATGTTTAGTATCCTTTACTCGCCTCTCTTTAATAAAAAAGTTACGTTTGTAGTCTTTGACTTTATGTATTTATAATCTGTGACGATTGATATTGCATTATTCATTTGTTGTTGTCGTTTAATGAATACTGTTATTAGCGTAATATAAGTATTTTCATGATTGATTTTCATCAGATTTTCATGTAGTGTTTGTTGCGAAATAATAACTAATTGAGAGTAGGTAAGTAAATAAGTAAAGCGCTTCTTATTTTTTACTTTGACGCTATTATTTTCAGTTTGTTCTGTTAGTTGTGATTATCATTTAAATTTACTTTTACACAGGAATAATCAGCATTGAAATAACTAATAAGTAATATGTGGAATTCTTATTGATGGAAGTGTTCATACTTCATTCACGATTACTTTATGTCCAATTATCTATTTAACGTCAAAGCATCAAATTATTCATCTTGTTTACAGAAAAAATAGTAAAGCTCCAATTATCATTTTAAAAATAAACTATCGCTTTTACTCTAATTTTATTTTAATCAAGTAATCGCCAGGCTAGGGATGGCGATTCTTTCCGAAAAATATCAATTTTTAAAGCAATTCGTATCTTAATTAATCGATTCACATTTGGTGCTATTTTTATATAAAGGTTACTTTTTTATAAAATGTTAAACTATTCTTTCATATAAAATATTCTTTTAAATTCATTAAGAAATTATGCTAACTAATCCTAATAGGATTTTGAATATTACTCGAAACTAGTGACTAATTACTTAAAATATCATTGTTTATCAAGTTTAATACATATAATAAATGAGGAATAAATATATTTTTTCAGCATGTCGGGTAGAAGTGATTTATGGAATCATTTTATTAAAAAAGACTTCGGAGGCACATGCAAATATTGTCACCAGGACGTAAAAACTAAGGGAAACACAACAAACTTGCGCAATCATTTATTAAGACGTCATCCAACAATTCAGACCGTAAGTCTCAAAAAGAAGAGTGAAAGTGGTGGTGGTAAATGTGGTAATGCACGAAATGATAATGGAAATGATCAAGTTAGTGAAACTGTGAAACCATTTCTTATGTCACATTATTTGTTTTCCAATGTACTGAGTTCGAAAAAAATAAAAATCGATATTAAATAAATCGAAGTAACTATGTTTTTTCGTTTTAGGTTGTTGATGACATGACTTTAGGCATCGTTCCAGTTCCAGATTTGCAAAATGTTGATAATTCGGATGCTGAAAGCGTGGCTTCTTCTTCTACCAATGTATCAGTCTTAAAACAGCAAACATTGACATCTTGCTTAACAAATATAAAATCATTTGGAGGTAAGGCATGAAACTGAAAACTGAATCTTTTGAATATTTTTTTATGAAAGTGAGATGCATACAGGATCAATAATTAAGACTTTATTTTATTTATTTTCAGATACTGGTATTAAGCGTGGTCAAATAACCAATGCAATAGTCTTCATGATCGCAAAAGATGGGTTGCCTTTAAATACTGTGGAAAAAACAGGATTTCGATATTTAATGAAAGTAGTGGCACCACTTTATAAAGTTCCAGCCAGAAAAACAATGACCCACATGATTGACGATAAATATGACATTCTTTCGACACAACTGAAACTAAAAATACAAGAAGTAGAAGCACTATCTTTAACTGCAGATGTTTGGACTGACTCGCATAATAAAGAAGAAGCCACGCTTTCAGCATCCGAATTATCAACATTTTGCAAATCTGGAACTGGAACGATGCCTAAAGTCAAAGCTACTTAGGCTTAACTGGTCATTGTATATATGAAAGTAAATTATTGAGCATAGTTTTTGGTGTAACTGCTCTAACAGAACCACACAATGCTGACTACTTAGCACAAGTTATTATCAATATGACGGAAAAATGGGGCATCACAAGTAACAAAGTGGTAGCGTTTATCACGGACAATGGCGCTAATATCGTTAAAGCTGTCACAAATGTTTATGGCAAAAATAAACACATGCCATGTTTTGCCCATACATTAAACCTAGTAGCATTGTTAACGCACACGTTAACACCTCCGATACACACATGCATCATCAAGCAGAGGGGAGCGGGCGGCGTGGTAGCGGCGGCTCGGCGACGACCCGCGCGCCCTCGACACTCTTTACAACAACGCGAACACGATCGCACGATTTTTAGTTATAATTTTTGACCATTGTACAAGACCTAATATATACCCTTGAAATACAGTCCGCTTTTATCTCCACCTGGGCCTATCTATGGTCCTTCGAGGTTTCGGTCAAGTTAATCTAAAAATCGCGTCGCGATCACAAGCCACGCCATCACAAAACGCGTCCGGAAATCAGCTGGAGGTCAAACAGAGGACATAGCATCAGTGAACTCAGCCTACCAGCATTTGGAAGTAGCCATACAAGCAGCGTTGGCCACATCAGTCGCTAAGGACGAAAAAAGGGTTTGGTAGCAGCGGTTTCGTGAGTCCGACCAATTAATTCATTCTTTTAAAGTCATTAAAAGTCATCAAATATTCAGTTAACTTGCTTAATTGCCTTCCATTCCCATTTCCAAGCATAAATTCATCCATAGTTTGTCCATTTTTACACTTAATTATTCACATAAGCAATTATTGCATCAGATTTTTTCCAGTCATCACCTACCTACATAATTATTTCTTTTCTCAATTTTCTTGTAACATTTCTTATAATTTCGATTCTTTCCAATCACCAACCACTTCTTTTTCATTATCGTATCAATTTGTAATACTTTTTTTTCTTAAACAGCTCACATCGCCTTGTTCTCAGCGTACCGTACCGAGTTATATCACACGGAGGGTAATTTGGTAAGGTTACGTGATCATTGCGCTGTGCCTGCCACATTCCCAATCCAATTTAAGTAACGTTTCAATTAAGTACATTACTTTAATTAAATTTCAATCATGACTGATTCTAAATCAGCTCAAACTTCAAATAAGCCCGATGAATATGACATTCCTCAGCTCAATACATACAAAAAGAGGAGATCAAGTCATAAAGGAAAGGTCACGGTATTTAAAAATTATCTTGAGTCATTATTAAAATCCAAAAAGCCATTGTCTGATTTAGATATTATACAGCTAAGCAATCGATTAGAGTCCTACAAGTCCCTTGCAAACGAGTTCGATAAAAATCAAACCCTCATCGACGACATTACTGGCGTTTCAGATGAACAGCTGAAGGAGCGGGAGCAATTCGAAATGGAATACCAATATCAACTTGCGCTCGGCATCCATCTGCTGCGTGAAAATGAAACTGCCTGCGTCGACGGGTCTGTACCAACTCCAACTGCAGGTGACACAGCAACAAAAGCATACATTAAATTACCCACTATTGACCTTCCACACTTCTCAGGGGAATATCAAAATTGGCTCGAATACAGAGACACTTTTGAATCCCTCATACACAATAATAAATCAATAGATAACATTCAAAAGTTTCACTATTTGCGTGCATCTCTGCAAGGTGAAGCTTCCGATATTATTAAATCGTTAGAAATGTCATCAAACAATTACCGGGTAGCTTGGGAACTTATAACGGATAGATATAATAACACACATCAACTGATCCACAATCACCTTCACGCATTATTCAGCATACAAAACATTGAAAAAGAATCCGCAACATCACTCAGATTCTTACTAGACACAGTAAACAAAAATCTCAGAGCACTTAATAATTTAGGTGAACCCACAGTAGATACAATGTTAATTTATCTTATTACCTCCAAATTAGATTTCACAACACTCAGATATTGGAAAGAATCAAGCAAAAACAACACGGTAGAAAAGCCCACACTTCAAGATTTTAAAACATATCTCAGTGATCGTTTCATGCTTTTACAAAATCTTGAAGACACTAAAAACATACATAAAAACATACAACAAACAGATTCAAAAACACATTCATCAAAATCAGACAATAAAGATAAACAATCTCGCATTCCTTGTCCCTTATGTAAAGGTCAACATTTTCTATTCGCTTGTCCACAATTCAAACAAATGACTGTGGAAAGGAGGATAGAAAAGGTTTCCAAGTTTCTCAACTTCTGTGCTAACTGCTTGCATAACGGTCACGAAACAAAGTCTTGCCGTGGCGGAGCATGTAAATATTGTCAACAGAAGCATAACACAATGCTACACATACATAAGGAACCGACCAGGGACACTGCGCACACCACATTCGCTAGTAACAGTAGCTCACAACACACATCAGTTCTACTTTCCACTGCCTTAGTACATGTCATCGCCAGTGATGGAACACCACACTTGGCGAGGG
This sequence comes from Abrostola tripartita, assembly GCA_905340225.1. NCBI lineage: Eukaryota > Metazoa > Arthropoda > Insecta > Lepidoptera > Noctuidae > Abrostola > Abrostola tripartita. The sequence goes on from HG996504.1 coordinate 9,545,652, forward strand.
TTTTGCTGGACAGTGGAAGTACCTCCTGTTATATCACAAACAGTCTGAGTACAAAGCTCAATCTCACATTCGAACCCATTCGCGGCACAGTTTCAGGCATAAATCAGCAACATACAAATATTTTTCATCGCACAAATGTTCTGATAAAATCATTACATGGTTCATTCACAGTCAATTTGTCATGTTTGGTAATTCATACAATAGCACACTCATTACCTCACATGCGCATCAATACACAAGGTTTAAATATACCTAAACATTTAAAACTAGCCGACCCTCAGTTCTATGAACCCGCCCCTATTGACATATTGCTAGGCGCGGACATATTCTGGCAAATACTTAGCAGCGGTCACATTCAGTTAGGTAAACAACAGCCTACACTACAAGAAACTGAATTAGGCTGGCTAGTTTCCGGATGTACAACAAACACCGACAAACACACAAACAGTTGTTTTTTCAATAACAACAACTCAGATCAGTTATCACGCTTTTGGGAGCTGGATAGTTTATCTAAATCACAAATAAACGATCCCTCCGACTCAGATGCATGCGAGATAATTTTTACTCAAACAACCACGAGACAAACTGATGGCAGATTTGTTGTTAAAATTCCATTTAAAAAATCACCTGATTGCTTAGGTGACTCATACTATCAAGCCAAAAAACGGTTTTATGCAATAGAAAACCGCATGAATTCAAATCACACATACAAACAACAGTACTCAAACTTCATAACAGAGTACATACAACTAGGTCACATGACATTAAACAAACATTCACATAAAAATACATACATTCAATCAGAACATAATACATCAATCATACAGTCAAGTGCAAACAGCACTAACACAAACATACAGCACTCACCAGTATACTATCTTCCACATCACGGTATTATACGCGAGTCAAGCAATACTACAAAATTCAGAGCAGTATTCGATGGTTCCGCAAAGACATCCTCAAAACTAGCACTCAACGATATTCAGTTAGTAGGACCTGTCGTACAAGACGATCTTATTTCCATACTCATACGATTTCGTCAACATAAGTACATAATATCAGCGGATATTGAAAAAATGTTTCGCCAAATAACAGTGGTGGAACATCAGCGCCCACTACAACAAATCATATGGCGATACAATCCTTCGGAACCTCTGCAAACATACACGCTCAACACGGTTACATATGGCACGGCATCGGCGCCGTTTTTAGCAACACGCTGCATAAAACAAATAGGCCTAGATTGTCAAAACACACAAAATCATTCAGACAGCTATGATCACAAACTGGTCTCCGAGATCATCTTGCATGATTATTATTGCGATGACCTTTTGACAGGGACAGATGATGAGGCGGTACTATTGGAAATTGCCAAAGGCGTATTTTCCGAATTACAAAAATATCAATTTCCACTTAGAAAATGGCAGTCTAACTGTCCCGCTGTTCTAAAAAAACTAGGTTTCAATGATTCAGACAACACAACATTTAATCTTAGTTCAAATGATCCATCAAAAACACTAGGCATTTATTGGAACATCAACAAAGATACAATTACATACACAGTACATTCAGAATTTGTATCACAAAAACAAATCACAAAACGCACCATTTTATCCACTATAGGTCATATTTTCGACCCACTAGGACTCATTAGCCCTTGCGTACTCGAAGCTAAACTAATTATGCAACAGATGTGGATAAATAACATCAGCTGGGACGGTGAAATACCGGTTTCAATGCAACAACAATGGGCGAAGTTCGTAGAATCGTTATCTTTTATAAATCATTTATCTATTCCTCGGCGAGCATTCCATGACTCATTACGCGATAACATTGAACTGCATATTTTTTGCGACGCCTCACAACAGGCGTATGGTGCGTGCGCATACATACGTACATGTACACCAGGCGGCAATACCAGTGTTCAACTGTTAGTTGCCAAGGGACGGGTGGCTCCTTTAAAAACACTTACCATACCGCGACTTGAATTATGTGCCGCATTTACCGGTGTTAATTTAAGAAATAAAGTTTTAAACTCACTTCGCAATATAAACAACTGTAGGTGTTATTATTGGAGTGACTCAATAATTGTTTTATCCTGGATAAATTCACCGACACACAAATTACAAACATTCGTCAAACACAAAGTCACGGACATTCTCAAACATACTGAACCACAGTCATGGTATTATGTACCAACTAAACAAAATCCAGCTGACATAATTACAAAGTGTACCACTGCACAACAATTACTTCATACACCTTTATGGTTTTCAGGACCTGACTTTTTAAGGAATGATGATAATCGTAGCTGGCCTGAACAACCAGGGCATCTCAGCGTATCTGACCTTCCAGAAGTCCGGGCCCAAACACATCTCACGCACAAACATATAATTGATAACAATTCATTTATTTACAAATATTCAAATTTTAACAAACTTACACGCATTGTAGCTTACATACTTCGGTTCATTCATCACTGCAAACATAAACAATCAAACAACATTAGTACAAAAAAATGCCAACAGGTGTGCATAGGTGACGTCATGCCTTTATCTACTACGGAACTTAATTCAGCTAGATACCAATTAGCGAAGATAGTACAATTAGATTTCTTTTTTGAGGAATATCAACTATTATTAAATAACAAGCAGTTACCTACTTCACATAAATTAAATTCACTTAATCCTTTTGTAGGGGATAATCACCTCATTCGTGTGGGCGGAAGGTTAGCACAATCGCCATACAACTACGATAGAAAGTTTCCTATCCTTTTGCATCCAGCTCATCACATTACTCAAATCATATTCTCAACTTATCACATCACACTTCTACACGCTGGCCCACAACTGTTGTTGTCCCACATACGTCAAGCTTTCTGGCCAATTTCTGGTCGAAACCTGGCTAGGAAAACTACACAATCATGTGTTACATGCAAACGGTTTAAAGGTAAAACTGTAACGCCTATCATGGGACAATTACCTGAACAGAGACTGCACGCAAACTTTGTATTCAGTGACGTAGGTGTCGACTACGCAGGGCCAATTATGATCAGCAACCGCAAGGGGCGTGGAAGTGTACTTATTAAATCTTACATTTGTATTTTCATCTGTTTTGTAGTTAAAGCTGTGCATTTGGAGTTGGTTACAGATCTGACGACAGAGTCTTACATAGCAGCAATTAACAGGTTCATTTCTCGCAGAGGTAAACCAAATAATGTTTATTCAGACAATGGGAAAAATCTGGTAGGTGCTGCGCGTGTGATCACCAACTTTTTCAAAAATCACAGCGAGTCAATTTACAGTTGCGCTGCAGAACAAGGTGTAAATTTCCACTTCATTCCCCCATATTCACCCCACTTCGGGGGCCTATGGGAAAGCAATGTTAAATCAGTGAAACATCATCTCAAAAGAGTACTAGGGATGGCACACCTAACTTATGAGGAAATGTACACATTGCTAGTCCAAATAGAAGGCATTCTTAATTCAAGGCCTCTTACACCTCTTTCATCCGATCCATCTGATCTCTCAGCTCTCACTCCCTTTCATTTTTTAATTGGTCGTACTCTAACTGTTCTACCTCTCCCACAGATGTCCGACTGCGACTCGGCACGGCTGCCGCGTCATCAACGAGTCGAACTTCTACGTCAACATTTCTGGAGACGCTTTAATAAGGAATATATTTCCCAGTTGCACCAAAGAACGCGCTGGCAGCGCTCACACGGCGCGCTCACAGAGGGCTCATTGGTCATCGTGAAGGACGAGGCGCTACCGGTGGCTCAGTGGCCGTTGGGACGTATCGTGAAGCTGTATCCGGGACATGACGGAGAAGCTCGGGTAGCGGACATCAAAATAAAGACCGGGACAATCAGACGGGCTTTTCATAAATTATGCCCATTACTGGATAGACCATCGGACTGACCATATATCATACATCATCATCGTCATCATCAGCATCAGCTGGGCTGGCCTTTCCATGGTGGCCCGGGAATATGTTAACGCACACGTTAACACCTCCGATACACACATGCATCATCAAGCAGAGGGGAGCGGGCGGCGTGGTAGCGGCGGCTCGGCGACGACCCGCGCGCCCTCGACACTCTTTACAACAACGCGACCACGATCGCACGATTTTTAGTTATAATTTTTGACCATTGTACAAGACCTAATATATACCCTTGAAATACAGTCCGCTTTTATCTCCACCTGGGCCTATCTAAGCATCAAAACCATTTGACAATAAGGATGGACTGGAAGAAGCCAAGAATTTACTAACAGCTGTCAAAGATATTACCACATATTTTAAACATAATACAAATGCTGCTGATTCTTTAAAGAAAGCTCAGGGTCATCAAACAAAGCCTTTGGGGCTTGTTCAGTCTGTGTGTACCAGATGGAATTCTGTTTTTTATCAATTGGAACGATTTGTTGAGTTATACGAAATAATTGCGCCAATATTACTCAAGTATCCTAAAGCGCCAACAATGCTAACTGCACAGCAGTTAGAATTTATAAAAGATCTTATAAATATATTGAGACCATTAGAAGTAATAACTAAAGAAATATCGGGAGAAGACTACGTTACAGCCAGTAAAATTATACCCATCGTGTCTTGTCTGACTGAAACATATAATACAATGAAAAATTCAACGGATATTGGTGTTAAAACAAGGACTTTAATTGTGGACGGCTTGAAGAAAAGATTTGGAAATGTTGAACAAGTTCATTTGTTAGCTGCTGCGACCATTTTAGATCCTAGATTTAAAAAAATTCATTTTACTGACCATGTAGCCTGTTCTCGAGCGATAAATAAAATAAACACTTCAATTTTGGATATTACACGACAATCACTTCCACAAAATAATAGTGAGGAAGTCGACGCAATAGAAAGCGCTGATAAGGATATGAAAAACGGAATATGGGATTTTCATAAGTTGCTTGTGAAAAAGCAACTCTCTTTATGCAATGCACTTGCACAGGAAAATCAAGGCTTAAATGAAGAATTCAAACATTATTTATCGCAGGCAGTTGTGCACCTGAAGTATGATCCTGTACTTTACTGGCAAGAACAAAAGAGCTCCATTTATCATCACGTTCACCCAATCGCCATGATGTATATGAGTATCGTTGGATCATCCGTTCCTTGTGAGCGCCTGTTTTCAATTGCTGGAAACATCGCAAGTGATGAGCGTAACCGCTTGGATCCCAAAAGGCTTGACAGACTGTTGTTTTTAAAAAGTTTAGATATTGAGCATTGGGAACTATAGTTCCCAGTTATAATTCCCAATGCTTAATATTTAAACTTTTAACTCTTACCTTATTTTTTACTTTTTTGCAATCAATAAAAACATTCAGTATATAAATACTTATTTTTTTTTTATAGTTGATCTTATAGTTTGATACGGTAATAAAAATAATTGTTATTTTTGAATTCCCTGATTTTATTGATAAGATATCGTTAATTGCAATATTAATGTTGTTTTTAGTAAAATTGATACAAATTTACATTGTAAACGCAAACTTGAAAAAAAGATCGATTTTTTAAGAATCGATTTTGTAGGCCTCGATTTTTTCGTGAATCGATTCATTAGACTACGATTCGAATCGATTTAAAAATCGATCTTTTTCGTAAAGAATCGCCATCCCTAATCTGGAACACAATTAGTCGATAGACTAAGGTTGCACAAGAATGAGATAGGTTTTATAAGTGATTTTATTGTTCTTTTAAAGAATATGTTACTTAATCCATCGACACCAGAAGCAGATGTTGTTTTTAAGTTTTTAATAATATTGCAAACTTCCGACTCGTCTGTGGGTGCAAAGAAAAAGGAGTGGGGAAAACTGGGCAATTTATTCGATGTACAATAACTATTAGCTAATTGGTCTTCGCTGACATTTAGGTTTGTGAGAGTACTAGCAGCGAGCTTTTGCCCGACTGTAGAAAAGTAAGTATTAAAATTATTTAGCTTATTCAGCAAATTACCGTCTCCAGACATAAGCTTAGATTTCTCTGCTTTACGATTAGAAATATTGCATATGCTCTTAATTTCTGACCACAGTTTTTTAGGGTTGCCTTCAGTGTTATTTAAACGATTGCGTTCATAATCAAGTTTAAGGGAACTTAATATATTGTTACAGTGATTCCTATACTTTTTATATTCAAGTTGGATTGCCGGATTTTCACGATTTTCTTTCTTATTAGCTTTGATGTGTAAGGCATCTCTGCGTCTAATGCATTTTAATAAACTCTTAGTAATCCAAGGCTTCGCTATGACGTCAGCGCTGCGCAGAGTAATATTTTTAGTATGATTTTTAATTACATTTTGAAGAAATTTAGTAAAGCCGTCCACTGCATAGTTAATGTCCGAATAAGAGTAAAGCCAATCCCAGTCTACTTGAGCTAATTCAGCCTCAATTGCATCATAGTCAATTTTAGTTACTTCTCTGGGAACAAGTGATTTTGTGGGCTCTTTCTGAATACCCAACATTACGGTATCGTGATCTGTAACGCCCGACTCACAGACAATTACTGTTGTGCTGCAGCGAGATTTTACCAGTATATGGTCTAAACAATTGGTTCCTCTAGTAGGAAAATTATGGCCAGGATAGTACCCATAGTAACCAGTTAAATCTAGATATTCTGCAGACCGTGGGTCAGTTTATCCAGCCTTGATATCTAGATTAACGTCACCAACTATAACACAAGATTGTCCAGTGCTTATTGCCATGACTTTACCAAGCGAGTCACAGAAATCCGCAATATTAGAGAAGGATGGAGATCTGCAAAGAGCAATAATTGATTCTTGATTACATACATTAATTAGTAAACAGTTTGAGTTTTTGAACGGTGGTTCTTGGACATTAACCTGCAGATGAGATCTGGCGTACACCACAATGCCATCGTTTTGATTAAGGTACGTTTTAGAGCAGTAATACTTATATCCGTCAATGTTGAGACTAGGAGAAAATTCATTTAGCCAGCATTCTGTTAATATATTAATGTCTGGTAAAAAGTGGAGTCTACTAAGAAGTACAATAAAGTTGTCAAAATTCTTATTTATACTGCGTATATTCTGTAAAATAACTGTGTACTGTGTTGTCGTGACTCCTAGATAATGTTTGCACGCATCAATTGAGTCAATTTTGTAAGAACTTGTAATATCTGTCATATCAATTTCGTCGGCAACCTGAGCTACATTAGCCATTTAAAATAATTAAATTGAAAAGAATGTTCAAGCATGTATTGTGCAGTATACATAAGTAGCTCCATACTAGGCTACAGTCTAAATATAAGAATATACGTTTATGTAATATTGTGGAATTTATGATGAGTAATAATGATGATTCAAATAAATTACTGATAAATTTAAGTGAAATAATAAATTGGAATTTGATTGACACGTCTTGGGGTGTATAAACGTATGTGTATGGTGTAATAGTGTGTAAGAAGTATCGGTATAGGTTGTAGTTCTAATATATTCGTCTGTGAGAGCATATATCATATTATGGTGTTTATGTATGTTGTTACTGACTATCCCCCTGAGAGAAAGGCGTGAGTTTATGTATGTATGGGTATGTGCAAGGTACTGTTTGACTATGAATTTATGAATGTGTGTCTTACTAATTGAGTATTGAGTTTCTAAGTCGTGTACATTTATCTTACCATATAACTTAACATGGAGGAGGTTGAAGTTAATTAGTTCAATTACATTGTATTCCAGTGCGATGTCAGAACAGTATGAACATGTTATGTCCAGCATAGTAAACAAGAAGCAGTAAGAATTATGTTTGAAACAGATTTTTGGGGAACGACATGACTGATTAGTGAAAGTGTATGTGTTATTAACGCAGTAATGAGTAAAAGTGTAGTGATAGTGTATTGATAGTGATTGTGTGAAAGTGTAGTGAGTATGTGTGATAGTGTGGTGTAAGTTTAGGCTATTTAGGTGTGTGTCTGATATATTTTTAGTGTGGCGTTGAATATTGTGTGTATGTATTTCATTTGTATATAATATTATATGTATGAAATAGTATAATTTTTCAATAAAAATTACAAAAGATGAAGTGTGAAAATTAATACAGTTATACCTATATTTGTTTTTCAGATTTGCCGCTCTCACGAAGATGTTGAAGAGTCTGTTCGTTCCTGATAATGGTATATCGGTCTCCTTCTTTCTTTCGTAGAAAGACACGCCCATTTGCAACCCAGCAGTATTGAAAATTTTCAGCACGGGCAAAATCTTTGGCAAGAAAGTGTAGTCTTTTAGTTCGTGACGTCAGATGGTCTGAAATATATATGCTATATTCGGGTCTCTCCAGTCCAAGATGTGTCGTGTTCAGCTGTTTATCTTTTTGTGAGGTGTTATAGAACTTTGCACTTTGAAGGAACTTGTCCTTGAAAAAGGTGGTGGTGAACTCAGTTACAACTGTGGCTGTGGAAACGTTCTCCCTTGAGGGTAGACGGTATACATCTTTTATATTATGAGGAGAATAGTCAACACCAACATTTTTCAACAGGTTCGTGACCATATTAAGCAAATCGTCTTTTTTCTCTTTCTTCACTTTAGGGACTCCCCTAATTTCGATGCTAGTCTTTCTAATCATTCTTTCTAGACTTTCTGTTCTTTCTTCCAGCTCGATAATTTTTACTCGGGTGTTATTCCTCTCGGCTTCCAGTAAATCAATTTTCTTATCGACGTCTTTAATTTGGGCCGACAGTTCCTCGAAGTAACGTTTAAAATCTGTATTTGATGTTTGCATACTCTCATACTGATTCTTGATACCATTCAGATTTTTTTCAATATTATCTAATCGAGTATTCTGCTGACTCATCCATGACTGAAGTAAGTCTTCAATCTCGTCTTTGAAGGTATCGAAACTGTTGCCTTCTACGTTTTCCTGTCGACATCGCTTAGTGTTTCTTGTAGTTATGAAAAAAAATATAAGACGGCGTTACCAATGGGCCGGTTGATTTATGTATATCTGTGTCAGATGAGGAGAGACCCTGCGGCGGTGTGCGAGGTACATTCATCTTTAATAGTAAGGAGATAAAGCTTACTCTGCGGTATGGAGTATACAATTTGTATTGTTGCACTTGTGGCGTAGCTGAACTTGAGCGTAGCGTTCGTAGCCGTAACTCGTGGGCGGTGACGCAGTTCGCACAGCCGTGAGCTGGAATGCAGTACTACAAGAGTAGCGATGAGGTTCCGTGGTAGGCAGGCGACGCGCGATGCGGTGAAGTTTCGTGGTAGGAGGGCGAAACGGCGACACGATCACACGCGACCTCAGCGAAGCCAGAGAGGGCAATTACACAAGGCAACAAATTTCAATTTTTTTTATACAACTATCAAAATTTTACTTGTTTCGGATTATAATGGCCTTACGTAACTGGAAACTGTAAGTGAATTTACAGTAACAGGTCTAAATCACTAGAAACAGCTATACTTAAAAAATAAATAAAAAAAAACAAAAAAAAGTCATTTAAACAATTTATATAAATTAAAAGCATTTTAAATTGAAACATAGTGACATTAATTTTAAATTGTATACTATTATAGAGTATTTCAAGCCTAAAGATACAGGTCTAATTTGGTTAATGAGTTTTTTTTTGCCTTTTCTGTGACGTTGAATCTTCTTTTTTGAGGAACCAACAAAAATCTGCCATCATAGCTGGATCCCATCGTTCTTGGTATCTTATTTTTATTGTTCGCACATCCTGATGAAACCATTCTCGTTGTTTATTACTTACTGCGCCAAAATTATCAGGAAATAAGTCTAAATCAGAATGTAGTAAATGGATTTTGAGAGATATTCTGCATCCAAAGTTATGGTTCGACTGAAGCAGTTAAATTACTAAAATGTTATTGTTTTCTGACTTTTTATTTCCTAGAAAGCTTTTTATGGCTGCATTCTTTCTGGTTTAATTTTTGGGTAAACAATTTATCCGTAACCAATTTTTTTATTAGAGGACCTTTAAAAACTCCTGCCTACAGCTTAACAACACTAATTTGAGGAAAAACTGTCTTTCAATACTTAAATCCTTCGCTTTCTTTATGCTTCTACGAGTATTCGGAGACATTTATCATGCAAAAATAGCAATAATTAAAATGATTCGAAGGCTCTCGCCACAGCATAGGAACTGCAAAATGTATTTTCTTTTGTTTACCTTTCATCCACTTCGAAAGTTCCATGTAACAAGAAATACAACAACATTTGAGATGTCCACGACTTTTTTAGATCTCCAATCATAAATTCAAAATAAGAGATTAAGCTGTTTGTATCCCGTCGTATTTTTTTTTTGCATTTTTCACTACATAACATCCGCAGGCGTAATAAAATTTATTAGGTTGATTTTTACAAAATCTTTTTCGATCTCTAGCCATATCTTTATGCACAAAACGTCTGTTTATCTTAATTTGATGTAATAACACAAAAAAAACCTTGTTCATTCGAAATATTTTGAATGTTATATGATGAGGATTTGAGTACAGTAGGCTAATTCTAGCGAAATTATGAAACTTTAAATAAAACTTATATTAGACCTGTCACAACACTTTTATGACTTAATGTGTAAAAGGTGAGGGTAGTGGAACAAAAATATATGATTTCTGTTCTGGTTGTCATATCCTTGTTCCCTTGTGTTATTAGACGGCTCTCGTTCTCGCGGGTCGAGGCTCGGGGGGCTTCTGACGCGGTGCGTCCCCGCACAGAGATTTTTAATAATCTATTCTATTGCACTTGTAACTAGAACAATTATCGCAATTAGAGTGATAATATATTTCTTAAGAAACTGGACAACACGTCTGTACTGGACGATGGTTTGGACGAAAGAGGATAATAATAATACGATAAAATAATATTTAGTGGATTCGAAAGAGATAATTCAGTTCATACGTAGTTGTTTTACTTTTTGGTTCTTGTATCAGTGGAATGTTGTAGAAATTTTAACATAAAAAGATTCAAAAAGTGAACTTATATATCATGATTTGACCCCAGTACCATGTACATTACAGTCAGTGTTACATACTGTAAGACTATTATACCATTTAATAATTTTTCAAAATAGATGTTCCAAACCTGCTTTTATTGTTTAAGAAACGTTATGACGCGGTGAATTTGAATTTTAGAATCGTATGACAACTGTTAATAAACTCAATTAAAATAATACGACTCGGCTACTGCTAGGCGACCATTTTTCATAAATATATCCGCCATTATCATTATATTTATAATTACTTCGTGATATTAGGCGTATCATAAAATAATATTTTGTGGATTCGAATGAGATAATTCAGTTCATACGTAGTTGTTTTATTTTTTGGTTCTTGTATCAGTGGAATGTTCTAGAAATTTGAAAAAAAGATTCAAAAAGTGATTCAAAATATCGTGATTTGATCTTAGCATCATGTAAACTGCGATCAGGGTTAAATATAACAAGACTATTTTACACTTAATTTACTTGCAAAATAGATGTTCCAAACCTGCGTTTATTGTTTAAGAAACGTTAAGACACGGTGAATTTGTATTTTAGAATTGTATGCCAACTGTCAAAATTGATTACACTATTTAACACATTTGATTATTTTCATCAGCCGGAAGACGCACTATTTAAAAGTTACAAATTTGCTTATTTTTTGGTTTTAAATGAATTAAAATACGAGGAGCTGACGTTGTGCGTGGCACTGACGCCATCTCTCTTAGTCAAAATATATCTATTATAAATTGGGTCACACATCAACATAATATTATAATATGAACATAAAAAGATTCAAAAAGTATAAGTCGAAATTGTGATTTGATCACAGTGACATATAATCTGCAGTCAGTGCTATAAACCATAAGTCTATATTGATATATTATATATTGGTAAAATAGATGTTCATACATTGCGTTTAATGTTTAAGAACGTATAACTTGTATTTTTTATATGTACTAGTATATTTAAAAATAGTATTGGAGCGAATGAATGTCAATGTCATATTTTTAACTTTGACATAAGACTAATACGCGCATGCGCTTCAATAACGTTTCGTTATACAAAATCCATGAATACAAAACTAATTGTTATGCAACATTTTTCTAATACATAATTATTTGCATAATCTTTAACGATTTTTACGTACAACGTAGCGTTTACGTTCGCTTTCATAAAATCTATAATTAATTATTTTATGTAATTTAATTTTTGTTACCTAGATATGTTCATGCGTAACAAGTAACGCAGATAGTTATAGAATAGGGGAAATGGCAAAAGGGAATTTCCGGGGTTAAATTCCTTTTAACATTGATTTGAAATCCGCAAGTTCTAAAGAAAAACAAATTGTTATGAAAAGGTCCAGTAGTCGTTACCATTATTTTCGTGGATTTATATATTCCGTAAATGGCTAGGGCAGGATCTGGCATTGTCCTTTATGGTCTAGTTTTGTAACATTTACGACGGCGCCATCTATTCCAATTACGCACAAGTCAATTTGTATACTAAGTTTTGCAACATTTATGACATCGCCATCTATTGTCCACTTTTATAAGCCAATTAGTGAAGAAATTATTGTTATTACTTCTAAGTACGCGTACAGTAACGCCATCTTGATCTTCCTACACAGTTTGGGGAAACTAGTGAGCAAAGCCTATTGTTAGAGGTTGGTGGTCTTATTCTCATTAGTCTATGGCATTATACAGTATTTATTATGTATGTATGTATTTTTCAATATAATAACTTTCTCTTTACAAAACTCAAGTAAGGGCTAAATAGCAAAGGTTTTTACCAAGGAACAACAAATTTGGATCGATCGTGCAACTAGATTCACGTTACCAATTAGAATAGAATAACACATTAGACATGACTCGATCTTTAGTTTATGTAATTTATACCCCACGTACCAGAATACGAATTTTGGTCGGTATTGTCAAAGTCGCATTTTCCGATTTTTATAGCCTATCTTAATGCCGCGTAATTTAAAGTGACATTAAATAGACATTTCATTTTATACCAAAGACAAAAATAGAAAGAGACCCTTGAAAGGGTAACGAAACTTTGCCCTTTAAGTGAGAATTAGTTTATTTTTTTATTTTCTTAGTGTTTTATTAATTTGCTAGAAAACGGACACTACACAGTCCATAAATTAACCTTGAACTGGTGTTGTGATCTGTCCTGTCTTATTAAATTCGGGTTTTGCAGTTGCCAGTTATACAGATTGTGAAGGTTTACATATCCATCTCTCTGGCACGAGGATTCATCACTCCACAATACTTTGACGAAAATTTTGGTTCTTCTCTTATTTTCTTAGCATTGTTCTACAAAATGCTAATCGTAGTGAATAATCTCTCGGAACTAATGTTTGCACTCGCTGAAAGTGGTACGGGTATAATTCGTGTCGTTTTAGTATGTGATGTACCGTTCTGGTTGAAATGCCAGTACGACGAGATAACACACGAACTGAAATGCTAGGATCTTCATTCACTATGTCCAAAACTTCCTCGTCATTGGTACGCGGTCTTCCCTCACTCTCACCGCCAACACTGCTGCCAGGTATTCTACCTTCAGAGTATGCGTTATGTACTCTAATAAAAACTCGGTAATCGGGGTGGCGATTGTTAGGATACCTCTCCCGATAAAGTGCAGCGGCTTGGTTAGCATTACCGTTACATTCACCATAAATGTAGTGCATATTGGCATATTATAAGGGTGTGTAACGTTGAGGCATTTTTGCCGAGCCGAACACAAAAGTTCGAAAACCGAAAGCGCCGAGTTGTCAGCAACAATATCACGGGTCAACCATCCAAATCACTGAGTAAATCACAATCCAGATAGAAACAGCAATGTCGTTGAGATCATTCAAAAAACAAGTCCAATACATAGGCAATTCGGAGTCCGGTAAGAAAAGCAGTCACGAATAATAATAATAATAATCATTCATCTCATCAGCTTACACGATAACATAGTCCGCGTGATAAGGATTTAACCCCTTCAGTAAGGGAGAAAAATGGTCAAAAAACATAATAATAATAATATACTTTATTGTACACCATTGAATTTATAAATTAAGAAATAACAAATTTAAAAATAAGTAAATGTACAATGGGCGGCCTTATCGCTAAAAGCGATCTCTTCCAGACAACCTTTGGATGGAGAGGTGACGGGAAGAGAAGGTAACGGGGTAGTCCGTGGTGTACAAAAATAGAAAAACTTAAAACTAATTATGTTCACAAGAATCATAATATTATCTAACATTCATATTATACTGACAGCAAGAGAAGGAAAACAAAGCATTAATAATTCAAGGAAAGGTAGTGCTCCTTTATAAGCATCTTATATGCATGTAGGGACTGTGCACGCCTTATTGACACAGGCAAGGCATTCCACAATCGCGCAGCTATAACAGCAAAGGACTTATCATAGAAAGTAGTGGAATGCATTTGTATCTCAAGTCTAAGGTTCTCCGATGATCTTAAGGACTTATCATGTGTGTCTAAAGGAACTTAAAACGTTCTTTAAGATAAGCAGGGGAAGTGGGATTAAACAGAATACTGTAGAGCAGGTGTAAAATGTGTGAATTCCGGCGAAGACGAATCGGAAGCCACTTGAGTCGCGTACGAAATTCGGAAACATGATCATATTTGCGTAGACCAAATATAAATCTTAGGTATACAGAAGTTTTGAAGTCGCTCAAGTTTATCAAGTTGTGCTTCAGTGAGATCAAGATAACTGGCATCAGCATAATCAAGGATAGGAAGAAGAAGGGATTGAGCAAGCGCAGTTTTAGTAGCAGTGGGGAGAATGTTACGTAATCTCCTTAAAGATCCTGCTGAAGCAAACACTTTCCGACTTACCTCCTGAAGCTGAGGGTCCCAGGAAAGGTTTCTGTCAATTACCACCCCCAGGTCCTTAACCTTATCACTGATAGGTATAACAGCACCGTCAAAAAGAACCTGAGGGAGCTGTGACCAGTTTATTTTACAAGTCAACCTAGGGCTACCAATAACAATGACTTGAGTCTTCTTAGGGTTCACTATATAAACGATAATTAATGATCAAACGAACTTACCTTGTTGTTTGTAGTAGTTTTACATTTTGTTCGATAGATGGCGATGTACCAAATTCTGTAAAAAGTAAATTTTAATTAGATCCAGATACGAGGAAGCAATGGGAGCTACATGTCACAAGTGACAACACGAAAGAATTCCCAACTTTTAGTCACTTTTCAAAATTCTTAGAAAGTCGTTTCCGAGCATTAGAGTTTATTGAGCGTACATCAAAATCAGTTCAGCCAACGAATTACCAAAACGAAGGTCACATCAATAAACCAAAGGTGTTTCATATTTCAAATCAAGCTATTGCATGTGAATATTGTTCTGATAATCACAAACTATGTTTTTGTAAAAAGTTTGCAAGAATTGATTATGATAAAAAGCATGACTTTGTTATGAAAAATCACATGTGTTTTAACTGCTTTGGTAGTAATCATTCGGTAAAACAATGCTACAATTCTACTAATTGTCGTCTTTGTAATCGTCGTCATCATTCACTTCTTCACCCAAACAACAGCTCAGCAACTACTGTTGCACAACATAATAGCAATAATCAGGTCCCAAAGGTCAACCTGTCCCCACCAGTGCAAGGGTCGTCATCAAATGAGTGATCACCTATTGTCGCATGTTTTTCGTCAGGAAATAGTGGTCAAGTATTGTTAGCCACCGCGCTAATCAATGCTGAGTCGAAATACGAAGGCAAACAGGTCATCAGGGCTTTGATTGATCAAGGCTCACAGGCTTCTTTTATCACAGTACAAACGTTGCGCCTAAAAAAGGTTCACGCAAATGGTATTATTTCAGGGGTTGGTGGAGATAGCACCATAACTTCAAGGTCCGTAGTATCTTTGAAGATTCAATTCAGAGTTTAGAGTTGATCCAACTTTTGAACTGATAGTCAGAGCGTATGTTCTGAAATCGATAACCACTCTTCTCCCAGTTATGAAAATAAGTGAAATGCAAGAGTTGGATTTACATACTGTTACATTAGCTGATCTCCAGTATAATAGGCCTAATAAAATCAATATTTTATTCGGTGCTGAAATTTATTGTCAGATCATACAACAAGGACTTTTAAAAGAACCTACGGGCACTCCAGTGGGAATTGGAGTCAGATCATTCTTCAATTTCACGAAAAATGTTAACTGAAGAACAACAGAAATGTGAAGAATATTTTAATAGTACAACGCGTAGGGCACCCAATGGGCGTTACGTGGTCCGATTACCTTTTCGCGATGCTGATCCTGCATGTAAATATGGTAGATTTCGGGAGATAGCTGAAAATAGATAAAAGTCGTTAGAGAGAAAGTTAAATAAAAATAAAGAAATGAGAAAAAGATATACAGATGTTATAAAAGAGTACTTACAGTTAGGTCACATGATTTCCGTTCCAGAGAATGATGATAAGCAGTCTGAATCTGTTTATCTTCACCATCATGCGGTCATACGAGAAGACAAGTCCACCACAAAAGTGAGAGTTGTCTTCGATGCGTCGTGTAAGGGTGTAAATGGCGTATCCTTAAACGACACATTACTGATTGGTCCAACATTACAACCTGAGTTACGACAAACAAATTTCCAGAAGCTGCAAAAAGGGTGCTTGAAAACTTTTATGTGGATGACCTTATGAGTGGTTGTGAAACGGTGGAAGAAGGCATTAAATTATACAAAGAAATTAACATGTTACTAAGCAAAGGTGGATTTAAGTTGCAAAAATGGTCAAGCAATGACGAAAGGATAATAAAGGAAATTAATTTACACACTAAATAACAAGACAGTAAAGAACCAAGATTTAGAACAAAATTTGGAAATTAAAATAGACTCTGTAATAAAGATTTTAGGACTCTCCTGGAACCGTAGAGATGACATCTTTCAATACTCTGTGAATCTTACGAAGACCGCAGGACCTGAAACAAAAAGAACAGTTATTTCTAATATATCACGGTTGTTTGATACATTAGGATGGTTGGCACCGGCGTTGATTACAGCAAAGGTATTTATCCAAAAGCTTTGGTTAGCGGGAATAAGTTGGGATGAAGAAATTCCAAACCAATTATTAGATGAATGGAATACTTACTGTAGTGAGCTGTCACAACTTACGGAGTTCAAAATTCCTAGATGGCTAGGAACAAAGGCGAGTGATATCACAGTAGACTTGCACGGCTTTTCTGATGCTTCCAAGGTGGCATACTCGGCAGCAGTCTATATACGTAAAGTTGATGTCACTGGTAACATTTACGTCTCACTAGTTGCGGGTAAAACACGAATCGCACCTTTAAAACAAGTAAGCATACCGCGTCTAGAGCTGTGTGGCGCAGTACTGGTAACACGTTTGCTAGTTGAGATGGCAGAAGTTTTAAACATTCACAAAACTAACTTGCGGGCATGGACTGATTCGACGGTTGTACTCTTGTGGCTTAACAAACATCCAAGTCATTGGAAAACATTTGTAGCAAATAGGGCTTCTGAGATTCTGATAACATTAGACGCATCTCAATGGGCACACATACCTTCGAATCAGAACCCTGCCGATTGCGCGTCCAGGGGAATACGACCTGTAGAACTCATAAATAATATTCTGTGGCTGCGAGGTCCAGATATATTACAAGAAACAGATATACATTACCCGAGGCTAAAGGACAAATAATGGGACAAATATTCTACTCTTTCTAAGTTACTAAGTATTGTGGCATATTGTAGACGATTCATAAATTATAGAGCAGATGCCGATCGGACTACAAATTTATATAAATGGGAGATCGACGAGGCGTTAAATTGTTGCATTCGGCAATGCCAAAGGCAAGAGTTTGAAGTAGAGCTCACAGAATTAGACCAAAAAAAGGAAGTTAAAAAAAGGGGAATTAAAATACGAACACTTAACCCATATATAGATGGGAAAGGAATAATTGGAGTTGGTGGAAGGCTTCACAAGACTCAACTGGAAGAGAAAACAAAACATCCAATTATATTACCCCATCGATCCTATTTAACATAATTAATCATCAGACATGCTCATATAAAAACTTTACATGGGAGACCACAACTCATGCTAACTTACATACGGTCAGCATACTGGATTATTGGCGTTAAAAACTTAGTGAAACACCATATTCGTAGATGTGTTCCTTGCGTAAAAAGTAGTGCGACTGTAAAGACTCAAATGATGGGTTCTCTACCATCAGTTCGCGGAACCCCGTCCAGAGCGTTTTTACACAGTGGAGTAGATTACGCTGACCCCATAAATGTTAGAACATCAATGGGACGAGGATATCGGTCTTATAAAGGCTACATCTGTTTATTTATATGCATGACAACACGAGCTATACACTTAGAGATGGTTAGTGATTTAACTTCGCAAGGCTTTTTAGCAGCTTTTAGGAGGTTCGTATCTCGTAGAGGTCATTACACGGATTTATGGAGCGACAATGGCACCAATTTCATTGGAGCGTCCAAAGAGTTAAGAGAGTTACTGATAGCGCAAGAGTCCAACCTGACTGAGGAAGTCGCGAAGAGTTTAGCTCTAACCGGCACAACGTGGCATTTTATTCCTGCACACGCTCCCAATTTCGGTGGATTGTGGGAGGCAGGAGTAAAATCCACCAAGTTTCATTTAAAACGGGTCATAGGTAACTCTACACTCACTTTTGAAGAGATGGCCTCTCTCCTGACTCAGATTGAGGCGTGTCTAAACTCCAGGCCGCTGTCAGTGGCATATGGCACAGATCCAGGTGAGTGCACACCGTTGACTCCTGGTCATTTTTTTATTGGAGAGCCAATACTTACCGTGCCTGATACAAATTATGAGGCAAGTCCTATTAGTAGCCTGAAAAGATGGCATTTAGTGCAAAGGATGATGCAAAATTTTTGGCGTAGATGGGCTAATGAGTACTTGACACATTTCCTCCATAGATATAAATGGACTAACAAGATACCTGAACCCCAAGTAGGAGATGTTGTTTTGGTAAAGGAGGATGATTTGCCTCCCGCGAAGTGGCTTCTTGGTAGAATTGTAGAAAAACACCCAGGCAGCGATAATCTTACCCGAGTGGTTAAATTAAAATGTAAAAATTTTTATTTCAAAAGACCTATTTCAAAACTGTGTGTTCTGCCTGTCACAGATTAAATAATGTATTCATGTTGTTTAGTTATTAAGAAGAGTGAAGTGTCGGGAGTAATAAATAAAAGGACGTAAACTTGTAGCGAGCGTATAATGCGAACTGAACGGTTACAATGATGTAGGCTTATTTATACGTGACCTTACTTACTAATTTTCTTATGTGGGTAAACCCAAATATATTACAATCCTCCACCTTAAATAATGCATATCCTAAATTATATAAAACTAAAATACACAAAATATATAACCTTAACACTAACTATTTTATTTCTTACAACTGTTTACAACGTTATACAAACATAATTGAAATAGAAACTTAGTCTTCGATAGCTACCAGTATAATTTAATTCAGAAATAAGTGAAATAGGTAAATGTTTAGCTATCACAATATTGGGGCAGTCTTTTTAAGCGACACGCCCGTACAGGACGGGGGCGGACTACCTCTGGAACAGCATCCTCGGATTGGGGAACTATCACCTGTTCCTCAAGACTGGGTACATTACTGAGAGGTACTGATCCAGAAGCAGATGTAGACGGCAACTCAACGGT
Source organism: Abrostola tripartita (assembly GCA_905340225.1). Lineage (NCBI taxonomy): Eukaryota > Metazoa > Arthropoda > Insecta > Lepidoptera > Noctuidae > Abrostola > Abrostola tripartita. Next base: position 9,565,344 of record HG996504.1, read on the forward strand.
AGTCGCGGTTCGAACCGGACTGAACTCCCCCACGCTCCGAGGGCTCCGAGTCTCTCCGGGAACTGACGCTGGCTTCGTCACCTCGGGATCAAGAGAACTCCGTTCAGATGTGCTAGTCGGACAACTCAATGAGCTTCGCGATCGCTGTCTTAACTGGTCAATGTGTCTATGGCTTTTCTTGCCTGAACAGTCCATAACTTTATAATCTGTAGTACCCATTTTGTCTACTACCTGCCCCGGACTCCATTTTTCATTTCCCCTATATTGTCTCATCCATACTTCCTCTCCTATCTCTAAAGAACGTTTGACGTCCGTTCCTGCTTTCTGTTGTCGTTCCTGAGCCTTCCTGACTTTATTTTCTATATCTGGTTTTAGTGCATCTAGTTTGGTACGTAAATTCCTACCTAGCATCAATGTGGCTGGACTTTCCCCTGTTGAACAGTGCTCCGTATTACGGTAATGCAAAAGGAAAGTATTTAAAAATAAATTAATGTTTCCTTTTTGTTTATAAGCTTTTTTTATAATTCTTTTAACCGTACGCACTGCATTTTCTGCAGCCCCATTCGATGCTGGGTGGTACGGAGCAGAAAAAACGTGATCTACACCCTGACTAGCCAAAAAGTCTGCCATTTCCTTGCTCGTGAACGGTGGTCCGTTATCTGAGACTATCTGTCTCGGTAAACCCCATCTAGAAAAAACTTCGGTAAGCTTTTCAATGGTAGAACTAGCCGCCGTACTAGGCACAGGAAATACTTCTAACCATTTAGTTCTAGCGTCAACCATAATTAAATACATTTTTCCGAAAATAGGCCCTAGAAAATCCAGATGCACCCTCGCCCACGGTCTCGAAGGCCAGGGCCACGGCGTGACCGCGTGCCGCTGCGGCGCGTCCGCCTCCCCCGCGCACACCGCGCACTCCCTGCACGTAGCCTCAATCGCCTCGTCTATGCCCGGCCACCACACATAACTCCTAGCTGACGCCTTCGTCTTAACTATGCCCATATGAGGTTCGTGTAATTCCTGTAGTACCCTGGCTCGACCACTTGCAGGAATCACTACCCTGTGCCCCCACATCACGCAGCCTAGCTCTTCGTACAGTTCCTTACGGCGGTTAAAATACGGCTGTAATTCTCGAATATCATTATCCGTTGGCCACATATCACGAATATAATTTAAAACCCTACCTAACATTGGATCTACCATAGTTTGTTGTTTAATTGTATTATAATCTAATAATAATGCATTCTGTGCAAAATGTAAATACGTTTGCTCGGGGACCCGCAGTGACTCATGGCTACTGCACGGAACCGGCAGTCTCGACAGCCCGTCCGCACCGTTTTGTTTAGTGTTTACATATTCAATATCGTACGTATAAGCAGATAAAATAATTGCCCAGCGTTGTAATCTACTCGCGGCCATCGCTGGTACACCGTGTTTTGGTCCAAATATACTTACTAACGGTTTGTGGTCGGTTCGCAAGACAAAACGTCGACCATAAACATACTGATGTAATTTTTGTAAACAAAATACGATAGCTAACGCCTGTTACATATTCGCGTAACACGTGAACCGCTGATCGCGCGTTACCCTAATTACCGCGGATTGCAACAGCGGAGACACGAGTCGCCGACGCAGCTCAACGTGATGCAGCCCGGCACCGTACATCGCGGCCTTCGTGAAATCGTCACTTTTGGCACAGCATCGGTCAACTGTCGACATCTTAGTTAATATTTTACATTGTAATTTCTGTAATTAAATTTAAGTTCAAATAAATTTTGTATTTTTTTCCATCCTCCGGCTACAGCCTTCGTAATTGGCGCAGTCGGTAGGATACTCGCGGGCCGGTTCGCGAGAGTAAATTGCTAGGATCGCGAGTCACCCGGGTGGCTTCGGGCACCGTACGAGTATCCGGAATCTACAAGAGCTGCAGTCCAGAGGAGTATCCAGACATCGATACAGAAGAGGTACAAAATCATTGCAAGTAAGTACTTTAGAATCGCTCTAGAGTCGCTTCCCTTTTTTTTATCCTATAAGATTCCAAGATTTTCCATCCAAGGCAATCTCGGTCCCCTAGGTTAGGTAATAGAATTAATATTTTAGACGCTAATAGAAATTTAGAGGCAGAACAGGAGGATAGTAATAGTTCATATATATCAAGTATGGCTGACTCAGTGGATCAAGTTTACAAGGCCCTACGATTGTTGCCGGAGTTCGACGGAAACTCGAACGTATTAACTCGATTTATAAAACTATGTGATCAACTAGTACAGCAGTTTATGAGAAACGGACCGGAGTTTCAATTAGCTAATTTAGCATTATTAAACGGGATTTTGAACAAAATAGTAGGACCCGCATCGCGTACGATTAATTCGAATGGTATCCCGGAGACTTGGGAGGGAATTAGAAGTGCTTTAATAAATAATTTCGCCGATCAACGCGATGAAACATCTTTATATAATGACTTGGCACTTTTAACGCAGGGTTCGTCCACCCCGCAAGAATTTTATGAGCGTTGTCAAAACCTTTTCAGTACTATTATGACTTATATCAGCCTACATGAAACGATAGCGAGTACCATTGAATCGAAACGCACTTTGTACAAGAAACTCACGTTACAGTCTTACTTACGTGGTCTACGTGACCCGTTGGGCTCTCGCATTCGTTGCATGCGGCCTGATACAATAGAGAAAGCCTTAGAGTTTGTGCACGAGGAAATGAACACGTTGTACCTGCAGCAGCGCAACGACCATGTTCCCGATAGGAAGACGCAGCCTCAGGTTAGTCCAAAAATTCCTTATGGCTTTATGCCACCAATTCACGTGGCACCACCCACACCGCGTCCGTCTAATTTGCAACCCCCAGGATCTTTTAATATGCCAGGGCCATCGCGACCACCTATGCTTCAAGGACAACACCCTGTCCCAATTTGGAGAAACCAACCCCCACAAAATCGCGGGCCCACACGTACTCAACAAATGTTCAGTTCTCCACCGCCTAATTATATACCCCAGGGTCAAGTTTTTAGAATGCCTGGTCCCAGGCCAACTACAAGTAACACCCCACACCCGATGAGTGGCGTAAGTCACTACGTGGCTAAACCATTCGCGCCGCGCGCGTCCCACGATTGGTCCAAATCTGGGAATCCGCCACCCTCGAATTATTTCAGAACGCGGGAATTTAACTTTAACGATTTTAATGACCAGTTGCAGTATGACAATTATAGCGATTATTTTGTTAGCGATTATTACCCCCAGGAATATTTTGAGTATCCCATTTACGCGTACCCGAGTGAATATGTGTATGAGCAACCACAGCGTACAGATTCTTATGTTATAGTCGAGGAAGTTAAGGATCCAACCCCGTCTGCTGAAAAAGAGGATTTTCAGAAGGACCCCAAATCAGACAAGTCAAAATAGAAATTAATTTGCAAACGCAAAGGCAATTACCATATATTCAGATTTCAAATCCCCCGCTTAAACTATTAATTGACACTGGCGCAAACATGTCTTTTGTGAGTCCCGAAGTTGTTCAAAAATTCTTTTCCCACATACCGTGCAATTATGATCCCTTTGAAGTAACGAATATTCACGCTACCACAAGGAGTGATTACTCCATTACTTTACCGTGCTTTCAGGAATTTAACGAGGCAGGTGATATAACTCTTTTCGTTTATGCATTTCATAAATTTTTTGATGGTTTGATCGGCTATGATTTATTAGAAAAATTAGAATCTAACATTGACTTAAAGAACAGATTGTTGATAACTCGTAATTCTAGTAACCCTTTATTAATGTACGACTCTCGCAATAGTAACTTATACGAGGATATAATACCTGCTAATTCATCTAAATTAGTTAAAGTTCCTATAAACTCTGCGGACGGTGACGTTTTTATTCCTGAACAATGCATTTCAAATTGTTTAATAAGTGATTGCGTTACAACAGTTAGAAATAATAGAGGTGTAATAGAGGTAGCGAATACTTCACGTCATGACGTAGTCTTTTCTATGGATCGCCCTATTAGTGCTGAGTTGTTCAATGTCCAGTGCACGCGCACTAAACAACAGTCCGACCGCGTAAGGGAAGTTTTGTCTCGTCTGCGTACGGATCATTTGAACCCCGAAGAAAAAGCTAATTTAGAAGTACTTTGCGCTCGGTACGCTGATGTATTTTATATTGATGGCGAACCATTATCTTTTACGAACCAAGTAAAACACCCTATTCGAACTACGGATGATGTGCCTATCTATACGAAAAGTTACAGATATCCTTTCATACATAAGCAGGAAGTCCAGGATCAAATTTCTAAAATGCTAGAACAGAATATCATACGTCCGTCTCAATCTGCGTGGAGCTCCCCCATCTGGGTAGTTCCCAAGAAAGCCGACGCCAGCGGAAAAACCAAATGGCGCTTGGTAATAGACTTTAGGAAATTAAATGAGAAAACCATAGATGATCGTTATCCTATACCCAACATTTCGGACGTCCTTGACAAGTTAGGTAACTGTCACTATTTTACCACCCTTGACCTCGCGAGTGGATTTTATCAAGTGGAGATGAACCCAGATGATATTCACAAAACTGCTTTTACAGTAGAGCATGGACACTTCGAATTCCTCCGCATGCCAATGGGTTTAAAAAATTCTCCATCAACCTTTCAACGGGTAATGGACAATGTCTTACGGGACCTTCAAAATGTCGTGTGTTTAGTATATTTGGATGATATAATTCTGTTTTCAGTGTCCCTTCAGGAACACATGATTAATTTAGAAAAAGTATTTCAGAGACTTAGGGAATCTAATTTCAAAATACAAATGGACAAATCCGAATTTTTAAAGTTAGAAACTGCATATTTAGGACACATTATTAGCAAAGACGGTATTAAACCTAACCCGGATAAAATTATGGCCATCCAGAAATTCCCAATTCCCAAAACGGCAACAGAAATTAAACGCTTCCTAGGTCTGTTGGGTTACTATAGGAAATTCATTCCAGACTTTGCTCGTATAACAAAACCTATGACGCAATGTCTGAAAAAAGGTTCAAAGATTGATATAACTAATCCTAATTACATCAGTTGTTTTGAGAAGTGTAAAACCCTTTTAATCAACGACCCAATCCTGCAATATCCAGACTTTAGTAAAGATTTTATACTGACAACAGACGCATCTAATCTTGCCATTGGTGCTGTTCTCTCTCAAGGTCAGATAGGTACCGATAAGCCCATAGCATATGCATCGCGCACATTAAACACTAGTGAAATTAACTACAGCACAATCGAAAAAGAATTATTAGCAATTGTGTGGGCAACCAAGTACTTCCGCCCGTACCTATTTGGTAGGAAGTTCAAAATTGTTACAGATCACAGGCCCTTACAATGGGTAATGAATTTAAAAGAACCCAACTCACGTTTAACCCGTTGGAAATTAAAGTTAAGCGAGTATAATTTCACTACTGTCTATAAGCAGGGTAAGCTGAATACCAACGCAGATGCTCTGTCCCGCATAGAAATTAATAATGAAGACGCTAACTCTATAGCAGTTAACACGTCTGAAAAACCCCCTTCAGTAATTGATTCCACAACCGCAACAGCTCACACAAGCGCTGAGAGCCCCATATTAGAGATACCAATATCGGATGAGCCTCTAAATAAATTCCACCGTCAAATATCCTTTATAATCGTGGGAGACATTAAAAAACGCCCAACCGTGTCTAAACCATTCGAAACTCATACCAAAACTACTATACAACTATCAGAGTCAAATCTGGACGAAGAAGTAATTAATGCCGTAAAGGAATATGTTAATCCCAAAGTAAAAACTGGAATTCTTATACATCCCCCTCTAGCCATGTACAGCATAATTCCGATTATACAAGACAAATTTAAAAGCTCCGCCTTAAATATGGTCTTAACAAAGAAAGAGGTAGAAAACGTTAAAAATTACTTGGACCAGCAAGAAATTATTCGTAAATACCATGAAGGAAAAACAAATCACCGTGGTATAACCGAATGTTTCCTTGCTTTATCACATCGTTATTATTGGCCTAAAATGAAAGAAAATATCTCGAAATATATTAATGAATGTAGTATCTGTGGACAGGCAAAATACGATCGGAACCCTATTAAGCAAAAATTCTCTATAGTTCCTCCCCCAACCAAACCCTTTGAAATTGTTCATCTTGATCTTTTTACAGCACAAAACGAGAAATTTCTTACTTTAATTGATGCTTTCTCGAAATATGCACAAGCATATCATCTCAGAGATGGTACCGCGTTAAGTGTCGTCCAAGCACTTTTAACGTTTTGCACCCATCATGGCGTCCCCTACACCATAGTTACAGATCAAGGACCTGAGTTCACTAACGCATTATTTTCGGAGTTCGTCCGTCTTCATAAAATACAGCATCATAAGATACTTGCACATACCCCTAACGATAATGGCATAGTAGAGCGCTTCCATTCTACTATTCTCGAACATCTCAGAATCCTGAAATTAGAAAAGCATAATGAACCTGCCGTAAATCTCATGCCCTATGCAATTTTAGGTTACAACAGCTCAATACACAGCTTCACTAAATGTAGGCCTATAGACTTAATCACAGGACACTTTGATCCCCGTGATTTCCTAGATTTAAATTTATCGGAACATTTACTGCAAAATTACTTACAAAACCACAAAAAACGACTAACACAAGTCTACGATATAATAAATGAAACCTCTCTTCACCATCGGACCGAATTAACTGAAAACAGGAATAAGGACCGCGAACCTGAAAAAGAGTATGTCCCTGACCAACAAGTATTTGTCCGCAATCCGTTAGCTAGCAGACAAAAATTAGCTCCACGTTTTACCAAAGACATAGTCCTAGCCGACCTTCCCATACATATTTACACCAGAAAGAAACGAGGTCCCGTTGCAAAATCTCGTCTTAAAAGAAGCCCTAAGGAATCTGTATTGTTACAGGATATTACTGCTACTACTACTCCAAATGACGCAAGGACAAGAAGTAATGATTGATCCTTTAGGGAACGGCCCTGGAATACTCCCGTTTAATCTAGGAGCGACGCGCATCATTTCCCATTATCACTCCTTTCTCAATTATGTCAACCTCGATAGTATACAATCTCAAATAGATACAGTTAATACCAGAATGACTGATGTTAGACACACATTAAATAATAAGACATCTCTATTATTCGAACCGCACATGGATTACCTTACATCCAAACTAATTAAGATATCTGCCCAGTTAGAGTCATTTGAGCATAATCGCTATAAAAGAGGACTCATTGATGGCCTCGGTTCTGTAATCAAAAGTATATCCGGTAATCTTGATCAAACTGATGCAATTAAATACGACAACGCCATAAAAATCCTTAAGGAAAATGAGTATAGGATTCAAGCTCAACTTAATCAACATGTTAGTTTATCTAAAACTTGGGTTTCACAAAATGCCAACTTATTAACTAATATAACTAAAAATCAAGAGTTAATAGGCAATGTTTTAAATCGGATAATAAATAGTACAACAGCAAATCTTGATTTAATCCACTACGCCCACATGGCTCAACACTTAATTATCTTAAGTGATAACATAGATAATTTGTCCGAAGAACTCCATAAACTAGAGTATACTTTAGCTTTTATACGCGCACTAAGCACACCGCACATGGTAGTTAATATAGCTGAAATTAAGAATATGATACAGAAACTAAGGATTCTATATTCAGGCGATGAGATCCTTGAATTAGAATTAAGAGACTATTATGACGTAATTAAGCTAGGCTACTTTTATAAAGATAATCAGATAGTTATAGTATTTAAGGTGCCGATTGCCTTCCCTCCAATCTATAACCTTTATAAACTGTCCAGTGTCCCTAACAAGAATAACAAAATCCTTTTACCAACCTCACCTTTCATTGCGATTTCTGGTCAAGATTCTATGTACATGGAGGCTGAATGCCCGAAGGTAAATTCTCTGTACCTCTGTGAAGCTAAATCAAAATACAAGGCCCGAGATGATCCCGATTGCATCCAGCATCTGATCTCCAAGCAAGAACTTCTCCCATTCTGTAAACTGTCTTCAGTCGCATTGAAGAAAGAAGCTGTAGAACAACTCGACGAGAAGCATTACACCATCAGTTTCCCACATCCAACCAAGGTGAAGATATCATGCGGACAAGAAACATATAAAACCCTGGAAGGAAGCTATTTGGCGATCATCCCCTACAATTGCCACATCAAAACGCCCGAATTTACTATAGCAAACTCTAACAATCACATCAAAGGTTTCGCTCTGGAGATTATGCAATTGCCCACAATTAATGAAGATTTAGAGACGTCGAGCGAATCACCAATCATACTAAACTCTGCAAATCTAGAAAATCTGCACTCCATTAACACAAAGATCATGCAACAGGCACCAGCAAAACTCAATGAAGTAGTTGATCCAGCTCTCTACCATACTACAATTCCAATCTATCTGATACTAACCGGTGCAAGTGTACTCATTATCACACTGACGTACCGACGATATCGAGCGAAACGCCTTCAAAGAAACCAAGCAATGCAAAATGATGACGCAACATCTCCAGGAAATTATGCTGAAATTCAAGAATCGCATGGAATCAGTCCCAGCAAGATAAAAATTGACCACAGCAATATTTCATCATCTCTCTCACACAAGATTTCGAAATAGTTGCTTATCTTCGGGGGGAGGTGTTACATATTCGCGTAACACGTGAACCGCTGATCGCGCGTTACCCTAATTACCGCGGATTGCAACAGCGGAGACACGAGTCGCCGACGCAGCTCAACGTGATGCAGCCCGGCACCGTACATCGCGGCCTTCGCGAAATCGTCACTTTTGGCACAGCATCGGTCAACTGTCGACATCTTAGTTAATATTTTACATTGTAATTTCTGTAATTAAATTTAAGTTCAAATAAATTTTGTATTTTTTTCCATCCTCCGGCTACAGCCTTCGTAATTCGCCTCCCGATCTATTTGTGAATAATGCTTCTCGGCGTTATTCAACGCGCGTGACACATACACTATCGGGCGGTCGCGGCCGTCGGCGCCCGGCTGTGTGAGCACACCGCCTACGCCCCGCGCACTCGCATCGCATGTCAACACTAACGGCTTGTTTGGATCATAATGAGCTAATACCTCTGCGCCTACTAATATTTTTTTAACTTTTGCAAACGCTTTTTCGCACTCCGCACTCCATTTCCAATTAACCTCTTTTTTTAAAAGTTCATACAGTGGTGACAAAATAGTACTCAAATTCTTAACAAATTTAGCATAAAAATTAACTAAACCTAAAAAGGAACGCAACTCTGAAATATCTGTTGGCCTGGGAATTTTTATTATTGCTTTTATTTTATCTGAATCTACTTTAACCCCATCTTTTGATATGACATAACCTAAGTATTTGACTTTGTTAACCATAAATAAACATTTACTCCCTTTTAGCTTCATACCGTGACTTTGTAACCGCTGGAACACTTTTTCTAACGTTTCCAAGTGATTATCCTGTGTTCCCGCCGTTCCGATGATGATATCATCTAAAAATACTTCAACCCCCGGAATACCACTAAGTAAATTCGACATAATACGCTGGAAGATGCCCGGACTAGAAGACAACCCAAACACAAGTCTATTGTACTTAAATAGACCTCGATGTGTGTTTATTACAGTTAAATCTTTAGTATTATCCAATTCAATCTGGTTGTAAGCAAGGGACAAATCAATTTTTGAGAAATGACTAGCACCGTTTAAACTCACTAACAAATCATCTATCTTGGGTAACGGATATCTATCGACCAGTAAGACAGGATTTAAAGTTATTTTGTAATCCGCACAGATACGGAGTCCTCCGTCCGCTTTACGTACCGGTACCAAAGGCGTCGCCCAGTCTGAGCACTCGACGGGCTCGATGATGCCCGCGCGCAACATGGCGTCCAACTCCGCGTCGACCTGACCCCTCAGAGCGTAAGGAAGCGGGCGCGCGCGGCAAAACACCGGCCTCGCGCCCTCCCGCAACCGGAGCGTTGCCTTGCCGCCTGTGTACCGCCCCAGTCCCTCGCTGAACAATTCTTTATACCTGTTCAACAAACAATCGACAGTATCAGACATTTTGTGTTAGTGTACACAAAATGTCATTGTGGTGTCGTGGTTAATCTCTTGTTGAAATGGAGGTATTTTAATACCCAATTCTATTAACCATTGCCTGCCCAGCAAGGAAGTTGTACCCCCGTCTATCACAAACAGTTCTAGATATTTAATTTTATCTTTGTATTGAACTTTCGGTCTTATAACCCCAAGTGGTTTTATATTGCTACCATCATAAAATTTTAACACCAAATTAAATGGCTTAATTACTCTATTGTTAAAAAGTTTATCATATGTTTTCTTACTGATGCATGAAATTGCCGAGCCTGTGTCTAGCTCCATTTTTAATGTTTTATCATCAATCAGTAATGATAAACTCACCGGGTTGTAGCCGCTCAAACATAGTTGATGAAGTTCTTCCTCAAGCTCGTCCGAACTGGAGTCCTCCGCTCCTGCCCTCGGATGGTTGCTCGTGGTGGCATCCACGTGGTTCACTCCGCGCCTCTTCCCTCTGCCACTGTTCGCCTCCATCCGCGGACAAACCCGCCTCAAATGTCCGCTTTGTTTGCATTTGCTACAAACAAAATGCTTATAGCGGCACTCCTCCTTGCTGTGCCCGCGCCAGCCGCACGCCGTGCAGCCCCCCGCGCCCTTCTCGGTGTCCCGCGCCGCACGCCCGTGTTTCGTTCGTTGGTCCGCTGCATTGTCCGCAAACTGACCGCGCCCACGCTTTTCCCGCAACGTGTTCACGATTGCCGATGCCTCCGCCGTCACTTTCTGTTCCACGACTGCCGCATCCCGCTCGGCCGCCTCCAGCCCAACCGCCAATTTGACTGCTCCTGAGTACGTCAAACTGTCTTCCGCAAACAACCTTTGCCTGATGACGTCACTCTTCACTCCGCACACGAACTGGTCGCGCAAATTCTCCTCCAAGTTTGCACCAAACTCACAAGTTTTCGAGAGTTTCTTTAACTCGGTCAGATATTGTGTTACACTCTCGTCGTCTTTCTGTCTTCTTTGTCTGAACCGATACCGTTCCGCCATGACCGCAGGTTTCGGTTGTAGGTGATTTTTCAAAATCGTAACGGCCTCTTCATACGTTAAATCCCCTGGTTTCCTTGGATTACACAGCGTGCTCAGCAATTCGTACGCCTCATCCCCCACGCCCGTGATCTGCATCGGCAGCCACATGTCCTTCTCGACCTTATTGACCTTGAAAAACATCTGCAACCGCTCCTCGTACAAAGTCCAGTTGCCTGACTTCACATCAAAATCGCGAATCTTCCCGACTTTGACGACCGACATTTTCCTCGAATAATTACAGACGAACTTCGATGATTATTATAACGCACAAATAGTGATCCTCGTCGCCACTGAAGTGTCGGGAGTAATAAATAAAAGGACGTAAACTTGTAGCGAGCGTATAATGCGAACTGAACGGTTACAATGATGTAGGCTTATTTATACGTGACCTTACTTACTAATTTTCTTATGTGGGTAAACCCAAATATATTACAAAGAGTTTGTTAGATTTACAACAAATTAGTTATGTTATTACGTACAGAGCCAGTTATTTTAATGGTAGATTGTAATTGCTTATTTATTGTGTCTAGAGATTTCCCACCGAGACTAATATTGTATTCTTGTTGTTGTATAGTTATTGTGTCTGCCACGGTGTTATTTTTAAGGACAAGGGTCCTTGGTGGGCGGTATGTTTGTAGTAGTTTTACATTTTGTTCGGTAGATGGCGATGTACCAAATTCTGTAAAAAGTGAATGGCGGTGTTAAGATTTTCCGTCGGGTATCATTTAAGCTATCACCAATTTAATTAGTTTTGTGTTTCTTAAATAATAGGGTTTGTCCTCAAAATAGTAGATCTGTCACCAAAATGTAGTCACCAAACAATGCAAAATCAGTTCCACAATAAATCACCTAAAATCCTGAGATATAAGGTCTAGTACCAAATAAATGTTTTTGTATGTATTATAATAGGTGTGTCCTAATAAGTATTTAAGCAAACTAATTTAAAGAGATCACCAATAAATCATATTATGTTACTAGAAAATTGCATTAAGTTCAAATAAACAATTAGGGTTGTCATCATCGTTTCAACCAAAAGATTCTGCTACTTAACTAGACTCCCAAGGTTTTAAATTTCCACTGGTAGTATAAATTATATTTAAATAAAAATTTTAGCTGAGTAGTAAATAAAACAATTAAAGTCAAAATAATCAATATTTATTGTTTAAAATAATTATCACTGAACAATCAGCGCTGGTTTAAAATAGCTGGCTTATGGCTGGCAGAATAATAGATAAAACACTTAATTAAAGTTAAAATAATCAATATTTATTCCTAAAAAACAATAATCATTGAATAATCAGCGCTGGTTTGGATTTCGAAGGGCGCCCCCTTTTTCTTTTCTGGCCGATAAGCACATTTTTTGCTTCTGGTGGGGGGTTGGCCAGCTTTAAGCGTATGGCTAATCCGATAATATGTTTGCACATATATTTCTTGTAAAACGCAGGGCAGTTGCATTTCCCATGCATCCAATCAATATTGTGCGGTAGATCCACTCTCCATTTGCTGAACCATTTGACTTTGTATTCATCAAAATCAGTCCATGTATTTTCAAAGTTTTGTATTTTGTTTGCCTTACCAGCCGGTACTTCGTAGTGTTTAAAAGCATCGTCATTATACGTCAGTATTACTTCTTTAGGCAACTTAGCCCATTGGTAGGCTTCTGTCCAGTCTTTCAGAGTCATAGTTGGTAATGTCGCAAATACTTCATCGACAGCTAACGACCATTCATTTACAAACTCTGAAGCAACTGTCAAAAAACGAGACAGTGGCAAACGTTCACGGAGCGTGTATTCATCTTTGATTACTCGGTTATGTGATTCTAGTGCATTATTAGTCGCTGGTGAACCTGTGAGCCCCCAAATACCAGTTACGGTTTTGTATGAGCCATTGCTCCTTAAAATACTGGATGAAAGTTGTCTCATCCTCCCATTTCTTCAAGAATGCTTGTGAAGCTAACTCGAACGTTTCTGAATCAGTCACTGCTTGGAGAGAATCCACATCTGTCAACAAATCTTTGTGAACATTTTTTCGCGTATCTTTCTCTACATGAGCCTGAATTTTTTTTTTAGCATGTGCCCAAACATTCGAATTGTGACATCTTCACCAAATACCTCTATAAATGCATTTTGTATTGCTTTCGCTGCGTCACATACTAGAACTTCTGGTTTGAAGGTTTGTGAGTACAAGTTAAAGATATTAGTCTTGATGGCATCGAACAACAACTTAAAGTCTTCTTTTGCCTCATTAGTGGCAACCCCAAGCCCGAATGGATGAAATCGTTTATTTTTGTCTGTACTTCCAACGACAAGAACGGGGAATCCTTGCCACACCAACTTGTATGTAGCATCAGCATGAATAACTTTTACGTCACGTGCTTTTTGCAGCAAATATTTTGTTGATAGTACAAATCTAAAGCGTGGTGAACTAGTTTCTTCAATCACTTCATACCCAATAACATAAACTTCATGTTCGTTGTCAGGAATTGGTGAATGAGACCTTAGCCAAGCTTCCAATTCGCCTAGGCTGATCGTGGGCTGTCCGTATTTACAACGGCGTCTGTCAATTAAATACGTCCTTACTTGGGACAATTTTGGCACTTTAATACCATCAATTTTAGTCAAATTTGCAAGTATGGCTATTGGTTTGAGATGTAAGTCGTATAATTTGTTTATTTCTTCCTTTACTCTGTCACTAAGCCCATAACAAGCGAGCGTTTTTGAATCGTGGTCATGATCAGAATCTGTCCGAAACAACAATACTTCATCCGAGAATGAGTACATGAGTAAATACAACTGAGCTGAACACTGTGGTCCCTTCCGCACCACTTTATTACATCTAAAGTACTTTTTTCTCCCTTCCTCTACATCATGCGTTCGCAGAAAAGACCAAATTTTTTCAGCCTTTATATACTCCTCAGCACTGTGTTTGTCTTCAAATTTTTTAACGAAAATCCAATCCTTGCTTTGCGACCGTTTCTTCTTTGGTATGGTGCCTTCATCAGTGTCAGTACCTTCCTCATTTTTCTCATCAGACTCCAATATCGGCACTTTCTCCACGAATGATTGCTCGACAAACGACGATAAACTTTTTGAATGACTTGCATTACCTTCACCACTACTTGATGCCATAATCAAAAATAAACATTTAAGAAATTAACTAAAACAACAAATTATCCACAACGATAATAAAATGCACCTACAACAATGAACGTGAAATCGCGAATGAAGTAAACTTGCATCTCTCTCGCACGCCGCCCGCGTCGCGCATCGTGTGATCGAACCTAGTTACCTACAACCCATCGTTGAGGCCGGATTGGTCAATTTTTTAAGCGCGCCAATTTGTCTCCGGCCCTTTGATCATTTTTTCATTAAAATTATAAATTGATGTATTAAATTGGTAACGAATACTATTAATTTAATATCTGAACGAAATAAAATGTTACTACTGTATTGGTGACAAAATATCAAATAAAAAGGAGTCGCAGTCAGGGATCGATAATCGATTTATTTGGTGACAGATCTACCATTCTGAGCACAGAGCTATTATTTAAGTAACAAAACTGTTATTATAAGAACGAAGTTTATATTCATGTAATGCAATATAATTTTATTGGTTATCGATCTCTTATTTTACACATATATTAACATTAATTTGATAATTCATACCTGGGAACAATTTTTGTTTATCTGAGAACGAAAATATTTCGTGGCGATAGATCTATTTATTAGGTGATACAACTTGATGACAAATATAAATTTTGGTGATAGAAAATATAGTTCCCTTTTCCGTCGGATAATGACCCCAGTGAAATTTTATTAAATAAACCACCTTTCGTTGACATACTTCCGAGTATTATTCAACCTCTTTAATTTAGTTAGATCATCCCTAAACACTTGTGATGTTCGATCATAATTATATAAGGCTTCGTTCGAAGATATAATAATTAACCTTGCAGCCTCTTTCACGCCATTTGGCTGCCAACGCAATTTCAGAAACTGAAAAAAAAAACTCAAAACTCGATTTACTCTATGTCACTCCTAATTGTCTATGTCATTCTTTAGAGCTTAACGTACTCAATTTTACTAGGGTAGGGTAGGGAGGGATCATTATATCTTCGAACGAAGCTTTATATAATTATGATCGAACATCACAAGGTAAGTTCGTTTGATCATTAATTATAATACAGCTTTGTTCTCGATATAATAATTAACCTTGCAGATGTTAAGAGTCAATAGTAAAATTGAGATTCCGAAAGTGAAAATAAAGTTATCTTTCCTAAGTGTGTGTGTAGCACACTAGCATATAATCATAAAATAGTATTCAAAAATATTTAGTGTTAATGGACCATTGGTTTAACCTGTCTAATCACATCCAATGACATTCCCTCAAAAATAGTATTGGAATGTGTTTGTCCTGAAAAAACACCCAGATATTGGTGTTTTAACAAAACTAAAATAGAGTTTTCCTTATGGTGATGGTGAAAGTTATCAGCCGACATGAACGTATGGCCTGTTTCAAAATATTTAACTGTTATTGAATCGGCAGCAATTAGCTGACTATTTACTATGTTCACCAGAAAACACATAAACGACCAGTTTTTGTTTTGGGCCGCGCAATTATCGGCCCATAAAACGATATATTTCATGTCGCGTTCATGTATAAAAAACGATCTGAATGCAGAAATGATATCTTCTTGGCTTTTACCAGAGACAGTTTCGTTCCAAAGCACTGCATAAGGAACATTTGTACCATTACTACCTCTAAGTGGAACGAAACATAATTAAAAGCAATGATACGGGGACAAAATATCGGAGTTTTAAATTGATCCATTCGTGGCAACATAATGACTTTCTGTAGATCTACAGGAAAGTATATGCAGTTTTTGTCAGTAAGACCTTGCTCTTTGTCCCGTTGATATTCTTCTGTGGATTCCGTGTATCGTGACTTATGTGTTGTTTTAAATAAATTTGTCACAGTTTTCCTGACAACATCCAGTACCTATGTAACGCAAAGAGAGCACATTGCTCACATTCTTCATGTCCGATATGAGCAAAGGAAATATTCATTTATTTTACATTTACAACCTTTTGATTTGCTTCAAAAGAGATCGACATATTGGGATATTTATCAATGAAACATTGAAGCATCATCGTTACGTTGATGTCACTCGGCAGAATAAGTTTATTAGGGGCATGCTCGCGACGGTAATGTGAAATTGTTGGATTAAAACTTTGAATATGGTCCTTGATTACTGTCTATGACATTTTTGCGTTTGTATGATCCTCGTTTGTCTTTTTGATTATCAACTTCCTTACTGAGTGACGAGCAACCAAAAAAAAGTTTTGCAAACTTGAATTTTTTCATGTTTGACTTGAAAATAATAGTAATACGAAACATTTCTTCTATTCGTATTTTGACCTTCCTTAGTGGTTCTTGTTTTTATTTCCTTCGGTTCAACCATTCCTTCAATGAATAAACCTCTGGACTCCCAATTTAAACTTATGTACCGATCATGTATTTCTCTTCTAATTTCTTCAAAAATCTTAGTTGTACATTTTTTACGACAGTTACCATCATCACACGCTGGTGTTCAATGACAGCTTTTTATCGGCATTTCCTTTTTTCTGTCTTTGTTGATCCGCAAGGGATACATCAAACCTACGTCTTTTCCTTGGCAAGCCCGCTTTAGTCAGTCTTTTCATTCTCAGGTATTACGCATTCGACTACTTCACTATTTTCACGTTTAGTTTCCTTACGTTCAATCTCCTCACGTTCAGTCTCTTCTTGTCAGTATCTTCGTGTTCAGTCTCTTCATGTCCAGTCTCCTCACATTCAGTTTCCTTACGTTCAATCTCCTCACGATCAGTCTCTTCTTGTTCAGTATCTTCACATTCAGTTTCCTTATGTTCAATCTCCTCACGTTCAGTCTCTTTTTGTTCAGTATCTTCGTGTTCAGTCTCCTCATGTCCAGTCTCCTTACGTACAGTCTCTTCACGTTCTGCCTTTTCACGTTCAATCTCTTCACATTCAGTCTCCTCACGTTCAGCACCTGCACGTTCAATCTTCTCACATCAGTTTCCTTACGTTCAATCTCCTCACTTCAGTCTCTTCCAGTCTCATTACAAAAAACTAAATAAACATCGGTTTAAACCTGGCCTTTCAAGTCCAGGCTTATCTGAAGAACCATGGTCTAAATTTGTCCTTATTACAAAAGTTATAAAAACCGTGGTTTTCTTAGCACTGTCATTTGAACCATTGTTTGTATAGCAACCACAGATTAATACAAACATCGTTCGTTCATAATGTTATCATTCTACAAAAACGTTCCATTTGCCCAGAAAAGAAAAAAGTTTAATAATAGACTAATGATTAAATATTCTATAGAAGTGTTAAAAATATTGAGACTATTATTATTTTGCTTAGATTTTAATATCAATTATATCGTCAACTGTAGTTTTGTTTAGAATGAAGCTTGTTGTATTAGCTAGTAATACAACTAAGTACATCCGTGTAACGAAACGTGACGTGATTCGTTATTTGTTTATGAGATGTTTGTTGACGTAATTTAGTATGTTAAAACCAAAAGTATGTAATTTATGCTAGTTTATGTATTGATAAACATAAATAATGCGTTAGAACGGCATTTGTAGTGAAATATATGCGAATATATTTTCATACCGGGAGCCGGTATGGCTCACAGACGAGAGGATCTAATAATTCCTCTTGTGAATCGTATTCTATTATATTTTGTATGATGAACCAACAAAAGCAAATAATATCTGTATTATCGGCTTCAATATCCTCAATATCAAATAAATTGACCATTATAATATCCATGTTCAGGTAAAAACAACAACAATATATGATAACCTAAAAGATGAAATTTGACAGATATGATATTTTAAACCATAGTTCTTTACTTTAAACTAGGGGCCGCCCAGGTTTGGCGTTAGACCATAGAATGGACAATGGTTTTTCGCAGAACCACTTTTTATAATAACACTTTCCTATAAACCGTGGTTTTTAGGGGTTTTAAACCTTGGTTTTTAGATAAACCGCTTTTTGTAATAAGGCCGTTCATGTCCAGTCTCCTCACATTCAGTCTCCTTACGTTCAGTCTCTTCACGTTCAGTCCCATCATGTTCAGTTTCTTCCCGTTCTGTCTCTTCCCAATTAATTAATTTTAATACAAAAGTTGAAACTTTGTATAGCATGTTTAACCCAGCGCTTAGTGTCAGAGTTACAATCCAGATGTCAAATTCTGGCTAATGTGCTAATACATCAACAGTAATTACCTTTTTTGGCACAGATGTCACAAATTGGCCTAAAAGTCTACCATTTTTTCTGTGGTGGAACTTAGTTGCACAATGGCTACACCTAGGTTGTTGGTCGCCTCAGCCTGTTTTGTAGTCGCCTCAGCTTGTTTTAAAGTAGCCTCAGCATTCCTGGCTTCAATAGCCTCCAGCCTTGGTTGAGCAGCATCGAGAGCTGCATGGGGTCTATCTATAAAAAAATGTTACATCAAGCATCATAGTTTGCTCCTGAGTGGGGTGTTAATGGACCAAATAAAATATTTTCAAGATCTGTAGCTTCTGCAGTGTAACGTCGTGCAGATCTTTGGCAATGGCGTCGCTTAGGAGGCTGGTCGATGATGGATGGCCGAACTTGTATTGTTTCCTGTTCCAAGCTGAAAAATAAAAAAGTACTATGACTTTAGTCTACATATTATCATACTTATTTGAACCTATCTGCAGAAAGTTGTAGTATACCTCATTTCTTGTATTTCTACATTTACCACGGGCATTTACTACGGCAATGGTAACAGGCACTTCATAATTGTCTAATAATCTGTAAGAATAAAAACAATAATCCAAACAGTAATCCAAGTACCAAAGGTATGACAGAAGACAAAGTAGGATATGCTTCTCCTGATAAAATTGATGTAATTTTTTTAAACGGCTGTAAAAGTAAAACTGCGTCTTCCACCAAAAACCATTCATTTGAGTTTAAATTGTTTAGAGGTGAGTCTAGGAGTGGTAGTGTTGCTGATAATGGAATCTTTAATTTTAATAAGCGTTCGAGCATATAAAATGTACTATTCCATCTTGTACGAACGTCCTGTTTTAATTTTAATGTTTCTAAATTCATTTGCTTCTGCATATCTATTAAACTGTAACTAGATTTAGTACTGTGCTTGAAATGACTTACGATACCCCGGCATTTATTTATTAAATCAAAAAGAGGCTTGTTCGGTTCACCCTCTACTGCTCTATCTTTTATTTCAATACAATCTTTGACAGATAGGTTAATTGTGTGTGCCACACAGAAATGGTTTCTTTTCAATAAAAAATCACTTACTGCTTTTTTCATTGACGCAGCATTGTCCGTGACCACAGTAACAATTTTAGGTTCTATTTGCCATTCATTAAAAACGTGGCGGAGGGCACTTGCTATATTACCTGCAGTATGAGTTGTATCAATTTCGCCAGTCGAAATAACAAGTGACCTTAAAATTGTTCTATCAATGAAATGCGCGGTTACACTAATAAAACTTTTGTTACTATCAGAAGTCCAAATGTCAGAGGTAATGGCTATATAATCGACATTAAGTAATTGTTTCTTTACTTCTTGAGTACAAATTAAATATTTTTCTTCAAACATCTTTGCTATATTCTTACGGGTAGGAATTTCATAATCCGGGTTTAAAGTGTGAGTGAACATCCGAAACCCCTTATTTTCCACTAATTGCAAGGGCTGGTAGTCCATTATAATCATATTTAACAAAGCGTCATCTCCAGATTTTTGCTTTAATTTGGCAGGGACAGCCAATCTGGTTTGCCTTAGCCTCTTAGCTGGGGGCTCGTTTGTCATACTGGTAGATGGAAAAGATGGTTGGATAGGTAAATCTAGAGATGACGTTGAGGGTAAAATCTCAGATGTAACGTCGGGGTGCCTTTTTTTAATGTGTAACATCATTGTGCTGGTGTTTCCGGAATATTTGTATGACACGCTACACTTTTTACAAATCACTTTCCCATCGACTGGTGATTCGAAGACCTCCCAAACAACAGATTTTTTCGGGGCCATTGTTCTATAAAATAAAATATGCAAAATATTTTTTTTTTTTTTTAAACAAAACGTCGCCCCACACTAGGAATTTCTCCTGTATCGTGGGTGCGTTTCACAAACATGAAATATCACATACACAAACACCCAGACTCGGGACAAACATCTGCGGATCGCACAAATTATTGTCCCGTGCGGGAATCGAACCCGCAACCCTAAGCGCAGCAGTCCAATTGCTTAGCCACTGCGCCAATCGGGTCTGGCGGTCGGCCAATTTAGTATGAAAATAAAATAAATTATTTTTATTTTATTTTCATACTAAATTTCCCTACCTAAGTACATAAATTATATATGAAATTGTAACAAATTGCGACATGATTACGGAACACTGGGTAATCTATGTAGAAATAACTAATAATTAATTGTAGCTAGAACTGCTTGTATGAAAGTATGAACTATAAAGGAACTGTAAAAAGTACCTACTAACTCAAAATGTCATATAATTTTATCAATAAATATTCAAATATTGGGTTAGTCCCGCTATGGTATGGTCCCGGTATGGCACCCTCTTAAAATACCTATCAAAAAGTCCCGCTATGGTACCCTTCAGTTTTTGGTACTGTTGTAAAGAAAAGTTATACAATGCGTTAAGAAAAAAATAGTATTAATAAAAAATATCTTTTCTTAACTATTATAGTTAAGCAAGATAATATTTATTAATACTATTTTTTAAACAAATCACGCTCGGTAATTGTCGTTTCACTTCAGGTAGTTACCTGACCAACCGGTTTTTTCGTAAAACAATAGAGACGAGCCCTTCCTCGAATTCGTATCTAGCTCTTCCCTTTTGTTTTTATGAAAATAGAGAGAGACAGTATTATTCCGGGTTTAGTTTGCTATTTGCAGCTGTACTTTTGCGATATGAGTAATTAGGATAGCTTGTTAGTTTATCTATTGCAATGTCTGGGTCAAGTAGTTCACGTGGTGTAAATTGAATAATTATTGACAGTCGACGCGGTGGGAAAACTTTATTACGTGCCGGACATAAATATATTAAACGCAGAGAAAATAAAAATTCAAGTACTTGGCATTGTGTAAATAGGAGAAATAGTATTAAATGTAGTGGATATATAACTATTGAGAATACCAATAATACAATAATTAAAGATTATAAACACAGTGATCAGTGCGTGCCACATTTTGAAGACAATGAAGTTCAAATGGCTATAAGTGAGTGCAAAAAAGAAGTAAATTCAAATTACGGATCAGTACAGAAAATTTTCGAAAAACACATGGGTAACTTAAAAGACAAAGGGTTACACCTTACAGGAAATGTTCCTGACTATAAAAAATTAAAAACAGTATTATACAGACACCGAAATAAGTCGTTGAACGTACCAAAAACACAATTTAAGAATGTGGAAGAAATTATAATACCAGAAGAATTTAATAAGTATGTATTGGCTGATTATTGTAATGAAGACTGTAATCGAATAATTATATTTTCCTCGACAGAAGTAAAGGAATATATAAAATGTGTAACGCATTACTTTGGTGATGGCACTTTCGACGGCTGCCCAACCCATTCGAACAAGTTTATGTCATTCATGGAGACATGGGAAGCACTGAGTTATCCACGAATGTAGCACCATTATTTTATATTCTGTTAAAAAACAAAGAAGGGAAAACTTATGAAAAAGTTTTCGAATTGATTAAACAAACTTTGCCTGAATGGCGTCCATCGAAATTTACCTTCGATTATGAAATAGGAGTAATAAATGCAGCAGCGAAGATTTTTCCTGATATCAAAATAAATGGATGTAACGTACATTTTCAAAAGAACGTTATCAAAAAAGCGAAATCTTTAAATCTCATGGAACACGAAGAGTCCTCGAACCATGTTAAGCAATGCATAGGCTTGGCGTTTTTGCCAAAACAAGATATTGAAGACGGCTGGCTGCATATAATGGAAAATAGGTATAATATCTTGGTTACTTTCCAAAATGATGTTTGAGTACTTAACTCTAATTATATGGCAAAAAAGTAAAGAACAACAATATCAGTAAGGACCTGTTAATTTCATTGCTTTACAAGTACGAACGTTTAATAAGTATTTTTTTCAGTTTCGACGATGAAGCTATGACCAAATTCAATGACTATTTTGTCCCTCAGTGGCTTGAATATCCAGACCTCATTTGGTGTTGCCATAATGAACGCCATAGAACAACTAACTTGGCGGAATCATGGAATGGCAGATTCAACAAAATTATTGGAAAAAATCCCAGTTTATTATTGTTTCTGCAAACAATTGGCAACGACACATGTCACTTTGATATAAAACAAGCCAAGTAAGTTGTATTTTTTAGACAATATATTAAGCAGATATAATATTTTTAAAAGCAGATATATATTTTTTTACATAATACGAGTACATAGAAGAATTTGAAAATGGATTTGATTTTATTTATTTTGGTAGATATTATTGGTTGTCGCCTTCTATTACAGACGGTTACTGAAAAAAATATAGCTTAACTTAAATAACTGATGATTTTTGTTATAGCTTTCGACTAAAAAGATCACCTATAAATTCAAGAAAAAGAACAAGTATAGAAATCGACCGCCAGATTCAAAAGCTAACAAAAAGTTACGAAAATAAAGCTATCTCCATTGGTGATTTTCTGATTAACATATCAAAGTCAACATTTCGATCAGAACATTTAAAAAAATAGTTTATTTTAATTTTGTTTTTAGCCTATTAAAATGTTTAATACTTTTTCTCGATGTTGATTATTTTTTGTAGTTTATGTTTACAATTTGCGCCTTTTTCTCCATGTTGATTATTTGTAATTAATATATTTGTCTAGTTGGTTGTTGATTATTTTTGTAGTTTATATAAATTTACAATTACTGCCTTTTCTCAATGTTGATTATTTGTAACTAATATTTATGTCTGGATGTTGTTTTTATTTGTAGTTTATAATATTTACAGTAATACTTTTCTGAGATGTGGATTTTTTATATTTTTTTTATTGTTGATTATTGGTAATTAATATTGTTGATTATTTTAAAAATTACATTGCAATTAATATTTCGTTTTACTGTTTGATATTTTGGGTCCGTAGGTTACGCCCCCAGTGTGTTTTGCCCCCGTGGTGGAAGCCCCCGATTTCGTTTTAGTACTATAATATTTATTAGTTAAATATTTTTATCAAAAGTACAGTCAGATAGCAAAGTGTAACCTATTATAAAAAATGTCTAAGTCATGGTTCATTATTAAAATCAAAATCATAGTTTATTATTATAAATCTTTATTAACAATGTCGGTGTAACAAACGTTTGCTTATCTAATAATAGGTACTAATGGGTAATAATAGGTAATACGTAGGTACTTAATATGTAATAAAAATTAAATTAAATGTCTAATAAATAATAATAGGTATCTACGTAAATACAACTTTGATAACAAATAAAACCAAACATTAAAATAAAGCAACAATAACATGCAAAATCACAGATACGAAATTAAAAATCACAGTTTAAAATTAGGATTATTTTAAGTACTTATATACTATTTACGTACTAAGTATATAGGTAGGCATCTACTTAAATATTTAGAAGATTGGTAACAGAATGTTCAAACACTAAAATATAATAAAAACAATTAACATTTAAAATCACAGATAACAAAAGTAACAAAAGAAGAAAAACATAGTAAAAATATTAGGATGATTTGAACTTTGTAATTAAATTATGTAATTTAAGTCATTTATATGCAGTGACTATGGAGGTTACAACATTGTTTGTCATTGATTATTGAAGATTTTTTCCTTTTACATATAGGACTGTCATTTCTTCGTAATCTGAAAGTATAAGATATTTACTAAGAGTAAAAAAATGAATTACTGATATATTAAGCGTTATGTAAGTAATCAGCATTTTACCTCACTTGACCTGTGCTATACGTAGAAATATCAGTTGTTATAATTTCCAAAAACGATAATAATGATGGTTTTCGGCCCAGATAGCACTGAAGCCGTTGATTCCAGGCCTCCACTAAATTTGTGGTTCTATGTCGTTCTTTATAGCAACACCACTTTGAGATCATCCCCGGAGGCTCAAGCCATTGTTCAACGAAATAATCGTTGAATTGGGTGACTTTTTCATCGGGAATACTGAAAACAAAAATTATGATATATATGACATGTCGTATATACCTAAGCATTATTTTTATTTTTGCGTACTTATAAAAACAATCTATGAGCTGTTAAAACTTTAAAATAAAATGAAAATTAAAATTACCTGTTTTCCATTACGGAAAGCCAACCATCTTCTATATCTTCTTTAGGAAGAAATGCTAGACAGGTGCACAGTTTCACATACAATGTTGTTTCTTCGTGTGCCAATAAACCTAAAGACTTCGCTTTTCTGTAAATGGCTCTTTGGAAGTGAACATTACAGCCATGTATTGTGACCGCTGGCAATACCTCTTTTATTGCCAGCATTGTAGCTAATTCAAAATCTACAGTGAATTTCATGGGGCTGAAGTCCGGCACAGCTTCTTTAATTTTTTTAAACATGACTTCATATGTACTTTTTTCTTTATTAACTAGTAGCACATAAAATATAGGCACAATATTGGTTGCTTGTGCATCACTTCCCATATCTCCATGAATGGTAAATATTTGGTAAAATGGACCTGGACAACAATCAAATGTACCATCCCCGAAGTAGTGTTGTATATTTTTGATGTGTTTTAAAGCCTGTGCTGATACGAATACTATAATTCTGTTGTCGTTCTCACAGTAATCAACTAATAGATATTTTTGAAAAATCTCAGGTATAATGACTTCAGCTGGATTACGAAACTGTGTCTTTTCTACATTTAAGGCTTTCTTTCGAGAGTTGTATAACTGTTGCTTGATATTATTGAATTTGGGTATGTATTCATCGAAGGCTGTGTCTGTGTTTTTTAACTCGGCAAATTTTGTTTCAAATTTTTGTTGTATAGAGCTCGAGAAACTCGTTTTCACTTCCTTTTTTAATTTTTCCATAACAACTCTAACTTCATTTTTCATTAAGTTAGGTTGACACTCAGCATTATGACACTTTTGGATTTGTACATTGTCACTTTCCTCACTTAATTTTATAGAACCACTACACTTGCCATGTCTTTTATTTACGCATGTCCACACACTCGATTTATTATTTTTCCTATGAAGATTATAAGCAAATCCGACATGTAGTAACGTTCTTCCACCTAGTTTATTTGAAATTATTTTGTAATTGGTTTGTGCTAAACCCCGTGAAGGACCTGGACTTGCCATTTTGAGTTAACATGACCGACTAAACTTTCTTATCAGTAACATATTGCAACTATGTGGGAAAGGGATAGAAATAGTGCCCATCGCTATGTTTGCTATTTTCACTGTCCGTCACCCTGGACTCTATTGTTTTCAACCCTATCTTTCCCTTTCTTTGACTACCTATCTCTTTCTTTTAGAATTCGATCTGGCTATTGTGTAAAACCAGTTTGGCCGGGCACGGGCGCCTCGTTTAGACAAAGTACAAAGTAATGCATCTAAAGTAAATAATTGTAATATAGTAATAAAGTGAATATCCTTGTAGCATGTTTATAGTATCCAATATTGTGTTAGTTAGAATACTTATTTAGTAAGTTTGTCTACGTATTTGGTTCCGAAACACTTTTTTCATCGTCTGTATCTAGTAAAAAATATTTTTATTTCGGCGAAATCAACTATAATAACTTAATTTAAAATCGGGGGCTTCCACCACGGGGGCAAAACACACCGGGGGCGTAACCCACGGACCCGATATTTTTTATAAATATTTTGAATTAATAAAAGACTGATTTAATATCGCAAACAGACGTTTTATTGATACACTCCTAAAAGTATTTATTTATAGATACACTTTTCTTTTCAGTTGTACCTTCTATTCTCTAACGTAGATCTAAAAGATGGGTACCATAGCGGGACTTTTTGATAGGTATTTTAAGAGGGTGCCATACCGGGACCATACCATAGCGGGACTAACCCCAAATATTTTACAGTACGTACAAGTACAACAATGAGTTTGATGTTATGTTTTTATTTAGAGGAATGAAATCTGAATAAATTTTAAATACTATTGTCATAATTACTATAATAGGTATATAACTACATTTTTCCATGTAAACAACTGACATGGTGGGACTTGAACCCTCTGTATTTATTTTATTAAATTTAACAACTAATTGGTTTCGTTCATCTATCCAAAACAAATCTAATTTGTAACTTTTTTATGCAAAGGTTTTAAACTTTTTAACTGATAGTTGATACGTCGCATATAAAAGTTTTTACATTTCAATGTATAATAAATAACTATTTTCTTACCATTTATTATTAAAAAAACACTCACTTTCCACTTTCAGTAAGTACCTAGTTAATTTTATAACTTATATTATTTTTAAACTTAAAAAATAAACAAAATTAAACAAATCGTAAGAAAATTTGGCGCCATTTAAAGTTCCACAACAAACAAGGAACTCGTCGTCGCGTCGCCTCGTCGCCGCGTCGCGTCGGGCGGGTGTCGGCAACTTCTTTCGGAACTGTTCGGTTCCGTTCGTTTCAGGCGGAGCGTTCCTTGCATCGCATCGCATTCTTACTCGCTCGAATTTATACGAGTTGACGTTGCAGTTCAAACCGAATTGGATAGACCGTAACTCGGTTTGATGAGAGTTGCCCTCTAACCGAATTGAACCGGTTAGGCAAACCGAGTCGACACATCGCTATACTAGTGTATGTTTTGCATATGGAGTATCTATAATGCGTACACATACATCAAGAGTGCCTATAGATTGTGATGAAAGGAATATTATAATTCAATGGATATCTCCTCATTTGGTAGGTACCTACATATGTAAAATAATTTCTATCAAAGGATTTTTGCGGTCTGGCCAAATCAAATGCAGCCTGCACTTTGTGTGAACATTATTCGCACTATTCCACTAATACCTACATTCTATACACCTACTAATTTATTGATGCTACATAAAGCTTCATTCTTTGAATGCAAATGTGTTGTGGAGTGGTGTTCCCACCAGATACTAGGAAACGCACTGTGGAGGGAAAGACATAGATGGACTGAAGGCTAGTGGCATAGTTGACTTGACTAATTATATTCTCACAAGTGAAATAAAACAGCAACTCACTTCAATTTAGTTTTCAATATATTAATAAATCACTTGTTACATATGTTACTTATAACTTAACAGCCAAAATGAGTACTTCTTCTTCAGCTCAACAATTCGTTTCCACTGTTTAAAATTAACTAACTTCTCCCAGCGCCGGCAAGTCCTAGCTCGCCCCACCACGCCACGTGACGCAAGTGGCGGGAGTGCGGCAGCAGGATGTCGATAACCGAATCAATAAACATACCAATAAAAGTTATTTTATTTTAAAAAACGTATTTAAAAATCAAAGCAGTAATACATATTAATATTTCAATTAAAATTATAGAAATATATTTTTAAAAATCATGACATTCGGCCATCAGACATCGTGCCGACTCCTGGCGCACGACTTATTAACGATTATAGTTTATATACAAGTGCATATTTTGCTATTATGTTAGGATCATTGATTGTTATGTTATATATCTACATTACACTTAGTTTTTCACCTAACAAAAACTTAACTTTACTTGCTGCAGCACAATATAATAATACGCATGAATTTAAAAGTACAACTCAAAGCTCAACGCGATATTTATCCTAGCTTCAGAAAACAAATCATGACATTCGCCGAATAAAATGTGGTGTAAACAGTAACAAAACATTTTTAAACACAGTGAAAATTAAGATAATAGGGTAAATAGAGTGGTTACATTCCAAATAAATCAATAATGTTAATTCACTTTTTAGATCCAATAGATCGATAATCTTACAGTAAGTAACTTATGTCTGTTACATTTATTTACAGAACTAGGTAAAACAAAACACACGCTTTACCAAAATAATAGTGTACAGTTAATATTCACATGGATTTGTTATAAGACCCTGTGTACATTCAATCGCTATTATGATCATCACTATGCTCACTAGAGCTGCTATTTTCTGAATTATGTACCTCTAAAGCCTTTATATGTATCCAGGGTCTCATCCTGTCTGCCGCTATCACAGTCTTATAGGGCTTGCCCGTCCTATTGAAGCCTGGGACATCGGCTATCCTATACCTATTATTCCCTAGAACCACCACAATTTTATAGGGACCTATGAACTTTGACAAAAGCTTTGTGCTCTTCCCATCATTGGCAAAATTGTTTCGCGAAATCTTTACCAGGTTACCGACTTCATATTTAGCAGCAGGAATTCTATTTTTATCATGTCTTAGTTTCATCTTTTCTTGCCCTCTCTGTATGTTGGAGCTAATGTCTTGTCTAAGTTCTTGTAAATTAGAAGCCAAGGGTTGATCTACAATATTGAGTTTATTCGCTAAATCATCCCGCATTTTGAGCCCAAACAAAGCACTACGCGGCACAACAAGGCGTAATTGGTCGTCTATTTTTCTATAAACAACGTGGTTTTTAATAATAATAATAATAATAATAATACTAGCAACACTGCTCAACAATGGTCACATATTTCTCTTTTAATTATATTTATTTCAATTTTACCAAAATCATTTGTAACACAGTTTTAAATCGATCATCAGTACCTATCCAGATTCAAAGTTAATTTATAAATATATTTTGTACAGTTTTAATGGTGTTATGTGTTTTTTTTATACTTTGGTATTTAAGAAGCTAATGTCATCGGCCCGTCAACAACATGTCACAACGAAAAATAGTTAAAAATAATATAAAAAAGGAGAAAAATGATCACACGTAGCAGAGCAAAGATCGCACAGTCAACATCCCCGGACTCGTCGCCGCGCTCCGCCTCGCAGCTGCCGGACCAGCAAGCGCTGCATTCTCCGGCATCTGCAGTTGCGTCGAGCTCCAGCGACGAGTATTTCTCCCCGCCGACGTCGCCAACACCTGTACGTCGGCAGAGGAGAGGCCGGCCACCGACGAGTTTGGGACTCAGGGGCCAACTGGCTCCGAACCGGGTCCCCGCTTCCGGTGGTTGTGTGCAGCGCATGAAATGGTCTCAGCAAATAAATGAGAACGTCATGCGCGCATATTATGGGTCAACAGAGGGAGGAACTAACCTCACAGCGTACCGAGATAGGATGCTTGCTCTGTTTCAGGATCTTGAACCAGCAGTCAACGTCTCGGCACAACGGCTTTCGGATCAGGTGCGCGTCATCCTACGGAACCACAGGTTGGATGACGCTACGCTTGATCGGCTTCGCTCTGAAGTACATAGTAGTCCTGTCACCTGTAGGCCAGTACATGTGGTGGTGCCGCCTATTGGCCCACCGCCTTGTGATATGGAAGCAGACGACAGGGCTACTACTGTAAGTACACAGTACAATGATATATTGAGGAGTACACTTGAAGATACGATTCGGGAATATAGGGTCTCTCCCCCTGGACTTAGACCGCGTCTACCACGCTTGCCTATGCATAATAAAAATAAGGCAATGATAAGTGCTCTGGATTCGCTGCTTTCAAGTTACTTTGAAGGCAGCGAAGATCTCTGTGATACACATTCGATTCTGTATTGCGCGGCTGCTACGGCATGTCGTGTAGCAAATGTGAAGTGTTTTGATAGCAGTACAGCTACACGACCGAAACCTGCTGTACCAGCCTGGCAGTGCAGGATTGAGAGTCGTATTACGGAGGCCAGAACACTTATAGGCAAACTTACAGCCTTTAGAGAAGGAAACATACGACCTAGAGTGATGCGCTTTGTGAGGCGGGCATTTGCGGGGGTTGATATTAATCCCCGTGAATATGCAACTCGTGCCACAGAGCGCATCGACTTTTATAAACAAAAAGTTTATGCATGGGCAAGTCGTATACGTAGGTATAAGCGCCGGGTGGATAGGTTCTCCCAGAATCGTATTTTTAATCAGGATCAAAGGTGGGTATATAGAAATTGGGAACGATCAGCTCAAGGTGTGAGTGATGGGCACCTGCCCGATGATGATGTTACCAATGCATTTTGGCGCAGCATCTGGTCGGTGCCTGTCAATCACACTGAAGGCAGTTGGATGCTTGACGTCGAGCAGTCATGTGAATCCATACCAGAAATGGGGACGATTACAATAAGTCCCCAAGATGTAGCTAGTGCAGTCCGTCCAATGTCCAATTGGAAATCACCAGGACCTGACGGACTGCACAACTTTTGGATTAAATGGCTACGTAGTTCACATGGTTGCTTGGCGTCTCAATTCCAATCAGCAATAGAAGTGGGATCGCTACCCCAGTTTCTAACAACAGGATCTACCCACCTGCTCCACAAAACTGGTAGCACCACGGACCCAAAAAACTTTAGACCCATAACTTGTTTACCTACCATCTATAAACTCCTTACATCCATTTTGAGGGCAAAGATCACAAAACACATTGATGATAACAACATTATGTCTGCTTCTCAAAATGGATGTAAGAACGGGTCCCGTGGTACGAAGGAGCTTCTCCTCATAGATATGACCATTTGCCAACAGGTACGCCGCTCAAAAAAAGATCTGTCGACATGTTGGATAGATTATAAGAAGGCCTATGACTCTGTACCTCACACATGGCTCATGAGGGTGCTGGAGTTGTACAAGATTGATACAACTCTACGCACTTTCTTATTGTCATGTATGAGGCAGTGGAGAACGGTTCTTCACTATCCAGGGTGTCGAGATATCCAACAGGACGGTGAACCAATTAGGATTGAGCGGGGAATATTCCAAGGCGATAGTCTGAGCCCCTTGTGGTTCTGTTTGGCCTTGAATCCTCTAAGTACATTACTGGAGAATTCAGGGTTAGGCTATTCGTTGCGAAGAAGGAGTCAGGTAATCTCCCACCTGCTTTACATGGATGACCTTAAATTGTTTGCTCCCAGCAGATTCCAACTGATAAAGCTACTAAAGATTACAGAAGCTTTTAGTAACTCTATCAGGATGGAATTTGGTGTTGACAAATGTGCCGTCATGCATGTGAAACGTGGAGGGATTATAGAATCCCAGGGAATTCAACTCTCGGATTCTATAAACCTTAGATCACTCTCCGCAACGGAAACCTACAAATACTTGGGTATGTCAGAGGCTTTGGGCATCAACGTGGTTGACATGAAACAATCATTGAAGGAACGTTTCTTTGGCCGCCTGAATAAAGTACTGAAAAGTCTTTTGTCAGGTGGCAACAAAGTTCGTGCCTTTAATGGTTGGGTTATGCCAACCCTGATGTACTCCTTTGGTATACTCAAGTGGACTCAGACCGAATTAGATGCCTTGGATAGGAGAGTCCGTACGCTGCTAACTTCAAATCGGATGCATCACCCACGTTCGTCGGTAATGAGGCTATACATCCCACGAAAGTGTGGTGGTCGAGGATTTTTAAACGCCAAGACACTCCACAATCGTGAGGTGTGTAGCCTCAGGGAATATTTCCTCCGAGCCGAAGTGGGAATGCACCGAGAGGTAGTTGCAGTAGACAAGGGACTCACTCCGCTCTTCCTGGCTAAAGAGAACTGGTGCAAACCTGTGGTATTGAGTGTTAACGACCGCAGGGATGTATGGCAAAGCAAGGAGCTACACGGACGATTCTACAAGGCTCTTCATGGGCCCAACGTAGACCTCCTATCGTCCGTCTCCTGGCTACGCTTCGGTGATCTCTTTGGAGAAACCGAAGGGTTTGTCTGTGCAATTATGGATGAAGTTATCATGACGAACAATTACCGGAAATATATCTTAAAGGATGGCACGGTTGACATATGTCGGGCATGTCACCGTCCGG
The DNA here is from genome assembly GCA_905340225.1 of Abrostola tripartita. Classification (NCBI taxonomy): domain Eukaryota; kingdom Metazoa; phylum Arthropoda; class Insecta; order Lepidoptera; family Noctuidae; genus Abrostola; species Abrostola tripartita. The sequence continues at coordinate 9,597,499 of HG996504.1, forward strand.
GTGAATCCTTAAGACATATTATGTCTGGTTGTTCTCGTCTTGCTAACGGCGAATACTTACACAGACATAACCAAGTAGCCAGGATTATCCACCAGCAACTTGCTTTGAAATACAAACTGGTGGATTCTGAGATGCCATACTACAGGTATGTCCCCGACCCAGTTCTTGAAAATGATCATATCACATTGTACTGGGATCGATCTATCATCACTGACAGGACTATTGTTGCCAATAAGCCTGATATAGTGGTGATAGATCGATTAGAACGCCGCGCAATGATTGTTGATATCACGATCCCCCATGACGAGAATCTCGTGAAAGCCGAAAGAGATAAGCAAATTAAATATCTTGATCTGGCGCACGAGGTTGTCGACATGTGGGAGGTGGACTCAGCAATCATTGTACCGATAGTCGTTTCGGCCAATGGTCTCATGGCCAAGAGTCTCGACCAACACCTGAAGAGGCTCACGTTAGGCGGTTGGGTCAAGGGCTTGATGCAGAAAGCGGTACTCCTTGACACGGCACGCATTGTGAGGAGGTTCCTCTCTCTGGAGCCCTAACCACCGGTAGCTTGGACCCTGTTCCCGCTGCTGGTTGGGCCCTATTTTTTATATTTTTAAATATTGTATTTTTATATAGATATTTAAAAATGTAATTTATAAGAAAAATAATTTAAATAAAGGAAATAATAATAAATTTATTTGTCAGAATATTGTTTTACAAGGTGTTACAATTTATATAATGTCCATAATATTCTGCTGTTTCCAGCGTACAAATATTGAAAATAATTTGAATTAAGAGGATTAGAACAATAGGTATGTCAAAATTGAACAATAGCAAAGAAACAAATGTCAAGAAAAGGAGCAAAATTAACTACCGTTACATGCACGCTCAGGAGTTATTAATAATTATAATGTCAAGAATGAAATACAATAATAAAAAAACTATACAATGTCAATAAATAATGAAATTCTACTCAATTAAAACAAATGTCAGTAGTCATCTAATTTAAATTCAGAATCAAATCTTTCATTTAAAAACTCAGTCGTTGAGTAGTAACACTTTTGTAATAGGAAGTTAAATAATTTCTTTTTAAATGTCATAAAGTTAAGAGTCTTAAATACATTGGGTAATTTATTATATATTTTAATTGCCATGCAGTAAACATTATTTGAATATAGTTGAATTCTTTGTTGGGGTGCGCAAATTTTGTAAGTATTTCTGCTCTTTCTTACAAAAACATCATTATGTACTTGAAATAAAGCTATGTTTTTACGTACAAAGATACAGAGTTCAAATATATATAAAGATGGGAGTGGTAATATTTTGAGATTTTTAAAGATTGGGACGACACAATTAACAACGTAATTTTTGCGAATATCCCGGCATTCTAGGTCGTCTTCTGGTTTTAGAATTTGCAAAATATGCGAGATATCACGGTCTGCTTTTTGTAAACTTAGAAGCCAATTGTCCTGCTCTATAGAATAAATGGTAACGGATAAATGGTCATCAGAGTTCGCGGGTAGAGTGGTATTTCGATTGAGAGCATCAACGTGCTTCATTTGTACCCCTGGCCGATACTCTATACTAAAATCAAATTCACTTATTTGCAGCCACCACCTTGCTATCCGCGGAATTAAATCTCTCTTTGTTAAGGTTGTTCTAAGTGCAGCACAATCAGTGAAAATCCTAAAAGGTATACCCAAAAGGTAAACCCTGAACTTTTTTAGAGAACATACGACGGCCCGTGTTTCTAGCTCGTAAGAGTGCAGATGTCTCTCCTCTGGTGTTGTTTGGCGACTAAAATACGCTACTGGTTTTAAAACACGCGACTCTTTTTGCCATTGCATCAATATGCCACCCACGCCCAAAGAACTGGCGTCGGTATGCAATTCGGTCTCTAATTTTGGGTCGTAAAGGGCCAAAACGGGGCGACTAACAAGACTTTCCTTCAAAAGGGAAAATGCCTGGTTCTCGATTTCAGACCACTGCCATTTTGTCTCTTTCTTTAGTAGAGAAGTCAATGGTCGAGCGATTTCCCCATAACCCTTTATAAACTTTCGAAAATAACCAGTTAAGCCGAGAAATTGGCGAACTTCGTGAATATTGCAACGTGTGGGAAATCCCTTGACCGCTGTCACCTTAGCCTCGCCGGGTTGCATGCCATGTGAGGAAATGTCATATCCCAGGTAACTGACTGTGGCATCGAAAAAACGGCACTTAGAAAGCTTCAAAGTTAATCCGTATTCTCTAAAAATTTTAAGCACCTCCTCTAGTCGCCGAAACATCTCTCCCACATCTTTTGATGGTATCAGCACGTCATCCAAATAAGCTAACGCATATTCGAATCGCCTATTTCCGAGAATTTTGTTGATCATCCTCTGGAAGACGGCTGGTGCGTTAGCGAGTCCGAAGGGCATCCTTAAAAACTCATAATGCCCATCAGGCGTGACAAAGGCGGTAAGATGTCGGCTACTTGGAGCCCCCTAAATGCTGACAAATCGATGTATATTACTTTCTCCTTAAAGAAAAATAAGGCGCCAATATCAAGCACTGCAAATTCATTAATAGCTCATTTGTGTTCGAAACCAACTGATAAAACGTGTACTTGCCTCCACCTCCATAAGACCGACAGTGTAAAATACTTAGGAGTACTAATCGATAACACCTTAAGATTTCAACTACATATAGATACACTCTGTACTAGATTACGGAAATTGATATATGTGTTTAAATCCCTAAGACAAGTAGCTGATGCCAAGTTAAAGAGATCTGTCTACTTCGCACTTGCCCAGTCACTCGCTACTGCATCACCATCTGGGGCGGGGCCCCTAAAACCACAATAATTGCACTAGAACGGGCCCAGAGAGCCATCCTTAAAGTTTCCGCATTTCTACCATATCGCTATCCCACAGAACTTCTTTATAAACAGTCGAAAGTACTAACGGTGCGTCAACTGTTTATACTTAGCACTGTCTTAAAACAACATTCGCTTCTCACCTACCAACCCTTATTAGCTGGAAATAGAAGGCGTTTCAATCCTGTAGATCGCCATAACATCTACCTCACTACTGTTTTTTCCAATCGCTTCTTTTGCCACCTAGGTGGATTTCTATATAATAAAATAAATAGAGTTCACACCATTTACAACCTAAATAAAAAAATGTGTAAAAAAAAGCTAACTTCATGGCTTCTGGAATTAAACTATGCTGAAACCGAAAAATTACTTACCACATTAACCTAATTGTTAATATTCACTAGGTACAGTAAATTAAATATTCTAAACATTCTAGATACACAAACACACACACTCACACCTTACACTCAGCATACGCACTCACTCACATACACGCACACACTCACACCTCTCACACACACACACTCACACACACGCACTCTCGCACACACACCTACTATCCAAGCTTGTTTTAATTACTTGTTTTATCTTTATTTGTAAACTTTTCATATTGTATTCAACAAAACTTACCGCAATAGCTAAAAAGCACATAATTATTCTGTTAAAGAAATAATGGCTGAAGGATGGAGACCTGGTGACCTGAAATACAGGCCCTTAAAGCCTAGCTTAGGCACCAGTCTCCCACAATATACCCACTGATTTACTTTTTTGTTTTTTAATGCGATGCTCTAATGTAATATAATGTGTATTGTGGTGAGAAATAAACTATTATTATTATTATTGGGATCTGATAATAGCCAGATGCGAGATCGAGGGTGGTAAAGAAAGTATTGCCGCTAAGATTAGATAATTGATCATCAATGAGAGGAAGAGGAAACCGGTCCTTGGTTGTTTTATTATTTAAGGCCCTAAAATCTACACATAGTCTCTGCTCACCGGTTTTATTTTTTACCATTAAAATTGGACTAGCATAATCAGATGTTGACTCTCGGACGATATTGTTTCGTAATAGTTCATCAACGGTTTCTCTGACCTTTTCACGTTCGGAATGAGATAGGCGGTAGGGTCGGTAGACAATCGGTTTGTTATCCACGAGATCAATTTTCATTTCCACGTCAACCGCACAGCCTATCTCACCCAAGTTGGTAGCGAAGCAGTCCCGGTATTTCTGAAGCAACGAATAAAGCGCATTTGCTTGACTATTGTCAAGCCCTGGTACAATCTTAATGTCGGCTTTATCGAGGGGTTCTAACGTAGAGGAATCCTCTGCAATCTTATTGATCCGGTAAGTGTCTCGTTCTACAAAGGGAATCGCTCTAGCTATCAAGGCGTTCTTTTCAAAGGTTATAGAGCTATCGGACAAATTTGATATAATGACCTCGCCTTTGCCGCAAGAAATATGGTATGCACCCTGAAACAAACGGTATTCTCTCCGTGGTTCCACTGCGCTATAGCCCTCAATAAAAATATCTCCGGTAAAATCATGATCAACGTGTACAGGGACAATGTCGGTTGTCGAAATGTTAGTGGTATCGGTAACGTAAAGTTTTAGTGCATCCCCGTTGTTATCAAAAGGATTCTTATTAGGACTTCGGTAGAACGTCAGACTGTCACTATCTTTTAAGACTGAAACGAATGACTGCTCTGTGAAGTTTTGTCCAATAATCGTAGATGTCTGCATGTGCGCGTCATCAACCACTAATACTTCGATAGTCGACTCGATGTCATCAACCCTCACAGAAGCGAATGCTTTATACAAAGGTACTACAGAAGACTGACCAAACCCTCTTACGATTGGAACATTGTCATAGTTTTGCGCGAGTTTCAACTGCTTTGCATCTGTTTTACGCAATAGAGTACATTCACTCCCGAAGTCTATATACGCTTCGAGAGAATGGTCATTGATTGTGATGGTTTTGAAAAACTTACTATTAGTGTCATTAGTCGTGTCAATTTTTAAAGTTTTCTTCTCAGGACCCTCTACGTTATTGTTTGAATTAAGATTTGTGGATGTTAACGGGTCTAACTTGCATCGGTCGTTGTTATGTCCTATCCGGTTACAACGTTTGCATTTTATTATCGGATTAGTGCATTTAAAATAGGGATGGCCTTTAGCGCGACAATTGTAACAAATTACAGAACTTGTGTTTGAATTGTTGGCACCCGTATTGGGGTTGCTAGAGTTGTTAGGCTTTTGAAATGTGCGTTCACGTGGTTTATTGTTGTTACTCATAACCGGTTGTGGTTTCTGGGAAGAAAGGTAATTGAGCAAATCTTCTAGTTCCGTACTATTGAGAGCCTGTGCCCCATTCCTAACAGATCGGTCGCTAATGCCGTACACAATACAGTCAACAGCCTTTTTACCAGTAATTTGTCATAGAAATATTCTCGCAGGCTCTCGTCATTACGTGATGTGCGAGTCAACATTTCTTCTAAAAGACGTCCGAAATTTTCCTCACTGGGAAATGCCTTACATAATTTCAGTTGCCCCTCGTCCCAAGTGTATTTGACTGTCTGCAAAGACTCAAACCACTTCTTTGCCAGACCAATTAATTTTTGTAAAGAGTAGTCAATTGTTTGATTGTCCTCCCAACCGTATATAGTGGCACATTCGTTTACTTTTCGCAACCAGCAATCAATAGTGCACACACCACATACACAACCATTTAACATGTACCTACCCGCTGACTTATAATTAGCATAAAGTATTATGTGATGGGGGGCCTGGAGTTCTATAGTACAGGCCTAGGCTTAGTTTAGACTCCAGATCTCCCACAGATTACATTTACATAACCGACAACTTGTATAATTAACTTTAAGATCGTCCTCGTACATAATGTGTAATTTGTGGAGATGAATAAAACATTTTTTTTTTTTACTATAGTTTGAGTCCTTTTAGACGGGTCGAATTCAGGTATAACATTGTTAAAATTATTGTTACCTCTTACTTGACTCTCCCTTCCATTTCGATAGAAGTTTCAGCACGTCTCTGGTGGATAGCCTGCTTGAAACCTTACGCGTCTTTCGCGACGCCGGCTCATCAGTGGATGAAGACGTGGAAGACAAGCTCCTTCGCCTTCTTCGTTTTTTCGCCTTCTTTGACCGCCGTCGCGTTGGAAGCGTATCCGCTTCATGATCAGACGGCATTGCCAATAAATTCTGAAACGTTTTGACATTATCTGAGAAGTAAGCAATTTATCATATAGGTACCATACTTACATAGCAATAAGCTGACAGTGAAAGTTAAATTAATTTAAATACACTAAAACAGAACAATAAGTAATCAGGAGAATACTTTAGTTCGTACTACTTCAAAAAGAAATAACTTTTAGTGATTATATATTTACTTATTATCTACCGGATTTAAGAGTTTTCTGATCTGTCATTTTCCACATTTACAGGCATAAATACGAGTAGAGAATTTAACAAGCATACATAGCTCACTATTAACCGACAATGATGCTCATACCCAGCATATATGTATAGCATAACCAGCGAGAAGCATACTTGCTAGTAGAATCTTACGCATACAGCGGTGAACAAAACATAGTTCACCCCCTAACATAATCCGATGAACAAACATAGTCCACCCCCTAACATAATCCGATGAACATACATAGTCCACCCCCTAACATAATCCGATGAACATACATAGTTCACCCCGTAATATATAACATAATCCGATGAACATACGTAGTTCACCCAAATTATATCTCGCTATATAATCTGTATTATATAATAATAATGGTGGTAAGGTCAGTGGGTCTTAGGGGATCTTAGGGTTATATATTTCTAAATACATGCATATTATAGATAAATTATTTAAAATTAAAAAGATAATTTATCATCAGTTTGAGATTTAAAAATCAGCACTACGATTTATTAACCGAGTAAGTATGTGGGTAGGATGGTAATTTATTTACAAGAAAAAATAAAAATATAATTCCTAATATTTCATGTGTTATAATCAGTGATCGTAACGTATTATGTATCGTGGATGTGAGCAGTTAAACAAAGAAAACACAACCAGAATTGCGGGGTCAAACAAGTATTATATGACTGTAAAATGAACGATATCGGAGCGTAGCCCCGGCCAAACGCATAAAGAAAGAAATAGGTTATATATCGAGATTATTTGTCTGCTGACTAGGTATAGGTATATAATTTACTTATGGTGGGCGTTGAAACAACATCCCAACAGACAAAATCTCTCGATACGATATAATATTTGTTCAAACATACCTTTTTAACTGGTCCATCCCACTTCTGAAGTGAAATAAAACAGCAACTCACTTCAATTTAGTTTTCAATATATTAATAAATCACTTGTTACATATGTTACTTATAACTTAACAGCCAAAATGAGTACTTCTTCTTCAGCTCAACAATTCGTTTCCGCTGTTTAAAATTAACTAACTTCTCCCAGCGCCGGCAAGTCCTAGCTCGCCCCACCACGCCACGTGACGCAAGTGGCGGGAGTGCGGCAGCAGGATGTCGATAACCGAATCAATAAACATACCAATAAAAGTTATTTTATTTTAAAAAACGTATTTAAAAATCAAAGCAGTAATACATATTATTATTTCAATTAAAATTATAGAAATATATTTTTAAAAATCATGACACAAGTGCGGGCTGCATTCTATTTGGCTGAACTGCAGAACATAGCTAGTCTGTCTGTGAAAAATCTTATCTTTCGCAATTAATAGTTAGTACATTTAGTTATTATACAACAAAAACCCACATGACCCTAAGATACAGAAATGTCATATTTTTAGGTTCCACATCTAGAAAGAGTGCATCAAGCCTGTTGGATGGCAGCTAGAAAAAATGTGCAACAACATTTGAAACAGTATGCAAATAGAGATACTTCTGGTACTGAAACAGAGAATGTACAGGCTCCTGAGCTACCACCGCTTCCACAGAAATCATTGTTTCAAACACAAAGAAGGCAACAAGAACCAACTATTACCTACACTTAGTAGATACTAGCGTGCTACTGCTACAATGACATTGTATATTTCCGGGATGTGAAAATATATAAGGCGTAATAGTTCCTATGATTTAAAAAAAATTAGACTCCGTCATGTCATTTATTATTTTATTTAAATAAGTTGTATGCTACAAGTAGTTTTTGTTTCAATTTCCTATATTATATATTACAAGTTAGTAGAAAGGTTCATTTCGATTCATACTATTAAATTGAAGTTTATAAAATAATACAAGTTCTGGCGAAGTGATAGACGTTATGTTACGTTAATTCCAGTTTTTTTCTAGAAAAGAATAACCCAGCGATATTTCTTAGATACAAACTGTACGCGTTAGTTTTAAAGAAGTGAATTAGAGAGTAGGCACATAAGCGCGTGTGAATTTATTTGGCGTGATTGCGCGTCGTGAGGTAGCGTTAGGTACTTACATCTGCGCGCGCAGCGTTAGATACAATTGCGCGCGCAGCATTATTTAGTCATTTCTTGTTATTCATCACAAAATTGCCGTTGATTCCGGAGAGTTATCAAAATAATAATAACTGTATTTGAAAATGCTAGAATTAAGCTATAAATTAAGCTATATTAGATTAAGACACAAAAGATTTTACAGCGATACTAAGTGTCATAGTCACTTGGGCATTCTCCTTTGACAGATTGGGGTAGGTTGATGTGCTAACTAAAGCATAATACTGTTTCTATATCTATATGTTATACTAAAAAAATCAACATTTTCTAAAATTTGGCAATTTTTTATAACTAAATACCTGTTAAAATTGCACTTGAGATCCACAAAATATATACGTATTTACTGGATACCTTTGGATAGGTAAGTAGGAACTATTTTGTTACACCTTATTTAAATATAAGAATATCTAAAAGCCTTATGTAACAGTAATAATTATTAAATTTTATTTCAATACTAGTAGGTACTTGTGTGTATAATGAGATCCATGGAGATTCATTCTGTCCGTCCGTAGGGAGAGTGGGTAGGATTCGTACACTTTTTACTTTAAGCCACATAAAACAAAAACTATCCATTATTTAAAAATAACTTTAATGCTGTCATATACCGCACTTATCAGCCTTTAAGATGAATGATGTGTTGTTTCGATATAAGAAAGCATGGCGATGACAACTTTACTAAAATGAGAAAAACGTACGAACCTACCCCACACGTGGGGTAGGTTCGTACATAGCGTAGGGAGCTTTCGTACATAGTGGGGTACCTTCGTACAATGAGAGAAATAACCACTATTCAATGTAATATTATCATTTATTGAGATCACAATTAACACAGAATCAGCCTTTTTTTAGGAACAATTATCAATAATTATTTTGTGTACCTCAGTATGTAGGTACTACAAATAACTACTTACTCTTAGTAACAAAAAATGTACCTCAGTACTAAAAATGACTACTTAGTCTTGGTAACAAAAACGTATCATAACTTTTCTCTTATTAATATAATAAGTAGGTACCTAATGAATCAACATAATAAACTCTACCATTACAGCAACAAGCCTTAGTCTTAAGTATTAATACACGTACTATCCGACAGCATACATAGATAAGTCTTTCTCGAAGCTATAAATGTGGGACGTTCTCGCTGTCAAAGCAGATTTTGATGGTGTCAGTATATGTACCACATCTGTTATATTGAAACTCCCCTCGGTGGTGGGAAAAACTAATTTCCAGGAACCAGGCTTCTTCCTTATAAATGAAACTATGTATTCAATAGGACTGTACTTTATAAGCACTTGCCCAACATAATATAAAACAGTATTTTTTTTAGCAAATTTGATTAGCACGAAACATCCTTGGTTAATGTTCATAGACATAACTGGAGTTTCATCTTGAACATCCAATTGCTCGGACGCTTCTTCGATGGGAGAACACGAACTTTCTCTTAAACTGATATTAGTTTCATCCTCAGAATCAGACTCGTCCTCACTGACAGGCTTGAAAGTTTTCTTTTGCCTCTTTGATTTAGTTGTCCTTACAGTTTTCTTCTGTCTTTTTGGATTGGTGTTGGCGGATACTAAATTTAATGCTCGCTTCATCTACTTAGCCTTTTGTTTTATCTCTTGCTCTTGCTTCTTCAACTGTTTTGCTTTCTCTATTTCTTCTAGTCTTATTTTCTCCGGAGTATCTGTATATATTCTCGACTTTCCTTGCTGTTTTCCTTTTATCGACTTTTTAGACTCAGTTCTGTCTACTATAGGGTAAGGCCGGATTACTTCTGGAGTTATTAGTCTTCCAGCAGGTAAAGTCGCCGGTGGAGTTGTAGATCTATGTAAGGAAGGTGAAACAGGAACTAAGCTCTCCAGGAGATCTTCTTGAGTAAGCTCCGTTTCCGATACATTGGCACCTTGACTCGCTGTTGAAATAGACTGCTCACCTTGTGCGGATTCTGACTGTGGCGGAAAAGAAGCTGATGTAGGGGCCAACCCTGCTGGTAAATCTTGTTGTTCCACATCTTCAACATTACCTATCTCGTCGATCTCTTCTGGAGCTGACGTGGACCCGGATTGGTATACGCTTACAGCTGCAAAGTCGTCGTCTCCGAAGGCTAGCTTATTAAATGGCCAGATTCCAGTCTTCTCAAAGGCACGTGTTATATTTCTCCCACTGAACGATTCAAAATAGGCTACTTTGGCAAGCTTCGGTATATTGTATATGTTTAGAGTTTTGCCCGGGTTATTCACATGCCAATCGTTAAATGCCACTTTCAATTTTGCCTTGAAAGGTCCAAATACACCATCGTCTAAGGGCTGAAGACGGTGAGTTGTATGCGGTGGGAACGAAAGGTAAACCATGCCATTGTCACGAGCATAGTCTACTGCTTCTATTGTGACGTGGCTTTCATGGTTATCAACCAGTAGCAAGATAGGGTTATCTTTTGAGCACAACGATTTCTTCTGGATATGTTTCAACACCTCCAAAAATATAGTGGTATTTATCCAACCACTCCTTGTTGCCATTCCCAGACTACCTTCCGGAGCACCGTCCATAAAATGGTCTTTAAAATGAACCCTGGGGAAGATAAATAGAAGCGGAATTGTGTTGCTACTGGCTGATATGATTCCTCCAAATGTAACAAGTTCTCCTCTCTCAGCCGAAACAAGTTGACCGATTTGTTTTTGGTTTTTCTCAGCTAAAACCTTGGGCGTATTTAATACTGTGGATATCCCCGACTCGTCAAAATTGTAAATTCGGTCAGCAGTGAACTTGTATTTTACGTATACAGTCTCAAGGTTTTCGAAGAAATCTTTTATGGCAGTCTTATTGAATGCGAAGCACCTTGCGGCACTGGTGTTTTCTGGTTTTCTGAGGCTTAAATTTGTGCAACGCTTGCAAAAACTCTCCACCCAATCCTTTCCTGCCATTTGATTGTGATCCCAATTAGAAGAATAACGTAATCTATTAGCTTTTGCAAAATCGTACGCAAGTTTTCTTACTTGGACAATCGTCAATCCGTAGTGCATTTTGGAGCATTTCATTATGTACGTATTTAAATGAGCCTCTTCTTCTGCAGAAAACACTTGGTTTGAAGAGTAGTTGGAACTGAAAACACGTACCTTACTATGTCTGTCTTCAGTAGCTGCTTGTTTATGTAACTTCGTCAAGCGACTTTCGAGCGTAGTTGGTTTGACGCCATATTTTTGCGCAGCCTTTCTGATAGATAAGGTTTTATTCAAAACTTCGTCTATCGCAGATTTCATGCTATCTTCGTCTACTTGTCCCGTTCTCGTCCCCTTTTTCACATACTTTCGCGGCATTTTGATTCTGTAATAATAATATATTCGATAAAAAAAATGTTTAATGCTATGCAAGTTAGTGGGGAGGATTCGTACAGTACGAATATACCCCACTGCTAACTGCACGAAGGTACCCCAAACCAAAAATACAACGATTTAATTTAAAATAAAAATACCCGTTATAGTTATCAGAAAACAACTGCGTGCATTTAAGACCTCAATACCATTCCACCAACTAAATTGAATCACTTTTATAACTAGAGTAAAACTAATAACATTTAAACACGTTTCAAAGTGAATCCAAAAATTACTTACGTGGAGCGAAAACATGAACGGGCCTGTTGTGTCGAAGCCGGGAGCCGCACTGCCCCGCCGCTCCGCGCGTAGCCTATGCGTCCGAGTGGGAGTTACGCACACAAACATGAACACGCCAGTGTGCTGTATAGCTTAGATATCACTACTGTACGAATGCTCCCGTTGTACGAATGCACCCCACTCTCCCTACTCGTCGTGTTGTTTGTAACTGAATATGTGAATTATTCAATATTGTATTTACTTAAATCAATTTTAAAAATTACATGTCCTCGACGAGATATTTCAGGTGTCGGTAAGAATGCCAAACTTTTCATAACATTTCTTTTGTTACACTTATTTTGTATTTCTTCTTCATTTTTATTGAGCCTATTAATAACGTCTTCATGTGTAATTCTGCACCACCTGTGCAATCTTTGTCTTTCTTTTTGGTGTGGTCAGCCTTTCATGCTGTTTTACGGAATGTAATACTAAATCTTCAAATGATTTATTGACAGTTTTTGAATACTCAATGGTGCTTGATTGAAAAAGACTTTCAACAGACTGGGACTATATTCATAACTTCGGGAGTATGTGACTGCGGGACTATATTCATAATTTTGGGAGTTTGGTACTGCTGGACTATATTATTAACTTTGGGAGTATATGCGCAATAAGTTATAGCGCACATACTCCCAAAGTAAAAAAAAAAAAACAAAAATTATGCATTTAAGGGTTATAGCCTATAACCCTTAAATGCATGATTTTTTGTTTTGTAAAATAAATAATATGTTTGTGTAGATGTTTGGCGATATGTAATGGGAAAAATAATGAAAAAAAACCCAAGTAAAAAATAAAGATTTTATTAGGAAAAAATTATATGTTGCTTTTTGGACACATTATAGACAACACGTTGAAGGACTATCCTATATATACCTAATCTAAGAGTGGAATGCAGCAAAACAATTTCATTCTTTGGTATGGCAAAGAGCAACAATACATTTTGTGCACTCGGTGCGCGAAAATCCTTTACAACCAGACAGTCTGCATCTATTTTTTTTCGCATCTTCTTTCGTTGTGGTCTACACCATCCGTTCTTACATCTTTTACTGGCACAGGGTTGAGTGGTTTACGACGAGGTTTCTTCGCTTCCAATTCTCTTTCAATATTGCTGCTAGAGGGTCTTCCTCTCTTTTCAACACTTTTTTTATAGTTACATAAATAAAGCCTCTGCCAAATCTGCTCTAAAGTCACCTAAAGTCATTTTTTTGGTCTGATTTCCATTATTAGCTTTTTTATACAAAACCCACGAGTTGATGACCGCCATATCGATCAAATGATAGAAGATACGAATGTACCACTTTCTGCTCTTTATACTCATCCTGTACCTTCCCAAAAAACTATCCATAAGGTCGACACCCCCTATGTGGGCGTTATAATCCTTGATAATTTTTGGGCAGGGTACAGTTATTACTTTTTTCTGTTTCTTGTCGTACCTATCGACTGTCTCGGCCGGTTCTGCTCCAACGTATGTAGATGCCAATGTTACCATTTTGTTGTCCTTCCAGGTAGTTACAGATATGTCTACACCTTCATAAGCCACTTGCTCCTCATAAGAACCTCGAGGTACAGAATCTTTCATGAATGTCTGCTGTGTTGGCAGCTTACAATTCTTGCCGAGACGATTCCTTTGGATGGTACCCAGAGCATAAATGCCCTGACTATCAAGATAGTGCAGCAAAGGAATTGAGGTGTAAAAGTTGTCGAAATAAATTATATGGTTTACCCGCCAAAGGGATTGAACGACACAATCTTATGACGGTATTTCCTACCACTCCTAGATCTGTTTCACCTGGGGCTTGGGCAATATCTTGCTTACCAGAGTATATTTCAAAAGTATATGCATACCCAGATAGAGAGCACAACACAAATAACTTGAAGCCCCATTTGTGTGACTTGTTTGGGAGATACTATTTCATAAAATGAGCCACTTTGGTGGCACACATTTGTTCGTCTAGGGATAGCCTTTGCTCAAATGAAGCAGCAGTTATAAACGATGAGTTTAGATGGTCCACTAATGGTCTTATTTTATGGAGACGATCATGCTGTGGATGATTTACAGGTGCGTGCTCTGAGTTGTCGTTGAAATGAATTACTGATCGTATTTTTTCAAATCTGTTTACTGTCATGGTTTTCATGATTTGAACAAAGCCGTATTTTGACCAGTATAATCGGACACTAGGGTAGTGAAACAACGACATGAATATGATAATACCTAAAAATTGTCGTATTTCTGTAGCAGTTACGGGCGCACTGGTAACACTCTCTTGGATAATATATAAATTGGTCTATTCGACAATTTTTGTAATAACTGCGACATTTATGAATTTAGAAAAAAATTGGAATGAAGTTTCCAGGCCCGCGACGTCTGATGGTAGCTGAGCTTCCTAAGAAGGCTATGCGATCTTCATTCCATACCAAATTACGCTTTTTCCATTTTAGATCTCTGCTACGTGATATCCAAGCTGCAACTCCAAGAATACCCGGAACTGATGGAGTTGGCAAAGACCCCGAAGCAGGTTCCACGGACGAGGTCTCACGAGAAAGGGGCTCCTCTTCGGATACAAGTGGAGGGTCTTCGTCGACTTCTTCATTTTCGGGTGATTCATTATCCAAATCATTCAAAATATCTTGTATACTTGGATAATAATCTATATCATTTTCGTCACCTATGTCTTCTTCATCTTCTGAGATATTTCCATTTTCTAAAGCCATGAGCATATCTTCGATGTTTTCATCGCGCAGCCTGCGTGGCATGCTAAAAAGCGAAAGCAAAATATAACGTCAAGCCGACCCATCATCATCATCATCAGCCGGAAGACGTCCACTGCTGGACAAAGGCCTCCCCCTTAGAACGCCATAATGAACGACAACTTGCCGTTTGCATCCACCGGTTGCCCGCAACTCTGACGATATCGTCGGTTCACCTGGTGGGAGGCCTGCCAACGCTGCGTCTTCCGGTTCGTGGTCGCCACTCGAGAACCTTTCTTCCCCAGCGGTTGTCAGTTCTTCGAGCGATATGGCCTGCCCATTGCCACTTCAACTTGCATATGCTTTGAGCTATGTCGGTGACCCTAGTTCTTTGGCGAATTTCCGTATTCCGGATCCTGTCGCGCAAAGAAACTCCGAGCATAGCTCTCTCCATAGCTCGTTGAGTGACTCTGAGCCTCTCTAAAAGGCCAACCGTTAGCGACCGGCCGACAAGCCGGCCCACAACCATATAAATTCCTAAAGCAAACGCATAATGTAGACATTTGGCAACATATTAAAAACTACTTTGACGTAAAATTACAAAGAAATCAGCGGAAAAATATATGAAATATCAAAAACTTACCTCATTTTTTACTCGATTACTATTTTTCAAACTTTGAAGAATAGATTCTTTGATGTGAAATCGTAAATCAAATCACTCGTACTCGCCAATACACGAACTTTTACACTTACTCGTTTGTAATGATGTGTGACAGAAAAATTACCGGCAAAATTCGTTACAGTTTTTTTTTCTGATAGTCGATAATAATCTATGTCCGCATATTACGTTGCGTTCAGAAACGTACAGCTGTCAAATTATTTGCCTTGATTTGTTTCAGGGAAAGTGAAGCTAATGTTGGAGGGTTATTAATACTTCCAGTAGAAGAAGCGAATGAGAACTGCTCGAGTGACCCTTCATTGTTGATTGAATAGCTGGAATTTTCTTTCGCAGTTTCCCATTTTTTTAAGGCAACTGGATCGAATTTGTCTTTTGGTATACCATCTCTGTTCAAGGTATAAATACCCGTTTTTTTAAATCCATTGATGATGTTGAGGGGATCAAAATTTTCCCAAACTTGACCAATGAGAACAGAAAATTGTTCTTTTTTTTTTTCAATTTCTGGCCATAGTTAGACCTCTGCCATTTCACCATAACAGAATCAAAAATCAAAATCTTTTTATTCGTCAATGCAGGTGTATAATACAAAAGGTGTTAGAGTTACAGGAAGTTCGCTACATTGTGCCTGTGGGCATACGAAAATTATATTAAACGAGAATTACTTATATTCTATTGACATACTTTGTTATTAATTTCAATTAACCTATTATTATGTAGGTATATAATACTTTAACATTTATATAATACTATTTAATTCCATCACTTATACCTTTTCATTGCTTACCTTTATATAATGTTGTTTGTTTTTTTTTAAATTTATATTAATTATTTGGCTCTCTTACTCTATTATATATTTATACAGTCTGTTTAGAAAATTATATTAATTATATAATACTGTTATTTTTTAAATATAAATTAATTATATGACTTATAATTATTCCATAATTCACTTATTGAGTAGCAGCATTTCTTTATTTACAGTTCTTTCAGCTTTTTCTTAAAGAGATTTATGTTTAATTTTTTTAAGTCATGAGGTATTTTATTATATATTCTTGGAGCCATTTCATAAACGCTTTTCCGTAAAAGGGCAGTGTTACTATGCTCAATTCTTAGAATGTTATAAAACTTGACAATAATAGTTATTGGTAGGCTGCAGGGCTTTCAGCTATAAATATGTTGGAATGACGATCTGATAGCAAAAGTTACCCATGCTGACCCCTGGCTTAGCATCGTTAGGGATTTACTACTTGCTCTGGAGAACGAAACCTAGTAACTAGTCTAACGCGGCCGCCGCGAGACTCCCTTTTCCTCAACCTTGGATCTGCTGGGGGCACAGTATCCCATTTGTCATTGAATGCCTTGAAAACTGTGTTAATAAGTCTAATGGCTATAACAAATGACTAGAATGTGGTGGTAGCTTGATTATGGTTATGTTGTGTTCTCTTGCTAGTTCGAGTACCGAAGGTTGTACGTGAGTACTGTTTCCATCGTATATTAATAATGTTGGTATAGATGTTGAACCCAACATTGGTATAAAGGACTTGGAAATGAACTCTTTGAAAGCCTTGGTCTCAATCCATCCATTTTCTGTCGCTGTATATACCGTACCAGGATACGCATCTTTAGATGTCCATTCGCTCCACGTGTTTTTTCCTTTGTATATTATAAAAGGTGATCCTTTTCCGCCAGCTGCATTAACTGAGAAAAGAACTGTAGTATTATCTTTGCCCGTAGTCCTGGTCGCTGCAAATCCCTTTAGTCAGACAATTTTCGTTTTTTTGGGATCGCTTACGAAACTGGTTTCATCTATATTCCAAATCCTGTTTGGTTTTTCTTCCAAGCCTAACTCACAAATTGTCGCAAAGAGGAGGTTAAAATATTCCTCAAATATGAAAGGATCTGCTGCTTTTTTTCTAGATAACTCCACAGATAGAAATTATGCCTTATGCAAAAAAAAATAAACCATTCTTGGCCCGGTTTATCATTTTTAAATGGAGTGACGAGTCTGTTCTCTCTTACAAAACTTTGAACAAGCTCAATTATCTCCGTGCGGACTTAGTCAAAATCCGTTCTTCTCCATTTCGTTCGTATTTTGCACTTAAAGCTTTTGGTCTACCCATATAATCGGATTTCGTAGTATGTGGTATTTTAAATAGAGAAGCAGCGGCATATCCCGACAATCTGCCACTTTTTTCCTCCGCCACAGCTTCGTCTAATTTTGTTTTACTCCAGCTCGGGCTACTTCCTTTGCGAACGTAATTTCGCACCATCTTTTCGTCTGAAATAAAGAAGAAAATAATAAATACCTAAAATAAACACAATTTAACATAGATGCAGTACATCGCACTAAGCCCCAGATTAGGGTGATTCATAACGGGCACGCCGCAATCGCGGCGGTAAGACCCCTCTTTGAGGAGTGGCTGGAGAGTCGACACGGCGTCCTCACCTACCACTACAGGTCCTCACCAGACACGGTAGTTTCGGGAGGTGTCTGTGTCAGATTAAGAAGGAGGATAACGCCCGGATGTCACCACTGTGTGCATCGCCCGGAGGACACGGTGGAGCATACGGTGGAGGTCTGCCCCGCTTGGGCGGAGCACCGCCGTGTCATCATGGAGGCGATAGGCGGCGGCGACCTCTCACGTCCGGCCTTGGTTCAGGCCATATTACGGAGCTAGGGGGAATGGAAAGCAGTCACCTCCTTTGCGTCGGACGTCGCTAGACGATCTCCGGCCACCGTAGACGCGGGCTTGCGGACGGCGAGTTAAGGTAACTCGCCGTCCGATCAAGGACCAGGCCCGGGTCGGCGGCGCGTCGTGTTCCACGCGCGCCTCAGAGAGCTGTCTGCAAACTGACGGGCCTATAGGGCCAGACGCCTGCTGGGGTCACGAGACAGTCTTATGTGGATACCGTGGCCCTGGAACGCAAAGGGCAACCGAAGGAACAGGGTGGATTTTAGTCAGTACGAGTCTGACAGTCCCTTCCGCTCCACCCAGAGCGGCAGGACTCATTTGATGATTTTACCACCCAATAAAAAAAGGGCGATTCATAAAAAAAGTCTCTTTCAAGTCTCAACCCCGAATAGGGATCTATCTATCGAAAAATGAACCAGATATTTTTTTTTTCCATTTTTTAATTTAACATTTAGGGGTCTACCCTAAAAGTTAAATTAAAAAATCGGAAGTCCCTACCAATCTTCAAAGTTTTAGTCAATTATGCGCATGCTATGAAGTCGGACTTACTCCCAAAGTGCCTTTGAAAGTCATGATATCTTTTGGCAGCTTCAAATCTTTTATTTTAATTTCGTCCTTCTTAACAATATCAATTTCGACATACTTAACGTGCTTTTGGATAACGCCTGTAAAAGTTCCAACATCCTGCTGACACTTAACTTGATAATCAGCAGTTCTCTTTATTACTGCGCCAATCCCATCGGGGGCACTTTTCCCGTGGCCAGCTTCTTGATAATTCCAAGTAACAAGTCTTAATTGAGGTAAGTCATTCTTATGCTGCGTTAAAATATAGAAAATATATTTATATCGGTATGAATGAGAATGGGCTTCTGTTGTGTGCTTCTCTTTCTTTAAAAAAACAACCGCTGTGTGAATGCACACTTGACCATGATTGCCACCAAAATGCATGCTCTGAACTTCCTCGGCATACTTGTAAGCGTAATTTTCAGAGAAATCATATGAATGAAGAATCATATGAATCAACGATTCGTCGCTTTTCAGAGATTCTTTCAATTGTTTTATTGTTATATACTGGTTAACAATGTTACTTGTGTGCGATAAAAATGTATGCAATAAATTCTCCAATTTTATTATCAGGTTACGTGGATCACATTTCTTAGGCTTCTTTATTATTTTTATTTCTTTGTATCTCGTTCCCATTCCATGTTTTGTATCTCTCGATCATTTATGAATTCTTTATATACTACCTTCTTGTCTTTGCAATTTTCGCATTTGCGGCTTAGGCAATCCACATTATATTTATCACAACAGATTTGCATTATCAAATTTTGACTGTCTGAATGCCTAAATTTAAGAAACTGTCTAAAGGAGAAGTGGATGCTTACTATTCTCCTCCTTTAATGACTTTAAAATGGCAGGATAAAAAAGCGGTTACCATGATTAGCACCATGCATGATGCTAAAATATTACCGTCAAATAAGGCACAGAGCTACTGGTCTGCCAAAATTGAAACCTGAATGTGTAATTTATTATACTAATAACATGGGAGTGGTTGACACCGCAGACATGATGATGAGTACTTTATCGTGCATATGGAAAACGAGACGATGGTACTTAAAACTAGCCCTTCGTATAATCGACATGTCTATGTTGAATGCATTTTACACATACAAAATTATTAATAATTGTCCCAAAAAACCATTTAGTGAATTTCAGCTGGCAGTTGTACGGCAAATAGTTAGTAAAAACAAAATACACGATTATGAACCGGTGACTTCGACATCGCGTGGCGTTCAGAATGATCCCTGTCATTTTTTACCAAGTGATGTTCTCAAACATTTTCCTGTGACCATACCAAATAAGAAAAGGCAGCGTTGCAGAGTTTGCGCTCTGAAAAATATTCCAAAATACACAAGATATATGTGCAAACAGTGTAACACTTATTTGTGTTTAGAGAATTGCATCACAGAAAGCCTAGTAGTGTTAACACGTAAAATAAAACCCATGATTTAATAATTAAAGTGTATTATTCAAAAAGCATACTATTACGTTGCTTTATTTGTTTGTATGCATTATGTCATTTTTTTCGGTTTCTGTTAAATCAATGTCTTGAGTGTGACAAATTTTTATTGTATTTAAAAAGTTTAAAATTTTTATATAAGCCCGGCTACGCATACACGGAGCTATATACTTTAGCTCTTCAAGAATTAGATGTGTGAAATGCTCGTTTCTTTGGTCTGCACCAATGCGTCATTTTTGTAGCGTTAGGGAAACAAAACCGATAATATAAAATATTTAAGGTACTTTTAAATATAATTATGCAACAAATTATTACATTTAGGTGTCCGAGCTACGCTAGACCCTCTTTGAGATTACCCATTGGATTTTCGCATGTGGTCACACTAAGTTACTATTCCCCTTATACAACCCTACTACTCTAGCGCATCACAACACGCGTACGCTGCCATGTTGCGCCGGGCGCTCGCGCCTCTCTTCAGTACGTCTTGGATTTTCGTAGTGTACACTTGTGTAAAAACTGAAAATAGTAACATTCGTAGAAACTGGTTAATTTCTATAATATTAGTATAAGGTAAGTCTCTCTATCTCATTACATACTTACTTAAGAATATGCTACTAACTGGGATACTCGACAATTCGAGATAGCTAAGTTATAATAACACAATAAAAGATGTTATATACTTTTGCTGTGTATCCCGTGAATATTAAACAGGAAAGCCCTGTTTATTGTCTCATTATGTACGTTTAAGGAAAGCCCTTAAACTTTTGTACTTATTTATTTATACTTTATGCACTTAAAATTGTGTACAGAGGCGGACTTAATGCCATAGGCATTTTCTCCCAGTCAACCTTAGGAGGGTGCAGAAATGTGACCTTGGTAGATGCCCGAAAGATAATTACAATTGAAAACTTAACTAATACTTACAGGTAAAAAAACCTAAAAAGTAACTAACTACTATACATATATAGACAAATGAGTACATACATAAATCTAAATTATAACGTGTATATACATATACATAAGATATACTTATTATAAAAATATATAAATATAATAATAGTGGTAGTGAAAGATCAGCGGAGAGATGATTCTGCCATAGTTTTGAAAAAGTATTCACATAACTTATTTTTAAAAGTGTACTTAAAACGCTACTACTTTCTGTGGCCGACGTCGGCTGAGCACACGACGTGTTTGAGTATCAAGCTCCAGCTGTGATGCTGGTGGTCTTGACTAATTGAAACTATTTAAAACTTCGTAAATAAACTTTATTTCTAGTACATAGGTATGGTACAATTTTTAGATCGGCCGACGTGTGCGCGCGCGTTGGAGATCGGTAAGCGAGTCATATGTCGCGTATGCGCCGGCTTAGCGGTGGGGACGTTGAAGGTCGTTGACGTAGGCGAACCGGTTCGACGCCCGATGCTCGACGCGATGTAATGTCCCGAACAGATTCCCCGGGTTGAAGTGCATACTTCAAGATGATGATGAAGAGATGGGAAGAGGGCAAACGTTGTTGTATGCCCGGGTGATGATGCCCTTCTTTGTTAAGATGTCGGCCACTCGACAATGGCCGTCCGACCCAGGCTTAACGGCAATCACTCTGCCCAGCAACCATAGAAGAGGAGGAAGATTGGCGTCTCTCACTAAGACCATGGTTCCTGTCTTTAGATCCTGGCCTGAGGTCTGCCACTTGGTTTTCTGCTGAAGGAGAGACACATACTCATTAGAGAAGCGCTGCCAAAAATGTTGCCGGAGCTTTTCGATGCGATCGAAACGTTGTAGCCGCTGGATATTGACGTCGGTCATCTGAGGACGAGGGACTGACGTGAGTGGCCGTCCGATGAGGAAATGAGAAGGAGAAAGATAAGAAAGATCAGATGGATCAGTGGATAGAGGAGTCAATGGTCTGGAATCTAAAATAGCCTCTATCTGAATCAAGCACGTAGAGAGCTCTTCATATGTTAAGTGAGTTAGGCTCATCACTCTACGCAATAAATGTTTGGTGGACTTTACTGCTGCCTCCCAAATGCCACCGAAATGAGGGGTGTAGGCAGGAATAAATTTAAATTCTATGCCGTCATTTGCAAGGTCTGACGCTATACTAGAAGAAGAAGAATTAAGGAAGCGTGATAACTCATTGAAAGCTCCTACAAACGTGGTGCCGTTGTCGGAGTACACGCGCTGTGGTTTGCCTCGACGACTAATGAATCGGCTAAACGCCGCTAGGAAAGCTTCCTTGGTGAGGTCAGAAACCAGCTCCAGATGAACGGCTCTGACTGCAAAGCATACAGAGGCACTCGCGTCGATGGTGCGGGCGCCCAACATTCGCGACGCCGCCTCGCTTGTAAGTCTAGCCAAGTACGTCCGCACCATAAACACTACGAGTCACGAGGTAGCTGCGACTACACGCGCCTTAACCATGATACATTCATTGGACTCAACTGTCCACGCCGCTGACCCCAACCGCTTCTCAATGGTTCGCGGTTACACTGAAACATTCTTTCATGGTCCACATCTCAACAACAACCCTGCTCTTCGACGTTTACAGGGTGGTCGCATATGCGCTGTTCCTCTCGACCTTGCTATTCAAATTTCAATAAATAAGCTCGAACCTGGGCTGCTCCCTAACTTCCCTTACAACCGGATGGATGTCGATTGGACTATGGTCCCAGTCCGCCAGACCTTTTTGAACAATAGTTCCGCCCTCGCGTATGTTATCAGCCACGCGACTTCTGAATACTACAGTGGGACGGTCAACTACTACTCAAACGGTACGTACCGCACAGCTGATAACCAACAACTAACTGCAACCTTGACCATCTTACCGGCGGGGAACAGCTGCCACATTCCTGGATGCAAAAATATCATGCTAGTTCTTCTTGACTGCTCAACTGGCAGTGCCCCAACACAGGTCCAACTAGGTGACGGACAATTCACCATTCCCACCGTTCGCCTACCTAACGACGCAGCTGATGCCGACCTGTCTGCTATGTGGCAGGTTTATTACACTGATGCGAACATCGGCCGTATCCAGCGAGACTTTCTTGGTGCTTATCTCGAGCTTGCTAACAACTACTCCACCTCAACAGCGATAGGCACCGCCCTTTCCGTTGCTGCAGAGCTCTGCCACGCACAAGACACCGGATTAATCATGGGCGTGGAGCCCGACGGCTACCCATCTGCCACCCAGGCCGCGCATGGCGCTTGGACCCACGGCGGCTACGAGATCGGTCCAGAGAACTTCCGTCTACGCACAAACGCCTGGTCTGCCGATCCGGCTCGAAGGACCACTGTTTGAGTATCAAGCTCCAGCTGTGATGCTGGTGGTCTTGACTAATTGAAACTATTTAAAACTTCGTAAATAAACTTTATTTCTAGTACATAGGTATGGTACAATTTTTAGATCGGCCGACGTGTGCGCGCGCGTTGGAGATCGGTAAGCGAGTCATATGTCGCGTATGCGCCGGCTTAGCGGTGGGGACGTTGAAGGTCGTTGACGTAGGCGAACCGGTTCGACGCCCGATGCTCGACGCGATGTAATGTCCCGAACACGACGTCTCCTGATCGTCATCTGACACGTCGAATAACGAGCATACGACATGTCGGCTGCGTAGTGGTGCCCGTCATATCCCTTATTGGGTGGATGACTTGGACTTTTATTGACATAGTACTTACACTACCTTCTGTCAAAACCAGCTGCGTGCATTACACCAGCAGAATATAATTATTTCTATCACTTACGCGAATATTAGTCATTGAAATAAAACTATTTTTACGGATTTTATCGCGGTTTTAATTTTGTTTTTTGGTCCCGACGTTTCGAATCCTTTACAGCATTCATGGTCACGGGCAGACTGAGGTGTTAAACGTCTAATTTGAACAATTACTATCAACTACCTTACATTTTTAGTTATTATTTACAATCCGATTCACGCAAAATGAGCTCACTGTGTCATTCGGTCTTGCAGTTTTACGCTTGGAATTAACTTTAATAGAATCTATGATGGGATTCCAAGCAGGTGGTATGTCCCAGCCATCTTCTCTATTGAAATTGGGGTGTTTCTTAATTTCAATAGCCTCGCGTATCATCCTAGGAAGGAATCGATTTTCTTTGGCAAGGATCTGTGGTTTATCAAATCTGATGTAATGGTTGGCTTGGTCAAGCGTATGGTCACAAATTGCAGACTTCCTGGCACGGCGGTGTTTAATATCGGCGATATGTTCTTTTACGCGGGTCCCTATGTTTCTTTTTGTTTGGCCTATGTAAGAGAGACCACAATCACAATCGAGCTTGTATACGCCTGCATCTTGTAAGGGTATGTGGCACTTGACAGGTGGTAGAAACTGGCTAATCTTCTTCGGCGGCTTGAAGTAAGTTTTGATTGAAGCACGCTTCAAGATGTAGCCAATCTTGTCTGTGACTCCCTTGACATATGGTAGTACTGCAGGTTGACGCTCAACTGTGGCCGGTTTCACTCGGGGTTTGTGACGTAGGCGCGGTATTCGGAGCTTGTTGTCGTGCAGAATTTGCTTGACATGTTGAAGCTCAGCAGCCAGGTGTTGCTCATCACAAATCCCTCGTGCTCTCTGTAACAATGATTTACCGACGGTAGATAACTGTGTTGGGTGGTGGTGAGAGTCACCATTTAAGTATTTGTCTGTATGGGTTTTCTTTCGATACACGGTGTGACTTAAGGTGTTATTGGGATTACGGATAACTAATACATCTAAGAAAGCTAAGGAGTTGTTAACTTCAGACTCTATGGTAAATTGAATTTTAGAGTTTATGGAGTTAAGATGGTTTAGAAAAGCAGTTACTTTATCAGATGGTAAGATTGTGAAAGTATCATCTACGTACCGCTTGTAGAACCTGGGTGTTATAGGTGCAGTTTCTAGGGCTGTCTCCTCGAAGTCTTCCATAAAGATATCTGCAACTACAGGAGATACTGGGGAGCCCATAGCTACACCATCTACTTGCATGTAGTAGTGATTGTTCCACAGTAGATAGCCAGATGTGAGGCAATGTTCTATTAGTTCTGCATATTCCAATGGCATGTTTCTCTCCGATAACTTCTTAGATACAATTTTGACACAGTCACCAACTGGTAATGATGTAAAAAGTGACTGGACATCAAAACTAACCATTGTTTCATTGTCAGCTAGATGTAGGTTTTTTATTTCACTGACAAAATGGTACGAATCCTTCACATGTGCTCTAGTGTTTCCTCTGAGTGGTGAGAGTACTTTCGCTATATGTTGAGCCAAGCGATAGGTTGGTGAATCGATTTGGCTAACTATTGGCCGTAGCGGAGCATTGGGTTTGTGTATCTTGGGTAGCCCATACAGTTTTGGTGGTTTCGCGCAGCTAGTAATTAAGAATTTGACGTCTAATTCCAATGTCTCGGAGTGTTTTTTAATTAAATCACTAGTTGATTTTAACGTTTTGGTGGTTGGGTCGGTTTTTACTTGTTTATATGTACTTGTGTCCGATAAAAGATCTTGAATTTTATTATTGTAATCAGACGTATCCATTACCACAGTCGCATTACCTTTATCTGCACGTAGAATAGTTAATTCAGGTCTGTTGCGAAGGTTTTTTAGCGCAATGTATTGGTTTTTCGGAAGATTTGGTTTGGGCGTTGAATTACGACGTAATACCGACGAAATGTCTTGACGTATCGCCTCCGAATCTTGTTTCTTCAAACCATTTTTATACAGACACTCTTCAACGTTGCAGATAATGCTTTCTACCGGTATTTTATAAGGTGTAACAGCGAAATTTAGGCCTTTTGATAACACTTGAACCGTATCTTCATCCAAAGTTTGTTTTGACAGATTGACAACTGCGCACGCTTCGTTCACGGTTGACGGGCGCGTTCCGTACTCGCATGCGCTGTCATTTTTGACATTTAATTTGGTGGTTAATTTTTCAAACTTTTTTATCTGGACATATTTGCATTCATTATATTTATATGTTTCGCGCTTATTAAGAGTATCGATGCATTTATTAAAATCAAATGAAGATGTTTCTGTCTTTAGTTTTGTGGATAATATCTCGATATCTTGATTAATTAATTGTAAATCGGATCGTGTGTTTCGAATAAGTTGTAGTAATAACTTTTGGCTTGCCTGGTAGAAGATCTTAGCGCTTCCTCGTATGTCGTTTCTGGGTGAAATTCTGGCACACGTAGGAATGATGCTGTTGTCTCTGCATCTCTTCAAGAAATTTAATGATGTTGTATATCTTGCTCGCTTAGTCTTGAGATCTTCTAACCGGCGTATTTTGTTAGCTGTTTGCAGTCCGTACTGGCTAACATAATGATTTCTATCACTTACGCGAATATTAGTCATTGAAATAAAACTATTTTTACGGATTTTATCGCGGTTTTAATTTTGTTTTTTGGTCCCGACGTTTCGAATCCTTTACAGCATTCATGGTCACGGGCAGACTGAGGTGTTAAACGTCTAATTTGAACAATTACTATCAACTACCTTACATTTTTAGTTATTATTTACAATCCGATTCACGCAAAATGAGCTCACTGTGTCATTCGGTCTTGCAGTTTTACGCTTGGAATTAACTTTAATAGAATCTATGATGGGATTCCAAGCAGGTGGTATGTCCCAGCCATCTTCTCTATTGAAATTGGGGTGTTTCTTAATTTCAATAGCCTCGCGTATCATCCTAGGAAGGAATCGATTTTCTTTGGCAAGGATCTGTGGTTTATCAAATCTGATGTAATGGTTGGCTTGGTCAAGCGTATGGTCACAAATTGCAGACTTCCTGGCACGGCGGTGTTTAATATCGGCGATATGTTCTTTTACGCGGGTCCCTATGTTTCTTTTTGTTTGGCCTATGTAAGAGAGACCACAATCACAATCGAGCTTGTATACGCCTGCATCTTGTAAGGGTATGTGGCACTTGACAGGTGGTAGAAACTGGCTAATCTTCTTCGGCGGCTTGAAGTAAGTTTTGATTGAAGCACGCTTCAAGATGTAGCCAATCTTGTCTGTGACTCCCTTGACATATGGTAGTACTGCAGGTTGACGCTCAACTGTGGCCGGTTTCACTCGGGGTTTGTGACGTAGGCGCGGTATTCGGAGCTTGTTGTCGTGCAGAATTTGCTTGACATGTTGAAGCTCAGCAGCCAGGTGTTGCTCATCACAAATCCCTCGTGCTCTCTGTAACAATGATTTACCGACGGTAGATAACTGTGTTGGGTGGTGGTGAGAGTCACCATTTAAGTATTTGTCTTTTTAAGTATTTGATAACTCTAAGAAGTTATCGGAGAGAAACATGCCATTGGAATATGCAGAACTAATAGAACATTGCCTCACATCTGGCTATCTACTGTGGAACAATCACTACTACATGCAAGTAGATGGTGTAGCTATGGGCTCCCCAGTATCTCCTGTAGTTGCAGATATCTTTATGGAAGACTTCGAGGAGACAGCCCTAGAAACTGCACCTATAACACCCAGGTTCTACAAGCGGTACGTAGATGATACTTTCACAATCTTACCATCTGATAAAGTAACTGCTTTTCTAAACCATCTTAACTCCATAAACTCTAAAATTCAATTTACCATAGAGTCTGAAGTTAACAACTCCTTAGCTTTCTTAGATGTATTAGTTATCCGTAATCCCAATAACACCTTAAGTCACACCGTGTATCGAAAGAAAACCCATACAGACAAATACTTAAATGGTGACTCTCACCACCACCCAACACAGTTATCTACCGTCGGTAAATCATTGTTACAGAGAGCACGAGGGATTTGTGATGAGCAACACCTGGCTGCTGAGCTTCAACATGTCAAGCAAATTCTGCACGACAACAAGCTCCGAATACCGCGCCTACGTCACAAACCCCGAGTGAAACCGGCCACAGTTGAGCGTCAACCTGCAGTACTACCATATGTCAAGGGAGTCACAGACAAGATTGGCTACATCTTGAAGCGTGCTTCAATCAAAACTTACTTCAAGCCGCCGAAGAAGATTAGCCAGTTTCTACCACCTGTCAAGTGCCACATACCCTTACAAGATGCAGGCGTATACAAGCTCGATTGTGATTGTGGTCTCTCTTACATAGGCCAAACAAAAAGAAACATAGGGACCCGCGTAAAAGAACATATCGCCGATATTAAACACCGCCGTGCCAGGAAGTCTGCAATTTGTGACCATACGCTTGACCAAGCCAACCATTACATCAGATTTGATAAACCACAGATCCTTGCCAAAGAAAATCGATTCCTTCCTAGGATGATACGCGAGGCTATTGAAATTAAGAAACACCCCAATTTCAATAGAGAAGATGGCTGGGACATACCACCTGCTTGGAATCCCATCATAGATTCTATTAAAGTTAATTCCAAGCGTAAAACTGCAAGACCGAATGACACAGTGAGCTCATTTTGCGTGAATCGGATTGTAAATAATAACTAAAAATGTAAGGTAGTTGATAGTAATTGTTCAAATTAGACGTTTAACACCTCAGTCTGCCCGTGACCATGAATGCTGTAAAGGATTCGAAACGTCGGGACCAAAAAACAAAATTAAAACCGCGATAAAATCCGTAAAAATAGTTTTATTTCAAAGAATATAATTACTCATACATAGTAATATTTCCAGATGGATCAAACTACACTTGGCACGCTAACCGAGTGGAGACCCCTAGCCAAAGAAGAAACGTTCTTCAATAATATAGTAAACCTTTTGGATGAGTTGTACCCAGATACTTGGAGGGCATGGGTTGTGAATACACCCACTTATCAAGATCTTGTCGGAGAAGCCATCTCCTCAGACACGGAATGCAGGCTACGGTTCGCAATCCCAACAGTAAGACTGGCAAGAGCCTACAGTTCCAAACGAACCCTGAGCGAAAGAAGCTACAGGAAAATCAAGAGAATCTTGTTAACCTGGCCACTGGGTCGCGCACTAATTTATGCCCCTTTGGCAATAATGGCAAAAGTACACCCAGTCCAGGCATACAATCAGTTTGCTGAAACAATAAATATGATTAAAGCCGAACTTGTCTCGAGACATGAAGCCTCGCAGATAATTAAAGACGACAGCACTCGTAACTCAGAGGAAGTCTCTAATTCTACTTACTCACGAGCTTCCAAAAGAAGCCATTGCCCAGAAACACCTGAAACTGCGAAATAACCTAGGATGACAGATTTCATGTCCCAACAAAACCTCATGCTAGAAAAGCTCTGCACCCTAGCACAGGCTACCAACGACAGCCTCAAACATTTAATTAATAATAAAAGGCAATATTCTCTACCAAGCTCATCGCAGAGCTCACCATCACCAAGCCGACACTTGTACGGCAGCGATGAGAACGAGGGTGAGCCAGCAGAACCACACCTTCATCATACGGAGGAAGATCACTGGAACTGTTATACCCCTGTACTGTAGGGGATGATGCTGAGCTCGCAGCCTTAAGCTGCAAGTCAGCAATATAGCTCTTAATATAATAGTCGCACGGCGCCTCGCGCGCTAGTCTGCATTTCTAACTCCGGGCGCGTAACGTTGTTTCCAGACCCTCTCTTTGTATTCTGTTTAAAAGTGAATAAATATAGTGTTTAATTAAATATCTTTTTAAAACGCCTTCCGGAGGGTCCCTATAACATTTTGGTGGCAGCGGTGGGATTAGGAAATCTACCGGTTGCTCTATCCGCGGTGTTAAAGACTAAATTAAAGTGAACCCTGTGTTGTGATTATTAAACTATTGACCGGGTAAACCAGTTCCAACAATTCACTGTGAAACCGCGCAGTGCAGACTCGCAATCATAACGTTACCGTCCGTCGCCGTATCTTGGAAAGAAACAAAAATCCTTAAATCTAACTAGCATCGCCGTATCCTGGAAATCATTCAAAATCCATACTCTGACTTCAAACATCTTAATAAGTTCCTGATAACTACTAAGTTGCCGAGATAAGGTCCAGAGACCTTGAGCTATCCGTCGCCGTCGCGCCGCTCCGCTTCCTGTGTTCCAGACATCCTTATCGCATTGAAATGCGATCTCCGCTCGGACTCGCCATAATCATCGTCACATTCGCAACCTTAAAAGTCTTTGGTTATTGCATTAAGGTACAGACATTAATTAAATTACAACATTAAATACTACGAATTCGATAATAATATCCAAACTTATCAAGGTCTATTTGTCATTTAATGTCTGTATCCTTCTCCTTAAATACTCCTACTGTATATTCGTGTAAATTTCGCTCGTTTGTTTCAAAAATGTCAAAATCAACTAAAGAATTAAATGTAAACCTCGAACCTCCTACGGTTTCCGAAAAGGGCCAGTCAACGCACACTACGCCTACTTCCCTCTATGCAGAAACCAAAATAGAACCTAAATCAGGTAAAACAAAACCTTTACCTATAGAATATATAGAATTAAATACGCTCTTAAAGTTTATAAAACCCTATAATGGCACTAGGGAGACGTTGAATTATTTTATCGTTAACTGTAACAACGCTTACGAACTGGCTACAGAGCCACAGAAACCTATTATTTTCGAATACATATTATGTCAATTATAAGGTAAGGCGGAAATTGCCTGCTCCATTAAAGATTTCACAAATTGGGACCAACTAAAAGAGTTCTTGAAAACTCAATTTAGCGAGAGAAAACATTATTCACATTTACTTACCGAATTACAAGAGAGTAAACAAAATGTTAATGAAAACGTTTCTCAATACGCGTTACGCGTCGAGACCTGCCTATCGCAAATTTTAACCGAAATTTCACTGTGTAATACCAAACAAAAGTAAATCGCAGGACGCATTGCAGCTATGGAGGACCTAGCCCTTCATCACTTCCTAATTGGCCTTCTTCCGCGTATATCTAACATCGTCCGATGCAAGTCTCCAAAATCCCTTAATGATGCGATAAATACTGCTATATCGGAAGAGCGTATACAACAAAGTTTATATAAGCGTAATCCGAACACTGAATCCAAGCCTAATTACTCTAAATCCTCAACGAATCAAACACGGAATATCCAAAAATCATTCCAAGCCCCGCAACCCTCTACTTCACAACAACGAGGTGGTGCTAATATCATGTGTAGTATTGCAAAGCATTCGGACACGATATTCGCGACTGTAAGAAACGCGAATATAACAACAACCGATTCCAAAAACCTAACCCTGGTCCCCAAAGATTTAGTAACCCAAATTCTAATCGTGATCAACCCCGTGTCAACTTCACAATTGAAAACGAAGACGAAGGTCACGACGAAGTTGATACTACCGAAGAAAATGACTATCCCGATTTAAACGCATAAGCGCCTCGCTAGGGTGTCGTGCGAGACGCGACAGTAGAACCGTAGAGACAAGGAATTGGTTATTATACAATAATTAGTGTAAGTGCGATGGTGGGTTGCAGCGTTTAGGGCTGTAAAAGCCGGAGTGAGCGAAAAATTGAAGGAATAACTTTTCACACGTAAGTATGCGGAATTATCTTTTCCTTCGTTATAGAACGTAAGATGATCATCGATTATGATGTTGTGTGTTGAATTCAACGATTTTAGCATAAAATATTGAGTTGTTATATGTGTTTCCAATATTTAAGATATTGATATTGATAAAATAACCTAAAACTATGAACGATTCAGGGTTGCTATTATGGCTATTTAATTTTACCCATTTCATATTTCTTTTTCGTCAGTACCTACATATTACGATTTTTGAGTTAGCTTATCATAAATTTGGCTTAAATTAATATTGTATTTGTTGTGTTTGATAATATGTAGGTACTACAAAAAAAGCTCTCCAAGTTTAAATTGTAATTTAATTACAATAAATAGTTAAATTGTTGTAAATTTACATGTTTTATATCTACTGACATACATCTACCTGCCTGTTGTGTTATTTCACTTTTCACCATCTTAACTAACAATGGAATCACTGAAGGGGTCAATGTCCAATTTGATTGCACAATTCAACGACAGAATGTCCAAATTTGAGGCTGAATTGACGAAGGCACCCATCACCCAAGCCAGCAGCGCAGTCCAAGTTGCAGCAGAATATGGATCCTTCAAGACCTTTATATTGGAGGCTCTCAGCTGTCTTCAACTTCAGGTGGAGGCTCTTTCCAGAGACGTCGACACACTGGAGATGAGGGGCAGAAGGAAAATGCTGCTTATCCATGGTGTTGCAGAGGTAAATAAAGAAGACACGGCATTGGTTGTTGCAAAAATTGTGAGTGACAAGCTGAAGATGGAGGCCTTTTCTGTTGCTGCCATAAGAAGATGTCACAGGATGGGCAGACAGACCAATGCCAGCAAACCTCGACCCATCCTTGTAAAGTTCCAGGAAGTGGATGTTCGGGACAATATCTGGTTCATTAAAACCAAGTTAAAGGGTTCTGGTATTACTTTGTCAGAATTTTTAACAAAGTCGCGACATCAAATATTCATGGCAGCCCGTGACAAGTTCGGCGTTACCAACTGCTGGACGAAACAAGGCTTCATCTACATACTCGGGCCCGATGGCAGCAAGCATCGGGTAATCACGTACAGCGAGCTCAATTCTATCGATGAACCCGAACTGGACAAGCTGGGAACCGATAAGTCAAGCCCTGTAGTTACTGCGCAGAGGAAGACACGTGCTGCTGCCATCAAAAAGTGATTTTCATTGTTTTCCCCAACTCGTCCGGGTAATATGCTCTTTTGTTTGTTATCTGCGTATCTATACCCTCTTATTTTATTGACTTGTAGTATTACTACTACCCGTTATCTTTTTATTCCGATTGTAACTTTATTTTCCTAGCCTCACTACACCTTTTGTTATTTTAACCTTCAAAGTCAAACGTCATGTGTCCCTGTCAAGTCTAACGTCACTTTTGATTGCGTTCCGTTTTACCCATTGAATGTCTAGCAACATTTAAGTTCTGTGGCATAGACAATAGTTTAGTAGGATAAGTGAATTTTGTAGTTAATTTTATTTTATACTCGGACGGAGTATTTTATTTGTTTAGTTATTTATTTTAATTCTTAGACTATTTTTCATTATTGATTGTGTTATAGTATAAATTACTTTATTCATACACGCAACTGGTGGGTGGACAATTTGTTTTACCAACTTTTTTGTATATTCTATTTGTTTATATATTTATAATAATGATTATTATTTTTCAGTTAATGGTTGATACTGATTTAACTAGTGACAGTGATAGTTTTGTATCAGCTTGTAGTGTCAACGATAGTTTTTCCAGTATTCCATCTCTTGCTGACTCACTCGAGTCTCTGTTCTCCGATGTTCCCAAGAATCTTAATGTAGTCCATATTAATGCCCAAAGTATTCCGGCTCATTATCATGATTTATTGGCTAATCTGTATTCCAAGAATATCCACGCAATCCTTGTTTCCGAGTCATGGCTAAAACCGTGTCTCCCTTCAACTTCTTATTCTTTACTCGGATACCAACTCATCAGAAATGATCGCACAAGCGGCGGTGGTGGTGGTGTTGCCATATACTTACGTGCTAATATTCCCTTTTCGATTGTTAGTATGTCATCACAGACTCCACCGTCAAATGCAGGTGAGCACCTGTTCATTGAAATAACTCTTCATCATTCGAAGGTTCTGCTTGGTGTTTACTATTGTCCCTCCTTGCGTATTGATTATTTTTCCTCCTTTGAAAACCTTCTTATAAACCTTATTCCTTCTTACTACCATTGTATCATTATGGGGGACTTCAATACCTGTCTTCTTAAACAGGACTCACGAAGTTCCTCACTCCAATCTACCTTGCAATCCTGTAACTTATCACTTCTTCCTTTAAATGCTACTCATCACTTTCCTAACTGTACACCCTCGCTACTTGATCTTGTATTCGTTTCTTCCCTACAGCATGTCGCTAAGCACGGACAATGTATTGCCGATGCATTCTCTTACCACGACCTCATTTTCTTATCCTACAAAATCCGCCCTCCCAAGGCTAAGCCTAAGATCCCTTTGCAGCGCAGCTTTGGTGGTATGAACCTCGAGAATGTTCGTAAAGATGCTGCCAGCATTGATTGGTCGGTCCTTATCGCTGCCGATAGCATAGATGCTAAAGTTAATATATTTATAAAAAATGAAAGTGATAATTTATTCTTAAGCCGACTGTACATTTTTATTTACATTTATTTAAGTACTCCATTGTAGCTTATTTAGTTTATTACTCAATAAAGATAAGCTTTTTCAGCATGTGAATAGACTGTTTTATAAATTTCAGGTTTCCATTCAATCTTGAAAAACAGAAATGGCTGGATGCTACTGGACGGGAAAATTGGCTACCAACCAAATATTCAAAAATTTGTTCCATTCATTTTGATAATGATTCATTCCTCTATAAAAATAAACGAGTTCAATTAAAACCACATTCAGTACCAAAGTTTCTGGGATTTTTAATCGCTATTAAGGCACTAAGAGTAATTTTTGTTAAGTACATACATGTCGAAAATGCTCCTCTTCGATGTTTATGTACTTATAAAATGAGCCAAGACCACTTGGAGGTTTTCTTTAGTGCCATACGCTCTAAAGGTGGGTTTAACAACAACCCTACTGCGCTGCAATTCGTATCGGCGTATAGGCGACTGCTGATCCATGGCGAATTGAAAAATATTTCGACAGGTAATTGCATACCATTAGATAATATAAATATTTTAACATGCAATTCAAATTCGATTTGTCGTAAAATAAACAGTAGGAGAGAAAGAATATTGGCTATGAATGACGAAAGTCTCGATGAAGACCAGATTGTTGATTTGCCCGAGAGCCATGATTATATAGGAAATTTTGAATTATCAGAATTTTCAAAGGAGGCAACAATTTACATTGCTGGATATATGTATAATACGCAATATGAAAAAATAAATAAAATGTGATGAGTGTTTAGGAGCAATAGTTGCATTTGAAAAGTTTCCTGGTTTTATTGCTCAAAAGGATGTTGGCGGATTGCATTATCCGTCACAAGATGTGATTAAAATTTGTACGTTTGCCGAAAAAATTCTAAGGCAAACCACCTCAATACACGGGAACTCATATATTTCAAAAAAAGATACCTTACCTAAAATGCTATGCAGTGTTTTGAAAAAAATTATTCATAGTGAAATCTTTTCAGAATTGAACAATCATATTAATGATCAAAGTCCTTTGGAAAATCATTTAGCTTTATTAATTAAAGCTATTAGTTTTCGATACCTAGAAGTCAGGATCCATTATATAATGACCTCAGTTTCTCAAAGTGAAGAACGAATAAGAAACATGCACACGAAGTTGGTCTTGTTTAAGGGTCAATAAACAAAATATGTATGTGTCCTTTTTAATTTGTAAATAAAAAATGATTATGAAGATTCGTTTTATTTCATCGTTGAACGTGTGGTGTGTGTTATGTATGAGTCGTGTCGTGTCAGTCGATGGATATCCCCATGATGCCCCCTCTCCCGGACTCCCGCTCTCTTTGTAACAACGAAATATTAGACCAAGGTTTTATTTAAAGTATACTTCGTAAGACTAAGACATAAAAGAATTAGATTTCTAACGCTACTATTTAAATTGTGCACAAAACTATCATGAACTACTACTAATTCAGACTTTTTAGTTGGTGAAGTACTTACATACAGGTTCTTAAAATGTCTGTTCGCGATCAAGTAGAAACCATAATATATTTTTTTACCTAATATGTGGGACTTGCCAATATAGTAGGCAACACCAGAAAAAACTATTCTTGTTTCATGTGCGGTCACGCTATGGTTACATCTATAGGTACATAATTTAAGCATTTACACTTACTTAAACTTCATAAAATATAGCTTGATACCTGTGACGTTTGTCAGAATGACATTACTAGGGATGGGAGCGTCTTTCGTATTTTATCGATATCTATGTCGTAATGAGTTTTATAAAAAATGACATTGTAAAGACATTGAAAGAAATAATGAAGAAAGAATTAAAGATGTACCTAAGTTTAAATCATAATAAGGTGAAAATAAATGTTTTCTTTAGAAAACTCCCCACTACCGGTTTATTTTGCCATTCATTATTATTTCAAAAAAAGAGCAAAAGTAACCCCAATATTATTTAATAGTTAATTTAAATGAAATGATACAAGAGGAATTAGTAGGTATTTAAAATTTTAATTGTCGAAAGGTGTACATCCGAGATCAACATCTCACTCAAATTCCGATTCATCGCTGGAGCAGTCCTGAAGATTAATAATCAATTCTTGATCACATATGTTGTCAAACTGAAGATCGCGCTCCCAATCTTTTTGAATAACATTTTTAATTCTCTCAACTACTTTTTTCCAATCATCGGCCTTTATATGAACACAAGCTTCGTGTAGTAAGGTTAACATTAATTACAATCTTTGACATAATTAGATAAACTATTATACAGCTGTACTCCTTCAAATAATATGGTTTTTTTCCATAATTAGTTCGTACTTTAAATAGTTGTAGTTCATTTTTCTTTCTTAAATTATGTGTAGAGTAAAAGAGGATAATGGGGGTCACTTAAGCGAGAACCCAAATATTTTTTTAATTAAAAAGAAAGTATTTATTGCAACCGCCTTTAAACATAATTTACTTATTGTACTATCATTAGAGATCAATTTCAATCACTTTGGCAATGAACTTTGGAAATTACACAAGTTTAAAAAAAAAAAGATTTGACTCCCATTACACCAACGTTGGGGTAATGGTGATCACCCTGGGGGCAATCGGAGTCAAATAAAATCTAGCATACATCGCAAACATAACCTTCAGCTGACTCCCACCCAGTGCACTCCGCGTGAGCCCATAGCCCACACAAGGTACACCTGTACCACATCTCGTTGTTTCTTCCGAATTCGTCGCATACTAGGCATCTGTTTCCAGCATCTCCTGCGTCATCATCCTCATCGTCCTGGCATAAGTCGTCAGTGCCAACATCTGATACAGAAGATTTGTTCTGTTCTTGTAATACTTGGCGCTTTGCCTTTTCAGGACCCTTCTTCTCTACTTTAGTCTTTTTTCCTAATCCTTTACCTTTCCATGTCTTCTCTTTTCCTTTACCTCCTTTTTTCTTCATTTTATTAATTTCCTTTTCTAGCAGATTTTCTTTGACTGGCGTTGAAGTTAAAATTGTAGCGTGTTTCTTTTTTCTGCCTTCTTGTTTTAATAACAGATGATTTCTCTGGCATTTTTATTAAATCATGCAGTATAGTACTAGATTGGTTTGGCGTGCCAGGAACTTGTGGTAGAACATCTGATTCAAAATCAAGTGGGACTTCTTGGTTAGACATCACAAGATCTGGTGAATCAATTTGTGTTAAATTGCTCGGAACTGGTGAGTGAACTTCTTTTGATGTGCTGGGAATCACACAGGTAGCTGCGAGAGATTCATTGCAATCTTGGATTCCAACGGTCCCATATTGGAGAGTTTCTGCAGCGAGAAAATCTTCTTCTGTAAATACTTCCGGATTTAGTGGAAATATTCCAGTTGATCTAAACCCCGATTCTCCTTTACTATAGTGTATTCACGGAGACGAGTTAGTAGAGCGCTATCTCACTCACACAATTTTTTAACTGCGATTGGTCAGTGATAAACGCTAAGGCGGTGTACACAGTACGAGTACTTTTTAGTCTACTCATACTTCCCGTACTGTGCAGACGTGCTCTTACTTGTGACTGTATGCTCAACTTGTGAACCGGCTGGTGTATTGGATTTTATGATTGATTGCTTTCTTGACGACTTGGCGGCTTGTGAAAAGGACTTTTCATTGTGAACTGAAATAGTGCGATAATGGCGGATATCGAACAAACTGCTGAGAAAAGAAAACGGCGGGGTTTTTTGTCTACCGAGAAGACTATGATTTTAAATATGTACCACGCAATGAGAAATGCAGACTCTTCGGCCTCCAAGGGTGACATTCTGAAAGCTGTTGCATCTTCTTTAGGTGTTCACTGGGCTTCTGTTCATAGAATAGTAAAAGAGAAGAATGATAGTGGTGAGCTAAAATCTCCGAAGAAATTGAAGCAACGTTTGTCAATTGTTGATACGATTGATAACTTTACAAAATGTGCCATCAGAAATATAGTCCACAATTTCTTCGCGCAGAATGAAATACCTACTCTAGATAAGATTTTAAAGAAAATCAGTGATGATGGCACTTTGGGCATTATAAAGAGAACGACGCTACATAAAATATTAAAAATATATTTACTATTTAGATGAAACTTGGGTGAATGAAGGTCACACTACCTCAAAAGCTTGGGTCGATACCACAGTGAAAAGCAGGCGAGACGCTTTTATTAATGGATTAACGACTGGCTTGAAAACACCTTCAGGTGTGTATTTTTTTTCTAATTTAATGGTCAATGGAAATTTTTAAGCAGCCCAGGTGTGCTAATGACCCGTTTATTGTTCTTTTGTCATAAATGAGCATTGTCATAATAACATACTTTTTCCCAATTTTTGTATAGTAAACTTATCCCAGGTGCGCTACATCCATTGTTATCATTATCATTAAGTTATTGTTATATTCTCATTGTTGAAACACGTGTTTTATAACATGTTTTATATTCTCGTTACAGGAAAAGGCAAAAGACTATAGTCTAGTTACAATCTCGCTGCAGACTCGGTCATAAATCATAATCGGAGTAGGGATGTGCGCTAGTTGCGCGCGCGCAAGGCCATTATCGATAACGGAATCATTAAGGTTATCACTTAAACATACTGCATTCATTAAGTATGCAGGGTAGCTAATGCGTAATATAATTTATTTAATGTTCTTTTCTCGTAAGAACATATTATTTTTTTTTAATTTGAATTAACCCATTAGTTAATTCAATAAACAGAAGGTAATTATATAAAAACTAATGTTTTTCTGTTCTTAATTAATTACATAAAAAGAGGGTAATTAACAAATATGTTTTCGTCTCCTTTGCTACCCGCTAATTGCGCCGTGCTGTTAAATATATATAAATCGCTACATAAATAAATTAGATCATTCCTATTTTGGATTACAAGAGTGACACAATGGCTTTTCAAAGTAACGTTTTACCTGTTGGCGACAACATTGCTGTTCAAGCGCGTATTGTTATCAACAATGTTTTAACTTTTCTGACAAATATAAAAGAAGATCCTGAAACTTTGAAGACTATTAATTTCTCTCGCCCTCGTGACCTTACTGCAGCAATGTGTAATGTGAGTTTACGAACGGTAGACACTATTAAGCAAGAGTGCAAAAATGGAGTGCCAAGCGCTCCGCGAGAATCAATCTGCAAGCCTTCTCCAGTAACTGCATTAGATGACTTTGACAAAAGTGTGATAAAACAAATCGTGACATCGTTTTACTCTGCTGGTGAATACCCCTCTGCGGCTAGAGTATTGTGTAGAGCAAAGGAGAGGATTGACGGGTTTGAATGTTCTGTTTCGTCAATGCGCAGTATACTTTTAGCACTTGGATACAAGTTTAAAGTGGCTCCGGATGGGCGTAAGCAATTGATGGAAAGAAGTGACATCGTTTGTGCTCGCCTTCAGTTTTTGAGAAAGCTCAAGTCATTAAAAGATAGTGCAGATGTTCGCCCAAGAATTTATTTAGACGAGACTTGGGTGAACCAGAATCACAGCCGTAAGCGTGTTTGGGTCGATGAAGATGGTAATGGCGGCTTGAACACTAAAATTGGAAAGGGGAGCAGGCTCATTATTTGTCATGCTGGCTGCGCCAAATATGGCTTTTTACAAGAAGCTAAGTGGGTATTTCGTGCTGTGAAGTCAAAAAATGATGATTATCATTCCGAAATGAATGCCGAAGGCTTTACAGAGTGGTTCAAGAAATTGCTGCTAGGTCTAGAAGAACCGTCGATTATTGTAATGGACAATGCTAGCTACCATTCCCAGCAAATAAATCTTGTACCAACATCTAGCACCAGAAAGAGCGAAATACAAGAGTGGCTTCGAGAGCATGGAATTGAATTTACTTCAAAAGAGTTCAAACCAGAGCTCTTACAAAAGGTGCGTCGACATCGACCGGAAAAAACGTATCACTTGGATCAAATGGCTTTGGAGTATGGTCATGAAGTTATCCGCTTGCCGCCTTACCACTGTCAGTACAATCCCATCGAGTTGGTGTGGGCTCAAGTAAAAAATGAAGTTGCAACGAAAAATAAAACCTTCAAGATAGCTGATGTCGAGAAATTAGTCGATGAAGCCATTTCCAATGTCTCCATTGAAAACTGGCAAAAATGTGTGGAACATGCAGAATTGCTGCAAGATGAAGATTTAAGAAAAGCACATTTATGCGAAGAGTTCATCATTCATGTGGATGATGATGACGATGACTCAGACGAAGAATTTTAATTTATTATAGAGACGTTCTTTTGTTTATTTAATATGCTTTGTTGATAATAAAATATAAAAAATAAATGTGTTTTTATTTCTTTCACCCAGTTATAAATATATACAACTATCGATATCACTTATCGACTGCAGTAATGCACAGGACTACGTGTGGGCGTGGCCTGCCCATAAGGCCCATGAGTGGGAAAGAGAGCGAAACACTTTAATGATTTATGACCGAGTCTGCAGCGAGATTTTAACTATACTATAATTATTACTCACATCGGGAGTGAGGATGGATTCGTCGAAGGTGGTTTAAATATGTTTGAGTCGAAGAAACAAGGCGATTATCACAAGGAGATGAATGCCGAAGAATTTGAAAATTGGTTTAGAGAAGTTTTAAATAAGCTAGATGATAATTCTGTGATAGTCATGGATAACGCTTCCTATCACTCTAGGAAAATAGAGCGAATCCCAACGGCCAAATGTAAAAAACAGGATATATTTAATTGGTTACGCGAAAAAAATATTAGCTGTAACGCTGAAATGTTGAAACGGGAATTATTAAACATCGTTAAAAATCATAGACAGCGATACGACGCTTGCATTATAGACGAAATGGCAAAATCACAAAACAAAACTGTATTGAGACTGCCGCCGTATCATTGCGAATTAAATCCAATTGAGCTACTGTGGGCTCAAGTTAACCATGCTTGGTTACCTTTCGTCAGTCTCGAACTTTTTACCTAATCCGTTGACCTCTAGTGCAGAAACAAGCTCATCTTTTGTTAGATTTACTGCTGCTGTTATTTTTCACCTCTTTTCACAATCCACGCGAATTGTCACGCCCAGAGTTGGAGGAATAATTTACCGTGATGTTCAAGGGTGTGCAATGACCTTAGCTTCGTACTCTATTGATGCTAATATATTCGAGATGTACACAGTTAAGTCAGTGCGAAATCATTTTCATTTTACGACACGTGGGGTGGTACGTCTAGTTGCTCCGCCTGCTAGCAGAAATCTCATTACACAAACTCATGTGATGAATGCGGTGCCTACGCCAGTGAATATTATCCATAAAATCGGAATAGAGGAGTATTTAATAGTGTCGTCACGTCAGGCTCAAATCAATGTTCCGGGATATGTTGTATCTACGTTGGTACACGCTGATGTTCTAATGACTATGTTCGTGGCTCACGAGGGTGCAGTGCAACCTTTTCTGATTAATGTTCGTCCGCAAATAGCTGTTGACGGCGTGCGACTTAATGAGGGTCGGTTTATGGCGGCTCAAGGTGGCTCATTGATAACGCTGGGCTCTGAAGTTCCGGGGTGGCACGCGACGGTTATCAGTTTTAGAAATAGTATGGTGATGCATAACGATTCGCCTGCATATACGGTATCTAATGACGATGTTTCTGTTAAGTGGAGTATATTTTTATCTACACCATCCCCAGCCATTATGGATATAAGGACGTCATTAATGAATAACTTGATTCCAAGTCAATATTTTAATACTTTAGATCCTGAATACAAATATGTGTTTGTAGATCTTCTTTACAGATTGACGCAAATTGCAGAGATTTTGGCCGTCTAATACGATGAGGTCATATGATGACGTTCGGCGACGTTCGAGCCTTTCAAAGCGTGGGTGTATTAGAGAAATGCGTCTACGTTAGACTGACGTGCGCTGCCATCCAATCCTGTTCCAACTTTTATATACTCTCCCTCACACAGTTATGTACATTTGAGTGGAAATCAGAATTTTGAATGTGAAGCGTTGGTAAATGGCAAACAAGCAAAATCTATCCGAGGTCCAAAACAGCCTGGTGAAATTGTGTACAGCGATGTGTGCGGTCCTATAAAAGAACCTTCTGTGTCGATGAAGTACTTTGTTTTGTTTAAAGATGGAGCTACAAGCTATCGCTATGTTTATTTTATGAAACATAAGAGTAAATAAGGTATTTCAATGTTTTCTGAAGTACAATGCAATTGTGAAGAACAGATTCCAACGTGTTTTGCACATATTACATACAGATAATGGTTTTGAATATATGCGATGGTTGTTGCAATAAACGTATGCGTTTTGTTTTGTGACACTGCCACCAGTGTCACAAAACAAAACGCAGAAAAAAGA
Organism: Abrostola tripartita; assembly: GCA_905340225.1. Lineage (NCBI taxonomy): Eukaryota > Metazoa > Arthropoda > Insecta > Lepidoptera > Noctuidae > Abrostola > Abrostola tripartita. The sequence goes on from HG996504.1 coordinate 9,640,056, forward strand.
CAAGAGCACCACTGCTCTTGTCTTTTTTCTTTAGAAAATGAATATCATGTCGCTAGTGCTCAATAATAAATATCGTGTTTTAAAGAAATCTAACGAGTTTTATTGAAATATTGCCTATGCCCTCTGTGTTCAGATATTTTATTCCGGATTGTGGCGGTGTTTTTGAAAGGAAATAGACTCACTTTCTTTATTTTCTATTTTTGATTAGTACACTTAAAACCTGGATAATTTAGCTAAATATTAGCTACTTTTAATTTTAAAAGTTTTATGGAATGAAAACGTCACTTCCAGTACGTCACGTGTCGTTATACCGGAACAAAATCGTGACGAACTGGAACTGTAAAGCCTAGTGTACAGTGAAATATTAACAAATTTTTAAGTGCCTATATACTCGTAGTTTTATATATAGACTAGTACCCATACGTACCTATTAGAATAAATAAAGATGGAAAGGATTGTTTCTTTGTAGGTTATCTCCGTAACTACCTGCTCATCGTATAAAAATAAATTAGAGATTTTGAACATCAGTCTATATTGGTGTAATAGTCTCTGTAAAACCAATCCTACAGTGGGATATCTCACAGGCTCGTACACGCACTTAATGGACGGACAACCAACACGTCTACTCTCACCGAATGGCTCTCGTATTCACTGACGTGGTGCGAACGAGACAGTGTTTGTCTGTGTGAGTGAGAGGGTACGAAATAAACGCATACACTACATCCCTTCCTTATCACATTTTTTATCTGGGGGCACGGCAGTGCCCCCGCCAAGTCGAGCAAAAAAGCGGTGCTTTAACTTCGTTGTGAATAAAACTAGAAGCCTGAATTTTCAGTAACCAATTAGGCATTGTATAAACACGGTGTATTTTAAATTTCATTCAATTTGAACCAGTAGTTTAGGAATTATAACAAGTCAAAGTTCGTAATTTTGTCACTGACTGACTGACTGACTGACTGACTGACCGATCATCAAAATGTTAAGGCACTTCTAGCAGACATAGAAGCTTCAAATTTGGAATACAATTAGTGTTTAGTGTATAAATCAAGGGAAAACTAAAATATTTTGTAATTTCGGTCCAGTTTTCTACATATGCCAACATGCATAAATAACTTTGTAATCCCATATAAATGTATAGAATTACAAAGTTACATTTGCAGTTGCAGTGCAATTAATGAATCAGTTTACCTGTTTATGTATAACATGATGGAATATGGCTCGTAGCAATGTGGCTACCGCGCAGATCAGTCGATTTACGAGGTTAAGCCGTGCTCGCTGCGGTCACTCTTGTGATGGGTGACCGTTTTCACATGTCGAGACCCCTCCGTGCTTTGGAAGCACGTTAAGCCGTTGGTCCTGCGCCTGATCTCTCTCCGGTCGTGTCGGTCTACCGTCCCATCGGACTTTGAGAGAGAGGGAATAGGGAGTTCACCTGTGTTTGCGCGCATACTTTGTGTATCTCCTGCGTAGTTGGTTAATCTCAGATGAGATCGGATGCCGTGACTGAAATTCGGTCAGGAGACGGATATAAGATTACAAAGTTAGTTTTGCAGTTAATGAATCAGTGTACGTGTATATGTATACAGTATAATATAGTGGAATAATAGGTGTAGATAGTTACCTAGATATAATTATGTTCAAAGGTAACTTGAAAAATGGTCAACGGAATGAAAAAGCGAGAATGGGCCATATTCTAATAAGTTGTACCAAAACCTCGCAAAGTATTAAATAGATAGACTAAATCGCCATGAAAGAAAGAACAATTAAAATATAATCATAACCGCGGCCGGCGGAGGTCGCTTGCCCGCGCCGCGGCTTCCACGCTTCCCGTCCGTCACGGAAAGGCGGCTTCTTTCTTCCAGGCAACCTTTGGGCCTTATTGCGATATCGCAGGTATACACACAAACCACGGTTTTATTTATCTCACGCACATTGTATCAGACAGTATGAGTATAAAAAAATTTAAATAATCTCTATATAAATCTAATTATATAGAGAAATAATGGGTAAAGTAATTCATTCATTTAAAAAAACTTTGAGTACGGCAGTGAGTGCCGCACATTAGTTTATTTAAGTTAACCTCTGTTAAGCGTGATGTTGTAATTTTCTGTTAGGTACATTGACAGTATGTATAGTGAATAAGAGATAACAATTTTATTTAAGGATTAACTTTGAACTGACGTTTGACGAGTGCGGCCCTAAATATTACTAACTAATGCAAAAATAATAATTGCGCGCCGAGGTGAATGCCCCCGAGCGAGTGGCAGCCGCGCTCATACGCGCGAGCGTCCTCATGCTGTTCGGATGTGCCTAGAAATCTTACGTATAAGATTGCGATTTTCGTTCATAATTTTGATTGCTATATTAGTTTGACGACTGAAAGGCTTACTCATTGGTTCACTTATATTATTTGCTTACGATTTGGACGTTGTTTGGATAATTTTAAGGTATATTAATACGTTGTAATCGTACCTTAAATTTGCGATTTTCGTTGATAATTTCGATTGCTACCTATTATAACTTTGACGATTGGAAGGCTTACTCATTAGTTTACCAACATTATTGGGATGATTTTTAAAATATATTAATACGTTTTAAATACTTTAAAGTCACGTTTATCTAGTAATCGTATTCCTGCACAAAAAAACTCTTGCGTACTTACCAGTACTAGTAGTCGCAATGGATTCGGAAATACTGTATGTGAATGACCATCCTTGCCCACACTGGGTTGTCCCAATACCTGGCGATGGATCGTGTTTATTTCATTCTTTGTCATTCTCTATGTATGGGAATATTGAGTCGTCGTATGAGATTAGACTTGCTATAGTCGAGTATGTGGTAGCGCATTGGGATGAGTTACAACTGTATACTTGTGACGAGCGTGGAGACCCTTACATTAACGCTGATTTGTACACGACGGCAATGGTAAAAACAACTACCTATGGTTCCGCGTCTGAACTTATAGCGGCCGCCGCTTTGTATCCGTATGATTTCGAGGTTTACGAAAACGGCCTTTTGAGAGGATATTTCGGTGGTGATTCTGGTAATCCTGTGAAACGTTTACGATTTTCTGGAAGTTTCTTAGGCGGCCATTATGAAGTGCTCCTTGCAGAAGTGCCTCCGAATGACGATAATTCGAATAATAATAATAAAAACTTACCTAAAAAGGGTGGAAGACCTAAAAAGGTTAATAAAGGACGACCTAAAACTTCGGCGCTATCCCGTTCTCAACAAATCAAAGAAGCAGCGGCTCGTTATCGCCAGAACAACCCCGAAAAACGTAAGGAGACATTAATTAGTTACAGATCTTCATGTCCGGAAGTTCACAAAGCAGCTGTAGTGCGTTACACTGCGTCTCATCCCGAAGTTCACCAAAAAGCAGTGTCACGTTACACTGCTTCTCATCCCGAAGTTCACCGAAAAGCAGTGTCCCGTTACACTACTTCTCATCCCGAAGTTCACCGAGAAGCAGTGTCACGTTACACTGCCTCTCATCCTGAAGTTCACCAAGAAGCAGTGTCACGTTACACTGCCTCTCATCCTGAAGTTCACCAAGAAGCAGTGTCACGTTACACTGCCTCTCATCCTGAAGTCCACCGAGAAGCAGTGTCACGCTACACTGCCTCTCATCCTGAAGTCCACCGAGACGCAGTGTCACGCTACACTGCTTCCCATCCTGAAGTCCACCGAGAAGCAGTGTCACGCTACACTGCTTCTCATCCTGAAGTTCACCGAGAAGCAGTGTCACGTTACACTGCTTCTCATCCCGAAGTTAACCGAGAAGCTGTGGCACGTTACAAAGATTTGCACCCAGGGTTAAATCTTGAATCTGTCCAAAGGAAAAGATCAAACGAAAAATTACAATATCGACTAAAAAACTTAGAAAAAAATACTCAAGCGTTAACAAATAAAATTAAGAACAGATTAGAAGCGGAGAAACTAATTAAATGGGCAGTTCATAACAGACAGCAAACATTAGGAAACTTTAGTAAAACTATTGAAAAATTCAATGATAAATTTAAAGTATCGTTAGAAAAGTTAAGTTCGTGCCCTCCAGATAGTTCTTTAAATGACAAGTTAGAATGTTTTCTTGGAAAATCAGAGCATAGAAGTAACCAGGAGCCATATTATGCACAGGAAGCCTACAATTTATTTGATAACAAGAACAAAGCCATCGAAATTGACGATACAGGAAAAGCGGTCTTCGGGAATGTAAAAAAACATGGCCATCGTTTAGTTTGGTCTTGTAATGATCTGTGTGCACTAGATGAGAACGTAATAATAAAAATAACAAACATTTTCGAAAGTTTGGTGAACAAAAGTGCAGCTCAGTATTACACATTAATTGAAAAAGAAAAAAATTTACAGTATTTAAATTATATTAACACTCTTAAAGCGCATTTTCCTCATCTAAGGACAATTTCGAGAGAAATGTATCAAGTACAGAGTATTTTTAACATTTTGAAAGATATTGATGAATCATTAGAAAAATCAGACGTAGAAAGAATAAAAAAACTCGGAAAACAACAAAAAGTTGGCAGTATTGTTGTGGAAAGTGAAGAGTCACATGAAATTGTAGAGAATGAGGTCATAGATAAACATACATATGTCTGCATTGTCGTGTATAAAACTTTGTTATTCAAGAGATATTTCATTTCTGAACAGATTAAGAAAAGCTATATACACCAGTATTTGGAATAATCTTCTATTATATAAAACCAACAATCTAAATCACAGCCCATACATTTGTCACTCGTGTTTACAAAAAATTTGAGCAAATCAACTGCCAGCAGCCTGTATTCTAAATGATCTACACGTTAATACTGTTCCACCACAGATAACCGAGTTAAATGTCTATGAAAAGATATTAATTCAACGCGCCAAAGCATTTCAGGTAGTAATGCTAATGAATCCCGTTGCAAACAAACATTTACCTAATAGGCATATGGTGAAAAAAGTAAAAGGCAGAACTTTCCACCTCCCTTTGCCTCTTGAAGAAACTTTGAAAAAGCTGCCTAGACCAGAACACCCGATTACTAACCCTGAAATGTATATTATGGTACGAGGTATGCCAACAAAATCAAAAATAGTGTGGGAGGATATTGTAGATGTCAATAAGGTTTACCAAGCCTTACAATATTTAAAAGGTGTAAATGCTCTTTACTCTCAAATACAACTTCCACGTTCACCTCAACAATTGGTTGATTATATTAACGAAGAGAACAATATCCATCATATAGTAGACCAATTAGAATCTCAAGTAGATAACGTTGTAGAAGGAAACGATGGGCTACTAATACAAGTTACATCAGAAAAAGAGGCTGACTATGGCATACGGTATTACGAGGGCTAGACTTTCTATTCAGTTTTGTCGATGACGTCATTATAGCTAGCGACTCTATGGAGGAAAATAAAATGCATCTCAAACAGGTTTTCGAAAGATTAAGACAGTTTGGCATCACTATCAACTTGTCTAAATGCGAGTTCGGCAAGTCAAGTATTGAGTTTTTAGGGTACGAGGTCTCTACTAACGGTATTCGGCCCCTAGATCACAAGATCAAAGACATTTTAAACTTTCCTCGTCCGCAAACCGTAGATCAATTGAGACGGTTTTTAGGCATGATTAATTTCTATTAAGCGAGCATTCCGAATGCCGCTAGTCATCAGGCGAGCCTCAATGAATTCATGAAGGGCACCAAAAAAAATGATAAGACTGTAATCCAATGGGATAGTAAGTCGGAGGAAGCCTTCGAAAAATGTAAAATAGGCCTAAAAAATGCGGTCATGTTATCACATCCTAAAGCAAATGTACCTTTAGCACTCATGACCGACGCCTCAGACACCTGTGCAGGAGCTGTGCTGCAGCAAAAAATTGGTAGTGCATGGCAGCCATTAGGGTACTTTTCTAAGAGGTTTACGAAAGCTCAACAAAAGTATTCTACGTATGACAGGGAATTGTTAGCAATTTTTATGGCCATTAAACATTTTCGTTATCTTTTTGAGGGCAATCATTTAATAATTTTTACAGACCATAAACCCCTTATTTACGCATTTACAAAAATACAGAGTAATTGTGAAACACAAAAACGTACGAGACAGTTATTATTTATTAGTGAGTTTACAACGGACATCAGGTACATTCAAGGCGAAAATAACACAGTGGCGGCAGTGAGGCAGTTTGTTTATTGTTTCAATACGCGATAATGCGTATTATCGCGTATTGAAACAATAAACTGCCTGACTGTACTCGATTTCTCGGAACTAGCGATAACGCAAGACAAAGACCCTGAACTTGCACAATTGTTGAACGAAGGAAATACCAATGTTTGTTTAAAGAAATATCACATTCCAAATAATGATGCACCAATCTATTGCGAAATTTCGACATATACTTGCAGACCGTACGTAACTGAAAATTTTAGGAAACTTGCATTTCATTCAGTACATGGCGTCAGTCATCCGGGCATACGAGCAACGCGTAAATTGGTCGCACAACGTTTCTTTTGGCCAGGTATGAAAAAATGGCCAGGGCCAAAACATGTATACAATGTCAGAAAACGAAAGTTAATAGACACACGATATCGGACTTGCAACATTTTCCAGCTTGTGACCGCTTTGAACACGTACACATCGATATCGTAGGGCCCCTACCTACATCACGGGAAGGGCACAAATACCTGATCACAATGATCGACCGATGTACTCGATGGCCCGAGGCCATTCCAGTAAAAGAAATCACCGCAGAAGTAGTAGCAAAGGTAGTTTATGAGTCATGGATTAGTAGATTTGGTTGTCCCGACAGACTGACGAGTGACCAAGGGCGGCAATTTGAAAGCTCATTATTCGCGCAATTAATGAAATACATGGGTATAAAGAAACTGCGCACTACACCTTACCACCCTAAAAGTAATAGTATTGTAGAGCGCTGGCATAGATCCATGAAGTCAGCAATAACGGCTCGCCTCATTAACAACTCGTCTTGGCTCGATGAGCTGCCCACGGTGCTGCTAGGGTTACGTTCAGTAGGCAGGAGTGACAATGGTGTTAGTCCCGCAGAGTACGTGTACGGCCAAACGCTTCGTTTACCGGGAGACTTCTATAGCTCCTCCCATAAACTAAGCAATGATGACCAGGAGTTTTTAAGGCAGTTAAAAAGTACGATAAATAAGTTGAAACCCGTATCACGGTACATGCGGGATTCACGTACATTGTTTATTCATAGTGACCTTAGTAAATGCGACTATGTATTCATCCGCAACGATGCCGTTAGCAAACCTTTAACTCCCACCTATGATGGCCCATATCAAGTATTAGAAAGAAAAGGTAAAGTTTTTGTAATTCAACTAGCAAACCGAAAAAGTAGTGTATCCATCGATAGACTTAAGCCAGCATACATATACAGGGTGTCCGGTAAATAATGGATAACCTTGAAACGGGTTTTAGTACAACTAACGACCATTCAGAAAAAAATTAGAAATAAAAAAAAAACCAAGTAGGTCCAAAGATACGATTTTTTTAAATAATAGCGATGTTTTTTGTGACCTTATTTTACATTCTTGTACACCACGACCACAAATTAATGAATTCCATCGGTTTTTTAGTATTATAGTAATGCCCGATAACCGAGCTGATAGATAGGCAATCAATAGCATGACTGCAATTACATGGCTTTAAAAAAAAACAACTTTAATTATTGTTTTAGTGAAAAATTTGTGAAGAATGTTCATTGTGACAATGTTTAAGCGACCGTAGTATAAAAACATTGTATGGAAACACAAGTGGCCAATAATTTGGAAATAATGTGTGCTTAAAGCCAATTTCAAAATGGTATTATTCATCTTTATACCTAATCTAGTTAGTGAATTATTGCTATTTGTGTTCAAAAGGAGTGAAATTTAGTTAAATAGCAAAGTTTGCAGGATTGGAATATTTATTAACCTGATCATTGGGGATTAATAAAAAACAAAATTTAATATTCAAAATAATTTATTTTACATAAATTTACAGTAAATGTTCGAACTGTTTTCCTCCCACTCTTATGCATGCTCTGCATCTTCGGATAAATGCTCTTCTGAGCAGTCTTGTGTACCGTCGCTCGTTTATTTTCGATGCAGCTGCTCTGACACGACTGCGTAATTCGTCCAAAGACCGTATAGGCTTCCTGTACACTTCCTCTTTGAGGCAGCCCCAGTAAAAAAAATCCAATGGATTCAAATCCGGTGAACGTGGAGGCCACAAAATTGGCCCGAGGCGCCCAATCCATCTGTTTGGATATCTAGTATTTAAATATGCACGAACCGGTACAGCATAATGTGCAGGACAGCCGTCATTTTGTAGCCAATAAGATTCCCTCAGCTCCTCGGAAACATTTTCTAATAAATTGGGGAGATCATTTTGAAGAAACTCCAAATAACTTTGCCCTGTTAAATTCCCTGGTAATTCAAAGGGGCCAATTATCATGCCATTTAATATTCCGGTCCAATAATTTATTTTAAATTGGTATTGTGACCTGTCTTCACGCATCAAATGTGGATTTTCTAATTCCCAACTGTGTAAATTGTGCAAATTTAAATAGCCGTCTCTTTTCATCGTTGACTCATCGCTCCACAGAATTTTATTAAAAAATTGCGGGTCTTCCATCTTTTCCAGCATTTGCCGGCAAAAACGCAGTCTCGTTTGATAATCTCTCGGTTGGAGAGTTTGCACGCGTGTGACGTGGTAAGGGTGGAATTTATTTTTCTTTAAAATATCGTGCACGGTCGATTTTCCGATGCCTGTGCGACGAGCTATTGCTCGCGTAGACGTCGAAGGATCATTTTCAATCTCCTCAAGCACCACGTCTTCTATATCAGGACAAGCGATTCTCCCAGTGCTAGTACCACCGACACCACTACCCGGTAATCTTCCTTCGGAGAAACAGCCGTGGACTCTTATGAATACGCGGTAGTGTGGGTGGCGCGCATTAGGGTATCTCTCCCTATAAAGAGCGGCGGCTGCATTTGCGTTGCCTCTGCATTCTCCATAAATAAAATGCATGTTTGCATATTCTTGTGCCGTATACTGATGACGGGGCATTTTGATACACAAAAACACAAAAGTCCACTTCAGTCCAGAAACAAGCCAAATTATCGCAAATATCACCAAACACAACAAGTTCAAATCAGTAAGCAAAACGAATAGTCCAGTAAAATAGCCAAGTAGTCGTTTTAACAACGATTCAAGTAATTGCAAACGGAGACGTAATAAACACATGCGAAGTCAAGCAAGTCGAGTGACGCACTAAGTCATCTGTACCGGGTTTTTACATTTACTATCTTGCTCGCACTCATTCAAATCATATCCTCTTTGTCTACTGCGCAGGTAGCTAAGGTAGTAAGACGGTCGCACCACAATGTCAAACCCGTTTGGGGTTTAAACAATTTGTAAGTATTCGTTAAAAAAAACCGAACTTTAGGCGTAAGCCGGTTTAAAATAGGCTTTTCTTAATATTACTATCCAATACTGACGTATTTTAATGTTTTTCATTAATCTCCAATGATCAGGTTAATAAATATTCCAATCCTGCAAACTTTGCTATTGAACTAAATTTCACTCTTTTGAACACAAATAGCAATAATTCACTAACTATATTAGGTATAAAGATGAATAGTACCATTTTGAAATCGGCTTTAAGCACATATTATTTCCAAATTATGGGCCACTTGTATTTCCATACAATTTTTTATACTACGGTCGCTTAAACATTGTCACAATGAACATTCTTCACAAATTTTTCACTAAAACAATAATTAAAGTTGTTTTTTTTTAAAGCCATGTAATTGCAGTCATGCTATTGATTGCCTATCTATCAGCTCGGTTATCGGGCATTACTATAATACTAAAAAACCGATGGAATTCATTAATTTGTGGTCGTGGTGTACAAGAATGTAAAATAAGGTCACAAAAAACATCGATATTATTTAAAAAAATCGTATCTTTGGACCTACTTGTTTTTTTTTTTTAATTTCTATTTTTTTTCTGAATGGTCGTTAGTTGTACTAAAACCCGTTTCAAGGTTATCCATTATTTACCGGACACCCTGTATACTAAATGAAGAAAACAACATGACATCATTGTAAGGAATTCTCGTAGAGACAACAAAACGGTTATACATCCGAACCCTGTAATAGTGTTACCAAACCCTAACTTACAGGATCCTCCGGCAAAGACTCGCGGCGGTCGCACTATCAGACCACCTGTAAGATTTAATGATTGTTACAAACTTTAGTTGTAAGTAACAACTCGATTCTATTGTAGTTGGCGTTGTCGTAACGGAAGCTACCGACCCTCGTGGTGGCCTTTAATTATTGCAGAGTGGAAGTTACGGCAACTACCCTTAGGCCTAGGATTAAGTTTGTATCGCCAAATGGGATACTAATTAGTCGGTCCCTGAAAAATGGGTAACCGCAACCGGTAGAATATACTAGTATAGTTATTAAGCTGAGTATGTCAATTTATCGCAAATAAGGTATTGCCTGTCGACAGTATAACATAATATTATTGTATAACAATGTATGTATCAATTACATTTCTGTTGAATTCTACACTATCAGTCTTATTACAAAAAACTAAATAAACATCGGTTTAGACCTGGCCTTTCAAGTCCAGGCTTATCTGAAGAACCATGATAATAATTTTCGTTTTACCCTTCTTTCTTACTCTTTTTAGGCTTCTTCATATCTCGCTCCATTTTCTTTTTAGGATTCCGTACCCAAAGGGTAATAACGGGACCCTATTACTAAGACTTCGCTGTCTGTCCGTCCGTCTGTCTGTCACCAGTTATCTCTCTATTTGACGCTTACCTTTTCTTATAGGTGTTTTTGGATACGCTAAATATTCTCCAAAAGAGGATTTTATTTTAAACAACTTCTGACTCTCAAACAACTTCTTTTAATCAACTGTAAGGGTGGTTGGGGTTGCGGATTCAGATTGACTAGATTGACTTTGGGAGTGATTATACAATCATACAAGGTATAGATATTTGGGCCAGATTTGGATGTTCCAGGGAGGCTATGTAGGTGATATGAAGTTTGATCACTATTTCACTATTAGATGTATTAGGGAGACTATTTATTTCTGTTGGAGGGACTTCAACTAGGTGCATTACTTGTACTTCGTCTAATACTTTAATCCGATTGCAGCCATCTGCACTCAAATTAGTGGTTGGTATAGCTGTATTATCACTACTACGACTATGCCCTCATGTTATTGAGTTTTTGATTGGAATTCTTTCCAAAGGTGGAATTATACATAAGTGAGGTTCCATTGTGTTAAATGAATCATCTTGAAATCTCTTGCAAAAAGAAGCTGCTAAATTTCTGAATGTCTCAAATGTGATTGTTGCAGTATCAGAAATTTCCTTTTAAAATTCTCTCTGACTAATGCTCTTGCCTAAGCACTAAGAATAGTTGATTGAATCAGGATTAAACGGGCAAAGACCGCAAGCTTTAAAACCATTGACCAATACTTCTGGCCTCAGACTAGATTCAAGAACTTCATCGAGTACAGGAACAAAATTTAGCTTAGTTATCCCCTTATTTTCATTCGATAGTTCATTTCTTTAAATATTTTCACCAGCCTATTTTCAGGAGCCTAAATGCAGAGACGTCAGCTGACTGAATTATTCTGGTGCATTAGGGTACAAAGCTATCAACTCAATTTGAAGATGAGTGCATAACTGGCTCAAATGATAATTTAAATGAGTTTTGTGACGAATATAGAATGATCGGGAACTCGACAGATTTGCTCACTAAATATAGGATGAAAACATTGACTATAAATTCGTAAAATATTACGGTAGTCATCCAACCATTGTCTGACTTTCCTATATTCTGGTAAAGACTCGCAAATCTTTTCAGGTAGTCTTTGATAGGGATACGCAATAAATGGGCAGCATATGTCACCAGCAGCCGAAAAAGTGAATAAAGCAGTTACAGATTCTTTCGCATTAGTGTTCAATGTCATATAAATTTTTGGATCCCTTTTCAGCTATAACGAGTCCCGAACTTAGGCAAATTTAAAAATTGGTCTCGTCTTCATTAAAAATCCCTCTGGGTTGGCTGAGAACATCAATCAATCCATTTTCTTCCGCGTAAGCACGAATTTCATCAAACAATTCCCTTATATCTCATTCAGATACGCTTCTGGCTTTAGTCACTCCTTCAGAGGTTCTGATACTTAATTTAGTGTCTTTAAAAAAAAAAACCTTTCACAACCCTTATATACCTCAATACCATGCCTGTTTTGCGAAAACGGATTAGGTCTTGGATTCTCCACTTGTACAGTACTGAGACTAACGGTATGTAAGACTTCGCTCGGAGGCAGCGGGCACAGTCGACATGAAGGAGAAACAAGTGTACTACTACCACAACATCACGTGCGCGGACATTGAAGAAGAACTAAAACAAAGGCAAGTTTACCCTATTGTTCACTTTAAAAATGAAACGTGCAAAACAAAATGTTACCAAGAAACGACAGATGGCAGAGGAGACATCCCAGACTCTGATAACGCCGCCCCCGAGCCCGGAACCTCCTCGCCAGATGGAACAAGGGACGGACGAATGTGGGACCGGGATCAATTGGAAACAATTCCGGGAACAACGAATACAGGACTGTGTGCTGGAAGCGAAGGGGTTGGGCACCTTGATAGAGATGGCAGCTACCGAGTCACATGGTGAAACAGACGAACAAGAAGATATTCAGTCGGAGGAGGAAGCTGCGAGAGACTTGGGAGTCGACCCTGGAGGAATGGGACAAACAGTATGTCCAGTCGGTTCGTATATCGCAGGCTCAGAAAATAATATGCCAGCAGTTAATAACGGACCTTATAAACTCGTCGCTTACCATCAGGGAACAGTCAGCTCTGCAGCATACGCAGTAATGAAAATTAGAAACCTAACTGACGTTGATACAGCAAGACTCGTTTATTTTAGTTATTTTCATAGTGTTATGTCGTACGGTATCCTGTTATGGGGGAACGCTGCCGACATAAACACCATTTTCGTGCTGCAGAAAAGGGCAGTTCGGGCAATTTACAAGTTAAGTCCCAGACACTCACTAAGGGATAAATTTAAAGAAATTAATATAATGACTGTCTCATCGCAATATATATACGAAAATTTACTGTATGCTCATAAAAATATAAATCTTTTCATAAGAAACAGTGATGTTCACAATATTAATACTAGAAATAAGCATAAATTCATTGTACCAACCACTAGACTTACGAAAATTAGCAACTCATTTCAATGCCAATGCATACGATTTTATAACAAGATCCCAAATAACATTCAAAAATTAAGTATGAATAATTTCAAGTCTGTTATTAAACGTAACCTTTGTAAAAAAGGGTACTATAGAGTTTTAGACTACTTACAGGACAAAAATGCTTGGGCTTAATTAATTAATTATTTTTTATATTTTTTTATATTTTATTTTTGTTTACAAACTGACATGAAGAATTTCAATGTGAGCATACTGTACAGTATAGGTGGACTGGCGGTTTGAGTCATTTTTTACGGCCTACCCAAATATCCTACAGATGGTACGAGACGGGGCGTCTGTCAGGACAGGTCGACTCAATCCGGCTTTGGTTATTTCATCAAAAGACCATCTCGGGCTACCTACATTGTACATATTGACATGTAATTATATTTAATGTTATAAGTTTACTTGTAAGTGTGAGAATAATGTAGGATTATTTTTTATTTATTTTTTTACTTTTTCTCTATGTTATATGTCTGACGGTTTGAGTATCTCACACGGCCTACCCAAATGTCCTGCAGATGGTACGAGACGGGGCGTCTGTCAGGACAGGTCGACTCAAGCCGGCTTTGGATTTTTTTTCTTAAAAAAAAAAACCATCTCGGACGACCTACATTGTTCGCACACAAACTTACGTTTGTCTGGACTTTAAAAGAGACCTTGACCCCTGAGTTTGTTTCGGCATTTCTTCTCAGAGGTAGTCAGTTAGGAAATGCCGGCCAACCATCATCCAAACTAGTTTATAAAAAATGACGTGTAAAAGTGTTTTTTTAAAACCTATTTGCAGAAATAAAATCATTTATCATTCATTTATCATTTATCAGTCAGACGGCATTGGCACCTCATATACATCAGTAATAATAAACAGTGGGGACTTAACTCTAGAATGGGGAGAATTATTCGAAAAGGAACCTACACAAATTCAAGCATTAATTGTCTGTCTTGTCTACGCGAGTATCTTTATTCCGGCAATGATCGTCAAGTGCTACAAGACATTCTCAGCGACGAACATGTTGAAGCTTGTAAGTGCGCCAGGCATTCCTGTGGAGTGGACAGCGACTATCAATGGCCGCAGACGTCATATGAGATTGATTATACCGAGAGGTGCAATTCAGCATTTGGAAATGAAAGCAGCGCATCTAAAACGAGACACGAGGGAATGGTGGATGCAGGTAATAAAGCCGATGAACGTAACGTATCAAAACGACTATGGTCAGGATATCAAGTACTATGCGAAGACTGGGAACTGTACTCGGAAGGAAGAACGCAAAACTCTCAAATGACGGCAGAGAAGATTGCAATGTTTGTTACGGAAATCGGAATCTTATTCTACTTTTATGCGAAAACAGTGCTTTCACAGAATCGGAAGCTATGGAAATATTTACACAATCGCCTCAAGGCATTGAATTTATGTGCTCAAAACAATACAATGAGCGGATCAAAAACTACATCCACATTGCAAGAATTTTGGTATTTCAAGAATCGTTAAAACAAAGATTCGAACGACCAAGTTTTTAAAAACGGAAGAAATAATGGACGTGACATTTGATGCATCCTCTTGACCTGTCACGACGCCACGAGAAGGCTCGTCAAAATATACCCCTAACTGTCACGACGCCTTCTCGTGGCGTCGTTCCCCGTGCGGCACATAAATAGTTATATTGCATCGAAAACTATAGGTACCTACCCTGCTCAAACTTGCACAAAGTGTAGGGGATGGAATAAGGAATGCTTAAAACTTATATCTTTAGTCTCTGGAACTCGTAAATGCCAACATTACAACAACAAAAAGTGAAGCGTCACTTGAGTTTTAGTGCGAGCGTCGCTCCGTTACAAAAATACTTTAAATTTTAATTAGTGCTGTGTTTCCGTGTCTAAACAGTAGCAGAATCATGAATGGGTAAGTAAAAAATAGTTCATAATTCATAGATTGTGTATTTGATAAAGATTTTGGGTAGAAATCGTAATTTCATCAAACATCGTTAGCAATTTTTGGCGCCAAGCCCCAACGCCGCTACTTAGTACGAGTAATAAATGTACTAATGATAGCAAACTATCGTTTGTAACAATAATAAAATACGTAATTACATACGTACTAAGGCATTTAATTAAGATCTCCAACCCTACTATCACGATCACCACCACCACCACCATCACCACCACGACCGATTGCGACCACTTCAGAGGCACCTTATCTAATGGAAGTGGTGGTGGAAGAAGACTTCGGACCTCCTGAGACACGACCCATTTCACCGACATGCTCGGTGCCTTCACCGGCAATGTAAGTCGTAAGATCTAATATATTTTAGTAAATGTATATAATTTATTATTTACTGACTTTTTATTTATCTGTAAAGATGTAGGTTCTACAACACTGTATTTGTTCCAGGTTTGTCGAATGTGGTGGTGTCCACCTGAGAGATGAGGACATCTCTAACCTACTGGTTAATTTAGGTAAGTACCTGCTGATTTGTTTGGTTGGGGGCTATGGGCAAACTTCTGGTTTCCACCTGTTTTTTATACCTATCTATCATTTGTTATAGGCAGCGAAGCAGGCTCTGACAAGAGCAGCGATGATGAGGACTTAGTAGCGCCTCACATCCCTAGGGTGTACCAGGCGGCTATGGCCACACCACTTGATGCCGATGACGACATCGACACCTGCGACCTAGCCCCCGCCGGTGACGATGCGCCCGCCGCTGATGATGCGCCTGCTGATGTCCCTCCGACGGCAACGGAGATGGTATGATTTTGAATGGAAACAATTTCCGGATTCTCCGATTCCACCTGAATCGAGGAGGGAAATATTTTCCGAAATTAATGTTGGTCCGACAACTCCATCCGTCGACCCATACGACATTTTCATTGGCATATGGGATCGGCAATTTATGGAGTACATGGCCTCGGAAACATATAAATATGCTCAGCAGGTGGCAGCCCAGATGTTCAATAATCACAGCCTCCATTCCAATAGCCGCATCGGCCGTTGGTATGGTTGGCCGATGAACTTTACGTGTTTTTGGCATAATATTGGCGATGGGGGTTGTGATTAAGTCACAATTGTGTGACTACTGGGCGGCCACCCCTGACATTTTTTATACTCCAGGCTTTAGCGCACACATGTCTATTAATAGATTTATTTTACTTTGTAAATGTTTACATTTTAATAGCAATGATGACATGTGTGCGCTAAACCTGGATAGTTACGAGGCCAAATTGTATAAAATACAACCAGTAGTATCACATTTGAACTCGAAATTTCAGAGCTTATACACTTTGTCACAGAATATTGCACTAGACGAGAGTCTTTTGCAATAGAAAGGCTGGCTGAGCTTCAGCCAGCTTATTCCAAACAAAGCTGCAAATATAGGCATCAAGACCTATGAGATTTGTGAATCTCAAACCGGCTACCTATGGCGGTTTGAGACTCACGCTCATCAAAAATCGCCACCGCAGCAGTTGCAAGATCCATTAGAAGCATCTACACCGTCAATAGTTTTACGTCTTGTTCGGGGTTTAGAGCACAAAGGGTACACATTGTGGATGGACAATTTTTACGATTCACCTTGTCTCGCTCGACGACTTAAGTCCTTCGGCTTGGACTGTGTAGGTACCCTGCGGACCAATCGTCAGTTTGTTCCGCAGGCCCTGCACAGTCTGACCAAGCGGATCATGGGCCCAGGACAGGTATCTGGTCTTTATTTATTTATTTGGGATGCCAACAGTTATTACATTATGTACAGGAAAAAATCGATACATGCAAAAAAAAATTACAAGCTAAATGCATAACCAATTAAATTCAATTAAAAATAACATGCACACAATGCGACAATGTAGAATAATTATATAATGTGTTTATTTGTCGAAAAGTTCCTGTAAAACTTTACGAAGTCTTTTAATGGAGATATTGTGTACGTCTATGGATCCACTGCATTCATTATATAGCCTACAAATACGCGATATGGGAGAATTTTGGCCAAACACAGTTTTTCTTACGGGGGCACATAGCGGTTTAATGGCATATGGAGGATTCCGACTTGGTACTCTAAAACGTATTCTGCAAAGAATTTCAGAGCAGTTTAGCTCGTTGGTCATAATTTTGTAAAAAAATAATAAATCTTGCATCTTCATGCGTTGTTCGAGAGTGACCAAGTTGAACTGACGTAATCTTTCAGTATACGAAAACTTCCTTTTTGAACAGCCAGCTAAGTGCCACATAAATCGCTGTATTCTTTCAATACGTAGAGAATGTGTGGAGTAATGAGGTCGCCAAACCGTGCTACAGTAATCCAGCTGACTGCGTACTAAGCTATTATACAGACTATTTTGGTTTTGGCTCTCTTAAAACTCCTACCGTTTCGTATAATGAATCACAATAGGCCAGAGGCTCTCTTCAAAACGTGTTCCATGTGGGGTAAAAAGGTGAGTCTCTGGTCTAACAGTACTCCTAATGACCTCCTCCTCACGTAGTGTATCATTAACAATAGAATATTTGGAACCTATCTTTTTAGTTTTACGAACGAACTTTATGTGTGTGCATTTTATAGAATTTAAGAGCATTTTATTACTATCACACCAGTTAACTAGTCTATTTAAATCGCTTTGCAACAGAGCCACGTCTTTTACTGATTCAATCACTCTGCAGAACTTCAGATCGTCCGCGAAAAGAAATGGTGTAGAATAAATAAAACAACTAGTGATATCATTGATAAACATATTAAATAGAATGGGACCCAAATGCGAACCTTGTGGAACCCCAGAGGTTATTTTAAAGGTTTCCGATGCAAAACCGTTTACAACTACGAAAAAAGAACGATCAGCTACGTACGATATATACAGGGTGTCCCAAAACTCAACGTCAAGCCGAAACGGGGTGACAGGATTGATCATAACCATCACGAGAAAAATCTGAAAAAAAATCTATCCCATGCAGTTTGAAAATTATGGGCATTTTAAGAAAAACCTAGAAATTTGATCAAACTGTACCATTTTTCGGTTATTGTGGTTATTATTTTTTATTTTTGTTCATTTGAACTTTAGAAACGTAATCCTAAATAACATTTCTAGAATCCCAATAAAAAATAATGACACAATTGCCTTAAGTTCCCGAGAATTGAGACTATTTGTTAAACTACGAATTTAAAATTTTCAAGATTCGTCGACTTTGACAGGCCCTCCTATAAAAAAAATGTACTAGAGTGCCTTGGCAAGTAGCATTAAAAGTTGGCGCATTTAATCAGAATTCTAAAATGGTACAATACTTGTTAGTTCCATACAATAGAAAAGAGTAAAAAAATTAAAACCTCAAGTAACCCGATTTTTGCTATCAGATTTTACTCAGTTAAAATGTTTTTAATTCGCACAAGCTCTAGGTAGGTTCTTAATTTTAAGGCAAAATGATGAGAGAGATGGATAATGGGTATGTTTGCCATGAGTGAGCGAGACAGATAGTGACGCCACGCATTGAGACGGAGATGCGTCGTTTAAACGAGTGCGAATGAAACAGATAGATGCTATGGCATCTATCTGTTTCATTCGCACTAGTTTCAGCCAAGCAAATGGCTACGCTACCAGTCCGACACCAACCAGTTAGTACGTTTCGCTCATTCGTCTACTGCGCACGTTCGTATTCGCTTGTGTTGATTTAGTACTGACAACTTTGGCTTCTCTTTTTGGACTTGAATCTTTGTGAATTGGACTTGTTGATAACATACCGGCAACTTTGGCTTCTCTCTGGACTTTTGTGTTGGCATCCTTTTTATCTACCATGCCTACGCGCTACACTTCACAAGAATATGCGAACATGCACCTCATTTATGGGGAATGCAGATGCAACGCAAGTGCTGCCGCTAGACTTTATCGTGAAAGATATCCAAATTTAGAGCGCTACCCGGATCACCGCGTGTTTGTTAATGTGCACCGTTCACTCACAGAGGGCGGCCATTTCCCGAATCAAATACAGGCTGGAGGTAGACCTGTGTTTCCTTTCCAGGAAGAAGTATTGCAAGAGGTCGCACGTGACCGAAGTATTTCCGTACGTGGAATTGAAGAAAGAACGGGAATACCGAAAAGCACTGCTCATCGTATTTTACAAAGAGCCGAAATGCATCCGTTTCACGTACAACGAGTTCAAAGTCTTCTACCTCGAGATTATCAGGAAAGGATTTCTTTTTGTAGAACAATGCTACAGAGGCATAATGAGAATCCCCAATTCATCCAAAAAATTCTCTGGTCAGATGAATCGACATTTAAAAAAGATGGTTACATGAACTTGCACAATTATCACGAGTGGCATGTGGAGAATCCACATTTAATGCGAGAAGATAGATCCCAGTATCGTTTTAAAGTAAACCTGTGGACCGGAATTTTAAACGGTAAAATTATTGGGCCTATTGAACTGCCTGAGAACTTGAATGGAACTAATTACCTACATTTTTTAAGAGAAGATTTACCAACCCTGTTAGAGGACGTACCACTAGCAGATCTTCGCGACATGTGGTTTCAACAAGATGGCTGCCCAGCGCATTTCGCAGTGCAAGTAAGAGATTTCCTTGACCAGGAATATCCGGGAAGGTGGATTGGACGTTCGGGCACTATCTCGTGGCCCGCCCGTTCACCAGATTTAAATCCCCTGGATTTTTTCTATTGGGGAGTTCTCAAAGAAAAAGTTTACTCAAAGCCCATTGAGAACGTAGCCGACCTGCGTGAACGCATTTCTCAAGCAGCTGAGGCGATCAACTCTCGAAGATATGCCCGACTAATAAGTAGATCTTTTATAAGAAGATGTAGGGCTTGTATTGAGGCTGATGGTAAACAATTTGAACATTTATTTTAATAAAAAACGTTATTTCTCTATCATCTGACTTTTATTCCAACAAACCTAATTATTTTACTAATTTTACTAACTTTTTTTCACTTTGGTAAAAGTGGCGTCACTATCTGTCTCGCTCACTCATGGCGAACATACCCATTATCCATCTCTCTCATCATTTTGTCTTAAAATTAAGAACCTACCTAGAGCTTGTGTGAATTAAAAACATTTTAACTGAGTAAAATGAGATAGCAAAAATCGGGTTACTTGAGGTTTTAATTTTTTTACTCTTTTCTATTGTATGGAACTAACAAGTATTGTACCATTTTAGAATTCTGATTAAATGCGCCAACTTTTAATGCCACTTGCCAAGGCACTCTAGTACATTTTTTTTATAGGAGGGCCTGTCAAAGTCGACGAATCTTGAAAATTTTAAATTCGTAGTTTAACAAATAGTCTCAATTCTCGGGAACTTAAGGCAATTGTGTCATTATTTTTTATTGGGATTCTAGAAATGTTATTTAGGATTACGTTTCCAAAGTTCAAATGAACAAAAATAAAAAAGAATAACCACAATAACCGAAAAATGGTACAGTTTGATCAAATTTCTAGGTTTTTCTTAAAATGCCCATAATTTTTAAACTGCATGGGATAGATTTTTTTTCAGATTTTTCTCGTGATGGTTATGATCAATCCTGTCACCCCGTTTCGGCTTGACGTTGAGTTTTGGGACACCCTGTATATATAATACCAATTTAGCATGGGACCTGAGAAGCCATATACAGATAATTTTTCTGTCAGTAGGGAATGAGAAACGCGATCGAACGCTTTACTAAAATCTGTGTAAATGGCATCAATTTGTTTGTTCGCATCTAACGACTCTATTATGGTTTCCGTGAACAATACTAAATTTGAACATGTTGATTTGTATTTAGTGAAACCATGCTGGGATCCATTAAGGTATTTTTTTAAATAATTTTGTCTTGTCTTACCTCGGGGGACGTCGATGTCATGGTATCGAGAGATAAAAATAGGGTGGCTACCATCTCTACATACCATGGCATTGGACAGAGTACAGTCCGAGGATCCACGAAACCCATCCTGATATTGGATTACAATATCATGATGGGTGGTATGGATAAAAAAGACCAGATGCTGTCCATGTATCCGGTCGAGCGAAAACGGACAAAGGTCTGGTACAAGATATTATTTAGGAGGCTATTAAACGTCTCCGTACTCAACTCTTATGTCATTCATCGTCACAACTCTTCTCTTTCTTCTGCTTCTTCTCTTTCTCATCGTAATTTCCGTATCTGTCTAGTAAAATCTCTTCTTTCTAAGCATCACATCCCCAAACCTGTTCCGTCTGCAACCACACAGAACAGGCGGTACGACGTGTCCCACCGCCTTGCTGAGTACCCGGTTCTTGCCAAGCAACGCAAGCGCCGCCTATGCAATGCTTGTAAGAAGCGGGTACACACGTTCTGTGTTGGTTGCGATACTCCTGTCTGTTTAGACCCTTGTTTCCTTCTTATCCACTCATAATATAATAATTTATGTAAAGTATATTTATAAATATTTATTTCTTTGTATTTGTATCTATATATTTTTATATGTTCTTTTTGTACCACACCTTTGTTCGTTTCATCCACAATTGTATCCTTTGTTGCGTAGAGTAATTGTTTTGATTGTCTGAAGTTTATTGTCATCTAAAGACATTTTCAGTGTTCATTTGTATTTTATAGTAAATGTTTTGATTGTCTAAAGTTTATTGTCATCTAAAGACATTTTCAGTGTTCATTTGTATTTTATAGTAAATGTTTTGATTGTCTTAAGTTTATTGTCATCTAAAGACATTTTTAGTGTTCATTTGTATTTTACAGTAAATGTTTTGATTGTCTAAAGTTTATTGTCATCTAAAGACATTTTCAGTGTTCATTTGTATTTTATAGTAAATGTTTTGATTGTCTAAAGTTTATTGTCATCTAAAGACATTTTCAGTGTTCATTTGTATTTTATAGTAAATGTTTTTATTGTCTAAAGTTTATTGTCACCTAAAAATCATTTTTTAGTGCATTTTTAGATTTTACATATTTTTTTACAAATTCGCCAATTGGCGACTATTTTTTATATTTTTAAATATATTTTATTTTGCTGTTTTTGTATTTAATAATATACACTTCTGGACACATCTATTGGCCCACCTTAGAGTTTAGGTTTCGATGGCCCCTACCGAAATATGATTGCTAGATTGAACAAAAACTGTTGATGCAGTTTTAAACCTGATACATTTTACCATCTTTTTCGATCGTATTGTTTTAAATTTGAATTCAGAATACCATACGACATGGAGCTACGCCTAACAAGTCGGATATGCGCCTTGTTAAAGGCAATTGATTTTTGAATAAAAAACATGTTTTATCAAATAAAGGTTTAATAACGCGTGTTGCCTCCATGAGCATCTACCACAGCTCTCATACAATTAGGCATAGAGTTTATCAACCACTCTATGAAATTTTGAGGGATCATCTCCCATTCCTCTTCTATGGCAGTTTTCAACTCCTGCATCGTCTGGGCAACTGGCTGACGAGCCCTAACACGTCTTTTTAGATCGTTCTACATGTGCTCACTGGGGTTCATGTCTGGGCTTCTGGCAGTGCTGCCAACTTAGCGCTTTTTCTGTCTCGAAGCGCGTTTTAGCGCCTAGCGCTAAATCTAGCGCATTTTGAAATTATATACAGAGTAAAACTTAATAAATTGCTAGTACCTACATTATAATTATTGCACCCTATTACCAACACTAAAAACTACAAAAAATGTCTATGTTTTCTTCATAGAGTCATCATCTATGAGAACAATTTATGGTTCGGGGATTCCCGCGTATTATTTTTGTATTCCTCCGTAGCGAACGATCGTTTCATTCGCTCTCTTTACAGTTGACCTACACACAGTTGCTGTGCTTGTTTAATTAACTATAATTAATTCATTACAAACTAAGTGCTATAAAATGGATTTGCCTTTATCCAAGCGTACAAATTATAAACAACATTATAAGAGTGAGTGGGAGCAAGATAACAATTTTAAACATTGGTTAAAACCTGTGCCCGGTGATTCAACAAAAGCTCAATGTACTTATTGTAAACGGGAGTTTTCGGCTAAGATCAGTGATATCAAAAGACATCGTGAAACAGCATCTCATCAAAAAAAGATAAAACCGTCGTTAGACACATCTCATCAAAAAAAGATAAAACCGTCGTTAGACACATCTCAGCAAAAAATTAATTTGCAGCAAGTAAATCAAACTAGTGGAGCGGAGGCATCTTTGTCTCTTTTTATTGCCGAGCATTGTGCAACCTCTGCTGTAGACCATTTAGGATATTTATGTGCGAATGTTTTTCAAGGATCTGAGGCGGCTAAAAATCTTAAACTTCATCGTACTAAATGTACAGCTGTCATTCAAATGGTATTAGCACCTCACTTTAAAACCGAGCTGATTAATGATATAGGAGACGAGCCCTACAGCTTATTAATAGACGAGTCTACAGACATTTCAGTGAAAAAAAATTTGGGAGTGGTGGTGAAATACTTTAGTCGCACTCAAAATGAAGTTATTTCTACTTTTCTAGGACTTAGTGAATTGCAAAGTTCTGACGCTGAAGGTATCGTTACATCTTTGATTGCACTATTAAAAGATACTGGATTGCAAATCAAAAACTTAATTGGTATAGGCACTGATAATGCTTTTGTGATGACAGGGATCAATTCAAGTGTGTACAAAATTTTGAAGGAAAAATATGATTTAAAGCATTTGATATTAGTTAGATGTGTGTGTCATTCCATACAGCTCGCCGTATCGCAAGCATCTGTAGATACTATACCACGTCAAATTGAGTTTTTAATTCGAGAATCACATAACTGGTTCAAAATATCATCAAAAAGGCAATCTGAGTACAGGAACTTATATGAATCTCTCAATTGCGGCGAAAAACCACTAAAAATTTTAAAAACTTGTGATACACGATGGCTTCCCATTGAACCGGCGATTACTCGAATATTAAGTCAGTGGAGAGAATTAACATTGCACTTTGAAAAAGCTCGTTTATCTGATAATTGTTACAAAGCTGAGATGCTGTATCAAAAGTATAAAGCTCCGCAAAATGAACTCTATCTCCAATTTTTGAGATGTGTTCTGGATGAAACACAGTCAGCGCTTAAAATATTTGAAAAGAAATCAGCAGACCCTACACTACTATTTAATACCCTGCAAGACCTCATAAAGAAATGATGTCTCAAGATTATAATAGGACAGGCTTGTCTTAATTTTAATTCCCTTGATGTCACAAGATACCTTTCACCGAATCCATACCTAGGTTACATTTTTGAGACTAAATTACAAGAATCCAATCTGCCCAATGATATTAAGAACGGTATTAAAGAAAGATGTGTTAATTTTGTAATTAAGTTAATTTCACAACTGCAGCAAAGATTGCCTGAAAACTTGAAATGCTTAGAGAACAGTTGCTGCCTTTCTGTTACAAAAATACTAAAACCAACAAGATCTTTACAAGAAATAGTACATCTGTGTGAAAGTTTCGGTTATGCACCTGTAGAAATTGATAAAATTGTCGAACAGTGGCGCACTATTATTGTACAAGAGTGGGTTCACAAGGAGGACACTGTAAAATTTTGGAGTGAAGTAAAAGACTCAAAATATGCCTCTAGTACATGTCCTTATAAAGAAATATTCTCCTTAGCAATGAAAGTTTTTTCATTACCCCACTCAAACGCTGATATTGAAAGAGTATTCAGCACAATGAATGTCATTAAAAATAAGTTGAGAAATTCATTAGCCTTAGATACTATAAATGCCATTTTACATGTGCGCTATGGACTTTTATTCAAAAGAAGAAACTGCGCAAATTATAAAGTGCCTAATGACGTCTTGAGAAAAATATCATCGACTGATAAGTACAAATTCATAAAAAAACTACACATCAAAACTACATATCAAGAAGTTGCAAAAACGCGGGTTTGCGCCTACTATCAATGATTTACGCCAGTTGGCTTTTAAATTTGCTGAAAGTTTAAACCTTCAACATAATTTTAACAAGGAAACGAGTAAAGCAGGATATGATTGGGTTAAATCTTTTTTACGTAGAAATCCGGAAGTTCCGGATGTCAAGTCCGTATGAGAGCTTCATATTGATTTGGGATAGGCCAACTATGGAGCACATTCTTGTTCAGACAAATTTATATGCGCAGGAGTACGCCAAACAACTCCTTGTTGGTGGCAATGGGCATCATAGTAAAGTCCAAATTAGAAGATTATTAGTCCACTGATAAAATTTCTTTAGCACTCCAGGTTTTACAGTTCACATGTCCCTTAAACCTTTCCACTTTTGTCTCGGTGCCTCCATTTCAATAATAACAGTAACATTTCTCACGACTCTCTCACCCGTTTCCAAGCCAAAAATTTTAAGATTGCGCCCATTGTCAATCATTTAAATTCAAAACTTTCTTCCTTGTACAACTTAGATTAGAACATCGCTCTGGATGAATCTTTGACACAGGGCAGGGGCGGCTCGACATCAAACAATTAATCCCGAACAAGGCCGCAGCAGTAGGTATCAAAACCTACGAAGTCTGCGACTTTAGGTCGGGATATTTGTGAATATTCCAACAGGTGGTAATATCAGGAAATATACCGAACATAGTTTTACGGTTGGTGCGGGGGCTTGTCCTCGCCCGCGTCCTGAAGACCTGAGGGTATAACTGCGTTGGGACACTCCGCACCAATCGTCAGTTTGTACCAGAGGAAATATATAACCTAATAAAGGCTGACATGAGGGTGGGCCAAGTTTGTGGTTTCACATCCAGAGACGTCGATCTCATGGCATTCTGCTGTGGGGATCGGCAGCTGACGTTGGCTCCATATTTATTCTACAAAAAAGAGCCGTACGCGTAATCTACAACCTAGGCCCTCGTGAATCTCTTAGAGACTTTTTCAAAGAGATTATCTATAAACGCTGCCGTCACTTTACATTTTTGAAAATATTATGTATACCCGGAAAAATCTGAAGAAGTTTAAAATAAGAAGCGATTACCATGATAAAAATACTAGAAACAAAGATAGTTGTACCGAGATTTAAACTAACAAAAAGCAACAAGTCATTCTTAGGAAACTGTGTTCGGTTTTATAATAAAATTCCAAATTCTATAACTGACCTTACAGAAGGCAAGTTTAAATCCTATGTGAAACAAGTTCTAATTGAGGAGCGTCAGAACAAAAACCGATAAATCACATTTTGTATTTTTTTTTTTTATGATGCCAATTGGTTGTTCTCGTACATATCTTGCTTTATGGTTAATGTAACCTGATCGCAAACTGATAAATCCACTCTAAATCCGACCACGAAATACCCGGATCTGAACATAAACCGATAATTACATCAATCGTACTAAACAACGATGGCGATCGGAACAGATATCGATAAATCCCTAACATTTTTCATTGTTGACTCTTTTGATTCTGTCAAAAACCGATATATCTAATTTCGAGTTTCTCATGACAAAACCATAAACAATTGTAGGATACTGTAATGTAAAGCGGCCTTATTTTTAAATTTGACAGGTGATAATAATAATAATAATAATAAAATCTTTATTATACCAAAAGGATCACAATTTTTACATTTTTAGGATCATGGCTATGTGGGCCAGAACATAAAGACCCTGACTTCTAAACTAGGAAAAAACCTGTATCTGATAGCTTGACATTGACGTTGTCGCAGTTACTTGTCAGAAATAACCGCGTATTGTTATTGTGGTTGTCGGCTTTCAAACCGTAACATAATGTTTAAATGTTTTTAAACTATCAAGTTGTTCTTCGCAAGTAAACTAATGATGATGGAAGATTTAGGTAATCCTGTTGTAGCAGACATTAATCAAGGAGCTCGAAAAAAAACGAAGGGCAAGCGTAGAACTGCTTTGGAACGGGAGAATAGGTACTTACCTTTGTATTATTATTTTTAGTAACCCCGTCAATAACATAACATAACTACACGTTCGTCTAGTCTATCTAAGTGTCTGAAATTGGTAAACCAAAGGATTAAAGGTTTAACATACTCTAATTAATGTTTATCTGGGGGCACGGTAGTGACCCCGCCAAGTCGAGTGTTTTATTTTCATGGTTTCAACATTTTGTATTTGGTTGTTTAAGGTACCGTGATACTGATCCATTGGCAATAAATTTTGAGTGGCCATGTTCGCACAATTCCAATAAACTTCAATGCAAAAAGATGTCTGTCCGCTATATTTTAAAAAATAGGCAAAATTTTTTTAATAAGCGAAATAAAGTCGATCAGGATGTCTATTTGACACGTCTGATCGCACCGTACGCTCCAGAACGACGTCGACAGAGCAAAGTGGAATCATCAAAACGCAGGACTCGCCTCATGAGCGCGACATACTTTCTCAATGACAAAGGTAATAAAAATAGACCCGTTTGTAAGTCTATGTTTATGAAAACCTTTTCTTTAAAAAAAGACCGCTTGCATCACATAACTAGAACGGTGTTTGACGGAAACATTCCCAAAGAAAATCGCGGTGGCGACCGGAAGTCAGCAAAATCTGCTGCTAAAAAGGATAGTCTACGTCAGTTTATACGAAAATTACCTGCAAGCGAAAGTCACTATAATAGATCGAAATCTCGAAGAATTTATTTATCATGTGACTTGAATCAACGAAAATTAAGGCAAATGTACAATGATTCGGTTCCTCAAGACCTCCGTGTGACAAAGACCATGTTCCAGAAGGTATTTTCTGAAGATTTCAACATCGGATTTAAGAGTCCTGCTTCTGACGCCTGTAGCACTTGTATCTTATTAAGTAATAAAATAAAAATAGCTACTGACCCTGACGATAAACGCATTCTGATGGTGCAAAAAAGGGTTCATAATTTACGGGCCAAAGCGTTCTATAAGCTATGCAGAAATGATGATCCTGACTCGGAAAATTTTTGTTTCGACTTACAACAAGTCCAACCACTGCCTCGGACACCCATTCAAGAGTCTTTTTATTCTCGACAGATTAGCTATTACAATCTTTGTTTCGTGGGTATGGACTCGAGAAATCCTCGTTTCTATCAATGGTCTGAAGATCAAGGTGGAAGAGGAGCCACTGAAGTTGGATCGGCACTCTTGCATCACTTAAATTCTTTGAATTTAGAGGGCAAAAGAATGTTGCGTTTATTTTGTGATGGCTGTGGCGGCCAAAACAAAAATTCGCATATAGTCCACTGTCTTATGTTTTGGCTCGTCAATGAATCCCCAGAAAATATTAAAGAGATATATTTGACATTTCCCGTACGTGGTCATAGTTTTCTACCCGCCGATCGTGTTTTCGGCAGAGTAGAAAAGGCGGTTAAAACCGTTCCAGTAATTACACAAAAGGAAGAATATCAAACGATTTATAAGAGACATGGGGTTGTTTTATTGCTAGAAGAAGATTGGAGCTTGAAGGATGTCAAATCTTTGGAAACATATTATAAAAAACTCGAAGGAATGAGGGACTTAAAACGTATTCATTTGAAAAAATATAATGTTATTCAGGGACGAGGAACAAGGAGACAAACTAAAACTATATATGAGGTGAGAACCTTCCGCAATTTGGTTAACGAGTCTGATCAAGAAAGAAAACGGTTTAGCATCTTAAAATCAAGAAAGACACATCCCCAGTCAATGGCACCACTTAACGTAAACAAATGTCTTAGTGCTCTGAAGAAAGCAGACGTAAAGTCTCTCATGGTAAAGCAATTTGGTGACGACTGGGAGAAAGATGAAACTTTTTCTTGGTACAGAACGTTATTGAGTGAAAATTCCACTGAACCTGTTGATACAGAAGCAGATGTTCCTGACAACCATGAACGACATGATCATGATTCTGATTGCGATTGCCTGGAACCAGAAATAGCGATAATAGTTTAAGTTTTTCATTTAACCTAAATAGCCATTAAGCTTTTAGTTAATTAAAGTATGATGTGATTTTAAATAAAGTTGTTTGATTGGAAACCACCTAATCTGGCTTTAGAAATACTGACGCATGTTCAGCCGCATTTTATCAAGCTCTCATATTCCTACCAGCGTTTTATCAAATACCGATATATCCTACAGAGTTTTATCAAAAACCGATATATCCAGTTGGTTTGGTCAATAACCGATATATCCATTTTCTTTTTTTTTATAATTCAACAGGTACCACAATCACGAATGCATAATTTAGGTTTCCAAACAGTGATTCTAACACCAATAAATTGATGGATTTCGTTCAACTCTAAATTAGAAAACCATGTACTTGGCCGTATTTTTACATTTTTCCACAAAAAACACAAATGAGATTTATCGGTTTTTGTTCCGACGCTCCTCAATTAAGAAAGCCTACTATAGTATTAATAGTTATATTGACAATAGGGACGTGTGGCACTGATTTTTCCTGCATTTGTGGCTTCCCTGGCATACTGCCACTCAACCATAATTTGATATTTAATATTGTTTACTGATTATATTGAACCTTTTCACTGTCATGTTTTTTACCCAAATTGTAAATGAGAGAATAACCGATCTATATTAATATTTTTTATTTGACTTTGATGCTACTCGTATTCTCATTTTAGGTATATTATCTCTCATACTTGAAATGATTGTTAAACATACCTACAACATATTTTTAAAAGAGTAACTATGGAGTTTCTTGCCGGTTCTTCTCCATAGAAACGACTTTTTGGAACCGTACCTTTTTGCAACTAGTTTGACGTTTTGTAAGTGCTCTTTTGTAGCCTATATGAAATAAAAACATTATGACTATGACTATGGTATGGCGAGATCAAAACCGTGTGGCAATGATCTTGACATACCATGGGATCGCCGTGTCCGACAACAAACCCACCTTCATTAGAGACTACCACATTTGCATGGGCGGCGTTGATAAAAAAGACCACTAGGAATAAACACAAATTTGTTGTACCAGCCACTAGGCTTCAGAAAATTGGTAACTCATTCAAATGTCAATGCATACGTTTTTATAATAAGATCCCAAACGACATTCAAAATCTGAGTGTGAACAAATTTTAGTCGTAACTATGTAGAAAAGGTTACTATAAAGTGTCGGACTATCTCCTAGACAAAAATCTTGGGCTTAAGCCTCTTCACTTACCTATTGTTATATTGTTTAATTTTGACATTTATTTATCTATTTATTTTTTTACCCTTTTTTACATATTTGCCATTGTTTGATCATTTGATCTATTTGGTTTTTGATTTATGTATTATTTTTACAAACTGACATAATGTATTTAATTTATCTTTATTAATGTGAAATTAATGTACAATGTAGGATTTATCCTTTTTATGTAGTTTTTTGTCTGGCGGTTTGAGTATTTTATACACTGTCAGGACAGGTTGACTCAAATCTGCTTTGGCTCCTTCTTCAAAAGGCCATCACAGACGACCTACATTGTACAAACCGACATGAAATTATATTATTTTTAAATGTGAGCATTGTGTAGGTTTTGCTTTTTTTTTTACTAATTTTTCTTTTACGTGTCTGACGGTTTGAGTATTTCAGGCGGCCTACCCAAATGTCCTTCAGATGGTACGAGACGGGGCGTCTGTAAGGACAGGTCGATTCAAACTCGCCATGGTACTTTCTTAAAAAGACCTCTTCTCAGACCACCTACACTGTTCTCACATAAATTATTGAACTTGTCTGGACTTTAAAAGAGACCCCCCATTGACCCCTGAGTTTGTTTCGGTGTTTCTTCTCAGAGGTAGTCAGTAAGGAAATGCCGACGCCATCTATCTAGTTTTAAAAAAAATGACGTGTAAGTGTTTTTTTTAAACCTATTTGCAGAAATAAAATCATTTATCATTTAAATGTTTTCATCCTACCCCATGGAACGTAAAAGGACGCAAATCTGGTACAGGAAGTTTTTCAGGCGGTTGTTGTTTGTCAGCGTATTTAACGCATACGTACTCTAAAAGCACACACACGACACGAAAGACAGGGAGTGCCGCATGGGCCTTGTCACCGAGTTATTAAAAAAACACCAACAGCCTGGACCCAACATTTCAGTCGCTACACTTCGCGGAGTTCCGAAATTTACAGCCGAAATCGTTGCTCACTCGCCCGTTGAACTCCCTGTTCTTCCCGGAGGTGAGAAAGTTGGCAAACAAACACGTAAGTGCGTTGATCGCACCAAACGTAGGTACACATTACCTGTGCCGAGCATGTAATTTGTCGCTCTGTGTTAACTTCTCAGACTTCACTTCTTCCTGCTATATAAAATATCACACATGATCACATTTACCCTTCCTTTTTCCTCAGTCTACATTGCATTAATACGTCACCACTTACAATACTTTCCTTTTTAATTACTATTGACTTATATCACCACTTGTGAGCGAAGTTTTGACCTGAGTTAGTATGAATTATTATGTAATAGTGTGTATTTTATCTATACTTCAAGACGCCAGACTGACAGACAGACAAACTAACAGACTGACAGTTAGTTCTCTCTACTAGCACTCTAGCGCACTGCGCAGCTCGCACGCGTAAATTGGCTTTGGCCAAATTATTATAGTTTTATCAAAATAGACTGCCAACTGTAAATTTAAATGAGTTTGTTTCGGTATTTCTTCTCGGAGTTAGGAAATGCCGACGCCATCTAACTAGTTATAAAAAATGACGTGTAAAAGTGTTTTGTAAAACCTATTGACCCCTAAGTTTGTTTCAGTATTTCTTTTCAGAAGTAGTCAGTTAGGAAATGCCGACGCCAAGTTAAAAAAAATGATGACATGTAAAAGCGATTTTTAAAACCTATTTGCAGAAATAAAATCATTTATCAAATTCTTAAATTTTATTTACAAAAAACTTTCATTACATACTAATTGATTACATCAATATATAATGATTTTATTAACAAAGTTGTAATATACCGTTAAAAATCTTTTACACATAAAATATAATTTGAATTAAAAAAGTCATATCCATACTATTCCTGTCGTAGTATGTAGAATTTATAGGCGTCCCAAAATGGGCTCCGCGCGACCAGTCGCGTTCGAACTTCGAATTAGGTATAAGGCGGCAAAACATGCGAATTTTCAGATTTTTGTAAGCTTATTTTCTAATTGTTTTTGAATGAAAAGTACTTTTTGTGTATTCTATAGCAAATAGTACGTACTATTTGTAAAACATAAGGGTTAAGTAAAAACGGCATACTTTTCGTTTTAAAATTATGGTACTGAAGTTAGTAATTTGAGCGCCGATTTCAAATAGGTTGCTTTATTTGCTCCGTATTTTGAAATGAACAAAGCTATAGATCTGGTGTTTATATTAAAAATATTCCATGAACTGAGCTATACCGTCAAATGCCCTAATTTTGCCTCGCGTCCTATGTTTGCCTAAAATGTAAAAAAGGTAATGTCTCTTTCAATTTAATAGTTTGGCAATCGAAATAATTTTGCAAGATTATCTGGCAACACATAGTTGGCAACACATGTTGGTAACATGCATGGTTTTTGACAGTTGAGTTGAAAACTGAAGTGCGTCGAGGCGGTTATTGTAAGTTGCGGTTAAACTTTTCAAGTAAGTCATTAAATTATGTATATTCGTGATTTCTTTTATACTACTAAAACGTTGATAGTTTAATCATTTGGGATTGTTAACGATAGGTTTACATGTATATTTACCGTGAAATATTTCAATGGGCAAAGTTTGGCAACTTTTCTAAACATGTAGACCTAACATTACCTAAGCTAGGGTTGTCATTTAATTTATTTATTTAACCTTCAGAAAAAGAGAACGTACTTACTTACTATTTTTGTGTGTGTATCTTACGCTGTCTGTTATTAACTAATTATTTTTTATTTGATGTGTTGTGTAAAGGTACAATTTTCCATATATTTTAAGTCAATTGAAGCAGTTTACTGCTTTTTTCATAAGGAAGAATTAATTTTCATATACACAAAAGTCGATGTGGGCTAGTTGTAGGTACACATCATTATGAACGAACCCAGAAATCGCTTTTTCAGTTTTATAGTAGTAGGTATTCGATTAATATAGGGAACAGCAGATTTTTCATTTGCGATTTCAGGCTTTGTCCCATAGTAAAAGTTGTTCATAATGATAGTTACAACAATCCCTTCTAATTTTTTTTTACTAAAAATAATGTTATTTATTACTATTATGCAGCTAGGTATTCGTTAACATAAATATTTTTTTTATAATACCTATTATAAAAAAACTTGAATGAAATATAACAATATGTTTATTCTACTTTTTTTTCTTTGAAGGACAATCAAGATGAACAAGCCACGTAGAAAGTATAAAGATTACGATGACAACTTGCTTGATATTGCAGTAGGTCTCGTAGAAAATAAAAATATTAGTTCGTACGATGCCGAGAAACAGTTCGGAATACCTCGCCGCAGGATTTTAAATAAAGTCAAACAAAGACATACGAAAAAAGTTGGTTGTCCTACCAAACTGTCACTATTTGACGAAAAGAAAATTGCTGATTGTTTGATTCTTTGTGCAGAATATGGATATCCGCTAACATGTTTTGAACTGAGGTCCATAGTGTATGATTATTTAGTAAAAAATGGACTCAGAAGTATTTTTAACCACAAAATGCCAGGCCAGAGGTGGGTGAGAAACTTTTTGAAACGCAATAAAAATATCCTGACGGTGCGTTCTACAAATAATATTAAAGAATCCCGAGCAAGTAAAAGCGTGCAAGACTATCAAACATATTTTGAAAACCTGAGGACTTCACTGCGTAATGTTAAACCAGAACACATAATAAACTATGATGAAACAAATTTTTCGGATAACCCAGGGTCTCAAAAATGCATTTTTAGGGCAGGCACTAAACATCCAAATAAAACCTTAAATAATACCAAGACTGCTATATCTGTCATGTTTTCGGCAACTGCAAGTGGAGAAATTTTTCCACCATATGTCGTATATAAAGCCGACAATTTGTGGACAAATTGGTGTGCCAATGGTCCTGAAGGGACCAGATATAATAAAACCAAATCCGGCTGGTTTGATTCAGATACTTTCGAAGATTGGTTTAACACCATAATCATCCCATGGGCTAATAATACTACTGATCCTAAAGTCTTAATTGGAGATAATTTATCGTCCCATATGAATGTAACCATAGTAACTAAGTGTGAAGAACATAATATTAGATTCGTTTTTCTACCACCCAATTCCACACACCACACTCAACCTCTGGATGTAGCCTTCTTTGGGCCATTGAAGAGAAAATTGAGAAAAAATTTAATGGACTATAAAGTTCGACACCCAAGCGCAAATACATTAAACAAACAAATATTCCCGGGATTATTGAAAATGTTATTAGATGCCACAAAGTTTACACAAAGTAAAAATATAATTAGTGGATTTCGTGCTGCTGGGATACACCCTATCAATCCGGACGCTGTTTTAAATAAATTGCCAGATTATCGTAGGCCCAAACTAACGCCACTTATGACGAGACATTTGTCAATTATTTGCAAAATTTGAGAACTCCGTCTTAACAGCAAAAAAGAATTGCAAATAAAAAACTATTTATAGAGCCTGGGAAATCCGTAAGTGTTAATGACTTGGAGAACGTAAAAGCAAGAAAGCTAAAAGCATCAGATACAACGGTGAGTAAGGCAAAAAAAAAAGTACTTTTGTTAATGAAGCGTTGGGCTTCATTAACAAAAGTACTTTTTTTTTGTAGATGTAAAGTACTTCAGGATGTGGAAGACACAGCCACAGCTATTGCAGATTGTACTTTTGACAATACCAGAGCAAATACCAGACGATCTTCATCTTCCAGTACAGACAATAACGTACTTATGTCTAATGTAATGCTGAATGTTAGTGCTGAAGTACATCAAAGACATGAACTAATAGATGTATCTGACAAGACCCGTACCACTGATACCATTTATAAAATTCAACCAGGCGTTGTTGTGAATGTCGACAAAAATGTATGTCTGTCAAGTAACCGGACCTTATTTAAAAATATTTCGAACGTAAACTCAACTACAAGTGAAGCGATGGCGAAAAGCCGCATTCTCTCGAATATCATTGTAAAATCTCCGGATAGACTTTCAATTTTTGATGAAAGCTCTTTAGAGTGCCAAATTAGGCAAGAAAATGTCTTACCAAAATGTAGAAAAAAAAGAGGATCTAGTTCAGAATCTCAAGAAAGCTCAGGAATGTATTCTGTTCATGATTCGTCATGTGATGAACATTTTCTTCCATCTTTAAGCGACACAGAAACTTATTTGGAAGAAATAAATGAAGAAATGGCACAAGATGCTGATAAAGAAAATGGTAGCTGTGAAATTGGTGTTGGTAAGTATGTCCTTGTAAAGTTTTCGACACCAAAGTTGGATAAATATTATATTGGTCTAGTGACCAAGAACGACGATTTGGAGCAAGTATTTACTATAAAATACTTAAGAAAAAGCACAAAAGGTACATTTTACTGGCCAGTAGTAGAAGATGAGTCAGAAATAACTTTGTTAGATGTTGAAACAATATTGCCAAATCCGGAAGTTGGTCGTCGAGGAACATTAAGGTTTGATTTGGATAATTCAAGTGTAAGTTTGTCAAACATTGTTTGAAATTTAATTTACGATTTGTTTTATTAGATACATTGTTGCGTTTATTTTTTTTTAAGTTTTATTTGTCTGACATGTTTTGTTTTTACTGAATATTATTATAATATTCTCGTTTTTTTTCGCATTACGAAATGACGATTTTATGCGATGACATAATATCACGTTGTTTAAATGTTTAAAGATTACCAAGTAGTTTTTTTTCTCATGAGACTGATTATTATCCTAAGATTTTAAGATTCGCAATGCCTGATTAGATTGATTAAATGTTAAGTCATACGAGTTTTTAATAGGTATAACCTTCCTTGAATAATAAAATACTTTAAATAAAAATAAATTGTTTCATTCGCATTGAGAAAGAGGCAACCCTATCCATTTTTTGCCTATGTATGGAGATTGAACAAAATGGTGTCCAAACATTTTACCTACCAAAATACTGTCTAAACTTGTCTTTGAAAATTGGTTTATATTGTCTAGAAATTTAAGTCGGTTTAAGATTGAGCCGGGACAAATAGTGATAGATGTATATTGGAGTAAATCCATCAGGCAATGTTAGGAATTTCAGAAATAACTTTGCCTAATTTCTAAAATACCTAATTTTAAGACATAAATTTATTGAAATAAATAAAAATTCTGAAACGCCTGGGCTTTATTTATGATAAAATGTATTTACTACAAACGAATTATGCATTTTTTTTTTTTTATCGAACGTATAACACAAGTTATTTCAAAATCCGTGAAATGTTAGGGCATTTGACGGTACCATAGCATATAAATCAAGTCATTGTAGCACGACATTCGTCATCAAAGCCACGTGAAACTCTTAAGTTTTTTTACGAGAACGCAAGCGCGTGAGAAATTACGCCGTAATTTCTTATACCCTTGATGTGAAAAATATGTATGGTAACATATGTATTAGCTAGCTTTTGCCCGCGGCTTCGCTCGCGTTAAGAAGTATTATTATTAATTAGGTATAGTTTTTGCGAATATTCGTCAGGTGTTACGTAGTTATCACCATTCCTGTCGTGGGTATGATTGAAAACTTGCTCTAGTCATTAACCACATATCTGACAATTTCTGAACGCACCTCCATCGCTCTACCTTGTGTTCCGTACATTAAATAAGAGAGAGCACGAAGCAAACATGCACCGTCACCAACAATAGGGACGACAGTACATTCTTCAACTTCTCCATTAACGTTCAGATATTCTTTAGCCATTTAAAAAAAGTCTAACCGACAAAACCTATACTTAAACCAAACGAAAACAAAACAAATGCCAAATACAAAGCAGAGTCTATAACCAAAACTACTAAACCGAAACAAAGCAAATGCAATCCAAAATATGTCAAGAAAAGAACAGCCAAAATCGTCGAATATAATCCGCTAGAAATATTTAGGTATAGTATGTACTATTAGATACGGCGGCCACTCATCATCGGGTATATGTAACTCAGTGAAAACAGAACGATAGCGCGTTTTAAAATACTACTGACGCCATTTATTGTCAACATTTAGAACTGAAAATTATTTTGTTCGTCTTAATTTATTCGTTCCATTAGGTACTGACATCGTTCGTCATTATGGCGTTCTAAGGGGGAGGCCTTTGTCCAGCAGTGGACGTCTTCCGGCTGATGATGATGATGATGATGATTAGGTACTGATAGGTTCAAACTAATACATTTACATCCTCCACCATCCCTTATTTTATCCCCATGGGAGTTGAATTTATCAAAATCCTATTTAAGCGGACGTCTTCATCATAGTAGCTCCAATCTTTAATTTCATCTCAATCAGTCGAAAATCTAAGAAGATTTATCCCCTTAGGGGTGGAATTTATCAAAATCCTT
Source organism: Abrostola tripartita (assembly GCA_905340225.1). NCBI lineage: Eukaryota > Metazoa > Arthropoda > Insecta > Lepidoptera > Noctuidae > Abrostola > Abrostola tripartita. The sequence continues at coordinate 9,677,694 of HG996504.1, forward strand.
TCATAGGGGATGCCTACGTCATAGTAGCTTTATGCATGAAAAGTCTCAGCTCGATCGGATTAAAATTGACGAAGTTTCATACAAACTTTCATCCCCTATTTTATCCCCTTGGGGGTAGAATTGATCAAAATCCTTTCTTAGCGGATGCCTACGTCATAACATCTACCTGTATGCCAAATTTCAGCCCGATCTGTCCAGTGGTTTGGGCTGTGCGTTGATAGATCACTATGTCAGTCAGTCACCTTTGAGTTATATATATTTAGATAATTATATTTTGTAAATATTAGATTTAAGTATAAAATTAAACAAAAACTGTACGTGAAATTGTTTTAATTTAAGTATGTTGTGATATATCAAAATAAGACCAGTAACGCCATCTACTTCCATAATAAGTTAATAGTGACTGTATGATGATTTTTAACTTCTGTATTGTTCATTCTATATGTATTACGTTCGTTCCTCGTTCCTTAATTAAAGTTAGTTCAGTCTTGCCGCTCAAATGTATAGCGTCGCGTCGTTTATTTCTCCAATCTCTAATCTAATATTATAATCCAAGTAATTAACACAATTTATGGGCCCAGACCCATAATAAATATAAGATTGTAGTTTTGACTGAATTAGGGTGTTCTGAAATAGTTACTGTTCGAGATGACTACGAACTACCTGGTCAACGTGCCTAAACTTAAGGGCAGAGAAAACTACAGTGAGTGGACTGTCGCCGCGGAAAACTTCCTGGATCTTGAAGGAACTCACTGCATCAAGTCAGTTGCAGGAAAAAGGATTGATCCCGCAGATGACGAAAAAACTAAGGCTAAACTCATCATGACAATTGATACCACGCTGTACGTCCATATTCGAGAAGTTTCTACGGCCAAATCTTTGTGGGATAAACTGAAGAGTTTTTTTGACGACTCTGGATTTACGAGAAAGATATTGCGTACTCTAACTTCGATTCGTCTAGAAAAGTGATTCGATGGCGTCGTAAGTAACTCAATTAATCGGAACTGGTCAGAAGTTGAGCGGAACGGGTTTCCTAATTAATGACGAGTGGATCGGATGTTTGCTGCTTGCCGGATTAACTGAAAAGTACATGCTGATGATCATGGCCATTGAGCGTTCAGGGCTTAGCATAACAAAGATGCCATAAAAGCAAAGTTGTTAGATATGGCGGGAACAGAAGTCAAAGTCAGTGAAAATCCTGGAGGGGGCGTTGCATGCAAGCGGCCATAGAAACGCTCCTTGAACAATGAAGAATGTTAACTAATTTTGAGTATTAGCACTCACTTATTTTTGGGAGAGAATATGCTCTGTCAAAAATAAAAAATACTAGTGAAAGAATTACTTCGGTCAATTAGTTTCCGATTTAGAAGTAAAACAAGTTGTAACCGCACGACGCGGGCTGCCGGTGACGGTGTGACGTCATCGCACAACACGCTCAGTCTGGCTCACTCAGTCCGCTCGCGGTCGTGCGCCCGTGCCGTCGAAATTAAGGATTTGTCACACTGCATGCGTTCTGCGGTCTCCGGTCAGGTCAAAGCGAACGCAGCCCGCATCATGTATGAACAACATTGTCAGTCAGGGCAATCGGTCTGCGGTCAGTGCAGAGCAACCGGTCAGCGATCCAGGCAGGGCAACCGGTCACGGTCCGGGCGATGCGGGCAGGCCAAACAGCGGCCATCTTATTTCAGTTAGTGTCTGTAGTTGCTAGATTGTTGGGTTTTGATCGAGGAAAATGATTACCGAGGAAGAAGAAAATATTGTGTTATTATGGTTGCATAGCAGAAAGAGGAAACGTGTGTGGCTACACGATTTGAATTTAGCGAGACAACAACGTGGAGAATACAGCAACTTATGTCGAGAATTTTTACATATATTTTCGAATGTCCCCAGCTTTGTTCGAAGAACTGCATAGTTTAATCAGCCATAAAATAAAAACAAAAGATACAAACTGGCGAAAGGCGATTACTACCAAAGAAAGGCTTGCCGTGTGTCTAAGGTAAAGTACTTTAATTCTACATAGCATATTTTTAATTAAATTTTAAGTATTGAGCAATGTTTTCGTCACTATAGATATATATTGATGTTTCTGCATTGACCTCTTCGGCTGTAGGTGTTCCTGAATTGATATCTCTAAGTAGAGATGTTTCTGCATTGACCTCTTCGGCTGTAGGTGTTCCTGAATTGATATCTCTAAGTAGAGATGTTTCTGCATTGACCTCTTCGGTCAGAGGGGTTTCTGCATTGATCTCTTCGGTCAGAGGTGTCCCTGCATTGATCTCTTCGGCTGTAGAAGTTTTTGAATTGATATCTCTAGCTAGAATTGTGTCCCTTGAATTTAGGTCTTCAATCTCAGCTTCCGCAAATAACTGTGCCATCTTTAATTTTATTGTGATTTGAGTACGACTTGACATGTGTATAAATGTGTGAACATAACTTAAAAACAACTGATCGATGTGGTCCACAACTATGAATGCCTATAAAATCAAAACTGCTAGGTATTTTTGACTACAACAAAACTAGTGTATTTGTATACATACAGGCTTTACTGAGACAAAATTTCAAGCGATTTGGCATACCTAGTAACATTCTTCATTGTTTCGTGTCAGTCTCTTTTCCTACCTAGCGATTCCTTATTATTATTAAAAACGGATGCGAACGACTGGGACGCAGCTATTAATTGGAATTGCATTTGCCCCGCAAGAAAAACCTCATGACATTTACCTCGAAATATTTTGGGAGAAACAAGGTCAGAATGAGCGTATTGATACTTTCTTGTGTACAAAACGGGCTTTATTTACACAACTGCCACCTAAAAGACACAAAAAGGAACAGATAGACTTTATTTATGGACTTTTAAATTATCGGCTTAAGAAAAATGTGCCTCGTCACGACATTTAAACATTTAGTGATTTACTTTCTAAATGTCGCCATTTTGAAAGTTTGGAAAATGAAGTGCAGCGCTCAAACTCACTCCTTCCTAAATTGAAGAAATGCACATTCTGTGGGAAACGTGGTCATACCACCGAAGAATGCCGTAAACGTAAAGCAAAGGAGAAAAATACTACCAACACGGCCAACTCAGAAACACTTAAATGTTACGAATGTGGTACTCCGGGAGTGTCTAGGAGCAATTGTAACAATTGTAAAAATAATGAAAGTCCACCAAAACCTGTTCAATTTTTTTCACTAATTCCGACACCTGTACAAGGAGGAGTCAAAATACCAACGATCGAAATAGAAATTAACAATCGACCAGGTTATGCATATTTGGACTCAGCAGCTAGAACAAGCATTGCAGGCACTATTCTTTACAAAATGCTATTACAATCGGGAGCCTCTTTCTCTCAGCAAGAAAGTGTAGTGTTTGGCTGACGGGAGTAAAAAGAAAATTAATCTTTCAAATACGGTAACCGAATACCGAAATATCCATCGGTGGACGACGAGTACCGATCACTTTAGCAGCAATACCAAATGAAGTTGAACGAAAGAAGCGATTGTTGAAATTAAGTGTCCAATAACAGCATCAAAACAAGGGTTGGCGAAAGCTATTGAAGAAAATAAAATTCAAATAATAAAATATAATCAAAAAACAAAAACCAAAACAATAAATAAAAACAGTTATTAGTTCTACCATCCAAGGACAACTTCAAATCACAGGACGGCATTTGTGTCTCCTTGGGATCTGGGCAGGAGAGAATGAGCCAATCCACATAGAGCGCATTGAAAAAATTTACGAGTCCTGGAAGAAAAATATGGAGCCATAGCTGGTACAATTTTATTTGAAATGCTTGCTACCAGAACTAGTGGACAGCAGACATAATTTTGCTACTAGCCAAAGTGACGAATCATTCATTATAAAATATCGGATGCTTTTGCGGTAACCTAAGAAATCAATGTACGTGTTTTTTACTAAACCTACTTTCTAACTTAATAATTTAACTTCAGAAGAATATAAAATTGAGCAAAATCACAAATCGTCGCTGCGCCTGCAAAATCCGCTATGTATTTTTTTTATCGGTTTTTGATGCTTATTTATAGTATTTCTCAAGCCACGTGCGCCTGTAAAATCCGTTTTGTAATAACTCATTGGGTTAAGAAGATAACAAAATCAGCTATGTAATTTTGGTCAAAAACGGATTTAAAAAACCCCCTATGTGTGCAGGAGACACATAGCGAATTTTCGGTTTAAAGCGAGTCTCTTAGAATTGCGCTTTGCAATGACACATAGCGGGTTTATCAAACAGGAGACGTGGCTTGTGGCACGTGGTGCAATGTTTACGAGAGTATTTTGTTTTAATTAAGTAGTTTAGATGTTAGATGGTGTTACAAATTTCAGTATAGATACCTGGTTTGGCGTAATTAATGTAAGTATCCTATTTGTATTACTTATTAATAAGTTGATCACTTAATTTCACAATTCTAAGCGCTTATTCAAAATAGCTATTTTAACTATAAAGTATCTTTAAGATCATTAATTAGGTATAAAGTGATTTAATATTGACGTTACTTATTTACTTTCTCGTACGAATTAAGTTTTTTAATTAAACGTACGAGCGTCTCTTAGCCACTTGGGCACGATAAAAGTAGGTAGTTATTTGTATCTCATTATTGGCGCTTAAAAGGATAAGACCTACATTGTACTAGATACTTAACTACCTAAATATTAGGCTAATGAGCGACGATATGTCAAGCTAGTTGTGTGTAGTTATTTGTGTTATTCCTTTATAAATGTGCTTACAATTAAACCTACTATTGGTTTGAGGACTTTGTGAGTGTTTTGTTAACAATAATGTACTCGTAAACATATTAATTTATTCCATTTAATTTCATTACACAGGTTCCCCGATACAAATAAAAAATGAAGCGTAATAGCAGAGCGCAGTTACTAGTCTCGATGGCAATTAAAGAAAGTGTTCAAGGTGAACCCAGAAGTATTTTTCCAAATGAGTCTTGTAATAATTCCAGACGCATACCGCTGCAGGATACAGGAAACTCTATGATGGAACAACCCAGTAATTTCACCGAAATACTATTTCAAAACTCATTTGTGATGGAACAACCTAGCATTTTACCCAACGTTGTTGTAGTAGCTACCGAGTCTCTAGGTGAATTAAACCGTGTAGAGCCGATACTGACTAATTTAGAACAGCCTCAAAACCTGGAGATTTTTGACTTTGAAATACCAAGTACTATTATTTCGAATTTCAATATCATTGACCCTGTACAAGAAGAAGCATAGAGCACATGACTCAACGTTCAGTGAATTTCATGGATCGAACCAACATCAGCTAAATAGTGTTCGGATGCCAATGATGGTTGATTCGGGTGATTGTTCTACAGATCAGAATATACTAGTTTATCCACTCCATACCTCACCACCAGTACTTCCACTTTCTAACGAGCGATCCTTGAATGTTGAAGATATTCAGAACCCTGGTACTTCAAGCTCCTGTAGTTTATTGATTAATCTATAAAACTAAAGAAGAACCAACTCGCAGAAATGGTTGGAGTATCTGATACAACCATTTTTAAAATTCTGCACGATCATCTTGGCATGACAAAGGTCAGTGCAAGATGGGTGCCGAGAATGCTCACGCCGCCGCAAAAACAACAGCGCGTAGGGTGTTCACGTGCATTTTTAGACCTCTGTAATGAAGGCAAGGATGCTGTATTGAGTAGAATTGTTACTGGAGACGAAACTTGGGTTCATCATTATGAACCTGAGTAGAAACAAGACTCCATGCAGTGGCATAAAAAGGGCACAGCACCTCCCAAGAAGTTTAAGGTGTCACAGTCAGCTGGGAAACTCATGGCAACGGTCTTTTGGGACTCGGAAGGAATATTATTGATCGATTATTATAAATATAAAGGTATTTCTATAACCGGAGAATACTACGCTTCAATATTAGAGCGACTCAAAGAAGCCATTAAAGAGAAAAGACGGGAAAATTGACAAAAGGTGTGTTGCTTTTGCACGACAACGCGCCCGTCCACAAGAGCCGCGTTGCGTTGGCTGCCCTGCATAAGGTGGGCTTCGATATTTTGAATCACCCACCCTACAGCCCAGACCTGGCCCCCAGTGATTATTATCTGTTTCCAAAAATGAAAAAAGAGCTGCGGGTAAAAAATTTACCACCGATGATGAAGTCAAGGAGGCAGTTTCGGCGTATTTTGAAGACAAAGAGAAAACATTTTTTTATGAGGGTATAAACAAATTAATTGAAAGATCTGAAAAATGTATCCGTCTTGCAGGTGAATATATTGAAAAGGAAAAATAATTTGGTTTTTTTATTTCCACCCTTTATCCCCCATTCCGCGAACATAAAAACGCTCCCTCGTACCAGGCGACCGCTTCAGACATTTTTGGGAAATTATACACGGTCCTTAAGAGTCAGAAGACATCAGTTTTACTATATTACATAATTCATAATACGATTACATTTTATGGTGATTATTGATTATGTGGAGCCGAAAAAGCAGCGACAATCACAGAGGAACATGTGTGTTGGTTGGACTATAAAATAATGAAGTGACTTGAAGTGTTAAAACTGTGAGTACTTTGGTCAGTAGTCAGTAATCTGGAATTAAAATATTAAATCGTATTAGCATCGGATACGGACGTGCCATATAACGGTACACTGAACGGATTTTTTAAATTCGCGAACAGCGCGGCTACATACCGTTGCCCGCAACTGTCACTATGAGCTCACAACTCATAGTCAACGAATTGTTGGCGTTTATACAAAACGCCATCGATACTATGGACGAGGTTAGTATCTTACAAATCTGTAAGACTAACTTCAAGGAAGACGACGTGAGCAGTGGTAAGAGACTGCTGTACCAGAGTCTGGATCGACTCGACCAGATGCCGTCTCGACGGAGGGACGGGACTGAGAAGAGCATCCACGACGTCATCACCCTACTAAAGGTGACCGACCCGGACGACGTGCCTACTTTCGTGGCGAAGGAGCTGCACAAGCTGCCTCCCGTCACGTTGGACCACGTCGACGTCACCAGGCTCCTTCCTGAAGGACATCATCTCCCTAAAGACGAGCCTGACCGAAGTTCAGTCCAGATTGGAGGTCTCAGATGAGACCATTAAAGAACTGCGTGCTGAAGTAGAGTTACTACGTAACTCTATTTCCGTAACGAGGTCACCTAAGGCCTGAGGCCTCTAAGGTAAACACGCGTCGTGGGGCGCAGAATGCGACTGTATGCAGTTTTGCGTCGGCGGATTCCGATGCGTCACCGGCTGTCGTCAAGTGCGATGCCCCGGCGGCGATTGCGGCACGTGTAAATGCATCGACACCTCGACGCGTTTACGCTGACGCGGCCGCCAGCCGGCCTGCCGCTTGCATACCTAGCGGCGTCGCAGCCGGCCTGCCGCTTGCATACCTAGCGGCGTCGCAGCCAGCCAGCGCACAGCTCGCACACCTAGCTGCGCCGCACCGGTCCCCGCGCCCGTCTGCGTGGCTCCGCCGCGCGCCACCCGTACTCCGTGCCCAGTCCCACTCCCCGTGCCTGCTGCGCAGGCGCCACGTCGGGATAAAGATGGTGCAGCGGAGAAAGCACCGTCAAAGGACCGTCCAGAACCGCTGCGGCAAAGCCCCATTGGAGCCGAAAATGCTCGTGCGGGCTGCCACGTCGAACACTCCGGTGTATAACTCGCGCCTGCATTACACCACTAAGGCGGAGAGCATCGTAGAGTACGTGCGTCAGAAGATTCAGTACGCGCCGAGGGTGCAGGAGCTTGAGTCGCGCCGCAACGTCAACTTCAAGGCGTTCGTGGTGCGAGTACCTAACTGTTACCTGCCCCTCGTCTTGCAGGAAGACTTCTGGCCGCAAGATGTGGTGTTCCGTCGCTTCCGCGGACAAGTGCCACCGGAACGCACTAATACGAAGTGCTAGGAAGTATTTTTACTAACATAATATTAAGTCTATATTATACTAACAAAACATGTTACTATATTTATTATATGTTAGTTTGTAAGGTATTTATCCATGGGCCATAGATGTCTGAAAATAAAGGTTTTATTATTATTATTATACTTATAATAATTATTGTGTTAGCAAAAACTTGAAAATTTGGCAAGTATTTAGTGGACTTAAAATAATTGTGCAAAAAGTGATAAGACGGGGAATCCACGCTCGTTTTCTAAGCGAGTTAGCAAAGCGATATTCAAACACTTAGAAATAAAACGAACAAAATTTCCATCGAATTAGAAAAAAATGAAGATATTTACAACACTTGCATTTTTGTGGACAACAATTTATTATACAAACCCACAAATTACAATTAATTAGAACGAAGATGAAAACATATGTACATCAAGCTTCAAGATGACACAAAACTTAAAATTCAAACGTCCAGAGTTAATTTTAAAAAGTCTCCTAGAAAAAGGATTTCCCAATCATAAGTGGAAACGCGACTTGAAACGTTAGAGAATTATTGGTCATCTCTCAGGGACACGCATAGGTCTATGATCTCAGAGTTTGACACAAAAAATGTACTCAAAACTAGTTATATTACGGGTGATGCATACGATTTAACTGAAGAAGTATACACAGAGAAGTCTGAATTGATAGGAACATTGTTTAGGCTTAAGTCCGAGTGCACGTCTGATTCTAGTATAATGGGTCCGAACACCGACCAGTCCTTTGCAGTTAAGTTACAAAAAAATTCCATTTCTACAATTAGTGGTAATTAAGTACTTGATTTATACATGGCAATAAAGGACTGGACGATGCACGTACGGGCAATTCTACGAATTAGGCGGCCAAAAATACAATTCCTAAAATTTGTCTCAGGTAAAAAAAAAGACTCCCCGCGAATGGTAAATAACCGTAGAACAATGGGTAACCCCACCCACTTCCCCACTAGGAGCGCGCGCCAGAATGTGCCAGTCTAAACTTGATCGTCGCTCTGAGTGTTCGTATTGCTTTTCGACATTTCGTGCAAAACTGTTATTTTAAAAGTGAATATTTTTATTTTGGAGTGTGTTGTGAAGAAAATTATGATGGATTCAAGTATATCAGGTAAGCGTACATACATATTAATACGTTTTAGGCAAATGGTAAAGTAAAATTTGGCGTACTGGTAGATTTAAAAACATGCTCGTGATTGTTGTTTATAATTCTCATTTTTTAAATTTAAAATGGTTTTTGTTGTACTTCAGGGTTCGTCCCATTGGTTTTGGCTGTTGTAGTATAAATAAGAGTATTTAAGCTAATTGAAAACGATGAAATTGGCCGTGATCTTCCGTGAAATCGTAGTTTTTAACATGACAATGAATTACATAGTACAAATTCATCGGATTTGCAATTTTTATTTTTTTATTTTTAAATGTGTTCTCATTTTGTTCCAGATACTGAGGGTACTTCAGGGATGCGGGTAGTAACGCGTAGATACCTTTTTGATAAAATGCAGGAACAAGACTTGCATAATTTTGACGAAAAGTTGAATTATCTCGAGCGATATGTTTTATCACAAGATGAGTATTGTGAAGAACAAAAGAAGGAAGTGAAGCATAAATTATCCTATTTGAAGTCTCAATTCAAGAAAAAGTGGATAGAAGCTCATAAAAAATCAACACTTTTCCTTCAAAAGAATGATAAGTGGTTACAAGGAACATTGGAAATACTGAGAGCTAAAAGGCGTTCTTCTGGTCGACCAACAAAGTCATTTGTAGAATCAAGTGAAAGGAGTAAACGCAGAAAAACGCAGGAAGTACGCAGTGTTGTTGACAAAGAATTGTTAATACATGCTGCTCAGACATCCCTTCAATATTCTGGAGAGAGAATTGCATCCAATATTCTAAAAGACATTACCAACTCTCCGCAGACAGCTCAAGCATATCAAAAAGCATACAAAATAACCAAGCAGTGTGAAAAACAATCACAACTAGATCCAACGGCCGCTCTTTCAATGTTTGTGGAAGCTGATCTTTCAAGGCGACAATATGAAATAATAAGAAACAGCAACAAGAAGTTTTATCCGAGCTACAAATTGTTACAGCAAGCAAAAAATACTTGCTATCCAGCAAAAGATGCGTATCGGATAACTGAAACATGTGCTGAAATTAACCTGCAGTATTTATTGAACCATACAGCTAATCGCTTGGCAACATATTTAGAAGATGTGCTAAAACAATTAAGTCCAGAAGAGCGTCAATCGTTGACTCTTATTTCAAAATGGGGTTGTGATGGATCGCAACAATCACAATTCAAACAAAAAATGTAAGATAGAGACGCGAGTGACAGCAACATTTTCCAAAGTTGCTTTGTTCCGCTACAGTTGGTATGTGGGTCAAACAAAAAAGTGGTTTGGCAAAATCCAACTCCTTCTTCGCCACGATTTTGTCGCCCAATAAGGATCCAATTTACCAAAGAAACAGTTGATATCACTCAGTCTGAAATCGCAAATGTCGAAGAGGCTATAAATTCTTTGAAACCCAGCGAATTCGTACTAAGCGAAATGCTATTAAGTACAAAGCACGTCATGACTCTGACTATGGTCGATGCAAAAGTGTGTAACGCTGCAACTTCGACGACTTCAACCATGAGATGCTACATCTGTGGTGGTACATCAAAAGAATTTAATAATCTCAAAATAAAGAAAACAGTTGATATCGACGCAATACAGTTTGGCCTATCTGTGTTGCATGCTAGGATTCGGTTTTTCGAAAGCATGCTTCATTTGGCATACAAGATTCCTGTACAAAAATGGCAGCTAAGGTCGGAAAATGACAAAGGCATTGTCAAACAGAAAAAGGCAGAAATACAAACAAAATTTAGAGAGCAAATGGGCCTATTAGTAGATGTGCCGAAAGCTGGTTTTGGCAATACCAATGATGGCAATACTAGTAGAAGATTTTTCGCCAATCCAGAAATTGCTGCTGAAATCACCGGTGTGGATTTAAATCTAATAAAACGCCTGAAAGTGATTTTGGAAGTCATATCCAGCTCTCATAAAGTCGATTTACAAAAGTTTGCTCAATATGGGTATGAGACTGCGAAGATGTACGTTGATTTATATCCCTGGCATCCCATGACTCCCACAATGCATAAAATACTAATTCATGGCGCAACTGTCATGGAAAATGCACTTTTGCCTATAGGTTTATTATCGGAAGAAGCTGCAGAGGCGCGTAACAAGCATATTCGACTTTACCGGCAGGATTTCGCAAGAAAATTTTCTCGAGAGCAATGCATTTTAGATGTAATGAACCGATTATTGCTCAGCTCAGATCCCTTGATATTTAGCATAAGACCAAAACCTAAAAAGAGGTCAACACCACATAGTGAAGAAGCAATACAAATGCTTATATCTGCTGAGGCCCACAGGGCTGAAGATGAGGAAACTGCCGCAGAAGAGTCTGACAGCGAAATGCAAGGATTCAACACTGATGAAGAGACGTGGGACTCCTAATCGTTTTATTTTTTATTTTTTTATAATAAACCTTTATTTTGTCATTAACAATTGTCTTTTACTTGAATATATGTTCACCAAGAGCTTATATAATTGAAATAAAATCATAATAGACCATTTAGAATACATAAAAAGAAGAAAATAATTTTGACCGCCTAATTCGTAGATTTGCCCGTACGTGCGATGTTCATAGACTTCACTTCCTTCTTCCACTTCACTACCTGAAGGGCTATTTGAATGGGGAAGCCTAACAGCTTCTTCGACATATTCCTATTACAGCTTCAAACTATTTAGTGTGTTCGGAACAACTACAGCATCGTTATAATAAAAAAACATTTGGCTAATTGTAAAGGCGCCGTGGCGCGAGCTGAATCATGTTGCACTGCTTAATTTTGCTCGCAACAGCAGAACAATAAAAAACCCGTATTCGTTGAGGCTTAAGTTACGGTACATCCACAGGTACATCAAACAGTAGAAGCATTGTGAAAGGAAGTTAATAAATTAATCAGTTCCTGCAATCAAAAACATACACAGATAAATATTTGATCAAAAAATATCTAATATGCAATTGGGAACCCGCTAACTATCACTAGCACCACCAAAGAATAAAAAAACAAGTACCTAATTATACTATTGTAATTTAAAATCAGAGATAGTGTCGCAATGGTCTAGGGATGGCGATCTGAGATCGATTAATCGAAGAATCGATTTTTCGAGCAGAAAATATCGATTTTTTAAATCGATATGAAGTACTGTGTCGATTCACTGAATCGATATATCACCCTTGAAAATCGACATTCGATTTTTTCTGTTTTGGTATAAACCATACAATTATTTGCATTTAGTTGAATGTGCCTGAATTATAAGAGTGCTGCCGGTTAAAGAGTTAACTACTCATAAACTCGCGAGATGGCTGTATGTTTAGTATCCTTTACTCGCCTCTCTTTAATAAAAAAGTTACGTTTGTAGTCTTTGACTTTATGTATTTATAATCTGTGACGATTGATATTGCATTATTCATTTGTTGTTGTCGTTTAATGAATACTGTTATTAGCGTAATATAAGTATTTTCATGATTGATTTTCATCAGATTTTCATGTAGTGTTTGTTGCGAAATAATAACTAATTGAGAGTAGGTAAGTAAATAAGTAAAGCGCTTCTTATTTTTTACTTTGACGCTGTGGGGATGTTGTGTTATTGAAACAACTGTTCTCAAGCGATTACCTTTAATTACTGACTAAAAGAGTACAAGATTGTTATATATTAATAGAAGATACATTACATATATGGATAGGGTCAAAGACATTAATTACACTATAGGTAGCTTACTACACCTCACCTCGGGGGTGAAATAGAAAAAAAAAATGTTGATACAATTTTTTTTTTTTTTTTTACTTAAAGTTAATTTAATTATGTATGTAGTTTATGTTACAAATGGTTTGGTTCTATTTTTATGGACTAAATAGGTTTTGTTATTTTTTAATATTTCTACATTAACACCTAAATCATTTAAAATAACAAATGGACCTTCCCATTGAGTATCTAACTTATTAGCAATTTCATTTTTCATTAAAATTAATTGTCCTTTATTATATGTCACATTATTTGTTGATTTATCATAACAATTTTTACGTTTTTGCTTACTTATAAGTAAATTATTACGAGCATCTTGATGTGCTACTTGTAACCTATACTTAAGATCTAAAGGATAATTTTCTGAATTATAAAGTGGTTCTATATATTGACTAACTCTAGATGGTATTATACTAGCTCTACCAAATACCAGTTCGAATGGTGTGTACTTTGTCTCCGTATGAACAGTATTATTAAAACTGTAACACCAAAATGGTAGCCAATGACTCCATGTGTCTTTTTGACCATTACACTGTATTCTTAAGAAAGCACCTAAATTTTTATGTGAATTTTCGAGCGCACCGATGGACTGATGGTGATACGCTGTAGACATTAATTTATTTATACCTAAAAGTTTACATACCTGTTCCATTACTGAAGATACAAATTCGGTTCCACGATCAGTCGCGATGATATTAGGTATTCCATATCTTAAAATAAAATTATTAACTAATGCTTTAGCTATACTTACGGTTTCCTTCGTTTTTAAAGGATAGGCCTCTACGAACTTAGTAAGTTCACACTGCAGTGTCATAATATAAGAATTTCCTTCAATGTCTTTTTCTAATGGACCTACGATGTCCAAATAGATCTTTTCAAAAGCATGAGAAGCCGTTGTAGTTATCTCCATGGGCGCCTTGACATACCTACAATGCTTCATTTTCTGACATTTAACGCATTTACTAACAAATTGTCTTACATCGTTGTCTAAACCTGGCCAGTAAAATTTTCTTTTAATATTATTAGTCATCCTACGTACCCCTGCATGTCCTGCGGTAGGTAGTAGATGAAAATCATGTAAAATATACTTTCTTTCTTCTTCATCATCAATTCTTCTGACTCCTCTCAATACATAAATACGTGGACCGGTCCAATCCTTATTATCTTTAATCTCTTTTAATACATCTTGAATAAAACTCTCATATTGTTTATTCTTCACTATGCATAGCTCATTAATACCTATTTGCTTACAAAAATCTCTTAACTTAGTCACAAATTCGGCTCGCGTAAATTGTGCTCTAAAGTTAAGATTAATATACAACATCTTCCTTTGATTATTATAAATAAAACATTCCTTTACATTATTTATATTATTTTGTCTCTTTAATTTATTTAATTCATCACTTCCTATAAAACTCATTTCCACAGAATTATTTGGAATTTTTAGTACCTCAACTACTTGTGGTTGATCAGGCCACGTTTCGTTTGGTTTACTAAAATTTTGTGTATCCCATTGTTTTCCCGTATCTATACGCTTCTTCTGAGCTCTTGTCATAACTAACGAAATTTCGTTATTCATTTCTTTTAAAGTTTCCGATGTTATAATTATCCTAGATAATGCATCCGCGACGCTATTATCCTTTCCTTTTACGTATAAAATTTTAAAATCGTATTCTTCTAATGCTAGTCTGAACTTAAGTAGTCTGCTTGATGGATCCTTCATTGAAAATAAATATATTAAAGGCTTATGGTCTGTCATAATTGTAAATGATGTACCATATACATAGGGTCTAAAATACTTTACAGCCCAAACAATTGCGACTAACTCTTTCTGAATAGTTGGGTAATTGAGTTCAGCTTTATTAAGAGGTCTGCTAGCATAAGCTACAGGTTTCATATTTTTATTACATAAGACTGCTCCAACAGCCGTCCCTGAGGCATCTGTTTGAATGACAAACTCGTTATTTGTTGAAAAATCTGGAAATTCTAATACAGGTGGAGTGCTCAAAGCGTGTTTCATTGTTTCGAATGCACTTTGACACTCATCAGTCCAGATAAATGGTATATGCTTCCTAGTTATTCTATTTAATGGACACGTTATTTCTGCAAAGTTTTTAATAAATTTTCTATAGTAGTTACAAAAGGCTACGAATCTTTTCACCTCATCTGTATTAGTTGGCACAGGATAATTTTTAAATACTTCTACTTTAGCTGGGTCAGGTAAAACTCCATTTCCTGATACTAAATGCCCTAAATAAAGAATCTCTTTCTTTAAGAAATTACATTTTTCTGGATTTAATTTCAAATTAATTTTCCTAAGTCTTTCTAAAACATCCGTTAAGTTTTTATTATGGATATCTAAATTTCTTCAAAAAACGACCAAATCATCCAAATATATAAAGCATTTATCGTACGTTAACCCAGACATAGCAACTGACATTACTCTACTAAAAACACTTGGACTTGTTTTTAATCCCATAGGCAACCTCTTCATCTGATATTGCCCAGTACTAGTAGTAAACGCTGTATACTCTCTACTGTTTTTATCTAAAGCCACTTGGTAATATCCTTGATTTAAATCTAAATGAGAAAAGTAGACTGAACCAGAGAGTGAATCCAAAATTTCAGTAATACTTGGCAAAGGGAATTTATCATCTACAATACAGTCATTAAGTTTCCGATAATCGACTACTAGTCGCCATTTCTTATCGTTTCCACTTTTTTTCGGTACCAATAAAATAGGACTTGACCACTCACTCTTTGCTTCCTCTATAACAGTGATTCCCAAAGTGGTCCAGGTGGACCCCCAGGGGTCCACGGGAGCCTTGCTGGGGGTCTACGTAGGCGTCAATAAAAAATGGGGGTCCATAAGATGTTAATAGGGGTCCACGAAAATTTATCTGCATATAGTTTTTATAAGGCCTACCTATATTGTTTTAAGTACCTAACTAAGCAGATAACATTTTAATCTGGCAAGCGACTCTTACTTGTCCAAACTTGCGTATTCGATATTACAATTTCGTGTACAGACTTGCAAAGCGCAATCCGTCCGACAATGCTTAGTGCTTGTTTAGACATGATCTTGATCAAGACTATAAATACTCGATGCCAAAGGCATGCTCATTTATTTGTTTCCGGAATTTCGAAAAAGAAGGTGTGAGAAAATTTATATTAGTGTTCCTAGTGCCGGAGAAAAGTAAGTACGTACCTTTTTTTTGTTGTACCTAGTTCTTAAGTATTTTGTTTCGTGTACTGGTCGGTTGATAACAAATGCTTGTATACAATGTGTCCTAGGGATAAGTGACCGCCCGGCGTATTTAGAATATTTGTACAAAATTAAATTAAGTAAAGACGCGTGACGTGCTGCAGTTTTTTTACGATATTTCCTAAGTTTGTTCATCTTTTTCCATTATTTTTGTTTACTGACTAGCCGACATCATAATTTATCAATTAAAATCATTAGACAAAACTAAAATGTAGTAAAAAAATTACTTATATAAAATCACTAAGGCCGCTAAGTCACAAATGTAAATATAATTATTAATGATTTCGTACAAATATTCAAAAAACGCCGGGCGGTCTTATCGCTCGGACACATTGTATATAGCTAACTTAGTAACTTACAGATATTTTAATTGTCCTCTTTCGATTTGAAGACAAACACAGCACGTTTTATTCAATTGTTTTTTCACGAGAGGACTGCCTCTCTAAAAAGGCCGAAAAATCAATATTGCAGAGCAATTACTGTTTTATAAAACTACTAGCGCGTGAACTCATTGATTTAATGAAATTTTAGTTATTGTTTTTATGGTCACTTTTTTGGTCAATTTGGGATTTCGACTTTTATTTTTTCCTACACAAATATGATCAATATTCGATACTGAGTAAACTAATTTTTATTTCTACTATTAAAAAATTGTGGTAAATTAGGTATTTAACATTGATATCGCTTCGTGAAAAAGTCTGTACTTGTCTTAGCGGTTTATTAGTTGGTCCCTTTACAAGCCGTAATACTTTTTCAATATAATGATAATCATAATAATATAAAGCTGACAAAGGCTGCGTTGTGCTACCTATATTCAAATAAAAACTTGGTTACTATAACATTTTTTTTTACAGGGAAGGTAACTGATACAAAACATGGCTACAGCAAAGAAAAAATGTCGACAATACAGTGTCGATTATTTGAAATATGGTTTTGTTCCATCAGAGGCAGATAAACACTTGCCCATGTGCCTAATATGCAATAAAGTTTTAAGCAATGACTCTATGAAACCATCAAAGCTCGAAGATCATCTAAAAAGGTGTCATACTGATAAAATGGGTAAAGATTTAAAATATTTTCAAACATTGAAGGAAAAATATGAAAAGAGACCCACCATGCACAGCATGTTCGCTTCAACATCTCAAAGTAACGATGATGGCTTGCGGGCATCTTACAATATCTCATTACTAATAGCAAAATCTGGAAAACCGCACACTATCGGAGAACAATTAATTTTACCCGCTGTTGAAGAGGTTTTAAAAACTGTTTTGCACAAATCTCCATTTGACGTACTAAAAAGAATTCCATTAAGTAACAATACTGTACAAAGACGCATTGATGAAATGAGCTCTGACATCGAAAGTTTTTTGTGCAATCATCTGCAAAAAAGTCATTTTTCTATACAACTGGACGAGTCAACGTTACCCGGTAATGAAGCATTATTATTAGCATATGTCCGATTTATCATGGAGGAAGAAATTCACGAAGAATTGCTATTTGCCAGAACTTTGGAGACTGACACTAAAGGCGAATCAATATTTAATGTCCTGAGTAATTTTTTTACGGAAAAATCGATTCCATTTACAAACATTATTTCAGTGGCAACAGACGGAGCTCCTGCAATGGTAGGGCGATATCGTGGGTTTATAAGTCATCTCAAAAGAATTATACCAGGACTTACAGCTATTCATTGCGTAATCCACCGACAACATCTTGTGGCGAAACATTTAAGTGACAGGTTGAACCAATCTCTTCATTTTATAATAAACGCTGTCAACAAAATTAGAAGCAATGCATTGAATACGCGTTTATTTGCTCAATTGTGCGACGAAAATGACGAAGACTTCCAACGACTGCTCTTACATACTGAAGTACGCTGGTTGTCGAAAGGTGCATGCTTAACGAGATTTTACTCTGTTTTCGATTCCGTATTAGAGTTCTTAGAAAGTAGAGATCCAGATTTAAAAGAAAACTTGATCAAATTCAAAGGAGACATTGCGTATTTGACAGATTTGTTTAAAAAATTTAATGATATTAACTTGCAGTTACAAGGGGACAGCCTGAATTTAATAAAAACAAAGGGGATAATTTCGGCTTTTCTTGGGAAATTGAAATTTATGAAGCAAAACATTAGTCGGCGCGAATTATCTCAATTTCCAAACTTGTCGCAGGTAGAAACTATTGATGAGGATATCCATACCTACAGTCAACATTTAAGTGCCCTGCATGATGACTTCAAAACCAGGTTTGAAGATATGCTGACGATGGATATACCACCATGGATCGTAAATCCATTTGATGAAACTGAAGTGGCCAATGTATTATTACAAGAGGAGCTGCTTGAGCTAAGCACCAATGAGGAGCTGAAGGTGAAATTTAGAAAAGGCTACCAAACATTTTGGCTGCAAGCAGAAATACACGAAAAATATCCTGGACTGTGGGAAATCGCAAGGAAATTTTTGATAGCTTTTCCCTCATCATACCTTGTCGAAAGAAGTTTTAGTGCCGTTACAAACCTCTTAACAAAAAAAAGGAGCAAACTAAACATCACAGAGCGGGGGGATTTGCGGTTATTGCTCACAAAAATAAAGCCAAACATTGATCGTTTGCTGACACTCCATCAAATACATCCTTCCCATTAATTAAAATTATGTCCACAACCTATAAGTATTACCTTATTATTATTTTTTTGTAATTCTTTTCTTTTAATTAATAAAATGTTATAAAATGTACCATTTTTCGTTTTTATTTAAAATTTAAAATTTTAACCTATCAGAATATAGGGACGGAACTCAGAAGCGACACAATTTTTATTTTTTGTCGACTTTAACAATGTGGTAGGAATGTAGCAGCAGGGGGTCCACCGACACCAGTTTAATTTTGAAAGTGGTGCACGAGAAAAATAAGTTTGGGAACTACTGCTCTATAATATCATTGTCAATCATTTTTTGAATTTGCCTATTTACTTCGTCTTTTAAAGAATGTGGCAATCGATACTGCTTTGTATAAACCGGACTTGTATTTGGTTTTATAGTTATTGACTGTTCATAAACATCTGTAGTCGTTAGTTTATCACCGGGTAAAAAGAAAACATCCGAATATTTAGAACATAATTCTTCAATAGATTTCCGTTCGTCCAATTTTAAATGATTTAATTTCAAAATGTCTAATAAGCTCTTTGCTCTTTCTAAACTGTTATTATTTGGTTTAAAATTACATAAGTGAAACTCTTCAATTGAATATATGTCTGGTTGAAAAGTTGGTAAATAAATATCGTGCTCGTTTGTGTTTAAAATTTTTATCGGTAATCTATTATTTTTTATTCGTCCTATACATCCCGCAAGAAAAACATTTTCCGCTAATTGCTTACTATGGATAACGCAGTCATCTTTATTTCCAACATTTAATAGTAAATAATGTATCGACTCACTTCGTGCTGGGATATGTAACACCTCAGCTGAGTAATCTATGATATCACTAAGTTCTAATGAATAATACTTTCCATATTTAGATAGGCTAATGACATTAGTCTCTAAGTTGATATTTGAAGAATATTGACACAGAAAGTCTAAACCTAATATTCCATCCGCCTTTAATGGTATGTTATCAAAAACATGAAGCTTGATATTAAAGTCAACAAAGTGTTGGTCATCACGATGAGTCAAACTAAGTTGAACAAACCCAGATGAACTAATTTTACCTCCAATACCATTTATGATGGTTTCATCTCTAATTACTTTGCTATTGTTTGGTAAAGCATCACTTTTAATAACAGATAAAGATGCTCCAGTGTCTATTAACCAAAAATATTTCTTATTTCCGATGTACAATACTAAAAATTTTGCCTTGCCTTGCAATGCTAAAATGTTATGTTTAAGATCGAAAAAACTGCATTTCGCTTGGATTTGCATTCACACTTTCGTTTTTATCAGATTCATTACTGGTATAAAATATTTTATTGGTATGGCCTTTACTACGAGTTTCATTTCTCGATCGATTATCGTTCGAAGATTGATATCCTCGTCCACGTCCGTTACCACGATAATTATGAAATGAACGTCCACGTAAATTATTGAAATCACGTCTCCCGAAATTATTTGTAACATGGTTAAAATTACCTCTCGAATGATGATAATGATGTCCTCGGCCGCGTTGATTTGACTGCTGATTAAAAGAACCACGCTCATTTCTGTAACTGTTATTACTATGAAACTTACCTCTACCGCGATGTGAAAACTGCATGACATTTTCGTTCGCTGAAGTCGATGCCGATGATAACTCTTCATCTTTCGCTGCCTGGATAGCGTCCTTTAAACAATCGTAATTACGCGCAGCAACCATAGTACTTAGTCTCGTATCCCTCAATCCATCTGCGAATCGCTTAATTGCCAATTTTTCGTTTATCGGCTTAAGTACAGAATAACTCAGAATTACCATTTGCTTGCGATATTGTCAGATTAGTAAATAACTTTTCTAATTCTGTTCCAAACTGGTCGATTGTACGCCAGCCTTGCGTTACGTTTTGCAACCGAGATTGTATTGCAGTAAACGATTTTTTGGGCAGAAGTATAACACGTAAATCTCTGACAAAATCGTTAACAGATGTGTAATCACTGGATATACGCAATTTAGCATTTTCAGATAATCTACTTTTTAAGACAAATTTCATTAGTAACTTTTTTCCCGTTTCCGATAACATGTCTGCGTACATTTCCACAGAGTCAATGATACTTCTGATATTATTTTCGTTACTGGTCATAACAGGAATCAAACTACACGCCGTTTTTAAATCGAACTCCATGATTAATTCTGAATTAAGACTCGCTTCAGAAATTTCACTGTCACTACCACTATCGGGATTAGTTGCAGTACACAAAACAATAATTTGTGAATAATACGATTCTATTTCATTTTTTGTAACTGATAATGATTTTAATAATTCTGATTTCACTCCTTGCTTTGTAGATAATAACTTAATTAATTCTTTACTTTTTCCATAAATTATCTCAACCTCGCTTAATTTATTTTTAATAACATTACCCCTAAACCGAGATTTTCCTTTTTTAATTAAATATTTCCTTATTGATATAAGTTCATTTAAACAATGTAATAATTCATCTTCCATTCCTTCATGTAAAAATAATTTATAATTCAAACATATTTAACAATATTGAGATACATACCAAACTCTCACGGTGAGTTAATGTAGTAGGGGACACAGCGCGTAAGATGATACATCGATATGCGATCACTTCATAACAATAATACGTTCATTCACCAATTACTTTTATAACTACTATACCTAGTCATGTAACTTAGAGTTCATTATTATAAATCATAATGTCTATTATTATTTCTTATTGTCTCTTTTATATATATTATGAGATGACACGCGACGTACCGAATCAATTTATTTTACGCACTAAATACGCACAACGCACTTGACACGCACAAACACTTTTAAACTAATTATACCGCACAGCAAACTGGTACGATGAACCTTCTGACGTCTACTTCATTGAAAGATTGACTTGCTCTTCTCCACGAATAGCTCTGGAACGGTTGAACGATCGTCGCAGGCTGTTTTGCAAAATCTGGTCCCTGATCCAAGAGTGATGACAATTCTTGTATTGCTTCCATGCAAAATATATAATGCCAAGACCCAGTAGAACGCACATTACTATGAGGATTATGCTGATCGTCGAAATGTTTGCTTTCAGTTCTTCAACGTGAGCATTATTTGAACCCGCAGAATTCTGGTTCACGAAGACAGTCTCTTTTTCCACATTTGACCGACACATTTTCACTGATTTGACTCGTTTTACATGACAACGTTCGGGATGTTTAATTAAATTACGAAATTTTTATTTAATTTACATTATTTTGGAGCCGTAACACTACGCCTAGGCATAAGACGTGTCGCGCGCCCCAAAAATGGCAAGGGTCGCCATGTGGGGATGTTGTGTTATTGAAACAACTGTTCTCAAGCGATTACCTTTAATTACTGACTAAAAGAGTACAAGATTGTTATATATTAATAGAAGATACATTACATATATGGATAGGGTCAAAGACATTAATTACACTATAGGTAGCTTACTACACCTCAACGCTATTATTTTCAGTTTGTTCTGTTAGTTGTGATTATCATTTAAATTTACTTTTACACAGGAATAATCAGCATTGAAATAACTAATAAGTAATATGTGGAATTCTTATTGATGGAAGTGTTCATACTTCATTCACGATTACTTTATGTCCAATTATCTATTTAACGTCAAAGCATCAAATTATTCATCTTGTTTACAGAAAAAATAGTAAAGCTCCCATTATCATTTTAAAAATAAACTATCGCTTTTACTCTAATTTTATTTTAATCAAGTAATCGCCAGGCTAGGCATGGCGATTCTTTCCGAAAAATATCAATTTTTAAAGCAATTCGTATCTTAATTAATCGATTCACATTTGGTGCTATTTTTATATAAAGGTTACTTTTTTATAAAATGTTAAACTATTCTTTCATATAAAATATTCTTTTAAATTCATTAAGAAATTATGCTAACTAATCCTAATAGGATTTTGAATATTACTCGAAACTAGTGACTAATTACTTAAAATATCATTGTTTATCAAGTTTAATACATATAATAAATGAGGAATAAATATATTTTTTCAGCATGTCGGGTAGAAGTGATTTATGGAATCATTTTATTAAAAAAGACTTCGGAGGCACATGCAAATATTGTCACCAGGACGTAAAAACTAAGGGAAACACAACAAACTTGCGCAATCATTTATTAAGACGTCATCCAACAATTCAGACCGTAAGTCTCAAAAAGAAGAGTGAAAGTGGTGGTGGTAAATGTGGTAATGCACGAAATGATAATGGAAATGATCAAGTTAGTGAAACTGTGAAACCATTTCTTATGTCACATTATTTGTTTTCCAATGTACTGAGTTCGAAAAAAATAAAAATCGATATTAAATAAATCGAAGTAACTATGTTTTTTCGTTTTAGGTTGTTGATGACATGACTTTAGGCATCGTTCCAGTTCCAGATTTGCAAAATGTTGATAATTCGGATGCTGAAAGCGTGGCTTCTTCTTCTACCAATGTATCAGTCTTAAAACAGCAAACATTGACATCTTGCTTAACAAATATAAAATCATTTGGAGGTAAGGCATGAAACTAAAATCTTTTGAATATTTTTTTATGAAAGTGAGATGCATACAGGATCAATAATTAAGACTTTATTTTATTTATTTTCAGATACTGGTATTAAGCGTGGTCAAATAACCAATGCAATAGTCTTCATGATCGCAAAAGATGGGTTGCCTTTAAATACTGTGGAAAAAACAGGATTTCGATATTTAATGAAAGTAGTGGCACCACTTTATAAAGTTCCAGCCAGAAAAACAATGACCCACATGATTGACGATAAATATGACATTCTTTCGACACAACTGAAACTAAAAATACAAGAAGTAGAAGCACTATCTTTAACTGCAGATGTTTGGACTGACTCGCATAATAGTCAAAGCTACTTAGGCTTAACTGGTCATTGTATATATGAAAGTAAATTATTGAGCATAGTTTTTGGTGTAACTGCTCTAACAGAACCACACAATGCTGACTACTTAGCACAAGTTATTATCAATATGACGGAAAAATGGGGCATCACAAGTAACGAAGTGGTAGCGTTTATCACGGACAATGGCGCTAATATCGTTAAAGCTGTCACAAATGTTTATGGCAAAAATAAACACATGCCATGTTTTGCCCATACATTAAACCTAGTAGCATCAAAACCATTTGACAATAAGGATGGACTGGAAGAAGCCAAGAATTTACTAACAGCTGTCAAAGATATTACCACATATTTTAAACATAATACAAATGCTGCTGATTCTTTAAAGAAAGCTCAGGGTCATCAAACAAAGCCTTTGGGGCTTGTTCAGTCTGTGTGTACCAGATGCAATTCTGTTTTTTATCAATTGGAACGATTTGTTGAGTTATCCGAAATAATTGCGCCAATATTACTCAAGTATCCTAAAGCGCCAACAATGCTAACTGCACAGCAGTTAGAATTTATAAAAGATCTTATAAATATATTGAGACCATTAGAAGTAATAACTAAAGAAATATCGGGAGAAGACTACGTTACAGCCAGTAAAATTATACCCATCGTGTCTTGTCTGACTGAAACATATAATACAATGAAAAATTCAACGGATATTGGTGTTAAAACAAGGACTTTAATTGTGGACGGCTTGAAGAAAAGATTTGGAAATGTTGAACAAGTTCATTTGTTAGCTGCTGCGACCATTTTAGATCCTAGATTTAAAAAAAATCATTTTACTGACCATGTAGCCTGTTCTCGAGCGATAAATAAAATAAACACTTCAATTTTGGATATTACACGACAATCACTTCCACAAAATAATAGTGAGGAAGTCGACGCAATAGAAAGCGCTGATAAGGATATGAAAAACGGAATATGGGATTTTCATAAGTTGCTTGTGAAAAAGCAACTCTCTTTATGCAATGCACTTGCACAGGAAAATCAAGGCTTAAATGAAGAATTCAAACATTATTTATCGCAGGCAGTTGTGCACCTGAAGTATGATCCTGTACTTTACTGGCAAGAACAAAAGAGCTCCATTTATCATCACGTTCACCCAATCGCCATGATGTATATGAGTATCGTTGGATCATCCGTTCCTTGTGAGCGCCTGTTTTCAATTGCTGGAAACATCGCAAGTGATGAGCGTAACCGCTTGGATCCCAAAAGGCTTGACAGACTGTTGTTTTTAAAAAGTTTAGATATTGAGCATTGGGAACTATAGTTCCCAGTTATAATTCCCAATGCTTAATATTTAAACTTTTAACTCTTACCTTATTTTTTTGCAATCAATAAAAACATTCAGTATATAAATACTTATTTTTTTTTTATAGTTGATCTTATAGTTTGATACGGTAATAAAAATAATTGTTATTTTTGAATTCCCTGATTTTATTGATAAGATATCGTTAATTGCAATATTAATCTTGTTTTTAGTAAAATTGATACAAATTTACATTGTAAACGCAAACTTGAAAAAAAGATCGATTTTTTAAGAATCGATTTTGAAGGCCTCGATTTTTTCGTGAATCGATTCATTAGACTACGATTCGAATCGATTTAAAAATCGATCTTTTTCGTAAAGAATCGCCATTCCTACAATGGTCCCTAAGATGATTTTCAGCCGCTAAAGCTTCCTAATAATAAGATCAACTACCAATTGTTGTCTTTTTACGATATTTTAATCAAGTATAAACACAATGGATAAATCATGACAAATAATGAACCGCAATGAGATGGTGGTGCCAACATCTTGTGCATGTGTATAAAGGCAGGTGGTAAAACGATCACGAGCAAAGAATAGACCATTATAACCACAATCTATAGATGATATTCAAGTACCTGACGACTTAAAGATGTTTTATGAAAAATCATTTTTAGGTTCAAACACACGTTTTATTATGATGGTTGCGTGCTAATTTATAGTACAACAACTAACATACAGCTGATGAAAGAATCGCTGATATAGATAATGGACAGGCAGTGTAATGTGTAAAGTGTACTAGAATGAAGTTGAAGTTTTTGAAATAAGTTAACCTAAAAGAAAATATTGTATTTATTCTTGTGCATTTAAACTAACACTTAAAAAAGTTTAATAATATTGTGCCTTTCTATTATAAAACATAACATCACGCCGGTTTTCCCCCGAAGGGGTAGGCAGAGGTGTACATATAGTACACCTACATTTCGCCAGTTATGTTCTAAGTCCCAATGTAATAGGGGGCGAGCCTATTGCCATCAACCGGGCACGAATCCAGACTCCGTGCTGCTACTGAGAATTACCTAATGGAAAACTCAGTAACACTTTGCCCGACCCGGGATTTGAACCCAGGACCTCTTGCTCAGCAGTCGCGCTTAGCGACCACTAGACCAACGAGGCAGTCATTCGAGTTCTATTATAAAGTAGGTGTTTAATATATTGTCGTTTAGACTTTTTATGTTTTTAAACAGTTAAGTGCCTTTTTTGTTATCGAATGGTTGATGAGCAACCTAGTGTCAGAGTTTAAACCGGCTTTAGGCCTCTGATATGGCTTTACACACCGTTGAAAAATCTCTCAGGTGAGGAGTTTCACCTGAGGAAATCTGCATTTCGTACGCGCGAGGCCACGGGGGTCTCCGGTGGCATTATTAGAGGGTTAGTAATCGCACGCTAGGTCCCGCGCATTACTTATCTCTCATAATACGTATTAGTAAGATTGTTTATATGTATATTGTAATACGAAACTTACATCCGCAGCAGAGATAAAACGATTTTAAGGATTATTTTTATTGTGATTAATATACATATTAGTGTGTATAGTATATATTAATTATCATATACATATTTAAATTACCACCGGACAGTTTATAGGTTAGCTTTTTTATTGGGCATTTGTACTAATAATAATGATGATTGTTTGTTGTTTTACAGGATGGATAGATAGATAGAAGATATTTGAAAATGGAAGAGAAAAAAGAAAGGAAAATGGGATCAGCAAAGTTTAAAAACTGCGTTGGACAAGATTTTGTCCAAAAACATAACATAACATCGCGCCTGTATTCCTCAAAGGGGTAGGCAGAGGTGAACATTGTAACGTATCATTTTTGAAACGTCACATGTTTAACCTTTTTAATAAAATTCGTTCTCGAGTTTTTGTAATTTCAAAGTATTTTGTATTTTATACTGGCAACATTTTGAAAAATATATGCTAATTTGCTGTAATGAGTGTCGATTTAATTAGGCCTGAGCATTGAGGTATATATATGGAGGCGCCCTAGTCTTCTATACAAATATTTGCTTATACATCTATTGTGGGAATCGATATGGTAATATCAAATTACAGTTTGTCTCTTTCTAACTACTGAAGTTGTACATAAGGAAAGCGAAATGACATGTTTTTTGTTTTTGCTAATTCTGGAAACATTGGAGCGGTGACGTCACGAAAATGTGCTTGGGTGCCGATGCGGCCATGATTTTACGTCCATTTGTGGTATATTAGCTGTCAAGTGATCGTGTTATCGTATGTTTTCTGTGAATTACATTAAATTTAACCACTAAGTGCTGAAGCTAAGCTCCTTTTTGAAGTCAGGGATTGAGTTCCAACATGCCTATGTGTAGTATAATACAGTGTGGTTCTCGTAAGAACAAAAATCGGCCTCTAATAACATTTCACAGGTTAGTGTACGTTTTCATGAATTATTTGGTAAAATAATTACAAATGACTAATTATATTTGGGCCAAAATACTTTTTGATGCCTAAAAACTGGTCCCTCCGAAAGAATAATTAATTTTATGAGACATTAGTGCTAAATTGCGCAAAAAGTATACTTATATCGAAATACAACATTATTTTCTAACGCAGAAAACAAGATTTGACCGGAAAAATAAGTTATTTATCTCAAAATTGCAGTAACAACGTTGTAATTTTTGGTAACGCAGTCGTTCTTAGTACAAAATATTGCTGTCCTTGAGCACTGTGCCAAGATGTACTTAGCTTTTTCTCCCAATATTTCCGAGGTGGCGTTGAATCTTAAATGTCCTTATGAAAATGTAACATTTGAACCATAACACGTTCTCTGCCGGTAGTATAAAAGATGAAAAATTCAAAAAATCTTTTTGGTGGAAATATAAGCGTTAGGTCAAAATATACATTTTTATATGGGAAGTGTTTTGATCTGCAACTGGGTTCCGTAGATATTTCAAAAAAACTTCGTGAGGTCATAATTGACCTACGCGGCGTTGTAATACTTAAAAGTGAATATTCGTTATGGAGGCGCCGGGTAGGGCACGCCTCCGGTCACCCCCACACCTCAGTCGTCCGTAAGTGCTCGCGCCGCGCGGAACAGATGAGTTAGTTTGTGTCTGTGGACGTATTTATTTACTGAAATGGATATATCCGATCTAGACTTTGACTTAGATATTTCTCAAGAAGACTTACAACACATTGAAGCACTAGAATCTAGTATTTTTAGTGAGATACACAATTTTTCCGAGGAAGAAATTAGTAACGATACTATCCTACCAACAAAAAAACGTTACCGTCGTGTGATTGCAAGTAGCTCCGAAAGTGAATCGGAGTCGGTTGAAAATTTTGTCTCTAATCAAATTGCTCGTATAGAAGAAACATCTAATTCAGTACAAAAATGGATACGACCACGAGGATATCAACCATCCATCATAGCATTCACGGAACCAACTGGTAAGTGCTAAGTACTTTTTTAACCGACTTAAAAAAGGAGGTTCTCAGTTTGACCTGTATGTATGTATGTAAGTGTGTATGTATGTATGTATGTCCGCGATTATCTCGCGACAGGCTGAAACGATTTCGATGCAGTTTTCAGAAAAGCATTTTTTTACATTTAGGAGAAGATCTTAGTATATGTATAATGTAGTTTGATGATGATCTTCGGAGATATTCACTAAAAATGAAAAATCTATATAAGTAGGTTATCGGATTGTTCAGGTACCCATGGCACATGGTATACTTTTATTTTGGGGCCTGCTGGCTTGCGTGAAATTGTCCCTCATATTATTTATTTGTTGCTTGCAGGTATGAAGCAACCATATGCGAGAGAATTGAAAAATAGTGCAGAGGGAGAATATTTCAGTCTTTTGGTCCCAGACAGTCTTTTTGAGACGATTGCAAACGAAACAAATTTGTTTGCACGGCAATCACTTTCAAAAACCTTAAAACCTAAGTCTCGTGCGAATGAATGGAAACCGATATCAAAAGATGAGATTAAACAATTTTTTGGGTTAATCCTGTACATGGGACTGGTGAAACTTCCTCAAATAAATTTATACTGGAGTAAAGACAGGGTGTTCGGGCAACATTTTCCAGCCACTATTATGAGCAGGAACCGATTTGAATTGCTTTTGAGAATGATTCACTTCACTGATAATGAGACAGCGGACAAATCCGACAGAATTTTTAAAATTCGACCCCTCATCAATGCTTTGAACGAAAATTTAAAAAAATATTACGCCCCAAAGGAAACCGTATGTGTCGATGAAAGCCAAGTAGCATTTAGAGGGCGCATAATTTTTCGCCAATATAATAAAAGTAAATGCCACAAATATGGCATGAAACTGTTTAAGCTTTGTACCCTCCCTGGATACACCTGTAAGTTACAATTATATGCTGGTAAAAATGATGAAATGGTTAACACAACACCTACAAATGTTGTAATGTCTCTCTGTGATGACATATTAAATTTGGGTCATACAATTGCCACCGACAATTGGTATACCAATTTGGACTTGGCAAATCAACTACTGGACCACGACACCCACCTAATTGGAACAATAAGAAAGAATAGAAGGGGTTTGCCAATGGCAGTAGTCGACGCCAAACTGGAAAAAGGCGAATCCATAGCTATGGAGAATCAACGGGGTATTACTGTTCTCAAATGGAAGGATAAGCGCGACGTCTTAGTGCTTTCGACGAAACACTCAAATGGCAAACGAACGGTTTTAAAGAAAGGTAGAGCTATTAAAAAACCAAAAATTATACTTGCCTACAATGAAGCCAAAAGTTCAGTCGATATGAGTGATCAAATGACTTCATATTCATCACCACTCAGAAAAACTGTGAAGTGGTACAAAAAGCTGGCCGTTGAGCTTATTTTAAACACGGCGCTGGTGAATGCTTGGATTATGTATAAAGAGAACAAAAACACTAATCAGAGTATAGTGCAATTCAGGCGTCAATTAGTCGAGTATCTTGTGGATTCAGGAGTCGATAAAGAAAATTGTGAACAGCAGGAGAGACCTAAAAGAATGAAACATGAATTGGTGAAAAAAGAGGGACCTGTTGCTAAATTGAGACGTTTCTGCGTCGGTTGCTATAAAGAAAATGTTAAAACACATGGCTCAAAAGTCGCTCGAAACAAAACTAAGAAAGTCGTTACATACTGTAAGAACTGTCCTGGTGCAATATATTATTGCCTACAATGTTTCAATAAATCTCATCGTTATTTGTAAAGGTTTTTTTAATAATTTAGTAGCTAACTGATACTGTTTTATTAATAGTTATTACGAATAAACTCGATTCATAACGGATGCCTTTGTTTTTACTTAATTGCTTTGTCATTTCACCCACATTTTCAACAAATTTACGATTACTCAGAAACCACTCTAAAGGATTGGTCTACAGCGCCATTCCGGTCACCTGCTATAGAGAAATGTTAGGTAAATATGGCCTACGGCTCACAAATCAGTTTCAAACTCAGAACTACCTTGAGGTCACTGATGCCCTACGCGGCGCGGCGCACGGTGGGCTGAAAATTGGCTTTCATAGACATAGGGACTTCAAGTTGCAAGTGTTGGTTTTTTTGCCACATATCGCTTCTACTAGTTATAACTATATACGAAAATAGCACCTGATTTAATTTTGCCGAAAAACGAAGGAGTTATAATTTTTTTACGAAAAAATTGTATGAAGCTGATACGAAAAACCTAATTATCTCGTAAACGGCAAAACAAACCGTAATATCCTTGCAGGTGGTTATAGTACTAATTATTTATGATTTTTTGACATACTTTACATAACGGTTATCGATGCCGATTTTTTTTTAAAAATCGTCAAAGTATTTTTATTTATTTCTACATATGAAACGGTTTCTCTTCGTATTTTACTTCAGGAGCACAGACTTGTAATAGCACGTAACATAACATAGCATCGCCCCTGTATCCCCGGAGGAGTAGGCAGAGGTTTATAGTACACTAATACTGAGGCATTTATGTTTGAGCTAGATATTTATCAAGACCAATTGAATTTTAAAACTTTGCATATAACCAAAATACCAGTTAACGAATCGTTTAGTTTTTTAATAAGTCTGATAACGTGTGATTAAGTAATTACAATAATTTCATCTCCTAATAAGCACTAATGGGTGATTTAATGATTTACAATATCGTACAACAATGCCAACTGAGGACTACATTCACCTCTTTCTGATAAGTAAGTTAATTTGCTGATTAGTTGTGCTATAGATTCTAAGAAATGTTTTTGAGGATTATAAATTTCCATTAGCACATCGATTAAAACTCTAATAAGGGTAGTTAATTAATCATCAACGTTTTGCAATAAAAGGGCTAACATTTTGGGTTATAATTCAGATTGTTCACCACTGTTTAACGACTAACACTAAATACGTATTAGCTCCGTGACTGTAAAATCTTAGAATGGAAAGTTTAATCACCAATTTAGACTTGTTTGTTCTTCTAAAAAGTGATAGTACTTCATTTAATCATGAAGTATTGTTTGGTGCAGTTGTATCCCGCATGGGCGATTGCCTTTCTGCCGAAGATCGAGTAACTCTCAAAGAATTTTGCCGGAGATTTACGCGAGCTGCTGTACAGAGGTGGAAGAAATCTAACCGATTCCTGGATAATTTCAAAAGACTATACGGAGATTGGCTTCAAGCAAATATTGATTGGCCAAGTTGTGTGGAAACTTTAGTTAATCAAGAAACAACTGTTGATGATACACCAAGAACACATTCAGTTTCTCAAGAACCGTCGACGTCATCGTCCGTTGGAACAATGACAAAAAGGTCCCGAAAACCATTCGAAGACCTGGGAAGTAAACAAAAAAAGAGAAGATCCAATGATCATACAGGCGAAAATTCCAGCGAATTGGCATATGCAGCTGCAGCACGTTTAAAAGAAGAAGGCCATGAGGATATTGCATCTGTGATCGAATATATAATGAAAAATCCTGAAGCAGCCGTTAAAATTAATGAAACGCTCAAAAAACCAGTGAAAGCAGCTGTGTTTACGCCAGAGAAAGCACTTGGATTGCTTCTTTCTCTAAAACTGTCAAAGTGGCAATATATTACGTTGCGAGAGAGTGCCATTCGGGAAGGTGCTAAGGATATTTATCCATCCTACTATAAAGTGCAACAAACTAAGCTTGATTGCTACCCTCCGAAGGAATCAGTGTCAGTTACGGATTCATCGGCTAGGGTTACACTTCAAGCTCTACTTGACATCACGGTGACGAGGATTCTTCAAAGCCTATCTGATAATCTGCAAAATAAGCAGCTACAGCTGATATCCAAGTGGGGGTTTGATGGTGCTTCCAACCAAAGTCGATACAAGCAGAAAATGGAGGGCGAGCAAGACGATTCAAGCATTTTCATGACCTCCTTGGTGCCACTAAAACTGACAGATGGAGATAATACTTTATGGACGAATCCAAAACCATGCTCAACTTTGTATTGTCGTCCAGTTCAGTTCACTTTTGTAAAGGAGAGCGAAGCAGTTGTCATTGAACATAAAAGACAAATGGATGATGAAATCAAGGTCCTTATCCCCACAGAGTGCGGTAATAGTAACAAGGTCACTCATAAACTTATGATGACAATGATCGACGCTAAAGTCTGCACGTACCTTTCCGAAGCCAGATCAAATGCATCGTGCTACCTGTGCTTAGCAAAACCCACGGAAATGAACCGCTTAGATTTTGTTTCAGCAAAGACTGTGTCTTCTGAAATATATGATTTCGGCTTGTCATCACTACACGCCCGTATAAATTGTATGGAATGTCTGTTACACATTGCATACAGGCTTGATTTCAAACAATGGGCAGTGAGAAGTAACGAGCACAAGGAAATGTTGCAGACGAGAAAAAAGGATATTCAAAATAAATTTAAACATGAACTCAATCTGTTGATAGATATAGTAAAACAAGGCTCTGGAACTACTAATGACGGGAATACCGCAAGAAAGTTTTTTGAATATCCCAATAAAACTGCAGCTATAACCGGGTTGGATGAAGAGATAATAAGAAGATTCTCTGTGATTTTGCAGGTAATAACGTCTGGCGAGAAAATTGACGTAATTAAATTCACAGATTTTGCTCGCAAAACGGCAGAAAAGTACGTAGAATTATATGACTGGTTCTACATGCCGTCAACTGTTCATAAATTATTGATACACGGGGCTGACATTATTGAGAGAAATGATATTGTGCCGATTGGGATGCTCTCGGAAGAAGCCTCAGAGTCTAGAAACAAAGATTTTAGGAGGTTCCGAGAGCATCATTCGCAGAAAAGAAGCAGGCAACATTCTAATCAAGATATTTTAAATATGCTTGTTGTTTCTTCAGATCCTTTATTAAGTGCGCAAAGGCCTAAATTAGATGCCAAGAGAAGGCAGAGCTATTTTCCTGAAACTGTTGATTTAATACAGTTTCAGGAAACTGAGTTCGAGTTTTTAGACGTATCCAATCTGGATTCTGACTCAGAATTGGAGACGGACAATGAGAGTGATAAGGAAAATTTTTAATATTAGGTATATGATATTTTTTGTTTTATTATATAATCTATGTTAGTTTATTGTACCAATACGTTTAGTATAATTGTATTTATAGTATTTAATTATTTATTTATTGTAACCTGTTTTATTTAAATGATCAATATAAAAGAATGAACAGTATTTTTTACAAATATGTTTCTTATTTTATATATTTTGAATATTTGGGTTAACAACATTATCAATATTCTTAACTTAGAAACTAAAAGGAACCGTTTCATATGTAAAAATAAATTAAAATATTTTGACGATTTTTAAAAAAAAATCGGCATCGATAACCGTTATGTAAAGTATGTCAAAAAATTATAAATAATTAGTACTATAACCACCTGCAAGGATATTACGGTTTTTTTTGCCGTTTATGAGATAATTAGATTTTTCTTATCAGCTTCATACAAATTTTTCGTAAAAAAATTATAACTCCTTCGTTTTTGGGCAGAATTAACTCAGGTGCTATTTTCGTATATAGTTATAACTAGTAGAAGCGATATGTGGCAAAAAAATCAACACTTGAAACTTGAAGTCCCTAAGTCTATGAAAGCCAATTTTCAGCCCACCGTGCGGCGTCTCGATCTAGTTCAGGTGAGGTCACCGATGACCTACGCGGCAGAGAACGTGTTAAGTAAATAACAATGACACACATAAAAATTACAATGGTGTGAACGATACGCTCAAATGAGTGTGATGTTTTTGAGGCGATTTATAAGAAATCAACTTAACCTTTAACTATGGACGTGCGGTCTCACAGGCCGCTTGCAGTTTGCGATTCTCGCCTCCCCCACCTCCCGCGTACCCCACGCGTATGCCCGCGTCAGTAGCTTCGGTTTTAGTGGCGAAACGACCGTTGAGAGTGAAGGTAACGTCGCCGGCTAAATATTGCGTAAGTAAATTCAATTTATAATTTGAGTGCGGTCTGTGAGACCGCGCGTCCACGTTTGTGTTGTAAATTACCGCTGACGGTGATTTTGTTTGTTTTAGATTTAGTAAGTCAAATGTCAAAAAACGATCAATTTACGAATGCAGGCAAACGAACATCGAGTTCGTCGACACAGAGAGTCAGTAAAATATTGCGATTAGATGATCCTACTTTTGAAGACGAGTTTCAACGATTGCTTTTAGAATCGGATCAGGGCGAGAGCGATGGGGATGTTGATGATTGTTGGTTTTATGAAGCCGACATTGAAGAAAATCGTGATAATACAATTGATGAGCATACAAAGAAACCCGAAATGATTCTATTTTATAATTCTACCAAAGGGGGAGTAGATGAAACGGATAAAAAATGTTCTATTTATTCAAGCAGTCGTCGAACGAGAAGATGGCCCATGGTGATTTTCTACAGAGTTCTGGACTTGTGTGGAATTAATGCGTACATTTTATTCAATCAACACCAAGACAAAGAACAAGACAGAGGTAAATTTCTAAAGAAATTATCACGATCCCTGGTGGTTCCACATATGCAAAGACGAGTTATGAATCCTCATTTGCCAAATGAATTAGTAATGACGCTGAAACGAGTTTTGGGCCCTGATATGCCATTCCAAGAGCCACCAAGTGAAGAAAATATAGTTCCTAAACGTAAGACGTGTAAACTATGCCCACCAAAGATAAAACGAAAGACGACCCACTCTTGTGTAGGTTGTAAGCAGCCAATATGCCTACAGTGCTCTAAGCCGTTATGCAAAGAATGCCAATAAATATGGCCAACTTGGGTTCTTGTCAAAATTTTTATGTTTAGTTCTGAGAAGATTATATTACGATTTTTATGTTCTTTGTTCCTTATATTTTATTGTAAAAGAAATTAAACTAATTAAAAAAGGCATTTTACTGTGGTTATATACTTATAAAGTGATCTCAAACTAAAAAGTCTGAAAAGTGCCTTTGATTGTTATATCGTTAGATTTAGTTTATAATAAATATATTTTTCATTAAAATTACTTCTTTTATTTATCTTTAGTAACTCTCCTAAGGGATAAAAACTAAAAATAATACAACACTTACTCATCAAGATAGAAACCAGCCCGTAAATGTAGCGGTCTGTGAGGCCGCACGTCCATAATAGTGTAACAAAAATGGAACGTCCATAGTTAGGGTTAAAGTAATGTTTTAGAAAAATGTGTCTTTACTTTTCCAGTTTCCTCGTTGAAGAACTTCATCTAAGTCCATATTTCTATTTATCCAATTGACGGAATTCACTGCTGCTCTAAAAACTACCAGGAGATGTTGCAATATCTGCAATTGTAATAAGTTTCGAAGCCAGCCTGCAATTGCGGTCCGCGACGCTTCTTTGACTTCTTCTTGATTTTAGATTAACAATATAAATAAGTCTGACGCAATTACTTAATGTAAAGCTTTTAGAAGTGATTTTTATGTTAATTTTTTAAGTGTAGTGTTTGTTACTGTCAGGCATAAATATATTCCTAAGAAGAAGAATAAAGAAGTACAAAATAAGTAGTATTTTCATTCAATAAATCATTTCAATATAATGTGTTATTTTGGTCATAATTGCACAATTATTTAAATGTTGGTGGGAAAAGGGCATACATTAATATTACATTAAATATAGTATAAATAACTCACTCATTTAAATTACATACTTACATTCACAAATGTATGAGTTATATTTCTGCTACAAAAAAAATACTAATTTACATTAATAGGAGCAGGAAAACACAATACAAATCTATAAAAACCTTAAAACACCGGTCCTGAAAAATTTGAAAATTAGCACTTCGGCCCTTGTCTTACCGAAGGTGCGATATAAGAACAAAAAAAATACCGGTTTTAATGGCGGGCCGTCATTTTCTACCATATATTCTAAGTGAAAAAAAAACCCCATCTGTATTTTTTCACTTCATCTTCAAATAATTCAACTTTGTTGGTCTGGGTCGCAACTACTATGTGGGATATGTCATCACATGAGGACACTAGGTGGAAATTACTTAGATACGTTTTTTCGCTTGGGTCTTACGAGGATAAAACGAGTAGAACTTGTGGTAATCATTACTTCTTCTTGCCTATGCTCTCCATGTGAATGATCACTTATACTTCCTTGTGTAGATTATAAAATAAAATAGTAATTGTAGTCGGAGTGTGCTTCTATTATTTATCCTGTTACCTCCTTTTAATGATCTTATCGCATTCAAGGAGTGCTCAGAATTTGGCTTGATATTCATGGGTGGCTGATATATGCCGAGAGCCTATGAAGCCTTAAAATTAATCCATGATTTTAATATTGAGCAATGTTCAAAAGTGAAGTGTATCTGGTAACAGTCATTACAGAGTAAACCTCCTGCTGCTGGTATGAATGTGACCAACCTTTATGGAAAATAGAACAACAACAACAACTTAGTTTATGATCAACCATCGAAAATATCAACAACATCATCCATCTCTTTTTAAATAACAATAAAGAATACTTTTAGCAACACACCAACAACTTTGTTTATGAGCAAAGATCAAAATATCAACAACTGCAACAACAACATCCATTACTTTATTAATATTACATTATATTATCTAAGGACACTTTTTAAACGACATAGCAACCATCTTTGTTTAAGTAGCAAACATAGAAAATACCAACAACATCCATCTCTTATTAATAACAATAAAGGAACTTTGAACAAAATAGCAAAAACATTATATATGAGCAAACATCAAAATACCAACAACTGCAACAACAACAACCATCTCTTTTAAAATAACAATAAGCAAAACTTTTCAACGTCATAGCAAAAACTTCGATTATGAACAAACATCAAAATACCAACAATGGCAACAACGATATCCATCACTAATAAAATATTAACCAAGGGAACTTAAAAAATATAGCATCTACTTTGTTTAAGTAGCATCAAAAATACCAACAACAACATCCATTACTTTTTCCTAAAAGAACATTTCTTCTTAATACCTAGAAATAATACCAAATTGATTTTACACCATATTCAACGTTAAATTCTGGATAATGATAGGTTAGGACATATGACAGACAAATTACCCCTATAGCATTTACCATTTAGCAAGATTACAATGTAATTCCCTACCTACCCAACAAGAGTTTTGTAATACCGTATTATCAAAAACACAGGCGATAAAATCAATAAACATAATTACACTACGGGACACTACAATACAATGGAACAAACGGAACGGATTTATTTAAAAGATCACAGACATTATTTAAAACCACATGGCGAGGATTTTGTAATACTTGGAAGGCACACGGTTTATTGTATATTATTACTGCCAATTCTTAACAATCACATAAATGCTTTGTTGTCGAATGTCAGCAAAGAGCAGAGTAAAATTTGAGAATGAACGCTACCACCAGCCTGCGAGAGTGCGAGCCATTTTGGCGGAATTTTATAATTTGTTGCGAGTGACATGACCATAGACTTTTTTTTTTTAATTATTAGTTCCTGACGGAACACGCTAAGGTCTGAGACCATGCTGCCTAGTCATCAGTTAACATTTTTCTTGAATGGTAGATCCAGTTCAATTCATCAGTATGTAAATCCGTATTAGAGGTAAAT
The DNA here is from genome assembly GCA_905340225.1 of Abrostola tripartita. Classification (NCBI taxonomy): domain Eukaryota; kingdom Metazoa; phylum Arthropoda; class Insecta; order Lepidoptera; family Noctuidae; genus Abrostola; species Abrostola tripartita. The sequence continues at coordinate 9,715,698 of HG996504.1, forward strand.
CCAATAAAATTCATTAGTTTTTTATTTTTCCTTAGGTAAGTAATTCCAGTTGAAGTCATTAGTATTTATCCTTATGTAATCAAAACCAGGTAAATTCATCAGTTTCTTATTTTCCATGTTAAGTTATTTCATTTATAGTCTTCAGTTTATTTCAATAAAATCCATGTTTAAGATTTGTTATTCCACAAAATCTTCGGTCAAGTCCAAGTAATTTGCATTCAGTGTTTGTGTTATTTTGTAAAAGCCGAGTGTCAAGTCCATAGTTTTTTTTTTTTAATCCCAACTGACTCTGACGGAAAGTATCTGACAACGATTTACGTCTTTACGATAACAGTACTTCTTCGTCATACAAATACAAATTATATTTAGGAAAGTTAATGAAAAGATATTTAAATAATATACATATTACATAAACATGACAGTTAATAAATTATTCATACAACATGAGTTAAATTTGTCCAACTGTATTATTAATAAAATGAAACAAAGGTAAATAAGTCGAGCTATTTACAAGAAGAGCCTGAATGGAGCGCGGTACCAAATCAGGGCTACCATAAATTTCAATTAGCTCATTCATCAGCACAAAGCGCTGGATGCCAAAAGATGAGCACTCAAAGAAGATATGAGCAATGGATTGCTTTGTCTGAGAGTTACAATGATCACAGAGAGGACTGTGTACAATTTTCAGATGAGACAAATGATAATTTAATCGACAGTGACCAAAACGAAGCCTGAGTATGGTGGAGTAAAACTTCCTGTTCATATAAGTATTGGTTTTACAGAACCAAGGCATGGTTCCAATGGGAATATTGTATACTGCTTACCACATACCTTTATTTTCAATTTGGACTGTATGATTCCAGTGCCTTTTCCATATATCAGTGGACCTTTTTTTCAACAGAGGAACTATGTCTGTACAAGGAACAGATATGTTGAGGAAACTACTTAAATTATACTTATTTCTGTATTATTTACAGTAATTCTTACACAAATATTTTGTAGACAACTATCAGAATATGTAATTATTTTTCTGTAATTTATGTTATTGCGAATTAAGATAGGTACACCATTGTGTTTATTTCTAATATCATGTCTTTCTATTTTGTATCCTCTCATGTTAAAATGTTTGGTGGGTGTTAACCAGGTTTCTGATATGATTGCAACATGTATGTTATAGTCATAAAGAAATTGGGTTAATAAAAGTTTATTACTTAAAATACTTTGTGCGTTCCACTGCATTATATTAAGATCCTTCATTAGTTGTGGAAGTACTGGTACGGAAAGTTTGTTGCAGAATTTCTTTTATGGAGGTTGAATTAATGGGATTATCTTTTTGACTTAATATAATTTTAGTTATAGCATTTGTTAAGGTATTCTTGAAAAAATCTGATTTAGTCAAATTAATAATCTGTGTTTCAATGTTCTTCTGTGTTAATTTTGGAAAAGAATATTCATTAAATAAATCGGAATATTTAGTGGCTCTGGACTTGACTTTATTTTCTTCTATTTTCATTTTTTTCTGTGGGCAGGTGTTTGAGATGGAAACATGGTTACCACCACAATTGACACATTTAGCGTTATGAGGGTCTTCTTTACAAGTTTTAAAACTATGCTTGTCTGTACATATGGAGCATACAACTTCATTCTTACAATATTTTGCAATATGTCCAAACTTCATACATTGCAAACACTGTTTGACAGGAGGAACGTAACAGCTTACCTCGTGCCTCCAGGAGTCAAGGTATACGTATTGCGGTAACTCAGTAGAGGCGAAAGTAACCGCAACAGTTTGAGTGGGTTCATACGTGACCACGCCACCCTCTCTTTGTACGCGGCGCATGAAACGCCTCACCTGTATGACATTTCTGGAACTCCCAATTAAAGCAGATATTCTTTCATAAGACAAATCCGTAGGGACTGAAGTAAGAAACCCGGTCACCTCGGTGTCGGCAGCAGGTATTGTTGCATTTAAGCCCATTTCATCTAAAAGTTTTTTATTTTGTAAGAATGCATTTCTTTTTTTTTATTTATTATTAATAAAAGGTACAAAGTAACGTATATGACATACAACAAAGTTGGCATTGTTGGATAGGTCAAATGTTATACCTATTTTGTACTTATTAATAGATTTTAAATGTAATATGCCAGTGACACAATATTTGCGTATAGCATGCGAAATAGGAATAGCCAATCTGTCTTTGTCAGAAAATGGGCGCTCAATCTGATGAGATAGAAATACTATGTATTCAGATTTTTTGCTATTTTCAGGATACTTCCTTGAGTATCCGGGGACTTTAAATACTTGATACTTCCTGCTGTTGTCTGCTGAATCATCGGAGTCGGAAGAGGTCTCCGTGGTGTCCCGTACTGCTCGACCATTTGGGGGCTCCGCTTTTTTCCTCTTCTTACCAGTTCCCCCCATTGTTTATCACACTATTTACAAATATATACAACTACTATTTTATAATTACAACTAATTTTGAGGTATTTGAAATAGCAAATTAATTTTAAACTTTACGAGATTTGGCGCCTTGTTCGTTTCAAGGTTCCCGCGTTTTCGACCTGACCATAGACTACTAATTTGACAGTTGACACCACGCTGTACAGTCCACAGATCATGGTTTATTACATTATAACATAGGCCAACGGGAATATTTTTCTCTATGATTTTAATAATATGTTATGTTATGTTTGTTACTATATGAGCATTCAGCAATTCATTTAAAGTGACTGACCTACAAATCGTACCTTAGAGGATTGTACATTATAATAATATGTTCTATTATCATACACTGACCTAAAATCCCCTACTTTTTATTATTATACCGTGCCACGACTAAAAACTTCATCATAGAATAGAGATAGCTCCCCTTTAGTCGATATATCTTAGTATTCACCAATGCCCAATTAGTAGATATTTTCCCGCGTAGCCGTTTGTATGAGTTTCCTGGTCAAGCGGTTAAAAAACGAGGCGGTTTAACCGCAGTGCGCAGCCTGGACCTTACGACAACTTTTTAAAATTAATTTAATGTATAGGTACTTGGTAATTCTTTTATGAACATAATCGACAATACAGGTACATACAAATTTTACCTGCTATCCAACTGTAAAACTATTTACTTACAACTTAAATACCTATCAAGAATGCATAAAAAACTATATATTATAAAAATAAAATAAAATTAACAACTTACCATTATCTACTTGGTTAATTAAGAATTTAATCTAAAAAATAACCGGGTCAAGTGCGAGTGGGACTCGCGCAACGAGGGTTCCGTGTAAACTTTGTATTATGTATACAACAATAACGTTGTTCTAACGAAAAGATACTCAAAATTCGCAGACAAAGTTAATTATGCCGTTGGAAAAGTGTTACCGCCATACATTGATATAGTTTGTGGACAATTTACCAACTGCAAATAAGTTATTCTTATTTTTTATGTGATGATGCTGAAAATTTTCTGATTTGTTCCTTTACCTGTGCTATTAGATAATGCTTCATGCCAAATTTCATTTTTCTAGGACAACGGGAAGTTACCTATAGGTTTTAAGTGTGAAAATTTAGAAAATTATCAGCATAAGTTCTCGTATGTTTGATTGCGTTGACTTAGAAGTTTCATTTTTTCACAGTTCCAATCCCTTGGAACTTTCAAGAGAAGTTCCCTTGGAACAGCAAACCCGAGTATTTGATATTAATTTCAACTTAATACCTTCACTCGACAGACAGACAGCCGGACAACAGAGTGATCATATAAGGGTTCCGATTTTCCTTTTTTAGGTACCTACGGAACTCTAAAAATAACCTATCTTCATATCAACTTTTTATTACATACTATTGATTCAGTGTTTTAGATGGAGTTAAAACTGTACACTTAGAGTAACAGCGCACTAGCGACCTGGTAGCGCTGCCCGGCTACGCGTGCAGCCAGGTGCGCGTGCTTTATGGCGATTTCATACTAGTTTTTCTATGACGATGGCCGCCGCGATCTGGCCGCTGCGGCCTAGCCGCTAGTGCGATATTCGGCTGTGGTGTGTACATTGTATGATTGTACAAATGTACATATTATCTATTTGCAAACAGATAATATTTCATGTTGGTGGAGCTCTAAAACTAATAATCGAAATTAAGGACATGTCTACGACAGTAGATGTCGTAGACATGTCCTTAATTTACATTACATTACTGTATTATAATTTTCTTCTGAGATGAGATATTAACTACCTACCTGCAAATCTTGTTTTACAGTTACCAAGTACTGACGTCCTTTTGCTCACGTGCCCTGTACCACGTGATTGCCAGTGACGTCTAAAGTTGCAACTATGTCCTCTTTAGGTAGCTGCAATGTCATTGCCAGGGACTTAAAATGTTACTTAAAATATCGTTATTTTTATTATGATAACGTGATATAGTACCTAGAACGTTACTAAATAACGTTATCCGATCAAAAATAACGTTTGAGTAACGTTTCAAGTCCCTGGTTGTAGCCTAGCCTGTATTTTGGTAATGATTAAATTTGAGAAAAATGACGCAACACTTACTTTTGCGGCATGACATAAATATTCAATACTGTATAAGATTGCGCCTGAGTTCCCCATGTAAAGGGGGGGGGGGGCTTTTGCCATCAATCAGTCACAAATTCGGACACCATGCTGCTACTGAGATTTACCATCCTGATAGAAAAAGCATAACAATTAATTTCCCTGACTAGAGAATCGAATCATAGACCGCACGCTTAATAGACGCGCTTGGCGGCTATAGACAACCGATAAAGGCCACCTTTTAATATCAGCGGTGATTGGCATGATTCCCAATATGTACCTACATCACTATCGATAATCTAAACATTTCCCCACGCTAGCTATTCTCCTGTATTGTGGGTGCGTTTCACAAACATGAAATATCACATACAATCATCCAGACTCGGAACAACCATATCTGCGGCTTACACAATTTTTTATCCCGTACGGGAACCAAACCCACAACTAGTAGCGCCAGTCCATTAGCTTAGCTACTGCGCCAATCAGGTCGACATATATACAACTTGTTTGCTTAATCTCGTTTCTTAATATATCTAGACATTCAAACTTACGAATAAAGAAGGCGATATAATTATGTGAGATTAGATACTCTTACAAGAACTCCATCTGTAAACACAATTAATTCAAGCAAATAAACGAAAATTGTTTTTACTTTATTTCGCAACTCCTCTGCTATTTTGCGTGTTTTTTCAGTAACAGTGTAGTTAAGTTGGTTATCGACAAAGGCACAGGAGGCTCTTCTTAATAGGAGCCGAGAATGTCAATAAATTCTGTAATGATTGCAGTAAAAGATCCCAAAATGGAATTTACACGCTTGTCGCCATTTACGCTGTTAGGCATTACAATATAAATTGCAAGTTATGGTAAGAATACCTGTAATAACACTTTATACTTTGTGCTAACTATCGTTATTATGTGACACACTTATCTACATATTTGCAATACAGATATTGCACTAAGTTATTACATACTATATTAACAAAAATACGCAATTTTCAAAAAAATAAAGTGCAACGTTTCAAAACTACATAGGTACCTACAATACAATGCAAGTATAAAGGTTCACGTTCACATTTTGTCCGAGACCGATAACATTCGACCTATCTAATAAGCCGACCACATTTAAAACGTGTATCTATGTGGAGCATCTTATGTACCAGACATACTACTACATTCGGCCGAGTTTCTACTGTCTGCCGAGCCTCCACTGCCTCCAAAGTGAATGCAAAGTAACGATCATAAACGAAATCGCCCGAACCGCTTCGGGCCCCAGAGGTTATAAATACACCCCACTAGGAAAATGACTGTTCAGTACTATTCAGCGCGCGGTAGGGAAGAACGTTTTCCGCACGCTCGGCACCGCCGCCAACAATAACATTGCAAATTGTTATGTGAATAACACGTTGCAACCAAAACAATAAAATGCCTGCAGACATCATGTCGAATATATGTCGCGGAGAGCATTTTGGTCGAAGTTTCACTAAGAAGAGTAGTGAAAGTGAAGTCAAGTCGGGATTTTTGGTGCTACTGGGACCAGGCGGGATGCGGCAGGATGTGAGGGTTGTTGTGTATCGAACCACTTTGGAGCACTTCGCGGTGATCTATCCGCGGAAGAGAGTGTCAAAGGCTATCGGTGTGGTGAACTTGAGGAACACAGCTGTGGAGCAAGCTGATACAAACAGCGGCTTTATCGTTCGACAGAAAGGATACGACAACACGATTTCTGCAAAGTTCATATGTTCAGAGCGTGAGGTGGAGTCGTGGATGTGTGCGTTCACGTCGAGGGCTTCGCCGCACAGCGCTCACGCCAGCCTGCCGGTGTTGGTAGAGACGGAGGAGAGCTAGGAACATATAAGATTATCTAATCGCTAAATGGTCTGAGTAATCTTCCTAATTTTGACGCGCTTCGTCAAAACGAGGTATTATTTGTTTTGCATTGGGATGCGAAAGTGAAAGTTGCGTTTTTTGCAAGTGCTCGAAAGTGTATCGGCTACGAAGCTTACAAAACGAAGTGTTACCTACAATGTTGGTCGTGACTCGTGACTCATCTAGGTTACACCATGTTATTGTCTGGCTGTGAGACGCCTTCTTATTTTGTTTGCAAATGAGAAATGCAATTGTATAGTTTCAGTTACGTTGGTTAATGAATGAATAATTTGTGAGGTGGTTCACCTTGCACTATTGTTTTGCTCCCGATGTACGGTATATCCGCTGTATTTGAAGGCGGAAAAGTCCCTTCATTATATCACATAATGTCAAGGTTTAAAATACAACATTGTTTTCTTAATCTGTTAATTTTAATTACTCTTATAATGTTTGTTCACCTAAATGTTTCGAACTGTACAACATGATTTTGCTGAAAAAATGGTCAATAACTTACTACGACAATTTTAATTATAAGTAGAAAGGCCCCTCAATTGGCCATTAATGAACAGGATTAAAGCAATCTACTCTACATGGCTTCAAAATCCGTGTACGTTTCCTTTCACACCATAACGTTATTTGTGGTCGGGTAAAGAGTTCAATTATACTTTCGAATCTTTTAAACCGTTCTATTTCAGTTAACTTGGTGATTTGATGGTATATTTGTCGCAAATGTTTGTTTACCGAAATATAATAATATAATTAGGTATTACAGGTCACAATAATTTTCAACACGCCTTACATATAAAACACCAATGAACAGATTAACTTATTGAAAGTGTCTCATATGTTGTACGCGGTCATACACAATACACATTCCATTTACATTCATATCCGCATTCCGCCGGCAAGCCCCGCATCAATTTACTTTATGAAATACAATTATGATAATTATCAAACCTGTAAATTCATTATTCTATTATGGAGGTAAAATTTGTTTGTATGTTGGGGAAATTCTTCGAAACCATACATCCGATTTATAATATTCTTTTACCAAATATTCTAATAATTATTAGCATGGATCTCCAAGCTGGACTTAGACTTTAATCCGAACGAATCCGAAAAAGTCACGAAAAAATTCAACACGGACAAAGTCGTGGACTAAATCGAGTATTATTGTAATGTTCTGTTCATTTGTGGACGACGGAAGTAAAGCCGCGTTATTCTCACGCGTTTTTGTTTGTCCATAACCGATTTAACTTTCTCTACGACTCTCAACGACCTATCCTTGTTTTTTATTTAGTACTATTCGATGAGAGGCATTGTTTAATCATAGTTTCTTTACTTTTACTATTCCTTGTAATGTTTAATTTGGAACATAAAGATATGAGACTAAATTGACGCAGTAATATACATTTTTGGGTGCGTTACATATTTTCGCCTGTCAGGTTACAGATTTTTGCCATTTCACGCATCGCAGCCAACAATTTAGTACCAATTTAAAGGTAGATAATTACACTTTCATCTTATTGAAATGAAACCGAAAATATATTGAGATGTGTTGTAATGATAAAAATAAAATAAAATTCTCGAATCTTAAAAGTGTGTTTACGCCGAAGATTAACGTAGGAACACTATTTTAAAAAAAATACTGTTTGGTATCTAGCTATCTCAGAACAACCGTTTTAATGACGTAACTACCTACTCATTTTGTCTTGATTTGGATATAGGTAGGTGCTATTTATAATTGAAATCCCAATTATTCAACGACTCACAATGAAAATGACTTTTAAATCTGGGACATACCATTTGTAAATGTCATAAACCTATAACTATTTATAATGGGGTAATTATTATTATAAGTACTCAAATAGGTACTCGGTTAGAACTTGTATATTATACTAAATGTATGACTGAGAGAAACTGTGATGTTTCAACTTAAAATCTTAATAATTTTGTAGTGTGTTAGTAATCTAATTGTGACCTTATACAGCGGCTAAGTTATTGAACTACGCCGCTGAAGTTTACGGGATCCCAGCACGGGATTAATATTTGTGTGATCCTCAGATACGATGATGATCAGATATTTAGGTATTTGTTCCAAATCCGGGGCCAAGATGTAGGTATATAAAGCGTTCTTAGAGTTCTCTTAGGCTCAATCTTTGTACAAAAAATTGAAAAGTCTATAAAAAACTTTTGTTCTTTATCGTCAGTTTTTCGTAAGTTGTTGATTTTATGACTCACGCATTAGCTAAAATCAATCTCAGATAAATCTTGCGTTGTTTATGAATCATTGATTCCAAGATAAGTGACCCTAAGTGCGCTTTATAAACCTCAGCCTGGATGTTAGTGCATGTGATATTCCCAATTTTATCGTGGGGCAACATTTATAAGGGAAAGAGAATTGTGAACATATGCAGGTGTTCTAGGAAAATAAAGAAGACCTTTAGACGTAAAAACTAAAGGGATTTTGATGTTTGATGGACGCGGGAAGCGGTATCGTAGCTCAGTTGGAAGCACAACGCCACGAGGTTGTAGATTCACATCCCGCTCGTGTTGATCATTTTTCAAATTCCCTTTATTAAGTTTGATATCCTAATTGTAGGTACAGCTTTTTTATTGTTATGTGATTTTTACTACGATGTAGACAGGTGTAGGTACGGGTAGATTTGTAAGTAGATTTGTGCAAGGGCATCAATGAAAACCATGATAATTGTCTTAATTTAACTAAACTCGAAATATTAAAAGCGATTATTATGATCCCGTAGTTATTCATCCTGTTTATGTTGTATTGGTAATAAGTGTGTATTGGCTTTTAAAATCTGAGAGGCGTGATTTTTCTGGTTCTTAGACTGTACTTATTCTATACTATAGTAAAAAAGTGTATTCATGCCCCTACATTGTGGTTATAATAATATATGGAACTAGCTGCGACGAGCTAATGTCAGTGAAATAGAGGCTTATTTAATGCGACGGCAGCTGCGGTGGTGTGGCCATGTCTCCAGGATGTCCAATGACAGAGTGGCTAAGCACATCATCTACTCCAAACTGCAGGATGGCAAGCGGAAACAAGGCGGCCAATTCCTGCGGTATACGGACGTGCTTAAGCGACACATGAAAAGGTGTGACGTAGATCCGTCACAGTGGAAGACGATGGCAACAGACCGGTCACTGTGGCGGCGTGCTGTTAACACTAAGGTGCTAGAGTATGAAAGAAAATGTAGGGAAGAGCTCAATACCAAGCGAGACGAGCTTAAGCTTAAGCCCGACCACCTGCGGCATACCATTATAATTATGTCGGAGGGGTGCTGCTTTACAGCGAATGTTGAGGCACATTCCAAGCAAAGATCCGATACGTCCGCCACCTCCACCACCACCAGGTTCGATGGTGTGCTCTCACACCATCGAACCTGTCGAAGAAAAAAAAATCCAAGTCGCTGTGACCGAATACGGTCGGGATATATATATAATATAACTAGAACTGGAACTAGAACCTTTACCAACAAAAATTGACAAATTTAAATCAAATACTTAACAAACATTGTACTCGTTTAAGTATCTACTTTTTCGACAGGACAATTAGGTACTTAATAATTATAAAACATCTTTGATAAGCAAGCCTGCCAATATCGATGCAAACGATATTGGCAGGTTCGCATAACTAATATTAAAGAGATGTCAATACTTAAAAAGTGTTTAACTTAAAAGACGTTTTATTGTCGTTTATAAGTAAGAGGGACAGAGCAAGCTCGCTTAAGTTAGTCTACATTAATCTCAAAGTGTGGTTCTTAGTAATCAATATTGTCCTTTACCCAGATGTATGACCTATTGCTGACTGAAATAAACGTATTATAAGAACAATCGTGTTAATTTTATTTTTTGTCAAATACATAAACGGAATATATGGTAGTTATTTTTCACCAAAATGTCCTCAAAATTGCCAAGTGAAAACGTGCCAAAACACTATATCTCGCTACGACCACCGACCTAACAGTAGTTGCACAATAACTGACAGAGAGTATTACTTTAACAGTACTATTTATCATGACGTGAGAAACGAGTAGTAAGTATATGAACATACAATGTATCATTATTTGGACTGACTCATTGATATAGTAGTCGCTGTTGAGCGCCCTGAACGTAAGATTCTGAGTTCGATTCCTGGGTCTGGTCTGGTGGGTTTTTTCAATAGTCTCAATTTGTGCCAGGAGATGGCACGCTCGCCGCTTATTGGGATCTATCACCGAATTGGCTAAATGTGCATTTAAGTTCTACCTCGGCCTGCCCGTCCCTGGAGATACAGGCGTGATGTTAAGTTGGATTTTTTTGATAACCGAGTATTTTAAAAGAGGATTCCTACTTTATAATTCTTTAGTTGAGATATTAACAGGTCTGCGCGTCTTGCAGACTAGGTACCTATAGCAACTCGTCGTTAATGACTCATTAATTTAAACTGTAAGTTGTAACGTAACGCTAAAACTACTACCTACAGTGATGTTATTTTAAATTACAAAGCGCACGCATTTATGCGGAACGGCCTGGTTTTTATAATCTACATATATCGGACAACACGTTATAAATGCAGCACTTTGTTCGATCGCCCACTTTACTCTCAAGTAACCTTTTTCTTTAAAAGTGTCCTAAGTTTTTGAGTTAAGCCAGTAGGTACCTATAAATACGCAGTAAGTATCAATGTAACGTTTGTAGGTATACCTAAGTAGGTACCTACCAACCTCCTTTTTTTTTGGAGTGGAGGACACGATAAAGTAGTACCTAGTGTGTTAAAGTTAATTATCTGGTACGTTGAATCCTAGCTATAGACCACTATTTACGCCACACCTGTATAAGTTTCCTTTTCCATCATTTGAAATTAGGAAACTAAGGCTGTATCGATGGGTTCCTATAAAAAAAGACTCGTGGTAAGATCTGCCCCCTTGCCATGAACTCTTAAAGCAGGACAGTTTACGTTGTGGAAGCGAGACGCCGCATTACACTGCACGTAGCGGCGCCGGCGTCCCGCTTCCACATGTTAAACTCTTTTTTTCTTTTTTTTTTAAACCTCGTCCCACACTAGGATTTTCTCCTGTATCGTGGGTGCCTTTCACAAACATGAAATATCACATACACAAATTTTTGCCCCGTACTGGGGGGGATCGAACCCGCAACCCTTGGCGCAGCAGTCCAATCGCTTAGCCACTGCGCCAATCAGATCGTCACTACTACTAACTGTCCTGCTTTAAGAGTTCATGGTAAGGGGGCTGTAGTGTAACAAGAATTCTAATACATAAAGTTAGGCAACGTTACCGTCTTACCGAACAGCTGTTAGGTATTGAAATTAGTTTCAAAGTGGGATAATTTAAAACAGCAACAAAGGTATTTGTATATCCACTTGGCGTTTTTTGCAACCGCGCGCGCATTTATTATACTATTATACTATAACCGCTATAATGCATGTGTAAATTTGAATTATTTATAGCTTTAGTATTATAATAACGTAAATGAATAAATGATTTATTTCTGTAAATAGGTTTTCACATACACTTTTACGCGTCAGATTTCAATAAACAAGCAACCAGATAGCGTCGGCTTTTCCTAACTGACTACCTCTGAGAAGAAATGCCGAAACAAACTCAGGGTATCTATGTACCTTCATATTTAATTAAATTAGTACCTAAGCGTGGTGTGTACCAGCAGGTAAATATATGCTTCTTGCTCATTCCTTAAGCTAGGTCTTTGCACTGCGGTAAGTCAGATAGGCTGATTAATTAGCAGGTACGTATTTACAATATGAAAATCATAGTAATATTTATTTATTTATATATTATTTATACCGGGCACTAATCCAGACTCCGTGCTGCTACTGAGACTTACCTAATGGGCAAACCCAATAACACTGCCGGACCCGGGCTTCGAACCGAGGACCTCATGCTCAACAGTCGCGTTTAGCGACCACTAGACCAACCAGGCAATTAATAATAATGTCATGCAATAATCAATAGGCTACCGAGGTGTTTATCTATGTTAATAAATGTAATATCATTTAGCAGAAAGATGTAAATACAAAGGGGCCAGTCAATAGAAAGTATCACGATGATCCGTCAATAATGATTCCGATGAAACGTTCATCGACGGACAAAGTTTCTTAGTAACAATAATTAACTCTTTTCTAATATCCGATAAAAAAAGCGACTTGAAACAGTTGCGCAAACTCGTTAGCGGCGGAAGTCTAGTTTCTTAATAGTGCAGCAATTAAAACCGTCTTGTACCTACTAGCGAAACATGCCTATCGTAAAAATATATAGGTAGATATGTATAGTATTATATTATTCTTGCATCCTGTTAACTCTTATCAACTGTTAACAGCTTTATGTTATGTAACTCTTAATTTACACGTCATATAGGTAGAGGTAGCCCTCGGTTTACCCGCTGATTTGTTCATTTTATTTCACTTTTACTAGTTAATATTAGGCCATGTTGAATTAGATCAACAGGACATTTAATAGATAACTAAGTAACATTAAAGTAATTAGGAAGAACTTTAATTATTATTAGATATTTACCTAATTATAAGATTGGAAAAATTAGACATACTTTGTCAGACTAATGTGATATTTACAATGGCATATTATGTTACCTACGTAGGTAGCTACTTTCTTCGAAAGTATAAAATACCAAATTAAAAGATTTTTTATAATTAACTTACCTTCGAATCCATTTCCCATTCAACCCATTCCCATCCATTTCTTCAGCTTCGTTGTATTCACAAAAAAATACAACGAACAAACAGAAATCAAGTGTTTCTAGTTCTATACGATTACGTGGCCCTAAGGACCAATTACTTACCAACCGTTACTATAAAATGAAAATTAAAACAAGACGCACGCGGAAGCCAACGCCACCGAATATGTCAAAAACAAACTTTTTTTATTGCATCATTTTCTTGCTGTTCGCATCGGCCTTCTATCTCACCATCTCCTTCACACCACTGTCTAAGGAAGAGCAAATGGAACACTATAATAAAATGAACGAAGACGTGGAACCGTTTAGGAAGAACCTTACGGAATGCGCGCGACAAGTCAAAGCATCAATGGTGGACGTCGAAAACTTCCTAAAACGGATACCGCAGGCGTCGTTGCAAGGGAAATGTTTCGTTGCGTGCATATTGAAGCGCAACTCGATAATAAAGAACAATAAGATAAGTAAGGATCACTTGTTGGAGGCGAATAGGGCGGTGTACGGCGAAGACAGTGAAGTGATGGCTCGGTTGAAGAAGGCGATAGGGGAGTGTACGAAGGCGGTGGATGGCATCTTTGAAGTGTGTGAGTACGCGTCAGTCTTCAACGACTGCATGCACATGAAGATGGAACACATCCTAGACCAGGTGACGATGGAGCGGCGCATGGAGGCGCTCGGACAGATGACGTCTAACCCCGAACAGTGGAGCGAGGAGGAAGACGAGATCTTGAAACTGGTGAAGGATGAACTGTAGATTGTGAACTTTGAAAGCATTTGTTAATATTTTTTACATTATTTCAGACAAATTAAAAGTGCTCGTTCTGAAACTAAATCGATTTAAATTCTGTAAATCAGCAAACAATTTGTTAAAACTAGTTCATAGGTTGGTTTATTTAAATGTCATAATTAAAAGTTTATCCCACACCTTGTTTTATTTGATTGACCGTAATTACTAATGATTATAAATGAGTAATAAAACAACATTTGATACGAAGAAATTTTAATTCTTTTCAAAATCACCTAATCATAACTTCGATATGATTCACTTAAGTTTTATAATAGAAGCTGACAAACAAATTGGACACAAACTTGCTTCGTGTATTTGTCTAACTGTCACTTGGTGGGTACATTGTGTATTTCCCAACAATTCAAGAAACAGCGGGAAAAAATCACTCAAAAATTATCGAAATACAATGGCTCAACAATTATAAACATTACTTCATCGGGGAAGAATTTATTCGTCTAAACAATTCAACTCACAAAATTACGAAATTTTGCAGCAATTTAAAAATGAATGTTCAACTGACATCAAATATATGGTTCGTTATACCTAGAGAACATCTGTGTCCCTGTTGCAGAGAAAAGCATCGACCTTCGTTGTTACAGTAAATACATAACTAGTTGTACAAATCGTTAAATAAATACGTTTAATATCACTTCACAACAATTCGTAAAGTAACATTCGGGATTGTACGTCATCGAGTTAGATGAAGAATAATCGAGATATCACGTTATCGATAAAATTAAGATTAAAATTCCAATGGAAGTTTCTAGTTTAGGTGTAACGTACACTGCTGAGCTGCTAGTAAAACTTCTCTCACACTGACTGGCAATAAAATGCCACAGCAGTATCTTTTAAAACTAGAAGTGTAGATGCAAAATTTGTAAAATATCGTGTGGTAATGTAAACCGATATAAAATTAGCTACTCATTCAACAGTGCTGTTTACTGTATTCTTTTAACATACATAAATATGGTAAAACCATCTAAACTAAGGGACTAAAGATTCATGTCATGCACTTCTCTTTATACAAATTTATAGAAGACATTGAATGTACAATCGTTTCTATTATAACTAATTCTAAATCTAGTTCCCAATGGGCAGTTGAGCTGTTGTTTCGTAGATAAAAATAAGACCATTTTTATACACCATTTATTCAGTGGACTGATGTTTATTACTGAAATAGTAAATAAATACTTGGTATTTGCAGCTTTGAAATATGTGGTGTTATATTAAACCAAATAAGATAATAATGTTATCTATTGATTGTTTAAGACTTCTTTTGACTTTATAGTAATAAAACTAATTTGAATCACGATGGTAAATAATTTAATTTTAATTCAACACACATCAGACCACAAAAATGGGTGCAACAACGAAATATCATTCCAATTTTTATCCTACAACTATTTTTATAGGAAAAACAAATGATCCATATGAAAAATGTTAAATACACTTACAATATAACCAGATGATACATACAAACATTACGTACTATAAACTAAAGTATCATACAGTCTTAATTTCATCAAAATTTTCATTTAAACTCAAATTTAATGTTAAAACGTTTTATATAAATTATTATTCACTATATAAATAGTTAATTAACCATTTTCTTAGCTAAATATATCCTATTCCTTGAAGTCCTGTTGTATAGTACTTACAACTAATACCACTAAAAGAAAGTCAAAGTGAAGAAAACAATAATATGGCAGTGTCCTAAAACAAAATTAATATAACGTTGTTAAAAAATAGTAAGCGTATATTGAATCCTATTATTTAATTGTAAAATTAAATTTCAATCACTGATAAAATATTACTTACATAATTCATCTACTTTACGTAAAGATAAGAAAAAAATAATGTCAAGATGAAGACGCTAGTAGGTAATTAAAATGGTACCTTTTGTATAACATTAAAACAATCAGGTTTTTTTTTTCAATATCGTGTCTGTAAATTATTTGACGCACTTAATATGCACGCAGGTGTATTAAAGCTAAAGTGTTATCTAAATAGAGACATAAAACAGATTGTTAATCGATAACAGTGTAAGAGAGTGTGTCATTAATTATAATCGCATCATATACTGGTCTATTGCGGAGGAGAGAAAATGAATACCACTAAAATCGTTATTATGACTGAGTAGGTTTCGAACTAACAGTATTCCAGAAATACATATGTAAAGTGGTAGACTGGCACTGGCATATAACGCCAATTATCTCTACTACCATTATCAGTTTTCTAATAGAAATACCCATGCATGACGATGATGGTACTTTCGAGAAGCTCATTTCAGTCTCAATAACCATACATTGTAAGTAGAAGCTTAGCACTCGTGTCGTAGTATATAATATCCTCAATACAAAGCAAATATAAATACGAATGACAACAAATTAATGCAAGGAATCGTGTAGTTTAAATTATTTCATAGTACAATCTGCTAAAATATTAACATCAACATATATCAGTTTTCTCAGTATGTCTCTATTTGTCAAACACCTATTCACTAATATAACGCTATACAACTAAATTAAGATCAAAATATACACACCACACTCAGTGGCTATTTATTATTTTTATTTTAATACTACAAAAATACTTTATTTTATTATGGACTCTTAATTTGGCCCACATTGTTCGATTCAAAAAAAGTTTTCCAATGACTAACAAAAGGATATATTTTACAGAAGTTCGGCAGTAGGGTTCAGTCACATAGTCTAACAAAATAAAGCTAGGTCGAAAATATTTGTATAACAGTAGGAAAAGAGAAGTCCAAATATGGTAAAAAATGTATATTTGTCGACTACAATGAATAAAAACACAGATATTACAGGTCCTAGCTTTCACGCCATTTTTCTATAATAGATTCAAATATTTGACTAATAATAATTTAAAGATATAATAAATACATAATTCAACAATTTACTATTGATATTAAATCCTTTAATTTTGACATATTTAAAACTGCTAACCCTATGCGCACCACACTTATTATTATTACATTGTGACATTCAAAGCGCCAATCAGATCGCCCATACGTGTAATTCGTAAATAAGTTGCCTACTTAATTTATACTAGGGTTGTCATCTGCTTTCAATTATTTAAAGCAATTCAGTAAAAATAAATAAATGAGCAGTAGATTGTCTAAGTTTCGATAAATGATAGAAGGACGTAATAAAACTTAAACGTATCGTAATCTGTATAAGAATATAATCAGACAACAACCTTAGTTAGTATAAAATCTTACAATTCCCTACATTTTAATCTAGTTATTTTTAGTTCATGTACATTTATTTATCAATGTTAAAATATATGTAGCCAACGATTTTAAATAATGTACAGTGAGTGACGATTATGCGTCAATCGGTTAATTCAAATATGAATTCAGTATTAGCTCATTCGATGCTGCGATTTTACAACATCATAAAATTATTTCCCTTGAATCTATTCTATCAAAATAAAAGTTAAATAAGGCTGTTTGTTATAAACATATTATCATGTGTTAATAGAAGCGCGAATTAAAAAACTTGTATTGGTTGCCCAAGTATGGTGCCTACCTACTGGTATGGCAGCTAAGTAAAAACCGTTTAAGTTTAAGTATAATTTAAAATGGTAAACTTTATACATTAATCAATTACCTTTAAAATAAAATGTCAGACCTTACAAAGGTCAGGTATTCGGCAACATAAATATCGGCAAACAGTTCAAGCACAGCATACATCAATCGAAATATACAAACCACTTTATTTATACTGGTAATTCTTTCGCCAATAGTCAAAAAAATATTTTTGGATTTAAAACACAGATATAATTCAATATTTCGAGGTCAAAGGTCTCAATAAACCTATTCACACCGTTTCGTTTGAATTCACATTATGTGCCAAGCACTGGGCCATACATTTTAACATTTCATCACAATATGAACTAGAAAAGTGTTCCAAACCTCGAAGGCGTAGGCCTTTGTCATTCCTGTGGGCAGCTTTGTACGAAGGAGGCTGGGAAGAGGCCGGTGCGGCCCGTGCGCTGCAAGGTACCCTTGTACCAGCCGTCGCCTCGCTTTTTTGACACTATCACTATATCATCCACTTTTAGTTCCAATTCGTATTCTGAGTTCGGCGGGTACGGCACTATACAGCGGAATCTGTGAAGGGTTATATTGATTTAATACACCTATATTATAACACTAGCTGCGAACCGCGGTGTTACCCGCTCCATTATTTCGGGATAAAAAGTAGCCTTTGTTAATTCAAGGTGCCAGCTACCTCTATACCAAATTTTATCAAAATTGGTCTAGCCGTTTGAGCGTATAGAAGTAACAAACATTCAAACACACACACAAATTACACCTTTATAATATTAGTGTGATTTTATAGCAAAAAAATAGTTACAAGCATAAAAAATTTTAAATAAAAAATTATAACCTCCTTCAAAAAACTCAAAAGTGAAAAATAATATTTTATCACTTCACTTTACATAAGCGAAGTGGAAGTCGGCGCCAAATCCTATGCGTTCGCTTAGTTTATAGTGTTAGCTTTTAAACTATGAACCACGCACGTATGGCAGCATTCTCATAAGTACTATTTTTCTGAATCGCTTAATGGATGTTGGGATTTGGCACCGACTTCTACTTCGCTTATGTAAAGTGAAGTGATAAAATATTATTTTTCACTTTTGAGTTTTTTGAAGGAGGTTATAATTTTTTATTTAAAATTTTTTATTTCACGATTTTTTGGCTTTAGATTCTGCTAATGTGGTTTTGCTATTTGTATGACCATTTAAGCGATTTAAATTTTGTTTTGTGAAATGGGTATTTAGTGAAATATAATAAACCACACGACGATAGATCGTTGCAGGAAATGAAAAGACTACGAAATCTGT
The DNA here is from genome assembly GCA_905340225.1 of Abrostola tripartita. Lineage (NCBI taxonomy): Eukaryota > Metazoa > Arthropoda > Insecta > Lepidoptera > Noctuidae > Abrostola > Abrostola tripartita. Next base: position 9,734,494 of record HG996504.1, read on the forward strand.
CTTCCGATAATGAAGGTAGATAAGTAAGTCAGTAGTACATAAGTAAGTCATAATAAATCTTTTATTTACGAGGCAATATTATCCAATGAGTCCTCCCACCCTGGGTGGAGGGACTGTCAGACTTGTACTGACAGTCATACTACTGTCATACTCATCCACAGTGTTCCTTCAATAGCCCTTTACGTTCCAGGGTCACGGTTACCCAGGGACAGTACCGCGATCACGGATCAGCTTACGTAATTAGGACGCATGAAATTTGAAGAGTTTTGTTCTTATAACCGAATATCTCATCAGAACAAACATCTAATTATTTTTCAGTATTGCGTTTTTTTTGTAAAACGTTGTAAGTGACCTTGAACATTTTTTTTTTCGAAATTGTTTTTATAACCTTTGTAGTGAGTACAGGCGTGATATTATGTTGTGTGATGGCGTAAACAATGCTTAGATATGCTATAGCAACAATCGCGGTTAATCTGCTGTTATTTATTGAAGAGTTCCCCCGATTTCTACAAGATCCCATCATCAGGTATTGAAATGGTGACAATGGGACCACACGGGAAGCACCAGCTTTCAAATAAAAAAAGAATCATGAAAATCGGTTCACCCAGTCGCAAGTTATGAGTGAACAAACATAAAAAAAAAAAAAAAAAAAAAAAATACAGTCGAATTGATAACCTCCTCCTTTTTTTGAAGTCGGTTAAAAATACTTTACACTACTTTTACACTAAACTAATAAATAAAATATTTTTCAATCTTTTAGATACATTATACTTTATTTTACACGTTAATTATATATAAATACTATACACCTTTGTGTAAGCTCAAACTATCTCAGCGCTTCCTATAAAGCAGATTAGCAGAGATTTATATTTGCTACAATCTTCGCTTATCGTAAAACCTTTCGCCACATTCACAGCTATCGCATTCTTCCATCTTGTATAGCTCACCTCTCCTTGACCGGCTGCGAGTGGTGTCTGTCTCGTCTCGTGGCGGTGACGTCTAGGGATTGTGACTTGCGGTGCTGCGACTGCCACGGGTTCTCTGCTGACGTTCTGTAAGTTTACCCATATATTATTAAAAAGTGTACAGGCGAATGGGGATTAAAAATACCCTGTTAACCGCTTGCTGTCTGAAATTGGGTTGGTGTATTTTTATTATAAAGAAATTGTCTTAATATTTTCTGAGGATTTAAGCTATAACGTATAAATGACCGTAATTATTAATAAGTTTTACGTTTTCTGCACTCATACTCCATATAAACGTAACTATGCCTTATCTTAATAAATATTACGCGCGCTATAAGCTTTAAAGGGTACAAATATTTCTCCATTAGTGATCATACATTTTGTATCCTGTTAATCTTTGCTTTCAGTCCAAAGTAACCAAAGATGAGTGAAAGTGTTAGATTTCGATTATGGAATAAATATGAAATAAAGCAACACAGGTAATGAAAACACCATGCTCACATCACAAACAACATTGAACCGTGTAGGCATCATTCATAATGCGCAAATTACACAAGCATTCTAAAGCTGAAAATGCATAGGGTAGTTAGAGTAGAAATTAAAATGGGTTTTCTTCTTTTTATTTTTAATCTATTGATAAATATGTATGTGCAGTGCTCCTTATTCGTGTACAAACACTGTGCAAATAACGACCCAAGACGCTCTTAAGTTATGTGTGTATGGGTGTGTTGTGTGCGCAAGTGCACATAATGTCACTATGTTGTTTGTCCAACGAGGCAAATCGCTTTATAATGGTGTTAATCATTTATATATTTTAAATTAAATTAACAGATAAGTGTTTTGAGTTAATGCATGGACGAGATCTGTTCTCTGTGCGAGTCTTTTCTTAGTGAGTACAAACTGTGCAGATGATACCGTCATCAGTGTGATTAAAAAGAAGTCGTGTTAAATGTAGGTGAATCTTCCCACTCTCTGTGCGTGTGTCCGTGTGTTCAGTATAGGTGTTTGTGCATACAACCTGTGCAGATGGTGGTGATGTTCGTGCAGCGCGGCGGGTGCGGTGCGCTCCTTGTGCGCGGGGTGCGCGGGGGGCGCGGAGGTCGCGGGGTGCGCGCGCGCGGCGGGGGGCAGCGCGCGCAGCAGCTGCGACGGGCACGAGCCCGACCTGTACCCACACCGTTAGTATGCCACAAGCCAATATCGAATATACTTTGTCATTTACTATACTTTTTAGAACTTAGTATGAATTTAAAATAATTTAGTAACATTTATTTATAAAAAATATGTCAGATACAGACAGAAAAATGAAAGTGTAGTTTTGATTTTAATGATACAACTTTTTTATTTAGCTTCGTTTTCTAGCCAATATATTTAGTTAAACTAGACACGACTGCTTCCATTACGTTCATATAAATTTTCAGTTAAATAAAAAAGACCTATAAAAAAAAATCTCTACAAATAACCCAAATAAAAACAAGGATCGATAAACTTGGCTTGCCGCAAAGAGCACACGTGACAATGCATACAACAAGTGCTGTTAGAACATACAATACATTTCAGGCATACACACGCTTGAAAACAATGCACAAACACATGATGCATGACAGTGCATACACAATACAGGTGTGAGGTGCTTATATACATTCTAATGTCACAATTATAATGCTTAATTATCATAATTATCATCATCATCATCTTCAGCCGGAAAACGTCCACTGCTGGACAAAGGCCTCCCCCTTAGAGCGCCACAATAAACAACAACTTCCCATTAATACAATACAATACCATTGATTAAATAGATAGAATTAGTACATCTTAATCTTTACACAATTTTTTTTTAGACAAGCCTACCTCTCGTGCCCATCATTGTAACTTCTGCAAGCCAGGATCTAAAATTCTAACCATTGAGGCAATGAAACTCCGTCCCAGAGGAATGACTCGACTGTCTTGGAACCGACGACAAAATTAATCAATAAACGATATATAAGAGGAGTAGGAATATGTATAATTTTGTCCCCACTTCCCTCCATAACAAGCGGAAGGCAAACTAATATGCCAGAAGCATAATAAGGGCTCCACAACTGAGATAAGCCCAGTCGCCAAGCACTAGGTATAAAAGTTAAATAGGTATAAAAGTTAAATAAACTTGACACAACTTATTTACATCACCGTTAGTTTGAGTGACAATTAACTTATTTTTGGGTAACGTTATTTACCCACTGCTGACTTACTGTTTCAGACGCAGTGAGTTGTGGGCAGTTAACCCCGCTTCAACCTTCCAAGAGGCTAATCTAAATCAAAATCTATAGTGTTAGCTATTCTTAACCCTTTTTCGTGCGTTCGTCATGGACTGTCACTGTATTTCGTCAAAGAGAAACAAGTTACTGTTTAAGTTACTAGAGTACTCTTTACTTCTAATAAGACGCAAATATTAGCTTTAATAGCAGAGTCCCTAATAAAACCAGCTTTATAAACCATCCCCACCTCTGGCACCATACCCCCGTTGAGGATTCACCGTCAACCAAGGAGTGACCAGTGTGTTGGTTCAAACAGCATTCCCACTGAACCCTGTAGGGAGTTATAATCGTTGTGGTTGTCACCTCGGTTAGGGTTGTTATTGAGATAATATTGGAAATAAATCTAACTAACAATATATCAAAGTTTAGTCTGGCATTATTATTCTTATCCTCACTAACATCCCCCTCTCCAAAAGAGAATTTAAGCATTATACCAGGAGCCGCGATTTCTAATTTTGGAACAATATATTTGTTTTTTTTAAACGACGCCCCACACTATGAATTTCTCCTGTATCGGGTGCGTTTCAACAACAAACATGAAATATCACATACACAAACACCCAGACTCGGGACAAACATCTGTGGATCGCACAAATTATTGTCCCGTGCGGGAATCGAACCCGCAACCCCTAGCGCAGTAGTCCAATCGCTTAGCCACTGCGCCAATCAGGTCGTCAATTCGTCAATATTTATCGGTATTTTATTCAAAAATTTTGCATTTAATGTTCAATTTTTTTGAGAGATTAAAATGTATATAAGCACCTTATAACTGCAAGCATGATCGGTCACATGGTTAAAATAAACACACAGTGAACAAACTTAAAGTTAACCAAAAAGTACAATTGAGTGGTGATGCTTGTTCTTAAAAATAAAAGATGAAGTCCCTTAAAGATCAACGATAGAATTTTATTTGAAGGCTGTTTATTTAAAAAATGTTATTCTATAACTCATGGTAACACGCTAGGCCGTTTATAATTATTACAGCACGGACGCGCTGTAGTTTGCGCGGATGGCTGCGTAGCAGCAGTGTTTTTAAGTACAAATAAGGAGATTGTAATGCGCAGAACTTCGTCTGTGCCTAACTTCAAGCCGGCCAACAACCGTCAGCATACGTTTATAGGAGTCACCTTGTGGCCGTGCTGGCCTTTGATCAGAACAAATTAATAAAATTCTAGTGTCTGTTTGTAATATCAAAATAACAGCATTTCACTTAATGCTTATGATAGGTACTCACAAAACAACAATCATTTTCTTTTTTTTTAATTTTGTCTGTCTGCCCATCGGTCTGTCTCTTTGTTCCGGCTAATCTCCGAAACGCAAAAAATGACTGGTGTTACGAGAAGTAACTTAGTAAACTTTTAATTTTGAAATATTTTGGGTACTGCGGAGAAAAAAGAAACACGCGGGGGAAGTCACGGGTTACAGTTAGTGGGTTAATAACTTTTATAACCGCTAAACCGTGCTCGCCGCGGTCAGTCTTATGATGGGTGACCGTTTTCACATGTAGAGACCCCTCCTTGCTTCGGAAGGCACGTTAAACTGTTGGTCCTGCGCCTGATCTGTTTCCGGTCGTGTCGGTCTGCCGTCCCATCGGACTATGAGAGTGACGGAATAGGGAGTGCACCTGTGTTTGCGCGTATACTTGTGAACTATAATATCGTTTTTTATACTATCGCGTTGCATGATAATTAACTAACACGGGAATTTACGCAAACACAATATTAAAGTTTTAAGTCAAGCTAACATTTAAAAATTGTGCTCGCGTAAAACCCCCGTGTTGTAGTTAATTATCACTATAATATCTCCTGCGTAGGTGGCTAGTCTCAGATGGGACAGGCCGCCGTGTCCGAAATTCGGTCTGGAGAAGAACATTATAGTAGAGTAGAGCTATCCATCGCACGTACCGGACGTGCACGGGGTGGTGCTGCTGCGGCAGCGCCAGCATGAGCGAGGGCCCGGGCCCGTCCTCGAACACCGGGTTGTCCAGGCTGTAGCCGGCCGGCGGCGGGGACTTGCACTTCTTCATGGCCGCCAGCCGCTTCATCAGGCTCACGCCCGTCGAGATCGACGACTTCTCCGCCTTAGGTTTCTCTTTAGGCTGTCGACAAATATGTTTAACGATACGTAAGATACATCACACTAATATTATAAAGGCGAATATTTGTGAGTGTGTTTGTTACCTCTTCACGCTCAAACGGCTGGACAGATTTTGATAATAGTGGTATGGAGGTATCTGTCACCATGGATTAATATATACTTTTTATCCCGAAAAAATGTAGCCGGTAACACCGCGGTGCGCAGCTAGTAATAAATTAAACATCTTCCTTTGTAGTCGGTTATGAGAATAATGAACACTCTATTAAAAATTGGACCAATTTTGGGAATATATTTTAAAAATACTTCATGATAATTTAACTTAAATTCACAATGGTTAATAACGTATTAAGAAGAAGGTTACTAATTGATGTAATATTACAAGACTTACCTTTTCAGATCTAGGTGTCGTCTGTTGAGATTGCGCCGGCGCACCCCACGGGTACGACGCTGGTTGAGCTGTAAATACACAATTATAAAATCAATATAATTTGTAATATTATGTTTGTACGATAACAGACCTCTTGCGGCCTGCGGGGTCCTTCTCGCCCGGTCAGATAGTACGTAGAGGTGGGAGACAGAAGGTACGAGCGTCGCGCAAGCGCAGCGCTGTAACCTTAGGTAAGAGAGGACTTGTCTAACGGTGGCAGGGCAATGGAAGTGTGCAGATTCCGCATACCGCATCAATTTACCCAAGAGGTATTAGGTGTTAATGATACAGTGTGCGTGGTATAAGAAAGTGTTGTATCAATACACACGCGAGTGGTGCGCGGGGCTGCGCGCGCGCGGCGGCGCGTCCGGCGCAGGCGCGGCGCTGCCGGTGGCCGCGCTCGCCGCCGCCACCGCTGCCACCGCCGCCACGGCTGCCACGGCCGCTGCCTGCTGATACATACGAAACGGCTATTTAGCAGGAGATTTTTTCATTACTTAAGTACAAGTAGGTGCTCAGTGCCCAGGAAACTTTTTTTTATTTTTTATAAATGATCTGCCGCAGGCAGCCTCGAGGGAGGCTTTTTCTGCTTTACCGGACTTTTTGGCGAGACCCAAGAGCCTCCAGCCAAGGCTAAAACTACAAAACTTTAAGCGAGTGTGTCAAAGGGCGCCCCCTGCGGGGCTCGGACTTCGACTTTGCACATCGCTGACTAACGTGACAAGGGAAAACTGGATAGAACAATGATTATTTAGGGATGGTTTTATTTATGAATCTACTACTAATTTAGGCTCGGCCCCGGGCCGGCGGAACTAGTACTAGGGACTGGGGTGGGCGAGTTGACAATAATATTTGTCGAACGCGGCGGACCTCTGCCCAGGACACGGGGGATACCACTCTTATATGTACCTTATCGTGCTTGGGGCGCGGCGTGGTGGCGGGAGCGACGTAGTTCCCGGGGAACACGCCGCAGCGCTGCGAGCGCTCCGAGCAGCCCTTGTACCAGCCGTCGCGGCAACGCTCCATCACCGTGTACACGCCTGAGACACGGGGAATAAAAAAAAGATTAATAATTTGTGAAAAATATCATTACACTTGTATTTCCTAGAAGGTAAAGGAAGGAAAAGTATAGTAGCCCAAAATTGCGGCACTTATCTTACAGGTCTCAATGTAATAGGGAGGCTTATAGTCACTGACTGAGCACTAATCTAGACTCCGTGCGGCTTAACGGAAAACCCAAACACTTTGCGCGACCCGGAAAGCAAACCCAGGACCTTAAATACAGCACAACGAGGCAGTTTTTATTAGTATACAGTATGTACAGTGGGTAGATTACCTCCTTTCTTGAGCTCGAGCTCGTCTGGCTTCTGGGGCTTGTAGGGGTAGATAGCGACGTATGCAGCGGGCAGCGGGCGCTCGTTGCTGCGCGAGCGCCGCCGCCGCCGCTCCGCGCGCGCCGCCCCGCACGCGTCCAGCAGGCTCGTGGACAGGATCTCCGCAGAGTGCCTGCGCGCATACCACACCGTGATCACTCGCCTACGATGTGGATCACAAACAATCTCTACGTATCACTGACATGCTCTATGTATCACTTGTATGTATATGTATTCTATATATACCACTAATATACACTATGTATCATTAATATTTCTTATATATCACTAATATTTACTATGTATCACTAACATTTACTTTGTATCACTAACATTTACTGCATGCATCGCTAATATTTCCTATTTATCACTAACACACGCTATGTATCACTAACATTTTATATGTATCACTAACATCTGCAATAATCACTCACATACTCATTAATTTCCACTTACCTATTTTGCGTATTGTGATTTCCCTGTAGATGAGTCGAAGGCGTCAAGCTATGCCGCTTCTCTCGTTCTCTGTGGTGGTGGTCTCTGTGCGCCCTCGTGACCATGTAGTTGTTGTCCTTGGCGTGTGAGGGCGACAGCGCGGCCTGCAGGCCCAGCCCGAAATTCAGCAGGGAGTCCGGCCCACTAGACCGCATCACGTTTTGACTAGACGACGGCGCGTCCAACCTCGAAGGCTCATTATTGCCTCCATTTTCCTGATTTTCATTCCGATTCTGAGACGTATTACTCGCTCCAGACGCATTCAATTTCGGACTCTCAGACGGCGGCAAGCTTACATTAAGAGACGTATTCGTTGCTGTCGAACTCTCGTTCAAACTCAACACTCCCATCGAAGTGTTGAGAGACTCGTCGTTGTTCGGTTCCTCTTCGGGGGGATTTTGATTTTGGGTCGTATTACTGGCGATTACGGTTGCATTTCGCTCGGTGTTATTGTCGGGGGAGCTCGGTAGGCTGGGCTCGGCGCTCTCGCACGTGCTGGTGTTGGAGCTGGTGTTGGGCGTGGTGGTGGAGCTGACGCCGACGGAAGGCGTGTTCATACTGGAACTGGAGTCGGAGCTGACGTTGTTGGCGTTGAAGTTAGCCACGGACACGGGGAAGTGTTCGTGCTGTCTAACGTTCTGATATGTGTTTTCCACCTTGTGCACGGGCGTGGAGTTGTAGCTGTCGTACTTGACGGAGCGCAGCCTGTCATAGTTGTCTCCGATGCGCGACACGCTCTGGACGCCCATGGTGCCCTGGTGCGCCTTGTTGTGCATGTTGGTGAACTGGATGAGGTCCAGCGAGTGCTTGGGCTGCGCGGGCTCCAGGATGCTGCGCGGGACGGGCGCGGCCAGCAGCGGCTGCAGGACTTGCGGCTGCAGGACCTGCGGCAGGAGCGGCGCGGGCGAGCAGGACACGGCCGCGTGGTAGTTGGGGTGCGACTGGCTCATGGTGGCCACGTTCTGGTAGTTGTTCTGCACCGTGGCCGGCGTCGACATCGACATCTGTTGGTAACGGTGAGAATGCTGTAATAACAGAATACTTGTTTAATTACTAAACAAACTTGATGTTCTTCATGTAGAAGGAAACAGGTGGGTAGAACAACCCCCTTACCATGATCTCTTAAAGCAGGACATTTCTAGATGTGGAAGAGAGAAGCCGTTACGTGCAGCGTAATGCGCCATCTCGCTTCCACAACGGAAAATAACCTGCTTTAAAGAGTTCATGGTAAAGGAGCAGATGTGTTTTATTGCACATCAGTAAAACTTTAAATAAAATAATTGTATTATAAATTTCAAATAAACAATGGGCAGTATTACCGCTAAAATCTATATTTTCCAGAGGAACTTAAAACAGGTATTTATTTTCCAAATTAATAATAATAATATCGTCGAATAACGGATGTCGCCTTGACGGTTACATTATAAATGCTATGACCACTATAATTTTGTGTTGTATAGATATTTTTAAAAGTAAAATATAAACCTGTGCAAGATGCCTGTGTTCGGAGTGTGAAGGACGCACGTGTTCTGGTAGCGGCGGCACAGATCGATTTAACGTTGCGCTGAGAATACAAAATACAATATTATACATTAAAACATTGAAAGTGATATTAAAAGAAGCGTAAACTTACGGGTAAATGCTTGAAAGATAATATTTCAGAGCAAAACATTACTTTCTTTCTTTTCCTTACTTTATAATGCGTTAAGACGCAGGTGTAGTCCGGCTACACCTGCGTCTTAACGCGTTAATTAACGCGCTAGTTAAGGCGTTACGTGAATGTGGCCAATATTTTAACGTGTTAATTTACTAACGGCTTTACTAATTGCATTAAACGCTAAACGATAACTCGGGTGTCGGTTTTTAAGACACATCAAAGGATTTTAGCGCGTAGTTTAGCGCGCTAAGCTAAGTTGGCTACATTAACGCCTTATCATTCCATATAATAATTTGTCGCACTTATTGCTGCAACCAATGAAGCCGCTACAACCTCCATTGCTGTGCGGTTAACGTGTAACTTCACTAGGAATTAACTTTTGACGGCGTTGTAGGTAGATGTAGCCAACATGCGTTTTTAGTGCGTTAATTGACGCGTAGTTGGACACTAATATTAACGTTAATGCAGGTGAAGCAGGAGCATGAGGTTAAGGGAGGTTTAGTGCGCGTAAAACTTTATGAGCTCTCGGATGTTAGCCGCGAGAGGTTGCGCAGTGCCCAATTTCTAGATTTTATAAGAAGATGAAAAAGAAACAGAGAAAATTCGTTTGATTTACCTGCGCCTCTTGAGCCTAACTTCAGAATGCTCCTATAAAGGCTCACAAAGTTTTACGCGCGTTTTTATCTGTGTAAGAATTTTTGAATCGCAAACAAATAAATGATTTAGTGAAGAGCAGTGATGTTATAAGATGTATGATAATAGAGGAGATGACTACGATTTTTATAAAATATATTCTGAAAAAAGGTGTCCCTATAATTAATATGAAAATTGAAAAAACAAACTTAAGATGACCTAAAATGACAAAGTTTTAAGCAAATTCAAATTTGTTGTTAATTAAAAAAAGATAGCATCTGCTTAGAAATGACGTCACACCTAAGTAATTGAATTGTAAATTTCACATCACTGTATTTTCCTCCAATTTTCACGATTTTTTTTCAGTTTTCATATCCCTTTTCAGATTATATTATATTAAATACTACGTTTAAATGGTTTTTAAGGTATGCGTTATATGATGGTTATTACATAAATAACCTGTTCATGAGCTGCCTGGCGGCCTGGTTGAGCTCCACGAAGGCGATGGGGAAGATGCCCACGCGCTGCTCCAGCCGGCCCTCCGCCCAGTTGTCGTCCACGCGCCGGTGCACCGTTATTATGGCACCTGAAAACACGACACGTGTATACTGACACTTACATATGTATTATAATATATTACGACATATTTCTACGCCGGAAACGGTAGTATATGTGATGCTGTGTTATATTTAAGAACTTATTGTACCATATACTTGGAAATAAATGATATTCTATTCTATTGTAATGTTTTAATTTAGTTATATCATGTACATATTTTTAAGGATTATTTATTACTAGCATCTGCTAGTGTAGTTAGTAATCAGATTGTATCGTGAAGCTACCGCCGTTAGGCTAGTGGGTTAACATAAATATAAGTTGATAACTGTGTCATGTCATTGAAATTAAATAATATAATTATGTTTATCTATATAGGTTATAAACTATATGTGTGCCAAATTTCATCCAAATTCGGTCATTGTTTTTAGGAGTTGAAGTAACATATACCTACCCAAAATATTTCATGATACAGTTTATTATGAATATATCTTACATGGTGGCTCATGACCTTTTTGTTTTGAATAACGCTAGATTTATACCTTTGTCAATTTTTTTTTTTCGATAATGTCTCTCGCAGTTAGCTCTGCGGGAGCTGTTACTGCTTAACCGGACGATTGGCGAGACCTAATACAAGGTCTCCAGCCACGTACCTTTGTCAAATGCCAGACAGCCTTCTTCGTCAGGTGCAGACATCCGGAAGTCGTACAACGCTTTGCACAGCGCAGTAGCAACAGGAAGCGGTACCACGACCTTGAAATAAAAAGAACAATTCTTATAGCATAGAAAAAGGATGAAACGAAAAGTATCGGTAAAATTATAAAAATAAATTTCCCTTCATTCTTCACAGACTAGGAAAGGTCAAACGCAAACTACTGATGCAAGATTTAAAACGTCTCATCTATGGCGTACTTGTAAGTTAGATTTTTTTAATATGTTAACAATAACGTGCTAAAATTATGCTTAAAATAAAATAACTATTACTAATTTTTAAAAGAATATTCAAATTATGATATTTCCAGTTGATTTCAGTAACTAAGATATTAACTCACGCTTGATCGTTATTCCTGAGGGCCTTTGAAATAAAATTAAAGGGCCGAGTTCATTCCTCGCCTTAATAAAAATAGTAGAATGCCTTTTTAACCACATCTGGCAATGTCTTTTTATTCATTTGCAAACTTGTGAACATTGCTTTTTCAATATTCTTAATACTAATTATAATTATACTTAATTCCCCGCGGTTCTGCATGTGAGAACGTTTTATCAATATAACAGTAATAAAAAAAATTATGTAACTAAATCTTTTTTATTTAAATGTAGTTTTTATTCATGAATTCGAACCAAATCTATATATACTGTTATATTTGTTAGTTTCTTTCCTCAAAAACAGAGCGCTATTACAATAATTAACAGGAAAATAATATCTAGCTATGTAACTCTTGACTAATCAATTTAAAAGTCAACAAACCTGCACATAGGTTATCGGGAACATGCCACTCCGGCCGGAGCATTCTCCTTGATACCAAAACGGATCCAATTTCTTCTGCAATAGTATCGTTTCGCCTTTCTTGAACGACATGTCTCTGTAATGAAAATATTGACGTTATATAATTTCAAAAGGGATTAAAAGACGATAAAGAATATACATGGTAGGTATCATCAAAATCAGACGACCTACACTGTTTTCACATAAATTTATTTTAATTGTCTGGACTTTAAAAGAGACCGTGACCCCTGAGTTTATTTAGGCATTTCTTCTCAGAGGTATTCAATTAGGAAATGCCAACGCCATCTAGTCTTTAAAAAAGGAATGACGTGTAAAAGTGTTCCCTGTAAACCTATTTGCAAAATAAAATCAGTTCCAATTTTATCATATTGCCAAGATACGCTTAAACAATCAGGATTTTTTTAACCACCTTCCCATTTAGCGTCATTCATTACTAAAACAAATTTTCTATTAAAGAGACCTCAAAATACTTTAACCGTCTAAAAACCATAAAATCTAAGTTAATATAAAGACAGCGTTGCAGAATTGTATTCGTATATTTATAGTGGATTTTCTTCGTAAAACACAAAGAGTAAAGACTCCAAGACTTATCATAGATTTCATACGACACATTCTAGGCAGTCAGCCACGCTAACAGCCTGTCGACTACCTAATCTACACACGGCATGAGCTATTCTTATTGTATTCACATTACCAAAGAAATGACATAAGTACCTATATATAACAATAATTTCACAACGTGCACTTGTTATACATATTACATACCGACAAGTAAGCACAACACGACCGGCGTGGATTCGCGCCCTATGACTCACAATAACAATAATGCCTCAAGTTCAATGATTACTAATTGAAAATAAGTGGTTCACACAGCTCACCGACCTTAATCATTTATGTAATTCTTTCGCCGCTGACTCATGTCACTTGGGGATGTCTACATCAAAACAAGAAAATAAAATACAACTACGTCGACAATTTATACATAGCACTTTGTTTTTTATCTGTACCCTGCTATTCTCGGGTGAGCATGGTGGAGGAAACAAACTTGGTGCATGCCCGATGAACGGCAATTTTTTTTTTAATGAACGTCACCCTACACTAGGAAATTTTCCTGTATCGTGGGTGCGTTTTACAAACATGAGATATCACATACACAAACACCCAGACTCGGGACTAACATCTGCAGATCGCACAAATGTTTGTCCCGTGCGGAAATCCAACCCGCAACCCTTAGTCCAATCGCTTAGCCGCTGCGCCTATCAGGTCGTCTATTATATCATTCATTAAGAGCCCAAAGATTCTAAAACAAAGGTTTCCCTACTGTCTTTCCACTTCTATGCGTCACAGGCGGTCTAAACCTTCTTGAAAGAAGTCTAAATGTATATTGCATGGGATTCTAAGTACTCTAGGGAAGGCGACTTTGTATGTATGCATCTCAAACAGATATACAAAATTATAAGTCTCAAGGAAATTATTTAATTGGTCACGTTTATGAACTCCTTTTTTGTTGTGAGCGTTGATAGCCGAGTGGTATGACCGTTGGACTGTCAAGTCAAAGGTCGCAAGTTCAAAACCCGGCACGCAGCAATGTCTTTTCGAATTCATGTGCGTATTAAAATTAGTTAACAGTTGCTAAAAACGGTGAAGGAAAACATCGTGAGGAAACCGGCACACCTGAGATATTTTTCAACGGTGTGTAAAGCCATGTCAGAGGCCTACAGGCGGTTTATACTCTGACACCAGGTTGTTAATCAACCATACGATAAGAAGAAGAACTCCTTTTGAAACAACATTAGTAAAAGGCAATGAAACATAAAATAACGTAGTATGCTCGTAGTACGCCTACAGCGTCACCTTAAAACATTTCAGAAAGCGTACCAACTTTATGTCTCTTTAATTAGCCTCGCCTACACTTTCTAGGAAAACAAGTCGTTCTACCGAAAACTAATTTAATAAGCTTATAGATGGAAAATATATTTTCAGTTAAGTGGTGTATAAGGCGGACTTATTGAGACATTTTCTGCTAGAGAAACATGGATAGACAGACAAGAAACGGAATTTTATAATAAACCCGCGTCAATTTTTAGATTTAAATCGCATTGATTTTTTGGTCTAGGAAACCCTCGCGGGCGTCTTAAGTAGACCTTACTAAAATTTCATCACATCGATGGATTAGGAATGCATAGCGAACAAACATACCTACATTCATTTCGATTTAAAACGTCGCCACACACTAGGAATTTCTCTTGTGTGGTGCGTTTCACAAACATGAAATATCACATCGGTTAACACAAATTTTTACTCCGTGCGGGAATCGAACCCGCAGTCCAATCGCTTAGCCACTGCGCCAATCGGGTCGTCGTTTATAATCACTTACACCAATTCGATATGCTACATAATACGCCAACTAACTAACAATGTTTTCATATTGCATTCACCTTTTGATTACATCTGGGAATGTAATGAGACAGCTATTGTAGTCTTACGTCTTATTTATAAACGTCTCATGAGCATCTTGCAACCGTCATAGTAAACATTATGAGTCATACATTACTAACGAATAAGTAAATAACTATCATCATTGAGATGTAGTTTAGTTTAGTTAAACCGCCTAATCGATGTCCTGAGTGCATGGTCTTCATTCTTTGGTAACGCATACATATGTGTATGAAATGTACGTACCTTTATATATAAAAATGAATTGCTGTTCGTTAGTCTCGCTAAAACTCGAGAACGGCTGGACCGATTTGGCTAATTTTGTTTATGACATATTCGTAGAATTCCAGGGAAGGTTTAAATGGTGACAAGGCAGTACGAAGTTTGCCGGGACAGCTAGTCTAATATATTTACCAACATTATAGGTATATAGGCACGAGTTAAACTCAATACTCTTTATAATCAAACGTTTTAAGGCAGACTTCCGTGCATCGCGGTCGATACAACAATGCACTAAGAAAATGTATGGCGCCGTTTCAGGGGTCTGGAATAGACGTCTGACGCAGCGTCTCAGCGGAAGTCTATTTATAAACTAAAAGCCCTATTAGCGACTATGGACTAACTACACTAATTCATCTGGATTTAGCGTTTGCCCACAGAAAACAGCCGTTTCGAACGGAGATGATTCTGCTTTCGAGAGGTAGACAGATGCGTACGTATTCCTGACAAGAATATAAGTGTGTTTTCTGTAGGCGAACGCTGGATCTAGCCGAAAAGTTTAGTTAGTCCCTAATGTAGCGTTTACACCGCAGTTCATACTTTCCCACCACTTAACGTAACAACAGCTATCGTAATCAAATTACGCGTATGGGAAATTTATTAGAGCGTCCACACAGTACAGTGATCCATTTTCTACGGTCGCAGTAATTAATGCAAGCCAAACGAAATGGAAAATTGTTGTTATTAACATAATTGTAGAATTTCACACGACGCATATCGGCACGCTTAATAAACGGCACGTGATCTTTCAATTTTCGTAAGAATTATGATCGATTAGAATGGAAAGGGGTATTATGAAAATCTAAAAAAGGTGTCGGCTTACAGATACCTCATCCACATTTCGTCAGTCCTAATGAAATAGAAGCGAACCTATTGCGATTAACCTAGCACATAATCTAGACTGCGTGCTGCTACTGAGAATTACCTAATGAAAAACCCATTAACCCTTTGCCCGACCCGAGAATCGAACCTAAGACCTCGCTTAGCAGTCGCGCTTTGCGCCAACTACATTAACGGGGCAGTCTCTATGAATTAAAGGGTATATTATGCATATTATATACATACTTATATATATAAATATACAATGATAGTTGACTTACCCAGGTTCCTTAGATATGAAGTCGTAGAGAGCTCTCGCGTGCGGCGGCAGCTGCTTACCGTCTCGACCCTGCACTCCTTGTTGCCCCTTCAACAAAACACATCAGACGATATATTACCTATTTACATTTAGCAAATAACGCAAAATTGCAAATACATTTAAGTACTAGCTTTGCTTTCGATAATATATGATGAGCATGTCAGTCGTGTCGTAAATCCTTTCGAGTCGATATGATGTATCCTGTATGCTAACTTAACCTGTTTGAAATCTGAACACGTGCGAATCTTGTTTATGCATTACTCCGTTCTTTGACGGAAAACCTAACAGACATAGCATTTTACTGGACAGGTGATTCATTCGTTCTTAACAACGCCGAAAGCTTCTTTTACTTGTAATATGATGTATTATATTAACTTTAGTACCTACCTTAATCCAGTAGTTTAAGTTAAACACTAATAACTTACCGTAACGAAACCTTATTCTGTTATCTAGTCTAGAGAACAAATACACGATTCACAAACAATAATAATGTGTGATAAAAGATGTGGGTGGAAAGACACGGGCAAAGAAATTGTTTGTGAAATGTGAAACCATATTTTGACGTCCAATCTATTGTAGATTGTATGGACATAAATACTAATATACTAGGTAGTATGTATCTATAGATGTTATTGTGGTTATCGAAAACAAAACAAAATATACATTACACAAAAAATAGACTAAAACTTTCGCTGTTATTGTAGAAAAATACCGACTCTTGAGGTAAATGACCAGACGAAGTGTAATTATAATCACTACATAGTATAAAACAAAGTCGCTTTCTCTGTCCCTATATCCCTATGTATGCTTAAATCTTTAAAACTACGCAACGGATTTTGATGCGGTTTTCTTTAATAGATAAAGTGATTGAAGAGGATGGTTTATGTGTATAATAACATCTAATAAATAGTGGAGAAATACTTATAATAGTTATAATATAATACTTATAACATATTTTATACCCGTGCGAAGCCGGAGCGGGCCGCTAGTTAATAATAACTGTAATGTTGTCTCGCGGTTTTTATTTGTCATATCACATAGGACTTTGTCACGTGGAGCACATGTGATGGGTCTTTGGTAACCATGACAACAGCGCTCTAAACATCGGTACCTTTTAGGCAACCATATACAAAATATTTTCTCGGTTGAGGTACCTGATATGTTGATATGACATCAACCTTTAGCCGCTTCATGCGACACCAGAGCGAAACGATGGGATTTCTCATTCTTAGCCCGGAAGCACAGAGCTAAGATAACAAAAAAAGCTTATATCAATATGCGTTATCATCCACAGTAAATAGAATTGCTTGAATCAAAAGTGAATTATGATGAGATACGATGTTTTATATTAAATTATATAGACCGGATACGAAAATATGTTAACTTTTAATCAACCGTACCTGTGAATGCCCACTCCTCGACGTCCGTTGTCCAGTAATTAACTTCCTCGGGGCGTTTTTCATGCCTTCGAGAATCCTCATGAGGAGAACGTTCGGAGGCAACTCCTCCACTTTCACTTCCACTAGTATCCTGCATTCTGGACATCGTAACTCTTTGTGGGATTCTACTATCACCTGAAAACAAAGAACGTTGTGTTTTTAAAATGGAAAGTGACAAGTCATGCTCAAAAACCAGATTAATGTGACTGTTTACTACGTAATCCTAAATATCAAATGCAAAGCCTCCGTTTTTTCTCCTAAACCTTCGAAATTCGCAATTACTAGCCACGTGTGACCTGTATATTTATCAAGATCATTACACTTGATGTTTGCCCGTAGCCATAATCATCCCAGTCTGGGAGATATAGTAATATTTGTCTCGTCATAAGAGGGCAGATACGAACGTTAAAGCACTTTCAATGACAAACAGTTTCAATCTCTACGATGTATGGTTTATTAAGTACTCGGACAGGATACTCCTTGTATTTGGCCGGGTCTTGACTCAGCCGAAATCGTAAGCGTTTATCATCCCACACTAAGAAGTGATAAATTGAGGTAAACAAATTGTTCTAATGTTGGTATGAACTTTGGACCAGATACTAAAGGATTCTGGCCTAATATTGAAATTGCTTCCGTCGTAAACACCACTATTGAGGCTCATGTCAACAATGCTTTAATATGTTTTACTAGCTTTGGTCTTATTACTAAATTGGATATTGCAATTGCACAAACATGTTACGGAAGACTATGTACAGCTGAAAAACGAACCATTTTATCTACCAATAAACTGCATACAGTACGGAACAACGACGCCAAGCTAATGCAGATTACAATCGAACCAATCAGAACGAATTATAACAAGTGCAAAACATATTTTAACCAATGAAAATGGCCATTCACAAGATCTCCGATGCAGGCTTACTAGTACTTTGTACTATTATGCAATCCAATTCCCTTTTTTTATTTGCTACTTTCAAGTCTTAGATAATATTTGATTTAAAAATCAATAAATTTCCAAGAACATTGCTTATTAGTTTTAGATAAACGGTACAGAACAGCCTAGTAGCATATTTATTTATTGAACTTGACAGAACACAATTACATGTTATCACATTAAACAATTTCGCTCTGTAAAGTAAATAATTAAATTATATTGTTTAGCTTCATGCCTAAATCATTATACCTAATTATAAAATTTCTTCGGTAGGATAACCTTGTCGAGCATCACGCTAACTTATTTCAGGTAAATGAGATAAGAAATACAAACGTCGGAAAATAATATATCAATGTGCGAATCTTACTGGAAGGTCGCGTCGTGGGCGAATTGAATTGTGTCATATGGAAAGAGAATTATAATAGAAAAACAATTTAAAAAATTGTAATTATTTCATTGCCTTAACAACGGATACACATACAATGGATTACAACGGATACACGAACATGTGGAGTAGGGAGGCCTTTGCCCTGCAGTGGGACATTACAGACTCATAATAATTATAATAATTCACAACGGAACATTAGAATCGGTGATTTTCGGTGTAATTGTAATATGATATAGTACTCGTATGTCTATTGTTTGTCTTTTTGGACTAAGTCCAAATAAACGTGTCCTTTATTTCTAAGAAATAAAGAATCCTTTACTTGCCATGTAGACAAAAGACTATAATCGTAAGGACAGACTTTAGACTTAGAAACATTTTTTTCTTAAAATTAGTGTTTATGTTTTAAGGTCTCTTAAATTTATAGGGATATATATAATTATGTACATTGACATGCTTACAACAGTGATATTTAATCAATGTATAAAAATGGCCCAAAAATATTCTAAATACGTAAAGCTTGTTGTGCTGACTGAGCAAGCTCTAAGACTAGTGTACAATATTTGATTTTAACTGTCACGTTGGTGGCAATACACATAACCATATCGGTGCTTTAAAAGTTTACTGACAAGTATTTGCTATAGGCTAATAAAAATACATAATAATCAAAGGATTGTTAACTTAAGTCAGTGCATACAATTCATTACAGTGTATTCAAGAGTTTTATATTAGCATTTTAAAGAGCGCAATACACTAAAGCAATTGAAAACAATTAGCTAATGGATGCGTGTTTAGGCCGAATCGAATGTATGTCAATTAACGTAGGTGTTACTGCCAAAACGGTCAAGATCAATGAGACATTAATAGTGCAGCAATGTAATTCTGCAAATAATTTGTGTAATTCAAACGAATTCACGAACGTAGCTTAGTGCTTAACGATTTGTACAGTTCACGATTCAGCTCGATACGGACAGATATTCTCACACTAACACGTTGATATCAAATATTGGCGTCAAGATATTAAAGAAAAATATAATAAAATTATTATTTTTGTACTCTCTCTTTTGTCACTCTTAGCAAAGGAGATCGTAAAATCATAATAATAAAAATAATCTTATTATAATATCGCCTTGATAGAATAATAATATAATAAAAAAAAATTGCTAATTAACATTATTATGAAGCCTTAAAAGATTTTGGATCTATTATAAATATAATGAACAAACAGGGTATGTGCGGGCTCGTTTAGCACACCAAGGGAAAATAAACTTGCAAGAAAGCACCTTACATTGCTTTAAATAAATTGACCAACAGTTAAGAAGCGAAAATTAAGAGGATATGTAATATGTCCTTCAAATAATTTAAATGAAGATTAGCAACGAAAACAAATGAAATATGATTATCTAAACACAAATACGAAGGTCATGTCTTTATCTAATCAATTACAGACACGTTTTGTAAGTCAAGGTGGAACAAATTGTACAGATATCATAAATCATAATTTATTTAATGCCTTAACTACCTCCTTGACTAGTGGTTAGTTTGATTACTGGGTCGGGCAACGTGTTATTGGGTTTTTTTATTAGGTAAGGCTCGAGCGCTATTACATGAGACCTATAACATAACAAGAACGTGTGGTATCCGGCCTAGTATTGACCAACCCCTTTCCTCCCGTGGGTGTCGTAAGAGGCGACTAAGGGAAAATCCAGAAGATGGGCAACAGCGTCTTCTGTAACTTCAACACCAATACTGCGATCCCCAAGCTGCTTGCTAAGCGTAGGGATTATAGCGACCCCCAATACAGGGGATGCATTTGTTTAATAATGGACGTCTTTCGGCTGATGATGATGACATAATAGCAAAATGTAAGTTAACTATACACCTCAGCCAACCCTTTTAGGGAATACAGGCGTGTTGTTACATTATTAATTAAAAATTCTAGATTCTTCCACTTTCTGTTTGTCATAATTTTTCTTTCATCGAGTCAACAACAATGTTTACTTAGCAGCCTTCGTCGTAGGTAAAAAGTTGTTTTGACAAACATTGTTCTTGGAATATCTGAACCGGCTTTTTAGGAACAAGGTCGCAGGTTTAACCACTCATTTCACTAGTAAGACTTTATCAATCGTGTAAATACATACTTTCAAGTTAATACGCACGTTTCTTTAGTGATGCCTATAGGGTCAACATAATAGAGAGTGTGTGTAATGTGATTGCCAGAACATGCAGCGTGCTGTTACTGAAAGTCACTGTACGTAGAAAAACTTACTAAGAATAACACTAATAGTCTGACCAGGAAATCGAAGCAATCGAGCAATAATCGCGCTGGTGACCATTAACCAACGAGGCAGTCACTAACTAACACTACATTTACATAAACATGACACACCATCGTATATTCAGAGACTGTATCCAGACTCCGTGCTGCTCCTAAGAATTATTTAATGAAAAACCCAATAACAGTTTGGCCGGCCCGGAATTCGAACCCAGGACCTCGTGCTCAGCAGTTGCGTTTAGCGACCACTAGACCAACGAAACAGCTACTATGTTTCATCACATCAGCCAAATGCAGTCCACTACTGGACGTAGGCCTCCTCCAAGGTACGCCACAAGGCCCGCTCTCCCGTTTTCGCCACCCAGTTCCTACCAGACTTGGAAATTTGAAATAGTAGGGCGGCCGAGAACTAGCTCCTCTTCATGGGGAGGTATTGCCCATAGTCACTATGCTGGGTTGGCAATCCGCCTGCTCTAGCCAGTTTAAAATAAACTAATTATACTTTTTGGATCCTAGACCAGCAATTAAGATGCAGATACAGTCCCTAACTGCTGTAGTTAGTTCCATGTGCCAGAGTGTATGACCCCGTTGGCACAATCCTCGAACCGTAATAGCGTTGGTTAAGAATATAAAAGGATGGGTTTCCATAGCGATGTTGCGACGTGATTTATTCTAGCAAAACAAATGGGTTCGTTACACTATACAGCTAATTTACAATTACGATATACCGGTTATCAATTTTAAAAACTTTTGATAGATTTTGAACAGTTTATTTTAGTACATAACACGTAAACATAACATCACGCCTGTATTCCCCGAATTTCGCCAGTTATGTTGTAAGTCCCAATGTAATAGGGGGCGAGCCTATTGCCATCAACCGGGCACAAATCCAGACTCCGTGCTGCTACTGAGAATTACCTAATGGAAAACTCAGTAACACTTTGCCCGACCCGGGATTTGAACCCAGGACGTCTTGCTCAGCAGTCGCGCTTAGCGACCAACGAGGCAGTTTATTTTAGTAATCCTTATTTATTTTGTATTAGTATTACGCCGATAAATAATAAAACCGTTACTAAATGGGTTTAAGAACCAAAGGTTCTTTAGTTAGGTTCAACATGTATTACATGCTTACTTATTACGTAAGGAAAATATTAGATTGAATTGAAATACAATTAACTTATAATATTAGAAAGAAAGAATGTATGACATTTTATTAAATATTTTATTTATTAATTCATAATTTAAAACACGGATAAGGGTAGGGTAGGGTAGGGTAGGGTAGGGTAGGGTACACTGCCCAAAAGGGTAGTACTAGAACTATCACATTTTAAAAACAAATAAAGATACCCATGACTTGTTTATTTATTTCGGCTTCTTTTCTATTTACGAATCCACTTTTCAAAAATAAATTTCCTTTAACGATACTTAAAGCTCTCAATAGAGACATTGGTAACTCCGACACTGACAGCTCATCTCGTCGCCACTCCATCACCCTAAGACTTGGGTATCCACATATAAATCCGGTGCTTTGACTTTGACAGTACATATAAATAAACAATTACGACCCTAGACATTAATCCCCGCCAGAAACAGAGGCAGTTCTATTAATACATCGGCCTCGTCTGTTCGTGGATGGACAACCCACTGGCGCACATCCGTAAGTAGGACATTAATGATCAATACCATTTCTAGACTGGATACAACATGTAAGTTTGTATATTTTTGAACTGGATAGATTGATATGAATTGGTCAGCTAGTAGTTTTGAGAGGAGGTACGTGACAATCTAAGTTAAATCATGTCAAGAAACATGTATCCAATTGTAAAGTTAAATAAATCTTTGTAACGTATCTGACATTCAGGACGAAAGACGAGAGAGAATTATATTTTAAGCATTTCTAAATTACGAGTTGCTTATACAAAAAAGCTTGATTACTGAAACTACCTAATTGCTGTCGAGTCGTGTTCTTTTTGTTAGTTAGATGAGTTTACTATTAAAATCAGGGCAATTGTATATAATATGTAAAAAATAATCCCCATCTCCTTTGGTCACGCCACAACTTTAGAACGGCTGGACTGATTTAGCTAATTTTGGTTTATAAATATTTGTGGAAGTCCAGGGAAAGTTTAAATGGTAAGAAGGCGTACGAAACTCGCCGGTTAACTAATTAAAAAAATATATCTATAACTAGAATCGAACGTTAATGACAATAGGCCGGTAAAGCTGACTGTTATGAAGATCTCATATCCGTGCCAAATTATCTATAGATGATGGTGATGTATACTCCTCAGCACGTTAGTATTCAACACTCTTGTTGGCGCCACACTCAATTGCAGTATAAGGTCGTGTAATTTAGTTTTGTTCAACGAAGTATCTTTTAATAAGACTAAACGGTCGTAAGTTGATTTTTATACAGACATCGTCCGCAGAAACCATTTTTCCAAAGAGGATATGCCTATTTCTGTATATGAAGGTTTCCATCCATCATTATTGATCTCGCCTCTGAAGACTGCACTCAAATCTTAGTTTCGAAGGTTCTTCTAACGTTAACCAAGCACTAACAACATTCCTAGTCTATATCTATCTTGCCTTGGAGCCATCTTCGAATTATTAAAAGTTATATAATGTTCCTATAATGATCATTCTCTCGCCTGCATCCAACGGCTTGGTATTAATAGTAGAAACAATTTGCCAACGCCTTAGGCGTTCTGGGGAACGGCGATCGAAAGGTCGCGGGTTGAACTCATGGCATTGTGCTATAGTAACTTATTAGGTGCAAAAACTTGTGTATGGCATAGCTTACGCCCTTTGCGGACATGGTACTGTTAGCAACAGGATATATAAATGTATCCTTGAAATGCGCAATGTTATCATTGCCAATTTTTTCACACCTGCAGAGCACCAGCGATTGAGTGATATAAAAATGTCAGACTGTCTGTCAAGTACCTGTATGTTTAAATATAGCGTTCGGATTACCACCGCCAAATATGCACCAGGTTTTATCAATGCAGTCTCAAAAACACCACTTCTCGATTCAAAAGGCTTGGTCATTAAGTATCAGTATCAGTAAGTATATATCCTCCTTCGATTGTGATAAATTGTCAACGACGACGATGACAAAACCAAACAAAGATGTGTTATTATAATTGAAGGGACGTTAATGTAACGTGCAAAGTGCACACATTCTATAATATATATCAATAGAATGCTGACGTAAGTATTGTTTACTGGAAATGTAGAACAATAATATTTTAATAACAATAAAAGATATTCCAAAAATTTGTTTGACGTTAAAACGACACCCGCCCCGTAGGGTATACTGATAGCAAATAATTTTGAATTTATGAATATATCGTTTGCGATGCCCAGAACTGGTTAGTAGCAACTTTCTACATGATAAGCATGTTACATACAGATGTAAGTTTATTGCCAACGTAGGGTCACAGAATAGTACTGATTGTGTTATTAAAGGGAGAGCTTCGGGAAAATGTCAGGCAAAACGTCATAGACCAATATAGATTGTATCCCTACTACTATAGTTATAAAACAAGAAGTTAGGATTGTTTTGTAGGTCTAGGTCGACATGAATTAATCATATTTTTCTTGCAAGTTATATTTATAGAGCTATTCCCAGTTGAGATTCTATACAGATTTGCATGTGTGCAGATTGAAAGAACACAATGATGTTACTTTACATCACTTATAGGAACGTCGTTTTCGCTGGCATTGTGGTTTTTATCATTTAAGCAAATACATCGTGGTCTATGCCATGTATCAGTATTGAGTCACAACGCCAATACTGACGTACTAGTGTAAAATACATATAATATATAAGAACACAACCCACTCAAGGAGGTCTAGCAAGAGAAGTATTTTACAAGCGAAGCTTAAAATGATAAGTAAAAACAAATACATAAGCACTCATAACAATTTATTTTCGTGAGTTCTGAACCCAATTAGAGCTTTTTTAAACTGTGTGGTATGATAAATTCATCGCATTAAACTATAGTAGGTACAGGTACAGTTTTACTATGTGAGATTTAATTCTTGTACAGAACAAACGTATAGTTTGATTATGTACGGTTCTTTATTCCAATGTTACATTAGCAGTACCTACTGGGAAATCGCAAAAAACCTATGAGTACAAGTCAGTATACCTAATAATTACAGAATATGCACAAGTTTTAAATCATTCAAGCTGGCGTTTAAACGCGCATTTGCGTCAAAACCAGCAAAGCAACGTAAAGGTAAAAAGAAATATTTCGCAAATCTACCAATTACGTAGTGACGGGTGCGCATATGAAGTGAATGATTCAGGATTCAGTGAGTCAAAGCGCCGAGCGTTTAGATAGGGAGGGCTTAACGAGTGCTTATTTACGATGACCGACGGTAACGCAGGATGCAGTGTGTGTGTGGGGGGGAGGGGGGGTTATGTCATATTTAGTGTTCACATAGACTTTTAAGTACATTGACTTGTAATTTATATAACAAACGCCAAATCTTGAGACAAATATTTGTTGACAGCAATATTAGAACCATACAGGTATTGAACCCAAACACTTAACTACTGCGTCAACCGGCTCGTTTTATTATTTTATAGAATTACTTTTAGTCTACATCAGTTTGAAAGAGTTTAATAAGCGCACCAAATGTCGTATATTTATGTAATAAAACGTTCTAGCTGATGTACAACATTTTCTAACAAAGTCATATGTCCGGGCACCGCTCACGAATTGGGGCAGCGCAATATAAACAAGCACTACCGGTGTACACTACACAGAGTATATAGGCGATGTAAAGGGCCTCATACACGGTACGATCCGTAGCTTTAGACCAATCGTAACGTTGGCGGATCGCTAGTGTATGTGAACGTCATTATTAATCGATGTCAGAAGCCGCAACGAAAACCTACGAAATCTTGAATATTGTAATAATAGATCATATTGTATGGCGCCTTGTAATCGATCGTCACGGCTCTTTCTTCCGATTACTCGGAACCATTCATCGCACTTCTATTAGGGATCCTTAACAGTTTACCGTAACATTTAGAAAAGTTTACATTGCAGTGATGACGTCATTAATATTTATTAGTCAGACATTACAACGGAGAGCTCATAACAAAGCAGGCGTTAATAACTAAGAAGCTTCTGATAAAAAGCTAACATTTTGAGCAGTGGCCTTGAGAACAGAACAAAGGGAAGTTCAGTAAAAGTTTGTGTGACTTGTTAACATTGTTAATTCGGGACCAAGGGACTTGTAGCTAGATAGCTACATATCTACAGCGCAGACCAGTCAATTCGCAAAGTTAAGTAGTTGCTTGAGGAAATCCTTGGATTGGTGACTGTTTTTCACACATCCAAACTACTTCATACCTTGGAAAGCACGTTTTGTCGTTGTTCCTGCGCCTAATTTCTCTTAGGTCCAGTCGGTTTGCGTTTACCGTCCCATCGAACTATGAAGTTGAGTGAATAAAGAGAGCACCTGTGTTTGCGCGCACACTAGTGCCCAAATATCTGCTGAGTAATTGGCCAGTCTCAGATGAGATAGGCCGCTGTGACCGAAATGCGGCCACGAAGAAATTTATGCAAGAACAGAAGAGACTGGTTTATATGACCCTATTTTAATCAAATATTGTTTTCAGTTACTATCATAAATTAGCTACAACACAGGCTTCGAAAATATCGCAGGTATCTTAGAATAAAGGTTATTAAAAAACATTGTTATGCAATCCGTAAGAGTTGCGATCATGCTCATAAAACATAATTATGCAACGACTGTTACTACTAAATATAATGTACGTTATCCATTAACACTTTTATATAAAAACTTTAATAAATAGTTTCGCAAATATATGTCACACCTAAAACAGTCATCCGTAAACAGTTGAAATAGAAGCCCGATAACACTTTAATAAATAGCTACTTAATTATAAACATTTTTCAACACTTTTTCCTTGTTAATTATTTCAATAAATCATTTAGGTTATCGACAAAAAAACTAACGACTATAATAAACTGTACTTTTGATAACATGCTATGCGTACATTCAATACCTAAGCACGAATTATTTATCCTATATAATACCGTTAGACTTTTTTTCTCTGACTGGAGGCCTGGCGAAAGAATAGCTAAGCACATAGAACGCTACTAGAGTTATCTTATTTTTATTCCGTTTATTTCATAAACCTGCAGGAGACAGTCCCGAGAAAAGGATAATCTTTTTTTTCTTGCGTTTGTTCATTCAAACCTCGCTAATGCGTGCTCTTTTAGCCCCGTGTGCCCTAAACATCTCTCCAGTCCACCTAGACAAGTGGCAAAACGCTTGATTAATAAAATGATAAATGTATGGGGCTGACATAATGTGTCGACTATGCTATCAATGATATTTTTCATTCTATTCGATTTCTATTCGTCAAGCGTTTTGCCACTTGGTTAGGGAGGCAGAACAACACGCCACCTTCGCGACGATCGATCTCTTCGATATCTTCGTCAGGCCTTATATAAGTACAATAAATATAACATATGCTATTTGTACCTGCGGTGCGGTAAGAATAAAAATATACCTCACCTTAATGGAATATTCCCATTGCTGTTACCTGCCCCCCTACATTATCTTTTACCTACGGCTTGGTGGCAAGAGCCGTACTAACAGTTTGCGACGACATTCCGTCCCATATTTGGCCACATATGTAATCAATGCCAGCTCCTCTTGCATAATATACCTCGTAGCGTTTCAAAATATTCCCTCTAGGAAGGTATCTCCAATTCTCCACTTCGTAGGAGATTGGACATCGCTTTTTAGTCAACCGTCTTTTATTCCTGGTTGATTGTGGTCAAGACTTCAAGAACCATAGCTTTTAAAATTATTAGCGAATCGTTTTGCAATTATGTCTACATGCGGATAAATCAAGTTAATCAGTGTAATTACATTTTATTTGGCTCTCGTTGCTTTCTTTACTCCAAGCAAAATAAAATAGTTTGATTCATAATTTCATCTTTCACACTTTAGTCTAGCTCTGTTTTGAAAAAGGCTTTTATGATAGATTCTTGGCTAAACCTAGACGCACGGCAAGCCGTATCTACACACTCAGAAAAACTTAATTACGATGCCAAATGTGTGGATAGTGCCAACGACAAACATTAAACAACATTTGGCAAAAAGTATGACTTAAATTATAAGGTTAAACTATGAAGTTAGTTGCCAACATATTGCCTGTGTTTCCATTCATATAAAACAAAATTGCAGTTGGAAGCAAGTGAAAAGCTTCTTTTGTGACGATAGCTAATTACGTCCAGCGCACCTCGGGCGATCTCGCTCGCTACTATTTACTTGTAACTGGACAATCCTTACACCGTAGCAATACTTAGTCTCCAATTTAGTTTCAATTCTAAAACAAGCCCAATGCAAGATTAATATTGAATTAAAGGAAACGACATGCAGTTTTATTAAAAAAAAGCTGTTCATCTTTTGATCTCAGTTAGTTGGTCGGAATTAAATTGGAGAGTAAGCCCACTGTTCCTATAATCAAGCCGAAGGGAAGAAGATGACCATTTATGCCACTGTTTATTATAGGTATTTGTACTCTGTAGACTAATTCATGCAATGAGATGCAAGATCATGCTCTAATGACGTCACTTCGTAACACCCAATACATGTCGCTATATTTGTACCTACCCTTCAATCTGCATGAAAACATATCAGTCGACCCTTACAACATGCGCTTGGCAAAGTTATAATCAACTGAGGCTGTCTGTTTTTGTTTCATTGCCCGTTCAGCATTGAAACATCATTACGTTACGTTAACCGAAACTACACCTTCATGCCTCGTACATACGGTTCTAAATCTATAAAATTGTTTACACTAAGTGTTATTAATAGCCCATTGAATGTACTGCTTTAGTTAAGAGTATGATACACATACATCACAAAGATAGAAGTGAATAGAACATGTCTTGACGCAGGCGCCTATACACTAAAAGGTTATCGGGGATAGTCAACAATGGATTCTAAGTATTTCTAACACTGGAAGGACAACAAGGACTGCACGATAGGACAATCATGATATTGATTCATTATTTATGTGGCGACTAGAACGTCAAACACAATTTGTTTAAGAAAATCGGTTCATTCATAAGGTTGAATTTAGCTACTACGTGATTCTGGTAAACACTCTTGTATACCACTAAGAAAACGTGCGGGTTATATCATAACCGTCCTTAACAGTTTTCAAAACACGGAATACTTAAACACTGAAAGCTAGAATTAATCAGGAAATTATTGACAGATCATAATCCCAGCTTCAAACCGTCTAAACATTGCTCCAATCTTCATTAATTTACTCTATTCGGCATAGAAATAATAAGCGGCAAGCAAAATCCATGCTTACCGTTCTGAACTATACATTTTACGGGTATTAGCGGACCCCAAACGATTTATTGATATGGCCTTAAAATCCTCTTGGATAATATTACTAGTTTCTGCCGTAACATTATTTAAGAACACATGGGACAAAGCAATTTAGGCAATACAATGATTATCAAGTGTTATACAGGATACCTACTACCTAGTCTTTATGCACAACCTTGAATTGGTTTTAAGAAAATAAGGCCGTTCATAAAAGTACCTTAAACTATAATATTTTGTGTTCCTAACTGAGAGGACTTGTGTTCTTCTTCTTAGCGCGTCAATGGCAAATTTAAATTTTAGCGGCTCAAAACTCCGCTGCGCGAACGGCGCGGCGTTGTCATCAGCCAACATTAGCTCCTCAGGCGTATAGGTCATAGGGCACGCGGAACAATATAAAAGGTGGGCCATAGTTTGTTGGGACACGCCGCACTCACACTGTAGGTCAGAGCTCTCTGTGAACCCCTACTTGTAGAGGTTGTCTTTGCTTCGACCAACCTGAGTCCGAAGTCTGTTTAAAGACTTCCTGGTTATCCACGAAAGCTCGTTTCCAGGTGGAAGGCACTCTGAAGGTGTTATAAAATAGTCAGGGAGAGTCAGGGAGATCTGCTTCGCTTCGCCACATGGTACATCTGGCTTTAGCAGCGTCGGTATCAGCCGGAACGACACATTTCATTTTTGTGTTCAGGTTTGTGTTAAAATTCTTGTACGCCACGATCACAAGCAAATGATTTTGTTGTTGTTGTATTATTTTGCGGTAACTGTGCACACTGCACATACTAGAGGTAAACGTAATTATTCGTTATTGCACTATTGTCAATGACAATAGCTATTTAATGTTTATAGACGTATTGCATAGTACGCTCTGTGATTATAATCAAGGACCCATTAATCGGATTCAAATGTAACTGTTCTTGGACTGCCTGGCTGTATATCTGATTAAGGTATTCCATACAATGCATACGGATTACCTAGAATGAGAAAGTAAGCGGCAAACGACGTACAACGCTGCACTGACTCTTTCACTGTGTATTTGGACTAAAATTTGATTGTGCCGTAATTAATTTTTGTTTAACTTAACTTGGAAATTAGCATTTACATATTATACATATATCGTGGATGCGTTCCATGAAATAACCCTTAGGTATACAAAAAACATATCTAACAAGGAACATTAAAGTTAACATAGAAGTATAAGGGTTACCTTATGAACTAAGCCTTATTGAAAAAATATGGATGTTTGGGGTTGTCATAAAGGTACGATTACAACTTGAGTCAATTCCATACATTATATTCTTTTTAGAAGCAGACGAAGGCCCAGCTTCGGAAAATTCACTAAAATATATTAAAATACAATATTTACCTTCAAACATTTGAGGCAGAAGGTATGCTGGCACGGCAAGACACGCGACGAGGTGTCGAGTCGCTCCAGACAGACGGAGCACTCGAGCAGGTCGTTGAGAAGACCTTCATCCATGCCGGTCGGGGCACTGGAAACAAAACGAAAAATGGTTACGAGTGCATAGCTCACAGCTACCGCGCAATTCAGTCGATTTATGAGGATAAGCAGTGCTAGCCGCGGTATTTTGATGGGTGACCGTTTTTTACATGTTAAGACCACGCTTGAGATACAGTGCTTCGGAAGGCACGTCAAGCCGTTGGTCTCTCGACGGTCGTTCTACCGACCTATCGGACTATGAGTGTGAGGGAAGAAAGAGTGCCTGTTGCGTGCACAGTTGCACATCATAATATATCCTACGTAAAAGGCTAGTCGCAACTGATATCGCCACGACCGAAATTCCGTGAGGAAATTATTTAAAAAATACATAAATATATCTTCTATATTCTTATACAGAAGGCAAGGCAGTGGTATGTGGTGATTGTTCTACAGACAAGAACAGAACCCTTAAATTTAAAAAAGGGGAGAATCTTAATCTTCTGCTTTTAGCCTAATACATGAAACATACTGATCAGCCAAAGGGTGCTGTTAAAACTGATTAAGAAAATTACTCTGACTATCCCTTCAGGGGTTACAGTTCAGATTATTTGTAAGTTTGCTATGTTATACATATAACAACATTATTATTGAAACTAGAGGAATTTGTTTACTGTAATATCAGATGCAGGAAAAAATGTAAATAATAGCTATAATAACACACTTTTAAAAATAAACATTTTTTACCTACCTACTTGTATTTT
Source organism: Abrostola tripartita (assembly GCA_905340225.1). NCBI lineage: Eukaryota > Metazoa > Arthropoda > Insecta > Lepidoptera > Noctuidae > Abrostola > Abrostola tripartita. Next base: position 9,765,988 of record HG996504.1, read on the forward strand.
ACTATTGTACTGGCTTTAGGTTTAGGGCTGGTTTCAGTAGGCATGATTTTACAGGTTTAAAACCTGACAAGTAGCCAGTTTAATATCACCATGTACTTTCTTGCTTCTTATAATATTTACAGTGAAGAAAATATAAAAAGAAATTCCTTTCCGCAAGGAGAAAAGGTAAAAGCATTGACACTCATTTAAATCTCTCTATGTTTTGCCTCTGTAAGAGTAAACAAATGGTATTTCTCTCACCATAACAGTTGACATAACAAAATATAAATCAGTCCACTTAACAGACACCTTGAAAATACCTAACAAAAGTTTAGCCAGCACATTAGTGCCTCTTTATCTCTATTGATTTCAAAATGTGGCAAACACAGATTTATTTTTGTTCGTTTCCCAAGAAAGCACTACTTAGCTTGGTTCAAGATGAACCTAAAACAAACAAGGTTGAGTTAAAAATTCCATTCATAGTTGTAAAAAAAAACAACTGATGAAGTACTTGCATGTCAGAATTTAATCATACAAGTTACCAAAGTCTCATTAACTTACATTTACATTGACTTATTAAAACATCTTCAATTAAGAACACTATGAATGCAGTGTACAGATTGATTACTTCTTTTGTGTTTTCATAACAATGGTGTTTCCTTGAAACTGCACACCTGTTGATTTTTTCACAATACTTTCAATTCGATTTAAGAGCAGTCACTATGCTGCTCTTGTCTTATTTCAAATTGATGACAACATTCACAAATACCTACCTAATATATTTTGAAGTAAAACTATTGTGGTAACATTTAAAAACTAGGTGTACAGTATACTTGACACCTCTTTTGTAAATAGGTGGTTAGGAACCAGAGGATTAACACAATATCTATAAAAGATATGGTAGGATATAATACTATAATACATTAAAATTATACCTACTCTTAAAAAGTTTCTTCTACCTGGTGTGTTTCCTTCAGCTCAACAATCTACCAAACACACTGTTTCTGTGGAAGCACCCTGTACTTTTACACACAAGTGCTCAGGTATGAAGGGTATCATTAATTTTAACATGGTAACATAAATGTTCACTGCACTAACACACCTCTTAACAACTAAGCTTTGGTGAAGATTAGTAGGGGCATAGCTTAAATGTCTTTAAGGTAAAGTGACTGAATAAATACTATCAAATTTTATTCCATTTGAATTAATTTGTAAAAGTTCTCTTAACTTCAAATTACATTTTCTCATTAATATTTTATAGTCATAATATTTTTTCATTCTCACAGGCTTACAATATTATTTAGTAAATGAGTACCAATATGTATTGATAATTAAGTTTAGCCAAATGTGATAAACTGGCAGCAAACAGAATAGGTCACATTAAATGGACACACAAATATGGAAAAAAACGTGTTAATTAAATATAACACATATGGACCTAAAATACATTTATTCACACAGGACAGGTGAAAGCTCCTAAATTTTATAAGGTTATGTCTGCTTTACAATCTGACAGATGATTTATAATGGTATCACATGAGTATGGTCTTACTTGGCACATTCACACATAAAAGTTTGTTACTCACATATTTACCTACCTTATCTATCAGCTGTGTTTAATATTATTTTACTATCAAACTCATACAAACTCACAGAAATTGAGTAAATATATATAGATAAAATAGCCTATGCAAAAATAAATTGATAAAAATGTTGTGCCAACTATGTGGTGATATTGAAAAATATTATCTAGAAAGTACAAAACATTACATTACATCTTATCTAAAGTGGTGTAAGATTGATAAACAACAGCATGATAATAACTTTAAATTTGAATATAATTTAACAAAACTTTGTTTATCATTGCCTAGCTATGGGTAAATGTATGAGTTTATCCTATCTTTCCTGTAACAAGATCATATCTGAGAATAAGTACTAACTATGCATAAATGACTATAAAACTGATAGTTTAATAGTCATTTTACTCATAAAATCATTACGTGATAAACTTTATGTCCAGTGATAAAGTCAGTCGACTCTCGACTTTAATAAATAAGTTGACTCTCGTGTAAAAGCATGTTGCTGTTTAAATTACAAAATCGGTATTTGCATTCCACAGAATACAGGGAAGTGACGGGAAAACAAATATATTTGATTAAAAATAGCCCGACTAACACGATACCGAATAGAATATCGCTACAATGCAAGTTTTCTTGGTATTTTTAGATCGACATGCACATTCTTATGCGATTTACATGCATGTATTTAACGTTAAAACTCAAAATGTTGATGACTCACCGAATGGTTTAAATTCCAACGATGTTAGCGGGAAGTCTGACCATTATTGCACGGCACAATGAAACAAAATCCACGGGATACCACCCCAAACCAGTCACACAAATTTTTTTCGTCACTAAACTATTTAAAACGGCACATAGTTTAACACTGCGAAGGGATAATTACACCCGTGAACTAAAGGTCGGAGGGTGAAGTAGCTGCTGTGAGAAATATGCAGTTGTTCACATAAAAACTGATACAATTTCACGCACAAATGCCATTCTCGCCGTTTCTTCGTTCGACCGGACGGTGAGGCGGGGGCGGGAGCAAGCGACTATCACTACCCAGGGTGGTCATTGTTCCTTAAAAATCTACTAAAAGATTGGACGATGGTAGATAGTAAAGATTATTTTTTCATTTAAGATATCTAACCCATTCAGTTTTACAAATCTATGTGTTGTATTAAATTAAGTAATAAAAATAATTATGGTCAATATTAAGGCAACAAAACTATGCTAAACAAAAAACTTCATCCATCATCACTATAACACCATTGCTTTTTAAATACATAATAAAAGTAATAAAATATATTTTAAGTGTATATTTACTTTACTTGCTCGTGTTCATGTGTTGAGGACTTGACTACGTAAAAATAATTATGTCAAACCCGTTGTCATAAAATTAAACTGAAAACAGTAGAAAATCTTTTCAATTTGTGTGGCAGTACCACCCATCCAGAAACTTAATTATAAATATTATACTAAACATGATTTTACAAATCTATTATGCAGAATATTGCTTTTGAGTTATGTTATTTTATTCAATTAAATCGTTTTCAAAACATCCCTGCGAGCATTATCGAATGTAAATGTAATGTATAGATGTACGCCGTTAAATGTTAATGTTTAAATAAAGACCATACATACATACGTTCGTGGCGTTCTAAGGGGGAGGCCTTTGTCCAGCAGTGGACGTCTTCCGGCTGATGATGATGATGGTGATCATACATACATACAGAAAAAAGTTGTTGTTATTATTGTAGTTTGTAACAGCTTGAGAGATTATTGAACGACAATGGCACTGTCATGTATACTGTCACTTGTCGACACTGATTTTTAGTTGTCAAAGAGGTCTAAATATGTCAAACTGCCAGGCCTTCTTGCGTAGATTTATAATTTCATAAACTTTACAAAAATGTCACGCGACAAAAGCGTGTGGTTTGCAGAAGAGATATTGTTGGATGCTAAATTAATAAATTTCCAGTTAGAAACGGGAGAATGGGATGCTGTGGAGGAAATGTTACGAGCCGAGGCTCAACTTTCCCGAGACGCAGAGACCGGACGATTGCGCCCGTAAGTTAAAAAAATAAACATTCTAAACTTAATTTACTACAAAAAATACACAAATTAGCAATCATGCATTTATAAAGTCGAGTACTTATACATAATAAAGTCACGCATGTTCTAGTGTTCTCTTGTGGAGGCAAAGACAACATATAATAATTCAATTTTGTTGCTGCGTGTATTATGGACAGCCTAGGGATTTATTAAAGTCATTATGATATTTCAGATTGAATTTTACAAAGTAACATTATTATATTCTGCTTATTAACCGAGATAAAAGGTATAAGAAGGTATCCATGTCACATTTTTGTTATGAACTTACAATCCTTTAACCTAACTTGCTGTTTAATACAAGTGATGAATAAATCAAAAGCTGTTCTATATGTAACCACATGTAAACTTTTTTATTATAGGAAAAAAGCTTCAGAATATACACTACGACTTATAGCAGAAGTTCTTCACATAATGCGTCTTGACGTCGAACAAGCATCATATAACAGAAGCACACTGGCAGTAGCAGAACAATGCCTCCGATTAGTCCGCTCCTGTGCGGCTGCTGGCACCAAAATGCAAACTTATATTTCTAAAGAACTATCAATTTTAGACTCCATGCTGATCTTAGCTACTGAATACCAACATCCAAGTGTTGATTTCATCAATGAAGACTTGCAGAAAAAGTTTGAATCATGCATGACAGTGCTTATGCAGACTTTAGGCAACCTAGTAGTAAATAATCCTTTCAACCAAATAATGATTTGGAATAAATTTGATGCCAACATTCTGAATAGTTTAGTTGGAGCCAATGATAAAATCGCCACCGCAGCTGCTATGATAGTATACAATATATTATTAGGCCAACCAAATGTGTTGCCAGATGACGTGACATTACTAAACTCCCTAGCCTATATGTACAGCAACGGCAACACTGAGTACCCACATTTAATTATAGAATACTTGATTGGTGTTGAGAATACTTATATAGAAAAGCTGTATTCAAAATTGGAACCTGAGTGTCGAATGCTAGTGTTGAACCTAGCGTACAATATATTGATGTCAACGGAATCTCAGGATATAAATGTGTCTGTAAACTTTGTGAAGTTCATGGCCCATGAGTTTAAAAGTAAATCGGATTGTGTATTGAAGACGGTTGATAAGTATGTGAACTCTATAGAGCCTCAAGAAGTTGTGTTCTTGTTGGAGATCATAGCAACAGCGTCAAGTATGGATGCGTACATGGATTGTTTGCAAACAGACAGCTCATTGTTTATAAACTGTGCTTGTAAGTGTATACTTATTATACTATTAACCTCTCGTACATTGTAATCATTACTCAATACTTTCATCATTACTATTGTTTTGATGAATTTAAGGTCCTAGTTGTCTCTTAGTTTTGAACAAATTCATTTTTTAGCATAATATTAGTGGCATTATTTTCATGTACATTTAGGTATACTTTCGCTCATTCAGGTTTACACAAGTTTAAAATTTTCTTCTAATAATGAAGCTTGTGGTCACAAATTGCTAACATGACTACCAAGCATTGGTTTCATTGTCTCCATGTTATACATAATTTAATAACCTGTTAACTAATGTGAGGTTGTGTTCCTCTAACAGATCTATAATATAAAGATCTACCTACCAGGCGATGGAGTGTCTGGTAGCCGCGGCCCCGTACTTCCCAACTTAGAGCTACTGATTTAATTACTTAATTGGTTTTAATCACTGCAATAGCGCGATTCACGCTAGCGAGTTTGGCATTTTGCGTCTCGTGTGTTACACTACAAACAACTTTCAGTTCTTCTCCGCGCCATCCACAAGCTTGGCAAGGAGAGCAGCAACTTCTTCTCGTCGCTCAACAAGCTGTATGAGGCCACCGGTAAGGTGTTAGTCAACGATGAGAACCTACCCATCAACATTCCTTGTGAGAGTAAGTATTTCATTCATAATCTATAACCTGTATTGTTATTTTATATGTTTGTGTGCCTTATAAATAAATATATAACATTATATATGCCTGCGACATTTGCCCGCGTGGAAATGCGGCTAATTCGCGTATAAAGTAGTATATGAAAGTACATTCTAAATAAATATAATTAGCAATTATCATTCTCCTCCGATTTTCTGCTAAGATGCATTGATCATGGTCACAATTATATTTTTAAACATTGCATATAAAACGGTGTCGTTAAGTATAAACTAAAGATAGAAACAGGTAATTAAAACGAGGTGTTTTTATTAGAAGCAAAAACTTAAAGATTATGCAAAAACCTTTATATAAATCATACAGATATCTACGCAATTCTAATCGTATTAGTGCATACAAGTGTGAAGTAGATACTAAAAATACATAACTTCACGGCTCTAATCGTAAAACCGGTGACCGACTTACCGTGTAATCGTAAATCGTCGCTTTACAAACACCGCCAACACTGTAGACTGATTGATGACCGTCACAAATTATAATTCACTTACAGATCCCCTAACTAAAAACGATTCGGCAGAAAACATGTTGTCATGCAACGAAACAACTTCCGAATGTACGGAGTCTGAGAGCAGCGAACAGTACTTCGAATGTAATGAGAACCCAACTTACATGGAGAAGTTCGATGCTCTAGACAATATGCCGCCGTTGAAATTCCCCGAACAGTATCCGGACGTGAAGAACGGGCGAAGCAACTCCAACGTCAAGATTGACGCTGATCTATCAAAGGTCGCGTATAAACGGAGTAGTTCTGTCCCGAAAACAGACGACCGCGTGCATTTGCCGATGAGGCGGATAAGCTTAGAACACAAAATCGATATAGGGGATGACAATGAACCGCCCTTGATCATAGACTCGGCGTCTCCGAACGGCAGTATGAACACAATCGCGGAAGTGATACCTGTGGCTTTGCAGTCGAGGCTTGAGTTGCAGCCAACAAGCAGAACTGAGTCTCAGGACAGCTCTCCAAATGACCCGCCTACAGAAATACATCTTCCAAAAGACGAACTTAAGTGTGAAGTGAAAGCGTCGCCGAGTGAGATCTCCCCGCCTCTAGCCGACAATATAGCAGAGTCAGACTCTCAGAAACAGTCGCCGGATACTCCAAAAGAAGTGAAGAGGAGCCAGAATCTGTCGACCGACTTTGATCTGAGTGAGCAACTGCAGAAGATTCTAGGTATATCCTCGGAGAAAACCCGTAACGAAAGTGCGGCGGCTGATAAGAAAAGTGAACCAGTCAAAGAAGTGAAGATTTCTGACGATGCTCCACAGAATAAAGTGCCGTCAGTAAAAATTGACTCGCCCGAGAGTCAGAAGCCTAGGTAAGCCTTTGAATCTGATGTAACAGTGTGTTATTATACTTATTATATATATTTTTACATTACAACCACAAAATCAATGGGCCTTATTCCTGGCCAGACAAAATGATTTATCAAAATTGAAGGAAGCAGTTTAAAAATTTCATAAAAATCCGCTCAAGGTCTCCTTTGAGTATTTTTCGCTATATGTCATAGTTTCGGTTTTGACCTTGGTTTATTCACTCCGTATTCTGTAAACCTATAAATAATCTGTCCATTTGGTTGCCTTGCAGACTAGGTGCAATCGACATGTCGACTCCTAAGAAGGCTATAACTAGCGTGGAGACGGTGGAGCGACACGTGGCGTTTGGCTTCAAGGCGACGCTCGTACGAACGCTCGCCAACCTTTGCTGGAAGAACCAGGAGAATAAGAAATTGGTTCGATCTTTTTACTATTAAGTATTTTTATAACCCCCAAAGGTTTATCGAAGGCTATACAGTATACACCCACAGTCCCACATTTCGTCCCTTATAAGCTATTACATATCCCTCGTAGGTATGGACTCTCTTACGATATACTTTCCTAAATAGAAATTATATTATGTATAATATTGTGATGATAAAAATATAAACATCTTCACTGCAATTATGGACCAATCCTTTGCATAGAGGTTTTGATTTCTCTTTATCTTGCCATTCTTTTGAGTATTGATGAATACACCTCCGAACCACCTCATTACCATTATACACTTTGTCATAATTATCGGTATTACTATACTTAATATTTATTCGCATTTTAACTGTTCCAGATTCGTGAACTGGAAGTTATTCAAGTACTACTTGACTGCTGCAACATTGATGCGCGCAATCCTCGTATCCTTTTACAATACGCTCGTATTAGGGATTTTTACAAATAATATTAAATCACGAATATTATACCCGAAGGATCTTTTAGGCACACCTAAAACTAAAGATAAGCCTACCGCTAAATATTTATATTTAAAGGTCTGCAAATATTTGTTACTTGTAAAGACTAGATGTGAGTATTTTTTTTTTGCCTGTATAATACAAATGGAAGATAATACAATACGTAGCCTGGTTTAGAAAGTATTGGGCAATTCATAATAATAAGGTGTTACGTATAGATAAATGATAAATTATTTTATTTCTGCAAATAGGTCTGAAAGGGAAGGAAGGGTCGTAAGGGGAATACATATAAATTGAAAACGAAGGTTTTTTATTGCTGTTTCTATATTTTTCCTTATAAATAAACAGTTATCATGCAATGGGTCATCTTCGCTGTGCGTAACCTGTGCGAGAACTGCCCAGAAAATCAGGTACAGTTTTAATAACATTTAGCTATAGATATTTTCCACAATATCAAGCTTCAAAGTAACAATTTTCGCTGGTTGAACCGCGCCGTATAGTAAAGAGGCTAGGCTGTTATTGAACGGCTTCTTAGGCTGGTTGGCTGCGATATATTCGAAATGCCTGTCAATCAAAAGCAACATCTTTTTATATGGTTCTAACAGGGTTATCAGCTGTCCTATACATTTGATTCAACTTAGTATTGAAGTTTATGGTACAGCTGATTATATTGCTGTACTCCTACTACTACGGTTTACCGTGTACGTGTGGAGTTACCGAGAAAACGTTGACTACGTACGATATTTTTGTCTGTAAACATACATAAAAATAAAACTATGACAAATCACATAAAATATTATAATCTTTACAGGATGTAATATCCAAGATTACCCTTCAAGGCCCTGTGGACAACGAGGTGCTGCAAGAGATGGGACTGACTCTCCACACGGATGCACAAGGCAACAACGTCAGGATTGTCCCAATGTCTCGCGGATAAATAACTTTAAAATAATATATGTACTATCCTCATTGGATAAAACTGCAGTCTGCAACCTTAAAAGTTTTGTAAATCAGATTATGATTATTGTAATGATATTTAAATAATCATAGTGGCAATACTGGTCATGAATGTCATTCTTATCGACGTTTAGGCCGAATTGTTCTTGTCTATGGCCTCGCTCATATTCGGCGGAGACATCAGGCGATTTCAAGTATGGTGCGATATCTATCCTACTCATGTATAGAAGATTGTTTCTAAAGAGTAGTGATGGCCAGATGAGTACGTCTAGCTTAGCATTATAAAGCAGTGCTGCCGTTATATGCATATGAACTATACTAGTTTGCTTGTTGCAAGTTACATCAATATTCCTGTATCCAAGATTTATTAATACTATCAATAAATTATGAATACATCTTTGTTCGTTATTATTATTATATGTATATTTCTTTTCAACCTTAAAGACATGTTACTTACCTACATTTGGTAATAATCGTCTACACATATGAACAGGACAGCAGCAGACATTTACATATACTTGCGCTCGTGGGTGATTTTTCTTCAAGATCCTCCTCCGTGCACGCCGGCGCCGCTATGAAGTTGCAAGGCAAATTAGTGTCGTTAAACAACTAACTAATGCCAGTGGCTTAAATAAGTAAGTAACAATCGTAGGAAATACAAATACGCGGCCTCTGCCCACCCATGTTGGAAACATTCTAGACTTTATGTGTGCTGTACATTTAGGGTAATCTTAACTGGTTAGATCTAATGTCTTCAAATCCAATAATTGAATGCTGTACTGCACACGGCTTTAGCATGGACAGATTGATGAATGTATTTTCATTTATATAATTATTAACATGAATGTGAGAGCATAAAGCCTTGTATATTAAGCCGTTTAAGTTTAGTTCATGAAAAAAAAAAAAATGAATGTGACACTGACAATGACATTACTGAAATACTGACTGACATTTTGATTTCGGTGTCGTTTTGTATTTGTAGAAAGGAAAGAAGTAAATAAGGATAAAAATGGTTAAGATTGCGCTCCAAATTAAAGCAACATTGGAATGCATTGAAAAGTTATATACTAACCACCCACACTACCAATGGTTCTTGAAGCTCAAATGTGGAAGCTGCGGCGAGGTAACAGAAAAGTTTCACGATCTTACAGAGGCCGACAAAGTGCCGCAAAGGCATAACAGATCGGAAACCAACCTGATAATTAAATGCAAACTGTGTTCTAGGGAGAATAGTATAGATATTATCGAAGGCAGCAATGGTATGTTGATCTCAGAACGAATATATGTAGTTCTAGAAAATAACCTGTTTTTGATTTTGCAAGCTCTATTATTTTAATGGAAATATAATAATATTTACATCGTAACCCAATGCAGATTCTAAAAACATGTTAACTCTTAAAATTTTATTATTTTGCAGGCCAATTCACAAACAATGATTTGGGAAAATTCAAAACATTAGTAATATTTGACTGCCGAGGTGTTGAGCCTGTTGACTTCGAACCCAAGTCTGGATGGATAGCAAAAGCTGAGGATGATGGTTAGCTACTCATAATATTTGATTAAACTATGCTTTCATGCACCACAATTTTGGTTGAGTTTCTCATATTACTTTTAGACTTTTATTGTTATCAAATAGGCTTGCTAAGGTATTCCAGTGTTAAAGAATTCTTAAAAATAATTGTTATATATTTTTTGTTTTATTGAACTGTTTAGAATACACCAAAAAGTTTTTACAAGTACAAGAATTAGGCTGCATCTCTATAGTCCTACAATTTTCCAAGTAATTCTGTTAGGTTGTACATATACTGGCTCACTTAATTACATTATGGTTCACAAAGGAGATGATGATAGGTAACTATCTTTACCAGTATTTCTAATTTGTCTATGGATTTAAAAATAATAAGGTCTTGTGTTTAATTTTATAGTATAAAATATAACTTCTACTATATATTCTTACCTAGGCAAACTACCTATTTATACAGAACACTATAAAAGTGGTAGGTACTTCTAGTGTTCTATAAATATATAGGTAGTTTAAGTAATATTTTCTAAACAATAATGTCTATTAATATCCTTCCTGAGATCACAGCCTAAAAATAAAAGTTCATCATCATCATCAGCCGAAAGACGTCCACTGTTGACCAAAGGCCTCCCCATTTCGAAATAAATAAAAATGAAATTGAAATAAATGTTATCAAAAAAAAAATCCTACACAGGAGCATCATTGTTCATCATTATTATCTTCAATTGTAGTATCTATTTATGTTGTAACTTAGATAAGTAATCTATGTTTTAATAAAATAATAGCTACTACTATTAGTACTAGACTAATAAGGCAGTATATTTTATAAAACTATTTCTGTGTTGTAATAAAAATTAAATTTATGTAGTAAAAAAGTCAATCCATTGCTAGTTGCACCTTAACTATCACTACAAGTCACCAGTTAATACTTTATTAATATAATATGTTACAGGAAAAACATTTGAAGATGTGGACTTAACAGAAAAAGAATGGGTGGACTATGATGAGAAAAATCAAACCTCAGTTGGTGTATATGAATTAGAATGGCAGTTCATCAAAGTCAAGTAATAAGAGTGAAAACAAACAAAAAGTTAATAAGATAATGTGCAACATCATAGATTAAGGACTGTACAATTAAATGTTAATTAATTATTATTTCATTTCTTCAAGGAAGTTATTTAAATGTTTCTACGTTTTTTATATTTAAAGTTACTATATAAAATTGTACACAGTTTAAAAAATATTGTTCAAATAAAATCTTGTACTGCTGCCTTATCATGAACTCTTAAAGCGGGGTGTTTTACTTTGTGGAAGCGAGACGCCGCATTGCACTGCACGTAGCGGCGTCTCGCTTTCACGTCGTAAACTGCCCTGCTTTAGAGTTCATGGTAAGGGGGCTGTACATACTTACTGTATTTTGGTGGTTTTCTTACATCATCATGTTTGCAGTCTCCTTTTATCTATTTGTATGAGATTGTCAAGTATCTGATAAACTGATGGCATAAAGATTAATATGCAAAGGGTACCTATATACATTTTTCTGGCCAAATAGTTGATTACTTGATTTGACTTCAAGGGTATGACAAATATTTGCTTATCTATAAGTTCGGAGGGGTTATTAGATCCGTTAATCGTTTAACAATATGGTTGAGAGGCTGACTAACCCAATTTTTCTTTTCTTATTTAACAAACGTCGTCCCACACTAGGAATTTCTCCTGTATCGTGGCTGTGTTTTATATACATGAAATATCACATACACAAACACCCAGACTCGGGTCAATCATCTGCGGATCGCACAAATTTTTGTCCCGTGCGGGAATCGAGCCCACTGAGAATCAAACGGACGCATCAGTCCGTTTGAGGCCAGCCAGCGACTTGGCGTAGTGGCTAACCGCTAAGCAATTAGACTCCAATTGCTTTGCCACTACGCCAAGTCGTCAATTGAGTTATCGTCACTTGTGGCAGCTATTTTAAATAAATCATTAGATTGTAAAGATATACACTGGACTAAAGTTTATACAAAAGAATTCCTGACACGAATAAAATTGATTCAGGCGTTCTACACGCCATTAAATTTGCATGTTGATTCGATGAATAAATGATTTGTTTTACGCGAATGTAATTGGTACTATTTCCTTTAGTGTTCCATTTTACTTGTATGTTACTTCCGAAAGACGTTTAGCTACACGCAATGTATACCGTGGCATATATTACAGATAGTAGGTACAATAGGTAGGAAACGACATTCACAGTTGCTTCCATTGGATTCACTTTGTAACTGGTAGGTACAGCCTACTGCTCACTGCTGTGAACTAAAATAATTATATTGAAAATGTATGTTCCTCTATTTGGTTGATCATACCTATTCGTAAAAAGACATTCCCTACGTAGACAGCGTAGATGACAAATAAGTATTGGCCGCCGTAACAGAAATTTGGTCATATGCTTATAATAAGAAGTACTTACTTAGGTACTACTGTATACTTACTGATAGGTACTCGAATTCTATTCTGAAACCCTAACATCACGTCGAAAGTCATCTCGCACGACACCTTGCTATGCGCTAGTGTCGAATCTCACCGCGGATTTAGAAGTGAGTTCGTCAGTGATGTCTTTAGAATAGCAGGGCTAGTATGAATGCCTGAATTTATGTTGAGTATTCTGCCTATCGTAATTCAATACAGAGCAGGAATTTAGGGAACCATGAGGTTTTTCTACTAAGTAATCATTATGTAGGTATAGGTACCTACTTAGATAATCAACTGTCCAGCTACACTCCCGGTTTGTCTAGCTACTACGTAACCACTTATTTGTTACAACTTGTATTCATTAAATGCACTTAAATACATACCTAACATCACGCCTGCTTCTTAAGTCAGTTGGCAGAGACACCAGATTTTCACTTGCTACAAGCCTGCCGTACAGCTTTCGCTCTCACTCTCATAATATCTAAGTATATGATTTAACTTATTAGTTTACTGTATATACCGAGAAAACTCATATTTAAAGGAGAACATGACTGTGTCACTAAATGTGTTAATCTATTGACAGGTAAGTATTATCAAAATGTGCGAGATTTCGACGCTCAATAATGTCCTATGTAGGTAATACATGACCCTATTGCTTTTTATCGGGCTACGAGTTCTTTGCTTACCTACTACTCGCGGTGGAGAAAATAACTATAAGTTAGTACTAAGTACCCACTTAGACGGTAGGCAGTGTAGGTATCTATTCTAAAGCTAATCCCCTAGTCGCGTTATATGAGGGTAACCCTATAAGAATTGAATTTGGTTTTTATACGAATTCTCCAAAATCTTCAACTAAGAATCTATTATGGGTTTAACAGACATAGCAATAACGTGATGACAGCATATTCTTTTGCGCGGTATAACGTATTGCCTCGTATTGCGTTCAACCATGTGATGTGACGTTACCTGACGTTTATGTTTTCACGCGCCAACTCGACTGTGACTGCACTTTCGATCAACACCAACATTTCCTATTCCGCAGTTAATCTTCGGGTGTTACCGTTAATTACAGGGCATCGTAATTTTATGGCGAAAGTATTAGTAGGTAAATTATTTCATGATAACATCGCCCAAGTCTATGAATTTCTCCTGTATACACAAACACCTAGATTTGGGACAAACATCTGCGGATCACACAATTTATTGTCCCGCGCGACCCGTGCGGGAATCGAACCAGCAATCCTTAGCGCAGCCGTCCAATTAGATACTTAGCCACTGAGCTAATAAATGACTTTGTCTTTGAATCACAGGTTGCCTACTACATAACATAACATCACGCCTGTATTCCCCGAAGGGGCAGAGGAAGGCAGAGGTGTACATATAGTACACCCACATTTCGCCAGTTATGTTGTCAGTCCCAATGTAATAGGGGGCGAGCCTATTGCCCTTAACCGGGCACAAATCCAGATTCCTTGCTTCTACTGAGAATTACCTAATGGAAAACTCAGTAACACTTTGCCCGACCCGGGATTTGAACCCAGGACCTCTTGCTCAGCAGTCGCGCTTAGCGAGGCAGAGACCAATGAGGCAGTCGCCTACTCTCCAATTTAATTTCCGGTTTAATTCAAGGACAAAAAAATGCTGTAAAATTTTTGATCTCAGTTAGCTCCTCCCAATGGACACATAATATTGAAATAAGTGCCAGTGTTAAGATTAAGAGTCCGATTTTTTTTATTAACTTAGAGAGTAGGTGAGCCCACACTTCGTCTAAATGGTACCTATGTTGGGAATACCTAAGAGTGGCGGTGCAAGAGGTAAATTTGATGTGGACTAACTATATTTCGCGAAGCCCTCTAGTGTAATTTTTAAATATAGAATATACCGAGTATGTAGGGCGAGGGGAGAGGAAGTCCCCTTAATAGGCCACCGAGAATTTTTCATAACTTAAAAAATAGGGTGCAAAATGGGGCACTTGGCAAAATATTTTTTTTTGTTTTATTTTCAAGGCGCCAGGCCCATCGGACCGCGAGGCCGTGGGCGATGGCCCACGTCGCCCACGCCTTACGCCGCCTCTGCCTAAGAGTTACACCATGCGTTTTTCTTTTGTTCATCTTCTATAACAAGAGAAAAACGTAAACGAGTTAGTTAGCTTTCAATTGCAAATAAAGATTTCTATTTCTATTTCTATTTCTATTTCAATAAATCACACAGATGTTGTACTGTCACTGATATACTGGTTGTTATTCCACTTTGTTTACATACATAAATTTAGTCATGCCTGTTTCACAATAACAGCAACACCGAGTACATCGAAGACAAACTACGCCCGACACCTCACATGTCCAAAGACAGTAAGAATGAAATTAATTCGGCATAGCACAAATACAAAAAAACAGTAGAACTTTCTTACATGCCTAACTACAGCAAAAAAAAGGGTAGCTTGGTATCTTACTGTAAGTAATCTAAATCATAGCTATAATATGTAAGTACGGCTGTGTGTTATATAAAACATATTCATCATTAAAGAAGTATAATTTATTTCGAACTAACAAAATCTAGTCAGTTTTCTCCAAAATCTATAAACGTAACCGCTGTCAGACGCTGTGAAATCGCACTCACAATTCACGCACGCGTCAAAAGAAGTCATAAGCAGTGAGTTACGAAGGTGAGTGACATATAACAGCATGTAATTTAGCGCCAGTAGCTACGCCTATCGCGCTTACCATTGAACTTGATTTAGTAACTCGACAGTGGGCAGTCTGTGAGCGAAATCTATAGGTACTATATATACGACTAAATATACCTGCTATAATTAAAGAACGTAAATTAAATATTATTATTATTATAAAGAGGTAACATTTATTTGTTTTGTATATAATGGGTAAGATGTTTACTGCACTACGACGCGCGACGATTAATTAACAACGTATTTAATTGCCTAGGTACAAAATGTTTAGTTATCAGTTTAGGTCCATTCGTTTTGACTTAGTAAAGATTATTAAGAGTCTTTAAATCCCTAATTTCAAGCCTAAATATCTAGATTTTTTTTGCCGAAATGGCATGCATTTTAGTACTAAATTTATTCATATCATTGTCAAGAATTAATCAACTATATGGACACTTCAAAAGAGAGTCAGATAAAATGACAACACGATAATTATCACAGCACCATCCATTTACTCATAATCAACTTATGTTTAGCATTCCACACACACCACAATAACTTATTGATAACAACAAGGTACAGTATTCTAGTGGTTCGAATATTGTCCACTGTGCTCTATTAATATGAACTAGTTGAGTTTCTACAAACAGTCTATTATTTAACTAGCGGGTGTGGTCGATGTCGTCGATACAGATTCTGATATATCAGAACGAGATTGGAAACCACTATAGCCCGTATTCCCGTGCACAGTGACCGTGTGCTGAGGTGTACTCGATATTATAGGTGTGTTGTCCGTCACGGAATTACCTTCGTATGAAATGAATTGATCATCGCTGAATACTTGGTACGGATGATGAATGTACACCGGCACTTCCACGGGCACCTTTACTGGTACTTTAACTGGTACTCTGACCGGCACTCTAACTGGATACGGCACTCTGACTGGATAGGGAACTCTCTTCTCTACTGGGTAAGGTTTGGGCACGTACACGGGAACTCTTTTCTCTACCTCTACTCTTTGCGGAACAAGCACTTCTACTGGAACCGGAACTTTCTTTTCCACTTCAACTGGATAAGGCACTCTCTTCTCGACATGGACTGGTACCGGATGCGGCACTTTAACAGGATACGGTTGCGGATACGGCACTCTTACCGGAACGTGTTTTATAACTTCCACTGGCTCCCTCACCTTGACTTGCACTGGATAAGGCACTTTCGTTTCGACAGGGTAAGGCTGTGGGACAAGTACTTTGACAGGCACTGGGTACGGAACTCGCTTTTCCACATGCACGGGTACCGGGACTGGGCGGTCTACTGGGACCGGCACTTTAACTTCTACAGGATAAGGCACCTTCTTCTCTACTTGCACGGGCACTGGATGAGGCACTTTCACTTGCACGTGTTTCACTATTGGCACATGGTGAATTATAGGATACGGCTTCGGTACGTACTCTTTTTCGACAACTTTCACAGGTACAGGATGTGGTATTTTGATTCCTATTGGATAAGGAACCTTTTTCTCAACAGTTACTGGGTAAGGCACTGGTCTATCTACCACTTTTATCTTCTCCACCGGTACAGGAACCTTCTTTTCCACTCGAACAGGGTATGGCTTTGGAACTTCGACTTTGTATGGAACATTGACAGGTTTTTCGACAGTTTTAATGTATCTGTGGTGGTGGTGGTGATGGTGATGTTTGATTTTGGTGACGACTCGTGGGTGACTGTGGCTCCCATCGCTTTCTAGGTCCCCGTACATGATGCGCATCGGCGAGCGTCCCCGCTTCCCACTGTAACCAGAATAATATGGGTTCAAATGTCGTTTCCGCTTAAAGAAAACCATTTTTTTTCTGGCCATTATTGGTGCATGACTTTGAGAATTTGGAACTGGGACAAGCCCAAAAGATTGCAAGTACATCATTTGCTTACTTTGAGTCGCGGCGGGATTAGCAGCGAAAAAGTCCGATCGCTTTGTGATTGGAGTCGTCGGGGCCCTCTTGAATTTAGGATAATGCGAGGGTAATATTGGCACCCAGTCGTTAGGTTCTATTTGTGTAAAGTTAATGGGTGGTAAAGTTGAAGTGGTTTTAACTTTTAACTTTCTGGTGACTGGGCGGTACACCCGCGGCGTCGATGGCTCGACAGTCGTGGATGTCGTCACATTAGTACTTCTGTGTACATATCTGATTCGGTGGTTGATTATAGTTTCTGAAGTGTCACGGTCTGGTTGGTCAGTGGTGTTTGTTTTGGCAATGGTCGTGTTGTCTTTTGTCAATGTCGTGTTGTGTAAAGTCAAGTTCAGATTCACTTGGTCTAGAACACGTTTGGGCCATATTCTTTTCGTCCTCAGAGGTTTTTGAGTGGTTGTGGTGGTGGTAGCTTCAGTGGTTGTCGTCGTTGTTGACGTCGTAACATTAAGTTTCGGCGGCCTGACAAAGTCGGCTCGAATACCATTGACCACTTGGACTGGCAAGCTGAACTTAGGACTCTTTGCAACTACTGGTTTGCCTGTTGATGCGGCATACAGTAACGGTCGATTAGTTTTGAAGTAGTATTGTCTATGGTGTGGTGGTAGCGGGATCACTCTGGGAAACTTGTAAATAGAATTTGGTGAATGATGCAGCTTCACAGCTTGTTTAGGATAGAGTCGTGGCGGCGGTAGTTTTGACATTTGTCCGTGGTGTGGTCGAGGAAAATCAACTTTTAAATTCTGTTTCACAGACTTATCAGGGATGTTGGGCGGTTTACTTGGCGGTCTTTGTTCAGGTTTGTGAGTAGGCAGGTCAGGTCTTGGCAGAGACTGGTTATTAGGTTTGGGTTGCGCTACGTACTTTGGGTTATGTATAATAGTTACAGCTCTATTCTTCGACTCTATAGCGAGTGGTTCGTCAACATTGTCATCTTGTGCCGTCACGCCACTTCCTTGATTGACGACGATCACTAACGAAATGATCAGGAATGCCGTCTGAAAAGAAAGAGTTACAGAGATAAGAATTTTAACAGCTATGTCCAAGTTTTGACTCCCACTGAAATCTTTAGCACGTTGAAAATAATCTCTACGTTCCTAAAGATTAAAAAATCGACGTGTGTTTATTTTATCTTGAAGCTACGTAATATTTACCAGTTAAACCACACGTTCTCTATAACCGTTTAAAGATAAAGTAATTATTATACAATCGATCAACATCAAAGTCTTTTATATGCAGCTAATGTCAATGATAAGAAACAGATAACTGCAAGCAAAAAGACAATTAAATAGAGGCATGTTTACTGCAAATATCTCGATGTTTCATATTATGTATTTTTTGTTAGTTTTCATTATCGAAGCCGTTGATGCGTGTGTGAAGTTTACACGCAAACTATCTTTCCGTATTCTGCCATTTTAGGTAATGAATGTATGATATATTTTTGTAATTAAAAACTGAAAATTAATTAATTAACAACAATAGAAGTTAAACTGTAACTAATTTAAAGTGACATAAAAAAATACATTTAAGTATTAGGGGAATATTAGAATAGAATAGAATAAAAAAATCCTAAATTTAAAACACCTGCTTTGATAAGCTTGAACTCAGAATACACAAACATGACTGATCTTGAAGATGTCATAATTTCACCGTATTTTCAATAATTTTTTCATCTAGAAAAAATTAAATAGGGAGCACTTAATGTAGGTATAGGTAAATAATGACATTGTTAATTGATATATATTTTTAGATTTTAAATAGGTGTATCCAAAATCCAGCGACCAGAAATTTTATTATTTATTACTTTTAATTAGGGGAGAAGACTAGTAATATTTCAGTTAAAACATGCTAAAATTTTAATTTCGTACACCTAATCTGAATTAAATAGAAATAAATGCTCTACATAATATTATTACATAAATATAAATGAAACGCTTATTTGTAATTAAATAACTTTCCTCAAAATGACAAATTAGCTTGGGTAACACAAAATTTAGGTACATAACACGTGCGATAATCTTTAAAGCCTATTTTCTCTCCAACACTTAATATTGATAATTTAAACGCAATCTTCCAATACGCTATACGTGAGTAATATTTATAAAATAATCTATTATACTTTACCACACTCAGGCACTAAATCACAAACACAATTCACAGAAATCTCACACATTATTATTTAAATGCACTATTACAAGTTCAAGCTTTGTATAAAAATACGTTTGTTATGACTTCCAACACACTAACACTTTACTATTTTCCCGCCAAAATTTCACGCGCCATTTTTAAACGTTTAGTTATTCCAGTAGTAAATTATTTTGATTAAACTTTTTTTTAACGTGTTTGTATCAAATCTATCTGATGTACCTACCGATAAGTGTTGCATATTGCAGCGCCTGCGGCCGATTGCAGACATGTACGTAATGATAGATCCGAGGAAGTGCCACCCACTTATATAGCATTCGCGTAATGGGTGGCTGAGCTGCAGGACGATTACTTTCTCTGCCAATGTCAATAGGCAATATCATTGTAATCCTTGGGGTGCAAAGGCCAAGAAAGTTGGAACTCAAGCTTCTTAAAATAAAAACGATGTATTTCAATTTTATAGTATCTGGTAAAAATCAACGATGTCCAAGTAGGCACCTACCTAGGTCTATTATTTAATAGACGACAATTGTTGATTAGAAAACAGCTGTAACAATTTTTACTGTTTTCATAGCGAATTAATGTGAACATAATCATTTTATAATTCTATTGATTTTCGTAATCGGGCTATAGCAATTATTGATTAACGCTCTTTTTTGAGTGAAGTGTATTGAATTATAAGTAAGCAGGTATTATATCTCATGAATTATATGGATAGGTGTTACACAAAAATGGCCGGGCTGCATAATGACGACTAAACCGGGACATGGCTTTTAAGGGAGGAGCCGTAAGAGTAGAAAAAAGATTCCTTGTTCAACGTACTGTCTGATTTCAGTTTTCAGTGTAGGCCGGTAGGTATACAAATACCTATTTTTTATTTTAATAAGTTCTCATACAATATTCCCATGTAAAATATGGTATAAAGTTATTTAAATAAAAGTTTAATGTAACCAGCAAGTTCGAGCCACTACGTGTTGAACCTATTTTTATGTTTAATCCTTATCCTTATCCGTATCAATAAGCCAATTTTGGCCTGATGTCATCTGATATATTTTATTATCGGATAGGTACCTATCCATCTTCTCAATGGTAGCCCGAGTGAAAGAAGCGAATTAAAGATTTCGTCATTATTTAACCATTCGTCATAACTAATAATAAATATAAAACATGTTCATGCAATCTTCTAATAAATCAAATTAGCAGAGTAGTAACTTGAACTGTTAAGAATTCCTTAGCAATTATCTGTATAACTAACATAACTTTATGTTTCAATGAATTTTAATTGCACATATGTACGTATTAGTTCCTAAAACTGTAACTGGTATCTAAGGTGTAGCATACGTAAGATTAAACTTACGATTATTTCCCTCCAAATCTATTGTTACCCAACAACTAATACAATGTACCGTGAAATATCTGTTATATGCATTTTCCTGCTTCCGTTTCACCGCACGCATCAAAAGTAAAAATGTGTGTTTACTTTATGCAACCATGTCAAGAAAACACGCAAATTGGTGCACCGTGCAGGTGGTGTTTCTCGTCTGTTCCCGGTAAATAATTTATTACCAGCACGCATATCAGAGGTACCTTTGGTGCCAGTTTATTATGGGCCAGTTCTTTAAATTAATTGTTTTTCTGTTATCGAGTCGTACTTGTTAGTAAATAGTCATTGTTATGAGTAGTGTAAAACTGTAAACCTTCTTCTTCTTATCGTATGGTTGATGAACAACCTGCCCCCCTAGACAAGTGGCAAAACGCTTGACAAATAGAAAAAAAAATGTATGGGGATGACAATGTTTCGACAATGTTAACGACGATATGCCAAACCGATGTCTTTCATTATATTCGTCGAGCGTTTTGCCACTTGTCTAGAGAGGCAGGTGTCAGAGTTTAAATCGCCTGTAGGCCTCTGAGATAGCTTTACACACCGTTCAAAAATCTTTTAGGTGTCCCGATTGTCACATGACGTTTTCCTTCACCGGCATTAGCAACTGTTATCTAATTTATAGTACACACTAGAATTCGAAAAGATATTAGAGTACGCCAGGGGTTGTAAACCTTTTGATAACCAAACATAAAATTCTCTATTAATTTCCGAAAAATTACGGTAAAAAAGGGTACAAAAGTAATACAAAGGTAAAATAATAATATCACTGTATTTCTTTCAATATTTTTAGCCTATATTTATCGTCTGGGAACCTCATCTTCACGATTTGTCTGACCTCTTCGCAGGTGTAGCTCTGGAACTGTTCTCTGTCCTTGTTCCATAAGTCTGATATCTCTAACAGTTGAGCCTTTAGTAGTTGAGGTAGTTTCGTGAATTTTGACCATACATTGATCTTTGTTTCAAATTGGATGGGCTCCTGAAAACAGTGAAAGGTAATTAAAATAATGTCAGTATGTCTCATAAATGCATGCCTCGTTGGTCTAGTGTGCGCAGAGCGCGACTGCGGAGAATGAGGATCGATTCCCAGGTCGGGCATTGTTTTTACATTTAGCAATTCTCAGTAGCAGCACGGAGTCTGGTTTTGTGGCCGCTTAATGGCCATTCCCGTGGAGTATCGGGCCAGAATACCACCTCCCTATTTCGTCCTATGGGTGCCGTAGGAGGCGACTAAGGGAAATTCCAGAAGATGGGCAGCAGCGTCTTCTCCAACTTCACCAATACTGCGATCCGCAAGCCGCTTGCCAAGCGTGGGGATTATGGCAACACCCCCCCTTTTTTTAAAGCGGATGGCCTTTGTTCAACAGTAGTCGTCTTCCAGCTGATGATGATGAAAGGCCATAGGCTCGCTCCTGTTACATTGGGATTGATAACATTACTGGCGAAATGTGGGTGTACTACACATAGGTATACCGATATATAATGAGCTCTTGGATAACAATCCGACCCACGATCAGCTAGATGATGAATGGACGAAGATATTGTCAGTATGTCTGAAATATTGTGATCTTCTCACAATACTTCAGATATAAATGATTACATATATATGTCATATTGTGTTTATAACATTGTTAAATTATCTGTGTCCTTTAATTATGTAATTGGTGTTCACCGTGTAATTAAAGTAAATAAATAAATCAAATACTTCTGCCTACCCAGGGAATGCAGGTAGAATGTCCGTCAAAAGACGATAATCACCTCACTCACCTCAAACAAAGTAAAAACATCAGCAATCGTTTGTTCCACTCTCATTGCGAGCATATACACCAGCTCTTCACTGATTGGCTTACTGTCAGCCAATACCCGGTCTAGTACCGACTGGCACAGAGCCTGCACTAGCGTACACACCGACATCTCGTACATGCGCGTGGGCAAGACGTTGTACCAGCACGACTTGAGGTCCTTCATTAGAGTTATAGCGTTGTTGATGGCGCAGTCGAATTGTTCGTAGGAGTCGTGCGTCCAGGCGTCACCTGTTATAAATGATATTATAATTAAAAGAGCGCAGTGGTCAAAGTTCTTGCAAAGTGTGGACTGCTGCGCTAAGGGTTGCGGGTTCGATACCCTCACACGAAAATTAATATTTGCCTTAATCTACAGATTCTTGTCCCGTGTCTTGGGGTTGGTGTGTCATATTTTTTGTTCATAAAATTTTTTCAATATTTTCTTAATTTTTTTATTAACTTTACCAAAGCAATTTTTAGTCTAGGACAAAATAAGGAACAGATTACTAAATAAATGTTTACCTAGAAATTATCTTTCTTTTGAATGACTTCGATAAGTAGATTAAATATGTAACCATAGGAAGTTGAGCAACTTACCATTAGATTCAATACTCTGCATGATATTAGTCTTCTGGTTCTGAAGATACAAGGATAGCTTCTCTAAGCCCAGCACCCTTAGGTCCTGAATACACTCAAGCAGGACCACAGTGAGCTGATCAGCCAAGGTCTTAGGCAGGGTGTTACACCACGGAGGGCCAAGCAGACTGTGCGCCATGTAAAAGCAGTTGTTGAAAAACAATGCTGGAAAGGAACATAATCAATATAAAATCGGGTTATTATATATATAATAATAATAATTATTAATTACATAAATGTATGAGAAGAGGACTTTGCTGCAGTGTAAGTTACAGGATGGTATTGCCAAAGACGGCGAAATTGGCGTAGTTGCAAAATGATTGGTTTCGGCTTCGATATCCGCACGTGGTAATATTTATGTGATTCTCAGATGAGTCTGGGTGTTTTTTCATACAAATAAGATTGTATATTACAATATTATTTGTATATTATACAGTAATAATACACTTAATTAGAGTTCAACATAGTGTAAGACACCCTCCAGCTAGTCAGGGCTTCAATATATGTACGTAAAAAAGCTGGCAGCGGTTGGAAGCAGAGGGCTGAAGATCGAGCTCAGTGGCGTGCCATAGGAGGGGCCTATGTCCAGCAGTGGACTGAGATAGGCTGATGATGATTAAGTTCTCTACTTGCTTAGCTACTTGTTTCATGATTGCTAATGAGACTTATACTTATAATATGGATGTGTAATTAGCACACCTCTGCCTATCCATTTTTGGGACAGGTGTGATAGTATATGAAGTTTTTTTTATACATGAGCTAACACCAGGCACTTTAAATCAAGTCTAATTGCCAGTTAGACATACATATGGATAGGAAATAGAACATTAAACATTAATTTGCTGTTTTCTTGCCTTTCACAAGTTACCATTGGGAACTGTTACTTATTCATACAAGTATGGGCCTTGGATATTTAACGACATAGACTACATTAAATTTTCCTACATTAGATAGTCAAGAGCAGAATTATAAGTTAATCTTCCTTTGAAAAGCCTGCATACTAGGAAGTATGCTGGCTTAAGTATTTGTGTGATCTGTTAGGTCCAATACCTGGGGGTATGGGCATGCATTACTTCAAGCTTGAAAAATACACTTACAACAAGATAAATTGCTAGAATACACAGTCGAAGTTTCAAACAAAAATTTTAAGTCTAATATTTACCTATATCAGATGGGCAACATTCCAAATTAACTTTAAATTTCTTTGGTACTAAGCTCTGATACATAACCGCTATATCCTTCACGTAACTAACCAGCTGTCTACTGTACTTCTCTGGCAACTTTGCACTCTCTTCCAAATGTTCCACAATCAGTGACATTACCGCTTTCACATTCCGTGATATCACACATTTGGGTAGAAAGAGAGGCTTGTTTATGTCCCACAAAACATTGTTATCTGTCACATCTAGTATTGAATCATTTTCTAAATTAGTTACAGAGCCAACAACAATAATACCGTATGACAGACTCTCATTCATCAATGTGCGGACATCAGACAGTAACTTATCACACTTCTTGTTATACAGAACACATTCGGTATCATCAATGTACTTGTTTAGCGGTGATTCATTGGCTTTCACAAATTTAAGATCAATAAGAAACTTATTGAAAGAATCCAACTCAATGACAATGTTTTTATAGTTCTGATAACTGCTGTCACAAGAAGGCAAGTTCATCCTTATGCAGTCTTCAATGATTTTGTTAAAAAACTTTTGTTGGATTGTCTCAGCAAAGATTTCTATAAATGTGTTCTCACTTTCAAATTGTGATCCCAACGTTGAATACAGGAATTCAAATATAGCGGTCAAATTATTAAAAATTGTTTGGTAATTCGGTTTCTCAGGATCGTTTAAGTTAATTTTGATGTTGAAAACTATAGCTCCTATGTGATCTTCAGTAAAGATGTCACAATTATGTCTGATAACATTGTGTAGGAGGTTGTTAATGAAGAAGTGTGAGAACAGGCCTAGTTCAGCATATATTCTGTCTGTAGCATGTAAAGTCGTCAGTATCTTCTGCAGTAGGGCCGGGTCACACTGTTGTACTGACAGAGAATAAGTTAGGAACTTTAATCCTTTCTTCTCTGACCACCTAAAAATGTCTTCCCATTCAACACTTAACTGGGCTGTATACAAAGCTAATTGGTTCTCAGCCTGTGCGTTAATGTTCGTTAGAGCTTTCGCCATATTACCTTCGAATTTCAAATTCTTGAGCTCCGTTTTTAATTTCTTTACGGCCAGCATAGCGTCGCTGTAGTTAAACCTGCCGAATTCATGATTTGCTTTCTCTAAAATCCTTTTTCCATCGACTACAACACATAAATCTTTTAAAATAGCAAATGATTTGTTCATTTTATCTATGTGACTTTTAAATTCTTCATCATTGACTTCAAACCTTTCTTGTAAAGACTCGATATCTTCCATGCATTTTGAGTAATTGGAAATTATATTAGCTTTACGATTATTATAATTGAGTTGTTCTAAACTCTTCGTAATAGAAAAATTTACGTAAGTATCGATGATGTTTTGTTGTAAAGCCCAGGACAGTAATTGCACTCGTTCGCATAAATCTTTTACAATAGGCAAGACTTGATCTCGACTTTTCTTTAAGTCTTCTGTACTCACTTTGTTAGCTTCTTGTAAAACAGCACTTAATAAACTCATTTTGCTTAATAATATTATTGATAAGTTCAGAAAATTCAATCCACCATAAACCGACTTTCAAATTCAAAACTTTGTTGACATAAGCAACTTGGCAGTGTGTGACATGTGTCAGTGATGTCTAGTGAAAATATGACAGATACGATTCGTTGTAAGTAATAAATCTTTTTATATAATTTAATTTGTGTTTTTATTATGTCCTTACTTTATTGAATATCATCTATACGAATCAAAAATAAATGAATATCCTCATATAGGTATGAAGTGAATGGCTACTAATAATCAGAATTGAGGTTCTACCATCCAGTCTATTATCCATTTTAACGGTTTTTACCAATAAATTAACAAGAAACAAATTATGCTTAATTAAATGATTAAACATAGCATTAAACCTAGCATTAAAGGGATTTCCAAATTATGGAAATAAAATGGAATTAAATTGTTTCTAAGACCCGAAACTTCCTTGATGTCTGGTTGCCATCCAATTGTTTAATCAATATCAATACACTCGTAAGAAGAGCATTATCAGTATCAACGACTGCACTGCACAGCTTTGACAATAACTAGTCTTAATACAATTTCGCAAGAAAATAACAGCAAAGCGGCATTATGAATGACTGTGAAATTGAATGTTTGAAAACTGAATTGGAACATGAAAAAACTTGTAGGTCAGTAAAATATTTAATTTAATGCAATTAAAATGAGTAAATATATTTAATAAGAGTTTGTGTGGCAGTATCTTCGCATTAACACTACAGATTTAAGTACATAGGTATGTATTTACGCATGAAATTATTATGTTAATTTAAATCGTTCATGCAATCTGCAATATGTTTAGTTTGGCCCCATTTACTGGGCCAAGGTTGTGCCATGGTTGCTTCCGTGTGACGGGTCAAGTAATTCAATAAACCCGTAACCTATTTCACTTAAGTATAGAAGTAAGTAAAGTACTTTTGATTAATAATATTAAAAATTAAAGTTTCGGAAAATTATATTACCTACTAATAATTTGAAGAAATTATTAAGATCGACAATCACGCTATTACTTAAGAAAAGCCTTTATAATCTTCTGGCACTTTACCTATCACCAGGGAGTCCGCGGCTTGGCAAAATGGCGAACTGGAAAAGCAGATAGTGTCAGTCCAAGACGAACTGCGGAAGACTGACTACACGTGGGATCATGACGACGACTTGATGAGAGAAAGTGCAAGACACAAGGTGTATATGGACACTATAGAGACCTTGCGGGAACAACTTCCGTCATTAAGAGAGAAGATTAAAAGTGCTAAGATATGCGGAGCTGGTGAGGCTTTCAATTTTCATCATATTCCAATTGTTAATTGATTAAGGGGCAATAAATGAAGGTTTAAAAAATGAAGGGTTGTCGGTAAGGCTTGGATGTTGATCACAAGACAGAGGACCAACACGCGATTGCCTGCAGAGTCCTCCAGCAAAACGGGGAACATATTATTTTCTGTCATTAAAGTAAATATTTACGAACCCATTAGTCACTTACTTCTTAAATAGATAAGTATCACAAAGTGTACAATGGCTGCGGAAGGCGGAGGACCGGGTGTTGTGGCGCAACTTGGGAGACGCCATGTCCAGCCGTGGATCACCGTAGGCTGTAAACGTAGTGATTATATTCTCTTTGGAGAGAGAGAGTACACAATGAACTGTAAACCCGTCTCATATAGTCATTAAAACATTTTTATTTTCTTTTCAGATTGCAAATTAAAACACGACGACCTCAATATAAATCTAGACATTCTTACGCCTGTAAGTAGTTTAAAATTACCTTTAAATATTTAAGTTCAGATTATTTACGAGACTTTCTCATTATACAACTTTTACAGGCCGAACTGTTACGCACGGTGAAGAGATTTGAACGCCTCAAAACCGATTTGATAAGCACTCTGCGAAGCAAGGAATGGCGTTTGGACTCTGAGTCTAAGGTAACTACTGCCAGTTGAATTGTATGCTGTAAGGACTCAAGTCGAAATTATTATTTTGCCATTATGTTGCTATTAACAGTACCTTCCTTCGTTATGTACCTAAAATCATTATCAGCGGGGAGACGTCATAACCCCTACGCTTGGCTACCGGCTTGGGGATCGCAGTATTGTTGGTGTGGTTAGAGAAGATGCTGCTGTCCATCATCTGGATTTTCCCTTAGTCCTACGACATCCACGGGATGAAATGGGGAGGTGCTATTCTGGCCCGGACTCCACGGGACACCCAGCACTCTTGTGTACAGTGTGTCTGAAGTAACTAAGTATGTCCAGAGCTTTTCAAATAACTCAATGACACCATTTTTCTTATTGCAGCTGTTCGTAAGAGTGAACGACCAAAGAACCTACTTGCAAAATGAACTGATGATTTGTCAAAACAATATCATGAGATTGCAGAAAAATAGCAGTTACTGGCAGTAAGTATCACGATAAAGAGGTATGAACAAATATAAATAGTTATTTCTTGTTACTTCACATTAAACCACTATGTTACAGGGTTCGTACTTTGTGCCGGTATACCGGACGATCCAGTAAATTAACTGTAAAAGTCGAAAGACTGATTAATGGTTGATGTTTTGTATAACAACCAACTTTAAATTACTAATTGGTAATTTAAAAAAAGAAATGTGTTGTAGAAAGTAGCAATTTTTTGTTGTAGTAATCTTTCATCATTGGGTATTTCAGTTCAGAAGTTGATTTGTCCTTATAATTACTGGTGTGACATTCCAGAAATATTGCCCGAAAGAATGACGAGCGAGTCCTGGACCCAAAGCGAGGACCTATAAAGAAGATTATAGGCAACGAGAGGCTAGCACCTATTGCCACATAATTACGTTAAAACACATGTAGAGTTTATTTTCGTAAACAGAAATATATAATCAAAATTAGGGTTGATACATACCTTCTTATTGTTATTAGAGTTTTCTTAGGCTATAAACACAATGATTTAGGCATAAGTACAAACAGATTTATTAAATAATATCGTTTTTAGTACAGGATTAACTAACTAAAAACTAACTAACTTTAAAAGTCTATAATTTATGCCTGTCTTCAGTGATAAATTACGCGTTTAAAAAATAAGTAGTCCAACGTTAGTTTCAATGTTATAATTAAACAAAATAATATATTTTATTTAGTGTAGTAATCGTGTATTGAGCAAATACAAAATTAACGAAGTAAAAGAATTAATATATTGATGAAAATATAGTTATTTATAGGTAAAGTAAACGAAAAATCTATTCACATGTTAATTTATTATTATAACACGTAGAATAAAATAAATATGACAAAATATTAATCAGATCTTTTATTTTATTTGAAACTTAAAACACAATAATTTCAAATACGATATTCAGTTTTCATTCACTGGCATTTTAAATTCAATAATTGTTCTACATAATTATCTACATGAAATAATTTCGTTATATGTAGAGGACATGAACCATAATAATATTATGTATTTAATTTGTCATTTAAATATGAGCTGCAAAATTGTAGAATAGTTGCAGTTGACATATAACTACATAGAAACTGCCAACCGACTACGATTGAAAATTAAAACTTCAGTTCAACTGTGCAACTTTGGCAGTTCCGATGCAGTTTTGTCAATATCCACATAGCAATATTGTAGTTGATATGCATTTCTAATTCAGACAGCCTATTGAGAGCCTTAAATAGAAACTATAGCTATCAATTTGTTAGTGGTATTGACCTAGTCTTACCTACAATAGAATTCACTAAATAGCATGGTTCTTATTGAAATCAATTGGGAACAGGCCGGGCCGGATTATCCATTAGGCAGAATAGGCAACTCCCTAGGGGCCCCGCATTGGTTGGGGACCTGCGCCACGAAATATTTTAAGATTGGTATGTAAACGACCATTTATGATTGTCATAAATGATTGACTGTCTAGTTTACATAATTAATATTTAATAATATTGGTATGTAGTGTTCTATAACTAGCTTTCGACTACGAGAAGGCCTGAAAAGGGTAATGGGGCCCTGAGACGTGCATTGCCTAGGGGCCCCGACATGGTTAATCCGGCCCTGGGAGCAGGTAGGCTTGAGCGGTATCAGTGTAGGAAGAGGTATGCGACAACAGTACTTTGTGTATAACATACACTACAATTGTGGGTGAGACAATGTATGCTATGTATTCCTAGTGGGTTTCATGTACTTCATTGGGAGTTCCACAGTCGTACTCAAGTATTCCGCTTCCAATTCTCCGTACGGTCTTCGATATAATGCGGCTGAAATGAAGATGAAGATAATTTACATAATATTATAACTTACATGCACATTTTGAAAGTTATTTTAAAGGTCTCATGTAATACGAGGCATGTTGCTACTAAGAATTGCCTTATGGACAAAATCAATAAGACTGCTTGTCCTGGGAATCGAACCTAAATGATTTTCGATAGTCGTGCTTGAGACAACTAAACCAATGAGGCACGTCATTGATATGTATCTATAATTTAACAATTAAAAACTTTGCTACATAGTGAAGCTGCTAAACGTGATACTTATAAAAAGCAAAATCTCTTTTTTTTTTTGATTAGTTGCTCCAAGATTAGCAATTTTATTGCAAGTTAGAATCATCATTCATTTCAAACAGAAAGATATGGTAAGAAACTATTCGAACATACGTGTGACGCAGTGGTGGCGGTCGATGTGCAGGCGCAGGTGCCGCGGGCATGCGCACACGTACCCGCCGGCGGTGTTCACGCACGAGTGCGAACAGCCGTCCGTCTCTAGCTCACACTCGTTTATATCTGTAAAGACATTTTCACATATTTTTTATCTATTTGTTGACACTAAGAATTCTTTCTGTATCGGTAGTGTTGCCTAACTAGGAGCCTGCATTGCAGGACATTTTCCGCTGCTGCTCCTAAAAAGTTTACCGGTTACGACATTTCCGTTGTCGAAGTGAGATACCGCACTACTCTGCACACAGCGGCGCTTCACTTCCACAACGGAAAATGACCTAAATCACATTTTTTTCTTTTTGCTAATTTTCGACTGCAAACTACCTCGCGCGCCCCTTCGACCCTCTCTCACCTAGACCCGTGCCTTGTTTGCCTATAGGTTAATCGCCACTGCACATATACTACAGGTATAGTAACAGTGTATGAATGTTACTCACCTAGACACCTCTGGCCGGCTCCTAGGGACAGGTACCCCGGCGTGCATGAGCAGCGGTACGCGCCCTCCGTGTTGACACACAGCTGTGTCGCGTGACACCGGTTGGTCTCCACCGTGCATTCGTCAACATCTACACGACATAAAGTGAATAGTAACATTTATTTCAGACCCCTTAGAGTCAAGTGGCAAAACACTTGACGAAGAGAAATGGAGTAGAATGAAATATGTATGGGGCTGACACATGTCATCGATAACGTAGTCGAGACATGATGTCATCCCCATACATTTATCATTCTATTCTATTTCTATTCGTCAAGCGTTTTGCCACTTGTCTAAGGGGGCAGTAGGTACTGCCTCATTGGTCTAGTGGTAGCAATATGCGACTGCTTTCTGCAGAGATATTTTTATTGGGCGAAAACTAAAGTTGTCACCTCTTTATGAGATTAGTATTTTAATTGAGTCGTAATAAGACTCATATTATTTTTTCTTCCTTTTCTCGTTTCTAACTCCGTAATTAATAATTTGATTATATTCCTTATATTTCTCTCCACGAAAGAAAGTTTAAAATAGAATAATTTACTAACCATCACAGTTGTTAGCCGACCTGTTGTACCTATATCCAGGGTCACACGGACCTCGGTCGTTGTGGTCCAAGTTATCAGTGACGCTCACATCGTAGAAGACCCTTGAAATGTCCGAACCTAAAATATTGCGTCAAGTTTTAATTATCACAAAAATAACTAGCACTGTCAAGAGAATTAAAAGATTAATTTTTGTATTATTGACATAAAATAAATCGAAAATAGATCGAAACTATATGTTAATAATTACCGGAATATGCCAGAAATATGTTTGTATGACATAATTTTACCTGGCGTATTGTAGTAGTCTTCGACATCTGACGGGTAATTGGAGTTTAGCACTTCTGGGTGCATTTCAAACGTCGCTTCTGGCAAATAAGAGTTCTGCGAAAATTATATCATTAGTATTAGGTAGGTGATTACTATTCGTTACTTATGTTGCCGTATCATGCAAAAGTAGAGCTTCCAAAATTTGCTGTTAGGACCTGTTCTGATAAAATTTAAACCACAGCAGAAAAACATTAATCTGTCCCTTTACAGCGTAGTCAGCTAGAAAATAAATAATGAAGAAAATAATTATTTGGTAGTTACTTACAGAATCACTGGAATCTTCTTTGCTGTTAGTAACTTCATTTTCCGACAGATCCAGGCTCGAATGGCATGGAGGAAGATCGGTACACTTTCTAATCTAAAGAAATAATACGAAATATTTTTATTAGTCTTTAAATAGCTAAGTAAGGTTCACACACATTCATTTTTTTACTGCGTAAAATCCAGAGTCGTCAGTTGTTACTTTAAAACTTACTTTAAAATGACCTTTTCTTATTATGGAACAACGTAGTCGACTTACTTGATAATGAGGTAGTAATTGATTTTCTGTTTCAAGATTCAAAATTATAAATAACATTCAGAGTTTGTCGGTACCTGCACGTTGTCCCCGGCGCAGCGCGCGCGGCCCCGACAGCGGCGGGAGCGCGCCTGCGTGGCCGCGCCGCACGTGCCCGAGCACTCCGACCAGCGTGACCATGCCGACCAACGCGACCGCACAGCCTCCTCCTACAAAGTTCAGTAAACTATGAACTTCCAGCGGTCCAGTTTGCAAGACGAAAGGGGCTGGGTAAAAGTAGACACTTTTTGCTACCGACACACTATCACAGGAAACCGTAGTTGCTGTGTCCTGTGGCGGCGATTTACGTCTGCACAGAGAGTGGCTGATTTTATACTCACATATAGAAATCAAATATTCATGGGCAGCACAAAAGTGTCTACGTATGCGCAGCGCTTAAGATAAAACAAGCATTCCAAAATTGACTATCTAGTACAGCTACAACTAATGGTAAATTATTCTTTCTTAATCACTAAGAAGAATTAAAAAACAAACTAAAATTTATAAAAAGAAAAATGAGAGTAGGATTAAAAAAAAAATTGAGCGATAAGAAAATTATTGGTGAACTATTTCGGATTGTATGTAATTGCATCAATCTACAAACTTTCTGCCAAACTAAGAACGTTTCATTTAAAATAAGCTTTTACAAAGTATTAAAATAAATTACAAAAGCTCTAAAGTAAAATTTAAAACTTACATCACACGGTGGCATGTGGCATTTCCGTCTATCAACCGCAGGACCCTTACACGTCGATTGATCCAGAATGATCTTCTCCGACTTTGAAGAACTATCTGAAATACAAAGTTTCAATTACAGGAAACTCTTCTTATAATAAACTATGGCAAGACAGTAAAAAAGGATTAATAGACCGTGAAAGCTTAAAAAGGTACTTAAGTATAAGAGTAAAAATGAAAGAAATGCTTACCAATAGTATTATTGTTATCGTCGATGTATTGACAATTCCGGGACCTCTGCTGGTATCCCAGTCCACAGGTGGTGTTGCACAATGACCACTGCGACCATGAACTCCATTTAGCTGGCACTAGAAAAGTAATTTGGTACTTTAGAAGGTCATACGTAAACATGAGATAACCCCTTAAAACGCCCACCCTTCACAGCTTGCTATAGTGCTGTAGCAATGGAAACAAAATGGGTTTTGGTGTCAAGATAAGTCAACAGAATATCTATTGAGGAACCGGACTGTCGCACCGCAATATGAGTGCGAGGTTTATTTGAGCCCGCCGCCGTGACCTAAATTCTAGTCTAGTCGTCACAAGCACGAGCGGTGAGCTTTACGTCCTAGGAATGATTCTAATTCTAAGTAGCAGTATTTGTACCTTTTTGTCTATTATTATATGGAACAAATACATTACGTGCAAATCTGGGTGTTGTAAACACCAGACACTATTATGTTATGTACATGCTTTCACCTAACACGCAATGTTGAACCAGTTTGGTCGAATTTTGATTTGCAAGCTGAATCTAATCCGACGAAGTTGAAATTTTACATTTTGATTTAGTACCGAAGATATACAATTTATGAAAAGCATTGCACCCTTGCTATACGTTCTATCAAAGCATATTTAAGTAGTTCACCCAGGATTGGCTTTTAGCTCCTCAACATTTCACGGGCTATTACAGTTAAGTAATAGCCCGTCCTAAAGCCCACCATGACTTAAAAGCTGTAATATAACGTTAATTAAATGCATGTCCCTTACCTTGCACTACTACATTATACCGCCGATGCGCAGTGCCGCCCTCGTTCTCTACCACACAGATGTACTGTCCTGCATCCCTGACGTCAGTGCTCCATATCGCCAGGAGACTGTTACCCAACACTCGCTGGACGTTCGATAAACCCTCACTTAGTTCTTGTGTGTCCTGAAATGCGAAGGAAGGAAAGTCCTATCTTCATATATACTATCTAAGCGTAAGGTGCGATAAACTGCTTCCCACATGGCACTGCAAATCTTCGGTACCAGACACAGAAGCTAATGATCAGGATGACAGACAGAGGTGTACTTCTTTAAAAAAATAGATTACCTTTAACCATGAAATCCGAGGCATCGGATGTCCATCAGCTTCACATTTAAGTACAATGCTCCTCTTCAGCGGCACTACGTGTTCTTCTGGTATGTTATTGCTGACATTGCCAGCAATGGACGGTGGTTTGATTACGTTGACATCAAATACAACTTCAGTGGTGCCCACTTTATTCGTCATGATGCAAGAGTATTTTCCGCTGTCTAACACTTCAGTTTTGTTGATGACCTATGTTATATATACAAAAAAAATAAAAATATTTACAAGAGTTTTACATCTTTTACGGAAAATAAATAATCATGCATTTTCAAATGGTTAGTATCTACTTGATAAATAATATATTACATTATTTTTATGAACACCCCAAGCATGACATTCATTTTTAAGGGTCATAGAAAATCCTGGTATTTGCCATGTAGCTTCTACTTTTTATTTTCTAATTGCCCAAAACTGTATTTATAGACATAATAGAAACGAATGCCTTGTAACACCGTGTATAAGAAACTCACCAATGTAAAGTGATCATCAGATAAAAGCACTCTACTATCGCCGCCTATTTCAGTGTAGGGGTGTTTAACCCACATGACGCTGGGGAGAGGCGAGCCCACTACTGGACAGGCTAATACCAACTCCTTGCCGAAGACGGCCGGCATCTTTTTTGAAGATTCCTTAGGCGACGAGGGAGGCACTGAAAATTGCAGGTTGGTTTTAATATTTTTCCAATTCTAGTAAATCTAAAATCGGGAATCTTGTTCAATAAATATTGGTTGCGTGCTGATATAAAAAGGTGGGCTAAAGTAGGAAATTATTTATATCCTGTTTATCGTGCCCACATTGCTTGTACTGTTTCTTCTTTTCCCGATAAGGAAAGCCAAGTGTTTAATCCCACGGACTCACAGAGTAAACGATCAGTTATCTAGTGGTATTTACCTGTATGCATTAGCCCATAATATTCCAAGACAACATGTTCAATCACTTACCCAGCACATCGACCAGATAAGCAACGCTAGTTTTCCCAACTTTATTCCTCGCGACACACGTGTAGTTTCCGGACTGTTGCTCATTCGCCTTCTTCACCACAATCACTTCTCCGAAATCGGTAGAAACCATTTCGTCATCAAACAACTTTAAAGGCACATCTTCCCTGAACCAGTACACTTCGGGAGTGGGGTTTCCGTACGGATGGCAGTGTAGGGAGAAGGCCTGGCCTGATATCAGTTCTAGGTGTACCTCGTTGCTCGTCGTATTTGAATTTTGGAAGAGACTTTGGAAGATTTTTGGTGGTTCTGAAATAATTTCGCGGTTTCTCAGTTTTGTTAGTACATTTACATTACTAATTGCATAGACTATGCTAATAAATACTTACCTAAATATTTATAGACAAAATTCAAACATTAATCATTTTTACAACGGCCAGAGCTGGACGCGAATAAGGGAAAATGGATGGTCATAGTTATAAGGTTTTTATTTCAAATACAAAAGAGCACTTAGATAACTTTAACTCTAGTTGCTCCGTTTAAAAGTATCAATAGAAAAACCCCGGCAGTGGGAAAATAATTTAAATGGCAAAATCTTACCCAGGACATCAAGTTTGATCTTCCTTTCATGTGTCCCCCCTTCATTGGCCGCCACACACGTGTAGACTCCAGCCTGACTTGTCTGAACACGGTTAATGATCAGGTCAGCGTAGTCGATGTCGTAAGAGTTCTCGCTGACAATCCTGCCTTCCTTCATCCACTGTAAATCTGGCGTTGGGTTACCGGTGGCTTTGCATGCTATTCTCACTTTAGAGCCTTGCTGAAAAGTAGTAGTCACATTATGTTTGTGTTTACGATACCTCAGAATAGATATATCACAAAAGAGACAATTATGATAATCATAATAATCTACATATGTTAATGTAGTACATATTCAATCGGCACATTTACCTCATAATTACCCTCTGACGGTTTCAACAAGAAATATTTTTTTTAGCCCTGTTGAAAATATATTGGAGAATATTTACTCCGGCAAAACATAGGGGCAATTGAAAATTGATTATGGTCAGCGAAATTCTTGTATACCGTCTTGGCCAGAAACTCCCTTAGATAGGAAAGACGGACGTTTGTAGTACTCACAGTTATTTCCACCGTGCCGTCAACAGTAACCCCTTCACCGTCTGTAAAGGCGACGATGTCTGTCACCTTGCTAGCAGCTACTATGGTGACGCGGTACACGAGATGCGTGGCGCCAGCTTTGTTCTCTGCGTCGCAGCGGTACAAGCCTTCCGATGAGGTCGATGTGTTGACACTCGATAGCGAAGAGTTGTGTTCATGCCAGTTTGTATTACTGTGCCAAGGAAGAAAGATGTAAAAACATTCTTAATTCTTTTTTTTTTAATCAAAATGATTTGTAGCAAAAGTTTCGGAGGAAGGGTGATGTTTTCGTTAACCACTTCCTGGATGGGTATAGTATATTCAAAAGAAGTGTCAATAACTACATAACTTATACAAGGTTTTTTCAACGCCCAATTTTGTTTTATTTCTGCCACTAATCATCGACATGATTAATGGAAAAAAAATTGATATATGAACCTATATACACATATTTATTAGGTTTATCTCGATATTGCAATACTGAATTATGAAAACAAAAATATTGGTCCATAATACAAACTTGTAAGTCCATGTAAGAGTCGGCGTCGGTGAGCCCTTGGCGTTACATTCTAACGTAGCGTTGACCCCTTCCTTTAGCTGTACGTCAAGCATATCAAACTCAGAAATGAATGGCGGCACTGAAAGTATCAAAATTTCATATCCAATTTGGTGTATTGCGAAAGCAGACGAGTATCAAGTTCTAAGGATCTTCTTCTTATTGTATGGTTAAACCTGGTGTCAAGGTTTAAAACGCCTGTAGGCTTCTGATATGGCTTTACACACCGTTAAAAAATCTCCCAGGTGTGCCGGTTTCCACACGATATTCCCCTTCACCGTTTTTAGCAACTGACAACTTAATAGTACGCATTTGAATTCGAAAAGACATTGGTGGTTGGTGCGTGCCGGGGTTTGAACTTGCTACCTTTGACTTGGCAGTCCAACGGTTATTCCACTCGGCTATCATTGCTTTCAGATTTTTAGATTAGGATTGACATTGACGGTTTTAATAGGTGTCACTCGCACGTTTCGTACTTACACTTACCTAAGACGTTCAATGTAAACTCCTTGACGATAGTTCCATGAACGTTGCTCACAACACACTTGTACGTGCCCGCGTTGTGTGGCTGAACGTTGATCAATTTTAAACGGTCTTTGTCTTCGAACACTAGAGGCTTTGAGTTAAACGACCATTTTGTCTGAAAACAACAACTCCTTTAGAACTCTAAGCACAGATCCATTTAAAAGTAGACTAGCTGCACCCGCGGTGTTACACGCTACAATTTTTCGGTAAAAAGTAGCCTATGTGTTAATCCAGGGTGCCAGCTACCTCCAAATTTTATCAAAATCGGTCCAGCCGTTTGAGCTTGAAGATGTAACAAACGTACAAACACACTCACAAACTTTCACCTTTATAATATTAGTGTGATAAGAAATTATTATTACGACTGGCACAAAAAGGCAAAGAAATTTGGAGATTAGCACAAAAAAGATAGTCCTTAACTCCTTAGATAGTAGTGGGTGGAGATAAGCTGGAGGTAAAGAATTTTTTTTTTGTATAACATTTATTTGTGAGTGACCAGCAATATACGAGTATGGAAGGAGGGTAACCTTTGTTAGCTAGTGAATCGTTAGACCGCTGATTCTAGGACGCTTATACACACAATAATTGGCCCAATGGAGAACTTATAACCAGAACTAGTTTAACACAGGTTGATGAGTTAATGATGCCGAAGACGTAACGGGTTGACTTATAATTTAAATCTCAGTTTTTAAAAGACAATTTTAATTTTAATCTTCCTAACCTTAGCCTTTGGTTTAGCGTCTACGCCACAGTCAAGGTACATGTCATCGCTCTGCACGATGTCCACAGACTGTGTTTTGTTCCCAACAAACGCTGGCGGCCATTCGACGATCACTTGGACCTTGGAGTACGCAGAGCCAACGGCGTTTGTTACTACGCATGCGTACGTAGATGCATTGGTTCGGTTCACATTTGGTAGTAACAATGGACCCGTTGATATTAGTTTGGCATTCTGAAATGAACAATAAGGTTTTTTAAAGTTACAATTAAATGGAAGATTGTGTTTGTCTGTACTGAACGTAGTGTAAGAATCATGTGTAACGAATAAACTTAATTTAGATGAACTGTAATTATGAACGGGTTCAGAGTTTTCTTTATATAGTTTTGTATTATTTCTTTCATAATCATGTTCCAGCAAGTTTCCAGTTAAAATCACTTTATTATTTTCTGTCGTAAACTTTTTAACTGACTTCAAAAAGAAGAAGCTTCTACGTTCGTCTGTATGTAGTTTTAATATGAATGCTAACCAAAAACTTGATAAATAATAAAAACAAAAGCAGGGCATTAATTTCATAGTGTAATATCGAACCTTATACCATTTGAGTGTGTTGTGGTTGGCTCGCACCGGACACTCGACGCGCGCATTCGTGCCCTCGACCACAGTTACTGTGGACTGATTCTCTTCCGCTTGCATGTGAGTTGGGATAGCTAGAGATGAGAAGATAAATAGAAGATGCATTAACCTTTTGTTTTTTATCTTGAGCTACCCTATCAATTTATTAAATTAATAAGTAATCATACAGTACAGAAAAGCCAACCGTGTCGTAGCCTAAATAGGTTTGTTTTGCTAA
The DNA here is from genome assembly GCA_905340225.1 of Abrostola tripartita. Classification (NCBI taxonomy): domain Eukaryota; kingdom Metazoa; phylum Arthropoda; class Insecta; order Lepidoptera; family Noctuidae; genus Abrostola; species Abrostola tripartita. Next base: position 9,805,434 of record HG996504.1, read on the forward strand.
GTATTTCAGTTTTAAATTACACTATTCAATTAGGTTATACACCTGGGTTGGATTGGTTACACACCGATATAAGTTAAACTATGAAAAGACATCTCATAATCTTGCATCTATTGACGTAAAATAAAAAGTATTAATGTTGAGTCATGACTGAGTGTTATTAGCCGGTGACGCTACCGTGCGATTGGATCGATAAACATGGCGGCCGCCGACATCGAAAGGTAACTTTGTATGTGTATAAATCTGATTTTATGTATTAGAATGAATATAAAGGTAGGTATTACTAGGTAGTTATGGTGTACGGATGATAGGCTATTTATTTGGTGCGACTGTTTTGTAATAATCGTCCTATAAATTAGAATAGCGGAATAATAATATTTATCAGCGCTTACATTAAGACCTTTGATTGAGATTAATTAATATTGTTTTTATTTATTAAATATATAATAATATTACAGTAGACTATATCTATCTATCTATCTACTATATCTACTTAATATTATAAATTCTTAACGTGAGCAATATTGTAAGTTTATTTATTGACTTTTGGATACCGTTAACCGTCTCGCCCTTGGAGTATTATATACGGTCTTCTCAATTGTCCTGCAGTTGGTGTCGCTCGTTGTGAATTATTCAATCAAATCAAATTATTTATTTTGCAGAATAAATCTTTCTTAGACCAGGGTATAGTTTGTTCATTCTTAATTTTGTTAGTGTCATCTGGGTTTTAGTTAAATCCATTTTATTTTAAGCTAGATTTATTTCCTTCACGATAGATTGTAATGAGGCTGTTTGAATGAAATACTTAACAAAACCATGAGCATGACTTTGTCCTGCTTATTTGAGTAACTTTTAGCTGCAAAGTATGGTGGGGCCGAGTGTGTAGACGTTGTTGTACAGTTACGCTGATTTACATTTTTTTACTGGATTACCTCTAATTTAGTCAAAAATGTGCTTGAAGTCAATTGGTAGCTCATCGATTCTGAATAAATGTGGTTATAATTAGCATACAATTAGTCTTTTTTTGAGGCAATAATATACGACTTAATTTTGTGATGTAAAATGAAAATTTGCCGTTCATACTTGTTAAACAGCATTTATTAAGTCTCAGGATCATAAAAATCCCCGACACCAACAGCATGACATATGTCCTGCTGTTGGTAAAATTATATATTTGGTAGGTTCAGACAGTGGTGCTTATTATTATAAACGAGGTTTTGAAGGTAAACGATTAAAAATATGTAAGCTTTTCTTTTTATTCGATCCCTTCATTTCGAGGTTATTTGGTTCAATCCATGTGCAGATTTTGATGCTCAGCAGCCCGAATGGTATAATACCATTTGGACCATTTGGACGCGTCTAATTAAGATCAAGCAAGTATTCCAGCAATATATTGATCTCAAAGTTTACTCCAGTTTTCTTATGTCTCGTCTAGGTATTTTCATTCATAATTATGCTTCCCATCGCCAGCTCGATAGGATAAAAGAGGCAGAAAACATTTTAGGAGAATTTTCAGCTCAAATGGTTGGAAAAGGTAAGAATTAAACCCTCGTATTGGCTGAGAAATGCCAGTTCCTCGAAGTAGAAATCAGATTTACCTTATATGTCTTCGTCTAGGTTGCCTTAAAAATAGTATTTTTGTTTCTTTTAAGTATTTTTCTATTCTTCCTCTTATCGTATGGGTCATGAACAACCTGGTGTCAGAGTTTAAACCACCTGTAGGCCTCTGATGTGTCTTTACACACCGTTGAAAACTATATCATGTGTGCCGGTTTCCTTATGAGGTTTCCTTTACCATTTTTAGCAACTGATAACTAATTTATAATAGGCACATGAATTCGAAAATTGGCAGTCCAACAGCAATATCACTCTAACCACTCAGCTATCATCATTTTCTATTGTTAAAATTTTAGTACTATTCTTGTATTAAAACTAAAGAATGGGTAGAATCTGAGCTATTCTAACGTTTGAAAACGGTTTGGCCAGACTGGCAAAGTCTTAGCTATCTTGACAAGTTTGAACATGGTTTTATAATAGATAGCTAGAGTCTTAGCTATCCAGACACGTTTGGACAAGGTTTCTGAGCAGACCAATAGATTCTGAGCTATCCAGACACGTTTGGACAGGGTTTCTGAGCAGACCAGTAGATTCTGAGCTATCCAGACACGTTTGGATAAGGTTTCTGAGCAGACCAGCAGTATCTGAGCTATCCAGACACGTTTGGACAAGATTTCAGACCAGACCGGCAGTGTCTTAACTATATAGACTTTTTTGAACAATGTATTAGAGCGAACCGGCAGAGTCCGAGCTATCCAGACACGTTTTTACAAGGTTTCAGAGCAGCCCAGCAGTGTCTGAGTTACCGAGACACGCTTGGACAAGGTTTCAGAGCAGACCAGCAGTGTCTGAACTATCTGCGGAGTGCCGATATCCGTGCAACATTGATTTAATAACCAGCTTAATAGTCTTGAGCTTGACTACTTAGACGCATATGTTTTAGAACGAAAAGGCAAAAAAATGGCTATTCAGATCCATACACCGTGTTGGCATATAAGGGCTGAATATTGGTTAATTTGCTCCCTGCCCCAAAGAAATTTCAAACGGGCAGGTAGTCTTGGCTATTTGGTTTAACATTATTACTACTATAACGATCTTAAGTAGGGAAAAGTAATTATTAGTAACAACATTCTTCGCATAAGTCTAGTAATGACGCTTGTGAGAAGCTGATTAAGCGAGAACATTGTAGTACAATCAACAGGATAAATGTCCTGCTGATGGTTTCGAGATGATTTAGGTACCCACCACTACTCTACCAATCGTAATATACTCATAAAAACAAAAGAAAATACAGGTTCAAAAGTAACAGAAGATATCAATTGAATAATTCCAAAAAATATCCACATATAACATTAATATAAAACGTAAGCACTAGTGTTCAGCATTCAAAATAACCATAAGATACTAGTTTTTACCTAAAATATATAGAACACCAGGTTTTCCGTAGATGGTTATGGCTCGATCGTCAGTAAACCAGTACTACAAGGCTCGCAGATACTTATTTTACGCTTTAACCATAAGCCGGACATTTGTCCTGCTTATGGTACAAGGGTTTATAAAGCAGTTTCTGACTTCCGTATTCACTAAAATGCCTAAACAGCACCTTTTAAAGTTTTGAATTATTTTTCTGTAAAAATAAAGGTTCAAGTGAAGATAAAAAAATGATTTTAAATAAATTAATTACTAAAAAAATTGTATAGAAAACTATGCTCCTAAATTCCTTGAAAGCAATATTCAACGATCACTAAATTTCGAAAAAAGAACAAAAATCACCAAAAAATACAATAAAGCAATAAAAATTGACGCGATTAAAAATTATACACACAATTAATTCACTGTAACAATCCGGTTTTCCAACCGAATACTTCTCCAATAGTATTGGAGAAGTGCTAGAGTATTTAGCAGATTGAGTATCGCTGCCCGGACTGCCTCGTCGGGCGGCGATACCCAATCTGCCGCATTCAGAGCGCGCTCCGACGACGTCGATGCCGCGCGGTCCCACTCCGTTGCCGTACCCCCACTACCAGACGCCGCTCTACCCCTCCCGAGCCCCGCGTGACCTCCGCTGGTCCCCTACAAGCCCCCTTCCCGACACCCGCTCCCCTCCCCCTAAGCGCGGCCCGCGTGACATGCGCATTTAATATTTATTACGTTCAATTCAATGACATAAGAACTTCAGTACAGTTATCGCGCATAAACAGTAAGTATTTTGCGGCGGGCATATTGGTTTGATGATAGTTTTATTTGCGATTTGGCTGGTCAGAGATTATTTTGGTGCTTGAATATTTTTAAGTATTGTTTAGTTATATGGAAGCGTTTCTTCCGAGTTAGTTGAAATAAGCGATCCAATTAGAAATAAAGTGTGCTCTTGTTTCGTAATAAGGTTAAAGGTTATGTCTGCATTTATTCATGATGCCTATATTCTCTTATGGAGTATGTAGGTTCAGTATTTTGTCTGAGAATCTATATTATAGAATCGCAAATCGAAGTTATTACATCAGAGGATGTACCCATTATTATGTCGTCCAAGGTAAGAGGACGTCGTACTTTAGCAGCTTTTAGTACATGGATGCGAGAGAGTCTGAGGACAATTGGCCTTAGTTTATCGGCTGGGTTAATGCGTCTACTGCCTATACGGTCGGTATACCTACTCCTTCTATGACGGCTTAAGATATTTGCAATCCGATTTTTGTTGTCGTAAGCAACGTGATGTATACCAGGTTCTCGTTGTTTTTTTCCGGAATTCCGATGATTTCGAACTCAGATTTCATGTTCTCTTGTACTGAAATTCATTTTTTGTTTCAGTTGCATAATAGAGCTTTTCAGCAAAATTATTTCGTCATCTTTCACATTCAGTTTTTTCTCGAAATCTTCTAGTTTATGGCATCTAGCATCAGAAAAATTTGATAATTTCAACCCGATGTCAGTGTTTTGCTGCTCGAGGTCACTGACCGGTCGGTCGGGTCACTGGTCTTAGTAGCCTTATTTCAGACAAGAGTAGAATAGAGTCGGTTTGAGTAGATTCCTGTTGTTGTATGCCTGCCTGGCTGCCGCGTGTTAAATCATCACAGTTACTGGAATGCATGTTTTTAATACGTGGCTAGAAGTCATCAACCTTTTGGTTGAACACAAACACAACTCGGAAAATTCCAATTGTCCTTGTATTCTGACGAGAAATTGGTAAAATTGGTTGCTAATATATTCAAACAGTCAAAAATTCATACATACATACGTACATAAAGTCACGCCTATATCCACGAGGGGTAGGCAGAATTCAAGATCGTTATATTTGTTACATCTTCTTCTATCTATACATATAATAAAATCGTAAACGACACGTGTCTGTACTTATAATACCGAAGCCAAAAATATGGTTTTTAAAATTTTTGTCTTTTTGTCTGTACATTTGAACGCACTAATCTCAGATAATATTTAGTGTTTGTTTAATTTAAATCGGTTTACAAACAAAATACTTACGTTAATCTTTACATACATGTAATAAAACAGGACGCTTGGCGTAAAAACTACTAAATAGCATCCGCTCAAACTTAGCTAATATATTAAAAACAATTTAAAAATAATTTTGCTTTTTCCGAATGCCCACGCGGACGGAGTCGCGGGCACAGCTATAGGTTATAAATTAAGGAAACCGTCTGCCTACACCTTGAGGGATTTAAAGCCATCAACTCACAGTATATTTCGACAGCCACAGTCTTATTGACGGCACCGACTAAGTTTTTGGCAGTACACGTGTAGTTCCCGCTCATGTCTTCAGAGGGTGCTTTTATGGTTAATGTGCCGTGCGAATCCACTGCGTACCGGGGATCTGGAATTCCAATGTATATAACAGAGGAATGTATGAGACAATGGCGTGGTCCAATGATATAATACGAAGTGATGGAATTCCAGCATAATACTGTGAATACAACCAGAGCAAATTATTTTAAGGACAGCCCCCTTACCATGAACTCTTAAAGCAGGACAGTTTACGATGTGGAAGGGAGACGCCGCATTACACTGCACGTAGCGGCGTCTCTGTTTAGTGTACCAACCGTTCAAGTTTATGGTAAGGGGGCCGGACTTACGAAAGGTTTAAAAGATGACAAAAAAATGACATTCGAATACTTATGACAGAATAAGACACATTTTTTATTAATTTCGTATATTACTCACCTTTGCTAAGGTAAAACTCATCCTTAGACCACATAACATAAGGCTCAGGTTTGCCTGCAGCTTGACAAGAGACTGTTAGCACCGTATCCATATTAGTGGCCACGTACGGTCCAGTGTAGTTGTCTTTCAGGATTTGTGGAGGTACTGTAATAAAAAAGCATGGTAGGCTATGTGTTGAAAAAATATTAGCCGTCCCATAAAAAAAATAGATATATCCTCGATTCCAGTATTCCAATGTTTAGGATAGTAAAATTATTTTCTCTGTTACAATGAAATCCCATAGATAAAGTTGTTCAGTTCGATGTTCTTATCTAGACTCTTAAATATGACTGCGATTTTGTGCCCCTCTGTATATGTGACGCTATACCAATTAGTACTTAAAAGTATGCTTCCTCATATATTATTTACTGAGAAGTAAATAATATATGAGGAAGCATACTTTGAGCTACCTCCTAATATAGTGCGGACCATATATTTTTTTTTTTTTTTTTAATTTTAATAAAAACGTCGCCCCGCACTAGGAATTTCTCCTGTATCGTAGGTGCGTTTCACAAACATGAAATATCACATACACTAACACCCAGACTCGGGACAATCAAATGTGGATCGCACAAATTATTGCCCCATGCGGGAATCGAACCCGCAACCCTTAGCGCAGCAGTCTAATCGCTTAGCCACTGCGCCAATCAGGTCGTCAATAAACACCGCGAGACTTCATATTATGAATATTATGAAGTCTCGCGGTGTTTATTGCACACCATTATACAGATTTTTTTGAAGAAACATATAAAAAATAGAGTACAATGGGCGGTCTTATAGCTAATAACGATATCTTCCAGACAACCTTAGGATAGACTGGAGCGATAAAAAGTCGTACTAGGGGAAAATGTCTGACTAAAACTACCACGTGCCTTAGTATCCTCCGATTGGACTTCAAACGTTGGACGCGGCGAAAAGACAACTCAAGACAAAAAAATCGAAGGAAAGGAAAATATTACCCTTCAGAAATTACAGGTGTAATTGAAAAGAATTGTATTATTGTTTTATTTAATTACCATTAACTCGAAGATACGTAGTTTGCTCAGCGATCCCACCGTTGTTTTCAGCGACGCATGCGTACAGTCCTTCGTGCTTCAGGCTAACATTATATATGTACAAGTTGCCGACGTCGTTGAAGCTGAAAAAAATATAAAGTTTAGTTTTACATAACTTTCACTATATGAATTTCAACCCAACGAACATTAAAATAAAGTAAAAAATAAAAACAACTAGTAATAAGTATGACAAATCGACAACATACCGAGGTGTAAACTTTGTGATTGTATTATTTACTTTCGACTTTATGTCATCGTCAGCTAGGTTGATATTTGTGCGCACACGGCGTTTTTAGGGGCTAACAACAAATTTTAAAGTTACCTCAAGTCCGTTGTATTTTTGCTGAGCGCATCGCCCTCAAATTGCCAATGAATAGCCGGTATTGGGAACCCGATGACGTCACACTGTAGAGCAACTGTAGACCCAATTAATGTTTCCTTGAAATTTTCTAATGGGGGAGCTATGAATGGCGGTACTGGAAATAAAGAAAATGCATACGGTATTGTTAAGTTGGAAAGAGAAGCAGGTAGGTAGGTTTGGAACATAATAGATTTGATATTATTTACTATACATATATTCCGGTTACACTCACGTGTGTATTCGGGAATGCCCGACTAGTTTCGAACTCAAACAGAGCCCTTATTCATGAGCCGGCTACGCGGCTGAGCGACTCTGCGTAAGTATCATCATCATCAGCCGGAACACGTCCACTGCCACTGCTGGACAAAGGCCTCCCCCTTAAAGGGGGAGGGGTGCCATAATCCCCACGCTTGGCAAGCGGCTTGGGAATCGCATTATTGGTGGTCAAGTTACAGAAGACGCTGCTGCCCATCTTCTGGATTTTTTTCCCTTAGTCGCCTCTTATGACAACCACAGGAGGAAAAGGGGTGGTCAATTCTAGGCTGGATATCACACGGCAAAGACTGCGTAAGTATAACCGGAATATATAGTAAACAATATGGATAACACTCACGAAAGTTATTTTAGTAAAATTATGGATTACAAGCTATTTACCCCAAACACGCAGCGTGTACGTGATAGATGTATTTCCGAATACACTTTTAGCAGTACAGGTGTAATCTCCGAAGTCGGTTAAGTTTGCGACGAATCTGGGAAATGATTAACAGATTTTTTTTGTATGTAGCATCATCCATGTGATACTGCAAGAGTACTAGGGGTCGCCGAATGTGCATACTCTCGTGCCATCAAACAATATTAACCGATGTAATGAACTTAATTTTAGACCACAATTTTAGTTCAGACATACATACTCAAATTGCGATATTTTGACATTATTTCCATGCTACACCATGCTATTTGGACATTTATGTACAGTAAATAATTTTGACTAGATCTAAACCGTATTTTAAATCTACGAGAGTTGTTCTTGTAGATTAAAAACACGGTATCGATCAACAATTTTAATTTTATAATTTTTAGTTAATAATTATCTATTATTGATGATGATGATGAATTATCTACCGATACGAAGACTTATCTAACCTCAACCCATTTTCGTCGAAGTATCTCCTGTCACCGGTCACAGGCTCTCCATTCTGTGTCCACTCCACGATAGGCCAGGGTACTCCGTGAGCTGAACACGGTAGTTCCACCAACTGACCTTCTACCACCTCGAGTGTTGTCCCAGTGGCAGCTGATATGATTGGCGGATCTGAGGGTAATATAAATAAGAACGTTGTGGTTTTATATAAGGACCACCGTGCACCGGTCCTAGGTCTTTGAATGCTTGATCCTGTATACCTATCGCTTGATTCCAAGGAAATTTATAAACTCCAGGGGAATCAAATAAAATCTTCTTAATATAAGACCTAAGACCCAGGATCTCATGCTACGCTCACGAGACTAACGAGGCAGCCAAAAAATCTGTATTGGGTAAATAACTCGAAATAAATATTGGTAACGTGCGCGTGCGTAAATTACAAACAAAGGTTTATCAAGCAAGCAAGAAAGTCGCACTTAGCTACTACACCGAGCGGTTGACAGTTGTCTTAGAAAGAGATAATGTATCAAAATGATGCAAAGTATTTACCAAATACTACCAAAGTAAAGTTTCTGTGTGTAGAGCCCGCGGTGCTCGTAGCGTTGCATGTGTAGGTCCCGGAGTCGTATGCTGTTGCCTTCTCTATCACCAACTCACTCGTGTTAGTTAGGAACCTATAATATTTATCAAAGCGTGATTTATTTATTTATTTTCCTTATTGTCCTGTTATTATAGGGAAATGAAATTAATGAATCTGCGAATGATAATCTATTAGTAATTTACTTATCGGCCTGCTATAGAGCAATGATAAATCTGTAAATCATTTATTCGATACATATACGTCAAAATAAACTAGACGAAGATTAAACACGTCGTGGACAAGAATTAGCGTAAGGGAAAATTCAAGTATTTAAACTTGAACTTGTATTATGTAAACTTACAAGTTCTTATTGTAGACTACAGGATGTTTGTTCTTGGTCCACACCACTACAGGAGGTGGCAGACCGATGGCTTGGCAGGAGAACGTTACCTTATTCCCTACCTTCACTTCTTGGGGCCCTTTATCTTCGACGAGTTCATTGAAACGAGGGGGATCTAGGACAACAATCACACTAATATTATAAAGGCGTAAGTTTGTGAGTGTACCTATTTGTATGTTTGTTACTTCTTCACACTCAAACGGCTGGACCAATTTTGGTAAAATTTGGTGTGAAGGTAGTTAACACCCTGGGGTAACACATAGGCTACTTTTTATCCACCGCGGGGCGCAGCTAGTATTATATACTTTGAAAGGTAGGATCGGTCTGATATTACGCACATACTTTTTGGGGAGACTTGTATTGGGAAGTGTTTTGTCATAAATGACGCTCAATGATAAGTTACAAGGGTTAATATCTTATTACGAAACACTCCGAGTCTCCGTCAAAGAGTCAAACGCTTGGAGCACAGCAACGGATTTGTAAGAGGCATTAAAGGTTTTAGGACACAAACAATAAAATTCTTCAACTTACATTGAACCACCAAAGTGACGTCATACACGTCTGTTCCTACCACATTCAGCGCGGTACATCGGTAGACGCCGACGTGGTCTTCAGTAGTATTAGCTATAACTAGCTCTTTACTCTCTTCGTTCACGAGCGCGGCTGGAGGCAGGAAAGTAAACTCCTCAGAAGAACCGCTCTTGTATTGCCAAGACACTGTTGGCTCTGGGTTACCTTCGAGAACCCTGTAAATGGTCACCAAGTTATTGTATCAGAGTGGGCACGGTATTTTGGATAACTTGGTCCTACTTTTACTTTTAAAGCATTTTGTGCGTAAGAATGAGCAGACTCTTCGACATAGTTTTTATGGAAAAGTGCAGAAAGCTAAGACTTTTCAGATCTTAGAGAGTTAGGACTGCTTGATCTTAACAAAAGGCCTTCAGCTAGTGATCTTCCCACGGGACAAAATTTGTGTGATCCGCAGTTGTTTGTTCCGAGTCTGGGTGTTTGTGTATGTGATATTTCATGTTTGTAAAACGCAACCACGATACAGGAGAAAGTCACAGTGTAGGGCGATGTTTTTCTTAAGAAAAACAATGCCAAATGCTCACTGACAAAAATATAAATAATATTATATCATATCATCATAGGCATATTGCCTATAATATAAAAGAGAAACTGCTTGATAGTTAAGTCAAAAGACAGAATTACAAAGATACATAATCTCACCTACATGTAAGATTAGTAGACCGTCCTTCCCGCGAAATTTGGCTCATCGGTTCCTTAGACAATACGGGAGGCGCTGAAAAATGATTATCGTAGTCAATGATGTTATAAGTAGAAAGAAGTAGATAGATTATTATTTATTACGCGCTTTGTAAAAGGCACGTTAAAACGAGGCTAATTACCACACCTGAACTAGTTGTTATCTTTCCAGATGACCAAATGCTCTCTTACTTTCACATGTCATAGAATGTAGTGTGAGTGTGCCACGTGTGACATTACAAAGTATAGAACTTCCTCCTTTTATCTAAGTCGGTTAAAAAGTACATTTAAATGCAATCTCACCTAAACCATAAACAGCAATAGTTCCATTCACAGTAATATTCTCAAATCCATTATCAGCCACACAGGTGTAAAGGCCCAAATTGTCAAAATCAATGCGAGTCAGGTAAACGGTAGACTTGTCTTCAGTAATCTGGACGCTGCCACTAGGCACTAGTTCGGTACCATTGTGGTACCATACCACCTGAGGAGGGGGGTGCGAGTCGACCTGACACTGCAGTTCTGCTTGATAATAAAGTTGGACGGATTGATCTGAAAGATAAATTTAGGCTATGTAATAAAGTTTAGACTAAACTCGGAAAAAGAACCATCTGCAGCTACTCTACTAATACTCGCTTTAAAATTTTGATTTTGCGTCTTTTTTTAATTATTACAATTTTCGTTTATATCGATTGAAGTCTTTGGTATTTTTTAGAAGCGTTAATTAAACTTGATATTTTAAACGGAGTTAAACTTGTAACGTGTTGTTTCTGTAAACAAACAACTAGCATACTAAGCTGCAATTCCACATATCGATAACCAACTCGGTCGTATTTATTTAACAGATGCTTTATTGTATACCTACATTAATTTAAGTAATTATAATTTAACCCAGTTTAAAATATCAAGTTGAATAAAAGCTTCTTAAAAGTACCAAGACATCTTTTGAATCTTCGATCAAGGAACAACCTACTTACCAGTAAACCCGTTGATAAGCGACATCTTCCTCCTAACGTTGACAGTGACACTATCCTGGTGTATGCCCTCCGTGTTCTCTCCGAAGCAGAAGTACGTGGCTTGCACGGGTTCCGCGCTCGAGTTCAGTGTTAATACACTGCGGTACACGTTTGGTTTAGGCTGCGTTATCTGGAAACAGTTGTTACGGATATCAGAAATATGGAATGAAGCTATCCGAAAATAGGTATGTGAGTATTAAGCCTGGTTTCTTCGATGACAGTTTAGACAATTAGATTCATCCATTTTGCTAGGTTACTAGATTACAAATGGTAAAGGTACGGTAATTTAGCCTTGAATTGTGAGGGTTTTATTAACTCCGCCCTGCTACTTAATGAGAGTTCGATCAAAAAGCCCAATCCTACACAACTTTTTCTACTAACAATCATTTTCAGTTAAAATGTCACCCCACACTAAGAATTTATCCTGTATCATAGGTGCTTCACAAACGTGTAACATCGGATACACACAACACACAACACCCAGAGACTGTATGGACAAGGGGAAATGAATCAGTTTCGACGTGTGAGGGTCTAATATATGCTCTATAGGCTCACTTAGTGTAATTATAAGGGCGTTTTTTAAAAGAGCTTTTGCAATTGCACCTTTTAATCTACCAAGTAAAACCGTATTCACAAAACAACTTACAGTGTTATTCAAGAAGTTTTCAGTCTCTCTGTGCCATAGTATCCTAGGAACCGGTCTGGCTAGCACTTCGCAGGTCACCTCGATCACAGTACCGTTCACTATCGTTATGTTCTTAGACCCTATTATACTTACAACCGGTTTTATAAGCACTGTAACGTTCACCAAATCCGAGCCTGAAATCAACTAGTCTTGTCAGTCAAATAATTGAAGTAAATAGTTAGAAAATTCCTAAAGAGCAAATCCTTAGTGCTATCATGAAGAAACATTCTCCTGACTTTATCTGAAATATTTTTTCTTTTCTTTTCTTTTCTAAGATTCAGATCAGGTCGTAAGAATTCCATACCAAGGAAAATTTGTGCTTTTCTAAAGATTTTACGTACCTTTAAGAGCTCCTCTCAACGCAGTACACGTCCAAGCGCCCTCCTCAGTAACATTCTTAACAGACAACACATCAGTACCAGTACCGTTAACCTCATGACTGACCACATCAGTCCCATTAGGCAAGCTCCACACGATTTTTGCAGCATTCTCCACAGTGCAAACCAGTTGGAAATCGGAGTTAATCTGTTTTGAAAGCGTGTGGGGGCCTAATATTTGCGCCGTTGGGTTCTCTTTTATTGATATGTGAGAAGACTGGTTGGTTTTTCCTCCTACAAGACAAAGTAGACTTGAATATTATAGAGGAAGTCCAAAAAAGAGATGTGGGTTGTGTGATGTGTTGACGACCGGATTGGTGCAGTGGCTAAGCGATTGGACTGCTGCACTTAGGGTTGAGAGTTTGATTTCCACACGGGACAAAAATGTGTGCGATCCTAAGATATTTGTCCCGAGTCTGGGCGTTTGTGTATGTCATACTTGGTTTAACGCACCCACGATAAAGGAGAAATTACTAGTGAGGTGCGACGTTTTTATAATTCAAATATATCATAGGATGCTAACTTGTTTCAGTTTTCGTTTCAAAAAACTCCGCTGGTGACTAGGTACAGCGCAAAGAAAGTAACAATAAATTACTAATACATACCTCTATTAGTAGCCACACATGAATAAACTCCAACGGTGTTTTTGTTTACTTGTATGGTCCTATTATAGGTATACAGTCCATCTATGTTTGGTTCCTTGTTCATATTAATTGCTGTAAAGAAAAAGGAGCATAAGAATTTCTTCCTGCTCTATAAGTAGAAATAATGGATTTCCATTAAAATGATTCTGGTCAATGGTTATCGAATAAACGAGACTGGAATAAAACTTTTTTAAAGTTAAGTAGTAGGTATCAATAAAGAGGAATAAAGATTTAGTTTTGACTAAAATAAAAATTTTAAGATGCAAGCGAATAGTCAAGTCTCCAGATTTTTCCAAAGAGCGAATATTTCCTACACAGCAACATTTACGCTAGGCAGTCCTGGCTAATCCGTCCAATTACATAAATCCCCTAATCAAAAAAAAATAAAAGTTTAAACTATGGATTAAATTATACCGTAGAGAAAGACAGTATAAATTTTCCTTTGGTCTATGATTATACCTAAAATATATCAAAAGACTTAAGAAAGGTTTAAGTTAAGACAGGTATTAACCTCGTTTGTGAAAAAGAATAGTTGTCATATAAAAAGTACCTCAATCCACACTCAGAACGTTATATCTTACCATTACTTGACCTGGACCCATTGAAAACCAGTCGGTTGTCCAACAACAGCGCTTCACTGTACACTGAACAGGATATTGTGACGTTATCCCCTTCTTCTACCGTCATGTTCACTGGTTCTATTGTGACTTGTGGTCGCTCAACTGGAAACATGAATAAAAAAACATAATATAGATAAAAATCTTTTATCAAAATATACTCAAGTAAGAAGTACCTACTTCTGATCGTCATTTATAAGACAGCCCCCTAAAAACACTCACCTGTCACCGCTTCCTAGTGCTATATCTGGATGGAGAGAAGAAACGGCGCAACAAATAAAGAAGAAATTTTGTAGGGACCCTATGTTTGTATCCTATTCTAAGCTTACTACGCGCACGAAAGAGTGTAAGTTCCAAAACAGTTTAAAGTTTATGTCGAAAGGGAGAGCCGGAAGCTCAATGTGAAAGGACAGTCGAATTTTAACCAAAATCGGTTCAGAGAGACGGAATTACTAGCATTTTATTACTAGTGTTGGTATCGTAAGGCGGAGTAAGAACAGCTACCGCAAGCTTCTCTTGTCAGACCTGTGACAAGTTGGGCCGCTCTCGCATTGGCTTATATAGCCACCAGAAGAGATGCCTAACGTCTGTTAGGCGTCTCATCATTAGATCGTCTGTACTAGACATAGACACAGGCTAATGATGATGATCTTATGGTATGTACGTAAGTTGGATCAACATACCTATAATCGTGAGTTCAGTGTTGGTCGTACTGGTTCCCGCGACGTTATGTGCGACGCATTTGTACGTGCCGACGTGTTCCTCCTTCATGTCGTCTATCCCATAATCTATGGACGTGGTCTGCCTATAACATTAGCTGAACATTAACTGCTAGAATCTAGACAATTAGGTAAAAAATGCTGAGTATGAAGACCTGTGTCCGTATTCCTAGTCGGGTAAAGTGTTACGGGTTTTTTTTCATTAGGTAATTCTCAGTAGCAGCAGAGTCCCGTTGATGGCAATAGGCTCGCCCCCTATAACATTAGGACCAAAATCATAACTGGCTAAATGCAGGTATTCTATACACCTCTGATAACCACTTCGGGGGATACAGGAGTGATGTTATGATATGTAATGTCTTATTTCAAATTAACCTATAGATAATAATGATTGATACTCAATAGCTTATTAACTCACAAACTAGAAATCTGCTGCTGTATCCTCGACCCGTCTTTTGTCCACATAGCTGTGACGGGCACCAGGCTTTCCACGTTGCAAGATAACAGTACGCTGGAATGTGAGTGGGCCTCTACCTGTGATAAATAACATCATATCTGTTCCTTCAAGATTTGTCAGTTGTGACCGTTTCTATATCATCAATTTTATGTAATAATTATGGAAGGCATGCATTAGATATTTTTCAAAATTAGCAACGTTTACACTTCAAATCAAATTAATGTTCTACTCTTACCTTTCGCAGAGCTGATAAATATGGGACATCTGCGAAAGAAAAAAGTAAGTCGTTATTTTGATGTAAAAAAATAGGAATTTTCATTGTTTTTCATTTGTATCTTGCATACATGGATCACACTTCTAATAGACCAATGTTTAGAATAGGTAGGTATATCGCGAATATACATTCTTCCTAACTGAGTAGGGCTCATTACTGGTACAGGTACTGTGCATAGCACTCGATCTGCTCTAAATCAAATCCTTTAGCTCCCTTCTCTTGCGAGAAACATCCTTATTATCCTACCTGGCAACTTAGCTTGAATAGCGGTCGCTCCTATCCTGCGCAACTCCTGATTTCTCTCATCATGGCCGTTAATCTAGAAAATTAAGAGTATCCTTATAATACTAATATTTAATACTAACCAACAATCTAAATTAACGCGCGCGAAGCCGCGGGCAAAAGCTAGTAAATAATGTACAAAGATTAGTTAATATTAATTATTATAGTGTATTTAATTATTCTTATTATGTTTTTTTTTTTTAATAACGACCTGATTGGATATATACCTTAAAATAATAAAAGGTAGCCAAAAAGCCTGTTTCACCATCAACAAGGAAAGTGACAATTATGCTAACCGCCACTTATAGTCACCCGTAGTTCTACGAATTATAAAATATCTGTGTAGCATTAATCAGCCGGGATAATCTGGATAGAAGAAACTCGTAACTTTTACTTGCCGAATAGCATTAATCAAGAAGTAACTATTCGACACTTTACTTGTAGATGGTGAAACAGGCCCATAATAAAATAAACACCTAAAAAGTACAGAAGATCAAAATGTCTTACAGCAATATAGAAGAAATCATCGGGTGGTATGAATGGCTCAGCTAGATAAGTGTGTTTGGTTCTGTCTACTTCTGTGAGAGGAAGTTCGAACAACGTCTTGCCGTCAAGAGTGAGCACCTCTGCGTAACGTATGTTGACTGACGCATTAGTCTGACTCAGCGATACCATCAGGTGATTGTACGTGCCTGAAAATTGTATACAATCGTAATTAAGTACATTGAAGTTCATTATGATACGACTAGCCCCGAGTTGATTACCAGTAACAATACCTAATGCCACTCCATCATCATCCTAAGAATAGAAATAGGGTATTTAATGTCATCATCTGCCAAAAGGCGTCCACTATTGAACATAGGCCTCCGCGTTTAAGCGGGGGGGTTGCCATAATCCAAGCGGCTTGGGGATCGCAGTATTGGTGGTGAAGTTACAGAAGACGCTGCTGCCCATCTTCTAAATTTTTCCTTAGTCGCCTCCTACAACACCCACGGGAGGAAAGGGGGTGGTCAATTCTAGGCCGGATACCACACGGCACATGGTATTTCATGTATTCATGTAAAACTCGGTCATATCATTCATAGACGGTGGATAGTACAGCGCACGATTGTATCTAAGTTGCACCGCGACTGTATCAAAAGAGACGGTACATAATCGTTTATTATAATATACTTGGGTAGGTATATACGACCAGCGTTAGTCTTTTTTGGAATTTTATCGCAGCAAAGAGTCACAGTGGGTTGGTGAAAGTTAAGTTAGAAGACAGTTAAGATGGTCGCCCTTCTTAACATTGTTGTTAGACACTTTGGTATTCCTAACAAAAATAATGCTTCATAACCTTTCAACGGCCTATAGCTGGTCTCCTTTATGGTTTTGGGCGCGGTTACGGAGAAGCCGTGGTTGAAGGTGAGGTTGGAGAGGCCGACCACCTTCACGGAGTAGTCCTCCTCGCTGCCGACTGTTATCGTCCAGTTGCCAGGCTCGGGCTGCATTACTTTCACGACCTAAGTTCAAATATTCGTCATGTTTTGTATTTAGGTCTATTCGAAGAACAGCCCCCTTAGACAAGTGGTAAAACGCTTGATGAATAGAAATCGAATAGAATGGAAAAATGTATGGGATTGACATATGTTGTAGATAACATAGTCGAAACATTATGTCATCCCTACACCTATATCATTATATTCAGTTCCTATTCGTCAAGCGTTTTGCCAGTTATCTAAGGGGGCAGATACGTCTCAAACAGAGCGGATTTTTACGATATATGCAACTGCATGTTAATACGATCGATATGTTATTACATTTCTGTAAATAATAGGTTTACTTGCACATACTACTGAAAAGGGTCTTTATCGAAATTGGATGAGTTTTATAAGTTCTACGTAATCCTTCTATTCAGATAACATGTTGCAACCTGTGAAACGCGTCCAGTTATACCTACCATTATCTCAGACAGGTCTAGGGTAGTAATCAACTTGGGTGGGCCCGTGAGCAGCTCTCCCTTGGGGTCCACCACCGTGATCTTCGGCTTGGCTCCCGACACTGAAACAGTCACCTCTCCCAGCGTACTGTCCACTGGTATCTAGGGAACAGAATGTCGTTTAAGACATAAATGGAACAAATGAGAAGGTAAATAAATTTTCCATGAATACCTACTGATACTAAAAATTTATTATTTTTTGCTTTGACTGCCTAGCTGACGACGTCCTGGGTTCAAATCCCGGGTCAGGTTGTTATTGAACTTTCCTCAGTAGCACCACGAAGTCTGAATTTGTGCCCGGTTAATTGAAATGCGCTTGCCCGCTATTACATAGGTATGTATATACCTACTTATAACTTAACTGGCAAAATATACACCTCTGTCTACCTCTTCGAGGAATACAGGCGTGATGTTATGTTATATATTGTCCTGGGTAAATAAGTATATGTAGAAATCTCAAATGCTTTTAAAAAAGTAAGATAAAAAGATTTAGTAGGACTATCAGTCTTTATATAATAATGGCATTACTTTATACTCACCTCTTGCGTGTAGTTGTATCCTGCTGGGTTCGACACAGAAACAAGGTTCACAGTGCGGCCCTTTATTGAACTTTTGACAAACTCTAGCATCTGTAAATTATTAATGGTCTAATGGATTAACGAACAAGAATAACAAAAAGCAGTAAGTGGATGTTAAGTACCTATATTGCAAAGAAAATATCCCAGAACAGAATTAACTAAGTACTTATCTTCTATTTTAGCTCCGTCATAGATTTAGCTAACCGACCTTATGCACGTTGGCCTTGTTCAAATTAAATATTTGTCCGGAGCTAGCGGCTGCAACTTGCTGGTACACTTTGTACGAAGGGCGCTCCAAATCATTGCAGTGTCCGGTCAAAATGAACACCACCTAAAAAGGTTTTAAAATTTAACCCAAAATTGGCACAACTCCTTTAAAATGTTGTTATATATTCTCGAAACAGCTAACATTCTTTACAATTGCATTTTAATGCAGGTAAGCATAACTGCCCCACTTAAAAAAAAAGTACTTGATCTTAATCCTAAAACGCTATTTCTACTCTCTGAAAATCATCATCCAAATTTGTTAGAACATTTAAGTATGCCTAAATGAAACATAGAGGTAGGTAATTAAATACTCGCTCACCTGACTTTGTTTTCTCTGAATCGTGTCCAGAACTTTTCCGACAATTGAATGGTCAGCGGCCGTGGCATCAGTAAACACGTAGAGGAAGGAGCGAGGTCTACTGACGTTTAGCGCAAGATGTATCCCCGTTAGAGACATTTCAGGACAGTCCCCACCGCCTTGTACTCGGACCCTATTTAGAGCATCTTTGAAGACGTTTTTTTTACGCGTCACCGTTATTGGGCCCACGGCTGTAAAGACATTAATCTCTTAAATTAAGTACTCTCGATAGTTCTTAAGGATCATGGATCCTATATATATTCTTACGCTATATTTCGATATGTGTGCTTCAGAAAGGATTTTATAGAAGTGAATCACGAGAGCGACTGAAATTGTTATTGCTTTAACAACCAGATTGTGTTTTCGTTACGCCAAAATCTAGGTGATCATATTGAGCGAAGAAATGGAAGTTGTATTATCATCAGATTTAAATTTCTGACATAGAACGATAAAATATTGAACGCAAAAGAGTACTTACCTCTTCAATGGGACAATTTCTTTCAATGAACCACAAAACGGCGTATATAAAAGAAATAAGTAAGTAGATACCCACCAGGATCGTGAAACGGCACAAACACAAAATCAGCAATAACATTGCTTTCCTTCAACGCTGTGTTCATTATCATCTCGGCGCCCTCACGAAGCTGCCTCAAGTCGTTATACATTGACCCAGTTACATCGAACACGAAAGCCAAACTGCTCTTCCCATCATCCTTGTCCCTTTTAAACCTCCCGCTCCGTTTTAACTTATAACACTCAATTTCCACCGTTAGTACACAAATTAATAAAAACAAACACTTCACTGTCCCAAACATGATTACTAGGCACTAAAACATAGTGTTTGATTTTTGTATTTTTTTCACTGATGTGTAGTAACTAGTCTGTCTTAATTGACTTATCTATAACCTCTGACCGAGTAATCAAAGTGGGTTGGAGTAAGGAAATCACAAGTAGGTACGAAGCGTATTTATGATAAGAATAGTTGTACACGCAGTTAGGGAAACCCTGGATATTTATAATCTTATTAGTCAAATCGATAATTATTCGGCTCTACTATATTCATAGAAATAGATAACCCAATAGCAATTTTGATATGTAGTGCACACACAATAATGTCAATTACACCTTCGCACGTCTATAACCTAGTAACCTACGCTATCGTTTACGAAGAAGTAAATCGGAATTTTTAGGAATGTATTTCTTAATCAGGTAACCTTAATAATTTAATCCACCAGAAGAGGAAGGTGGCTATCAAAGCAATTCATATGGGCCCCAAAACGGATCCCTGTGGTACACTGAATGTAGTTCTAAAGATTTATAATAATTATGTGGGTGGTATAATAGCACTGAATTTTAACAATGTTAGACAAATAGGAGTTGTCTTATATAAAACAGGAACTTGTAGGCTAGCAGGCAAGGTTTTCTGAATCATAACTCCATGTTGAACTTTCGCAAAGGCTTTACTAAAATCCATAATAATGTTTGAGCGAGTTTAAGTTAATCAGTAGTTTGCATGTCAAAGAACAAAGATGGCAATAGACTTGTGAGGTATTTAGATTATATGTTTTATACCAGATTTCGCAAGTGTACACTACTAGTAAACAGGGAAATAACTCAATTATACATTTATAATCAGGCGTCCAAGTTAGAAGCTCTCTTATCTAGGTGGCATATCTAATGTGGAAATTATGAATTAATTACTTGTTTATATGTCAAACAACTAACTCATCATACTTATTATGGTATAGTGTATATATTATGTTTTAAAGATATTAACAGTGTTCTTGAACTGGAAAAGAGTGTGCTCGTACCTACATCTTAGGAACGCCAGTAAAACAATAAAAAATGTATATTAAAAATAAAATCTTTATTTAAAATTCACACTTGACATCTGTATAGAAGACATTCGGTTTGACTTAAACACGAAAAACAATCTACTATTTACCTAAACTATAGCTCAAAATTAGTTTTTCTTAATTATATATTTAGATTTGTGTGGAAGTAATTATCTAATGTTTTTACAAAACTTTGTTTCAGGTCCTTACTGCAAAACGATACTAGATTCGAAGTTTTTAAATTAAGAACAATTTAAGATGACAGTTCGGACCTAGTTTTCATTGCGGCAAGTATCGTTCTTTAATACGGGTTATTGAACCTTACTCGCGCGAATCTTTAAGTTTATAGTTTCATTGCATGTTTTCTAAAATTAGCTTTATAGGTCTATCGGAAACCGCAGACGAATACTATTCTCCACGTATAATTATGCTAATAAGCTCTTTAATATTCAAAGTACGATGGAAGTTACATTATTACTACAACAGGCTACCAT
This sequence comes from Abrostola tripartita, assembly GCA_905340225.1. Classification (NCBI taxonomy): domain Eukaryota; kingdom Metazoa; phylum Arthropoda; class Insecta; order Lepidoptera; family Noctuidae; genus Abrostola; species Abrostola tripartita. The sequence goes on from HG996504.1 coordinate 9,826,587, forward strand.
TAGTGTTAATAATATTGCTATACAATGTAACAATTATAATATTATATTTTATTCTAATTGTACTAAAATGACCTAGAATTTTATTGATTATTGATTTGGCACTTTAAGCATCACAACCTACAACATTTAATATTTTTATTTTAACCCTTTCATTGTCCAGTGCACAACTTAAGGTACACATCGATTGTTTAACTATTCTGTCTACTTAGCGGACAGTCAACGTGTTAACGTTACCACATTAAAATCCTGGTTACTTCCACACAAATCATTAATTAACATGATCAGTTTATACCGGCTATCTCTTATGGAGATATCAGTTAGTTATTAGCACTTAGAAAAAGGCATGACATTTTAGATTAAACATTGTATTCTGGTTAGGTTCCATATAATAATAGCGCTGTTTTATTGAATTATTTTACATTTCTTGTAGTTGATATTGTCAGAAGATCAGCCATTTACATAATGCTTGCGCTAAAGATGGCTGATCTTCGAAAAAACTGGAATGAACGAATGAGTTGTGTGCTAAGGTAAAAATATTACACTGTAAACTTAGTAAAAGGAGTACAAAATCAATCAATGAAGTTAGCTATCTTACATAAAACAACGCTAAAAGTAATTAGAACATAACAGAGATAATAATATTTCAAAAACAGAGATCTTACAATACTTGGCTGTCTTTACATTTTGAGCATCCCTAAACTACATATTATTCTAAATAGTTTAAAATTACGTTAAAAGGAAATCTTAAAAAATGTATTGCAATTCAAATCCATAGACATTAAATAATAACAAATTTTTAAAGGTCCAAAAAAAATTTATTAAAATAAAAATGTAATTACCCAAGAGCTAGCTTCAAGTAATGATTAAAATTAATGTATTCATTTAATATGACGTAATTCCAAGTGTCCAAATTGTATAAAGTTTTAGGTGTGTTTCGTGTCCACAAAACAATTTTAACCATTACTCGAAATTGACATTGAATTCTTAATCCTATTATGATGTTTTCTCGGTGGATGGTGAATGTTTTAAATGCCAATAAATAAGCCTGTCTAACAAAATATAAATGGGCCCGACCAAAAATATTGAAATACATTGAGAACAAATAATTCACAACAAATAACACATGTTGACATAAATGAGGTAGGTAAATAATAGGCAGGTGTTTGGCATTCATTTGTTTTATAAAATATGGGAGACGATGATTATTAATCTAGATTTAAATATTAAAATATACAGCATTTAGTTAGCGATCTTTTGAATTCATTTATTCAATCAATCTATCCAGAATCTGGTACTATTATTCAGATATTTATAATTAATGTTATAGAAGTTCGATCCCACGAAGTCCGTTTGACTACGTTGTCAGATGTGCACATGCACATTGTCTTACATTGATTGTCGTATGATTACTTAAACTTACACTAAGTACAGATTTCACAAAAAATACCTTTACTTAGTGATAGTTTAAGTAATCATTAAATGTCTCTGAGTTCGGCGGTTAGTCTGTGTTACTTGTAGAGCGCTCAGTTGCGGTTGCGACGCGGTGACACACACAAGCGCGCTTATCACTAAACGTTACAACTACACCAGCCAAACGGCCCTACATTATTATCTATAGCATCGTATTGATATTTTTAGTCGGGCTGAGCACAGAATATGTTAGTATTTATTACGTTATGAATAACTTTGGCAAGCGTATAATCTATATAAAATGTTTAAGATTTGTACTTGCGACCAGCAAATCTCAGTCATGGATATAAGTGGATATTGGTGGACTTACTTCATGATAGTACTGCTTTTCACTCACACACGCTTAACTTCGTAAAATGTGTATAATTCGTTTACTCACAGTTGTGATATGACCACAAAATATGTTATAAATACTACTAATATTAAAAATGCGATACTGTGATTATAAGTCAATATTTAGGCTGTTTTAACACAGTATTTGGTATATCTATTTTTTAAAGTATTAAGATCGAAGGTGAGAGAACATGTTATACAACTTAACTTAGCTTAAAAATATTAATTTATTTTGCAGTCATATCATGATTAAAATTGGTCACATTATTTTAATAGATAACTTTCCTGAATTTATTTCTATAATTATCACTAAAAATGCAGTTGTCAATTAAAATTGTATAATTACAGGATGAAGAGGTCAAACTTGTCATTGAGATACTATTAATGTATAATGAAATAAAAATTTAATATTCATTCATATAAAATACATAATAATTGTATATTATTTACTAATCCGAACACATTGTTATGGGGCAACATTCCCAAGAGTCAATAATATTTAAAATTTAATTTAATACCAAAAGCCAATTAACTATAACCAAATAATGATTTAAATCATTAAAATAAAAAACGAAAGTCGTGAATATCGTCAAGGAATCGAGGTGTGTACTGTTTTAGCAACATTATGTTACAAGCATAGTCTTTTATTTCGATTAAAGATTGAATTCATGTTCTGTATAACATTATACACATTTAATTATAGAGCAAAATGTTTACTAAATCTCTGTAAGGCAACACTAAGAAATCATCTTTTCTTGTGTCTAATATAAAGTGTACATTTTGTCTTAAGACAAGCAGTATAGAATCAAAATATAATAATAAAAGTCTATGCTTATAAACAGATTAGCACTATTATGAATCTTACTCCATTCCAATAAGGTTCATATTTGCGTGCAGTATTCAATGCTGACAAGTTACGTCGCTATTGGGTCCACTAAGATGAACACATGGCGTGGTATGGGTCATCGACCGCTAGACTACGTCATCGACCTGTGGTTTAGGTTGACTCTGCACCTTTTGGTAAACCAACACGTTCTCGCCCACTTCACCTTCTGGGAACTGCAAAAATAATAAAACGCTAATTAATATTTAATCGGATATTCTGAAATGTGACTTTCATAGTTTTTTACCACAACAAGTATTATATACTGTTTAAAAATATTTTTTCAACGTAACTCCACATATTATTCGAGTAAACATTTTTCCACCAGGTCATGTTCAACACGGTGGAGGTTTTTGAAGACTTTCAATTGTTTTTTACTATTATTAGCGCCACCAGCGCTGCGGGTTGTTGAAGAAGGCCTCCGCCTCGTACCTGTGTGTGTGGTATCTCGTGCAGCAGCTGGTACCCGCCCAGCACGGCCTCCAGCCGGCCGCGCAGGCGGTCGAACATGACGAGCAGCGCGGGCGCCTGCCGCCGGCTGTGCTCGGCGCGCCACCAGCGCTGCGGGTTGTTGAAGAAGGCCTCCGCCTCGTACCTGTGTGTGTGGTATCTCGTGCAGCAGCTGGTACCCGCCCAGCACGGCCTCCAGCCGGCCGCGCAGGCGGTCGAACATGACGAGCAGCGCGGGCGCCTGCCGCCGGCTGTGCTCGGCGCGCCACCAGCGCTGCGGGTTGTTGAAGAAGGCCTCCGCCTCGTACCTGTGTGTGTGGTATCTCGTGCAGCAGCTGGTACCCGCCCAGCACGGCCTCCAGCCGGCCGCGCAGGCGGTCGAACATGACGAGCAGCGCGGGCGCCTGCCGCCGGCTGTGCTCGGCGCGCCACCAGCGCTGCGGGTTGTTGAAGAAGGCCTCCGCCTCGTACCTGTGTGTGTGGTATCTCGTGCAGCAGCTGGTACCCGCCCAGCACGGCCTCCAGCCGGCCGCGCAGGCGGTCGAACATGACGAGCAGCGCGGGCGCCTGCCGCCGGCTGTGCTCGGCGCGCCACCAGCGCTGCGGGTTGTTGAAGAAGGCCTCCGCCTCGTACCTGTGTGTGTGGTATCTCGTGCAGCAGCTGGTACCCGCCCAGCACGGCCTCCAGCCGGCCGCGCAGGCGGTCGAACATGACGAGCAGCGCGGGCGCCTGCCGCCGGCTGTGCTCGGCGCGCCACCAGCGCTGCGGGTTGTTGAAGAAGGCCTCCGCCTCGTACCTGTGTGTGTGGTATCTCGTGCAGCAGCTGGTACCCGCCCAGCACGGCCTCCAGCCGGCCGCGCAGGCGGTCGAACATGACGAGCAGCGCGGGCGCCTGCCGCCGGCTGTGCTCGGCGCGCCACCAGCGCTGCGGGTTGTTGAAGAAGGCCTCCGCCTCGTACCTGTGTGTGTGGTATCTCGTGCAGCAGCTGGTACCCGCCCAGCACGGCCTCCAGCCGGCCGCGCAGGCGGTCGAACATGACGAGCAGCGCGGGCGCCTGCCGCCGGCTGTGCTCGGCGCGCCACCAGCGCTGCGGGTTGTTGAAGAAGGCCTCCGCCTCGTACCTGTGTGTGTGGTATCTCGTGCAGCAGCTGGTACCCGCCCAGCACGGCCTCCAGCCGGCCGCGCAGGCGGTCGAACATGACGAGCAGCGCGGGCGCCTGCCGCCGGCTGTGCTCGGCGCGCCACCAGCGCTGCGGGTTGTTGAAGAAGGCCTCCGCCTCGTACCTGTGTGTGTGGTATCTCGTGCAGCAGCTGGTACCCGCCCAGCACGGCCTCCAGCCGGCCGCGCAGGCGGTCGAACATGACGAGCAGCGCGGGCGCCTGCCGCCGGCTGTGCTCGGCGCGCCACCAGCGCTGCGGGTTGTTGAAGAAGGCCTCCGCCTCGTACCTGTGTGTGTGGTATCTCGTGCAGCAGCTGGTACCCGCCCAGCACGGCCTCCAGCCGGCCGCGCAGGCGGTCGAACATGACGAGCAGCGCGGGCGCCTGCCGCCGGCTGTGCTCGGCGCGCCACCAGCGCTGCGGGTTGTTGAAGAAGGCCTCCGCCTCGTACCTGTGTGTGTGGTATCTCGTGCAGCAGCTGGTACCCGCCCAGCACGGCCTCCAGCCGGCCGCGCAGGCGGTCGAACATGACGAGCAGCGCGGGCGCCTGCCGCCGGCTGTGCTCGGCGCGCCACCAGCGCTGCGGGTTGTTGAAGAAGGCCTCCGCCTCGTACCTGTGTGTGTGGTATCTCGTGCAGCAGCTGGTACCCGCCCAGCACGGCCTCCAGCCGGCCGCGCAGGCGGTCGAACATGACGAGCAGCGCGGGCGCCTGCCGCCGGCTGTGCTCGGCGCGCCACCAGCGCTGCGGGTTGTTGAAGAAGGCCTCCGCCTCGTACCTGTGTGTGTGGTATCTCGTGCAGCAGCTGGTACCCGCCCAGCACGGCCTCCAGCCGGCCGCGCAGGCGGTCGAACATGACGAGCAGCGCGGGCGCCTGCCGCCGGCTGTGCTCGGCGCGCCACCAGCGCTGCGGGTTGTTGAAGAAGGCCTCCGCCTCGTACCTGTGTGTGTGGTATCTCGTGCAGCAGCTGGTACCCGCCCAGCACGGCCTCCAGCCGGCCGCGCAGGCGGTCGAACATGACGAGCAGCGCGGGCGCCTGCCGCCGGCTGTGCTCGGCGCGCCACCAGCGCTGCGGGTTGTTGAAGAAGGCCTCCGCCTCGTACGTCTCGCCTGTCTTGTTAAACGGCGGGTCGCAGCTCAGGTAGCGGGTCGTTATGTTCAAATGGAGATGGCTGGCAGAACATTCGGGAGAACATTATTGGGTAAGAAGTTGAAACAATTGACCTAAAATTCCAGGACACTAATTTTCTAAATTTCTGGTTTATTTTAGCCCTAAAAACCCTATACATTAATAATTGACTGTAAAATCAGATTTTTATTTGTTTTGAAATCAATAAATAGTATGTCAAGTTTGCAACTTACAAACAAAGTTTGCGAACTAGTAACGTGATGACGTAACAGGTTCTTGTTCCCATACAAAATCTATGGACGAATAGCGTTATCGTTATCGTCGTCGTCGTTATCAGCTCATAAAAAAGTATGTCAATTATTGGTGGTGTCAACTACCCAATTATTTATTATATTTTTTTCTCTCCTATAATGTATAGGTATACATTAATGATAGCCTGGAAGAAATTGCTTTTAAAGTTTTTGCTTATGCAAGCAAAAACTTAGGTTTTTCTTTATTTCTTGGTGTGCAAAAAAGTATAATAACTATTTAGTTTTATATGAGTTTGAGAACTTGTGTGTGTTGCTGTTTTAATTTTATGGTTGAGTTAAATGTTATTGCCCCTTCTGTCACCTCTCACTCCTAAGCTGATGGCCAACCTACACGACCGGATGGTAACATGATGACACGACATGATGAATGATGAACCAGTACAGTCGGCGCCTGTGTCTATGCTTATTATTACGAAAGTGAGTAGGTATGTATGTCCTCATAGTGCACAAGCTAACCTGTAGAGCGGCGTGGAGTGGCACGGCATGAGGAAGGTGATGTCGGTCCTGTTGTTAGCGGCGCCCCTGAGCAGCGGCATGACCTGCAGCGCGCCGGCCTGGTGCAGCCAGCCCAGGTACAGCGCGGGCAGCGCGTTGCCCAGCAGGATGCCGCCCGCCACCACGTACAGCTGCCATCTAGTACACAACACGCCATGAGTATTCATTGTCACATGTTCACATGAATATAGCAACCGATTTTTTTTTTAACTTCTCGACTGCGGCGAACACCACAACCTGCTTTGGATCTCCAGGTAATGGTGTTCTTGATTATTAAAAGTATAGACATTTCGTTACTCATCCTAAACATCCATCTTATATTGTACAGGAGACAAGCCCATATGGGTGTTTTTACGACTAGCTTTCCCAACGACGGTAATGGTCCTTCGTCGTTGATATAATACGCCATAATAAAGTTGATGGTATAATAATATCTTACGTTTCTTCTACCCAGCTATAGAACCAGGAAGCGTTGACGGACGGGCATTTTGGGGGCTGACTTGATGTAACTTGACGTTCAAAAAGAACCTATTTAAGTCTATTTGAATTAATTATTTAATATCTTTTTTATCTTACTTCTTTGCCTTTCTGCTCCAGGGCACGATGACGTCCTGAGCCAAGTACATAAGGATCGGCAGCAGCGGCAGCACGAATCGGAACTCCTTGTGCGGGATGAAACTGTAACAAACATTACCATTATATAAACAAACACTTTAGAGTTTCCAGTCAGCCTTCTGCCGTCTTCGTGAATCGACAAATGTAAATTGGTTGGAACTTTGAGGTTAGCCAACTATACTTATTTTGTTAATCACCAGTGTGCATATAAGACCAGAACTATATCTAAAATATGAGTTTAATTACAAGGCTTTCTGTAGTATTAAAAGCTTTGGTATGACAAATCTAATGCTATGGACTAGTGAAAACACAACATTCTTATAATTTTAAATTAGAAAATCTGTGAATTTGTTGTCTGTGTAAAATTTCAGATTTTTTCTTTCGGGATAGATTTTTAAAAGATTTTAAGTTTTCTAACTGACTTATGTCTGTCCAAAGAATGTACCTGTATAGTGCGACGTGTAGCGCGACGGCTGTCAACAGCAGAGCGCCCACTCTATTTTCTTTGGGTCGTCGGACGATCTTACTGATGGCCCACAGCACTGGGATGAGGTTGATACCCAACACCGCCGGAATGCCTTGCGTTAAGTACCAATGCCTGGAAGCAGATGTGTTTACTTGTTAGCATATTTCCTCTTATAAACGATGCTAAGTTGTATTAATGTTAACCACCGAAGTCTATTGACATTTATATTCTTTGAGATGCAAATGACAGTGAAAGGTATAATTTTATCAATTGTTGAATATTGTAAATATTTATAAGTAAGCGGGATTATTCAAACCTATATCTCACATTGATTTCTTTTTGGTCTGAGTTTTGAGTCATAACTATCTGTCATAAAAGACAGTATTTGAGTAAGTACTTACCATGGGTGCTGTCCATAGAAAGAGGCGATGTCGTGTAGAACGTTGAATCTAAAGAACTCCCACGGCGTGATGATGAGAGTGCCGTAGTAGTACGAGTCCAACGCTACAAGAGCGCCACCGGCGATCAAGCTAAAACAAACATTCTATTCTTTAAGCGGTAAAAGAAGACAAATATACTCTTATGGTTAAGAGCCATTTCACAAAATTGTGACGTTCGAATTCTGTCAAAATTGTCATGTGTGCGTAGCGCACCCACACAAAAACAATGCAAACAGTGTAGCGAGAGTTTTGAGACGGACATAAAAATTTTGATCGTTATGACAATGTTTCATATTCGAGATTTATGAAAATATTTTTATTTCTTTCGTAATTTATTTAGACAAATTATAATTTCTACAATAATAATTTATTCACCAATTATAAATAGATCATGTTTTGTAAAATGTATTTTAATAATAAATGTAAGCTATTGTATTTTTGGAGGATTATTACTTAATTACGCAAAAACTGTTAAAAAGACATAGAAAAAAAATTGCACATAGATAGTTTATAACCTGGATTACCATATTAAAGGCTACAAGCTACTTTTCATGCGTAAAAAAATTCCAAGTGGACCAAGTCCCGGACAAAAATAGTACAGTCAAGATTTAAGTAGCTGAATATTAATTTAATAAAATATCATAAACTAATAAAATAATATATTTTACTTGATAATAAACAAAACCGAATGAAAATAATACATAGAAAATGAAAACGTTGTGATCGTAGTATAAACATGCGTTTGCAATACGAATTTTCTTAATATGAAATTAGAAAAAAGTGACACAGATCCTACCTCTTTGGGCGCTCGGGCCCGACTGATCATTCTAGGTTTGTGCATCGTAATTTATTGTGATTTGGAGCGGTATTGAAAATGATGTGATTTCTAATTAAATAAAGGAATTTTGAAAATCACTGTATTATTAGATTTCTTAAAGAGCATAGTTTATTATGACATAATTTTAAAATTAAAATATACCTTTATTCAAACCAAAAAGTCGCGATAAAATTACAGTATAAACCGTGAAAATTGGTTTCAGTTTTATTTTTTTTATCAATTAAAAGTGTAATTAATCGGAAATGTTGCACCGTAAGTTTCAATAAAAATATATGCCTAATGCTTACTGTATTTTTGTCGTTTAAATTTGTGAATGTAATTGATAGAATTTGGAGCCCGAAATTGACTCTGCGATGATTTTTCAGAAAACGTGTTGCGGGAGATTGATCACCATATAGCAATTAAGTTACTTTTTGTAAATCTATTCGCTTATGTGTCAATGCGAAAGATTAATCTACATTTTACATTTATATATCAATTCCTAAATACTACCTAAGATGGTAAATTAGGCGTCCGAAATCTTAGAAAACTGCGTAAAAATGTAAAATGGCTCTTAATGATTAAGAATATTATTATTTTTTCCAAAAAAAGAATATAAATAACTTATCTTGAAAATTCAAGTTACACTTAATATATGTTTACTAAATTGTTTCATAATAATATTGGAAAGGGTCAAAAATGTTATAAGAAAATATTGTCTTTAAAATTAATGTAGGAGCTATAGTTTTGAATTACTAGTGAAATATAAAATAAGAACGCATGCCAACAACTGCCCAATTAATGATTTAATAACATAATAAGAAACTAAAACTTACGCAATAGGTACATATGTACGGGCGATGAGCTTCAGCCTACCCTGGTTGGTGGTAAGCAGGTTGTACGCTCCCAGTACGGCCCACAGCGGCGCGGACGTCGGCCGCACGAACACACTCACTACCGCCAGCCATATCCACTGAGGACTCTCTGTTAAAGTTCACAAAATAGAGGACATTTAAATATTAAAAATGGTTTGAACGAAATTTTATATATCTTTTTAGCATTCTACACATCTTCTGATGAAAACTTGCAGTATCTATAACTATATCCAAATCTCACGCTCGTCGTAATAACAATAAAAGGGGTCTGTCAAAAGACAGAGGTTTGAGTTACATTTACAAAAATGCTGTACCCTGAATAAATTAACTGCGTTTTTATGAAGGTTCAAACTACAATACAAATACCAAAAACTCTTATATTAGTAAATGACCTTAAGGGTAAACCACTTTCATTTCTTTGGATCAATTAAAGAGTACAGAACCACTATGTGGATCAATATTATCAATTGTTTATATACAAATGAGGTGTATAGTTAGACCAACAACACAGATAGTAAACCATAAGGAAATATAGGATACATGTGTGATGTCATAAGAGGAAAATAACATTTATGCTCAACTAGATTTCGCCCACGACTTCATCTGCTGGGTTTAAATGGCATTAATAAATATTTTGGTAACATAGATAGTAGCGATTATAGTTTAAACAGACTAAATCTAAATAATTACAACTATCGTGAGATTTGGATATAGGGACGTGTGGCACTGATTTTTCCTGCATTTGTGGCTTCCCTGGCATACCCGCCATTCAACCATAATTTTGATATTTAATATTGTTTACTGATTAGGTACATATATTGAACCATTTCACTGTCATGTATTTTACCCAAATTGTAAATGAGAGAATAACCGACCTATATTAATATTTTTTATTTGACTTTGATGCTACTCGTATTCTTATTTTAGGTATAGTGTGTAGCTCATTATTCTCTCATACTTGAAATGATTGTTAAACCATATTTTTAAAAGAGTAACTATGGAGTTTCTTGCCGGTTCTTCTCCATAGAAACGACTTTTTGGAACCGTGCAACTAGTTTGACGTTTTGTAAGTGCTCTTTTGTAGCCTATATGAAATAAAAACATTATGACTATGACTATGTTACTTGTAACTTATGGTATACTTGATTATAACAAAATTTAACATGGAGTTTACGGTATTATATAATGATAAATTTAATTTTTTTTAATAAGGAAAAGTGTGACATGAAGAAGAAGAAGGTAACTTCAAAAATAAATTACCTTGTTGATAATATCCCAGCTTCCCATCTTTGAAGGGGAACACGGACAGTGCAATAGCAACGAGTGCAGTCTCAAATGTCTGCAGCAGTGTCCTACCAGAGGTGTAGAACCAGAACCACGATGTGAGGATCAGGAATAAGGCCCACTTGCGACCACCTGTCCATTTGTAGAAACTGTAGTCAGCAGCTGTACTCAGGATCGCTTGCAGGATGCGAGGCAGGAGAATCTAATTGACATAAATATATCTCTTATTTATTTTGTGCTTGCACTTTTGTATCAAAGACAGGTCTAAGGTTCTTCTTTGTAATATTTATTTTATTTTTTCCTGTTTTATTTTTGTGTTAAAATCAAAAATGAATGATTTTCTTTCTTTCTAATAAATCCAACAAATATTTTGTCATCTTGGCAATTACTGTGTATTTGATTTACCCAGAAATCGAAATTCACTCAAGTGAAAACTTTGTACTAATTTTCTTTATAAAAACATGGGAGTCAGGACACACAAATGAAAAAATAAAAATAAGATTTCTCAGGCAAGTGTCTTTGCTAGTTGAATGCCATACTTGGGTGTATTTTGTCATGTAACATAACAAAGTGTTCATTGTTACTTTTTTTTGTGTACCAGTATATATATTGTCTTTAAATAACACTATCAGAGCGCAAAATCATAGTAGGCAATGTATACTTCTCCATTACAAACAAGATTCTAAGATTCAAATTACTAGCAGGTATAATGTTACATCTGCAACATGATATTATTTATACAGAAATTTTAGGCAGGTTTTGTTAAAAAAAGTTACATATTAAGATTAGATATAAGAATATGACGAACATTGAATACTTGAAAGTAAAAGAACATTATAATCTCACACTAGAGATGATAAAAACTTGATTGAAATAAACTTTTTATAGACATAACATGAAGACATTTTAGTCAATGAGAAATTCTTTGTCGAGATATTAAATGAAGTTGTATTGATGCTTTGATTTGATCATTAAGGTGCACTTATAAAAGCCGTGCAACTATCAGGGTAGTACCTGCTATTTTGTAACCTTTCCGCTTACCAGTGCTTCAGGGTAGTCCAGTCCAGTATATTTCAGCAGAGTGTAAAGGGCAGCCACTACACTAGGGTACAGGTAGCTCCTGATGCCTTTTTGCCATTCCCAAGTCAGGGCTCCATACCCAAACACTTGCTTATGAGCAACTTCCAAGGTCTGCCAGTACTCGTCAGGCACATACCAAGTTTGCACCAGGAATACGGACAGAATCCGTACGAACAATATCACGGAGGCCACCTGTAGTGGCCTCAGGCCCTTTGCCAACACCATTCTCCCGCCTAAAACGAAAGAGGTTACATGTGAATCGTCTATAAATAGAAAGCTATAGTGTGCTCAATAAACACCGAAATTCTACAAGAATGTAACTTAAAGTAACACTATAAACTATACACGGAAAAAATAGTCTTATAAGAAATATCGATGTTGATTACTTTATCAAACGAAACAAACTTTACTCACAAATATGTCAACTAACGCGTCCCTATAATTAACGCTAGAATTGAATGAATAGTGGTCTTTTATCACAACTTCATTACGTAACACTACTTCATAATTGAATCTAAAATTATTAAATCGATAAATTTGGCTAAAAATAAACACAAAAACAAATTTTCGTTATAAAATCACTAACCTCAACAAAACCCGCCGCCACCGCGAAGTAGTGCTGTGGTAATATTTATATTTTAGTGAATCGGATAACGGTACTTTCATTTAACAGCATAAATTACTATTGATATGTAAAAAATTATGAAAAATAAACAGCATTATATGCAGCGGATTAGCTAATTATACTTTTAATTATTATTTTATTACCAAAATCATAGACCAAAATATTCAAAAATGTAACCCTATAATCGACTAAAATGCGTAACTAGTATTGTGAGGACACTAGCACGTCAATTCTGTGATGTTCGAAAACTTAAAATAAATATAATGTGTTTATTTTAGGCGTGGAAAAATAATGGTTGTTTTAGTTGAAATCTTTTATAGATTATATGGCTTGTGTTTTAAAATAATACACATTCAAACAAAGCATTAACTAAACATACCAACGCACGATTAAAGACTGTAGAACAAAACATCATAAAAGGTTTCTCTGAATAAAAGTTGGATTATGTTCGTATCTTATATTCCGAACGTCAATTAACGAATGTTGATTCTTGTCGAAAATTACTTGAATTTCTTTTCGATAAATAAATAGAAGATGTATGGGATTTAAAATGGGTAAGTACTTAATTTTATATCAAGTATACAATGCGTAACAGTTCTGTTTATAAGTTATTTGTTGATAGATGAAGCAAAGAATGAAACTGTGGACCTTTCGAGGCGTGGGTTGAAGAAAATAGAGAAAGCGCCCGCAGAGGAATCTAAAACGATTATTAATTTGATCCTGGACCAGAATGAACTGCAGCGACTCGATAATATCGATACATACAGCCGCGTCGAAAATGTAAGATGAGAATTTATAGTTAACAAATCTAGCTATTGAACCTACATTATTTTATTAGCACCTATCTGCGGATATTTAATTCAGTTAAGACATACATATTTAAAAACAACTACATTAACATAAGCCATAGCCTCAGTAAAACAAAATCTCTAGAAATCAGTTATGCATAATTATAAGTTAACTGTATTTATTTATACAATGGATGTGAAGAGTACAAAACAACTTTCTTTGGCATTTCTTGTAGTTATCAATATGCAACAATTTCCTGCTGCGCATGCATGGTGTCTCCCGACTGACAAACATCCGCATTCTGGCACTGAACAACAATGGCATACTTCAGATTGAAGGACTGAAAGACTTGATCTACCTTAAAGTATTGAAGTTGGCTGGTAAGTTACACAACACATTCTTTTGTTTCCTTTTATGATCTTAAGTTAAATATTAATAACAGCCTAAATCTGTCCCACTGCAGCGCAAAGGCCTCTTTTCTTATAGAAAAGTTGAAGCATTCCATATCCTCATCATGCTTCACACTGCGAAGGGTGCAAGTAATAACTTTAGTGCATATCAGTGCTATCTTAGTTTAAATAATCATTCATACATTCAAAAAGTATTTAGCTTAGGTTGTTTATAATCTTCATTTGTTTATGGATTAGAAAAGCCAAGGAAAGCTCTTTAGTTAATTTCAGTTTGTTTTTGGATAAATATCTCAATAATGATCTATACTATCACAAGTTTTATATAAAAGTTAATCAGTCATACACACATCTTTGGCTATTTGTTTTACTCTCACTTCAACTTGAGCTATACTGCATGATATAACTCATACATTATTAATATGATGATACAAATCTAGTAAAAAGATTATAAACCTAACTAATATGTAGGAATCAATCTCTAATGACCAGTAACATCACATGCCAGGGACATTAATCAATACAATGATAGAATACATGTGTATTAAGTGATGTTTAAGCTACATTAAGAACAACTAGTTTCACTAGAAACATGATACAGGGAAAGTTGATGAAGAACACATACCTCCTTATTCATATAAAATTACAATTTTCATCCATGGATTAAATTATACCTGGTATACAGTTTACATTGTGGAACCGAGACGCCGCATCACATTGCATGTGGTGTCTTGCTTCCAAAATGTAAACTGTCCTGTTTTAAGAGTTCATGGTAAAGGGGTTGCCACTGTTGTTTGCATGTCAGGGAACAGAGATGTCAATAGAAATAATAAGGGCTTAAGTTAAGGCAGGTATTCTCCTCATTTATGAATAAGAAGAAAACAGTGTGTATACTGTTTTTTGTACATCTTTGAACACCTTAACCCACATAGAAACCACAATAAATAATAATAGCAGCCTATATACTTGTCCCACTGTAGGACAAATACCTCTTATCATATAGAGAAGGATAACTAACGCTGCTTAAGTAAAATTAATACTGCTTTAGTAAGAATTTGTGTTTATTTCCCAGGTTTTGAACTCTCTCCAATCCAAATCCTATCCGCCCATCCATCCATTTATCTGTTTAAGTCTACAACAAATGTAGTGCTTGAGCTGTCTAAATTTTGCTATTATAACCTTCGTGAGTGTTTTCCATTTTATGTTATCATTTACTATTTTTTGGTTTTAATTTAGAATGCCTTTCTCTGAATTAAATCAGGCACTCAACTTTAAAAAAAAAAACCTCGCCCCGCTCTTGGTATTGCATGCAAACATGAAATATCATATACACAAACAGGACAAACGTCCTGATTCTGGGTGTGCGATGTGCGGATCGATCGAATTTTTGTCTCGTGTGGAAATCGAGCCCGCAACCCTTAGCACAGCAGTTTAATGGCTCAGCCACTGTGCCAATCAGGTTGTGTTATTAGTAGTATTATACTTGAATAAATACTTAAATGACAGCAAACAAGAGATAGAATAAGAAACAACAAGAGAACATACACATTATTTTATAAATAAAGTCTTTACAGGAAATCTCCAAAAGGAAATTAGTTAAAATAACATCAAAATGGAGACAAATAAACAATGTTTGTTATTAAATTCATTCTTTTTGCAGGTAACAACATAAAATCAATAGAACATTTGAATCACAACATCCATTTGGAACACCTGGATCTGTCAAACAACCAGATATCCTTTATATCTGATATATCGTATTTAAAGAATTTAAAGGTATGTATTTCGGTGAACCAAATAGTTTATATAAAAAGTAGATGTTGATTTCATTAATAAACAGTCGATTATTAACATTCATTCATATTTTTAATGGAGACAGAATGTGTTATGTAATTCTTATTAGCAGCACAGTCTTGATTTGTGCAGTTAATGACAATAGGCTCACCACCTATTAAAGCCGCGTTTTCACGAGGCGACATTTGTCTCGCGATTCTGTTGCTCGACACGAAATTTAATTGTCCCGCGCGATGTCGCCCGAATTTCCTTGCTTCATCTACTAGTCCCGGGACTTAAGCGGCGACTTGCGAGACATCCGTGTCCCTCGACAGTCGTCCGACAAGTTTTGAATAGTGAGGACGCGAATCACTTTATGTATGTCGCACTGAACACTACTAACCTCCTTGGGCGACATACTATTCACCACAAGGCAGTGTGAATAAGGCAAGTGTCGAGCGACATTGTCCTACAAAATCGCAAAGACATACCACGTGAATGTTGGGCGATATGACTCCACGACATGTCCCCTAGTGAAAACGCGGCACTAACCTAACCTAACGCGGAACCTATAATATATCTGGCGAAATGTGGGAGCACTTGCCTTACAGAATGTAGATGTGATGTTATATTACGCATTAAGTTTCAGTCTATATGATGTCATCCTTATACCGAAATGTAATTTACATTTCCAGCACTTGAATCTCGAAAGGAATCGCATCGCAGATCTGAGGCAGTGTGACCGCTACCTTCCATCCTACCTGGATCACCTAGGCTTGGCTCACAACAACATCCAGGATTTGAACGAAATCAGTCACTTGGTTCACTTGAACAAGTTAGACAGCTTCTCTATACAGGGGAACCCGTGCGTCGCTATGGCTGGCAAGGACAAATTGTATCCTTTCTAAAAAATATTCATGATTACGGATTTACTACATATTTCGGGTATATATATTAAGAGAACTCGAAGACCAGCGCGAATATGGTCGAAACGATATCGTTTTTCGATTTGTGTTAACATTTTTTTAATACACCAGATTTTTTTATTAAATAGTACTTTTACAGGGTTGAAATACACACACACAATATAAACTTTATAATTATTATGTTAATGTTTTATAAGTGTGAAATAATTCACTTGACCTTAAACCAGAGGGTTCGACTATCGACCATTTGTCCTCAACTGGATAATGAGTGTGAAATCTATTGATGGCTTTGTCGTCAGTGCCATAGAAAGGTTGGTGTTTCTGTATAACTACCTACCACGAAATTATAATATAATGTTCTCCTGACCGAATTTCGGTCACGGCGGCCTCACTCATCTGAGGCTAGCCAACTACGCAGGAGATATTATAGTGTACAAGTATGCGTGCAAACACAAGTGCACTCCCTATTTCCTCATTCTCATAGTCCGATAGGACGAAAGACCTACATGACCGAAGAGAGCGCAGGACAAACGGCCTAACATGCCTTCCGAACCACAGAGGGGTCTCGACATGTGAAAACGGTCACCCATCACGAGACTGACTGCGGCGAGCACGGCTTAACCTCGCAAATTGACTGATCTGCGCGGTAACCATGTAGCTACGAGCCTCTCATTTATATAGTAGGTAGCTGTATAACAGTTTAAAAAAGTGTTTCTTTTATAGAAAGTTCCATACTTATTTATGAAGTTTTTTCTTTTTAAATTCAGTCGAAACAATACTATCGTGATTCATCAGTTAGTCATAGCCTTAAACATGCTAAAGACTCTAGGATGGCGGTATTAAATCTGAATATTTCAGTTTGAAGGCAGAATGGCTGTACAGTCAAGGCAAAGGGCGGCACTACCACGCCGGCCAACACCAAGAGTTGTGCGAGTACCTGGCTTCTACCTGCCCTCTGACGGCAGACGCGTTAGAGACAGAAGACCAGAGGAAACTGCGCCTTATACTCAGCAAGGTAAGGTCCACGTTATTATTTACTACTTAATGCGCAACATTTATTTTATTTGAGATGAGGCTTAGCGATAGAATAGAATAGAATATTTATTTAAAATACAATAGGTAAAATACATCATAAATCTTAAAATATTATTTGTATTATATTTTAATACAAAACTTTATTTATGTACATATTAAAAGCTTTCGCCCATCACTTCGTCCGCGTGGGTAATATCAATGCGTCTTTTTCTGGTCATAAATAGTCTAGGTATTTTCTTGCGGATCCAGCAATCTCATCAAAGTCGGTTGGCCGTAAAAGTGTTATAGACAGATTGCGGCGTGTCATCATCAGTCGTCGCCAGCACTTCTATATTTTCATCATTCTAGTACATAGTCTTTATAATTATTATAGTTCTTTCGCATTTATAATATTTAAATGAAAAGTGTGAAATATTAGTATCGATTCTAGGGTTCTATACGATTGTAGTGACGTATAGTGGTTAGCGACCCTGACTTCTAAACCGAAGGTCGTGGGTTCGATTCCCACCCAGGACAAATCTTTGTGTGTTGAGCATAATCATTTGTTCTGTTTCTGGGTGTAATTTATCTATATTATGTATGTATTTAGCAATATATAAGTATGTTTATCAGTTGTCTGGTAACCATAATACAGGCTCTGCCTAGTTTGGGATCAGGTGACCGTGTGTGAGTTGTCCCAAGATATATTAGATATATATATATATTATTATGGTATGGTGGAGTAAAAAAAATAGCAATACGAATATAAACTATAGAAGTAGCATTTTTCACAGGCACAACATCATCAGCAGCAGCTAAAGGACCAAAACCATAGCCCATTGAAACCCAAGCTACAGTCTCCAAGAATGCAATGTGAGTATTTAGCAATCGATTTATATCATTTAACATAATGTTGTGCATATTCTTCCAAAGTGTAATAAGTATATATTATATCCTGGGGTCAGAAATTGTACCTGGCTTCACAGTATTACACTGTACCTTATAACATAACTAACGAAATCGATCGATAAAAGCTTGATAATTATGATAAAGCCATTTATTTCGAACATTCTTACAATTTTTAACTCAAATACCACTTAGTTACTCTTACAGTAATTCTCTTTGATCGGTGTGCCTTACAGCATATCCTTTAACGCCTTCCACTGTCTCCTATCTGCTGCCACTCTTAGCCAGAGGGGACCTAGGGTCAATGTCAGTTCGTCCTCCCTTCTTCTCACTCTTCAACCTCGGCTCCTAATCCCATCTCATGGGTACCAGTAACCTGTTTGGTATACCAAAAGCTAGATAGTTTCAGCATAACATCAGAAACGATTGTGGGAGCTGGTGTCTGTACTAGGTTCGAGGCCTGTATGACAAATCACCAGGCTCTCCCACTTAACTGCTTACCATTCGGTAAGTTAGCTGTTTTTTTTATCGAACAATTGATTTGGATATGATTACAATAAGAGAAAAAAATGAATGTGTGTGTGTGCTATATACCTCTGCCGACTAATATTGTGGCGTGGTGTTATGTATGTTTGTGTGGCACCCAGCTCGTATATCCACGCCGCGCCACATGGGCCGCTCGCCCGAGCGCCTGTCGTCCAGCTACCACGCCGCGCTGCCCAAGTCCGGCTCGCCCTCGCAGCTCATGTCCTCCTCGCTGTGCGGCGAGCTGCCCGGCATCCCCACGGCCATGAGCCAGAGCTTCGACTCGCCGGGTCTCATGTATGCCACGGAGAAGCGAGACAGCGTTAGAGAGAAAGAAAGGGAGAAACCACAAGGTATGGAAAGCAATAACTCCGTAAACTGTAAGATTAGTTGTGGGAATTATTTGTTACTTTTTTATCAGTTTAATCGGTTAGGTGTTGTCTTGAATACGAAATTAAGTCGTCAAAATATTACAATAGAATTCAAAATTATTACTGCTACCGTTCCAGCTGTTATACATTGATATACATAAGTATTAAGTAACGAGACTGATACAAATTGTATTAGCTGATAATCATTTATTTACAGAAATACCACAACCAAAGCCAGTGAATCACTCTCTAGAAGCTGCATCTAAAATGGTGCCTGTACCTGAATCGTTAATGAGTCCCGACTATCAGGACCCTATCTACGACATCCAAAGATCAATACCAAAGCCAGTCAACAACTCAGTACACAGCATCTCCAACACCTCCTCGCAGTCGAGCAACAGCAGCATCCACGAAGACAAGCCGCGGCTCGCAAAGAACATGAAAGGGTCCCCGAAACTACCAAAGAGCGCAACCTCCTCACCGAAACTGAAAACAAAAATGGAACAGAGGAAAGGCAGCCTAACGAAAATTGAAGTGAAGAATGAAGAGAAGAAACTAAACGGCATTACAAACGATTCGGAGAATTTAGGGGCTGATATCATGAAGTTAGCGTCCAACCAAAGAAGGCAAAAGAAAATGAGTGTGGAGTCAATGGCCGCTGTCACTATTCAGAAGATGTGGAGGGGGTACAGAAGTAGAAACCTGAATAAGGACACGCTGCGAATCCTGCATGCCATACAAGCTGCGAGAGCGAGACAACACATACAGTGAGTGTTATATTAATGAAAGTTGCTAAACAATAATTACATGGATCTCATACCCAACATCGTTGTTCTATGACTAACATGACTGAAAACACTAAATTTGTATGTAGAACTCGAATGAATGTTTAAAAATAGAACTGAAAAAAAAATAGGCATTGGTTTGTCAGGACATAACCTCTAAACCTCTAAAAAATATGGCTGTCTGTTATCTTACATCATCAGGATGATGTAAGATAACAGACAGCCATATTTTTTAATTAATATCATTCAACTACAGTTAAATAATTATTAATAATTTAATTTAAGCTTATATTGAATCTTATATTGAGCTTATAACATTAAATTACATGTAATCACAAATTCTAATACATTTTGTAATTAGTAGATTCAATATAGTAATACTTCATTTTTCATAGTTATAAGGACCGCCAATTGCGGTAAAAGCCTCCTCCATCTAGCTCCATTTAAACCTATGTCTAGCAAGTCAGCAGACTTATAATTACATGGAGCACCATGTAATTAAAATTACAGGTAAGTCCTTGTAATTATAAAATTAAACCTGGCTCGTATGTTACGCGACGTCATTATGACATAGCTACTAAACAGATCAGAATTAAATAGCTAAAACTTTGGGTTATACATAAGCTACGTTTAGTCCCAATGAAGACGCGGTAACATGATTGTATTAATGTATTTTTTTTTATATGAGCTGTCCAATTTTTGGGGTTGGCTTTTAATTGCCGTAGACAGGGTACAGTGAAAGGAAGGAGGGAGTCTACAGTGATACACGCGCTCATAGATATTATGTATGCGCCCGAGACCCATATAATGTAATAAATATCTGAAACATTTAGAAGACCAGGACATGAATTCATAATTCTTTGGGAGGGGTTCAACAGTTTGAATGGTCTGCGGAACGATGGGCAATGGAGAACCATACGTAATCCGTAGGCATTTAGGTCTCACACAGTGGTTATTAAAACAGGCATTATACTTATACCCTCTTATTCATAAACAATGTTAATACCTGTCTTAACTTAAACCCTTCTTAAGTCTATTGACATGTCTATTTGACTTTTTATTTGATTTAAAATATAGCTGTCATTATTAAACTTTATTTAAAATAACGTTTATTCAAAAATAGACCTACAAAAATGGCCAATGACAAACGTTGCGGTCTTAACGCGATTGGTAGAATATTTGGTAACCCGACTCAATTGCCACAAGTAAAATAAAATCTTGTTTTTTTTTGTGAATAAGGGGAATAGTATATTTGTATTTTATATATCAATGGTAGTAAATAGTCCGCCACCCCAGCCTCCTGTTCCGCAGACCTTGGTTCTCCCCCAGTAAACTTTTATAGGAGGCTGACGTGTGACATGGAGGCCACCAAAGCAGCTCTTGAAAGTGAGAGGAAGATCCAACAGCTGCAGATGCAGGCCATCAACGCCTTGTGGAAGAAAGTGTCCACGTTGCAGGCAGCGGGTGAGTTGATTCTTTGTATTTAAAACTAGCTTCTGCCCGCGACTTCATCCGCTTGGATATCGAATGTTTTATTGTAACCTTCTTCGATAAATGGTCTATCCAACACAAATATATTAATTCAATTCGGACCTCCTGTTTCTGAGATTATCCCGAATATCCAAAATCTCATCATAAATTCCTCTTTCCTCTACCTACCTCTTTATAATACTAGTATATATAAACACTTAAGTAATAATATTACGTCGTATATCTGAAATTGCCAACCCGCAGTGAGCTAGCGTGGTGATCAATGCTCAATCCTTCTCTATACGAGAAGAGGCCTTTGCCCTGCAGTGGGACAGTTATAGGCTGTTATTATTATTAATAATATTACGTAACTCTCATTTGATAAACTTTGTAACTATAAATTGTAATCCTTGTAGTTATATTTTTAACGTTAAAAATAAATAGAAAGAATGAAAGGAAATAAGTTAATATACATATTATAAACAAATATATATATTAAAATACCATGAATTACCTTTTAGATAACCACAAGCAGCGGCTATCGGAGTCGGATGACAACACAGACGTGTTGCGGCAGTTAACAGAGACATGCTTCAGCTTACAAACACAGGTTTGTTAAACATAAACATTCTCAATTATTTCATAGGCAAAGATAGTGAGCCTAGGTAATACGTGCTTCAAAAAGGCACGCTAAAACTAGGCCAATTAACTGACCTGAATTCTGCTCCTTTTGTCCCATTATAGCTTCTGATTGCCTGAACCAATTTTAATATATAGGGTGTCGTTAGAATCCTTAAATCATCGCAAAAAACATAGGCTATAAAAATTAAATAGCAATAATTTTCCTGATTAGCGCTGTGGCGTTTGGGCTGCTGCGCTAAGGGTTGCGGGTTCGATTCCCGCACGGGGCAAAAATTTGTGCGAACCGCAGATGTTTTTCCCGAGTCTGGGTGCTTGTGTATTTGATATTTTATGTTTGTGAAACACCCACGACAGAGGAGAAATTCCTAGTATGGGGCGATGTTTTAAAAAAAAACAAATAACTAAATATTTACATAAAAAGACAGAGCCTCATGAAGTTCTGGGTTCGATTCCTGGGTCGGGCAAAGTGTGGTTTTTCCATTAAGTTATTCTCAGTAATAGCACGGAGTCTGGATTTGTGCCCGGTTGATGGAAATAGGCTCGCCTCCTATAACATTCGGACCTATAACTGGCGAAATGTAGGTGTACATACGTGCACCTCTGACTACCTCATTATTCAATATAGAAGTGATGTAATGTAAATAACAAGACTCATGTCTAAAAACGAAGTAAAAGAACAAGTTTTTTGTTGACCACCACTGCTTTGCCAGGTGGTAGAGCTGCAGGGCTGCATGCAGGAGGTGTTGAAGGCGGTGTCCAACAAGAGCCAGGCCGAGCCCGTGGCCACGCAGACGGACATCACGGCCGTCGTCACGCCGCAGGTGAGCTACCGGCGAGCTTGTCAACCATCGATATAATTATAATAATAATAATAAATTTATTTCTTTCTTTTCACAATAGGTCTTATAATTTAATAATCTATGATCTAACTTAAAGTTTACCTAAGTGAGAGACTGGTGCCTGATGTAGGTTTTTCGTTGAAAACCTGTGTTACAGGTCACCAGTGCCCCACCCTCGGTTAGACTTAAGTAGGTACATTCTTATTTATTACCAGACTAAAGAAAAGAAAAGGAAATGTTTACACAAAAACAAATATCTTTAAAAGTATTGGAGAAGCAAAGCAGAATCAGCAGTGAGTGAGTTAAATGTGTTATGAGTGTAATTTTGGAGAGGTGTATCTGTATAGGTATGAATGGATGACAATGGATGTAAGAGTGAGATGATGGATGCGAGTGAGATGAATTGGGATGGTTAGGACTAAATTATCGATATAATTAATGTATAATAAACTAGCTGCGCCCCGCGGTGTTACCGGCTACAATTTTTCATTTTTTCAGAATAAAATGTAGCCTATGTGTTAATCCAGGGTGTCAGCTACCTCCATACCAAATTTTATCAAAATTGGGCCTGCTGTTTGAGCGTGAAAAAGTAACAAACACACACTCACAAACTTTCGCCAAGACATCTTTCCGCACTTCCTTAATTTTTTACAACTTGTTCTCCTTTTATGTACGCGCAATATACGTAAAAAGATATTCCAAGCTATCGCTTCAAAAAATAATAATGATATAGATGCCAGCCCTATAACTGTCCTTGCAGGGTGAATGCTGAACTAACATTGATCACCACGTTTTCTCACTGCATTTCGTGATACACTATTACTGCCTTATTTGCAGATCACACACTAGAGAGTCACATGGAGTTGTTTTGCGTGACCTGGTCATTATCATCATCAGCTTTTAACCCACTGCCGGGTATAAGCCTCCTGCTTTAAACGCCACTCTGTCCTGTTTTGGGCCTTTTGCTTCCAGGTCTTTCCCTATAAAGCAGCAATATCGTCAGTCCACCTGGCTGGAGGTCTGCCAGGGGCTCCACTAAAACCTTAGAGTCACCACTATGTTAAAGCGTGAACTGGTATTCAAGAAAAATCAAGATCATAGATAAGTAGTACTTAGTGTCGTATGTGTCGTGTAGGAGGAGCGCTGCACGTGGCTGCGGCGGCCGCAGTCGCTCCCGCTGAGCGCGGCGTCTGCGCCTGCGCACGCCGAGCCGCCCACGCCCGCCAACATCGCGCTCGAGCGCGGACATGTGTGAGTACAATAACTAAAACAAATTCAAAAAAGTACAGATATGTTACTAGCGCTCTCATTTTGAAGACTCGAAAAGGGGACGATTGTGTGTGTGATTAGTACAATTGTTGTTACATTTAATGTAAGACTAGTGCAGTTTGGAACATATTTCGTTAATTTTGTTAGCATATGACGTATCTATACTTTTTGACATATCATTGTTTGAGTCCTACAACATTTAAGTACGTCTCAAATAAAGCGCGCCGACGAGAACTCAATTTCATAATAGTTGAATTTTATGATTAAAAAAATTGCAGTGAAAAATCGAACGAATCGGCTTCTCTGGGCATTGAGCGGACCGAGTCCGTTATCGAGGAGCAATTGTTGGAAACCATAGACGTAGCTGACGTTGACCAGAGGGTACGTGACGTCATCGTTGACTGATAACAACGGCGCATGTGCCGCTATTACGAGGTACTGCTTAAACCCAAATAAATTTTACACTGTTAAGTTTGAAATACAAGAGAATAGAGATAGTATGCAAAGAAACTTCATATAGCTATGAGATATAATGTCTATGATTAAAAACAAGCACTAAAATTAATTATTTAAAAGTAAATAATATTTAAAATGTCATAACACAGTGTGTGACGCGCAGCTATTTGACCAAAGAGAAATATATCTAAAAAATAACTGCAGTCTGTTACAAAGATAACATATTTCGGCAAACTTAACATGTTAATTATCTTAGACATAATACCAAGTACTCTGAATATACTATTAACTATCTAGATGTTAAATTAAAGGTCTGAAATATGCACTATCTCTTTACACTTGACACAATATTTTGTGACAAATCTGTTTTCATTTGAGAGTAATCTCTGTGTGTAGCCAATGAAGGAGTTTGTAGGTCTCAGGATAAGGCAAATTGAAACTATTCGTAGTATGTAAGGTTCGGATTCGTTGTACGCTAAAGCAAAGCTTGGGTTGTAAAGTGGGCTTGTAAAAGTAAGGTTAATGTAAGTAGAAGATAAGGACATCATGGCTTTTGGGCAGTTATTAAAATATTTTAAGGCATCTCAATATGCTGATACGCGTAAATAATTACGTTTAAATTTTTTCTTAATTTGGTACCTCTGCTTATATAAATGTTGCCAGATTAGCTAGTTTAATCAATACCCAACGAGACTTTGATTTAGTGATCAGAAAAAAAGTATTATGATTATATGTAGGTTATTCCAAAAATATTTAAATTGAATTTTTTGTTATATAAAAATTGTGATACATTCTAAAAGACATATGTTAACAAAATGAAGCAATCAAAGAAGGATGTATATTTATTATTAAAAGATTTTTTCACTTTGGTTGCTGATCGGTAACGGAACAACTAACATACGACATACTAACATACGATACTTACAATTTGTAATATAATTAACTGAAAATAACTCAAATAAACAGTTTTGTATCATTTATAAAATGACAAATCAACTTAAGTCATAAGTCGTTGGTTTAGTTAAGTGTTGAATTATATATTATTCTGAAGCGAAAATATGTTGCTATTTCGAGAGAATGATTAAAGATAACGTATTAATATGACTACAATTGCTAAAACAAAGTTTTCTACATCGCCGCAGCTTGCTCTATGCAATTGGTATAATTAATGGAAACATGACTGTATGATATGTATTGTTAAATGGATAAGACTCAATTTGGCACGCTACCCTTACAATCTTACCCAGTGTCAATACTTTACGATTTGTTCGTTCGTGTGCAAGACTGGAAATTCTTCGACCTTTTCAAATTATGACAATTGCAATTGATGTGTGCAGTGGCATAGGTCGCGCAATTCTTATTGAGCTCTCTTATGTTAGCCGCGAGAGGTTGAGCATGCGCAGTACCCGATTTTTCGTACTGACGGTGAAAAAGGGACAGAGAGAATTTGTTTGACAGACTGGTGGCCTACTCTCTAGTTTAATTTCAATTCTAGTTCAAGGCAAATACAAAATTAATACTGATTAAGAGGAAACATATTTCAGTTTCATTGAAAAAAATGCTGTCAATCTTTTGATCTCAGTTATTTCTTTCCAATGGACACATAATAAAAAAATAATCAGTCCGACACTTTACAATTACAATTTGATTAGAATTAAATTGGAGAGTAAGCCCACTGCGCGGCTTTGAATACGGGCCTAACTTCAGAAGACTCAAAGTTATGCGCGAACTTTAATGTTGATAATTTGTTGGTTCGCCGTTTGAAATAAGAGAGTAATATTTGGCGTGCCAAACAGTGTCGTTCAGCCCCCTTACCATAAACAGGACAGTTTAAGATGTGGAAGCGAGACACCGCTACGTGCAGTGTAATGCGGCATCTCGCTTCCACAACGTAAGCTGTTCTGCTTTAAGAGTTGGTAAGAAGTACATGGTAAGAGGGCAGGTAGCTGGTGTTCTTGCCTTGGCATATAAATTTTTCTGCTTATATTTATGTAAATATTTACGAATCACAATGACAGCTATTTATAACCTAATTTAACCGTTTTTATACTTGCACAGGACTTATTAGTGCACACATTTTGTTAATTGATACAATCCTTATTTTATAGAATGGAAGTAATTTAATGGTTATAATGCATAATATTATTATAAAAAGTTATTAATAGTTATACAAGTTTACAATATCTTGGTTGTTAATGATCTAACGAATGAGCTTGCTGAAATGTTAACAGTTGCAATAATACTGACACCTACTTGTACACTGAACTGAAAGTAATGCATAAGCACACTCACTTTATTTAAAAATTTCGTATCTAGGTTGAAGTGCAAACGCATAGTTAAACACCGATACAAATAGCCATTTAATTTTTTAAAGTTTTTGCACTGACGTCACTGCCATTTTATATATATTTATTTAAATTTATACATTTGTACGACAAACATGTTCCATCA
The DNA here is from genome assembly GCA_905340225.1 of Abrostola tripartita. Taxonomy (NCBI): domain Eukaryota; kingdom Metazoa; phylum Arthropoda; class Insecta; order Lepidoptera; family Noctuidae; genus Abrostola; species Abrostola tripartita. The sequence goes on from HG996504.1 coordinate 9,853,644, forward strand.
CAATATTAATACTCAATATGGCTGATTTGGCAGTATTAATTGTTGAAATATATATTTATTTCTATTCTAGTGCGGTACGTAAATGTTAACGTTTATTTTCTTAGATTTAAATTTATACAAAGAAATATAAATAGTTCTAATTTTCGAGTAGTATTTAGATATATTAACGTAATAATCTCAATGTAAAATAAATTCAGATTACACAAACACAGTTATTAGACCTTAATGTTTACATTTCACAACGTACGGTTACTTACCATTAATAACTAACACGTAAAGTACATGGCATTTGTTGTTAGTATTGTTAGATGTGCATAGATTTTAATTATGCAATTAACTGATATGTTTACTATGTCAAAATAAGGGGTTTTTTTAATATATTGCTAAAGACAGATTGTTAACAAGATGTTGATTAAACCAGTGAAAATAAGCAAATTGCTAAATTCTAATTAGTTGACCTAATTTAGTTTAAAGTTTGGATTTTAAGGTTTCCTATCACCTTATTGTGGTCGACAGAAGATTGGTTTGCCGTTGTTAAAAAACACTTATTTTGGCTTGGATACAACTTGAAATGTTTTTCTACTCTCCACTTGGCGTTGACAAGTGGTGTAGTAAGGAATCCAATTACAAGTACATTAGTTTTAAACTCACTACCAAACACTGGATTTAATAGTACATTATCGCAACTAAAAACGCAATTAAAAAACCACTGTATTTTTAAGAAGTTTTAATTAGTTTTATTGGTGACTGTAAAAGGTGGAAAACGAGATGCCTTGTGTATTGAGCTTTATTTTTTCTTTTATCGGGTGAGTCTACTAGTTACGAATCTTTACGCTTGAATATGATTTTTGATATAATTTTATTATTGTATCCTTTTGATAGTGGTTACTTGAACCTTGAGCGACGAACGGATCAATCTTAACACTAATTATAGAACAATCAAGAAATTCCACGTTTTGCTCTGATTAACAAATTCATCAAGATACTTATTGTATTTTACTCATGAATACAATATTGTAAAAGCGTATGAACACAAAAACGTCACAGAGTCGGGTGATATGTGGTCCTCAACACATTTAGTCCAAGACCAAGTCTGCGAGTTATTATTCCCTAGATATACAGATTCAAATAGTCACAATCAAAAGGAGCTCTTATATGCTAAGTACTAGTCATTTTTAACAACGCATTGTCATTTAATTAGTAGTGGTCAGTGCAATTAATTTTAGCTTTGCGTTACACGACATTAATGTGTTCACAAAAACATTATTTTTCATATTGTATACCTAGTTGGATAAGCGCGGGCTCGAAACTTGTGTAAACTCGATTTAATGTAGTTTACTATCTGCTAAAGTAACATTTTTCAGCGCCATCAATGATAAACATATATCATCAAAGGGTGAACAGGAGCCAAGCCTTTTGCCATGCGGGCATAATATTATTAATATCGCAGCGTATTACTAAGACTGTAAAATACAATAAATTGAGATTATTAATGAGAATATGGCTGATGTCGTATTAAGCATGCAGAAATGTTGTATTAACAATTTAACATAAGATAACTTGATGTAAATTCTATGGTGTCGTCACAACTATTTCAGATGTTATAGAAGTCAGTCGTCTTGTAAAACTAGACAGTACCTACAATCGCAGACCTAAAATAGTAATTAAACCTGTTTAACAAATAAGTTCTGATTTGATTTGCAGTTAAAAAAAGAATTATCTTCTAAGGCCCGCTTGCATCACAAAACTAAACCACCTAAAATAAGGATAATAATCAGTGTGTTTTGTCAAGTCAAATCAAGCTCTACATTAATGGAGTAACTATGCCTGACTTGCCTGTATTAAACGTACATAAAACAATGTTAAAGACATGCATGTATAATGTACGTATGTATTGTATAAATAGGTATATTGATAGGATATCTGTGATGGCACCATCGGGTTCCAAAGATACTTGCCGTCCTGTGTATTTTCAATTTCATCGCGTATCCATCTGATTTGTTGTCCATTACGTTATAGCCTGTATTTATTATGTTTTATAAAACGATTTTAAAACAGTTGCAGTCTTTTTATTCTACTTTACCTATCAGTGTTTTGTATGTATTTTTGTTAGTATATATTATATACCTAAGAATAAGAGCCAACACAAACGTAAATAATCACTAAATGTTGCTTCTGTAGATGTACAGAAATGGTCAGAATCAAAATATTTATATCTGACGTCTGTCTTTGTGTGATGACTGCTCTTCTTCTGAATAGAATGGTTTTTTAAATTATTGAATTATTGGTGTTTTTTCAAATTAACAAATCCAAAAATGATTACGATACTTTGTTGCCAGTCAGATATGTACATATATCGAATAGAATCTTGAGTGGTTAATTCCACAGCATCAGCCTATCTCAGTCTACTGCTGAGCCTCTATTATTCCTCCATTCTCTCCTATTTATTTAAAAATAAATTAATTCAGTGTTTAATTGCTCACTGCGGGGAGATGCAAAACCAATATTAATTAATGAAGTTTTAAAAATTTCCATGAAGTAGGATGCCTTTATTACTTTATACTCATCAGCAACTTCTGCAATATTTTTTTTATAAAGTTTATTAATGTTTAATTCTGATGCTTAATATTGGCTGCTTTTAATTTTGCTTCTGAAGTGATGTATCTCCTTAAGGTACGAATTTCTTAATGAAATCCATGATAGTTTTTTTCTTGGATTCATTTTTTTAGTCTTGTGATCTCCTCCTCTCTTTTCTTGTGCAGATTGCCACTGTGACCTAAAATGTCTTTTAATAACGCCAGTCACTCGTCCTTTTTTTTCAAAGACAAAATGAAAAGAAACGTGCATTTGCGGGCAGGAACAAGACAATTACGCCAACGTGCAAAGTATGTTACGCACATCCCTTTCTTATTGTCGCAATTATTTTTTGGACGACGACGCTGTACCTTTTGACGACGACGATTTCGACGTGTTTAACAGAGCAGAACTCCAATAAATGTTTTATCAAATGAAAAGCGCGGCCATCCAAAAAAAAAATTATAAGCAGTGACTTTATTTTCTTTTAACCCCACGGGTAGAAGATGTTAGCTACGTATTCAAAAAATGTACTCCTGCACATCAAGCCGCTTTCTGATCGGCTTATGCCCCAGTTATTAGGAATGTTATCTGCAATGTTTCTTGGAATGCGTTCATAAGTAAAAACTACTAACGGCGCACAGACAGGTATTTGGCCCTAAAAGTCGGACAAAAATATTGTTTGCGTTTTATAGTATTATTAAAGTATTTCGTTCTATTTTGTGGTATAATAGAATGTGCTTATTGCGGGCTTCTGCAGCTTCTTCAGACAGTTGCCCGATTGGCAGAATCGCCTCCTTTATCACGGCTGCCCCATGACTCAACACCTTATGTAATGTCGGCGACATTGGATGAAACTTGTACAAAGAAACGTACAATTCAGCAGTTTCTTTGCAGTAAATTTCGAACTTTTGGATGTTAATTTTTATCCCGCAGCACATGGTGTCTAGGATTACTTTTAATCGGTAGATTAAATTCTGGTCAATCCCAGTTATTTCTGCAGCTTTCTCGTATTCATCGAAAAATCGCCTGCTGGTATTCCCATCATTCGTGTTTCCAAAGTTAGCCTTTGGAATATCTACTAGTAATCCTAGTTGTTCACGAAACTTGGTTTGGATTTCTTTTTTTCGTGTCTCCACTAGTTTCTTCTCTTCGGCAGTCAGGCGAGCCCTCCACTTCATGACTGGTAATTTATAAGCTACATGCAGTATGCTCTCGAAAAATCTTATTCGAGCGTGCAGCAAAGATAGACCAAATCGCATGTTTTCCGTATTGCAGGGCCTTTCTTTTGTAAGGTCGTTGAAATCGGAGGATGTGGCGCCACATATGTAACATCTCATGGTTGATTTGGTATGGGTTGCTGCGTTACATACCTTGCCGTCCACCATGGTAAAAACTATTTTATGTTTGACGGATATGTCGTCGATCTTGGTCTTGCTCAGTTCTTTTATTTGATTTTCTACGTACTCGATTTCCTCATTAGTCACGTCAGTGTTTTCTTTCACAAATCGTATGCGTATTGGTCTGCAATATCGTGGTGATGACGGAGTTGGGTTTTGCCATATAATTTTTCTTTCCGTTCCATAGACTAGTTGGAGTGGAACGACAGAACTTTGAAAAATGTTGGCGTCGGAATCAGTCTCATTTGCAAATTTCATTTTATATTGAATCTGCTGAGATCCGTCACAGCCCCATTTGCTGATGAGCAGAAAGGACTGCTTTTCAGATTCAGTCAGTTGCTCCAAGACCTCCTCACCAAAATGCAATAATAATCGGTTTATGGTGTGATCCATTAAGCTTTGCACCCTTACTTCGGCACAGGTCTCAGTTATGCTGTGAATTTCGGGGTAACATTCTTTCTTCAACTTCTTTAGAATCGAATAGCATGGGTAAAAGCCTGGATTCGTGTCTCGAACCACTTCGTATTGGGCCTGGGTAAGCCCAGCTTCAACAAACATAAACAAGGAACGAAGGTGTGCCAATTTCGTTGAAACTTCTTTTTCTTGTTTAGCTGCTTGCTCTTTTATCGTTGCTGTATATTTTTTTGCTTTCCGGGGGCTTCTGGTAAGGACCTTTACGATTTTTGATGCTTCGACTTCGCCAGTTTCTCGCAATTTCATTTGTGTTGCGTATGCCAGCACATCTAAGTCAGATGTTCGAAGAATTTCAGTTTTTCGCCTTTTATTCCTTTCACATAAGTCTGAAAACGACTTTTGAGGTCTACCTGGACTTAATCCTATAACAAAAGATAAACCTTTAGTCACTGCTAAAATTCCATGAAATATAATAATTTTCGAAACAAAAGAATTGTTAACGTAAATAGGTACCTGCTTTTGGTAGCGATATGGTGCCCTTGAGCCATTCTTTGTTCGCTTCTAGGAATCTGGCTTTGGTATTGCGGGCAGCTGACCATTTCTGCTTGAATTGGTGACGTATAATTGACAACTTGTGCTTTGCATCGGCAATGTTTGGGTCATCTTCAGAGTATTGACGGAGAAGTTCCAACTCCATAAATTCCAACTTTTCATTGAAAGTTGAAGCATTGGAGCGTTCCATGATAGGTTTTAAATCGTTTCTAGTTAATACCCGCATCCCAGAAGAGCCTGGAAACAAAATAAACTAATTTTCATAAAAAAGAAACAACACGTGGTTTTTTGAGTTCATGCAAAAAAATTGCCAAAAATAGAGGGGTGCGTTAGGGTGGCTATTTTACGTATTTTAGAATACTATAGAGTCTATTCTAAAACAAACCATATACATTTTTACTTAGAAATGCTCAGAAATACTTTAAAACGCTTAAAGATTTTTTGAATTGCTTATTTTATAGGACTTTTTAAGAATTATATACTAATGGAGCTAAAGGTACGAAAACTCCCTCTTTTCATAACAAAACTAAATAAAATAATAAGTACATACCTGGTTGTGTAAAATCCATAGTAGAAATTCAAAAGAAATTGACTTTTTCACCATAAATTTAATATTTGAAAATAATGAAATTTGAGCGTATCGAATAATTACACGACCACGGCAAGCGAACGGTAATTTCCGACTGAGCGCATGGAGCGGGGGAAAGGCTCTAGCGCGTCGGGTTCACGCTATTGGTAGTAGGAGATACCATTGTATTTCGAGGAATAATAAAAAACGGCGTCTAACTAAAACAAAAAAAATGGATTTCGCCCGACTTTTAGAGCCAAATACCTGTCTGTGCGGCGGTGCAAGCTGACCTGCCGCGTTAGCAGTCAATAAAAATAAGGTTTTCTTTTTCGTTTTCAGATGTTGAGTAAATATTTTTGTCTTCTCGTCCACCTAACTAACACGCGACCTGGCTTTGGGTTTAGGAAGAACGCGCTCTTGTCAGTATTAAATACTCTCGATGGAGGACAAAGCTTCTGACAGGTGGCTGTCCAGTATATATTTTAGAATTTCTGAAAACCACTAATATTTTTTCTTCCTTTACAGCTTCTCTTGATGTCATTAAGTTTTGAGATACACGCTCTGATATTTCTGGATATCGTTTTAACAATAAATCATACCATTTTTTACCAGGTCTGTCATTAACGAATGGATTTTCTCTTTTATCAGCTTTAATGATGAGTTGAACGGAGTCTTGCTATTGCTCTTTCACTACGGGATAGTGTCTTTCAGCCATTGCAAACAGCCATTGAATTAGTAAAGCTTCTTCTGCCCTGGAGAGAATGGTAGACGGGCCCATAGAACAATTAGCAGGACTTATTCCCGACACTTTCTGTAAGGTCATTCGTGGAACACCATATTTCTTGGCTGCTGATGAACAGCTTTCACATCTTTTCACCGCTTATATGGCAAATGTCATCTGATGAGTCGTATACCATTTTTTGGGCGCCATTTCTTTCAAAGATCTGGAAAAAACAATGGCTGCCATACAAATACAATATGGTTTTTTTTTCCGTTATGATGTGCTAGTTATGGTCACACAAGTAATAATCACAACGATACATTCAAAGGCCACAGGGAGACAAATAGAAGCTGTTTTTATAGCGTTGTGAACTATGTAGGCTCCACATCCAATCCCAATGAGTTGTCTTCCGAGTAATAGTTTCAATTTAGCGTAAATATTATTCGTTCCTTTTCTATTTTTTCCTCCAAAAATGCAGTTCGTGTTATCTCCACAAAATGCAGTTCGTGTTATCTCCACAAAATGCCACAAGTTTCTTATTTAAATTATTGCACGATAATACCTCCTTCAAATAATCGACAACTATATCATATGTTTCACCTGGCTGCTCTCGAAATACTAAAATATTAACTTTATCGCCTTCGTATGGTAAAAAATATCTAACTAAAACAGGGAATAATTTTATTGACCCATGATTTAATGAAGATATGCTCTTTCAATTCATCCATCGCCCTAGGTGCCAACACATTTACCACAATAGCCTGGGATTTTGTACGAGAACATCAAAATTTTCTTTCAAAACTTGTTTGTTGAATAGATCCATCGGCCAAGATTGTATCTGCAGTTTTTGTATTGAACGTTTCACCATTTTTTAACAATAACTTATATAATTGTATACTTGCCATACTGGTTCTTGCAGCCGTGTCGATGTAGGCATAACCTGTTTCCGTTTTGTAAGCTATTTCAATGGTTGATATCTTTGCACTGTCCTCTACTAATTCAGTAATGTCAACTGTATGGAACGCAACTGGTTTAGGTGGGGTCTCCTTATTCTTACACTTCTTACAATTACTTCGGAAAACTCCTTCTTCACTACATCCATAGCATGACACTGTTGGGGTCTCCGTGGCTTTAGTGTCTACTGTAGCTTAACCCTTAATAGGGCATGGGCAAACTGTGGGTGTTTGAAAAAAAAACGCAGTCAATTTGGCATTATGGGTGTATAGTGTTGTCGGATAGTAAATCATTTGCTCCCCAAGTGTTTTCAGTTTTTCAGGAAAATGTGTGGGAAAATAATTCCTCTTGCCCATTTAGATCAACACATGTAAGTGCTATGTGGGAAATTATTTCCCTACTTATGAGAAATATATTACATACACATCCAATAGTAGGGGCAAGAAACTAATATATTGTGATTATTTTTATTACAGGATAATTATTTTATGTAAATAAAACACAAATAAATGTAATAAAATAATGTTTATTTATTGGTGGAACATTTCAAAGCAAGGAGCAGCGCACAAAGAGACCTTACAAATTTTGCAAATGTATTTGCTGCGCTGTTCCTTTGCACGTGTACTGCACATCCTACACCTCCGAAATTTAGATAGCTCTGGCATGTGTGTTCCAACATCCGCTTTTCTTAGTTCCTCAGGTACTGCAGTGGCACCTCCTTTTTTGGTTTTGAATACTGGAGCAATTTTTTTTCGTGACGTAAAATTATTTATTAGGCCCCGGCCTAATCGCAGACGAAATTCTTTATGAGTATTTCGCCGTTCCGAATGAGTTGTCATATAAACAATGTATGCATTGATCACAGCTGCCTCCAGCAAAAACCAAAAAAGTCGATGCCAATTCTTTCGAGATTTGCGCCCAAGTGGGTATGAAGCTCTAAAGTGATCAAAATGATCAACTCCTCCCATAAACTCAGTGTACTTCTTGATTGAAAGAGGGCAAAACATTTTTTTTTTGGTACCATCTTTTTGTTTCCGCTCAATCATTTCCACAGCTCGAGGATTGAATGCAGTAGTTGCAACAAAAACATCTTTTGTATCTTTCCATTTGATAACAGTTATTGGTCCATCACACTGGTATATAAATTCTCCCGGTTTCAGGACTGTTTCCTTTCTCTCTTCACTGTTTAGATTTTTTCCTGTCAATAAATCTGGTAAACCCTTGCGGTTTATTCTTACGGTTCCAACACTATAAATATGTTTCTCAAATAAAATCTCTAATAATGGAAGGCTGGTAAAAAAATTGTCAAATGCTACCAATGTGTTGCTTGGCAAAGATTCACATAAATCTAATATTACTCTAGCGCCTAAGTTCTCTTCTGTTCCACTATCGACTTTCCCAGAATAAAATTGGAATTCATATAAGTACCCTGTTTTTGAATCAGCCCTTGCCCAACATTTATATCCTCTCTTTATAGGTTTCTTGGGCATATATTGTTTCATGTGGCTGCGCCCCTTGAATCTTATCATACTCTCATCTATTGAATTGAATGCAGAAACTTGTACATTATCTTTGAATGTTTTGTTCAGTATTTCAATAGCAGGTTTAATTTTTCCTAATTTATCATAATCAGGAGAGTTTCTTGGTGCCTCTGTTGTAATGTTTGATATGTGTAGATTTTGAGATATTTTTTTAAACCTTTTTGATGGCATCACTTTACAAATGACTGGGTTTCTGAAAAACTCATCCGTTGACCAATATGTATTTATATCGGCTAACGGATTTATACTCATAAGTATAATCAAACCAAAGTATGCTTTCATTTCTTGTTTTGTGACATCTGTCCAAGCTTTAGAATGTGTGTAATTTGCATACAAATTTGTGTTTTGAACAATAATATCAATTAGTTCTTCTGGAAAATAATCAATGAAATATTCAAGTGGTTGAGTTCTGTTAGTGTACCTCTTTTTTACTTGCATTTCTCTGTCAAAACTAGGCCAAGTACCATTTTCATGTATAAAGGACCAATTCCTTGATTTATCTTGCAATGGTCTAAATGTATCTCGAGAGAAAGACAATGTAGTTTGTGCATTATTTTGTTCATCAGACACAGTCACTTCAGGTAGTGGAAGAGAAGTTGATGTTGAAGCAGCAACAGAAATTTCAGGGATTGAACATATAGCTTCCTCATGGACTTCAGCCATAGTGACATCTTGTGAAGTAGTAGTATCTTGAATAAGTGATAAATCTGGCTCACCCTCCAATAAACTGTGCAATGCTTCTGTAGAAAGATTTTGTACTTCATCCAAACGCTGATCAAAATCGATATTGTAGGAGTCAGAGACAAAATAACCAACTGCTTCATCATCAAATTCCTCATCCTCTGACGAACATAACAGCGCGGACAGTTGGGCTTCAATATCTGAATCGCGAAGATGTTTCTGAAAGAAAAAAACACTACCATCAGTCTGATTGTGAAACATAAACATTCCTTGCAGGAAAACCTTTCCCACAATATAATAAATATTGTTTACCTAAACGGGCAACAAGCTAATATTTCCCACATAGTTTTGAGTGCTAAATTTCAGTCACTCATTGTTTTTCATAATAATGAACTACATAAACAAGTAACGTGACCCTTTATCTAATAAAATAAATCAATAGTCAACACTTACCGGATTTTTTTTCGGCATTATCACAATTTTTATCCGAAATCACACGAAAATCTGTTATCCGTTTGAAAAAATATTGAAAGTAAAACTTTGAAAGCACCTTTATTTTTACTTCGTTTGTTTTGGAAACGTGTCTTTTGGCTCATGTTGTAGGTTACCTCATAAATAAGAAAATGACAGTGACATTTTGTGGGAACAGTGACACATTTGACCGTTTACGACAACAAAATGATGTGGGAATAATGTTCATCTGGCCCTACTTCGATTCCGCCAAGCGTTTCCGACATTCTTCGATGCCATGGCCCTTTATCCCGCAGAATGCGCAGCGTTTAGGGCACTTTTTAGAGCCACGTTCTACAAATGAAGAACTTATACTCGCTTGCGAGCTGCGACTCTTCTTCTAGGCTTTCTAAGTGGCGTAGTTTTTCAAGTAACTCGGCAAACGACTTGAAATCGGATCTGGCAACCTGCTTCTTGATGCTTAGTTTCAGTAGGGCATACACGAAATCCAAATGTTCCTCTTCTCTATTTCGTTTATATGGTAGTTGAGAAAGAAGAGCACGATTTTCACAAACAAACTCATCTATGGTTTCAGTCGTTTGTTTTTTCCCAAATAACTCCAAATAAATGTCATGAGGCTGCTTCTTTGGCGCGAATGCCGAACGTATTGCCTCTAAAGCAGGGGTTCCTAAACTTTTTTCACTGCGGCACCGATATTGCGCAAAAAAAAATTCGCGGCACACCTACTTTTAAAATGGTTTGACTACTTAGGAAAACAAGAAAACACAATGCAGTTTAGTTTACCTTTATTGGGAAAAATGAAACTGTTTAAATGAATTTTTCATTATTTCCTTTAAGTCGATGGGAAGTTTTGTCAATTTTACCCTTAAATCACTTGACGCTGAAAGTTTGCTCCTGTATCTGTTTTTTATGTAAGCATACGTTGAGAATGCAGACTCACAAAAATAAGTTGCAGTAAAACACACAAGACACAAGTCTTTTTATTGCAATCTTGCCAACAGCATTATTTTCTGCATATACTTGCATCCAGAACTCTTCTTGGTTCCCGTCGTGGTATTTTTGTTTCGAAGTGCTGTCTTCACTGATTTTCAGCAAATTTGAAAAGCTTCATTTGTTATCCCAATAGGTTTGCGTGTCGGGTCGCACGAAAACGGGTTTATCATCCAGTTGTAGACATCCTCAGAATCAATATCAGGAAAATACTCAACAATGGTTTTTTCTAAACCTACCAAGTGGGCAGTAATAATTTCCAGGAAGTTCGGTTCAAGATAGATCTAATTTGTTTTGACACGTTCTTGTAACCGAGGAAAGTTAGAAATATCTTTGTTTTTAACACACGGCTAATTGTGGAGTACAATTAGCCGTGTGTTAAAAACAAAGATATTTCTAACTTTCCTCCAAACAAAGATATTTTCCGTTGAGGATGTGGTAGTTTCATTTTGTTTTTCGAATATATCGGAAAGGTATCCCAAATTAAGCAGCCAATCGACATCAGTTAAATTTTGAATGAAAGATTGCTCTGTAAATGTGACCACCAGTACATCTTTTAGTTCAAAGAGTCGGGCTAAAACCTTTCCCCTTGAAAGCCAAATAGCAACCTTTAGGTACCACCGCAGAGTTTTCCTTGCACATGGGTGAAATGTTAATAGTTGATCCTGTCGGTCCACTCCAGACATAAATTCATTATATTTGGCAATTGCCTGGGGTTTCTAAGCGACTTACTTGTCCACGTTTATTAGTTACTGGAACCATTTTATGTTCAAATTCTGAAGTTATGTAGGTAACAGGTCGTTTATCCTTCCTTTATTGCGTAATGTACCAGTGCAGTACGTATTATTATCAAGAAGTTTTTTCGGTAAACTAAAACTGTTATAGAAATTGTCCATATAAAATGCATGCCCATTACCAAGCTTTTCATCCATTAGCTGCATCACTACTTTTAGGCGTGACCTTTTCCACTAACCTCGTGGTCTTGAGCGCCTGCGCACACACGGAATTTCAAAATCAAACTGTCAGGTTCAGTGACCATATATAATTTGATCCCATATTTATGGCGTTTATTTTTTATAAATTGCCGGATCTTTAGTCGACCTCTTGATAATATCATGCTCTCATCTAAAGATAATTCTTTTGCGGGGTAGTAACATTCATTCATTTTCGTATTGAAATAGTCGATGACACTGCGAACTTTTAGCACTGCGTCGCCATTATCTGCTTCAGATGTAAAATGGAGACATCTCATAATCAATAGAAATCTATTCCGACCCATTTGTTCAGCGAAAATAGGTATGGAAAATAACCTGCCAGAAAATTAATTTAATTGTGAGATTTTTACTAAATTAAATTTTGCTTGATTTAGCTCTTTTTTAGTTAATGAAATAAAGTTGTTGGAAGCTGAATTACTTTTCTGTGTTTTATTTCTACAATTGTTTATGAATCGCAATATATGTATATGCAGTTATGCGTGTTAATTTTGTAAAATTAGAGTAATTGTAAATGAATGAATTGTTATCTATATGTGTGTAACACTGATTGGTGTTTTTGTGGCTCTGGGGTTTTTTTTCTGGCAGGTCAGAATAATTGCTGATATGTCCTGGTTTATTTATAATATAATATTTATTATTCTGTTTGTTGATCACCGTTTTATTTTATTCGCTTCCTTAAGGGCTTTCTTTTGTTCTATATCTGTTTTCTTTTTGTCTTCCTCGTAAAGGTATTTTTTGTAGGGTGTGCTGGTCAAAACTGATGTGTCTACTCTTAACGTCTTGCATTCGCTCTTTTTCCAACTATCTTTGGTGTTGGTCGTACTTCCCTGGGTGTAAAAACACCAAAAGATGTGGATGGAACACCAACAGCCAAAGCTGGAGGTAATAGAAATGCGCAAAACAGTGCGATAGAAAGTGATGTAATATGACATTACATTTAGTACCGAGGAATGTTGCATTACACCATGACTCCAAACATGACGCGTAATGAAGCGCCACAAGATGATTGTTGTAATGAAATGCTCGCGTTATAAAACATATACATACATCATTACATGACATGAGATAGCGCGTTATGGTAGGGTGTGATGTGACAATCATGTCAATCATCAAACGCAATGCGCCCTAGCTGCGCCGGAATCAAGTCGATTTTTGAGCTTCTGGTTTGTGTTTAGTGGCTTACACATGTGGAGTTTTTTCTATTAAGTTTTAGGGCGGTAGAAGTTTGTTTTACGTCCTTAATTTGGGTGCATTACGTCTGTAATCCGAATTGGTCATTGCTGTACTCCAGTCTTCCTTCACAAAATTCACGTCCGAGACAACTCCTTGTGCCAATGTGGCCTAGATGAAGGTTCTCTAGATCACATTTTCCTAAACTGCCAGCTTAACAATGCCTATAATATGGATCAAGTCATTAACAACTTAAAGATCCAATAACCTGTTAGTGTTCGTCATTTACTTTCCTTCTTCCCTAATCCCCAAATTATATGTGCTTTTATTAAATTTATCAGTTCTAACAATATCAAGTTATAGTATTTATTTAGTGTTGTTTCAGACTCCGATATAACGCCGAAAACAGTTTTAATCTTCCGTTTTTACCAGAGCCCGCAATATACCCATGTGTGATCACTACACGACACTGGCAGAAATGGCACTATTGCTGATTGCCAAAATTTAAAAAAAATAGTCGATTTTCCTTCATACTTAACCCCAATGTACGAATGTTTTTTTATTTTTTTATTCGTTTCTTCGTTTTTTTTACTGTTTTTATTTTTATGTATTTACATGTTATTTATATTTTTAATTACAGCTGATAAATAATAATTGTGATAGTTTTTTTGTCTTCAGACGTGTCCGTTTTTCATTTAATGTCAGACCCGCCTTCGAGAATACACGCTCACACGGTACGGAGGTAGCCGTAACGTTCAAGCGTTTTAACATGTATTTGTACAATCGCGGATTTACTGCTTTGCGTTCATTCCACCAGAGCAAAGGATTTTCCGTTCTTTTTATAAGCGGTTCTTGAATGTATTTATTAAACTCCCCAATGCCGGCTGCAGTTGGATTTTGGGGGACGAAAATAGCAACTTCGGCGTCAAATTCGTCCCAAACAGAAGTAGAATGACACGTTTGTACGGGTGCCGGCTGTGGAGCTGATGCTTCTTGACTTGGTTCCACGGTTCGATCTGAGCCAAGTCTCGATTTTAACCCTTAAATGTATGACCATTTATTTTAATATGAAAAAAAACGTTTTTTATAGAATAGTGTGCTTAGATTCGAGGAAAAATAATAAGAAAAATCAGATTTATTTATTTATGTATATTTTTTGCAAAAATCAACATGTGCCGTTTTCGGCACTACATGCATTAGTTAGTTTATTATTTCTTGTGTAGGTCATTGAAGCAGTCTTTGTTTTTTTTAGCGCATAAATGAACTTTACATTTCGCACACATTATTACAGTCTTCAAATTGCAGGCTGGAAACATACATCTCATCCTATTAGGTGTTCTAACTTGTTCATGGCCCACGCCATCGAGTATAACGTCGTTTGGGGGTAAAACTTGACAGGGCTTTCCTTTCCGTATCTTGGGAGGCGGGCCAGCTTCTGTAGTTGATTTAGAACGTGGACGACCCCTAGGTATAGGTGTGGAATATTTGCAAAGTGTGTCTGCTAATTCAGAACGAAAATCTGCAAGATTCATGATATCTTTGCTGGCTTTCCCCCTTTTACCCATTACTTTCCTGTAAAGAATCCAGGCATTGATGATGGTTAGGTCCAACAGATGGTAAAATATTCTTATGTACCATTTTCTGCTTTTGATACGAATTCTATACCTGCCAAGGTGAGAATCCATAAGGTCGACACCTCCCATATGTGCATTATACTCTTTTATGAGTTTGGGGCAAGGAATATCGAATTTTCGTTTCAATTTTTTGTCATACCTATTTATTGTTTCCGCAGGTTCTGCACCTACGTAGGTGGATGCCAGGACAACTTGTTTATTGTCCTTCCACGAAACTGCTGATATGTGAGAAAAAGATCAAGTTGTTGAGGGCTCTCGCAGGCGTGTGGTGGGGTGCTCACCCGTTTACTTTAAAGCTGATTTAGAATGCCACAATAAAGAGCTTGTTGGATTACGCTACCTTTTGGTTGGAGCCTTGCAACAAAGTTGCAATGACTAAGTTTGATGACATCCAGTCAAAATCTCTCCGCATTGTATTAGGTTGTATGAGGTCTACTCCGACTAACGCATTACAGGTTGAGAGTGGCGATCCTCCCCTTCTCCTTCGTAGACAATACCTTGCTGATAAATTTACATTTAAGACCTTTTTAGTTTCCAACCACAAGTTATTGCCGAGACTCTCCACTCTGGATAATCTATGCAGACAGAGCCAGTATTGGAGTCCTAAAGACACCCCTTCGTTTATAAAGTCCTTTAGGAAAATACGGATGGTAGAAGAGAGCGCCCCTATTCGCCAGTGTAGTAAATTTCCTGTATTTTCCTCCCCATACAAGTCAGCCAAATCCGCTATCTCTAGCAGCTTGGCAGATTCCAAACACTTTTCGATAGAAGTTTTAACTTGATCCATAAGGCCAAAGTTGATCTCTTCAAGACCTGGCAGTCTTACTGGTCAGATACCAGTAAGACTAAGGGTGGAGCGTTTGCAGCAATTCAGCCCACTATTCCTCCTAAACCCTGGTTCTTCAAATTCATGCGAGACACCAGATAATTTTGAGTCCAAGATGACACCAAGAAACTTCACTCGGTCTCGAACTGTAATGGGAGTCCCTTCAATTTCAAGGTGAACAACTGGAATAACCCTCTTACGGATAAAAACGACTGCGGAGCTTTTAGGGGCTGACAAACTGAGACCTGAGAAACTAGCCAGTGATTTAAGGAGGTGAGGGACACTTGCATGGATTCCGCAGCTTGCTCCATAGATGGAGTCGATAGGTACAGGCAAAGATCATCCGCATACTGCAAGATTTGGCAATCTCTATTTAGGGATTTATGTAGGTCTGAAGTGTAAATGCTGTAGAGTATGGGGCTGAGGACCGAGCCTTGAGGGAGTCCCCTCCAAGCCGTTCTGGGGTCAGAGTTTAAACCGGCGACGCGAAGCATGACATTACGTCCAGAGAGCAGGTTACATATACATAAGGACAACTTATTCGGGATGCTCAGCTGGCGTAATTTACTTCTGAGCACAGAAAGAAGTACATTGTCGTAAGCTGCCGAGATGTCTAGGAAGACCGCTGAAACGGACTCGTTTTTAGAAAATGCGATCCGCGTATCCAAGACTGGGATGCCAATGCTGTCCATAGTGCTGACTCCTTTACGGAAGCCAAACTGAGACCCGGCTAATATGTCATGACTCTCCACAAACCACTCCAACCGATTTTTGATGAGATTTTCAAAAAATTTAGTGACTACAGGGGATAAGGCAATCGGTCGATAATGGTCGGCATTATTGGGCGGTTTACCTGGTTTTAGGATGGGGATGATAAGCTGCGATTTCCAGCTATCAGGGATATAGGAAAGGGAGAAGCATTTGTTGATCAGGGATAGGAGATATTGACGACTACGGACGCCAGACCTCTTAAAGAAGGAATAGGGGAACCCATCTATTCCTGGGGCTGAGTCCTGGACGTGGTTGAGCACTGTCTCTAACTCACGGATTGAGAAGGGGAGATCTAAAGGATCATTAGTCGTGAGTGGAAAGACGGAAGATGAGGGACATTCCTCATAGAGAGGGACGAAGGGAGGAGCTAATTTGTGGAGGAAGGAGGTTGTTAGGTCATGTGGAATAATAAATGAATTTTGGATTGTGCAACCACGGCTGTATCCCTTGAACTTTTTCCAGATGTCGGAAGTTGGAGTCGGAGGATGTACAGAATTTCTTCCAACCCTCACGTTTTTTTATTTCTAAAGAGACGCTTGGATTTAGCAACGATCCGGTTATATTCCATCAGGTTGTGCAATGACATAACACTGACATAACGCCTCTCGGCCTCCCATTTACGTCTTTTTTATCAGGCAAGTTACAACTTTTCCCAAACGATTTCGCTGTATGGTTCCTAAAGAATGGATTCCTTCAGCGGCCAAATGATACATTAGGGGCAAAGACGTATAATAATTATCGAAGTATACGATATGATTTCTTTGCCTAGGAACCACTCTGATCAACCTCATGACAGTTTGTCCAACAACTCCTATTTCAGGTTCACTTGGTAGTCTCTCGTCATCTTTTTCTTTACCCGCGTATATTATGAAATTATATGAATATCCCAGTAAGCTACAGATCACAAATAATTTGAAACCCTTTGTGAGGCTTGTTCGGCATATATTGCTTCAAAAAGTGTCCGACTTTTGCTCATCGATTGACAAGCGTTGGTCAATCGCAACATTAAAAAAAATATTGTTCAAATGTGTTATCACTGGCCGCAATTTGTGCAACTTGTCGTGGTCTGGATGGTCGACTGGGAGATGTTTCGAATTGTCATTGAAATGCAATATCCCCCTAATTTTTTCGAATTTATTCACCGGCATAGTATCTCGTACTGGGCCAAACCCAAATTTTCCCCAGTATGATCGAATATTGGGGGAGGGGTAAACAGATATAAAAGTGATAATACCTAAATATTTTCGCAAGTCTTCTACTGTAAATGTTTCTAATCTATTTGGTTGTTTCTGAGTTGCATAAAAGTTTGATTCCTGAACAATAGACTCTAAGAACTCACTAGTGAAAAAGTACGTAAAAATTGATATGGTGTATCTAATTCCAAAATATCAGAAGGTAATTCTTCAGAACCTAAAAAAGCTATTTTGTCTTCAGAATAGACCAGATTTCGTTTTCTCCATAGTAGATTTCTACCTCCACTTGGCATATAATTAGCGCTTTCAGAAATCGAAATATTACGCACTATTGGAGGATCACTGTCACACTCCGCGTCGTCAGCTGCTACGGGAAGATCACTAGCATGGATATCAATAAGAGCTGGATCGATGTCTTCACCATCACCACTAAATGGTTCTAAAGGAGATGCTTCTAACTCATCTAAAAGCTCTTGACGAGACGGATAATACTTTAGGTCTTCCCCGTCGGATTCCATCTCATCGTCAGAAATTTCGCCACTTTCTAGCATGCGAAGCATCTCTTCTATATTTTTATCATCCATAGCTAAAAAGCAACACAAAAACATGCAATAACCAACCACCCAGTAAAGTAAAGAAACAAATAAAACTTTTGAAACGAGTTAGAACACGTAAGCAATTAGCGGGATTTTTTTTTACAAGAAATGCATTAAAGGTCGTTTTTGGCACAAAGATATTCTGGCGTTTTTACGAGTAAATGGTTGAAATGTGAAGTAAAATAATAATAAGCACATATATTTGATGAACTTACCTGCTAAAATATTATTTTTACTTGAGAGAATATAATAAACGGACTTGAATTTTTTCAATTGAACTTTCGTAACTTCGCTTGGCGCTAAGTACTCAAACCTAATGTCATAATTTGACAGATAAAATATGCTGGTAATACAGACTAAAGGCTGATATTCTCGTATTTTTTTCTTCATAGATAACAGATTATAAATGCAACAGCTAATAACATGACATTTTAATATTTGGCGGGATATTTGAACTTAAAGTGATTGTGCCGTTTTTGGCACAAGATGCATTTAAGGGTGCTGTTGCAGCTCTTTCAAAATTGTATGGGTTAGCAAAGCCACTTTTTTTGAATCGAGGATCCAGAATGGTTGCCTCACACAAAATATAATTGTTTTTTACTTCTCTAAACCTTTGAATCATTTGCGATTTTAGGGTGTTGTGTAGCCGGTCTATATTTTTAATATTTTCTGTGGAGTATTTGCCAAGTGTGCGATTTATTAATTTGCAATAAACAATATATTTCGATGGCGTCACATATGCCTCGCCGCTGATTTCCACAGTTACCTCGTAATTTTTTTTAAAATCTCTGTCGCTTTTTCTATTATTTTCCAGTCTTCTGGCGATAAAATTAATTCTGGACGCATGATTGCTAAGGTGGCAATAAGTGCTTCTTTAATTTTTTGTAATCTAATGAGCATGTCTTAGCTCGAATTCCACCTTGTAGCCACGTCTTGTTTTAATTTTAATCGGGCTATTTGCATTTGGTCCTCAATCTCTGTAAAAAAAATTTGAGCTGGACTACTTCTGTGGAAATATTCCACGATTGTTTTAACCCTGTTCACGGTTTCAGATATCTCTTGTATGCTTGATTGCACTTCTAAATTCAATGTGTGGGCATAGCAAGATAATGAGCGCCAGCCGCCTAGCCGAACAGCAGCCAGCACGGTTGCTGCATTGTCAATGGTAATGTTTTTTTTGATATGACGTAGTCTATCATGGATGGCGGACCTGCCTGTTGTACTTGCCTATTTAGAACTCTCAACGGTATTGTCAGTTCATTAGACGTCGTCTGAACTTGTGCGATATATTTTCACTGCATGAGGGAACGGCCTCTACTGTTACCTCACTGTCTTCAGTTTTACTGGGAACAGATGTTAGCTGTCTGCTGCTGTTTATTTGTACCGTAGGATGGATTGTTTTCATATGTCGGCTCAAGCTTCCTATTGAGGCAGAAGAAATTGCTAATATTCGGGAACAGTAGCTACATTTCGCCTTTTTGCTGGGCACCATTTCTTCAAAGTGATTCCAAAGGGGTCTAAATTTTCTTTTAGTCGCCATAATAGATAACACAATATAAATTTTCACTTAAAACTAAATACAAGTCTTTATTAACAGAACAGTAGGTAAGTATTTATTATCAGTTAAAATATCACCCTAGTCACTCACTATATAGTATTAGGGTGAAAACCAATTTAAAATGACCAATGTGACAAAAATGAAGCCATAACAAAAATGAAACTCGTAACATAAAAGTAACAAAAATGAAAACTTAGGGTCTGTTCACAAATCACACAATAACCGATAATTATTTATTTACTATCTGTGCCAGCGACTGAGGTCCTGGAATTTCACATCAGGTGTTCTAGACCTTAAATATTTTACGTCATTAGAAAGTGTTCATCCCTCTGAACAACTATTCCTCAGGCGCTAGGTTCATGTCATATCCAAAAGTTTTCTGGGCTGCTAGGGTTCCACATCAGATGCTCCAGCGAAATCGAAAACTCCAGCGACAGACAGACTATTTGAAAAAAAAAAAATTGGCTTCTAATTTTTATTCTATGTATAGAATTGACACCTGTTACAGTATTATTATATGTATAGATTGATCAAACACATAAAAGCGCAATAAAAAACATGTAAGGATTTTTATGATTCGTTTTATTAATAAAAAAGGAGATTCTCACTTTGGTACGTACTGATTCAGTCTTAGAAGATTAAAAAATAATTAACAATTTCCATATTTTTTTAATCATACTTATCTAATTAACTCTTACATTCTCAAAATATAACGTACATTGTTATGTAAAAAGTCAAAGGCACAAACATAAGACATTTCTCGACGACATCTTTTACAATTATATTGCGCAATAATTAAAATATTTTTTTTATTTGAATAAAATGTTTTTCTTTGCAAATAAATTTTAAATTTACACTTCTTGCAGCTCGCCTCGCTCCATGGTAGGGTGAACTCATCTAACTTCGTGACAAAGGCATTTGAGTAATAAAATACCAATAAATTAGTAATTAATTTAATTCAGTCTCAGCATGAGTTTTAATCAGTCTTTTATGAGGAATATTAGCACAAATAATCACATTTTTTTCTAGAAACCTACCAAATTTACTAAACCAAGTCAACTTGCCTAATTCCGTGGTGACCTCTTTAAGTCCGTGATAGCGAATACTTTAATTCTGATATAACGGAATTAGGCAAGTTAACTTTATTTAAGTAGTACAATATTAATATAATAAAATTAACATAAACATAAAAAAAAACAAGATAAACATTTTAGTAACATCTTCTAGAATTATTCTTCGGCGCAACACATATCACACTTAAAAATCGTCTCAATAGCCTCAAATTCTTGACTTTGGCAATGTACGTGGTACGTTTTAGAGCAGAAGTGTTAGTATTTTTAGTCTGTATTCTGTATCAAAATATAGATAAGTAGAGCCTAGTGGCGCCAACTATGTTGTAGTATGTAATCTGTGTAGTTCCTATAAAAAAATAAAAATTTAGTCTGTTGTGAACCGTCTAACGTTGTTTCAATAGGTTATGGGCGATCCGAATTTATCAGTTATTTTAGTGTAAAATAGATAAATTGTGTACGTTGTTTCGCGGAAACATGACTACGAACTATATTGCTAGTGTGCCAAAGCTAAAAGGCAGAGAGAATTTCGATGAATGGTGTTTTGCCGCCAAAAACTTGTTGGTACTTGAAGGCATGGAAAAGTACATCAAGCCAACAGCAGATTTTGAAATAAAGCCAGTAGAGGACGCTAAGACGAAGGCAAAGTTAATATTAACGATTGATCTGGCTTTGTATGTACATATAAAGAATACCAAGAGCTCTGCAGAATTATGGATTAAGCTAAAAACCATGTTTGATGACTCTGGGTTCTCAAGGAAAATAACGTTGCTTCGACATTTGATTTCAATAAGAATTGAAAATTGTGACTCGATGGCTAATTATGTCACACAAATAGTCGAAACAGCTCAACGATTAAATGGCACGGGATTTACAATTACAGATGAGTAGATCGGCTCATTATTATTAGCAGGTTTGTCAGATCGTTATTCGCCAATGATAATGGCAATTGAACATTCGGGTATTGCGATAACTGCTGATGTCATAAAATCAAAGTTGCTTGACATGGAAGTTACAAGTGTTGAAGGTGGCGCAGCTTTTTTAGCTAAAAATAAATATTCCTCTACTAAGAAAAATGGCGGGCCGTCAACGTCAACCAAAAAGACATTGTCAGATAACCCAAAAACAATCACTTGTTAGGATAGGTGCTCCAGTGAACGAACACACCCCAGTGAATGAACAAAACTAACTTTTTTCCAAAAAATAAGAAATTAGGATATTTCTACCCAACGTAGTATTTTTTTTCATAATTGCAACTCCTTTTGCCATTATAGTGGCAACATTCATTTCATATGTCACTGTTCGTTTGAAAATGTCGAGCGTTAAAAGTTTGCAGTGTTGTTGTAACTGTGTATTTGTTCGGACAAGAATTTAGGACTCGGGTAAGACGCAACTTCTTTGTTAACACATTGTAGCCGTAATTTAATTATGTAACATAAGTTATTTATTCATTTGAATAAAGAATCGTTATGCTATTTGTCTCAAATCGAATTCACTGCATTTTAGCAAGTTTTAAGTAAATTATTAGATGTCCCAGCATTGGAACTAAAAATCGTTTGAAATCCAGTAAATGAACGACCGTTCATTCACTGGACAAACGTCATTTTCATGTTTTTATTCAAATATGTAATTTATTTTTATGCTATAAGATTCATGTATTGAGAGTAGTTTTAAAAATAGATTTCTGATGTTTAGGCCAGTATTGGGACAGGTATGTTCATTCATTGGTTCATAATATCTAGTGAATGAACTAACACTTTTCATCATGTTCAAATATTAGCTTTCGTCATGAAGATGTAACCAATAAATGAACACAATATTTTGAGCTAGAAATCTTGTTTGTAAGACCTAGATTCTATTATTACATTAATTTTTATTTTTTTTCTATTATTGTCCCTTTAGATTACCATGGATTCCAATAAAAAAAAATACGAAAGGTTTCGATATACCCAAGAAACATTGGAAAGAGCTCTTAGGTCCATTGCCAATGGAGAACTTACTATTAATAAAGCAAGTAATGTTTTTAATATACCAAAATCCACCCTACATAATAAATTCACAAATAAAGTTCCATTACAAAGAAAAATGGGTCCACCATCCGAACTCACTGTGGATGAAGAGGCTAAGATGGCTGAGTGGATAATAAATAAAGCCAAATTAGGGTTTCCAATGCACCCAGAGGAAGTTTTTGATACTGTTGAAAATTTTTTAACAACCAACAATAGAAAAAGCAAGTTTACAGGGAATAGGCCAGGAAAAAAGTGGCTTAAGTTATTTTTAAACAGGCATCCCGAGATTACAAAAAGAAATGCGGAAGTAATTTCTAAAGGCAGAGCCGCAGTTACTGAAACATCTATCAGGGCTTGGTTTAAGGAACTAGATCAGTTTTTGACCGAAGAAAATGTTTTAGATATTAAAAACAATCCTAGTCGAATATTTAACACTGACGAAACAGGTGTTACGACCTGCCCCAAAACTGGAATCATATTGGGACCTAAGAATTATAGAAATACTTACGAAATCGCCAGTGGTAAAGAAAAAGAATCTATTACAGTGCTTTGTACTTTTTCTGCCGATGGTAAGGATGTTCCTCCATTTGTAGTATATCCATATAAACGAATGCCACCGGCAGTTGTTCAAAGTTTTCCGGATTCCTGGTATATTGGTCGATCGGATAGCGGATGGATGGTGTCGAGCACTTTTTTTTCATATATTAAATTATTTTACAATTGGCTTGTACAAAATGAGATTCAACTACCGGTAATACTCTTTCTTGATGGCCATAAGTCACACATAAATCAGGAAATGTTCGAATTTTGTCGAGAAAAGCGAATCATTATATATTGCTTATATCCTAATGCCACGCACATCTTGCAACCTTGCGACGTGGCTATTTTTGGACCAATAAAGAAGAGTTGGAGGAAAGTAGTCCGAAAAAATAAGCAATCTTCTACATCCTCTATAACCAAACAAAATTTTGCTAAAAAGTTTCAAGAAGCTTACATCGCTGGTTTAAAAGTTGATACTATAAAGAATGCTTTTAGGGCATGCGGATTATTTCCTTTGAATGCAGATGCTGTAAACTATTCAAAATGTATAAGCACTAGAAGAGAGGAGATAAATGAACAAAGTTTAAGAAATCAACAAAATCAAATTCTGGAAGAGAGGAGAGATGATATGATAAGTACAATTAAAGTCATTGAAAAAGAAATTGAACAAACTGTAAGAAATGAATTCGTTAAAACTTATTTATCTAAGCAAACGCATCAGCATCCATATTTTTCTTTATGGGTTAAATGTCGAAAAATAATAGATGGTACTAAAGATGTGACTTTAGCAACCGATACCTCACTTGATGTCCCTCTTGATTTATCTAACACATCTAGTTCCTTCAGACAGTCCTTGATTGACACAAACGAAGAGCTGCCTCAAGAAAGTATTGAACCTGAATGTAATCCCAAAATAGTGTTCGAAATTGCAGATAATCAAAACAATGATGTAGTAGATAATACTCAAGATATTGATTTAACGGTTCCTGCTGTGGTTGACTTGACTGATTTCAATAATATAACAAATATATCTGAATATTTTAGAGAGTGTGCATTAAATTTCAATGAGACGACTGATATAGTGGACCTAATTATTGATAATGAATTTAACCTGCCAACTGTGATCCCTCTTCCATGGTACGATACTCCTTTAGCTGGTACAATGTCAGAGACCACTGCAATTAATAAAACAACGACTATAAATACGGAATTATGTCTAAATGATGCGCTGTGTACATCTTCTGAACCTAAGGTTTTTACTGAAACACATCCGGAAAATAAAAATAATGTTTCTGTTATTCACGCGTGTACAATCAATCCGGAAGAAATACAACCGTCAATGGACACCAATAAAATCGAATGTTTTTTGAGCTACCCCACAATCACTTCAAAGAAGAAAACACAGGCAAAGAAATCTAATCCTATGCCATTTGGATTAACTGGTCAAAAGTACAAAGAACACATTGAAATGATAGAAGAGGAAAAGAGAATAAAAGAAGAAGAGAAAAAAAATGAAAAGAAAAGGAAAGCAGAGGCGAAGGAAAATGAAAAGAGAAGAAAACAGGAAGACAAAGAAAACAAAAGGAAAAAAAAAGAAGAAGAAAGAAAAGAAAAGCTAGAAAAGCTTTCACGAAAGCGTAACACTAAGGAGCACGAAGAAAGTTCTGGAAACAATCAAGAAAAAAGTCTGGTAAAAAAAGCTAAACCGAACGATGAAATTGAAATCGATGAGTCTATACCGGCGGATAAGTCTGTAACGAAGGATTTATACGGGAAATATGTTATGGCAAGATTCAAGACAGAAAAAAGAGTACGTCATTATATAGGTAAAGTTCTTATGGTGAACGATGAAGAACAGAAATATAAGATAGATTTTCTTAGAAAAAAATCTGTATGTGATAATATTGTCAGCTTTGTAAAACCACACGTACCGGATGTGACAGAGGTTGATTTTAAGGACATAGAACGTGTGTTATGTGAACCTGAATATTCCAGACGTGGCTTGATCTCTTTTCACAATATTACCTTTAGAGATGTAGAATAAAAAATAATAACGCCGAACAATAAAAATGACTGGATTGAGACTGATTATTGTGATTGTTATGTTAATTACTTATTAATGAGGCTGATTAAAGTTTAAGTAAAGTTTGTTTTAACATTTTCGACAAAGTTTATAATTATGTTAACTGTTTTTTTTTATAATTTGATTTAAATATATTTTATGTTGTCTTTAAATTAAAAGATATTAACGTGCCCTAGTCCTATAGGTTTATAATGATAAGGTGAGAATTTTAAAGCTTTTACTTTGTAATTTTTTATGTTTCTAACAGATTTAGAGGCAGAGAATTATGTTTGTTTTATTTTGTTGATTATTTGGATTGCATTTACTGTAATAATTAGAATTTTCCTGTATGATTAATTAAACAAAAAATGTGTTCATTTACTGGTTTTATTTAGTTCATTTACTAGAAATTTTCGTCCATTCACTAGGGTTCCAGGGTCTTTTTCATTTTATTGCTAAATATCTAAGAAAGTATACAGATTATTTCGTTAAATCAACTCAAAAAATATTCTTAATACAATCCTAATACCAAAATATAGCTTTGGACCATATCCCTTATGAGTAATACACTGTAATATTTTTTTGAAGTTGGAAGATCGCTTAAGTGTTCATTCATTGGAGCACTTACCCTACAAGTGCAAGGAAGAAGGACATTATCGAAATCAGTGCCCAATGTTAAGAAAAAATGCAAGTAAATGCGTATTTAATGTTGTTTTCCTAAATGGAAAGTTTAACAAGAACGAATGGTACGTAGACTCCGGCGCAAGTGCACATATGACTCCGAATAAAGCTTGGGTAAAGAACATGAATGAATCGCCGTGTTTACCAGAAATTATTGTAGCTAATGAATCAAAAGTGCCAGTAGTTTGTTCCGGAGACGTAGACATTGTTTCAAATTTAGAATGTCACATAACAGTTACAAATGTGCTATGTGTGCCTAGTTTAACAACTAATTTATTATCAGTGGGTGAGTTAATTAAAAATGGAAATCATGTGATCTTCGAACGTAACCATTGTTATATTCGAGACAAAAACAATATTTTGGTTGCGATTGCGGATTTATCTGAAGGTGTGTATAAGTTGAGATTAAAATCACCAAGTTGTTTATTGGCCTCTCAAGCAGATAGTGAAATGTTATGGCATAGAAGGCTAGCCCTTATATAGGTAGACTGGCGGTTTGAGTCATTTTTTTACGGCCTACCCAAATGTCCTACAGATGGTACGAGACGGGGCGTCTGTCAGGACAGGTCGACTCAATCCGGCTTTGGTTATTTCATCAAAAAACCATCTCAGGCTACCTACATTGTACATATTGACATGTAATTATATTTAATGTTATAACTTTACTTGTAAATGTGAGAATAATGTAGGATTTTTTTTTTTTTTTTAGCCTTTTCTCTATATTATCTGTCTGACGGTTTAAGTATCTCACACGGCCTACCCAAATGTCCTGCAGATGGTACGAGACGGGGCGTCTGTCAGGACAGGTCGACTCAAGCCGGCATTGGATTTTTTTTCTTAAAAAAAAAAACCATCTCGGACGACCTACATTGTTCTCACACAAACTTACGTTTGTCTGGACTTTAAAAGAGACATTGACCCCTGAGTTTGTTTCGGCATTTCTTCTCAGAGGTAGTCAGTTAGGAAATGCCGACACCATCATTCAAATTAGTATATAAAAAATGACGTGTAAAAGTGTTTTTTAAAAACCTATTTGCAGAAATAAAATCATTTATCATTTATCATTTATCATTAGCACACAAACAGTCAAGATATGCACAAAATGAGAAATGGTGTTGTGGATGGTTTGTCTTATGATAGCACTAATGACATAACCAAGTCTCAATGTACTACATGTTGTGAGGGGAAACAAACTAGACTACCCTTTAATCATGTAGGTGAGAGAAGTACAGAAACGCTACACAGAATTCACACCGATATATGTGGCCCGATGGAAACTAATTCTTTAAGTGGTGCTCGATATTTCCTACTTTTTATTGATGATTATAGTCGAATGACTTTCATATATTTTCTGAAGAATAAGAGCGAAGCGTTCAGCAGATTTAAAGAATTTAAATTAGTTGCTAAAAATCAACTCAGTAAGAAAATTAAGATATTGAGGTCAGACAATGGACTAGAATTCTGC
The DNA here is from genome assembly GCA_905340225.1 of Abrostola tripartita. Classification (NCBI taxonomy): domain Eukaryota; kingdom Metazoa; phylum Arthropoda; class Insecta; order Lepidoptera; family Noctuidae; genus Abrostola; species Abrostola tripartita. The sequence goes on from HG996504.1 coordinate 9,881,080, forward strand.
CATAAAGACTTTCTGAGCTACTTGAAACAGGCTGGTATAATACATCAAAAATCAAATTATTATACTCCAGAACAAAATGGACTCTGTGAAAGAGCTAATCGCACAGTGGTTGAAAAGGCTAAATGCTTATTATATGATGCGAAGTTAAACAAGAGATTTTGGGCAGAGGCTGCCAATACTGCTGTATATTTAAAAAATAGGTCCATTGCATCGGGGTTGGATAAAACTCCATATGAATTGTGGTATGGTACTAAACCAAATTTGAGTCACCTACGTTTGTTTGTCAGCAAAGTCATGGTACATATTCCAAAACAGTAACGTTTGAAATGGGACAAGAAAGCCACACAACACATTTTAGTTGGATATGGTGAGGATGTGAAAGGTTATCGCGTCTATAATCCTAACAATAACACTGTTGAGTACAGCAGAGATGTTATAGTGATGGAGGAGAAAACAGAGCTTAAAGATACCAGCCAAGAGTCAACCATCTGGTTTCCCAATGAAGAAATACCAGCAGACAGTCTGGAAGAAAAGAGAGATTCAAGGGTTGAAAAATCCCAGAATATTTCAGAGACTGAAGTATATCCTGATTGCTCTATAGATTCTTCATTGAATGTTAATGGCTATGAAGAAGAGAGTAGTAATTCAGTGGGGGAAAACTCTGAGTATATTCCAGAAACTGAGGATGATCATGGTTGCTCTTCAGATTCTTCAGTGTACGCTGTTGGCAATGAAACATTGATTGAAATTCCTACACCAGATGTTCCAGAACAACAAGAAGTGTCTAGCAAGCGGCAGAGAAAGCCACCTGAGCGATTTGGTATTACTAACATATACGTTTCCAGTACTGTACCAGCATCTGAAGAGATTACATTCTCAGAGGCTCTCGAAGGGCCAGAGAAGGAGCAGTGGAAGCGAGCAATGGCCGAGGAGTTGCAGTCGTTAGACGACAGTGACGCCTGGGAAATTGTTGACAATCCAGGTGATTCAACAATAGTGAAGTGCAGATGGGTGTTCACAAAAAGTTTGACATTGACAATAATGTGCGTTTTAGAGCTCGGCTTGTAGCAAAAGGTTTCTCTCAGAAACATGGTGTTGACTATACTGATACTTTTTCACCTGTAGTGCGTCATTCTAGTCTAAGACTATTGTTTGCTCTTAGTGTTAAGTTGCAAATGAGTATTACTCATTTAGATGTCACCACTGCTTTTTTGAATGGCTTGTTGAAAGAAGATATATGTATATATGTCAATACCTGCAGGATTTGTAAACAAAAGTGGGGGAAAAGTATTAAAATTGAAAAAGGCTATCTATGGACTGAAACAGTCTTCCTTAGCATGGTATGAAAAAGTGAAAGAAGTTTTAAATAAATTGGATTTTAAAAACAGCCAGTATGAACCATGTTTGTTTACAAAATCCAGTGGAAAAATTAAGATTATAGTTGCATTGTATGTCGATGTTTTTTTGATATTTTCGAACAATGTCACTGAAACTGATAAACTAAAAAATGTATTTAAATTCTAGGTTCTGAATTTAAATTAAAAGATCTAGGACCTGTCAGGCAATATTTAGGCATGAGAGTAAATGTGGATAAAAATAAAAATGTTATAACTATAGATCAAGAGCAATATATTGAACGGTTGGTCGCTAAGCTTTTTATTTTTATCCACATTTACTCTCATGCCTAAATATTGCCTGACAGGTCCTAGATCTTTTAATTTAAATTCAGAACCTAGAATTTAAATACATTTTTTAGTTTATCAGTTTCAGTGACATTGTTCGAAAATATCAAAAAAACATCGACATACAAACACAAAGTACGCCAATTTAACCTAAACTGAATTTAGATAAGTCATCTGACAAATGTTTACCTCATGTTCCATATCAAATATTAATTGGAAGCTTAATGTACTTGGCAGTATTAACTAGACCAGATATTTCTTACTCTGTAAGCTATCTCAGTCAATTCAATAATTGTTATAGTCAAATACATTGGAACTATGCAAAACGTATATTAAGATATTTACAACATACTAAGAATTATTGTTTAAAATATAGTAATAATGATAGTCATATACAAGGATTTGTAGACAGTGATTGGGCAAGTGATGCCATAGATAGGAAATCATATACTGGTTTCTGTTTCATGTTGTCTGGGTCAGCTTGGCAAAGTAGAAAACAGAAAACAGTATCGTTATCAAGTACTGAGGCAGAATACACTGCTCTGTCTGAAGCTTCTAGAGAAGCTGTTTATTTGAGAAATTTAATCCATGAAATTACTGATACACTTTATGTCATTGATCTGTATTGTGATAATCAAAGCGCATTGAAGTTAGCTTTAAATAATCACAGCCACAATAGATCTAAACACATAGATGTTCAATATCATTATATTCGAGATGTTGTAGAGAATAAATATGTTAAAGTTAAATATATCCCAAGTGAAGAAATGCCTGCTGATGTACTGACTAAAGGTCTCTGTCACATTAAACATTACAAGTTTGTGAATTTACTTGGTATTGTTCCTTTGTAATTTTCAGTATATAAATACATAGGTAAAACATTTAATATTGATAAGTGGGGGTGTTAGTATTTTTAGTCTGTATTCTGTATCAAAATATAGATAAGTAGAGCCTAGTGGCGCCAACTATCTTGTAGTATGTAATCTGTGTAGCTGTAGTTCCTATAAAAAAATAAAAATTTAGTCTGTTGCGAACCGTCTAACGTTGTTTCAATAAGAAGGAACAAGAAATCCAGTCTGCTCCTTTTTTAGAAGCTGCATCTTCTGAGTACCATCTCTTACATATTTCATATGCCAATCGTCGTCTTCAGTTCTATTTTTCTTCTTCGCAGGTGCAGTATTATTTTTATTTGCTCTCTTACTTCGTTTCACTTTTGATTCAGATTTTGACGTGCTAGGAACAGCAGCGTCGTTTAGGTCCTTGTCAGCCATAGGAGTTAAACATCGTGTATGCGGGACCGTCCTTCTCTTTTTTTTATTTTGAATCTGCTCTAACTAGGGCACTTTTAAAATCTTATCTTAATGAACTGTAAAGTTTTGATTAGGTACCGGAGCTGGAATTATAACTTCATTTAAAATTCGAATCTTAAATGTTTTATTTAGTTTAAGTGGTTCAACTTTTTCAAATGAAACTTCTTGAATGGGGGTAATTTGAGGACAGTGTTCGGAAGAGTCTGAAATTCCCAATTCAGTTGCATTTGAGATCGTGTCATTACAATGAGGACGTTTTGAGGGAATTCTTACTTTTCTGAGCCTGCTGGATTTTTTTTCTGCAGAATTGTCGTTCTCAAATATATCTGTACTATCAGTTAGTTCAATTTTTTGTTGATAAATGATAGGCGAATCCGTAGTCTGACCCGGAACATAATCCATAATTACGTCTTCTTCAAGCTGGACAGGTAGCTTGGCACATTCAAATTGAGAATCCGCTGGATGAGGAGGATAACACACAAGATCATCTATCTTCAAAGACCCATTTTCTTCACATTAAAATTGAAAACCCGCTGAATGAAGAGGATGACATAGAGAGTCACCTGTTCTTAGACATCCATTTTCTTCACATTCCAATGGAGAACACGCTGAATGAAGATCTACAAGGTAATCTGTCTCCAGGGACCCATTTTCTTGGCCATTGTTTGCAATATACGATTTCCTCTAAAGGGGAATGCCCACGGATGGTATCGCTAAAATTTGAATTGTGTCATAAGCTAAATATATTGAAAATTCCTGATTTTATTTAAAATAATTTTTTAACTTGTTATTACCCCTCTACTTCTCCGGATAAATTCTGATAAAGTAAAAAGCATATTATATGACTAAATTCTAGAAAAGAGGAAAGCAGTGTTGCCATTTCTTAAGTAATTAATTTTAATAAGTGATAATTCCTTGATAATCGATAAAACATATCGATTCCAGGAAAATATCTTTTGTTTTTAACGAAAACACATGTGGTTTTTTAATAATTAAAATAGGTTTAATGTGTAATATGAAGGTAATGCGGAAAAACTCGACGTAACCAAGCAATAACTGTGCATTCATGCATTGTATGCTAGCTCATTCTATCATATTAAGCATAAATAATGCGTTAGAATGGGATGTGTAGTAAAAAAATTGAATTATAAGCGAAATTCGTGAACTGCGTTGCACTGCGGTTCTATACCGGGACCCGGTATGCGCACATTCACCGGATTAACAGGTCATACCGGGAGCCGGTATAGCCCACAAACTAGGTGATAAGAAACAGATTGTCTATAGGTTAAGAACGTTTCACAGTGTATTTCATGATAGTAATCATGCGACTAGTAGGGGATTTACCTCACAGACCAGGTATTTACTGCTTTACTCGATTATTTTGTCTATAGCTATTGTTATAGCTCACAATGAGCAATTGTATCAGGTCGTTTTCCATCAAGGGAGCAAGACTGAGTGTTTAAATTATTTATTTCAATAATAAAATACTAAAACAAACAAAACTAGGTTTTTTTTCGATTGCTCGAAAGTATCAATTACATTTGGATTAATCAACGTCTGGCAACACTGATGACTGCTTCTGTCATTTTTTACTTTGATTATTATTTATTTATTCACGTTGCACTTCGTTGTTTTGAATGTTTATTTGTGTGTTTGTGATTAGTTACAATCAACAAAAATAAGGAAAAGTGATAGTGAGACGGAGACTGTATTAGTTAAGTTAAACATGGAAAACGTACGGTGTGTTAATTGTTCACTTCAACTACGGCATATACGTTGGCAGTCGTCGGGCGAAGTTAATGATTCTGTCTACAATACTTTAGCATCTTGGATTGCACCCACACCAGTAAGTCGTGATGATTGTTACCTCATTCGTAAGACAGTTAACGTGACATACCATTTGTGAAACATACCATCATTCAATAAAACTCAAGTATCGAATGGATTGCTTCTAAAAATGAAACATGCACTATTTTATCGCCAATATTAATGAAGATGTAATTATTTGACGTTACAGGTTACACGTGCGGGCGTAATTTGCATTGAATGTTCATTAGCTTTGCCAGAGGCTATAAATTGGACCTGCAACAATTCCTGAGTTTGGACATACTAGTGTGTTTTGCATGTGGAGTATCTATAAGGCGTACACATACATCAAGAGTGCCTATAGATTGTGACGAAAGGAATATTATAATTCAATGGATATCTCCTCATTTGGTAGGTACCTATGTAAAATAATGTCTATCAAAGTATTTTTGCGTCTTGGCCAAATCAAATGCAGCCTGCACTTGGTGGTGAACATCATTCGCACTATTCCACTAATACCTACATTCTATACACCTACTAATTTATTGATGCTACATAAAGCTTCATTCCTTTAATGCAAATGTGTTGTGGAGTGGTGTTCTCACCAGATACTAGGGAACGCACTGTGGAGGAAATGTCATAGATGAACTGGAGGCTAGCGGCATAGCTGACTTATATTCTCACATAGTGCCGGCTGCATTCTATTTGACTTAACTGCAGAACATAGCTAGTCTGTCTGTGACAAATCTTTTCTTTCCCAGTTAATAGTTAGTACATTTAGTTATGTAACAAAACCCACATGACCCTATGATACAGAAATGTCTTATTTTTAGGTTCCACATCTAGAAAGAGTGTGTCAAGCCTGTTGGATGGCAGCTAGAAGAAATGTGCAACAACATTTGCAACAGGATGTGAATAGAGATACTTCTGGTGCTGAAATAGAGAATGTACAGGCTCCTGAGCTACCACTGCTTCCACAAGAATCATTGTTTCAACCACAAAGAAAGCAACAAGAACCAACTATTAGCTACACTTAGTAGATACAAGCGTGCTACTGCTAAAACAAGACTTTTTATATTTCCGGGTTCTGAAAATGTAATATGCTTAATAGTTCCTATGATTTTTAAATAAATTATACTCTTTCATGTCATTTATTATTTTATTTAAATAAATTATATGCTTCACTCAGTTTTTATTTCAATTTCCTATATTATATATTTTAGGGTAGTAGAAAGGTATAATATTTCGATTCATTATATTAAATTGTGGTTTTCTAAAGAATAGAATTTCTGGCGAAGTGATAGACGTTACGTTACGTCGATTCCAGTTTTTTCCTAGAAATGAATAACGCAACGATATTCCTTAGATACTTTACGCGTTAGTTTTAAAGAAATGAGTTTAGAGAGTAAGTGCAAATTGATTTGGCGTGATTGCGCGACGTAGTGTTAGGTACTTAGAACTGCGCGCGCAGCGTTAGGTACAATTGCGCGCGCAGCATTATTTAGTCATTTCTTGTTATTCATCACAAAATTGCCGTTGATTCCGGAGAGTTATCAAAATAATAATAACTGTATTTGAAAGTGCTAGAATCAAGCTATAAATTAAGCTATATTTGATTAAGACACAAAAGATTTTATAGCGATACTAAGTGTCATAGTCACTTGGGCATTCTCCTTTGAGTTTGTTCATCTTTATGAAGTGTGACCTCTTCTGCCGATTCTGGAAATGGTTTGTCTGTCAACTTTGATGGAGCAAGTGCCAGTGGATTCACAGCTGTTCTGTTTAACGGATAGATACCCGCTTTTTTGAACCCAGCTCGTATGTTTGATGGCGTAAAGCTTCATAGCAGGGGTAAAAAATTTATGAAAATCATAGCGGATGTGGCAAGGATTTTCTATTTTGTGGGTTTCGATTATTGTCCTCCAGGCTACTTTCAGAGGTCGATGAACACTGACATCAAGTGGTTGAAGAATCGCACTCGTGTGAGAAGGTATTGTAAACAATATTATATGTTGTGATCGAGCGTAATTCAGTACAGGTGGCGTAACGTGACTGGCGTGTGAGTCCATTATCAATAGAACGGGTCTTGCTGGAGGGATACATCGAACAAAGAATTTTAACCAATCTAGGAATAGTTCACCCGTGATCCATCCCTTTCGAGAAAATCGTACTTGGGTGTTTGGCATAAATCCTATTGTCAGTTGTGGTATGATTCTTACACCTTTGAATATAATAAATGGGGGGATGTAAAATCCTGTCGCATCTATGCACGCCAATAAAATTCAACGTAAAAACTGTCATTGAATTAGATATATGAGATTTTGAGACGTGCCAGTAAAAATATTTAAGGTTACGTTAAGTTAATATAACCCCATAATTAAAACAAAAACCAGACTTGTGAATGCGTCTTAAGTTCATTTTTGTTATATCATTTTTGTGACGTGACAAAAAACGTGACGAAGTCATAACAAAAATGAACAAAAGCTCTACTTGGAACTTAACCTCAAATATTTTAAGTCGAACAAGAATATCAGTATGTTAAAAACACCTTGCTTTTCAATAATGATTAAAATAATCCGTGTTTATGCAAGAATTAAATATATAAGTAATTCTCTTACCTGTAGAGTTTAGCAGACAACAAAAATGATGAATTTAAGTTGTAATTTCGTTCGCCGACACAAAAGCACGCAATCATTCACTTTGACATACGATAACAAAATGGCCGACAAGGCATCGCAGCCATCGCTTCTGGCATCTGATTGGCTCGTTAAAGAGTGAGTGTTGCCATTTGATAAATATAAAATATTACCAAATTAGGTCGTGCGAAAAAGGAATAACAAAAATGAAGAAAATAATAGACCTTTGTTTGGAAACAAGTATTTATATACAAAATAAGTAAATTAGGATAGCTTAACCCGATAACTATAAGTAACCATATTATCGTACAAAAAATAATCATTTATTTCCATATAACATTTAGTTTTCTTTTTAAAATGTTTTTTGTTACGCTAGTCATGAAAGGGACAAATTATTTTGTATGGACAAAATCCGGTTTCGGTCTGAAAATAGAATTGCATTTACTAAATACTTTTAATAAGGTACATAAAACTATAATTATTTTAGATAATGTACCATTTTATCATAGTAAACTCTCATTGCTTGAGACAAGATGATAGTTTGTTAATTATTGCGTATGGACAAGATGGTGATGGCCCAACAAACTTGGTTGCCCTGGTTTCGCAGGCTCCTCTACGGGTTGTCGCCAGACGCCCGGGCTGCGTCGCAGCGGTGGCGGGAAACACTCGTTTTGGGGGTTTATTTCTCCCCTAATAGGGTCCTCGCCGAATTCGAGGCCTTTATCGATGGTGTGGGGGCCCTCATTGGGCAGAATCGCCCCCTTCCTGCAATTGTTCTAGGGGACCTCAACGCCAAGTCAACGGCTTGGGGTTCCCCCGCCTCCGATGCGCGGGGCGCACTCGAAGAGGAGTGGCTGTTAGCGGTAGGACTGTGCGTCCTCAACTGGAGGTCGGTGCACACTTGCGTGCGGCAGCCGGGCGAGTCCATTGTGGACGTCTCCTTCGCAAGTCCAGTTGTAGCTCGCGAGGTCACCGGCTGGAGTGTCTTATCCGGTTCGACATCTCCGCCCCTTCAACGTCGTCGTCGTCATCGCCGTCGCGTCCGACGTTTCCGCGATGGGTGCTCCAGAAACTGGATAGGGATGTGCTGCAGGAGGCAGCCATCGTTCAGGCCTGGGTCGGCACGTCAGTGACGTTCGTGGGGGTGGATGAGGATGTTTCAGTTTTATATGAAGATCAAATTCTTGACGAGCTAGACAGAAGTGATTGTGATTTTAGTGCTTCTGATGATGACGACTTATATGAACCACCTGATTTACGGCCCAACTCTAATTCCGATGGCCACAATAGCTCCGATTCAGAAGAATCAATGCATTTACTTGAAGATGATCGAGTTGTAAGGCGGGATATTGGCGAGATAATTAAACACCGAAAGCTGTACCAATACTGACTGTTTATTATAAGGAATACAAAATTAATAGTTTAACAATATACGAAATAAGGCTGGTTACATAATTATAGGTAGGCTACACACTACATCTCCTTCCTATGGAGAAAAAAAGTAAAATTATAATATGATTTTTCTTTTTTTTTTTTTCGTCTTTATCTATCAAAACTTAAAGTAGTGTTATTACAAATGAGTACAAAATGATACACATTCAAAATGTTATAAAATACAAATGAGTTTATTAGACATGGTATTTAAAAAGAATTATTTGCTGTAAACAATTTAGTCCGATTCTTATGGTTAATGTCTATTTTTCCATTTTTATTTATTTGAACATTTGGTGACAAATCTTTTACAACTACATAAGGACCTGAATAGATGCTATCCATTTTACTACAATTTTCATTTTTGATTAAAATTAAATCATCTGGTTTATAAATTATAGGATTTATAAACCAGAGAGAAAGAGAGAGACATTTATCATAAACATTTTTTCTAGCTAATTTACTTTTCAGTAGATTTTCCCTTGCTTCCTTTTGGGACAGTTGTAATCTAAATTTTAATTCCAAAGGATAACTTTCATGATTATAAAGTGGTTCTACAATATTGTTATTTAAATTACTAGGAAGCGAACATACTTTACCGAAGACTAACTCTAAAGGTGTAAATTTAGTTTCCGAATGAACAGATGTGTTGAAGGAAAAACTCCAATATGGAAGCCATTGACTCCATGCTTCTGGGTGGTTATCTGTTTGTATACGCAAGAAGGAACTTAAATTTTTATGAGAATTTTCCAACGCACCTATACTCTGGTGGTGGTAAGCTGTAGAACTTAAATGATTAATCTTTAAAAGTTTACATACCTCTTGGAATACAGCAGACATGAATTCAGTTCCTCTGTCTGTTGCGATCTCCTTCGGCAACCCGTAGCGAAGAATGAAGCTATTAACTAGAGCTTGAGCTACCTCTTCCGATTTTTTAGAAATTAAAGGATGAGTCACAACATATTTAGTCAACTCGCATTGTAAGGTTAGTATATAAGAAAAATTAAAATAATCCCTATCTAACGGTCCTACTAAGTCTAAAAATATTTTATCAAATGCTGACGTTGCCGTTGAAGTAACGACCATTGGCTCTTTGATGAGTCTAGCATACTTTTCTTTTTGACATTTCGGGCATTTCTTCACGAATTCTCGGACATCTCGATCTAACCCTGGCCAGTAAAAATATTTCTTTATGTTATTAACCATCCTTCTCATGCCCGCGTGGCCACTAGTGGCCAAGAGATGGAAGTCGTTTAAAATAACTTTCCGGTCATCTTTATCGTCAATTCTACGAACATCATTTATTATATAAAATCGCGGTGCGCACCTATCTTTTGATTTAATTTCACTTAGCAATTCTTCAACAAATACATCATTTTTATCATTTTTTACTATACATATTTCGTCGACGTTTATTAACTTGCAAAAATTATTCAGCTCCCTCACAAAAGCGGCTCGCGTCAGTTGTGATTGGAAGTCTGGATTAATAAAAATTGTAAACTTGCTTTCTACGTAACAAAACGCGTTTCTTTCCAAAGTAATCTGATTTCGTTTCCTTAAAATATCTAAATCTTTTTTTCTCTATAAATCTAAGTTCTACTGCTTCTCTCGGTTTCGTATGACTCCCCATGACACCTGGTTGATCAGGCCAAGTGCTGTTAAAAGTCGTACTATCCGGAGGGCTCTGCAATTTTCTCGCTTGTGCTCTAGTTGTTACGTTTATATAAGGTTCACCCATGCTCTTTAATTCTTCTGATGTAAAAGAAATTCGGGACAAAGCATCTGCAGCTGCGTTGTCTGAACCCTTTACATACTCAACAACATAGTCCTACTCCTCTAGTATCAGTCTGAACTTCATAAGCCTACTAGATGGATCCCGCATGTTAAAAAGATAAACTAAAGGATAACTGTCAATATTTTGAATTTCCTACCGTATAAGTAAGGACGCAAATATTTAACAGCCCAAACTATCGCCAATAACTCTTTTTCGATAGTTGGATATCGCTGTTCTGCACTATTCAAACTTCTACTTGCATAAGCTACTGGTTTTTTATTTTTATTACTTAAAATTGCACCAATTGCATAGCCAGAAGCGTCTGTTTGTACTATAAATTGATTCGTTTCTGAAAAATCTGGATATTGAAGAACTGGGGGAGAAACTAAACACTCTTTTAAAATTTCTACTGATTTTTGACAATCTTGATCCCAAATAAACGGCACATTTTTTCTACATAATTTGTTTAAAGGATGAGCTTTTTCCGCAAAATTTGGAATGAATTTTCTATAATAATTAACAAAAGCAGTAAAACGCTTGACCTCGTCAATGGACTTTGGACAAGGATAATTTTTGACAATTTTAATTTTTTCTGGATCTGGCACTACCCCTTCACTTGAGACTACATGACCTAAATAAAGCATTTCTTTTTAAAAAAATTCACATTTTACCGGATTGAGCTTCAAATTAACATGCCTTAACCTTTCAAAAACGTCTTGTAAATTTTTTATTTTTTCTCCTAAATTACGACCAAAAACTACTAAATCGTCTTGATAAATAAGGCACTTATCATATGAAAGACCTGCCATGGCCAGTGTCATCATCCGAGAAAATGAAGAAGGACTAGTTACCGGTGAGTTTGTTTACGAGATAATGCAATTTTTCATGATCCGTTAAATATTCATTTGTGTGAATTGTATTCTCGAAACTATCATAAAACAAATGCCAATTTTTAATATCGCCATTGAATTCAGGAATTTGAATAGGTGGTAACTTGGGTCTATCGCGTTTGAGTGGAAGTTGAAATATCGGTTTGTGTTCCGACTTTGTAGGTATTTGCAACGACTTCGCGACTCGCTTTACGCGACAAAACAAATCTTCAAACGACGACAAATTTTGATAGTTAACTACGAAATCAGGATTCATTTCTAACTCAAATGAATTGATTTTATCAAGCGTTTTTTCGAAATCTATGCGAATATCATCTACCGTTTCTATAGAACATAAAAATGATTCCCTCGTGTCTTCATCGGAAATATTTTTCGACGAATCAGAAATGAATTGCATGCGGGAAAATAACATTTCTCGTTTAGCGTATAACATTTTTAAATCATGTTCGCGATTATTAGCTTTGCGTGCCATAGCGACAAATAAATAACTACCTACCTACTAACAAACAAACCAAATCGTAATGAAAGCGGTGGAGAACTGTAACGCGCGACAGTGGCTAGGTAGGTATATATTATGAGCTCTAGACCTAAATACCTATTGCGGGTTTGCTACTAAAATATAGATATTTAGGTGCAGTGCGTACTACTAATACTATGCGGATAATGAATAGATCCGGCTCGTAAGTACCAAAAGAAATGGTGGCGCGGGTTCGCAAAAATGGCGGCGTAGGTACAAACTAAGTGGACTGTATTTGCGGTTGCGGTTTTGCTAGGTTATATTAAGTGTGATCAGCGAGTTCGTCTAAGGTGATATGTCTCCGGATCAGTGGGAAGGGCTATAGAGACAAATTGGACGCGGGAAAATTTGGCACATACCTCGTGGCGACTGCGGATGCACCTGGCTAGCCGGCTAGGTAGTTTCTTCAATAAAGGCACAAATTGTTCTCGGTCACTACACTGACGGGGACTAGAGTCTAGATTGAATCAACACATAATATTTGGAAATGTAACGACACGAAAATTTGCCGGCACGCGATCGTGCGCAGCGTGCGGTGTATCCAACGAAATCGAACGAACTCTCTTGCAAATTCGAATCAGGAGCGGGGCTGCTCGGGGCGACACCTCGCGGGAATCTTCACTCAGTCATGTGCCAAGGAAGGGGAAATAGGCGGGAATTGAATGACTTGCTAACTGATCACAATCGCGCGGTAAATTTAAATTTGTTATTAAGCGGCGCAACCAATACCTATCTCTTGCATCCTCTCTAGCTCAGCTTTTATTTTATTTTCTAGAGGGTATGGAACACGCCTTAAAGTTGATACTACTGGTTTAACCTCAGAATTAATTTCAATATTAATTTCTTGTTGTATTAATCCTACCTTACCATCAAACAAGTCTAAATATTTATGTGGTATAACACTACTCACTTGTTCAGGCCGAATAATCTCATTGACTCTTATAATTAGCTCTAATTCCTCAGCCGATTTTAAACCTAAAATGTTGTAACAATCCAAATCTGCTACCATGAAGTCAATATTATAACACTTTCTTCTAAACCAACAAGCCAAAGTACACTGTCCAATAATATTCAATTTGTCTCCAGTAAACGATGTTATACTAGTCTTTACTAGTCTTAAATTCTTCAATTCCTGATTCATTTGACGGTATTGTTTTGCACCTAAGACATTGCACTGCGCTCCAGTATCCACTTTGATTTCCATGTCCACTCCTTGACACCTCAAGATCACTGTGTACCACCCTGTTCTTCCTTCTCCCAGTGCTCCTACAAACCAATCCTCATCTTCCACTCCATCATCCAGCAAATTCACTTTTTTAGCCTTTGACAAACGCACCGATGCAAAATGGTTAATTTTTCCACATTTTTTGCAGTTTTTTCCATAGGCTGGACATTTTCCATAGTCATGTTTGTACCCACAAAATTTACATTCTATTTCCTTCTTGTTTAACTTTTTCTCCCATTTCTCTTTTTTAACTAGATCAATATTAATTTCTTCCATATCTCCTTTATTTTCTTTGTTGATGTTTTCCACTTGCTTTGATACTGATATCTGTGTTTTGCAAAATTCTAGCAACTCTTCCCCTGTCTTGTCTGGCATTCTCAGTAAAGCTTGTTGTAAAGACACATCCCTCAGACCACAAATAAACACATCTTTTACAAGACTGTCAGTTAAATTCCCAAACTCACATTTCTTTGATAAATTCTTTAGTATTGTCATGAATTGCTCGCAGGCTTCATCGTTTTGTTTTCTTGTTAAGAATAAATATCTTTGGTATGTAATGTTCACTTTTGGCTGAAAGTGTGCATCTAATCTTTTCACTAACTCTGAAAGTTTTTCATTCTCAAACTTTGGCAATGATACTATTACTTCTCTTAGAGTCTCCCCTCCATGGAACATCAAAATTGACACTTTTCTTTTTTCTGACGCTTCTTCATAATATGCATCTATGTAACTGGTTACACTATCTCTAAATTTTCTCCAATTATCCGCCATGTCGCTTCCACTTTCTAACCTCTCCACTCCAGCATTTGAATGAAGCCCCGCCATTATGCCAATTTTTTCTTTCAAATATCTAAATTTCCGCTGTCACCATGTTGTATATTGTATTGAACCAGATTTAAAATAAAGAAAATAAAACATCCATATTCAAAGTACAATCCGTTGTAATTGCTGATCCATAAAGTAACACACCGTACACCATAGATAATCGTCATCCTCTGCACCAGTCCCACAGATAACATAATATCTGGCTTTACATATACATTATTATTACTTATGAATATATATTACTTATAAACTACCATACAACAGGCTGTAACCATCACGCTGATTTTGTGAATCTATAGCCACAGCGGTGGTTGTTGTATCCAACGTCCTTTCATTTTCTGTAATTAAAGCAGCGACCAGTCTCTTCACTTTTTCTTTCGATTTCGATGCTTTGCTCGTGTCTGTGAACGCCTGCATTTTTAATCGGGGATCCAAATAGCAGTTCAGAGCAAGTGAGCCGCTTTGCTCTACTCCCCGGAATCGATCATTTAATCCAGATCTTAACAATAATGCGACGTAATGAATTTATGTAGAAAATTCAGCATTCTCTATAAAATTTTACACGATTCTTTGAGGCAACGAACCATTATTATTATAGAACTCCCAGTTAAATATTTTTGTCCACTCAGTGCCCTCGTCATCTCCTCAAATGGCTGTAAAACCTGGCAAAGCTGAGCGCAATTTGTCCAGTCCTCGTTCGACAGATGTGGCAAATCTTTATCTACAAGTGCCAATGTTGCCTGCACTGCTTCTTGCAACTCAACGATTCTTTCTATCATATAAAAGACCGAATTCCAACGAGTTTCAACTTGCTGAATTAGACGCTTTGGTTCCCTATTTTGTTGCGTCTGGTATCTTGCAAGTATCTCCGACGATAACGTGCTTTTTTGTAATGGGCTACGATTTTTTTTATTTTCTCTATCAGAATTTGCATTACCTTAAGTGCTTCATCCACTAATAAATTGAGCGAATGTGCAAAACACCCAAGAAGCTTAAACCCAAGAAATACTTTAATACCTTATACGATATTGGGGGCATTATCTGTTACTGCAAAATTTACTTTATCTTTTAAATTCCATCTGTTTAGAATCTCTTCTATTTCAGAAGCTATATTCGAAGCTGTGTGGTTCCCAGAAAAACTACAGCAACCCAATAGAATAGTTTTTAATTCAAATTCTCGGGTTATATAATGCCCTGCGATGGCAATGTAACTCTCTGTTACTCTTGACGTCCAAAGGTCAGTTCTTCAGCTACGCGAATCTTGATGTTGTTTTCGACTTTGTTATAAGTTTCCTGTAACAGAGACTCGGACAATCATTGTCCGACAATGTTTTTCTGGTTTGTAATTTATACCCAGGAATCTATCTACAAAACTTTTTAAATGCTCGTTCCTCTACTATAGAAAAGGGATAAAATGAATCGATACATAAATCGAGCAAATCTCAATCAATTTGTTTTTTTTGCTCGATGCTATTTTTTTTATTAATAAACGCATCTAATACTTTTTCCGCTTAGCTGGTGGCGGTGCGAGCTGCGGATGTAATCCAACCGCAGTCGAAGAAGTACCTGAAGTTTGTTCCGCATCAGGGCGAGTTTCCTGTTCCCTTTGTGGTGTAAGACCGGGCTGGTCATCAGCTCCAAACACCGACAAATAGACAGAAGGATGTTTTCTCCTCAAATGACTCTTCAAATTTGCGGTTGATGATTTAAAACATAAAATGTCTTGGCATTCATTGCATTTGGCTTTAAATGTCGAATTGTCTTTCTCAAAGTGGTGCCAAAAAACACTGCTATTTTTACGGACCGACATAATTAATACTTACAGTACCTATTTATCTAATCAAAATCACTATTTATACACAATTGTCACAATTTTGACACCAATACCAACTGTGTTGCCACGTATCGTTCTGTCATCGAACTCTACGAAGACAGCTTGGGGTAACTCTCCAGGTTCAAGTTGGTCACGGCGTAGCGCTGGCCATTCGAAATTCCGAATGATCCCCATAGCGCCATTTACTAATCCGTGTCCAACGTTGTTATTGGAACCTATAGAAATATTTAAAAACGGTATGAACTCTGGTTTAGGCCGCTGTCCGTGATCTTGGCTTCTACTGGCGTATCCACGGCCTTCACTTCGTACATACGGCAAGTTTTAGAGAGCTCGTTTGTCATTAAGGCGTTGTACTGATCCACTTGTTTAGTCGTAGGAAATATGCGCACGCACTCGCCATCTGCAAATGGACCAGTCAGTGGGACTTGACGACGATCTAGCACTACGAGTTGCTGCATAGTAAGCTGGCCGACCCGCAAATTATTTAAAATGTCCACAAAAGTGTAATTATCTTCTTGTCTCATATTTTGCGGCAGTTCACAGAAGTTAAAGAGCTTCCATATGTCCACTTCAGCGTCTAAATGCAACGGTTGCTTGAAGCAGTATGCTCCGCCTGAAGATTTAGCAACTGGTGGAAGCTGCATCAGGTCTCCAAAATATGTGTCGTTTATTTTCATCCGTTGGAGTCTGAGGTGAACATTTCTGAGAATGGTATAAGGCACCATTGAAATTTCATCGATGATGAGCCATTTTATGGTTTGCCACTTTTGCCTTTCTCTCTGAAGGCGCTCGCCAGTCAAGAGACGCATGGACTCAATCCTGCCTATTTCAATTGGGAGGGCGAAAGTTGAATGTAAGGTAGAGCCCCCAATTGGCCTCGCTGCTGTGCCAGTAGACGCTGCGACAACTACGGCTTTGCCATTAATATCATGACTGAGGCGACGAATTTGTTCGACAACACGTTAAAGTAAAAGTTTTACCCGTCCCAGCACCTCCTGTCACAAACACTCTCAATGGCTCTTCCTCGCAATTTGTAGACAACAACCTCTGTGTTTGGAAATGGATCTGAACAACTCTCGCTGGCAGACATTCAAGGACGCTACCGCTGCTGTATACTGGTCGTTAGTCATACATCTTACCTCCGGCTCGTCAACTTCTTCAATAATAATGTCCTCATCCTCATCGACCAAAACTTGGTTTTGCATTTGTACGACACGGTTACCTCCACTAATGTCTGTAGTTACATGCATTGGGGTCATTGGCAAGATTTTCTGCAACAACGCTTGAAATTGCTTGCTGAATTTCTTGTTCCCATCTAGCCATTTCCTCCGCACTACGACCCTCTTGCAACGGTCTAATCAAATTTATTTTTGCATGGAAAGCTTCTTTAGAATTGCTATATCCTTCCATGAGCTCTAATTCAGATCGGACCGGGACATGAGCAACCAGGAGGGAATAATAATATCCTTCTAGGTCAGAATTCGGCGTATAGTACCTTGTACGTAATACAGCTGGACGATTGCGCTTTCTCATCCGTCCTTGGTTATCAAGCAAGGTGATAACTTGCTGTCGCGCGTCATCTTCCGGAGCTTCTTCGTAGGCATCGGCATCTTGGTCATCCTCAGAGTAGTTGCAGCGTGTGACAGGCTCGTACCATATACCGAACTCTCCCAAGCTCAAGGCATCTAGTGAGAGCGGCCACATGTACCTGTCAAATATATTTTTATAAGGTTCATTTAAACCATTATCTACCCTCAGCATCCGATATCTTAGCTCAGGAACACATGAATTTATGAAAACTACTTTTCTAGAGGAATCACGCATTATAATGTGGCATAACCGGACCGCAGCCTCACATGCTGAGATTTCTCTGTGGGTTAAAATTGCACTTTGCATGGCAACCATTTGTTTCGCCATACCTCCACCCTTCTCTTGTACTCGTCTCATTGCTTCTCGAATACTCCTTGATACTTCTACAGGCTCAGACTTTGAAATATATTTGGAAATATAATATGCTATTAATATAATATATTCCTGTCGCCGTGCCACAAGGTTGTATGTCCATATTTGCTTGCCACATGCGTAGCATTCGAGTATTATAATTATAAGCTCTTCGCCTTCATTTCTCTTAAGCAAATAAAAGCGTCCTCCGTTCCTCATCGTTGCGTTCTCGTCCAATATACGTGATTGGTGCGCTATTGGCCTAGGAAATCCAAATCTACAATAATTGTTATTGTTTTTGTAACACGTATGAGTGTGATGAGGTGTTTGTAAACGAGACAACAGCCTCCACAACTCCGAATCGTCGTTGGAGTCAGGAAGCGTACAAGAGACAACTCTATTCAAAAAGCGCAATGCACTCCTCACTATCAAATGGGGGGCATATTTTGACACCATACTACCATGTGCACATGAGGACTTCCTCGAAGCTGAACTATTCGCCACCAAAAATCTGCTACGGGTCGGCAGAGAAGAGGGTCATTTCGTCGTTTCAACAAAGTGAAGAAAGTGTTCAGACGAAACATAAACTGTCGGCACAATGTTACCGGATATGATTCTACCAGACGCAATTTTTCAGCAGAAGTAAGATCAGATACCGAGAAATCAGGGCGACCATCAGTTGCTAAGAGAGCTCGTGCATCTGGCCAGTGCAAATCGTTACACGACAGTGTAATATAAAAATGTGGAGCTCCCAAATTTCGCACCATGGCCATTAAATCTGTAAATGCTATATGCCAATAAGAATAAGTGCCCCTAATATTCCGCATAACAAGATGTACATTTTGAACTACGTTGGTAGGTTCTGCACCGCCTTGGCGCAAACGGCCACAAACTGATACATTTTGTTGTGCTTTATACAGCTCCACTGAGGAAAGAGCAAAGAACAGGTATTCAATAGTCTGAAATCTTTTTTCCTGACTCATAACTCTTGACTGGTAATAGTCAAGGGGCGTTATGGGCACTTGTCTGGGTTCTCTAAATCCATTTTTCCATCGGGAAGAAGTTTTACCCAAGCCAATTCTTCAGCTCTTTCTTCACGGAGAGCATTTATTGGAGCAGCTGTTTTGCGTTTCAGCTGGCAAACAGGAATGGAACGATTCGTATCCACATCTCCTAAGATTGTGTTTATGTTGGGCATGTCATTATCTATGCTGGGGATGAGACTAGTTGTCACAATTTCGCCATCGTATAAATTTGGTAGACTATTCTCACCAACACAGTCACTATTAGTGCCGACATAGTTATCTTCAATTACCGTCGAAGGTATCTCCGACACAGGTGGGGGAAAAACATTACTTTCTGCCGTGACTGCGGTTATAGAATACTGCAGATCACGTCTTCGACGAACCTCCAGTACAACCAGAAGATGTCTGCACAAAGCTTCTTCAGTAGAAAATTTAATTATCATTGAAGTACCCTTTTCGCCAACTACGAAGCCTTTAGGTCCCCTAGAATGCTAATCGAAAAAGTAACAGTCGGTATCGCGTTTAAATATAGCCACAGCGTACTCAGTCTGCCAGGTTACAATAATAATAATAATGATCAAAACTACACACCTCTTAACCTTAGCGACCAAACAATAGATTTGCATAGTAATAATAATAGAGATCCGCAAAAGGAAAAAATAGATAACTGGAAAAAGAAGGTACTTCACGGTCGCCACCCTCATGATTTAGAACATCATAACAGCGGCATCAAATAAATGGCTCAAAATAGGTAACCTAGGTTGTTCCTAGAGACGGAAGGATTTGTAATAGCTATACAGGATCAGATCATAAATACTACTACAGACATAACCAAGTCGCCAACATCATTCATCAGAATTACCACGACGCTCTAACAAAAACTACGCACGAACTCACAATACTGCCCTTTATCAATCGCATCTCCCTATTGACACCACAAAATTTATACATTTACAAGAGTTAAAACCGCTGATTCCTAAAGATTATCACCCTTTTTATGACTCCTTGGAACATAATTGTTTAGATCCTGATGCCTGTCCTCATAAACGAAATAATTAGAATGCAATTGTCCCATTGATTACTACATTCGTTACCTACATAACCTTTTTCATTTAATTTCATAATTCGTGAATTTTAAACTAAGTTTAATTCAATTTTGTTACACATTTAAATTTGTCGAGAAAACGTAATTTTTGTTGTTTATTTTTCTTAAGTATTATTTTTTATTGTTCCTACTATAATTATAAATAACTTGAATAAATATTATACCTGTTATTTGAAATTATCTGTGTATTATTTCATACAAATAAACTATATCAATATGTTATATGTCACAAATTTTACGTCAGTTGTAGTTACAATAGGTTTTACATATGTCTGACCCGACCTGTCAGAACACCAGTTCGGTTTCCGGGGGGGTCGATCCACCATTGACGCAATCCTGCGCGTCAAGACCCTCTCGGACGAGACAGTGTCGGGCGGCGGGGTGTTGTTGGCTGTGTCTCTTGACATTGCCAACGCCTTCAACACTCTGCCATGGAGTGTCATCGTCGCGGCGCTCCGATTTCACGGAGTGCCGGAGTACCTACGTCGAGTAGTCGGGGCCTATCTGGGCAACAGGGTGGTTGCCTACGAAGGTCGTGGCGGTCTGGTCACCAAGCAGGTGACGTGCGGTGTTCCACAGGGGTCAGTCCTCGGACCTCTCCTGTGGAACATCGGATATGACTGGGTCCTGCGAGGCGCGACTCTCCCGGGTGTCAGCCTGGTGTGTTACGCTGACGACACATTAGTGCTGGCCCGGGGGAAAACACACCGAGACGCGTCTCTGCTCGCCACGGCTGGAGTGGCCCACGTTGTGGGGCGCATTCGCGCCCTTGGCCTTGAGGTGGCGCTACCAAAATCCGAGGCCCTGTTTTTCCACGGGCCCCGGAAAGCGCCACCTGCTGGGTCCCACATCGTTGTCGGGGGGGTTACAATCAGTATAGGGTCCACCATGCGGTACCTCGGGCTGGTGCTCGACGGCAGGTGGACCTTCAACCCCCACTTCGAGCGATTGGGGCCCAGAGTGGCCGCCGCGGCAGCCGCGTTGGGGCGGCTGCTGCCAAATTTGGGGGGGCCGAAGCAGAGTGTCCGACGTCTGTACATGGGCGTGGCCCGTTCGATGGCGCTCTACGGAGCACCGGTCTGGGCCGAGTGTCTGACGCCGCGTGGCGCCATGTTTTTACGGCGTCCGCAGCGAGTGATGGCTGT
The DNA here is from genome assembly GCA_905340225.1 of Abrostola tripartita. Lineage (NCBI taxonomy): Eukaryota > Metazoa > Arthropoda > Insecta > Lepidoptera > Noctuidae > Abrostola > Abrostola tripartita. Next base: position 9,902,226 of record HG996504.1, read on the forward strand.
TCGGGTCATCCGCGGCTACCGCACGGTATCCGGCGAAGCAGCTTGCCTGCTAGCCGGATCCCTGCCGTGGGACCTGGACGCCAGAGCATTGGCGGACGCCTACCACTGGCGGAAGGAGCTGGTGGCACGCGGCGATGGGCCTCCGCCCAGAGCCGTGGAGCGGCGCATGAGGGAGCTCCGTAGAGCCCTCGTCCTGGAGTGGGCGGTCAGGCTGTCCCGCCCAACAGCGGGACACCGTACGATCCAAGCCGTCCGCCCACAAATATTCCACTGGATGGACAGACGTCACGGGACTCTCAGGTTTCGGCTGACGCAGGTACTGTCGGGGCATGGGTGCTTCGGCAGTTACCTGTGTCGGGTGGCTGGCAGGGAGGAGTCCACTTCCTGCCACCACTGCGCTGGCAGCGAGGACACGGCGCAGCACACGCTCGAGCATTGTCCTGCTTGGGCTGTGCAGCGCCGGACACTCGTTGCCCAAGTGGGGTCGGACCTCTCACTCCCTCTTATCATCGAGGAGATGGTAGGGTGTGAGAGGTCATGGAGCGCCATCGCAGACTTCTGCGAAGAAGTGATGGCGCTCAAAGAGGCTGCGGAAAGAGAGCGGGAGCTTAACTCCGCTCTCCCAATCCGCGCCCGGCGACCCCGGCGGCGGCGGAGGGCAGATAGCGCCCTCTACCAGCCGCCATAAGACTCGGCCTCAGGGCGGCAGACAGGCTGAACTGCCGCCCGCTCAACTGAGGCCTGAGTCGCGTGTGCGCACATAGTGCGCACACCAAAGATGCGCCAAGGGGCACACCACCCCTTGCCACAGGAGGCCTGCGGAGTACTGGGTTGGGAGACCCACCTCCGCACCGAATAGGCCTCCGCTGAAGTCCTGCAGCCCCCTCTCCAACAAGGGGGCACCGACGTTGTTTCCGCCCCTCTTTACAGGGCGGATAGCGCCGGCGGGGTTGGCGGTAGAATGCTGCAGCGATCCCGCCTCCCCGCCATCAAAAGCGCAGAGCAGGCATGTGAGGTTTTAGTGGGTATGCCCCTGGATCTTATTGGGTTCGGGGGAGAGTCCCACATACCCTCGTCGTCTCCCAACGGCGGGGGATGCGTAATGCATTTCCTCACTTGAAAAAAAAAAAAAAAAAGGTTTTACATATGTCTAATTTCTAACAAAATATAATTATTTATGGAAGTTTTAAAATGCACATTTAATATAACACAATAGTTAAGAAACATTAGTTGTAAAACATTTTGGTGTCATAAAGGATTTTTTTTCCAGTACACTGTTTTTTTACTCTCCTGTAAACTTGTCATTTTTGCAATATGAACGAAGATATACATACAAAGAAAAAACGAGGTCCTGTGGCAAAACATAGGTTAAAGAGAATCCCTAAAACTAGTAAATTGTTGCAGAGCGATCCTGGTACAACTTCTGCTCCTGCAAACAGCAGTAACACAGGAGATAAATCTTGAAAGTTCAGATAGTGGGCCTGGCATACTCCCTTTTAAACTAGGTCCTGCTCGGATCCTTTCCCATTACCATTCCTTTCTACAATATGTCAATCTACAGGAGTTGCAAGAAAGAGTAGACTCTATTATTACCCAGATAGTTAGCGTATCTCCAGAACTTAATAATAAGACAAAGTCTCTGTTTCAACCTGATTTAATCTATCTTAACTCTAAGTTTAAAAGTGTGTCAAAGCAACTCCGAACGTTCGAAACCAATCGGATCAAAAGAGGTCTTATTGATGGTCTTGGATCCGTCGTTAAAAGCATAACAGGTAATATAGACTATACAGATGCGTTACATTACGATCAGGCTATTAAAACTATTCGAAGTAATGAAAACAAATTAGCGGCCGAACTTAACAATCATGTCAGTTTAACTAAAGATTTGTCCTCGCAATATTTAAGGATCATAGACAGTATAGTAGACAATCAGCGTAAAATAGAAACGTCATTTAACAAGATGAGCGAAAGTGACGCTACTAACGAATATGATCTTATTAAATACGCTCATTTTGCGCAGGTTCTTATAATACTTAGCGACAATGTATATTATATATGTCTCCACTATGCATCATTCGCTTCTTAGTTCCCAAGAAATACGCAATTTAGTAGATAGATTAACAACCTTATATGGTAATAGTAAGTTAGTAGATTTAGATATTCGGGAATACTATGATGTTATTCAATTAGGTTCGTACTATTTATGCAATGAAATAGTTATAGTATATAAGTTTCCCATTTTTACACCCCATACTTATGATTTATATAAATTATCTATTGTACCCAACAGAAACCACGAAATCCTTATCCCTTCGTCCCGATTCCTAGCTATCCATGAGAAATATTTCAAGTACATAGAGGCTAAATGCCCGAAGACCAGTAACTGGTTCCTTTGCGAAGAAAAACGTAGTCTGCAGAATCGACCTTCCCAAGACTGTCTACATCAACTCATCACCACCCAACGGAGAAAATCCATCTGCGGTCCTGTCACCGTCACTCTAGACCAACTAAACTAAACTAAAAGTACATCTCTCCTGCGGACGAGACCTCTACAAAGAGTACCAAGGCAGCTATCTCGCAATCATCCCACAGACATGTTACCTAGAAACATCCGAGTTTACTATCTCCAACGTTAAAGATAGACTAAAAGGGCACGTATTGACGATAACGGATCTACCCAAGGAGCCAGACTACTATATTATATCTAAAGCCACTATCAAATTGAACTCAATAAACCTGGACCATCTTCATGCCACCAATACGAAGATCTCCCAGCTTCCGGCAGTCAATCTTGAACAAGATAATGCCACGATATATCATACTACGATCCCACTATATGTTGTAATGATTGCCACATGTATAACGATAAGTATCTTACTGTATCGCAAGTACACCAGAAGAAACCCCTTAACGCAAACTCAACCAAAGGAAATGGAGCTACAGGAGATATATGCCGTTCCAGAACCAAAAGAAAGAGCAAATCAGCTCCCACCTCAATTTACTGCGAAATTCATCGGTGGTGGCTGTTCTTCGGGGGGAGGTGTTACGCACGCGTAACCTATGAGGACCGCTGCGTCGGCGTTGACCCAAAACAACATTGCACACGGCACTGCGCAACACGAAGAGCAGCATCAGCGGAACATGCCCCCCTATGACGACAATCCGACGTTACATTATTTGTTAATATTATTTCCAATCATATTTGTTTCACACTTCGAAGCACTATCATTTTTTAGCTAGTAGTAACTTTATTCTGTAAAATTACTTTTAAACTAAATTTATTTGAATAAAATTGCTTTTTTTTATCCTCCGGCTGTAGGTAACGTATTTCAAACATAAACATTGAGTGTTATTCATGTTTTATGCACAATAAATATTGTGTAATTAATGCCTAATGGGTGAAAACGATTTAAAATGACCATTTTGACGTCCTTTTTTTTTATCGCGCGGAAATCGTTGGGAGACGACGGGGTTATGTGGGACTCCCCCCCGTGAACCGAAAAGGCCGGTCCACGAGGGTATACCCACTAAAAACCACACATGTCTGCTGGCGCCTATGATGGCGGGGAGGCGGGATCGCTATAAGCACTCTACCGCCAACCCCGCCGGCGGCGCTGCCGCCCTGAAAAGCGCGGAACTTCGTTGTATGTGCCCCCCCGGGGAAAAGGGGGGCAGCAGGACTTCGGCGATGACCAGTGCAATGCGGAGGTGGGTCTGCCAACCCAGTCTCCGCAGGCCTTCGCACAGCGAGGAGTCGGCTAGTCCAACTCCTCGCTGCCTTCCCTTATCGCGCAGCGCTTAATAAAGCGCGCGCCCTTGGCCCCCAAAAGTCGGGCCCCGAGGCTTGGCAGCCGTACTAGGGCGGTTGGAAGAGAGCGTTGTCTGCCTTCCTCCGCCTAGCCCTTCTGGCTCGGATCGGGAGAACGGGGTCAAGCTCCCGTTCCCTCTCAGCTGCCTCTTTGAGCGCCATCACCTCCTCACAAAACTCCGTGATGGCGCTCCAGGACCTCTCACTCCCTACCATCTCCTCCACGACAGCTGGAAGCGAGAGGTCCGATCCGATAACTGCGGCGAGTGTTCGGCGCTGCACAGCCCAAGGCGGACAATGCTCGAGCGTGTGCTGCGCCGTGTCCTCGCCGCACGAACAGTGGTGGCAGGCCCTGGACGGCTCTCTGCCCACCCGACACAGGTAGCTGCCGAAGCAGCCGTGCCCCAACAGCACCTGCGTCACTCAAAATGTGAGGGCGGACGGCTTCAATGGTGCGAAGACCGGCTGTAGGCCGGGTAAGCCTGTCCGCCCACTCTAGTACGAGGGACTCATGTAGAGGCGCCGAACACTCACTTTTGGTCCCCCCAAATTCGGGAGGAGCCGACCCAGAGCAGCCGCAGCTGCACAGACTCTGGTCCCCAATCGGTCGAAGTGGGGGTCGAAGGTCCACCTGCCATCGAGCACCAGCCCGAGATAGCGCATGGTGGACCCGATGTTGATTCGAACCCCCCCGACGATGATGTGGGACCCAGCAGGTGGCGTATTCCGGGGCCCGTGGAAGAAGAGGGCCTCGGACTCGGACAGCGCCGCCTCTGAACCTAAGAAACGGATGCGCCCGACCACGTGGGCCACTCCGGCCGTGGCGAGTATGGACGCCTCTCTGTGTGACCTCCCCCGGGCCAACACGAGTGTGTCGTCAGCGTAACACCCAATCGTAGCCGATGTTCCACAGGAGAGGTCCAAGGACTGACCCCTGTGGAACACCGCAAGTCACCTCCTTGGTGACTACCCCGCCACGGCCATCGTAGACCACGGCCCGGTTGGCCAGATAGACCCCGACTACACGATGAAGATAAAGTGACACTCCGTGAAATTGGAGTGCCGCCGCAATACAACTCCATGGCAGGGTGTTGAAAGCGTTGGCGATGTCTAATGACACAGCCAGCAACACCCCGCCGCCCCTCCTACCGCGGGCGTCCACGGGGCGCCCCTCCTTCCGGAGCAGGACGAGCCTGCCTGCCTTCCACTGCTCCTCGTCCTCGTCCTTGGCCCGGTAGATCGCCTGTTGAAGGGCCACTGTGGCGCCTCGGTAGGCGGCGTAGAGCCGGGCTTCCAGAGCGCGGTCGGTAGTGCGCCTTCTGCGCTGGCGCGTGTACGCACGCCTGTGTTGGGCGCACGCCACACGCAGCTCCGACAGCTCAGCTGACCACCAATAGATTTACCTACTATTGTATGCCCTACGGGCGGGACATAGCTGTTCACAATTTATTATGTACCTGCCACCTGTATTATGTACCTACCTATGATCCACAATAAAGATTGATTTGATTTGATTTGTGGAATAGAGTGCTGTGACGCGTGACTGACGGCTAATTGTAGGGAATGACTGATGCATCTTATTAGGATTAAATTGGGTAGATTGTGCTGCCTCTTGAGTATTTCGTATACGCTGTTGTGACACCCTGTCATTACTGCAGCGTTATCAGTCCCAATCCCTACCAAACTTTGGGGCGATAAATTGTGTGATCGTACACAATTTACTAATGATGAGACAAGGCCGTTGGCATCAGCTCGCTACAGGCTCTAGAGAAAAGCAGATACAACAGAATTTTGAGTCACACTGAAATATCTCACAATTACGCCCATGAATTTGGTAACACTAACGTCTGTAGATTCATCCAAAATAAGGCTATATTTTTGGCTGCCAATATCTTTGACAAGGTTTTCTCTGAAATGTGGTGCTAGAACCTGGTTGATAATCTGAGTGCACTTCGTCCTATGTATTTTTATGTCAGAACATTTTGAATCTGCGAACACATCTTTGCACAATTCTGACAGATGGTCTATTTGAGAAATTGCACTGTGCTCCGTTATATATAAGGCAAGCTTACCTTCGGCTTTTTGGGTACACCTGTTCACTTTAGGAGCTGGAGTAAAACATATTTGCTGATTTTTCGAAATCGCTTCACATTTTTGTTTGTTTTTTTGTATCGGCGTGTTTCTTTAAATCATTTAATTTTGCGAATATTTCACTGTGACAAAATGAGCAAAAGGCTTTAGTGGGATCGGGCATAACAGGTTTTAACCACATTTTAAACTCGTCTTGTTGTTCCCATTATGGTCTATACCTTTGAGCATAAGACTTCTTTTTTAAAGGAATTTCCATTTCCAAAATTATTAGATTTTGTTAAAAATTACGACAATTGAACAAAGACACTATTCACACTTTGACAAACAGGTTTGTTCTGAGAAAACGTAACATAGAAACTGGTTATTCCTTCCTTTCCCTGAACGGTGGTGATGAATGAATGAAATGAAAAAGAAAGAAACAGTGATATCTGATGCATCGTTTGATAGAGTGAGAGGCACCAAACTGATTGAACTTCAAGATCGAACGTCATTCTGGTAGGGGATTTCCCGAAAAACCAATAGCAATATTCGTAGTGTTGCTAGTAACTACATTTAAATTTGAACTAAAATATGTCTGTGTTTTCAATATCGAAAAAATCTCTTCTTTTCATTACACTACACTACTGGGGTTTGGTAGTCAGCTTTGCATACAAAAAGTAGCTAAAAGTCGCTAAATTTATTTTAGTCGCTAGATCGAAATAAAAAGTCGCTAAGCACATCCAAAATCCGCTAGATCTAGCGACAAAGTCGCTAAAACGGCAACACTGGAAGAACTTGAAGATTATTCAGCTCCTTGTGAAGTATGTATTATCGATTTTATCGATCTTACAATGCACTTAAACATCTTGAATAATTTAATGTTACCTGTAAATAATACTAATTATTTACAGGTAAACACGGCCGAATCTTCTGAGAAAGCATATCAACTTGAAGGTCGAAGAATTCTCAATTTAAAAACATTTTATTTAAAATTACAACAGGTATCTTCGCATGGACCATTCAATTGTGGTCTCGGTAGCGTAGAAATAGTTTCTGAAAAACAAACCGGCTATAAATCAACTTTTACGCTTCAATGCAAATTATGCAACATGAAATTTTTCATCTCCAGTGATGAAGGTAGTGAAATGAACATCAACAATTGTGCAGTTTTAGGGACAGTGGCAATCGGTTGTGGTCATTCACAACTCCAAGAGCTATCTGCCTCTTTAGATTTACCTACAATGTCTTTCAACATGTACCAAAAATGTCATGAAAACATATCGAATATGTGGGAAGGAATTTCATTAAAAACAATGAACGATGCCGCCAAAGAAGAACGAAAGTTTGCCTTACTGGAAGGTCGTATAGATGAAAGTGTTCCTATTATTGACGTTATTGTCGACGGTTGTTGGAGCAAACGCAGCTATAGAAAAAATTACTCTGCGTTATCAGGAGCAGCGGTCATTATTGGAGAAAAAACAAAGAAGATTCTGTTCATCGGCATAAGAAATAAGTATTGTTGTATTTGCGCACAGGCAGAGCATAAAAAAGTATTGCCTGGTGAACATAAATGTTCTTATTCTTATTCTTTATTGCACATTATAAAGTACACAAATACAATATTTGAAAAAAAAAACGTTGTATGCACAAAGGCGAGCTTAACTCAGTATTGAGTTTTCTACCAGCAAACCTTTGAGTGATAGAGGACAGGAAACAGAGGGCAAAATATAAACGAGTGCGAAAAGAGAAAACTAACACGTATTATAACTACTTACTTACTACCTTATTACTAATACCAAACGTATATACAATATAGCTATATATATACATATACTTTACATATACATAATACTCACCATAGGTTACATAATTCAGAGTACACTAAACATTTACTTTGATAAGAAATGCATCTTCACCTTTTTCTTAAAGACGTCCAGCGACCGGCTGTCCCGTACATTGTGAGGAAGTGAATTCCAAAGTCGCACTGCACGTATACTAAAGGAACCATCATAACAACTTGAAGTGTGACGAGGAGTACGTAGAAGAAGAGACGATGATAAGCGACAAGGCTTACCTCTAGGAATAAGATACTGAATCTCCTCTAGGAATAGATGTTTTAAAAATTATACAGGTCCTTCAACAGGAATGTAGTCATCTATACTTGTTGAAGGATTTAAATGTTCCATTGACATGCACGGGCTGATTTATGGAAGGATGATAAGTGATGGAGATTCTGCCACATATTCTAAAATCATTGAAACTCGTCCATACTGTAATACAACAGTACAAAAAATCCAGTGCAAAAATCACATAATGCGAAATTTATGTAATAAGCTATCACAATTAAAAACTGACACCAAGTACCCTCTGCGTTATAGAAAAAATATTACAGACCAAAAAATAAAGGCAATCAGATTTTCAAAAAAAAAGGCAATTGAAAAGCAAACATCCGATTTAGAATCCGAGAAACGAGCACACGTTGAACTTTTTTATAACGATATATTACAGGCTCATATACATGCCTTTGGTGACCATAGTTCTTGCAAACAATATTTCTGCAATAAACCTAATACGGAAGACACTAGCGATAATGAATTTAGGACAAGCACTCTTTGGAGCAAAATTTGCCAAATTATGTCAAACGTTGCATCTCACGCACCCAGTCTCAAACATAATGTGGAAAGTAATAAAGCTGAAAGTTACAATAGCATAATCGCTAAACTAGTTGGCGGAAAACGAATAAATTATAGCCTGAAAGGTGGATATGAAAACAGATGCAAAGGTGCCGCAATATCCTATAACACTCGTGCATTATTATCAACAACATATAAATATGCCACCGGAAAAAGTCCTAAAGGAAAAGTGAAGCTGCTTGAGCAAAGAAGATTACTGAAAAAAAAATACTTTAAAACAAAAGGCGTGCGAAAAAGGAATAGATTATTTTTTAGCAAAGGGGAAGATATTAATTATGGTGAAAATTGTGCTAGAGGGATATAGTTCCAGAAATAATGGAGAAAGAAAAAAATACTTTCATCAATCATTTAAAGAAAAGCAAAGAAAGAGAAAAAATTGAAAAAGATACTATTTTACAGAGTTTATGCAGTGAATGGCTGGAATTGAGAAGGAAACTGTTAACAGCCTCTAACTTCGGCCGAATTATAAAGAGGCGTTCAAATATTAGTTGTAGTAACTTAGTAAAAGATTTACTATATAAAGATACCATTAGTCACGTTAAATCAATAAAACATGGGATTGAAAATGAAAAAATAGCTCTTGAGCAAATTTCAAAAGAAACTGGATTGGTTATACAAAGTTGCGGTTTATTTATTGACGACGAATTGCCATATCTAGGCGCTACTCCTGACGGTATATGTGTAGAGGAGAACATGGTGGTAGAAATTAAATGCCCTTTTGCTGTTCAAATTTGACACATCTCCCCTAGGACATAGCATCACAGCCTGTAAGTCATAAATATATACTATAGTTGATACTTTATCTTCTGCTTCTTTCTTGTCCTTTGCCTTCTCTATTCTTGAAAGCTCTTTTTCTTTTAGATGGTTCTCATATTTAGGATTCAATCGATTTTTATCTTCTCCAGTTGCATTATTGTAGGCAACACAATCCTCGCACTGATCCTTCTTAGGTTGGTAAAATTCTATATTAAATTCTCCATTAAATATTCTATTAAACATGATATAATTAGCACTTGTCTCTCTTTTTTCTTCACACTGTTTCACATAATCTCTATAAATGTCTGCAATAGTCTTACTTCCATCAATATATTCTTTCCGCGTATCTGCTCGACAGTAATGGCTCTCTATTTTTGGTATCGCCTTAATGAAATTTCTTAAACTATCTTTAATATTATTATCTACACGACTGTGATTGCCATGTTTCCCTGGCAGATCGCCGACTATAATGCCTGAAACATCACTTCTTGATTTTTCGGTAACTGTTTGAATAAATCTGTCAGATATATCTAGCGTGGACATAAAAAAAGTCTTACAAACACGAATTTTTTCGCTATCTTTGTTTTTAAAATAAAATGCGTTGTTATTTCGACGTGTTCCTTTTTTATATTGATAATGTCGGGACAATAGAGGACATGTTGAATGCTACAAAAGTTCCTTTACTTTGCAAATCAGGTAAATTATAACATGCATCAAAAATATGGCGTCGAGTCTCATCATCAAACTTTGTGTTACACTTTAATTTGCACTTTTCTGTACATCCTGGTCCTAATCGTCTTTCTCGTATAACTTTATTATTTTTGCCCACATATTCTTTCCCTGCATTACGTAGACGTTTTGCTACAATTGTTTTCCAAAGTTCTGGCTGCCTTTTTCTCTTTCGTGTAATGTTTTTGTTTGATTCACGTAAAATATTTTCTTCTTCAATCTGTTCTACTGTTTAATGGTTGCGCAATAAAATGATGTTTTTCTAAAACTGAGGCATTTTTGTATTAATTTTAGATTACAATTAATAAAAAAGTTATTCAGGGACCCATTACACAAAAAAAAAAAAAGCATGGTCAAGGTTTCTAGTCACAAAGCTTGAAAGACTGTCACAGGGTATCAATTTCTTGATTTTTTCTAAAAAGCCAATATTTTTTTGAATTATTCATAAATATTATTTTTCTTATTTTTTTGATAACCACCATCAATTGGCCTATCGCCCATTGCCGGATAGGGTTCGAGGCTATTGTTCGGATCACTTGACGTGATAAATGATGTGTGGTTTGGTTACTTCATTTTCAGGACGAGTTTGGTCTTCTTCGATAAAATTTGTCAGTGAAGTTGTTGCTCAAGCTCATTAGTTGGGATTTCCACGTCCATAATTTTCGTCAGGATCCCATCAACATTTTCATACATTTCTATCTTTCCTGCAAGGCTTTCATTTTCAGTCATTAGGAAGTCACTGAACTCATTTGAGTCCAAGATGTCAGTCAGACCTGTGAAGTTTCCAATATCTTCAGATGATAGCAATTCTTTGCTATTGGACGTTTCTTGAGCACACACTCTTGTCAAAGTCGAAGAGTCATTATTGAATGTGTCTGAAGGTAAATTATTTTGCATATGCATTTGCCTCCAGACATTGAATAATCCTTCTAAGGATTTATCCCCTTTCCAAGTTGCATTTCCGGTGCTGTAAAAAACTTCGAAATTTTCAGGACTTATTTGTGATTCAAAGAATTTAAAATGGCTTATGGTATCAGGTTGTATTTGGTTAGCATAATCTGGTTTGGCTGGTTGTTTGGGTTGACTTGTTACACACTTGGAATAATCGACGCCGTTTGCATCAAAAGATGACAAGCCGCATTTGCGAAATCCATTTTTAATCGAGTTGGGGTCCAATTGTAGAAGAGATTTATGTAGCAGCGGGCAGAAATTTTCTTTGCGTAGTTTTACGAAGTGGTTATCATTTCGCCAGTCATAAACTGATCTCTTCCATATCATCTTAAGAGGTCGAAAAACAGCCACATCCGTCGGTTGAATTAAATGAGTCGCATTAGGATATAGTGCAACCAGTTGGATGTTTTTTTCCCGACAGAAATTGCTTAGTGGCAGCGTCGTGTGAGAGCAATGTCCATCTAAGAAAAAAATTATTGGAAATTCTATATTAGTTTTCATAATCCAGGGATAGAAGAAATTTGTCATGTACTCATAAAATGGTCATCCAACCCTTTGGCGAAAATCCTAATCCCCAGTCCTTCGGTGCAGTTTTTGAAATTTTGTGTGGTATTGATTTCAGCTTGAACAACACCATCGGAGGTGCCAATTCACCTGCTGCATTAGCCGTAACCAAGACGGTCACGCACTCTTTTTCCCCGCTGGGAATAATGTTGTAAACTTTTTTTGCGCCTTGTTTTGCCAGAACTGTTATAAGACGGTGACAAAAAGAAAACGCTTTCATCGCAATTAAAAATCCGACGTGGATCTCGAGTTGCTTCTTTGAGATGTGTCTTTATAAAATATTCTTCCACTTCTTTAAACCATGCTCTTATGTCGCTTTCTTTGACTAAAGCACGGGTTTGCGTCAAATTTTGGGCCACTCGCTGGCTTACTTCAGGGTGTCGCTTTATAAAAGCTTCAAACCAGTGACGACCTGGTCTGTCATTTCGAAATGGGTTATCTCGCTTCATCTTTTTCACCAATAAACTCACGCTATCCAATAACTGCGCCTTATTTACGGGAAACCCACTATTTGCCACAAAATAATCCATCTTTTTAAATGTTCTTCTTCTTTCGCATTATCGCTTTGAGCATTCGACAGAATAGCGGCCGCGTAATTTGTCATCTAACGTCAATCGTGGGATACCGAACTGCCTGGCAGCAGCTGAAATTAAGGCTCCATTTTTGACTGCCTCCATGGCCTTTAATAAGGCCTTCTGCCTATCAGTCATGGCTATCTGAAAAAAATAACACGGGCTAGCAAATTTCTGAATTCGTATCAATAGGAAAATATAAACACTATTAAAATATCTTAACGACCGAACAGTAAAACATTGTGGTAATTCAATGACTTAAAAACAAACCAAAACCCAAAAGTTAAATATTATGAATAAGAAACGTGGCGTATGTAATGGATTTTTGTCTCCCAGGGCCCCATATAATTAAAAATCTTTCCTCAATTGTCCTAAACACGGCAATAAATTACTAACTCAAGAAGAACGAAAAACACATGATACAAAAACGGACAGGCCAGCGGCAGCGTGATAAAAAGAACAACGCATTTAGTAGAAATAGTAGGTATTTCCACAAAATACAAGCAAGCGAGCAAAATTCGTCGGGTATCCACAGATCAAGTCATGTAAGTTTGCCGGTCTGAAAAAGTTCAAATTACTGCGTGGTTATCACTATCCATACTAAAAACCTGGTTTCAGAACAGCAGAACAGTAAGGCCCTGTCCATAAATATAATAAATATCGTGCGGTTAAAATTCGCAGTGCGGACAGGGCCTAACGCGAAATGTGCCAAAATTAAAAAATCGTAAAAAAACTAAAGAGGCAATCGAATCCAGGTGATCACAACACAAACAAGGAACATAGAAAGTACATTATATTAATTTGAAGGAAAATGAGACCTATTTCAAGGCAATAAGAACACAATAACGGGTTTCGGTACAACGTGTATTACCGGGTATATCGTGTACCAATATCCAGTAAAAAATAAAACGATTTTAACGGGTACTAGGTTAAGTAGGGTTTTCTTAGTACCAATAGATGTAAACGGCGAAAATATTTGTTTCTCAGTTAGATTCACCTCAATTTATAGGTTATATCGCAAAATAATATACTCAAATATTTTAGAAAATTAACACTCTTACCTTAACGTTATCCGTCGCAGTATGGCTAGCTGATCAATGCGACGTGGTGGTTTCGTAGTTCACTGACAGAACTTTAAACTTATAGAATATTTTTGTAGAGCAAACTTTTTTAATCGCATTGTTTTGACGCGTAGAGGGAGTATAGTAATAGAGTGGTCAACAGCGTATACTAATGAGATAGCAACAACGCATGACAAGTGTTGCAAGCTCCTACTAAAATAAAATTTCTGACTTTTTCATCATTCGTAGAATTTTTTTTGTCGCGTAATGCATTCTAACTTTTAAATATTTCAAACAAATTGATTTGATTAAAAGCCGTGTGGTATCCGGCCTAGAATTGACCACCCCCTTTCCTCCCGTGGGTGTCGTAAGAGGCGACTAAGGGAAAACCCAGAAGATGGGCAGCAGCGTCTTCTGTAACTTCACCACCAATACTGCGATCCCCAAGCCGCTTGCCAAGCGTGGGGATTATGGCAAACCCCCCCGCTTAAACGGGGAGGCCTATGTTCAACAGTGGACGTCTTTGGCTGATGATGATGATGATGATTTGATTAAAAGTGGATAATGACAATCTAAAAACGCCTGATTTTTAAAATGGTCAGTAATTTGAGAAAAAAAATCTATTGTTAAGCATTTCTTAAGGCACTCTTGTGAAAGAATGTGAAAATTGTTCTTTTTACTTATTTGTTTGTTTTGACGGAACATTTTTTCGCTTATTTCACAAATGAGGCGTGTAGTTGCAAAAACCCCTAAAACGATCCTAGGAAAAAGATGAGGAAGTATTTTTTTACTTTATTACTTAATAATGCACAGTACTAATGGCACCTGTTAACATTTTTACGAAAGGAAGTACGATAACACCAAAGAGAAAATTAGAACTGTCAATATAGTTATATAAAAAAGGATATTAAATAAAATTGTTACATTTAAGTGGATTTTGAAACTCATCTTGTAGCTATTTAATAGCTACAACATCTTTACTGGTGTAGTGTAATCCTCCCTTGTCTTTTTTTAAATTGCAAACTATTATATTTTTCCGTTATTAAGGCAGAGACACATTTACAACATTTCAATTCTTTTTCAAGTTTGTTGACAACAAACCCTGCAATATATATAACAACCTGTTGAGAGAATTCGGTTAGTTTGCTTGGATCTGTTATGTAATCATGGTCTTCCATAGTACATATAATATCTTCTCCACAGCCTAAGTTATCATTTTCAGAATTGTTTGAATCGATCAATTTAATTCTATCTGTGGTTTTATTGATTGCTAATTCAGGTTTAGTGTAGGTGAGAATATTGATTTCCTGTAATGGAATACAATTTCCAGTCGTTATATGTTTTAGCTCCCATGTACGAGCATCCGTTTAAAAGCGGATTTAAACTGTTTCGCAGTCGGGTTATTATTGAAACCACCCTTAGCCCTTATGGCACTAAAAAAATATTCCAGGTGGTCCTGGCTAAACTTGTAAGTACAGATAAAACGAAGGGAATCACTCCTAATGTGGGTCTCATATAGGTAACAAATACTCTTTATGCAGATCAAAAATCCCCAAAAACCAGTTTTTCTGTTGGTGTTCAATAAAGGCCTACCACCTAACTTCAGGTGTGTCAAGTACTCAAACATTTCTTCTAGAAATGTTTTGTGCCGTTGATAATTTCCCTTGTATAAAGGTTTTTTGAAAGCATATGCATTCATATTTCTCGAATTCAATAAATCATTTATTTTTCTAATGAACTCTACTGTTGCTGCTGAATTTTGAAACCCGTCGACATGAAGTTCATTAGCACAAAATTCAATAGCGTCGGCAACTGAATTGCTAAAAGTCTGGTCTGCCAATTTCACCTTCATAATTTGTTTGGTGAAATTTTCATGAGCTCTGGTCAATTTGTTGCCCAAGTGCAACCCCTCATTTTCCTGTAACTCCACCAAAAGTTTTATATACTCCCAGGAAATCGTGCGACCTTTTCCATCAGTTATTGGGCCCCTTTTGAGCTAGCGTGTTTATTACTAGCTTCAACATGTGTGAAGGGTCCGGAAAAATCACCACAATTTTGTCTCCGATGCAAAAGGAGGGATCGACTTCTGCATCATGTAACTTGCACCCTAATATTTTTGCCATCGCAAAATTAGTGGGGCATCCATCGAAAGTAACTGATATAATATCAACTCCTCATTCATCATATACCATTTCGATGCACGTCTTCACTAAATTTGCTTTTTGGTCTGCAGAAATACCATTGATCAGGAAGTAGCCTAATGGTATTTTCCACGAACCATTCACATATGTTAACATGAAAACTAGCGCTTCTTTGGCCAATTGGCCACTGTTTATATTGTTACCACAATCAACGAATCCTACACAATCTTTGCCATCAAAATGTACAAACTTCCGAATGGCCATTTCATCAAAACCCAAGGCGCAAAGTAATTTACGCGAAGGATTTTTTTTACTGTTAGCTTTATTGAGCAGTCTGACAGCTTCAAAAGACTCCTTGCTAAACCCTGGATTACCATCTACGCACTGATACCACCGTGATAGCGTACGTGGGTGGGGAAGACATGTATTAAAATGTTTTCTGACATAATCTTTCTACGGTCTCTTTACAAATAAACCTTTTTTAAAAATCCTTATTTGCAGAGTCTATAGAAGACAAGACATCAGCAGATTCTTCGTTTATCATCGAACGGGATTTTAATTGTTCTATAATACATGACAGTTCTGCTGTCTTCTTTTTCAACCTCTAGGCTCTCGACCTCAATACAGCCATATTCTTTTTTCTTTTGTCAGCTAAGAGTGTTTTCTTGTTTAAAGTTCTTCTTAACTTTTGTTTTCTAGGCGTTTCTACCATTTTAATTGTAGGGAGAGCGCAAGATATGTTGCTTTCGACCTGCAAAACAAAATAAACATTTTAAATAAATAAAAAATCATTTTCTTATCAGAAAAACAGGTGATCAGCCTGCAATGTCCTTTTTTTTTTTTTTTTTTTCAAGTGCGGAAATGCATTACGCATCCCCCGCCGTTGGGAGACGACGAGGGTATGTGGGACTCTCCCCCGAACCCAATAAGATCCAGGGGCATACCCACTAAAACCTCACATGCCTGCTCTGCGCTTTTGATGGCGGGGAGGCGGGATCGCTGCAGCATTCTACCGCCAACCCCGCCGGCGCTATCCGCCCTGTAAAGAGTCATCGGAGAGCGACATCGGTGCCCCCTTGTTGGAGAGGGGGCCGCAGGACTTCAGCGGAGGCCTATTCGGTGCGGAGGTGGGTCTCCCAACCCATGACTCCGCAGGCCTCCTGTGGCAAGGGGCGGTAGTGTGCCCCTTGCGTCATCTTTGGTGTGCGCACTATGTGCGCACACGCGACTCGGTCTCTGTTGAGCGGGCGGCAGTTCAGCCGCGTCTGCCGCCCTGAGCCTGCAATGTCCTAACCAAACTAGAAACAAAAACACTCAACGCTCTAACCACTAGACTACAGAGGCTGTTGAAATAAACCTATAACTTAAATTATTAACTATGACTGTAGGTGCAGACTGATTTCTTATTTTTTACTTACGGAAGAAATTTCAATTTCCATAGCCACTTCTACTGGTCCACTTAAATTATGTTCACTTGATTGTTCTCCAAATTTGCACTGTTATCCTAAAACAAATATAATGTATGTATAAAGCAAATGCTTATATTATTATTTATATAAGTAATTACCATTTTAGATTATGTAGGTGTAGAAAATAAACTTACCATAGGTTTAGGTAGAGATTCTTGAAATTCAGGTAATTCACCAGTACCACCTGAAATTCCAGGTGGTTTACTAGACAGGAAAGACAGGAACACTGTCACACCTTAAGGATTGGGGTGAGTCTCTCTTCTCTTAAGTGCTTTTTATAATCTGGTGCGGATTTGCTTCGGGTTCAAAAGTCATTTATGTCAACCGACTCGTTCAATTCTTCTCGTATTCCTCTGTTGGCTTGTTTCTTTATGGCCTTAGCCCTTTCTAAGATGGCTCTAGATTTGCTCGAGGCTACAACGTCTTCAAGTCTCATACTATGTTTCTCACAGAACGCTCTTGATATAAGTTTGGCATCTTCCACTTCTGACATTCTTGTGCTCACCCAGTTAGCTTCCCATATTCCAGAGATTCCCTGGGCAATCTCCAGAATTCCTGCTAGAATTGCACACAAAAGTTGCTCTTGGCGCTGAATTCCATAAGATATGTGTCGTCAATGATTCTTGTCCATGGATAGGCCATTTGCATGGTGTCCTTTCTAAGATAGGTTTTCATAAATCTAAGAATTCTCCTCCACGACTCTGAGGTACTGTTGAAGTGAAGATCGGATCCAATGGATATCCAGTCCAAAGAAAAATGCATAGAAACTTCAGTCAACATATGAAAGACCTGCAGTCCGTTGTAGGCCGTATGAGTGAGACAGGTCGCTGCTAATACTGATGCGCCCCACTGCATGTCTTTCTGTTGAAAGTTCATCCAGTTCATCACAATGAACGCAAACAATGTACGTGGGGTTCTGTGATTCCTGATAAAGGCGTCCTGAGCTTTAGAAATTGCCTCTGAGCAGGGGAATAAGCCCCTTCAGTGGCATGATCCGTCATTAGAGCAAGGAGGTTCCTACGATAATTTGTTTCGGAGCTGCTGCCATCTGGAATTTATCTTTAACAATGCTTCTCACGAAAGTTAACGCTAGGTACCCACAGATCTTCCTCAGACTGGTCATACCAGCCCCCTGCGCAGAGGTGGCATCTGTTCTTTCCAGGGTCGCTTTGGCAGACTCGAGAAAGCTGGTGCATTCGGAATCCGTATAATCATGAAGGAGGGGATTTAGAGACTCAACTTTCTTTGATGATCCTGGGAGAGGCTTTGGTGTACCAGTTGTGTTGGTGTCCAATTGCATGATGGTTCCGTATGACGATACAATTTGGAGGGGCTCAGCAGTTTCCTCAGTCTTGGCTTGTTCTTCTCCTTGAGCTGAGGTCGGAGTCAAATTGAATAGGCTTTCCTTGTCTTCTGCATCTTCCTTGGAAGAGACAGGGAGGAGTAAGTCTACAGCCTTATTAGCGGTTTCAGTTGGCATGATAAGGATTGTCGCCGCTATGATATCAAAGGGTCGGAACCCGGTAGCAACTTTTCCACTGCAGTGAAAGTTGATGTAACGAATTAGGATGGCCCTCTGGGTTGACTGCTCACTACATTGTCTTGGAACGTTAATTGTGTTACAGAAGTCTTCGACCATCTTGTCCGACCAGGTTCCTTTTGGGACGACAGTGGCCATACCCGGATTAGTATGGATATCGTCCACATTCCCAAAGATCTCCACTGCCTCTAGATCCAAATTTGTAGTCTACACATCTTGGTGACGGGATGCCGATGAGTTCAGTTGAATCGGGTGTATCTGTGTTTAATACTGGATTTTTAGTACTTACGTACTAGTACTTGGTTGCTCAATTGTGACGGAATTGTCCTCTCTTTCCTGAGAATAATAATAAAATCAGATTGAAGTGGGTAGGTAGGTATCTCATTTACAATTTTTTTTAGTAGCACACTGTTGATTAAACTTCATTTTTTATACCCGCCTAGATGGAATTTCCATATAGATATAGAAAGTAGACACTTACCATAAGTCGAGATTCGGGTGGTTTACTAGTACTAGGTTGCTCAATTGTAACGGAATTGTCCTGTTTTTCCTGAGAATAAAATAAAAACAGCTTTAAGTAGGTACAAGTCGCGCAACGAATTAAGAGTGGAGCCGCGCTCAAGCGGCAGTATCTTTCTTTCATTCACACACGTGAATGCTTGTGTGTGAGTGAAAGAAAGATAGTGCCGTGCCCTTAATTCGTTGCCCGACTCATAGCTAATAAGTAGACTTGATATAACAATCTAAATAAAAATAATAAATAAAGTGTGTGTAATGTGTATAACTTACGGGAATAATAAAGAGTGTTGGTACCGAATTCAGATATAGAAAAGTCATATTTTTTGTCTTGCGAAAACAACGTGATTCAAAATGTTTGGAACATATCCGAGCATTCTTATCAGGATGCCAGTTTTTTCTTCCAGTTGCTTGAATCCACGAAACTTGAATACTTGTTTCTTTTGGAAAGCTAAAAATAAATAACAATACGAGCTATTATTTTTATATAACGAATTTGGACATAATAGGGTAAATTTACAGAGCCTGGTATCCCTGACAAGATTATAACCCCAACATGATGATAGCATTAAACAATATGGCCGTGTACTACAAAATCAGTGCTACCTATTTTGGTCAGATAATACGTAAAATTATAAACAAGAAATACGCTTATTTTTTACTTCGAGTTGAATAATTATTGTGCAGAGATGTTAAAAACAAAGTAGCTAACCAATTGCTGAGTAAATATACATGAAAAAGCTTAAATAAGCTTACTTACCGATGATAGGTCATGTTTGGAATTTTTCGTTCTAGGCGGTTTTTACAGCCTATTACACAACACCGTCCCATATTTTCGCATATGATCTAACAAAACAAAACACTTTGAACTATTTTTAACAACTTTAAACGTCACAAACATTAAGTATTTAACAAAACACCGATTGTCAACATTCATTTGTTTGGAATCAATGCAATGTGAGTCCAAACAAAATAATCGCATACGCAGAACGAGATAAAAAACAATACGTTTGTCTCGCTTGATCTTACGTAGGTTGAAATTTGTGCGTCCCTCTCACATAATTATTATTATTTTAGTGTTCCGTCTATACCTCTATTCTCTGTCTATGTTTTGACGCCATCAAACTTTTTGGACAATGTTGCCATTGAAATTGTACAACATATTACCGAGAAGATATTGCCATTCGCAAACTTTATTTATTATTGGTAGAAAAGTGTAATAATAAAAAAACTGACTTGTTAACTGGTACAGGTACACTAACGGGAATACGTACTTATACCTTACAAGCTTATTCTTACTTTAGATAGTTCTAAAAATCCTGATTGTGTTGAGTATTTTGACAGTTATGGAAATCTTAAACCTCCGAAGGAATTTATAAAATATGTAGGTCCTAACATTCAATATAATTATGAAAATATACAACGTGATCACCCCTTCAATTGTGGACATCTATGTTTAAATTTCTTAAAGAATTTTTGGTATAAATAGGAAATAAAATAAACAGGATCATATAAAAGAGTTCAGTATGCAAGCATGTCTACTACGGTTACAATCTCTGGAAATAAATCAGAACTGGTCTCGTATTTTCAACCACCTCTTCATTTATCTGATCAATACGAGTGCGGTTTACTATACTTTTCAGTATTAAAACCAAGACCGAAAGTGCCCGTTAATAACAGCAGTTTAACCGCTGCAATCAGAATCGAGTGTGATCTTGTGCACGGTTCATATTACAACGGATTACCGACTCATTTTATTCATGAATTTATATCTGATACTGCTCCAGGTCGCGGCTACACAGAAATACCTCAGAACGTTATTTACTTCCCGGTGAACAAAAATATAATTTCATCCATATCTGTTAGGATTGTAGATCAGTTTGGTAATTGCATTGACTTTGGTGAAGAACATATTCAATTACGTCTTCATTTAAGAAAAGCAAAATGATAGTATATAATAAAAACCCTCCAGTGAAAATAAAACGTCCTATTCCATCAACGATCATTAAGGTGCACAGACGTAAGAAAAACGTGAGGAAATTGACTAAATCAAATAAAGATTTTCTTAAAGCTTTAAGGGTTTAAAGTATGAGTATACTACAGATTACCGATTTACCACACTTTGATAGTTCAATCGAAAGCTATGAAGTCCATTCATACAATCCCTATAATAACAGCTTTAGGGAAAACGATGAAATCAGAATCCCCATACACAAGCAGGATATATACGTGCTACCATCAGCCAGTTCAATCTACATCGAAGGTCAGGCAAAGCTGTTCGGTAAGGATGGGCATCCGATCAAGAAAACTGTTACGTTCACTAATAACCCTGTTATGTATTTGTTTCAAGACATCAGATACGAAATGAATAAAATTGAAATAGATCGTATAAAAAATTCCGGAATAACATCAACAATAAAGTCATACATCTCATTAAATGAAGCAGAAAGTAAAGTTGCTGCATTATGGGGTTGGAATTTTAAACGGGTTCCAAAGTGATGGGCATTTTAGCGTTGTGGTGCCTTTAAATAAGATTTTAGGGTTTGCAGAGGATTACAATAAAATTGTGATTAATTGTAAACACGAACTTATATTGAACAAGAGTAATTCTAATTTAAATAGTATTATTCTTACTGATGAAGTCGTTCAGCTTCAAATAGATATACAAAGGGTTCAGTGGAGAGTACCACATATAAAAGTTTCAGATAGAGAACGTTTAACACTTTTAAAGCATTTAGAAAGAGATAAACCTATTCAGATGGCTTTTAGAAATTATATATATTATAAATTTCTACAGCGAATTTTACACAAATTTGTAATCCTTAAGTTTTAAGTATTAACAATTTTTAGTGTGTTTTTTAACTTTGCCTTTAGACTGATTATGGTAATTGTGAAAGTTCCTAAAGTTACTCCAAAGATTAGATTTAATGTTAAGAAGAACCATAAATAAAAATATTTTTTGTGTTACGATGTTATTTTTTTATTTCATAAATTTTTATTTTGCTACCATGATAATGTAAAAAAGTGTCATAAGTTGGGTAATTTTAATTTATTTACTTTTTAAACAAATTTCATTTAATTTTTTAATATACTCTTATATTTTGCAAATAGCTTGATAAATTCTTTGTTAGTTAAAACAGTAAACAGGTAAAAATTTGTAACCTAAAAGTCACAATAGCATTAATTTAGTGAAACAATTTAAATCGTTTTTTTCTCAAAACTAGCTTTCAGCGTCTTATGACAGTTTTTCAGAGGAAAGTCGATATGCTAACGACAGTGACAGGTATAAATTAATTCTTAGTTTAAAATTGTAATAATTTATGAATAAGTGGGATTATGCACAATTCACATACATACATATGTACAATTGTACATAGCCTGTTAAAATCATAAATCATAACCCTTAATTCACTTATTCCTGACAGGGTAATCATGGAACAAATTTGCTTCATCATCTTTCTTCAAAACACGTGGAAGAATATAATATGGTTATGAAATTTAATAACCTAGCCAACGATGTTGAAGATAAGGAAAACTGTGGTGAAGGAACCTCAAATGCAGATATGAAGACAGCAAAACTGTGTGCAATACAAGAGTGTCTTAATCTCGTGACAGTGCATGGTCGTCCATTTGAATTGCTAGACGACACCGCATTTCGCAACATAATAAAACTCATACCTATGACTGCAAGGGAGTATCAATCTTTTAATTCCCACGATATCAAAACAATGGTGCAAGATAGAGCTGATGCTATTCGTTTTTCTATACGTCAAGAGGTAAGAAACAAACTAATTTCTTTGAAAATAGATTGTGCGACACGCCTTGACAGGTCCTTTTTTGGAATGAACATTCAATTTTATAGACAAGGCAAAATTGTTATTAGACACTTGGGCGTTGCGGAAATGCACACTCGTAGCACCGCTGAGTTTTTGAAAGAAAAACTGTTGTGGGTGCTTCGCAAATACCATATTGAAACAAAACAATTGTATATAGTATCACAACTGACAATGGATCGAACATGATCAAGTTAATAAAGCTTATAAACGATAATTTATTACAACCAAGGGAAGAAAATTTGCCAGTGCAAGATGAAACCGATACTGATGATGAAGTGGACTGGGCAGATTTGACTCCACCAATTTTATCTATAACTGTTGAAGAGGGTCTACTATACTCAGTTTTACCTGTTAGATGCGCCGCTCATACTTTACAATTAGCTATCAATGATGCTTTAAATAATGAAAGCAACTCTTTAGGTATTATCAGAGATGCACGTGTAATTGTTCGAACTCTGAGAACTCCAACATTCCTTAACATTCTTCGTACGGCACAGAAAATAAAACCTGTTTTAGACTGCAGCACCCGTTGGAACTCAACCATTGATATGCTGGAATCCCTTCTTGATTTAAAAGATTGTTGTTCTACTGATCCTAACAACATTCTATACTTAAGTGAAGCAACTTGGGGATCAATTCAAGAAAAGTCTTTGTTCCCGGCTCGAATCCTCGCCAAGCGCTTACAGCAAGAACAACTTACCAGCCACTACCCAATTTTAAGATGCCTTAAGTCTCATGCTGTCTTTATCATTTTAAATCAAAGTGACTTTGTGTGAGTGTGAGATGGGCCAAAATACTTTTTGATGCCTAAAAACTGGTCCCTCCGAAAGAATAATTAATTTTATGAGATATTAGTGCAAAATGGCGCAAAAAGTATACTTATATCGAAATACAACATTATTTTCTAACGCAGAAAACAAGATTTGACCGGAAAAATAAGTTATTTATCTCAAAATTGCAGTAACAACATTGTAATTTTTGGTAACGCAGTCGTTCTTAGCACAAAATATTGCTGTCCTTGAGCACTGTGTCAAGATGTACTTAGCTATTTCTCCCACTATTTCCTAGGTGGCGTTGAATCTTAAATGTCCTTATAAAAATGTAACATTTGAACCTTATAACAACGCCAATAGATATTTTTTGCATTAAATATTTCATGGAATAAAAAAATATTTAGTCTGTGTCCCCAACAAAGAACAACATCGTAACTACCTTGCGTTGCTATATGAAAATAAACCTTAAAGTGAGTGTGTTACATTATATTTCACTTTATTTGGTTCGACTTATTGTAACTATTAGAACAAATATATATATTCTAAATATATTCTAACACGGACGGAAACTAAACATGACTTACTGCATATTAAAATAATAATAATGTAAATATCGTCAGTACATACCTTACGACAGCGGTAACTCAGCGGCCACGCAATAAACACACGCACCTCTCTCAACGACTGTGACGCGACTGATCCGGCTAGGCCTCCCCCCCCGCGCAGTTGCTATCATTTTTTTTTTTTAAAAAAAACGTCGCCCCACTTTAGGAATTTCTCCTGTGTCGTGGGTGCGTTTCACAAACATGAAATATCACATACACAAACACCCAGACTCGGGACAATCAAATGTGGATCGCACAAATTTTTGCCCCGTGCGGGAATTGAACCCGCAACCCGTAGCGCAGCAGTCTAATCGCTTAGCCACTACGCCAATCAGGTCGTCAAGATTAGTCTTATACGCGAGACTTTGGGCATTGATCAGATGAAAGTGATGAAACAACAGAATAACCCTTTAGGGAAAAAGCTTCTGGTTGATAATATTAAAAGTTTTTTTGACCGTGATGATGTTTCTAGAGCTACGGCGGGTAAACGGGAAACTGTCACCTTTAAAAAAATAAAAATGCAGAAGCGTACGTTACTGGACACGATGAAAGGCCTATTTCGTTCATTCAAAAAAGAAAACCCCGAACTGAGATGTTCTTATTCATATTTCATAAGAAATAGGCCTTTTTACGTAAAACCGCCTTCAGTTGCTGGAAGAGAGACTTGTCTATGCAAGACACATACAAATGCGCAGTATATTATAGATGCTCTTCACAAAACAAGAGTCCTTGCCACCTCAAGCATGAACGAACTTATCGCTAGCACAGTATGCTCGACATATAACAAAGCTTGTATGACTGGCAATTGTAAAGATTGTGAGACAAAAGAAATTATTTTCAGGGAAACAACAGGTAATCTCGGATTAATGAAATGGGCTCATTGGATAAGTAAATCGGAAATAATTGAAAAATTAGGCAAAAAAGTAAAAGTTACTAAAAATGTAAAGGAAATAGCGGAAGGAACAGTTGAAGAATTGATAGGACACTTAAAAGGAACTTTGATACAGTTAAAGAAACATATTTACAACATTAAAATACAGTACAAGAGTTACCGGAATGCTATAGATAATTTGAATAATAACGAAGTCGTTTTGCATGTCGACTTTAGCGAAAACTATAACTGTAAGCATTTTGAAGAAATCAGTTGCTTTTGCGAAAGGGGTTTTTGCCGTTGCATGAATCCAAAAAAATATCAGCCTGTTCCTGTTCCTGTCATTGATACACTTAGAGAAGATATTCTTTCGTTTGAATTGGATGAGGAATCAGTCCTAGATGACATTTCTAATGTCGTTGCCGTACCTAGAAGATCATTTTATAATACGGTTTATTCCTCATCTTCTAACTCTGAAGACGAACCTTTAGCAAGCATTAGCCGACCATCGGTTTCTAATATAAACGAAATGCAGCTAATTGACAAGGAAAATGTTCATCCATCTAAGATATCTGACGGTGTCCATGTTTTAATAAAAGTGTCTTCTGTCATAGACAAACACTACACTTACCTCGGCGTTGCTAAAAGTGAAGTCGATGAAGAAGGAGACGTAAAAATTATGTTTTACAAGATGGTAGATAAAACTGGCAAAAGATTCAAAGCAGTGGAGACTGATATTTCTTATGAGCCTTACGATAATATCTTGGAAATTGTTCCTAACCCTAACGTTGTCGTAAAAGGTAAAAGGGTATTTTCATTACGATGAAGCAATTAACGTATATGAAAAGTAAGACTGAATTATTTGTATTAAATTTACTAAGTTTGTTGATTTTGAAGTAATTTGAGTTCCTTGAAACTATATCACGTCATAAGAAGTAAAATTTTGTTTTGTTTTATCATTATAACAGATCTCTATAAAAAGTGCAAAGTATAGTATGTAAGAAAATACTACTGTGTTACTAAGTTTACTACTGCGTTACTTTTGTGTCCCTCTGATTATTGTAGTTTTTTCAGTAACACATGGGCTGCTAGTGATCTTAAATGCCTTAACCTTTTATGTACGTATTATTAATCAAAAGTGGAAGGTAATGCCATTAGATGGTATTAAATATAAGTTGTTTTTTGATATTAATAGGAAAGTTTAAGTATTAAAATGACACTTTAGTAACGCAGTAATCTTAATTATTATTAATACTCCATGAAACTGTTATTTCTGTGATTTTACTTACCAAGAGCTAAATGTATGCGTAACAGTTTGAAACTGACATATTGAAAAGTCTGAGTGTGCAATTTTAATCAATAAAGTTAATTTTGTAAAAAAGTAACGCTGTTGTTTAATTTCTTGACACCTTGATATATTAAAGTTGCCAGAAATTAAATAAACTCATTAAAATTATTGCTGCAGAGGTATGTACATATGTATATTATAAATCAAACTATAACTTATCTATATTAACCTAAAAATACAAAGAAATATAATATTTTATTTTTATTTTTTATCAAAATTTGTATGTTCGGATTAGGCATTAAAAAGTATTTTGGCCCACCTATGCATACTATTCTACCTCCGTTGTACGTCATCAGCTGTTTGCGTGTAGGTGATAATGGCACGTCTTTAAAATAAGTCATATAAAACGTTTCTGAGACTACAGTTACTGTAGACCCGCTGTCAATTTCAAATTTGCATGGAATATTATGAATAGTAACGGTTTCTACCATGGGTTCTCCCCGGAATGAACGGATATAATAGATCTTACCGTCATCGTCACCCACGTCAGCGCGACTATCCACCTCCACGTAATTCACTTTGTTGCACATTCTACGTAAGTGACCTTCCACGTGACACTTCTTGCATGTATAACTCGCGAATCTACACTCCGCTGATTTGTGATTAGTATAACCACATATACTACTCTTCGTTTTCACTGCACTTCTACCGTTGTTCACAATCTTGAAAAGTTGAGAATCGGGAATCGGCGACTGCGTCACCGCGACAATCAGGTTCTCCGCTATCTCCACGACCCGGGCCAGCGTGACGTCGGCCAGGTCTTTCGTATAAAGCTTCTCCTTCTGTCGCCCTGGCTGCAACCCCATAATGAATCTGTCCCGGAGGGCTTCTTCGACATGGAGAAATCCACACTTTTCAGATAGTCCGCGCAATCTGGCGGCCCATTGTAAGTGAGTTTCTCCTGGTTGTTGCACGGCCGCGTAGAAGTTGTGACGCTCCCCAAAACCGACAAACCTCGGGGTGAAGTGACTATCCACGAGGGATAGAAGGTCCTGATAGGGTACGTCTTCAATACCTTTAGGCAACGCCAAATCCGTTGCCAGCTTGTATGTACCCTCGGCGAGTGCACTAAGTAAGACTGCCTTCCTTTTCTCGCCCGCTGGGTGTGTCCTGTTGCTAATATCATTAGCAATAAAATATTGCAATATTCGACCCTTATAAGTCTTCCACGTATGTACATTATGATCAAACGTATGCAAAATTCCAAACTGTTGATTTACCATTTTTATTTTGTCGATCGCGTATAGTAGGTATTCGTCGCCACTGTTGGATATCGGGACGGACTCGGACAAGTGAAACTCTCGGTAGTTCGTAGCGCACTGCTTTAATGACAACGACAACTCGACAAGCACGGGCGCGGGGAGGGGCGCGCCCTATACACACATATGTATATATATAACACTTACCAAATAAGCCATGGCAAGGCAAATTAACCACGTCTCGTACAACAGCTGACAATGTTCTTCCGGATAACCGGGGAGGCGGAATAACAGCTGTTACGACACATTTCTATTAGCAACGATAATTATAACCAATGCTGAACTTTATAAGAACCATGATTTAATAACAAGCTACTTCTAATCAATAGTATTTTTTCATGGTTTTTCTCGCAGCGTAATATCACGACAGAATCAGCAACAAGTCAAAAACAATTATTGATCAATACTACAGATATGATGCAAGGATTAAAGAATTTAGGTATCGATACCACTTTATAGGACGCGATAGTCATTTACACTTGCGTGCAATAAAATCGGCCCACCCCATACGCTTTTGTTCTGAACACGATATATAAAAAATAAGATCAGACAAACGAAAACTAATAATGTCATTTGAAGGTATGTTTCATAAACTTTATTTGAACATACCCTACACTTCAATAAAAGATATGTTGTTGGTGATATTGACTTGTTTATTCGGACACCCTCATTTTCTCATTTTTAATAACGCAATCTCAGTGGTATTGAATTGTGTCAAAAGTTAATCAATTTATTGTTTATTCAATAATTGGTTATTTTCCTGATTTAGTGACAATTTACCTCGAGTTTAATTGTTTTTACTCTCTACGAAAATGGATACTACTCCGTCTGAATGCGCTCAAGTTGCAGCACTGATCCAGGCTGGATTGAGTCAGCGCGTCGTGGCCAGACGTCTTCACCTAAGTCGATCAGCAGTAGGCCGAGTGTACCGAAGGTTCTTAGAGACTGGAAGCTTCAATAGACGATCAGGTTCGGGAAGATATAGGGCTACTTCAGAACGAGATGATCGATTTATGGTGTCTACAAGTTTAAGAAATCGTCATTTGACTGGTGTTCAGGTGCAACAGCAACTTCGTAATGTTCGCAGTGTAGCTGTAAGTGAATGGACTGTACGACGAAGACTTGCAGAAAGCGGATTACATCCTCACAAACCCGCTAATGGTCCAAAATTAACCCCTACGCATCGCCAAGCACGGCTTCGATTTGCTCGTGCTCACATCGATTGGACACTCGATCAATGGAAGGTCGTCCTGTTCTCGAACGAGTGTAAAATCAGTCTTCATGGAAATGATGGACGCAGGAAAGTTTACCGAAGAGAGGGAGAAAGATTTGCACAGGTTTGTATTGAAGAACGGGTGGCTTTTGGAGGAGGTTCGTGGACTGTTTGGGGCGGAATTTCTTTAGAAGGAAAAACGGAACTTCAGTTCGTATCCGGACCTCGTCTAGGCAATCTGACTGCACAGCGATATATCCAGGAGGTGCTAGAACAACATGTTATGCCATACGCTGGATTTATTATGGAGGTCTCAGCGCGAGCGCTCTGCGTGCGGACGTGTTTTTTATTATTACGTGAATTCCCGGAAATTGTTTAAAGTTTAAAAATGGTTCAGTGCAAGAAATGTAAATTGTTTTTGTCACTGGCCAAGGACGAGGTTATTAAATGTAAAGGGACATGTGAATCGATATTTCATAAGAAATGTGTGAAAAGTTCGAAGCAATTTTTGCTAACTGAAACATGTGATGAGTGTCAAAAATCTAACTCGAAAGTGTCATCGCCGATCATTGAAATAGATCCAGAGAAGATTACGGTTGAAAAACTACTAATTGATATGAACAAGAAATTGGAGGTAATCTACAAACTGGAAAAAAAAATCGATGATCTTACGGACACAGTAGATTTTTATGCCGAGCAATATCAACAAATGCTTGAGTTTAAGAAGACTGCTGAAAACAAAATAAAAGCTATAGAACAACGGAATGTTTACCTGGAGAAGTGCAATGCCGCGCTAGAAGAAAGGGTGGTCAACCTGGAGAAAAAAGAAAAAGAAAAAAACATAGAAATTGCGTGCCTAGAGAAAAACAAAGAACAAGAAAACATATACGAAGTAGTCAAGGAAGTTGCAGTGAAGCTTAGATTAGATCCAGCAGACGTAGAGAGTGCTGAGAGGATGAGCTCACCAACTACACCAAAATCGGGGGTAGATCGACCTCGCCCGGTTGTGGTGAAGCTGCGGACGAAAGAAGCCCGCGATCAGTGGATGCTAAAACGAAAAGATCGTATAACGAATGCCGATATATATCGTAACGACAACAACACTCGCATATACATAAATGAGGACTTGACAAAGGCGACGAGATTATTGTTCTGGGAAACCAGGAACCAACTAAAAAATTCCTTTAAATACATATGGACACAAAACTCTAACATACTGGTAAAAAGGGGTGAGAATGAGAAGATTACTCGCATTAAAACTGAAAACGACTTAAAACAGTTATGCGAGAATAACAAAAGTACCTAAACTTCACGTAACTCGACAACATCAAAACAGCCCGGAACACACTGCGTGATTTAAAACGCAACAAAATTCGATGAACCAGGAAGAGGAATGAATTTAACGGAAATTGAATACACGAAATATAATGATAGTCATTATTGGTCCAAACAATTCTCAAATAATAATATAAATATAATCCATCTAAATATAAGATCAATGCGAAAACAATTCAACCAGCTCCTAGTATTACTAAATAATTGTATATTAAATAGAACATTAAATATCATAATCCTTACCGAAGTGAACATAAAGAACGAGGAGGTATCATTATATAAAATCCCTGGATATGTAATATTTCCTAACACCAGAGAAACAAGAAGAGGTGGTGGGATATTGGTTTATGTAAGAGAAGACCTGCAATTCAATACGGAAAAACCGAGAATAACATTAAAATCAACAGAATTAACATATGGGAAACTTAAAAACGGAGATAGAATTATGCATATAATAGCTATATATAGACCACCAAACAAAAACAAGTTATTGTTTATCGACGAAATGAAAACTATACTCAAAAATATCCCACCATCAGAAGAATTATTATTAATTGGAGACAGTAACATCGACATATCTCAACCCGAAGACTCAAGCTTATCTGCTTACAAAATCATGTTGTGTGAAAGCGGCCTGCAAAGTGCAATACCTACGACGGAGGCGACGCGCGAAGCGATCGTCGACGGTCGGCCGAATTCCTCGAATATTGACCATGTGTGCGTGCGCGCGTGTCGCGGCCGGCCGCTAGACGCGCGCGCACACTTGCTAACTTGTACCTTATCGGATCACTATATGGTTGGAATAAGCTTGAAAACAACTGGTAAGATAACTAACAATAATTGTAAAATGCAAACAATTATAAACGAAAAAATGGTTCGCGATAGTTTAGAAGTAGTTGATTGGTCGAAGTTAATGCAATTTAATTGTCCTAAGTTATTATATGAAAAATTATATGGTATCTTTAATGATATATATGATACATGTAAAATAAATATAAAACATAGAAAAAAGAGAATTACTCAACCTTGGGTTGACAGTGAACTTAGAAAGAAGTTAGATTATAGAGACTTGCTGTTTAGAACTTGGAAATCATCACCAAATAATATGAATAATAGATTAATATATACAAGATATAGGAACAAAGTAAATAAATTAATTGATATAGCTAAAAATAAATACAGACATAGTGAAATAGAAAAATGTAACAAGGACTCAAGAAAAATATGGTCTAAGATAAATAATTGGATAGGCAACCCTAAAATTAAACTAGATGAGGTTATTGTAAAATATTTAGGGCCGACTGACGCGATGTATAATATATGTAATAACTTCTCTCAAACCTTTACAGGAGAAATACAGAAAATAAAGCATAATTGCGACAACAACTTTTTAGATAGGAGCTTATATGTAAAGCCAATTAATATGTCTTTTTATTTTAGAAAGGTAGACGCATACACGATTGAAAAATATATAAATAAATTAGATTTTAATAAAGCACCTGGAATAGATAAAATTAGAGTACAAGATATTAAGCAGGTAAAGAAGAAAATAAGTCCAGTTTTAGCAAAGTTTATAAATATGTGTGTTGATAAGGGAGTTTATCCGGATATCCTAAAGAAGTCTATTATAAGACCAATTTATAAACAAGGGAGTCATCTAGAATACGGTAACTACAGACCAGTGGCTATTCTATCAGTTATTAATAAAATAACGGAAAAGGTAATTGTGAGTCAAATAAGTAGGTACTTAGAGCAAAATAATATAATATCGGATGCGCAGCACGGGTTCCGGCGCGGGCGCAGCACCGCCACCGCGCTCACGCAGTTCACGGACTACGTCAACAACAGTCTCAACGAGGGTAAGTTTGTCGCTGCTATATTTATAGATTATAAAAAGGCCTTCGACACTCTGGATCACGAGGTACTCCTACAAGCAATGGAGGAGTGTGGTATCAGAGGTCCCAGTAGCAGGTGGCTTAAATGTTACCTAGAGAACAGGACCATCCGCACTTCGATAGACGGAGTCACGGGCGAAGAGGTAGGTGTGAGTCTCGGAGTGCCGACCGGCTCAGTGTACGGCCCAGTGGGTTATATAATGCACGTTAATAGTGTCACCAACGTGATAAGGCACTGTAAGACGTTTATGTATGCAGATGACATGTGTTTATTGTATTCATCCAACAACACGGCAGATGCACAAAGGTATGTACAGGAAGACTTAGAAAGCATAATAAAGTGGGCTCATGACAACGGTATAATTATTAATTTTGCTAAGACAAAGGCCATGTTTATAAGTTCACCGTACAGTCAATATAAAAAGCAAGGTAAGTTAAGCATACCTATTATTGGACATACTTACGATTGTCTACATTACAATAAAATTAGTTGCCAGTGCACAAACATCGACATGGTAAATAAATACAGGTACCTAGGTTTGACAGTCGATAGTGAATTAAGCTGGAAACTGCACGTCAACGAGGTATGCAATAAACTGCAATCGATCCTGGGTAAATTCTTTCACCTTAGTAGCTTTGTAAATAGGAGGGTTTTATATGTGATATACTACGCGTTAGTCGACTCATTAATTAGCTATGGTTTAAACAGCTATGGCCTAACATTTAAAACACAATTAGACCGTATTAAACAACTACAAATTAGAATAATTAAATATCTTGTTAGCAAAAAAGTTAAATTAAAGTGCAAACCAAACTACGATGAATTGTTTAAAAAATGTAAAATACTGCAAGTGCATTCAAAAGTAGAATACCTTATAGCAATAGAGCAACATGAGCTAAATACAAATAAAAAGCCAATAATACATAAATATAATACCAGGCGAGTTGGAGAAGGTAAATATGTAATACCATATGTTAATAATTATTATGGGAAAAGGACAAGACGGTACATAACTCCGACCATATATAATAAACTAGATGTATTAAGAAACATTCCCAAAGGTAACAGTATAAGTAAGGTAAAGAAAAGACTGAAAGAAATATTGCTAATATAAGTAAACATAATAGTATAGTATAAGTAAACATAATAATAAGTAATAGATCTCATCTCTAATTTACTTAAGATTCATATAATTATATCTGCGTAAATATGTAAGCAAAGTTTCTAAAAAAAAAAAAAAAAATATAATAATATACCTATATAATAAATATATAAATGTAAAAAAAAAAAAAAAACAACTTGTATACATAATTATATATGTTCATAAATATGTGATTTAGAAATAAGAATAACACACAATAAATAGATGTATATGATACATAATAATTATAATAGATAATAAGAACGTATTACATATAGAATACCTATTAGTTTATAAGTTTTTTTGTTTGTTTGAATAACAGAGCGCAATCATCGCCAACAAACTGTTATACAGTTTGGCGATTTTTTGAACTTATTTAAGAGTGAATGTTTTTGATAAATAAATAAATAAAAAATAATATTGGCGAGAATTTCACCCTAATGCAGGACAACGCCCGACCACATACAGCCACGATAGTATTCCAGTACCTACATGAGGTGGAAATTCTTGTAATGGAGTGGCCAGCAAGGAGCCCTGATCTTAAACCCATTGAACATTTATGGGATGAGCTGAAGAGAAGGGTCAGGGCCAGAAATCAGCCCCCAGAAACCCTCCAGGAACTAAAGGTGGCTATTCAAGAGGAGTGGGAAGGTATACCCAATTCATAATAACATTAATAAGGTCAATAAAAACAGGATGGAAGCTGCAATAAGAGCACGTGGGGGCAATACAAGCTACTGAACAAAGTATTCTTTAGAAATGTAATGTTTTTCTTTATTTTTACTCTCAAAAATTACTCATTTAAAATTGAGCTATTCGAACCGTTTGTCTTTTTCTGTCTGTAAAATCAATAAATCAAAAGCTGTTATAGTAAAAACTGGTGTATCTTAGACTGACATTTAACCAACAGTGTCAAAAGTATTAATTATAGATTTTTATTTATCGTGTTCTGAACGAAAGCGTACGGGGTGGGTCGATTTTTTTGCACGCAAGTGTATATTGTGTCACAAAACTATTTCAAAGGTTTTTGCTAAATAGATTTTACTCTTAAAATACGAGTATTTAAGTATAAAAGCCATCTCGAGTAATAAGGAAAAGCAGTAGCATTCGACTAACCGAACATTAGACCTTCGAGCCGAATATTGGATCATCGATTGTCGAAATTTGGAAACCAAAGGAGACGCACAAGAAAAGGAACTGTCGCACATTTCGGGAAACAGCCGGTTCTGGACCTAAATACGGGCATAATAAGAGATACGGCCAGCCATCCTGCTCCTTCCCCCTTCAACTCCACTTCTACTGTGTAATACCGTGTTATTAAATCAATTTCAGTGTAGTCGTGTGATTCATCGATCATTATTTGATAGCGTGCCCAGCTTCTTCACCGAGTGTTATCATCGTGGCTGACACTTTTACAATAATTAACCGTGAGTACTCCCTCTTTGCTACTTTCTACCGAAATAAGCGAAGAAAATAGCAAGAAAGCATCACCAGCGGCTTAGGCATGTAATAAGTCGCCTTGAAAATCCAGTGACAGTCAACTAGTTCGCGAATTGTTAAAATTCTCTAATTAAGTATCCACCCTTGATATTTCAACCAGTAAAAAACGCATAGATTTCAAGTTTATACGGATTCAGGGAGCTACCAGCTTGTTCAATGAGTTCAATTTTATCTTTAGACTCATGTATGACATGTAGCTTAGTCCATCATGCTCGACTGGCGTAAAGGCTGCGCTGTTTAGAGCGTATTGTCAGTCATTTTATACGTGCAGTCTGTGGGTGAACTATACGCGGAGGGCATACAGCGCTCTGCGCGTAATGCTTTCAGGGTGTTGATGGGGATGGCGCGCTACTGTAGTGCTTCCAGCATGTTCGCTGAGGCGGCAATTGATGGTTTTCATGCAATAATGCGCAAACGGTGCGCGTCCATCATGCGCCGCATACGTGCCAGCCCCAACAGCATCCTGAAAACCATAGCGGATAGGTGGGATAGCCCCATACTCGCACATTGGATACGCCTACATGCCAATGGGGCTTCCGTACCTATGTACAGGTGGGCCAAAAGAAGTCATCCGATGTTGTTTGGCTCTCATTTTTTTTCTAAATGAAAAACTTCTATTCTGTTTTTTGATTATGTTTATTTGAACCTTTAGAATTTTATTGGTCAAGTTGAGAAGATGATATCGGCCAAATGGGCGCCGTCACAATTGATTGCCATACGGGCTCGTTTTATGGCATTTTTCATTACTTCGGCGAGAACTACGGGCGACAGATTTTCGCACTCGTGTCGAATGTTGTCCTTGAGGGTTTTCAGAGTCTCGGGCTTGTTCACGTAAACACGGGACTTCAAAAAACTCCACAAAAAAAAAACTGGAACGGTTAAATCGGGCGATCTTGCGGGCCAGTGCAAAACGCCAAAACGAGAGATGAGGCGATCCGGGAACGCCGCCTTCAGAATATCGGTTGTGGGTCGCGCAGTGTGTGCCGTTGCTCCGTCCTGTTGGAACCACATGTCCTCCAGTAGTCCCATACTCTTCAAGGTTGGTGGCCAAACGGCTCAGTGTTTGCGCAGTCGGTGTCGGACGACCGGGAAATCGGCGACGGAATTCGCGCTGCGCCAACACCACAGACGAATTGTTACGCAAAAAAATAGACACGATTATTCCGCGTTCTTGGGGAGTGTATCGCTCCATGGCTTGTTCACTTGTATTTTACATCTATCTAGTCCACAAATGTCAAAACAGATTTGATATTGGCCGCCATTTGCAAAAATAAGAGCATAAAGCAATAGGGTGATTTCTTTTGGCCCACCTAGTATATATAATTGTATTTTCCTGGTAGATGTAAGTACTAACACTAGTTTATAAGTTTTCTTTTAGTATACTAACCAATCGATGGACTCTGTCTGAAATATAAGATTTTTATTTTATTTATTATTTTATTCTCCATTGGAGTTTTGACAGTATTACATTGACTCATATTAATGAATGAATGTCGAATTAGGTAGTGAGCTTATGGAAGACGTTCTAGCTTGAGCTTCCTCTTGATCCGAGGTGAATTGCAGCAGATTATAATACCACAAAGTGGGCACGTATACATCCTTAGTAGACGAACCCGTTCTTTGTGACTGACGTTATTTCCTTAGCTCTCGCCTGTAGGAGTTCCGTAGGGACTCCATTTTGTTTCGTAGCTTAAGCTACATCGGCGTCGGGTTAAATCTGTTTACATTTTAAGCTACATGTTGGCAGGCAGTATTACGTTATTCTGTGTTCATAAAATCTTTGCTTTTTCTCTTCCACAAACATGGATACTGTTGTAATGATATGTACAATCATAGAGAAAATTAGTACAATATAAGTATAGTGTTGCCATCTATGTTGTCTATGTCAAAATATGGTTTATAAAATAAAATTAGTCATTCGTCTGTCTTTGCAAGTAACGTTATTTTATTTTAGGTTATGGGCCGAATGCTCATAATTAATCGCGATTTTTGTCTTTAACCATTATTTTGCAGTGTAAGCAAGTGTTAAAAGACGTTATCGAAACGCGATTGAACTGTATCGTAACGTATTGTTATGAGAATCGCAGTGAACTAAGTTAAGTAATATCGTAGTTTAAAAATGTCAACGAACTATCTAGTCAACGTGCCCAAGTTAACGGGACGCAACAAATACAGCGAATGGTGTTTCGCGGCAGAAAATTTCTTTATCCTGGAGGGCATGAAGCATTGTGTGAAACCAGAAGCCGGAAAAGAAATAAAAACTGCTGACGACGAAAAAACCAAAGTGAAATTGATAATGACAATCAACCCGTTTTTATACGTACTTGTGAAGAACGTTAGATCTGCAAAAGAATTATGTGATAAGCTAAAACAGTTATTCGACGACAACGGATTTTCACGAAGGATCAGTCTACTGCGGAATTTGATTTCGATTCGCCGAGAGAATTGCAGTTCGATGACGTCTTATGTGACGCAGATTATCGATACAGCACAGAAACTCAGTGGAACAGGTTTCGAAATTAATGATCAGTGGACAGGATCATTGCTGTTGGCGGGATTGCCTGATCGTTTTTCCTCTATTATCATGGCAATCGAGCATTCTGGGATTCCTATAACGGCAGATTCCATCAAAACAAAATCGCTGGATATGGATTTCCCAAGTCACGACGAGAGTGAAGTTAGCGGTGCTTTTACCATTCGTTCAAAGTTCAAGGAAAAACAAGACATAGACATTTATTTGTGACCATTGGTAAAAACAAGATGACAACATTATTTTACAGTAGGTAACACTATGTTCTGCCATACAGCTGGCGTACAAATAATCCAAAGTATTAATTAAATTTGGAGTATATACACATGGATACATAATTATTAACACAATACACTGAACACATTATTATTATTATCATTTAAACTTAAGTAATTAATTATGAGACATTGTAATTTTTTACACTAATACATAATATATTGTAACCATAAAAACTCAGTTGTATTATTTTATATTATTTGCGTCACAGAGGTCAGGGACTTAGGAGTGAACTTTTCTTCTGATGTTAGGTTTAGGAAGCATATTAATGGTGTTTGCAAGAAAGCTTATCGCAATTTGGGGATGGTTTTGAGACAGGCGAACCAGTTTACGAATTTGGCAGCGTTGAGAGCACTGTATGAAGCGCTTGTCAAAAGTCATCTGGAGTGTAATGCAGTTATTTGGTCTCCGCATGAAGTTAAATATAAGTTAATGTTAGAACGTATCCAAAATAAATTTAACAGATTTTTATACTTAAAATTGTACGGTGTGTATCCAGGATATCCAGCTATCTATCCTACTCTATTCGTTTTAGGTATGGTAGGCTATTATAAACTAGAAGTGAGAAGGGAAGTAGCTCTTGCCTCATATTTATTAAGACTAGCACGTGGGAGCATACACAATCCTGGATTATTAGATTCCGTAAGACTGTGTGTGCCGGACAGGTACGTGGAGCGGCGGCGGCGACCGCCGTTGTTCTCGGTGCCACCGGCTCGAACTAACCTGCTGCAGCAGGCGCCGCTCACGCGCGCGCTGCGTACGCTCAACATTATAGCAGAGAATATTGATTTGTTTACGTGTTCATTGAATGAATTCACCAAGGCCGCTTGTTATGTTATTACTACTCGTATGAATGTTTAGATATAAGTTTTTTTTTTTTTCCTTTAATATTGTTTACTACACTATTGTATTAGGTTATAACTACCTGTAAAGATAGATGTATGTGGAATAAATAAATAAATAAATAAAAAAAAAAAAAATATTATCATTTAGAAAACTGACAACAGAATAATATGCTTTTTCAATGAGAAAATTTAACAATTTATTTTTAAAACTATTAACTGAGACTGTAAGTCTTATATGTTTTGGTAGATTATTATATATCTTAGGAGCCATCACTAATATACTTTTATGACACACTGCAGTTTTACTTGCAACTAATTTAAGTGTACCAGCTCTACGTAAACTTGCAATTTGTGAAAACTTATCTATATTGCGCCGAACAAACATGACTGATTCATAAAATATACATAGAAGGCATCGTTAGTACTCTTAATTTTTTTAAATACGGTACACAGCTATCAGTTCTACGCAAACTACAAATTGCTCTTATACATCTTTTTTGTGCTATAAAACCCTTTTCCTTCCCAGTTGCATTGCCCCAAAATATTATTCCATACCTTAACGTTGCAGAAAGTCCATGATATGCTGTCATGAGAGCAAACAAAATAGTCAAAATACTAATTTGTCTATAGCCCAGAAAATTGATGTTGGTAGCACTGCACAGTGTGTTATGGAAGCCAAGTTGCGGTCATCACTATTTTCCATGCTCAGTAAAAAGATATTCAAGAGAAATGGCATTAAAAAAAATCCCCATGAATTTATCTGTAGTAGTTCTTGAGAAATTTAAAAAATCGAGATATGTCCCTAGAATCCAGAAAAAGTGTTTATTCGCCAATCCTCTATCCTCCTGAGTCCCCGCGGTCTTTATAAAGGACAAATTATTATACGTCACTAGTACGCTAGTATAAAAACCGAATGTCCTCTTTTTTTATTGAGAAACTCTATTAAAGTTGTGTTTGATACTGACATTACTTCGGAAATGAAAAGAGACGATAAATTATGGAAAGTGCGACCTCTTTTTGACAGGGTTCTACAAGGTTGTCGTAAACAGCTGAAGGAACACAAAATGTCAATAGACGAAATGATAATTCCCTTTACTGGCGCCTGTCCCATGAGGCAGTTTTGTCCCGGGAAACCGAATCCAACAGGAATAAAAGCTTTTGTTGTTGCAGAAAATGGGTTTCAATTTCACCTAGGCGAAAAAATCGTCTTGAAGCTCACCGAATCTTTGGTTCCAGGTCACATATTATATTTTGACCGCTATTTTAGAACAGTTAGATTAGCAAATGAACTTGATACCAGAGGTTTTAAATATATCGGGACACTAATGAAGAACAGGGTGCCTGTCGAAGTGAGAGAAAAAATTACCGATGACAAAACTTTGATGAGAAGAGGGAGAGAGAGCCACGACGTTCTCGTAAGAAATGATGGTAAAATTGCCATTACCAAATGGATGGATAACAAACCGGTAATATTACTTTCAACGGTTTATGCTGTTGAAAATACCAATTACTGCAGAAGATATAATAGGCAATCAAGAGCATATATTGAGGTCTCTCGTCCAGAAGTTGTGAAGGAATACAACCGAAACATGGGAGGAGTTGATTTGGTTGATATATACATTAGGGTGTCCCAAGACAGAAGGGATTTTTTTTTTCGCGAAATCAAATACGCATACCCTCTATTTTTATTCGGATTGACCTAATTGACTCGAATAATAAATATTATCGCGATTGGACACCGATAACCCGTGCCGACTTGATGCCAAACTTTTGACATGAAAATTTGTACTGACTTACTGTAGGAGAAATTATTAATTTATTTTTTATTACTTAATTAAAACTCCAATACACACAAATCGTATATTATTTATTAATTTACTTTAAAAAATATTATTATTGTTCAAATTTCCTTATTAACATTTGTTTTTTAGAGTCTAGATAAATTTTCCGGTGTTCTTGTACGCAACTTATTAAAAATTGTTTTTGTTCCTCCTCAACAGTGATTAATCCATGAAAGTCTTGCATTAACTTAACCACTCTTTTTGGTACATCGTTTACTACCCTCAGTGCCGAAACTTTTTTTCTGGCTTCTTGAAACGAAGTATTATTTGACCACAATGTAGGACATTCATGTAGAAAATTGTCTTCAATTTTAAGGCGGTTGAACAGGGACTTGCTTTTTACTGAAATGAAGTCAGAGATGTTTTTTTCTGAAACAAAATAAGATAAGAGTATTACAATAATATACTTTCACAGGGAACGAAAGTAACAATTTATTTTACTAATAATGCCAATGTTCTTTAATAAACTTACCATACAATGACCCGCAAAGTTCTTCTTTCGATGGGAATTGGGATGTATCGTTTTCCATGAGTTATTTCTTCCCCTTTGGTTAAATTTTGAACTGAAATTAATCAATATGACTTTTGGTGCCATTTTAACATGTTGCCCATGCTAAGCTTGGTGGTGGCTCAGTTGGTTAGAGCACCGCCACGGTACGGCGAAGGTCGCGGGTTCAAGTCCCGCTCGTGTCCATCATTTTTCAAATTTCCTTCATCAATTAATCAATATTATTATATTCAAGTGCTTCAATAGTTACTTCAAGAAAGAACACAGTCATAATCTCTCATACTCAACTGAAACCTATCTAACCCTGCTACTAATTTTGCAATAATAAAATCTCTCCGCAGAGATGTTTTGGGTTGCGTGTTCTAGACTTAAGTCTTATCCTAAGCTTCGGTATGTACTCTTGTAAATCTAAGTTTCATCAGATTCAGATGATAATTCGTCTTGTAACGACAAACGGCAACGGCTCAGACAAATATTTAGCACGTCGTTTTTCTTCTTCGGTAGTTCTGACGCGCGCTCTTTCCTCTCTATCAGTCAATTTTTATCCACTCCAGCTAAGTGACCAGGCCGGCTTGGTTCTCTTTGACTCTGTTAAAAGATTCTATCCTCATTTATTTTTATTAATTGAAGCACATCGGCGTGTGCAGTGTCAAACGAATTATCGAAATTGTTTACAAAGTCTTGACGGCGCTGCTTAAATACGTCTTGTGTCTTTTGTGCATTTTTTTGCAAGTCCCTCCAAACTTGATATTAGTTTGACAAGTTTTTTCACACAATTAGGCAAAGATTTAGTAGGGATTGGTACGCGCTTTTTCCCAATAGATAATACACTCGCGAATACACGCGCTTTCATTGACAGTTAAATTCACTTCACGGATATTGTAAAATAAAACTGCTAGAACTTGTCCATTAGGCGATAGTTTTGAAACCGTTATTTAATGTTTTACGACACATATTAAAAATATATCCCTTTATAAAACGGTGTAATTGCACTGACATGTTGACATGAAAATCAATGCGAGTTCTATAACTAAATAACGAGTAATTCCAAGCACATTGACACATTAGGTCGCGTCAGCCTTAGAGAGCAAGTACTGA
The DNA here is from genome assembly GCA_905340225.1 of Abrostola tripartita. NCBI lineage: Eukaryota > Metazoa > Arthropoda > Insecta > Lepidoptera > Noctuidae > Abrostola > Abrostola tripartita. Next base: position 9,943,971 of record HG996504.1, read on the forward strand.
CATGCATTAATGTAAGTCGGCACGGGTTCCCGAGGTCCTACCTACCTAAAATTTTATATATAATTGTTTTGACTAATAAGTAAAAAATTAAGAGGGTATGCGTTAAAAAAAACCGACTTTGATTTTTTTGGGACACCCTAATATACATATACCACATAATATCTATATATACCACAATAATATCTTATATCCTTCCCCTACTGAAATAAAGAAAATTCTATACGATAACCACGATGTCCCGATCGCAGGGCATTTAGGCGCCACGCGCATGTATAACAGGATTAAAGAATCTTATTATTGGAAAGGGATGCGTAGTGACATCGAGACCTACGTTAAGAAATGTCAATCCTGCCAGGAGAACAAAGCCCTTAGGAAAATAAATCGAAGCCCTATGCAAATAACTAGCACTTCAACCGCACCTTGTCAGCGTATTTCTATAGACAACGTAGGTCCTCTTCCCGAAGCAGGAACAGCTAAATTAAAATATATCTTAACTATCCAAGATGACCTTACCAAATTTTCAGCTGGTTATCCCTTAAAAAATATAACCGCAGAAGAAACTAGTGAGTGTTTAGTCCACTTCATTTCCATCTTTGGAATTCCTAAAATAATCCTGACGGACCAGGGCACAAATTTTACTGCCGACCTGTTTAAGAAAACCTGTGAATTCCTTGAAATTAAACAGCTGTGGTCCTCTCCTTATCACCCACAAACTCAGGGAGCACTCGAAAGGAGTCATTCAACCCTCAAAGAATACCTAAAATCATATGTCAATGAGGATCATACCAACTGGGGTCGCTATGTATACACCGCGATGTTGGCATATAATACAGCCGTCCACTCCACGACTCCCTATACCCCTTACGAACTCATGTTTGGGCATAAACCATTTATACCAAACTCGGTCTTTGACGAAGATACCGGTGTCACTTACCCTGAGTATGTAAAAATGCTCCAAAACCGTTTGAGGTATTCACGGGAAAAGGCCTTAGAATATATTCAACGTTCTAAAACTAATTCTAAAAATTATTACGACAAACGTAGCCGCTTAATTCAGTATAAAACCGGCGATCACGTTTACCTCAAAAATCACCCCAGATCCGGTAAGGCGCTATCGCCAATCTGGAAAGGACCTTACAAGGTAATAAAAGTACACGGTAACAATACGCTGTCCTTACTCATAAACCGACGTCATGTACGCCACCATTTTGACGAGGTCAATCCAGCCGACGTATCCAGTAACCTGTAACAGAATTAATTATAATAAATATACTTCGTAAGTATAGAATTAGTTACTAAAATCCTACACAGATAGTTGAATAAGTTAGGTTAAGTTAGTGTAGTTATTAACAAAATTGAATCTTAGGATATACCCTTGTTATAAGTACCTATCTATGTAAACATCTAAGTAAGTAAGTATATGATCACGTAAAGTAGTAATAGTGTAAATTAATGGTAAGGGATACAGTTATGTAAATGTAATTACAATAACCTAAATATGGTTGTTCACAGTTTCGTCGCAAATGGCCAACCAAGCTATGTACAACCAATCACATCAAGTTCCGGACTATATTTTGACCACCTAGGCTCATTGAAAATTTACCGTAATCAACTTAGTGTAATTATACCCCTGGATATTTCTTAATTTAGAGCCCATATTGATAATATCGAATCCACATTGGCAGATTCGAAACGAATGTTGTTCGAAAAGGTACCCATATTAGATGAGGAAGCCCCAAATCATATGTTGCAACCTTTAATAGCTAGATTTAGTGATATTAAAAAGGAATACACTTCGATTTCTTACCTGATCGAAGATAGGTTTAAACGTGCCTGGATAGGAGGAATTGGCGGTGTGTTGAAAACAATATTTGGAACATTAGATGAAGATGATGCTGTAAGATATAATGAAGCCCTAGAATCCTTGCAATTTAACCAGGTGAAGTTAGCTTCCTTAATGAAAGAAAACATCCTAGTAACCACATCTGTAATTTCCTCGTATAACGAAACCTTAAACAAAATAAATATTAATGAAGCTATACTTTCAGAGGCTCTTGACAAGCTTTCGGTAGAATTGGAAAATATAAGAATCAAAGTCGACGAATTACGTCTACAGACTTACATAAATATAATTATGGATAGATTTTCTACTTCAATATTTACTTTGTCAGCACAATTGGAAGATATCGTAAATGCTATCTTATTTAGCAGTCAGAATATATTACACCCAGCTATATTAACACCGTTACAACTATACCAAGAGCTTGTCGAAAACCACCAACACTTACCTCATGATCTGGAATTTCCCGTACCGCTAGATCTTAATTATATTCATAAACTATTAAATGTATCAAAGTTAATGTGCTATTATATCAATAGTAAGATTGTATTTATTTATTTATTTATTTAATATGTTTTACAGAAAGCTTACAGACTAATAACATTTTGTAAATGAAAAAAAAAAAACTAGGTAATGACAGTTGCTAATTACAAGCTTCCACATTTAGGTAACAATATAAGTTTAAATTACTTTTCCGACTTAGGCAACACACGATCTGACAGGATATTTAAGGAAGTTACAAAATCTTACGGTGGGCTACAAATCAATAAAAAGCTGGGAAACGATGCACAATATACGATTACATATAATAATAAGTTCATAAACTGTTAATTTTGGTTGTCACTAAAATAATCCCTACTGAGGACACCTCTAATCTTTTGCGCGCTTGTGCAGAAGAGATCAATTTCAAATTGTGATGGTAATTTATTAAAGCTTATAGCACTACGCACACAGTAGGCATTACGCCTGTAATTAGTACTTGTAAACAGTACGTCCAGTAGAGGTCGTTTCCTTAAGCTATTTTGGTTTGTTCGTAATAGTATTTTGCTAAGCAATTCCGGACAATCAATTGTACCGTTTGCTACATTAGCTAGAAAACAAACATCATTTATATTACGTCTTATTTCTAGGGGTAAAAAGTGGTACCTTTTGCAACGGTGCTCATAGTCAATAGAGTATTGCTGCGCTTTATAGTCTAAGTAACGCAAAAATTTCCTTTGTACGGACTCGATACGGGCTTTGTAGACCTCATATCGCGGATTCCAAATTTGAGATGCGTACTCTAGGTGGCTACGCACGAACGAACAGTAGAGGACCTTAATGGGCTTCAAAGAGCGAAAGCCGGAACAACTCCTGATTATAAAGCCTAAGGCTTTCGATGCTTTCTTAACAATGGTGTCTATATGGTCATCAAATAGAAGTTTGCTATCATGAATTACACCAAGATCTTTTACACTATGCACCCTGCTTATATTCTGACCATCCAGCGCATACCCTTGGCCAATCACAGTCTTACGTCGCGTAAATGTTACGTGGAAACACTTGGACACATTTAGTTCTAATTTATTAATTTTACAATATAAATCAAGTCTGTCAAGGTCTGACTGGAGCTGCTCTGCATCTGATAGAGAGCAAACTGTTTTAAGAATCTTCATGTCATCAGCGTATAATAGGATATGTGAATTTTGAAAGCAGTTTCTAATGTCAGATATAAACAAGGTGAACAGCAAAGGTCCCAGAATTGAGCCTTGTGGTACTCCCGATGGCACAGAGTTCCAACCAGACATATATCCACCCAATACTACAGCTTATGATCGATTTTCAATATAAGAGGTAAACCAACGAAATAAGTCACCGTGTATTCCGACGGATATTAACTTCTGTAGGAGCACACGGTGGCTAATACGGTCAAAACACTTACTGTAGTCGGTGTAAATGACGTCAACTTGGTGTTTTCGTTCCATACCGTCAGAAATTATGTCGTTAGATAAGATCAAGTTGGAGGCGGTGGACCGTTTTTTAATAAACCCATGCTGTTCGTCCCCAAAGTGGCATTTCATAACGTCGTACACTCCCGTGTGGACTATTCGCTCAAGAACCTTAGAAAATAAGCACAGTTTTGAAATTGGTCGATAGTTTTTAATGTCCGATTTATCACCACTTTTAAATACTGGTGTAATATACGCCGATTTCCATAAATTGGGGACAACACCTTCCCTAATAGACCTTTCAAACAAAATGCATACAGGCAATGTTAAACTTTCAGCACAATTAATTATAAAGGTCAGTGGCAACAAGTCAGGCCCGCCAGATTTAGAGGGATCGAGACCTTTTAGTAGCCGAAGCACATTTTTTTGACAGATATTAATCTTACTGAAGTTGACAACTGAACCGTTACTGTTCGCTATATCGGGCTGTTCACTATCACCACCATGGTCCTGGAAAGTCGACTGAAAATAGGATGCAAAGAACTCTACAATAACTTCTCCGGTAGTAGCACGCATGCCCTCATAACACATTACGTTCGGAATAGCGTTGTTGATTTTTTTACTTTTTATGAACGTCCAAAAAGATTTGGGGTTGTGAACAATAGCATTTTCAATTTTTTCCATATATATATTAAAGCACTCCTTTTCTAATTGTTTAGCTCTGTTACGTAAAATAGAAAAGGAGTGATAGTCCGATAAATTGCCGTAGTTTTTGTATTTATGGTGGTATTTACGTTTTTCTTTTAAGACTTTAACTAAAGCATTAGAATACCAAGGAGGGTGTAATGATTTTTTAAATGTTTTAGTGGGAATATAGAGGTCCCTTAGTTCATACAGCTTATCGTAAAATAAGCTAACTGCACGGTCCAATGGTTCGGAATTCAACAACATATTCCAGTTGACAAGATCTAATGCAGATTTAATTGCAGTGTAATTCCCTTTGTGAAAGACATATTTTGTATTAGGTTTTTCATTATATTTATGGATTTCGGTAAAGTCGGCATTGATAACCAGTGGTTTATGATGCGCATCAACAGGCACCGCCAGAGGATCGGAACACTCGTTGACTGTTACCGATCCGTTAGAAAAAACAAGATCTAATAGTTTACCGTTAATGTTTCGTTCAGTATTAAACTGAGATAACGAACAGGTATTTATGGTATCAAAGAAATCAACTATGTGACGGGAAGTGAAACCAGTAGCGGATAATACAATGTCTTTATTAGCACTATACCACTCTACGTCGTTACCGAAGTTAAAGTCACCAGTTATGACAAATGTATCGACTGGGTGAGTGGACACTAAATAATTAAGTTTATTGTGGAAGTTTTGTAATTGCGTAGCATAAGAGTTTCTAATGTTTTCTTTACATAGATAAAGACAGCAAATGTTTAAGTTATAACTTACGGAAGGTCTGGACCTCTTCAAAATGATGGTTACCCATATGTCTTCAGCAGAGGAACGCCAATCAGGTCGCTCCACAACAGTAAGGTCATTCCTCACGGCAATGAGTACTCCGCCACCCCTTGTTTGTGCTGTATAATTGTAATTACGGTCCCGTCTCCACACAATATATCGCCCGTCGAATAATTCACTATCACTTATACAATCGACCAACCAAGTTTCCGTGAATATAATAACATCGTACGAGTGTAAACAGACATTTCGGAATAAACTATTCGTTTTTGTGCGTAGGCCACGTACGTTTTGAATTACAAATTTGTATTACAAATTCCTCTGGTGTCCATCAAGGAATATTTATTATATCATGTAATAGCCTTACCTGTACCACATAATGCTAAGGATCCAGGCCGCGTAGTCGAAACCGGATCTTATATATGTGAAATTACAAGTGTATTTACAAGTGAAGCTAAACCGTCTTGTGAAAGTGAGCTAATGTCAAAAGCTATCAGTGAAATTCCTAAAGAGTGTAAAGCCACGCTAGTGTACGGAAAACTAGACATTTGGAAGTTATTATATAATAATAAATGGCTGTATATTCAATCAGAACCTACTAAAATATCCATAGATTGTTTTAACTCAGACGTATCGGAAATAAATGTATTAGGCTCAGGAATACTTACTATAGCAAAAGGATGCACCGGGTATTGTAAAAATACTATTCTAACATCCGCTAATAATGTAATTAACATAACATCTCCTGTAATAACATCAGACTTTAATTTATTAAATGACTCTTGTTGTAATATTGATAAAGTTGATCAAATTAAAAGAAAACTGTCTCCCATTCATTTGCAAGATATTGATCTAGATAACTTAAAACAAATAAGGACCTTCTGTCAAACTTAGTTAGTAAAATAGATAATGTAATAGACACTCCACATATTGTCAAATATGGGACATACTACTCTAGCTTTACCATTATCATAATTGTCGTAATTGTATCATTTACCATTTATAAATTGATAATGTTTTTTAAAAGTAAATCTGGAAACAGACGTCTCGATTTTTCTCTTAGACGCTCATCCATAATTCAATCAATCAATAATACTGATAATATTTCTAATCATGGTTCAGAATTGGAACAAACACCTGGACCAAGTATTAGAGCTCATTTTTAACATGAACTTCGAAATTACAGTGTGGTGTGTGACGCGCTGCACCTTCTATATATTGGAATGTATCCTTTATACTAGAGCATTATACGTTTGGACACCGGAGAGATAACTCGTTTAATTGATACCCAAAAGTCCGTAAAACGTAAGGTACCCAAAAATGAACGAGAAAATGCAGCGATGTGGCCCGCCAAGGCACAAAAACCTTGGCGCCGGGACCCACGCTTTGCCCAGACGATACTGAAATGTGTTTGCTGCCGCCTGACTTCCTGCCAGCGGAGTTTCTGTTGCTCTATTGCCGAGATGGAAAAGTGATAGTGATGTGTTTTTTTTGTGTTGGTGATTTTTTTTTCCCTGCAGTCGTAAAATTCCGAATATTTTACTTATTATGTAGTAGCAGTTTGCATTTTTTTAAACTTCAGTATGTAATTTGGAGTATGTAACTTTAGTATGTAATCTAAAGGTAATAGATCTAGAATTAAAAAAAAAATCATATCTTTTATATGGCCTGTTGACATTATCTTTTCTATTTTTAAAATTGTATTATTTGATACTTACAGCTTTTCGGCAAAGTATGTTCGATATTTCATATTGTTTTCTATTTTAGTTGAAACCAATTAGATTTTAATTTAGCATGCACCAATGATGACTAAGGTATATCATATCAGGTTACTGAGATACTTAGAAAGCATAGCGTTCCCATTTATGTTAGCATGATGTCATACGTAAGTTATTTGATGACTTAACAATGCAACACTGTAGTTATGGTCACTTGTAAGACATTGTTATTATGTTACAATCTTTTAAATGAAATTTAATCTGTATCAAATGTTTTATAGGAGTGATTTTGTATTAGATTGGGTGCAATTATGGGAGATTGTTATATGTAAAGAAGTATGGTTTGGAATGGAATAATATATGTTATGGAGTGTAATTTCATAAAAGCTAGTTGGGAATAAATTGGTGAATAAGGTTTTAGATACGTAATTGGTCTGATCATCCAATTGCGATTTATAATTTTAAGTACCTACCAAAGTATTCAATTCGGATTAGACCGTAGTGATTCTTGGTTTTGGTGTGTAAAAGGCTGACGCATATTGTTATTAAGACTAAATGTAGGTACACAAATATATGTATATGGGGTACATGTCCTTAATTCGATCATAGTGCGAACGAGTTTTCCTCAGTGAGAATGTTTGGAGACAAAATGTCTTAAATAATGGCCCTGTAATTAAGTTTTAATATCAGATACCGAGACTTCTGAATTTGAAGAGTTGATGAAAAATAAGCCGGACGGCTGCAATTGCAAATGTAATAAATATTGTGTACCTACCTACTATAGAAGAAAAATGGATAAAGAAATGAGATAAGAATATAAAAAGTTTTGAGATTTGTATGTACGATGACAAAAATGTTGAATAATATGAAAGATTGCGACCTGTTTTCTTAAAGTTTTATCAAATAATTATTATGTGATTGAAATTAAAAATTGAAGGAAAATTAAATTCACTGTAAAAAAAAGGGTATCTAAATGAAAATTGTTGTTATATGACTGTGTAATAAAAGTTTATTTTATTGTTTTATGTATTGTCAACAGTGCACAGTAATAAAATATTCCTATACCTAGTTTTCATTATTATTTTTAAGAATTTTAATGAAATAAATATCCATAGTTTACCTACTTTAAAATTTATTCAAAATTAAATTGTAGGTTCGTTTAATAATAAAAAAATATGTAAACATTTTTTTTTATATATAATGGGGGGAGGTGTGGTGTGTGACGCGCTGCACCTTCTATATATTGGAATGTATCCTTTATACTAGAGCATTATACGTTTGGACACCGGAGATATAACTTGTATTTATTAATACCCTTAAGTCCGTCACTGCAACAGCACCGAAGTTCATTCTACCCCGGGAGGTGTTATACCCCTGTACTGTAGGGGATGATGCTGAGCTCGCAGCCTTAAGCTGCAAGTCAGCAATATGGTTTATGGTTTAAGACATTTATTTCTCAAAAAGAATACAATTCACTTACATGAGAAATACAAGCTAATCATAAAACTAAATATAATAATTACGAAGCATGTAGGTACTCGGAAATACTTGAGCTAATTTGTTGGAGTTACAATTTTTATATTGTTGTGGGTATACAATAAAATTATGGTACAAATTACGTATCGTTTCGAAGGCAAGTCGATGGCAATTACAAGTTTATGTTTTACAAAGATGGTTATTCTAAAATACAAAGTATGTACTAAAGTTAAACACATGAATTTTATATATTCATAACAACTTAGTATAATTGTAATATATAGTTAATTTATCGTGGCAAATGTAAAATTAAGTAATTGTTGCATTTTAGTTAGAACCTAGAGAAATCTTTTAAGATGTGGTGTTTTATGGTTTTTTTGTATAATGTGAAGGACTGAATCTCTTTAATATCATTAGGTAATTTATTATATAGCTCTGCTCCTTCGTATAGTATATTTTTTCTTCCGTAGTTAGTTCGTGGTGGCCTTAAGCAAATGTTGTTCATTCGTCTTGTAATACGTTTTTGTGATTGTCCTTTTATTGTAAATGTTATTTTGGAGTGTATATTTTTATGTATAAGTTTATGTACTAAAATGCATGTATTATATTTGTATATCTGTGATAGTGTCATTAATTTAGTTTCCTTATAAATCTTTTCTGTCGGAGTTAAGTAGTGGTAATGGAATAGACGCTTAATTATTTTGTTTTGACATGTTTCAATTTGCTTTAAATGTGTTTTAGCTGCAGTGCCCCACACCTCTATAAGGTATTCTAGATGGGGTTTTACCATTGAGTTGTAAATAATATACCTAACAGATTTCGGCAGGCAGCGAACTATCCCTCGAAGCGCTCCCATGACAGACGATAGTTTAGATCTTAATTTATCTAGGTGCGGTTGCCACGTCAGATGTTTATCTAGATGGAGACCAAGATACTTTTCTGAAGAAACTTGGGTTAGGGGTTCGTTATTTATATAAAGATTTGAGTGACTTTCGATTTTTTTGTTCCTAGCACTAAAAATAATATAGTTGGTTTTAGAAGAATTTACAGTAAGCAAATTGTCTTGGAACCATCCAGACAAAGTGTCCAAGTCTTGTTGTGCTTGTTCAATGATCCCTTCTATACTGTTTCCAAACAAAAATAGGCTAGTGTCATCAGCATATAGTATTATGTCACCTGTCAAGTTTAGGTTGTGTATGTCGTTAACATATATTATGAATAACAGGGGACCAAGGATGGATCCTTGCGGTACGCCGTAGGTTAAAGTTTCGCAATTACTTAGCTCATCACCAATCCGAACAATTTGTTGTCTATTAGACAGATAAGACCGGAACATGTCGTGGGCAGAATTCCTAATGCCGATATCATACAGTTTTTGGAGAAGGAGGCTGTGGCTAATTGTATCAAATGCCTTTTTCAGGTCGATAAATATACCGAGAGCAAGGCACTTTTCATCAATATTATTTTTCAGATTTGTCACAAGGTCAATAGTTGCAGTTAGAGTATTAGATTTTGCGCGGAAACCATATTGTTTTTTAGAGAGGAAGTTTTTAGTTTTGAGGTTATCATCTAGACGCTTATATAGAATTTTCTCGAATATTTTAGAGATTATCGGGAGGACGGAAATGGGGCGGTAATTACCTGGATCAGTCTTTTTCCCTGACTTGTAAATTGGACTCACTTTCGCTACTTTCAGAGAGTCAGGGTACTTTCATATAGCTCTTAATATAATAGTCGCACGGCGCCTCGCGCGCCAGTCTGCATTTCTAACTCCGGGCGCGTAACGTTGTTTCCAGACCCTCTCTTTGTATTGTGTTTAAAAGTGAATAAATATAGTGTTTAATTAAATATCTTTTTTTTAAAACGCCTTTCGAGAGGGTCCCTATAACAATACACTCTACCATCGAACAATCTGTGAGAAATATTACCATATGGGCTCCTTCGCAATGGGCTACAATAAGCCAGCTAGCAAGAAAAGAACCGGCACCTTATATGGTTGAAAATCTGACCCATGAGGATTTCTTAAATTTCGACGACATTTCTGACAAATATTTCAAGGGTAATCTAGTAGGTAGAATTAGTAAAATACGCACAGCAACATTTAAGAAATCTCACCCAAACCAGATGAAAGTAAAATATTCAATGAAAGATAATGCATCGGAAGAGATCATACAAATTATTGCGAGACCTCGAGCTATCAATCGCAGATATAATTCAAGTTTGCCGATTACCAAAGCCAAATACATGGACCTAAAGAAATTGTGCGACACTGGCGTGATACCCAAGATATTTCATAAAGAATATTTAAATCTGCAATACTGTAATTCCAAAGATGTTTTACTGGATACTGATGTAGAGGATACAGTCGAAGAAAATGATGTTTAAGTAAATACGATCTTTTTTATTGAATAGTGATTTTTATCAGCATTGGCTGTGTTTTAAAATTAATACAATTTTTATTTTTGATTGTTACGTTTGTAATTTAAAATTTTTGGTTGTGATTAATTATTATACTTTCAGTAAGTTTTATGTCTTAAGTAATACTAAATAAATAATACCTAATTATAGTTGAAGTTCCTTTTTAAGACTGATTTAACTTTATTATTATACAAAATATTCATACTAATAATACTAAATAATAAATAAAACATACTAATTTGTTGATTAAGACTAAAAAATAATTATGTTCCCATTGAGACTGTTCTATGTATTATAATTATTAATCTAAATAATAAACTTTAACTGATGTTGTGTGTATTTATTTATTTATTCAATATAAGCACCTGGGATTTCCGGTGATTGCGATATATCCAGGTTGTTTTAACAGCCATTTATAGTCGTAGATGCAAAAAAAATGTAACATCAAACGTTACAATTTCAATATCATATGTCACATAAGTAAATTAGCCTGCCACTCATTTTAGTCTAGATTGGTAGTTGAGATAAATAGCTTGCTACTTTTAATTTTGGGCTACGCCACATCATACTATTTGGTTCACTCTGAAAATATACTGCGTCGTCGCTTAATTTTTTTTCCCTGTAGCCAATTGTAGTTATGAAGTCACTTAAATCTTTGTTCCATACTCTGAAAAATAAAGGCTTTAGGCAGTTTGTATTAAGCGACATTTATCTTTGTAATTAAAGGTCCGTTTCATTTGGTATTAGCATCAACAACTCCTTGTTTTAATTGGATTTCAATAAAGTTTACCCCAATCAAATAGCTTAAGAAGTTTTTTTACAATGTTTTTTTTCCAAAATTTCAATCTTTAAATGGCTCTCCTGTAAAGTTGCAAAAATGTTGCTTAAATCAAATAGCCTTTCACCTCTCGCAATATGTTTTATTCTTACCTTAAAGTCACCATCAGTCTTTCAATCGGTGGTATAGGCACACGTCGTAAGCTGCAATGTACCAGTTTATCCTGTGTCTTTGCCAGTAATTCGTCGAAAGTTCTAGTCGACATTCGAAAATAATTAAAGAATTTTGTTTCGTCAGCCCTCAAAATGCCGTATAACATGACAAATTCTCCTGCGAAGGCTGTCTGCTCAATCAATGGATGAACATGAAGTCTTCGTCGTAGTTTTGTCTTTCTTTTTTTTATTAGGTAGTACAAAGCAGCAATTATTAATGCCCTTCGCATTTTTGTGCGTCTGTACTCCACAGTGATCAGCGCGATACTGCACGTCTTGCGCTGAACCTCAGCGCTGACAAGCTACGCGCTGAGCTATCAGCGCCGATGGTCAGCGCGACTCTCAAACCAGCCTTAGAGTAGACTATTGTGTGTCCATAAGTTTATATTATCGATTTAATCAATAAATCTGGTATTTCAATAGCAAGTTTAAAGTTTATTTCATTATTTTACCCATTTGGTACGATCGGGCAATAAGAGTCACTGCAGTGCGGGCAATGAGAGTTGACTCTCATTGCCCGCAATAATTCTAACATACCTAAAAAAACTTATTCTCATTATTTACTATTCCAGAAATGCCGAAAATCCGTCCCAGGTCCACAAATAAGGCTCAGTGGTCGTCTGAAGCTCTTTTAAAAGCTGAGGTTCTTATGAGTGAAGGGCATTCCATGAGAAGTGCTGCTAAAGCCATGAATATACCGTTCTCAAGCCTTCGAAAGCGTTTAAAGCATAAAAAATCATCGGAACCACGTCTTAGACGACTTCTTGTATTCACAGCAGATGCAGAAAGGGTTTTAGCAGACCGAATAAAATACTTATCTGTCATTTTTTATGGTGTCACTTCCAATCAAATAAGGAAAGCAGCATACCAGTATGCTGAAGAGCTTAAAATTTCACACAATTTTGACACGAGTGCTAACATGGCAGGACGCGACTGGTATGGATGGAGAGTACTGTGATGGCATTACGCGCTCTTTCTGATCAAAGTCAATCGCTTCATGGTATAGATCGCTCTGTTTCTAATACTGTCATACCACTCCAATCACAAGTGCAAGCTATCGAAGAACGTTCTTCAGAAGGTCCTAATCCGTCTAATTCTGTGAAGCAACAAGATGCTCCCATATCCCCCATTGCTCAATCTTGCCCAACTCGGTCCAACACTGAGAGTACTGTGATGGCATCTCCCGCTCCATCAGCTCAAAGTCAATCATTTTATGGTACATGTGCCAGACGGGCGCTTCGGTCGAGTACAATACCAGCGTACCACACTCGTGAAGCTCTCACGTCCTGCACCTACGGTTCAGGGATCCCTGTGAATGACACCGTAGCTTGAAGATATCTATACTTACGAAGAAGGGGTATCTCGTACCTCGGACTAATGAAAACACTATTTTATAACTCTTCAGGACTATTCAGGGAACGACTCGACTGCTTCTAAATTCTTCAAGTGATTCTAAGTTAACAAAAAAATGGGCTCTGCCGATGACTACAAATGACCCGATTTGAGCGCGCACTTAAGTACGACGCTCCTTTACCATAACGAGAGCCACCGCGAGCCGTTCCCCGAGACAAACTTTATTATACAAAATTATTACAAAATATACAGTTTTTTGCTTATTCTACTTATACCCTAATCAGTACGCAGGTGTGTCATACATCATTGGAATCCTGCTGATCCCACCTATCTAATGAGGTATAGTGGTACCTCCTAAGCCTTATGGCTGAAAAGTTGTGGAATGAAAAAGGGGAAAAAATTGGAAATTTTGGTGGAATATTATTTTTCTAGGCGATTATCTAGAAAACTACAAGAGCTAGGTTCATGAAATAAACTGAAAGCACTAGCTAATCTATTAAATTAACGAAGTTAAGCTATCTAAACATTACATATCAAGCACATAAGGCACCATATACCCTTATGTGCCGATACAAAGAATCGCATTTCATGTTATTGCAAAAAAAGCTGCCCATCTGCCTATCCCTCTTTCAATCACGAGGATAAGAGTGTCTAGGGCATACTACGGCTGGGGCTAGTACTCAGAGTAAGTCTAGACCCAGGGTTCCTAACCGTTCATGAGTTATAACACTCTTACCGTCATGATCAAGTCAAGGAATTCAACAGTGGGTTTCTAAACTATTCTAGGTGTATGACTACCTGTTTATGAGTTTAAGTTTATTAATTAAATAAAACAAGACCTAAATTACCCTATTTTCAGTGACTCACTGTCCTGAAAACCTATCACAATGCTTTATTTTAGCTGAAACGCTATTGGCGAAGTATCGCCGTAACTATCTATTCTAATACTATCTTTATTGCGTATAACTCTTAAGGTAATACAAATAACAATTGAATGTTGGTGACGCTTCGTCGCGAACATCTCTCCCGCCGTGCAGTGCAGTGACGACTCGGCTCGGTGTCGGCGCGGCGCTGCATCACTCCGGTGAGCGACGACCGCAGTCGCGACGCTTGCCGTCGCGATGCCCGCCGCCCCGCTCTCTCTGCTGTGTCTGGTGACGCCTTTGGTAGCGTGATACTCGCCACCACGTAGCTGTGTTTTGCTCTTGCATTTTTGGTAGGCGCATCTGCTCTGTGCGACGCCTATCATCGCGACGTTCTACCGCGACGGGGGTCGCCGGTTGGCGTGGTGGATGCGCCTGGCTAGCGCGATTCCGGCCGTCACGGCCTGGGCCGTAACGGGGTTCGCCGCCAGTGCTGTTGATGTCTGTTGCGACGCCTGCCGCCGCGACGTAAATTCGCGGCGGGGTTCGCTGGTGTGCCGCCTGGTTGGTCCGCCTCATGGATGCGGTGTCTGCGCGCCGGTGATGCACAATGGTGCACGCGTTATTACGCGCGCTGATGACACGCGCTGTGGTACGCGTTAATGACACGCGCTGCTGTGCGCGCTGTACTCGCGCGCTGATACGCGCTGTGGCACGCGTTAAGGGTACGCGTTATAACCGCGCGCTGATACGCGCTGTGGCACGCGTTGGTGACACGCGCTGCTGTACGCGCTATAATCGCGCGCTGCGGCACGCCTGCTGAAGGCGCCTGGTGATGCTGCCGATGCCCATGCGGTTCATGCCGCTGGGACGACATCTGACGCATGTGGTGCATGCGTTGTTGCGCGCCTGATGACGCGCGCTGTGGTTGCGTGCTGTGGCACGCACTGCTGGAGCGCCCTGCGGCGCTGTTGGTGCCCCTGCGGTTCACACCGCTGGGACTGCGGTCGGCGCATGGGGTGCATGCGCTGTTGCGCATCTAATGACGCACGCTATGACCGCGCGCTGTGGCACGCGCTGTGATCGCGCGCTGTGGCGCACGCTACTGGAGCGCCTTGCGGCGCTGTCGATGCCCCTGCGGTTCACACCGCGGGGACGGCTGCTGGTGCATGTGGTGCATGCGCTGTCGCGCATCTGATGAAGCGCGCTGCGATTGCGTGCTGTGGCACACGCTACTGGAGCGCCTTGCGGCGCTGTCGATGCCCCTGCGGTTCACACCGCGGGGACGGCTGCTGGCGCATGTGGTGCATGCGCTGTCGCGCATTTGATGACGCGCGCTGTGATCGCGTGTTGTGGCACACGCTACTGGAGCGCCTTGCGGCGCTGTCGATGCCCCTGCGGTTCACACCGCGGGGACGGCTGCTGGCGCATGTGGTGCATGCGCTGTCGCGCATCTGATGACGCGCGCTGCAATTGCGTGCTGTGGCACACGCTACTGGAGCGCCTTGCGGCGCTGTCGATGCCCCTGCGGTTCACACCGCGGGGACGGCTGCTGGCGCATGTGGTGCATGCGCTGTCGCGCATCTGATGACGCGCGCTGCGATTGCGTGCTGTGGCACACGCTACTGGAGCGCCTTGCGGCGCTGTCGATGCCCCTGCGGTTCACACCGCGGGGACGGCTGCCGGCGCATGTGGTGCATGCGCTGTCGCGCATCTGATGACGCGCGCTGCGATTGCGTGCTGTGGCACACGCTACTGGAGCGCCTTGCGGCGCTGTCGATGGGCACGGCGTTAGACTACGCGTCTCCCGCCGGTGCCTTCCTCTCTCGTCTACTTCGGGAGTGGGATGAGTTTCTTCACCGGACGCTTGAGAGTGCCGCCAGCTGTGCGCACTTCAGCGGTCCGGACTTCGCCGTCTGCTCCGGGGAAAACTGCTACTATCCTGCCTCGCGGCCAAGTGTTGCGAGGCAGCTGACCGTCCGCTATGAGTACGGGGTCGTCCACTTGTAGACTGGGGCCGCGGCTTTGCGGCTCCCGCCGGTATTGAAGCTCTGGGAGATACTCACGCACCCAGCGACGCCAAAACATGTCAGCAAGTATTTGAGAGCGTCGCCAGTGCTTCTTGCTGTCGATGTCTTGCTCGGTGAACTCGCCGGGGGAAGGTACTCTTGCCGAGCCACCTAGTAGGAAGTGGTTCGGCGTGATGGCCTCATCGTCCTCACTGTCGACGGACACGTGTGTCAACGGTCGGCTGTTTACTGTGTACTCTGCTTCACACAGCAGCGTGGACAACACCTCTTCGTGCGGGTGTTTCTCCTGGAGCACGTTATATAGCGCGGACTTTACGCATCGAACGAGGCGTTCCCAGGCTCCTCCCATGAACGGCGCGGATGGCGTTATGAAGCGCCACACTACGCCTCGACGACTCGCCTCCTCTTTAGACGCATCGCGCAGCTCCTTGTCGGCGCCATGCATGTTGGTACCGTTATCCGAATGTATCTCCGTAGGGCAGCCCCGACGTGCTATGAATCGGCGCAGCGCCAGTATAGCGGAGTCTGCGCTGAGGCTGCTCGCGATCTCGAGGTGAACGGCTCTAGTGGTGAGACACGTAAACAGCGCCACGTACCTTTTTTGATGTTGGCGGCCGACGGTCACGGACAACGGGCCGAAGTAGTCTAGCCCGGTGAAAGTGAAAGGCCTCTGGTGATGCGCGAGGCGCGTCCTGGGGTGGTCGCCAGTCGCAGGTACGGGGGGTTGTGCCTTACGAATACGGCACTGTAGGCATCTGCTCACCACCATCTTCGTTGTTGGTCGCAATTTTACGACCCAATAATGCTGTCGTACCTCGTTAACGGTGAGTTCGGTCCCACTGTGTTGTAGACTGCGATGTGTCCAGTCTATATATAACTGTGTGATGCGATGGTCGCCGTGTAGTATAGGCGGACGCTTCACTTCTTCTTCTATGCCGCTGACGGCGTCTATACGGCTACTCAGACGTATCACGTCGTCTGAAATTTCTATGCGCAGCGGTCGCAGCCTGCTATCTTTCGATATCTCTCGGTTTTCTTTAAGGTTCGCCCTCTCTTGAGCGAAAACTTCACGCTGTACTATCTGTACGAGCATTCTCTCGGCCTGTTTGAGATGCTCGGCTTCTATGTCGAGTCGCTCCGCTACACGACTCTTTCTCGGCGCCGTTGGTGGCGCTACTATCCTCGGTGCCTGCTTACGCCAGTCTGGATCGCTGTCGGCACCCTTCTTGGTGCGTTTGTAGTAGGTTTTCTCTCTACGCTTTCGACACTGTGTTATAAAGTGTAAAACACCTGCTGTGGCGCGCAGTAGTCGCTCCCACTTTGAAAAGCGCGCTGAATCCGGCACGACCTCTGTCAGTACCCTATCGTCGGTACTGTCGATGGTGACGAGTGTCCGCTCCTCGCCTGTTGGCTCGTCTGTGAGAGGCTTCTCTGTCGGCCACGACGATGGCTCTTCATACAGGAAGCGGGGTCCGTTGTACCACTCGTGTGTTGAATGTAGGTCGTGTGGCACGTCTCGTGTGGCGAGGTCCGCTACATTTTGCTTGGTAGGTATCCACCGCCAGTCGTCCACTTTGCTGCCATCCTCGATCGCGGCTATGCGATGGGCAACGAAGGGCTTGTACACGCGTGCTCCACGTCGTATCCACGTAAGCACGGTCTTACTGTCTGACCAATATGTCACTGATGCGGGCTCGATCTTGTGCTCGCGTATCACAGCTACAGCCACGCGGGTTCCCATCACCGCGGCCTGCAACTCGAGACGCGGTATGGAGTGAAGCTTGAGCGGCGCCACCTTCGCCTTCGCCATGACGAGGCTGACGTGTGTAGCGCCGTCTTCTGTGGTGGTTCGCCAGTACACCGCTGCTGCATATGCCACCTCGCTCGCGTCGGTGAACACGTGAACTTGTGTCTCTGTAGCTTCACTATATCCCGGGTAACATCTCGGTACACTGACGTCCTTAAGTTTCTTTAAGTGTGGTATCCAGCTTGTCCACTGCGTAGCCAGGTCTGAGTCGAACGGTTGGTCCCAGTCGACGCCTCGCCTCCAGGCCTCTTGTAATATTTGTTTTGCCCGAATCGTGGTGAGGCGAGGCCGAGCGGGTCGTACAGCGACATTACTATCTTGAGAGCCTCCCTTTTTGTAGGCGTTCCCTTTTCTAATATACTGCTCGGGAGTCGTGCGAGCGTTAAATTGAAGCTCAGCACGTCTGACTGCGGTTTCCATATTAAACCGAGTATCTTCTCTATATTATCACTGTGTCCTATGTTGACCACTTCTGTTGTGCCGCGTGTCGGCTCTATATTTTCTATAAGTTCGGTGCTATTTGACACCCACTTTCCTAACTCGAAGCGTGCCTTCCTGTGTATGTCTCTGACAGCTGTCGCGATGCGCGTCGCCTCCTCTAATGTTCTGTAGCTGTCCAGGTAATCATCCATGTAATGATTCTCTACTATCGCCTCCACGGCCTCTGGATACTCTGCGGCGTATCTCCTCGCGTTCCAGTTCTTCGCGAATATGGCCATGCACGGTGAGCTGGCTGCGCCGAAGATGATGGACGTCATGTGGTACTCTTCGGGCGCCCCTTCACGTCTGTTTCCTCTCCAGAGGTATCGGAGTGCGTCTCTGTCCTCTCTGCGAACCTTCACCTGCATGAACATCTCCGCGATGTCGCTGGAGACGGCGATATTATGTCTGCGGAAGCGCATCATCACGCCCGGCAGCGACTGCAGCAGGTCGGGTCCTGTTAGGAGGAAGTCGTTGAGTGACATCCCACGCGATTTGGCGGCGGCATCGTGTACTATACGGAGTTTATCCGGCTTCATCGGGTTGAAGACATCGAAGTGAGGTAGATACCAGGTTCTACCGGGTGTAGTGGTGCTGGGAGCTTTCTCTGCGTAGCCCTTCTTGACGAGGGCGTCTATCTGTTCTATATATCGGTCTCTGAGTGCAGGTTTGCTGTCCAGCTTCTTCTCTATAGAGACGAGTCTCTTTATGGCTGTCTCATAACTATCTGGCATTTCTATGCGGCTGTCTTTCCACAGCATAGCGGTTTCTATGTGTCCATCTTCTAACTGTACGGTATTTTTACTCAGGATGTCCTCTGCCTGCTTCTCTGGGTCAGAGTCTGGGCGTCGCGGGTTGACGATCAGTGATTCTAGGGCGAAGAATTCGCGTAGCTGCTGTTCGAGTTTCTGGTCAGCGTTCGTCAGTCCGTTGACGTAATTCACCTGCTGACCCAGAGTCCTTGTGTGCGCACCGTGCAGAGTCCAACCGACCGATGTTAGCGACGCGACGGGCTGATGCTGCGGCCCTCTACGTACCTCGCTAGCTAACAGTAGGTGCCAGTTGTCTTGCCCAATAAGAATCTTTGGTGCGCCTGTGTTGTATATCAGCTGCTCTCTGATGTCTTGCAGGTGGCTGCATCGCGATATGTCCTCCTCACTGACAGTCTGCGGGGCGAGGTCGAGCTTCGGTATAGTGCGCGCTCTGAATGGCACTCTGCTGTCTCCTCTGCTCGCGAGCGTAACGGTGACACGACGCGAACCGGGTGTGTCGATCATAGTGTTTCCGATCGCTCCTATTTTAAGAGGGTCAACGCGGCCTCTAGCTCCGATCTGCTTGGCGACGTCCTCATCTATCAGCGACACGGTCGATCCGTCGTCGAGAAGCGCATACGTCGGCAGCTCTCCCGCCGGTCCGATCACTCTCACAGGCACTATTTTCAAATACGCGTGACTAGAGGTAGCACGCGAGCTCGCGACTGTCTCTTGAGTCGAGTTATTCACTGTTGGAGTCTCTGGCTTGTCGCTCTGCTCGGCCGCGGGCTTCTTACTGCCGTGAAGGAGTCTATGATGCGTCGCTGGACACCCCTTCTCACCACACTTCTTAGGTTTACACGTGTGACCATATCGCCTCGTCCGTAGGCAACGAAAACACATGTGTTGCGCTTTAGCGAGCTCCCATCTCTTCTCCGGCGACGCTTCTTTGAACTTAGCACAGTCGGATGCGTAGTGTCCGCTCTTGTCGCACAATCGGCATTTCGCGGCCGGTCTGTCCGTAGCTGTGTGAGTCCTCTGCGTCGCACGTCTCTGCACGGGCCCGTCGGCGGCACTGATGTTCTCCGGCGGCGCGAAAGCACTACAAAACCGAGCTTGTTCGGTGATATAATCACTGAAGAGGGTGAGGTTAGGCACTGAGTTATATTTTTCCGTGTACGTCCTGTACCACTGCACACGAAGGGAATTCGGTAGCTTCTCTGTGAGTACACGCATCAACTCAGCATTCATGAGGTAATGTTCCTTCTTGAGAGCGCGAAGAGTGACGATACCGCTCCGGACTCGACTCGCGAACGTACATATATCCTTGGGCGTTTCACTGCAGCGCGGCAGTCCTCGCAGTCTGTCTGTCTCCGCTTGTGCTATTGAGTCTGGACGGCCGAACTGCAGCTCCAGCTCCCTCATGATGTCGTCCGGTCTCGCATGTCCGATAAGTTCGGAGCTCACTGTCTCGAGCGCTCTCCCGCGTAGGCTCCTTCTGAGTCGCGCTGTGTTTTCAACGTCGTTGAAATATCCCCGTGTGGTTTCATAGATGGCACGAAATGACAACCACTCTGTATGCGCCCCGCTGAAATTCGGGAGCGTCATGATGACCTTCGACGCCGAGGGGTTGCTCGGAGTCCATGGTCCTATCTTCTTGTCGGCTAGCGACGCTATAGCAGACGTCAACTCCGTGATGAACGGACGGAGTGAGTCCTCAGCCTTGGAGTCCTCTATCTGTTTTGATGGCACTGTATTCTTCTCATCACTGGGTTTCATAGAAGGCCCTGTTAGCTGGAGGTTCACTATATTTTCTGATTCCGCAGGGGGTGGCAAGTCGTCTCCCTCGGCGGCGATGTCCTCCTTTCTGGACCTGAATCGTTCAGGCTCCGGCGCTTCTTCCAGCCAGGATCGCACGTACTCGTCGTTCGATATCCTGTCATCTATGTAGCCATCGTCCGACTCCTCTTCGGCTCTCTGTAACGCTAACTGGGCAAGCTCCAACTTAATTTTCAATAAGTCTTCACGTGCTTTCATAGCTTTTCTGTTTGACCGGTTCGTCTTGTTTGACGGCGGTCTCTGATATTCTTGACGGGCGTCACCCCGGGTAGTCATCGGCATGCTCTTATCGGTTGGTTTCATCGTTCTGTCTGAATAGTCTTTCTCTATGCGGGTTCCCCTTCTGGCACTCGACGTAGCTACGGGCTCAACTTCGACACGCTCCAACGGTATCAGGGTTAGTGTAGGCGTGTTGTTTCCGCCGGCCGCTTGCGGTGGTCGCGCCGACTCGGCGCCCTCGATTGTGGATGGTGAACGCGGGGGTAGCTGATGTCGAATGGCGGGGGGATGTTCTCTGCTCGCCTCCACCACCCGTTCTTCAGGCGCCTTGCCCTGCGATCTGGTAACCGGCATTCTTGAAGTTGGCTTGAAGTCGTAGCTATAAGTCTTCTGTCTTCAGCGGCACCCACACGGAGATCCGGCTCGAAGGACCATCAGATGTGCCAGACGGGCGCTTCGGTCGAGTACAATACCAGCGTACCACACTGGTGAAGCTCTCACGTCCTGCACCTACGGTTCAGGGATCCCTGTGAATGACACCGTAGCTTGAAGATATCTATACTTACGAAGAAGGGGTATCTCGTACCTCGGACTAATGAAAACACTATTTTATAACTCTTCAGGACTATTCAGGGAACGACTCGACTGCTTCTAAATTCTTCAAGTGATTCTAAGTTAACAAAAAAATGGGCTCTGCCGATGACTACAAATGACCCGATTTGAGCGCGCACTTAAGTACGACGCTCCTTTACCATAACGAGAGCCACCGCGAGCCGTTCCCCGAGACAAACTTTATTATACAAAATTATTACAAAATATACAGTTTTTTGCTTATTCTACTTATACCCTAATCAGTACGCAGGTGTGTCATACATCATTGCTGTGAATGAATGCCATGAATCCTGCTGATCCCACCTATCTAATGAGGTATAGTGGTACCTCCTAAGCCTTATGGCTGAAAAGTTGTGGAATGAAAAAGGGGAAAAAATTGGAAATTTTGGTGGAATATTATTTTTCTAGGCGATTATCTAGAAAACTACAAGAGCTAGGTTCATGAAATAAACTGAAAGCACTAGCTAATCTATTAAATTAACGAAGTTAAGCTATCTAAACATTACATATCAAGCACATAAGGCACCATATACCCTTATGTGCCGATACAAAGAATCGCATTTCATGTTATTGCAAAAAAAGCTGCCCATCTGCCTATCCCTCTTTCAATCACGAGGATAAGAGTGTCTAGGGCATACTACGGCTGGGGCTAGTACTCAGAGTAAGTCTAGACCCAGGGTTCCTAACCGTTCATGAGTTATAACACTCTTACCGTCATGATCAAGTCAAGGAATTCAACAGTGGGTTTCTAAACTATTCTAGGTGTATGACTACCTGTTTATGAGTTTAAGTTTATTAATTAAATAAAACAAGACCTAAATTACCCTATTTTCAGTGACTCACTGTCCTGAAAACCTATCACAATGCTTTATTTTAGCTGAAACGCTATTGGCGAAGTATCGCCGTAACTATCTATTCTAATACTATCTTTATTGCGTATAACTCTTAAGGTAATACAAATAACAATTGAATGTTGGTGACGCTTCGTCGCGAACAGTACAGATAGCTCTGTTTCTGAACTTGCGATACCACGCCAATCCAAAAAACGCTCAAAATGTCGCGATAATTGGGCAGATACAAGAAGGAAACGACAAAAGAACCTTGGACAGGACTCAGGAGTACTCTACTAAAACTGGCAAAGTATTTAATGCAAAACAAATGGGTCCACCATGTTCCTGTAAATGTAAGTGCTTTGATAGAATTAGTTACGTACAGCGTTTAGATATATTTAAAAAGTTTTGGGAGTTGGGAGACAGAAAAAAGCAATGGAAGTATGTATTAAAGTACACTACCAAGGAGAAAAAGAAGAGATGTTTATATCAGGATACAAACAATAAACGAACTTTTACATATAAGTATTATCTTCCTTTATCTTTAGATAAAAGTAAGGAGCAAGCGTCTTCCATAAATGTTTGCAAGAAAATGTTCTTGAATACTATAAGTTTAAGCGATGGAATAATTAAAACGGCCTGGGATAAATACGACAATAGCACTATTGTAGAAGATGATTACAGAGGTCACCATAAAAATCGCAGGAAGGTCATCATTGAAGACATGATTACCAGCGTTTGCGATCATGTGAACTCGTTTGTGCCCATTGAATCACACTATTTAAGAAAAAAGACGACGAAACTGTACCTAGACGGTAGTCTTAATATTGCTCGAATGTTTAAGTTGTACATGGAATGGTTCGATACTGACAAATATACGTCTAAAGCTGAAACTGAGAGACAATATCGAGAGATAGTCAAGAAAAAGTTTAATTTATGTTTTTGTATACCAAAGAAAGTCCAATGTGATGTTTGCCATGCACACCGCAACTTACAAAATCCCTCCACCGAACAAATAGAGGAGTATCAAAAACATCAAACAGCAAAAACAGTTGCTCGTAGCCTAAAAGGTGAGGATAAAAAGGAAGCTATGTCGTCCGATGGTAAAGTACTTTGCGCGGTGTTTGATTTTGAGAAGGTTTTAACTTGTCCTCATGGTCAAGTCAGTATTTTCTATTATGAAAGAAAACTGTCGTGTCTAAATTTCACAGTGTCTGACATGGCATCAAAACAAGCTACGTGTTATATGTGGGATGAGACAGTGGCGAAAAGGGGTGCTAATGAAGTTAGCAGTTGTCTGTTTGATTACATAGATATCAATAGGAAAAATGGCCTTCAAGAATTTAGGTTTTGGTCCGATAATTGCGCCGGACAAAATAGAAACCGAATAAATTTCTTTTTTTATATGTACGCTGCACAAAAGTGTAAAATCAATATTAAACACTCATTTTTAGAAAAAGGACACACCCAGAATGAGTGGGACAGTGTGCATTCGGTTATAGAAAACGCTTCAGCAAATAAAACCACATACACTCAAGAGTGGAGTTTACTTGTGCGATGGTCTAAAAGTAATGGCCCCCCGTATGAAGTCAAGAACATGAGTCAAAACGACTTTTATGATTTTAAAAGTCATATTAAAAACAGCGCTTGGAACAAAAATAGCCGTGGTCAGAAAATAGAGTGGACTCGTATTAAAGAGGTTTTTGTTCACAAAGAAGACCCACACAAACTGAAGTACAGATACAACCTGACTGAAGAATACGAAACCTTAACTATTAAGCCCACAACTAGACGATCTCAAGGACTTTCGGTGATTGCCAAAGCTTATGATGCGCCGATTCCTTTGAATATTGATAAATATAAAGATATTGTAAGTTTATGTAACTCAGGTATTATTCCCAGTCAGTATAAAGATTATTTTATGTCTTTACCTCGTCTAGGCAACGATAATACTCGGGACAATTGTGACATTACCGATAGTGAACATTCTGACTGACTAGTGGTACACTTTAGATAGGAAAGCATATTTTTATGTTGGAGACTAATGAGTGGTTGTGATTTAAAACAAAATTATTTTATGTTCAGCATCTAAGTATAAAAATTCTTTAGCAATCTAAATACCGAAAAAATACTACTTATTCTTGATAATTATTTTTAATATTTACATTAACAGGGTTGCAAATTGTTATTGTTGTGATCATTTAGTTTATAAAAGACGGATCTCATATTTAATCAGCACACCATATGATCAATAATTATTATAATTGCGTGTACCTTCTTATAGTCGTAATTATTAAAATTTTATATTTTAATTTTTGACATGCTTTATATTTTAATTATCTATAACTAAACTACAATTAAAAATAATAATAAATAATAATATTACGTTAACGAAAATAAATGTGATATTATGAGTACGAAACTTTTTAGGCTGTGAAACACCTAAAGCTAGATTTTATTGTGATTTTATAATTGTTAAAATTAATACCTCCATTCCTCAATGTTTACTTTTTATTTTACAGCTTAATTTGTTAAATTTTATACTGATTATATTAAAGATATATAACTTGCCAACTTGTTGTTTTTATTTGTTTAAAGATACCCGTACAAATAAATAGGTAAGTACGACTAAACAAGACAAGTGTGTAGAGCTTATATACTTGTAAAATTCACGTCATTACTTACGGTTATACTTAACACGGGCGGAGCCGCGCCGAGAAGCTAGTATTATATAAAACATCTTCACGAAAGACATTGACATAATTTTAGGATTCCGTAAAATATTGTTTCACATGCAGATATAACGTGATTAATTTGGTCAAATAACGATCCATGTGTTCAAGAGACAGCTCTTGAACTGTTCTCGTTGGCAGTACAATGTTATGTATGCACATGCGACACACTATCTACGCACAGGAATAGTTTTTAGAATAAATAATTATAACAATAAAAGCTGTATTTATGTCTATGTACATTGTAAAAATATTAAATGGCTAAAGTCTTCCATAAAAGAGTTATAAGCAAAATAATGCACGCGCCAAACTTCAAATCACTCTACCGAAAAGTAGACATTTTGTAGATAAAACATTGTTCTACTAATGGGACGATCTCTTTCTTGAATGGTTGGCGCATTTTTTTGGCCCGCTCAAAATGGCCTACAAAAAAGAATGTGACTTATTTTTAAAAAGCCATCTAGCAGAAAAGATAACCCCTTACGACGTAGCATCCTTGGTCAGGAAAGCATTTAATAATGTTGCATCTATTAGTAAAGGAGAATCGGGGTTTAGATCAACTGGAATATTTCTACTAAATCCGGAAGTATTTACAGAAGAAGATTTTCTCGCTGCAGAAACTCTCCAATATGAGACCGTTGGAATCCAAGACTGCAATGAATCTCTCGCAGCTACCTGTGTGATTCCCAGCACATCAAAAGAAGTTCACTCACCAGTTCCGAGCAATTTAACACAAATTGATTCACCAGATCTTGTGATGTCTAACCAAGAAGTCCCACTTGATTCTGAATCAGATGTTCTACCACAAGTTCCTGGCACGCCAAACCAATCTAGTACTATATTGCATGATTTAATAAAAATGCCAGAGAAATCATCGGTTATTAAAACAAGACAGGGCAGAAAAAAGCAACACGCTACAATTTTAACTTCAACGCCACTCAAAGAAAATCTGCTAGAAAAGGAAATTAATAAAATGAAGAAAAAAGGAGGTAAAGGAATGAGGATGATGACGCAGGAGATGCTGGAAACAGATGCCTAGTATGTGACGAATTCGGAAGAAACAACGAGATGTGGTACAGGTGTACCTCGTGTGGGCTATGGGCTCACGCGGAGTGCACTGGGTGGGAGTTAGCTGAAGGTTATGTTTGCGATGTATGCTAGATTTTTTTTGACTCCGATTGCCCCCAGGGTGATCACCATTACCCCAACGTTGGTGTAATGGGAGTCAATTTTTTTTTTTTTTAACTTGTATAATTTCCAAAGTTGATTGCCAAAGTGACTGAAATTGATCTCTAATGATACTACAATAAGTAAATTATGTTTAAAGGCGGTTGCAATAAATACTTTGTTTTTAATTAAAAAAATATTTGAGTTCTCGCTTAAGTGACCCCCATTACCCTCTTTTACTTTATCGTTTTTTACCCTTAATAGAGTGCATGGTTTATATCGGTTCTGGAGTTGTATGTGTCTATGGCATTGCTCAGTTATTGCTTGGTTATTGCATTTTTTGAGAAAAGTTATTTCTTTTTTCAGTGTCATCATGCCTCGAACTTATTTAAAAAAGAAAAATAAAGCATACACATCACAAGATTTAGCCGATGCCATTCAGAAGGTAAGAAATGGGGAGCTTACCGCATATGCTGCTGCGCAGGAGTACAAGATTCCTATGACCACTCTTCATGACCATGTCAACACAACTAAAGAGACTATTGAAGAAGAACTGACAACCGCTGGGGAAGAAAGGTTCTCGAGTGGCGACCACGAACCGGAAGACGCAGCGTTGGCAGGCCTCCCACCAGGTGGACCGACGATATCGTCAGAGTTGCGGGCAACCGGTGGATGCAAACGGCAAGTTGTCGTTCATTATGGCGTTCTAAGGGGGAGGCCTTTGTCCAGCAGTGGACGTCTTCCGGCTGATTATGATGATGATGATGATGACCTACTGACAATTTAATTTCTTTCCATGTGCTTAGGGTGGCGCCCGTGGCGGTGCTTATGCAAATTACTGTTGTTTTCAGATGATGTCAGCTCACCAGTGGCTCCGCTATACTCACCTTTAACCCCTCTAGTAGCGGCATTTGGGACGACTAAACGTCAAAGTAATTTATTAATTTTCTTGTACCTCTTCTTGTATTTTACAGTTTTACTTACCGAATCTTTTTTTAAACTTATGTTTGGGTATTTCAGGAAGTGAAAAAAATTCTTCGCCCTTACCTCCAATGTCTCCAAAAACTTTCGAACTCTTCGAAACCTTAAGTAGAACATTTCCTTCAGAAAATGCAGAAGAATTCGTTGATCTTAACATGGCAAAAGAAGAAACATTAACAGTAATGGAATTAAGAGGGCTTGACGACGGTAAAAAAAACATCGAGAATGACCAGGGGACCGATTATAGTTGTGATACGGACTCCGATTATGTTCCGGATAGCAAGGAAGATTCAGACAATGCAAATCGACGTTTAGTTAAAAATAATACGTTTACTGCTAACGTATTAGGATTGAAAAACCAATATATACCAAATAGTGAAGATGATTCTGAAAATGAAACCTCAAGATCATTGTTAGAAGCTCTGGACGTACACAGCGTAGAAAACCAGGAAGCAGTTTTAAGAACAAGTAGCAATACTGCAAGAAATTCATCCTTTGATGACGAAACTGTTCACGATCTCTCTAATTTAGAAGTTCATAATATAGATTCGGTTAGGCAGGACTTGGAAACACCAAACACAAGTCAGAAAGGACGGGCGAAAAGAGGTCGTAAAAGAAAATATCCTGATCATACATTAGCTCAGAAAAAAGAACAAAAATACAAAAATTTACCATACAATGCAAAATCCAAACGAGTTGAATCGAAAGTATTTCAAAACTACGCTTGTACCTGTACTAGACAATGTTTTGCCAAGGTTTCACAGGAACAAAGAAGAAATGAGTTCGAAAAATACATAGAATGGGGGTCATATGAAGCGCAGCTATTATTTATAGTAAACAACGTTAAAGAAGAACCAAAATCAAGATCATACACTGTCACAAATAATAAAACAGGAAAAAAGAAACCCAGAGATTACAGAAGATATTATTTAAGCGGTGTAGAAGTTTGTAAAGACATGTTCTTACATAATTTTCAAGTATCTTCCAAAAAAATTGATGTAAGTTTGCGAAAAAAGCGATCTAATCAAAGTTTAAAAGACCAAAGAGGTATACAACAGGGTGGTTGGAATAAAACGTCAGAAGAAGATGTGGAATTTATTAAAACCGTAATAAACTCCCTACCTAAGTACAAGTCCCATTATAGAAGAGAGAACAATAGTGACTGTCAGTACCTAAAAGTGGGGATGACTGTACAAAAAATTTACGAATTTTATCTGGAAGAAAACAAAATACTACACGGCGAATCTAAGAAGCCTGTTTCGTTTGAAACGTTGAAAAGTATATTTTATAAATGTTTTAATTTGCGCTGCAAAACGTTAAAACAAGACACGTGCAATAAGTGTGATACTTTCACACAAAAAATTAAAAACTGCAAATCGGCCGATTAAAAGTTGAAATTGGAGAAAGAAAAGGAAGATAATTTAAAACGAGCACAAGACCTGCGACAATACATGAATGAGGATTTAGCACGAGCCAAAACAGACAAAACCTTTTAATGTCTAACATTCGACTTTGAGAAAACTCTTCCGTTGCCGCGTATCCCTACCAATATTGTTTTTTATAAACGCCAACTATGGCTGTACAATAGTGGCATACATGCTGGCTCAAATGACACCGGCCACTGTAACGTATCAAGGAAGGTGAAGCCAGTCGAGGAGCACAAGAGGTCGGATCGTGTCTGGTACGATACATAAAACATAATGTGGACCCAAGAGTTGAAGAGCTGGCACTATGGAGTGTCTGTTGCGGGGGACAAAATCGCAACATTCAAATAGTTTTAATGCTGAAGGCTTTACTAAACTCACACCCTAGTCTCCAAACCATCACATTCAAATACCTAGAGTCCGGCCACACATTCTTACCGAATGATACCGATTTCTCCAAAATAGAATACCAGCTAAAATTCCATGAAAGAATATTTACTGCCGAAGATTACATTAACGTAATGAAAAGCTGCAGAAAGAAGAATCCACTTAAAGTTTACAGAATGCAGATGAAAGATTTTGTGTCTACGTCTAAAATTGAAAAGAAAATAGTAAACAGAAAAACATTTATGGGTCATACTCAGAAAAAGTGTACATTTAGTATCTTTTCTTGTCCCGCTACTTCAAATTAAAGTAAATATCCAAATTATGACAATGTTTTCTTTTTCACCCCCAAATTTTTATGTTAGTCTATTAAAGATAAGATTTATCTGCTATTTTAACTTTAATTTTCATTAAAAGAGTAAATTTTTTGAGTGTCAAAACTTTGTTATAAATTTCATCATACATTTTTTTAGTGTCCCAATGACGATTACACATTTTCAGAGATGAATTGTTACGAATATTCATAGCTTTACTTAACAGAAACTGTGGCTATATTATTCTTGATGAATCAAGTAACTAAATAGGACCAAGTATATTCATCAATCATCTAGAG
Source organism: Abrostola tripartita (assembly GCA_905340225.1). Taxonomy (NCBI): domain Eukaryota; kingdom Metazoa; phylum Arthropoda; class Insecta; order Lepidoptera; family Noctuidae; genus Abrostola; species Abrostola tripartita. Next base: position 9,973,903 of record HG996504.1, read on the forward strand.
AATAATTTATTTTTATTTAATTAATTTTGTCCCAAAATTATGAAGTTTCGTTACTCAGGGTTAGTAACACGCAATGAAATATTGGAAAAAATACTTTACTTTAGTATAAATACTTTTTCCTATTCTGGCAACACTATAACTTACGTCAAAGTCACTGTCACGGCAGCCATTACGTTTTCTCGGTAGTCGTGAAGTCGAGATCTATTAAGTGAATATTTGCAAAAAAAATCCTCAGGGTGATAAACGACTATTATTGTGGTAAGTTTATTATATTTTTTGTTTACTTACTATGTTCTTTTCTATTTTTATGTATTATCTTAACGAATACGCTCAGTGATGGCATAGTATGCACGTGGTTTACGTTAAAATATTTTTAGAGGTTATAGTTTCTCAGATTTTATTCTCATTTTCGTTATTTTGCGATACGTTACGAAACTGAGAAATTGTTAAGCTTAGTGCACAAAGATGAAAAGTACTTAAGTTATAAAATAATTACCGTCACGTAATTTGGATAAAGATTTTGAAGTGAGGGAAGTTCGCGCACATACAAATTCATACACGTTTAACCTACTTAAAAAAATGAAGTTTTTTTTTGTGTTTGTTACATCATAACCCCGTCATTTATGTACTGACTATCTTATGGCCGCGGCTTCGCTCGCGTTATTTTAAAATTTTGCAATCAATCCGGGTTAAAAAAGCACATAACACACCACTCAAGTTTTTATATAATAATATAAGTAAATCATGGTTCGAAAGACATGTGGCGCCACCTATTCTCATAAGAACGTTATTGTTGTTTTCCTCAGGAACAGTACTTTTTTTTGGGATGAAAAGTACCCTATGTCCGTTTTTGTACACCTGACAACGTATATGCGAAATTTCAGGATGACCGGTACAGTAGTTTAGGCGTGAAAAGGTAACAAACTTACTTTAGGTTAGGAAGTTAGGATTTGAAAAAATCTTTTTTATGTGAAAGGATATATTTTCCGATTGGTCTCAGAAAAATATTATCAAAATCGGTTCAGTAGTTTTGTTTTTTTTCTTCTTGGCCTATGTTGACTATGTTTAGGAAATGATAGTTCCTTAATAACTTCTTGTTACATTGTAAAAAATTGTTTCGTGACAAGAATTTGTGTGGTATACGACAACCGTGTTTTTTTGCAAAATCGTTTTTACATGCGCCTTCCTCCACTACGAAAATGCCAACTTACGTGCCGGTAACTATACCTATGTACATATTCTTAGGTATGTCGATGTGGTTATCACAGATACCTAACTAAGCTTACTGTAGCTTCTACCTCTACTTTAAAATAAAATCAAGAAAATACTTAAATTTATAAATAAATAAAACTAAATCATAATTTGTAATGCAAGTTATAAAATACTTATATTTGTTTTAGTAAAACACCATGGCTCCTGTGTCAAATGCTGAAAGACAAAAAAGATACAGAGAGCGTCTTAAACAAAACCCGGTTAAGTATGAGGAAATGCGAAAAAAACATTTAGAGAGAGTTAAATTAAATAAATTAAAAATTAAGGAGCAGAACCAAAGTCAACAAGAAAAAACAAGACAGAAGTGGAGAGAATACTCTGATCGCTACTATAAAAAGAAGAAAAATAAATCTATTAGTGACCCGACTGCAGCCAATAGAGTAACAATTTCAAACGATCTTAGTATAAAGAGGTGGAGACTTAAGACAATCAAACTTCGAAAAGAATTAAAACGTTGCCAAGATGCATTAAATATGTCGTTAAAAAAACAGGAAACCATGAGAAAGCAAATCTACCGGCTAAAGCAAGAAAAGATTATTAGCAAAAACCAGATAAGACAACAAACAACTGTAGAAGAGCACCCATCGACACCTACTGAATTTGAAATTTTATCCGAGTCCCTCAGTTCAGTTTACAAAGAGTCTACACAAAAGGAAAAAGCAGTTATTAAAAAAATTGTTAATAATTCTGTTACTAAAAAGTATCGTATGGCAACGAAAATGGGACTAACTATCGGAATAAAAGGGAGAATCCGCACTAAAATGTCTTTTTCAACCAAAAGGAAGCTACTTATTCAACAGATTCACAATTTTTATATGCGAGATGATATAAGTCGTGCTACAGCGGGCAAGAAAGAATGCAAAACTAAAGAAAAAACCAAAATGCAAATACGTTTTTTAACTGACTCAATATTAAATTTATATACTATCTATAAAAAAGAAGGAGGCAAAGCATCTTATTCCACGTTAGTTAGACACCGTCCGTTTTACGTGTTGCCCCCAAAACTTCATAACAGAGAAACGTGTGCCTGCATACGCCATGCAAATATGTCTTATAAATTAACAAAGCTTTACAAACTTGGACTGTTAAAAACAAACAAAATTGAAGAACTTCTGAGAGATATTTCTTGTGATCTAAAACATAAAGAATGCATGTACGGAGATTGCCAATTATGTGTGACTAAGAAGATTGAAGTTAAGGATTCATCTAATGAAAAAACTGTGTCTTGGCTACAGTGGTGCATGAAAACGGTTCCTTACAGAAAGAAAAATGAAGAAGGCGTAGAGATTGAGACATTTACTAAAAAAACTACAAGAGAAGTGGTGACTGATAATTTGAAAATTTTAGTGCAAAAGTTTCAAGAAGAGGCTAAATTGTTTAAAAGACATTATTACAATATGATACATCAACAAAAAGCATTTCGGCAATGTGTTGACAATATTAAAGAAAATGAAGCTGTTATTATAGTTGATTTTTCTGAAAATTACCAATGTAAGTATAATGTAGAGATACAGAGTATGCATTTTTCATCTTCACGTGATCAAATAACTTTACATACTGGTGTAGCATACCTTAAAAATGAAAATCCAGCAGGATTTTGTTCAATATCTCCAAATACCGAGCATAGCCCTTTCACCATTTGGGCTCATCTTTTGCCAGTTCTACATTCAATAAAATATCAACACCCTGAGATAGATACTTTACATATGCAATCTGACGGCCCAACAACACAATACCGGCAAAAGACAAACTTCGCACTTTTTGATAAATTTACTAAACAATTGGGGTTTAAATATGCTACATGGTCTTATTTTGAGGCTGCTCACGGTAAAAATGCAGCAGACGGAATAGGAGGAGTACTAAAGAGAACGTTAGATATGCACGTAGGATACGGGAAAGACGTTCCTAATGCCATTGAGGCTTTTAAACTGCTCAAACAAGAGACAAACGTTACACTGTATTATGTGTCGGATACAGATATAAACGTTGTAAAGGAAACATGTCTCGTACCTAATTTGTATCCTTTAGTAGGAACTATGGCGGTCCATCAAATTGTAACCACCGATGAGCCTGGAATAATAAAACATCGACATGTAAGCTGTTTTTGTGGCGACGATAGAGGTAACTGTTCTTGTTTTGACGTTAAAATGCATAATCTGTTTAAGAAATCTCAAAAAAATACCGAGACTTGCTAATGTTGAAGAAAAAATAAGTAATGCAACGTCAAAGATTTCTGATAGGAAGAAAGAAGATAATGATAGAAAAAAAAGCGTTAAAATACAAGAAAATAAATTGGACAATGTTCAGAAAATAATTGAGCCTAGTACATCTGGTATAAAAAACAGTAAAGTTAAAACACCGGTATCTCTAGGAAAGACCAGTCTTCAGAAAAAAAAATCGACGCCCGATAAATATAAAAAAGTCTCAAAAGAAAAAGAGAATAAGCCACCAAAGAAAATTAAGAAGTGTATACGATTTGATTGCGACTCTTCTGATTTTGAAAGTGATAAAGAAGTTGTCTATGCTGAGAGTGACGATAGTCCCTATGTTACTGAAGAAAGTAACTCAGTATCACCGAATATTACAATGGAACCCAAAAATAAAGTAACTATTTTGTCGGATATCCGATTGCATCCAGACAATCAACGATACTTACATTTTACTTCACCAGGACTTTCGTCCATGCACAAGATTGATCCTAACCATGACATATCTTTGTTTAAAAATAATAGCAACGATTCAAGTGACGATGACTCAAATTATAACATTTTTTAAATAATTGTATTTAATAGTTGAATAAAACTTCATGCATTAATTTTGGTTCACTCCCACTATTTTTACTGCTTCGACTGCTTAATTCAAACATACCTACTTTCAACTAGCCACTAGATTTATTTATTTTTTAAACAAAGATATTGGACCAATAAAGTACTTTTAAGGAGCTTACTCATGACGCGATTCGTGCGATTTGCAATTCTACTAACTAAAAATGAAAATCGTCCTTGCTACTACGATATAGTGATGCAATTCGACTGACTTACGTCGTCGTGACGAGCGTGTTTTTTTTTTCATCTACCCGTATATAACCGCACGTTTAATGTCATATGTCGTAGTGGTAAGGATGATTTTCACTCGAAGTTGAAATCGGTCGAATTACGTCGCATCGCGTCATCAGCAAGCTCCCATAAACTCAAGAATTATGTTCCTTCCATATTATTAATATTTGTGATTTTTTATATTGAGATTTTATTTTATGAATATATAAATATTGTTTTCTCTTGTTCTTTCTCAGATTGTTTCTAACTAAGTTTTTAGATCTGATTATTATGTGTTTATTTAACTTACTCACGTAAGTTTCATTAAAATTAGTTCTTTAATTCGAAAAATTAGGATTGGGAAAAAATATGGTGACTGTGATTGATAAATACTCTTAGTAAATATTGAAAACTCGTTTTGATATTTTGAAATGGCTACTTAACTTTATATAATTAATATTTAATTTGCTAATTTATCTACTGATGTTTATAAGAAGTATTTTTCTCGTTAATTAATGTAAATAAGACTGATTAGCAATAATCACGTGTTTTATTCGCCCAATCCATGTGTACTATACCTTATGACATCAGTTTTGTGACGGAGATTCTCAGTATCGTTACCTATCAGTTTAGTTACAAATTTAAAATGTACACTTTTTCTGAGTATGACCCTTATTTCGAAAGAAAAAGTGAATTGGTTAAAGACAAAAGAAATTAGTATTAAAAAGAATTTTAAACATTCCATTTTTATGAAATAGATGGAGTAGTTAAAGAACTCTGCATTGAAAAAAAAGTTAGAGGAAAAGTTTTAGATATTTCTGAGGATGATTTCAGTTTTCTTTGGCCTAATGGCAAAGAAATTGCACAGGCAAAATTGGACGATTTAACATCAATGTTTCACCTTATCCCTAAAGACTGTCTGGACTTTTACAAGTCGTTAAAAGGAAAAGAATCTGAGGAAGATGTGGATGGGTTCGGAGCGGAACCAGATTTCAAGGTGGAGCCGGTGCTGGGTGATGATGAGGAAGAATAGAAATAAATAATTAATAAAAATTAATAATAAAAATAAATTTTTTAAATACGAAACGTGCTAAATTTTTCCCAATAACTCTCAAATAAGTTGGTCTATGTTACTACAACTTGACTCATAAATTTTTAGTATATTTTGCCCTTAAATGATTATATTTCAAAATATTCCAAATACAACATCATTACAGCAATACACACCTAAAGTAAAAACCTCGATAAGTCAAAAATGACATATTGTGGGTTGAGTCCTTACTGCTAAACTACGTCCAATTGTTCCACCGAGTCCACGCTCTCCGCGTATACAAAATCTTGATGATCCCCAGAAAAAAAAAATGTGTGGCGTGAGGTCTGGCCACCTACGAGGTCCAAATCTCCCAATCCATTTTGTACCAAACGTGTCATTTAGCCACTGCCTAAGCAGTCGCATTTTGCACTCAGCTAATTGACGACGCTTATGTTTTTTAGCTAGCGATTTGTTTTGTTACGGACTCCATATTTATCTCTTCTTACGATGACTTGTGCTGTGTTTTTCTGGACTGTTGATTGCCATACTGTTGACGCTGTGCACAATCACAGTACATTGCATAATCATGCGCGTGCACACGTTGCTATCGTCACTTGTTAGAACAAAATAATTTAAACCTTTATTATGCTATAATTACAAACAATACCTACACAAATGTTGCTTGGTTGCTAATATTCTAAACTCTATTCAAATTGCTCAAGAACTGCTAAGTATTCAGTTATTTTGTTCGGCCGACGCTTTTGTCGGTTAGACAATAGGTTTATGATGTTTTGCTACTCGTTATTGTGAAAACACTTTGGGATACAGATACAAGTACAATTTATTTTCAAAATTAAAACACTTTTACAACTTTCCCTTATTTCCTAACGAATTTAGTATGGCACTAAATGTTCTTGCAGATATATATTTATATATTTTTTTCATAAATTGGACGTTAATGGTGCAAATAATGACGGATTTTTAAGAGTGGCCAAACTAAAACTACACATATGGTTTCATTAGGAGTGTCTAACACGTTTTATAGTAAGGCTTTTTAAATTAAACCCAGTGACTCGGTTAAAGACCTTAAGGAAATGGAGTTAGGTACTAATATCTGACAAGCACCAACAATTTTAACTCTTAAAGCAATATTCTTTTGTATATTCACAATCAGATGGAAACGGTCTAACGTGTGCATACAAAACATTGGACATGTTTTTTTCTCGGCAATTCTTATGCAAATGCTCTTGGACTGGCGGTAGTAGGAAAAGAGAGGAAGTTTTTATTGGACTGAAATTATATAAAACGTCCTCAATTTATTCTATAAATTAAGATATTCCTAGGATAAAACTTATACCGAAGAAAACAATGAAAACTTTATCAAAATTGTCCTGTAAATTTCCGTAAAGAGTAAACTCGCTAAGAATGTTGAAGCTTCAACAAAACGGATGAGAACCAAAACAACTGGCCTTAAAAATATTATTTTCTGTAGTCTATTCCTTTATTCGTTAATGAAACAACATTTTCTTAAATTCGTCATCATCATTATTTTAAGTACTTGTGCTGCTGCATGAATAAACGTCATCATCAGGTTCGAATGGTTTAACTTTACTTACGTATGTTCGTAAATATTATCAGACTTAGCGCCTGTGGTAAACAGTAAGCAAAAAACCGGCTTCTTAAAAAACAGAAAACGTGCATGACTGTCATGGCGTCCAGTTCAAGTTATTTAGTTAGCGTACTCAAGTTAAAAGGTCGCGAGAACTATAGTGAATGGGTTTTGGCAGCGGAGAATTTTCTGGTATTGGATGGAATGGTTGGGTTCATAACAGCTGAGCCCGATCATCCACTAGCAGCTGCAGATGATGCAAAATCTCTACGTTCACATAAACAACGACAATACATCGAAAAAAAATAGAATAAATTAAAGATGCTATTCGATGCTTCGGACTTTAGCCTACTGAGGTATCTAATATCTATTCAATTGGAAAAAGTCTCTCCGATGACGTCGTATGTTACACAGATTGTTGAAGTGGATCAGAAACTACAAGGGACCGGATTTGGTCTAAGCGACAGGTGGATAGGTTCTATCATGTTGGCTGGTTTATCTGACACATATGTATGTATATGCCCATGATAATGGCAATCGGTATATTTTGTGCTCAAATTGCACTCTAAGCATCAGTAATTGTCTTAGGCGAATCCTACAAAATTGCTAAACAGCGGTTCTTACAACAGAAAGGAAACAAAATAACAAACTTAAGTTACAGTTAAGTTAGGTCGGTTTTAAGAGACTTGAGTGAGAATTTCTTAGAATGACTGAAAAGTTTAAAAGGCTAAAGGTTTATGCCAAAGTGATTCTTCTTTGATTGCCGCTAACACTGTACTCAAATTGATTTATATTAAGCCTAGACAAAGAGGGAACACTGCCAAAAACTATTTTTGACGCCATTAACCTTACTTAATAAAACCGTGGGAGTATAGCTCCCACATAACTTTAACTTTTCCTAAACAAACCGTGGCTGCTATTTCTCCACAATTTGTCATAGATTATACACTTAGATACATTTTTGAACGAAAAAAAAAATGTAAAGTGTCAAAAGTCTTATGTCAAACTGACACATATACAATAATTTTTCGGTAACGGTCTTTCACGTCTTTGTCGTGAGTTTTTGAAGTGCTGTGCAATAAAAAGTTGTTTATTTAGAAAATAAGAACAGGTGAGTCATGGTATTAATTAATTTTAATATTAATTAGGAATGTGACTTTATAATGCATACAAATTATAATGATTAATGTTACAATCAAGAGTGTCTTTGACTCTTGGAAGTATGTGGGAGACATACGGCCATGGTCTGGTCATTGATTCCGTTTTTGTTAGTGGTATTCATAATAAATGTTGATTTTGTCACTTTTCCAGGCTTAAGAATGTCAAGAAAAAGTATTTCTGAAAAGGATATAGCCAAGGAGTTACATAGATTGTGTGACTCTTCGGAAGATGAAGAGGAACCTGATAATTATATGTTCAATAAGACTGATCTACCCCAAGACATGAATTCAGTTTTAGACAGCATTCAAGGTATGACATATTCTGAGCTGCTGGAATCCTTGGAATCCTCCAATAATAATTCTATATTATTGCACCTACCACTTTGTCTCTGCACCACCCTATGGTTGACTGGTAGAGAATGCCTTAAGCATTAAGTCCGCCTATGTAAACTGTATTGATGCATAAATTTTAAATAAATAAATAAATAATGATGATTCCCCAGAGAAACCCATGTCAGTTACTGTTATGAACCAGGCAGACACAAGTGAACCTCCAATAGATCCTTCCCCAGAATCGACAGTGTTGAACCAATCAGATACAAATAATGAGCCTCCAGTAGATCTGCCTATGCCTATTGAAAACATGGATAATGATCAAGAATATTACAGTGAGCTGTTACATGTCTACAGTATATTACAAAACAAACCGCATCAATGGTCCACAAATGTGTCTAATTTTACAGAACGTACATTTGAAAAGGATCTAAAATGCAGCTTTGAATCAAATAGCAGGTGCACACCTGTTCACTATTTCTTGAAGTTGTTTCCAGAGGAATTGCTTGAATTACTTGTAATGAATACCAACAAATATGCGCAACATAAACAATCAAAATTTTGGACTACCACTACTAAAGAAGAAATAAGTGCTTTTTTGGGGATATTTATACTGATGGGATTGCATCCATTATCAGAATTTGAACTATATTGGTCTTCAGATAGATTTTATAACAATCAGGAAATTAGCGTTATCAAGCCATTGAAAAGGTTCAAGAAAATTTTGGAGAATTTTCATGTCAGTGATATATCCCAAGAGCTTCCAAAAACTCACCCACAATATGATAAACTAGAAAAAATAAGACCTGTTGTATCTATTCTGAACCGAACCTTTCAACAATGTGCTGACAACTCTCATCATCAATCAGTTGATGAAAGTATGGTCAAGTTCGAGGGTAGAAATAGCAAAAAACAATACATGCCATTGAAGCCCATAAAACGTGGATATAAAGTTTGGTGTCGTTGTGACTCCAAATCTGGATATCTCTATCAGTTTGATATCTATACAGGTAAATAGAATATTTTTGCCTAAAAAAAGTTCTGATTTGTTCAATAATAAACTGTTTTCATTAGTTCATGATATTCTGTTTGATATTTATTTACAGGAAAGGACAGATCAGGGGCTCCAAGTGAAGAAGGTCTGGGATACAAAGTTGTTTTGAAACTAACTAAAAATGTACCTGCTGGGTCGTTAGTTGTGTTTGACAATTTCTTCACCAGCATTCCCCTAATGGCACAGTGCGATTAACAAGAAAAGGAATGCCAGAAGAATTCACTACAAAAAAACCTGGGGACAGTGAAGAGATGAAAATAAAGAAAAAAGAACTGATGAAGCTTGCTCCTGGTGAGTTTACTTTTCGGTATGATTCTCCAGTTGGATGTATAAAATGGAACGATACAAAAGATGTACAACATGTTTTGTCAACTGCAGTAAATCCATCTGAAGTTTCTGTCATCAAGAGAAGGCAGAAAAATGGCACACTGAAAGACATGTACTGCAATAAGAACATACTACTCTGTGTAAAAACTTAAAAAGTATCGGGAATATGTAAATAAAAAGACCCGCGTAAAAGAGGTCGTTCTAATTTTTTTACTGCATGTTGGTAGCACCGTACAGATTTAGCGCGCAAAGTTTGAGCAGGATCTGTCATTTAATTTGTTTTAAACTACACTTTTTGTTGGTCATAGTTTTGAGTTCTCGGCGATTTTTACAATGGAAAATATTGTTGAACAAAGAGTGTGCCTTAAATTTTGTGTTTCGAATGCTATTTCATGTGGTGAATCACTAAAAATGTTGCGAAATACCTACGGCGAATCGTGTATATCGATAACAAGGGCTTATGAATGGTATAAAGCTTTTAAAGAAGGCCGAGAAGTAGTAGTAGACTTGCCTCGTTCTGGTAGACCTTCAACCGCTACGACCAAAGAAAACATCGACAGAATCAAGAAGCTAGTGCTCGAAAATCGACGTATGAGTCTGAGAGAGTTGGCTAGTGAGGTGAACATATCTTTTAAGTCCGTCCACAACATTCTCATTGACATTTTAGGCATGAAACGCGTCGCCGCTCGACTAGTTCCAAAAGAGCTCAATTTTGTTCAAAAAGCGCAGCGAAAGCATGTCGCTGAAGACATGGTTTCCCGAGCTTCTACGGATCCGACCTTTATGAAACGTATAATAACTGGCGACGAGACATGGGTTTATGAGTACGACATGCAAACAAGCCAACAGTCTTCAGAATGGCGTCTCGAAAACGAGCCGAAACCCAAAAAACCGCGGCAAAGTCGCTCCAAAATCAAGGTGATGCTGACAGTTTTTTTTGACTACCGTGGTGTGGTTCACTCCGAATTCCTTCCAGAGGGAGAAACAGTGAATAAAGAATATTATTTAGGCGTCATTAAGCGTTTGCGTGAGAGTATCCGCCGAAAACGTCCAGATTTGTGGCAACACAACTCATGGATGCTGCACCATGATAATGCACCATCACACACAGCCATTATAGTGAACGAGTTTTTAGCGAAAAATTCAACAAAAGTTCTCGACCAAGCACCGTATTCACCTGATATGGCTCCGTCTGACTTTTTTTTATTTCCCAAGTTAAAATTACCACTTCGAGGAAAACGTTTTGAGTCGATAGAAGCCATAAAATAAAATTCGCTGAATGAGCTAAAGGCCATAGCGCAAATAGCCTATGAAAAATGTATGGAAGACTGGGTGAAGCGTTGGAGATGTTGTATTGCAAGCGATGGGGCCTACTTTGAAGGCGATAAAATAAATTTAGATGAATAATTTGTATTTTTTGTCTTATTGACAAATTCCCGATATTTAGTACACAGAATGTATACTCAACATATGGGTGGAGTTGACAAATTTGATCACTTTCGCAGCTCTTATCCTATTGGAAGAAAATCAAGAAAAACTGGTGACGGTGGAGAATGGTTACGTCTATTTTGGTTTATGTTTGAACGTGCTATCATAAATGCATATATTCTATATTGCCAAACTAGACAGAGAGACAACATCCATAGTGATTTTCGACTACGTCTGGCAAGAGCACTAATAAATGGGTATGTAGAATTTTCAACCTGAAATAATGTTTACATTTACTTCCTATTACACATTGCAACATTTTACATATTGAAATATTTTACCTTTTCAGATATTCACAAAGAAAACATAAGCCAGGCAATTTCATAAAGAAAAAGGGTGGAGTTTTTGGAATACCTGACGAGATTCGGCTCTCAAGGCCTGGTCAGCATCACGGTAAAAAGGGCTCATATAGAAGATGCCGTTTTTGCAGTACGAGACAAAAAGAAGTTAGAACATACTTCGAATGCAAGATATGTCAAGTACCACTCTGCTATGTGCCATGTTGGGAGTTGTTCCATACAATAAATAATTAAATACCTATATTTGTCAATAAAATAATTTATTTATTTCTATAATAATTTATTATTTATTTACCACCAATTATAACATCTTTACAGACTATATAGAAGAAAATAAGACACTTGGTAAATATTTGAGAATTTCAATCCCATTAAAATAACTTTGCTCTACTTGGGCATGGTAGAATAGCTCCCACATAAATTTCCAAAAAAACCCAAAAGCAAAAAAATAATAATAATAAGTTAACGACTTCTGGAACTACTAAAAACAATATACGAAAGTCTGCTCACTCTTAGAACTATCCCATTTGCGATGCCTGATTAAGGGTAAAGAATAAAGGAACGATGCTTATATTGTGTGGCAGGAACCTTTCTTTATCTACAAATATCCTGATGAGCTTTCGAAGTTCCCCGCTGGTGAAGTTTTTTACAAGCCAGTTTAGATAGAGAATAAATAATTTTAATGATTGTAGAAAGCCGTATTATTCCATAAAACAATGTTTATGAACAAAAGTTTATTCCGATCAAGTGTAAGGTTTTATTAATTTGAACCTAAATTTTGTAAGGTTTTATTAGTTTTATTGATTTAAATATGTTCACGCAAATTTTTACACTGGTCACACTGAATACGGATTAGGTTTTAGATTAGGTATTAGATTTGGCGGGCGCTAAAAAGACTAGGTAGTGGGTTTTTGGCAGGAAAGCTGATTGTAAGAGGAGGGAAAACACCTCTCGGCTCTAGCCTGGAAGCTACTACCGAAAGGTTGTGAGATCTTAAAGTAATTAAAAAATTGTATAGTTTTTAACGCGAGAGTATTCGGAGTACAACTGTGCAAGTGTAAATAAGTTCTACAAATCGCGCTGTTGTTGTAATTTCTGAGGTATCTTATACAAGAAATGAGTTTTCGGGAGAGATTTGCTTTTGTGCTAAATAAAATCCTTAAGGCTAGTGAAAATACTGTGCTTTTCACCAAAAGACAGCCAGAAACAGATATAACTAGTTTAATCAAAGTAGATATGGCATTGTTTGACGTAATACGTAATAACGCAGCATGGTAAATAATCCATAAGTATGACTGCCAGTGATGCGTCCTGGTTGATAAATTTATTGTCTTTTGTTTAATATGAACATGTTTGCCCTGATGTAATGTCATAATCCATCGGTAAGAATAAATGCCACAACAGATGCAATAAAACCGAATAAAACGATAAAACCATGTAGATATAAACAAATAAATAAATATATATTTTGATACCACTTTGTTAAAAAACTTGTTAAACAAAATAAAATATTTATTACTTATGTTAGTACTAATGAGCAACCTGCGATATGTTAACTAAACCTATAAGTAAGGAATTGATTGTTTAGTATTTAAACATGTGCATACTGTATTACTCAGATAATATAAGCATGTTAGTTTTAAGTTAACACTACAGTACACGCGCGGCCTACTATAGTAGACCAGGGTAACTCTTTTTCCAATAACTTTTTAGTATAGCGCGCTAGAAACTAGTGATTCCAGGTAAGCCTCGTCTGGTATATTTGTCACAACCTCAGTACCCCGCGCGACCCCGTACGCGACGCACGCGTAAGCAATTTGGCGCCAAAACCGTGGGCCTACTAAAGTAGTCCGCGCGTGTATTGGAGTACCAAATTCAGGTATGTAACTTTTGATGTATTATTATCGATTTATAACGCTATTATATTATGCTCTAATTATTAATAATGTATTTATATGTATGTATATTCAATTGTTATTATTTATATTTAAGTTACAAATTGTAAAATGTATTTTTTTTGCTTATTTTAGTTCTTTTTTTACAGATTTATATATCCGATTACATAATGGATAATTCACAAGTGGAAAGGTGGCTGCAAGAGCTAAATACTGAAGATGAAGAAGTGATTGAGAGTGAAGATGATGAAGTTCAGTCAGAACCAGACTTGCAGGCCCTAGTCCGCGAGTCAGAACTCCGTGAATATGAAGAGGAAAGATTGAGCGAATCTGATGAAACATCAGGTTCAGATGACGTTCCACTCTCGCAACTAGCAACCGGTAGGCGCGGTCCAGTCTATAAATCGACGAACGGAACTATTTGGAACAAAGATGTTCCACCGGCAACGCGCACTCGACTCCAAAACATTAGGATAAGACCACCAGGCCCAAAAGGAGACGCAGCTAGGAATGCTAAGGCTCCGTTATCCTGTTTTGAATTATTTTTCACGCAAGATGTCTTGGACATCTTGGTAAGGTGCACAAATATATATATAGAAAAAATTAAAGTAGATTTTCAAAGAAACAGGGATGCGAAACTCACTGATTTACTAGAAATGAGAGCATTTCTGGGCATATTATATATTATGGGAGTGTCGCGAAATGGACGGCGTAACATTAAGGATTTTTGGGATAACTCTAAGGGTACGGGTTTGGAAATTGTATATGCCACAATGGCAATAAATAGATTCCGGTTTTTGATACGTACCCTAAGATTCGACGACGTTACCGACAGAGAGCAGCGCCGAGAACTTGATAAAATGGCACCAATTCGACAAGTTGTAGATTTGGTTACCAACAATTGTCGCAACAACTATGTGCCTAGTGATTATTTGACGCTAGATGAACAACTTGTCGGTTTTTGAGGGCGTTGTCGCTTCATTATGTACATACCGAATAAACCGGATAAATTCGGAAGCAAGATTTTCATGGTGGTTGATACAAAATTTCCATATGTTTACAATTTTGAGATATATGTCGGTGCCCAACCAGAAGGTCCGTTTCAAAAGTCAAACAAGATTAACGACGTTGTCCATAGAGTACTAGATCCACTTTATGAATTGGGCTGCAATGTATCAATGGACAATTATTTTACAAGTCTACCTCTGGCTAAACAGCTTTTGCAGAAGAAAATCACGATTGTTGGTACTTTGAAAGCAAATAGACCCGAAATTCCTAAGGAGTTCAAAGCTTCGAAGTCTAGGACTATCAAAAGTTCTCTTTTTGGATTTCAAAAAGACGCTACCCTTGTGTCCTACGTTCCAAAAAGAAATAAATCAGTCAACTTACTATCTACAATGCATTATGATGCAGCTATCGATTCCGATACAAACGAAGAACGCAAGCCGGAGATTATTACTTTTTATAATCGTACTAAATGTGGTGTAGACATTCTAGACAAAATGTGCAAGCAGTATAGTGTTCAGCGTAACTGCCGTCGATGGCCGCTAGTAATACACTGGTCAGCAAATAAACCGAGCCACCCGCTACCTAGGAACTCTGATTAGATTTTCTCAAAAAGTATAAAACTTACAACTATCAAAGTTATACCTACAAAAAGTGCGTTTCATGGTGATTAAAATGACTACAAATTAATTCGAAAGTACCGTCAACTCACATTGTAATCAAGCAACAAACACAATGCTAACGATCTGCTCTGTTTTCACCAGAGTTTGAAATTAGCGTTCTTTTTCTCTACAATGAGGGTAGTCGGATATTTCTTATCATTTCTTTAGTTTTTGTCCATCGTTTGCTCAGACGCGTGTGTTTTTGCTACTTTTTTCGGTTAATAATGGATACAACACCTCAGGAAGCAGCTCAAGCTGTAGCATTACTTCAAGCAGGCATTGCGCAACGTAAAGTCGCTCGAAGGCTTCGAATCAGCAGATCTTCGGTGCAACGAGTTTACAGACGATACCTAGAGACTGGAGCATTCGATCGCCGTCCAGGTACGGGCAGACCTAGGGCTACATCAGCAGCAGATGATCGTTATATCCACCTTACTGTTCTGCGAAATCGCCACCTCAACGCAGTTCAAGTCCAACAAAGTCTGCGTGACGAACGCCAAGTGGTCATAAGTTCAGATACCGTCAGAAGGAGACTTGCTGAACGGAACCTGACCCCAAAAAGAGCTGCAACAGGCCCAGCATTAACGGTAGCACACCGTCGAGCACGACTTGAATTTGCTCGAGAGCATAGGGATTGGACATTAGAGCAGTGGAGTAATGTACTCTTCACTGATGAGACCAGGGTGAGTCTACATGGAAGTGATCGACGTCAGAGAGTATATCGTCGCCCTGGAGAACGTTATTCTCAGTGTTGCATCGAGGAAACTGTTGCTTATGGAGGAGGATCTGTAATGGTCTGGGGCGGCATCTCGTTAACAGCACATACAGCGTTAGTTTTCATCGAACCGACGGGCCGTACACGTGGCCTGACTTCTCATCGCTACATTACTGAAATCCTCGCAGACCATGTGGTACCTTACGCAGGATATATCGGACAGGATATGCAATTGATGCATGATAATGCACGGCCTCATGTTGCTCATGTGGTGACCCAGTATCTACGCGACGTCAGCATTCGTACGATGGACTGGCCAGCTCGAAGCCCGGACTTGAATCCGATAGAACACTTATGGGATGAGCTGAAACGTCGGGTTCGAGCCCGGGTACCTGCTCCAACAAGGCTTCCAGAGTTGCGAATCGCAATTGAAGAGGAGTGGAATACAATTCCTCAAGATTTTATCGTCAGGCTCGTAAGGTCGATGAATACAAGGATGCTGGCAGTTATCCGAGCAAGGGGAGGGAATACGGAATATTGATCAAAAACTTTTTTTTTATTTTATCTTTGTTTTTGGCTTTAATTTTTTTTTTCACTTTATCATTACTAACGATTGTCACGACTGGAAAACGACTCTTCTTTGTAAAATCCTTAATAAACACTGAAATATTGATTAAACCCAATGAGTTTCCTTTCATTTTAATCACCATGAAACGCACTTTCTGTAGGTACAACTGTGATAATTGTAGGTTTTTTAGTTTTTGAGAAAATCGAATTAGAGTGCCTTGGTAGCGGGTGGCTCGGTTTATTTGCTGTCCAGTGTATTTTTTGATTTGATGAACATTGTTGGAATCAACGCTCTGGTAATCAACCAAATGAACGCCCCTGCCGAAAAAATTGTCAGGCGTAACTTTTTGTACGAATTGGCTTTTAATTTGATAAAACCGCTTTTGATTCGCCGGGCACCCATTGAAACACTCCCACGACAACTTAAATTCAGGATAGACGCTCTTTTGGGCAACACAGTTCAAGAACCCCAAGAGTCTCAACACGACTTGTCTTCAAAGATAGGACGAGTTGGTCGATGTGCACTCTGCTCGAGAGCCCGAAATCGGTCGACAAAAAAGTGGTGCAAGACTTGCAATAAATGGATTTGTCCCGATCACCAAGCAGTAGTGTGTCCTGAATGCTATGAAAACAAAGAAAATATAAATGCAGTTTAGTTTTAAGTTAAAAAAAAGTTACGTTGATCTCAGAAGTGCCATTTTTGTTAATTTTTCTTATATATTTACTAAATTGTTGATTATTATAATAAATAAAATAAAATAAAAATAAAAAAGCCTTTTATTTCTTGCTCGTTTAGAATTGACATGCAAATATAATTAAATTGAGTTTATAGTATTTTAAATTACATATTAATATCATTATAATTATACATTATTTAATATTTATTCAGTTAGGCAAGAACCCCTCACGGGTAAAGGCCTCCTCCAGAGCATTCCAATTGTCTCGGTTTTTTGCAAGCATAGTCCAGTCCGGGCCTGCTATGCATGTGATGTCATCTGCCCAGCGAGTTAGTGGTCTGCCTCTCTTTCTTTGTTGATTATTAATACTTTCTTAATAATTTTTTGTAAAAAGTAAGGTTCTAAGCCTAAGTTAAATAAACACCTTTTAATTTCATTTGTTGTTTTATTCAGATAATTAGGAATATACATGTTATTGATATTTTAAAATGGCCTACCATAGTAGGCCACGCGTGTACTCAAGTAAAAAAAAGGGGCGCGTGTACTGTAGTGTTAATTAAAAAAATATGTTTATAATTACATACAAAGAAACACAAATTAAATATGGCTTTTATACGACTACTGGAAATTACAATATTCTGTGGAAAAAGTGCCGTCAAAAATTGTAGATATTTTAGAATTTTGGTATGCAAACCAAACTAACCAAGGAAAATGGGACAACGAACTGTCGGAGACCTACATACATGTGATTCTGGAACTGGTTGAAATATGTGAAAACTATGCTGCTCAAAATAAATTACATTTTTGATTAGAGATTTTTGTCATTGTCTATCATAGATTTAAACAGATTGATAAAGGGAATGTATTCTGTGAACATACCATCAAAGGATTTGATCGCATTTGACGGTAACCATTTTGTCACGGTGGGTGGATCGGAATGCATCAAGGAGGGATTGCGGCTTTTGAGCTCCACGTCAAAAGCTGCAATGATTTTATAATACTGCCGTCAACTTTTTCTATTGCTTCATCCAATTGAGAGTTTTCTTACATTCATCATAATTTTTTGAAATTGAGTAAATGAAGCGAAAGAAGTGTCAGGATCGTAGCAAATGGAAATCCGTCGTTTCTGCCTACCCCTCTGATCTGGGAAATAGGCGTAACTTTTTGTACGCCTACATGTACACATGTGAGAATGAAATGAGAGAGAAAAATAAAACTCTTAAGTGGATATAAGAAACGGAGTGGTGCTTCAACGTATAGACATTATAAAACGTTGCCAAATTACAAATGGAGCAATATGTTAACATGTTATGTGATGACTTCCTCCGAAGACCACACTCCAGGAACCCCTCGAATAAATCCAATCCTAGTTACGTAATTACGTTAAATGTAGGAATGTAGGGTTTTAGACTTTGGGCCTCTAGGATGTTATTTAAAATAAAAGCATTAGCAGCTGTAATAACTTTAATGTATTACTTATTTGTGAACTTGTTTGATTCTATGGAATGGTCTGTTATATTGAATGACAGAGGTTGTCGGTTAAAAAAGTTATGAACTAAAAGTCGGAGATTCTGTATATGTGGGAAACGGAAACCCGTTAAATCGAAAAAAAATAGATGATTTGAAAATAGGGCCTCATTGAATTGTGGACAAAATATCCAATTCAATTTACAAAGTAAACACAGGTCACAAAAAGCCAGAATCGAATCTCTTTCATATTACAAAACTTATTCTAGTAATAGAGTAGAACAGTAAAACTTTGTAATTTAGATGGGGGGGGGGGAGTTGTTAACAAAGTGCACGACACTTCATTTAGTTTGTAATAACTTTGATGTATTATTTATCTGTGAACTTGTTTGATTCTATGGAACGGTCTGTTATATTCAATGACAGAGGTTGTCGGTTAAAGTGTGAATTATATTGTAATTTAATTAATTAAATAATTTATTTAAACATTTTGTAATTATATTATAATTGCTGTCGTTTTGGTCACACACGTACTCAATGTCGGTCCAAGCCTCGTTGTTTTAGATGCGGTCAGGACCCGGGATTAAAAACGGTTCCAAAATACCATATGAGTGATTTTCTGTTGCATATCAACGCGCGCGCCACTCGCTCGAGTTCGTATTGATTAAATTATAGTTTTTCAAAAAAGATCACGTCGAAGGAAATAGAAAGAAACAATCCAAACAAGATTTGGAAATAAAACTGAGGGATAAATGTATAAATTTAGTAACGACATGTGGGAGACCGCTAACTTTGATTGACGACAAACCTTTCCAAAACATATTGGATATGGCAATGGCAGTATGCTTGAAAATTCGTGAAGCCACCCAAAACAGAGCTGACAATTTGCGTGATGACATTGCATCAAAGATTAGAAAAAAACTTATAAGTCTTAAATTAGAGATCGCAACATGCCGTATGCGATGTTTTTTAGGAATTAATATACAGTTCATCGAAAATGACCAGCTAACAAATCAGTTATCAAAACATTAAGTGTTACTGAACTCACCCAAAGACATACAGCCGAGTTTTTAAAAGACCAATCAATTTATGTATTAAAATTCGTTTCAGGTTATCTATCTCCCAAATTTATTCCATAACCACTGATAATGGAGCTAATATGCTGAAAATAGTCAGACGCTCCAAACGCATACCCTCTTCCGTAAGGAACCTTTAAATCGGGTGACAAGGAACCGGTATAATGTCATCCGATTTAAATGTTCTAGGAACCGGTAATTAGAACCGGTACATCGGAACCGATACCGGAACCGAAACCGTACCGAAAAGAGGAACCTTTATAAGAACCTAAATGAAGAACCAGAAACAAATTGGTACTGGTATTCAATCCCTGGTCAGGACCATTCTGGTGTTGGTTGTGGTATCCTGCCGGGTGAGGCCTTTTGTGTTTCATGTGCTGGAAACCATTCAGTAAAAAACAAAAGCTGTCCAGAAGAGCATTAAAGCTCTTATGGCGGATAAAATCATCTCATACGCGGAAGCGGACGACCTGATTGGCGCAGTAGCTAAGCGATTAGACTGCTGCGCTAAGGGTTGCGGGTTCGATTCCCGCACGGGGCAATAATTTGTGCGATCCACATTTGATTTAAACGGTATATCTTAAACCAAAGCCTAGGATTCCGCTATCTCCTAGCAATAACAAAAAAACGCACAACGTTTCAGTAAGTGAGTATTATTTTTCCCCCTCTAGAAATGAGTGTGCGTTATTTCCGGAAGGGACAATACTTGAAGGAAATGTAAAAGAAACATGTTCTAATGGGTATTACTTACTGCATGATAAATTAAATTATTATTATGATTTCAGATATGGACAACTCAGAGCTATTGCGTACATTATCTCCGCCTCTGGGTTCACCAACGTTATTAAATAACAATGATCCTACGTCATCCCCTCTACAACCAATGTCCCCAGAGACACAAACATTGTACAATGAACTAACGAAAGGAGAATTCAAAAGAAGAAATTCAAGCGACATTATAGAAAACAGCGATAATGTTTCGAAATTAGTGATGACAGTGTAGACCCAGATTTTGTTATCTCCCAACTTCAACAACGCATAGTATTTGAATCAGAACCTGAAAGTGATTCTTCGATTGAAGAGCCCGAAAAAGCGAACTCGGAGACGACCGTACACGAAACAGATCCGCAATAAAAGCTACCACAACAAACTACGGGGTGCAAAAATAATACCAATATAGAACTACATGAAGCTGTTGCGAGCTTTGTATATGAGATTGCACAAGACGCTCTCTATGGAGAGCTGTACTATAGATAATAATAACGAAGATTCGATTTGAGCTGACGAAACACAAAACAATTCTGTTGAAGTAAATATGGCCAAGAATAGGGGGAATTGGAAAATCAGGGGAGAGGCCTTTGCCCAGCAGTGGGAAACAATATAAGCTATTTAAAAAAAATACTGGTTGACGACCTGATTGGCGCAGTGGCTAAGCGATTGGACTGCTGCGCTAGGGGTTGTGGGTTCGATTCCCGCACGGGACAAAAATTTGTGACATCCACAGATGTTTGTCCCGAGTCTGGGTGTTTGTGTATGTGACATTTCATGTTTGTGAAACGCACCCACGATACAGGAGAAATTCCTAGTGTGGGGCGACGTTTTTTTTAAAAAAAAAAAAAAGAATATAGAAGATACTGAAATTGAGACTGAAGAGATAGAAAACCAAAATGCAGACGCTTTTTTGTTGCGTCGGTTTCGGTATTTTATTAAAAAAGCGAACGTCAAAAAAAAGATGAAGAGAGAAACGAATCAAAAGAACTTAGGAATGCAGGGAAAAGTTACGCCACTGCTACAGGTTCAGTGATTCCTAAAAGAAAAATCAATGACCTGAAGAGTTCATGTAGATTACAATGTGCAGAAAGATTCTCAGTAGATGAGTGATTTAAAAGCTATTGGAATTTAGAGCAAATTGAAAGACGAGCCGAATTTGTATCGAAATCTGTAGCAATATTACCGAAAAAAAAAACAAAAAAACTGCTAGCCATTCAAAAAATAGAGATTACAGGTACCGTAAAATGGGGTTACTTTGAGAGCTGGGGTAACTTTGATGATAGCTAAACTCTGTATGTTTTTTCGGATTTATTGCGTGATACTGAACGCAGCCAAAATTTTGTTTGTTCTGTTGGCTAGACTGACAGATCGGCCATATTTTACCGAAGCGTCGATGAGTAGTTGTTGTCGGAACTATATAAAATTATTTGTTAATGTTTAGTGTCAAAAAGGTTTAAAATAATTGACTGGATAACTTCAGTGCCACAGGCGTAAGTATTATTGTTTGATTTGTAGTTTTTCACTGTTTTCATTAAACGTTTCTTTAAGGCTGGTTTTACAGTCACGCGTTTCGGCAGCGCCGTCGGAGCGCGCGCGCTCGGATATGTTTGGGGTATTAGTAGCGTTTCAAATTCGCGCGCTTGAGCAGCGCCGTTCGTTGAACGCGTCCTATTCGCGCGGCGCGGTCGAAGCGCGCGCCGCTCGTGCGCTTCTACGGCCATTGTGCGTTTTAGTCTCACGCCGTTGAGACGTGCCGTTAGGTACTGTTGTGTACAAAATGAATCACATCGATACGGGTCGAGTAATTGACGAAGTGCGAATTAGAAGATGTTTATGGGACCCGGCCGATGATTTTTATAAGAATAAGGACGCAAAAAATAAAGCCTGGGAAGAAATTGGAAAGGAATTGTGTGGTGAAAATTTCAATACAGACTTAGGTAAGAAACATTTATTAATAAAATCTTTTTTGTTACATACATGTTTACCGCTAGTTGCACAAACGAAATCCTCCATCCTCCATTAAAACATTCAATCACTTTTAGTGTTCAGTTCACAATAAGAGATATAAATTAACTTTAAAGATCGTTTGTCAAGTGTAACCGACGAGTCTGGTACCTTAATTAAGTCACATTAGCTACTTATTACCTAGTGTAAAATTAAGTGAAATCGTTTTGTCCGCCCGCGAATTTCAGAAATTCTAATCTATTTAAATATATAAATCAATTGCTGTTCGTTAGTCTCGCTAAAATCGAGAACGGCTGGACCGATTTGGCTAATTTTGGATTTTGAATTAATTTGAATTTCGCGGTAGGTGTCAACTATAAAATCAGAACACAGATCTATCTTGCCATGACACGCTACCAGTGGGTGATACGAAGTAATTAGCGAATATATCGCGTAATGTGTTTCCTGATCTATGATCTGGGTCGTTAATTAGATCAGTCAATCCCGTTATAGTTAATGTGTGATTAACGTTGTAGCCATCCCGTACTCTAATAAAATTATGCAATATGCAACAGGCTTGAACTATCTTTTTTGCAATAGGAAAACTGACACTCATAGGAGTATGGAATACTCTGAATTTGTTGGACATTATTCCAAACGTCGACTCTATGTACCGTCTAGCACGACTTAAGCGGTAATTAAATATTTTCTTTTTATGAGTCATGTTGGATCGCACATAAGGTCTCATCACATGGTTGGATATACCAAATGCACCATCACCAACTATTATGTGTGGTACTGTTATATTAGTGCCCGGCAGATGCTTTACACCTGGCAACCTCAAACTATTGTTCTGTAACTTTTTAAATAGTGAACTCTCTTGAAATATTATAGAGTCTGAGTTTTTCCCGCAAGAACCTATGTTAATATATGTGAAACAATAGTTCGCATCGCACATTGCCAAAAGGACGATAGAATAGAAATGTTTATAATTATAAAACATTGAGCCTCCACCTGCAGGATTTACTATACGTATGTGTTTACCATCTATCGCCCCGCAACAATTTGGAAAATTTGCATATAACTGAAATTCTTCACTTATGCGCTGCCACATTTCTGTAGTTGGTTCAGGTACACATTCATGACGCAGTTTTTCCCATATAGTCGAACAAACTTCATCTACTATCTTAGCTACAGTAGTGATTCCCATTCTGTATGTGATAGATAAATCGGAGAAAGTACTGCCCGTTGCCAAAAACCTGAAAACAAAAAGTATTTTCATTTGATTTTAGTATATAGGTAAGTACCTAAAAAAATACGTTTTTATTGCAGATAAACAAATACGCCATCGATGGAAATCAGCCAGAGATAATTATTTCAGAACAAAAGGGAATATGCGAAATACGCCATCTGGAAGCGCTGCAAAACACAAGAAGTATCTATTTTTCGACCAAATGACATTCCTTGATCGTATTTCAGAAAATGAAGTTACAGAATCATTAAGCGATAATCAGTCTATCGTATCTGAAGATTTGACTGAAACAGCCACATCAGCGAATAACTTGAGTACTCCATCTCAGCTCCATAGACCACAGGAAAACACAGAAAATAGTCAAAACAAATGGAATAAACGTAGTGGAATGAATAAACGTAAATCAGAACAATCAAATTTTGAAAACGAATTAATAACGTTGCTTAACCAAAATACTTCCCCTTCCAACCTCAATCCTGATGATTTGTCATTTTTTGAGTCTCTTGGTCCGATTCTAAGTAATTTAAGTGCTTATCAAAAGCTGCAGTTTCGCGCAAAGGTTCTAGAATTACTTATTGGGATTTCAGCTCCAACGACTACGACACCTAGCTTTTCATCACCAGAAAATAATGTTAATTCTAGTGTGAACGCAAATTCTACTTATAATTACACAACTCAAACATTGCCACTTCATAATTATACCTATGCCTATGCTACCACCTCTACACCTCAACAGCAGCTTTATGAATCTGCAGTAGAATTATCAAATGTCGTATCGCCGACTGGCGATAATAACTCAAATTATCCTGATAATGAGGATCAATAAGGATATTAGTTATTTTTTACAGATTTATTTTAAAAAGTTTATTACTACTTCGCAAAAATCAAAATGCTACTGCCTGGGAGGCAATGCCGCTCCGAAAGGGCAAAGTTGTCAGGTTGCCAGGCTTCGTGTGCCTGCTAGCTTGACGTCAAGATAGCAGGCACACTAACTTGTCACAATACTTTGACATAGACACACCAACAAATCATTCGGCGTTCCTTCGGCTGGTTTTATAGCTACGCTGTTAGACGCGCCGTTGAGCAGCGTCGCTGTTAGCACGCTGACTTTACCTTACTCAACAGCGCTGCTCAAGCGCGTGACTATAAAACGCAACTACTACCCCCAACAAATCCGAACGCGCGGGCTTCAGACGCGCTGTCGAAACACGTAGTTATAAAACCAGCCTTCTAACTACACACACCAGTGAACCTCACAAGTACTTGTCAATTTTTAGCTACAAAGTAAGACTGATTAAAATGAGACTATGATTCAAATGAGACTGTGATTTAAAATAAGATTATGATTAAAATAAGACTGTGATTTAAAATAAGATTATGATTAAAATAAGACTGTGATTTAAAATAAGTCAATGATTATAATAACACTGTGATTTAAAATAATGCCCTTATTCATTAAAAACGAGTGAGATTAATATAGGTTTTACAAGTGTTTTGTTTCTTTTCTACATTTGCAAAATGAAAGAGAAGATTCCGATTTTAAGACCATTTTAACTAAAATAGGTTTAATCAGCATTTATGAATAAGTGTGTTAGGTTGTAATTAAAATACGACTGTGATTAAAATAAGCCAAACAAATATTATCATTTATTACAAAACCTACTCTTTTATTTCACTTACCTTAGAGTAATCGCCAATTTTTCCACTGGAGCTATGGGGATGCGACGTATGCTGGATCTTCGTAAAGAAAACTCTAACTTGCACAGTAATTCGTCGAAACTGCTGGTTGATAGGCGAAAATATTTATAAAATTTATAACTATTTTCTCGTAAATCAGAGAAAGATGTTACGTGTTCGCCTCTCAGTAACCTTGTAGCGTTATAAGGATCAACACCTACTGTTCTTCGACGTTTTTGTTGCCTTTTTTTCCATAAAAAGTAAATAGCCAGTACTCTAACCGCATTGCCGTTCATTTTGTATCTGTTTGTACACGACTGTCTCACAGCAGCGAAACGCGCCGTACTAATGTCGTTTTATGGTGCACCGCTGTTCAAACGCGCGCTGTCCAACAGCGCGCTGTCCAACGGCGCGTCTAGCGGCGTGACTGTAAAACCAGCCTAAGATTTAGAGCATATTTGCATTTTTGGTTACGGTCGCCATTTTATTTTGTATGAGCACTATAAGTTCATCGGGGCTACATTGATAGGGTATACGAGGCGACTTTGATAGTTATCAATTTAACCCCATTTGTTGCTTTTGTTATAGTCACCTTATGGTTCGCACCTACAAAAAGACCGCGGGTACCCGCAATTATAAAAATTACACAGAGAAGGCAATGGAAGAAGCAATAGAAAAAATCACAAACAGCGAATTGTCCATTAATGCTGCTTCACTTCATTATAAAATTCCGTTTGGGACACTTTATAACAAATATAAAGGATTACACGGAAGGACGCCTGGTGCCCAACCAGTTTTCATGCACAATGAAGAAATCGCAATATTACGTGCTGCGGCTACATGCGGTGATTGGGGTTTTCCACTTACTTTGTTAGACCTTAGAATGTTTGCAAAGGCTTATTTGGATAAACAGGGGAAGACAGTAGAACGGTTTACAAATAACCTACCAGGTGTCGAATGGGCCATTAGCGTTCTGAAGCGCCATAAGAACGCCTATGGTCAAAGACTAACAACTAATATTAAAAGGTCAAGAGCGACTGTGGGCCGGGAATCACTAAATATATACTTCGACAACCTTTACTCTGAGGTAGAAAATGTACCACCGTCTAATATATTCAACTATGACGAATCTAATATGGCCGACGATCCGGGGAAAAAAAGATGTGTATATAGAAGGGGAGTCCATCCATGTGTCGCTTAAAAACTATTGAAACATGTGAATCTCATTTTAAGTCACTAAAATTACTGACATTTCCAGCTATGTACATTTACGAAACTGCTTTGTTTGTCAAAATATTTGTTTCAAAAGCTCTCTGATGTTAAAAAAACTCCAATGCGTTCTCAGTATAAAAACAAATTGTGCGTCAAACAATGCAGAACCGCTTTAATGAAAAAGAGCTTTTTTGGCATGGCTCCGAAAATTTATAATAAAATGCCTAATCACATTAAAAATTTGCCCTTAATTAAATTTAAAAAAATTATTTACTCACTATTAATGGAAAAATGTTATTATACTGTAGAAGATTTTTTGAATGATAATGATTTATAGGCGGTTAACACTTATAAATGTATAAAGACTGTTTAGAGATTTTTAAGACTGTTTCTTTTATGTTCTTTTTAATTATAAATTTTATAGTTCCTTTTCTCATGTAAGAGTTTATATTTGTTTTCTTCGTATGTTAGTAGTTTAATTGTTATTTTGTATGATTTTTGTTTTTTTTTTTTACAATATTTGTACGCCTTCACGGCAAAACATAGCGCACTAAATACACCCAAGATCTTTATGTAAATACCTATGTTTCACAAATAAACGATTCTGATTCTGAGTAAAATACCCTGAGAAAGTGATGAACTTTTCGAAGAGTTCTACTACAGTTATGTTTTGTGGTTCTGCAGATGGCACATTGTTGCCACCATATATTATTTACAAAAGTACCCAACTGTATGATACGTGGAAGGAAAGAGGTATTGTTGGTAAACCGTGCTGTGAAGAGCCATGTTGCAGCCGAGGATGCCGTTACAATAGAACAACTAGTAGATGGATTGATACACCAACATTCAGAGATTGGTTCATGACTTGTTTTTTACCTCATGCCAAAAGACTAGAAGGGAAAAAGGTGTTAATTGGCGATAATCTATCGTCTCATATTGACAACGATGTTATAATGTCCTCCTGACCGAATTTCGGTCACGGCGGCCTGTCTCAGCTGAGATTAGCCATCTGCGCAGGAGATATTATAGTGCACAAGTATGCGCGCAGACACAGGTGCACTCCCTATTCCCTCACTCTCATAATCCGATGGGACGGTAGACCGACACGACCGGAGAGAGATCAGGCGCAGGACCAACGGCTTAACGTGCCTTCCGAAGCACGGTGGGGTCTCGACATGTGAAAACGGTCACCCATCACAAGACTGACCGCGGCGAGCACGGCTTAACCTCGCAGATCGACTGATCTACCGGGTAGCCGCATAGCTACGAGCCGATATATATTGACAACGATGTTATTGCTACATGTGAAAAAAATAACATCAGTTTTATATGTTTGGTGCCTAACTCAACCCATTTAACCCAGCCGCTTGACGTTGGCTTTATCCGTCCGTTAAAGATTGCATGGAGACAAACTCTTGAAGAATGGAAAAAAGCGAATTTACGAACTAC
This sequence comes from Abrostola tripartita, assembly GCA_905340225.1. Classification (NCBI taxonomy): domain Eukaryota; kingdom Metazoa; phylum Arthropoda; class Insecta; order Lepidoptera; family Noctuidae; genus Abrostola; species Abrostola tripartita. Next base: position 10,001,882 of record HG996504.1, read on the forward strand.
ATCTGTACCTGATAAATGATTTTATTTCTGTAAATAGGTCTTAAAAAAACACTTTTACACGTTTTTCGGCATTTCCTAACTGACTACCTCTGAGAAGAAACGCCGAAACAAACTCAGGGGTCAATGTCTCTTTTAAAGTCCAGACAGGTAAAAAATAATGTATGTGAGAACAGTGTAGGTGGTCTGAGAAGAGGTCTTTTTAAGAAAGTACCACGGCGAGTTTGAGTCGACCTGTCCTTACAGACGCCCCGTCTCGTACCATCTGAAGGACATTTGGGTAGGCCGCTTGAAATACTCAAACCGTCAGACACGTGAAAGAAAAATTAGTAAAAAAAAAAAAAAAGCAAATCCTACACAATGCTCACATTTACAAATAATATAATTTCATGTCTGTTTGTACAATGTAGGTCGTCTGTGATGGTCTTTTGGAGAAAGCCAAAGCAGATTTGAGTCAACCTGTCCTGACAGACGCCCCGTCTCGTACCATCTGCAGGACATTTGGGTAGGCTGTATAAAAAATACTCAAACCGCCAGACAAAAAAAAAAAAAAAAAACTACATAAAAAGGATAAATCCTACATTGTACATTAATTTCACATTAATAAAGATAAATTAATACATAATGTCAGTATAATAAATATAAAGTATAATAAATAAATAAATCAAAAACAAAATAGATCAAATGATCAAACAATGTCAAAAAAGGGGTAAAAAAATAAATAATATAATAATTAAATGTCAAAATTAAACAATATAACAATAGGTAAGTGAAGTGGCTTAAGCCCAAGCATTTTTGTCTAGGAGATAGTCCGACACTTTATAGTAACCTTTTCTACATAGTTTGTGCTTAATAAACGACTTAAATTTATTCACACTCAGATTTTGAATGTCGTTTGGGATTTTATTATAAAAACGTATGCATTGACATTTGAATGAGTTACTAATTTTCTGAAGCCTAGTGGCTGGTACAACAAATTTGTGTTTATTCCTAGTGTTAATGTTGTGAACATCACTGTTTCTAATAAAAAGATTAATATTTTTATGAGCGTAAACTGTCCCATCACATTATATTTATGAGAACTTGTCTCATAAATATAATGTGATGGGACAGTCATAATACCAATCTCTTTAAACTTTTCCCTTAGCGAATGTCTGGGACTTAGTTTATAAATTGCCCGAACTGCCCGCTTCTGCAGTACAAATATTGTCTGTATCTCGGCAGCATTCCCCCACAAAAGAATACCATACGACATAACACTGTGGAAATAACTGAAATAAACAAGTCTAGCGGTATCAACATCGGTTAAGTTTCTTATTTTCATTACAGCATACGCTGCAGAGCTCAGCCTTTTGGACAACTTATGTATATGTGGACCCCATTGTAACTTAGCATCTAAAGTTATGCCTAGAAAAACTGTGTTATCCACAAGTTCCAACTCTTCGTCATTCATTTGTACACTGGTTTTCACTTGTCTGACATTAGGTGTTGTAAATTTAATACATTTAGTTTTATTCTCGTTCAAAAGCAAATTACTAACATTAAACCAGTGGACCACTTTAGAGAGAGCACTATTTACGTCGTCAGTAACTTGATTAGAGCGTTTGAGCTTAAATAGCAAAGAAGTATCATCTGCAAATAGGACAATCTCATGACAATCCTTAACAAGATAAGGCAGGTCATTTATATAAACGAGAAATAAGAATGGACCAAGAATCGAACCTTGTGGGACTCCCATTGTCACCAAGGACCCTGGGGATCTTTTTCCATTGATATCAACTCTCTGAACCCTATTATTCAAATAAGAACTAAGAAGATTCAGAGCGTTGTTTCTTACACCATAATAATACAATTTTCTGATCAATGTTTCGTGAAGGACACAATCAAATGCCTTTGATAAGTCACAAAAAACGCCCATCGCGTCGTGTGAGTCCTCCCAGGCACTATAGATATGTCCTAGTAGTTCAACACCAGCATCAGTAGTTGAACGACCCTTTGTAAAGCCAAATTGTTTAGAATGAAGAAGGTTATTTTTGTTAAAGAATCTGAGCATTTGTTCTAAAATAAGTTTTTCAAAAATTTTACTGAATGTTGGTAGCACTGAACCTAAGGAGTTCTTCCCGCATCTGTTGAAAACGGCAATACTAAATATGGACCAAAAAGCCACCAAAAAATGATAAAGACGCTTATACGGAGTTGTCAGCTGTAAAAAGAAATTTGGTGAGCAGTTTTAAGGCTACAGGTATCGCTCCTCTTGATAGAAACAGGGTTTTAAACAAATTGCCATGTGAATCACCTTCTCCTGAAATGGAAACTGTCGTCCGAGACTCCTTAACAGAGTTTAAAAAAAAAAAATGCAAAAAAAAAAACCGACTTCTAAAAAACCCTAGACGCACTAAAAAGTGAAAAATAATACAATAAGCTACCTATATTAATAATCTAACCTAACGTTAAATTTTTTGGAGTCGGTGCCAAGCCAAGTGCATAATTTCCAATCCGGTCATACCTACATACTCTTTACATAATGTATTTGATTTATTCCTAATAATATCTAGAAGCTGTAAGATTTATGTTATTTTCGTCTTAGTCTGTAAGTGTTCAGTCATTTATTGTAGGTACATTGCTTGGCACCGTCTCCAAAAAATTGTTAAATTTTATTATAGGTTAATCGTAGGTTAGGTTAGATTATTAATATAGGTAGCTTATTGTATTATTTTTAACTTTTTAGTGCGTCTAGGGTTTTTTAGAATTCGGTTTTTTTTTTGCAAAAAAATATTATTTTTTTAATTTTTCAGTGGCACACTTGCAAAGTGCATACCGTTACAATGCCAACAAGCCCAAACACGGCTAGAATACAATGTCTTATTAGGGAGTTCCAGTGCCTGTGTCTTGGCTTCATCATCAGATCTGATGGCAAAATGTTTTTTTTTACGCAACGGCTTAACTTGTTGTATAAAAAAAAAAAACAATGTATGTTTTCCTATAAAATTTGAGGAGTTCCCTCGATTTCTACAAGATACCATCATCAGGTATTGAAATGGTGACAATGGGACCACACGGGAAGCACCAGCTTTCAAATAAAAAAAGAATCATGAAAATCGGTTCACCCAGTCGCAAGTTAT